>OX090905.1:6845866-9572533 GCA_944319695.1 Tiphia femorata | reverse complement strand
TGATCCATCTTGACTTTATTCCCCATTGGCAAATGGGGAGTACCGGGATGGTCTCAGGAGTGGATGGGGATGAGAATCACCAAAACAGAAATTTCGTTCTTGCGAATATTCCTTGTGAACCGGTCCACTGAATTTTCAGGGACACGTGGTACAACCAGAAAGGAACGTCCATCGGTCTCTCGGTACGATAATAAAGGGAATATTAAATTGGTCACGTGCAAGATTAACCTTGACCTACCGCAAACCTCGTACGTACATTCGTCTCGCAATTTTCATCTCTGCATAATTCATGAGAAATTTTCAAATTCTCCTTCGAAGCCACTCTCCTTGCCTTTTCTCTTTCTCCCTTTGTCTTCATTACTGACGCCAGAACTTTTCTACTTTTATGATTCCTTTTTTGACACTATGTTTGCATCTATATACAGGATGAGTAAAAATCGGAACGGTGAAGTATCTCGAAAACCAAGCATTTTAGAGATAAATGTTTCAAATAAACGTTGTAGAGCTCAAATCAACTCAAACGAACTTGGCAGAAATGCGAACGAACCCTTCCAGCCTCCTCTCCACCCCATCTTATCATATATGCAACGCATAACCATTCCCGCTGGCATACCGTCCCTAACGTGAAATGGCAATCGCGAAGGCTCGTGACATCTCGCGTTCTGCAAGTATTTGTTGGACGCGACATCTGCAGTGCTGTGCAAACTCGGAGGAGGTGCCTATGCCGGACGTCGTTGGTGGAACGAGAGTTTAGTGTATTCTCCGTCTCGACTTCTCTTATCCACTTGTCTTTGTCTCATTCGTTTTCTCATTCTCTCTCTCTCTCTCTCTCTCTCTCTCTCTCTCTCTCCCTAATTAATTTAATTTAATTTAATTTACATATCTTTCTCTTTCACTTTTTCTATTCTTTTGTTTGTTTGCTTTGATTTACTTTAATATAATGTGCGTACTTTTTGTATTTTTGATTTATTCTGTGTACTGTTGTTATTAGTTTAAGTTAACCCTCTGTGAGCCGAATTTTCTTCTTACATATAAAACAATGTATTCCACCGTAAATCAATAGATTTATACCGATATATGCGGATTAACCAAAAATTTACCAGGCAAATTTTTCAAACTTGCACTGCATTTACTTCGTTATTTCAAATCGATGGTGCTGCCAAATGTCATCGATATTATTATTGGTTATCTCCGAAACATTATACAAATTAAGATGTAAACACTATCTTATGAAGGACCCACGTTATTTGGTAAAACATCAATATATTAGTATGTGACCTGAAAGTTACACGAGCCCATAGAGGGTTAAGTTTAGCTTAGTTATTTTATTATGTTATGTTTATTCATTTTGACATTGTCCCTGAATTATAATAAATCTGTCTTCTATTTATCCCTCTCTCTCTTTCTTGCGCTCGCTATAGATTCGCAGGTACATCTTTCGAGAAATTCACGAGGGACTGGGGCCCGGAATGTTTGCACATCGAGACGTCGACACAACAATTTTATCGAATCGGGAACCGAGATGACGAGAGCTCCAGGAGTTGAGCCACCGGCGAAGGTTGGAGGAGGGCAGAGTCGCTGGATGGATGGAAAATTCCTTTCGTTTGCGGAATCTTCGAGAGGATCTCTTCGTCTGGGGTTGTTGCTTCTGAGAAACTGGTTGGAGGGATTCGTGATTGTGCAGATAAAGTTGCCAGTGGGTGGGGGCAATAGTTTCAGTGGAATTTTGCGATTGAAACGTATGAATTTCTGTTAATGCAGAGGGAATAAAATTTTAAGGATTTCATAATACTTCCATTGCGTGCCGCTTCTCCAGATATGATTAACTCGTTAACATTACTTAACACGATGTTGCAATATTAATAGGGAATGTGTCCACACCGGTTATAAAAGTGCTAAAAGCAAAATTAGATTAGACGAAAAATACCCTACTGCTTTATTAAGTAAGAATACATGCGTTCGCGTCGACCGTTCGGTTGAAATGCAAAACTTCTCTCAAGTGTTGGATTACACATCATTGTCGAGGGCATATATTGTTGCCGCTTGGCGAAACGAGAAATTAATCCTTCTGATCTAAAGCAAAATCTTCCTAATGTTTGTACGAATCCTAACATGCATAATAACATATGTTGCAAATGTTGCTAACACATCTCGTGGTTCGGCACTAAAAAAGCTAATAGAGAATCGAACCGTCCTATGAATTTTATTATCGAATTCAATCCATTAGAAAAAGCTGGGAATTACCTATAATCGACTTCACAATCACGACAATTACTCAGATTTCAGTGTTCTATCTTACACTGAGAGAAAAGTATATGATATATCTAACTGTAATGGCATAGTAACAAAATTATAGTTGGAAATATCATATTTATGGTAAATGTTACCCTGATGTCGGTAATAATTACGACAGAGGCATAGTACAACCAACTATATTATGTTTTTACCCAAAATTCTGGTTATTTCAACTAAAAATATAGTATGGTTGAAAATATATAATGGTAAGAAAAGTAACTATTTTATATAGTTAATATTACCAGAATATTTCATACATAGTGATAAAACTAACTATATTCACGTAGCACATTTTACTATACATATGGTAACAAGAACAAAGGTAACGGTTAATAATATAACCATTTCTACAAATCGTTCATTCTACTATATTTTGTATGATTAAGTGAACTATAAAAATATGTTTGACGCCAAATCTAACTATAAAATATAGTGAGATTATAGTAAGCCCAACCATTTTTTTCTCTCAGTGTAAGAAAAAAGCTCCTTCTGTCAGCAGTAAAGATAGCTCACGTCATTGGGATGAATCCTCTTCGGTTAAGCAACAGGAATTCCGATACCAAGAAGCATCTGTCGCGAAAATCCTCACGTACTATTCACGCCCGCACGCACTCCCTTTATCCAAGTAAAATGACTCGTGCCGATCCCACGAAAGCAATTCCCAAAGCTATTACCCCTGCCTGGTGCAGAGGGTGGCCGGGTGTGGGGTCGTGGAGGCTGGAACAAGCATCGGATAGAGGATCAAATGCATACCCATATGCAACGCTTGTCCAATCACGTAGACGCGAGAGGATCCTCTCAAAGAAGCCAAGCCAAGCCACGAAGGGTATGGAACGTTTGTGCACCGACTGAAAATCGCATCTCTTCTCGATCAACAGGCCCTATCACCCAATCCTCCTTCTTCTACGCTCCTGGTTCTTGCAAATCTCGTGGTCTCCTTCCCCCTTGCCTACCCTTCTTACATTCATCCTTCTAACACCCCTGATCCCTTCTCAAGGTTTCTTTCGTTTCTCGATCTGTTTGAGAAGGCCTGCGACCAATCTCAATCTGGTTCGCCGTGCGCATCTGTTCTCTAAAGGTAGGGAGAAAGGTATTGGTTTACTCCAAGGGGTCGCGATAGTATCGTTCGTGAAGCTGCTAATCGCGACGGCCTCTCAATAATAAAGTTCTGGGTTAGGTGGGTTTCAGCTTGGTTATTTACGAAGAATTTCCCTTTTTTTTAAGCTTCTTGTAGATTGTGTTGGTCGAAGGGTAACTTTAAACTTGGATTTTCGTTAGTAATGCTGGTCTTTAGTAATGACACTTTGGTCTCAGTATTGTCAATGTTAAGAATTTTACATTCTCTGTCAATTTAGCTTTGTAGAAACTTACTCACGATTGATACAGTTCGCATTTGCAGTTTACTTCTTTAACACTGACTCTACCACGAGTTGACATATATCAATTTCTTTTATGGGGTCAGAGAGGAGAAATGTAACTTGGACTATTGTGAATTTAAATTAGCACAAAGCGAACTTCAAATAATGTATAATTTCATTTTACATACTTCGTCCATTTACACCTGAGAGCCGCATATTCCGTGCAAATGGTTCAATTATACGCAACAATTATCACTATCGTTTAATTTCAGAAAAAATATATATAATTATAAGGTAATTGAGTTCTTTGTTAAAAAAGGTTTAAATGCAATAGAAATTCATTCCGAGATGGTAAATGCGTGTTACGGGAATCTGCTCCTTCACAAACAATGGTCTGTAAATGAGCACTTGAGTTTCAACGTAGTTGATAGCAGCCGTAGATGCATATTTCGCAGACCTTCCAGACACGCACTTCCGCGATGAAATAAAATTATTGGAGACCCATTCGGCCAAGTGTATTGAAATTAATGGAGAATAAGTTAATGGAGACTATATTGAAGAGTAACATCATTTTTAGAATTACGTATTCTTCATTTCAGTTTCGCTCCGCGAACTTTTCACGCAACCCGTATAACCACTATTAAACCAGTTCCCTTTTTATGTCTACCAGTTTCATTCGTTAATCGACTAACTCGGATTATGCAAATGCAAATCAAAATTTATCAATGCATTGTCATAACATGCGACAAGGCTTTTCTTGCAGAAAATTAAAGGAAAGTGGACTCAGAGGGGTCGATGCTTGAGTAAATCTAGCGTTGAAATTCAATTGCATCACAAAAATTTTACCGTCTAGACTTATCTCCTTTAATAATCTTCATCAAGCAAAATTTAATAACGATAAATGCGTTACTTATTTCTCTCCTAGCGTGCAGAAGTAGCTTCATTTATAAGCGAACAGTCATCATTCCTGAGTATCATTTGATTCGGTAATATTCGAGTAATGTAAATTCGGAGTTAAATAATTCTCAGAATGTTAAGACTATCTCCGAGAATTTGGATAACTTCCCTTATAAGTCATCCGTTCTGATTTTCGCTTGTAAATCTTATTCAAATTTTCAACTGATCTACAGTATGTCTGATTTAAGTGGAAACAGGTAATTATTTCGTAAAAAAGTAAAGATACAAAAAAATGTTTGAAACAAAAGTTGGTCGGTTGGAAAGGGCGCATAATAGGGCGTATTTTGTTTTTTTTTTCTGATTGGAGGTATAAAGAACATTTCAAGGTCATCAGCGTTTTTTTAAATACAATGCAGTATTTTTGTATTCATAATGTGATAGCGGTTGCCGAGACGAGTACGACCTATAATGAAAGGTTATTCGAGGTCTTAAAAAAGTCGTAACAAAAAACATGTCCACACTTATATTTTTCATACAGCATTTAGTTACAACAACAACAACTAACAAGAACTTTTTAGTATATTTTGTCTTTGGCCGTTCCTTCAACATGTCCTCCGTCATTTAGAATACAACATTGCAATCTTCTCAAAAATTCTCTTTCTACGCGTTTTAATATCTTATCATTTATTTTTGTACATGCAGCAATAATCCTCGCACGTAATTCACCAACATTATAGGTCGTTGTACTCGTCTCGGCAATCGCTATCACATTATGAATGCAAAAATACTGTATTGTATTTAAAAAAACGCCGATGACCTTGAAATGTTCTTTATACCTCCAATCACAAAAAAACAAAATACGCCCTATTAGGCGCCGTTTCCAAGCGGCCACCTTTTGTTTCAAAAATCTTTTTGTATCTTTACTTTTTTACGAAATAATTACCTGTTTCCACTTAAATCAGACATACAGTAAAACCTGTTTTTGTGCGGGGGATAGGGACCGCATAAAAGAAATCGCATACAAAAAAAATATCGCGTAAATTCATAAGGTTTTCGTTTACAACACATTTAAAAAAAAACTTTTTTTATGCGGTAAATGGAAAAATCGCACATAAAAAGTACTCGTCTCGGCAACCGCTATCACATTATGAATGCAAAAATACTGTATTGTATTTAAAAAAACGCTGATGACCTTGAAATGTTCTTTATACCTCCAATCACAAGAAAACAAAATACGCCCTATTATGCGCCCTTTCCAACCGGCCAACTTTTCTTTCAAAAATCATTTTGTATCTTTACTTTTTTACGAAATAATTACCTATTTCCACTTAAATCAGACATACAGTAAAACCTGTTTTTGTGCGGGGGATAGGGACCGCATAAAACGTACTGTAGATCGAATCCGGACACAATCGAAATCTGAAGATTCTAAACTTTATATTCTAATACTTCTCCCTCGGAATCATTCCTATGAAGAATTCTTTTGCCAACTCCCCGTCGAGTCCCACGAGATGACAGGAAAACTGGAGTACCGCGAACGCTACCTGCAAATTGTCGATGGAATACTTACAATTCATGTCGACGCGCACGGTGGACGAGAGTGGGATGGTCCCATTGTTATTCGTGGCGTTGCAGGTCAGGTTCGAGCGGACATCGTCCCGTCCCAAATCTTTTATAACGATCGCGCTGCGCGTCACGCCGCTGCGCACCGTCATGGTTTTGTTGTTGACGAATTTGTCATTACGGTACCAGGACACGGTCGGCGCTGGCTTACCTGCGGAAACGCATCAATCTTGTTTGATTCTCTGTGTTCTGTACCCGCGCGCACGTTGAAAGAGGGATGAGAGAAAAAATGGGGCCGAGCAGGCTCCAGAGTACGCCAATCGAGTTGGTTTGTGGAGTTCAATGTGGCGTGGAATCAGGCCTGGAATATCGGGGGAACTGGTAGAGGGTTTGCTTCGATTCGAAAAAAAAGTGATGCAACCGTTTGGTTGAGTTAATTCGCGAAATTCCTTTCTCTTTGCTTGGATGGCGCTGGGTATTGGGTTTTGCAGGGTGGATTTGTGTTAATGTTGTTTTTTGGATTTTAATGTAACGTGAGGTGAGCGGTGAAATAATTAACCTTTTACATTAATTATTTACATTAACCCTTTACATTTGGTTGCCCTCTCTGTGGGGACAATTTAAGGCGCCGAGAATTTGCCGAGTGCAAAGAGTTAAGGAATTTATCGAAGGGTGCAAAGAAGATTCATTTTTGGGTTCTCGTTCTCCCAAACGCATGCGTCGAGTGTGTTGTTTTTATTTTTAAGTTTCATGTGGTAGGTATGTTGCAGTAAGGGGTGGAATTCGTGTTTTCGGATTTTTAAACGCGTGATTTGCGTTGTGTAATGTATGGCACGAGGGCGGAACATAAAGCTAGTTCGTGCAATGGTGTGTTCGATTCGTGAAAGGACGGTAGGAATGTGTGAGAAGAGAAATTTTCGAAATTTCACTTTTTGTTGACAAAGTTATGGCATAGGATTGTCATTGAATTTAACGGATGGTATTTAATATTGTATGGAAGAAGGTGTGAAATGCACGAGGAATCTGTGGAATGGTGTTAAGCTAATGAAAAATTTGGGAGGATTAATATTTGTATATTTTTATTCTTTTTTCAGTAGTGCATGCTTGGTTTGTTGAATTTGACGAACGTTTTTCCGTTAATCCTGCAGTGCGAGGCAATTTGATTATGAAACGAGAACGAGAATTTTTTAAAATGGGAAAACTGTAAAGAATGTTAATATAATAAAAGTGCCACACGAGAGCTCCAATTTTCTCGGAAACGTCAAATATCAAGGAAACTGATATTATTTCGTGAAAATTAAATTTTCTTGCCGAATCACGAACTTATAATCCTTCGGGCTAGTTATAATTCTATCTCTATTTTGTAACAAGCACACGACCATGCAATTCATTTAAACGTACGCGTGAAAATTCCGAAAAGTGTACGCTGACATTCGAGATTATTTCAAATATTAATGTTTTTGTTAATATTTTTTTTATTTTTAAGATTTATTTACGTTCATCACGTTTTTTGTTATTCCCATGGACACCAAAAATCACGTGGAAAGGCACATTTTTTTATCTTGACATCCGCCAAGAATGTTCGCGAAATGAACATCAGAAACTTTACTTCTTCAAGGGGCACGTAAATTCTCTTCTTATTTTTTTTTTGCATATCTCGTTTTTTATCAAGTTGGGGAGGCCTGTATGCAACTTTTTTTTAGGAGGAAACTAAAAATTGACTTCACTCTTTCGCGTAGTGCGTACGCGAACCCAACTATTTCTCGAATTTTATCCACGCGTCACGACTGAAAAGAATATAAAATAAAATTTTTACAACGCCCCCGTTGTGCCTGGAATCTGTGCGCTGACGACCTAAGCAGCGATTCTTTTATCCGAGGTTTAAATTTTCCACGTTGGAGCCCCTTTAATTATTCATTATTCTCGCATCAATTTGTCACTCTCGTGTCAAGGCAGATTAAGGGATGGAAAAAATGCTTTAACACATTACCAGGGTACAAGGATGAATGTATCAAACCATATAACGTATAAAGGAAGGCAACGTTTATTTACTTTTTAATTAGTTTTAATAAATTTGAGGAATTTGCTTTCTTTAAAATAGAATTATGTGGGAAAAATGCACCCTGTACATTTAAAATTGAATTTTTTAATTCATGCTGCTTGCAATTAGGGCAGAGTTAGAATTAAAATCTTTTTACTTGGGATATATTATTTAACGTATATCAAACTATTTTATCAAATGTAAATATCTATAAGCTTACAGCTTGAATATATTTTAAACGGAATAAAAATGCGCTGCAGTTTTTATGTTAATTAGATCAAAACGAGCAAAATTTATGAATATTTTTTACGAACTATCTTCATAAGCTACAAACATTTTTAGAATTTGTTTTTTTAGGTTGCGACTACATAGTAGATGGTAAGCTACCATTACGATTACTATCTTACCATTACTATTATAATCCTATCATTATTATTCATTAAATAACTGATTATCAATAAATTACAATTATGAATAATTACAAATTAGTGTAAAAATAACAAGTATTCACAAATATTGCATTTATTGTTAATTATTCAGTGATTACATTTCTTTCTCCTCTATTCTGTAACAGTTGTCGGTAGGAAAATACTTGAATATCGTGACCAATAAGAGCGCATTAATGCTCACAAAGATTGAATGAAGTGTGGTCGACGCAAATATGTTCTGCTTAGAAGCAGCAAATAGAAAGAAGCAAAAACATCACTAACGAAATCCCGAAATAGTGTTTGCTTTGCAATGTACCACTTAAAGGATCAAGGTTTTATGAATTTTCATTTATTTATTATTAAATCAAATAAATCTCGCGGGGAACTGTAGATTGTTCAAATCTACTAGAATCTTTCTATGCCCAGATAGAAATTTTCGTTGAAAACAAAAACTTCTAAAATCCTAATACGATAGAGCGAAACGTGAAAAATCCCGAGAAATGCATAAATCCCTTTTAATTCTTTTGCGCGCGTGTTAGAGAAAAAAAAAAAAATATATCGTATCGATGTGGAGCCTTTTCGTACGCGAATCGGACTGGATTCCGGCTTAACCTACTTGGGGAATGCTGAAAAAAAGTACAAAAACATGAGAAAAAAATCCGGCAACGAGAACGCGACACGACCACCCTCTTTCCCTCTTCGCCCACTCACCTGTTCGAACGGCCCGCGCAAAATGTTGAAAACTTTTTTCAGTTCGCACGGATGGCATCGTGAAAATTTTTGCTTCGCCAATTTTCACCGCCAGTTTTTACCCTCGAGCTTTTTAGACGATCGCGGTGCAACGAGTTGCCGTTTCGAGGGTAGAGCGAATTAAGCTGCGAGACTTTTTTCTCACGAATGGAAACAATTGTAAGGAAGACCGATACGCAGTGGATCGAGGTTGTTTAAATAATGCAGATTTTCTGCCGTGGCGAAAAACCAACGTAGAAAAACGAAAAAAAATTCTCGCAAATTAAGATCTTTGGTGAGTCGAGCCTGAAGATTTTTTTGGGTGGGATGGAAGAGAACGAAATGTTTTTCGTTAATGTTAATTTCGTTCGTCGCCAGACACGCGAAAAAAAAAACCATCGACGTGCTTAACCCCTCCTCTCGCAAAAGCTTATCAATCTCAATGGATCCACCACCCTTCACATGCCAACCGCGACAAGAAAAATATTCGCTTCGACGTGAAACTTCGCGACGCAATTTCAATCGGCGCGTCCACGCGTCACGCGAGATTATTTCAACGATATTTCAATTTTCCAATCGCGCCAAAAGTTTTCGCCCCTTTGACACTCCCAAAATCCTCAATCGAATCGCTCCCGTGAAGCTACAATATTTCTTCGTGGCTTGATATCTGAAATTGTGCAGGCCAGTGCGCGAATGTACTGTAATTGCACGCGAGGAGGATGCTCCGTGTCTTCATTCCTTATTTTTTATTTTGTGTTCTTCTCCACCACCTTACTATCCGTATGAGTTATGTCAGGAGCATTTAGTCGAAATATATTTGTTTCGAGGACACGCAAAATTTATTTCGTGATTATATGCGGTCCTTCCGAAAAAGAGGCGGTCAGGGAAAGAGAAAAAGCGCCTAGTCAAAAGTACAAGTTTCGTAAAACGTCCTAGCTGACAGAATGCGGGCAATAATCCAATAAGAACGCAAAACAAAATCAACAAGTAATATGCCAAACAGGAAGCATGACTAAAACAAAGAAACAGATAAGCTTGACTTTAATACACGTGTCAACAAAAGTTGCTAAATGAAGCCTGCGAATATATCTCTTATTAAATGTAATATCAGAGAGAATGTTCTCTAATCTACAAAGTGATTTCTTTTTAATCAAATGTTTCTATTAAATGTAAATTAATTATCTTGAAATTATATAATGTGACATTGACTTGAGTCTTAATTTTTGTCGGTAACTGTAGCAACGGAGAATTGAAAATGAAATTGAAATTGAATGAAAATATAGGGCAAGGGGAGGTATAAGACAATCGGGTGAGAGAAAATCATGGACAGAGAAAAAACAAAGAGAGAGAAAGGGGCAAGAGGGGAGAGAATAAGAGAAACAATGAAAATAGGCGAGATAGAAATCGGTGTTGTTTTCGCGCGGCATGATAATTGGGAAACTTTAACGACTCCTTTGAAACTTGAGAGAGTTACCGACATTTGCGCGGCAAAATGCTCTCGCGCCAATGCTACTTGGAAAAGGGTAGAGAGGTGGTACAAAAGATCACGCGATTTGATTTTGGAGTAATTGCCGTGTGGAGAATGAGCGGTCGTTATACGTACAATTAGACTCTGTTGATTGTAAAAAGAAAGACGAATTCCTTTGTACTCGTGTAATGACAGAATAGTAATTTAGTTTTGATTTCTAAATCGTGTTGAAGAAGGACGAATATGTGTCTAAAGATGGGATCGATTACTAAACGAAGAAGACCTCGTTTATTTCTACAAATAATGATTACGCTTGCGCGGCAAGTTGCGGTGCATCGGTGAGACGAAGAAGGATTTGTTTTTATTTTGAAACTATGTCGAAGCAAGGTGAACATACCATTGGGGATATGAACAATGAGTTTCAAGGAATAAGTAATTTGTTACGTGGAGTTAGAGAACGAGGAATGGATACTTGTGTTTATTTCGAAGATGGGCACGAGAAGCAACTTTTATGACATTCGAAGTGATGAAGAACGAGATAAGAGAGAGTGCGTGCGGTACAAATGTTTAAAAGTAATTACCGTAAAGTCAAGGAAGTGATACTTGTGAAGAGGCGGTATTTGTTTGTAAAAAGCAATGATGGAGGACGTGGATTGGAGTACGACTGGACTGCAGAATTATATTTCCATGCTGCGCTCAGGATACAATGTACGAGTATACTCTATTACATTTTTCTGACTCTTAAAACGTAACGATGAACGAAGTTGTGAGAGTGTGTCGTAATTGGCACGTCGCGGCGAGATTTTGGAATAATTAACGTGTACACATACGAGTGACGCTCGTGGAAATGGGGTGGTTGGTTACAAAAAATATAATAATTAATCTTTTAATTTCTCCAAGATACAGAATCTACCTGGCTTTTTTCATGAATGTTTATTTAGGGGACGTAGATTGCAAATTCGAAAAACTAAGTAAATCGGTGGGCTCCTAGAATAATTGACCAATTTTCTAGAGGTCTCGTAAAGAGTTTTTACACGTATATTTATTTTGAGATTCAACAGTGAATATTTGGAAAATTAAATGGATTGCGTTGACTTCCGGAAAGATGATTTCTGGAATTTCTGGAGGATGCAGAGTTCGCGTAGAATTTTTTTCAGCATATCTCTTTTGGACTTGAAGGTTAAACGCTTTATTAAATTTAAATAAATCATCGTATTTTCAAAAGTAATGCTAAATGTTAGCAGAAATTTATTATCATCTTCGTAAACGTACCGCCATAGACATCACAGAAGAGCTTCAAAGTGTCTCCCTCTACGTAAGGTCCTACAGAATGCCGCTCGGAATTTCGTGCCCTTCCGGTCTCGTCTACTATGATAATCTTGTGCGGCGGAACTGCAACATGAAAAACAATAGATTTATTATTTTGAGTTTATACAGGGTGTTTGACATAAGATGTCCAACCCGAAAGTTGGAGATAGATTGGGCAAAACCGAGAAGAAAAGTCATATACCATAATGCAAAATTCGCAATAATTATCGAGATATTAATAAAAACGCGTGAGCCAATGAGCGGAGTCGATGAACGGCGATGGACAAGAGGCGCGCGGCGACGGGCAAGAGCGATGGACAGGTGGGGCAAGCGCGATTGATTTGAGGCGCGCTTGCCCCACCTCACTATGGGCCAGGAGGCCAGTAAAACTGGCCAAAAGTCCATATCTCGTTAAATGCGTGGAAATATCTAGCAGCGACACATTTTTTTAAGATTTTCGATATCGCTGATTCCATTTCTGGTGTAAAAATTTCGAAGTTCAAAATTGCGGATTCAATATGGCGGACGAAAATGTTAAAGATGCTCTGATTGTGCTGAAATTTGGTACTAATAGGCTTTCGAGGTCGCTAATTTCGAATCCGCACTCAAAATTAAGAAGTTCAAAATGACGGATCCAATATGGCGGACGAAAATGTTAAAAGTACTTCGATTGTGCTGAAGTTTAGTATCGAAGTTTGATTTCGGATTCGAGAAAACCAGAATTTAAAATTACAAAATATAAAATAATAGATCCGAAGTGGTACCTAAGAAATACAAAATTTATTGAGTTGAATTTTGTGAGGCGACACGGTCAAGACCGATGTTTGGCACTCGAACGCTGACTCCGTTATTTGCGATTTTTAGCGTAATTTATGAAAAGGAGCAAAAATGGGCACTTTTACCTTGAAGTACACATTATAAGGAACACACTGATATGTGTAATTTTTCGATAACTAGGGGAACACCGGGGAACAATCAAACGGCAGTAGAAACTTTAGTAAAGTACTCATTATTTGTTAACATCAGAACTGCGGAACACAATTAAAAAATAATTGTTTTAAATTCAATTATCATTTTATTTACTTGTATATGTCTAAGGATGAATGAGAAAAAGCAATCACTTTCAGATTAATGACTAATTCATAAATATATAAAATATCATATGAAAGAAACACATGAAAACTAAAATACATTTTTATACTTTGCGCAACTGTCAACAGAATATGGTTTCATTAATTAACAAATAACTTACGACGTAAATACTTTAACTATGACAGATTACAATGGCTTTATTTTTTGTACAAATTTGAAACTTTGAAAATTTGACTCTTGGCCATGGAATCAGGTTTCCTGGCCCATAGTGCACCTGTCCATCGCTCTTGCCCGTCGCCCCGCGCCTCTTGTCCATCGCCGTTCACCGACTCCGCTCATTGGCTCACGCGTTTTTATTAATACCTCGATAATTATTGCGAATTTTGCATTATGGTATATGACTTTTCTTCTCGGTTTTACCCAATCTATCTCCAACTTTCGGGTTGGACATCTTATGTCAAACACCCTGTATATTGTAGAAATAAGGGTTAATACGCCGATTGTGTCACATAACCACTCTTGCGTTTACTACCTGACGCAACGGAGGAGAACATTTCTGTGGCTCAATTAATATTAAAAACAATAGTAAATTGCGACGCTCGATAAAGCAAACTAACAGGCAGTTGCGTAACACAAAGGTTGAAGATCGACTGACCTCCCGTCACACGTCAGGCCTTTGGCTTTGTGCCGGTGAGTTTCGGGCGTCGTCAACAGGTTTGTACATAGCGTGGAACGCACGTTTATTGTTTACACGATTTTCTACCCTTGTGGCCTTCCTGATTTCTCTGTGTGTGCAGGACGTATCGACTGCTCCAATGTCAACCGTAACAATTTCTTTTATGCGACACCCACGAGTACAGAAACGTGGACTAGGAGTGTGGAATAGGGCAGGGGATACAAAAAGAAAAAGAGGAAGAGAAACACAAAGAGAGAGAGAGAAGGCGGAGAAGCGTGACTGACGATGCCTGGGAGGTTCTTTGCGGAAATTGAAAAATGATCCCGAATACTCGGACTCATTTCTCATGCTCGTGGATTTTATCGAAACACTGGCTTTTCCCGGTTGAAGATGAAACTCCATATAATAAACTTTGCGCAGGTCTAGGAATAAATGTGACTGCACCGTGCTGTTAGACGATGATGATAATTTTTCTATTTTTCCACAATTGTACAAAGATAAAACGGTTGTGAATAATTTGCAAAATTGTCTGGACGATTGTTGGAAAAGATGCCTTCTTCAAAGCTTATCCGTTAACATCTTCTCCAAAGCTTTTATTCGTATAGTTCTATACAATAGTTTTCATAAGGCACAAGCGACCTTAACTACGGATAAAAACTACATCATTGTCAATAGTATATAGAAACAATGCGTTTATTGAAAATAGAAAAGAAATTTCTTTCTGTAAAATAATAGCACCGCATAGACTACCAATAACATTTACATAAAACTATGTTCGTTTACATCAGTGAAAGTCGCCAAATTTTTGGATTGACGTAGATTTCTACGCACTTATATTACCACGCTCATCTTCACCTTTAAATATGCAATGTAAAAAAGTCGGCTCTCTACATATTTACAAAATTCATCAAACTTTCAGGCATTCGCTCGTTCACCTACATATCGCTCACAATGACGAAGGAGAATTTGGAAAAATCTCTCGATTCCGTCCAAATCAAGAAGCGTTCATCCCCGTAGGAGCTGAAAATCTTTCTCGAGGCACGTTTTTAGCCTTGGCTCCTTTTCCACGAGCTGCTCGTCGTCACGAGTTTCATTCTTGCGACGCGGTCTTCACCTCCCACCCCAGTACCACCCTCTCTCATCCTCGCGCGCGCCATCAGGAAAAGTCCGATAACGCGAAATTGGTATTGGAAGATCGCGACAGAGATATCGCGGCGGTGCGGCATTAAATTGAAATCTGAAATCGATATCGAGCCGTCTGGTATAGAATGTCGCCGCCTCGTGTATCCAGTCGAGCCGTGGGAGGCCAGGAGAGGGTTACAGATAAAGAAAGATCCTTTCTTCCCAAGTCCCCATTCTCCTCAACCTTTCGCTCGTCTTGTCGTGGCCCCGGCGTAATTGAAAAATTACAATCGCAAAGTCGCGCACGGTATTTCAAGCGTACTTCATCGGCCTTGCTATTTGACGGATTCGTAATTGGAGCTTGACGAGAACTTCCTTCTCTTTTTCCTTCTTCTCTTTCTTTTCTTGTTTCTTTTTTTTTTATACGGACGGTGTTCATCGTTCAATAGGGATGGCTTGAATGGATCTGATAAGTTGAAAGTAAGGGAACGTATACGTGAATGAAGTTAGAAGTGGTATACATTTGATCAGTCAATTAGCAAGGTTTATCAGGCAAGCCTTCGGTCATTAATACACAAGATTGATTTCGTTATTTTCTGTATAATTCATTCTCTCCTCAGATTTTCATTTTCTTTATTTTAAGCCCTCTTTAACAAAGATTTTATTTATTTGTGATTCGTTACTAAATTTAGCCTAACTATTCTTTTTGTACTTTGAACAGTATTCAGGCCATTTGGAATTTGACGTTTTATCAGATGTAAATTGTACTCTTCTTATTTCGTAAGAATCAATATTTTTTTTAGCAGATAACAATGTTTCTATCATTATAGTTTATCACGTATAATGAAAGCAATGTTAAAATCAGATAGTAAATCATACAAAAATTAATGACAACTTATAAATCAATTCTAATCTTCTAGTTTTTTAAGCCTTTTGGCAAGGTGTTTTTATAGGCTACGAGCAATCACACAAGTTTATTTGAAAACAGTTTTCATTTAGGTGGGCGGTTTAGTCGATATTTGAGGAAACACGAAAAAGTTCTGTTTACTCATAGATTTTACCGATAAACCGAATCGTGAGCACGAATAGAAGCATCTTTTACGTAATAAAACTTTTAAAAAAATTGTATAAACAGAATAAAAGCTTGGGGAAATTTTACAAACATTTTGTAAACCTAGAAAGATTTATCGATTAAAATCCAATTCTGTTTACTATACCGAGTACATATGTATGTACATTCTTTAAACTTCCGCTTATTCTTATTAACTAACTAATTAACTGTACATTCAAAAGCTCCGATGTATCTCAAAAGTTTATTCTACTTCTTTCTAATTATAGAAATCCTTTTTACACCCATATTATACCTCACCTATGATTTCATTATTATCACGGTTCATCGCGATACATTACGAAAACTTTTCCTTGAAACATTTGTCGCGTAAATATCGCGCCACAGTTCATTGCAAATAATCACTACACGTTGAGTCGGAAGAAAAAATGATCACCCTATCCACCTCTCTGTCTTGCTGCTTCTTATTCCACCTCTTCTCCTCCGTACTTCCTTCTTTCTGCCCATTTTCACTTCTGTCCGTTTGTCGCTCGTGTTTCTCTCCATGCTGCTGTCTCAACTACTACTGACAATTTTACTCGTTTCTCCTCGACTTTCTCCTCTCCCTTTTCCGCTTTTGTCCCTCACCCTCCTCAGAGTATCCTCGCACAGAGAGCGGACGACCGTATCGTAATCCTGACAAATGGAAAAAGGGGCGGCATCATTTATCGGCATTACCCTTCTCCAGTATTTGCAGTATTACAGTCCGCCGTGTAATACGTTACGTATACACGGGTGAGGATGGAGAGGGTGAGAGAAGGTTGCGCCTTCTTGGAGAAAATATGACGTATACCGAGAGAGAGAGAGAGAAAGAGTGTAAGAGTGGGGTAAGAAAATGCGTGTATTGGCTCAAAACAAAGCAAACCAGATGTGCGCCACGCACGTATATGAAAATATTACGTTTTCCAAATTTTCTGCTAAATATCTCGTAAAAGAAAGCAGTTAGCCTTATAACATCTATACACTGAGAAAAAAAAATGGTTGGGTTTACTATAATCGTACTATATTTTATAGTTAAATTTGGCGTCAAACATATTTTTATAGTTCACTTAACCATAGAAAATATAGTAGAATGAACGATTTATACAAATGGTTATATTATTAACTATTACCTTTGTTCTTGTTACCATATGTACAGTAAAATGTGCTATGTGAATATAGTTAGTTCTATCACTATGTATGAAATAATCTGGTAATATTAACTATGTAAAATAGTTACTTTTCTTACCATTATATATTTTCAACCATACTATATTTTTGGTTGATATACCTATACATTTGGGTAAAAAAATAATATAGTTCCTTATACTGTGCCTCTATAGTAATTATTACGGAATTTATGGTAACATTTACCACAAATATGATATTTCCAACCATAATTTTCTTACTATGCCATTATAGTTAGATGTATCATATACTTATTTCTCAGTGTACGCTTTTTTGATTCGCGTGAAAAACACTATCGGAAACCGTCGTCAAATTAAGGGGCCACAGTTATCGTAATTCCCCCCCAATTTTTCGATATTTGAATTTGCCGCCATTTTATACCGATTCAGGATGGCGGCTCACAAATGTTAATATCAACTCACAGTGGTACAGTTGATTTTTGTGCAAAAATTGAGGATGTAAATGTGTATTGGTTAGATGGCCAAGCATTATTGAAATTATTGATACTGTATCTCGATTGGTAAATTTCCATTTTACCATACTGTAACATTCCAAATGCTTTTACAGCGTCTTCGTTGAGACTGAAAATAGGACAATTAATTCAACTAGATTCGGACCTGAACGTGGGCGCACATGCGGATTCTGAAATTTATTTGGTGTACACGAAATATGCATCGCACTTTCCTACGCGTTCCTGAAAGGAAGTTTGTTCTGACTTCTCACCTGCCAAAATTCCTTCACCGTCATCGACAGATTTTCTTAATTTATGGATTAGTGCGCGACTCGGTGATCATCTATAACAGATTTCTGTCGAGTGCTTGGAATCGTCGACTAATGGAATGGGTAAGCCGTTCCGTTTGACCTTCACCCTCTGAGAAAAATTCAACCACCTTCACCCTTCAACCCCTAAACGTGTGCTTTCACGCAGCCTCCCCCGCATACTCAAAAGTCACGTCACGTGCATGTGAATTTTTATTTATGGTTCGAAACGATCGTACGACACCCACAGCTCGCACACAGCACACGCGCACACATAGAAATACACTTGCACAACAAATCTATTTGGCATTCCACGAACACACACGAACACGCACTACGCGTTTGCTTGTACGCGTGGATTTCAGTTACACGGCATGCACAGTCTTATACACAAGCCCACCCCTTTCACAAACACATACAGAGTTCTATGTATGTATATCCATAGAACAATGTCATTTTTCTTTTTCACAAACACTGGCACACACCTAACGGTCGCACCGCGCGTGGCTGGTTTTGTCCCGTACATTTTTATTTCCGCAACGCGCGCAATTTTATAAATGTCCAACCACCCCGACCCCTGCACCCACACATTGGAGCAGAAGACGATCACCATCCAACCACTGACATTTTACAATTAGACAGTCTTACTGTGAGCCACGAAAGTAAACAATCAAGGACCGCGCTCGCCGTGGGGCAGAGACCGACGCCGACTGCGGGGGTAGGCATGAGGGGTGGTGGTGGAAAATTGCTGAGAGGAATTCGTGGAGAAAAACAGAGCGGCGAGCTGTTGCTGGTTACTGTTCCTCGCCATAGTCGCGGAGGCTCGAAATAGCACCCGTGATTAATGTCGCGCTGGCGACGCGAGCCGGCTCGGGGGTTGGGGGTGGAGCGGAGAGCGCCAAGGGTTGAGGGCGTGAGAAAAGAGAACAGAACGCGTGCCGCGCCATCGGGTGGTAATTGTCGCGCATGAAGTTACGCCGGTTAATTCGGGACCCCCACGAAAAGTAACTTCCGCTTTTGTTCGAGCCGGTGCTCCGCCGGGGTGGAGGTGTGGGGCTTGAAAAAAGGTAGTCGACGGGGGTTGGAGAGAAGAAAACAAACGGACCAGCTCGCGCGTGTTTGTGCTGCAGTTTATATGGAAAGTCTGATAAACACGTGCCTCGCGCACCGGAGCTGAATGTTTTCCGTGGGGCTGTTACACACTCGGTAGCTACCTCATATTTTTATAAATAATAAGAGGTTAAACGCCTCGTATAGCGTACCATGCATAGCGCTCCCCGCGAAGGAGACGCGTCAGCGTTTAGACGCCGCACGTCAACGCAGCCAAGGAATGCGTCGACTCCTCTAGCTCGGACTCGCACCACACACCGCGCGCTGCTTGCCAATAGACTCGGCGGACTCGCACCACACGCCCCTCCTCCGCATGATCACCAAATCATTTCCAATAAAAGACCCGCGATTTCGATCAATCGCGCCTTTAGAGTATCAGACGTCGTAACTAGGGATGGCAAAAATATATCGATATTTTTGACATATCGATATATTTAGGAAAATATATCGATATTTCACTATCGATATATTGCTACCGATATTCCGAAAATATATCGATATAGTCTTTTCGATATATCGCAAACATTATTTACATACTGTATTATTATCTGTCTATATTTTTGTGGACAAAACTATATAACAATAAGTAAAATCATTCCAATGTCTGCTTGTCTTTTTAATACTTATGAAGTCGAACAAGAATTAAAGTACGAAGTTGGAAAGCGTCTAAAAATACAACTGATCGAAGAATTTCAAAAGAGATTTGGTGGTATTGAAAAGTCACTCTTATTTTCAATCTCAACAATTTTGGATCCAAGATTCAAAAATTTACATTTTAAAGATCCGATTGCAATGTCAAATGCAATAAGATATTTAAAATCTGAAATTATTCAAACTGGATCAGTTTCGTAATCAATGTCATCATCCGACTCTGACGTTGCTAACCCATCGGATAATGATGAACAATGTTTTAACCTATGGGCTTACCATAAAAAAATTGCACATACAAAAAGAAGAAAAGGAAGCTCCGATGTGGGAGCTGATGAAGTAACTCAATACTTAAATATTCCAGTAAGAAGTTTAAATGAAGACCCTTTGCAATTATGGGAAGAAATGAAGAACGTTTACCCCAATCTTTATAAAATAGCCATGAAATACTTTTGTGCAGTAGCAACTTCCGTTCCCAGTGAACGTTTATTTTCAAAAGCCGGTTTGACTGCCACAAAATCTAGAAACCGTCTAACCGGCAAAAGGTTATCGAAACTTTTATTTTTAAGTTCTATACCAAAACATTTTCATAGTATTTAATAAAATACTTCAAATTCTGTAACATTATTTTTTTTAATAAATAAATAGTACAAAAATACCTATTGAACTTTCAATAAAAAATATCGATGTATTTGATATATCGATTTTGTACATTCGATATATCGAAGACATCGATACATTGTTTCGATATATCATATGATACGATATATCGATATTTTAAGATTGTTTGCCATCCCTAGTCGTAACGCTGTCACTCTGCTCCGTTCTTTCACACTGCTCATTGCAATTCGGGTAAGGACAGAGTCCCGTAACTCTACAGTACAGCACCGCGCAATAGTCGCTGTGCCACTTAGAATCGGGAAGGGTCCACGGAGCATTTGACTCTCGAGAAGCGTAGACCACGGATTGGTTACTTGTAGACTCAACCGCGTAGAAACCCATAAACTCGTTGCCAGCCCACGCAAGAGCCTGGAGCTGTAGTGTTAAGTACATTCTAATAATAAATTCACGTTGCGAACGCGTAAACGTGTCTCCTCCGCGGTGAGTTAGTTTTAAAGCGAAACAACCATTGTAAACCGCGGAACAGAATTATACATTTCTGTATAGAATCGATTGCACCTAGTATTATTGTATTCCTGGGTTGCGATCTCTCTTGTATTCTCATCTTATTCAATATATTATTCAATATTAGTTAACCTCGAAATCCCAGTGGGGTTCTGAATTAACAACCATTTGAACCTTTCCCACTGGAATAACTAACAACGAAAGATTGAGCTCAACCGCTCGGGTTTGATCTGTCGTTTCAATCAATCTGTTACTAGACTCCTTCCATCCTGACTCTCTACGTAACAGGGCTACTGCGGGATGCAATGGAAAATCGGTCGAGGGGATGGAAGCGAAGAAATTTGTAAAGGGATTTATTAAGAGTGGAGGGTGGAGAGAGTGATGAAATGTTTTAATTCAGTAAAATCGCTGCATTCGGTGGAGGGGTGGAAAGTGGGTTGAACCGATGGCAATATCACCGTGGAAAAAGAATTGAGAGGGGGAAGAGTGGATGAAATTTAAGGAAGTCGAACGAGTGGGAATTTTCAAATGCGTTATCTCGCATTTGGCATTTCTCACCGATGGTCGGTAGACGAATATACCGACGTGTAATCTGTACTGTGGTACGTTTTGTTCTGGCAGCATCGTCTCGGATTACCTCTATCCATTCCCTTTCACAACCCTCTTTTTATCGTTTATTCGACTCGCTTACCGAGCACGGTCCTCTTCCGAGGATTGTGCAGGACGAAAAAGGGGGTGGGGATAGTGTTCTAAAAAAGCAGGAAAAATACATTTCGTGAAAAAAACCATGGAAAAAACCGAAAAAACCGGTTTTTTCCCGAAAAGAACGAAAAATATGTATTGCATATGTACTTGTTTGTAGCTTGTAACAAATATTGTTTGTTATTTAATTTAAAATTTTTTTATTATAAAAATAAACAGTTGAAGTCAACTTCTAAGTTTGTTCTGTTTTATTAAACATGTTATAACTACATATTTTCAGCTTTAACTAATCATTCTCAGAATAATGATAGTAATAAAGCGGGGAATATACACTCTTGCATAAAGGCATAATGCACAACGCATAAGAAAATAAACCAATCAGAGACCTCATTCATTTCTATTGCCACGATCAAAATGATGGACTCTGATTGTTTTATTTCCTTTTGCGTTCTGTATTATGCCTTTATGCATGAGTGTGTACTTCTCGCTAAAATCTTGATAAAACAGAAAACATTAAACTAAAAATCTACAGAAAATATTTTTTTGCATATTTTTCCTGCCGGAAAACTTGTCAAGAAAAGAAGCCGAAAAAAACCGGTTTTTTTCGAATTTTTCATGTTTTTTTCCCGCCCTTTAGAACACTGGGTGGGGACTAAAGAAGAAAATTGGAAAAAATTCGGGACGAAGATCGTCGGAGTAAGAAAGCGCGAAGGTCTCGTCGGCAGTCGAAAATCGAAGATACGCATTCTCGACGATAATTTTCCGTGAAACGGGAAGATCCAACGTCCGAAATTCCATCGATCCAGCAATAGAAAGAGGTAAATAAAAGGAGGACAAAGAGGGTAAGGAGATCGTCCGTAGGTACGTTCTCTCCTTATCGCGAAACGCCAATAAATCCCCGCAGCACCTTCTGCCCGACAGCTCACCACGCAGAATCTCGCCTCAGCTTTCACCCTTACGATACTCCAACCCCCACCACCTACAATCTCCTCGTTAATCCCGGAGCAGGCCACTCCCGCTCCCACCTCCCCCCATTTCTTCGATCGATGCCACCGCCACCTTGTTATCGCCATCAGCGATAACAGGTACGAAGAACGATCGTGGTTGGGGGGTAGTTGAGGCAGGAAGGAAACCACATCGAACCTAACGATCGTCCTTGAAGAGAAGGGAGCAGGATCGTCGACAGGACCTCCAAAGGCGGGCTATTCTCTAACCGATTGGATACTCGTAGCTGACTCATGAAGGTAGAGTTCGTATCCGTTTCTGTCTCTCGTTTCTCGAAACGTCCGTACGTCTGTCCATGTAGCCAACCGTCCAGCCCTCGTCATAGTTCGAAGGTCCCATTACAATAATTGCTCTGACAGATTCCACGAGCTATCTCTACCGAGACCGTTCCTTATCTCCTTTGAAAATCTTCCACGACGATTTTAAAAACGACGAAATTCCATCTGCCACTCGAGGCCTCGCACGAATCCACCCCTGAGCAAGCCTCATGGCCTACGGAACGTAATATACGAAAAATTGCATAGCGAGGATTCCTACCGCGAATTCTGCGATGTGTTCGTGAAGTGGATTCCACGTCTGTATAGGGGTAGGTGAAGAGGCAGCGGATGGTTAAAGGGGTGCTTTCACTTTACCCCTCCTTACGTGCCTTCTGCAAGCCACCCTCTCGTGCATCCGTCTTGCCTGGATACATATCCGGTATAATCCGAAGGGTTACCAGGGGTGGGGGTTGTCGAAGCGCATCTACTACCCCCTTCTACAAGACCTGCCTTACCCTCCCTCTATGATTCACTCGTGTGGAACCGCACAGCGTCTCTGCACCCTCTCCTTCCGTATGGCTCCATCCACTCGTGTGCCGATTCTTCTTTTTAGGCTCCTCTACCCCGTTCTTGTTTTCTCTCCACCTTTCTATCTCGTTTGCTTTCTCCCTCCTCGCTTCTTTTGCCCAGTCTTCGTTTTTCCACCTGCCTTTATTTTCCCTCTGTTCCGCTACCCAGCGGCCCACCCACCACAATCCACGTTCCACGTTCTCTCTGTGCTCTTTGCATTATTCCATTTGCTCCTCTCCACCGACCAAGCCACTACCACTCCTTTGTTCGCGTCTTTCTTTGTCTCTCTCTCTCTCTCTCTCTTACTTTTTCGTGTTTTTTCTCCATCGCCGATGTCTGTGCTTATCGCAATTATCTTTACCGCTTGTACGGCTACGGGGGTGGAATGCAAGGTGATGGGGTAGGTGGGTTCGGTCGATGTCCTTCGTAGTTGGCTCGCAGGGTATCCCTTCGTTGTTATTTGCCCTTTTCGTTGTTTCCTTTCGCTTTTTAGGTACGGCCGTAAAGGGACTTATGCAATCGCCATCCTGAAAATCGTTCGTTTGTGTGTGTGTGTGTCCGTCCGTGTATATCCTCGATTTCGGAAAAACAGCTGAACGATCAGGATCAATTTTTGCACAAAGATCAATTGTACCACTGTGAGTTGACAGGTGCTTTCCTTTTACAAATGATCTGATATGATCTGATATTTTGTGATCTGAAATATTCACATCACTTCGGTAAGAGAATGGAACAAGCATGTATCAGATCGATCAGATCTGGCATTCATATTTCTCTTCTCCTCGTAATTGTTTCGTGGATTTAGGTTCGCACCAGTTCGTACCGAAATATAAGTAACCTCAAAATTTGTATGTACGCTCACATTAGTTTGTGTGATTGATAAGTCACTTCTTTGTTACAATCTGTGTTTATTAATTGCGCTGAGATTGCACAAATGCAACGTGAAAATAACCATCTGATAGTTTTCAAAATAATTTCCTAGTATGGACCTGAAGCTTTTCTGTATCTGTTTTCGATTTTCTTCTTTCGACAATACGCGTTCGTTTCTTTTGTCCATTCTTGCACCTCGTATCTTCGTGTTCTTTTCTTTTCTGTATTTGTTAACTGTTTATTACAAAGTCGAGCATTCCGTAATGTTTTAAGTAATCCGCTCATGTTCTGCCCAGTTGTGGATTATGGCTTTTCATCCCCTTGGATACAAAAGTCTCTATTGTTCTTTCCGTTCCATTAACACTTCCTTCGCCCGTCCTCCTTAATGTTGACCCTCGTCATCTTTCGACAAATTTGTACCCGCTGCTATTCTCGCATCACCTCCCCTGTCTTTCAATCATCACCATCGTCGGCCACCCACCCCTTCTTTTCTTCCGTCTCAATTTCATGGTCCGAGGAAGACCCTAGCATGGCAACACCGCAAATGAATATTGTATCGTTTCCTTCCGACCCCTCAATCCCCTCACTCTCTTTTCGCCGTTTCGTTTTCACTTCATCTTCCGGCCACATTCACCCCCTTTTGCTTGTGCTCCCCTGACCAGTTCCTTTCTTCCTGGGTATCGTAGCCTCTTCCAGCCGCTTTTTCACCAACACCCTCGTGGAGCTCCCCTATCAGTCGGCCTACCTTATCGGCCGCCTACCCGTGTAATCTTTCAAGTTTTGTTGTCCTGAAAGAGAGGGTGGTTTCAGGAAGACTCTGAAGGTTGCCAGCGCTAGCCACCCCCTAAGGCAGTGGTTCTTAACCTTTCATTATCCAGGGACATTCATTGAACTGAATTGCATTATTTATTGAACTGAAAAGTGTGATTTTTGAGGAAAAATCATTCCTTTCTTCATCGCACTTTTTAGTTCAATTGTCCGCCATTTTGTTAAAAATCGATATTTTAAAAATCGGCTACGACAAAGACTAGATAATTTCATTAACTTTAAAAAATTTCTTGTCCCGTCTGTTTCAGATAACTCCTCTATGATCTGCAGTTGGCACCGTAAAACGTCTTTTGCAAAATAAGGTCTTGCGTTGATTGCCATATCTTCGCTATTTATTAATATTTTCAATCCAAGTTTAATTTTTTTTATAGTAAAAATAATGTACATTCTGTTAGCAAATGCCCAAATAAATACACGCTTTACATTTCTTTAAAAAAAATGCGGAAAAACGACTTCTTTTCGAAGCCTCTAGGTGTATATAACCCCTTAAGAACCACTGCCGTAAGGGGAACGTCCTGGGAAGGTTCAGGAGATACGATTGTCCCAACCAACGTGTCGAGAGCTCGCGTCTCGTATGTGAAACGAAGTCCTGTTCCTTGTTCTTCCCTAACCCTATCGCTATGGGGCAGTTGGAAATGGAATGAGGGAATTCTCAGGATTAGGACGTGTCGGGGGATAACGTCGTTATTAGAAACGTGTCTGTACAGGTGTCGGATACGCCGTTTGCCAAGTCTATGGGGAATTCGAGTTGGTTGGATCTTAGGGTTCGAGGTATGAGTAGTTTTGAACAATTCCATGCTGAGTGACTGAAGCGCCGAGTGTTGCAAGTGGATCGAGAGAATTAGAGAAATTTTCGATACAGTATTAATTCTGTAAGCATTCTGGTACATTCGGCAACAAGGGGATAATTTCTCCACCCTCGCGTCACGCCCCTAATAAAAAATGTAAATACTGCTTTCTCTTGAATTTCTTCAATTTTACGCTTTTTTATCTCGAGCCACCCGAGGAACTGTCGTTAATGGACGTTTGGTGCTACAATGGGAAAGAACGCGGATTAGGAGGGGCTCAAGCATTCTTTGCACTCTCGACAATCACGTCCGACCATATGTCAGCTGTAGAATGAAAGGAAAAAGGAAGGAAAAGAAATTGGTAATTTTGCAAGCTCATTGCAAATAGTTGCTGGAAGGGCAGAGGTTACGTTTTAACCCTTATGCGTTTTGTTACTACCCCTTCGAATATTTCTTGGAGATTAAAATTACCTTCAAATGAAAATCGGGTCTCTAGTGCAAATCAACAAGGGGTGGTTTACGGAGGGTTTGAACAATAAGTAAGAGAAGGAGTAGGTCCATCCTCTTTAACAGGAGGTCGAGCCGGGAATAAGATTGCACTGGGTCCTTACGAACGTCCAGAGGAGATCCGCCTTTCGACTCGGTTGCCTCAGATATGGCAGGAGATTCGTGGATTCTCATTCCTTAAAGGAAGTACAGGGGGCGGATTCGCGTGATAGAATTCTATAGGAAAAGATGAGGCACAGGCGGTGGGGCGAGAGCGATGGAGACGTTCGCCTTGAATCCTTTTCCACCCCTCATTTCTTTCATCCCCCATCTTTAACTTCCTTCATTGTCAGGCGCAAGAAGAACAAAATTGCCTTTGCTTGGATAATTTAGATATGGGTGACGGGGGTAGTTTTTAAAAGATTCAAGGGAGGAGAAGGAATAGGTGGAAAGAGTAGTGTTCCTCGGACCAAAAGAATGTGCACGTTAGATGCCACGTACTGCGTACTGACACGCGTAAGTGGGAGTTGCTTCAAGATTTATGGGGTATATCGTAAATAAAAGGCAGTCGAGGATAACGCTCAACCGATGAGGGATTACGATTGAAGAGGATCGGGGTTCGCCTCGATTTCTTGGATTATAAATCATTTTGCGGGCGCACACTGATAAATCGTGAGGTTACGTAATGCGTGGTAAATTTGACGAGGATAAATCGATGGCTGGCGAATTTATTTTACGCTTACAATTTAAATGCGTCCTTTGTTTCGCCCATTATTGCTGACGGTGTGACGCGTGTGATAAATAAAAGAATTTCAACAATTACTCATCTCCCACTTTTCGAAATATCCCGAACAGAAATTTCTACCGCCGCTGCGAAATTTGACGTATGCAGTTACAAGCTTCTCCGGTGTATAACGACGAGGCTGAGAAATTCCTAAAGGGTTTTCCTTCCTTAGACAAACGCGTCTCTTCATAGATCTTTGCGTTATGAATATCAACGAGACGAGGGATTCATTACATGGACCGTTTATTTTGAAAGTGGTGTAAGTCCATTTAAAAAAAAACAAAATTAACTAGTTGTAAATGTAAAGTTTACACTAAATTATTCACAAATTATCTGATATCTCATTTTTCTGAAAAAATGGACTTACGTCATTTTCAAAATAAACGGTCCATATACAGGCTGTCGATGCGCGTTACGCAAAAACTGGGAAACAAATTAACACAGTTCCGCGCCATAATATCAAGCATGCAACCACCCCTACTACGTCAACCCCCTTTACTTCTATCTCCGTACCGTAAGCGCCAATATTCGAACGCTTATGCGCGCGCGATTACGCGACGCGCCAGTAATTGCTCGAGATAAGCTCACTAAGCAATCAGATAAATTTGCGCAACGATTCCTTCGGCGCCCCCTAATTAATTCACTCTCGAAGGGCGCGTGGGCGGGGAGGGCTGTGAAAGGGGGCGTGCAAGGAGACGAAATGGGCGGGGCAAATTGGATTTTCTTATTAAGGCCCCGGTGCTCTCTCGTCGACGTAAATTTCACGTGGGAATTGCTTAGAACTTGCGACTCTTTCTCTGGCGATTGTCGGGGTGGGGGTAGCCACCGAGGATGTATCTAAGCGCGAGGCCCCGCCCGAAGAATTTTCATTCGTCCAAAATTCCATGGCCCACTGACACGAGAAAAATTTATTCTGGGCGGTACAAGAACTTAATAACGGCCCTTCGGACCGCGAGAGCTTTGATGGCGGTTGACACTGATGTCCCTTAAATTTCATTAAACCGGTGTCGTTCGCGGTCGAAAGAAACGACCATTTCTCTCGGCTAGGACGATAATACCCCACTGGCACGGTCCTCACCGTCGACGGGACATAAATTATCGGGACGAATCCTCCTTCCATTCTACGCCTCTCCCACTCTCCACACCCCACGGTAGCCCGCTCGCAGTAAAATTTTTTACCCACCCGAGCCATAAACTTCTTATCCGGCTCTTCCGCGCTCGCTCGTGGGAGAAGAATGTCACGGGGATCAGAAAGTCTTTCTTGCCCGGCGCTGGACCGCAAACAACTTTTCTACCGGTTGCAGTTCCTCGACACCCCACTCCTTTTTCCACCTACCCCTTACTCCCTTCCACCTCTTTGTTACCACCTCTGAGTGAAACTACAGACCACAAGAACTGGATGGTTCCACTCACGAGCTGAAAGTATTTTCAGCCGCCCTGTGTACTAGACCCCGATGTCTCGCCACGAGGGTTAGTTGGCGGATGGAGTGGAAAGTGTGGACAGTGGGAGGGGCGTGGCTGGGTGGAGTGGGGGAAGCACGGGCGGGGCCAGTGGAACGCGCTCGGGTGGCGTGCATCTAGAAACTTTTACTTTAACTGTGAATGCCCCTTAGTTAACACTAGATGTACCGACCAGCCAAAACAACTGGGTGCGTCAATTTTTCACAAGAATTTCTGTTTAACATTAAAACTACCAATTTTGGTTTTCGTGTGGAAAGTTCTTTTGTTGACCACTCATTTTAACAGAGAGAGCGTTTATTTTATCACTGAGTTGCCATTTACTTTTGTTTTCATATGGAAACTTCTTTCGTTGACCAGTCATTTTGACCAGCTTGGTAGTTCTAGTGTTAAGAGTCCCACACCGTGGGCTGTAGAATGCGTAAACAAATTGTCAGTACGTACGAAATGGTGAAGCATAGTGGATGAGTTTAAGGTGTCGTTGAAGAGTACGGAGAAGAGAAAAGGAGAGAAAGGAGTCTGGCCTTTGTGCACTTTACAAGGAAGCTAGATATAGTAAGTGTGCATGAGATAACGCTGCATTGTCTTGCAATATGCAAAACATTAGCAATAACAAATTTCTACTTCGATGTAAAAAAAAGAACGTAAAGAATGAGGGTCTTAATTTTGCCTATTATACATTCGTATTTCTTTATATTTTATATTTATTTCAAATCTACATCGAATTGTACACGTTTGCCAGAAGGCAACGCCCTCCGCATGATGATTATAACCACGCTGGTCCCGTACCCAAAATGCACAAGAATCGGAAATGGAGAAATTCTCATTCCCTTTTGTTCCGGTACTGTAAACATTCCAGTGACTATAACGACAACGAAGGCTACGCTTTAGCAGCGAGCAAGCCGATGATTAAGAAGTGTCCCGATGACGCGGGCTTCGCGACGGAACAAAGCAAAGAGAGGATGTGGAAGGGGTGAAGGCGTTGCCACACCATGTGCATAAGACGCCGCGGAGAAATTTCAATGGTTCGCACGCGGATTATACTTCGAGGAGCGATGAGGATCTCTCCAGGGGAAGTCTTGCGGATTAAGACGTGCGCTTTGAAATGAGCAGCCGTCGCGGCGCCTGCTACGTGTTAAATGTGCAACACGTTATCGAGCAATATGTCTTGCCGTTTTGTGAGAAATTCGAAAGCTCTCGGGGGTGGTAACTGTAGGGTGCAAAATTGTACGATCTTCTGAGGGACATGAGACAAAGAATTATGCTTGCCTGATTGTGACGTAGGACAGAACGGCATTTTTATAAAGTTTATTATGAAAAAAAACTTTCTTTGTGCAATGACATTTTTATGGACGTTTTCCACATTAATAATATTAGGAGGACCGGAAAGTAATGTCATTTCTGCACATGTCAATATTTATTTATCATTTATCAACTCATTGTGTATTTCAAAGTCGTGCCAAAGACATTTTAAACTTAAAGTGACTTGTTTACTTATAAACAATTGAAATATAATTTTTTTTGCTATTTTAGGCAGAATGGCCACCCAAATACCTGAAGAGGTACATATCCAGCATTGTATGATTTTTGAGTTTCACAAGAGTAGTGATCCAACAGTTGCTACCAAAAACATTTTCGATGTTTATGCAAGTGCATTAACACTAATATATCGTTACAAGAATTTCTAAGTGACAACAAATTTAGAAATTTCGGTGATATCCAAAATGCCATCTCCAGTTACTTTGCTAAAAAATCAATTGATTTTTATTGTTCCGGCATTGAAAATTTGCACACTAGATAGTAAAAGGTTGTTGATAACGAGGGTGATTACAACCATGATGAAAAATAAATAGTTATTAAAAATTTATTCGACTTTGATGTAAAAAAAATGACATTACTTTTCGGTCCCCCTAATACATATGGAAATGGAAATTTTAATCTTTCTCTAACGCTCTCTTTCTTGGCGCTTTCGTGAAATACCTATGGATTTTGGAAAAGATAAATCGATGAAAAGAATATAATCTTGAAATGTTTTTTTCCTCTTTTAGAAAGTCTGGAATTGGTAGTAAAACGGTCAATGAGAGAATACTGTTTCCTATCCTCAGATCGGCGACAATTTGCATTACGTCACGCTGAAAATATTTGAAAATAATTTAGATGGACGTTTACGATGAAATATTTGAAAATCTTGATGCATCTCAATGCACCGTGATGCACGTAGACGCATACAAGAGATTTTTCAAAAAGCCCTATAAAGCGCCATATGTTACGTCTTGAAAGTAATGCCCTCGTGGCTATATTATGCGACGTTGGGTCATGGTTGTGACATCACCTGAAAGCTATACAAGAGAAATGGAGAGTATATTTGTCCCATAAGAAAATTTTGAAACTAAAATTGGATTGTTGTTAGAATTATTTTTAAATATAACGTAAAAAATACATAATTATGTAAAATAATAACATTCGGCGCCTATAAACTGTCCTCGTACAAAAAAAGATCGTATCACCAAGAAATATCGTCTGTCAAAGAAAATCAGCATCGTTACTTTTGGAAGCGCCCTCTCATCATTGATCGATCCCAGAATCCCCTGCTATTCTTCAACCGCTCCACTCGAGAGCCCAAAAATTCAAACTCCCATGGTATCTCAAGTGCAGCTTCTAAGAATTTACATCACCCATCTTCGCTGAGAAGGGTACCCAAATGAGACACCAAATATGCGGATCCTCCTGCATTTCAATGCACACTCACCCACCCCTAGCATCATCTCTCTGTATCATCCATTATACCTTCCCGTTCCTCTTCTCCTCCCGCAAATGCAATACCCCCTCATACACGTGAGTGTTTGTGATGATTATGACGTTGTCTCGCGAGCGTACCTGTGAGCGTGAACGTGAAGGAGACAGAGGACAGAGGAAGAGGAGGGCAAAGAAAGCAGAAGCTGAGAGAGCCAGATAGAGGAGCCAAGGAGAGTAAGAATAAAAGAGATAGTTAGAGGGAGAGAGAGAGAAGAGGCGACGCAGGGACGAAGATCTACGACCTGGTGCGTCCTTAGTGCCCCGTTGGTATGTACCCCTGCTAGATGTGCACACATAAGAATGTAGACGCGTAAGATAAAGGGAGCCTCGCGCCTTACCGGAAGCGATGATCCACAAGGAAAGCAACGTGGGTAGAAGAGGGTGGGTGAGATGAAGCAGGGGACGAAAGAGGGTAATAGTAGCCAGGTATATGCACTGAGAGAAAAGTATATGATATATCTAACTATAATGGCATAGTAACAAAATTATAGTTGGAAATATCATATTTATGGTAAATGTTACCATGATGTCGGTAATAATTACGACAGAGGCATAGTACAACCAACTATATTATGTTTTTACCCAAAATTATGGTTATTTCAACTAAAAATATAGTATGGTTGAAAATATATAATGGTAAGAAAAGTAACTATTTTACATAGTTAATATTACCAGATTATTTCATACATAGTGATAGAACTAACTATATTCACATAGCACATTTTACTATACATATGGTAACAAGAACAAAGGTAACAGTTAATAATATAACCATTTGTACACATCGTTCATTCTACTATATTTTGTATAGATAAGTGAACTATAAAAATATGTTTGACGCCAAATCTGACTATAAAATATAGTGACATTATAGTAAACCCAACTATTTTTTTCTCTCAGTGTGTTCGTGTGCGTGCGCGTGTGCGAGGGAGAGAGAGAGAGAGAGAGAGAGAGAGAGAGAGAGAGAGAGAGAGAGAGAGAGAGAGAGAGAGAGAGAGAGAGATATTTGACGTTCAGGGACACGTGTCCCATATAAACCATACAGCAGGTACATACAAACAAGAAAATGCAATAAACCTAACGCAAAGGTAGAGAGAATAATGTGCAAAATAAGGAGCTCACCGTAACAAAGATAAATAATGCAACATAAACTAACCGAAAAATAACCCTATTGCACTGCAATAGTAACGTTCGCTGAATGTAGTAAATATAAATAGATCTTATCTTTGAACGCTGGCAAAGACGACGAAGATAGACGAGAGAGAGAGAGAGAGAGATATTGGATACGGAAGGGTGGAGGAAAGAGGATAGGAACGAGAGTCGCTGGTAAGCCAAAGGGTTGCGAGGAGGTTCGTGAAAGGAGGGGGTGAGAGTGGAGATGGTCGAGGAAGAGAATGAGAAGGGGTTGATGGTGCATCCCAGTCCGTACATGGAAAAAGGGTGTACGAGTAACACGAAATGGTAAACCAAGGGGGTGAGAGGGGGCTGTTAACATGAAGGGGTGAGAGAGAAGATGGTTAAGGAAGTGGACGAGTGGGAGTTGGTGATGGAAGGAGGCTGAGAGAAGGCGGTTAAGGAAAGGGGTGAGAGAGGGGGTTGGTGGTGCATCCCAAGCCGTACGTGCTGCGGATACCGCATAGGCGTACGTAGTCACGCCGCAGTACGGGCTCGTATCGCGGGAAGAGAAATTATAGTTGAGGTGCACGAAGGAGGAAGAGAGAAGGAGGCAACGGATTTGAGAGGGGCGGAGGGCTGTGGCCAAAAGGAAGCTCGCCCCTTCTGCCGGTACCGAGTCAGCTAATATTTTGGCCCCGCGTGCTTCGTCGCCTCGTTAAAACCGCTTACTTCGTTTAGTTGCTCTGTAGCAACCCACGTGTGGCAAGTCTTTGGGTGTTTGTGAACCTTTCGCTAATGTGGGCGCGGATTAGGTGGCAGGGTTAGAAGAGATCGTCAAGGTATAAGCATTTACGTGCGCGTATTTTTGATAGTGTAGTTATTATTTGCACAATGACAAAAAGGGAAAACATCGTTGTCTGTTTGTTTTAGGTAATTTCGGTCAATTTAAAAATTGCGCCAATTTGGTATGGTGAGAATGGGTGTACGTTTGAAAGTGTATGAAGTCTTCTTCGACGTCACCTGATCACTTGTTTTATAAATGATACGTAAAATTAGTATCGCTCTATTGACCCTACCGGGTGTTCTAAACTGTGCATACACACTTTCAATGTTTATGGCTCTTGCAAACTTGACTTTTTTCTCTAATCGTACAACTGGTTTGAAGTATTGATGTAGGTAAGACTGAGCTTTTTGCCATTTCATAAAATTACTTGCACATACACCATACGTAAAGTATCTGCACGATTTTCCACACTTCATCGCTGCTTCCGACTACTTCAATTAAAAACATAAACGATACAAAAGTGTGTCGAATTAATTAACCCAATCCAATGTGACTTACGTACAAAAGAAGAAATGAAATTAGCATCTCTTCTTGCCACGAATTTTCAACTACGTCGTATATTCCGCAGGATTTACATGATCCTACGCTTCCTCCACTCTGCACATCTCTCACTCCTCACTTCTAAATCGTCTCATTTGAAATACGCGCTAACTTAACCTACGGTTTCCAGGGACAGGGGAGTGGAGCGCGAAAGTGCGCGAAAATGGCCAGATTTATGCCGCGTTTGTCGCCGCTTGTTTATACCGTCACGCGTCGTCCTCGCGGAATATAAAATCCTCGGGGACTGGGAGCAATGAAGCGGAGCTTCGGTACTTTTCGAGTCTGCTCGGCCTTTTAAATTGCCGGCCAAATCGACTTTGGTCCGGAGAGTGGAAGTTCGTTACGCAGATGATTGTTACGAAGATGTGAGCGAATATGGATGTTCGCGAAATGGCAACCAGTTGGTTTTTGAGGGGCTGCGTAACTAACAAGTAAACCTACGGAAGTGTCACTCTCCGATTTTTCTGAAATTTGGATATGTTAAAAAACATGAAAAACTAAGGGACACGTATTTTTCTTTAGCGGCAGAAAACCATACTTAGGGCGTGAAACGCCCCTCCCAAAATGAGGGGTAAAATGAAAAAATTGCGATATCTTTGAGATCAGTGAAGTGATTTTAATTATTTTTGGTATGAAAGTATCTTTCGATGAAAGACGAAAATCGGCCTGGGTATATTGGAGGGGGAGTGAAAATTAGGGGGTAAATTACCCTTAAAGTGATCAATTTCTTGCTGCAAAAAATCGCTTTTGATCTGATCGAAGTAAAATTGATTAAAATTTCAAGGAGAAAGCTAATTAAGGAACATGTATTTTTTTATATAAATATTTGGGGGGGGGGGTAAATAATCCCTAAATTGCCGCGCTTATTAGGTATTGCGCATGAAACACATTCTGAAACTATATTTTTAAACTGTTCGATCATTTTAATATATCGGTTTTTGAAGTCACTGAATGCGAATCTGAAATCAGATTTTCAAAATTCAATATGGCCGATCCAATTTACCTCCCATTTTGGGAGGGGCGTTTCACCCCTTGAATATGTTTTTCCACCGCTAATAAAAAATACGCGTCCCTTAGTTTTTCGTGTATTTTAACATATCGAAATTTCAGAAAAATCGAAGAGTGACACTTCCGTAGTTTTACTTGTAAGAGGGAGAGTAGAAGACAGGCGACTAGGTAGAAGTGTGGACGAAGAGGTGGAGTGCGGAAATGGAGGAGAGCGTGGGATTGGAAGGGGTGGCTTGACGTCGTAGTTGAGACAGGGCTGTATTATGAGGGCGGCCATACACGCCCCTGGGCGTCCTTCCCGTAGTGCTTTCACGAGGTTCTACGTGCGGCGGATACCGCATCCCATCGTAGTTTTGCCACTAACAGAATTATTATCCGAGAATCCAATTATAGTCCAAGGACGAGGAGGGAGCTCCTTTCGTGGTAGGGTGGTAGGAAGAGAGGAGGCGGAAACGGAAGTTTGCGGTCCATGAGAACTGCGAGGAGTCCCACCTCCGGGCTCTTTTCCAAGTTTAAACAAATACGCAGTTGGTCTCCTGGATTCTCTTCTCTCTTCTCTCTCTTTCTCTCTTTCTCTTCCACCCTCTCTCTCTCTCTTTCTCTCTCTTTCCTCGTCATTTCCTCCGCTTCTTCATCTCTGATCTTGTCTACGTCTTTCCGTGCATCTCTCCGGGTCCGTGATATTCGCGCCTTGGTATTTAAGACTTTGCATAATTAGGAATAACGGTCGGGTACGGGGATATAAAATGAGATTTGAGAGAAGAAAATCTTGTAAGGGAGTAAGTGCGGAAGTGTTTTAAGGCTTGCTTGTAAAATGGATGAGAGATGCGAACAGTAGTTTGCTTTTTAAATGTTAGCAGGAACATCTTATTGATTTGGTCTGCGCTAAGTTGTACTCGTTTGTTTCGTTTGTGCGCATATCTTATTGCTTAGGCGTGGGTTTAGCCTAAGGGTCCCAAAACTATTTATTTAGTCTTACGGCAGGTTATTCTTCAGAAGATATGAAAAAAACAAATTTTAAATGATTAATAATTGCACATGTGGTATAATCTTGACGTGTCATATTTTTTTTTTTTAAGTTGTGCGACCTTTCGTTGGTTAGACCTGGGTCAATACTACGGGCTGTGTTAATTTATTTTTCATATAATCTCCCAGTACATTGTTTTTAGAAAATACACAAAAGGAAGGCTTAAATCTTCCTTGAAAATTGCACCAGCGGCGTTATATTAACGTTCTTTAAAATTTACAGGAGCGGCTCGCGGTGTTGTGGAAGACTTTCCGTGGTCATTCTATCTTCGGTTTAATCTCTCGGACGCCTTGAAGCCGTTATCTTTATACTATTGTTTAAGAAGGATATTGCTATCCGGCTTAGCTCGTGTCACTTTCTTTGGTGTCTACTAAGGCTTAAGACGAGGGAATTTCCTCGATGGATTCGCGTCAGAAAGGACGGGGCTTCCAAAAGCTTTTTAAATTTAAACGAAAGTCTTTCAGTAGAACCATCTAGCCGAGGTAGACCTTAAATCATTTTGTGCGCGTGAATGTTAGGTACAACTAGATGAATAAATAATTATTTCGTGGTGTAACGTAAAACAAAAGAATAATGAAGTACGAAGAGAATTCTTCTTGCAAACATTTGTTCTGCGCATACAGATGTTTTAGAAGTCAAATTTATAATTCCTATATCATTAACACTAAAGCTACCAAACGCAGGTCAAATGACCGTTTTACAAGGGAAATCCCCATAAGGAAAAAATCTTCGGTAGGTTTAGTGTTAAGGTGATTTAATAAAACCAAACGAGCTTTTTGGGTAATAGAACATAGAAAATCAATTGGAAGAAGTAAATAAAGGAAATAAGAATGAAATGTAGGAATTACAATTGAAGGAATTACAATTCGTTAGGTCAGTTGCGGGTAGATGACAAAATATGAGCACAAGGCGGAATACAGCACATTGTGGTGCGCGTTGTGCATTTTAATGAACTACCTGATTTAGTATGCCTGCGTGACAAATGACAGCCGAGAAAAAGCTAGAAAAAAAGAAACTACCATGCGAGGGCGCCGCATTAACCTCAAGATAACGCCCGAGAGTGAAAATCAAATTCACGGATCTCAACCACCCCTACTGTCCTACATACCACTCAATGCACGAAAGGATTTGACAGCAAAAAGAAAGGCAAAAATGGCTAGGTGAGTTTCAAATATAAATATATCAGATTTGTTTCTTCCATAATGACTTGTATAAACGACATGCACATATGGAATAATTTGCAACTATAATACAAAAGTATTGTATAATACACAAGTTTACAAATTCGGGTCAACTTTTGGACCCGAGCGGATGAGAGCGATTCTTAACCTTATTTGATGCCCTGAACTCAGATCTTCAATCCGTATGTCAAGATTGGTTCTAGTTCTCGAATTCGCGCATGGTGGCAGTACTGCTCTCTTATAACGGCTATTAATAGCAGTAATAACGCAACTAACGAAATAAGGCAACTAACGAAATTAGTTAGAGAAGAATTTCGGCTTCTATATCAATAACTGCTTTAATGGGAACAATTATATAACAATTATTCTAGAATTCGTGATGTGGACCGTTTATTTTGAAAGTGACGTAAGTCCATTTTTTAAGAAAAATGAGATATCACATAATTTGTGATTAATTTAGTGTAAACTTTATATTTATAACTAGTTAATTTTTTTTGTTTTAAATGGACTTACACCACTTTCAAAATAAACGGTCCATATATCGATATTGCTTTAATGGTTCCCATTATGTAACAATTGCTCTGGAATTGTTTCAACACCCCGATCCTTAACGCCCTTCAACCCTAACAAGAAATATCGAAGCACTCTCTTTATCTTTTACACTCCTCTACAAATCGACCGTTTTCAAGGGCTTCGAATTAACCCTTCTAGTTACATTACTGTTGCGCTGTCGGTGCGCGGGCGACTATACGTGTATTCACACCCACGCACTCACACTCAAGTGCATGGGAATGTCAACTTGGGGCATCAACGCTTTGATTACGTGCCTCATTACTGAGGGCGGTGGTGAAAATATTTCAAGCAGAGACGCGTCCTTTTTCCGTGCTCGCGCATGCGCATCCGCATTTGTGAAAATGTGTGGTCGCTCTGTGGCCAAAGTAGAGAGGAGCGCAAAAATGCAGAGTCGCGGTTTCACTTTGAGTGTCTAGGCTTCAGTGGAGTGACGGTAGCTACGGGGTCGCAATAATTTGTAAATAGCAGAGGTATAATTCTGTTGATTTTCGTCGAGAGCGAGTGGTTGAGATAATTTATTTAATTCCGTGAGCGACTGGGAGCGGTGGATGTATGGCACATTACTTTTGAAAATTTTAATTTTCTGGTTACCTCGGATTTGAGTTAAACTCTCGAAACAGATTTTTTTTATGGGGCGATGCAATGGAGAGACTCTTGTTCACTTTTTTTTCAGATTGTGAAAGGACAGAAAGGAATTAATATTAGTAAAATAAATGTCTTTGGATTTGTTTTCATCTTTCCTCGATTTATTTCCATTCTTCGTTTAAGTTCTTCTTCTTGGGGGTGTTCCGTAATTGAGCCATATTTTTAATTGATTAATTAAAAATAATTGAACACTATGTTTAATAAATAATACTTTCATTATTGTCCGTTTTCTGCATATGCATTTTTTAAATCCTCGTAACATACTAAAATAAAATACCAAACAGCAGGTCAGTAGCTTCGTTAGTTCTCCGGCAGTTCATGCTCAAAAAACGCTTATTTTTGTGGCTGGTTGTACTGGTCAGACCCTTAAAACCCTTTTGTGGCACGGTTTCCAATTGCCGGATCAATTCCAACTTGCACCCAATGCACTGTAATTCTAAGAGGAAAAAAATATGGGGTAGCACATGCGAAACTAAAAACAAAAGAGTCCTATCTATGACTAAGGACCACTCTAATGCACATTGTAGGGTCAGTGGAAATAGTCATTCGTTTCTAACGAGAGTACAGTTTTAAGAGTCACTGTGTTTAAAATACTACAACAAGCAGAATTTCTAAAAAATACTAACTCTTTCTTCTCGATAATAAAATCAAAAACCCATCAAGGAGTATTCAGGGCGTGCATCTGTCGTGCAAAAAATCTCTCTGTAACTTCACTATCGAATTTCTACCCCACTCTGACTTCTTTTCGGAAAGGAAGGAAGAACAAAAACAAAATTTCATTTATTTGCTTTGAATCTCGAGAAGAATCGCGTGGAGGAGATCTTGAGTTACAGTACGTTACAGAGACACACGTGTGCCTCAAATCTTATGCGCCACGAGAGCTTCAGTTTCTCTCTCCTTTCCTCTCTCTCATCTCTTCTATCTCTCTTTTCTATGCATTTTCCACCCCCAAACTTCCTATCTCTCAATCTCGCAATCTCCCTTCTGTCCCGTAGAGCACGAGGAGCGAAATCACGAGAAGGATGCATCGGAAGCGAGGGTTGCATTTTAAATATGCAAACTCGTTGGAGACGGTGAAAGCGGGGGGATGGAGCGTCTTTGGGGCCGACCGTCTTCGCTTTCCAGTTCGAATTTACGTTAGCTTACATCCCTGCAGCGTTCTCTGCGCTCTTTCGTCTTGGGCGTAGGGGAGAGTGGGGTAGTTTGGGACATTTCGATTTTTGCTGCAATTATTGTGATTTAGCAGTTGGCTGCCTTGTCAGAATCAGTTAGACACTAATTCCTTCAATGTCAGTCGCTTTCACAATCACAGATAAAAAACTGTTAAAGATATTAAAGTTTTAGTGTTTTCGGGTATCCACATAAGCATTTCTTGTGTCTTTTCTTAAGGTTATAAGTTGAGTAAAATAAATAATGAAGCTTTTGTTTGATGTTCAACATATTCCATCTTGTATTGACTTTATACAGTCAATTTATGTTTATGAAATGCATAGAAGGAATTGTTGAATAGATGCGTTTTCCACTCGAAGTACCTGTGGGGTAGATTGGGACAACCTAAGTGGGGCAGATTGGACTTGTCCTCTCAATCCCGATGATCACACAGATCTAATACAAAAGTTCGAAGAAAATAGCACCCGTGAAAATACAAATAAAAAAACGTCATAGAAAAAGAGCAGAGTTAGATTCAACAGATGAGGATACTGAGACAGAGGAAATTATTTAAAAAATGCAAAAGGATGAAGCAATGGATTCAGACATCAAAAGTAATTTTGAATTAGAAGAAATTCAGAAGTATTATTATAACGTACAGTAACATTTTTAACATTCCTAATCTGTAAAAGGTAGATTATTTGTTTATTAACAATTCGCACTCGGCATTTTCCCGGCGCCTTTCATATTGTCCCCTCAGAGGGGATAACCGAATGCAAAGGATTAAATTGTGGACGGTAGTTTTTTCCAATAAATAGATTCTCGTGTTTTCTAACTGTAATTTCTAAGGAATTCCATCGCAGTCCCAAACTACCCCACCGTGGGGCAGATTCGGACATTTTGCACTTATTAACAAATTACTGTATTAATAATACAGACGGTTTTTTTGCCTATTAGCTGGTATCGTCCTTTAACAAAAACCTCAACAAATCTTATGTTTCTTACAAATTTTAAATTGGATGAAAATTGTGGAAAATACAGGCTCAAAATCCTTAACAGTCCCAATGTGCCCCACTTTCCCCTATACAGGAATTATGATCCATATGGGTGGCGGTAAGAAGGTCGAGAAGGGGTAGAAATGGAAAAGTATTCCGTGGTAGTGGAAGTTCACTGGAGAATGTTGAAAAAGCCTCAGGATTTTCGTAGGTGCGGTCACGAATTTTCGTGTTTGCGCTACGGTTAGAGGTACGTGGGTGGGGTTGGAGGTCGTCTCGACGCCGAGCACCGTCTTTGTGCTCTTTGGAGTAGACGGAAGTACGTCGAATGACGACGAGGAGGACGATGTCTCGATTGCTTTCGGCATGACGCGTTACTCCTGGGAGAAACTCATCAGTATCCTCCGGCCAGAAGTTCCCGTAGAGTTTCTGACGAGGGGCAGCAACACGCCACAGTTTGAATTTCGCGGGCTTTGCCAGTCGTCGTTTTGTTGCGTGACACTCGGGTCGAGGGGAATGAGGAAATTTTCGGGAGACTTGCAAATTAGTCAAGAGATTTGCATTCATTCGAAAGTTCCTTTGAATGTGTGGGGGTGGCACTCTTAGTATGTATTATACAGGATGTTTAAAAAAATGTTCCTTCAATATTTATGTCGCGTGTAGGATGTCACCGCACTGAAAAACACACTGAAAAAATTGTATTCTTAAAATACAAACTTAATAATTGATCTTAATAGATATTCTTCATAGATAAGAATATTTTCTTATCGATATGACGGTTTTTGGAATATATTCTTAATAATCCATCTGAATGTTGCCACACAATACGTGTCAGATTCGGTTAAGTTAGGTTACACATCGCGTGCGGCACATGTCGATGCCTGTATCTTGTCCCTCTTGCAATTCTGCGTAATTTCGAGTACTATATTATTTTGTGTGCTGTGTTGTGCAAAAAGTATGGATAAGGAAATGACGAAAAATTTTCTGGTATTTTATATAATTATGCTCGAAGTCAAAAACGTCAAAAAAGAACTAAAAATTGCTTTACTTTTGGAAAAAAATCAGGTCTGAAACGGTTAACAAAGGTGTACTTAATGTCGATTCTTTTAAAAGGAGTACTTTTCTTCGCCATGGCGTGGCTTCGCATAAAATTATGTATACATTCATCCCGAGTATCTTACATCTCACATTTTTACAGATTTTTTCGAATAGTTCTTGCACAAGAAGCTTTTTCGTGTGACTGTGCGTAGGTTAAGATAAAGTTACGCGAAGGTGGGTATGCGGATGAAGTATGTGTACCTACACGAACTGATTTAAACATTCGACATCGTAAAAATTGTGTTTTACCATGAGAATTAATTTAAAATGTTGCTTTTGAACGAATTTTCCGCAACACGGATTTTTGCGAGAGATGCAATTTTTTTCTCATTGTGTAGGATAAAATAAAGCTGTGTATCTCCCATGTAGGAAGCGTTAGTTAACTAGGAGTGGAGGCGGTATTCGCCCTTTCATTCTCATATATCATTTTGCAAAATTAACGTTGCCGCTGGAAACTTTGTCGGTTTGGCCATAACCCGCCTCGCACCTGTAATACAATTCCGCATAATTATTCCGCAAAAGCGTTGTAGCTGCGTTTAACTCGATACAATGTTAGAGGGCATACGCCGTGGTCGTACCAGTGGACAACGGGAAATGCAATTTGTAATATCGCATTATAATAATTACAACATATGTGCGCGTCATTGAAATGCACGAAGGAATTCCATGTGAATGAATTTCGTGCCGAGAGCATTTTCTAAATTTTAATTACCTTCTTAAAGTGCACGATCGATTTGCCCTTTGCAAATCAATTTTCTACTGTTTAATTCATCCTTTATCTTTTCCTTCCACGACGTCGAACCTTGAGAAACAATTTTCATAGTGAGATAACGATCCGCGTAAGCATGATACGAGTACTTACAGTTAATTCACAAATAGTTGCAACAGTATTCAATTTAGGATAGCAGTTGAGCGTGCAAAAAGTCGAGGCTGTAGACAGTGAAATTTGCAATGTAACGATGTAATAGTTGTAGACGTTCAACACTGTGGGACGTTCCAATTATTGCGTTTCGCAATTTTATGATTGTCGAAAATTGTCAGTTTAACCACGGTTGAACCTCTTCTCACATGGAAATATCTTGGTTTGTCGATTTTTAAAAAATGGTTTGACATGTTGTAGAATGTTTTCCAATAAAGGGTATGTGGTTCCTTATGGAATTTTCAATTTTCAATTTTGAAGGTGGAAAACACCCTTCGTTCGTGGCCTCTATATTTTCTTTAAATGATAGGAATAAAAACGTGCAAAATTTTCGAAAGTTTTCTTAGAACTTTACTTCGTCCACTTTTTTTTTAATTTTGTGAGCACTCACTAGAGGACTATTGAAAAACTCTATTATAGAATTTCATACAAAATATTTTTTGATTAAATATGTAGGTCAGTTGATATTCTGGCAAAAAGCAAAGCCACAGAAGTCTTCGAATTTCAAAATTGCGAAGAAAAAGATATTAAAGTAAGGAATATTTTTTTTAAAATACTTATTTTCAATGTGTGTATAATGAAATGTATCAGTAAATGTATATTCACTTCCAGTGTTTACAAGTGTAATGTCTATTCCAATATAGACCTGTAAGTTCTACGATAATCGTATAAAATTGAAGAATAATAATATTGTATTAATCAAATTTAATAATGATGTGATGCCTTTGGCTTATTGTATTCTTAATCAATTTTAGCAATAGAAAGAAAGCAAACCTGGTAAACAATTTGAAACAACATTTCTTTGTATCTTGATAATTTAACTTTTGCCAGTGGTTTCTACATATACCTACCTACTATTCGATTTGAGTTAAAGAATACAAGTTTAAAGTCTCTATACAGATTATATAGGACACTGAGCCGTACATTGACCGTACGTGAAAATTGAAACGTGAATTTAACAATTTGTCCGCGTGAAATCGTTTAATTAACTTTTCCTTTGAACTAGTAGAATTAATTTTTCTCGTTTCTCAGTGAATCCTTTACGAGTCAATTTGTAGTTGAAAAGTTTACGTGGTACGTGAAACGCAAAAAAAAGAAGAAAATTGTCGGTGCACCGCGTTAAAGAAGCAGCAGGGTAGAATCGATATTCAATTTCGATTCCCTTCAATGATGGCTCGGTTCGCCTACGTGAAGTCTCGCGTGGAAAGCAAGCTCATCGCTCTTCTGAAACTTTCCCTCAACTTCTAATAAATTTGATACACAAGCTATCTCTTAAAACTTTAAGGTCACTTTCTTTGACGCTTTGATGCCTCCATGAGACGGAACGGATTTATCTAGCGGCACAGGTAATACGGTCGCGCCGAGAGCACTAGTGATGCAAGGGTTAAATGAAAAAAGCATATTATGCGAAACGTGCGATTATACGAAATGTAGAAATTTTTAAAATCAAGAAAGAATAATATTCATACGGCTGATTAGTCCTAATTCGATATGATAATTCTCGCGAGAACATGATTCGATTAAAATAAATGTATGATTATTTCAACAGATTCCTAGACGTCCGTACATTACAACTAATACGATTGCAAATTATTCTCGCAAATATCTGCTTTTAACTCATCTTGCCCCGGGAAATCTTAGAAAAGAAAGAATAATTAAATCGTGAGTAAAACATTTTTCAGAAGAAAAGATTCTCTTCAACAAGAAATCCGGGCGATAAGATAACAGAGCACACATTTCCCAGAAAATCATTCCCATTTCTTCGCGCATTGTAAACTCAACCCTTCTCATTCCTCATGATTTCTTAAATTTCTATTTGTTCGATTGCACGCGTGGGTTTACTAAGAAATCTCCACGATTCTCTTTCACCCACTACCAGAAGAGCAGGCCTTTCTCTTCAGGGCTGGGAATTAACATCGGGACGTTCGAGGGGTGAAAGCATCCCTTCGCATCCCTGCTATACTCCACTTAATCGATCCCACGGAGCACGTCGATTAGTCTTTTCTCGGACGTGAAACACACCTCGGTACTCCTCGTAGATTTTTCGAGGGTAATGGACGTGGAAGGGCTGGAGGGATGGAATGAGGGTGAAAGAAACGAAAGGGATGTGGGGTGGTGAAAATGAAAGAAGCAGAAAGGAAGAAGAAGAAGGAGAAAGGGACTGGAAAGGAACTCAAAGGGGTTGAAAGAGAATGCAATAAAGAAAAAAGCGAGTTCGAGGATGGAATAAGGAATACAGGGGTGAGGGTAGAATTATTCATCCTTCGCATTCTCTTTCTCCTTTTTTCCTTCTCTTTGGCGCATTTAACACTATTCCTAACGAATGGTCGAATGACCATTTTTAAAATTTCGATTAGAATTTTCTATATATTAGGTTGTCTCATAAGTTTCTTTCGCGCCACCCTAAGAATGTCTGTAACTGGCCGTGTTTATATAAACACGCAGGCTTATCTATTAACCGTCTATGTCATCGGTTTCAGTCGTCCCAGAGCTCTTTTAAAGTACGTTTCGTTGGTGACACAGTCTCCTTTAAAACTTTTTTCTACACCGTTCAAGATGGATAGCCACAGGAAGTATTTGCAGCATGTTATGTTTCATTGTTGTAAAAATGGTAATAGTGCAAAGGATACTGCAGACAAGAATTGTACCGCTTATGGGAGTGATGCTACGACTATTACACCCATCTGCAATTTGTTTAATTCCTCGAGGAATATTTTGCAAGTAAGCCCCAACAATCTTAGGAATAAGGAATAATGAGGCTTCTTGAGAAATGGAAGAAGGTTATAAATCAGAACGGTTCATATATAACATAATAAATCAATCTTAAACAACAAATATCCTGAATTTTGTTTCCTATCAAGAAAAGAAAAAGAAACTTATGGGACAACCTAATACAACGTAATTGCATCGCCTTTCAATTTCACGGCTTTTTCTAAAATATGCGTATAATACATTTTTCAATATTTTAGGAAATGTCGTGAAATTTAAAAATGATGCAATCACATTGTATATAGGAAATTCTAAATTGAATTTTAAAAACGGTCATTTGAACGGTCGTGGTAGGAATAGTGTTAACCCTCCTGGATGGCTGATTCGATCGCGTGCAAACGTCCTCGCGTTTTCGGCACCCGCAGCTTGACCCACCCCCTTTCCTAGACCTTTTCAGAGTCCCTGGGACTACCGGGGAGGATGGTCCGGTGATTTCTGGCCTTCTCGCTCGTTTGCCACCGGCTAACAAAACGGAAGCGAGCCGATTAAGGCGACCGACCTTCCGCCAATTGAATCATAGGGCTTCTCACTCTGACTATTTCTTGGGATTTACTACTGCCGTTTCCAGGGTGCGTTAAAGAATGGCCTTGTGAGCTTTTATTCTTCGCGTGATCGATTATTATCGCTTGCACAAACTTTGATGGAATTCGCTGATTAATATTGATAACTCCACATTCAATTTTCACGTGTGATTGCAGTTGGATACTTATCTTGTACGAATTGATAGCGCCGTGTCAATTTTTAGGGAGTGACTTATTTTCTTTACAGTTGCTTGTAGAATTGCCTTTTGCCATAATATAACGCAGAAATTTACGGCCTATATAGGTTAACAATTAACATTGCACAATTAATTAGTAGCCTACGCATCAGAATGCAGTGGTATAAATATCAAAGTACATATATTTAAAATAGTAAATTACGGAAATGTGTCAATTCTGTATGTTTAGAGATAAAGTTAAATTTTAATGAAACGCTCGAGGTTGCTTCATATATGTATAAATGCATATGGCAGAGTTGTAAAGTTTCAAAGTCACAATGCGTTTAATAGCAGTCTTTCAATTGATACAGATCGTGACTCTTGACAATACCATTGTGCGCATAATTAGTTTTAGTTCATCATTGAAGCATCCTCCCGGTTTAGCATGCCTAGTAAACTGTGTGTAAGTTTCCAATTGTTGGATCATGATTTTCAATAAGACAATTCATAATTTGCAATCTTTATGTTACGTCAAGCTTTCTTCAAAAAACGTCGCCCTTTGAATTGGGATGTTTGATATTTGCCGCTCTGAAGTTTTTACTTCTCCCTCGCCAACGTAAAATATTCCCTGACCCACTTCATTTCCCACACAAAATATCTTTCTGCGTGTAAAATATATTTCAGTCTCGACGTCCGTCAAGATTATATTTCAAGTTTTAACATAATATTTTTTCTTTTTATTACCAGAAAAAACATTTTAAAACATTTCAACATTTGCATCGTGAGGTTTAACATTTGCGCTCTTGAAATTTCTCTTTGCCTTTCGACTGCGTATGATTTTCTCTGGACCTTTTTGATTTCGACGCAGCTGCTTCACAAGCAAAGTGTTTTTTAATTGCACACAGATAGGTTCGCCCAGGCTTGCGCATTCCATGCCTTACCCCAGGTCAGTGACATTAAGCGTCGAAAGGAGTGTAAAAACAAGATAACGATCAGTTACGCTCAGCTGGTGTTTCTAATTACTCTTTAAATTCGCGCATTAATGAATTTTCAGCAATCATTTCGCCAAGTTAGGTCACCTTCGAGAATTTGCAGATTTTCATACGAATAAATTTGACCTGTCGAATAGAATGAAAAATTCAACAATAACTGAATTACAATAAAATATATTTGCCGAACGATTCAAATTCACTTGTGTCTATCGGGTGCAATCACGTTCTAATTTCTTGGCATTGATAATAATTATATCAACTATTATTGCGTAATTAACTGTATTTTGAACATTTCAAACGGATAATTTTTTCTTGAATTTCTTTCTTCTACTGTGATTCATCCACTTCACCCACCTTTCACTCATCCCTGGAATTACTTTCATTAATTAACGCAAACCGCAGGCATTGTTAGGAAATTAAATTATCATTAGCAACTAATCGAAACGTAATGGAATCAAATCGTTTGACATTTATAATTAATGAGATGCATCCTCCTGTATTCGCCGTACCATGCGAATTTACGTAATCATGTAAACAAAGAGCTGACCGATAAATCGGCAGGAGAATGGAAAATTATAAAGCGCGATCGGCCAATAATGAGCTTCTTTCATTCTTCGTTCACATGGGGCTTTATTACTGCCCCTGGGGATGGAGGTCGAGGTAACGAGCGTTTTTTACCATTTTCTTCCCATACCACTCACGCGCCCAATTATTTTCAAACATCGGTAATTAATATGCCATTATGCGTCCGACATTGTCCCAGAGAATTGGTTTACCGGCAGTTTACGTTTCTCAAAATTCGATTTGGGTCGCGGACGTATGTGTGTAACTCTTACCGATGTATCTTCTTCTGACAAGTGACCTTAAAAGTGTTGAAACGATAAATTCAATTTTTCAACTAATACAATTGATACAGATTCCTTTGTTTTAAATTAAGTAAGACGAGGATAGTTAACAGTTAACGAATGGAGCTTTAATCAAATCTCTAGTTGTCCGTATATCAAATTAATCGTGCTCATAATTGCATCTCGAACTTTTTTCAAAGCTCGACGGTTTTTAACACGGGAGGAAAACTCTGTTCTACCATTTTCAACTAATTTTAACTGACAACTATTTTGTCCAGCTTTATTGCCGTTTGCTTTTTTTTTTATTTCGTGTCAGTTGACGGACAGTCAGACTGCACGGACGAATTCCGTGGCTTTTTAAAATGCGGCTTGGAGTCGGCTTAGGTTTCTACGAATTAATTTCACAATAGAAATGTTTAATCCTGAACCGTCTGATATGCACGAGCGTAGTACGGGTGTGAGAAGGGGGTGGCAGCGGTTGGGAAAAGTAAAAATAGAGGAACGCGTTTACCGCTCGCTGGCAAGCACTGATTACGTTTTAAGCGTTACTTTAATAAATAACCACGGCGGACTTTTCGGTTATTACGGGCCATTTCGTAAAATGGACTCGCGTTAGGGGGCGTGAGTTTCCGTGAAAATAAATTTCATCCCCCTTTGGTGGTCCCTTATCCGTGGAGGAAGGCCGAAGGACAAGCCTTCTCCGAGCTCCGTTGCGCTCGTCAAGCGGCGCTTAAAAGGCGGGAGGTCGGAAATTATAGGGCGATGAAAGAGTGAAATTGGAGAGAGAGAGAGAGAGAGAGAGAGAGAGAGAGAGAGAGAGAGAGAGAGAGAGAGAGAGAGAAAGGAGGATGAGGCGGATGAGAGAAAAGGGTGGATGTTAACAACTATGTATTATTGGGTACCTATCCGCACATTTCTATTGCCACGAGTTCCAAAGAAGTTTGACGCAGTTACAGTTTTACGTTTAAGTAGATACTGTGATTTTCCATTCCCGAGGTGTTAAGCAAAAATCCATTTTTCGCATCAACGTATTACGAGAATTTCGGAAACGTTAAGGGATAGAGTTTTACAGAAAAGGTAACGCTTCTTTCCATTCTCGGTGGATCTTGAACATTTTTTTAAAATTAAAATTAAATTCATTTCTTCGGCGATCTGATGTTTTAATTAACGGAATCGCATAGTACAGCCCTTCCCAAATGGCGGCCCGCTGATAATTTTGGAAAATACGTAAATAATTCCTTTTTAAGAAATAATCACAATTTTCCATAATTTTGCAAAGCTTTGCAGTTGACTTAAGAGATGGCACCACATCACATAGCTGTACTTTATGCTAATTAAACTATTTTTGTATTTTTTTATAAAGCACACTTTTCTCATTAGATGTTAGCATGTCGCGATTCAGTGATTTTAAAAAATTGTAATGCAAAAAAGAAATTAAAAAATATAAAAAAAACAAAATAATTAAAAATAATAAACATAAAAACAAAAAATTTTTTAAATAAAAAATCAAAAAGGGAGCCAAAATTTGTCTCACCTCCACGTGGTGGCCCCTGGGTAATGCTAAGTAGGCAAATAACATCTAAACACAGGTGCAAACTTAACTGCGGCCCGCGAGCTTTTCTTAACAATCAAATTTGGCCCGCCAACAAAACTAATTGGGAAGCCCTGGCATAGTATATTTATTTTCAAACGAATATTTTAGATATTTCACCGTTTGCTAATATGACAACAAATAAAATAATGATAGATCAGCTTTCCAAAATATGGGTTCTCCAGTATCGCGACGAAATTATAACGTTATTTTCTCGAGAGGGTGTTCCCGCTGCACAAATTAGCAATGTTATTTGGATTTAAATAAACGTGTAGGGAGAGCATCAAATTTCACCTCGACCACTAGAAATTCATCAAACGTTCATTGAATCGTTTGACGAGTCATTTCACCATTCACCTTGGCACGTCTTTTTTTAACACTTACGAAAAATCGCACAAGAAGAAAACTAGTCACCAAAGCTAGGCATCGCCATCGTTTTTCTTCGCAAGAATTTTTCACTCCAAACATTCAGCCACGGGACGCCATTCGAATCGTCAACACTGGCACATCGTGCCTCTCGTGAGGATTTTTGCTTTCGAAAAACCAGGAGCCACGCGTTTTGTTTTACCATTTTTTTGTTTTCTATTTCGTTCTCTTATCTTTCCTTTTTTACAACTTATTCCATTGCGCGTTTGGCATAGCCCGATGGAATCTCGCAGAGAGGGTGGCGGTAGTGGTAGGCGAGATAAAAAAAACGAGAGCGCGGCCTTTGCAAAAGCCAGGGCGCGGTACATTCAATTCTGTTTTTTAAAAAAGCCTTTTTGATCGAGTGCCATCGAGAAGGCTCGCTCGGGCGACGCAATAACGTTGGGAACGATCGGTTCTTTTCTCTTTTACTCGTCTCTCCCGTTCACTCTGCCTCTCTCTCTCTCTTTCACGTTCTTTTTTCTTCTCTACGCAACGTGACTGAAGAAGACCCTTTCACAATGGCGACAATCATGGAAGCGGCTTCGACGAGATTTTGCTGTTCTGCATTTCTCACTTCCTTTTACCCCACTGCTGAATTTTTAATTTTCCTTCAGTTATGCAACATTACTTACCTCTTACAACTTTAATTTCTTAATTCACATGCAACCCCGTCCCTCTTCTTGTTTATCGCGCAATGGCTTTGTAATGCAAATGTGTTCTAACAGCTGCTCTTTGTCAGCAGATTTTTTATAGCCTGTTACGAGAGCGTCAGCGGTTTTTGCAAGAAACATGTGACGTCAATGTCATGGCTTTCCTAGCGGTTTAACGTGAGTCATAAGATGTTTATTATAAGATATTGACATTGTTACGTAGGGAGTTGCTTTTGTTAGTGTCAGGATAATAAACCACCTGGTAAATAATTAGAGAATAGAAGAGCGTAACTGTGCGGTAAGTTAACCCTTCGAGGAGTGGGATCTTGCTCGTTAAAACGCTAAAGCGTACCTCGCGTCTGTTGGAACGATGGTTTAGGTTGTAAGAGAAAGAATTCATGTACACACACAGTCGTATATTGAATCATATATGAGAACTACACGCTACAATGTCAGCTCGTTGCTTGGCGTACGAGGTGCAAAGGCAAAGTAAGATAAGCGCGGCGCAAGTAACCGGAACCTGTGGTCATTGTTAGCTGTGAACGGACGTTACTATGAAAGATACTACGATTCTGAATTCACGGCATTCTTCAGTGAGAGTCATACCTAAAGCGATACGAAAATGAGAATTTTAGAAGAGCGGATACTGGTACATAACAAGATTACGTACTTGAGTGATGTTACTAAATTTGGTAAATCGAAGAAGTTTACTTTCAGAATTGAATGTATAAGATATGTGTTTTTTAATACAAATTAAAACAATGTATCATACCAGGAATAACTAATTAATACCCGGTACTTCTCTAACAGCAGTTATCATTTCTTCTTTTTTAACTACAATCTACAAAGTTACATAATTTCGGTTGCATTGACATTACCCGAAGGTACGTGCCTTCGGGTTACCACATTAGACTCTCATTCTCATTTCCATTAGAACTACGACTCTTGCCTTTATCATCATTATCATGATTACTATAATTCTCTATTTCTCTCTCTCTCTCTCTCTCTCTCACACACTCTCAACCTCTGACTAAACCGATCTCGCATTATCACGAGGGTGTCGAAACGGATGTAAAGTTGGCTCATGAAGCAGCGCCAGGAAGTGAGATGCCATTAAAAGTTCCTCAAGGTTCTGCCGGTGTCACGATGATTTCGCGGGACGGCGAAGAGGCATAGGAAGCGGAAGCAGAAGGAAGAGAACAACGAAAAATCTCAATCGAGTTGAAGTTTTCTCGCGGAACGCAGTCCCGTGTAAATACGAGGTGAGCCAATAAGGATCTCTCCTTTATCTTCCATCATGAAGATCACATTTTTTTTCTTCACTCTCTCTTCTCCTTTCTAATTCTTTCGTCGTACTTCCGGATGAGAGTGGCGGTACGGGTGGTGGGCGTGAAGAACGATTATGTTCGACAGAATAGAAATGATTTCTCGGGGGCGTCACGCGGCGGATGAGTTTATTCGTCGTCGCGAGCTTCTTCGCTCCATGCTGGCAAGAGAGGAAGCAGCAATCTCCATGAGATTCGATCTGGATAAGAACTCTCACCCCTCTTCTTCTTCTCGTATTTTCGTCCCCACCTTCACAGGTCCCTCCCTTCGAGATGCACCCCTGCAAGCTCCAAGGGATTCTTAGAGTCGATCGGTTCGAGTTCCAAAGCTGATCCCGCCTGACGCGCCCGCCGAGAGTGTTGTACTTAAGGGTGAAATGTTATTAAAAGTTACGAGTTTGCGCAAAAGGTCCTTCTATCGGCTCGCTTAGGTGCAAGAAGTTCGAATCAATTAACGTACGTTTGGATATAATCGCACTGAAAAAATTGTATTCTTATCTTAAGAATTTATCACTTAAGTTTAGAATATTTCCCACTAAAATAAGTAACAAGTGGATTTTCTTAATTTAAGAGTAGAATGCTCTAAACAGATTTCTCTAATCAAATATCCTTAACAGGATTATTCTTAACATAGTCTGGTAAAAAATTTGTATGGATATATTTCGTATATAATTATTGGAAAGAAAACTCTCAATGAAATGCTTCACTCTTTATATTGTCGAAAATTACATTATTCATATCTTGAAATCGGAATTTGTTGAGAAATGTAGTCACGAGAGAAGGTTACAATTCATATACAGGGTGTCCCGCAATAGGTGTAATCCCCGCGAAAGGGTTGTAGCTGAAATAATTCTAAACAACTTTTTCCTTTGCGGAAAAGTTGGACGAGGCTTAATTTTTGAATTACTAAGGAAAAACATAAGCGAATGAGCGCGCCCGTAAAGCCCGCGCTCAGGGCCGTCATGCTCGCCACTCACCGCGGTTGTAGACGGGCGCATCGCAGTGGTAAGGCACGAAGCGTTGGACAGAAATTATGTCGAATAACAAATTAAAATTCCAGAATAACTTTAGATGGCGAACCCCAGAAGGCGAGGGGATGCCTAATGCATTTCCCGATGTAAAAAAAATTAGGATTAGGATTAGGTTAGATTAGGTAGATTAGGTAGATTAGGATTAGGATTAGGTAGATTAGGTTAGATTAGGTAGATTAGGTTAGATTAGGTAGATTAGGTAGATTAGGTTAGATTAGGTAGATTAGGTTAGGTTAGGTTAGGTTAGGTTAGATTAGGTAGATTAGGTTAGATTAGGTTAGATTAGGTAGATTAGGTTAGGTTAGGTTAGGTAGATTAGGCAGATTAGGAACCCTAATCCTAACCTAATCAACCTAATCCTAACCCTAACCTAACCTAATCTAACCTAATCCTAACCCTAACCTAACCTAATCTAACCTAATCTAACCTAATCTAACCTAATCTAACCTAATCTAACCTAATCCTAACCTAATGCTAACCCTAATCCCAACCTAACCTAATCTACCTAATCTAACCTAATCTACCTAATCTAACCTAATCTACCTAATCCTAATCCTAATCTACCTAATCCTAACCTAATCTACCTAATCTACCTAATCTAACCTAATCCTAATCCTAATTTTTTTTGCATCGGGAAATGCATTAGGCATCCCCTCGCATTCTGGGGTTCGCCATCTAAAGTTATTCTGGAATTTTAATTTGTTATTCGACATAATTTCTGTAATAACGCTTCGTGCCGTTCCACTGCGATGCGCCCGTCCACAACCGCGGTGAGTGGCGAACATGACGGCCCTGAGCGCGGGCTTTACGGGCGCGCTCATTCGCCTATGTTTTTCCTTAATAATTCAAAAATTAAGCCTCGTCCAACTTTTTCGCAAAGGAAAATGTTGTTTAGAATTATTTCAGCTACAACCCTTTCGCGGGGATTACACCTATTGCGGGACACCCTGTATACATGTATTTATATTACTTGTAAGTATCTCCATTAAATCGCCCAAATTCTCTTCTTCTAGCCACTTCGTCACTTCTTTATCCATACTTTTGGCATAACACAGCACACAAAATAATATAGTGCTCAAGATGCAGGCATCGACATGTGCCGCACGCGATGTGTAACCTAACTTAACCGAGTTTGCGCAAAAGGTCCCTCTACCGGCTCGCTTAGGTGCAAGAAGTTCGAATCAATTAACGTCCGTTTGGATATAATCACACTGAAAAAATTGTATTCTTATCTTAAGAATTTATCATTTAAGTTTAGAATATTTCCCACTAAAATAAGTAACAAGAGGATTTTCTTAATTTAAGAGTAGAATGCTCTAAATTGATTCCTCTAATCAAATATCCTTAACAGGATTATTCTTAACATAGTCTGGTAAAAAATTTGTATGGATATATTTCGTATATAATTATTGGAAGGAAAACTCTCAATGAAATGCTTCACTCTTTATATTGTCGAAAATTACATTATCCACATCTTGAAATCAGAATTGGTTGAGAAATGTAGTCACGAGAGAAGGTTACAATTCACATATACATGTATTTCTATCACTTGTAAATATCTCCATTAAATCGGCCAAATTCTCTTCTTCTAGCCACTTCGTCACTTCTTTATCTATACTTTTGGCATAACACAGCACACAAAATAATATAGTGCTCAAGATATCGACATGTGCCGCACGCGATGTGTAACCTAACTTAACCAAATACTGACACGCATTGTGCCGCGACATTCAGATGGATTATTAACAATATATTCCAAAAACCATCATATCGATAAGAAAATATTCTTATTTATTAAGAATATCCATTAAGATGAATTATTAAGTTTGTATTTTAAGAATACAATTTTTTTAGGACGAAGGTCATGTCGAGATGATTTCATTGTAAAACTTACCTCTCTGCCAGACTATCGTATTAAACGGAATACATCCTATCGTTTGAAAAATTAAATATTTTCTCTAATATTATTTTATTATATTTCTCTCGAATATTTTCATATTCCTTTATTCGTGAAAAGCAAGCGACATAATTCAGCAAAATTAAATATTATTTTAATTCAAGCCGGTAGCAGTATCACTACTGCAGTTGTAAAGCCGAAGCAGATGAAACTTTTTAGATAAATTAAACGAACGCCTCGGCTTCACTACAATTCCGCTCGCTGTTAAAATGTAACTCTATTTTTCCAAATTAAGTCCGCGATGCAAGAAACTTTCTAATTCCACTTCTGTCGCCCATTAAAATCCAATCGTAACGAAATTATACCGTGGAAGAAAATTATTAAGGTAAAGTATTATTAAGTATTAAGGTCAGTTGTTTCATTACGTCGCCGAGCGAATAGATTGAATTCGACGTTACGAGAAATTCTGTAAGTCGATATCCAATCAGAACTACATTAAAAACGAATTTCCGTAGAAATAAGTATCTTTCAGATTCGAATTAACAATCAACGTTTGCACCGATTTATTTTTCCTCTCGCCCTAATTCCAAATTGAATTCTTCTGCGAATAGTAACGGGTGCCATTGTCAACTCACGGTTTCGTCTCGTTCACGAACGAAATCCGATTCGAGCAATGTTATGTTCGAAATAAAAAGGAAAAAACTTAAGAGATAGGAAGAAATGTGTTGTTAAGGCCACTCGGTGTATCTAGAGTAAGATCCTCGTCGATCTTCAATCAGGATAAGATGCACTTACAAGTCATGTGTTATTGAAATCCGACAAGCGTACACGTCTTGTCTATATCGACATTTGAAATTTCCAATAGACCAGCGGAATCGGGGATGCGAGATTATATGAATACAAATTCCCCACCAGATATCCCTCCCCCGTAAGTCCTCGATTTTAGTGGCGTGGTATCGCCGTGAAGAGCTTTCCGCCGGCACTTGAATCTCAAGTGCATTTTACTTTATTCGCTGAATACTAATTAATGAGGCAGCGCCCAAGTAAGCCGGAGTATCGCGATAATTTATCAGGAATCGCTTCTTGACGTACACTTAATCCGCGATGGATTAACGATAGTTTCTTGCACGATTCTTATGTGAACGGTACACTGAAAAAATTGTATTCTTATCTTAAGAATTTCCACTTAAGTTTAGAATATTATCCACTAAAATACGTAACAAGAGGATCTTCTTAATTTAAGAGTAGAATGTTCTAAATAGATTCTTCTAATCAAATATTCTTAACAGATATTTTTATCAGATATTCTTAACATAACCTGGTAAAAAATTTGTATGGATATATTTCGTATATAATTATTGGCAACAAAACTCTTAATGAAATGCTTCACTCTTTATATTGTCGAAAATTACATTATCCATATCTTGAAATCGGAATTGGTTGAGAAATGTAGTCACGAGAGAAGGTCACAATTCATATACAGGGTGTCTCAGACCACCCATACAATCTCTCGTGGGGACGTAGAGCGGCTTAATATAAACACAAAAGTCCTGGACCATTATTCAATATTCGCAATATTTATCGAGTTATTAATTGTTAAAGATCAAAGGAAAGGGCGTCCGCCAAAATAGCAGCGGGGGGAGCGCTGGTGCCACTGCGAGCTGTAGGACGGCCCAGTTTACCTACAAACAAACGCGGGACGCGGTAAGGGGAAGGCTGAGACACCGCTGCACGGCCGGCTTCTTTTTCGTTATTCTTCCCCTTACCGCACCCCGCATTTGTTTGTAGGTAAGCTGGGCCGTCCTACAGCTCGCAGAGACTCCATCGCTTCTCCCGCTGCTATTTTGGCGGACGCCCTTTCCTTTGATCTTTAACAATTAATAACTCAATAAATATTGCGATTATCGCAAAACGGCACAGGACTTTTATGTTCAGCGCAAGCCGCTCTATGTCCCCACGAGAGATTGTATGGGTGGTCTGAGACACCCTGTATACATGTATTTATATCACTTGTAAGTATCTCCATTAAATCGCCCAAATTCTCTTCTTCTAGCCACTTCGTCACTTCTTTATCCATACTTTTGGCATAACACAGCACACAAAATAATATAGTGCTCAAGATGCAGGCATGGACATGTGCCGCACGCGATGTGTAACCTAACTTAACCGAATAATGATACGCATTGTGTGGCGACATTCAGATGGATTATTAAGAATATATTCCAAAAACCGTCATATCGATAAGAAAATACATATTCTTATCTATTAAGAATATCTATTAAGATGAATTATTAAGTTTGTATTTTAAGAATACAATTGTTTCATTGCAGTTATACTTTTTCAATTGTCCTGACTTACAAGGGAACATCGCGAAGCCGAAAATTGCAAAATATCGGAAATTTTGCAAATACGTAGTGTAACTATATCTAAGGCTCCCGCTATTTTTTTTATCTCCCCAAGAATGGCTTAAAAGGGTGAAATCACCCTTCAAAGATAAAAGGATCCCTTTACTTTTTACGGTATAACTCATAAACTATAGAAGATACGGGAAATTGTTCTAGACGAAAGATGGCCGGCATGCTAAATTCTAATAAACCACATAAATAAAATTTACAAAAACTGTTTTTTTTTTTAAATTTATAAAGAAACAGTTCTTGAAAATTTCGTTAAGTAGTTTATAAGGCATTATCGTATCGTCAATTTTTCATCTAGAACAATTTCCCGTATCTTGTATAGTTTATGAATTATACAGTAAAAAACGACAGGATCGTTTTTTCTTTGAAGGCTGATTTCACCTCTGTAAAACCGTTTTTGGGCACATAAAAAGGATAGTGCGAGCCTTAGATATAGGTACGCTACGTATTTGCAAAATTTTCGATGTTTTGGAATTGTCCGATTCGCGATGTTCTCTTGTTACTTAAATTTTGCACCATTTCAATAGAATCTTCTTGCAATTTTGGATTTTAATTTTAATTTTTAACCCTTCCTTCCAACCTATACTAATTTCACGGATAACCAGCCGGTCAATTTTCATGTATGTGTACTTTCAATTTGGCATTTGGAACTTGACTGCCCGCGGCTCTCCGAACTGGGCAGTTTCTCCTTCTTCTCGTCTTCACTCTTCTCTCCGTACACGATCTCTCTCTCTCTCTCTCTCTCACTCTCTTACTCATACTGTCTCTGCCACCATTTTTTCGAAAAAATACATTCTCCCACGTGTCTAACCGCTTCCGTAAGATGTCAGTAGGATTATACATCGAGTACACTCGATATCCAGCCGCGTCCCTTCGCCAGACCTGAAATAAATCTCGAATTCCCCCTCCCTGCGAACCTTTCGAGCGGAAGTAGCCAATCTTGCCGAAACATTCGATCCGGATAAAGAAGCTTCCTCGGTTGCTCGCTCGAGAGAATCTTTCAACTCGATCGGCCAGAGCCCCAGGGACGGATGCAACGTCGGCGGTACCCTCATCCAGGAAAGTGTACTTAGAAGTGAAATACTATTAAAAGTTCGGTGAAGGGAGAGAAGGCGCGAGAAGGAAAATCCAGATCAATTACCTATCTCGCTGGAGAAGAATTCGGAAAAATGGAGTAGGAGAGGGAGGCCGCCGCGAAGCAACTTCCAGATGGATGGTGGGGGTGGATTTCGCTCGTAACTTTAGAGCGAGCAAATCGAACGAATTCGGCGACGCGAAGGAAGCATTTCCTCATCCCTGAGAGATCACGAGACGTCGTGTGTGGGCGTTTTAGAGATTTCTCCACGGTGTCGGTGTGTCTGAAGGGGTAGAAAACATGTGGCGTGCCGGTTGAGAAATAATTTGACGCGGTGTACCATAATTGTATATTACTGTTTTTTTGCGAGAAGAGTTTTCAATTATTTCGCATTTTTGGACGAGGTATCTCGTCGATATCTTTGCGCAAAACTTACTTCGTAAGTTATTCTATTCGTGTGTATGAAGGGGGTTAGTGATGTTAAGTGAGGAATACGTTATTTGAAACAACAATAATAATAATTTTATTTTTCCAGTGAATGATATAATACGAAACACGGCTTTATACATAATTTTGTGTTACAATTGTTATAAAAATAACTGCATTATCATTCTCACTATCCCTAGTAATTTGATTCCGTCGAAATTGTCGTGTCACGATTATGCGCCTCTCAAAAGCATTCAAATTCTATTTAAAATGTTTTTCGCTACGGATGATAATAGTGATGCAAATCAATATGTGAATATTGGATGCTATACTCTGTATTATTATTTATACATACCTATATGTATACACATTCGTATTTAAATATTTTTTATACAAATAAAAATACAATATGTTCATTTAAAACATTGTTGTGCATGAGATTCACAAATTTGGATTTTAAACCGCATTTTCCGTCAAATCCTGAAGGGTTAGACAACTTTTGCGGTGAGATTTGATTTCAGCGGGTCCAAATCTATAAAATCACTTTTGCAGAAAGTTAAAAAAGGGATTCAGTTCCATTTTATAATGAAACACCACGACGTTGGACGAAAATGTTATTTTTCACAGCAATTTTCGAAGTTAAATCTTGCTTCTTAAAACGATTTCTTAAAACATCATCTCAAATCCAGTTTGCAAATGTGCCTACTTCCCCCGTAAGAAAATCTTTCGCAAACAATGATTTCCAAGCATTTCAATTTCAATAGCTGAGAGAGCTCTTAGCGGAGACACTGTTCGCGGTAACATAAACGTCGAGGCACGTCCAAAGGGGGTTGGGGGTGGAGGACGCTTTGACAAATGTAACCGCGCGTGTAGTCCATAGAAATGCTGGAGGGTGGATGAGTACCCTGTTCTGGGCAATGTGCAATTGCGAAGAAGCAATGGCACAACAACTGGGATGGACCAAGGACGTCCCTCGCATAAATTCCTAACGGCCAGGGGTGGAGGTGGCAGCGAGATGAGGTATTACACGAGATAGGTGGAGAGCGACGAGGAGACGGGGGTGGGCCTTAATCCGCTTTATTACTATTACTTTAGTTTCACTTTATGGTTATTACACCAGGCTAATTTTTATCCCGATCATTACGGCCCCCTCCATGTACAGGGTGTGGCGAATACATACAGGGCAGTAGATCGGGTTGCCTATCCACCGATCTGTCAGGCGCTCGCTCTGCTGACCGGCAAGAGAGCGTGGATGGGGACAGGTTACCGATTTACTGACGCTAGATGGCACTGGACGAGGCTGGAAGGTTGACGCTCTCGATTCGTGCCTCGTCCTTATACATTAACCGCACTTCAATTATATTGAATGCACTTTACCGACCGGTAAACTATTAATCGGCTTTTTGTCCCCAACGCTTACCGACCGGTCTATTAATCTGCTTAACAAAAAAGCAGTTCAAAAAGTTTACCAGTCGGTAAAGTGCATTCAATAATAATTGAAGTACGGTTAAGATAAAGACGAAACACGAATCGAGAACGTCAACCTCCCAGCCTTATCCAGTGCCACCTAGCATCAGTAGATCGGCAGGCTGCTCCCCTCCATGCTCTCTTGTCGGTCAGCAGAGCGTGCGCCTGCAGATTTTTGGATAGGCAACCAGACCTACTACCCTGTACAGGGTGTTGCGAAGACATACAGGGCAGTAGATCGGGTTGCCTATCCACCGATCTGTCAGGCGCTCGCTCTCCTGACCGGCAAGAGAGCGTGGATGGGGACAGGTTACCGATTTACTGACGCTAGATGGCACTGGACCGGGGTGGGGGGTTGATGCTCTCGAGTCGTACCTCGTCCTTATATTAACTTCATTTAATTATATTAAATGCAGTTTATCGACCGATAGCCTATTAATCGGCTTGTTGTGCCTAACGATTACCGATCGCTAATCTATTAATCGGTTTAACAAGAAAGAAGTAGAACCCTTTGTGTTTGCAAATTTTGCAATGTTCCATTACATAGAAGAAACACTTAATAATTTAATTTTATATTTGGGTTAAGGTAAATCGGTAGGTAACCTGTCCCCATCCACTCTCTTTTGCTGGTGAGCAGAGCGAGCGCCTGACAGATCGATGGATAGGCAACCCGATCTACTGCCCTGTATCTATTCGCCACACCCTGAATATATGCCTTCTGTTCGGACTTTCACAGGAGCCTAGTATTCCTTAGAGGGTGACCAGGCCTGGGGGTGGCGTTGGGGGCGTTGGGGGTGGCGAGATTACGGTGAGCGAGAAAATGGAAAGGGGCCCGCGCGGAAAGTTTGTTTATGGCTTCGTGAGCCGAGGCGAGGCAGTTGGAGAACGATCGATGGGATTCTACGGGGGTAATTTATTCATTAATTCGATATAACGAGGGCCACTCGCGTAATTTATGGGGACCGTTAAATATTTGATGGCGGCTGGGAAGTGATTCGCGAAGCCGATAACGGAGTTCACGGTGTGCAAGAAAAATTCTATGTGTTCGTATCTTAACACTAAAGCTATCGAAGATTTCTTCCAATTGTAAATGCCCCTAGCCGATCGACCCCATTTGACCGATTTTGGTAGCTTTGGTGTTAAATGTGGAAACTTTGTTTTCGGTTTAGGCACTGGATTTTTCAGTATTGCCAGGAATAACGAATTCATTGTTCTTTAATCCATATAATTACTGCTCTGGGTAGGCTAATCGATCATCTGTTTTTTTTTTTATTTCTGTAATATCGTTGATAAGGCGTAAGCGTTGCCTGCAGAAATCGTGCCAATCGGAGTAAAGGAAAATTACGAAGTCAGTAAATCTCGTAGAAATTCGTACTCTAACACCTGTCCAAAAATACACCCGTTACACCACTTGCGTTCCTCTATGCTCGATTGCTTATATTTCACAATACATAGAAGATCCCACGCTGAAAATCGCCTACATTAGCAAGAAAAGAAGATTAGAGCGCATGGGTATATAAATAGTTAACGCGGTAGATTTTCATTCTAAGAATATTTCGCACGACATCGGTGACTGTGAAAAAGCCCATACATTCGCATATGTAAGCTACGAATCCGCACGCGACACCGAAAATCCCTTGTTATGGGAAAAAAATTGGCAATGCTGTTTCGTGGTTCGATCCCGTGTATCTCTGATCGAATTTATCGTGGACCTCGCGGTCACCAATAACTGAGGCTCCTCGAGGGGTAACCAGTGGCTGGCCCCAACTTACAGAGGGTTTATCCGGTGGCGTGGAAAGGCGTGGGTGGGAGCAGGTTTAGCGAAGCTCGAGTGTGCACAAGAGAGTATCGAGCACGGTGTCGATACGGCGGCGTTGCGTTTGTTGTTTCAACTGAAGGGGTCTCGATATCGAGCACTGGTTTACGTAACCCTCGGGTGAAGAATCGAGCACGCTTTTACTCCAATATCGAAAGTCGAGAAACACCACCGCGCGGTACAACCGCAGATGCCGGTTGCGAGCGACATTGCGGTCTACAGTAGTATCGACGCTTTCGATTTCCACCCCTTCCTCAAACCTCTCCGGTGGTTTCCACCCCAAGGAATTTCGTGACGAATTCTCACCCTCCGAACGAGCGAGTTCGCAGTATTTTTCCAAAAATTACGATCAACCTGGTAAAACGAGTTTGGCTACTCTCGAATGAAAACGTCGTGTCGCCTGTATAACTGCACGGGTACCTTGGAATTTTTGTGGTCTTTTCATCTCGTCGTGTTATTCCGGAATTATGAAATTAGTCGTCCTTGGCGGTGAGGCAAGAGTTACCACGAAATGCGATGTAAATTTGTTGAGCAGGGTGTTGAAAAATGGTTGGAAAATAAATGAAGAAAGGCAGATTGGATGCACGAGGAAAGAAGTTCTTAGGGTATTAGGAAATATCCGTAAGGAAGGATCTAGAGATTTTCTGAGAGAAACTCTTGGGGTGAGAAAACCGCGGAAGAAGGGCATCTTGTTTCTTGCTCACCTACCGTGGAGGGTGTATTGGTCAAGTTGAAAAGGTGAATGCTTCAAACTACCATTATCCATAGTTTACTTCGGCTGCATGCCATTCTTATCGTAGACAGTATCGCAGCGGTCGCTGCCTCTGGCTACTGCCTCGCCATTCACCGGTATCATCAATGACCAAAGGCAGGCAACGCATCCACTGGAGCGTAGAAGCGGACAAATTGATATCGACACTGACAAAATACCTGACTGCTTCTCTTGGAGCAATGGGATCGCGGAGAAATCTCCTCGCAGATCTTGGAGCCTTCTCGTTTCTCCTTGTCTTTTCCTGCCTCCTCTCAGGCTCTTCTAGTTTCTGACTGCCTGTTCTCATCTCTCTGCCAGTTTCCATTTATAGCTTTTTATTGCTCCTTCTCTTTTTCATTCCTCATCTCACAATCAGAAGGAACGTCAGGGAAGAGAGAAATTCAGAAAAATTCGAAACTTCGTGAAAGCGTAGAGTAACTCGTCCGAAATGAGATACTATTTTTGCTGAGACCCAAAAACGGTTTGAAGGGGTGAAATCACCGCATAAAGAGAGACCGATTATTTTTTTCTCTCTACATACCTTCGAAACAGTGACAGATATCGGAAAAAGTCAAATGACGTTTAAGACAAATCGTCAAATTTTATTACCACTATAATATAGCATCGAAGTTATTTCCAAAATTGTAATTCTTAAAATATTTAAATATTGCGCGCATTTGTGAACGTCTGTTACGCTGATTTATTACTGAATTTAACATTTTCTACTAATATTCGGAATCTGTTTGCAACGAAGAAACAAGGTAGCGATAAATTTTTCTTAAGTAGCACTTATTTATTCGAACCGTCTCACAAAATCACAGGGAAGCATATCTTCCGATCACCGTATCATATCCTCTCACTTTCAACGTCTATTATTCATCGTGGACAACAGATATTAAAAAATACGTTTCCGGTTTCTGTCGATTATCTGTTTAACAAATAAAACCTTCCTTAGTTTTTCTCGCTTCTCTCTTTAGCCTCTGCACCATTTAAACCATTATTTTAATTTCAGCACCTTACTCTAACATAGCAAGTAGACCTTTGTTTCCGGTAGTTTGCCCTTCATATAAAATCACTGAGAAATGTTGAGAATCGAAAAAGTTGATAATTTATGCGAGACCTCTTTGACTTCCTTTATTTTCTTCTCGTTCTTCTTTCTTATGCTTCTCTCTGGCTGACTCTCCCTATTTTTTCTCACCGTCTGCGCGTGCTCATCCTTGCTTCACACCCGTCTCTCCTATTGCTCTTCGCCGATTTCGAATCCCACTGCTGTCGCCTCAGAACTTCAACTCGATCTACGGTATGAGATCGTGTGTTGCTCCTCGTGAGAGAAATCTCGACGACGCGACGCATCCTTGTCACCTTCTTTTATTCTCCGGTTGTAGTGTAAGCAGTTAAACCATTCCGATCGAGTTGGTATCTTCGGCTTTTCGAAGGTGAACGCACGTGTTTATCCTTCCTACGCGCTCGCATGCATACGCGTACGTACGCGTACGAGCGCGCAGGCACACACAGAGGCACGCGCGCGTTCGCCGTGTTTCTCGTAAACCTGATAAATTTCTCTCCGTAGGATCTACGCGAGCTGGAAGTACGCCGCAATCTACGGATTTTCCGTGATACGTTTCTACCTTCTTCGCGCTAAAACACTTTCCGCCTTCTTCTCTTCTCTTCTTCTCTTGAGGGCGTAGGTAGGAGTGGAGGCGTGGGAGGTGGCTCGGTCGGAACACGGTAGCCGGAGAAGAATGATGCACTTGTTTGCTAAAGCCCTCACCCTCGCGTCGGTAGCTGGAGGTCTGCCTTCTTCGAATTACATCCCTGCTGCTGCACCTGTGCTTATTCCGCAAGGATCCACCTCCTATCCGGTCTCTCATTCATCCCTCTTCACTCACCCCTTTCCCCAAGGGGGTGAAAATCGATACGGCCAGTTTGCTATTTCACGGATTAATACGGAGAATTTATATCCTCTCGGTGCTTGTCTCCGGTCCCTCCGACGAACGAGTAAATAGAGACATCTCGATTTGTTGATTAGCAACAAGGAGATGGATACTGTTACGTCCTTATCGGACAAGAATACGGTCTCGCGTCTCTCAACATTCGACGCGCGAGTACGTCGCGTTCAATTTCTATGGCTATTATTTATAGTTTCATCGACTGTACTGTACGTTCCTAATTTCTGTACGATCTCGGGTCGTAATTCCTGAATGAAACATTTAATTCGATCTCGTTCAACTGTTTCGGCGTTCATATCGCTTCCGCCACTGTTATCAATACTAGAAGCGTCGACGGGACATTTTTGTCCCATTTCAAAATTTAAGTATCTCTCTGTTTTCTAATTATTCTCATGGGAAGATGAGAGTTTCTGAATTTTAATATTTCTTAAAATCGTACATTTTGAAAAAAAACCATCGCCCGTGAACGCACAGTTTACTAAAAAAAATAGAAATGTTTAAAACCGCCAACGGGACATTTTTGTGCCACATAAGAATTCAGCGTTGTTGGTCGACCGGTAAACTATGTGAGATGCAATTTATTCTCACATGTATTTCCCTGGCTTTCGTCAGTTATTAACAATAATTACAGGAAATCCAATACTGGATAAATCGATCCAGGGCCTTACACGGGATTACAATTTGTTTTATTATAATATTGTAAGTGTTTTATTAAAATATTGTAACAACCTCCTTCATGTCGCCCAATTGGCGATAAGTCGCCACACCTGGCAACACTGGCTGGGGCCACTGCGAGCTGTAGGACGGCCCAGTGTACCAACAAACAAATGCGGGGCGCGGTGAGGGGAAGAATAAGATGGTGCTACACGGCCGGCTTCTTTTGCGTTATTCTTCGCCTTACCGCGCCCCGCATTTGTTTGTAGGTAAACTGGCCCGTCCTACACCTCACAATGGCTCCAGGCACCACCCGCTGCTATTTTGTCGGACGCCCTTTCCTTTGATCTTCCACAATTAATATCTCGATAATTATTGCGAATTTCGAATAAGGACACATGACTTTTGTGTTTATATTAAGCCGCTCTACGTCCCCACGAGAGATTGTATGGGTGGTCTGTGACACCCTGTATAAATTCATCGAGGTTTGTTCATATTGTTGGATCTCATCGGATTTCTTGATTCTTGATGATCAAAAGTATTGCGTTCAAGAAGTTGTATGACACTAAGGTAAGAATAAATTGATCGGGTTTATTTGTTGGGTGAGTTTTCTTCATATTGATAGTGTCCACAGATGGAGCTCAATAACATCGAAGCAACTTTTATTCCGACTTTGTTGCGAACCTCTCCTTATTGCTGATTCACCGATTAACGCCAAACGGGGAGATTATTCGGAGCTGACAATTGCAAAATTAATTTTCCATTTAATTTCCAACGTCGCCACTGTGTAGTTTCCTTTCAATCTGAATTCACGTCGTTCTATTTTCGTCTATAACCGGGGCAGCGTATTCTCCACGTCGGGACAGGAACGAAAGAGAAAAGTACTTTGAATAACGAAAATTGCGTTCGCCATTATTGAACACAGATAATGGAGTCTTCTCTCGTCCCGCCCATCGGCCAAAGTTTCCATCGAATAATGTTCAATAAATAAATTTCCTACATGCCCTTATTAACAGACACCCTCGTGACTCTCGTGGTTGCGTTATCAACGATTTCGAAATTAACGAAATTCAAACGCGTCCCCCTCTCTTCAAAAGTACTCCTGCCCTTTGTTCGCGCAATAACGAATTTGAAAAGTCCATCACGAACGAAGAAGGGAGGGCAGGTAGCACAATGGCGTGCCAGCTTCGATATTAAATTCGTAGCGCAGAACAATCCCTCGATAGTTGGAATAATATCGAAACACGAAGCATTTCCTAAGTCGAGAAAGCGAAACATGGAGAGGTGGGCGGAGCTGGGAGCGAAAGAGGAAAGAAAGTAGACTCGCAGAAATTTCACTCGCAGTGAGAAAGTCTTACAAAGGCTCTGCGTCTATCCGTCTGTCTCTCTCGAGGGAGAGTCAGCAGGAAAAAAAGAAAACGGAGAATCTTCGCCGGAGAAATCCACCCTTACGAGGAACGGACAGCTTTTACATCTGTTCTTCTACCACCTGCCTTCGTCTGTTTTCAAACTATCTCGACCTCCCGTTCCTTTTCGCCTTTCGTTCTTCCTTTCTTTTTTATTCTCCCCGTTTCACTTTTTTCCCTCGTCTTCAAACCACCCCTTCTTTCCGCTTTTCGCAACTGTCGGTGCATACGTTTCGAGTCCATTTCGTGCATACGCAAGCCCTGTACTACTGTCGGTTGCTTTTTTCACCCCTCACGTGTCTTTGCGTGTGTAGAGATAGGTAGAGGGGTGGTTAGGGGTAGAAGAGGGTCCAAGGGGCGGCACACCCCTCGCAGAAACGCAGGGTACTCCTAAAGCACTACGATTTAAATTCCTCGAGCCCACCCTTTAACGGTACACCCCTTGACTTTAAAGGTGGCTCGAAGCCACCCCTTCACTCTCTCAAACAAATCTCTCCTGTTCTCTACCTTCTTCTTTTCCTCACCCGTGAACGTGTGTCTGGTATTGTTTACGAGACACGCGCGAGTCTTGTCTCGAGTCAAGAGGGTGGAGGATGGAAAAAGAAAGCAATCTGCAAGGGGTGAAAGAGGGTAGAAAATGAGAGAGAGAGAGAGAGAGAGAGAGAGAGAGAGAGAGAGAGAGAGAGAGAGAGAGAGAGAGAGAGAGAGAGAGAGCGTCGAAAGGACGGTGGGGCGGATAATTTTAAAGTATGCTGGTAAACTTGTAGAGTATGTTACAAAAAAAGAAGGGAGAATGTCCTCGACCTTGACATTCTTAATAAAGTACTGACCTCGAGTGTGTAACTCGTTGCTGAATAATTTTCGTCTCTTTTACGCCGTTCTTTCCTACCCCTTTCTCTAGGGGCTCATCGAAATGAAAAGAAATGAATAAAAATGCAAACAGTCGTGTTCCGGCGAACACTGGGATTACACCGAGGAAAGATGGTGACGAGACAGAAGAGCAGGGACAAAGGGACGAGGCAAGAAAGGTTGTGAGGGGGGTGGGGCGTAGAGAGAGAGAGAGAGAGAGAGAGAGAGAGAGCGAAAGAAACAGAGAGAGATCACGGGCGCAACTCGCAATTTTAGCGTGTTGCAAGGGGTGGAAGAAGGTCGTGGGGGTGAAGGTTGGGGTGGAGAGAAAAAGCACGTTAATTGGCGTTCATCTGGAAAAGGTTTACCAACACGCCCGGTTGTCCACTGGCCTGGGAATTCTAGCCAGAGACGTGCGAGATGGTCTGACAAGAGGGGGTTGGTGGAAGTGGGGGTGGGGCATCGGAAGGTTTTAGGTGCAGGAAGGGTCAAAGTAGAGAGGACGGAAAGGGGCTGGAAAGGGGCTAATTACCCCGCTGGAAAAATTCCTTGCTGCATGCCACCCTCTTGGAGGACGACGCACGCGCCCAGCCCACGTCCTGCCTCCGTTTGCCGGTATCTCCATAACTTCTGAACGGGATTGTTAATTGGATTTTTTTTGCGACATGTTCTTTCTCTCTGATTCTCGTGAAGTTCTCCTAGGCGTCGTTTCATTATAACGCGACTTTCTTTTACCTCGTTTTTCGTGTTTCTCTCTCTCTCTCACACTCTCTCTCTCTCGCTCTACCTCTCTCTCCTTCCGTTCGTAGTTTCTCCTGTTCCTTTTTTCGTTGCGCGCTCTCGTCCCTTTCTGACACTGCTTGCCTGATTTTTTTCTCGCACCCCAAGCCAAGTTTTCTCTCCTCTATCGCACCCTTCTTTCGTTCCACAGTTTACTCTTCCTTCTTCCTTGTGCAACTTTTCTTATTCTAATCAGTGTCTCTTTCTCTCTTTAGAATTCCCTTTTCAGATCTTGTCCTCTTCTTTTTAGACCTCTCTGTTTTCCAGAATGCAAATTCTCCTTTGAACAAAAGTTTTTTTTTTTAAATGTACACTCGTTCGATACTTAGTTATTTAGTTTGTCAAACCTTTTTTTTCCTGCTAACCGTTTCTACTGGCGCGACTCTTTTCTTTTCTTACAATTAGTGCGTTTTTTCCTTTCTTTTACTGACACTGCTTTGTTCTACGGTTTCAGTCGGTGTTTCACCTTTTTTGCTTACCCCAATATTTTATTCTTTAAATAGAAATTTTATCTTCTCTCTCTCTCTCTCTCTCTCTCTCTATCTTGTTCCTTCTCGTCACGGATCGTATTTCAGTTCTGTTTTCTATCTCTCCATTTTCCCTCAATATTTCTTTTCGCTCGACTCCTCCACGTCCTTCGATTCTCGTTCATTCGTTTATGGGAGTATTTACACGTTCTTTTACTTTTTTCTTTCTTTCTTTCTTTCATTCGTAACGTCTCAGCAAAATCGGATGTCGGTGGTTGAATGGACGCGTAAAAGAGCAGGGATGGACGACTACGATGCCGACTAGGGAAATTCGTCGAAGCATTGCGATGGGAATTCAACGCGCGGCAATTCTCGCTGGGTGTGGATAAAATTTCCTTTGTCGAGGCTTGCTCGACGAACGGACATTTTCGTGCATCGATACTCTTTTCTACGATATTTCGTTTCACGCTACGACACGATGCGAGTCTGATATCCGTTTCACTTGGTGTTCCAACTCGATTGAATGAAGCCAGGAAGAAGGATTTTTGGGAATTTAAACGAAAACTTCGAATGCGACTTACTAATGTTTATAGGTGCAACGGCACTGCGTCTTCTTCACCCTTTCGGTCACGCATTATCTTTTAAAACACGAGGGTAATTATATTATAGGTCGTTGAATTCGTTTGGACTTCGGCTATTACGGTACAATGTTAGAAATATGCTGTCTCATTTAAAAAAAACATCGATGACCTAGATATGTCTAAAAGTATGACCTCGAAGAAAAAACGGTATCCTCTATAATATGCGCTCCTCCGAATCAAACAATTTATTTCTTAGGTATTTCCACCTATCATTAACACTAGGTTTACATTCGTTTTCTTTTTATAAACACAATTTCCCGTTTAAATCCGTTAAATGGATGGTTTTTCGTAAACCTAGTTTTAACGATAACGGACATATTGGCTTGTAACGGACATATTGGCTTGTAACAGAGTTTGCTTGAACACGGTGTATATGCATACAGCACCCTGTGGCCAAAGCATTCATTTAGTATGTCCTTATATAAGGACCTCATGACCGGAAGGGTTAAAAGGTGATACGTTTTGCCTTAGTAAAACCGTTCAATCCAGGTTTCTTCGGTTTTATTTAGCATTGTATCTATTATTAGACTCTTCGAGACATCAATACGGTATTCTCAGTTTTTCAATTGTTTTGCTGAAATAAATAGATAGGTTATCTAACGATTGTTAGCAGTTTGTAAAAATGGGGACACACAATTTAAAAGTACTAGATTGCAAAATTGAAAGAGGGAAAAAGAATTAATTTGCTATTGTAGCCTGTAAGGAAGTGTTGCAAGGTCGTAAATTTTCTCTCTCTACTCTTTGCTCCTTATCAACTGTCAATAATTTTATTCTCGAATTTTTGAGAATACCAGCCTATTTCCGTAAAACATTCTTTACTGGAAGTATCCATGACAAAACTAGAGACATCTAATTTCACTCACCTTTCAAATCTTATAAAACAAGCTATAATTATCTCTCGCGTATACGGTTAATTCTGACGAAGTTCGGCGCCTTGCTTCCGAATTCGGAAATTATTACTGCAATTTGAGCTTTCATAAACTCCTTATGCGCTTTTCCACGTAACTAATGTATAATCACAGAAATTCGTGCCTTGCACGAAACATCTTTAAGCCGTTCGAAGACAATTTTCTTACCGTTACACGTAACAGACTACTAATAAAAAAGTGTGCAACATCTGCTTACTCGTATCCGGAGTTTCAGTGAATCACATTGAGAATGAAAAGCCCAGGTAACGAATGGATATCAAAGAAGATTCTACTCACCTACAACCGTTAAATTGACTTTGGAGTTGCGTGTCTGGCCTATTTGAAAGTCGACGCGACACCTGTAGATACCGGCGTCCTCTTCCCTTATGTCGTCCACTCCGAGTTCGGCAGGCGTCTTGTCCGGCCTGAAGTAAGCCCGATTGGAGAACACCGTGTCGTCGGACCATTTCTCTGCAAAACCGAAGTCACGATCCCTCACGTCGACGCTGGAAAAGAAACGTGTACGTCGACCATGTCAATCGATTTTCCTGCGGTCACCAACCCCCACCTCTTGTCGTGGATAAATTGAGAGGACGTTTCGCCGCGATCTCGCCGTGGAAGCGAACTCTATCAGACCCGGAGTTCGTTAGAATTCACAAGTTTGTGACAGGGGTGATATACAGTAGCAGAGGAAAGTTTAACACGACTATTGACAGAATAATCAGGCAATAGCTTCACCATTTGCATGCAGTAATGGCGTGTTCAATATTCTAAAAATAAATACGAACTGTTCTATTCTTTTTATGAGTCTGATTAGCCCTTTGCACTCGAAGCCTTTTCAGAAATTCCTTTCGATTTCAACATGTACTTGCGGGAGAAAAATATTTTATTATAGTGTTTTGGAAAGCTCTCTGGGGATAAGGTTAACCCTTTGAGTGCTATGGACGCATATATGCGTCTGGTGAAAGCCATCCGTGTGGACTAAGGACGCATATATGCGTCTGTCAATTTTTTCGATCACCTACATAGAAGTGTTACAGTTACTTTTGGGTGAGACGAATACAGGTGCATTCCTTTTAAATTTAGTTTTCTAGTTTACTGGCCAAATTCTAGTTTGTTGTAAGTTTTAATGTTTATAATAAATAATTAATACTCAAGAATAACGCTCTTTAATTATTTAATCTCGTGCAAAAGGATTACTATAACTTATTACTATTTGCTTCTTGAATATTTAATCAACAGAGTTCAGTCTAGCGAAAAAGTATTCCGTCCGCAGCGATTGTCACCGTCACGAGTGTTCAGCACTCAAAGGGTTAAGAGAATATGCTATCAAAAATAGGGAGTTTTATTTAAGAAATTGATCGTGACTTTCGCGTGATATTCAAAAGATTCTCCAAGGTCGAATCTAATTGCCATTAGCTGACAGCTCCTTTCGAGCTATACAACTTTTGTTTGAAACGTTTTTCGGTAATTATGTACACCTTGAAATACGTTGCTGGCAAAGTCTTGGACAGGAGGCGATGGACAGGAGGCGCGCGTCTCTTGTCCACCGCGCTTGACCCTCGCCGCGCGCTTCTTGTCCATTGCCGCTTGACTGACTCCGCTCATTGGCACACGCGTTTTTATTAACCCCTTAACAGTGTAGCGAAAGTGAGCTTTACTTGCCACCAGTGTGTGAAAAAAAAAGTTTGTTAGATTTCTGTAATGATTTTGGTATCCATATTTGTGAGGTCGCTGAATCCGAATATGATATCAGAATTATAAAATTTAAAATAGCGGATCCAATATGGTGACCGCAAAATAAAAGTTTATTCGATTTTTATGAAACTCGGTATCCGGGAGTATTTTGAATTTTGAAATTCTGGCATCATATTCGTAATCAGGGGCTCGAAAACTCCCGGATACCGAGTTTCATAACAATCGAACAAAATTCCCATTTTTTCGGTCGCCATTTTGGATCTGCTACTTTGAATTTTGAAATTCTGATATCATATTCGAATTCAGCAACCGCAAAAACCGTAGGATACCATAATTCATACAAATCGTACAAGGGTAAATTGGTTTTTTTTCAAATGTGCATATATGCACATCACACTCCAGTGGCACGACATTTTTTGTGCATATATGCTACATACACTGTTAAGGGGTTAATATCACGATAACTATTGCGAATTTCACATTATGGTATATGACTTTTCTTCTCGCTTTTACCCAATCTATCTCCAACTTTCGGCTCCGACATCTTATGTCAAACACCCTGTATATATTGTATAACGCTTCCAGTTTTAAAGGAAATCAAACGCAGATAAATATCGAAGTCGCTCAACGTATCGCGTCAACCTAAAACCTAAAGCTGTAAGAAAGTATGCGGTGACCCAGAAACACCTCTCGAGTGCAATGGGTTAATCTGTCTGCTTCTTACATTTATTAATTTCAACGTAGATTTCTCCAGTGTAGGGTATATCGTAGAACGTTTTCAAGGTAAGCACGAATGCTCTTTATATTACGGATTTCTGTCATTTAGGCATTATTTAATCTGAACCTGGTAAGATGGGTTGTATTTTTAATTTAACTGGTGGATTATTTGTTACATAGTAGGGGTACAGCATTGTTGGCATCGAAATAATAATATCTCGACTTGTAAAAAGTGGTCCTTTCAAAATAATGGAAATGCAAAGAATGTTTTATTACTTTTAATAAATGGAGTGCCACATATCGAATTATGTCGTGCAAGGCGATTAATTAAAGATTGAACACGAACCAAGAATTTGTTTAGAATAATAAATGTATGTGTAATTCTTTATTAACGTATACGTTTTGCGTCCTACATTATGCGTCTGATTAATTTTTCACATTTAATCTCTGCCGAGAATCCTTTTACAATTTTACTTAATTTAAATTTTTCGCCACAACCCCACATATTCGCTTCGCCACGATCTCTTATCTAACGCGTCGAAGAGGTCTCACTTTTCGTGGTGAAAAAAGTATGCAATATCCTTGCTAACATTGTCCAGGAATTTAAACGTTAAAACTTTTTCAGTGTTCAAGAATGTCCCTATAAAAAGCCATGTAATAACGTGGTATCCGCACGACGAAGGATCTGCCTGGAATTCTCTAGGAACTTCGCGTACCTTCGTGTACCTTCGCACGAGGCGCGAAACTATTTCGGTTTTATCAAGTGCAAAAAATTCCTTACGCTAGGGGTTTGGAATGCCGAAGTGGGAGTGACACGGAAAGGAGAATGCCGAAAGAGAAAAAGAGAGAGAGAGAGAGAGAGAGAGAGAGAGAGGAGAGAGAGAGCAAAAATTGGAGAAACGAACCGATGAAACGATGTTTCATGAGCCATCGAGCCCGGGTTTAACGCTTGCTCGCCACTCGCTCCCACGAGAACCGCCCTGGATACGACGGTGTCGCACACCCCGTTACGTTTCGGTCCTCGGCGCGTCTATTAGGCCATCGCCATCTTGCGATCGTGAAATTACAAGTGATTTGCGATCCACGTATGAAAATCAATGACGCGACAATGTCAAAAAAAAAAATGGATTCTAAAGAATGTCATTTGAGGGACTTAAACGCATAAAGAATTTTCTCCACATTAAACATTGACCAACGACGTGCGAATTCATTCAATTTAAATCATTGTTCAAACTTCATCTCATGGTGATGGTACGTTTTTCGGGATTTTCAAACTGAGAGAATTATAATGAAGTTCTAACCGAGCAATCAATTGTTAAAACTAGTCGCGAAGATTTGAAGAACGAAAGTTCTTTCGTAAACATGGGAAGAAGACTTTAGAATATTCTCTACAGGGGTTTCTTATTTTACTATTTTGAATTCAGTTTACTTACAACGACTCTTTCAAATTTCTACGAAATCGATTTTTGGAAATGTTCGAATGGGCGATGAACGATTTTTGATTCAGGTATGGGGTCAGTGTGAAAAAAGCAGAGTGTGGAGGGAAAATCGTTGCTTTATTTATCAACTTTCGTAACCAATCTCAAATGCACAACAGCACTTCAATAGAGATGTCCAGTGTCTTCCAATTATTCTTTCAAATCTGTAAATTATTTTCGTGCTTTGATCCCTTGGAGAGGATCACCCGAGGGAATCCACCGTATCACAAAGTTTCCCTGTGAAAAGTTGGTGGATCCTTCGACGTGGATGGCGTGAAAGGCAACGAGCAACTGGAATAGCAACGGTAACAAGTAATCCTCGCTACGGAACGGGAGAGAGGCTTTTGCAGCCACTGCATCTCTTGCCAGGGGGGGTGGCTTTGTTTTCTACATTCAAGAGAGAGAGAGAGAGAGAGAGAGAGAGAGAGAGTCAGGCGTCTCCAATTTCTTTGCATTCGAAAGAGCAGGCTGTGAACGAAAAACGAGTAATGGTGACAAACTCTCGTGTGAAATACGCATGATCGTACTTCACTGTTAGAAGTGTTGGTGACTATGAAGAAGGTGATAATTAATATAATTTTAAAGTTGCGCAGTACGGCAAACATGGGAAGTGCTTTGGAAAATAGTATATCAAGGTTCGATGGACCATAAGAAATTAAAAATTTCTTAGTCCACGTAGACAAGATACTTTCATAAGCGTATTTCTTCGTCAGAATTTGACTAATGCTTATGAGGGAGGTAAGAATGAAAATAATTTCGAACTCTGCTTGAAACGGAAAGGAAACATATTTTCGGAAGTTGCGAAGTACAAATTTGATATTTAAATGGAAACTAGAAAATCCGTAGTTCGCGCGTCTTCTATGCTACTAGCTCGCGGAAGAGGGCAGGTGAGGTAAATTCGTGCGATCGTATTTCGCCATTCGAAGTTTATTAATACCCACTCCTTTTTGTGAAATCGAATCGGCCGAGAATTGAATTAATTTCGAATTCTGCTTGAAACGTGAACGAAACGTGATTTCAGAGGATAGCAAGTGCAGATTTGGTGTTTAAAAAGAAACTTGATATACCCTGGTTAGCGTGCGTTCGATCGTCCTACACCGGGGATAAGAGTGTGAAGAACAAATTCGATATTGCGGATGGAGCGAAACGTGAAGAAACATATTTTCGGAAGTTGCGAAGTACAAATTTGATATTTAAAAGGAAACTAGAAAATCCGTAGTTCGCGCGTCTTCTATGCTACTAGCTCGCGGAAGAGGACAGGTGAGGTAAATTCGTGCGATCGTATTTCGCCATTCGAAGTTTATTAATACCCACTCCTTTTTGTGAAATCGAATCGGCCGAGAATTGAATTAATTTCAAATTCTGCTTGAAACGTGAACGAAACGTGCTTTCAGAGAATAGCAAGTGCAGATTTGGTGTTTAAAAAGAAACTTGATATACCCTGGTCAGCGTGCGTTCGATCGTCCTACCCCGGGGATAAGAGTATGAAGAACAAATTCGATATTGCGGATGGAGCGAAACGTGAAGGAAACATATTTTCCGAAGTTGCGAAGTACAAATTTGATATTTAAAAGGAAACTAGAAAATCCGTAGTTCGCGCGTCTTCTATGCTACTAGCTCGCGGAAGAGGGCAGGTGAGGTAAATTCGTGCGATCGTATTTCGCCATTCGAATTTTATTAATACCCACTCCTTTTTGTGAAATCGAATCGGCCGAGAATTGAATTAATTTCGAATTCTGCTTGAAACGTGAACGAGACGTGCTTTCAGAGGATAGCAAGTGCAGATTTGGTGTTTAAAAAGAAACTTGATATACCCTGGTCAGCGTGCGTTCGATCGTCCTACCCCGGGGATAAGAGTGTGAAGAGCAAATTCGATATTGCGGATGGAGCAAAACGTGAATTCGCGCAAATGGGAAGACTGCATCGGGGGCGTATTAAATTTGCGGAAGGGTTAAGCATCGTTTTTATTATAAGCGAGGCCAGGAGAAGTGCCGAGAGAAAGGAGGCCGAGGGAAATGGTCCGACGTGAAAAAGCCACTCGTCTTAAATAGTCTTTGTTTATCTTTACGTCTCCGCTCTCTCGTTTTATCCGGGGTCTCTCAGCCCTCTCTCTCTCTCTCTCTCTCTTCTGGTATACTTTTTCTCTTGAGAGTACGTGCACGCACTTACTCAAACATATACATCTGCCTGTACCCACACATCCGCACACACACACACCTAAACACACGCTACACGCCCTAGTGAAAGGGCAAAACAAGGCTTTCTTTCTCGCCGTTTTCTTCGCTCGTTGTACCGGCCATAAAAGTACACATTGCCCGTTTCAAACATTATCCGGAGTCTGACCGTAGCTGAGAAACATTTTACGTGTTGCCTTCACGAGCATTTATGGTTGCATTAATTTTGCGAACCTGTCTACGTGATTTTGAAAAATTTTCGAATTTCCTGGACGCACCGCTGTCAAACGTGAAACACTTCCGACGAGTTACCACTCTAACGGGACCGTGAACATTTTTAATCACTTCGAAATCGTCGCGTGAATTATACCTGAGTGAATGCGCGTTCGCTCGCAATTTGATTTTCTCCCGAGAGCATCGATAATTTATCTGGCTAACGCAAAAGAGGGCTGCAAACCAGGCTGATAAAAGACTCGTGCACTCGCGCGAGCTCGAGCGCAAATATCAGCAGGATCACCGCAGGTACTTCATACAAAATTCAAAATCCAAATTTGGATTTCCCGCCAACACCACGAAACGCGCATTTGCCCGAACGAATCATCTCCACCTCGTCCCATGCAACCGCGTTCAACGAGGAATTATTAACTACGTTGATTCCATCTAGTCTGTATTCGAAGCCTATAAATCCGGTAACACGATGGACTCGTTAAATAGCATCCATAATTCCTTTTCCGCGATGCACAGTGCTTCGAAATCTCGAAAAAAATAGCAAAACATCGGTAAGCAATTGTAATTTAAGACGATGTAAAAATTAAACCTTTTACGTGAACTTTTCATGAATAAAACTACTGCTGAAGTGCGTGTTAATATGCTTACAAGTGTACGTGGTTTTCGTGAAATGGATTGTATCTAGAGTTTTATTGTACAGCGCCAGCTTGCATGAATCCAAAAATTGATTACATATAAAGGTAGCTACTAGGGCGTACTTTTATAATTCCTTAATCGATTGGCGGTTCACTGCTGCTTTTGTCCAAATCATTTTTAGCTTTAATAACACGTAGTTAAAATTATTCAAAAAGTATTTTATGAAATTGTCCCAAACTTTTAGTAACTTTCTATACATTTCGAAATGACCATTATTTTCAGTATGTAAGCACACGTTTCCCCTTTATGATCTTAACATTTTTGTTTGCGACGATCTGTATCCGCTCTTGGAATTATAATAATAGTGCATTTGTGCACACCAGCACTAGCACAATTACCTGTTAATGATTTTTGGTAGGTACTTTAGGTAAAGAAGTCTCTCTTTACCTCACAATATCGAGTAAGACTCGTAATGTTTTACGAGCCAAACATAAGAAACACTGATCTTTTGTACGTCAACTTAATAATAATATAATAATACTGTGATAAAAGCAACAATAATGGATATAGTAAATAATTCGCTCTAAAAACACCACAGATGCCTTCGCTCAATTCATTTAATCTCATGCATTTGCCTTTTCTCGTGAAGAATTTTGTTCTGTTATAATTCTCCAACTTGTTGCTATGCATTTTTTTTTAAAAAGTCTACTCGTACTTCTGAATCTATAGTTTAGCTGATTCATTTCAACTGGGGAAGAATGTCGCGCAAGTTTGAACAAAAACTGTTGTAACATATTTTATAGTAATAATTTTGACAAAACATCGTCTTGAATAAACTCCTGCATTAAAATTGATATTACTTTCCGAAACTCCTAAATAATGTGTTATTTCGTAGTCGTTAATTTCGGTTGAGCATCATTATTATGTTTAATTATAAAAATCCTTAATTAGCAAGCTTACAACTCCCTAAATATACATTTTTATAGTAAGCAAAAAATGTTTACTGCGTTACATAGTCATAGCATATCCACCATTTTGAATTTTACCATTTGGATGTCGGATTCGTAATCAGCAGCCTCCAAATCATAGAAGTACCAAATTGCATGTAAATTGTTTTATGTTTAAGGAAGACACAGAATGTTGTCCAGTTTTTCATGGTTTGGAATCACCGTGCGATGTAATTGGCAGCGTTGCGCAAAAAGCAAAGGCAATTAGAGGGTGGTTAGACTCTGGCCACGAAAGCAGTAATGTAAAATATCGGAAATAAATGAATTTACAATTTGGCGAGACGAAACCACCCCCAAGCACCCCTTCCGAGGTGGTGGGAGGAGACTCATCGGCACGCGTGAGAATACTTCCAGATTTAATTACATTCTCATTACGCATTACACCTGTAACCATGTAGGAAAGCTGGCCATCGCGTTTTTCGTTGACACCACCGAAGCGGAATAATTATTGGACCGTCGCGGATTTGGGGTGGAGGGCGCGAGGTTATGAAACGACCGAACTCGTTATTCGGCGGGTTTCCGCGTAAATTAATTAATTAATTAATTGTGTTCATGCGATATCATCCCTTGCTCGGGTCGAGCCATCCCACTTCCACCCCTGACCTCACCTTCTATTCTCCTTGGTCGTTCTTTTACATACATCCTGACATACATTTTTTGATTACGCGCACGTAATAAATATTAAATATTGTTGCTGTAACATCGATCGAAATTGGGAAACGTTATTTAAGGACTTTTCGGATTAATTTTAATTATTACTGTGTAAAAAGCGTGAATTTTTCGGCAGCGGTGGAATATGCGCTGATTCATTATTTGATTAATTGCCGTAAAAACTTTTACCCGGTCGTCGATTGTTAAGGGATCGATTTCGAGATAAACAATTCTTTAATAATAATTCCGATCACAGGTGAAGCTGCATTATGAGATTATCAATTCGTTATCCAATGCGTGTTAATTATTATCTCGACTTGTCTCGCGGAGATTCTACCGAGGTTCTCCACCATCTGTTTAAATTAAATTCAGAAACTCGACATTTATTAAAATTTTGCCAATTATAACGCGATTAATTTTCTCGTCCTGGAGTGGAGAATCGAATCGATCAGAATCGGCGGGAAGCGGCGAGGATGAAGCGATTACAAAGAGGCGCGCAGACGAGGACGAGGATGGAAATGATTTGCGCATTCAAAGTCGTCTCATTGTTCAGCAAGCCGTGCTAAACAATTTCCAGTGCGATAATGCGGAGTGTCACGCGATAGTTCGCGCACGATTTCCCGCCTGCACACTGTCGGCCTCCATTGAAAGCTCGTTAGGTGCGATGGGGAGAAAGAGAGAGGATGAGAGAGAGAGAGAGAGAGAGAGAGAGAGAGAGAGAGAGAGAATTAAAGCGTGCCAGAAGAGACAAAGAGAATGAGATAAAGTGGAAAAAGAGATAGCGAGGGAGAGATTGAGGAAATAGCTTTTTTTTTGCACGAATGTCACAGAGCGAAGAACATTTATATTTATTTAATAAGAAATCAATTATATCCTACGCGTTAGATTGATTGCGTGTAATAAATTTTCATTTTAAAATTAGTGATTTTACGTATATTTCCATGCCGAGTTGATGATCCAGACGTGGGCAAAATTGCAGCTTCTTTGGACGTAACAAGATATAGTTTTTAAATATATTTTTGGAAACCCAAATTTCTAACTCATATTATATTTTTTGATTGTAATAGGATACGTTTTAAGCGTACTTTTCCGCGATTCGGTAGACTGTTGATCAACTTATCTGTGACAGAGAGAATTTTGGAAATATAATATTAGGTTTTCATTTTCACACGTTTCACTGATATTACCTTCCATATAAAGAAATTGTTTTCGAAGATGTAGGTGTATCTATAGAAAGAGTCGACGGCTTTCATCGCGTATTGCGTTTTTTGTATAAATTTTGTTGTATGCAAACGCACAACGACATGCAGCCGTGGACGTTAAAATGTGCGATGTTCCGCGCATTAAAACGCGACTGGGGCACAATTCTATGAAAAATTAAACTGTTCATAATTTGCAAAAATCAATTCTCAGGTAGGTGTGCAAAATGTAATTCCACCGAAGGTACAAACAAAAATGAGATACTTTTCAATTTCAATTTCTTTTGTAATTCACTGTGAAGAAACTGGACGAGATTCCTAGTCTTCAAACGCATGTTTTACAAAAGTTGGTAAATTTCTGAAAGACAATTAAAACGCTTTTTCATGAACAATATTTGTGTAACAAAATATGAAATCCACAATGAATAACTAAATTGTACCTTAAGATCCTACACATTCTCTGTGAAACTAGATTTACGTCCAATACATTATCGATTAATTTCCCCACCCTTTACCTCGATATTTTTTGAACAGGCAATCACAACACATAACTGCAAATTCGAATTGAAATCCCAACGAAAAAGAATGAATTTCCACCCTCTAATTTCACTCCCAATGCAGGTGGACGTTTATCCGATAATTCATTCGCGTTTACGCCCTTTTTGTCTTTCCAAATCCCTCAAATTTCGTTAAAGCTTCAATCCGTCCAAATTCCACGAAAACCGTGCTCGCCTTTGTTCGTTTTCACCTTTAGTGCGCTATTTTTTTTCTCTCTTTTAAGAAAACCCAATTTTCGCTCTTCCTCTCCTCTCAACTACGCCATTTCTGCTCGTCGCCTTCTAGCAACCCTTTTCATCTTGCTCCACCCCCTACATAGACGCCGCTAACCTACCTCAACAACCCCAAAGGCATTTCCACCGACGTAGCGGAGAAAACGCGTTGCATTTGCCGTCGATTCGACACCAGGATCGAATTCGAAGGCAATTTTCGGTTAAAAGCCGTGCGCCACCGATCTCGCATTGTTGTTGAGGCCGAGCACTAAGGGTGGGGGTAGAACGAGGACTGACATGGCTGTTTTCCATTCCCTTCGTAACTCGCGGGCACCGAGAAACGACTCTCTCCCCATAGTTCCTACGCTGCTGTGTCGTCCCTCTAGTCCCGCACGATTTTGGCTAGCTTCGAGTGTGCAGAATTGTGTGCACTTGGTCGTTGGTAATTTACGGTTCTGATGTAAATTAAGTTTTCCGGATGGTTGACTGGTTGATGCTATATAAATATTTATGTGATAAATATGTATGTGGCTGGTAAAATAAAATTTGCTTTCCCTTCGTAAAGAGGTTTATGTTTTGCATTGACAATTTAAGAGATTAGTTGTATATTCGCACTTACAATGGCGCATAGACTTAATTAAAATGTGTTAATAAAACAGATTGATAGTTGAACGAGCAAAGGGAAATATTATGTTTATATTAGCTTACTTCCAAACTTGTATTGCATTGAGAAAGTAACAATCATTAAAACATAATAATTGCGATTGACATTATTTCAATATATCTTATTTTAAAATAAATACCAATCTCCTTAGACAAAATTGCAAATAAAATTAATTAATGGAATATAAATAATATTGTACGGTATACATATAGTTAACATTCTAATCAATACATAGATTTATAAATAAAATTTTAGCGACTTGTATAGAGAAAGCCTGTGTTTTCGAGAATTTTTGGTGCTGCGCGATTTAACAACATTCGTTTAGAGTTGCTGAATTGGTTTCCAAGGAATATGTAGGAACGCTCTAGAAATTGATTTGTTTTGTCTCCGTCTTACACGTATCCGTACTTTTATTTATTTCGTTATTATATATACATATTGTTCACGGGTCGATTTTATTTTTTGTCTTTTATCGCTTGACGTTTAATGTTTTTTTAATAAATTCACGACGACTCCGACACAATTATGTTTGTATTTATTAATAATTCCGTCACAGGTTTTTTATACAGGAGGTAGGAGACAACACATCGTTTTGCTGGAAGAGCTTGCTTGTTTTTCTATTTCTTCTTTACACGTTTATTGTCGATGTAAATGTTGACACTCACCTGTACACCGATGTACCAAGGTCCTCACGATACCACAACACAAGATGCACCGAGTCTCCATCGTGGGTGGTTGATATGTCGCATGGAAGGTACGTAGGGTCCCCCACCAGTGCCACGATGTGCGATATGGGGACTGAAAAGTGGAAATGAAAAGAGAGGATGAGAAACACGTCGCGATGTTTCATGCGATGCGTGAAATGGTATTCGTTACATTGTTTTGTTTTCTCTCCGAGAACACCACATCTGTATTCGAGAAGATGAGAGAAAAAATAATAGCAAAGATAATACTGGTTTGCTAGATGGAAATTTTTAATTCAAGGAGGAAAACACCTGGAGCTTCTTCTGCTTCGTTCCAAGTTCATGCAAATGTTTTCGTGAAGCGATGGTCAGAGTGGATTGATAATTTGACAAGGAAGCCAGAAGTTATGCATGACCTAAATCAAAGGATATTTGTGAATTGCTGTTACACGGTTGCTGGAAAATTTGTTGAGTTGGAATTCGAAGGATGTTTTAATTGACTTTGCTAAGATTCTTTGCATACAAGTTTACTGTTGGCTTGCGTCTTTACGTGTACAGAGGTTTAATGTATATACAGGGTGATTTGCATATCGAATAAAGTCGTATATTGACATTGCCGAGTTTTCTCGTTTTTTGTCACAAACAATATTTATATAACATTAAAAAATTTGTTCCAATTTTTCTATCCTCGTTTAAAATTTCCTTCCTTTCTTTCTTTCCTCTGCTTCGTTAGCATTGCCTTATCATTTTAAAAATAAGAGAATTAGTCTGTAAGTAAAGCATTAAGCAATTGGTTTTAGACTTAATCCCTCAGGAGAACCATGAATTGTCCGTTTGAATACAGTAGCTATACCAAGTAAAACATAACGAAATAATGAAGAGTAATTATTAGTCACAAGAAACAACATATTAATCCTCCACAGTCCCTCATACCTATTGAAAATTTATCCTAGAAAATTCCTTCTTTTCGTCTTATGATTTCAAACAGTGAAATTCTAAAACCCCTTAATCTATCGCACTAATTCATCATTCTCTACATAATAGATCGGTAGGACAATGTGCAAGTGAGTACCAAATATATTTTTGCTTTAAATGCTTACTTCAATTCTTACGTCAAATTCCAGGAATTCTAAATCACCATTCTTGCATCGCAAACTATTACCAGCACGATCCTATCATAAACAACTAACCATAATTTCCATCTAACTCGTGCCATCTTTCTCGCGCATCCAACCAGAAATCCTAAAAATTCCAAACGACCCTCTTAAACCACAGCGAGCGTCTTATGCACCAGACTACATAACGATAGATCAATAACACCATAACAAACGATTGTCCAAATAGCTAATCATAGATAATCCCTACAATCGACCTGGATGTTCAAAATAATTTCTTATGCTCTCATCCTTTTTACCAACTATCTTTTTTACCCCTTCAATACACCTTTGAGCAGCCTCTTCCACAATGACAGTCGCTATCGTGCAAAATCGGTGGCCCGATCGATAACAAAATGCTTTCTCAATCGTGTTTGCCAGTGCAAAATGAAAAAAAGCTTTTCCTTTCTCTCTCTACCTCTACCTCTCTTCTTTTTTCGTTTCTCTCACCCTCTTTCGCTCTCATTTCCTCTGAAAGGGCGGTGAACCATAAATTTATCGGTTAGCTTCAATTCCTACACGTCGGCGATGACATAAGAGGCGGACCATCCGCTCGCAGTGGAGGTGTGCGCAGGTGCGACCACTGTGATCCAGTCACCCTGCGCCATTTTTGCGAATGGAGGAGGAAAGAATTTTTCGCGAATTCGTAAAAATTCAATCATCCCTCAGTGCCACCCTGCGAGCTTCTCTTCCCGATCGCGAAGAGTAACGTTCTCTCTCTCTCTCTCTCTCTTCCACCTCTATCCTTGCATCCCTTTTGTCCTTGCAACGTACGTGCACCTGTTTCTGACAAGATTGCCACCAGTGCAGTACAAAAACTCGAATCGATTCTCGCGATCGAGAGGAGACCTTCGCGATTCTACGAGATTCTTCTCTGGCATCGTGAGAGAAATTTGGAAAAATTACCTTTCCTTTTCCGCCTTTCACCCGCGTGCTATGTTATATACGTATACATTTATTTTTGTCTCTTTTTTTTTTGCCCGGAGAAAATCCCTTTCGACAATTTTTCAATACATCGTGTCATTCTTCGGCGATTTAATTTTTCCCTCTACTCGTTTCACCGCTGACGTCACGAGTGGCGCGATAAAAAATTCGTATTGGCAAAAAAATGTTTCGTTCTCCCTGTGTTCGCTTCAACCCCCACTGTTGAATTATAGAGGGTGCGTTGGTGTTCGGAAATTTCGTCATCTCATCCATACGCAATGCGGAATATTTCGTTTCGTCGTTGACGCGTACGCTCAAATATTTTTCATCTTATACTGGGTCACGATCGAACCTAAAATGAGATGCAAAGGATCTTCTGTCAAAATAAGCCTTTTAAGTAATTAAGCCAACGAAACAAAATTACTCGGTAGCGATAAATGTCTGAATTAGTTTTTGGCTCTAATGTGGAAGTTATTACGTAATAATGTAGTTAACCCTTTACAGTCCACTGTCCTTCCGAAGGTGATAAATATATAGCCCATCTTTATTTTCGTTTTGCTGCGCAGAGTATCCCATTTAACAGTCGCTACGATCTTACGAGGAACAGTTGTGGGAAGAAATCGAACGGTTTCTGGGTGGCGAGAAATCGCAATAAAAAATTCTCTTAACTTCCTTTTTTTAATTAAAGTTACCTTACACAGAATTAATACGACTGTTAGCATTTGTTAACGGAGTAACGTAGAGAAAGTTGCAACAAATTCAACGAGTATAAATACTGCTAGCTTAGCTTACGCCGTAACTACTGATATGAGGAGATCAACATACGGAATGATCCTCTTAGACAGTGAGTAACTCGGTTCTCTCTGTCCTTTTGCGCCTATTAGTCGTCAGTAGTTGTGACGCGGTAAGAAAACTGATAATTATTGACGTTTAGTATAACTCAAGGTAGCAATATTTATACTCGTTGAATCTGTTACGGCCTTTTCTACGTTATTCGTTTGATCAGGTTGATTTTTATTATTACGATTTGTAGCCACCGAGAATCCGTTAGATTTTTTGTCATAATTTTCTCTCGTCAGACTGGCGGAAGTATTTCAAAAAATAGTGGCGACCGTTAGATAGGACTCCTGGTATGTGATTTTTTAAAATATTTAGGTTTTTCATTCGGCATCTCTCATACCTTGTCGACCTTTCTTTAAACAAACAAATAAATCAATAATAAAATATATTCTAGTCAAGTCTAGTATTCTCCCTGTCGTGACCAGCTTTACGTTGTATACTTTTACAGAAGTTCACGTCTCTTTGTACAGTATTATTTATTTCTTGTGGCGTGTCCATTTTGTGCATACTCGTGCGTTCTGATTCAACGTGCAAATATGTTTTCCTTCTTCGCGGCTCCCGAAAGCACAACACTTAAACACTATGACCATAGCTTCACAGCGAATTCATCACGAATTCGTTCTTCATTTCCACAAAGCACGTATCGAAGCATCTCGTTATTCTTCTAACATCTCAAAACCCTCAAAAATATCTCTCAAATTCCGATCACCGATACAAAGCATAACAAGAAAGGAAACGAGTGGGAAATATTTCTCGTCGAATTCGAAGCTCACCCAAAACTGCGAGCGGTCGATCTACTCCGAGTTAAATGTACGAGCTGGCAGAGAATCGGAAGGACGAAGAAGAATGAAAAGAGTAAGAGAGCGAGAAAATCTCACTGGTTTCTCGTAAATTCAGCACGCGGTCAGGCCGTAGCAATCATAAATATGCCAACGTCGCGATGTTCTCTGTGTAACAGGAGGGGATGCGCAGGGAGTAGTAGTTGAGGGATGAAACTGGACAAAGGGGGTGAAAGGTGAACGATCGAGCCATGGTCATCCAGAAAATTCGAAAAATTTGAAATACCCTGCTTCTGTGTCTCTTCTTCAACCCCCTTACAACCCCTTTGCCCCTTCTTTCCTCTATCCATCGCGTCCATCATCGATTTATCGAGACGACGCATCGCGGCGCTCGACGTCGAGAATAACGTGGTAGAGAAAGCGTTGCGAAATGCAGAGGAGAGAGAGAGAGAGAGAGGGGGGGGGGGTAAAGAGTGGGACAGCGAAGTGAGAGTCACACGCTCGTGGAGACTGTCAGTCTTGGTTTTATCGAGTCACCGCGTCTATGCACATCCTTCCACGAGTGCGACGAGCATTTTTCATGCCGCGCATTTGGCAAGTGGAGGACGCCATTTTCAGAATGGACCATTTTCTTTGGCTCGCATCTCCTTCCCTGTTAATGTTCTTTCTTTATAGTTTCTTCATTCCTTTTCACTTTATTCTCTTGTGCATGCCTATTTGTTTCTTGTAACTTTGTGATTTATTCTTTTTTGTTTGAAAGCGATTTTTGGAATGTTTTTTTTTCTACAGAGTAACTCTTGCTTTTCTATTTATCCATTTAGTGCTTTGTATTCTTTTGCGCCATATACTTTTTTATAAAGGGGCTGCAGGTCTTCTCCTTTAAAACGTAGATCGCATATTTATTAGTGTTCTGTTTACGAATTTTATTATTGCGAAATAATCGAAACAGGTAGTACTGTGAAGAATTCGCTAAGGAAGTAATTCTAGTAATTTAGTAATTTTAATAATTTAGTAATTATTAAAATACATTTAGTAATTTTCTCGTGGTATTCGTGGATCCAATTGTTCAGCTTATCCAAAATAAACAGTATATTGCGAACAAGTGCGAACATGTTAGGAACGATACGTTTTGTCAATAAGAGTTTGCTAACAATATTTTCGTATAAGCTTCTTGACCGAAGTCCAAGATTAACCACCCTAATTCGGGCGAATTCTAAAAGTCGAGCCTTCTGCCACTAGCACTTGGTTTTCGTTGTAATAAATATAGACAAACCTGATTCCACTTTTATTTATATTGCTCATCCCTTTCAACCTGCACTATGGAAATAGAACGTCCGCTTGTTACAAATCGGAATTGTAACCTCCTTCTCGCTGCTCTCCTTTCGTTTCTCTCTACGTCCTTTTCTTTCTCGCCACCGTTCTAGTCCCATTCATACCACCCATCTCTCCGTCCATTTGTCTCTACTCGCGCCGTCTCTTTCCACCATAGTGACGCACGAAAACCCCGGGTGACGTTTCATGCCGTATCAACGACATACGTGCATTATGCCAGGCGTCGTTGCAGGCGACGCGACGCCCGGCGTCACGCTGTTTGTCATATCGCGGGAAACGCGCGTGTAAACGGCTGTCGTGCCGTAGCAGGAGCAGCAAGCGAGCGCACAGCGTGTGCGCTCCAATCGATAGAATCAAGGAGAACTCATGAGGATGGGGGTGGGATAGTAAAAGATGAACGAGGTTGAGAGTGAACACTAATTATTATGTCTCGCATGGAAACGTAATACGGTGGAAGAGTTGTCCACTGTCACGGATATCGCGTGTGAAAAAGTTCAGACTAATCTGCTGTTGCCAACCTAGATTTTACATCCAAAATTTTGTCCGTTAAGACAAAGTCTTACCGCATAAAGTCTTGAGTTCTTGTCCAAAAATATGAAAACATATAATTTGGAAAGATCATTTAGATTCTCAGCCTACTGACCTTTTTAGAACTTATTAGGACGATTAGTTACACACTGAAAAAATTGTATTCTTATCTTAAGAATTTACCACTTAAGTTTAGAATATTTCCCACTAAAATAAGTAACAAGAGGATCTTCTTAATTTAAGAGTAGAATGTTCTAAACAGATTCCTCTAAACAAATATTCTTAACAGATATTTTTATTAGATATTCTTAACATAACCTGGTAAAAAATTTGTATGGATATGTTTCGTGTATAATTATTGGAAACAAAACTGTTAATGAAATGCTTCGCTCTTTATATCGTTGAAAATTACATTAACCATATCTTGAAATCAGAATTGGTTGAGAAATGAAGTCACGAGAGAAGGTTACAATTCATATATAGTACATGTATTTCCACCCCTTCTAAACATCTCCGTTGAATCCCCCAAATCCTCTTCTTCTAGCCACTTCGTCATTTCCTTATCCATACTTTTTGCACAACACAGCACACAAAATAATGTAGTACTCAAAATTACGCAGAATTGCAAGAAGGACAAGATACAGGCATCGACATGTGCCGCACGCGATGTGTAGCCTAATTTAACCGAATACCAGTGTTGCCAGTATTTTTTAACCTAAAGTCGCCGTATTTACTGTCAGAAGACGCCCAAAGTCTCCAATTAAAAAAAAAGGAATAAGCTGTTAGGTGGCGTCATCTTATGGTTGGGATTAATATGAACTTTTGTAGTCACATTTCATTAGGTCGGTTTTATGTACTCTCAAATGGGCTCGACACACTTTGTAATAAGCTTGCGTCAAAATGTTCGAATTTTTTTCTTTTACCAACCATCCTAAAGAGATTAAAAAAACGATAATTTGGAATTAAACGAAACTTAACTAAAATAAAAATTGACAGCGTCATCTAGTAATTATTATTGCAAGCTATAAACTTCAAAACATCTTAAAGTCGCCCAATTCATCGCCAGTCGCCAATTTTGAAAATGGTGTCGCCAACAACCTCCTTCATGTCGCCCAATTGGCGATAAGTCGCCACACCTGGCAACACTGCTGAATACTGACACGCATTGTGTGGCGACATTCAGATGGATTATTAAAAATATATTCCAAAAACCGTCATATCGATAAGAAAATATTCTTATCTATTAAGAATATCTATTAAGATGAATTATTAAGTTTGTATTTTAAGAATACAATTTTTCCAGTGTAGTAATTCGTCAAAAAGATCAGAACCACGAATATCTTTTGGAACCGGCAGTGCATTTTTACACTTCTCTCGCCGACGAAAAGGCAGCTTTCTTCGGCTTTTACGCCGTAGCGCGGCGTGCCGCCTCTCACGGTAAAATGCACTTTCGCGCGAGGCTACGCCGGGCGTCGGGACGTCGTGGGGTTTGCAAACGACAAGTGACGTAACGCCCCGGCCAGGAAGCGAGCCATGGTGCCAGGAACACATTGCGGTCGAAATGTGGAATCGATAGCGTCAAAGGGCATTGGGGCTTCGAGATCTTGCGGGCCGGTTTTGCCCTCCGCCCCCACCTTTCCACCCCCGGCCACTTCGTCCACCCCCGCCGTACCTATCGATCGATACGTATCGCCCGGTAAAGCCCAACGCTCCTGCCTCCATACGTCGCCTGGACGCGTTCGATGGCTCGCTCAAGAGGAAACGACGAAAGGGCTGCCCCATCCCTAGCCACTCTCGCTGCCACCCCTCCCACTATCGTCGATCTTCGTCGGTGGACGACGGGGTTGATTTTATTCGTACGCGTGATGGGCGAGCAAACGCGCGTGAGGGCGCATTTGTTATTCCACACGATAGGTCGGTTTCGTTGGAAATGTTTGAGAATGTTCGATGGGGTAGGATAGTGCCGAAGCGTGACCTTCAGACGATTTCATTGTGGGGCTCAACGTAAAGAGGTAATCTCTCGGGGCAACGATTCAAATGACCTGTGTGAAGTTGGCCCCCCATTTTCAAAATTTGAAAAAAATGAATAGAGTTCTAGTAGCCCCTCGAAGAGTTCTAGAGTTCTCAGTCGGTTTCGGAAATAGTTCTGGCGATTTAAGCAGCTAAAAAGCTATTTGAAAAAGGGGGGGGGGGCAACTTCACAAAATGTCACAATTTAACGGGGCACAACTTTTTTGTTTCGGCTTGGATCGCTTCGAGTCATAAGGAACTCTTCGGGGGGCCACCAGAACTCTAAAGAAACTGACCGATTTCAACCGATTTCAAAACCGAAAGAGTTATAGCTCATCGAAGTATGGTCGATGCCGAATTTTCTAACTACAATTATCGGAAAATTTTTTCTCGGAAATCGGCTGGTTTCACACAGGTATTCAAATGAAGTATTGGAAAGATTTCTTAAAAATTCGTGGACAGATTATTAATTACGTTAAGAATTTTTCTTTTATCTTTGCATTTATACTTTTGCGTAATGTAAATTTCAAGAATTGTTGTAGGGGGTTGGGGGATGACGATGTCTTTCAGGCGATGTTATTGTCGGGTTGGATGTGAAAACGTAATTTTTGGAGGCTGCCATTGAAATAAGGTGCTAGAAAGAATTTCTTAAAATTCATTGGAATACTACAGTTTTTCTTCGTGTATCTTATCGTTATTTTATTTTGAAAAGTGATAAACGAATCATTACAAAGTAACTAATCGCGTTTCAGAAGAAAATAATTGAATTCGATTTTCTCGCGCATTCTGTAATCAAAGAATCCTAGAACACGTATGCGATTGTTGCACATCGAGGGGGCCACGAGGAACACTAAGAACGCTGCCTAATGCACTCCAAATTAGTTATCGCAACGTTCTCCTCTTCCTATTCTCACCCTCCTGCCCTTTCTGCTCTCCACGCAGAAAATACCAAATGCATACAGAGTTTCACGCAGCTCCCACAAACGCACACCCTTGGCACGTGAGCCGCACCGGAAGAGGAACATGGGCGGACGTATGCATTATACAGGAGTTCCTGAATAATTTACATGTGGCAAAACCGTCATGCTATTCTACCCCACTCCTTCATCCTTCCTCTCCTCCAACAAAATCGAATCTCTCGCTGTCTCACTCACTGTCTTCTTCACTTGTTCTGTGTTCGTCTCTTGGTTTCTTTTAATAAAATCCAAAACTAATCCTCCTGCATTCTAAATCGATGACAATTTTTGTCTCTGTTGTTTTATAAAATTAAACATTTTGTAATACTGTTCCCTTTATTGCGTCGCTCGTCCAATAAATAGATCCAGATTATTCGTAGTACTATCACTGTTGTTTCCATTTGTTTTCAGCAGTGCATAATTCACTGATTCGAACTTTTGATTGAAATCGTTTGCCTTTTTTCGTGTCTTTTCACGAATTTGAGGAACGTGGAAATCTAGGATATACATGGACACACACACACACACACGAACGGTTTTCAGGATGGCGAGCGCATAAGTCACTCCCTTTACGGTCGTGCCTAAAAATGGGAAAAAAAATAGAATCAGCTTACTCGTAGTTAAGACTTGTTGAAATACTGAATGTAAACACGTTGGAAGTGACGAAAAGAAATCGTTGTGATTCAATATTTCCCGACTTCCACCAACCTCGCGCGAACGTACAACAGTGTTCCAACAGAAAAATCAATAATTTCGTGTACCCGATATTTGTGGTACATCGAGTGATCGCGATAAGGCTACGATAAACAACAGATCACTTAACACAATACTAATACCAGTTAGTCAACCCTTAGTAAACCCCTTCACCTCTCCAAAGTAATTGCATCGTAATTGTTATTATTTTCGAAATGTCCAGACGCTAACTTGGCACCGAGCAAAATGCGGCTAGCCAGATCCGAAGTTAATGCCCGACAGTAATCTGGTAATGCCGGTGATTTTCTCGTGGAAACTCGGCTTCTAGAGTCTGCGGTGCGAAGCGAGGGCGGGGGTGAAGAAGGCTTGCGCCAGGTGCGTCGCTCGTCTGAACGTTTCCGTGGGACGACGACCGTTGGTTCGCTCGTTTTCCGACCCGACTTATTTAATGAACAGCGTCTATCCTGGTGCTCGCACACAGGGGGTGGTTTTGAGGCCCTGGGGTTTGGAGGTGAGAAAGAGATGGAGAGACGAATGGAAGAAGAAGATGCCGGATTCCGATACGAGGGATAAGCTGAGAGTAAGCTCCGTTCGGGATATATCTAGGGAGAAGACGGAGAGGTTGGAACGATAGAAGTGAGATCCTGGGGATGAGAGACCTGGAGGGTGAGAGAAGAAGATGCGCGAGGGCGACGACCGTGTTCTTTGCGTGTACGTGCGAAATAGAGGGGCGGAGGATAAGAGAGAGAATGAGACTGCGTGGAGCACGTCTCGCTAAAGTCACGTCCCGAGGGATCTGTCGGTTTTGTCTCCATCCACCACCCCCACCACTGCAACCCTCGTCTCCTCCAATTTCTTCGTCTTTCTCTTTCTTCTTCGCCGCTCCGAACTCTTAGGAGCCCCTTCTACGCGTCTGTCGCCTTTCACCTGGTCCCGGCTTTTGATAATGTAAATTGACTCTCCAATTTGTACAACGCATAGCAATAAAGCGACTGCCAATGGTTGCCGCGCACTTCAACTTCATCTGCTTTCGTTGTTCACCCCTTGACTGTGTTGACCCAGAGTCGATTCCGACAGGAGTAATACAATTCTAGGTGAGCACAGATGATGTGTTCTCGGATTGACGAGTACCTGACATTTGGACAGTAGGCACGTATCCCTTTGATGGATTCGATCAATGTGTCTGGAAAATTTCGTAAAGATTATCTTGGAAATCGTTTTACTTTACCGATTGGATTAGGATCGTGCATGTAGAAGCTGGAACTTATTACTACGAATCCCGAAGTAATTTTGGACAGAAAGGAGATCAACCCGGGGGGTGATTTTCAATGGAGCGAATCTGCCGCGGGGGGTGGTTTGCATCGCGGATGCACCCCCGGAGGACAGTCGAGGCGAAGGCTACGCGAGCGAGCGCGTTTCGATCACGTCATGTCCCGAGGGATCTTTCCAGGCTCCTCCACCAGCTCGGTGCCTCGTCTATCCTCCATCGCGCACTCTCCGACTCTCTACCCTCTCGTATCTCAATCTCCAAGCATGCCAGCCTCCCGGAGCACTCGGCCCCGACAATGTAAATTAGCTCTCCAATTTACGCGCGAGAGTCTGCGCGTGGAAGGAATTCGCTGACGCCGATATTCCTCGTCCTAGACGGCAAATTATCAAAAGGCTCACCCCCTAGCTCAAATCCTATTCCAGCCACGCGACCTCCATACCGTAAAAAAACGTTTTGCTAGGCCACTTAGATGATCTCCTTCCAAGAAGTATGCGAACATCGGGATCTGACACGTCTTGAAAACTTTACAAGCTCGTAAGTCACGAACCCTTGGAAATTCCTCTGCGATTCCAGCGAATGTACGTGGCCCTCGTCGTTCGCGCGATTCCGTGAGAGCATCGCAACGTGGGGCGTCGTTCAACGCGTCCACCACCTTCGCTTCTCACTCTAATTCCTTTCATTTGGGATGGCAGGGTTGGAATAATGAATTTCTTAAAGCGAACGCTGGCTGGCCGACCAACGCGCTTGCGCGTGCTAAGCCATGGCTGCGTAGGCACGTGTAAATGCAGGTTAGAGGGAGACGAAGAGGACGCCTAACCGGTATTATAGGTGCATAGATACATCGTGAGTGAAACAATGTGAAAGTAGGACAGTCGGAGCATGCAGTCTCAGCGCCGATGGCAGATTAAAGACGTCGCGGGGGTGTATTATGCAGGTATTTCGTTTCTCGAGTTCTCATCTACAGTGTTACCGTCCTCACCACCTTTCCGTTGGCCACTTCACAGTTGCTGACATAAAGAGACATCGACCCCATTGCACGCGTGACTGTGGCCGTAAGTCACGCTCGTGCGCACGCGAGCTTCAGGTCAATCGCGACCACCACACGGCTTCAGTGGAAAATGAGGAACCTGGTGGTACGGAATAAGTAGAATAGTGCTTTAGCAGAGTGTAAAAACCAGTGCTTCGAGTAGGCAAGAAAATGGTACGGTTGACGCATGCTTGCAATTTTTCCCTTCCCGTGTTAGAATTGTGTGTACGTCTTCGTCGATACAGTTTATCTTCCGGGATAAAAGCTTCGTCTTTATTTTCATCTTTGCAATAAATCGCACTAATTCAATCCAAAGTAGGTTTACCAGATCCCGAACTAAGAAATTGCCTTCTCCAAAATCATCAGTGACACGCTCAGCCTTAAACTCTACTTTATCGTTCACTGGAATTCCCGTTAGCCCTGCTTCACCCTTTCCATTGATTGCAAAAATGCCCTTGCAGAAGAAGCTCGGCGATAAATACCCACAATTCCAAGCCCCGTGCAATCGGGTAGATTAGCTCTCAGTTACACGACAATTACATCCGACTCGGACCTAAGTCGTACTTGCAACGGTTTCCTCGGGTCGGGTCAACCACCTCTCCGGAGCCACCCCTCTCGAGCCACCCCAGCTTCCTCCAATCAACGTCCACAAAGAGAGAGGGACAGAGAGTGAGAGAGAGAGAGAGAGAGAGAGAGAGAGAGATCGCACTCGACGTCGAGGGAACGCGCGCCGCTTTTCACCTGTGCCTGCAGGGGTTCGCCACTTTGTCGTGATCTCGCTTTATCGCGCGTGACGCATCGTTAAGTATTTATTAGAGCCATAATTGGAGCGTTAAATGCAACGACACCCCTACAAGCCTCTCGCCTGTCCGACGTCATTATCGTCGCGAGAGGCTCACCTGGGGATTCAAGAGGATAATTACAACCCCCGCGCGCCAGATTGTCACCGCAGGCTCGCTAGGCTAAATTGAAAGTCGATCTCTCCGGGTGTTTCTCTGTTTTCGCTGAGCACGCCCAGTCAGCCTGACGAGACTCACGAGGGTTGAGGCGCAATTTTGTTTTTCTTTGGCAACGAGGGGCTGCCCCCGGGGGCCTACGCGATGAGGCGCGCCGACGTCGCGCTCTTGTGGGAATTGCACCGCACTCGTACGAAGTCCCAGCCGGTGAGTTAGAAGGAGTAATGACGAAGGGGTTGTCCGTGCTCGTTTAGAACTTTTTTTCTCGACGGGTGGAAGGGGGGGGGGGGTGGGGTGACGCAGCGAGGAGGTAGCTGGAATGGAAGTGGGGTAGGGTTGAGATTCTTGAATTATAAAAGTTTTTCTGGGGCTACTGCATGAATTTGCACCCTTAATTGCTGTTATATTAGGTGTGTGAATTAATTCGGTCCATCTGGCGATCAATTACTGTACTATATAGTTTTCTAACCTCCGTAGTCTGCAAAAAGCTTTATATTGTAGTTTGACATCTGGCAACAATATTCAGTTAAAAAAAGTTTGGGTTTGTGATAATAACATTGTGTTTATCTGATTCGGAAATGTCTAAATTCGAGCCAGACAAGCATCATTTGCGGGAAGGTCTAATCTTCTGTTTTCATTTGAAGAAAACAGCCGCTGAAGCTCATCGAATGCTCGTAGAAGCTTATGGTGAAAGTGCTTCCACCGATAAATCATGCAGAGAATGGTGTCGACGTTTTTCGGACCAGCACTTCACTAATTATGACGAAATAGAGAAATGGCTCAATGAATGGATCGCTTCGAAAGACGAGCCGTTTTTTCGTCGTGGCATACGACAACTACCCGACAGATGGAAGAAAGTAATAGCAAGCGATGGCAAATACTTTGATTAGTCATTACTTTGTTATGTGCTTTCATAATAGTCTTTTTTGGAATACAAAAACGGACCGAATTAATTCACACACCTAATATCTGCATTTCGCTTTAATAATATTATGGGAACACGTAGTAATCGGTGTTTAACACTAATGTTGTGAACTTTTATTCCAGCTATGAGTAATAAGTAGATTAATTGGAACAAAGAAACTTGGCTTGATAAGCCATGGAAGCACTTAAAGTTTAGTAATGTTAACCATGATTGTTCTCTATTTGGATATTTATACGTGTGTGACTACTTGGTTTATTTCATTTACAGTTCGATCATAAACAATGTGAACGTTGTTTTCATCAAGTATACCGCAATTCTTAATTGCCGGTTTTTAATTTTCAATTTTATCTGTACATTAATGAACAGAAGGGACAGTGAAAACGTAGATTACAGTTTTCAAATACGTATAACGCCAGTCATTTTTAACTCTTTGAGTGCTAAATACTCGCGGCGTATGCGGTCCACATGGACGGCGCGCGGCTAGCGCTGATAATCGCTGTGGACGGAATACTTTTTCGCTAGACTGAACTCTGTTGATTAACTATTCAAGGCGCAAATAGTAATAAGTTATAGTAATTTTTTTGCACGAGATTCAATAATTAAAGAGCGTTGTTTTTTAGTATTAATTGTTTATTATAAACATTAAAACTTACAACACACTAGAATTTAGCCAATAAACTAGAAAACTAAATTTAAAAGGAATGCATCTGTATTCATCTCACACAAAAGTAACTGTAATACTTCTGCGTAGGTGATTGAAAAAATCGGCAGACATAACAGAGTAAATGCATATATGCGTCCTTAATCTACACGGATGGCTTTCGCCAGACGTAGATATGCGTCCATAGCGCTCAAAGGGTTGAACGATTTAAAATTCTGGAAAAATACAATTATTCTCCTACTGCATACTACTGTGTATAATTTAATTAAAACAATTAAATATAATAGTAGTGTAACATTACCAGCATTCTAACATTAATAATATTTTACATATTATTCACATTTCGCACTCCTTCTTCGAATTTTGGAATACTTCCATTATTCCATACATCTTCTCGCGCACGACAAAATTCCATCCATCCAACCACTCTTATGCCCCCCCCCCCCCTTTCCATCTTTCGCCCATTCATCTCTCGCTCACCGGAAGCTACGTCGTTACCAACGAGGTCCTTCCGTTCGACTTCCGTCACTCTCACGTGAAAATACTTTATTCCCACCCTCGCATCCTAACCTCCAAAGTATTTCACTTTTCCACCCACCCCGTATACCAAAATCCATCCCCACCACTCATCTGAAAACATTTCATCTTCTTTTCTCCTAGAGCTCCTGGTCAGAACCGTGTTTTAAAATACACGGGTACACGTGACACGTGTTGTCGTGTTACACGTTATATCTAACACGAATATCCGTAGATACACGTGTACACGGGTAACTATAAGAACTTTTTATCACAGCATCTTACATCTTGTGCCAAATTGTACGTATTTGCATATGTAGATATTTCTTGTATGTCTACGACACTCTTTTTTATATTTTCTAGAAAAAAAAAATGTTCTCATAATTTTTAAAGAGTTCGTGAAATAAATACACGTGTAGTACGTGTATTCGTGTATTACACGCGGGTACCCGATACACGTGTTTAAAAAAAAAAGAAATAAATACACGTGTAATAGAGGGCACAATTTCCTCCAGACCTTGAAGTTTTTCTACCGTTTGAAGAAGAAAATTCATCGACCTCTGGATCCCAAAGGAAATGTTTTTTCCCATCATTTTTTGCCCTTCCTCTCAATCGTTCAGCCATGCCGCTTCCATTTCGCTTTGGTAATGCGCTTGCTAGGAAGCGTGCACGCTCGCAGGCGTTCCGTAGGATATTCGAGAATTTAGTGCCAATATACCCAATGATATTGTTTGAGGTAATGGCCGATGCACCGCAAACCAATTACGCGATTGAAGCTTAATAGCCGCACTTAAACGCGCCGGGCGGGCGAATGCGTCCGCGTTGCCCACGGAGGTTCCTCGAGCTACCAACTCACCCCCAATCCTCAACCCACCACCCTTTAGCCATCCCTACTCGCTCCCTTTTACCCCCAGTTTTGGTCGATCGGATTTACACTCGTAATTACAAGGATGAACAAAAGGAGCGAAGGGTTGGGGATAATAATTAATACACGGGCGGATTACCGTGATTGAGTTGTGTTAGATATTTGTCAACGATCGTACTAGGTTGTTTGCAGTTGGTTTATCATGCATTTCCTTTATGTGGGTAAATCACTTGGATATTCGCTCTTTATTGTTAGATTTTCAGTTTGAGATAGAATTCTCGGCCAGTTTAATTGCATTTAATAATGCTTTTTTGGTATTCGTGCAAAGTAAACTTTAAGATAAACTTTGCTATTTACTAGACTTTATTTAATTTTAATTGATAGACAAGATTCAATGGTAAATTCTTGTAAACCATTACTGATTACATACAGAAGTGATTGAGTTCGTGGAAAGAAATGATTTCAAAATTTCTCAACGACTAAAAGTAATTTACTGCTGATCGCATTTTAGTAATCTCCTTACTCTATGTTAATGCATATTTATTTGTAGTCGAGAAGCGCATTGTTATTATTGCAGATTACAAAATGTTCTTTGTTAATTTCATAGAGACTTCATCTTATTATCTCTAAGAGGATTATCATGAATTATCTCACAGGTGTTGCCGTGAAACGCAAGCCAGGGTGAAATTTTGGTATAAGCTTGTGAGGATTTACCTTGACAATTACATCGCTAGTTACTGAAATCGCAAGGCTAAACAATGTGGCGGGCTAAGTAACTTGTGACCGCTAAGAAACTGTCTTCCAAACTTAACAGTGTCAATTTTTAATGATAATAATCGATTATAAATTACCCCTGACTTCCCAGTCGAACACTCCTCGAACTTTCACTTTGTCGTAATAATACTACTTATGCCAATGTCTTACAATGATCATTCGTCGATAATCACAATGATTGAAGAGCAAAGGAAAAACAAAGATTTTATGAAAATGATATGGATGCGTCTTATGGTAAAAAGTGTATAAATTAATAGGAAAGTGAACGTACACGCGTATGTCGTATTCCTTGAAGAAGTTTGAAACAAATTGGAATATTATCTTCGAAAACTACGATCCTTCAAAAGCCATTGGCAATTTTTAATGGAACGATTTCGAAACTCGTGCGTCATCTTAATAACTGGAGCGTTAAACAAAGCTTAATAAATAACTCGTATCCTCGGTATCGTCCATCATTTCCACCCCTCACTTTCGAAACCACTCGAGGAACCCCCTCGTGAAATGAAATCCCCCAGTCCCGATATCAGTGCGCTCGATTACCAGCGAGATTAGAAATTTTCGATCGTTCTACTACCCGTGCTCCACGACGCTGCTGGTGAGTTCCACCCTCAGCCACCCCGAGCCCCTTCGTACGACGCCGATTTCGCATTCTCGCGCATTGTATCAATGCATATCGATGATATTGCTAGACGGCCGCGGACATGATTTACCGCGGCCAATATCGTGATTGAAGTTATCGAAATTCGAATTGCATTTCAATTCGGGGAATGTAGTGGCCGGGGGCGTGCATGGCGTACAAATTATATAGGACGGTGGTGCCATCGGTGGAGGTGGAGGGACGAGGGATTGGAATGAGGGGACCGATCGAGTGGGTCGAACAGGGTTGTTGTCGACCGTTCCCCGAAGTGGCTGAGCATACGGGAGTTTCGGGATGGAGAGGATTTTTAATCAAATTGAAGATTAAATTTTACGGGTTTGAATACAATTGAAAAAAGAAATCGTTATCCTCGGTCGAGCGATCAATCAGTACGAAGAGCTCTATTCGAAGAGAGAATTGTTTCATATGTGAAATAATATAAAATTGCTTCACTTTACAATGTTTCTTTTTCATTTTCTTGAGGGCCGTAAACTTCCTCGACCGCGCGTAATTTTTCCAGATAGGAAAGAAAACGTGTATTTTTGTCGGTTCGCTTTATCCTTACTATCGGGCTTCACTTCGTCGACCCGAAATTGCCTGTAAACGTACAGATAAGCGCGAATTACCATTTGCATCCGTAAACGACTAACCATACCGTAATTTATGAAAATGTGCCACGGCGTAGCGGGTAGACCGCAGGCCAATATGGCCACCCGCGCGGTAACGCGCGCTTGTAAATAGTCCCTTATGCAACGGTCCAACTCGCAATTCCCACGAGTCATCTACCGAATTTCGTTCTCCCCCGTAGAATTTTCATTCGCCCGTTTTCAAGATGCCATTAACCTCTTCCTCTGCTCACAGCCAATAGGATGCTCACGCAAATCGCGCCATCTGGGTTTTGGCGGGAAAACGAGCCACGTTTAAATCGAACTTTACTCCGAAACGTTTCATACTTGCTCGTTATCTTCTCCGCGGTACAAAAATTGATCTCATGTTCCTGCGGTAGCGCGTGCTTGTAAGTAGTTCCGTATGCAACGATGCTAATCGCAATATCCGGGAGCCATCTATCGAATTTCATTTCTCTCGATGGAATTTTCATTCGCCCGTTCTCGAGACAACACTAACAACCTCTCCCTTCGTTCAACCAATAAGATGCTTTCGCGAGCAGCGCCATCTGCGCATTGGCGGAAAAACGTTGCTCCTTTCAATCTAGCTTTACTTCTGGACGTTTTGTTCTCGCCCATTCTCTTTACCACGTCATAACAATTGATCCCATGTCCCCCCTCCCTAAATAGTCCTATAATTGTACTGCCACTTGCAATTTCCACGAGTCACCTACCGAATTCCATTCAACCCAGTAAAATTTTCATTCGCCTGTTTTCAAAACGCCATTGACCTCCTTAACCTTAGACTTTCGTACGACCAATAAGAAGCTCCCACGAACAGCGCCATCTCTGTTTTGACGGGTAAACGAGACTCGTTTGAATCTAACTTTAACTACGGAACGTTCAATCCTCGCCCATTCTCTCTTCCACGCCACGAGAGAACTGTACCTTTGTGCTCGACACTAATTTACAAGATTAAAACTTTTCATATTACGCCGCATCCAGCCACCCGTCCTACCCCAATCGACCTCGCGTTCGCGCCGTCTTGCCGCGCGACCGCTTTATTCCCTTTACAATCGCGGATTATTCGGCGGGGGCCACGAGTGTGCCGAGAGCGAAAAAGCGTTTGCATTCGCATGCGACAGTCCCGTATCGTAATTTATGAAAATACGACGCCTGGCGACTGAGCCGATACGGAGTCGCGACGGCCGCCCCGGTAATGCTCGCTTACAAACAGTCGCTGTCGCATTGGGAAGCGGCGAATAGGTTCGGCCGAGTTCCCCTCTGCTCTTTATGGCAAAATTTGGCGAAATGATCTTCCTTCCGGGGTAACGAGAGCTTACGAGCGACGAAGTCGACCACTCGCCCCCGCGCCTACATGCTATTTCGAATTCCTACATTTTCACCCCCTCATTGAATTTCCACGATTTAATATCGCCGTGGCCCTTATTTTCATTTAATCGCACCACTTCGGACTTTTAATACGGGATATTTGCAGGCTGCACGGATACGCACGCATCCAGTATTCATGAATCTCTCGTAAATGTAGAGCGAACCGAAAAAAAATGTCGAATACCTATCTCGCTTTACCGTGAAATCGCGAATCAAAAATATTGCAGGTGTTGATGCGCATCCCGCGTCATTACATGGTATTTCTGCCAAAGTTGGATAGTCATTAAAAGAAACTTTCACCTCTCATCCCCTTCCGTCACTTAAGCCACCGCAAAACCAGATCGTCCCGCAGAAATCGCCATTGAAGTTCACCGCGAGATAGTAGAAGGAAGGGGCGGATTAAAAGAGAGCGGAGATTGGGGAAAAAAATCCTCGCCTGTTTCTCTACCTCGTCCTTCTCCTCCATCCTCTTCTCGCGTGCATCACCGGGAAACGTAAACTCCAATCCAGCTTTGAATTTGCGGGGAAAGCAGCGCGAGTGAGGCAAGCCTCTTCGCGCGGGTGCTCGAAAAACCACAAAATTCGCATTCATTCGACGCACGCGAATTACTGCGGAGCAAAATGAGAGACGACGGGAGCGAGTGAGAGAGAGAGAGAAAGAGAGACGAGAAAATCGTGGAGATGAGGAAAAGCAGGGGCTGCTTTGAAAGCCGCAGGTAGCAGCCGAGAGCGACGAGTGGGCGCGAGAGAGTTTTTAATGTCCTTCAACATTTATTCGTCCACCCATCCCCGAAATTATTTACTTATACGGATTCGCGTGTGTGAACGAAGGGTGGAAGCGCTAGCGGGTGAGGTAGGACAATGGCGGTGATAGAAACGAAATGGCCGCGCGGACGTGGCAGTTTCCAATGGCCGTAACACCATCATCGATGCAACCCAGCGAACTGTTCCCAATACTGCCGTTCATTTATTCATTTTCCGCGAAAGCATCCCTTGTAAACTTCCACCCTGCCCCTTCAGCCCCGTGCAAATGGAAAGTGGAATTAACGCGAGCTTTTCCGTTATTTCTACCCCCGTTTTGGCGTACTTTCCTTTCACCTCCCAACAACCGTCTGAAAACCCACCAATTTCGGAAGCGTACGTACGATGCTGATAAGAGAGGTGGTGGGTTGGGGGCGGAAGGCAGAGGTTATCGATAAGGGCGATAAACGGTAGAGACGTGCCCAGACGCGTGTCGGGTATGTTTCATGGTTGGAAAGGGAGGAAGAGTATGAGAGGATAGGGAAAATAAGAGTCGGTATGTGGAAGATGGAGGAAAGAGAAAAAATTGCAATTTTTGCAAGTTTGGAGTTAGATTCTTCAGAAGAATGTGAAACATATTTATTGGGTCAGGGTGTTTTTGTCTCTTGTCGGTGAAGTCGAAGATGCGAGGGTGACTGACGTATTGGGTGGATAGATTGGGGTATAAAAGGAGAGTATTAAGTGGGTAAAATTATACTTATGATTTTTAAGAATGTGTGCATTTATCGTGTAATTGCAACTTTTGAAAGATTTTCTACCATTAATAATTAGTCATTTTAGTGGCCTTGTTTAGATTGCAATTTAAAAAGGTTCATTGGTCTTATGCTTGAGTTTCCATTTCATATTATAGGGCTCGTGCACATAACTTTCCTTCTGTAGATTTGCTCGCTTTCAATTTTTCTGTGGATGATTCTAATTGTAAGTAAAAGTTGAAAAGGTTGATTGAAATTTCTTCTTGTTTCTCTAAATGCATGAACTCATTACACCACCGGTAAAAATATTCCATACGCGCACGCCAGTTCTTTTCAACTTTCTCGTACCATCCACAATTACCCGTCGATTGTGACAGTTGATCTTCGCAAGCACACCTCGTTTGGAATGAAACGATCCCACCAATCCGACTCTAATAAAAGCCAAATCACTCCATTAGAAAAGCTACCTCCAATTGCCACGGCTCTCCCAATTAATTCGTCGGTTTTCACGAACGCTTCATTCCTTCTACCCTAAAAAAAAACTCGACCAATGGAAAATCTTCCATCGCTCGGCGAACACTCTTCCTCATCCAGCTCGTCCATCTTAAATCTTTGCTCGGAACGTTCCTCGCAATTTTCCCGAGAACAGACGCAATTAACCGTCGGTTTTCTCACCATATCCGGGGGGCTAACCAATTTCGCGCGTGAATATTCAGATAGTGGCGAGCGCTCTTCTGCGAGCCATCGATAAGGCTAATAAACCGTAACGTAGCCAACGTGCTTGTGAGTTTCCACGTGAATTTTCCGGGAATAAACGTGAGCGGGCTCTGCGAAATGACGAGGGGTGGGAGACTCGTGCGCTGGCTTGGAGGGGTGTTGGCCGCGCTCGCCTATGGAAATCAAACCGGAAGGTAGTTGGTGGAGACGAGCGCGATAGAGAAAAGAGGACGACGACTCTCGTGGGTCATGTGCGCAACCCTTTTGAAATATTCAAACGCGTGAAGCGTCGTCGTGTCTCGTTTCCGGTATAACGTCGTTCTCTTCTTTTTCTTCGTTCATCGCTCTCCGTCTTTCCTCGTCCGCTTCCTTCTCGTGGTGATCGATAGAATCGACGAGAAAGTATCTCTCTTTTTCTTTTCTCTATCCATTCACCTCTATATCCGTGCCTCACCCCGGGGAGTAGTTAGGTGCGCGTAAAACGATGTCGCGAAGGAAGGGGTGATGGTTCGAGCAGGAGAAGTTGGTTTGTATAGGCGAGAAGTGATATTTATTTGATGACGGGGTGATAGGGAGAGTAATGATTAAATGAGCGATGACAAAAACTTTCTTCAGGTGGAGTTGTTTAGTTGGAATTAAGCAAGTAAGATTTGCGTTGTGCAAAGAAACGATTTAGATGCATCAATGTTTGGGGATAGGGCAAATTTTCTAAGCGTTGTTTTATTTGAAATGAAGGTAATCGTTAAATGAGATGAAATAATCAATTTTCCTTTTATTTTGTTAATTATCTATGTCACCATCAACATTTGTTTCTCTTTTGTCTGATGCGTTTTCCAATTTCCTGCTGCCAATTTACTGAAATGGAAGTGCATGTTAGAAATCAAGTTGGCCTTGAATAACTTACATGACGGGAGTAAAAGGGTAAGGACAAGAAAGTTGTAAACTACATAAGTAACACTTCGTATATTAATAGTTATTATATTACCTATCTCTTTATAGAACAACACAGTATACATGTGCATATAATACTTATATGTGTACGCATATGGGAAACATTTTATAAAAACTTGATTATTTCTGATTGACTTTAAGTGATTAAGTTCGATTAGAACGATTATTTCTTCGTAAATAGATAAAATATTTTTATAAACATTCTCGCAATATCGTTCCGAGTTCAAGTTGTAAGTGTAGAATGGCCAGTCCTAACCAGTTAATCGAGAGAAAAGTTAAATCCGGAAAAAGTCCATTAAAGGGGTAACTGGTTATTAAATTTCACGCGACGAGAAATACTCTTGGCAGCGGCATATTATCAACCCCGAGTAACTTCTCCAAGACTCATCGCGAAACCGAGCACTGCGAGCACACCCTCCAAGAATATTTCTGACAAAGCCGATAAATCGGCAGATAAAATCCCCAGTGGATGGAGAAAAGCGAGCGTCTAACAAGAGCACCCTCAGGAGGAAGAGCGGCAATCGGGGGCGGAGGGGGTGGCCCGAAACTTCTGCCTCTTTATCAGCCTCTCCCATCCTACGAATTATCGGAATTAACGATCGCAGTTTGCACAAGGAGGAACGTCCCGTGGGAGAGACGAGAAATAAGTAAACGACGTCGCGTCTCAGATGAGCGGTGGAAGGGCCTCGGGGGGTGGAAATGGAGGAAGCGCCGGTGGGGGTGAAGAGGAAGCGAAACTCTTTACGTTCTCCTCGATGGCATATTTACGGTTTCGCGGTGTCATAAAAGTGGTCGAACAAACCGCAGAAAGGGTGGTTGAGGGTGGAGGGGGTGGTAGACGAGGTAGAAGGGGTGGCGCGTCATTGCGAAACGGTAGGGCTGTAAAATTTCTTAAGTACGCCCTCTGACGCCCCTGTATCTTCCACTCGAGCCTCAACCACCATTTCCACCCCCACCTCCGACCGACCCTATCGTGGAAAAGTTCGCGGGTACTTTATCGTTTAACTGATTTCGCAATAACGCGGCTACTTCCGCCTCCGACTGTCCCCGCATTCCTGCTCCCACGTTTCGGTCGTACTCTCAGCATCGATTTCGAGACTCGCCGTCACCCTCGAGTTATTTTCGGCGCGCGACATATGTCTGTATCGATTCTATTCTCGTGTTGCTCTCGTGCGATGCCGTTACCCAGGGAGAGCCGATTTAATGATGCCAGGACCTGTGGACGATAGTATCATTTCATCGGATTTCATTGGACTGGATGGATGAGAATGCTTCATGTTTCTCTATGCTATTCTGCCGACTAGTTCCTTCATGGCTTCCGTGGTGGTTGGACATTTACGTGGCAATTTGTCGAGGTTTTATTTGTTTACGAGAACAGACAATTTACTTTGTGATTCCAATTTTGGTAACTTATATCGTTGGATTACTATTTAACTTTTTGCGTGCGGACGGCTCTCTGCCAATGCGCTTCAAAGAGACTGCGCGCGCTTAGCGCTGGCGATCGCTGTCGACGAAATACTTTTTGCTCGCGTGAGCTCTGTTGATTTACCGTTCAAGGTACAACTAACAAGTTATTATTGCAATTCTTTTGCACCTATATATTTACAAACCATACATATATTTGTCTCACATACAGATACATGTAATACTATTACATGGGAAACTGAAAAAATTGACCAACGCATACATATATAGGTGCATCGTCCCTGCTGGTGACTTTCATCAAACACATATATGCGTTCATAGTCCAGACCGACATAAAAAATCGGGCAAAATAACACGCACAAAAAAGGACCGGATAAAAACAGATTGCCAGTATATGTAAATAATAGCTGAACTTTGTAATACTGATAAGTATACTAATAAAAGAATTTTGTAATATTATAATGCCTGAAACTGCATGCTTTGCAAGTACACCACAACTACATATCACTACCCTTGTCAAGCCATTACCCCTACTTGTTTTGGATCTTTAGATAATCCATCCAAGTAACGTTATTTCGGAGAGAAATCTGACACACAAGTATACGCATAAATTTTCACCCAACTTCGATCCTCGTTATATCCGCTGACGCTCCATTCCGGCTAATAATCATGCATACCAGCCCATGCTTGCAAACAAATTTTAGTTTCCGGGTGGGGCTTCAATTATATCCACCAATCACGCGACGCTGCCACCCATCGTCGGAAACCACCGTAAGCTCCGTCGTAAAAAAAAAATAATCTCCAGTCAACGAGTGTCCCCCGCAATCCCATCAGCCCCACTTAATCACCATTCTAGCCGGCAAAACCGCAACGGCGGCAAAGGCCGCGAAACCGCGCCACGAATCGTCGAGCGTCCCGGATACTATTTCCACCAGGTCCTACCCGCGTGCATTACGTCACTCGACCCTCATCAGACGAGGAAAGGCGAGCGTTCATCGTAATGTGCGACGTCGCTTCCAACGGAGCTCATTATTCTTGTTTGCCCACGGTTTAACTTTGTCACATATGTCAACACGTCCCTGGTACCTCAGGGATCGCTGAGGGGGTGAACGAATATTCAGCACGGCATCAAGCTGGCCAGGGGCGACGTTAAAGCAACGATTATTATCGCTGCTGATGCTGGACCGCTGATGGGATGTGTGGGACGTCAGCATGCAGGGGAGGTAGTAGATCGAGGCTAGGAAAAATGTCTTGGCAAACTATCGTACCGTCCACGCTTGGTTCAATATTGACGTTGGCTCGGTAATTCCCTTTGACTGTGCGAACCGCACCAACAGACAGGAGGTTTGGGACGGGAGGTATATCCAGGCCCACAATTCCATTTGTAGAATTTGCCGAGCCTGCCTTAGCCCAATTCCGGTGGGCTGCTGAGGATGGACTTGAAGGGATGAAAAGGGAGGGAGCCTGAGGGTTGTGAGGTGAGCGTGGGCAAGACTCAGGGCTAAGATTGAGACTGGGTGGGTGGTGGAAGACACCCCATTTCCATGGCAACCACGGCAGGCTACTAGTGTCCTAGAACCGTAGAAACTTTGATCTGCAGTCTGGTGTCCCATTACAATGGCCATCTTCGGCTGGAGTCGTACGGCTCTGCGCGACTGTTGCCAGCAGCCTCGTCGACTGCAGTTTCACCACTTCTCTCTCTCTCTCTCTCTCTTCTAGTGGCATCTTCTTTCACCTCTGCCTCTCTCCTCCAACGAGTCCGCCTTGTTCGAGCACCGTTCTGGAGGCAGTCGTTGACGTCCAAACGTTCGTGACTGTCTCTTAAGACGTTTCACTAATCCCGGGAATCCGTTTACAAAAGTGAGAATCGCGTGGAGCACGGAATTGCTCACAAGGCGGAGAAAGAGGTGGTCGATCGTCACTGCTCTTTAGGACATCGAACTGTCTGCTTGAACGGACATAGGGATGGGTAGATGCTTTTCAGATCCGTGGATAAGTTCCAGTATGCTATAACTATGAACTTGAATTCTTGTTGGACTTGGACGTCGAAGAAGACTTCGGGGTGAATGCTTTTTAAGGCTGGAATGCATGTTGAACGAATTTTTTGAAATGTTCAACTAACAAATAAGAATTGTGTCAATAGGATTGGTCCTTAAGAGGGCACATACGTTTGGAGCTCCCAAAAAGAAGGCATTTTTCATGAATTTTTTTCGGAGCCAAGAGACAAATCATAACAATGGGGCTTTTTGCATAATAAAGTACACCTTTTATACTTCTTATTCAAATTTTATTGATATATAGTTGCAAAATGCCTTCTCTTTATCGTCGTGAAGTACGATATGCGTGATTCCGCGGTAACAATGATTTCTCCTTGCTCGTTCTTCCGAAGTGCAAATATGAAACATCATCTTAAAGAAGACTGTTTTTTATTGTCGTTCATGGATCCGAGTTTTTAAATTCGAATTTTAAACAAAATGGCGGATCTTCACAGTTGAACGGAAATCGACCAGTATATGCCCCCTTAAGAAATCGAACTATCCAATGAAGATCGTTATAATATTATTGGTCTGAGAAGATGATTTCACTCATAATTTGCGTAGACTAGAATGCATACTGTTCTGAACTTCGATTCCACCTAGGGACCCGCCAGGTGAATTCGAATGCTTGGAGAATAGAAGAGCCTGGGGACTGTGAAACTTTTCATTGGTTTCGCGGATGGGCCTGTGGAACCTGTCCCAGCGTTAAGAGGACGATTCTTTGGGGGATTTTGCTCTTCAGGAATGTGTGCCATCTGGCGAAGCAGGCTTGCTTCCAGCGCGAATGCTTATACTCCCTAGAGTGTCTCACTACAAATCTTGGTTGGTATCGCGAAAGGATTCGGAGGGAATCGTTTATGCAAATGCTAAGTTCGTGCCGCGCGAAGAATTTCGGGGCCAAGAAAGGATAATCTACGGAGTCCATGGATTCTGATCTGAAGTTATGAGCCCGTTAGGCGAAACGAGGACGTCCGTCTGCTCCGGAGAGGAAATCTCTTCGAATGGTGTTTATCGGTTCGTGAATTCTTGAAGTACGCGTGGAGCTGCCGGTGAGAGATAATTTGTGGAGTAGAAGATTTCCCGGAAGAACGCGAATAATCTGATTATCGGAATTGAATAAATTCGAGAAGATCGATTTTTCGCGCAGAAGCCTCGGTAACATTGGATATGAAAATTCTTTTTCCTATGATTTATTCGTGTGATTTAATTCACGATGTCCTAGGGTGCTCCAAAATATATTGCCGCAAATTTCATTTTGATAAACATGGTATCTATAATCATTCAAAATGTATATAAAGCTTCATGGGGATAGGTACACTGTATACCTTGTCGAAGAAGATGCCACTACAAACCAAAGTTCCTTTCCTACCGACCCTTTCAACATTAGCATTCTGTCTCAGACAATGTTTTCCAATCCTTTACCTTGCCCCACGAATATTTCACGATTTCCTTCCCCAAATACCGCTTCCTGGCACCCACTTTCACAAGCATTCATGATTACGGACAATGGAAAAACATGCTTCGTGAATTTTCGCGTGAGATAGCGCTCAGACCACAACATTGCCAGGGTCCTACTTTCGATTTTCTCTCACACATTTTCCAATACGCTGACAAAGAGAGCCCCGGCACGCTACCGTCGGATACAACCCTCGTATACAATGGCCGGTTGGTGGCTCGAGTGTCCTTGCGTTAAGCGTCTTTAAAATCGTCTTACGTCTTTGAACACGAGCATCCTTTCGACTCCCCCCTCTTCCTTCCGCCACGAAATTGTAGGAACTGGGGCGAAAAAAGCGACCGTCACACTTCAACCTCGACCGCCGCTGCCTCACCACCACTCGAACTAGGGGACTCTTTAACTACTAATGGCCTGGTGTAGGCCAGCATTTAAGGCGCGTGCCAATAGCGTTGGAGTAGGGATGTTTGAAGGGAGGTTATCACACACTGACGCGACCTCGTAGAACGTCGTTACGTAATAAATGGAGTTACGTATTGTAATAAGAGTATAGGAGTGCGCCTGCCAGTAGGCAATGGTGAGAAATGGAGAGAGAGATAGAGTGAGATATAGAGAGCGAGAACTAGAGAGAGAGAGATAGGGTGAGATAGAGAGAGCGAGACAGAGAGATTAAGAAGAGCGCCTAAAAGGAAGACCGTAGGGGCGATGGCCAGTAGAGGCCCAACCAAGCCAGGCGAAGGTAGAGGAGAAGACGCACCCAAAGCCATATTGGAGAATAACTAGAAGGCGCTCCCAAAACCATATTGGCGAATAAGACGAAGGCCTCTACAGCGACGAAGGCCCATAGACGGACGAAGGCCTCTACAGCGACGAAGGCCTCTACAGCGACGAAGGCCCATACAGCGACGAAGGTGATCCGATCACTCTCACCCTAACTCTCCACGATTAAGTTAAGTTGCAATTGAAGAAACCGCTTACAATATTATCATAAGCACAAATTGTCATCCCGCGTCAGGCCCTTGGCCGATTCTATCCAGTATTGGATTTCAGTTAATTGTTGTTAATAAATGACGAAAGCCAGGGAAATATCCGTGAGAATAAAATATATGTTACAGTATTTCATGGCGGCGGAGAGAAACGGGGGTGGGATTGGTGGTAAGTTTGCGATAGATAAGAATCCGTTTGGCCCCTCGGGAGGTTGAAAGTTCTTTGGGCGCACCTGCGAACACGCACGACTTCAGAGTCGGGGATTTTTTCTTAGGGGCTTGACGAGGGGTGCAAAAAGGAATGGGATTGGAAAATTGTGAGAATAGAAACGAACGTGTGCGAGACTATACGAGATAAGTTGCGCGAAGGACTTTGAAGAAATGCGGCTCTTTCCAGGAGAATATCCATTACCGTGTCAAGAAGATTTCTTACTTTCATTGTACCCTTTCCCCTTCTCTCACTCGTGGTCGTCACTTCACTGTAAACTGAAGTGTGTTATAATAACATACTTGAAGCATGTTAAAGCATGTCTCCACTTTGGACACACAAAAACAGCAGGTTAAATGAACACATATGTGCGTGTTAAAAATAACACACATCCAAGTGTATTAAATTTAATCGTTTATAAGTGAAGACTTGTGAGGACTTGTCCACCGTGCTTGCCCCTTGTCCCATCGCCGTTCACTGACTTCGCTCATTGGCACACACGTTCTTATTATTAATATCACGATAACTATTGCGAATTTTACATTGTGGTATATGACTTTTCTTCTCGGTTTTACCCAATCTATCTCCAACTTTCGGCTCCGACATCTTATGTCAAACAACCTGTATATATATATTTAACCTTACATTTTACTTTGTTTTTTTTACATAAAGAAGAAATTTCTTAATACTATATATTAATAGTTTCTTGATTATCATGACGAATGGTAGAAGTGGCACAACGCCATCTTCTGAAACCTCTTTTAAAATCAGCAAACATTTTGCACAGAATTTTTTTTGAAGTTCCCAAAGCAAAGTAATCAAAAATGGACAATATAGATACATACGGTCCCGGAAAATCTGATGCCCATGCATAGTAGGCTCCCAATAGTGTTGCTAGACATTTAACGGTTACAGGCTCATTTATTTTAATCCTTCTTGCATCTCCAACGATAAAAGCAGCTACTATTAATTCATCTTCTACAGGGTGTCCCGTAACTAGTGTAAGAGCCGGGAATGGGGGCTTTCTGGGCTGATCCTGAACAACTTTTTCCTTTGCCAAAATATCGGACGAGGCAGCGTTTTTGAGTTATTAAGGAAAATGTCTGGCCAATGAGTGCGTGCAAATTTCCCGCGCTCAGGGCCGTGGACGTTGGCTGACCATCGCGCTCGGCCATGGTCGTGTCAAACGCGCCGCGGTTCAGGTCAAAGGAGTAATGCGAAATGAATAAAAATCAGGATTAGTCATGAATAATGAATAAACATATTAATAATTATTCACGTAAAGTAAACAAACGTACGTCGCGACGCTCCACGAGCTGATTAAGGCACGTGTCTGCCTTACAAAATGATTTGCCCATATCAAATAAGTTTACGAAAAAGTGATTTTGCAATAAGTTTAGGAAAAAGGATTGGTGGATTATGAAATAGGAGTGGAATATCAATAACAAGTCCATTACTCACAGCTTTCCATGAAAAAATGGGTCGCGTCATTGGATCTCTCCATCGCTTGTGATCATCCAGAGAATATCGACGAACAGCTGATCGCAGCCGGGTCATTGAACTGGCATGGCTGCACGGTCACTAACACTTTCAATGTCCATGCGTGAAGATTTCGTTTCCAACCTCCGACGTTTCGTTAATTTTTAATCCATTATTCTTAACTCCCGACGGTGCTTCGAGAAAGGAGGGCCCCGATAAGAGTAACACCTTTAAGGCCAAACACGTCCTTGCACGTTTTACAACAATCCTTTGCACTTTCCGAAAATTATTTACGATAAACTCCTCGTTATTAACCTACATCGTCGCGTTGTCCGTATCGAGATCGACCATATCGACTGCCTTCTCGATCGGCATTTGTCAACTAAGGCTGTGCTACACAATGCGACGACCACCTCACACGTCGGTCGGCCGCTTGACGGTTTCTCGCGCATCAACTGGCCGACGTTGTACGGTGGTCGTCGCATTGTGTAGCACAGCCTTAGTTGACAAATGATTGAGAAGGCAGTCGATATGGTCGATCTCGATGCGGCAACACGACGATGTAGGTCAATAAAGAGGAGTTTATCGCGAATAATTTTCGGAAAGTGCAAAGGATTATTGTAAAACGTGCAAGGACGTGTTTGGCCTTACAGGTGTTACTCGTATCGGGGCCCTCCTTTCTCGAAGCACCGTCGGGAGTTAAGAATAATGGATTAAAAATTAACGAAACGTCGGAGGTTGGAAACGAAATCTTCACGCATGGACATTGAAAGTGTTAGTGACCGTGCAGCCATGCCAATTCAATGACCCGGCTGCGATCAGCTGTTCGTCGATATTCTCTGGATGATCAGGAGCGATGGAGAGATCCAATGACGCGACCCATTTTTTCATGGAAAGCTGTGAGTAATGGACTTGTTATTGATATTCCACTCCTATTTCATAATCTACCAATCCTTTTTCCTAAACTTATTGCAAAATCACTTTTTCGTAAACTTATTTGATATCGGCAAACCATTTTATAAGGCAGACATGTGCATTAATCAACTCGTGAAGCGTCGCGACGTACGTTTGTTTACTTTACGTGAATAATTATTAATATGTTTATTCATTATTCATGACTAATCCTGATTTTTATTAATTTCGCATTACTCCTTTGACCTGAACCGCGGCGCGTTTGACACGACCACGGCCGAGCGCGATGGTCAGCCAACGTCCACGGCCCTGAGCGCGGGAAATTTGCGCGCACTCATTGGCCAGATATTTTCCTTAATAACTCAAAAACGCGGCCTCGTTCGATATTTTGGCAAAGGAAAAAGTTGTTCAGGATCAGCCCAGGAAGCCCCTATTCCTGGCTCTTACACTAGTTACGGGACACCCTGTATACATATAAGCGTGTTACCGAAATTCATGTGTTATTGTGAACACATTTTCAGTGTGTTACGTGACATGGTGTGTTATCCAATGTATCACTTAAGTGTGTTCTCAACGTATTTTGATTATCATTCAGTGTTAAAATAACACAGTCCACGTGAATCACAAGATTACCGAATTAAAGTAACACGTTTCTGTGGTGTGTTTTTTTCTGTCTGTGGTATTCACTTTTTTCTGAAAACGAATTCCTTTGATGCATTTACGCATGTACAAGTGCCTTGACGCCGGCTAACGTGTCAAAATAACACACTAACGCACGATTTTCCACACATGTCTCGATACCTAATTTTACAGTGATTGGGCGGTTAAAAACAGCACGACAAACTTCGTCCCTTTCCAAGTGAATTCCACGCAACCACGGACAACGGTAATACCGCCGCCAACGAAAAGTCGTCAAGTCGGACCTCATTAATTATCCTCCAGTACTTTCTCCACGTAAACAGTCGATGAGAACGAGCAAGGAGGTAAGGACGCGCGAGGTCTTAGCCGTAATTTCTACGTGAATGGAGTGGTTCTCTTCCCTTCTTTACCACCCCCTTACCCTTTCCTCATTCTCTTCTTCCTCTGGCCAAACCCTTCTCGAACTTCTATAGCGCTCGATATCAACTTCGATGTTCGTTACAGGCACCAACGACTTCTACGTTCTCCTCCACCCTCGCCCCCTGCCACCACCCCCGAGGGGGTTCTTACCCAGTCCGGAGCACACTTTCCAAACACTCCTGCGGACTTTCGGTCGTTCAATTCCCGATACTGGGTCAACGGTTCCTCTTTTATTCCGCCAACCCCTTCAACCCCTTCACAACCACCTCATCCCTTCTCATCCCTCCACCCACCTCTTCTCGTGCTCACGTAGTCAACGAACGTAGTTAGTTTCGAATTGCGATGATTTACATCGGCGTATGCGTGAATGTGTGTATCCTTTGTGCAAGGGCAGATGTCCGATGAATATGATTGACAAACAGAATTCTACCAGACGAGATGATATCATTAGGGGAATTGGGTGGGTTGGAGTAATTGAATAAAAATTTTCCAGTAATGGTGAGTTTAAGGAAGGATCCTCATGTAGAATCCGAAAAGGATGGGTGCTTTTCAGCAAGTTCTTTTTGTGCGGGTTAAAAGTAGTGCCTCTATTACACGTGTATTTATTTCTTTTTTTTTTTGACACGTGTATCGGGTACCCGCGTGTAATACACGAATACACGTACTACACGTGTATTTATTTCACGAACTCTTTAAAAATTATGAGACCATTTTTTTTCTAGAAAATATAAAAAAGAGTGTCGTAGACATACAAGAAATATCTACATATGCAAATACGTACAATTTGGCACAAGATGTAAGATGCTGTGATAAAAATTTCTTATTGTTACCCGTGTACACGTGTATGTACGGATATCCGTGTTAGATATAACGTGTAACACGACAACACGTGTCACGTGTACCCGTGTATTTTAAAACACGGTTCTAACCGGGAGCTCTAGTTAAAAGTGATACGAGTAAACTTTTGGAACGTTGGAAGTATGTTGCATTATATTTCTACTGTATAATGAAATTCTCCTGTGGGTATCTTTTACATCGAGAATCAATAGATAAGAGTACTTTCGAAAATCCATTTTTAATACCAATGATCATTTTAGAATGACACCATAGTCTTCTGCGCTTCGAAGGGAGATAGTACGCAGATTTTTGAAAAATGGCGAAGGATTATCGAGAGTTTGGTCGATTCTTCGATACGAAGCGGCGCCATTCTCTCCTTTCCACTTTCTTCCATAGTTCACTTTCAAGCTCCACCAATAAAGACGCGACGTAAATCGAAACCCTCGCGTGTCTCACCTCCACCCCTTCCCGCCATTGTCGAGTTTTTATGCTTATTACGTGCCGTCGCCTGCCGCGAAACTTCGAACGAGCTTGCTCGGCAGTTTTTCCTGTTCCCGGCTGGTGTTGCGCCAGGGCAAAAATAAATATAACGGGGGGATTTACGATAGGACAGGTTCGTGCGAGCGTTCGCCATCCGCCGCCCCATTCCTACCCGTGACTGTAAACGACAGGACGTTTCAAGCCTTTAAATGTACGTTAACGGGATATGCTAGTTGTCCTTTTGACGCTCAATAAATTTCGCATTGAAAAAGTTCCCTGTTAGTGCGCTTCGATGATTTTCGGTGATCATTTTCAGGCGAGATCGAAAGGCAGGAAGAATATGAAATCGTGTTGGGGTTGTAATATTCTGTTATTTTTCTATATTAACACGTTGAGTGCTACGCCGATTTCGCTATACTTTTCGCTCAGGCGGCAGAGCGTGAGCACTTGATACCGAACGCTCGACTAAAGTGTATACACAAACGATAACTTTGTTACTCTGCATCCATTTCGTTTGGACTGTCGAAATGGTACAAGCAATGTACATTTTTTAATTGTCATTAATAATTTAACCCTTTAGAATGCCGGTCTCATGCACCGACGTGGACCAAACGAGAAGTTCGCTGTCAGTCCCCAGAATCCACGTCGTCCAAACGAAAAATCGATTGTCAGTCCTTAGGGACCGACGCCACCTGAACGGAAAGTTCACTGTCAGTCCCTGGGGACTGACGTAGCACTCAACGTGTTAACCCATTCGCTGCCAAGGACGAGTATACTCGTCTTTGGCAGAGTGTTATGCATTGCCAAGACGAGACTCGTTTTTCTCTCAATATATTATAACATACAGGCTTTTACTCATTCGCTGCCAAGGACGAGTGTACTCGTGTTTGGCAGGGTGTTTATGCATTGCCAAGGCGAGTATACTTGTCCTTCTTTCAATATGTTATAACATACAGGCTTTTACCAACAAATAACATAACTTCGGCAAACAATACCACTTAAAATATAAATGGCAATGGGAACAACTTCACATAATTTTGGCTTGGCAGCGAATGGGTTAAAATATTCGTCGACTTCTTGATATACTACTAGGTGTATATGTATATGTGCATTTCAAGGATGTGAACAAAGATTTTCTTAAGTCCCTCATTTATTTCAAATTCGATATGATTTAAATATTTGTATAGCTTGTGATATTGCTTTATAAGAGTAGACTGAAAAACAGCAGGATGTTTCAAGTCCGTAAATGTGCAGTTAACGAGATATGCTACTCGTTCGTTTGACGATAAATAATTTTTCCATTGACAAAGTTTCCATCGCATGCGCTTCCATGATTGTCGATCATTATTTCCGCGCTAGGAAGGATGACGGGTAATATATGTAGAATTGGGTTGAGGCTGCGCGTGTAAAAGAGAAGGGGGTGTCATTCTTCTGTCTTACTGCATAAGAATGTTCTTCGATTTCTCGATATGCTACTACTTGGTGTATGTCAGGGAATCGATCTGTATCGTAGATTTCAAGGAATTGAAGAAGCTTTTCTTCAGTTCCATTTTTTTTGCAAACTCCATACTTAAATTCTGTATTTCTTATGAATTGGGATTATAAGAGCAATAGTCACTTGTATGCGAAACAAAACGCAGGTATATCACGATGAAAATTCTCAACAGGTATCTGGGTGATCGTAAATACATTTCAGACTGCAAAACTATCCTCGGAGTTACGGAGTCTGTTTCGACTGCTCATTTCACTTTGAAAACAGAGTGGGGAAAAAATGCGATTGAACTAACAATAGAGAGGAAAGTCCTACAGTAGGAAGGAAAATATGTTTCGCCGATAACACGTTATGCATTTAATGTCCGTGTCATTTAAATATTCTCCGCGATAAAGAAATCCATTCGTTTCACCAATATCGCAAACATTTTTAGGGGGTCGCCAGCGACAGTTTCTACCTGAATAAGTGCGCGGGCCACGAATATCCACGTCCACCTCCACAGTCTCCTGCCACCCCTACGAGAGATGCCCGTGTCGAAATGCGCCGCGTAGCTGACGTGAAACGTCCGTCGTAAATTATTCTTCTGCCCGGTGGCACGTCAACTCCTGCTCGATGCAATTTAATGCCTCCAGACAGTGCTAGACGTGGACTTTTATTTTTCATTAACCACGAGGAGGAAGAGAGGACGAATGGGGTGGAAGTTGGCGAGGACGGCGAGCCTGGAACGGAAATCACGAGGTGCAGATTGGTGCAGAGGGTTAGGGGGTGGAAGTCGATAGGGCAAAAGAGAAGGACAGTGGCGAGAAGGGGGTCGCTTAATTCGACGCAAATGTAATTTTCCTACGGTTACCACGGCAATCTGAGAATAACCGCGCGTCTTCACCCCAGGAGCACGTACGTGATGAAAATCACGACAGCGTCTCGTGGGGGTAGCGAAACTATTTCCAGCTTCTCTTCCTTTTCATCCCCTTTCCTCTAAATGTTTTTTTTCTTTCTTTTCTTCTCTTGAGTGTCCTTCTCTCTTTCTCTTTCTCTCTTACTTTCGCCCACGAACGCAGCATCCAGAAGGCAAACCCCATTTGCTTCTCCATCCGTCGTACGTGCGGAGGTAATGCAGTTCCGATGTGGCAGGCACGTTTCGTCCACCCCCTCCAATTTTCATTTTCCAGCCCCCTCTCATCGTTCTTTCTCTCCCCCATTTCTTCGGCTATTGTCAAACGCGATTGCTACAGACGTTTTTAATATAGTCTTACGTATAACTTTTACAGTGGAGTGCACAAATGTATTGGAATTTTTCTCAATGGGTCAGGTACATTGAAAAGTACGTCACAGTATATGTTGGAAATGACGAGAATGCTGTATTCCTTTCTTTATGGAGGTGTCACAGTTTAAAAGAGACGGGATAACTTGGGGCATACTAGTAGATCGTATAGAACCTTTACTTATAGTTTCACAGGGTAAGTTGCGACAATGAAAAGTAAACAGTATGCATTATAAAATATGATCACGGGTTAGGGGTTATCATTAAAAGCAGCTCACTACAGTGTATTAAATATGTGTCGAGAAATTACAACCTGTCTCAAGATATCCTCGGTGTCTTAAATATGCACGTAGGACTGTGCAGGGAGTGGCTCACTTTTGGTGCCACTTAATAGATCTCGAAAAAATATTCGACACGTGTTTTTTGTTCTTTTTCAATCCGATGTGTATTTCTCGAGATATTCCACCGTGCCGGGACTTTTGTCGCACCCTGTACGTGTCAATCAGAATCCGGAGGGGGCTCGAAAGGGACTGATGTCACCGAGATTCTAAAATGATCAGTTCACCAACCGGACAAGCTCTCCTCCTTCTCTCTTTCTCTCTCTCTCTCTCTCTTTCTCTCTCTTCATTAAAGAAACTACCGTAAGCCATAACTTAAAGAAGTGACGCACAAGTTGTATTATATTCTATACGCACGATCACGTATCTGTCCCTACGAGAGACCGACATATGTGTGACTCATTATTTATTAACTGTATTTTATTTCATGATGAATTCAGTGCTGTATTGTCCGAATCTATTTTTAATTTTATTCGCAGATCGATCATATTTTATCTATTTATTTACTATACTTGTATATAGGGTGGTCCGTTATAAGTTTATCATAGCAAACATGCCCATAGAGCGGCTTAAAACAAATACAAAACTCCTGAACCATTATTCAAAAATCGCAATCTTTAACAGTTAATATCTCGACCAATATTGCGAATTTTGAATAATGCTTCCAGGACTTTTGTGTTCGTTTTAAGCAGCTCTATAAGCATGTTTGCTATGGTAAACTTACAACGGACCACCCTGTATAACGGCATAGCGAATGAATAGTACTATTGATTCAACGATTCACGTGTATATAATATTTCATTTCCACTTTGTAATAAATTGATGAAATGAACGCTGTAAAGCTAGTCGACATCGATGAACCGTTACAATGATAATGCTATCCCCCTTCTTCTCTCACCCCCATCTTCCAGTGAAGAAACACACCCCCGAATTCCAGGAGCGTCAAACTCACCCCTGAGAGCTCCGTGTCAGGGCAGACACGCGCGACAGTTTTTTGGAAGTTGGAGGGGGTCGGGGGGTGGGAGTTGCGTTTGTTTGCGGGAGAGATAGCGAGTGGAGGCGCAGGAGAATAGAAAAGAGGAGAGTAAAAAGGGGAAACACGATGAAAATAAATTAAATGTGGTTGCCGCCACGGACAGCGTCGCTCGGAGGCAACCGAATGGGGGTAGTGGCGTACACACTGACGCACAGGGGTGAGGGTGGGTTTCGTTTCGGGATCGATCGATGGGAACGACGACGTGTAGGTGGTTATGGGACGCCGGAGGCCGCGCATCCTGCCTGCGTATGGAAGTGGGTTGTCCTGTGATAGCACTCGTGCACGTAGGATGGTTGGACGTGTTTGTACGACCGTGCGAGTGAGATTCTTTTACGAGCGCGAGCATTTCGTGTATTTAAAATGGCTCTACTGCGAGCCCTGTCTGTTCTGCGGATGTTTATTTTTTCCGTGATCATTGGGTACGAGCTTCGAGATCATTCTGTGTGCTTGTAGTCTACTGCTAGAAACGTATCGCGCATTTGAATCTGACGCGTACAGGCATGCGTTTTGGATATTTTCAAGTACGCGGACAGATTTTACAACATTTAAGAACACCCACTTTTAAATACTCCCGTATGCCCTTTTCGGTTGAGAGTAGGGACTTTCTTTGCGATTCCATTCTCTTGTTTTATGAAACGTATTGCTTCTTGTTATAGGGTGCGCTAGAAAGTACAGTGGAACTTTCGCGAGTAAATTTCATAATTTAATTGTTTCGCGTGATACGTAAGAATGTACTGATTTTGTTGGAATTGCTAGAGATTACTTTTTCAGCGTATGCGCAGAATTCATCGCGACACCAAGGAAAATATCCCTCCGCATTACTTAAATCTATCTAACATTTGTAAATCATTTTTATCTCCTGGAATACCGAATCGTATCACCTTCCAAACATTCCCACGGCTTAATACTCCAATCGCTCTTCAGCACCGTCCCTCAGCCCGCTATTTCAACGCAGGGTAATGCGTCCCGAGCTACGTTCGATTTCTAAGTCGAGTGGGATTAGACAAACGAGCGTGCAGGTTGCGAGAGCTCGGCGGAACGAGGAGGGGGTTGGAAAATGGCGGCACGATTGCGGCGGAACGTGGGCTTTCCAGAATCATCCCTAACTCCCTCTTTCTCTCTGGAAAGAGAGACAAAGAGAGTAAGGGAGAGACATAGGAGACACAGAGACGAGAGATGCACTTCTAGTCTCGCCATCCAACCAGCCTGCCTGCCTCGTTTACTATAGGCAAACCCCACCCTCCGGCACACGAATCCATAGGCAGGCACACAGGTGTGCACACAGATAGCCAATGCGCAAAAGCCTGGCGATATAGAGCGGCAGCATAGAGCCGCATGCCTACCCGAATTCCGTCTCATCGTGGACCGTTTGCGATAGAGGCTGCCCATTGTTTTCGAAACACGATTTAGGGGTTGGTATCAGCCTGAGGGGTGGCCCGGATGCCGAGACTGTGGGAGCTGCCTCGCTGTCCGGGTCTCGTCAGATCACACCGTAGGGCGCCAAATGGTCCGCACTCGTTACATATTCAGTCGCCGTATTAGCCAGGAAAAGCCCAGGCCAACTGGACACTCTCAATGTTTATCAAGGCCCAGATAGACCGAGGGGGTCTGCTGTAGGGGCTGGCTGAAGATCGTGGTATTTTACGAGTGGGATTCTGATGGCTGTCTGATTGGTAGGGAGAATCGGGTATCGAGAGTTGGGATTACACGCGGTGATTGGGATGGAGAGGCATTGCCTGTTTTAGGATTTCCGGATGGGTTCTGATTTCGGATTTGGGAATTTTAAACTTTTTTGGGTTATGGCTCTTCGTATGATTCTTTCTTCGATGGCACCTGCAGTCCTCTTTTCTTGGAGATCCTCAATTTTCCAGAGACGGATAGATTAAGGCCTGGAGGTAGTGCTACATGCACTTAACTGCTACTTCCTGAATATTCTCAAGGTGTTACGAAACTCTAAGGAGTTCGAACTGTTCTTAAATCAGAGAATCTTTGGGATTCTCTGTTGTGCTGAGTGTAGACGATTGATCGATTGAATTGATTGATGTATCGTGCGCTTTTAGATTCATTGGGCCTCTGTAGTGTCTCTCCCCATTCTCATATTTATCTGTTCATTATTTTGCAGTTTGTAGATGAAAATCTGTCACGCCATATAACAGTCACGTCCCCACCCACCCTAGGTATGAAAACCATTCTTCATTAGCAATCCGCGAAACGTGCGGCCGGTCACGTTTCATGATCTGTGGAACGGTTAGTAGCCAAAGCTAATATTCATTCCTTACTAATTGCTGAAACGGATAAAATATCCCTAAATGTAAGTAGATGTCTGAAATTGAAGATTTAGAATCTGAATTTCGCACATGGAATAACATAGCATGGACAACCTTAATCGCGACCATGATTGTTCAAGGGTGAAACATGTATTCAAGCATATGCCCGTTGATGCAGATAATTAAATAATAGTTAAATTGATAATAGCACTTAACGATCTGACTAATTACTTGCTACTTTGAATATGTGATATTCCTTTTATGTACAATATGATCGAAGTTAGTTTTCAAAAAATCATTTTGCTACGTGTTAGAGGAATCAATAGGATCATTATGGTAGTAGCGCCAGGGGGATTGTGCTTCCCCATTCCTATTTGAGTCTTGGACTTGGTTACTCACTTTGACACACATTCATGAACATAAGCTGATCTGACTGCTCTTTGCTGCATGTGTATACGTGGATGTGCCTGTGTAGAAGAGAGTTGCACACCACCCCTGTCAAGATGGAGCTAGCCCCGAGGGTGGCGATATCACCGACTGACCTCCCTGCCAAATTCCTCTCCCATGTCGTATTCGTTCATGAGGAAACTCGATCGTTTCAGTTTCCATCCTCGCCACCCCCTGCTAACTTCAGGGGAGCTCGTTGGCCCTGCTTTCGCGAGAGTGCTTTAATGGATTTGGAAACACACGTCGTGGTGGGTCTGCTAAGGGAGTAAGGGTGGCCAAAAACGTGTAGGTGGACCGAGCTGTGCCAGTCAGAACGTCATGCTCATTGACAACCTGTAGATGCGCTAGCCGTCTATCTAACAGGATCGTGTGCCAGGATTTTAAACGCTGGCTGGGGGTGCAGATTTTGCTCTATGCCGGAGAAGAACTTTAAACGTGGCTGTTTGAAGAGTTTCGAAGCTGATCGCTGATATTATTCCGAATTGTTTGTTTGCAAAGAGATATGGAGGGCTGAGATGTTCCGAAGTCAGGAGATTGTAACGTGCTTTCACAAGGATGTAATTCAAGAGCTTAAGTAGCTTGAGGGTGGAATTTTAAATAACTGAAATCGAGCGGTTCGATAGTCTTCAGGAGGACTGCAGTAAGTAGAAAAGTTTAAGTACCGAATATAATCGAAGGTACGGGGAGGAAAACTGGAAGTGGAGAAGTTTAACTAGCGAGTGTAATCGAAAGTTCGATTGATCCAGCGACTTACAGAGTGAGGTACTCGAATTTTCCATACAACGTGACTTTGCAGATATTCTTAGGGCTTAGTAGAAAAACCCTCGACACTCTGTAAAAATTTAGAATTTACAGCAAGATAAATTCCAAGGTGAAGAATCATCGGTGTCAATCTGTGAGAAGTCTAACCCATATTAACCATTACCAAATACAACACGTTCGGAATAATCCAAAGCATCTTCGGCCTCTGCCCTCTTCCTTTTCTTTCACTTCTTCACCCACCACTGGATCTCAACGTTCTCGAAAAATAGACGCCAACAACCTTCAGAAGCGTACCTATCATAGTGAACGAGGAAGGGAAACCAACAGGTGCAAGGAGCTCCTGGACCTCAACCTGAGAGATTCTAGAGGAAATCAGAGATGGGGGAGGAGACTGGACGGAAGTGAAGTGATGGTGAAAAAGAAAAAGGGACGAGAGAGAGCAAACTGGGGTGCCTGAAGGAGGTGGTGCCGAGAAGATAATGCATCGACGTGGAATTCTTCGGAGGTCAGAAGTTCTCCTGAAGCAATGAAAGATGTGCCCCGAAGACTCGATGCGACCAACAGGTGTCGCGACAACCAACCAAATTCCTCATACCCCTACTACCCCTTCTCTTCTTCTACCCCTTTTATCCGGCCCGACCTCAGCTTTTCATTCCCTAATACCCTACGTGCCACAGCTTCTTCCTTTTTTTCACGGTCCCCACGAAGATCCAGGTCGACAGACGAGCGATTATATTGCCAACTTTTGAATGGCTCCCAAACCTCGGTGAGGATTGGGAAAGGATAAAAAGAGGGCGTGAAGGACGACGTCCATTCGTGGAAGGTCAAACGCGCTCTCAGCCAGTGAAATGGACATAATTCAGATTTTATTCAGAATCAGACCTACCCAGGGCCTAACGTATGTCTGGCTGAGGCCTACATTGGGTCAACAGGTGTCGCGACACTGACGTCTCATCCTTCGTCATTCCTTTTCATTCCTTTTCAACCTCACGCCCTTTTCATTTTTCAGGACTGAGTCAACCACGTGAATCATGGCATGAGGTTACGGCGTACGGATTTCAATGGCACGCGGATCGTAAAAAGATGAGAGATTTGAAGAGAGAGATCTAGGATGTCACCATGCTGTGACGTGATGTTGAGAGTTCCTGACGACCAACAGGTGCTGACATGACAATACTTCTTTGAGGGGTTCTGTGAATAAGTATAGTATATCGTAAAATTCTCAAGTGTGTCTAGATTGCTGAACTTTTTTAGGCTAGATTTAAAGCATGAGCTTTGATCCTTTGGAAAATGCAAGGTTTCTCAGATCTCGTTTACAGTTTTATCGCAAACAAGAAGCGCAACTAATACATTGGCTTTGATTTCGTGGACTTCGTAAATAATAATTACCGTTGCGCCACAGTATTCATACATTTTTTACGCTAACTGCCACCGACAGTAGTTGTCATTCACGAATCTTATTCTAAAATTATGGCGGCATCGGACACGAAGGATTCATGAGATTGTTAATATATTTACATATTATTTCATTTCAATTGCTCATCATACGCACTATCGACCATCGTTTTTCTATTAATGCTATTACCATTCAATTTCAGGCTCCCCTTAAAATTTCTTAAATCAGATCTCATGCGAGACCAAACAGGGTGTCTGGCTGCATAGTATTACCACCCTAAATGTATCAACACACAGTGGAGCAACCTAAGCCAAAATAAACTCTAACACCTATCTAATCCAAATCTGACGCAGCCTGAATCCTACGATCAAACAATCCCAAGACAACTTTGTATCGTTGGCTCTTCTAGTAAATTCTTAGCCTACACCACTAAGACGATTTGTCCACCGGACTTTTCACCGCCTAAGGCTACACCCAACCGGCCACAGACCAACATACTTTAACGGAAACAACGAAAGGAGCAACGAACTCGTGATCAACAGGTGAACCGATGAATACTTCGCCTTCTTTCGGAAGGCGTCGACTGGACGTCCCAACAATTGGATCCGCTCGATGCTCAGGTTTCGATTCGATCGTTTAACAGAAATTGCGACGATTCTCTCTGTCGTTGATCCAATTGGTAGGTCGATTGCGTCGCGATTTAGAGGTGTTTAATGTCTGAACGAAAAAAAAGCAAAAAAAAAAAAAAACAAGTGTGAGCAGACTAAGGAGCAAAAGAACATTCGAACGATACTAGAGTTTCAACGAATCGTCAGTTAACAGGAACACGAACTAAACCACCTTCCAGCTTTGACGTCAAACGAGCGCATTTTATCGTAAAAATGAAAGTCTCTCGAAACGGACGGGTGCTGGTAAATTGGACCCGGCACTGCCCAATGCGATTACGCGTTATATCGCGCCCAGGGTAAATCTCTATGAGGGATATTAATAATCCTGAACCGGAGGAGCATTAGTGGACGAGACATCACGAGAAAAGTGTGGGTCGGGGAATGTAGAGAGGGGCGAGATGAAATGATAGGGAGGAGGCGGTGGAATGGAGCGCGGGAGAAGAAGCCCTCATTAAAAAGTTCTGTCGGGTATAAAAGTACTAATCCTTTCGGGCGAACTCGAGCGTCATCAAATTATCAGCTCGGAAGGACTTGGCCATTACCGGAAGTCAGGAGTCGAAGTAAGTTTCGAGGGTGGAAGAAACCTTCCGGAACGAAATTCGTCGCTAATCGAAATTCACAGTGTGGCAGTTCTGGCTCTGGTAATTTAATTATTAATTTTTTCGTCCAGCCTGGATCTCTCTCTCTCTCTCTCTCTCTCTCTCTCTCTCTCTTATTTGCTTCGTGCCTTCGTGACGCGGTATCTCGACATTCCACACTCGAACGAGCATCACTCCTTCTCGGTTATGCTCACCTGCCGGCTACGCGAGGCTTCACCTTTTTGCGGATCCTCCCTGTCAATCCGTTTTAACGACGCGCGACCGACGCAATTTGCGGGCCCGCTCAAGGACGAGCTGCGTCTAGTGATGATTGGCGTTTGTAATTCGACGTTACTTCCGGGCGAAGCTTTTCATCGAAGGACAGTGCATAAAGGCGGGAATAAAATAACCGTGTGGCGACAGGGTAGAATTTAATGCCTCTATTTTTATCGCTCCTAAGTAATGATTTCATTAGTTGACAACAGTCCAATGATTAAGTCGAAAAGCAGGAACTAGTCAGTATCAATCTTCGACGATTAAAACTATTGAGTGGTTAAAAGTAAGCTTCAAATTCGGGCATTGTGATCACTATTTAAAGTTTTCTATGCGGGGAATGTTCGTTTTTAAAAAGTTTCTCCAAACCTTTCTGTTAAAATGAATCAGAATGGTGACTCGGATTGTTAAAAAAAATGTGACATACCCAATCGATTTAATAATTGTTTCTTTTATACAAGAAGAATTATGTTATTTGGGCAAGATGATATAAAATTATTTCAACGCATAACAAGAAGTAAAGCCTTTTTACTGAAAGACTATTTTATTTCTCGATCGAGCAATCAATATTATTCATTTCAAATTACCTCGAATCGTCTAAAAAATTTCCAAGCTATCGCAAGTTTCTCACCATTCGCTTTAACACGTTCATCGCCCAGCCACCTTAAATTTTGGTGTCTGTTTAGTTAATTTTCTAAAATGTTAATTATATTTTGAAATACCTGCTTTCATAATTTATAATCAGGCACTGAAACCGTCGCCCAAATGATGACGTGGGTGACGTGGTGACGAACGCGTTAAACTGTACTTAATTATGTTAACACCTTTCACAGTCCATTGGCATGATCGAATCGTCGGCTTTATCTATTAACACTATTCCTACCGACTGGTCAAATGACCGTTTCCAAAATTTTGATTAGAATTTCCTATATACAAGGTAATTGCATCGCCTTTAAATTTCACGACTTTTCTCAAAATATACGTATAATACATTCTCCAATATTTAAAGAAAAATCGTGAAATTTAAAGACGATGCAATTTCGTTGTATACAAGAAATTCTGATCGAAACTTCAAAAACGGTCATTTGACCGGTCGTGGTAAGAATAGTGTTAAGGAGTTCCACCAATTTCAAAGCTTTCCATTTACAATTAATCGCGTATTTTTATGTTCACTCAGTGCCTTGAGACTGATCGACTGCTCTTTTCCTCCTTCTCTCATCTAATATTATGAATATTGGTCACCTGTATAATCACAGCCCGCGCGCATACGTGTCGAGTTGGCCGAAGAAGAAAGGAATAGGAAAATAAATAGAAGGAACCAAAGAATCCTAGCGAAGGAAGGCTGGCGAAGCCAGTTGGTGTACGGCTGTCGAGTAGTCGACCAGTAAAGGCAGATAGTAATAGAGGATCCAATGTATCACATAAAGTAGACGATCCTATGAAGGAAAAAAAGCTCCGAGAAGAACCACATATATGGTTTGCTGGGAGCCTGAGTGTCGACAATTGAGACGCAAACTGCGCATAAAAATATATTCAAGAAAAGTACATTTTACCGGTCAAGACAAATTGTAGTAGAGGCTCCAATATACACACGTAAAGCAGACGATCCTATGAAGGAAAAAAGGCTCCAACCAGAACCACACACACGGATTGCTGGGGCCCTGCCCGTCGGCAATTGAGACACACAAACTGCACATAAAAATATATTCAAGGAAAGTCGACGTACCATATTTTATTTTTGTAACCTAACCTGTGGTGGTCGAACTAAACGGCCGTTACACTACTCTCGCGGTTCTCACTTTGTGGTAATCGCGGAGAGCAGTGCGTGTCTGGCGAAGCCAATCTAAAGATCTCGTGCCAGCCACGCGGCCGCGTATTCCATCACGTAAGTGTATCTCATGGTACCCACTGAATTCCCGGAATTATTCCGTCATACGACAGCATTTCAACGATGTTAAGAGCCAAAGGCTTGTGGTATCGAGTGCGTGCACATGCGACTGCATGTTCGAAATAGGATTGTACGAGTATTTCCTATACAGGCTGTACTGATGATGATCGTTAATTGGTGTCGTACGAACACTTGGAGAAAAGGAATTTGCTCATGTGCGAATAATTAATGTTAAATTAGTCTTCTTAGTTTAATAGTGTCATAAGAGAGCAAAACATTCTTTGACTTATACTGTTATATTTTAGTGTGCCGAACGCAACTACATTCGAGACAGGATTAAACGAGTAGTGCTTATTTAGGCTGTATGGAATGGTGGCCGTTAATTAAGGCTGTATGAACACAGACAAAAAAAAAAAAGAAAAAGACCAACGTTATACACGTGTCAGCTGTTAATTTGTAATTAGTTATTATTCCTTTTACTTTTATGTTTGCACAAGAGAAACACAGATAATTCTTGGATTATTCTGCCGTAAGTAGGTGTATCAAATGCAACTACATTGTAAATAGGACCATAAGAATGTTCGTACTCAGGCTGTATGGTTTAGTGACAATGATCGATAATTAGAATTGTAACTACGCTTAAAGCAAGAGTGAATGTGATCACGGTTTTGTATACAGGGCTGGAAACTCCTACAACTTTCAGTAGTAGTGGGTAATCCCCTTATTTGCGATTTTTAGGCACGACCGTAAAGGGAGTGACTTATTTTATTTCTGACTGGAGACGTTGTAATCGGACGTTGTTGCTATACAGAATTGTTGATATAAAGAATTGATGGTTCATTCGAATCTCGATATTTAAAAGATAAGTTTGTAAGGAACTTGTCTGAAGATATCATTTCTGAAAAAAAGCTAAAATCTGTGTGCATAATTTAAGAATAATTTTACATTCAACATTTTTCTACATAACTTTTAAGTTAATTTGCACTAACAATAATATATTTTACACAAAAATCAATGGGCCAATGGACTTTGACTTCTCAACAATGAACTATGAAAACGTGAAAAGTGACTAATTGTAAGAATCTCGAGTGAGAAATAAAATAGATCTGAGGCTACGAGAGCGGCTCGTGAGAAACAATAAAATCGGACGTGGAGAACGAAGAGCCTCGGAGAGCCTTAAATTACGAGGAGATTCGGTAATTTCATGGAAACGCCTAAAGGCTCAATTCGTCTCAGCGGGAATAGACCGCACGGAAAATCCTGGAAGATCTTTCGCGAATTGTGTCGCCCGGTGTGCTCGTTTTTCTTGTTCTCTCCTTACCGCACAAACGGCTTTTTGCACCCATCCTTATCCCAACCGTCACACCAGTATTCTCGTGACTCACTCTCTCTCTCTCTCCTCTCTCTTTCTCTCGAGATTTTTCTCCCCTATCGGCTAAGAGCTGATAAATGCACGCTAAAAGCTGCTTTGGGGACGGTAGCGTCAGGAGGTATTACCAGCGTCTATTGGCCGAATTGATTGAGCCTGACGTCGAAAATTTTTTTCTACGTTGGTCCACATAGCGGAGAAAGAAGGAGGACCCGTAGTGGTTAAACGAAGGCACGAATAAGTAGACGTAAATAGAAAAATGTTTTCTTAAATCGGTAGCTGTCTGTTGCTGCCACAAACTGTTTGCGTGAATTAAACACATTTAATCGTCCAGTGAATAGTGAAGGATAACAGTGTTTCTCGATTTGCACAATTTTAATATTTTGGTCGGACATTCTATTTCAGACCTGGCTACCTAGCCTCCTTAAGGCCTAAGTCAAATTTCGGCTTTTTCCACAAGATTTTTCTTAAAACATTTAATTGGTTTCATACGACTTTTTCTCTTTCTTAATACTTTCAAATCTTCATGCCCCAAACGAGCAGAAACCGATGTCGTCTATAATTAATATTTTAATAGAGACAGAGAAGAATTTTGGTAATAGAAACCAGTTAGTTTTCAAAACCATTAAATTTTTGTTAAACAAATGTGTTTCAATCGACGTGCCACAAACGCCATTTCATTTCTGCGCAAACTGCCTATTAACGTGTACATCATACCGTTGTTGACGAGTTTGCAACAAAAACATCTTGACGTGCGTGGGACCCCTATCCAGTGCAATTGGTTACACAATATTATCAACATTGAAAATGTTTCGTTTCTGTATTCTCACCGTCTATCCGTCTTGCTTTCAGATCCGTGACGCTTATACTTCACTTACAATAAAAGTAAGACAGTTTTATCTTTCCTATAAACTTTTTCTCAAATAGACGAATATCATGAAAGTCATCAACGTTCGTATTCAAAACTATTGTGTTCCTAGAGAAACATCACTGTCTCTTACCTATGCACACTCTATTTAACACGTTCGTCGCCACGTCACCCATATGTGGGTGACGGGTTCAGTGCCTGTTTTTAAATGATCAAAATAGGTATTTGGAAGTATAATTAACGCTTTAGATAGTTAACTAAACAGTCACCAAAATTCAAGGTGATTGGGCGACGAAAGTGTTAAACTCACAAGCTTCCTTAAAGACCCCTCATTTCTCCTAAATACTTAATCCCATCGGAATTAACATTACCCACTACTCCCTACGTTCAAACAACTCGTATCATCTACTTGTCCAATTACCAAATTATCGAACGCGACCAACTACCACCAGCAATCAGGGGTTCGTGGAGCTTTCCCGACATTCCGCAACACTCCATTTTAAATTTCATCACATTTCCGAGGCTTTGTGTCCTTCTAATTAATTATAATGCCGTCGGATACTATCTGGTGGCGTAGGGGGTGAAACGGAGGTGGGGCTAAGGGGTGGAAGGAGTGATTACGCGCATTAAAGGGGAAGCGCTCGAGGCTATCGCGTCCCACCACGCGTATCACAGGCATCTCCGCAAAAAGGAAGCAGACAATGTTGCGCGCGCACACCATACTACCCTTCCATTTCAACCCCCTTTTGCCTCTCCTAATATCAGTCGTTAACGTGGGCTCGCGAACATTTGCATTAGGGAAGAGGCCAGGGGTAAATCCCAACTGCGAACTCTTCGATGGAGTTTTGTAATTATTTGGGCTCCCAGTTTCCACCCCCGAGGATGGGGGTGGTGGTTTGGGGTGTATCGGGCGGTGGGTTGATTCTAGTCCGGGCTTGCTAATGAATATGGTAATTAGAGTCGCGAAAGGATAAGGGACGAATCCGAGAAAAGGGTCATAGGGGTGGAAGGGGGTTGGACTCGCGGTTTCCAGCGGTTGGTGAAAATAATCCTAGAGAGGAAAAGAGGTTTCGAGACCGGAGATAGAATTGATCAGCAAGGAGATTTGAATGGCGACGAATGGGGGGATTACAGAAAGCTTATTGTCTAATGTGCAACGTACACACTCCTTTGTATAAGTGGAAATAGTAGGTTTTTCTTTTTAACATTGATCGGCGTATCTCCATTGAATCGGAAGTTTAGCTCCTTTCTCAGGAATCGGAGATTTCAGAATATTCATACGCTGAGAGAAAAAAATGGTTGGGTTTACTATAATCTCACTATATTTTATAGTTAGATTTGGCGTCAAACATATTTTTATAGTTCACTTAACCATACAAAATATAGTAGAATGAACGATTTGTACAAATGTTTATATTATTAACTGTTACCTTTGTTCTTTTTACTATATGCATAGTAAAATGTGCTATGTGAATATAGTTAGTTCTATCAGTATGTATGAAATATTCTGGTAATATTAACTATATAAAATAGTTACTTTTCTTACCATTATATATTTTCAACCACACTATATTTTTAGTTGAAATAACCATGATTTTTGGTAAAAACATAATATAGTTCGTTATACTATGCCTCTATCGTAATTATTACCGACATCATGGTAACGTTTACCATAAATATGATATTTCCAACTATAATTTCGTTACTATGCTATTATAGTTAGATATATCACATACTTTTTTCTCAGTGTACTTGCGGCAGAAGAATTTATATCGTTTTGAGAAATGTGTTCCTGTTCTCCGAGCTGTTCAACGATTTATTTTACGATGGCGTAGCGCAGTCTCCAAATTGTTATAATGCGGTGTGGCATATCGATAAAAAATGTGCCTCGTGCTGAAAGCATCAAGCACCTTTCCACCACCTTCGATGGTCACTTAATGTCACCGCGAGAGCTTACCAGGGTGGAAGCCCCGGAGTTTCGTCGATAATTCAACCCTTAGCAACCCCTTTAGAAAGTCCCCTTTTGTTTCATCACTTATCTTATTATTTGTCCTTTATAAGACATTTTACGACGTTTATTGCTCTCCGTGGGTACAATTAAGATTTATCTATTAATTAAGAAGGTGTAGCTACGTTTCTAATTAAAATTACTCTACGAATCGCAGCCCTGCCTTATACTTCCTAACCTATTATTAAGGCTACTAACACCCTACGAATTAAATTTGGATTATGTAGTATACTTGAGACATTCGCTATCCAGTTGTAATAATTACAAAATAACTCCTCTAAAAAACGAGCGATGGTTATCGCGTACGTAACAATTCGCCAAAGCTCCACGAAATTCACAACGCACTATCAACAATTGAACGTATTGAACTGAACAAAAAAAATACTCTCTTTCCGAGATTCGCTGCCACCACCACCAGGCTATGCGAGCCTTCGTGTGCCGCGACGCCACCACTTCGGCATACGTCGCACATAGAGATTGTGCTATTTCACCAAGTATCTTAGCCAACCCCTCTCACCGCCTCACTAAAGTGTCTTCTCTCGCGAGGTGCGCATTTTCATGCCTACCATTCTCTCTCACTTCCTCTCGCTCACCCTCGTGCCCCACTATTTCAAGACTCGCTCGTTTAAAAAAAGAGAGAAGAAAGAGAGGTATGCCAAGAGCTGGTGCCTGAGTAATACCAGCACCAGGGTGCACATCGGTGATGCACTACTGATGGTGGTGAGTGATGGCAGTGGTGGTGGTGGTAGTGGTGCATCCTCCTGAAACACACGAGATTCGCAACCCCCACTGAGGTGCAGCATGCAGTGCGATTCTGCTGACTGGCAGATGCATAGTTCCCTACTAGGAGGTTCTCGAGGTCAAGGAGGCAAGCATCTCGACATAGTCTGACCGCCCCTTCGCACGCGCGCACGCTCACGTACCGAGGAACTCAATTTGCGAATCGGTGTGCCAGTAGGCTGCTGTGTATCACGCTTATTAACGTCGTGCGTGTGTCACGAGCAGGGCGGGACGATGTTTTGCGATTGTGACAATGACGAGAGCTTCGAAGGGTACTGGAGCTTGCAGCCTAAAGGAAGTACTGAAGGGTGGAGGAGTGCAAGATGTAATTGAACAGTGTTTAGAGAGTGTTAATAGGGTTTTAAGGGAAGCAATCGATCAAGGACGGCTGCTAGGAGTCAGGATTATTTGGTAATCGAGAATAAACCAGGTAAATAAGATTTTACTTTTTGTTTGGCGTTTCGATTTTTGTGTGTTAGAATGCTAGATTTGTGTTTGCGTGTAAGTTAAATGCCTACGACGTTTCATTGTTAGGTAAGATTGGACGAAATTGGAATAAGACTCATTTTCGATCAATGTTTCAATGATTTTCGTATGTTTTGACAACTTTTAATAAGACAGATCATTAGTGACTGAAATAATTTTGCACGTGCCAAAGTCACTATGAAATGCACGTTTTCCTTTTACATCAAACGTGAGCATCGACGCTTACTCTCGGTAACATTTCCAGGGTTATATCGAATGATTCATAAATTATCCATTTTAAATGACTCTTTTTAAATATGTATATGTACTCGATACATATGGCAGACCCTCGTTTGTTTCATTGTTCAGTAACTGTATTCATTTCATATCGGTTAGGATTTTATGAAATAACCATTAAAAATTGAATTTAGGCAAGTTAATTGAAAAGAGAAATTGGGTGTATTCACTTTTGTTTGTAGAACATCAATTGTTTTCTAAGTACAATATCAAAATAAAAATCTCGAAGCAAGAAATTCAAATTTAATACAACACACAATTAACTTCAATCTTTTTCTGGACACCAGACGCAAATTTCAGTGTGCACTTCCAACATGCATAATTCTATCGATTATCACGCTTCTGATGACAAAGTTCTTCGTAGGATACAATGAAAATAAACTGAGTTTCTAACTCAATCGTACGTTACTGAAATCCCCTGTAGGTACTTCAAATACACTGAAATCCAGCGATTAAAACCCGTGGAAACGAAAAAGCTCGCCACATCGTTCAATTAAACGTGTAAAAAGCTTGAAATAGTTTGGTGATTCGATTTAAACTTTATCAAATATCGTTAAAATTCCTGACTCCTCTTAAAGCGTCGGCACGCTGCGCTGATAGATCGTATTACGACACATCGTCAGTTCACACACAGCACAATATATTGGAAATATATGCTTGTGTTATGCTTCATGCGTTACTTTATAAACCAGAAGCAGGCATTCGTACGCGTTAATACAAAAGGTCAGCGCAGAGTGGCGGTGTCTTTATCTTTAAAGAGTAAATGCCATGTACGTAAATAAATGCGGCACGCAAAACGTACAACTTAAGATTGTTTACTACACATAATTTGTTTAAACCCGATTTCAAATTTTCAATACTTTTAATCCCTACGAATAACTAAATTCCCTCGTCATCACTCGGCCCCAACACGAGAGGGTAGTTCTGCATTAACCCCTTGCACTATTTTCACTAGTCTGACTCGTGATGAAAATTTTAGGCCACACTTGAACATCACGAGTCACGCTCGTTGTTCAATTGCATGGCAAACGTGAATATCACGAATCAGGCTCGTTCTTTAATTTCATGCGAAATGTGAATATCAGGAGACTGACTCGTAATCGAAATTTCGGGCCAAGCATAAATATCACGAGTCGAACTCGTGGTCTTAATCTCGAACCAAGTATAAAGCTAAATAAACATAGGTACTCGATGAGATGTAGAAAGCTTCAGTTATTTTTCAGTTCAAGAAGCGGCTCCGCCACTACGGCTACTTTTACGACCATTCAGGCGCCTGGGTTAGGGTTAAGGTAAATTTCTACAGAGTTTACGCGTAGTGCAAGGGGTGGTTAATTAAATTAAGGGGTTATATCTGTTTGAAATTTTTTGTTTTTCCATTTTTTTTTTATTGGCTTAAATGATGTAAAAACATCTCAAGAATAATATCAAACAACATTTATTGATGAAAACATTTTTTAGATACTCCTAAAATATAAATATTTGAAGCAACTCTGGGCGCTTCGAAATGACAAATTCTGACTTTCTCAATCATGTGGGGATTTTGAATTTTTTACTCTACCAACGGTCACTATAGTTTCTAATTGAGGTACAGATGTCGCTATTTGGTACATAAAAGCAAATATTAAAAATATGTTGCCCTTCTAGCCATTAGGCTGAACTAACTAGGTTAGGTAACTAGGTATAGTAAACTCATTGTCAAAGTTTAAACGCGTTTTTCTCGAAACCGCGTTTTCAAAATCGGCCGACAGTAGATCTCGAGTAATTTTTATCCGATTGACTTGAAAATTTAACTGTAACTTCTTAGATAGATTATCTACTGGAGTACACATGATTTTTACGATCGACAAACAATTACGATTTGTATAAATAAATTAAGGTCGATTTTTTCTTCAAATTGATGCCAAAATTGCAAAAATCAATATTTTTTAATAAACCTGTGTACTTCAGTAGCAACATTCAAGTGGATTATGAAAAAATTTTGTTTATTGTACTAGCTGCAGACGTATCAGACTTCTACTGCCGGCCGTGGAGCGCCTTCAAAAAATACGCTTGCAGTGTACGTACAACTGAGCCGCCATTTTGTCTTAAAAATTAAAACAAAAAAAATTTTTTTTTACCTTAACATATGTGTAATAAATCCTCAAAGCCTTATATTGATCGTTTCATTTGTAGAGTCATAAAAAATTCACAAAAAACCCTCTCATTTTTAGGCTTCAAACAGATATAACTCTTTAAATATATCTGGTGGCTGATAAAAGCTTTCTCCAATTATGTCCTGCAATTATTCGCAGCTTTTCCGTGAATCCTTTCGGTCAGCGTCGTCCCTACTACATCTGGAATACCGTCCATTTTGACCACCAAAATAGTTCTTGTTTTCCCTTCATCCCTTAAAATGGTAAAATATGCACGGACGGCGCCGCTATATTTCCGATGCATTCGCGAAAAAGTAGATGGAGGCGAGCAGCGCACGCGGCTGCCGCAGGAATATGTTTGGCTTGCTCTCGCATGTTAGAAAGTAGTCCCCTCGAGAGGCGCAGTATACATTACGGGCGAAGGGCTTAATTGCATAATTGCATGCCTGAAATTGTGCTGGTGTAATGCACGCGCGCGCGAGGTGCACCTCGGGAAAATATGGCAGGAGCGGAGGACGAGCTAGGGGTTGGTAGTGAGGTTCTTACACGCGCGCCGTTAAGATGAGCAAATTGCGCGGTAAATGGAGAAATTTCTGTGATCGTCGATTTACAGATTCGTTTGCGGCAGTTTCTCGCGGGGTATTAAAGCACGCGGACAATGGGAATTTTGGTTGAGTGTTTTTCAAGGTAATTCATACCGTTTTACTTACTCGAGTGTATAAGTAAGATTTATACATTGTTCCCTTTTGCAAATTGGTCTCAAAATTAAACGAGTTGATTTTATGTATTAGGTGTACAAATGAATAATCCAATTTTTTTTAAGCAGTTAAGAAATTAATTCTGAAATCATTTGATTTTCCCGCTCTTTTGCAGTTATGTAATGTTGACATATGGCTATTAAAAATGATAATTGGTACACCGGAAAGCCTAACATAACTTTCAAACATATTCGGTTTAATAGCGTCAGAAATGGCAACGAATAATGAGCATATCCGACCCTGTATTGTCTACGAATTCCAACAAGGAAAAACCTCAGCAAGGACATGCAAATCAATTTGTTCTTTCCTCGGAAAAGATACTGTATCGTACGATGTATGTGCATTTTGGTTCAAGCGGTTCAAAAGCGGTGATTTCTGTCTGAACGACAAACAACGCCCTGGAGGCGCACAAAAGTGCGACAACGATGATTTGGAGAAGCTGCTCGATGAAAATTCGGCACAAGCGCAAAAAGAGCTTCCAAAGCAGATAGGAGTGGCTACGATTATTTTGAAATTTAAGTAATTAACACTCTTTCAAAAAATGCACAATTAAATGTGCGGAAAATTGGATTATTCATTAGTACACCTAATAGCTACATATTTTCAAAAGGTTCGCTACTTCTCCGAGAAAGTGATGTTTAAAAAAAAGTTCGGTAAAAAGGAACATAAATATTTGACGAAAACGTTTAAACATTTAAATGTTTCCTAATTTATGCCACGGTCACACTGTTTCAACAATAAAGGTTATTGCGTACATACTGTTATTATAATTAAATTATGATGTTGAAAATAAAATAATTAAACTGGAGAAATATTAATACTCGTATCTTCCACGCAGCTCCATCGTTTTTGTTTCGCGTCAATATTCGACTAACCTAAATCGAATTTATCCGCATCTTATACAAAAATACACGTACGAGAAAAGCGTGTGCAGTTTCTACCACTGAAATTGAATTTGTGACAGTACAACCAGACACATATTCCCCAAACGATCTTCTTCCCATGTCAACTCCAATGGAACTCACCCTCAAAGACCCACCCCCCTCGTAACAGAAAAGCATCCCGAAGGAAGATAGGGGAACTCGAAAGCGGATCAATTACACGTCAGATTGTGAGCCCTTCCAAACACGCGAGCCGAAGACAAGCGATCGCGATTGATACTTCAAACGAGACCGAATCCAGGCAAATGTTTCCACCCAACCTTCCAACCTCGTGAACGTCACCGATTTTTCTGTTTACCCCCGTCGGAAGGATCACGCGGCAGACTTTTCATTTCCCGTTTCGCGCGTCTTCTCTAGAATCGCGCGTTCTCCGCGGGGAACACAAGTCGTGAGGAGAACGAAGACGAAGAGAGGGAGACGAAGAAAAAAGGGATGGATAAGATCCGCAAGGGAGAAGGATAGAAGGGTAGAGATGCGGAGAGGCCACGAGGGAAACCGGTGCCGTGCTGAAGCATCAGGGCAAAGGGGGTTAAAGGGGGTTGAAGGGGGTGGTTAAAGGGGTGGAAGCATTCGTGCGAGGAAATCGCTGAGATTCAACGTGAGCGTCGAGGTCGACGTTGCACCAGGGCGCTGCTGCTGGTGCTGCTGCTGCTGCTGCTGCTAGAGGAGATACCGTGGTAATTTATTGAAATCCATTAAATCCCCTTTTACAACCCTTTACAGCCGTTTACAGACGCGCATATAAACGTCACGTGTCAAACGACACGTGTACCAATGCGTCCCGGATAACCCGGGACGACGATCGGTCCTAGTGCTCTCTCTCTCTCTCTCTCTCTCTCTCTCTCTCTCTCTCTCTGGAAGATTTTTACAACTTCTCGGTTTCTGCTACTGAGTGAGCAGACAAGCAGAAAGAGGGAGAGAGAGAGAGAGAGAGAGGGAGAGAGAGAAGGACAGAGTAGGAGATGAGCATCCGAGGTAGGATCCACTCACGTTTCTACTCGATTTAACGCCCGCCCAATGAGATCTGTCCGACGGAGGGACACGAGTGGAACACTAGGAATTTAGAGGCTCTAAATTGAATTGCATGGACGCGGTGTTACGCGCGAGCGTTTGACTCGGTGGTGTTTCATTGGAAGAGACGAGAGAACTGGGGGCTAATTGCTACTAGGGATTTTTCGCATTTTTTTCTAGAGAATTTCATTTGGATTTGCGTGAAGGAGATATGTAGGTTAGTCTACGTGGCACAATTCTACAGTGTAAAAGAACATTTTCTCAAAATTGAATACTTCGTGTCTAACGTTATTTTTCATAGGGGAAAAAAGAGTCCTGTCTGAGTAAATTGAAGAGTGAAGGTTTGCCAGAGAACGACGGCTTCGCTGTAGGTTACGAAAATTGTTGGGTTTTAGCGTAGGTTGGAAATGTAGGTTGATACGGGTGGCACAGTTGTAAAGTGCGTAAAAGAAAGATTTTTTGAAAATTCCATCTCTCGTCCCTAAGGATATTTTTCACACGCGAGAGAACAATCCTGGTTAAATGAATTGAAGAGAAAAGATTTTCTAGAGAATTATAACTTAAGTGTAGACTAGGAGAATTTTTGGGTTTTCGTGAACGGAAAATGTAGGTCAGTGTGCGTGCTGGGGTGCGAGATTCTTGATTGCTTTTGTTCACGTATCATTGTATTGCAGCATAACAGAGGTGTACGGCCAGTGTACACGGTGGTCCACGTCTTGTATTGTTTCCTACGTTAACAGTGGTACAATGCACGTTAAATAATAGTAACAGGGGAATCGCGGTTTAGCACATCGTTATTTTACGCTTCATTCCTCCAGCCTTGTTCTTTTACTAGCTTATAAATTTCTTTCAGTCTAAACACTTACAAGACACAATCGTAAATGTTCTTTTTAACGCTCGACACCATTATCACGATTTATAATATTTCCTATGACACGAGTTGAATACTTTCCACGCAAATACTGAATTTTCCTGTTACATATTGTAAGAGGGTTGTAACAGTTTTTGTGTATTTTGTACATTAACATATGTGGTTTTTCCATACCTAATTTTGCGTTATGTGTATTTTCTTACCTTACCTTTTTATTATGCCACCTATTTTGTGTGTCGCGTATTTATCACTACTCTTGCGTTACCTCCAGTATTTCTGTCTCGCGCTTTTCCTTGTCCACGAGCAGTGGATATTTTAGTTTTTACGTAGTCTAGCGGGCAAAATAATTTCGTTCACTATTACAAAACATTCCATACGGGCAGCTCCGGGAAATCTCCAGCGGCTCACGGGTAGCATTGAGATTGTGCGAAGAGAGACTAGTGTTTCCCAGTTTCTAACTGAAACTCAACTTCAGTTGCACCGCAGTCCCGTGCGCTCTCGGAAGCGTAACACCGACGCTCGTAAACATCCAACGTTTACCCATTTTAGCTTGCTGACGCATTTAATTAATCAAAATACACTCACCCCCGCGCCACCACGTTCATTCGGAAGCGGTCGGTCATTGAAGTACGGCATACTCTTTTCAAAATTTGGCGGTAAGCTTAAATTAGGTGAAAGCGTTTGATGAATGGGGAATCTTAAATAATGTAGAGCATATCATGTTGAGAAATAAGTATTGCTAGATTAAATCTTATTGCCTAAGTCTCTGATTTTAAAGGGGTGACTAACCTCTTAGTTTGTTGTTATGTATGTGTTAATATCCGAAAATATTAATCTCGTAGACCAACTCGTTCCAGAGATACTTGTGCAAGTAGCGAAATTTTTAAAAATGATTTTCACGAAAGCCAGTTAACCGACTGCGGCGGAAAAGATAAGTATTACCGACTGTGAGAAAAAGAAAGTTTGTTTCTCACCCATTCTTGTTGTACCCATTTTTGTGAATAAACAAGCAGTTTTAAATGTGCTTTTTCTATAGATTCTACTAACCATTGCAAACAATGTATTTGCAGGGGTAAAAAATTGAATTTAACAGAATTTGCGGTTATTTATTTGCGACACTAAAGTGACCTACGCGCAAGGAATAAAATAAAATTTGTTAAAGTTACACCTTTCGCGCTTAAGGCTAATTTTCACACGAGGAGAAAGAATACCAGTTAAAAAAGATTGAAGAGAAAAAGTTTTTCAGGAAATTACGACTTAACAAACTAACTGGTCCACTAATCACGTTGGTCCGAGCGATGCACGTGACGTGCGCCGTTCTCTTGCGTATTTCCTTGTTTATAGCTCTCAGTCCAGACGTGAATGTAAAAGTAAATACGCGCCCTGCATACATTATTTATAAACCCGGTAAACACGATAGAATTTACCCCGAGGAAGAAGCACGTTTGACATTTTTCTCGTCAAATTAATGTACTACCTACGATCTGTTTGCTTCATATGCTATTGAATGCTCATTAGAAGAAAACGTGCCACTGGCAGTGCGTTCTTTGTATAAAGGAAACATGCCAAAGAGTTTCTGAAGAAAATTCCCTAGAAGTATGGCGATGCATCGAACAATGCTACTAACAAGTAAACTTACGGAAGTGTCACTCTCCGATTTTTCTGAAATTTGGATATGTTAAAATACATGAAGAACTAAGGGACACGTATTTTTTTTAAGGCGGAAAAACATATTTAGGGGGTGAAACGCCCCTCGCAAAATGGGCGGTACAATGGGAAAATTGCGATATCTTTGAGACCAGTGAAGCGATTTTAATGACTTTTGGTATGAAAGTATCTTTCGATAAAAGACGAAAATGTTAACATGTTAACAAAGTTTATACATGTATAATTCACTTCACATAACTAACAATAAATGTCAAAAGTTGATTTTATTGTATCTTGAAAGTCGCATGTCGAGTTACTGCCTATTCAAGTAATTTTTCGAGTTTTCATCCGTCATATTGGATCGGCGATATTGAATTTTAAAAATTTGATTTCAGTTTCGGATTCAGAGACTTCAATAACCAATATATTAAAAAGATCGAACAGTTAAAAAATATAGTTTCAAAAGGTGTTTCATGCGTAACGCCAAATAAGCGCGGCAATTTAGGGATTGTGTACCTCCCAAATATTTATATAAAAAAACACATGTTCCTTAATTAGCTTTCCCCTTGAAATTTTAATAGATTTTACTCCGATCAGATCAAAACTGATTTTTTGCAGCAAAAAATTGGTCACTTTAGGGGTACTTTACCCCCTAATTTTCACTCCCCCTCCAATATACCTAGGCCGATTCTCGTCTTTTATCGGAAGATATTTTCATACTAAAAATCATTAAAATCGCTTCACTGGTCTCAAAGATATCGCAATTTTTCCATTTTGGGAGGGGCGTTTCATCCCCTGAATATGTTTTTCCGTCGCTAAAAAAAAATACGTCCCGCTTAGTTTATCACGTATTTTAACATATTCAAATTTCCGAAAGATCGGAGAGTGACACTTCCGTAGGTTTACTTGTAAGCCGACAGCTGGGTGACATAGTCGTAGATCTAAGTTTTCTACGATGCATTATGTATTAACTTCACCGTCTTATCCCCTTGAGCAACACATTTGGCAACAGAGAGGCCGTTCTACGGCTTAAGTTTACGGTTTATGGGAAGCCTCTAATAAGATCCCGAGTTGGTCCACCCCCACTCTCGTTGCTCGGCAGCCCCCACTCTCTCCCATCTTCTTCAAGCAACCCCACATCCGGTCCTCGAGATAATAGTAAGTTAACGGCTGACGCCGACGTGGCACTTCTAAGGTTTTGAGGCCTCAACACCCCGCTACTCCTATGCTTGCGCGGGCTTTTTAAAACTGGTGTGTACGCGCCATTACCACGACTGTAAAACTTTACAATCTCGCTCGACTCCACGACGATTTACGTGCCGTGAAATTAATCCTCGACGCGGGCAAGCTCGCGTTCCGAATCACGAGGGGAGAAATTGCGTCTGTATGCGTGCGCGTGCGTGTGTACGGTGTTGTGCGCGAGACGAGAGAGGGAGGACAATAGAAAAAAATTTATTAAAGATTTAAATGACCCTTTAAAACCTACAACCCAACGATTACTTCCATACTCGAGGTTAAGAACATTTTTTATCTAGTACAATATTACGTGAAACTTTATACGATGTAAATATTTCAGGAGTTTATGTTGTTAATGTATTGTAAAGTGTAAGCTAGTTAAATATTAAGCGATTTGCCTTTCGCTATATTTCTATGCAAACATGGTCCTATGATAATATTGTATTGAAAGATTGATATTATATCATGCCAGCGAAACTTTTTAAAACGGTTATGATAAATAAATAAGCAGTTTCGTTATCACTTGTCATTTCATTTTCCATTCTGATAACGATGCCAAAATTATTATTGATTAGGTGCCTTCTGCGAGAAATGCAATAGAGGCTTAAAGGGGATTGAGCTAAAAATGTAAAAGTAAACGCAGATAAAAAAAAAGACGTAAATCAATAAAGTAACAAGAAAGGAGAAAAGAAAATTGAGCGTAGAACTGCAACACTGGCCTAATTCTACTAAATAAGGAAATCGTCATTGAAAAAAGTTATAAAAAGGTAGAAGCTCGGAGCTTTTCTTGTCCTTTACAACCTCGTCATTTACACATAATTACAAAGAATCTTGGAAGAGAAGAAAATTAATAGAAGTTACGTCTCTCGTTATAGCAGTGCCTCGCAAAAAGAAGAAGAAGAGAAGAAAAGCTGAAAAGAGAGAAACACACACTGAAAAAATTGTATTCTTATTTTAAGAATTTACCACTTAAGTTTAGTATATTTCCCACTAAAATAATTAACAAGAGGATCTTCTTTATTTAAGAGTAGAATGTTCTAAACAGATTCCTCTAATCAAATATTCTTAACAGATATTCTTAACATAGCCTGGTAAAAAATTTCTATGCATATATTTCGTATATAATTATTGGAAACGAAACTCTTAATGAAATGCTTCACTCTTTATATTGTCGAAAATTACATTATCCATATCTTGAAATCAGAATTGGTTGAGAAATGTAGCCACGAGAGAAAGTTAGAATTCATATGTATTTCTATTACTTGTGAATATATCCGTTAAATCGCCCAAATCCTCTTCTTCTAGCCACTTCGTCATTTCCTTATCGATACTTTATGCACAACACAGCAGACAAAGTAATATAGTACTCAAAATTACGCAGAATTGCAAGAGAGACAAGATACAGGCATCGACATGTGCCGCACGCGATGTCTAACCTAACTTAACCGAATACTGACACGCATTGTGTGGCGACATTCAGATGGATTATTAAGAATATATTCTAGATAGCGTCATATCGATTCTTATCTATTAAGAATATCTATTAAGATGAATTATTAAGTTTGTATTTTAAGAATACAATTTTTTCAGTGCAGAAATAAACGGGCGCTGCAGGGGGTGGAAAAGAGATGCGAGAAGCCATCGCAGCCATAGATGTATCGCGTGTTTCCTTCTTCCTCTAACCATTTTTTTTCTTTTCCGTGTCGATGAAGCCGTCTGCGAGGGCGAAGAACGTTCGTTGGCGGATGAGGGTATTACACACATGCGTGGGTGTGCGTGCATTCGTGCGTCTGCGTGCATTCGTGCGTGCGCGTGCGTGTGTGTGGGAGCGAGTGAGAAGGAGATTTAATGCAATATCGGACGATGCTTTACGAGCCGCTGTACAGTCTATATTTCATAAGCGAGGAAAGGTAGCGCGATGTTTCATGCCATTCGCGCTCGACGATCGCGTTCGACATTGTTTATTAAATGCGGAGCGACATCAGGGCCCGTTACTAGCGACGTATTGCTGTTTACCGTTTGCTGACTCGATTGTATTACCTCGCTGGTACCCGAGGATACCAATTCGTTTGGCTGATCGGGCAATCGGGTTTATTTAAATAATAGGGGAAGCCTTTTATTCACGGACAATAAATTCTACAGGTATTCTGCTTCTTAATTTGAGATACGTTCTCCCTGTTTCGCGTGCGACGTGTCGCGTGCTTTTTCGTTGTGTTTGTTTTTTCTGGTCTGCTTTTCTCTGGACTCTAAATCTTTTTCTTTATTAATTGTTGAGGGAATCTGCATTATGCGATTACAATGTTCATAATTTATTCTGATTTTTCTTGTTTGCTGCTTGGAGATGTAATTGTTATGCCGATTATTTAGATATAATTACTCATGATTAGTACTTTTGAAAATTAGACTTAAGCGATAATTAGCATTAGTAATGGCATGTGCTTGAAAATGATCGAACAATGTTCATCCTTTTTGTTTTTTATTAAATGGCCGGGTGAAAAAACATGGTAATACGCAGGAAGATTGAATGCGAATGAATATCTGATAGATCCTGTTCGAATTGCCAGATCTTGGAGGTTGATAAGCGGTGGAAGTGTGTAGCCACATTGCACAAATGAAATTTCGATATTTGATTTTTCGAACCGATAAGGCGTGAAATTTATTTACAATTGAGTACTCCGAAAAGTCACGGGATAATCTTCAGCTCTTTCAGATAATCGGAAATGATATTAACACGATGTCAAAGGAATGTATGATGTACGTATTGAAAATGAACATTTCTCAGTACCAGAAGTAGAAGCTCGGAGAAACGTGGGCAAAGCTGAAGAGTCAACAAAAGTCTCAAAGCCTGCCACTAAATCACTGCCGTTAATCAATTTCCCAGCCTTTAATTACCATTCTTTGTTCGCGCTTTAAGAAAAAGATATCTTCGGCTTTATCGAAGATGAAAATTCCGAGAAGGTTACGAATAAAAGGTAACAAAAAAGAATCAGAGAAATAGCATTAGTAAGAAAAAGAAAGAGAAGAAGAGAATCGTAAAACGAAATTAAGACGATCCTTGAAAGAATTCGCGTCTCGAATATTGAAATCCCTGAAAGCGTAGAAAACTGAAAAAGAGGAAACGTAAAGTTCAAAAGAGTACCGACGCAGTTCTGCCTTTTAATTGTTCACCTTGCAACCAGAGATCAATAGGAACCGAAAAAACCTCTTTCACCTAGAGATCAACAGAAAAACATGGTAGACCAAATATTGGAATCACAGGGTAGGACAAAGAACAAAAAATCACTCCCTCTACGATCGTGCCTAAAAAGTAACGAGGAACCCACGTTGTACCAATGTACCTCTGCCTATCATTTTTCGTCCTTCCACCATTCTCAATTCTCAAGGCTCAACAGAAAAAACTCATGCACCCTATCGAGAATTAAAATTCGCGGGAGATATAAGGAAAGGAAAAAGAAAGATTGGAAAGAGAAACGACTAAGATAATTGACATGATTTCGAATAGAATACGTCTATCCAAAACTGATATAAGTGAAAGCATGAAAACTCGAGAAAGGGTTAACGAAAATTCCAAATTACACCAATGAATTTTTCATTCCTTAATCTTTTATTCTTTGATCACTCCGCATTCATACATTGAAAAAATTGTATTCTTAAAACACAAACTTAATAATTCATCTTAATAGATATTCTTAATAGATAAGAATATTTTCTTATCGATATGACGCTTTCTAGAATATATTCTTAATAATCCATCTGAATGTCGCCACACAATGCGTGTCAGTATTCGGTTAAGTTAGGTTAGACATCGCGTGCGGCACATGTCGATGCCTGTATCTTGTCTCTCTTGCAGTTCTGCGTAATTTTGAGTACTATATTACTTCGTCTGCTGTGTTGTGCAAAAAGTATCGATAAGGAAATGACGAAGTGGCTAGAAGAAGCGGATTTGGGCGATTCAACGGAGATGTTTAGAAGGGGTGGAAATACATGTACATATATATGAATTGTAACCTTCTCTCGTGACTATATTTCTCAACCAATTCTGATTTCAAGATACGGATAATGTAATTTTCGACAATATAAAGAGCGAAGAATTTCATTAAGAATTTTGTTTCCAATAATTATATACGAAATATATCCATACAAATTTTTTACCAGGTTATGATAAGAATATCTGATAAAAATATCTGTTAAGAATATTTGTTTAGAGGAATCTGTTTAGAACATTCTCTTAAATTAAGAAGATCCTCTTGTTACTTATTTTAGTAAGAAATATACTAAACTTAAGTGGTAAATTCATAAGATAAGAATACAATTTTTTCAGTGTAAGACCCCCCGAAAAATCTCACGCATCTTACCGTTGATTAAAATCACGGTGGAATGATCGCGAGCAAAGGGTAACAAAGAATCAGGGAACGAGCATCGCGAGAGATGTGAGAAAGCGGAAAAAGAGGAATCAGGGCAGCCCATCGAGCGCGGAAGGGATTCGCAGACGGGAAGAAAAAGCGATTGCGGTTGTGGCTGACCCCTACGACAGCAGGGGGGGGGGGGTTAACGAACGTTAACGTAGAACGCGAGGGCCACCGGGCGAGTCACCGATGCGAGCGAATGGGCCAGCCAACGGGAAGCCAAGCGGCCGGCCAGGGCGCAATAACACGAACGCAAAAAGCTGTGCTTTTTCCTGGGCCGAAACTTTTCGGGGGTTGTGCACGACCGTGGCCTCATGCGGCCATGCGCCGGTTATCGATCCACGCTTGCCTCCACACCACCGGCTCCAGCCCATCTCCGTGCCTTCCTACGTTCCTGGAGCCACTGCTCAGCGATTCGCCACCCTCTCTACCATATACGAACACCCACACACAGGCATACACATAAGCGTACACGCGGTATTTTGTTTCGCGAAGCGTCCAGTAAAACGAGCGCTGACCGGAGAACGTTGGACAACAGTAGGGGGCGGTTCAGGAAGAACGTAGAAGGTGAGTCGAGCGTTGGACTGCGATGCAAAGGGGTGAGAGAGATTCTGTGTGTATGTGTGTACGTGTATGCGAGGGGAAGAGAAAGAGAGAGAGAGAGAGAGAGAGAAGCTCGAGGGTTGAGAAGAAGGAGGAAAATCAAGGATGAGCAGAAAAGAGGGATGCAGAAATTGCACGCTACCTCGTGTTCTTCTTTTTTAGTTCATCGATGGCGTGGGTCGTCGATGATTGAAAGGTGCATAGTTTTTCTTTTCTGTTGACCTGGCGCGAGAAGAAGTACGAGCAAAGACCGAAGGGGAAAATAAGGGAAGAGTTTCTTGTTTGTTTCTCATTGCCCTCGTGGATTGGAAATCTCGAGCAGGTCGTGAGAATGATTAGGAGACAATGGAGAGTTTTCTAGAGCGAGAAGATGTGTGGATTTCTTTGCGATTATTTATATGAAAGGGGTCAGTACATAGATGAAGAATTTATTCTTTATCGAAGGGGTGGAAACACGAAGAATCGTTTTTTCTTTTTTTTAAATTATTTTTCTATCGCCTTTCCAGATGGACAGAAACGTGTGGTATTTTCGAAATCTCTTTTTTCCACAATTCTCTGAAACATTTCGAGAGGGTGGGAATTGTCGTAGATTCCAATATCAAGAAGATATAAACACAGAAGTTCGTTAGAAGAAATTAATTTGATAATCCATTGCTTTCCAGGAACACAAACTCATAAGATCTTGCAAATTAATTTTTTTCGCCGCCTTATTACTTACGCGATACCTCGCCAAGGGATGAAAGCAATAATCGGCCGATTATGAAAGATGTGATAATGTGGAAGATTATAGAAAAAAAATCTTTCTCTGTGTATCTTCTCTCAGATCCAAAATCATCACAAATTTGCTTACGCGAATGTTCTTCTCAAGACATATTTCACGAGGGAGTGAGTAAGTGTAAGGCTGCACATATTAACGCACTAATTAAGGAAAATTGCGGTGTAGAATGAGGAGTCACGACGTCAGCGATCTAGGAATGGCAAACGAGGCTACCCAGGATCTTCTTAACGTTCCTGATGCTCCTCGCGAAACTAACGCGAGTTTGGGGGTAGTTGCCAATTAGTCCTTGTAGGGGTGATACCCCGTGAGGAAACGTCGACGTAGTTTCAATACGATACGGGCGTAATTAGTTCTTGAAGGGGTTTAACGCCTTCGGCAGGTTATCGATGCGGTTGGTAAGATAGCCTAGGTGGCTATTAAGTAATCGTCATCATACCAATAGAATTATGTTTCATCGGGTCAGTGAACATGCCCTCTTTTAATGATTTATAGTTATATTTCGATGCGAACTTTTGGAAATGATCAAAAATGTTGGTCTTATGATTCCCCAGTAAGATGGATTCTTTTTTATTGGAAAACTGTGTATTGTGACGGAGTTTAGATCAAGAAAAAAAAAACAGAAACTATAATATGAAACACTTTTAATATAAATGTAGAGGATTAATTATATCGGAACGAAAAATTTCACCCTCGTAATAGTGTCATAGGGCGAAATCTGTACACATGGAAAAATTGATCAAAAAGCGAATGTAAAAATATTACAGGTTGCACAATGACAACGAAAATATATTGTTTAAGGTAAAACGAACTTTTTAAGAACTTTCTTTTTCACCAAATCGCCATCCTGTTGTTATCAACTTGCAGAGAGGAAAAAATTAATGTCATAAAGCTTGACACAAAGCAAATGTTCACGATAAAATGTTTATACCAATGCATATTATTAGAAATCCGTTACTCAAAATTTCAATTACCCAATTGCCCCAACCTCCATTCTCTTTACCGGATATAAGAATCACATGAAAGTGGAATAAGTTTGATTGCATACATATATTGTGAGTAAAATATTGTGTTACGCGGAACTGTAGTAATTAAGTATTCATATATATTTCCGTATTTGCGGACTGTTCAGCACTTTTAAATAAATTTTAATTTTTTATTGGCAATTCATTGTTTACGCGCGAAACGACCGAGAGTGGGTCGTCGGCCATCGGTGGTTGGAGTCAATCGATCGTATCTCCGATATTTTTATATATTATTAACCACCGTCCGTTGCCCCTGTTCCGCTCGTTTAACGACTTATTTTTGTACAATTGTCGAAGACAGCCCGGTTATTATTAAATCGTAGACGCTATAAATTAAATTATTAAAAAATATTTCTAAGCATACCCCGATCCTTTTGATCTTCACGTCACATAAAAAGGTAACAAAGCTTGAATGTGTGTAAAAAGAATTGCGCCAGAAGCAACGGTTTTGTAAAGGCGAATCAACTCCTTTCGAAAGACATTATATGATTATTATTAAATCGTAAATACCAATAAGCTTCTCGGAGCAAATGCTGTTAAGCTAATAAAAAATGTTCGGAAACAGTCCTGATCATCATCCATTGTTTCTGGCATGTAACAAATGAAACCAAAATCTGCCACTTTCCTGTGTGCTTTCCATAAAAATATCACCAGCACACAATTTTCATATTTCCACCGGACATGCGTCGAGAATGATTATCTGACTATGTAGAGTATCCAAATTAATTAAACATCAAATCTTTCCTACTCGCATCCCTTTTACCGTAAGAGCCAGACCACAATATCTTTATTTACGCTGAGAAAACTTGCAGTGGAGGATCGAGGGATGAAATTCGTGGGAAACAGGCCCGATTCAGCGGCGTAGCACCTGCGCACGTAAAAATGGGATGAATGGAGGTGGGGGTGGGTTCGTCTCGGATGGAAAAATTCTAGTTGGAACAGACCTCGAAGTGAAATTGGCGTTTAGGTCTGGGTTGGCACTCTTCCTTCTTTCTCTCTCTATCCGTGCTTCTTTTATTCTTGGAAATCCCACCCCTTCCCCTTCACCACCCACCCCTTTTTTCTTCATCGAGATTCCTTTTCACGAGCGACAACCACCCTCGCCCTAAGCACTCGACCTCCTTCCTGCGATTGTTCCACCAGGGCGACCTTCCCGAGAGTATCTGCCAGCCTCACCCCTTACCGCCACCCCAACTCCGTTTCTTCCTTCCTTCCTTCCTTCCTTCCTTCTTTCCCTTTCGTTTCTTCGGCTCGTTTTGCACGTATCGCATAGGCGTCGCCCTCGGGGTGCAATTTTGTATCAGAAATCAGAATTGCTACGTGCAACCCTCCACCCCTTCATCAACCCTCCCCTTCGCTACCGTTTATCGCGTTCGTCGTCCCTGATCTTTTGCACCCCACGCCCACCCCTCTTCTACTGCCCCTTCACGATCGACCCTTTTCTCTTCTCTAAAATGGAGAGAACGGTGAATGCGAGCACGTACAGTCCTCACAATTTCAGAATGTTCGCACGAGATTTTGTAGATGAGTCTTACGCTGGAATAGTGATGAGACTGAATATTTTCAATTTTCAATCTTCACTTGATATTCTCGGGACAAACTGTCTTAGAAGCAATGATCCAAGTTGGGACGATACTATCGATTTGGCCTGCGGAAATTAATAAGGGACGAAGAAGTTGAGTAGAAATTGGGACGAGAGACGAATATTCTCAGCGAATGTAGAAGGAGCTTCTGCGATTTTAATGGGCTGAGGAATTTGCGCGTGGACTCTTCTTCGAGTAAGTTGAACTGATTGAGATATTAGTTAACAGTAGAATTCGTTATGGGTTTTATTTATAATTGCTTGAAGCGTATTATTATGTTAGACTGCTTTGGCAAGGGTTAATAATGTTATATTAAAATTTTGCAGTTTGTAAATGTCAGTTGGATTCCTGAGATACAATTTCAATTTTGTGTGAAAATTATTTAGTGATATATGTATGTATGGGAATTAAAAAAGGTTGAGTACAAAAGTGTACAGTACTATGCTTTTATCAATTGCACTATTTCTTTAATAATTTGACATCATATCATTGACACCACAAATCATATTCAGAAAGAGACGGACAGAACTCAATCATTCACGGAATACTTGGCTAAATATTCTTATCTATTAAGAATATCTATTAAGATAAATATTAAGTTTGTATTTTAGGAATACAATTCTTTCAGTGTATAATATTGATAAAACGCAAACGATTTTTATTTCAAATCTTTTTTATCAATTGCATTAAAATAAAAAGATTCATAGATTACGAAATTAAATTCTAAGGTCATTGTTTCCTTTATTTACTCTTACGGTTATTTAGTTACACGTATTCAAATTTCATGAACTTCAAAAATTCAGATTATTCTTTTACCAACGTCGTTAAAATTCAAAATATCAAGAAGTACAACAGGCAACAATTGTTCTCGTGTGAAAAGATGAGATATGAAAAGTAAGGATGAAAACTGAGAAATCTTTTCACTAGATCGTAAGGAACGTACGGCTCCGTCTAGGAGTGCATCTTGGGTGTATCGTTGATCGCACGCAACAACCTCCAATAGAAAGTTATCGCCTGCACCCTCACCCTCACCCCCTTCTCCACTCTGCTCCGCTCTTTGCACTTCCTCCACTCCTTAAATGCAGTTTTCAAACCGACTATCTTCTCGATACACAAGGCGCGGCTCGCACCACTTCTTCCGGCGCCTAACCTCATTTTATTGAAAAATTCTTCAAACGCCATTCCAGCGAGAAGTTATTCGTATCGAGATTCAATAAGGCCCGGTATTTGCTTCTCTCCGTGAGATCGCGAAAGAGATGCAGGGGCCGAGCTTCCAATATTCCTCTTTCCTCCTACTTTCTCGGTGAGTACCGTTTGCTGCTACGTCCTTGGAATCTTTACCGAATTGCACCGGACACATCGAAAATATTGAAGACGGATCTGGACATTTTTTTGTGGCATACTGTAAAGTCATACTTTTCTCGAAGAATTTCCGATACAAACTTTGACGTGCCCATAATTATGGAAGTGCTAAATCATCGATCGATGGCCTTTCGTTAGTATCGGTAAAGGGGTGATAGAATGAAATTCAATGGTGAAGAAACAGAGCAAAAAATGGATTTAAAGGATTAAAGGCAAGTCCTCAAAAGTTGTATACATCAAAATCCGTAAAAATAAACTTACTTGAGAAGATAATCGAGAAAAATTAAATGTAACCCTCTGTGATCGTATGTCTACTCTCAGCCACCAAAGCTTTTTTAACGTTCCAGTCGTGTGCCCATCTTCAGCCACCACAGCAGAGAATATACTGATCTTACATTATACGAAGTCGACAAGCTTTCGAGATACGTAGAATTTTATTTTGACTCTTTGAACACTGACTTTAATATACAATAGGAAGCGGTAAAGTTTCAGTTCTTATAACGCAAACGTTGAACATGTATATTTTCTCAACTGCGCGCACAAATATCTCTTCTCCACGGCGAAACTCGACGATTTATTACCTTCGACAAAAATAATTAAGGTCAGTGAACGATATTTGCTGTCCGCTTCTGTTCTCCAATTAATTATTCGAGTTTAATTATTATCAAATGAAAGGAGATGTTGAAACGTCGTCGACGTTAATCGAGTGATCAGAAGCAATTAATTCAATCAACCGCTTCATCGGACTACCGCGAAAGACCGTCTCAATTCTTCTCGACAAGAATAAACTCGCCAATGAAATTACGATCTGTCTCGTTTATCAAGCCCTCCTCTTCTACTCTCATCACTCGTTATGCACCCCTCTTAGCAATATCGAGTGCATCGCCAAATCCACCCCATTCCCTTTTTCGCCGTGGACCAATGAGAATCATCCACGATTTAGCTTGAAATGCTTCTACTGGGATGATGACAGGCATTTATTTAAAGACACTTCACATTTGTTTCCGCTATCGAGGAGGCTCCGCGGTTTCACCCCTAGTGACGTCTCGTAGAATAATGATTTGACGCATCGATCATTTATTTCGATGCTTGGCGACCTTTCGAGGAGGTAAAAGAATGAAGTTCGTTGCCTCCTGACAATTCTTCTCTGGGGAGCGTGATTTTCTTATTTTTCTTTCGGTTAAATTTGTAGCGCTTGCTGGCGCGACATCTTTGAAGGAAGGAGAATTTTAATTGATAATTCGTTACTTTTAATTTTAATTGATAACACTTTTCTTCCTTCTGATGATGTCTGTTTCGATGCGTTTACCCGGTAAGGTGCACCGTATACCTTCTTAAAGAGAGAGAAAGCGAAAAATATATTCAAGAGTAAAGAGGAAATTTTACTTCTTCGCTAGACTTCTCCAAGCGAACACATTCGTCTACGTTTTCCTGCATGCTTGCAAATATTTCTTCCAGTTAACGTTTACATTTACTGGCTTTAATAGGCATTGTTAATGGCTATTTGGCTAAAACTCTTGTACAATGCAATAAAAATATATATCAAAGTAACATAAAACAGCAACAAAAAACTCGACTTCTTAGATTTTGGCGTTACACCATGTCACTTTTCCCGCTAATTTTCAAATGTCGACTCGGTTGGCATCGAATGTGTCGTTGCTTCTCGTGAAATGCATAAACAATCGTCGGGTTCTGCGAGCGAGGTGCATTGGGCGTTTAATGATGTGGCGCAATTTCATGAGACGGCCCGTTGAATTATCGGTTTCGACGAGCGAACATTATCTGTCGCTATAACCGTATCGCAAACGTTGCTATAATTTTACCTCGTGCTCCGCGACTCCATATCCTTCGGGGGCACGGTTATTAATTGTTCCATTCGGAGCGTCGACGCGTTGCTGGCATGGACTGTGCTAAACATTTTTTCCGTCCCGAATTGTAAGGACATTTTTGCTGGCGTGAACTTTTCCAATATTTAAGAGTACGACCTTAGCTGTTTTTATTAAAGAGAGATAACTTGTAAGCATAAAAAAAATTTGAAATTAATTTTTTTGTTTGGCGAATTTTGTTTATGTTTGAATTTTGTTTGTATCTTGAGGATACAACCTTAAAGTTTATCTTTAATATAGGTTACTTTTTATGATAGGTAACTTTTTGTGACATTCCTTTTTGAGGTAAAGTAAGTATGTTTTGTTATTTCATTGGGTCAGCCTGTACACGTGGAAGTTTAAAAAAATTGTAGAAAAGATTGTTTAATGACGCCGCCCACTATAAAAACTGTACTTTTGGTTTAGTGGGATGGACGATTTTATGTCTACATATTAGGTTTGCGTTCACGTGTAAGTTAAATGCCAATGGTGTATTTCTCTCAGGTAAGGATCTCCTGCAGTGGTACTAATCTGAAATAATCCCAACTTTCACGATATTTCGTTGATTTGACTTTCCATTCAATTTTCAACATGGAAGAGACAATAATTGGTACCAAACGTGCATAGTTCGTAAAAAATGAGGGTGATTGTCTATGAAACGTCGATTTAGAAATACAGAAAAATAAGACCATAATTTAATATATCTACATATAAAACCATCCGTGGGTACCGTTAATGCACCTTTACTTTAAACAACTGGATGCGTGCACTCGTAAACGTGCACGTTTACAAAATTCATTTAAAAACCAGTTACAGTACCTTGAAAGAATACTTTTCGAAAAATCTGATTCACAACTAATGGATGTTCGCGGTTGGCTTAGGACAGCCAGGATCACAGAAGTTTGGAGCGCTGCGACATGGTTTACTCCACCCAAACTCGGTCCTACGTAAACCCATTGTCCTAACAATAAGATCACGGATAACTTACTACCAAATACTAGCGTTTACACGCTTCAGGTTCTCGGACAGTGGCCTACGTAAGATTGGAGAGAGGACAATCCACTTTTCCAACCACCCCTACCACTCTCGTACTTACCCCTTTCCTTTTCCACGCTTAAGGGTAGCCGCCACTCCCGATACCAGAATGAATTTCACTTCAATCTCCTTTACATTCAGACGCTCCTTCTTTCACCACTGATCCGCCTTTCGTCAGGCACCTCCTCTCCATTCTCACTTGCATCGAAAAAGTCCGAGGAACGAGGGGGTGGGTAGTAGACAGAGAAGCTTAAGGGGTGAAAGAGGGTGGGCCCCTTTTCAGTGGCCGTCTCGAGTTGTTAGGCTCGAAAATCGGCGGCTGGTCCACTCTGCGATGGACCTAGAGGGTGAGAGCTTTTTCTTCTTTTTCCTTGGGACAGTGGCCATTCCCTTTTCACCCCCTTGCTATTTCCAACTTGAATGCCGTCGCTCCGGAAGCGATTTCCAACAGAAATTCGCGTCTTTTGCTTCTCCTTTTCTCTCATTTTTTTTTTCACTTCAACCCTTCTACCCCAATTTTACCCCCTCGCAGGTTACACCTGGGACGTGACATGCCACGCCGAGAAGCACGCGGGAGAAAGATGAGCCGAGCGTGCACGCGCGATCACTCTTCCTGCCTCGTAGACGCTTCAATTTCAAGGCAATTCTCGCTACGCTCAAGTGGCAATTCGCAGGAAGAATTTCATTGCCCCGGTGCAACGCCGCGAAATCAGATTATGATCATAGAAAATATGTGGTGGGTGGCGCGCTTGGCGCTCTCGTAAACCGGGAATTATTCCTGTGAGAAGAGCAAAAGGGCTGATGGTAAGAGGGGGTGGAAGTGACTCTGACGCGCTGAAAGACGAAATTCCGAAGGGGGATGATTTTTAAGAGACCGCGCCAAGGGGTTGGTATTATATGAATTTCAGCTCTGAGAATTTTTAATCGTGTAGTTATATTCTATTTTGCTTGTTCTAATGGTAGAGTTGGATGGTGAGTTTTGTAAAGTTTGAGTTTGTATCTGCAGTAATATCAAGGATTTCGTGCTTTAATGAATCAATCGAGCCAGCTCAACGTTCATTTGATTCGGCGATATATTTGTTAATTTCATTTGATTTTAATTTTTTTTGTAAATTCAATTTCTTTCGATCTATTCAAAAGCAGTTTTAAGTTACATAAAAATTTGTCCGTAACAATAAATCAATCAAGTAATTCCTGAATAATATTTGAACAATCATTGCAGCAATATTTTTTCGCAAATTTTCAGCTGCAGTTTTAATGACAAACGGCCATAACAATCAGCTCGCGGAATCTGTATTTATACAATGTTACCGGAACTCAGCCTCTATCGGTTAAGGCATCAAATCGCAGGAACTGAACGACTTCCGCAAAAAAGTGTGTATAAAAAGAAAAAGTAAGTACTCCGCAAAATTTCTTGTTCGGCAATTTCTCCACAGATTTCTCTTCGATTTCGTTCATAGTCCTTTTCGAATCCGTCTCTAAATGTTCCTTTTTCCTTCTACCCCTCTTTTTCTTTCTTCCTCTTCTCGGTGTTATTACTTTTACGTAATTCTTTTATTATGCCATTGTTTATTTTATACATGTCCATATAGGAGCCTAGGTCGTAATAAACTTGCGGCTTTTTCTTTCTTTTTTTTCCTCAGATTTTGCTTAATTAAGTTCTCCCTTTTCCACACTCTCACCATCACCTGTCTCGTCTTCGTCATTCGTCTCTTTCGCTCTTTCTCTCGAACTCTTCTCTTTCCAATACCTCCATTGGCTCACCGCCGAATCCGGAAACTGTCCTCACTCAGCGGTGGACGTTGCACTCGCGATGCAATTCGTGTTTATCGAATTGGACCAATGGATCGTACGAGCCTGGGCGTTCGACCATGACCGTATCGAACGACGGTGTGAGGTTAGTCGCGACAGTGTCGCAATTAACCAAGCGTGAGAGCCTTGTGGAATCGATGAAGATCGTGTTAAAGATTAAGGAGACACCGTGTTGTGGTATCCTTGTGAGTGGAATAGTGGAGAGAAAAATAGAAAGTGGAAAAATAGAAAATTCTTATTAGCTCCTTCAGTTTGAGGTCTCAAGCATGAAGATTATTAGTAAATAGTATTTTAAAATATACAGGAAGAGATTTTGTGTCATCAAGAGGTTTCTGTGCTTTGGTCTATAAGTTAATTTTACGATTAAAGTAAAAAAATCACGAACTAATACTTTTTTAAGGTTATTAAAACAACGAATCAGTCGTTTTTAATTCTTGATTGTAAGATTTGTTCAATGCTGAAAGAAAAGGATCGTGCTTTGTTTATTACATCTATCCATATTGATGAATCAAGAACTAAAATTATTCTGTTCTTTCTGCACGATTGCTTGGCGGACATACAACAAATGTCAAGCATAAGTACGTGAATGGAAGATAGAGTGAGTTTTAAAAAGATGTCTGAATTCTTTTATCTCTTTGAAATGATTATCAAGAGAGATTCGCATTGTAACGCTCATTACTCATATTTTGTGGGTTCTCTGTATAACTAATAACAGTCGCAAACATTAATTCCGCACTCGTATAAGATAAAAATATAATGCACACGATAATTTATGACAAATCGTACAACTATTCTCCGTACTATCATTTTACATGACATTTTCTCATGACAATTATCAACGATAAAAAAAAAAGAACATTTACTTTAGCTCACCCAAAATGCCCAAAGCAATTGATTAAACTTCTCTCATCAAATCGAATGCACGATGGCACGCAGACTTATTCTTTCCGGCACTTAAACTCTTTTTTAATCTTCCAAAGTGCATCGGCAGTGGTCGAAATGTCGATTCGCTCGACATTGGACACCCAACATTTCGCGTTTTTTATCGCCTCCGCCCCCTTCCACGCTTTCTTTTTTTACGAGCAAACGTTTTTATGGCCACGCAACGTCAAACGTCCCTCAATTCTTTTGATCTCCCGTTCTGGTTTATTGCGACTCTCCTGAGCGAGAGAACTGTAGAGGAGGGCGAGCAGAAGTAGGAGGTGGAGAACAAATATTTGTAGGATCTTCTGGGAAAAGTTTGCACGACGATTCATCGAAGGAAAGAGGATCGAGGCTTTTCGCTCTCCTCTTATTTCTCAAGCTCCTTACTCTCACTCCTTCCATACGATCGTCTAACGCGTCCATGAAATTTGACAATTTACTTCACACAGAGGAAGACGGAGAAGAGAGAGAGAGAGAGAGAGAGAGAGAGAGAGAGAGAGAGAGAGAGAGAGAGAGAGAGGATGCTCGTGGAATATCCAAAAGCTAAGATCCACCTCCACCTTCAACTAATTCCCAATTACGCATTGGGATTATTCCTGGGTAACATAAGATATCGCCGTTGAATATTAATGAATTCATAATCTCCCTTTCCTGCTCGTCCCTCATTGGTTGAGACCGGCAGCAGTGTGGGTAGAAATCGATGACGAACAATGTTACTTAAAACACGTTCTGATTCGGAATTCGGCGAGGCGAGAAACTTGGCGTGGAGCGACTAAGGGTATAACCACTCGGAGGATGGTGGAGGAGCGGAAAGCGGAACGTCGTAGAGTACCACCCCCTCTTCGCACAGGGCAGGCCGACGCGAGGTGATTAACTAACCTCGAGCGACAACAATCTCGAGTTTTCCGAAAGGAGGACCGCCGATTCTCCGATATTCTGGTAAATGGGCCAGTTTGGAGAGTTTGCACTCCACCCCTCCATACCACCTCCATCACCACCACCACCACCACTTCTCTCCCTCCCTACCACCGCCACCACGTATAACTACGAAGTAATTGCACGCGTTTGGAGATAATTGCTGCGACACCTTTGTCACGAGGCTCCACCTTCGAGAGCGTCCTGGATCTTGGAGAGTAAATGGAAAGAAGAAGATGAAAGGGGCAGGAGGGTGGGGGTGGTGAGAATTGTGGAGAGAGAGAGAGAGAGAGAGAAAGTGTCCAATTTATTTTTCAGGAGTGAGAAAATTTGTGGTCGATTTGATTGAATGTAATAAGAGTATAAATTATCATAAATTTGACACCCTTGAGAAGCGTCGCGAAGTGAATTTATAGATTTGAGACATATTAGGTACAATGATTTCTCGTGTGAAATGAATTTCTGATGCATCTCAAGGAGAGGTAATGAAAGCAATGAAAATATTTCACAAATTTCGTCCCTTTGAGTGTGGATTGTGAAGTGAGATATTTTATACTTCACTTTGCTAATAATATGGATTCTCACTGTTTATACTGCTGTAATTCTTCAAATTGTAATGAGAAAAGCTCCACCTAAATTCAAACAAAAGTGCGATGCCAATGTCTCGTGAGTGCAGTCAATATTTTCGAATTGTTGAAGGCTTAAAGAAATGTTTAGTGCCTTAAAAACTGTAGCCTCGATTAGAAACAAAAAAAAATCCCGTGGAAAATTGTTCATGCACTTTTTTATCCTTTTCCCCCTCCAGTTTAGCCAGGCACTGTGAATATCTGCTAAGTAAAAATAAACAGGTCTGAAGGTCCGCGGTAAGAGCTTAGGAGAAATGGTAATCGTGGACCCGTAACGGTGGAAATATTCTTTTCCTTTTTTTTAAGACCACGGAAAATTACATTAGGCCCCTGTTCCACAATCCGTCGCCCCTCTTCTTTTTTCTTTTTAACGAAGGGAGTCGAGAAGATGAATGTGCTTTCAAATGCTCGCGACACTTTTGCTACCGCATATTTAATGGATATTAGTCCCATGGGGCTGGCCCGCTCCACATCTAGCGGCAGCAGGGACGTAACGGTACTTTAGCATTGCCCCCGCCCTTTGCACTCTTTATCTCGTCGTCACTAATTTTCTCTGCTATCCATCCTACTGTCCTCGAATACGTAATGTTAAATAGTGTATCCTTAATTGCGATCGTTAGTCAGCCGGATTTTTAATTAACAGACCAGTGCTCCACTTGGTGGTTATCTGTCGAATTTTGAAATGTAAGGCCGGATGTACATTAGGACTGCGATGGCGATCACCTCTCTGGTCGTCATCTCAATCTGCTCAGAAACAAGTCAGGAATACTGCTATTTGCAATATATTGGAGCAGTACAGACACAGTCTGTCTTGCGTTCGAGGTCAGCCCCTTTGCCTGCACTGCTCCAATATATTCCAAGAATGGTATTCATGGCCGATTCTGAAAGCTGCACTTGAGATAGAGTCGAATAAGAGTGTTTCAATACACATCAAACGTCGCCTTAAAATCACTTTATTTACGATTATCAATCTAGAGAGCGACTTCGGGTAATACTTAAGAGGACCTTAAGAATAAGGAACGACTACGAATACCGTCCCAAATATCAGTTTTCTGTTCAGGCCACTATGTCCGTCCTACTCCAACCATAGACTTACGCCCGGGATACACATGCCACTTAGTAGCACAATAGCACGCTACTTTCGAGCAAATGCTACCTAGTAGCAAGCAAGTAGCAAATGTATACCAAAACAGCATGCTAGTTAAGAAGCGCGCTTCTAGATCGCACGACGGTCTAATTTTGTGCTAGTAAGCATACTACGTCTGAAGGATAGCATGCTCACGAGCAAGTCTGAACGTGTTTACCGAACACGAGCTTGCTACTGCTAGTGTTGTGTCTATCTCTCAAATCTAAGCATGCTCATGCAAGTAGACCTCAAACTATGCTACTAACTAGCTATTGTAAATGCATGGAGAGCATGCTGTGAACTAGTATGCTGTAAGCAAGCATGCTAGCTTAAAAAAGCATACCTTTTCAGTAGCATGTGTATCCCCAGCCTTATGCTCATAGACTGCGCCTCTTTATGGGCGCGTTGAAGATTACATTGAAGTACAGAGATATAGCAAAAATTAGGCCTTCTCTCTCACTCCACGGTAAGAGAGGTGGAAAACAAGAAGTGGAAGGATAACGCAATCGGCACCGTAAACGCTCGTCTCCTTTTCTCCTTATTTCACCATCAACGCTCCTGTTGGACTGAGACACGCTCACTTTGACTATTGCTCTCTCGTTTCAATGTAGTCTTCAGCGGCTCTCATAGAACGCTCGGTCTACGAGTATAAGTCTATGGCTCCAACATACTGCAAATAACAGTGTTTTCTTTTTACACGGCTCGCGGCTTTGCGGCTCAGTGGCCAATTTCCGTCTATTTTCGTTGCCAGCGTCTTGACACGTTTCTGAACAGTCGAGACACAGCCGTTGACGGTTGGCCGAAGTTCGCCGTTGAGTCTCCGAGCCGAGACGTGTAAACAGAGAATACTGCTATTTGTAATATGTACATCGGAGCAGGCCAGACCCAGCTGGCGACCACGTACGCGCGACGTAGCAACGAATTCGCACTTCTAGGCGGATTCGAGCTCCCAATGCCTTTACCCCCGTCTTGTTCAATTTGTAGGAGCTCGACTCAGAATCTCCTTACAGTATCAACGTTGAAACTGGGTACTTTATCCTTTTTCTCTTTGGTAATAATAGTAACACGTCGAATGCAAAAAGAAATATTCTTACAAAACACGAGTTCCTGTTAGCGATTGCCAACGACGTCACACCGATCCTGATCAAACCAACAACAGATCGTACTCCGAGAGGTCACCATACTCGTAGGGAGGTAAAGCTCAAAGCACTAGAAAATAAAAACAAAATTATCTCCTTTGAGCCTCTAGAAGTGACGACTCGATTCCTTCTCTCAACTCTTTCACCCCCTTCTCTCTTCCAACCCCATGTTGTCTCGAAAGCCATTTCTCGTTAGAGACTCGTAGGACAGTTCGGCTCGGTGTACAAAAGAACTTAAACTTCCGTCAAGTCCACCTATCCTTCTCTTCTTCTCTATATCCTTCCGCTCGTCTCTCTTCCTCTTTCCGGCCATCTCCTTATTTTCTCGTCCTCTCTCGATCTTTTCGCGAGAGGCGGGCAACGAAGAGGGGGTGGGTCAAGGGGTGCACCACCTCCTTAAGCGGCACTATAAATTAGTTTCGAGCTCTCCTTGGTACCGCAGCGATTGCACTTTCCGACCCCCTACCCCCTGCTCGCTTCAGCTAGCAGCCCCTTTGTCTCTCGTCCTGCCACCCTCCACCTCTACCCCACCCGACAAGGCGCAGAAACTTCGTCGGCGTCCTTTTTTAGCTCGCGCCGACCGACGACGGGGGTGCGCAGCCGAAGTAACGCCTCCGCTCGTCGTCGTTTCGTAACTTCTTACTCCACGCCCGCACCTTTTCCTCTCTCCTTCTCCTCTTTTCATCCACCATCCTCTTTCACCCTCTGTCGCGTCGTCCAACCACACCGCACAGCCACCCCTTCCATTCCCTTTTTTTCCTTTCGTTCTCTTCGTTCTTTATTTTTGCTTTACTTCTATGCTCTCTCTCTCTCTCTCTCTCTGTCTCTGTCTCTCTACCTCTCTCTTGGTTTTACTTGAAACTCGCCAACGATTTCTTTTCCTTTTCCTTCGAGCGAAGGTTTCTCTGCACCCCGCGAACGAGTTTACCATCACGTTCTTCCCCTCCTGCTGCTACGTCTCACTCTTTCCCACCTCTTTTCCGTGGACAGGGGAAAAGAGCAACGGCGGCGCGGCGGCGAGATTGCCGGGCGGAGAAAAACGTTTTTCCAGGCTAGCTCGTGGAACGGCGTCCTGAAAGCTCTGAAAAGCGCGATCGGAATTGCCCGTGAAAATCACGATGGTCGGGCGATAGCGTAAAAGGAGGAGATGGGGGTGGAACAATTTTCATGGTGGGAAAAGTAGGGCGAAGGTGGCCACTCACATGGGAGAAAGGCAGACGCGGAAAGTGTCCAGGTACCCTTGTAGATCTGGGACACCTTAGGTAAAATGGTTTTTGGTCCGAAAGTAAGGAGAATTTGTGGTTCTGTATGAAAGTATAAATTCTGGGAAATTTTCTTTCTTTCAATGTACCTCGGCATATGACGCGGTTAAAAGGATAGTTTTCATGTTTCTGTTACACGATGGATAAAATGATTATTGGTCATTAGAATCGGAAACTTCCATATTGCGAATAAAATAATGTTGTAACGATCGTCAAGGCACGAACAGGTATTTTATTCTAACCCTAACCCTACCATTTATTATTTGTAAGGGCAACTGCGGAATAGTCTCCAAATATCGAACGGTAATGTCCCTTGCTTTGTTTATTTAAGTATAATTTTGAAGACCTTACATTGAACATTCCGTAAAGGGAGAGTGTAAGAGACTTCCGAGTAGTGTTGATATCACAATGTCAATTTGGCGTTCGGAGTTCGAATGACTATGGCTCTCCTAACTGGGCACTTTCACATCCTCCTCGTCTTCAATCTTTCTGTCTTTATCTACGCTCTGTCTCTCTCATTCTCCTACTCTCTTATACTGGTTTCCGTCACAATGTGTCACATTTTACAATACATAATTTATGAATAACTTGTCGTATTGCTTCATAGTATAAGAGCAAAGGAAAGTAGTGCCTAAATTTGAAGACTACACAACTTAAATTATCTTCCTTTGTTTGTAAAATCAACTTAGGGATACATCGATAATTCTGTGATACTATCAAACGTATCAACATAAACAGAGAAACAGGAGAACAACTGGTAATTGTCACAGATAAAATCACTCGTTATCAGGTGTAAATTAAAATCAAATGTAAATAACAAGTTACATCTGATTGTGTATCGAACCTAAAAATATTCTTATTCAACGACTACGCGAATTCTCAAGCCCCACTTCCTTATCCTCTGACGCGTTCACGATCCTCTGAGGTTCCTTCCAGGCGCGAAATTAACATCACGATAATGTGTGCTAGGTAAAGGAGAACCGCCAGAAAGAATTGCGAGTGTCGCCGAGATAAAGTACCTGAGCTGGGGGGTTTAAAAAATTCACGAGTTGTAAGGAGGGAAGGAAGCCCGACACATTGACGCAGCACTGAAGGAAACGAGGAACGGCATGCGCGCGCACGCGCGCGTGTGTGTGTGCGAGGCAAATTGTGTGGGTCTAACTAACCCAGAGAGAGAAAGGAAACGACCCAAAGAACAAGAGACATTGAGAGAGAGAGAGAGAGAGAGAGAGAGGCAAAAAGACGACCGCCTCCTCCTGAACTTTCTCGTCCCACCCCCTAGCTCGCCCCTAAGCTTCCACCAGCCCCTGCGGGGCTTCCGCAAATGTCTCACAGCCAGCGCTAATTTCGTCGAATTCGTCGTAGATTCATTAGACCGACGTAATTTCCACGAAGTGTGCGCCAGCAGGGGCGTACCGTCGAGAGGAACGAAGAGGAGGACAAGAACGACGAGGGGGCGGTGGCTGAGATGGGTGGGGCAAATGTGCGCACTTTTTACAGACGCGCGACGGCTTTAAAATAAATTCGCGGGGACTCGTGGCGCTAATTTATTAGGAAATTCATTTGCTTAGGTGACCGTATCAGAGAATGTCCCCTCCATTAAGGAGAGCCTCGCGGACGAGGGGTGCAGGAGGGGTGGGGCTTGGTGGTTGGAGGCTGGAGGAAGAGAATGAGGAGGGGGCAGGTGGAGCGAAGAGGAAAAGAAACGTGGAAAGTACGAGGCACTCGAGAGCAAAATTGGATATTTACTCGAATACGGAGGACAACGGGACGGAATGGGGCGATTAAGTCCAAACGGTGCTATATGCGAGGAATAAATTTCTGGTCTGCGCGCGAATCAAGAGGAATTGGTGAGTGTGACTTGGTGAGGGCTCGGAGGAGTGAGGGGAATGAGAGAATGAGGGAGTGAGAGTGAGAGAATGAGAGAGAGAAAGAGAGAGAGAGAGAGAGAGAAAGACGAAGAGAGAAAAGGGAAGTTTTTACATCAGCGTCAGGGACGGTATGTTTGCTCAGCACCCAACACCAACTGGCACAGAAACAAATTTGCTCTTCGCCTTTGCAGGATCTCTGTGTTTAAATCTGCCATTATTTATTTGATCTTTCTTACTTTTCTACTTATTTTACTTAAATATTGCTGATACTTTTGTTACCTTTCGAGATTCTAGTGTGATTACACCGTTTTCATGGAAATACAAGAGGAATACAGACACCATAAAATTGTTCCTTTTGTGTTCTTTAAGAGTGTCACTTTGCAATCGGGTCCTGATATTCTTTCCGTTAAAATCATGCGCCCCGAAGAAATAATTACGAAAGGATTCAATAGAAACTTCTTTTCTGAATTATTATAAATAACTACTAAAAAGTTACATATCTCATTGAAAACAAGATTCAATCTAATTCATTCGTAATCCATGCAGACGCTTTTGTACGTAGTCCAATTTTGATGGTGTTCTAATACTTTTTGGATGGTAACTGAATACACATATAGATGCACCCAGGCGAGACTCCAGAAACTCGAAAAGGATTCCACTTCAATTATCTCCGCCTTCGTAAAGATCCTGGGGAAACACAATGATACCGACCCGACACTCTTAAGCACTAGCAACAGAACGCTCCCGTTTGCGTGCTCATTTCATGCTGCACATAAAATTTCCTCTGCGTGTGTGTACCCGTAACGGCAGGCGAGGAGCCCGCGACCACCTGGCCCCACCCCATCGCATACCCACTCAGAAATAAGTTTTGTCCAGCGGAGTTAATGAACTTAATTTAGTACGATAAGCTTCCTGCTTTGGAGAATTGGACGATTGGTGTAGAGCAGTGGTTCTTAACCTTTTCAAAGTCACGGAGCACTTTTGATCAGAAAAATAATTTGCGGAACACCAACATTATTAAGATAGTTAAAATCATAAAACTAACAAAATAAGGTGTGTTAAAGCCCAAATTATGGCATTTTTACATTGACGCTTTCATAATTTCGCGGAACACCGGTTAAGAACCACTGGTGTAGAGCGTTCCGGAAAGATCGGGCGTGAAAACTAAAGCCATTGTATGGGACGAACAGTGGAAATAATGAAAATGGTCGGAACTGGCGATAAGATAGTAAAATGATAAAATTTACTTTCTCTAGGATTGGTAATAAATTACGCAGTCGGACGTTAAACTAGGAGTTGAATTTGTATATCTGTTGGAAGGCGGTAGTTATAAAGTATGAATAAATAAGTTCTTAATTGTTTTTTCTAGCACGTATAGATATGCGCCTAGTGTTTTTTCTAATAAAATGTTAAAAGGAAATATTATGGAAGGAAGACGTTGAGGCACTTGTGGGAATTAATGCATTTCAAAGTACTTGTTAAATAATATACTTATTATATAATGTACTTGTTGTATAATATTATTTTAGAAGTTAATCGAGACACCGAATTATTGTCATCTTAAATTCGTTTACTTGTATAACTCACGCAATAACTACGGTTTTCCATTAATTTTTGCAAAACGGTGAACATTTTTTACTTGATCGGGACAGTACCAGTACTTCCAGAGAATGGAACATCATGGTATTAAAAGGAATATTCCTGTTTGGAGTATTTGAAATACTAACATATTAAAGTATAATATTTTAGATAATATAAGCAAAACTCATAAATAATATCAATCAAATGTTACTGCGTAACGGTAACACCATCCAGAACAAATTTTGTAAATATAATGTAAACAAAATTCTAAACAAAAATAGAGATTCGGAGAGACACAAAAAATTCTTTCTTCAATTAAACATACTAATGAGTAATAAATACAAATAAAAACTTATCACCAAATAGAACATGAACTATTCAATTATGTCAGTATTATTACTTGAACACTGACTTTTTTTACTTAATAGATCTATTATTCTGTACATGAGCCCCCGAAAAAATTGTACTTTGGATCTTCCAAAATCTTACCTTACTCACTTTACGTGTATGAGGAAGTATCTGGCAAAAATCCCTTCTATTAATTTCTTCTCCGTTTCTCGTGAAGAGAAAGGGGATAAAGGGCGGACTTCCGTAATTTTTATCGCTTCGCGTGATTCGCATAATAACGGGAATGTGGAGTGGGAGGGAGAGTGGGAAGGGGGTTACAGATAAGGCACAGATTAGCGTCGCGGGTGGGTAATTTATTTTTTTCTGTAGGCCCACACGCAACGTCGCGTAAATGCAAAGACTCCAAACGCTGTCAAGGGTGTAATTTAAAAGAGATTTACTTGGCACAAGATTTTATTCCGAAGATTTACCTTTGAGAAACACAATGGATCTGGGAAAGAGGACGCGAGGATCAGTGTCATGTAAGAAATGTTGATTACGTTTCACTCCTAGTGAGCAATACAACAGATTCTTCTTTAATATTTATTTTACGACGCCAGGATTTCAGATCAACACTCCAGAAGCATTGCACAGTAATTCTCTTCATTATTTATTTTACGACGACAGAATCTTTCACGTGGTAATTCGCGAAGTGTGGGAAATAAAAATTTCTCCGATAAGATTAAAAGCTGGGAGCACTCCTCGAAAATCTTCTCTGACTTTTACAGATCCCCGGCTTAGCTCAGAAAACTTCTACTCGTAACTCGGTCAATGGCTCATGGAAAATGGTTAATGGTGGGAGGATCTCCACGTCAAAGGATCTCACTTCTGAGGGTGGCATTTCGAAAAAGAAATTCTCGAGGAGATAAACTCCTTGACATTCTGCCTCCACCTTCAACCCCACTAACCCCTCGGTTAAGGGGTTATTGGTTGGACACAACTGGACCGTGAAAATCTACTTCCTCGCGATTGCAATTTCGCAGAGTGCATTAAATTGCATTTGAAAGGTTCGCGTCACGGGGGTGCTTTGGGGGTGGAAATGGAAAATGCTGGTGAGGGGGTGAAACGACGTGGTCGATGTGTCAGACGATATCATTGAGCAGTGAATTGCGACTTTATGGTACTGCACAGGTCTATAGGAGAGTCCCTGCTTAAGCATTTCCTTATCGCTCTTAGAAACATTCCTTTCTTCACTAGGCAATTTAGCGCGACGTGCAATTCCGCGAGACAAAAAAATCGCGAGCGCTTTGTACCGATTGGAAACGAATTTACGAGTAACTGCGACTGATACATTGAATTTACAATGGATGGTAAAGTCGATTAAACTGGAGTCGTTTCTTATAATTTCTTTTTGTGTTTCTACTAATGAAATAATTGTATATAATTATATAATTTTCTTAGATCGCTTTTCAAAGTAGATTGTAATTATTTCGAGTCATTTGCCTTGCAGTGAAGCGTTTGCTAGAAGTATGGAGGAAAGAAGCAATGTCAATATAAAAAAGAAATTTGTACCACGATAGATCCGAGTTAGACCAATGCAAATTTTCCCCATAAAAATCAGTTACCTATTTCGTGCCACTTGATAGTTTCTACAGAATTCCTTTTTATTTGTATGCATTACACATACACAACTATGTATGTTTAAAATTACAGTTCGATGATACCTAATACTATCATTTTTTTAAGAATAAGATATAAGATTACCGAGGATTATTCTAACACATTCATAACTGAATTTAAACTGTTGTCTTTACACACGAGAAATCGAAGGAAGATTTACAAATGTTTCTTTACAATTCAAGTATTCGTTTGAACGTGTACACCTTACGCTCCCTTTCTAGAGGAAAATTCTTTTCATCCCGTCCACTCTGTTCTAATTTCTAATCCTATTGCGCGATCCTGCCAGTACACCTTTTCCCATAGAGTAGCTAGATTAAACCGTACACCGGCGTATCCTTTGCGAACACAGGCACCGCGTCGAAAAAAGAGTTCAGAGATTCCGTATCGGTGTTGCCAATCGTTTCGACATGTCGCTCGTTTTGTCGTACCACCGGTCCACCACCACGCCAATAAATTCCGTTCCTGCCGAGTCCCCGTGGAACGACACCACGATGCGAAACTATCGCTGGGAGATTTCGTGCGATTGAATCCATTGGGCCTCCGTTCGCGGGTCCTTGACACGTCCCAGAGCGCGAGCTATCGCGCGCACGGCAGAAGCAGGGAATACGAGTCGACGTTGCTCGTCATCTTTTTTATTCTATTTTTTGTTTTTTTCTTCATTGTAATATCTAACCACATTCCGCACGGAAACGCGCGAATTTTTCTCGCAAGTTTTTTCAAAGAGATTGCGAAGCCTGTCGACGGAGCCGTTACGACGCGGCATGCTGTAACGCTCCAGCGTAGGGCGTAACATTTGGAGGGGCGCAAAATTTCAATACGTTAATAATTTTTTAAATGTCTAAAAACATGAAAATTGACAACTCGATTTGTAACAACCCGCCTCTACTTGTCTCGATGCCGTCTATTTGTGGATCAGTATCATAATGAAATCTTAAGACCGTCTTAAATTCATCTTTAGATGCTTTTTAGATAATAAAATAATGCATATAGTATCTAAGATAAAGTTGAGACGATCTTAAATACAAGATCTGATTATGAATACTGATGTAGGACCTCCCTTAACCGCGTTGCATGCCGCCATAATTTTTAAATTACCCTCTTTACAAACTTTTCATTTTTGTTAAATATATTATTAAAAACAAATTAATGTAAAATGTTCTGTTTACTAAGTTTAATATCTTAACAATGTCAAAACAAATATAAAATAAAAATAAAAACTACAAAAAATATAAAAAAATACAAAAAAAATATGGAAAAGCTAAAAAACGGAACTATTATCCTGCTACATCCTCGTCGTGGTTCTGGGTAACGCTAAATGCAGACATTTTTTAAACTGTTTTTGTTCTTTGCGTCTTTGTGCTGGGGCGCACAAACGAACTCCAGCGTAGGGAGCCAAAAACGGTCATAACGGCTCCGCCTGTCGATCCACCCCTTATCGTCAGCACCCTTTTTTTGTGCAAGATTAAAACTGCTCTCACATCGGCGAATATGAAATGATGTTAAAAGTCTTTCGAACATGGGGTTGCGGTACCCACGTACAGGGTGTTGCGAAACCATAGAAGGCAGTAGGTTGGGTTGTCTATCCCTCGGTCTGCAGGCGCTCGCTCTGCTGACCGGCAAGAGAGCGTGGAGGGGGGCATGTTGCTGATCTACTCGCACTAGACCTTCATGACCGATCTTCATGACTGCCCACACGTTTTCGACGGGATCAGCGTCAAGCTACTGGAAAAGTCAATCTATTGTAGTGATACCATTTTCACGTTTCCAATCTGCAGACGCACGACTCATGTTTTACGTAGTTGTCCTTTTGAAACACCCATGACGTATTATTTGTGCCAAACCATACTTAACCCTTTGAGTGCTGAATATTCGGGGATGGTGATGATCTCCGTGGTCGGAATACTTTTTCGCTAGACTGAACTCTCTTGATTAACTATTCAAGGAGCAAATAGTAATAAGGCATAGTAATCCGTTTGCACGAGATTAAATAATTAAAGAGCGTTATAACCATGCTGTTACTAAGGAATGCACCTGTATTCATCTCACACAAAAGTAACTGTAATACTTCTATGTAGGTGACCGAAAAAGTCGAGAGACGCATATATGCGTCCATAGCACTCAAAGGGTTAAGTAGACTTCGATAAACCTTTTTCATAGATCATATTCATTTTCCGCTCATTTAAATTGTCCGCGAAAAGGTATCCAAGATTTTTCTGAACAATCTTGACAATCGCTTTATCATTCTCGTGCGTTGGTTGAGCACCGCTTGCCACATTCGAGCAGGTCATAAACGTTTTTTGATTGTACGTAATATTTTACCCATTTCTCAACGAACCCCCCTGACTTCTTCATTTAGCGGCCGGCAACTGCATGTGACATTTCCGGACTCCTTAAGTGTATGCAGAGAAACACGTCTTCAAACACTCATTGTGTTCATATTATTCTACAACAGGCAAAATAAGTCGCACTACCCATGTAACCTTAAAAGCATTGTTTCCAACTATTTAAAGAACAGGAAAAGCTGAACGTCACATATGTGCGACGTCCATTCAAACAATGCGGAATCGTAAACTCTTGTGGAATACAGTGCACTACAAATTAAAGGGCCTCTCTATTTTTTAAAGGAAAACAGTAAGCTCTTTATCGGCATATAATCAGTTTTCACAGCCAGTACGAATGTCCGACGTCAAAGTGTTAACAGTCGCCAATGAAAACTCCCTAGTTCCTTAAAACTCGATTACCACACGGTGACTCAAGAAGAACGCAAAATAAATCGCATATCCGAATGCAATTCGCTTCATCACGTGACGCTACACGCGATGTTAGACCCTCTAATCAGACACGATTACTTTCGCGAAATACAATGGTTTCGTTTTGCTCTCTGCCTTCGCCTCCCTTCGCGCGTCTGTCACGCGAAGATCACGGCGACTCTCTCAACCTTCTGCCGAGCACGCGATCTCACAACCCACTGCCACCCCCACCCTCAACCCCTATTAAAGATCCTATCTCACTCGCAATTCCACCCCAATAATTTTCTCCAATTTCTCATCCACGTTGTCCACCCCTTCCAATGTTGTTCTTCCTCCGTCCCTTCATCTTTTCGCTCGCTTGCCACCCTATAGCGTGACCAAAACTTACCACAACCCCTTCGAGGGTTCTTCGAGATCGATTCGATCGGTTCTCTTCGTAGAAATTTGTCGCCACGTGGATGGTGGAAATAGAAGGAAGGAGAAGGGTCGATGAAAACGGGTGACCCAGAATTTCGAGTATTGCTCAAACTTTCCAAATAGGATTCCGTGCATTGTAGCCTCCTGCTTCGCGGCTTGGATGCTACGAGAGAAATATGGTGGGGATGGGTTATCGGTGGGGGTTGCTGTTCCGCGGTTCGAACCGACGGTAAGACGAGCAAGAGGATGGATGAAACTCTGTGGCGCGGTAGGATGGAGAAAGGTAGGAGAGCCAGGAGAAGCGAGAGGAAGGAACGTTGTGTAGGTAACTGCGTCCTATGCGGAGATCGATTTTCCTTTAATACCCCTTCAACTACTTGTGTGGGTCTGTGTGCGTGTAGATCGAAGCATATGATAGTATATGTATATTAATATCCAGATGCCCGTGTGTGTGTATTGCTGAACATATGCACTTGTGTGGCTTGATGCAATTCCGTTATTTGTGCACACTATCTACCACTCCCTTCCCCATTCTCCTTCCATGAGTACTATGGTACGCGTGACCACGCGTACACGGTGAGAGAGCACGTATGTTCGTGAGTGTGGGTGTGTCTGTGTTTAAGTGTTATTAAGCGTATTATACGATACGCGCGCGTACGTACAATGGGTCGAAGGTGCTTCCTCGAAGGGAATGGATATAAAATTTCTGTCAAAATAGCAAATTTTCGTGTCCAACATCGATTGGTAGTATTGGACGAGATACACGGTGCTTATGTATATGTCTTAATATTTTAGAAGCAAAGAAAATCTTTCTACGACTCCGACATGAAATGCCACGATATTTCAGCATCCTTTTCTTTCAGGAGCGTGACGGTTCGAGTTTTCGAACATTTGATTTAGTCTGACTACCCCCGTGTAACGCTGTTTCTTAATGTTATGACTTTTTTCCTTTCCTTTCCTTCTTTAGAGAAGGGACGTTTAATCGAGAGGGTAGTTGCAAATTGTTTTCTATGGAGCCTGCACCCGAATGTCAACTGTATGTCTCTGCTGCAACGATAACTCCGACTCTTTCCAAGCAGAATATTTAAACATTACAATATTGCTTTCTTCGTGAGGATTGAGTTTTTTTCTGAGAATTGTCTGTCCGATCCATTCCCGCCGATCGCATTATCTTATTATGTGTATCATTTTCTGCACCTTTACGGCATTTCCGTGATGAAAAAATTTCATTCCTAAGAAGGTGTTAATTAATAATGCAACGATTTAATCGATTCATTCAAAACTATGACAAATTGCAAAGTTATTATTTGGATGAGGAAAACTGAAGAAACAGTTAACGCAAACTATCATTAAATGGAAATATAATTTTAAAAGATTCCCAAAATTAATTTATTGCTTTGTTTGCTCCACTGCTCAATTACAATGAAGCACTTCTCTTGTGTCCGTGCACGCTTCTTACTAGGTTCTGGGCTATTTAATTAGTTCCTTCGGACATGATCCATTGTTGCAGACATTCTACAAAGTAACAATTACTTGAATCATGTTTCTTTCCTCAGAAAGAAAATCACGAAAGGCATTATGCTTTTTTATTTTTATCTTACCGCTCACTTTTACCTGTGAACTGTCAAGAGTCCACTTTTTCAGCTTATTGTTCTGTAAAGAACTTGCACTTCGAGGAAGGGTTCATAGGATCATCACGTTTACATTCAAAAGTGTCAGCGAATGCCGGCATATTCGAGAGAGCCACGTTCACACTTAAGCGAAAGGGAAGGTCCACATCTTTCCCCGATGTTCTCATCTTCGACGCAAACGCTTGAGCATTAATTGCCTCGCATCGGTTCTAGGAAACATTAACAGTGATGTAGAGACGTAAACTAATGTTAGCATCGTACGTATTATAATATTATATGTATACGATGTGCTGTATTATTAACAAACAAATATTATAACATTATGCATGGTAATAATACTAGGGCGACGTTTATGCGTACACTGGGATTCATCAGTAAACAAGAATATCGGACCAGAATGCGAAGCTTTCTTAATCGATTTGGGTAAAGCAAGATGCTATGACCAAGCGACAAAGATAAGTAACAGCTAAATTGATGGAAAACAATCGTTAATCACAATTAAATAAACAGGCATAATGAAATCGAACTTCGCTATAGTCACATTTGAGAAAGTAAATAATAACGATGAGAATGTCATGTCAAAAATATTCTGCACTGAAGCATTTTAGATAATATAATAAACGTATCTTGTAACGGTTAAAGAATACATGAGTAGACACCGTAGTGGTCTCATTGTACCACCACGGAAGTAGTGAAGCCGCCTAGCGGATGAATATGTCACTAATTTCCCCCGGAAAACAGAGGGCGGTAGAAAAGGACTTTTCCGAATATGAAATTTCACCCGCGAACTATAAAAGGAGCGCACGAAAATGGAAAATTGATCGAGAGACTTCATTATCAGGAGCAATCGACTACTCAAGAACAATAAGCAGAACGGCGAATTGAAGAATCAAAGATACCCGTTACACTCTGCTTTGATGTATATTGGTAACTTCATTAAGTTAGGCGAATACATTCAACAACGATCCAGATTCATAACGAGTGATTTAAGACATGCCCATGTCTGCACAGCAATTCGATCAAATAGTTATCAACGGGTTACGAAAAAGATACACAAATATTTGTTTAGCGGTTCCTAGTCTGTTTGACGGATTACGAATTATTCTAATTGGAAAACGTACAATACGTAAAAGCAAGTGGCCTCGTAATTTAGAATACACACGGACTCGCGAATACACGCACGCATATCCTTTTTGCGATGGTGGTTACATAAATTACTCCCTTGACGGTCGTGGTTAAAAACTAGTTTCTCCTCCGTAGTCGTAAACAGTCACAAGTTTTCGAAAATGACAGCCCCCTCGCTCGACTTCATCGTAGACGTTAGTAAAGCTTCGCGGAAGCAAGCAAAACGATTCACAAACCTTCGCTATTGATTTTCAAAACTTACCATTGTATAGGCGACGAAGAATAATTTGTCATCAGCGATGTTCTCGAAACCGATCAGTTTTCGCCATCCACTGTGGCCTGAATCCTTATTTTTCTCATAAGCTTCGAAAGCAGCTACGAGGCTTATGTATTTGACAACAGCATGTGCGACGTGGAACTACGGATTGATCTGTGAGTTCTTTCTTTGACTTCACCTTTTCTCCGATAAATCTCGTTCAAGCGAACGAGAATGATTAATATCCTTACCTTGAAATCTACGTTCCCGACGCCAAATTCTTTGGAAGCGATGCTGTTGATTCTGTTTCCGTAAAAATTCAAACGTTTCGAATATTGAATTATACTTTCGGCGTCCCAGTAATCGTTTGTAGATCTCACCTGCTCGTAACCTGAGAATAATTCATCGACCTTATCCTGTTTGATTTTACAATTAGTGTGCGACTTTTTCTGTCGAAATGGACACCGACACGAAGTCCGTGTTCTTGTCGAAAGTATTACATAACTTTACGCAAAATTAAAAATAATTTTCCCTTTTTGCAATAAAAATAGATATGCTATAACGGAAAGTGTTTACGACTCATGAATTTGCACAAATATCACCAGAATTACAAAGGAAAGAGAAACAAATTAGAAAGTTTTATCTCTTACGCGTGCTTTTAGCTGCCAGCACCTTCCCACAAATAGTGCCGAGACCCGCATAGTTGATGGCGCTTGAAGAGAACGTGACAATAAAACTAAGAAACGCAGATTATGGTTCCTTTGGAATATTGTGAATCGTAAAATGTATACATACTGGGGTAACTCGACGCCGAAGGAGGGCGGTTCGTACACCGGCACGGGCAGTTCTACGAGAAAGGGCAGGTGAATTAATGAAATGTCAAACTATTGAATTAGGAGGTCACAAAGAACACAAACAGAGAAATTTCTGATTATCAGAACTAATGTTATCACCACACCCCGTTTTCCGATTATGTTCCCGTCCTTTTATCGGACCCTCTGGTTCACGCAATGAATTTTTACGTCCGCTTTAATGCACCTGCGACCTAAGATTGAATATTTTGAACAATATTTTCTAATACATGTTAGTGCAGCTCTGCTTCAATTTACCAGTTATACGCACAAGATGTTTTTCAAGCTTTTCGTATGGTCTATGGCCTACTCTACCGCGATATCTACGTAACTAGAACTAAGAAACGTTGTCATGGATATAGCCAAACCTGTTTAAACTAAAGTGTCCACATAACCATGATTATTGGGTAAAAATAGAAAGACTCGTACAATACGGCAAGAATACATTAAAATTATTTGGACTACAAATGATTACGATATTGGTCCAAAGATGCATGCGTTCTGTGCAAAAATCTTATCAGGACACTGATAGAGGTCAGACAGTTTGAGGAACGTTTTTCTATGTAATCAGACAACCAAAGCCGAGGTGGCGCCGGACTAAACATGATTTATATTGGAAAAAGTTGACACTTTATTTCAAGATCAATGAAATTAAACAAGATCGTTGCATACCAATATTATCGTCTGCATATACGTCAAGATCGGGATAATCGTCATTGGATGACGCACTCAGCCTTCTCCTGAGAAATAACGATACTATAAGTTTTTAGACTAAACGAGATATTAAACAATCACTCACATATTCCAGTTTTTATATGGTTGCTTCGACAGTAATGATAGTTCCTTAAAGTAGATCGAGCTGTCGAAATTCAAAGCGTTTTGCAAGTAGTCGTTGAGAATTGGTAGCTGTGTTTTTCAAACAGAAAGCAAAACACGAAACGTATGCTAAGGCATGAATAGATAACGACGAAGGAAAATTTTCATGTCATCGACTCATCGAACAGATGTTGACTACGCTATTGACTCAAATGATTCACTCACATCGGAATAATAATCCCAAATATTTCTCGCACTTTTGTCCCAATTGTTGTATTTCAGGCGTCGGTATATTGTATCAACATTGTCCGTTGCGATCTTTTTTGCCAATTTGCTCATCCATTCCGTTCGACTTATTTGATCCTTCAACGTACGTTCCACATCCTTGACGACATTTTTCCCCTTAGGGCATATTACATTTTCGATTAATTTCTTTGCAAAAGAAAAGAAGATTCTCATGAAGAACATCATGTAAAAAGTAAACTGCATTTACTCTTGCATGTCGACATGAACAAAAACGGTATCCTACTTATTGTTACTACAGAGCTTTCTCAACAGTTAAATATCTTACACGCGATTAAGGGGCATTGTTGTCTAGAAATTTAAAAAAATCGGTTCTGAGTTTTTTTTGGATTTTATTATACTACAGACCTTCCGAAATATGCCTGTTAAATTATAGCAATTCTAAAAAGTAACACTACCCAAATGTAAATCGCCGATGAAGGCTTTTTTCCGTGCACGATCTGTGTCCGAACGTATAAAGTTATATGTAAAGAAGTTTTTTTTCTTTCAACATAATTTTTACATATTTTCAGAGGAACAATAAATATGCGTACAATATTGGAAAACAAACAATAGAACAGTTTTAAATTGTCGCTATTCTGAAGATCACCTCCAAAACAGCACTCTAGACAACAATAGCCCCTTAATGTGCTCAAGTATAAGCATGACATTTTTTGTCATGCTGATATCGCTACACGTACCATTGCTAGAGTTTCGTTGGGAAGGAAGTGTTGAACATAAATGTAGTTGAAAACACGCTGCAAAACTCTGTCACTAACGCATGTGATCGACCTGTTTTGCAAAACACAAAACTCTCTAAACGCCTTCTAAATAATGCCTTAAAAATGATTTTATCAAACAAGTATAACATAATACATACGTACCGCGGGGGTAAAACTTTCATATACATTTTGAGGAAAAGTTTATACATTTTCACGTTACTATATACACTATAATTTTCCAGGAAATTGAAATGAAGGTGATTGCCTGTGCATGAAAAACAATTTGTCATTTTTTCTCAATTCTTCTTTGCCAATCACTCGTTAATCTTACTACTTACAGCCTAATGAAAGAACAAAAGTGAGAGCGTACTTATTAGTTCGTCAGGTGTGCGGTCGATGACTGCCAGAGTGGCCAGTAACAGGCGCATATGTAGAATGTAAACACTTGTCGACTTTACGATCTCGACGGACTTGATTTCACGAAACGTGGATTTTAAGAGGTGCAACCAATCTATCTAAAAGCCAAATGAAATATAGGTATTAGGCGTGTAGAATGAAGTAAAATATCAATTATTCTTACTGGGTTCCTACGCATGATTTGGTTGGTCCGCTTCTGTAATATATCTACAGTGAAAACCGGAGATTGCCGTGTGCTCGCCTTGACCACATCTTTGATCTGCCAGAATCACAAAATTAATGTCAGTTGGGGGCATTTTCTACAGGCTATCCTACCTTCGCGAGAGATTCCCGAAACTGTAAAATTGCCTTTACAGTCTCGTTATCGGTCTTGATAAGGTGGCTATTATTGTAGTAATTGTGAATCTCCGTTGCTATGCCGAGGAGAAATTTCTTAGACCTCGGAGATCCTGGTGTATGTACAAAAAGGTCCTGGGTAACATCTATCTAGATTGATGCAATTGAATAGGGGTAATTTCTTCAATTTGTTATAAGCGGAGAAAATTGTTTGAAGCGGGTTTGGAAGTTTAACAGATTAACATAGCCTATCTACATATTTTTGTGGCGATAACTTAATGTATGTTTTCAGATGTACAACATGGGAACACATTTCTGTACACTATTCATAATTTTGGTAGTAAGTAATCTTTTGAATAACACTGCAACACGTTACTCTTCTTTTAAAAACGAATACTGTCTTACGTGAAAAAAGTTGATCTGCTTAACTATTGTTTTTGAACTGTGGCTGCTTCACGTTTATTCATAAGCAGTGTACAGGTCGACCGAAATCAATATTTTGTGCTAAAACTGGTGAGAGTGAATAATTTTCTATTTTACATGAAAGCTTATCTATAGGGTCTATCTTTGGGTCGCTAATTATGAATCCAGAAAGATTCATTTTATGATTGGAGAAATTCAAAATGGCTGATCCTATATCTCCGCCTCAAGTGTCTGACTTTAATTTTCCATTACGAGTACATATCGAACTCGTTATGTACGTGTTTCTTCGGTCACTGATGAAAAATGTAGAGTCGAAATAATAAAATTCAAAATGGCGGATTCAACATTGCGGCTTCAAGTAGCTGACTTTTTTATTCCATTATAGAAATGTATCAAACTCCGTAAAAAATATGGGTATAGCAAGTTTTATGCAAATTCGTTGGGAACTGACTATCGCGACATGTTTGTTCGAACACACTGTATAAAAAGCTAATCTCTGCTTCTTTTCGACTTTAGCAATGGATTCTAGTGTACCGAATTAATAATGTACTTTTTTTTTGTCAAAACTACAGATATGTGTATGAGCACAAAAATGTAAATGGTCGCGACTCTTCGCGTTTATTAGTTTTTTTTGTTGTTTATTTTCTGTCGCCACCCAATTCCGCTTAAGGCCTGAGTAACACCCGGCATACACATCTAGCTACTGTTTATCAGTCCAAGAGACTCTATTGGTTTAGGTATCCCCAACGTGACTTACGACTATCATGTGTTCCTGTAAATGTGGGATGTACTTGACTCCAATGGTGAACAAACCACCTTTGCCCGTGAGACGATTGTAAAAATCATAAATTTCGTGCCACTCTTTTCGGGGCTCATCAGTGACTTGTCTGTAGAAGGTACTGCCACCAGCTTCTTTTAACTTATCCAAAAGCGGCTTTAGACCCAACTGGTTCAACTGACCTGTTAATCGATATTTTTGAAATCGTTTAGCATTACTCGAAAAATTATTTTTATGTTATTCTCGACGTTTTAGTATTAATTCAATGTTTGCTTAATCCCGTTCCATTCACATCCCAACCAGTTCCATGCAAATGTCAAACATTACAACATTTGCGAGACAATTGAATCAATGCAGATGACTTGGGACAGTAAACAAACAGAACTTACGCTCATTCATGCATGCTTTGAATTGGTGCTTGGCCCATCGAATGGGAGCATTGTTTATCTCCTTGGGTGGCATGTTGAGATAGTCTAAAAAAAGGTTTCCCCTTAACAAATGTTTTACGCGGCACTTTTTTTGTGTCCTTGCTTTTTCCTTACCGATCACTTTTGCCTGTACAATGGATTTCATACTTTCGAAATGAAACCACGTGATGTGGCCTTCCGGAACGTTCGTTTTCGTAAAATTTCCACAAACATATTCATAAAAATCGTTGCATGGATTTACCGCACTGTTCATATTGCTTTTCAGTATTTTAGCTGAAATTTCTTTAATTATTCTCCGAGGCTTGATCCCTTGAGAATGTGAACATAAATCAGCTAGGACTTACAAACAACGCGACATTGATCCGTCTGGCACACATCTGCTGGAATTCTGGAGCTCTGACTACCAGAAACAACTGGTCTTATAATATTTAGAATTATTATAACCGACAGTAAAGAAAATGCACTGTTCATTTTAATTAAATGCAATAAACTATATTCTAAACACGGATCGGCACTTATTGTTAGTTAAGGTAAGCGTACTACCGACTACAGAGCGTCAAAAAGTTCAAATCTCATAGTAGAAGCGGGAAATGAGTTTGCTCTAAAACTCTGACTGTTTAAATAATTATCTACGGCGGACAATATGAGTTTCCGCGTTCGTGACCTAACCTCCAACCGCCGCTTAAGCAAATAAAAGATTTATCTGTCTTTGCGTTAGAACTTTTTGAAGTTAAGGACGACGTTATATCTTTCTGGAAAGCGTAGAAGGTCATGGGAGATAAATTTCATGTTTACCACCTTTGTAGCTGCGTATAAATTTTATTACTTAACTTAACGATATTTGCAACTTCACTTTTAACTACGCGTTAGTGTTAATACATGTGATAATTCTGGAATATTCCATAGAAACGTATAAAATTAAATACAATATAATATTATAAGCGACAATAAAGAATACGCGCCGTTCATCTTTGTTAATTCCAATAATGCTCTGAACCCTAAACGGCACTTATTGTTAGTTAAGGTAAGCATACCACCGATAACAGTCGAAACCTCATTTTCGAATTGAAATTTGCGGTTGCCTTGAAACTCTGACTGCTTAAATAATAATCTATCACGGATAACAGGAATTTCCGCGTTCGTGTTCTAACTTTCAACCATCGCTTAAGCAAATAAAAGTTTATCTACTTTTGCGTTATAACTTTTTAAAGGCTATGGCAACCGTATACCTCTTCGGGAAGCGTGGAAGGCCGAGGCAATTAAATTTCAAGGTCATTTGCAGTTGTGTATACATTTTATTATTAATTTAACGCTTTTTACCAACGCGTCAATATATCACTGCTCCCATTGCATCAATAAGTCATACGTCTAAAAATTTTCGTTGAAGAAGCAAATACTAAGCACAGACCCCAACTTTGAACAAGGTATTATTAATATTAAGTGTCCTTCTACTTCAATATCTGATAATTACTTTTCAGACTCACATCCCAAACACGAAAATCTCCAAAAATTTGAAAATTATAAGCACATACGTAGAGTAATCCTATCTAACACTGAAGCTTCTTTTTGCATCGACTAAAAAAAGCTTTTCAGGGGTGAAACCACTCTTGAAACATGAAACGGCCTTCTTATTCTTTGCGGTATAACACATAAAGAATATGAGATACGGAAAAATATTCTAAGCAAATATTTTATAATATTTGTATGCGTGTAATACGTTCTAAGAAATAGAATCTCGAAACATTTGTTTATTTTTGAGAAATTGCTTACCGCCATCTGACTTTAACAAACTTTTTATTGACCGTTAGAAAATGAAAGATGGAGTATTCCAATGCGAATTCAGCAATGTCTATATTATTCAGGTAATTATTTTGCATTAAATTATATATATTCGGAAACCATAGACCACGGCACATATAGCACGCAGTATGGACATTCTGAATAAACGTACTGGGAATAATACACTTTTTCCCTACTCTTTGTGCTTATTTCTTTTAATTGCGAAATAATAGAGAATAAAGAAATGTGTATGGCACATTTCTGTGGATCTTCCACTTACTTATCCCAATCCTACAAAATTTTGTATGCAGCTCTGCTGTTTAGTAATAGTGTATCACGTTTGACAGAAATCTATCGATATTTATGTATTATCACTTCCGTGCTATTATATTCAAGATTGTCAAATCTCCAGGTTAAGTAATAAAATCCTATACATAGCTGTAAGTGATAAACTCGAAATTATATGTCACGACCCCCCGGCCCCCCACGTATTGAAAAGCCATTTGTTTACGTTGTTCACGTCTATAAAGAATTATAACGCACAAGCACATAACACTATGATTTGTCTAATTCTAAAAGATGCAGGCGCGGTGGTTAACTTTGCACACGTAGCCGAAATATATTTTTCGAGCCCGATTATTATTTCAGCGATCAGAGTTTTGAGGTGTTCACAATTTCGATTCTGTTATGAGACTTCGAATATTCGGCGTCCAGAAATCGGTGATGCTCTCACTTTAAGTAATAATTAATGCCACTTAGTGTTCAGAAGATACTTTTTTGCGGTTTAGAAAAATGGACAGTGTGCTGTTCTCAATGGTGCTTATAATAAATCTGATCGTAAGACCAGTTGTTCCTGGTATACATCGATCTAAACCTGTTGTTAAACAAGAATTGTGCCAGACGAGGCAATGTCATGCTTTTTGTAAGTCCCCGCCAATACATGTTTACATCTATAAGGGTTCAAACCTCGGATAAAAGCTAAGTACATTTCAGCTAAAATGCTCAAAACTACTATGAAACGGGAGGTGAGGCCTTGTTATGATTTCTATAACTATGTTTGTGGAAATTTTGGCAAAAACAATGCTACAGAAGACTACAACTCGTGGCTTTATTACGACGGCATCAAACGCAGTATACAGAAAAAAGTGATCGGTAAGGAAAAATCGAAGACATGAGAAAAGTGCCGTTTTGTAAGAAAGGAATCATTTGTTAAAGGAAATCTTTTCTAGATTATCTCCTCAAACCATCCAAACGGGTGAAAAATGATCCTCTAAAATGGGCCAAATTTCAGTTCAAAGCATGCATGAATACGGGTAAGTTGTTTTTGTTTACGACGCCGCATCATCTACACCGATTTAATTGTTCCTAAAAATTGTTATGATGTTTGACATTTAAATGCAATTGGTTGAGACACGTATTAACGCTGCATCAATGTTAAAGCATCGAAAGTAACATATGCAGAAGTCATACGTCGAGTGATGTTAATCAATTTTAATATTATTGATTAACAGGGGAGTTGGACCGTTTGGGTGTTAAGCCACTTTTCCTTAAAATGGAAGCATCTGGTGGCACGGGCTTCTACAGACGAGTCATCCATCGGTCGTTTAAAAAATGGCACGAAGTTCATGATTATTACAGACGTCTCACGGGCAACGGTGGTTTGTTCACTATTGCAGTCAGATACGTACCACTCTTGGAGGAATACGCAATAACCGTAAGCCCCATTCGAGATACCTAAACAACAACCAGTATTGTCCCTTACATTATTAGAAAGTAGCTAGTAGCATATGCCGGCCGCTGCTCGGCCCTGATGCAGCTAGGGTATAGAAGGGAACAAATGAAAGAAAAAGGTTAATAAACAATCAGAGGAAATAAAAATAACTCGAAGCATGCGCGAAAAAGAGGACGGTAAGGTGAAAGATATGGAGGGCAAATGAAAACTACATGCATATACAGAATCCAAAATCAGGGTTCTCTATGAAAAGAAAATCGATCTGATAGAATTCCATAACTAAAGCCGGAAAGAAGCCGTTTAGCTTTATCTACAGGGTGTCCCGGAGAATCTTTCGCGAGGACGTAGGGTGGCTTAAGATAAACACAAGAGTCCTGTGCCGTTATTCGAAATTCGCAATAATTGTCGAGATAATAATGTTAGAAGATCAAAGAGCATGCCAAGCGAAAAGGCGGAGCGCTCGGCGGCTCGAGCTATAGCCTGCTCAGCTTATTGTTAGCCAGTATGTAGTGGCTGCCGCGTACGACACGGAGAGGTGTCGGTCTCCTAGGAGAACAACAGACGGTAATACTGTTGTTTAGGGGACCCCCATCCGATGACCTTCGGAATAGGCTCATTCGATGCGTATTTGCATTAGAAACAACTTTATCCTCTGACAAAATTGGCGGTCTCCTCTCCAAAAGAAGATATTCAAAATCCAAAAAACGATTTGAGACCAAAATTATGAATAGTATGCAGACATGTGTCACAATATTGTACACTTAAATACATAAATTCATCACCACAAAAATGGATAGACTCTGCTATTCGGTTAAATTTCGAAATCTGCTCCATATATTTTTCTCTTCTTTTTGTAAGATACGAGTGATTTATTCTAATCAATTGCATCAAACTAGGTGGATGTTGTCGACAACTATTTTATCCACACATCGGCGGAATCTCTTCAGTCTAGTGACATAAAGAGGTACAAGGAATTTCTTATGGACATAGCAACCGAGATATACGATTATTGTTGTGACAACTTTCTTACCAAGGGCAAGATTCTTGACATAAGTAAAGTGATACATTTTCGGAGCTCACTTACGACGGTAAGATCGTCTATAGAAACTGTTCAGAATTGAAATTAATTCACTCCTTCTGACAGATCAAAAATACGGTCGAGGGAATCGCACAGAATTTTACTATAGAAAAGCTCCAGGCAGAAACCGAAAAGATACTTCACAGAAACTCAGTAAGAATTGTAACGTACAGAGTGGTTTCGTCGTGACGGTGAAATCGACAACTAACAGTACGACCATCAAACCGAGATGCTTTTACTAAATTTATAGAGGCCTAACCATGCATATAGTCAGTGACGCAATTTTTCATACGCCTAATAGAAGTTGATAATGATAAAATATGTAATATTTAAGTTTGCACATTTAGTAATTGTCGAACTTTAATAGGTGTATGAAAAGTTTCGTGACTGACGGTATGTTGTTGGTGGGAGTGAGTGAAAGAGACTTTCTCTGCCATAGCGTCAGTGTCCGTATCCTATGTCCGGCACCTTGCTCCTTTCTGCTTATTGCTAGATTAAGCCTTTAGGATTAGATTTTAGGATTAGATTAGGCCTTTCTGATTAGATCAATCTCCATAGCTGCTACTGTTTTGCCTAATTTTTTAACAAACAATGAGCGCCGATTAAAACCTTTAATCTAGCTTATTCCTTATGGTTAGATCTTGCCAATTAGGCGTACGAAGCTCGACTGCTTTGAAATTCATCAAATTCGGCACTTTCCCCTTCTTCTGCTCTTCCTCCTCGTACTCTCCTCCCTACATTTTCATTTTGTCTCAGTCCCCTCCCTTCATGGAATAATTGTTTTATCTCACTCTGCGCGCTTACTGTCTATATTTTCCTTGGCTTTTAGATAAATTGGTTGCATCTTCTAAGGTCCATGTTTAATGAAATCTCCACTGTTGAGATCGTAGACACCACCCCCATTTATTTGAAAAATTTACCCCTGTTTCTGGCCACTCTGGAAATTATCAAGCAAACACCTGATCAAGTGATAAGTACGCTGTCAATTTTGTTCTTTTATTGGACTACAAGTAGTACGAATATTGAGTAATGAGCAGAGAGGAATAACGAAAAAATGAAATTCAATTTTGAAAGAATTAAATCTTATTTTTCGTACACAGGTAACCACCTTCATTTTTACTTCCTGGAAAGGTATATTATGTATAGTAACATGAAAATGTATGAGCTCTATCAAGGAATGCACCCGAAGGCTTTATCCTCGCGGTACGTACGCACTACGTTACACCTGCTTGATTCAAACATTTTCAAGGTATTATTTAAAAGGGGTTAAAAACATTTTGGGTTTTATAAGACAGGTCGACCGCATGCGTTTCTGACAGAATTTTGACGCGGGCATTCAATTACATTTATGTTAAATACTTCCTTCCTAAAGGAACTGTACCAGTGGTAAGTGTAACGATATCCACCTGACAAAAAATTGCTGTACCTTCATTTGTATTACGTCACAGTGAGATATAAGAACCCGTGTAACATATTTGACTCAACCGAAAACTCTGCGGTAAGAAAGTGGGATATCCATTCATTTCGATATTGATGTGCGATGATAAACAGAGTCTAGTTTTTAATTTTCTATTAAGCTTTTTGCGCACAAAAATTAATGAAATGATGTAAATTATACTAAGGGACAGACAATCGTTTCTGATGTGGAACAAATGTTAGTTGCTCAAATACATCAAACACGATGGATGAGCAAATCGGCAAAAAAAGTCGCAGAGGAAAATGTCCATGTGGCACTCAGTCGCCTCGATTATGATAACTGGGACAAAGATGCGCCTAACCTTCTACTGTATTATTCCGAGGTGAGTGAAGCATTCGATTCAATTGTGCAGTCACCATCTTTTCAATGAGTCGATAAAATGAACATTTTCTTTCGTCGCTATCTATCCTTGCCTTAGCGTATATTTGACTTTGCGATTTCTGTTTGGAATATACAGCTCCCAATTACCGAGGACTACTTAGAAAATGCTTTGAACTTCGACTCATCCGTCTATACTGAGGATCTATCACTGCTAACCAAGGACTGGAGAAAAAACATGCCCAAGTGAGTGCTTCTTCAATATCTCGTGTAGTCTCTGAAACATATTGTATCGTTATTTCCTAGGAGCAGATCAAGGGTGTCATCCAATAGCGAGTATCCTATTGGTGATAAATATGCAGGCGATAATGTTGGTATGTAAGAATCATTTCTAATTTCATACAAAAATGTTTTCGAAATTTTCTCAAGTACAGTAAGACCTGTTTTTATGCGGTCCTTTTTTGTGCGGTTTTCTTTTATGCGATTTTTTATGTGCGATTTTTCCATTTACCGCATAAAAAAAGTTTTTTTAAAATGTGTTGCAAACGAAAACCTTATGAATTTACGCGATATTTTTTTTGTGTGCGATTTCTTTTATGCGGTCCCTATCCCCCGCACAAAAACAGGTTTTACTGTACTCGTATATCAGTAACCCCCGTAAGTTTTTTCCATACAGTATGCATTGTTACAGTACTGTTTTTAACCTAATCTACTCCTGGCGTATGGTATGACTAGCTCTATTTCCGATCAATAATTATGGTTAGTTCGGCCTTTTAGTTTGGATAGGTTTGGCAATATTCATGACAAACGTTTTCGTTTGCTGGTTAGGTAGTTATGTTGATTAGGTATTTATTGTTGGTCACGGTCAAGTAAGCCATATGGTAACCGATATCACCAAAAACGTCTTGTGTGTAAAATCGAAAACGGAAGTGCAATTGCAGCAACATGTATTCGTAAAACGGTACTCGAAATGACGTTTCTTGAGAATATATTTCGGTGCGCGTACAATATGTAGAGGATGATTGGACCGATAACTGGATAATGAATGATTCACGCTACATCCTGTCAATGATTTTTGACCATGCCACAATCTTGTAATCTAATCGTTTCAAATGGACCATTGATTCACTTGCCTTTTCTCGTAGCACTGCCCATGTTGTTACACCAATTGCCCTTCTTCGGCGTCGACTTGCCCGAGTATGTATAAATATTACAAATCGCAATGTTACGAAATAACCCGAATCTGCACTTCTCATTTTTATTGTCACGCTTGCCTTCAAGAGCCATCAACTATGCGGGTCTCGGCACTATTTATGGGGACATCCTGGCAGATGTAAACGGTGGTAAGAAACAACAGCCTTCTCCACTTTCATTTGTAATTCTGAAGACATTTCTAGAGAGTCAGGTAGTGTTTGACCAATGTTGCCAATGAAGGAATTCTTTTCGCATTACTTGAAGTTGTCAATTCGTACTAAATTCATACCAATGTCTAAGTGTATACCAGTGTAAGTGATCGAATTCGCTATAAAAGATACGACGTAGTACTAGATCTAGTACAAGTCCACTGACACTGGCAACACTGTGTCCGACTGAAGGCCAAGGTCCGAATTTTATTTCGGTTTCGCTTGCAGCCACTTTTGACGTAAGATAAATGTTATCTTCAGCTCCAGGCAGATTAGTGATAATTGGATGCTGTGCGACGTGCATTGATGTCCACGTGCATGAGTTCTTTTCGAAATAACTGATGTTTACTAGGCCCCAACGCAAATACTTTCCGTTCTAGCATACCAATGTCTACTGTAGAAAGGGAAATTATTTTTGCCCGGATTTAATCATTCCAGTTGGACAGTAAAATTAAATAAGATAAGGTTCGTCGGTTATTCTCAGATTGGCAGCACAGTCAATATACAACGAATCATTGGGACGCTCACAGTGTGAAGGGATATTCGGATCGCTTGGATTGCTACGCAGAGAAAATCGCTAACGTCCTTTCCAAGGAATTTGCGCCAACAGTAGAGATTAACGTAAGAGTATTCACTATTTTCAGTAGCTCGGACCAGATCTATCGAAGGAAAGGTCAAATAGAAAGAAAATTCTGACAGATCTGTCCAACGTTGTAGGTCCTCCATCCTGTTGCACAATACAAGAGTCTCGTAGCAGCATTGGAAGCTTATTGGAAAGCTCAGCTTGCGCGCCGCGATGGTTGGCGCAAAATAATACATTTCGAGGACATCGATGGTGACAAATTATTCTTCATCGCTTATGCAATGGTGAGTTTTCAATATCAATAGCAAATATTCTCTATCGTTTTCCCTGTTCCACGAAGCTTTACTAACGTATACTATGAAGTCGAGTGAGGTGGCAACCATTTTCGAAAATCCATGAATGTGTTTTATGGATAAAGGGACAATGTGATTTGTAGGCACAACCGTAAAGGAAATGGCTTAAGCGGTTGTCATCGCGAAAAATGTTCGCCCGCGCACGCATGTGTGTTTGTGGCCATGCATACCCTCGATTTCGAGAAACCGGCTTTGAACCAATCTGAACCAATTTTTGCACAAAAGCCAAGTATATCACTGAGAGTTGACATGAAAAGTTGTGAGGAGTCGTTTTGAACCGCTAGAAAATCTTTGGAAAATCAAATACAGTAAAACCTGTTTTAGAAACAAATCACATACAAAAAAAATATCGCGTAAATTCATTTCGTTTGCAACACATTTTAAAAAAACTTTTTTTATGCGGTAAATGGAAAAGTCGCACGTAAAAAAATCGCATAAAAAAACGCACAAACAAGGACCGCATAAAACCAGGTCTTACTGTATTGAAAATTTCATATCTTTGGCACTATTCATTGGAATCGGGAAACAATCGAGGTATACAAGTAAATACAGGGTGTTTGACATAAGATGACGGAGCCGAAAGTTGGAGATAGATTGGGTAAAACCGAGAAGAAAAGTCATATACCATAATGTAAAATTCGCAATAGTTATCGTGATATTAATTAAAACGCGTGCGCCAATGAGCGGTAAGACGGCCGCGGTGGCCAGGTAGCAACTTGGTCGAGGCGAAGTCAGTGAACGGCGATCGACAAGAAGCGCGCGGCGAGTGAGGACTTGTCCGTCGCTCTTGCCCCTCGCCGCGCGCCGCCCTTCTGCATTTATTAATTCTCAAACGTTGTTTTCTACCAATTTAATTATTAGAAATCTTTCTCGTTTGGCCATCTCATCCGACTTTAACCTAATCTGTTTAGTAAGACTTATGCCATAGTCGCATATCTTTTCTCATCGATATAACGCAAAGGTTTGAATATTAGTACCATATTTGTACTGTCCATAGTATTATAATATTTGCGTGATATTAATACATTAAAGGCGGGAGTCGTAGTACTACGATCTAAATTTTTTTATGATTACACAAAATATCGCCCGCTCTAGGACGAAAAACGAGGCGGGGCGGTCGCCGCGTTACCTAGCATACTTTCGTCAAGATCCCCCGCCTTTAATGTGTTAATACAGTACCGTATGCTAATATATAATATTATAATACATACGATACTAATATTAACTTGGGTGACTTTGTAAAATCTGCTGCTCCAATGTAATTTGCGTCGTAATTGCGACAGCGAGCATTTCCGTAAAATACACGAATCTTCATTGTTCCTTGAAAATCAATTCTTCACAAGAATCCTCGTCATTTTCAATTTTGCCTTATTCAATGTGTCTTTTTCAAATGTTCCTAGAGCCGGTGCGCGGCAAGTAACACGGGGATGTTTCCGCTGATAACGGACGCATCGGGGAAATGCGTAGACCTTCCAGACAGCGTAAATGTGAACGCGGCTCTCTCGAATTTGCAGGCTTTTTCCGACACCTTCGACTGTAAACCTACGGATCCCATGAACTCTTCACCGAAGTGCGTGTTCTTCCATGAACAATAACGTAAAAGAGTAGACTCTTGTCAAATTGTTGGTGAAGGTGCGCGCCAAGGGAAAAGTGAAAGATCATGGTCTCTCCTGTCGTTCTTTGCTTTCGGGGTAGAAAAAAATATTCTTTTAGTAATTGTTATTTTGTAGAACGTTTGTAACAACCGATCAAGCCTAAAGAAGTTCATGAAATGGGTGAAAAGTTATTATGAACACAAGTGAAGTACTTTATTGTAGTTGGACACTAAAACCACGAAACCAATAAAGTAATTTTGAAAATTTCTTATAATTATATTTTCACTTGATGATACTGGTGTGTTAATCGTTTCTTGAGATTTTCAGCTACGACTGTAAAGGGTGTAATTAAGGTAAGCCTCAAACTTTTTCTAGTCCCTATGCCACTAATTAATTTACACTCTGCACGTTTTATTCTCAATGAAAATTGCCCTTTGTCACCCCAGAATAATCAATGCACAATCCCACTCTGAGTAAACGAATGTTTTCCTTTCCTTATACTTATCCTTCCACGTTTGACACACAAGTTCTCGAATCTCTCCAGTCAGCACTCCTCCTTTACAAATCCACAAAGTTCGATTCGACGGTAACGAAGTCCAGGAGCGTAATAGAAAGAGGAACTGAGAGTGTTGTAGCGATGAATTGGGAAATGGAAAGGGGGTAGGAGGATGGCCCGTTGCAGAAATGGCAGGCGCAAAAAGGTGAAGTGTGTCCTTGCATTGTGCTTGGTGACCTCCGACCCCGTCAGTCGTGCCAACGACGCGAAAACAAAAGTCACTTCACCACCCTGGTCCACCATATCCGCTCGTCCTGCGCTTCCTCATCCCTCTTTCTCTTTCTTCCTGCCCTTCTTGTCTTTCTGCTTTTACTCTGTGCACCCCCTTCATCCCTCCTCATCCTCATTCATCCCTCGCTTTTACCAGATTCTCGTAGCTCCTTCCGCGAAACCCTGGTCTCACACCCCACCCATCCCTTCTCACAAGGAAGTGGTTTTCCGGTGCAGCGCCAGGGAAATCCTCGTGTTGACGCGCTCCGAACAAGTCCACGTTGAGTCCGTGAAATTTTCGGGACGGGTCACTCCGACGCCTGCTTCTTTTAACTTGCTCGTTCTCCGAAATCCACTCCCTCCTCTCCACCACCCCCGCCATTTCTGCTTTCTCTTATTCCGCGTCCCTTATTTGTAGTCGTGTCTCTTGCTGCCTTTCGAGGCTCCGGCTGCTATTTCTCGTTCCGGTTCGAGAAGTCACCAAAGGATGAATTTTTGAGGTTGTAGCTTTCTTGAAAGTTGCACGAGTGAATACACGCACTTTCGCGTTTATCGAGTCACTCTTCTCGGAGGACGAAAATTTTGTGTTCGTTTTACGAGGGTTTCATTACAATGTTTGTTACTTTGTTGTTTGTTATCTTGTTTCGTTCGTTACATTCATTTTTTTTATTCTTACTCAGGCAGATACTTATTGCGACTTAGTGCATAGGAGTGGGAGGGCAATGGCATGTTAATACTTAAATAGAAAAAAATCATTTTTCTTTCACTCTGAATAATAGATTGGAACTTTACACAATAATATACAGGGTGCGTTAAAAGTCCTGGAACGTTCCTTGCTTTTCCAATCCAATGTGTATTTTTCGACATATTCCAGCATTCCGGGAGTTTTGGCGCACCCTGTATATTTCACGTTTAATAATTGTTCTCTTCTCTATAAGAACGTCAGCACAATGTTGCAGAATTATGGTAAAAATGGCAGAAACGAGAGTGAAAATTATTTTATTTCATTATTATGTAGGAAGGTCGAGTGATCTAAAGGGACCTGTTTCAGAATACATTGAAATATCATCCGCCGTTCCGTTTCCCTTTCTTTCTTACTTATTGTTAATTCTTTTTTACGCTCTTAGACTCGTTGGTCCAACGTCATAAAAATTTAGATTTTCTCCCGTTTTCCTTGCTCCAAACGCTCCTCTTCATTTTAAATTACAAACGTTCCATACAACTATATGGTCTCGTATATACCTCTCTACCATTTCAACATCCTCGAGAACGACCGGAAAAGGTAGAACCCTTCCTTTGATTCTACAGCCTTCGAGGTGCTCTTTTATTATGGGAGCTTTTGCCTCAACCTCATTCTTCTTCTTCTTCTTTTCTCCTTCATTGCTACACTCTTTCACCCCTCTTCATCCTCTAACTCACCCCTTCAACCGTTTCTCAAGCAGCGGGGGGTCGGTGACTTTTCGCATCAAGGAGAACTAGTCTGGTACCTCGTAACTACTCGAGAGATCATTCGAAGGATCTGCTAGAGAAAGAAAGAAAGAAAGAGAGAGAGAGAGAGAGAGAGAGAGAGAGAGAAACAGAGAGAGAAATGGAACGAATGAGACAATATTCATCCTTTGATGTGCCTTTGAAAGCAAATAGCTCGAAAGTCCTCCCCGTAACGATCTATCGACGGCCAGTTGACGTTCCAATAACGATAATTGAAATCTCCTTTCCCTCCCATCCCTTTTCGCTGCCACCTCCGTGAGGCAGGTAGCGGCGAAAATGTCCTAGTGGAGGGAAAGGGCGCGAATCGGGGGTGAGCCCCAAAGAGAGAATAAAACCAATTCGATGGAGAATCCGCTTAAAGTGAAACTAACGTACGTTCAAGGTAGTGAATTGGTGAGGAGTGGCGATGGGAGCTAACTCGGATTAACGCCGATTGGCCGATGTGGACGATCCGTCACCAGTGAAAAATTGAGGTAGGTTGGAAATTATGGAAGAGGGCATGTGAAAGTAATAGTTTAGAAAATTATGTTGGTTTTTTTTTTGTTTTTGTAGAGCTGGATTAATCACGAGAGTAATGGTTCTAGTAGTGGTACTGATCCATTTGAATTTTACAACGAACTTTTTGTCAATCACAAATTCGAGGAGGTAGGCCTTCTACAGATGGAAAACTTGCGAGCAGTCAAAAAATATTCTTTTCATCATATATCAACCTCTTGCTCTTATTATCTCCGATAACTAGGGACTTCTAAGCCCTTCGCTAAATTTGAATTTTGCACTTCATTTACTAGAACGTTTCATCCCCTAGAATTGAGTAGGATTTTTCAGATATTAGGTTTTGTCTTCTCTGATACATACGATTGTGCTAAGTTTGAACATTCTACGTCATCCTTAAGTAGTCAAGATACACTTGAATTTCCTATTTCTTTCACACCTGACGTTATGCCGGCACTTTAGCAAGTTGTTTATTTTCCTTGTCCAATCTTCACGCATGCGCGCAATTTTATACAAAAGATTTGTAAACGGAATATATTACCATCGACCACGGTTCACCGAAGTGTTCTTACTATTACCGCACTGACGCCAGATTTACGAGTACTATATCTCAAAAACAAAATTTCCCGGTATTTGCCGAATCACATATGGGTTTCGACGTTTAACCCTACACTGAGAGAAAAGTATATGATATATCTAACTATAATGACATAGTAACAAAATTATAGTTGGAAATATCATATTTATGGTAAATGTTACCATAATGTCGGTAATAATTATGATAGAGGCATAGTATAACCAACTATATTATGTTTTTACCAAAAATATTATTTCAACGAAAAATATAATATGGTTGAAAATATATAATAGTAAGAAAAGTGATTATTTTATGTAGTTAATATTACCAGAATATTTCATACATAGTGATAGAACTAACTATATTCACATAGCACACTTTACTATACATATGATAACAAGAACAAAGATAATAGTTAATAATATAACCATTTGTATAAATCGTTCATTCTACTATATTTTGTATGGTAAAGTGAACTATAAAAATATGTTTGAAGGCAAATTTAACTATGAAATATAGTGAGATTATAGTAAACCCAACTATTTTTTTCTCTCAGTGTACAGCACCACCCACCGCAATATTCACTCACGAGTGCAGACAATTCTTTCAAAAGAACTAATTGAAAACCACCGCACGATCCACTCAAGGAACATTTCCCCATCCAGTCGAACTATCCTCAAAGCATACACGGACGGAATAGTGGAGAAACTATCGTTACTCTCCCTTCCTATTTCAACCCCCTCACCTCACGATCACCCCAAGCTTTCACTCGACCAACTCTTAACCGTCGGAACACGCAGACCCCGGAGCGAATTAGCCGGCGCAAGGCCAAACTAGTTCCTAATGGCGATAATTGTTACGCCTCAAAGGCAACCGGGGCCAACGACTGGCACGCGCAGAAACGGATTGTAACTCCCTTAAAATCTGCTGCTCACGGGGTGGTGGCTGGGCGGTGGCTAGGGGGTGGTTCGAGGTAAAAGCACTCGGGTGTGCGTGTCGCGTTGGTCTAGGAGTTAAACCGACATTCGCGCGTGTGTGTGTGTCGAAAAGGGCATGAAGGGAGTGGAGGGTGGCTCGGGGTGAAAACCACCCCCTCCTCCGAGTTGTCGCAACCTTCTCACCAACCCACCCCCGGATCCATCCTCTTGAAGCCCAGTAATTAATCTTGGCCGCCGACTCAGTTTCCGTTTCGTGCTCCGTGGGGGTTGATGCCGGGCAGACCTCAATGGGCCGCCCACTACCTCCTTCGTCCTCCACCTCGCGTCCTTTTCTCCGGCCGTCCCTTTGGCCTTTTCGCACGCACCCACACGAGGAAGTGCGCGTACGTGAAATTTCTGTCCGGCCACATTTCCACGCGAAGGGAATATTTTCACCCCTAGGCACCCCCTCCATCGCTTTTGTCTTGCGCTGACCTTCTTTCGGACATGTTTCCTTTTTCCCCTTTTCAGCTTTTATTTTCTTGTCACTCCTTTGTTGCTAAACAAGGCAACAGTATCCTCTTTTCTCTTCTTCTCCATCCCTTTCTCTCGGTTTTCTTCGTTCTCTCTCAGTCTTTCTCCTTATACTTTAGCGTGTTCACACGCACTCGCAAAGGTCTAACCCCCTGCTTTCTCAGGAGGCAAACGCGAAGGCTCATAACTTCTCTGTGAAGTTGTATGAAAATATTGATCCTGTCGGGCGGCCACCACCGACGCTAAGGGGAGCCGAGGAGGCCGCGTGAAGAAAATGGAAAGAGGGGTGCGTGAGGGGTGGGATGATGGAAGGGGTTAATATTGTTCCGTCGTGCCGCAGGGGAGAGGGATCGAAAACTTGTCTCTTACTAGGCATTTTTCTCCCTTAATTACGATCCAGCTGGTATTTATTCAAGGACCATGCTCCATCCTCTTTGCCGGTGCTGTACTTTAAAAAGAAAATCGTCGAGAATGGTAAACAAGAGAGGAAGGCGTGGCAAAGAGGAGGATTGGACGAATGTGAAAACGATAGGAAGCTTTGTCTTAACTTTTCTTCACCTTATCCACTTCAACCCCGTCTCACCCCTTTCTTACAATAAACTCTTCAGCACAATGACTCAATTCAAATTAGACCTGGAGTTCATTCGCCAACTTCATTCGTCTCTTCCTTTGCGTAGGTCCTTGCGCAATTTTACGTCTCCACCTGTGCGACCTCCAGCCACCCCTAACCACCGCGCCTCCGCCACACCACTTCCTCGCCTTTTCTGCTATCGCCGCTGTCCTCCGAGTGAAAAGGAGGTCTCGCAGGAAGCATGGAGATACCTTGAATTCCCACCGAGGATCGGGCTCACTTTGTCAAGGATACGCTCCTTTGCATACGGTTATAACATTGAGAAGGAGAGAGGCGAGAAGAGGATCGCCTAGCTATCCGCGCTGCCTCAATAGCGAGAATAAAAGGTATGCATGAGGCTGAATGTCGTGCCGTAAAGGTGTTCTTAAAAGTATTTCCTTGTGAAGTCCCCGGGGCTATGCTAGGCGTGAGGTGGTCCCGACCAATCGCAGAGTTCCAAGGAAGAGGGAGAAATTCAGAGAAAAAGAAATATTAGATAATGTGTCAAACGATGTAAAATTATTTCATCGATTTAAAGCTTTCTGTGGTTTTACTTGAAATATAACACTATTATTAACAGCAATGGCATATCGCAATTTTTTGTAGTAATTGGATTTATTACGTTATGTTGTCTAACAGAATAAAATTGAAATTTTGACACTTCGCTACTAACAAGAGAGTTTCTACAGAACCTTTCTGAGGATACGGGGTAGCATAAAATTGAACACATTTACAAGGTAATATTTTGCAAATGACGCAGGTAACTTTTGTTAAGACGTATCGTTTAACAGTTGTAGGTTAGTTAATATTAAACATCAAATTGTTTTCCGCATTCGATTGGCCTTTGTAAACGGGCACCATCAGGGCAACGAAGATTGCAAACTTATCTTTTTTCATGAAATATATACCGGTACAATATTGTTTGAAATATTATTCAGTTACGGTTCATTAGTTCCAATGCCACAACACGACAATTGGGGCAATACAATGTTTCCTTATTTTGTCAAGCAATGTTTAAAGGCACTGATAGGCGATGTAAACAAAATAATTAACGCGTACAAAGACAATTATCGAACAATTCTTGCAAAGTTTAATTCAAAAATCTATTTTCTATTTTCCATACAACCTCGTAACTTGCCTTAAGCAACCATGTACATACATGCTCCAACAACATTTTCCACCAGAAACAGCAGGCACTTTTACACCACCGAGTTCAACGTCACACACTCTCCCTCCCCTTTCGCGCTTAGGAAAACTCAGAAAATTTCTCAGTCCATTTCTGAAAGCGAGGAAGAATTATTACCGTTCTTGTTCTTTTTACGAGACGTAGAAAATTTCAGTCACCCCTAGTAACCACCTCCATACATATTCTGCGACTTCCTCCCCCGTCTTCCGCCTACAACCACCCTCTTTAAACTCACCCCTTTTTCCACGTACGCTTGCTACTACGTAAGCAGTTTACGCGCGAAGGCGTAAACTTTACGCAACGTCACCCGATAAGCGAGTTAGTAGGAAGAGCAGCAGGAGAGTTGGACGAAATGGCAAGAACTTCATCAAAGATTCACGCAGTTTCGCGCCCGTTGCGCGCACGACGCAGAGGGATTCGGCTCTGCCGGTGGTCGCTGGGAGACACTTTTGCGCCCCCTTTCTCCTGTGCTTCCTTCGATGCTCGGAGTAAACGAGGAAGGGGTGGCTGCTGTGAGCGGGTCGAAAAAGGGGATGAGTCTCTTTGCTCTTTCCGTCGGAAGGAAAGTGCCAGTGCAAACACGTGCCGGAGAAGTCCTCCTTACGTATGGAACATCGTGTCAGTTTGGATATAAGTTTCAGAGGGTGAGATGGAGGGACTGGGTGGTTAGGGGTGGAAAGAGAGTAAGATGGAAAATGGGGATGAGAAGAAGGAGAGACGATGTTCTCGAGGTACGAGGGCCAGGTGACAGAGAGTCTCTGCGCATGTGCTGCCGCGAGGCTGACTGGGAGTGGATGGAGAAGGGGGTGGAAATTGGAGGGGATGGTGCGTTCGCACGGTGACGCGGTGCATTAGCCAGGACGAAGTGGACTTGGTCTGCGGTGAATGGCAGGATGAAACTTTCGAAATAAAAGTTACACGGTAATTCGTACGCAGACGAGAAAAACTGGAGGCGTGGCCGAGGGTGGAGGGTGTTTGATAGTTCCAGAAGTCGGAAAACTGCACGCGTGCCTGCCAGTGGAGAGGCTTTGCCTGATATAAGGCATGGTTTGGTTTGGAATTGAAATAGTCGATTATACCGAGGCTAGGAAATTTTTTTCTCTGCGATCTCTATGGCGAAGAAGCAATGCGACGTGTAAATTCATCCTTTATTAATAATCGCGTTTGTTTACCGTTATCTGTATGTTGGAAAAAAGATTTAGCGAGAATGGGAAAGTACTTTATTTTCTCAGCTCGGGGATTTTAAACGTTGCAAATAGCACTGTTCATTTGTAGCTACGGAGAAAGTTCTCGTGAATTGTTGTAACTTGTAATATTGCGAAGAATCTGACATTCTTAGGTAGAAGAATTCTTACGTAAAAGTAAGTCAATAAAAAAGAGACACACGTGAATTTTAAATAATAATTACTTCACCTCTTATATTATAACGAGAAGTTTAGATTGTAAATAAAAGATAAGCTCTCGACACTTCGTAGAGATTGTGATCATGAATATTCATATAAAATCTCATACAAAAGTGTAGAAAAATGACGAAGTTATAGAATATACAATATTTCAAGGAATACATTATAACGTACAACACCTTCAATTTTACATAAAACCTAAGTAATTTTCATTATAAGCTGCATATAAAGCAAAATGTGAGTAACCAAATAAGAAAAAGAACGCCCGCTACAGTATTATTTTCTTTACGAAAAATTTCAAATGACCTAGTTTCTTGAAATTAATTCGTAATAGATACAAGCGGAGTGAGTGAGTGACCGGCAAGAATTGAAAAGAGAAAGGAAAAGCAACAGAAAGAGAGAGAGAGAGAGGGGGGGAGGGCGAGAAGAGTACGAGAAGAGACGGAAAAATCTAGTCTCTTTAAAATGAGCGCCCGAGTATCATCGACGGGCGAAAGTTTACCTCAGGCGACATTTGCACGTAACGGCTTTTGCGAAAGCCGCGAGGGTGGCCACGGGTGTGGAATGGAAGATGAGCATCTCGTGGAAAGTTGGTCCAATATTTTTACTAACAACGACTGCGATTTCCGTGACGATCGTCGGTACGGAGTTTTGAGTATTCCTGGAGGAGTGGGTTGGTCCCGTTGGCTGTTACAGCGACTATGCTGCGGTGATTTTCGTGTTACTGTTTCTTCTGGAATGAGAGGAATTCTCTCTCGAGAGAGTTGGACAATGTTCGTCGACTCGCGCCCCATGTGTAGGAGGAATTGGTGATTTTCCGGCGAAATGACCACTAGTCCTGGATGTAAGGAGCGTAGGAACTATTTTAGAAACTCTTCTTTTGTTTCCGCTTACGCTGGAATGGGGTTCGTATCTTGTACAACGGTCATTACCAATCCGTTATAATAATAAAAATATATGTTGATTGCTAATGTAGAAGAAATGTTTAAATAGGTGTTTTATGAAAAATGCAAAACTGAGTCTTTTCTCAATGTTACATTTGCTAATGTGTACAATGCAAGGGAGACAAAATGGAAGGTATTAATGATAAAATACCATGTACTCGTATTGTTAGTACGACAATCGGGGAACTGCATTACGTAAAATCACACACGGATAATTTTAGCATGTGATTTTTGTGAATCAAAAATATATTTCTTGCGATTCATAAATTCACTTAAAAAAAAATTGAAAGTATCCATCTTGCATTACAAAACTTCACGTAATGGGATACAAAAAAATGTCCAATAAACCGTTTCTTGTTTTTCACCAAATTAAAGAAAGAAGAACTCGAAAAATATTTCTCGTCTTTTTTCAGACGATTCAATCACCAAGCCTTAAAAAGTTGGCCTCTTGCATCCTCTTCTGGTTCCACTCATTCCCTCGAACCAGCCAGTGCCTATTCGCGTGCATAAATCATCGTCGTTACCAGTGTGCAGTGGGCGCGCAACTTTCGTGCACTTGCCCGACAACAACAGAGGGGGTGGAGAGCGTGAGCGCCTAGTTGTCGTCGTTGTTGAGCATTAAATATTTAAAACACGCCCCAGATTCGTAAAATCCGCCTTCCACCCCCGTGCCGCACGTGCGGGATACGCGAACAGGGGCTTAAGTGGCCCGCTTAATTTTCATTTATACCATTCGAGAATTCACATCGTTGGCCAGCCCGGTATTCACGACACGTTCGGTTACGGAATTTGTTTTTGATTCGTTCAGATTTTAATTATTTCATTTGCCGATGATCATGTGGTGATTTGAAAGCTGGGTGGACAAATTTTAACTGTTTGAGGTTAGGTGGGTTAAAAACTGTCCCACCTTTCGCTTAGCTTTTTTACTTATTGTGAGATATCTTTTAATCCACCCCAAAAGTTGAAGTTACTTGCAGTCATACAGTTTAATTTTTCATTTAAAGTTTTTCATCACACTGATAATGCTACGCAATAACGGTAAATGCGTAACTAAGTGAAAACAAAAGTTTATACAAGTCGAATCGCATGAGTAAGCTGTTGAGACTGTTGTGATTAAGGTTGGTGAATTTTTGTCTTTCATAACAGTAAACGTTGTTTCTTTCCTTAAAAATGTATTACAAATGAGTGAAAAAAACATATTACTTAAAGTTTTATGTCAATTTTGAAACTGAATAAGTGGTGGGATTGTATGTATTTCGTTATGCAAGTTATTAGAAATAATAAAATAAATTATAAATGATTTTAATTCATTTTTTAATTTCAAAACTTATACATATATTATTTGTTGATTATACATGTTAAATTATTGAAATAAACGTTTTTCTACCTTTTTATATTATGGAAATTCTGTGCATCTGGTTTTTTTTTTTTCATGAAAATCCTGTGTCTCAAATAGGTACTAGGTCTTTGAGGATTTTGAGAAAACTATTATAACATTCGTAGTATTCATTTAATCTTAACTGATTCGACCCTATCACGTGTTTTTTACTTCTTTGCCTTTCGATATTTCGAATGAAGCCAAGTACTCGCTTTAAACTACTGTATGGTTTCAATGATATTCTTAGTTCCAAGATTAAGTTCTGTTTCAGTTTTTCGTTTATCGTGCTGCTATCACGCATTCTCTTTCAGTTCCGTTTTATGGCGAAGCATAGTGATGCATCACTATGTGATTACACAGTATTAATTGGAAAATTCAAGTAATAAATAGTTATTGGATAGTTATACCCCTGCCATTGAATTCGATTTAATATTTTGTAGCCCAGCGTTGCCACGTGGCAAGATTTCATTCAAATATATCGGTAATTTGATTTGGAAATCTGATAACGGTATCATCACAGATTCGTCATTAATGATTTGCTTATAAATATAAACATAAATGTCTTCACATTGCAATATAATATATCTGTTACAATTCATACAAAAATTCACAAAAGAGAATTATTTAATAACTCAATTTCAATCAAGTTGTTGAATATATTCTACGAGTATCCAAATGATAAAATAGTAATACGATCAAGTATTAAATATACTTTACAATACATGCATTCCATGTAAGTTATTAAATAAATACTCTTTTAACAATCGAAGATGATCGTACTTCGAAGGGTTTAAACAAAACGAAATGAAAGAGTCTCTAAAAGAATCCTTGTTTGCAAGTGGCACATCGACGAATCGTTCGAGAGCATGGCGAAAGCACGTACGTTGCGACGCCCCTGAGACGTTGAGACGCTGTGAGATGCGCTCCTGAAAGATTTAGAAACGGATCACTTTGCCTCGTTGAATTATGCAAGGATTTCTCTTATGGAGCATAGAGGAGGAGAGTGAAGAGATGGGTTGATGACGACGAAACGGTGGCCTCAAAATGCAGGCGATTGAAGGAAATCATTTTCCAGCCGCCTTTGTGTGTGTGTACGGAATTTATGTACGCGTACGTTGGCATGTGCATCAGCAAGGGGAGGAATGGTTTGAGCAAACACAATGCCAGAGAAAAGAGAAATTGGTTCTATCGCGTAGGGTCATATATGCGGTTTATGTGCTGGACTAGTGCTTTTTTCATGGCCGATGGTCGCACAAACACACACGTTCCACGGAAATAGTCCCTGAGCAATGGATACTTCGATCTTTCACTGTGAACGTCACTGATAGATTTTTGAAAATTATTGAAATTCAGAACTACATTATTTACTCCGTTACGAATCATATCACTGACACGATATAGGCTTAGTAAATATGAAGTAAAGCCGCGTGGACTTTGACTCGCAATCACCATATACAACAGTCAAGTAGATAAACGTAGAATATTCTCGCATAATTATGATAATCATTTTCATATAACGTCATTTATATATCTCAATTGGCTTACCTGCGTGGTAGGCACACGGGATTAAACTTTAATTACAGTATACGGCAATATGCAGCGCATAAACTGCTTAAAGAAAGAAAAATGCCCCAATATGCCGCCAATCCATATACGTTGCCGAGTAAACGTATAGATATCATTTATGATATGCACAGCATAAATGTTTGAATGCGAAACTAAGAAGAAGAAAAGGACATAAGCAGTTTAAAGGAATTGGATGCATCTTGAAATTGCATCTCCATTTACTCATCCACTACCCACGAAAGCATTGACGCAATCGTAACCGTGAAAAAGAAAAAACAGCGGAGAACATCAAACAACATCTGCGGACGCTTTCACGCTTTTTCAGAACTGTCCTTGCGCCCCCTACTTAAATGCACCTTTATGTTGCTGACAGGGCGTGTGAGGGCCACCCTCTTCTGGAATGTGGTCTTTGAAAAGTTTACTGGTTATTACATGGCGCGAGCATCATCACGCGAAAACACGCTAGGGACATTTCTTTCCATGCTAAGCCATAAATGGCTTCTGACCCCGTAAAATTTCAGGGGTTGCACGTTCACTCCGCCCTCGGTAACACGAAATTCTCCTGACTGCACCTGCTTGCGCGAAGAAGCGTTATGCGAAGTTATTGAAAATAACTAATCAATTAAATTTTGTAGGTCTTTGCGAATATCGTCAATTAATTTATTTGTCATTCATAACTAACAAGTTCGTTATTTGAAATCTTCAAATAAGCGAATGGTTCCTACATTTTTCAAATTATTCTGTTCCTTGAAATATTCGCCGTCTGAGGCACATTTGTGGTATTTACTGCATGAACAATGGAGTAAACGGCATTTTTTCACAATTTATCCACATTAATTGAAAGACTACGCCGCATCACCCCAACTACGAAAAAATAGTCCGACAAGCCAGCAGCTTAGTTATCAATTAATTTCATGAAATCGTTTAATAAGTGGACTTTCATTTTGCCTGTATTCAGTTTACGTATAATTGCTCATTCTAGTCGAAAGAGCCGAATTATTAAAATCACACATTTGGATAATATTTCCTAATGTCTTGTATTATTTAAGTATCCAAACTTCTGTGAACGGTAGTGCATACTGCTGTACACATGTGCAAATTATCATTACAATGTTACAAGTATACAAGTGCTATTACACGCGACCGAAGGTACCACGAAAGTAGCCTTCTTCGATGCTGAACAGAATATGAGGAAGGAGGAGGAGCAATGAAAGTTTGATGACTCTTATTATTATCCCGCCCTGCGCATCCTCGCTCCGCCCACCGGAAGTCGTAAGACGCTTTGGAAAAAAAAAGTGTGAGAGCGAGCTTTTAAACTGCTATTTGGTCTACCAACATAATGTCGCAGGACTTATTACGACACAACCCTTTAAACTGTCTTTGGTACCCTATGCACTTTCGTTCTTGGCAATTCTTGAGCACGGGCGAGAGAAGAAAGGGTAAGAGAAATGTGAATTAAAAAAATAATAACGTCGATCGAGGGAATGGGCTCGCGTGAGCGTTCAACGTAAGTGCGTGGAACGAAAGTTTCATGGCTAGGTGTAGGCGGGGCGGAGGCAAGGGAAAAGGGGCGGAGTCTAAAGAAAACAAGGGAATTCGCGTCAAAAGAGCAGGAAATCGGTTGAATATTTTATTCAGTGCACCCTGGGCGACCATCTACATAGATTACAACACGCGAGCATGCTTTTACGTGGCTCGCTAACGACTCACGTGACGATCGCAGCTCACGATTACTGTCACTGAATGTTTTTCCATCCTTGCCGCTTCCTCGAAGCGTGTAATTTTGCGAGGGGTGGTAAAATCGACTGAGCGGGTGGTTAGTGCTAGGGGTGAGTTGAACGGAGTTAAAGTTGCTTGATTGGATTTATCGCATGGACAGGAGGTAATTGTGAACCATTATACGTACGGTTATCCGAGAAGTATAGGGATGTTGAAGATATGTGAAAAAAGTAGATTGACAGATAGGGTAAAAGTTTATAGGATTTTGGTGGAGAGAAAAGTGGCGTGTTCGAATAAAAAGAATAAGTGGTGAGTTCGTTCGATCGACTGCGTGACTTTATACATATTTGACAGAACACAAAAATAGAAAATTCCCTTTTATAGCGTAATAACCGGTTAGACAAAGACTGATGATGGTTGAATTTACAATATTTCCAACGAAAATTAAATGCACGACCATCCAAATTAGCAGAGAAAACGGAGATTTCGTACTGATCGGTTATTACACCACAAAGGGGAATTTTCTGTTTTCTCTGTTAAGCGAGGCATGCTTAATGGCGTGTCGAGTAAAATTATTATTCAATTTCTTTGTGCGGTTGTTAACTCTACCTTTTATGCAAATACTGAGTCAGGCAGATCCATGATTTAATGTAAGTTTAAATTATTTTGATCATCACGTACGGTCTACTTGTAATTGTTTTAGAAAAAATTGGAAAACTCGCAAATGGAACTTAAATTTCTAAATGCCAGAACTATTATGGTAAAAATATTTACTATGAAAATTTGGATAATTCTTAAAGACTACAAGAATGGGAGTAAGTGGGTATTTACCTTCATAACATTTGGCATTCGTGAAACAATAAAGCTTAAAAGGAACGAAAGAAAATATGGAGTTATTGGAGTTTACCGATAATAGCAAAAGCGCACGAGGGCAGAGTATATTAGAGTAGAAAAAGAACACAACTCCCAACAAACAGGTAAAAAGAGGTGAGCATGTGTTGATACGTATTGTAAGTTTATATCGAATTTCGTGAACGTCCTAAACTTTCCACTCCCTGTTTCCCCAGAAATTCGTTTACATGAATTACGCGGAAGTGTATCCGGAAGTTCCAAGCTCCCTGCCGGGATGTGTTACCGTTACTAACGGACATCCAATGCCGGATGCCAGTCGAGTTTCTGTGAAGCATTACAACGTGAAACTTCCGTGATGCTGTAAATAAGCTTGTCGTTCGAACAAAAATTCCGAATAACAAGACGTCTCCAGTGAAATAAGACTCTTTTGGCGATCGTGTCTAATGCGAACATTTTTTAAGCTGCCTAGACTTGCTCAAGGGTTGACATTTTTTTAAGCGTCGATCCCAAACATTCATTTATACATCCGGGGTAGGGATTTTTTTCGTTCATTGAAACCTTTTGTGATAGTGAGAATAAACCAGTGATAATATACTAATAACAACGCATCAGTAAATAAGAAATCAATTTCCCCCAATAATAATCAACTGATGGAAGAAATTCTCTTTCACGGAAACTATACAAGGTGTTCCAGAATACCCTAATAATCTCCCGCGAGGACGTTGGGCGGCTTAAAACAAACACAAATGTCCTGGGCCATTTCATCCAGGCCGAGTAATCATCATTGACAGTGACCCCTGAAAACGTAAAATTTTCTCGACTGAATCTCATATTTTTACCTACGAGTCCTTTTATCCGCATTAAAATACGTAATTTTTCATAGGAATATGATTTCCTGGCCGATTGAAGGAAAATATAAGAACAATTACGATCATACCTATATACCTGATTTTGATAATTTCATACCGGTATTTATAACTTTCGATTTTCTTCCTCTAATAGAATGAATACCTAAATATATTGATATAGTATTTTACCAAAATTTCTAATGCCAATTCCCACGTGATCACGAGCGAACGCAGTGAATAGCCAACATTACCAAACGCCAATGTAACCAAAGGAAAAAGTGTATACACTCCAAATGAGATTGTATTCTATTTTCTCGTGATCAGAAACATTTCAGGTTAACAATGAAGCACGCAGTGATTGGAAAGGGTAAGTAAATACAGGGTGATCCATCTACAATGACAACCACGTGACCTACATTTTTTTCAGCTGATAACACTTCACCCTGTGCCTCTTGTTTATGGCACTGTTGTTACCTTAAATTTAGGTGACATGTTCATCACTCTGGATGGATCATCCTGTACAAATTAATTGCTGGAATGAAAAGAGAGAAGAACAAAAAATTACTATCCTTCAAGTTGGGCCTCAAGATGAGTATACGTTACTGAGTTTCCTTGATCTTTTTTTCCTTTCTTTACGTTTTGAAATTACGCTTTGCTTTCATTGTTTACAAATATTTAATGAATTGCATGTCGATTTTCCCGTTTTACCGTGGATTGCAATCCATTCGTGGCATACCGCGTTGTCCACACTCAGAATGCTTTGTAATTTATCTGGAGGATCTTCGGTGTAATTTGCGACTGATTTCTGTGGAATTTATATAGTACCGTAGGCAGGGAAGAATAATCGTTGCGAAATTGGGTCGCGTGCATGTGGAATTCGTTGATGGCGGATTTATTGAGGGAGTGTCTGATTTATGGTTGGGTTCGACTACTGATGTAAGGGAAGGTCTGATATATGACTGACCCGGAGCACTTAAATTGCGAATACTTGATGTACGAACAAGCCACGCGCCCCCGAATTATGTTTTCATTTATCATGCTTGCGGAATGTTACCTTTCAAAGTATTTTTTCATCAAACTCTTGGAACTAATCAAAGGCAGTCATTTATTACAGTCGTTTAAAATCTCGATTCCAATTGAACTCAAACTTTTCAAACACAACTACAAAAATACGATAAACTGTTGACATTGATTCTACAATATCCATTTACCAATACATTTTTAACACTACATTTATTCAAATGCAAATGCAAAATCGTACTTATGAAAAAGTTTTCGTAAACATAGTGTTAAGAACAATTAAGAAATCAGAATCAAATCGTAAGAAAAATGTTTGAATTATTTGCATCCGTTATTGCCCGCTAGCATTCACCACATTCATTATTAAACATATCGATTACTATCACTATTATACAGAACTGATCTACTTCAAGTTAATTACAAACTCTTGCTTATTTATCTTCAGTGTAAATTCATGTTTCCAGGCGCAATGAAAAAATCTGCAACAGGAGTGGACAACTTTTTTTCGATTAACACTCACTGCCATGTCACCCGAATTCGAGCAACGGTTTCAGTGCCTGGTTATGACCGATCTAAATAAGTATCTGGAAGCATAATTAACGCTTTATATAGTTATCTAAACAGTCACTACAATTCAAGGTGAAGTTGCGGCCAACGTGTTAAACAATTTAAATGCCTCCACTCACGTTACTTATCGTTGTCTACTCGCGTTTATTAGAAGATACTTTATCACCAGTATCAGTCAACTGCAGAGTCCGTAGATCCATCTGCTCTATCTCTGATATACGATCTCTCGTCGTCGTTACATCATTGCGCATTCCCCAAGATCGGCGTGCACGTTGTCTACGTCACGTCGTGCTAATGAAGGTCGACGTCGGCGTCGGGACGCTCGTTCACTCACACAATCCTGCGGCTCCTCTCCACACGCTCGCAACTCCACTCTTCGGTTGGGAACCAGTTTCACGTTTACATCAGTTTATCCTGTAAGTACGATCGATCTGAGGGGTTGTCTTTGAAACGCGACTCGACGCTGCAGCAGTACCGCGGCATTGATGAACTTCTGCGTTATCGAGTTTCCTTGTGCGCCGTCGTCCTCTCTGTCTCTACTAGCCTCGCAATGCCGATAAATTTGTTACTAAACAACAAGAGCTCTCCGAGCGAGTAAATCCATGGCCGTGATTCTCGTATATTTTTCTATCCTGAAAGATGTGAATTTTTTTCAACGGGCATGCAGGTTGACGGTTTCGTATGGCGACGTAATAGACATTGTTAATAAAAAAGTAAATTTTTTAATACGTATTTGTTGGAATTTGAATCGAAAAGACACTCATTATAATTAATTCCTACCAAGCTTGTGGCGCTAGTGTGCGAGACGCACGTGCGTTGAGTGTCCTTATTCTCCTATATATTGTTTACTTCACGTACTTCTTCGCATAGCTAACGTGTACGTCGCACGTGTTCTTTTCCACCCACTGTTCTGTATACTCGTGCTGTGGTCAGTGTTATAAATACAATTAAATATATAATTAGGTAGCAAAAGTTTGTTTAATTGCAAAAGTCCCAACAGGTTATGGGGCCCAGGGCTCGTGATATCTTGTCCAAATAAACAGACTCGGTGAAAAGAGATAAGGGACACAAAAATGGCTTCCACAGCTAGTTTAGTTTAACAAATATAGAAAGGTTAACCGAAGCTAATTACGAGCTGTGGAAGGTTCAGATGAATAGCATACTGGTATTTAATCACTTGTTGTTATTATAAATTTGAATCCAAACAGCGCTCAGATGTCCATCAAAATTGAATACACTGAAATAAAATGTGTAAAGGTATGCAAGGAATTAAAGGTTATAACGAGTAAGTAGAGGCCCAACCAAGCCAGGCGAAGGTAGAGGAGAAGGCGCACCCAAAGCCATATTGGAGAATAACTAGAAGGCGCTCCCAAAACCATATTGGCGAATAAGACGAAGGCCTCTACAGCGACGAAGGCCCATACAGCGACGAAGGTGATCTCATCACTCTCACCCTAACTCTCCACGATTAAGTTAAGTTGCATTTGAAGAAACCGCTTACAATATTATCATAAGCACAAATTGTCATCCCGCGTCAGGCCCTTGGCTGATTTTATCCAGTATTGGATTTCCGTTAATTGTTGTTAATAAATGACGAAAGCCAGGGAAATATACGTGAGAATAAAATATTTGTTACAACACTATCCTTAAATTCAACTTTCGAAAGAATCAGGCAAAAATGAACGAGCTACCGATTTTACAGCATATCTAATTTGACGTCATTGTGAAACATGTAAGACATGTAGGACATGTAAAATTTACCTTCCACCACGTGTCGGATTAAATTTAAATTAAACCCTCATATCTCTACCTTGAGAATCTCTCGTCTCCTCTTTGGCAATAAAACCCACGATCTCTTGCGCGATCCTACGAATTACCGGGAAGGTCAATCGCCACTCCAAATTAGAAGGCCCACGATTCTCACGTGGTTCCTGCTCAAGCTCCGGCCAGCAGCAGTCTCGAGTGCATTCGACTAGATCGAAGTAGATTCCGGAAGCGTTCGAGCTTGATTCCAACGGTTGCTCCACCTGGTCCCAAACGATTCGATCTCCAGCCTGCCCAATCCTCTCCCTTTCCACCCCCGCGGCGTCGGAGGATGAATTATTGGCGTCGCGACGCGATAATGGGGCGGACGAGTGACAGTCCAACGGACGTGCTAATGACGCCGATTGATCTATGAAACGGGCAAGCGCGCAGTCCGACCGACTCAAAGTAACGCGTTGTATAAGCGCCGTTTGTAGTTTGTAACTACCAGCCGGTGGGCCGCTTACAAACGGAGCTTTGATGACTCGTTGGAGATGAGTTTTGTGGCTGTTGTGCGGAATTTTTTATTTCAAGTCTTCTCGGCGGAGAAATGAATTTGAATTGAGTTGAGTACATACAGGGCGAGTTTTAATGCCTGTCCCAACCTTTTACCATCGGAGTGAGGAATACTAACAGACTGCAATCGGAAACTCACTCCGACGGTAAAAGGTTGGGACAGGCATTAAAACTCACCCTGTATAGGGATTGGTACTACAACGTTGAGAAGTGCGATTTGTAGTTTGTAACTACCAGTTGGCAGGCTATTTATAAAAGGGGCTTTGATGACTCGTTGAAGATTAGTTTTATTGGTACTATGGTGAAATTTTTCATTTCGCGTCTTCTCGATGGGGAAATAAAGTTGTGTTGGTTTGAATAGATATGGAAATCGCATTGTGGCGCTGTAGAATCGCCGTTTGTAGTTTGTAACTACCGGGCCACAGACGTTTGCAAACGGAGCTTCGATGAGTTTTTTGCCTTTCGGCAATTCTTGATACAGAAATAAATACACATATTGCAGTTACGTTAATTCTTCGTCGAAATATATGTTCATTGTGTACAGACGTTAAATTCGTGGTATGTCACGAATGACAAGAGTTTTTAACGCAGTTTGTATTTTTAGAAAAGTACATGTACAATAACACAAGTTTTCAAATTACAATCTTGCCTTGTTTCAAGAACAATAAATAATACTTTCTAATGCGTTTATATAGTCTGAAGTCGAATCCGAATTAAAAAAGAATTTACCACATCCTGCTTTTGAGATGTTAAGCCCTCATGGTATTCCTTCCATTGTAACGGGTTGTGGGATAGAACTCCGACTTCGGGACATCTCACATGGTTCAAATTTACCTATAGTTATTCTCACCACTCTTACACATACCTTACTTCCTTATAACAAAATAAAGTTGCACTTTATTTTTTTTTATTTTTTCTTCTTCTTCTCACTGCACTACTCCTTCTGCGAAGTTCTTCTTTTCTCTTCTTTTTTTTGGTCCCATTCTCTCGTTCTTCGCGAGGGGTTTTTGCCACGCGCCTGTCGCGACATCTGTCAGGCGGTGTGCCACCGAATGGGTTAAAACATTTCAATTGTGAATACGATAACCTTACATTTAACAATAACAGTAAATTCTCCTTCTTTGAATTTTCGCTGAAAAACGAAGCCTCCTATTTCTCGACGAAGAATAATCATTCATTCAATTTAATTATAGCGTAAAAGCCTCGCCAAAGACATTTTAAAACCAGCACAAACAATATGTTACACCTTATGCCTTACACACACACAGACACACATACACAAGCATGTAAACATTACCAAACCAGACTCTAAATAACAAAAGCCAATTACCACCAATAAAATTTCTCCAATAACAATGCCAAACGCGATTCCTCACCTACCCAAACCCCCGCGAAAGAATTAATTTCCCACATCTTTACCAATTGCCGCTTCAGAACCCATAAGTCCTCCGGAGCATGCCGAGATCCTTCTTGAAACGAGGACGAAGCCTTTGGGAAGCCACCGCGAGTCCTTAAGGAGTAGAAGGAGTAGGAGAAGGAGGAGGAGGTGAAGCAATGGAAATAATCGAGCATTAACGGTACGCAAGTTTCCACCCCCACCCTGTGGCCTAATAATCGCCCATCGCTAAATCACTCTAATAGTAATTCCGGCTGTTAATTAGCGGAACTAAATAATTACCGTTGCGTCCGCGATGGGACTGAGCTCGGTGATGGTGGAGAAGGGGGCGGAAAAGGGAGTGGGGGTGGCAATCACCACCGGCGTCTTCTCGCGGGTGCGCCCGAGGGCCCCTTTATTTGCATACATTCTCATTAGACAACGTCGCCACTGCCACTGGGAGTGAGGCTGGCGGTGGGGGCAGAGAGGGCAATTTGAATATTGCACGCTGCTCTCGCTGATGAGACAATAAGAATGGTCGACTGCAAGAAGCAACTGCTTCCATTCTCCTCTCCCTTGCGCTTCCACTTCCTCTTCTTTGCCAGTTCTAGTTTTCGTTTCCTCCAGTGTGTTCCTCCAACTGTACCGCTCCTTCTCCGACGTTCTTCTTTTCTCTTCCTTTTATTTTTCGTCCCATTCTCTCGTTCTTCGCGAGGGGTTTTCCACCCGCCTGTCGTGACGTCTGTCAGGAGTTTAATTTACAATTGCGGCGCGTCGGGTGTAAATTTTTCTCTGTGCTTGGCTTTTCGTACGCCGCTGCGACGTGTTTGGCGTTTCATATTTGATGCGGATGCGGAAGACCGAACGGTCGCCGAATATACACTGGTGGTGTAAATGTCAAAATAGAATGGAAGATATGTAATATCCACAAAGACCAATTCCGTTTTCCTTATTTTCTTCTTTTTCTTTTAATATGATGGAAGCTTTGTAGCATGTGATTAGAGGATACAGAGAAACGGAGGAGTCGGTTGAAAAATTGCAGGGTTCTACCGGTTATCTGAGAATTATGTTATATGAAAAGCGATGGCATGAATAATTCTAATGTTAGAAATAACTTATAATTATAATAGGATTTTTTAGATAACAATTCTTGGTACGTAACACTAATGAAGATTGATCAAGCGAATGGCAGTCCCCTTTCGGTCCGACGTTTTTTATAATGTTGCCTCTATATTCCTCCCGTTACGTAAAGATTATTTTACCGGAATACAATTTAAACGAAAATAAGGGAAGACACTCAAGAAGCGCTGTGTAATAATAACAAGAAATTTTCACCACTTATGTAATTTAAAATTATATGTGAAGATGAAAAGAAAATAAGAATTAATTTGTTGAGTTCATAATATGCGCGATTGGAAAACTCTCTTATTATTTTAAAGAATTGCCCGTTGTTTGGAGCCCCAATTGTTTATTATTTATTGATGAATTTGGATCATTTCAATTTTACTTTATGAAGGAACACTACTGGTTTAAGTGATTTGACGATTTCTTTACTGCACCGTCATTGCCTTTAGTTTCCTACGAATTATCTTTCTGAATCAAAATTTGTCTACAAACATTTTTGCAAACATTATTCATACAACAATACTTGAGTTCATTGCTTTATATAATTTCCATCATCATGTCCTAGCACTGTAAAATGCTTCTTTGCAAGCATGCAACATTCTGAATCAGCCTAATATTAATACATTCTAATTTTAATGTTTAATTTCCTCTTCTCTTAATATACATTTTTTATTAAATACTGTAGGATATTATTTCTTTTTGTAAACGACGTCCGTAATGCCATTACTATCTCTACTTCAGACAGTACCCATTATAAAAATCGAAAGAAAATTCAGTAAAGACGTAATTGACCCCTCACATTTTACCAGTTAATAGATTAATCGAAGCTCATTGACAGTCACATATCAAAAGGGTCATTGCGTTTTCAATTACAGCGGTGAGCAGACAACGCCACGTTGCCGACATGCATAAATAATTATAATAGTAATAACGATTGTCCGAGCCGGATTTCGGATCGATTATCGCGTACGTACTGATGTCGTTACACCCCTCAACTCCCAACCACCCAATCCCTTCATAATTACGTCGACGTTTACCGTTGGTCGTCCCTCGTTCACGCGTATAATTTTAATTATCCTGACGCCTCCTACACCGAATTATTATGCGTGCCATCGTGCCCCACCAAACATCAATTAGCTGGAACAAATAATTGCTGAGTCCACGATACAATGCTCGATGGTTATTGAAAGAATATGTTTCAGTATATTTTATGATGGAGTAGAGTGTGAGAATAATAAGGAGAAAGCGTTACGAAACAGCGTGTCGAGATGGTTGCGGAGTTTTCCAAAAATGAAATGAAAAAACGGGATTATGTCAGTACGCGGAAGGTTTCAAAATTGTGTAGGTTATTAACGAGATAATGCCAAGATATTTCATGATTATTGAAATAATGCGTTTTGACACATTCGACAATCGAATGTGAATGAGATTGAGTATGCAAATAATGACTAACTACTACAACGCACGTTGCTAAAATGCGAACAGCAGTTGTGTCCTACCCCTTCGTTCTCCAAAACCTTATCTTTACATTTCTCGAAAATTGCATAACGAGCTTGGATGGGCGACGGGGCGTAAAATTTAGAAATTCCATCGTGTTTCCTTACCGTAGAATATCTCTCTCCAAAGTGCTCTACCTTCTCGCTCCCACGTTGCCCATCAACAACCCTGAAACTACTGGCCTGGTTCTAAACATGCCAGTCTTAATTAAGGACGACGGCACTAAATCTCGCCTGCACCCTCTCTACCCTTTTCCCTTCTAACGCCAACCTCCACCCCTCCCTTCCTCTCTCGTGCGTATGAGAGCGGACAAACCGTGGTGCAATTCCAAACAACAATTAGCCTAACTAAATAATCGTCAAAGGTCGGCCGTTTTAGGCGGCTGACGTTTCGGCTGCGAGCGCGCGTACGCGTGATAGAATTATTCACATGTGATTTTCGCGGTAAATATTTAACAGTCCTGATTGAGGCGTTGTAAATTCGACGGAGGCAGGAGCAAGGCGCGCGTGGACTGAAAGCTTGACGAAGGGGTCTGTGTGATTGGAAAAAAATCGTCGATCGTACATCGAACGCAGAATTAATTCGTTCGGTTCTTTATACAACTGGCGCTAAATTGAATAGCATTGTGAGTGCGTGCCGATGAGTTTAATTATTTGTTTGAGACTATTGACTATGACTGTTCTGTACAAGAGAGAAAAGAAAACTGGGATTTGTGTTGGATTGTACAGTAAGTGAAGCCTTGCATTTTCTTTCGTTACTCATTTTCGAAATCAATGATTTTGAAAAAGTTCGACGAAACGCCATGGCACTGTATACAAAGTGCACATTTTGGAAACGGACGAGTGTACCTACATTTTGTGGACAACGAGTAATTTAGGGCGAACAGAATAGACTTATCTACTGCAGAAATTTAAAATTACTTTTTGGACAACAAGAAAAATATGAGAAAGGAATTATGTCCGTACGAACATCGTAAAGATCTATTTATTAATAATGCACCCAAATTATCTTCATTTTAATACAAAACTGTCAACTAAAGAGCGAGGAAAAAAATAGACTGACAACATCCGAGACGAGCAGAACGAAAAATTATAAATAATAAATTCGTAACAGCCGATACTGCAGTAGATGGTGCAGTAGTCGTGATATCTCGAAGAGTGACAAGTACCAAGGCTGAAAAATAACATCTAAAAATCATTGCTGCCCTCAGAGAGAGCAAAACGAAAGTCCTAGACCATCAAGCTTTCCGAGACTAATTTTCACTCCACCTTGACGCGTCAGAAAACGAAAAATTACGAGGCAATATCCCAGATGAGCATAAAGCAAAATTATAAATAATAAATTCATAACGGACGACTCTGTAGGCGGGCCCGTCGTCGTCTCATCTGGAGGAACGACGAGTACCAAGGAAGTCACTGCCATGCTTTTAATTATCAACTGCTCAACTCACCCCCGTAACGAGCAATCCTTTCACTCCCACTCTTCTACCCCTGCTTTATGCTGCTTCCATTCCTCTACGCCCTTGCACGACATTATTACACGATTCGTCATTCGTCCTCTACTTCTCACTTCTCTCTCTTTCTCTCTCTCTCTTTCTCTCTCCCTCGCTCTTTGTGCTACCCTTCTACATCCGCACCTTTCCACCCTCCAACAATAATTAGCCGGGCTTAATAATTGCCTACGTCGGCCGCCACTATCCGTGACATCTTGGCGCGATTCGCTTCTCCGTCCCACTCTGCCCTCCACTTGCTTCCCCATTTCACCTCCTATCCTTCACTTTCATCTTCCTTTAGAAGGGCGCGCGCAACTGGCGTCGGCGTCGGCGGTGCGCGTTATTTGCATACATTCTCATTAGGTGCCGACGCTCAGGAGAATAATTTGAATATTGCACGTTACTCGTGCTGATGAGACGTAATTCGAGCGGCGCACAATTCCACGTGAGGGGGGAAGGTTTTTAGTGGGCGGGTGGAAAGTGGAAGGATGGATGAGAGAGATTGAAGAGAAGACTGAGAGAAAGGGAGAGGTCGAAAATGTGTGTGTGCATGTGGAACGAAAAGGGGAGGGACTGACAGGCACACGGCGAACCCAAAAATTAAGAGACAGTATGTGAGAAACTAGAAGAGAAAGAAAGAGAGAGGTATATAATAAAAAGGCGAAGAAGAGTCATTTTGACGGACGAGAGAAGCATAAAGAAAATGCGCGAAAGTAAAAGAGGATAAAAGAAAGGGCGGTGAACAGAAGAGAGAACATGCGGGGATATAAACGAGAATGAAGAAATCATTTGACGCGCAAGAAATAATAACGGTGAATAAGAGAAAGAGAATGAAAGGAGAATCACGAAGACTAAAAGAGAGGGTTGAACAGTGAAAAGCGAGGACGTGCGTGTGTTTGTGTGAACAAGAGAGAGAAAATACTAGAGAATATGCTGAAGTAACAAACGGATGGTTCTAGGAAGAGCAGGGTGTATGAGTCACGTGGTGCTAGGGGTAGGGGGTTGAAATAGGGAACGAGGGGTTGGTTGGAATCTTGATGAGGTGTTTCCTCAAGCAGACGGATACGTTGACGAGCGGCTGGCTTTATGAATAGCCACGGCAAAATTTCCGATCTTATGTGGGGTGGTGCCAACCCCCACTCCCCTCACTCACCCCTTTACCACCTCCTTCATTCCACTCGTTTCATTATACTCTCATTTCCAGCGTTTTGCAAAAGCCCGATGCCTCTAGGGGCAGTCTCACCCGCCATCTTGTCGTCTGCGGCCCCGTATCTACCCCACGGTTCATTGAAAAGTACATTACCATTGGTGCCCGAACTTTCCGGAAATTCTTCCTTACTTTAATTAGCAATGTGTCTTTCCGCCTGCCTCGACACACCCCGGGGCACTCTCAGTCATTGACACGGGGGTGCTTCCCTACTCCACCTCCTGCCACCCCTTCCGTAATCCTGGACTCTCACATTTGGTTAATTTTCTTCCTTTTTCCGTCTCCTGTTTCGTAGTCTTCGAGATGTTTTCGTGCATTTTTCCGTTGGTTTCTGTATTCACGGCGATCCCCAGTCATTGGTTATTTTAAAGCGGAGAACACATATAGGCAATCGCGAACGCGATCAAACGCATCAATTGTTCATCAATTGTTGATCAATAGTATCAATTGCAATCGCAATCGCAATCGTGGTCGCGATCGCCTATATGTGTTCTCCGCTTATAAAGCCACACACACTTGTCACGACCTGTTAGCGATAGAGTGAAATCTGCAGCGTTCGATCGCGGGGTAATCGACGACCAGCGATCAAACGCAGCAGGTTACGTTTATCGCAGATCGCGATATATGAAAAATGGTTGATTTATTATTAATTAAAAAATTAATCGGACATGTTAAACAACATAATATGTTCTATGATATGGCACATGCTGATTACAAAAATATACGCATCAAAAATAAAGTGTGGGATCAAATTGCTAAGGAAATGGGAAAACATACCGGTAAGTAAAAAACTATTTTTTACAAATAATTTTATTAACGAGTAGGTAGTGTATTACGGAAATAGGTCACAAATTTTCACTACACAGAGCGTATGTTTCAGTTTGTCCGATTGCGATTGAGTTCGCGATCGTGGTCGCGATCGTCTATATGTATGTGTTCTCCGCTTAACGCTTTTCCGGGGCAAAGAAAAACAGAAAGCGGCGAAGAAATGATTTCTTCGAGTTTACTTTTCACCCAGTCATACGTTTTCATTTCGTCTGACGATTACTTCGAGCCCTTCGTTATCATCTTGACTTTACGTGGGTTCCTATTCTTCGTATATTTTCCTGTCGCACCATGGTGCATCTTATTTTTCGGAATCTTCCGAGAGGATTCACCCTCATCCACCCCTTTATCCCACCGTATTTTCGCAACATCTTTTAGCCGCACACACACACACACACACACGCGCGCACGCGCGGATGCACCAAAGAATCCCTTCTTTATTTTTTCTCTCTCTCTTTTTGTTCCTTTTCTTCCTACGCCTCCATACTTCTTCATTCCACCTCACTTACTCATTCCATTTCCTTCGGCCTTCTCGTCCCCGTCAACTTCGCTCTTCCACCTCGTATCTCACCAAGCACCACCAACACTGCCTCGAACCTTCCTACACCTCGTGGTACCTAAAGGGGCTCGTGCCAGCACTGCGCAATTCCAGGTTTCCCGATACCGATGTACGCGAGTAATCCGCTAAATGTGTGCCGCAGCCGCACACAGGCACGTGTTACTTAATCATATTTCACGCAATGCCGCTATCCCTATTTTCCAACCCTCTTTACTTGAAGGGCGTACAAATTTGTCTTTTTTTTTCTAAAGGGATCGTGTTGCGTCCTGTCGACAGAGATTCAATTATCTCGAGAATCCCTCCTGATAAGTTCTGAAGATTACGGGAGAGAAGCGAGGAGAGTTGTGGTACTGAAAATTGCACGTCCCTGAGGGTGAAACTGAATGAAGGTGATGAAAGAAAAAATTTGTCGAGGGCGAGTGTCGATGACAAGTGGAGCGTGGTGCGAAGACGGGGCGGTAATGGATTTTCTCGATGATTTGTATTTTTAGACTGGGTAGGGGTGTGAAAGAATGTAAATGTGAAAGGCATTTGATAGGTGAAGGAGGAGAATGAAAAATGTATTTTTATTCTTATCAGTGGATTGCGCAGACCACTACTTGTTCATATAAATACGGTGATTGGCATTTACGGAAAAGCTATTGAGGTGGTTGAATTGTCCTTTGTTCCTTCTTTTTATGCCGGGGTCAGTGTAATTGTATTATTGTTAACGAACGGTAACGATTTAATTGTAAATCTAAATTGGACGTACTGAGCAAGAAATACAAGAAGATTGAAATTTCATGAAGTTTGGATATATGGTTTCTCAGAGATTTTCTTAAACATAGTGTTACAGATTCATAAATACGGGGCGATAATTTCAATGTTCACCAGCACGTATATTCACACCGTTGAATTTTATTTACCATTTTCTGCTGTGCCGTACAGAAATCTAAGCAGTGATATTCCAGGATACTTAAGAAAAATCTTTCATCCCTACGGACATCTCCGTTCTTAGCTGTTGAGCGAAAAAAGGGAGGGACTTAAAGAGAGTGAGAGTGAGAGAGAAAGGATCATAGCGCACAACATCGAAAAAAGGCACTGAATATATAAAAGAAAAAACTCTATGGGGGCCAAATAAATTTTCGAGTTCCGGGCGCACGACTCTCAGTTGGACGGATATTCATACGACCGTGATTTGTTTCGTGAAACAGGGTGTGGCGCGTACAAAGAAAGAATGAGAATACAAAAGAAGAGAAACAACCATTTGGCAGAAAAGAAATCACCGGCGACCGACTCTATTGTTACTCGCATGCGAATTTAATTAATGCTCCCACTGTTTTCTCTCCCACTTTTTTCACTCTCTTCCTGATGAGTCGCGAGATAAAAGATAACGGGTTTATCGTTTCTCGCGAGCTTTAGTGAAGCGGACGATAATAATGGCAGTGATGCAGGAAAAAAGTGGACCAATGGTGGTGCATCGCAGTATTGCGCGTTGGCGAGAAAAAATGGCGGGAAAATAAACAAGAGTAGACGATGCCAAGCAACGCGACGAACGATTAATGACGAAAGGCTCGCTCGTTGTTAAAGCGACGCGCGACGGCCAGGTCCCTTCGATTCCCTCTCTCTCTCCCTCTCTCTCTCTTCCTGTTTCTCTCTATTTCGATTCTCTGACCAGCTTTCTCTGTCTTTCGATTCTCTCACCTGCTTTCTCTCTCTCTCTCTCTCTCTCTCTCTCTCTCTCTCTCTCTCGATTCTCTCACTCGCTTTCTCTTTCATTCAATTCTCTCACTTGCTTTCGATTCGCGGAAAAAGAGTATCGCGCGATGGATATTCACAAGCGACGACGACTCGCTCCATTCTCTCTATTATCGCACGTTTATTGGCCCCCGTGCTATTGTACGTCGCAGAGATGAAAAATTCCCTGTTTTCATTCTCGCGTGTCCACGCCGTACTTCCAAACGCATTTCGACATTTTTCTCGTCTCGTGGGGGCAAATTGTGTGTAGTATCGCGGCCTGGATTCGTTTAATTTTAAAAGACAATTACTTGCGATTTCTTAGTCGCATGTGCGTTTTTTTTTTTTGGAAAATAGAGCTGCTCTCCAACCGCTGCGGTGTTTAGTCGCATGTGCGCGGATTGTCGTCGGCTGTGTTCCGAAATTCACTGCCAGTGCTGAAAATCTATAGTGTACGTGACATAAACTATACGTTTCCAGTACTGGCAGTGAATATCGGAACGCAGCCATTGTAAATTGTGTGTTCTATTTACGTGACTATACAGGGTGTCCCGTAAGTTTTGGTCAATAATTCGGGACGGTGCAGACAAAGTCAAAATAATGTTAGTTCTTCATATCAAATTGTGTACTTACAGGCCTTCAAAGTTGATATTTTAAAATTGCTTTTTGCTTCTAATTTCTAAACTGTTTATTTAATCTTAATAAAATTTCGGGTGTTATTAGAATGTATGTGTATGTTCACTTTAGGATTATAAAGAAATCCCGATTACCTCTATAAAATCAAGTTTGGAATATGTCGAAGTGTTAAAACTTAAAGAAAAATGACAGGAATGACAGTTGGAATATGCGAGTAGGAAAAATGAATTTTCCACATTAGTTGCTAAAGGACAGGTTGCTCTTTATTGAATTCGATAAAGTAACCGGTTTAAGAGATATTTGTCATTTTATTATGGCACTTCATGTCGACTTTCGCATTCATTGTTTTTATAACGACCAATCTCGTCAAGAGAATTTGCTCCTTTTTGGTTTCAAACGCCTTTGCGTATTAGTTTCAACTAGAGATTTTACTGAAATTCATTTTTCTGACGATAATCTTGTTTTCTGTAATAAGAGACCGTGAAGGGCGATAGGCTGTCCGTCTACTGGGGCTAGGTCGCTTTGGAAAAAACTAATTAACAGGCCACCGATCGGTAAAGCGCATTTATAATAATTGAAGTGCAGTTAATATAAGGACGAGGCACCTATTATTTTGATATTACTTTGTTCTTTGTTTATTTTGTAATATGCCGCTTTTGAATTTTGTGAATGTAATTTTTAGTTTGGTTTTTATGAGCACTTTCTCGAACCTTAGCAAGCTCGTCAAGTTGGCACGGTATTCTGCACATAGGTACGTTATTTTCGATCGGGACTAAAAGGGATATAACAAAAAAGTAAACCCAAGAACAATTTTTTCAATTATTTTCCAATGAATTTAGATCATTTATAAGGTATTATAAATTTATTTTGAGACAGTGTTTTCTAGCAATGCGAATACCAAACACCATCGGACCCGCAACTATATATTCGTCGTTGGCACTAAAAGGGTTAAGCACCGACTTTTCAAGTTCAACGATTAGAGTTTCCACGGTGATAAGTATGAAAAGCTCGTTAATCCTCATCAGTCCTTCATTCAATTACTTTATTATATCCTCAACAACATAGATGAAAAATAATAAATTCTCCGCCACTCCTTTTACCCCGATTACTCCAATCCATATATATAGCCGCGGTGTTTCGCGCAATCTCACCCTCGGAATCGCGTAGCGTTCGAAAAATTTTCAATTTTTCACCATCATCGGGGACGAGCGCCGCCCCGACGGCGGCGACGGCCGTTGTGGCGTCCCGGGGCGTCGCGACGTCCGCCATTCGCCGCGCGAATTTTTTCACTGCAGGGTCAGCGCGTAGGGACGAGAGGAGAGTGAGGACGGTATTTAATCTTTCGGCGCCCGGGGCGCACGTCGATGCGAATTTCGAGGGAGCAACGGGCAGCCAATCGACGCGTTGTGTCCGCGCGAACGATACACTTTTGGAGAGGCGGTGGATGCGAGGGGTGGCAAAAACAGGAACGAAGCGGGTTCGGGGTGGAAATGGGTGGTGGAAAAGAGAACGCTCTACAGCAGTCGCCGCCAATTCGTTGGTTCGTGAAAAACAGGAGGAAGGAGGAGTGTGTATGTGTGTGAGAGAGAGAGAGAGAGAGAGAGAGAGGCGGAATGAGAGTGGCAGAGAAAGAAGTCGAAGTGGCTAGAAGCGGAAGCGAAGAGGCGTCAACACCGGGACGAGAAAGAGAAAACTGAGGTGTGTATGTTCCGTGGGCGTGCGCGTGTGGAAGTGGCAGAAACAGTACACGGAACGGCTGGCGAGGAAAGCGAAATAGCCGCAGACATGCACTATGTGGAACACGCACGCGCATCACCCACCACCAACTAATTTGCAAATGGACGGGAAGAAAACGAGATTGAATTTTACGTCCGGACGAACCCGCAATTTTCTTCTCACGGACGCGCAACGTGTGCCTGCATGCTTGAGAAACGCTGAAGACGAAAGTTTGGTGAAGAGAGGAGATGAAGAAAATTTTCTGCAGAAAATTGTCACGCGGATCGTCACGTAGCCATGAGCAACCCTCGTAAGATTACGAGAAGTCCTTTGACACGCGACCAGGTGCTTAATTCGTCCAGCATGCTGAATTTTCAGAAGGCGAATCCTTTGATTCTTTAACTCCCACCTTTCTCACTTCCACCAGCGTACATCTCTTCTTCCACTTTCAGTCGAGCTCGCAGGTGGCCCGGTGCTTTTTCGGTCGCGTCACGCGATCGCCTTCCGCGGCTTTGACTTCATCCCCCCTTCGCTTTCTCGACCTCTTCTAACCATCGTTCAGACCACACCGCCCTTCTTCCCCTTTTTCATCTTTTCCACGTTCTTCTAGCACCCGACCTCGTCATTCAACGCCTCACCCCTGTCTTTCTGCATCAAATTTAATTATACGCCCTCCCTTTGGCAAAGTTACGTCCTACGAAGTCCTTCCTAAGGTTTCCTCCGAGGGGTGGGTTTTAATTGTGCGCCCTGCGGTTGGTCGGCGCCTACGTTGTTTCTCTTTTGAAGTCGAACGGGAAGTATGATTTTAATATTACAACTACCGATAATTAATTTTTACAGTGTCTTTGTGAAGTATCGAGGAACTGATCCTGGGATTAATCATGAGTTGAAAGTTAGATGAATAATATGCGACTTGTGAATCGCCACGTGAATCATTAGTGAGTTGAAACCAGAATGAAAAACTTCTTATTTTGCGCTATGGAATCTACATCTTACAACGTATCTGTTAACTAACCTTAAATCTAGTCCACACAGTAGAATCTTCGAAGCTTTAAGAAAACACTGAATGAAGAATACAATTTATTTTGTATCTCCATGAGATTGCTTACAGTTGTTAATCATTTTATGCATATACTTGCTATCCTTATGTATCCATTTTGTATATGAACAGGTATAATTTCCAAAACGTAGTAATTCAAAGAAAATTATAATCTGGAGACGCGGTAGCATCTCACAAAGTGCTTAAAATGATCAAATCGAAAAGATAAAATCTGTGCTTTAAAACTTGTCTTCCCGTTTCTTTAGCCATCCCTAAATGTCGGTTAAAGAAAAACGAAATTTTACTTAAAATTAAACAAACAAAAAAATAGCAAAACTCATTGTTTCATTTACTTTAATATTCTTTTTCTCAATAATAATATGCGTGCGTATACCCTACTACGGTACAAAACTAAAGGAATGGTAATACCTTAAGATTGATTAGACCGACGGAATTGGGACAGGGTCTGAGCTTTAGTGCCGTCCTAATTCGTAATTAAAATTAAGAAAATAATATTATGAAGTTGCTCGTGTACGCATGAGCTCTTTCACATTCCATTCGTATACGGTGGAAACGAGAAGGAGGCGAGAATGAAATTTTCCGCCTGGCGGGCAGAAAAATTTCCTCGGTCAAGGAACGAGCAGCCGAGCCGGAGGAGAGTGACGTGAGAAATTTCCTGGACCAGAAGAGGTGCCGGTACACTCTTGTGACGAAAATGGAAGAGACAAAAGGCCACTAGCGGAAGGACAACGGAGGCTCGCGATATGAGAAACCGTTCTGAATATTTCATGACTCTTGACCGCACCGACGCACACCACCGCCACATTCAATTAGCAGAGCGAGGAGGGAATTTCAATTGGAGGGAGAAAAATACAAAGCCCCTTCCATTGGCCGTCTCTTCCATCTTTCTTTTTGTCTTCCAATTAAAAAACAATTGGACATTCGCGAAGCATCTCCAAGAAAGACTTAGCAAGAGATAGAAAAGATACAAGCAAAAGCGTCTTTTATAGTTTAAAAATTGGACACGCAAAAATAGGAGGTAATAACAGGAACCATCCAACCGTGCTTCGTTGCATCACTTTCCTCTTGACTGTCTCGACGTAGTCGCCAAGCCTCTTCTCTCCACTTCACTCGACAGTCCTCGATACTTAAAATAGAGCAATGCTGAATGGGCAGGAAATTATACGTTGCTCGATGACGTTGCGCCACGAAAGACGTCGGGCGACGTTCAACGAGGACGTCGCGACGTCCAACGACAACGAGATACGTCACGGCAGGCCGAGTACGTCAACGACTGCGACGACACCTCCGAAGCACCCCGCGAGGAGCCATTTTGTCACGCGACGAGGTGCTTAATTCCAGGCGACCTCACCCTTCGTGTATCAGTGACGAGCTGTTTGCTCCATTACGGTCTATTTAGTCTTAAACATTGCTCACTCCCTGGGGTCGTTGAAAAAGTTATCGTGGTGCGAGCGTTGGCATTGCGAATTAGATCTCTGATGCTTCTGACGATCTGATTCGGGTAAATTGTGATCGTACATTTTTCTCACACTTCTTTATCTATGCTTTTCGAATTTATTTAGCTTCTAAAAAGTTGTTAGAGGTAAATTTTGAGCTTGATTAGTGTTAAGCTCGTATGTGATTTTTGGTGTTAGAATTCGTAAGTATTGATTTGTTATCGCAATTAATTTATTTAAGCATGTAACGGTTATTTACTTTGAGGATTTTCAAGAATAAAATCAAAGAAAGATTTAACGGCTTCGGGGAACACTCGTAAATTTATTAAAATACTACTAATTTGTACGTCGCAGGTTATAAAAGCTCACATTACATTCGTAAAACTGTATTCTCCCAACAAAAACCATATAAAATCAACATAAAGAAATAAAACGCGGTGTAAAGGTCTGGAGAATAAATAAGACAGAATCACGTGCACACATACACTCAGTCGCAAATATTAACAAATAATTTATAAATAAAACAGATAAATGAATAAAAAAAAATATATATATATACATATAAGATTCGGAGATGGCAGAGAGAGAGAATCTTTCGTTAATAAATATCTACGGACCTAGATATTGGGAGAGAGCGACGCAGTCGTGGGCAATTACGCGATGTCGAGCCCTTCTGTACAGTTTTAACCCCTTAACCTACGATTCACGTTCCAAAAGTTTGGGCTAAAAACTGCGACCGTCGCGGTACCACGTTATTGGTACGACGATCGCGGAATATTTATGTTTGCCACATCATCGCAGTACGGGCGATGCCCATAATATTTATGTTTAACTCGATCATCGTACTACGGGCGATGCCCGTGATATTTACGTTTGGCTCGATCATCATACTACGGGCTATGCCCGTAGTTGTAGGTTAAGGGGTTAATTTTCCACGTAATCTTTTCGTATCAAGGTTCGGAGCTCGACTGGCTGCTCTCTCGTCACTTAACCCATTGGTTCCACTGTGCAGTCGCTCTCTCTCTCTCTCTCTCTCTCTCTCTCTCTCTCTCTCTCTGTCCACTATGCTCTCTCTCTCTCTGCTGTGACGTTTACCTATCCTTACAAGCATAATAATTGTGAGGTTGTAGATAATGCCATTGTGGTTTTGTTAGTTATAGTGTTAAAATTAGCATTTAAAGGTGTACGAGTTATCCGATGAGTTTCTTCAAACAATGTTTAAGCCTTATAAACAGAAAATAATTTTCATCGAAAATATCACAAAGGAATACGGCGGCCAACTGAACAGATCCACTACGTGGAGAGCATAATTATAGTAAGTATCATAAAAAAGGAAAGTTTAAACAAACAAAAGAAATATATCCCCCGTAAGGGGTATTTATTTCAAAGCACGCCTTCCTCATTCCCCAAAGAAAAAGGAAAATTCGTGATCGTGGGAAAGCTTCGCGCTAATAAATCCCTTGACAGGCGTCCGAACGCGAGTTGGTGCCTCATCGCGTGCGTGTCACGCGACTTTTTACGAGGAACTTCCCCCAACTCCCACGAGACAAAGCCAAGGAGCACGAGTAACGAGGTTTCCCTTCTCCTTCACTCGCATATTTAATCTCGCAATCTCATTCCACGCAGCCTCGTGATGTCTACATTTCGCCGTTTCGCATTTCGCGTGGCGTGTCTCTTTCGGTGAAACATACAATCCTGTTCGCGAGTTAATTGCTCGGGTGCATAAAAATGCGCGGGACCGAAAGAGAAGTAAAAAGAAAGAAGTAGGGGTGGACGCCAGGGGTGGCACCTGAGGTAATACGTCCCGGCAATTGATCCCGTGGGCGTCGCGACGCTCATTCGCTCCCGCAACTGTGGAGCGTCGTAAAATGAAATATCAGGAATACTATTGAAAGGAGAAGCGCCGATGACGAGGGCTTCTGAATTTACGACGGAGGAGGTACGTGGATTTATGATGAGATTGCGTCGTTTCGCGTGAGAGGGAACACTAAGGCGAGGAGTGGGAGGATCATCGGAATTCTGGTTTATCGTTCTCTGTTCGCGCGAGCGTCGAGTCGTCCTGACTACTTGCGAGTAGAGAGAAATTTCCATCTTCGTTTTCTAAGTTCAAGAGGGATGTTAATTGGTTTAGTTTTATAGCTCTTACATGGATATTGAAATTTCTCATTGAACTTCGATAAGAGGTTAATGAGTACCGACTTATGAGGTTGTAGCGTTATTTACGGGTCCTAAGACTATTTGTTTATTAAGTATACAAATTGTCCTATTTGTGTGGAATAATGGGTAAATTTCTTAAATTTTTTTCACAGATTTTGTTAAACTTTTACAAGTGAGAGTAAAGCAAAATTTTGAATCTGGTAGGTACGATTATATAAGAACAAGACTTTTTACGTGAATTCACGTGAAATTGTTTCGAGTTTACTGCCCTTTAGCGGCCAAACCACTGACCCGAGCTTACAGGTTCTATGGGATTTTTTCTCCGCTTGAAATTTCCTTTTAATGGAGATACGATATAACCCGATTCCACGTCATACGTTTCGGGCCAAAGTCCTATCCTTTTGAGAATACTCCTTTGTGTGTTACTACAAGTTGGCAGAATTTTTTTGCAACGATGAAGGAATATTCGGAATATTAATCGGTTTGGTTTGTAGATTTTAGACTTAATAGAAAATTGCTAAGCATCTGGAACATCGATAATGGATTAGTTGCTCTTATAACAAAGATCTGGAACAGTAAGCACTTTTAATAACAGTCGTTTACCCTAACTTTTATATTCACTGTCGAAGGAATACAAGATTATGAAACAATTGGCCTTCCTTTTCGTTTATTCGTCAAATCTGAATTTCGTTCTGCAGCATAATAGTAAGTTCATGCGTCAGCGCAATTCGCTCCCGCACGTAAGTCGTGCTGTGTGAATGCAAGCTTGAAGTTTGCGCAGTCAGAAAGTTTGACTTCCGTAAAATATATATCGCAAGACAATTTGCATGAGGTCGGTGCATGCAACTGAACGTGTAAATAAATCTTCAAGTCCAACACACTCGCATTTTGATCATGAACAACAGTAGTTTCTCATGCAAGGGGTATTTCCTTATGCGAAATGTTTAAAAACTTCCTACAACTAATATTCACGGCGATCGTAAAATTTCGAACTAAACCTTAGAGATTCTCATCAAGACCCGATATTTAGACCAACTTCTGTCTTTCTTTAATTACAGCTCTCTTTTTATTACACAAACTTTTACCAACTAAAATAAAGTAACTTTACTCTTAACTTTTGCCATTTCACTTTCGTGTTCATTTTTCCGTGCAGCTTGGAGATCTGCTTTTCAAATGCCTTTGAACGTAAACAGGCTCTGTTACGCGATTTAAGAGCGGTAACGATTTAAAGCACGTATCTTTCATTTGCTACGCATGCTTGTTACTGTGCCAGTGAATTAACTAGCAAACTCGCCAGCTGCTGGCAAGAAACTAAACTGAGCGTGTAGAGAATTAAAGTTAAGCAATTTGTAGTCTACTGCAGTGATCCCTATAGTATAAAGTTGCTGATAAATAAACGGGCGTGGTGACAGTAAAATGCAAGTCGCTTTTATTTACTTGTAAATTTCAAACTCCATCAAACATCCCATTGCACCCGAAAAGCTGCGCGTTTCGGTGCCCGATGAATTTTCCCACGGGAGCCTCCGGAGTAACGCCCGTACACGGAATTGAAAATCAAGCGGCGGGCGTCGCGACTACGGCGCCGCGGACGATGCGCTTTAAACGCGACGAGAGCGGAAGTTGATGAACGACCGTACGGACCACCAATGGATTTTCCGCTGCTTCCTCCCCACCACTCTCTCGATCCCTTTGGGACGGATCGCGTAACGGATCGTGTAATTGTTAACTCGGCCAAAAAGTTTCCACTTTCGAGGACGGCTTCACACGCGTAGCGTCACAGACGTCCAAGGGGCCGAGGTTGCGTGCGGTCAGGGCGGATCGACGATTATTATTCGGCTTTGTTCTTTCCGAGACACGGTGATCGCTCGTTGATTGTATTGTTTATTGGAAAGCGTTCGATGTTTATAGAACGCGAGATTGGCCTATCGTGACGAGAGACACACGCCGATTTGAATTCCCGCCAAACGGGAGAAGAGTCGGAAATCTACATTCTCCATGCCCAAATTCCGCGACAAGAAGGTATTGCAACAGTGTTTTTTTACTTTATGAGATATCATTTATTTTTGTTCGTTCTTTTGCTCGTTTTTTTAGGAGATCAATGTTGTTCCGCGTATACGATGATTCGAATTTCCCGCCAAGTGACTTTCAATCGCAACCAATTTATGTTATTCGCGCAACATAAATTAATACAGAATACAGTAGAAAATTCTTGCAAGAATCAAGCATGGATTCTAAGACATTTTGATAAAGTAATAATACTCGTTATACGTGAAAAATTAAACGGAGCCAGTTTCATCAATACAATCTCCCTTAATATCCGTGAAATTGAAAACAAAAACATTACTTTCTTCTTACGCTCTTAAAAAGAAGAGGGAGAATGCGAAGCCGAAAAAGCAGCAAAGTAAAGAAAGACGTTCGTTAAGTTCATCCCCTTGATCATCTAGCCACGAGTCTCTCTCCACCCTCATCCCTTGCATCCTCAACGTACTTTACGTCAGCCTATCCTCCACTGTCTCTCATTCTCCAGCTATAAAAATCTGCTAAGCACCCGGGGGGAAACTTCGTTACGCGCGATCGCACATGAAAGGATTATCGTGTTTCTACAGATACCTGTGCGATCCTCGCGCTTTGTGTTCGCGACCGTGGAGGACGCGGAGTGAGGGGGTAGCGAGAATCTCCGTAGTATCCTCCTTTGTTTCAATGACCGTTTAAATGCCCGCACACGTACGTATACCGTGGCTCACACAAAGAGAGATTCTCTCTCGTTTGCGAATCAACGCGAGGATTGTGGTAGTGGTAGGGAGGTCCTAGCCCTCGTCCACCGGGCTTAATCCGCGTAATGAACAAAGGGGGTGCTGATACTTATTCTTTTTTACTGCTTTTTCTCACCCCCCACGTTTCTGTATTTTTTTGCCATGTGACGTTTAGAAAGCCCTCGGTAATGTTACGCGCACACTTTTGGAGGTGGTGAAAGATGAAGGGTGAACGAACAAAACGTTGAATATTTGCAGACAGGTTTTTCTATGATTGTAATAGAAATCTTGAGAATGTATTACGAAACGTTAGTAGAAATAATGTTCTTGTAAAATAGTGAAAATATTTCAGGCGGTTCGAGAGGGCTGTGCAGCCCTTTGGAGGTTTCTTAAACATCATTACTACACTTTTCATAAAAGTGCAATAAGTATGTGATTAAAATTTTGCGAATTTATTAATAAGGCGAAATGATTTCATTATCAAGACTTCTAAATCCTTGTGCTATTTCGTGATCTTTCACCGCGTGAAAGGGCAGTTTCACAAATCTCGGGGGTATTCCAACCGGAATAGTTCACACTTACATAAATGTACGAAGATGCGCTTGAAAGATCTTCTCAATTATTCACAAGAAAAAAGAATTACGCAAGAGTGCTCTCGATAACGGATTAAATGAAGCCCCGAGGAAGAAAGGAAGAGAAATCGTGCAAGAGAATATAAAGCAGAGGGTGAGTAGACCGTTCATCTACACCTGCTGCAATTTCATACAAGCCTCGCGGACTAAAATTATCGCCACGCACAAAGAAAGTAGGGGCCCGCACCTAAAACTCCCTATATTTCACGGGAGATAAAATTCCCTGGCCCTTGTACTCCAACCCGTTACCAACCGTCGAAACAAAACTACGAAGACTCGTCCGCCACTTTGTCCACTCGACGTCCACCCCCTGCGCGAACCCCTTGCCACTTTTTACACACTTTTTACGCGAAGCAGCGGATAATCAAATGCATTCGCGCGTAATGTAGGCTGACCCACAGTGCAGGGGTGTCCAGTTACAGACGCGAGAGGCAAAAAGAAAAAATTCGAGCAGGAGAAGAGACACTCACACGTTCACAAGCACACTTACACGCAGAGGCGCATATATGAAACTTGACGAAGAGCCACGAGGACGACGACAAGGACGTCGGCCAAAACCGCAGCGCGCTCGTTAACGAATTCAGGTACAAATTTACTGGGCTCTTTGCCGGCCCGTCCTCACACCCCTTTTTCACCCCGTCGAGTTACCCTCGGTGCTACGAAAGTTCCGCTCGATCAGCCGCTCACCACCCCCACCACCCACCTTTCCACGATCCGCACGACGGCCGACGATGGTGCGTAATTACATGTATTAAAATTTAATATCCTCCACCCCTAAACCCTGCCGTCGTAACCCCCCAACGATCAGCAAATTCTTCGCGCTCGTTACGCCCGTCTATCGAGCGTTCGCTAATATCAGCTGAGCAACTCAATTAATTAAGTGTCATCAGAGTTTTGCCGGTGGGGTGGTTCGGAAGTGGCAAGTTGCTCCTTGGCGAAACTAAGAGATGAAGGGAAGGGGGTGGTGGGGAGAAAAGTCTCGAGAATGGCGCCTTGTGTTAATTACTGCCGTGTTCCTTTGACACTGACACCACTCTCTCTTCCTCTCTCTCTCTCTTATTCGTTTATTCAATTATTCTTTCTCACTCCTTCTCCACTGTCTCTTTCCTTTTCGCTTATATCATCCAGTGATGGCATGCTAGGACGTGGAAACGCGGAAGGAAGCCCAGCTTCATCACCATTGTCACCCCAGGAGAATTATCACAATAACGAGCTAGACTTCCTGACATCCGCGCGCGAACTAAATTAATTTCACAGTTTGTAACAATTAAGCTCTAATCGTGTGTTTATTGCGGTGCCCTGCAGACGGTGAGACGATACCTGGTCGCTGACTGGTAGACAGGTTTGACGCAAAGAAGGAGAATAGTGCCTGTAGGGTACATAGATAAGATGATGCGTACCTGATCAAAGTCTTTCTGGTAATTTTATATAACGTTTCTTAAATGGTATTAAATGTTCCTTATTAAGTATGGTGACTTGCATTGAACGCGGAGATCATATGTATGTTTCCAGTACATTTAAATTTGGAAGATATCCTAGGCCAAATAAAACTAGAGTTCGAAATTGCATAGCTGCTAGACGAAAGTAGTTGTAAATGGGTGATAAATGTCGAAACTAACGAAATATTAACTAAATCGTAATTGATTTTTGCCTAATTCTTGGTAATTCCGCGATCAAGAAAAACGATTGGTATACATATAAATTACATATAAGTGAAAATCCAACATTCTAGCACGAAAAATACCCTCCTTAAATGCAGAGTAAAATTGTGTCTGTCTCTGTTTTTGATACAATAGGAAATTGATGTATGAATGTCGTAGGAAATTTAATGAATCGCATAACTGCATAGATAGCTGAGAAAAATTTGATGGAAGATACAGATGCTTTACGGAAAGTTTGCTGGAATTAAAGCATGACTTTCGCCAGCAGAATCGGAGACAACAATCGAGCATTTATGTCGCGTGAACGCGATCGCATTTGAAAAATCCTCTAGAATAAATTCCCTAGTACGGCGCGCTACCGGCATCTCGGAAGCGCCATAGAATCACATTACGTGGAAAAAGGTAGCCATTATTCGCAATTCTCTCACGTCACGCGATAAACCATTGAAGGGAAAACTTCTGCACCCACTGCGGAAATCTTCTAAGCCGCTACGTTGCACGGCCCGTAGTAGCCTCCACTTTTTGAGGTTAACTGCACGTATCCGACGTAAATCGCGTGAGAATCTTTAAACGCTCCGCGGACTTACAACAAGCGCAAGATTTTCGATGAACCATTTTGACCCCCTCTACTTCTTCCTTCTCTGCGTTCCTTCTCCACCCTCCTCTCACACTTCTCACCAGCGTAGCTTGTAACGGAGAGAAAAAGAAAAAGTTACTAGAAGCGAGGGGGGTACCTACTCGCGCGAAGAATATTAAGAGCCCGTTTTGCTTTCGTTTCGTTGCGCCATGCTGTGCCGCGCGTTAGCAGGAAATGGTGGGGGTAGAAGCTCGAGGTTGTAAGTGATTTGCGGTGAGAACGAAAGTAATTAGCATAACGGTTTTTTCTTTGACCCGCTCCAGATAATATTGGTGGTTTGCCAGTGGTTCGCTAAAATGGCAATTCTGAAAACACTTCTTCTATATGAGCCGGTCACATGTCAAATTGATTAACTCCATAAATTATGTTCCGTATGACCGAGCCTCTGTTGCGATAGTCGTTTGAAACTGGTACTGCACATTTCTACTTACACGCAATTATCGTTCTTAGCACATCAACTTATATCTTTCGGTTCTATCAGTTGTGTTCGCCGGATATACATATGTACGAGTTTTCGACTTTATTACTTACTAATATCAATGCCAAAGAAACTTCTCTGCATCGTTTAATTTGGCGCGAAAAAATACATTTATATCTCAATTGCGTCTTCCATACTTAATCAACGAAATTCAGATTAGCCGAAAGGTATTTCGTTTCATACGATTTCGAATCTCTAACATCGCCGTCCAGGCGGAATGCTTCGACCGAATGTATTCAGCAGCAGGGATGCCAGACGATCTCCCCACTATGGAAAAATCTTCCCTCTCTACCACTAACTTCTCCTCCAACGGCTGTCCGCATGAGGAGAACCCATGGCGGTCACATTCTAGCGGAGGGAGCGGGGAACAGTGTGACGTCACGCAAGCATGGTGGAAAGGGAACCGTGGTGACACCATCTGGCAACTCTGTTCAGCAGTCAAACAGTTAAATGTTACGATAAGCTTTCTTTCAACGGAAATGTATAACCACTAAAAATATTAAAATAATTTGTTTACTTGAATTATAAATCAATGCTTTTCAAGACTAAATCAACTAAAATCGGTCTTCGCACACAGGACATTTGTAAAAAGCACTATACAGGGTGGTCCGTTATAAGTTGGCACTAGCAAACATGCTTATAGAGCGGCTTAAAACAAACACAAAAGTCCTGGACCATTATTCAAAATTCGCAATATTAATCGAGTTATTAACTGTTAAAGATCAAAGGAAAGGGCGTCCGCCAAAACGGCAGCGGGAGGAGCGCTAGAGCCTCTGCGAGCTGTAAGACGGCCCAGTTTGCCTACAAACAAATGCGGGGTGCGGTAAGGGGAAGGATAAGACGCCGCTGCACGGCCGGCTTCTTTTGCGTTATTCTTCTCCTTACCGCGCCCCGCATTTGTTTGATGGTAAACTGGGCCGTCCTACAGCTCGCAGAGGCTCTAGCGCTCCTCCCGCTGCTGTTTTGGCGGACGCCCTTTCCTTTCATCTTTAACAGTTAATAACTCGATTAATATTGCGAATTTTGAATAATGGTCCAGGACTTTTGTGTTTGTTTTAAGCCGCTCTATAAGCATGTTTGCTAGTGCCAACTTATAACGGACCACCCTGTATATAGGGTAGGCTAGGGAACAGATATAACGTATCCTGTACTAATCATAAAGTGAATGTACAGGCGTTTTATTATCCGTACGTAAGGTTCCAAGCATCTCCAAGCTCACTTATAAAGCAGGCTTGTAGAAAGATTAGGGTTTGAAATTCGATTATTGTCCACCTAAATTCGCGATCTGTTCCATTGTGCGTCGAACCGTGAGGTGTAAAGAGAGAGCACTGCTATTTGCAATACAGCTGAAACAGTGCAAACATAGCCGTCGGCCACGGACGCGGACGTTGCAACGAAACCAGACCTTAAAAAGAGCACCCTGTTAGTTGCAATATATTGGAGCAGTGGAGAAATAGCGACTGAAAGTGGACGCGAACGTGGAACGAAACCAGACCTTTGGAAAGCAGCGGATGCCGGACGGCGCGATAGGTAGGTCAAACGGGCAATTGGTCGTAGGGATGTCTGGAAAGATTATCAGGTGGGTGTTTGGCTCTTTTCCCTGTCTGATCCTTACTCATTGTCAACTTTTTGACAATGAGAAACTTTTTGTCAACAAAAGAAATTAAGAAAAAAGGATGACGCAATAGGTAGGTGGAGCTAGCTACGTTTGATGGCAGCTAGCGATTCTCTTGACGAGCACGGAGCAGCTATTGAAGCACAATTCCAGTCCTTTATTTATTCCTTTCGTCATTGGCGCGTCGAACGTACCACTACGGTCGCACTCACGTTCGCGCTAATTAACATACTAATTATTTCGTACAAGTTAATCGCATTGTACACCTCGAGGAAATTAGTTTTGCGGTGAGGATCGAAAAGATAAAATCGCTGGGGGATTTCAAATAATAAATTCGTCAACAAAGAGCGTGCCGCAATTAGGGGTGCCCTAAGGTAGGACTGGTAGGAGAAGTCGGCGCAGGACTATTTTTTTTTAATTATCATCGGGAGGGTGTTAAACAAAAACGAAGCGTTCGTTAACGGGATCGGATTCTCGTCATTTGATAATTACGTCGCCGAAAGCAAAAGGAAAAAGGAGACAAATAATTGTTAGCACGTTCCTACTTTGCACTCCAACGACGGGATGTTCGTCATAAAAGCAAAATCTTTGGAGTACGTAAAAATTTACGGATAAATCAATTTCCCTCGACAATGCGGGGTCCTAGGGCAATCGATCTCAAAAATATTTGTTATTTTTATTGACAACCCCCTAAGCGCGCTCAACCCCAAGCGAACGAAAAAGTTTTTCAATTCCGATCGCTGGTTACTGATTGGTTCTCGGGTGATCACAGAGCAACGAAGGTAATCGGCTGGGTACCCATGACCCATTCTGCACCTCTTTTCACCCCCTACCACCATTTAGTATACCGCTCCCCAATATGTGTTAGGATTATATATGGGATATAGAACTATTAATATACCACGGTTTGTTTATTACAAGTAAGAATTATATTGAAAAAGGTACAATGGGTACAATCACTTTTACGCGGTAGACTAGACTGTGAACATAGCAACACTAGAAGGGCGCACGGCCACTCGTCCATAAACTAACGCAAATCCCTATATAAGCACATCCAACATGTGGGACATGGATTGTTCCTGTTTTTAAAACCTAACAATATGTTGGCCAAAATACGCAAAAACCGAGCTGGAGATGTTTATTTTGCTGCAGATATTAAAGAGAGTGCATTAAAGGGAGTGCTACTTTTTACGTAGTTACTTGCTCTACCCCTCGTACGTCACCGCACTCTTTTCGTGCTTCACCTGCTTCCAACGTCATACATATTTTCACGCGTTTCTGGAATTGGAATTTCTCGCGGAATCTCGATATTGGGTGAGTGTAAATAAAGGATGTAGTGTAAATAATGACGATTCAAAAATTTGCCGAGATCAACCGATTCTCCTCTCTACTCTCTCTCTCTCTTTCTCTTTCTTTCTCTCTTTACTCGTGCCTTTGCCGTTGCAACGATGAAGGATGGCTCTGTTGACTTATCCGGAAATAAATGGATCTCCCTCTCTCGCGCCTCTCGCACTACCTCCCTCCCTCTCTCTCTCTCTTGCTCTCCCCCTCTCTTATTCTCTTTTTGGTGCAAACATATTATTCGGCAGATGGATGGACAATATTCGCTGCCCTCTTGGAAAGAGTCGTTTCTCTCTTTCCCATACTCTCTACTTCTCTCTCACTTGTATCGGTATATTGAGAACGATAGATAGGCATGGGGTGAGTTAAGGTAGTGTTTAAAATTTACGCTGCCGATCGACGGACTCGGTAAATAAAGGAAAAATCGTTCGCATTTAGGGGAGAATGGGATTACGGGTGGGCCACGTGCAAATACGGTCGTTTCCTGGTCAACTCGTATTTGAACGTTGTGAAATTTCTTCTTGTCTTGCCCATGGCTTTGTTTTTTTGCACTCGATTTTTCATCTCATTTCTCAAATATGACGGTGGCCGTGCCAAAGAAGTGAACTCGTCGGTTTTTAAATACGTTAATTCCTTTTTATGTGTTTTAAAAAGCTTCGAGTTATCAGGTCGTTTAAATGTTCGTTAATAATTTTGATATCGAGAAAAACGGTAAAGTCGAATTTTATCCTCACATCGTGGACGTAGTCAGTAATTTGTAATTTACTTCAGTATGGCTATTCAAAATGTATGTATGCCGGTGACTGTTGAAATAGTAATACATTGGAGTTCTAGAAAACTAAATTACTGTGATAGAGATTAAATGCTAAATATTTCACAGAAATATAGAAACTATATTATACTTTATAGAAACACCGCAACCTTCAGAGCACATCAATTATGCCGCGTACCGATGAGAGCTCTATTCTCTTGGTGTACCAAACTATTGAAACTTCCATTTTCACCTTCGATCCAGTTTTTCAGAAAGTAGTAAATTTCAATTCGATTTCACCTCGTGGAAATCAACAGTGGCAAGGACACGTGAATTTGAGAAAATTCCTTAATTTTCTGCCCTTATTTCACATAATCAACGAAAATGTAGAAGTATATCATAGAATTCTCTTTTCACCTCTCACCCCTCTGTTGAACCCCAATTCCAAACTCTCTTCAACCCGCCCGGCCTTCGAACCCCTTCTTCGCTATTCTCGTCCTCGATACGCATCCCTCTGCAATGGATCCCGTGCGATCTTTCATTATTAAAGTTTATTAAATTCGCGTATTTCCTCCCATCATCTACCACCATTCTCTCTCCCCTTTCACCCTTGTTATCGATCCTGTGCGCACCCCCTTCGTTGCTAACGATTTATTATTCTCGACACCGCATTCATCACCGTGCGAGCGCAAACACCGTGGAGAGGCATTGGGTCGCCATAACGCCCGGGGACCGGAAACGGATGCAGCTTCATTCGAGGAACTACCGATGGAACGCTCGCGATTCGCCTTATTGCGCTTGCGCGACGTGCTACTGTGAAATGCGAAGGAAAGAAAGAGAAAAAACAGGGAGTGGCGTGGCGGAGGTTAATAACGGAGGGGGGGTTATGCATATTCATACGTCATTATGATAATAATTACAACGCATTATCAGTGCATATTTTATATCGGCGCGTCGGGACGCTATCGCCACTACCCATCGTTTACAGGAGGGTGTTAGTAATTCGTTCGTGTCGACGATCATAAGTGGGGGTTGAAATGTCATGCTGGGGAATTTAGTGGTCTAGAGGGGAAATAAATTTTGACCAACTGCAGGGTAATTTCGTGATTGGAATTTCATCAGAAATTTTGTAGAAGAGTATAGATGATGGTATTCTTTAATGAGTAATTAATTATTTTTTCAATTCCACTTTTTAGGTAGGCGTGTCGGGGTCTCACTTTCCAATTCTCGTTTACAGAGAGACGTTAGTAAGTCGTTTGTGTGAATGAACATGAGTGAGGATGGAAACGTCGGAATAGGGAATTTTAGCAGGCTGCGAGGTAATTTTGTGATTTTGTCTAAAAAGCCCAGAAATGATAATAAATATTCATATTCGTTGGTGGGTAATTCATTGATTGTTTGACTTATTTGGTTCTGTGGTAGGTACATCAGAGGAATCATTTTTTTCGGGGTTGACTTTTATTATACTGATAGTTTCTCCTTCTCTGCTCTTCTGCAATTCACACGTGAGTCAATTAAAAATGAACGGGCTGAATTTACCTTGGCATCGTTTATTAATGAATAAGGGAAAAAATTCGGGCACTCCCAGAACGTTAATTCACAATCTTCGTGATATAGAGTGTGCAGGTGGAAACGTCTTCATACACCTTGCAGTAAAAGTCATGGTGTTCCTTTGTTACAATAGCAAGATTAATTTGCCACCCAAAAAAATAAACACTTCTTAAAACCAATTTTTTTTTGAAATCGTTCTTTATTCATAAGAGTATCTGTAGATGCACAATATTTTGATGCATTTGAAAAATATGTGAACCGTACAAATTCTACTTCCGATACCTCGCTCCTTCCTTGTATTCGGAAACAAATATTTTTCCACGCACTCGGGAATCGCGTACAAACTGTACTTGCCCGTAGCACACCAATAAAATCAACAATCTTTACCTTCTTTCGGACCGGACGAAACCCTGGCAAAAACTGACATATTTTTCCATCAACAAATTTCGCGTCTTCGCAATACAACGTCGCCCTCACATCCACTCTCTTTGTCCCTTCAAAAAAGGTCACACCAAAGGTTTACCCCCACCCTCATCCTCCTCAGTGTTGCCTATTCGATCTCAACCTCCCGTCGATCCATCGTCTTTCCATTCGCTTCTTTCGCTCCCGGATTGTCGCAACAAAGCAAAAATCCGCAACGTCTCGACGCTGGAATGGAAGCTCGTCGTTCTCACGGGGGGCGGTGGTGGGGGTGGGAGTAAAAGGGGTCGCGAAAAAGCGTGGGCGAGCACCAACGAGTTGCCCACTTTTCTTGCCCCGATAGATTGCCCCGACCGTCCCTGGACGAAGACGAATGTTTCCCCGACCGTCTCCATCCCCAAATCCACCCCCGCCACCGTCGCGACACTCTCTGGTGCACCACCAACGGATTGAAGCTACGTTGCAATAAACGTCGAGAGAACACGTGAAGCAGAATTGGTATGAAAAAGAGATAGAGGTGGTCTTTGGTCGCAGCGTATTAACCCTTTAGCCTATAACCACGAGTCTGACTCGTGGTAAAGAATTTGTGCCATAAGCGAAAACCACGAGTCTCACTCGTGGTAAAGAATTTGTGTCATAAACAAAAGCCACGAGTCAGACTACTTTGAAATAATAAATTATTTTTGTCAACTGATCAATTGATTATGATTACACCCTGGACGTCTTAAAATTACTATTTGTACCTAAGCATTGTTTATTATTCAACAATTCCTTTCGTTGCACGGAAATATATATGTCATGAAAAGTATACATTTTGCGCCAGTTCGGGTACACGGCTGAACAGTTGAATGGCACGGCGCGCGACCGACTTTCTTGTTTACTATAGCTCGCGCAATTGGCAGATATCGTGTAGGCCAGGGGGTTAAGGGGTGTAGAAGGGGATATAAAGAAGGCATGCTCTTTAGTTTTACGTAGGAACCAGCAGTCGAGTATTCGGAACTCGAAGATTTTTTAGAACGGCCATCGTCACAGCGGACGCTTGCGTCGCCACACCGGTCCCTCATGAATGTAAATTAGTAGGACGCCCTGTGGCGAGAAAGTCTCCGAAGGTGAGGGCGGTGGGGTGAGAGCCGATAGTCGGAGAATATGGCGACGAAAGGTCGTGACGCGGTTAAATTAAAAAGAAAGGGGAAAAGGAAGAAGTAGTTGACATCGGTTCCGAGAATAGGGGTAGAGGGTTGAAGGGGTGTGAGGACGACAAAGGAAGCGATGAGGGTGGGATGAGAGAGATGATTTGAGAGGTTCCGTTTGCTCGGCTGATGCGTAATTACGCTGGCCTACTTTGGTGCTCGCCTCATACCCCTTCCTCCTTGGACTCTCGTTATCCACCCCTGAGACAGTCGATCGACGACCCGATCGCCCTCGACTGCGATTACACAATTATTAGACGGCCTTTCCACTTTCGTTTTTTCCTTTGCGTCGCTGGAATGGCGGACAATATTGCATCTTTCTTTCGTCTTCTTTTTTGCTAATTATATAGGTATCCTTTGCTCTGTTTTATTGTAGGTCGTGTTTCAGCCTCCAGGTGCGCACCCCTGCTTCCTTTCTTTTTGACTGGTCTTCGAAGAAGTCAATCGACAGGTCAATCACCCTTGACTACGATTACACAATTCTTAGATGGTCCTTCTGTTTCTTTTTTGTTGTTGTCAAAATGCTAGATGATTCTGATTTTGTTAAGTACAGTTACCTCTAAGTTTCATTTTGTTTGAAAGGTATATTTTTATAAAATGAAGACTTCTGAAAAAGAGGCTTGAGGGTGTTCCCATGGTTTTTTGGTGGTCTTGTCGTGTTTCTTTGCCGGTATTAATATTGTGAATAATATTATGTTTTTTTGTTAATTACTTCTGGTTTTTAAAAAAACACAAACACCATTGTATTTTGTAAAGCAGATTTTTGAAAATTGGTTCTTTTTTTGATACTTGTAAAATATATACCTTGTATATCTTAAACACTTTTAAATTACACATTGTCAGCACTGTTTACCCGAATAATTTACTCTCAACGACTTTAAGTTAAAAAATTCCCTCCGTTGGGAAATTTAACACCTCCATAGTATAATACTTTAAAAAAACTTCTGAAATCTTTGCGTTTTCTTTCGATGCCGCAGGTGCGAGTTTGGCATGAGCAGGTGAAGCTCCTGTGACGCGTGAGCTCGGATTACTGTAAACGATCGTGTAAACCGCGCACTTGTGAGCTGGAGTGAGTGACAAATTTCCGTCTAGACTCCGCACGTGGTTGCCTCCATTTACATTAATTCGACGATTTTCGGTGGCTTTCCTAGCGTCGCGACTCGCGGTATAATTCATCAGAATTGCAACCCCTGCATTGTGTAAGTTCGCGTTTCGGTTACCCAACAATATTTCGTTGTTTCCGACTGGGCACCTCAAACCTGTTGATACGTTCTTGAGATTAACATTTTCTAAATTACCGTACAATTTCTTGCTCTGCTTATTTAGGTAACAATGCAATAAGACCATGCTTGCATTGTAATCACGCTTCACCAATAATGTTCTTTCGGAGATGTCAGATATTATTTAATTTCTGCTTACATTTATAAAGATTTGGTCGGCCTTGGACGGAAATTGATTCGAAATGAAATTAGTTCGAATATCCGCTTAAATTTGACCTTGATATGATAATTGACACATGCATGTCGTGTAACCAATAAAACCATACTCCTAAAAGTTAAGTTCTAAAAGTTGATTTAAGTTAATCTCTAATTAACGATGCTCCAGCGCAACAAAGTTTTAATAAAAAGCACAAGAATCCTCGTGTCACAGAGGATTAATTTACAATCGGACGAACCACCCCTATGATCCGCATGCTCATCCTTTCAATCTTATATTCGCCATTGGCCAACTATTTACCCCCACCCTCACACATATATTCCTGTAAAACAATTCATTCCACTCCACCCATCCTTCTCTACTCCTGACTTTCCAATTACCACAATCAGTCGTCCCGAACGTACCGATCAACTGAACTCAGCGTAGAAATGGGGGGGTGGTAGAGCGAAAAGGGGTAGGATTTGGGGGTGGATGAAACTCGAAATCTGATATGATCGAAAGTCACTTACAGCCACCCCTTTCCATCGAACTCGCGTTACACCGTTAAATTAAACGTCATCCCCTTGGGCCCTTTTCACCCTCACCCCCACTCCTTCCTAACCATCTCCTGCCACGCCCCTGCAACTCCGGTGCATGCATCCCCTCATTTAATACATAATCGAACAAACGTAATTTAACTTTCCTCGAACCGAGTGCGATTCCCAAGCGACGCGGAAACTTGCTGGGAGGTGCACGGGGGTTCGATTGACAAGAATGTGTACGTGCGAGTTCGTGTGTGCGTGCGCGTGTGCATGCGTGCGGGAAATTTCGCGTCGCGGATCGTCCAATTGCGTCGCTCGCGTCACAACGAGGTACGCGAGATTTTAATTGAGTCCCCACCACCCTCCACCCACTTCCGGTTGCGTGAAGCGTTTTTCACATATCCGCTTGCGTCGTGAAGAGCATCCCTCTTTCATCTCACTCTCCTTCTCTCTCTCTCTCTCTCTCTCTCTCTCTTTTCCTGCTCAATCCTGTCCTACCTCTTCTAACCATTCGACTCTTCCAACCACTTGCCATTCTGCCATGAAATTGTCCACACGGCACCACTTCATATCTTCTCTATCTCGTTTCGCGCACCTCCTCTCGTTTCCAGCCCCCTTTTCCTCGCCCTTCCGTCGACGATCCCGTGTTTCGTTTTTACTGTTTCGCTTTCGCCTACCTCCGTTGTCCAGTTCTGGCCTCCTTCGCTGAATTCTGTTGTCCATCCGTTTTATCATCTTTGCTCATGGTCTCCCGTATTTTTTCCGATTTTCTAAATATTTTTCTGGGTGTCCACGGCTCATCTCTCTCTCACTCACTCTCTCACTCCCTCGCTCTCCCCCTCTTTCTGCTCGAGTGTTAATATTTACAACTTGTAAGACCTAGTCCGCCACGAATTTTTATTCGTATTCTTGTTGACTTTTACTGCTCGGAGCAGTTTTTTTACCACCTCACGTACAACACATTTTTTATTCACTCTTTTCTCATCGACTATACCCATTTCCACGTGTTTGGAAATATTGTACGGTCATTGACCCAAGTCTTAATAAAATCTCGATTTCCAATATTCAATTCTTAATATTCTCTTTCACTCGCTCTTTCTCCCTCTCTTTCTCTCTTTCAACACCTCTCTTTCCATCATTCTCTTTTTTTCCTCTTCTTACTCTCCGACCTCTTCAACTCTCCTACTCATTCTCTCTCCTTCCCTGTCATTTTACTTCTCTCCTCCTCGATTCTACTCTCTCTTTTATTCCTGCCATCATCCACCGTTCTCTCCCTCTTTCCACGACCAAACCCACCGAACGCCAGAGCAGCCACGGCCTCGCAGTAATTAAGAGTCAAGCGACGTCTGGTTGCCTGTAAATTATAAAGAATCGAGCCTCCTCCCTGCTCTCCCATCTCCTACGGCGCGCCCTCACAGAGGCATTAATGATGCAGATCTGTGCGATGGAGTGCCACCGTCTTCCTACCCTCTTTCCAACCCCTCCACTCACTCGCCTCTCTCGAAACATCGTCGTCCTCCTGTACCACCTGGCTCTCATTCGCATTCGTTCCTACTTCGCTTCTTCGTAGTCGTTCGTCATTGTGCGAATGGCCCAATGTCGTAGTAGCACTAGTGAGTGATGCTGGTAGTGGTAGTTTCGTCCCCGGATAGAAGAAAATGGATGAAAAGGTGAAGGTTTGGAATATCCATTGAGGGCAGAGTGCAACGGATGGATAGACAGGCGTGTAGAGTGGAAGGGAGGAGCATCTGAAGAAAAAGCGGAGCTTGAGGATTGACTTCTAAGGATGAAAGAGGAGCCAGAGAGATAGCGAGAGAGAGAGAAAGAGAGGGGAGGGGGTAGTTTGGAAGGTGGAAGTTCGCTTTGTATATATTCATTCATCTGTCGATCTATCCATCTGTTTATCTCGGTCTATATTCTCTATAGTCTATACAATGTTCGACACAATACACACTTCGTTCTTCTAGATCCCACTCTGTTGGCGTTTCGTATCGCGCACCGAACGGTACGAGTCGCCGTACAAAGTGAGGCAAAAGGTGCCTGGCACCATGTCGATACATGTGGGTTAGATTACTTGAACAGATTTCCATGTGTCAGTGATATTTGGTAGCTTGAGTTTCGTTGTATTTATTGGGAGTACGAGCGTAGCGGCTAAGTAGAAGAAATTGCAATTAGTGAATTTGCAGTGTCCATCGGAGAAGGATTGAATTGTATGAGAAGTATTGCTGTCCGGTTTGATATTGTATACAGGGTTTCGCGTGTGTGAAAAAGACATTGTTTCTACTTGAAATTTTGAAGTCATATCGTCGAGAATCATTACGCGGTAAAGATTTTCGGAAGAATAGATTTAATTCTGACCGACTGTCGTTATTTCGACATTCATTGCCGGGTTTCATTGATGGATTTCATTTTCAAGCAAATATTATGGATTTTACACACTTGAAAAGAAAATAAATCATTCTGCAGTAAACACTTGACCGATCATTGTCAATGAAGTTATTCGAATTATGCTTGGTGCTAACTTGTTTTTCAAAACCCTTTAGTCATTAGACTTTACATTAGTAAAATCATCAATATCACTTTCGGTAAATTTTCCGATTTTATCAATTTAGTGCTTATTGCGTTTTAAATTCGATTGCCAGGCAGTACATAATAAAAATGTTTGTGTAAAGCATCAATCTTGAAAGCACGGCAGCAGGAGTAGAGATAGGGAATCCTCATCACGTTGGCCACGAGACTGACATCAAACGCGAATTAATTAATTCAAGGTTTAACGTGTATATAGCTGTACATATCTGTACATATTTATACATGTACATATATTGCTTGCACACGAGTAGTCATAGATGCGTGATACACGAACCAAACAAACGCGTTTGTACCAAAGGTGGTGCATGAATCAAAGCGTGAAGTAAAGGGGCTTGATGCGGAGGAGTCTGCGGTTAAACAGGGCAATAATTAGCAATTACAAGAAGAAGCAGGTGTTAACTAATGGACTTATTTCCATGTATCCTTCAGAGGATTATTTCTGATTAGGAAGGATGTTTTACGTGGTTTAATATATTTTCTAAAGATCTATTCTTTAATAAGATTTTTCCACGATTTATTTCTAGTGTCCGATTTGATAAAATACGTTCACGACATTATCTTCTGTTACTTGCAGAGTGAAAAAAGTTGAGAAATCCACTTTGGAGACAATACAAAGACTGTATCCTTATCGAGTTTACTAAAAGCTTCGAGTGCAACGGTTAAAATGTTCGGAATAAAGTCGAGTTGCACTGTTCTTTAACGTAATATATATTTAATTTTTTACTATGATACTAAATTTTAAATTTAGAGTTGTTAATTAAAATTGTATTATTTCTTCTGCTCTTTAAAATCGAGGTTTTAAATAATCCTTTTTCCACGAGTTTAAATGCCATAACTACGTATGTAGAATGTTTTATTCTTATTTGCAAGAATTCAACGAACCCCATATCAAACTTTTCCTCTGCCCTCAGAAAACGTCATATTACAATTCCTTGCATGGTCCATTGCGTAATATCGATTTTCGATAAACAAATGCAAAATCATATCGAACCGACGTCGGTAAGCATCCCCTAATTGGCATCACGAAACTCAAGGCGATGCAGAACTACCACTCACCCGTGCGCTGCTCAGCTCATACGGTGGCGCACGCACAAACACACATATTCAGAGGTGTCAGTGTAAACTGGAACGTCGTACATTTGGTTGCCTTCGATTAATGACGCTTCGACGCGGACGTAGGGACACGTCGGATGCAACCTGGAGGAGCGTAGGGTTGACAAGATGAAGAGAGAGGGAGAGTTAGATAGATTTATATGCAAACCTGGAGAACTTCCGAAAGTGTGCGCGAAGTGGATAGAGAGAGAGAGAGAGAGAGAGAGAGAGAGAGAGGAGGGGGGGAGAGAATTAGGATTGCAATTAGAACTAAAATCCCTATGATTGTTGAAGGATTCCTACACGAACGTTAACGGTGACTGCATTTATGGGACATGAACGAAACATCTCGGAGTATAAAAAAGATGAATACAGAACTAGAATCAGAAGAAAAAGATAGAAAAGAAGAAGAGAGAAAGAAGAAAAGAGATGACACAGCGCGGAACAGAAGATGTGAGTATAATAATATAGAAAATTGAACGCACTTTTAGTCACATCTTAACGTTACGACTGATTGTTAACTTTCTTTGTGGTGAAAAACTCTTACACTGAGTGAGAGAAAAGTATATGATATATCTAACTATAATGGCATAGTAAGAAAATTATGGTTGGAAATATCATATTTATGGTAAATGTTACCATAATGTCGGTAATAATTATGTTAGAGGCATAGTATAACCAACTATATTATGTTTTTACCCAAAATTATGGTTATTTCAACTAAAAATATAGTATGGTTGAAAATATAAAATGGCAAGAAAAGTAACTATTTTATATAGTCAATATTACCAGAATATTTCATACATAGTGATAGAACTAACTATATTCACATAGCACATTTTACTATACATATGGTAACAAGAACAAAGGTAATAGTTAATAATATAACCATTTGTATAAATCGTTCATTCTACTATATTTTGTATGGTTAAGTGAACTATAAAAATATGTTTGACGCCAAATTTAACTATAAAATATAGTGAGATTATAGTAAACCCAACCATTTTTTTCTCTTAGTGTAGATACAGTACCCACAGAATGCACCCGGCTCGTAACCCAATAACAATTCAAACTGAAAGTTAAAAAAACAGACTCCACATTTGATGTCTAGAATCAGATTCTACGCCAACTCCTTTCATTCATCCCTCAAACTACACGGGGGCTTCTTCAGAGGTTCGTTAATCGAACACCTTTCATCGCAGACACATTTCTATCTATCGAATACAAATAAAATCTACAGCGCCCCTTATGTGCCCTCGGAAGCCACCGTATAAGACCCCAGTCACCCTCTCGCAACCCAATGAGGTTAATTAAAAATAGCTATCTGTTCATAATCAAAGAACGAAGTTAAGCGCGTCTATGCAAGTGCCATCAACCACTCGCACCGCATCCCAGGAATGCCCAACCCCTACTAGGATGGTAGAAGTAGGGGAGAGAGGGTGAATTCCACGAATTTCCTCGAGCGAAAAACGTTTTCCAGCTGTCAGCCTCAACCTCTCTGGCCCCGGTCCACTGGAAATCCGTAATCCCACCGACCCAGCGCTGTTTATCTCCGTGGACGGTGTTTCAGTGTAATTGGAGCCCCAGAATGGGGGTTGCATTGGAGGCGGTGGTGGAAGACGATGTGGAGGGGGCGGAGAAAGAAATACCGAAGGACCGCGACGAGGAAAGAAACTCGGTGGTGGCTCGGTGAATGAAAAGCAGAAAGGTGGACCGAGGAGGTTACGAGGGTGAGGAGGTGGTGTAGGTTCGCGGAAACACCCCCAGGAAGCTTCGACTTTTCAAGCAGGGATAGAAGCGGGGGATGGGTGGCTTAGGCTTCGACGAGAAGAAGGTCGAGGAAGAAGGTAGTGGGGAACCGGTAACACGCTGTTGCATCCTCTCAGTGTAATGGAAAAAGTTAAAAGACCGTCCCCCGGAAGGGAGTTTCGAGGGGACGGAGAAGCGAGCATTTTTATAAGCAGCCTCAACTTTACTCGTTAACTGACGGAATATCAAAACGACCATCTTTACGTGAGCGACCGGCTCCTGTTACGCTTACCACCCCCCCAAACCTATCTCCTCGAACATTTCCAACCCCCACGGGATAATGCCGGAACGCGTGTGCAGTTGGATATCACCGCGGCAAACGGAATTTCAAAATTCGCCACGTCACTCGTCGTCTGCTCGGGTGCAGCGTCGAAGCGCATCGCGTCACAAAGTTTACGCCCTGCCGTTTCGGATTCGCAGCACGTATCCGTGTGAGAGCGTATCGTAGCGAGAATACGTGCGCGCGTGTGTGTGTGTTTTCTATACATGTGCGCAATGCGTCATATCCGTCATTCCCGAAGACTTGAGGATTGAGTTGTGTCGGAGAGGGTGGGGGTGAGAGGTGGGGGGTCGACGTAAAGTTTCGTCGGGGGTGTGATTTTCTGAGCCAAGGATTCATTGCCCCCGACGACTCTAACGAACAAAGCATCACCCTCGGGCGCACAGAGAGCGTGTTATTGCGCTCACTATCGGACGGCCATCTTTATTTATCCGCTCACCGGCACCACCAACCGCATGCCCACTACGTAACCATGGATTAAACTGTAGGAATTGAGAGTGGCCATTTGGGGTGTAATTTCGTTTAGATTTTGTCCGACGAGTTCTTGTTCGTTTCCAGAGATCATAACTTTAGATTTGGTTGAAACGAAATTCTGTGATTTAATCAAACAAGGGAATTTATGAGAAGCCAGTATCCTGTACTATTTCATATTTGTATTTTTCCAGATTGTAAGTTGTATTTAGTAAACTGTAAGGTAAAATAGAAAGTTTTTATGAAATTTTGATTAAATAACTTGAAGTCAAATGATATATCCTTCAGCATTGACCTTCACCGGTCTTAAGAAGTTATTACAATGAGATAAACATCAATTGAAACTTTCATGGAAGTTAGTCGCGCTCGGTCGTTCTATAGATTTCCGTCATTTCACAATTAGCAAACAACAACTAATACGGTCATTTCGTTTAACATCAAAAATATTGAAAGGCGCGCTACACTATCTTTACAAACATCTTACTTTTAGCCAACAAAATAGATCGCGTTTAAAAATGATGTTTTAATAGTCTACTTTATAATGCGTTTCTTTATTGTTCCTTTATTACTTCACAACAATCGAAAAGATATCTACTATTTATGAGATCGTCGTGGAGTAAGTGAGGACGTATTGAAAGGAATCAGAGCACGTGATTTGGCCCCAGCAGTATTCCAGCGATGCTTTCATCACTTTTGAGGATCCTCAAAAATCTAAGTTGGATACGTCGAGAATGTTCTCGATCGACGGTTTCTCCTAACTTCCACTCCACTCGTTGCTCTCACGAGGCACGAAGACTCGATCCTTTAGAAATTTCATAGTTTTCCGATATTCCGTCGGGCTTGGCCTAAAATACGACCTTCGGGGATCGTTAGACGCGTCGTGGAATTTCACCGGATACATACTTTGCATATACATCGTATATTTACTGCGTCTTACTTCCTCCCCCAGCTCCTTATTTCCTTCAACCCCTCCCACTACCTCTCTCATTCTGCCTCGAGGTACTTTCAATTCTGTACCGAGGCTGTAACCAATCCCCACCACCTACGAGCCCCGTTGAATTCCGTAGAATTGAGAATTTCGAGTATCGGTCGGCACGAGTTTCCACCCCTTCCACCATCTTTTGCACCGCCCCACCGGCGAACCTCTTACCTACATCGTGGCCATGATGTACGACCCGAACTCCACTTTTCTTCCTGGGGTACAGATAGCCGCCTCCGGTCGAACCCACCCCCGACCAACCCCCCTTAGAATTCGCCTAGCTCGATTTCCTGTTCGAGGAGAAGTTGGGGTGGCAAGAGGGGTGACTGCACACGTGTTCGCCAGCGTCTCCTAGGCTTGCACCAAGGGGGTGCGATTCGACGACCTAGTAAAGGGTGGAAAAGTGGGAGCGTGTGGCCGCCGACGTGTACACGGTGGGGATGTATAAAAGTTCAGCGCTCATTGCTAGAAAATATGGTAACCAACCACCGCCACAACCATCGCCACGCCAGGAGCACGTGAGAAATCTTGGCCGACTTTATGCCGCTTCTCGCATAACTCCACGTCTCATACCGCATTCGCATATCGTGCTTCAGGAGGGTGGAAGTTGTAGGGGTGCGGGTGATTGTGCGGGTCCGCCGCGAGAGCGGCCAGTATCGAAGAGCATGATTTACATGGGCCATGTAACACTCGAATTCTTAATACTTGAGGGGAGATTTATTGCGTCGAGGTCAGCTTGTTGCAGGCCCCATGTGCAACTTGCTTCAAGGGTTGTTTAGATTTGTTATCGATCATTTTCATAACTTTTCGTGCCTCGAAAATGAGAATTATTCTTTAAACATTTGGTACGACGAACAGTTTTAAGGTTTTGTGTCCTTGGGGGGTTGTTGTTGATTTTAATATTTTGTATAATGCAAATAGTAGAGGATCTTGGTATATATTTTACATTGCATAATGATCGAATTTTGTTTTACTGTTACGTGACATCAAGTAACAATTGTTTCTTCGGCATATCGTGAAGTCATTTTCGAAAGCAATAATATTGTTCAATTCTATTATTTACTAAATTATGTTAATTAAATTATGTTGGATCGAGGCAAATATAATGTATTGAAATATTTGTGAAGGTATAGCCACGTCGAACGCATCATGTAATTGGACAATGCATCCTGCGCATTATACTTATATTGTTTAAATATCGCCAATCGTCGAGTACGACTCGACGTTTGTTCAACGATTGCGAATTACCGTATGTGACTTTTTATCCCTTATTTGCTTACTGTAAACTGTGATCTTCCCGGTACCCAAAATATGTGTGTTTGTCTTTTGTCGCTGAACACAAAGATTACAGAGTCGACCCTTAAAATCGTGCCCTTGTTAAACTTCAGAGTCTGTTTTCCTTTCTTGAAAACTACATTCATTTCAAAAAGTTTCTAAAGTCACCGTTTAATATTTCTTTACCTAAAATTATCCCCTCGTTTCATAAAAATCATACGATAGTTCAAAATATCGAGCACATCGCCTAGACATTATGATTCCTGATTCGACGTAGCAACAACAAATTGCTCGAAATCGCAACCCAATTTCACTTCGTCCAAAAACATTCCTTATTACCCCACCGTTTCTAATAAGGAAAATGCTAAATCGAGTGAACTTGCAACTCTTCCGTCGTAACTCACCTATCCACTCTATAATAACAGAAGACGATCTAATTAACCTTGCCAGGAGAAGGATGTTGGTCATCGCGATACAGACGCGTACACGCCCTGCGAGATGAAGAAGAGCAAATCTAATTTCCATAACATTTCCAAATAGGATTGTATTTGTTCTCCATATTTGGCCACGTCAAATATCACACACCCTGTACCGAAATCCTCGCCCAAAATTAGAGACTAACTTCTCTCTTCCTTTACAAACCAGCCTCCACCTCTCGCGTACTCGAGGATGTAAAAGGTGAAATGGCGAGAAACGTTCTCACCACCCATCGACCCTCATCTTCCATCCCACAGTGACACACTACGTCCTAATTAACCTGACGGCGGATAGTATGGGATGCGTCTCGACGCAGGTGCGCGCGTTCGCCAATCGAGTGAGCGGAAGGGGCACACGTAGTGGTGGTAGGTGGAAACGAAGGGACGACTAGTCCGCAATTACGACGGTTTCCGGGGCGTTGACGCGAAATTTCCACCTGATTATTCCGAATGAAATTTCTCCGCGGTACACAACGACCGGCTCGCTCGTTTCCGCGCGCCTGCTACCCCCTCGCCTTCGCACCCCCGAAGCAACGCGCACCGCGGCGAATAAATCGCCTTGGCAAGAAAGTAGTGGAACGAGATTTATGAGGGTGGCCAGCGTGCGAGCGAGGCAATGGAGGGTAGTACACCGATCGCGCATCCACCCTTCCACCACCTCGTTCCATTGACTCGCAACACCCTCCCGGTTTTAATTAACTTGTCGCGGAGGGTCGTTCTTATTAACCACCCCCAACCATACCACCCTCCTGCGTGCATTCGCGGATCCCAAGCGCGTCCCGCAATATGCGAACGCATTCCGCAGCTTCTCACCCCGCGGGGCGCGCTGGAGTGAGAATGGTTAGTGGTGTAACGTACTATTTGTTAAGGATTATCGAATAGTTATTAGATTGTAACGCTACTATTTATTTAATGATTACACAGGCCCACAAGAAAAAAGTACCCTGTGCTGGCGATCTGACTAGGCTAGTCTTATGTATTTTGTCCCGCTGAATTCGAATCTGACGTCAGAATTCCTCCATCACGTCACAGTTTTTTTTAAATCGCAAAAATAGACGAAATTTCATTAAAATCGACATTCTAAGGCAATAAGATTGCGCTTCTTAAACAAGAAGTTACTAAAATCATATTTTAATGTATTTTCAAACGTTATAAATTCAAATTCAACCTAGAATGCGTTGTGCTCGATTTATGATTCGAGCTGGACTTAACGTCCGAATAATGTCACTTACGATCGTCTGCGCTTACGCACTCTTTTATCTTCAAATGAGTGAAGCGGATTTCTTTTACGTGTTCTTCTTTTTGTTATATTTTCTCTTTTAAGCATCCAACAAAAAGACAAACACGTAAAAGAAATCCGCTTCACAGATCATTTGAAGATAAAAGATTTTGCGATTTAAAAAAAAACTGTGACGTGATGAAGGAATTCTGACGTCAGATTCGATTTCAGCGGGACAAAATATATAAGACTAGCCTAGTCAGATCGCCAGCACAGGGTACTTTTTTCTTTTTGTGGGCCTGTAATTATTAAACAAGTATTAGTTCTGATTAACTTGCAACTCGTCTTCGTCTCAGTGGTAGTTGGAGCCTTATATTCTTCCTTCTGTTGTATATATGTATGTGGCCATTAACTATATGTCCTTCCTCTATTTATATGTGTGCGTGTGGCCCTTGATTGTACATACAGCGTTTAGAATACTGTTCGACTTGCTTGTTCAGCGGCTAGTCTCCAACTGACCTTTTCCATTCGCTCCTTATTAGCCCCACTCCTTGGCCTCTTCTCCTACTCTTCGACTGTACGACGGGTTGCAAGCACAGGCGTCTATGCCATATTACAGTGGGCCGCGCGTATGCGCACGGACGAAAATGCAAAGAGGGTTGTGATTATGATAATTAAGTAAGAGAGTTTTTCGGCGTCGGCCATTTGCACCTCCACCCCTTATTTTATCCCGTGCTCTCGTCAGTCCTTCGTTAATTTTATGGAGTCTCGGATGTAGGAGACTGGTGAGAAGGGGTAGATGGTTCGATGTATACGACCGCTCGCTGATATAAAGATTCTAAGCGTTTTCGCGAGGAGACCGTAGCACGCGATCGAGAGAAGAACAGCGAGGGTACGAATGGGTGGAAGCGAAGAGTGAAACGATAAAGTCACATAAGGGTGGGAGGGGTTGTTTATTTCGAGACGTCGTGCTTAGCCGTCGTAACGTAAGGAACTTGAACAAGCGGATTACGGGATTTAGAAGAACTTCTTTCGATGAGAGTGACGAGGGAGAGAGAACGGTGGTGTGAGTGTTGAAGATTATTTAGGACACATCCGCTGTTAGTCACGCTACTCGGGTAACAAACTATTATACGTATACGATTCCTGATAAAACTTAAGAAAGAAATTCGTTCGGCATACTTTAGTAAATGTTTATCATTAGACGACGGGAATAAATTGGAATTAGTCTAGCTATAAGAAAGATGTGGCGCGACAGATCGAAAAATATTCTCTAATATTCTATAATAGACTGTATGCAATAACTTTCGTCGGCAAGTGCAAATCGATAATTGTAGTCGCAAATCGATTTCTCATTATTGCACCGCAATTATTATTAATTTACTAGAGGATGACCGTTAAGAATACATTGTGACAGGATTTATTGTTTAACATTTGCTTCCCCGAGTCATCGTCATTTATTAAACTTAATAAATCAAAATATCAAATAATTAGACTCAGGTCCCGACACATTGATCTTAATCGCTTTCTTATGAATATAAAGTATAGATTTGTATGTGGCAACATGCATGTTAATAAACGGATCGCCCATCCAAGTATTACAACCGTAATTATTGTAAAATAGCGCAACTTAACTTAAAAGTCGTAGTGGGAGAGAGAGAGAGAGACTATTTCGCCGTCGTTGATGTAGAGGCCTTTTGGTGACGATTGTCTGAATTGATTTGGAGAGAGTCCTTTGGCAGCGTAGTCCACGATTGTTGGGCCTCTACTGCCCATTCCTTCGACTTTCCTGGTATTCTCTTTGGCCGCCCCCTCCTTTCCATGTCGATGTCTTCTCTCTCTCTCTCTCTCTCTCCATCCTTATTTCTCCATCGATTTCTCTCTCTCTCTCTCTTTCTCTCCATTGCTTATTGACAGGCGCTATCCTATAACTATCGTTACAACATCGTTTAACACGTTGAGTGCTACGCCGATTTCGCTATACTTTTCGCTCAGGCGGCAGCGCGTGAGCACTTGATACCGAACGCTCGACTAAAGAGTATACACAAACGATAACTTTGTTACTCTGTATCCATTTCATTTGGACTGTCGAAATGGTACAAGCAATGTACATTATTTAATTGTCATTAATAATTTAACCCTTTACAATGCTGGTCTTATGCACCGACGTGGACCAAAGGAGAAGTTCGCTGTCAGTCCCCAGAATCCACGTCGTCCAAACGAAAAATCGATTGTCAGTCCTTAGGGACCGACGCCACCTAAGCGGAAAGTTCACTGTCAGTCCCTGGGGACTTACGTAGCACTCAACGTGTTAAAGATCGCAACTTGAAAATATATCTGAACGTTTGCAACCGCTTCTGTCATCGTGAAATGCTCAGACAATTAGTGTAGCACGAAGAAAACGCAGAATGGGGTCAATCCCACTAATTCTCATCTACAGGTTGTTGGTATCTTCTACCACTCCGTCCCGGAATTAATTCATTATTTTTCGATCCCCGGGGCTTAATTGATAAACCGGTGGGAATAAATCGCGGGGCCCGAGTTTTGAAGCTTAATAAAGCCATTATTCAGGGGCGTATATCTGCGGGCGGCTGCACCACGGTGGAAACGTCCGACACGTTGAATGGTCAGGGAGGCGGATGGTCACGGATGCGGGGGTAGCGGTGGCAACAATAATGGTGACGCCACGTATTCGGCGTCGGAGGTTGCGTTAAATTTCGGGGGCCGCATTAGCTTCGTTGGCGAATTTTAGGGTCATCGGCATCCGTGACCGCGCACGGGCCGACGCATTATTTTCATAAACATCGTCGAGCGGGATTTTCGCTCCTGACGCATTTTCACAAACATTTGGATAAAATGTTTAACGCGATTCGCGTTCAGATATCTTTTAGTTTTCGCGAGGTCAGCGAGTCGCGCGATAAACTCGTTTCGCAGATCGCTTCGATCGATTGCAACTTGTTCTGTTTTGTTTTTCAAATTTCGATAGAAGCCAGGTGGGCCTTTTGCCAGGCGTCCGACCATCAACATCAATTTTTTCACAAATATTCGTTTTCGTTCACAACTCCACCGAGTAAATCGGCTAAAATTTCGATCAGTAGCTCGCCTTGTAATTTGATTTCGTCCTCGAATTAATTGATTCGAATCAAAGGGATTGCTTGTCTTAAAAAAAAAAGAGGGAAGGCGATGAAGAGGATTGAACGATTTAGAGGATTCCATTGATGAAACAAATTCCTTTGGCAACTAATTCTCCGATGCGGATTGAAAATAGTAATCCTCCTTTCTGGCCCTGGAGGTGGGGGTGGGAGGTGCAATTAAATCCACCGGAGGCTAACGGCGTAAATTCAATTTGCGCGCTCGGCGATCATCGAGGAAGGATAGAAACAGACTAATCAGGGAAACATTACACGCTCTAATGAATTTTCGGAAGAGTCGGTGGCCGGAGAAGTGTCTGAAATGAACAAACGAGTCGAGAATCGGTTTCAGCAATATTATATTATAACGTACACTTTCCTGGTAGCGGCATGTTCCTCGATGGACATTGCGAATTTTGAATGCATTAAATCTTTGAGGTCGAATATTTTTTTAGACAATGTATCGGCAAGATGAAAATTTGTTTTGCGTAACAATGAGGTTGTGTCATTTCATATGTGAATATTATTTTAAATGAAATGGAGCGAAGTTACAAATAACTATTTCAATAAGGCAAAATAGAATTGTATTCTTAGCTATCGAAATCAAATTGACTGCCAGATTTGTCATGCCCCCTTATAAGAAACAATTAATGGTAAACTGTTAACAACTACTAACAAAATTCAATTATGAATTTGGGCTCAAGCTAAAAGTAAAAAGTGACAGTTTTCTGTAAATGTTCTGTACACTGTAGAAAATCGGAAAATACTTGTAAATGTATGGTTATTGTACATTTTTCGGCAATCCTGTACAAGTTTTCGCTACTGAAAAAAGGGTACACGTTTAATATAAAAAGGCAGATTAAAAATAAGAGACCGAGCTTCTTTTGAAATATTCTATCACACTGGAAACAGTAGTAGCGCTTTTCGATTCACTTTTGAATCTTTTTTCCTATAAAAATAGAGTAGCAAATAATAAAGCGAGTACCTGTAAAAATGTATCAGAAACCGTGGAATGATTTAGCACGTATTTAATACTTACTAACGGTACGTGAAAAACTATGATTATCCAAATAGCTTAAATGTTAGTATTCAAGAATCCGCTTATTTCGTTCTAAAAGTGTCCTTTGCCAAACGAAGTGGCTCGATGAATTGTACAGTAATACTAATGCACGGAATTCTCTGCAAGCCGCAAACGGCGGACAAATTGAGCGTAAATTTAGGCGCGCTTCAATAAACCTCAGCGGATACGGTTATTTTTAATTATCGATGCTTCCGACTCTGAGGAATCGTTGGTGGAATTAACGTGGCGGATATTCGCGTATTGATATAAATGGCACAAAGTCGATCCGCTTGTCGAATTAGCAAAACGTCTAAAAGTAAAATTTAGCATAAAAGTAGTGATTACTTTTGAAGCCAGATTATTGTTAAAGAAAAAATTGCAAAATTATATCCAGTGAAATAAATTCAATACATAGGAAATAAATATTATCGATGGAAAAGACAATTTGTCTTTAATTACCACCAAAGGAATACATTGAATGGTATTTAATCTTGTTCTGTTGCAATGATTGTATTCATAGTTTTTATGAATTCTCTCGTTATCAATTTCGTTCGCTTTATGTTCCCAATTTCCCTTACATTTTTCAAATCTTCACGCAATAACTTAAGTCGGATGATATTTACAAAGAAATTATGTACACAGAAATATTGTAATCACATGACAATTGTACCAATTGTACAAATTGTACCAATGTTCAGATTCTCTAATATCTATACGATCGCACAAATTGTGGTCTAAATCTCTTTGCAGGATATAACCATAATTAATTCCTAATATTGTGCAAATTAAGGGTCGAAAGCCGGGTGATAATCAATCGATCGTTCACTTAAAAAGAAAAACCAATATTTTATTCATATCGCATTTTTAACAATACACGAGTAAATATCTTTTTTAACAATACAAGTACGTTAATCGTCCGCGACATACTTCGACATCTTTTTTACACCGTAAAACCTTTTTACACGTTCAAGACTCTCCCTTTCCCCCGACATTAAAAATTTTCCAGGCAATTTGCATAAAATAATCTTATCTGTTCATTCCCTTCTCAGGAGACTTCCCTTCGTACGCGTCTTTCGACTACTTCCACCACCACTCCTGTTCTCCAGCCACCCACCTTAATCCGTACAATTACGTGGGCCTTCTCAGAAATAACTTTATCTCTTGGCGAAGGAGAGCGAGTGAGAGAAACGAAGAATTAACGAAAGCTGCGGGGGTGGGTTAGGCGTGGGCTTCGATAATCGATTAAGTGGAAGCCATTCCGAGCAATTAAAAACCGTCCGCTTTAGGTGGTGGAGGGTGTTGGGCGGAAGCAGATTGTGCCGTGGCTTAATCGTCGAATTAATTTATTTCCATAATTCTTTACGTTTTTCTTTTCTCTCCGCACCAGCCTCGTCCTCCTTCCTACGAGATTCTCTTCGTGTGGGATTTCACGGTCGCGAGAAACCGCCGTCAGTTTGCATTAACTGTACGAGCTACTCTGAATAATTAAAACTTCTACGATAGGAAGCAGATTATTTCACGTTGACCCGCCCGTGCACTTTATTTCCATAATTCCCTCCGCTCTCGACTTTCCTTTTCCACCATCCTCTTTCTCCTCATTTTTCTTCTCTCCAGTGCCAAAACCTTCTCGAGGTCCTCCTGTTTGGTGGCAGTTTGTCGTTAACCACAGTTTTCCATCTTCTTCCTGACCACCTCGACTCACTGACTGAAGAGCAACTCCCTATTGAAAAAATTGTGTATTTTTCTCCGACGATCCCCATTGTTTTTCTCGATTTGTGTCAGTCGCCACACTTTTCGATTTCTAATGACTTTTTTTCTTTCCATATGTATCGGGTGCGTGGACATAAAGCGTACGTCCCACTGGTACTAGTGAAGCCGTCGTACTAATTGTAAGCGGGAATTAATTAAATTGATTCGACGCATCCGGTGGATAAGAAGTTTCTCTTTATGTTGCGAGTAGTCGTTAGTTTCAGAGATTGTTAAAACGTGAGATTGAAGTGGATTAATGTTTCATTGTGGCCGGCAATGCGTCAAATATTGAATCTATTGTATTCCATTTCATCTCCTATGTTTCAGTATATTTTCTGAGATTTTTTTATGTAAATCGGCGACTCGGTTGTTGCAATTGCAATAACGAATTGCAAATCGTTCTTCAAATCAGATCCACAAAGTTGAAATAATTTTTGCACTAATCACGGAATCATTATTTATTGTTACATTTAATTCTCTTGAAGAATATTCTACCCATCCCGCTGAGATTATCAGAATTGCGGTGACGCCTGCTATTAGTAATAATAATTTCGTAATCGTTCCACAATGGAGAAAGAGGAGTGGCGTAGGATGAAAAGTTATTTCACGCAGGATAAGGTTTTGACTTTCATTCTCGAGAAAGAAAATTTAAACCAGGTGCTGGCTGATTTAAATTGCAGAGCAGCGTACAATTGCGTAATCGATTCATAATTCGCAAAAGAAGAGGAAAGTGTCTGAAACACGATGGAGTAATTCGAACCACGTGGAACAACGTATCGCGAATTAGTAAATAACTAACCCAATCAACTGGGAAAATGAAGATACATTATGCGAATATTACATTTAACGCTCAGCGCGTGAACAATTAGGTGCCTATCCGATGGAAGACGCCCTGCCACAGAAGATGAAAAATATTTTTCGCGCATTTTTGTAAACCAGATTCAACCAATTTTTGTTTTATTTTTTACCACGAGGTTAAGATAAAAATTAAATATTCATCGCGTTATTCGATAAACTCAATAACTGTCTGCAAACCGTCCATCCCGGACGTATATATTTGTATTTCGAAAAATTTTATCCTACCACCGCGAGAATATACATATTTTTATTCCTTCCACTTGGAATCGTGGAATATTTCACGGCGGCGAGGATGAAATTGAATTTTCCACCTACCACGTTAATTATCGAGTGGGATCTAATTTCATTTCTTGAAATTATATATTTTGCTCCTTGTTTTCCTTTTTTCGCTCCGGTTTATTCCAGCCTCCATCCGCAATTAGTGATGCATATGCGAGAATGGCTTAATTTCAAACCAGAATATTTTTCTCGAATATCCTTCAAGTACCTTATTGCGATGCTTCAGCGAGTCACTAGACACAGAGAAAAACATCGTGAATAGAGGAAAACGCAACGGTATGCTTCAGCCGTGTTGTTGCTAAGCAACGCACGAGCTTCAACGCTATTCTACGAAGTCTTCAGAATGGAATATTTTCTAGAGCACCAAATAATCTACGATAATGTAGCTCGTAGTGACACTTCAGAAAGTCATTGGGCACAAGTTTAATTAAAAAAGTTTAATTTATATACGAATAAAGGCCACGATTCAATTTAGTGTCCGGTCCAAGGTATCGAGTAAGGTTAACAGCGTCGTTCGAGGAACGAGTTACCCACCCCTTTGACAGAGACTTACACGCTGCAAGGACCGTTTAAATACCGGGAATATTTAAAATTACAAGCGACAGCATGGTATGTAGATCGTTCCGACGGTGCTCGCTTCTGCCGCATATTTTCCATAATTTTACTCTTTCACCCCCCCCTTTCAACCCCCAACCCTCTGTCGACCACTTACTTTTGTCCAAGGGTACCTCGCCACCGGCCACTGTCGTTTTACCGCGGATTTCGCTGCCGTCTTCCTTCGGCCAACTATTTACATGGCCATTGTAGTCGACCATCGTGCCCCAACCCCATTCCACCTCTCCTCGCGTCTTTGCCTAATTCCACGTGTTTAACGCGAGCCTCGTCGGTCCGCGGTCCTTTGTTATTGTAATTTTTGCACTTCCGCTTGCAATTGTAATCTAGTTGGAAAGGGGGGAGGGACGGAGGGAGAGAGAGAAAGAGAGAGAGAGAAGGGGTTGCTTTGTGAACGAGGGTATGGTACGCAGTTAAGGGATGTTTGCAGACTCCTCTGAATACTTTGTGAAATTCCTGAAACACGCTCGTCGTTCGTTGCCGATTATTTTTCTTGTCATCTCTGGTGACGTGCCGTTGTAGTTTGTTTTGATGTAATTTGATTGTACATAAGAGTGTTCTCTGGTTTCAGAGCAGCTGCGAATTCTTCGTAAAATGGCGGCGACACGGTTTTATCGTCGTTCGTCATAGTTTATTTTTGTTTTCATTCCTAGAAACGCGTGGTTGTTGTTTATGTTGTGGTAGTTTAATGTCACGTAAGATGTTTTTTCGATTAAGAGCTGTGTGAAATGAGCTTTCGTCGTCATTTATTATTATTTATATTTCTGCGTGTTTGCGACAATGTTTATTGCGGTCTGCTTTACAATACAATAAACTGCAAGTTTGCGATGTTTGATACTGTAATAAAATTTCTCAAACTTGTAATCTGACATAACAACAATGTGTAACCTAATAATTTACATATTTTCGAATTTATAAGCACACTACAAAAATTGATACATTGGTAAGAATTCTAATACAGTGTTTTATATTATAAAATATTAATTTGAACGGACAATCGCATACACATTTTGTGTAGCTCGAAAAATACCCTTGAATTTGTATCCTACAGAAACAGAACGACCAAGTAAATTGAAGAGAATTTTCCAAGCTACAAGCTACAACGAATATATGTATACAATTTTTCGTTAAAATGAATATTTTGCGAGACATTTACAAGAAATTTATTTTTCACCCCTTTCAAACCCCGTAAAAATTGTTCTGCCCTGAAATCTGAAGCAGACTCATTAGCTTCGGAAAATATGTGTCTGAAACAACGAATAACCAAACTTTAGCTCGCCGACAAATTTTGTGCTCTATATAGTAAATTTACGGCTATTTTTCCTGGACTAATTAGACTTGCAAAAATCTCGCCAATGTGTCACCTCTCGTACACACTGTCATGGTAACAGGAATACAAATTTTCTCAGCGCAGTAAAAAAAAAATCTCCATTAAAACTCCCTCCCTACTTAATTAAATTACAAAACACTTTCTAGCACACCCTATGCCTTCCCTCCTCGTAATTCCCAAGAGGAAAGCCTTTTCCTACGAGAAAAACTCGATAACCGATTTCTCACCAAGACGCGGTCCGACCGCACCTGTACACGCTCGCCATTTTCAATAATTCTACCGAAGGCTTCCGCCTTCGACCGACCCCTCTGGACCGCACCGTCCACTGCAACCGTTTTCATTTTCCATTGGGTTCGCTCTCCACTTCCAGCTCCCACCCTCTGCCTCCAACCACCCCCGAACCAATACCATCTCATGCTCGTTGCACCAGGTACCCTACACAATCCAGGACCTCGTTGCGAATCGAACAATGCGTTTCGCTTCGACGCTCTTTCCCGTTTCCTTCCACCCTCACCTCCGATCGCCAGGGGCCACAGCACGCGAATCGTCCCGCGTTATCGGGCGTGGAAAACGCACGCTGATTCAACGAATTAATCCAGGGTAAGGTTGGCTACATTGTGACCACCCCCTTCTCCACTATCCTTCACCCGACAAGCCCGATCTCATACCCACCTCTCTTGCTTTAATAATTTCTGCAGACAGAGACAGCAGAATCGCCCTGAATAATTAAAACTTCTCACAATGGCCCGCACGGTGGTACTTCGCGATCGAGGAATAATGGGTTTCGAATTTTAGCGTGACGTTCTCCTACTCTCCGTGTGGTTCTCGTGTTTTCGGAGGATTTCGTGTGGAAAGTCTGCGTGAGAGGGGATAGAAGTGGAAAAGGGAGGGAAGTGCGCTTTGATTGTTTCCCGTTGGTTTGTGTTGTTGGATTTAGTCGAGTGTAGGACCTGGTGATGGAAGAAGGGTGAAATGTTTCGTGTACGTGGTTGTTGATGGATTCGATGATCTGAGATTTTGAGATGCAATTCGTGAATTTTGTAACTCATAGAAATTGCAGGATTAAACAAATGGATTTTTAGATAAACCGTTGCTCATGGTAACATGACAGGTTTGATGTTAAGTCGATTTTTCTACCTAATAAAAAAATTATACACCGTTGGATTCGGAGTTTTATGACAAAAAACATCGTTGTTAAAAATGATTAAAAAACCATTCATTTGACGCATTGGAAGTTTTGCTGTATTTATTACAGCTTCCGAGGGGTAGTCTTTCGAAGGGTAGTTTCACCGCCTAAAACTGAAATCTGGCACTTATAATAAAATACGTGTCCCTTAGATTTTCGTGCTTAATAACATATTTCAATTGCAAGCAAATCGGAGACGAACACCTCGTAAGGTTTCCGTATAAGTTCTCAAATATTTGTTCTAACATTCTCATCGTTAGACGCCCTCTAATTAACAATCCTGAAACTTTTGTAAACTGTAGCATCCAATTATCCTTCATTTTAAGAGAATTACGAAGCGACATGGATTTCAAAAACGAGCTCTCGCATGTGGAATCGCGAAAGGATCCATACCAAGAGAACGTTTCAATTATAACAGGATAAGTTTCGAGTAAATAAGAAATTTCGCTTCACCGTCGAAGGAGAGCGACTCATTACCGCGTCTGCCATGCAACGTCGTTGTAACTTTCCGTTCGCGGCTCGTCGTCAAAATTCAAATTTGCGGTGCGCTCGGAGTGCACGTTCGACCGAGCGTAACGAGCGGAGCTTTGGGGAGGCGCGCGTTTGAATATTCGAATAGCGATAGATGGGGTTCGAAAGAGAGAGAGAGAGAGAGAGAGAGAGAGAGAGAGAGAAAGAGAGGGTTGAAATTGCGTGCGTTTATGTCAGAGCCTGCGAACGCAGAGGCTGCATCCAACGAGGGAGGAAGTGTGAGAATGAAACGGAAGATGAGAGAGAGAGAGAGAGAGAGAGAGAGAGAGAGGGAAAGAGACAGACAGACAGACAGAGAGCAACATGGAGAAAGATATTAACAGGAGGTACGAGATAAGAAGAGCATGTTTGTTGTGAAAGAGGGTAACGACGATAGTTAGTAACGAGTAACGAGTCGAAGCTGGGAAATTTCTCAGTCGTGGTCGTACCTCTTCTTCCTGTTAGTGCATGAAGCGAACGATGATAAAAGCAGATACAGTCACGGACAAAAGTGCGTGAACATGTCGCACTTACTATCAGCCGTTTTTCCGAAATCGAGGATATACACCGACACACATACGCGCACACACACGAACGGTTTTCGTGATGGTGAAAATGCTTAAGCCCCTTTCTTTACGGTTGTGCATAAAAAAGAGAAAAAAAAACAGGAAGAAGCGGTGTAAAAAAAAGAGGAAACAATGAAAGTGAGAGTGAAAAAAAAGAAAGAATGAGAGTAGGTTGGGTTCTCAGAGAGAGAGAGAGAGAGAGAGAGAGAGAGAGAGAGAGAGAGTGCGAGAGAGAGAGAGAGAGAGAGAGAGATCCAAATGTTACCACAAAGGTTTTACCGAGGTTAAAGCAAAATTTAATATTAACTCCATGATATTTTTGCGCCGAGGTGACAAAACGCAATGTCACTTTCAGCGTTACAACTTGACAACGTGCTTACCTATTCCCACATTTTGCAGAGGGCATACGCAGCCTTCAGTATATGTACACATTATTTCAAACTACGGCGTTGGTAGTTTTTGCTAAATTTAAGAAGTTCCACTATTTTTCAGACAAAATGTGTACGTTCGACCAGTGTGCATTGTAAACGTACCTGTGCACACTCTCGTTCACTCATTCTCCCTCTCTCTATCTTTCATTCTCTCTGGACCACGAATACGCATGCCCATATTCACGCTTGCACGCTTCCTGCCCGCACGCGCAATTCGAAACTTTGAATATTCTCCCAGGTATTGCGCCCTCGAGAGATCATGATGGCCGCGCAAGACTGACTCTGAAATTCAAATAGAGAGGGTGGTGGCTCGAATAGAGGAGGATGAGGATAGAAGAGGAAGGTGGGAAAAGGGGGTTGAATATGCAAGGTTGTGTGGTGGGATCGATAGGCCTGATTTCACCCCCCGTCGTCGAGCACCACCCACTCACCCCTTCACAGTGGGAAATAACGAGTCTCTCGATTGTTAACACCACTTAGGGACGAGGGTGGTTAGAGGGGGTTAGGTGTGCCGAGTAATTGTACGAGATTTCGAGCGCAGGTGCGTAACTCGTTCTTGTAATGACGGGGAGTGGTGAAAGGAGGGGCGGTGGACGTAATGGTTCCGCGAGATGACGATGAAGCGTAACGCGCGATTTGCAGAAGTGAGTGGTTTGGAAGGAAAGTGTTTTTTATTCTTTCTGTCGATGTACCTCGCGATGAGAGTTACATTGTTATTTGAAAGGAGGATTATTGTATCGTTGTTGGATTATGGCCAGATAATTACTCGATTATTACCACAATCCACGGTTCCGTACAATGTAATAATGGAGGGTCGATATTACGTTCTTGTTCAAAGAGGATAATTGTTGAGTAATTCTGTCCTTAGGATAAAACACCTATTGCGTGATTAATCGCACATTTGCGACTATTGTACGATATTTCGAGCGGAGATGCGTAACTAGTTTGTAATGACGGATGGCGGGTACAATAATGGCCAGAAATGACGATCGAGCGCAATGTGCGGAAGTGACTAGCTGGAATATTTTTTATCTGTTAAGTTAATTGGTTTTTCCTATTCATTCTTGAACTATGTATTGTCCTCCTTAATGTCGACATACTTGCCTACTAATGACAACAAATGTGGAGAACCGAACGATATCATTTTCTTAATTTTAAATTAAGTAGACGAATTTAAATATACGAAATTAATTTGCATAGAGATATAAATTTGGGCACGTAACAATGTGCGAGCTGCGAATGAGAATGTTACACAGAGTATCCCACTGTCGTCACTATTTTTAGAGAATTGTGATCAGACACAGGTTTTAAGGTTCGAGGCCTTTTGCTCTTCTCAAATTGATTTAAAATTGTTCCACGGCTAATCCCGCGAAATTTCCAAAACACGTGGAAATCTTGTTGAAGATGTTGCGGTAGTAATAATGCGTCTGTGAACGAACTGCGCATTAAGTAAACGAGTTTAAAGAGAGGAATAATGAGGAGGAGTACTAAGAGAAACGCGACTGGCATGACTATTACATAATTCCCCATAACGTTCATTTTATATTCTACACGGGCTCTCGTAGCTTCATGTTGTAAAACGTTTACTATCTTCCGGGAATGAAAGAGTTCAGTGTGTCTAAAAATATTAAATGGTTTCTCTAACACAGTGGTTCTTAACCTTTTCAAAGTCACGGAGCACTTTTGATCAGAAAAATAATTTGCGGAACACCAACATTATTAAGACAATTAAAATCATGAAACTAACAAAATAAGGTGTGTTAAAGCCTAAATTATGGCATTTTTACATTGACGCTTTCATAATTTCGCGGAACACTTGTAACATGTCCGCGGAACACCGGTTAAGAACCACTGCTCTAACATAATGGACTCCTAGAATTGCATAAACAAATTTTGGATGTTTGGTCAAAAGCAGAGTTGCCAGACAAACTCCCCACCATGGAAAATTTTTTTTTCTGTACTACTAACTTCTTCTCCAACGGCTATCCGCATGAGGAGTATAAGTGTCGGTAACAACTCTAGCAGGGTAGTGAGGGATAATGTGACGTCACGTAATGATGGTAGAGGGGGAAGCCACTCTGGCAAATGTGGTGAAAGGTCAGCGAGAGCTATGCTTACGCAAAGATCAATTACATAGTGTCGGAAAAGTTTTGTAAGCGCAGTTACAGAGGCTGAACAAACTTTGTTTCCTTTATTTCATATTCCATTCATTTCGATATTGTTTTTTAACTTCTAACAAGAGAAATCATCTTTAACGACCGAGATAAGATAATTACATTCTCCATTAGGGTAGTGAGTAGAGATGACGTCACTTTATACTTTCAATTTAACACGCTCTCGATTTTATTTATGAGGATTTCATAAAGAAGGTTGTTTTTTCAAATTTGTTTTCATGAAACGAAATACAAAAGTACTTACGCACTCTAATATTTGATACTGCAAAATTTCTTGTATTTCCGTAGTTTAGTGCTGGCTTGGACAGTTAGTTCATTCGTAATATGAATAATTCTTGCGGAAAAAATATTTAAATGTCAACGAATTACGAATGAATAATTTCGTTTACTTTATCGGCAATTTTAAAAGTCGTCAATTATAGAATCATCAGCTGACAGAACCCGGTGAACTTTCTCGTAAGGTTAAGGAAAGGCCGTAACAAATTTTATTTAGCGGTACTGACGAGCACGCGCTCCACTCTTTCATAATTCGCCGTCAACGTCTGCTTTACATGCGCGGTGAGCCACGCGAACCTCCTAGTTGTAAAGCGTTTACGACTTTCCAACTAACTAACTGTAAGTCCACCAGCGTGACGTAACGGCGTGCGTACCCCGAGAAACGACTTCGCGTGGGTGGTGAAAATCCCGAATGTCTTTTCCCACGTAACCACAGTCCAGTTATTGCATTTCTTACTGCGGACCTTTTAAAAGAAACAGTACCTTCGAGGAGATTCGCAATTTTCACGAGGCGCTTGGAGAGTGACTTTCTAGAAATTACAACGGTTCTTGGAGTTCCACATTCCGACGACAGAAACCCGGAGATAGTTGTAGAACGACGGAATAAAAGAGAAAAGAAATTGAGAAAGTATGTGGAAAATAGAAAAAGATATAAAGGAGCAGACGTAAAAGTAAATCAAATGCGGATATGGAGTGAATGAAGTCAATCTACTATTGAACGTTGATAGTGAGATTGTTAATAGTAGTATATCATTTTTGTTAACAATTATATAAATTGTGATATAGAAAATGAAAGTCCGAGCATTTTACTAAATGTCGTTGATGATAATGTCTTAAAATCCAAAGTTTGATTTTTATTAGCTATGTCCGGCGACCACAAACAAGCGAACAATGATGCAGTATTCGAAGTATACAAATTATACAAATAACTAAACAACTCTGAAGAGATGGTCAGTTAGAAATATCACGGAAGTGGAAAGATCTATTTGAGTAGAGACAATGTTACGCGGTAAATGCAAAAACATTCAGACGCAATGTAGCTAGAAAACTGACTAAACAGGTCCTTACCATTGGTAATCTATGTAAATCTAAACCACATCTTTGCATAGAATGTTTTCACAAATTTCATTAAAATTACAACATTTATTTTACAACCTTGATGATGGTGCAGAACGGTCCCATACGCCAATGTCGTGCAAACGAAAAGTTTGCTGTCAGTTCCACGGATTAACGCTGCCCAAACGAAAAGTCCACTGTCAATCACTGGGAACTGACGTCGTCTGAATAGAAAGTTCACTGTCAGTCCCCAGGGACTGACGTCGCGCACAACGTGTTAAGATTTAAAGTAAAAATGGCATTCGATTTCCTTTAAAGACTAAAAGAAGCCACGCAGCCAATTAAAAAGTAGTTGTAGTATTTTTTGAAAAATATTTGTGGGCACAGAATGTGCCCATTTAATATTGGAATATAAATGTAAATTAAATTAAATGAGTAAGTAAGAATAATTTAAGAAACAGAATCATCCAATTAATCCTTAATCGAATTAATCGGATGCATTCTAAAGTATGAACGAAGAGAAAAGATGTTTGAAGCGTCTTCTTAAAAATGTGATAATTACAGTCATTAATTGTGCCCGTTCAATAGTGCAAAATAAATGGAATGAGTGAACAGAGATGATTTAACAAACTGGATCAGTGTTTACAAAGTGCACAGAACCGAACGGCAAAATCAAACTGCAATTAACCCAATTTATCCGGCGCGGCTCAGCAGTCGAGTGAGAAAGCAGGGCGCAACAAAAAACTGAAAGAGAGATATAGGGCATGGATAAACGAGAGCGATGTAACGCATTTCTGGAACCCGCGATCCTCGCTCCGGTAATTGTAATTTACCTCTCATGTAATCTATCAAAGTCACGTTCGGAGCTTGTTGGTTTTAGAACGAGCGCGTGACAGGCCGCAATGTCATTATTCATTACACTCAAAGCTCGTTGTAGTTGCGCAGCTTGAAATATTAACCTCGTTAATGTAAACCGTTTATGACACTTACAGCACCAAATCATCCAGGTGGAAGTGTAATTGTCGCCCACCTGTTTCGCCACACCCGCGATTTTAAGTTTGCCACGATATTAATTTCAGCATCGTTTCCCAGAGGACTGATAATCGCAAGATTGCACGAGCTAGAGAATTCTCCAGACGATTTTATCGTGCAAAGTAAACGTTCAGAGTGGAATGAAACGTTCGCTCGTCGATACGTCCTAAACGATTTATCCTTGCTACGATTAAACTCAATACGATATTAAGAAGTTATTAAAATGAAGATTCATGCACCAAAATGGTACCGACGAGTTCAAATTTTCTGATTTTCTTCATTTGGGAATATGGCAATCAGAATTCTTTTTAATCGTCACGTACCCAATACACATCCAGGATAATTTAGAAGAGCCCAGAGCAGGTTACAGCAGAGCAAGCAAACACAGCACGGTTTATGAAATGCGTATACTTGAAGATCTCTATTTGACCGTCTGTTGATTGCACAAATTTGTCGTGACTTGGCGCGATCGACTGCGCTCCTCTTTAGCCTCATGCTGGACGTATACTAAGATGGTGTAGTGCAGTGCAGTGCAGCGCAGAACCGTATACAGATTCTGTAGTACATGTATGTTTTAATCACCAGCGCACGTTGTAATGCGCGATATAACGCAGTCACAGATCTGTCTTGCCTGCGTCTAGCTGTAGTGTCGGCACAGAAGTCTGCGCGCTGTGTGTCGCGACATCCCTCGACTGTCTGCAAATATCTAACCCTAACCCTGTCAGCTGCAAACTCGTCCTTTCGATATTTATCGATACAAATTGGATACTTTAAGCAACTGTAGGTCAGAAAAAAAGGTATGATACATTCTTCCCCGACTTATGAACCATTGTTATCAACATCAAGTGCGTCCCAGCAATTTAACGCCATGTGCATAGAATGCATCTTCACGCCTATCCGGATTTGTTATAAAGCGCGTCTAAAGGTGCGAATGAGTCTAAAATGAGAAATCCATCCACCAGAGGGACAATTAAAAATTCGAATTCTCCAATTTTCACAGTAGCAACCAGATGGAAATTCACTCACGAATATTCCCCAAAGGCATCTCAATTATCTTTAAAAAGTCCTCCGCCTCGCTCATCCCAACATTCTCCACCAAAAGAACTCACGCGCGTTCGCATTACCAACACAAAGAAATGGAATCAAATTATCTTGTTCCCTCAACAGAATCCCATAATCGCACCGCGAATTTTCGCGAACAAAGAAAGTGAAGAAATGAAGTTGTTCCTCGAACAAAAATTCCCTCGTTAACGATAATTCTCGATGTTCGAGTGGATCGTTCATAGTGTCCAGAAGAATTTTTTGATAATTACTCAATCAGGAGCTTCGCTAATTGTCTCATTAACCTCGACGTCGATCAAGGGGCGAGAGAGAGTGGAAAAGGGGTGGAAAACCCTCGAGTTGGAAAAGCGGGAAAGCCTGCGCCACGTCGCGCGTCGCGATCGAGTGGAGTAGAGTCGATTGAAGAGGGGAGTAAATGAGAGTGGAGTCCAGTGAACGAGATAGGTCGAGAGAAAGAGAGAGAGAGAGAGAGAGAGAGAGAGAGAGAGAGAGAGAGAGAGACTAGTTATACAGTTGTCGAGATATATCTACGCGTCACTAGGTTATTACATTGAACGTCAGTGTTTCTCGAAGTGTGAGCCGACTAAGCCCATCGGTACTTGAAAACATTCAGGGGTTGGGTGATGTTTTTCATGCGTGTGTTATTAACGCATGGGATTATTATTATGAAAAAAATAATTGTCTTAAACATACGCATAATCTGTTACTAGCACTCGTGCTCGAGCTCGTACTCGTACGCGTACTTGTGGTTTACGTGCAAAGAGGACTATGTGAGTTGAAAGGCAAGAGTGAGACTATCCAGATTGAAAAAAATCACAAATATAAACAGGAGCATGAGTTGTGTAACCACACCATTAAATGTACTGTACCTAAAACTCTTGCCGAAGATACGTGAATCAGTTGACTGTTTCTACTAGACAGTAGAAATCCACTTCTAATACGAACTTATCATATAAACGAATGCCTAATGCATACGCAGGCCACGCATGGTCAACTCTGATGTGTTGAGGTTTTTCAATTACGGATATGATTGTTCTTTGTAGGCTAAGTAATTAAACAGTCCCTTCTTACTGGTTGAAATTTAAACTCTTACATGCAAGTTTATGTCGAGTAATAATTTGCTTTGAAGGTATCAATTGACGTTCGCGTATCTATAATGTTTGAAAAATCACGATTTTTCCGAATCACAAAAGATTTACTTCGTTGGGGATCAAAAGTGGGATGGGAGAGATGGATGGATGCTTTGAATAAATAGTTTAATTGCCAAAATTAAAATTTCTTTCACTCTCCGATTCCAAAGATCATATTCCATACATTCATATTTCGGATACCCTATACATACCGCAATGTAAAATATATTATTATATAAAAATAATTCAAATTGAAAGAGGCTCTCATGAACACCTGCATTTTGAGGAACACTGGGATTCACATTGAGTGACACGTTCCTTCGGCTTGCTGGCTGGCTCAGGCGCTGAGTGCAGTGCTCCTTTTCGCTCCGTGTGACTGTTTGTCTGTCTGCTTCCATCTATCTGCGTTTCCACGCGTGTTACTCGCTCTTCGTCACCACTACCGCTTGTTCTCTTCCGCTTCCGTTGGAAACATATCCCTGTGTCATACACTAGCTCATTCTATCTCATTCTATCTCAATTACTGCACTCTATCCGTTCTGGTTCACTCTCCCTTCTCCCTCTCTCTCTTTCACTCCCTCTCGCCCTCTCCTTCTCCCTCTCATTGGATCCTGCTTATCCTCCTTTGCGATACGTTGATATAATTTCCTTCCACGAGCTTAATTGCTACAATCCTTCTTCTGTTTTTATCTCCTTTCTGATCTACAAGGGTTTATATTTATGATTGAACGATATGAATTACATAAACAGAATGAATACGCGAATGAAAATAGATGAATATTGTATACGAATGGAAATACCATAATATTTTTTTTTTTTCGGTTTTTCTTTTGTTATTATCTACATGCACTGCATGGATATCAATTTTTTATATTTTTCTCTGGAAAAGTGTTCGTAAGGACGCATTCAAACTTGGACAGCCATATCAAAAATTTGAGTGACGGTTCCTTTGTCTGGTCTGGATCTAAGTAGATAACTGGAAGGATAGCTACTTCAACCGTTATCAAAATTCGAGTGACGTGGAAGTCGAAGGGTTGAAATATTCACGATAGGTAGGACCTGAATGTTTCACTGAGCTTTTCATTATAAATAAACTTACATGATTGAAACACTGATCCTATCAGGAATGGAATCCAAAATGATGATTGCACATCTACTACATTATTTATTAACAAATAGATAATTAATAAATAATTTTGAAATAACCTGATCTAAAATGAGATTTGGCTTATTAATAGAACAAACTCCGGAAAAAATAAAATTTACCGTAAAAGGTTATATGCCTGTATTATTCTCATATATGTATATAAATACTATTGGGTTAGGTAACGGTTCGTTCGATAGCAATACGCTTGTTATATTACCTGTGCACCAATCACATCACTTGAATATGAATTAGCAGGTATAAGGTGTACGTCAAGTTGATCGGAACGAAAGTAAAGTTGATGGAAAGCGAAACAAGTTGACAAAAGATTAAACTGCGTTCAAAATTGAACGCAGTTCACAGGAACTCTGAATTGAACTACATTGGAAGAAACGGGCATTAGCATGCTTGCGATATTCAACTGCATAAATTTTCCCCAGGCTATACATTTTTTATCCCTCTGTCTCTTCTCTCTCTATAACATACACACACACACTTATGTTGGTTTTTGCTCTTCTTCATTAATGTATAATACATATAATCCTTATTATCGTTACACTCAAAGAACCGTCGGGTCGAAGAGCATAAATGGAATTTTGTCTTCCTCTCCCTATCAATGACACTCGCTTTCCACTGCTTCAATGTATGCGCTCTTCTGCTGTCCTAACAAATCTCTCTCTCTTTCTCTCTCCATTTACCCATAATGATACACCCTATTCATGACTTCCTCCTTCTTACTCCGTCATATCACTTCCTCTCTGTGTTCGCGATACTCTCTCGTTACTAGTCGAAAACCCCCATTTCTCTCCCCCCCTCTCTCTCTCTCCTTTCTCTCACTCTGCATCCCGCATCCATCTACATATCTATTTCACCGTATCCATCTCGTGGCATTATACGCAACGCCACGATAATCAAGCCGCTTGCAACGGCACGTTGACGTTGCGCATAGCTGCGGGCCGATATACATAAGGCAATCGATTGCGCACCGGCAAAGGGACAAAGAGACAAAGAGAGCGGAAAGGGAGAAGAAGAGTGAAGAGGGAACGGAAAGAGGAGACCAGTCGCATTAATGTCCCCCGGCAATTTTCAGATTAGTGGAAGGCATCCGTCGGTTCACGTTATGCGCATGCGCAGGCACGTGACGTATGCACGATGAAAAATGAGGTAAGCGTTCTGTCGCACATTTTTCTCCCAAGAAGGCGCGTTTTTGAGGAAAGAGTTATGAGGAGGAATTTGTGTATAGAGGCTCGCGAGGAAAAGTATTTTTAAAGTGTGCTTTCGAAAAGAAATTTGACAGGAGATGATGATTGTATCAAGAGGTTTGCGAGAAAGAATTCGCGAGAAGAATAAAGAGAGATTTGGAAGAAGAGGTTTGCGAGATAAGGTTTCTAAAGTGCAGGTTTTAAAATCGCGTTTCTAGAGTTGAATTATTTAGAGAGAGTTCTGAGAGAAGAGATTTGTGAGATGAGGTGTGCAAAAGGTTTATTAGACACGGATTTTTGAGAAAAGATTCGGCCATGACGAATTTCTGAGATAAGCTTTTGCGGTGACGTATGTTTTCGTGCTTATCCCAACGTTATTTCCAACTGAACTGAATTCCTGGAGTACCGACGAGAGTGCCGGAATTCGACAATTGTCATCACGGTCCAGTTATCGCTCGAGGTTAATTTCTATGTCGATGCCGAAACTGAAGCGATTGCGCATGACTTAACCAGAAAAATGAGCCGCTGCGCGTGCTCGTCCCGCGGATTTTCGTCGTAAAAAGGCACGTTTATGAGGAGGAACGGTTTTTCGCGCATATCACGAGGTCATCCTCAACCGAAATGAATTTCTGCGGTGGAACGAGACGAGAGGATCAAAATTGGCCAATTGTTGTCGCGATACGATTTTTGCTCGGACGTTGATTTCTATGTCAATCGGCAAATTGAAGCGATTTTTCACTCCGGAATGTTCTGCCGAACCTGTTTTTTTTCGAGCTTTTGTCAATGAAGCTTTATGGGTTACGGTCGCAGGAAAGCGATTTTTAATTCGCAATATATTCCATTAGGCGCGCAATAAATACTCGGTATTTGGAGAAAAAAGTAAACGCAGATTTTCGAAGGTCTGTTAACGAAGTTTTATAGGCCGGAGGTAGATATTCGTGCTTCCGTCGAAAGTACTTTCGATTGTCACAGGTTTAGCGACTTTGGAGGAAAACTGAAAGCATAATATCTTTCTAATGACAGCTGTTATATTAATGTTGTTCATTTTCGAGAATGTATATATGTAAGAAAATGCATGTGTCTTGTTTTTAGGTACTAAATAATATGTACGAATTTCATTAAACCCTTGAGGATTTTTTCAAATCTTTGCAGACATTTAACCTTTAACTACACGTGCTCTGAAATATAACATAAGTACACACGTGGTTTATTTTGTACGTCACTACTAATATATTAACGTCTAAAATAATTTAAAACCGAACGCTAAATTATATTACTTATCGATTTATTTTTGAGCGAAAACATTATCAAAACTCATATCGGAATAATACAAAGAAAAAAAACAAATGTGTGTTTACAAAAGGTTTATTCGCGTATTTGCTGCGCGTGGTGTACAAAGTACACTGACACGTATAGTTAAAGATTAACAAAATTCACTTAAGTGACATTTTGGTAGAAAGAAAATCACCTTTCTCCTCATTTTGAGAATATCTCAAATATTATTATCTGAAATGTTCGAAACGTTTGCCAATTTTTATATAAAAATGAACCTCTTTACAGGGATATCAATCTTTCAAAAAATACGCGCACACGTGTTCGCATTAATAATAAATAATTTAGCGACTAATCAAATTCAAACTCGAGAAATATTATACACCCCTGCTTTTTAGTATACAGATCTCGATAATAAATACGGCAAAATATAAAACATCAAAAACAAAGCAAATATGAATTCTCAATTCCTTCATATTCAAAAATTTAAGGGAGAATTTTATCGAAAGGAAAGCGAATACAAAATTCACATAATCATAATCTCACTGTTTCAACAATTCCATCATAAATATTCATCTCCCTTTCAAACAAAAACTGCACGAGAATTTGCTAATACACTCTTCACGGCTGCGAGGGAGTAAAGGAAATAAACAGTATTCAGTCGACAGACAATATCCTTTCCACGCTGGTTCACGAATCCTCTTCTTGTTGTAATTAGAGATGCTCGCTCGTATCTGCGAATTATTTGTTTATTCGAGCATGACGATATTCAGGGGAACGCGTGGGGCATTGCGCCGGTGAAACATTTCCGTTACAGGAATGTCGATAACAAGGTAATTTACATGCATCGCCAGACTTATGTCTCTTACAAATATTTGATCATCGTTATTACATTCGCTTCACGTGTAACCGAACTGATGGAGTGTGGCACGTTCGTGGTAGTCCACGATTGTAACGTACGTGAGGGATGATGGTGATGAAAGATAAAATGGGGATTGTAATTACATAGATTCATTTCATTTCCAGAACTAGTGTGCTACCAAGTCTCGATTTATCCACACGGTGCTTCATAGATACACCTATGCGAAGCTAGCATAATGATCTTTTGCGTATCGCGTATGAGCTATTGGCTTTGTCTTAACTGGTCGAATGAATGAAACTGTGGTCACTACTAGTGATGGTATAGTCGTTCTCTTTGAAGGATTCGTACAGACATAATTCTCTTTGGCCTAGTATCGGTGACTATTACTCGATGACGCATTATTGTGGAGTAATCATTACATTATGAATCACAACACTCAATTAACATTATTTACAATTACCTGATCGTATTCATAATGCATCGTCTATTAAAATTGTTTTAAGAACATCAATGGCTGACAAATACGGTTAATTTGCACACTCACTTTATTAACAAATAATAATGATCCGCACCTTTTAGCTATGCCTTCTTTTAAACGACACATGAATTGCCCGATGTCCAAAATGCAAAATGGGGTTGTCAACTCTACAGAAATTGAACATTTTGAGGATACTCCGAGGTGGAAAAATGTTCTTTTCCTCATAGGAAATCGAACGAATGAAACTTTGTAATGCACCGCATAATAATGACAATTATATTATAAACACATACTTCAAAAGAATTTCTGGCAATCTACTAATCTACCTTCGAAAAGTTTCATCTCTTCCGGGTCACCTGTTCCACAGTTCAATTTTTTAATAAAGAAAACTTCTCGTTATCCCAACGTACAAACACCCTGCACTTTCTCCCTCTCCCTCCTTCTTCATATCTTTTTTGTCTCGGCTATCGGCAAAATCGTGATACTGTCCCACAGCGTGCTACACGTCTTGCACTCTCGATAGGCGAACCAGCCCTCTTTCAGCTTTCCTTCTCGTCCTTCAGCGACCTCCTGCTCCGACCGAATTCTCCGTGGCTCTGTGCCCTTTAGACCGCCGCCTGCCATAAATCCCGCGTAATTGTCACGTCCGTGCAACGTGGTCGATACGCTCCGCACACATGGCGCTCACGTACGTGAAAACCAAACATTCTCGATACAACGCTTGACCCATGAATCGTGTCCCGGAAGTGAAACTTAAGTGCTGGATGCGGAGACCCGGCTACTTTATCAGATTTCACGCTACGATTCCTTTTGTCGCTAACTGGGGCCGCTAGAAATTGGAAGGGTTGCAGGAAAGGGCGAAGCTGAAATTCCAAGGACGTGTCGCACACGTGACTGATAAATCTTATTTATTTCCTACTATTTTCCTTTCTTGATAAGGGCGGCTGATTAATTGTTATCGATGATTGAGAAATGATTTTCGCATGTGGCCTGCTCGGGTTACAGAGTGGCGGGTGAGTGAAAAATTAATTAAACGGTCGTCCACCACGGATGTAAAAACAGCTTGAATTCTTCATGAGAACGTGGCACGCCACCTGTTCGACCTTTCACGAGGGTATGACCCTCGACCCAAGTCCCTCGAAGCGACCAATCGGGTTCCATGCTGCTCTGTTTAGGGATGATGACGATAACGATGTGCTGAGAATGATTTATTTCTGGGTATGGTATGTGCAGGGTTTACTAATAAATTTGTAAGTTTAATTTTTTACGGTGTCCCTTCCACGGATGGCCTCTTTCGCTGTACACCACGTGAGTAGCTTCATTCAAAATATACTCTTAAACAGTGTGTTTACGTATAAAATTTTAGAAAAAGCAATGTCTCGATTAATTCAGCTGTCTCTTCTGAAATGAAAACTGTAAATTGTTAATAAACTTTTAACAAGCCCATGCCGTATGGATAAGCTTACTCAACTTTTCTCGAGCTTTTGGAATAAAAATTAATTTCGTAATTTAATTTCTTCCACGCATGCAATTACCTTTAATACTTTCTACTTAATTTCACAACGAAACAAAATAGTAAATACACTACATTGAATTTATTGAAGTGGAACCGATTAAATTGTTTGTACTGAAAATTTTGCTTCGAAATGTTGCTTACAGATTTTATCACCCGTATCTTACACGTTTGATCCGAATATCTGATTTTCTTCTATCTCTTAGCTAAATGCAAGTACAGACGTCTAGCAGCTCTTCGATACCGCAGAATCTTGCGATGCAAGCCACAGTGGGTTTAGTAATGGCGGTCTGGTGGTCCAGTTCTGCCAGACGACGCCTTCGATCATGTTTAATCGTTGGTTGCATGAAGTTTTGCCGGTTAATACGCGGTTACGTGGCTTTAACCGTCTACACTTAGGGGGCTCTCTGGTCTATAGACGCCAAAGCGCGAGGTCGCGTTCGTCGTGTGCAGGAGTAAGATAATGATACGTGCGATTTAAGATGAGATAATGGAATTTAAACAGGGAAAATTACGTAGAAACGTGCGAGGTAACTAAGAAAAATTGAAGGCAATTCATTTGCGAGAACGATCTATTTTTATTTGATTATTTCCTGTAATATGGCAAATTCTGAGGTTACTTTGCGTTATAAAAGATACGTTGGTCGAATTATCGGTAGAAATGGGATTTAATGCGACTGAACTGCTTGACAACTGTGCGATATGAATAAGAACGATAAAGGTATTTAATCCGCAGGAAGAATTATTGTCATTTTAGTAAGAGTGTAAGTTGGTATTCTGTAAAAACAGAATTAAATTAGAGTGTCCATTAAGAGATTTTAGAAATTTACTTTGTTAGTACATTCATATAACTGTCCTTGGATATTTTATTTTACGATAAAATCGAATTCAAAGATAGACAACTATAAGAGAATTCTACAATATAAATAAACAATAAGAAATCTTAGAGATTTTATATAGAAAGCAATCTTCTTAATCAGTTGTCTAAACATTTTACGATACTATATTTTACTGTCAAAACTATGTATCGTGGTTTCAACTTCCAAACACAAATACAGAAAACGTGCTGAAGATTATAGCGCGAATGGCGGGAAATTTAAAATAACGAATGAAGTTAAACTCGAAGAAGGATCGTAATTCCATTAAAAATGTTGCGACTAGAAATTCCATGGTAAAAAAGGTTACGATACTGTAAACACAGTTTGTTTCAATCCTGTTAGTTATACTTTTCTTGAACACTTACAATCGTATTACACAGCTCAAGGCAACTTTTCATTTTTCACCAGACCACCGGCCAACATTGGTCTTCCCCTTTCGTCCAGAGAGAAATTCATCTTGAGATAAACCCGTTCGTACATATGGAGACTTATCTCGAGAGTAAATCCGTACGAATCCAAGTCCTGGACTAAGTTGGACCGACGCGTGTGACATAAGTCTTAATAGTTATAAGTCTAAATTTAAACGCGAAGTCTCAACTTCCCTCGCACTGCCTCCGTTGGAAATCTCGCGGACGAAGTTTCACCCTTGCGTATGGAAATTTTAAAGCACTCAATTATTTCCTGGGCAACCAGTCCGCTAAGAATGAAATTTGCCGCGCGCTGGAAGTCCCTGGTTTTCTGGTAAGAGGTGATGCAACCTTAATAAAATAACTAAAATAGAATTTGCTCTAGAACGGAAGATATTTGCAACTAGGGGTCAGAGCCCTCTACGCTTTCGCTTCCTTTAAATACCAACCCAACCAAGAGTGGTCGATGCAAAGGTAGTAGGCGCAAGCATTCACTCAATGGACTCGATCGAAAATTCTGAAATATTGTAATTATTTTTTAAATGCATATGTAAATCTGTATCTCGAATTTTGTTTCGTCCCGATAAAGGTACCTGAAGGTGTAAATTCGCGAAGGATTTAAATGAACGCCACTTCAAAACGGTTTAAGATAGCGGTAGACAAATAGCTATGCCGCCAGATAGTAGAATACTTGAGTTTTTTGGATAATCTCATTCGGATCCGTTCAGCTGTTTTTCTGAAATGGAAAATAAACATGGCCGCACACAAGCATACATACATACAAACACTTTCCACGATGGTGGGAGCATAAGTCACTCCGTTTGCGGTCGTATCGAAAAATGAGATTAGCCATTGCAAATTTACGATGCAGAGGAAAGTCGGATATTGGTTATGTGATTTTAGATTTTAAGCGATTAATAAATCCAGACTCTCGAAAATAGGGATTCCCAAATTTCTTGATGTAATAATCTAGTTGGAGACAATTCTGTGCCTGAGATATTTCTAGAATAAGGTCAAAAAATGAAAATTCGTCTTGATACAGATGCTATAGGATGTTTTCAACGCAATTTCTTGGATGTTTTTAGGGGTTGAAATTAATCTGTGATTACCGAAGCTTATATTTTGTGTGCCTTAATAGAAATAGCTGAGGTCAAATTAATCATTTAATGGATGTATCTTCAAAAGCTAAATTAGAAAATGGAAAGTATTATGTTGTATAAAATTAGAGCAATAATATTAAAATCGTTAGTAAGTATTATAAATCCCGAGTTACAATAATATTGCATTTTAAATACCTTCCAAAAGCACTTGAAAGCAAGATAAAAAAATATGGAAATTGTAAGCGTGTTACAATTTTTGGCTGCCTAATTTTAGAAAGCAGAGCGTAAAAATAAACTGCATCAGGACGTGCAGAAATTTTAAAAAAATCAAATCTACTCTTCGAAATACTCTCGTCGTTGGAACCTGACATTCAGCCATCAAAAATCTCAACTATTCTCTTTTACGTGGAACTTCCAATGCGGATTACCGAGCGCGGAAATTTCAAATTCTCCTCCTGCCTCCTTTAGCATGAGATATTCGCGACTTTCTTCGCGCGTATTCGAACGCATCTCGACGCGACGACAGACGTCACCGACAAGACAAATTGTCGTTGAAATATTTTTCACGAAAGAGGCGAGTGCGCGCGCGCCACGGGCAAAATCATCGCTCGTCTACGTCGAGAAAGATAAATGAAGTTTAATGCGACGAGGACTCGACAAAACGCGATGTCAGTCCACGGGATTCGCGAGTAAGCGCAACTGTGTGTGTAAGTGCCTGTGTGCGCGGGTGTCAGGTGTGAGCACGTGTCACTGTGCGCTAGCGCGTGTGAAGAACATTAAACCGAGATCGATAACAGACCTTGGTGCCCGACCGAATTTCCACGCGGTGTGCTCGGAAAATTTTCATATTTTCCACTCCGCTTTACCGAATGTATGATAAAAGGATCCGCCCCTGGGTGAGGACGCTCATGAATAAAAGCGAATCATCCGTCGAATATTTTTCATGATGAGCGCGAGAAGGGCGCGTGTCAGGAGATGGGCGATGAGGAGGATTTGAATGTTTAAAGCAGGCGTTTGCAGTTGGCCAGGAGGTTATTAAGGGATTTATTTAGTTTTACATATATATTAGTATATTAGCTGAATATTTTTTAGGAGATGGGACAGTTCGTGGATTAAAAGGGCAAGTAAAACGAATTATTATTATTATTATTCGTGTTTACTATTATCATTATCATTTCTTGTTATGCGACTGCGTTTGTAGATGAGCGAAATATTATTAACGAAACTATTTAACTTCCTGTGTAATTAAATACGTATACATATACGTAGAATATCTTTTGTCACGATTGTATGAAAGAAGTGGTTTAAAGTTATGCATAGATAGAAAAAGTGTTATTAGGAAATCTATTTTATTTTATTTATGAGTACCTAAGGGAAACTCGCCTAATATTTTTGACTATCAGTGTACCAGGAAGGCTTTGCATGATTAAATAAAAAATGTCTGCCGATGGACAAGACGTTATTTACTGACTATCCAAAGTCAAATAAATGACACCGTTTTATATCCCCTTTGGAACTATACAACTTTTCTTTGAAACATTTTTTTATTTAAGCCGCTGTTTCAGCGATATTTGAGTGCATTATTTAAAATGGAACACCCTGTATGTACTTTATTTCATACAGAGAATTCGTTTTTGCAAATTTTAAACTATGCATCAAAGTTTCACTCAATCCATGGAACCGCAAATGGAAAAATTCTCCACTGACAAAAACGGTAAAATTCTCGCTAAAGATTTATTCAGCCTCGCTTTTATTATTTATCCATTTTTGTTCCAGGCTGGCATGATTCCCCAAGGGAAAAAAATGTTTCGTATTGAAACAAAAATTTTCTCTCGTTTTACAAAGCATTCTTCCACCCTGCAATCTAGTCTGGCGCAATATTTACAAGTATCAAAAATTCTTCCCAAGTAAACCAATCTCCATCTAACCTAACCCAAATTCTGGTGCGCAATCACAGTAAATTCTAAAGTATTTGTCGAATTTTCTAACCATCTAACGCATTTCATCCTACACGGAAGAAAGAAAAAAATTGTTTAATTCTTCGATTACTATAATCCAGCGGATGAACACCCATAAGTATAGTTTAGCAACATAATTCGAGAAAAAACAAATGGATTATAATGTTTCCCGACTCACGATCTAAATCTTCTCGACTTTTTTATATCCTGCAATCTGGCATAACTTCACGTCTGCATATGCGACTCGCGATATTTTTTTTTTACTTCGCCCCACTTTTCTCGCGAGTACACGGGATTCCTTTGAGCTCGTTACAGATAACTTTAACCAGCGCGACTTTAAATTACGCGCCGCGCGATCTGCCTCCTCTAATTTCGAACGCACCCTCCTTCTCTTTTTCTCTTCTCCTCACACCGTCACGCTCGTTCTCGCCTCCGTGACGTTATTTTATTCCAAAGGGAAATGGAAATGCCTTCGCAGAACGCTCACCGACTCTCTTTCGCTCGTACGCTTTTCCAACCCTTGCTCGCGTCCCGATGCTAATTACTTTACATCGATCCCAGCGTTTAATTATCCGGGGCGGCGGGCGTGGAAAATTTTCGCGGATACGCGGGAATGGTTTATGACGGTGGCCACAGGCTTGCGGATAGAAATGGAGACAAGAAAAGGTTGCAGGAGGTTGGAGACAGAATGAAAGAGAGAGTGTAATTGAATCAGAAATTAACCTGGGATACATTCGCGTCGGTAGCGAAGAGTATCGCACACTTCGCAAGCTTTTCTCACGCGAAATTAGTGGTTTCGATTCTTTTCTAAAACAAGGAATTGTAAGGCGCGCTCGTGAAAATTTATGTTGAGAGTAATGGTGATTTCCCATGGATTCGATTGGCAATTTTATTCGGGTGTTTGAGTTTAATTAAAGCGATAAAATTAATTAGATTATTAAATTGCGCTGCATTTATATAGCTAATGAAATTATGTTTAATGATACGCTTGATCCGGCTCTAACTACAAATGGACTTAACGAAATTAGAAAGTTCGGCAGAAAGTTGAAACATTCCACAAAATTGGATGGCGTGCAAGTTTCCTTGTTTTTTCTGCTTTATTCGAATTCAGTAGTGACCCTGAAATCCATAATAAAGATTGTTCATGGTAAATAGTGCGCATTATATTATATTTAATTTACGGATTTATTAGGATTTAGTCCGTGAGCCTGGCGAACAAAATTATACGGTGAGTCTGGTAGGGCGTAGCAGGTCCAATCACAAAATTGCAAATAAATACTCCTACATCTCATTTAAATATTAATTATTAAAATCAAAATGTTTTAGATTTATTTCTTACACCAGCCTCACGGAGAGCAGTGTCGAATATTCTTTCTTTTACGCAATTCTCGCATGTTTTTTCTCAAACGAGCCGACAATGGCGGTTGGCGGCCCATCTGCACCGTCATCGTCCGACGAATCCACGGACCACATTTCGCTACGTCGAATCGTCACGTGTGTTGAACACCTGCATTCATTATCCCCTGGTTTGATCCGAGCACCACATAGAATCCGTAGAATCTGTGGCTACTGCACGCGTCCACGACTCACTGCCCATCGCTAATTGCAAATCGGCCGGATGACGCGCACATTTTGTCGACAAAGTCGCACCGGAAGTGGTTTTCCTGTTCGCGCATCGGACCAATGGAGAGACACGGTGCTGCGTGCCCGAGGTTTTTATTTATCTCTGCAACAACCCTCGCTCACTTTCCTGACTCTGATGCAGGAAATGACGCGTCCATTGTCGGACGAGATATGTCCAGATATCAGGACAACGATCTTTCTGCCGAAATTATTCGCCTACGTATGTTTGCCCGCGTAATTCAAACAGTGGGCGTGAGTGTACAAGAAGTGAGGTCAATTTGGGTGAACTGTTCAGTCACTCTAGTCCTTCGTTACGTCCACAATTTATATTCTGACACTTGACTGCTTAGACGAAAGTCACACTCAGAATTATTTATACAGGATTGTGTTATAAACACACGTAGGCCATAGAAACGTGTATTTAGTCGTTTCACGATCGGATGGTAAAGGGAGGATGTTAATATAGGCCGATTTTTGGCCCACCTGCGGAACTTTAATTGACCGTAAAAAGTTCTTGTTTGGGACCTACACGAACAAAGAAAAAATAATCTCACACGCCAGGAATACAGAGAACATTGATTGTTTAAGGTTTGCATCGAGTTTCCTTGTGAAAGTCATATATTCGGATACTACGTCAAGATTGTTTGTAAATCGAATGTAGTACGCCTTTTTTAATATAATCGATATCTAAAGCATACTGCCAAAATAGGAAAAATTCGGCATACTTGATCAATCTCAGCCAAGATGATGACTTCGCAGACAATGAATGAAATCTTTACGTAGGTTTGTAATAGTTAGAACAACATAGATTATAAATAAAAAAAAGTAAAAATTTTAAAAAATATATAAAATAAATACAATTTAAAAAAGTACAAATTATATGTATAAGAATATAATAATATAATTATAATAAAATAAATAGATCATATCATAAAAAAATAATATAAATGTTTAAGAAATAATTAAAAATAAAAAAAATAAAAGTAATGGTGACAGTGACCACCACATCTTCGCCGTTGTCTTTAGATTTGGCTGAGAGTGGTCAAGTACGCCGTAAATTTCAATGGGTGAAGTAATTTTTCACAAACCATCTCGTATCAACCATTTTTTCTATTTGAATTTTTCCTATTTTGCCAGTATGCTTTAAATACCGATTATATTTAAAAAGGCGCAGTACATTCGATTTACAAACAATCTTGATGTAGTATCCGAATATTGTGATAGTGTAAGACTGTTTTTTTTTGTTCATGTAGGTCCCAAACAAGAACTTTTTACGGTCAATTTAAATTTTGCAGGTGGACCAAACATCAGCCTATATACTAACATCCTCCTTTCACAGCCATATAGTATTTCGTAATTCATGTTAATCCTTCACTATCTGCGAAGTCTCACTAATTTCATTGGTACAAGGAACCAATGGAACTGCAAGTTTTATATTTCCTCGACCCATCTAACATTAATTAGTGCACGGCACCATTTAAATTTTAACCATCCTCCTGTTTCATTCGCTTTTTAGCCTGAGAAAAGGCAGCTTGAAAAAACTCACTGGTGCAAATGTGCGCGAGTTAAGAGAGCAAGAGGATGAAAGGAAGAGGAAAAGGATGAAGAGGATGGCGAAGTTTCTCGCTCGAGAAGCGTGCAGAGAACTTTGGAGCTGGTGACGAAGGGGCAGGGTGGAAAGTGCGAAGTACGTCGAACGATCTCGAGTCGAAAAGTATCGATAGCTCGAACCCGGGATGAGATCTCGGTGTACAGGCTAAGTTCGTGCCTATAAATCACTCCGCTTCGTGGACTACCCGAGAAGAATGAGGACCTGGGAGTTATGCTTGAGAAATGGAGATTTTCTACAGGGTGATGTAACATTCACGGATAGAGAATTTACGTAGGAAATTGCTAGAAATAAATCATTATCTTCATTTTGATGATTTTATTACATTTTTATCGTCCTCTGTATGTAAGATTCTTTATTTAATTTTAGATTTTTATGTTATTCAATTTTTGTTTTGTTTAGGGCCTTGAAAGTTTGTACATACATATTTATTTATTGAATAATATGCAATTTTGAAAGATTTGGCATTTGTGAAAACTTCAGCAAACAAGAAAGAGAGACAGAGCTTGACAGTTTTTTTAGTTATTAATATATGTGTATTCAATATTCTGTGCTACTAAAGTAGTTCCATACCACTTTTTACTACTACAGTATTATAGACTGCTGACTCGTATAAATCGTGCAGATTTAGGGATGGAATTAATTCTGAGAGGAAAGAGTATAAATGCACCACCTGAAGCCGCGAACGTTAAAGCGTAAGTTGCGAAGACAACTTCTTAAACATGATCCCTATTTCAAGATTTTTATTTGGATCATTTTACAAGCCATGCGGAACTTTTACTCGAAACATTTTCCACCTCAATGCGCTCGACCGATATTCCAGTAACGATCCTCGAACACCCAGGGGCGTAAACGGAAGTGGCGCTCGTGGCTCTGCGTAGAAAACTCTGCGTGAAAGGCGAAACCCTTCGCCTTGGGGCAACTAGCTGATGTGCCCCCAACGATAAATCATCCTGTCCCTGGAACTTTGGGAAAAGAATAATTTCCAAGTTCTTCGCCGAAGAAGAAAGAGGAGAAGTGGTATATTCTATTAGCTGGCATCCACGAGATATACCAGACGGCAAACTTACTTGGCCCTTGCCTTATTATGTCACGTCGATCATCTCGTTCGGATTAATGCGAGCAAGTTGTAAATTTTTAGGCGGGCACCATAATTTACACTACGTACCCGAGTAATGAGGAGTATGTTCCTTGCAACCTGTTAGTTCGCGTCACGTGCGTAAACAGGTTTGTCAATTTTTATTTATCTTCTATTTCCATTTGCTTGACTTTATTGTTTAGTTTTCTACGCGCATGTAAGTAAACTACTTCTCATTAATAATTCGTTTCGTATAATTCCGTTCCTGTAAACAAATCATACGATTGAACTTTTAAAATGACATTGTGAGCTTTGATTTTTAATTTGATGTTAATTAAGAATGAAATACTGCCTTTCTCCTTTACTGCTTCCCTCTCTTATGTCATAACCAAATATTTATTCGCAATCTATAATAGTACGTGGGAGGTAATTTTTAAAAATCCCAGTTTACAAGACTGTTGACCAATTTTTGAAAATAGCTTGAGAACAGATTTCAAATACATTTTCTTAAAAACACAAATTATTCGAAACTTGAAAATTGAACTGTTTACAACTTCAATGTTTTAAAAGTTGCTTTTATAACTGGAACATTTGTTAGTCAACTGTATTGTTTTTAATATAACGTGTATATTTAAAGAAAAAGAACAAGGCCTCTACCGCGTTATATCAATTACTTACCAGTATGTATTCGTCATCAGTGCAAAGTTAAAACTATTTTTTTGTATCCATGTGTACCACCCGAAGAATTATTTTTCTCCTTGAGTTACGTTGCAGTACAGGGCCTCCTGCAGATTTCACGTCCCTGCTCATAAATAAATTTACGCGCGATTTCACGCCCCTCTACGCTTTAAAATTCGACGCTTGGGAGAGAGGAATTCCTTGTCGAGTTTTATTTCAGCTCGTTAGCACTGCAGTGACGTCTCGCGTATTATTCCCCGTCACTGCTTACGCGCCCTTCCGTATAATTGTGTGCGCGCGTCTGTGTATATGTACACGTATGTGTGTGACGTGTAATTGGCGAAGCTTGAATTACCCCACACGTTTGCGTTTGTGAGAGGTGAGAAAGTGAAGCGCCTCGGAATTGCATCCGATGAAGAGAAAGCGAGAGAGAGAGAGAGAGAGAGAGAAATTATTTCTTTTCGTGTTCTTTCATTTATTATATTTATGTGTGTTAGACGAATGTTTATTTACGACATTTTATCTTACTTTATTTTAGCTTACTGTACTTTTCAAGATTGTACGAATTCTGGAAATTGCAACCCTTTCTTTCTATGTGTAGGTGTAGTTCTGAGAATGAGTACCTATGTATTACTGGTAGTGTATAAAATTTAAAATTTACTCAAACTAATATTTTATAATTAAACGCATGATACGTTTTATTTTGAAATTGATGTAACTTCAATATATATTTTTTCTTGAATATTATAAAATAAAGAAGAAATGTTAAGCCATAAGTGAAGTTAGTCTTACACACAATGTTTTTGTGTATATTTTTCTACCGTCGCTTTCAAAATAAATTGATTACTGCTAGTATTATCACATTTGATGTCTCACTTAAGTTCATTATACCACTTTACCTAAAATTATTTGCTGCGATTTAATTCCTGACTGATACATTTACACTTCGTTTACAGGCTGCAAGTATGTACTTTCAACAATTTACATATATGTAGGTAGAATAAATTCCGTACCTTTTTACTTGAAACTTCTTTTTTACGCTCTACTCGACTCTACGTAGTTTATTCAGTTTATTTTAAAACACCCATGCATTTGCTCTTTACGTTACTACTACTTTTAATTTCATATTTTCCTCAAACGCAGAGTAGAGGAACGGGTGTTGGGGTGTCCATAAGGTGCGACCTACAAGTATCTAACGGCACGTTTACGTTTCACTCAGGTGCCACTTAACCGACCATTTATGGGCACAAGCCGATGCCCCATCGAGAAGGTAAAATGAAGTCTTCGACGTGGCACTGATTTCTCTATAGAGTGCAGAACCGCACCAACCACAGTGTTCATTTTAATTAATGGTCTGTCCGTCGAGGGTTAATTACGTCTGCGATAGCTTTGACATTACGATAGTTACATGTATTCTGAGTGAAGGAGTAAATTAAGCATCCTCTGAAATTGCTTCACATTCGAGTCCACAATATAATTTTCGGTTTGCTTAATTGTTTTACATTTTTACAAGCCCCCACTCGCCGCGCGCCTCTTGTCCATCGCCGTTCACTGACTTCGCTCATCGGCACACGCGTTTTTATTAATATCACGATAACTATTGCGAATTTTACATTATGGTATATGACTTTTCTTCTCGGTTTTACCCAATCTATCTCCAACTTTCGGCTCCGACATCTTATGTCAAACAACCTGTATACAACACATATAACCTCTTGCATTTTAAATGTTCCAGGCAACGGTATTTTCTGTGTCGTTTTTAAAAACTTTTATCGGAGCATTGGGTTATTAGCTACCAATAAATTGACCATGAAATATTTAAAAATTCGACAGCTTTTCTGCTTACATGTAATTTTCTATAATTCTTGAAAGGTTAAAAATCAGAACATCTTGAAAAAATCAGAATACTCAGATTTGTGATGTTTTCCAATTTACCAAAAAGATTGTATGAGGAAAATCTGAAGTAACGAAATGAAAATTTGTTCCGCTGGATGAGAAATTTTCTATTTTGTCAGTCTCTCTCGGTGACACGAGACCGGTAATACGAGACCGTCAAATTAGGAGAAACGTCGGGAAATCTTTGGCTAACTTCCCGATTGCGCAAGTTCACTCGCAGAATTGGCGTACTCTTTACCGAGGCCAACTTCGACTGGAGCAAGATAATTAAGTTTCCATACAGTACGGAGACGCACACTTGTCAATTCTCAGCACCGCTTTCCAAAGCTCGGGTGTCCGTAACTAGTATATCCCCTTGAGGAATAATTCTCATGTGATCCTGGCGTAAGCAACTGTATCTATTCTGCAGTCCGCGGATTGATTGCAGGAATGAAAAGTAAAGAAATGTCAAGCAGAAATGCTAGAAGGCAATTACCTGCTTCGTTGTTCGTAAAGAGCATTTTAAACGAACATTTTCTCGATAAGTAACAAGAATAAAAACTTCGCTTCGCTCAAGCGCCAACCCCCTCAGGATCGCCGGGTGCTCGCTCAAGCGCTCGGCTTACCGGGTGCAGAAAAGGTTCGCTTTCTGCAATAGGCACGACTGCGGCACTCGCGTTTCGAAATTGTGGAAAATTCAACTATTGAGATATTAAACAATGGAACAAAGTCTTCTACGCTTTCGCTTCGCTCAAGCGCCATACCCCCTGAGATCGTCGGTTGCAGCATTTCTGTGATAGGCACAAGTGAAGTTCAGAAAATATGCTTGCACAAGGGATTCCAAGATAAAAGTAATATTACAATACTTGAATTTCCCACAATTTCGAAACGGTTGAAGATGGCCATACATAAAGTTTCGTGGCGCCAAATGTGCATATACTCGAACTATATGCCAAGTTTTGTCCGAATCTATAAAGCCGTTTTGCTGGAATGCTCGATTAAAAATTTGAATCAGCCGCCATTTGAGTCGGCCATTCGGTGAAATGTTTCTTATGAATACGTAATAATGAATTTTGTCATGACGTACTGCACCCTTTCGAAAAAATTCACTGGATTGCTGTATCGAAAAATTACAGCAATTAGATTTATCATAAAGTTTTAAATATCTGTGCAACAAGTTAATAAACTATACACTCTTGATTACGTTAATTTTGAAATATTTGCCATGTTCCTATTTTCCGAATAAGATTATAAGCCTTTTCGTAACACTACGAAACTATTTTTAAAAACACGATTTCTCATTTAATAAACGCATCAAATTGAGGAATTTCCATAAACTAAGCTTATTTCAAGCTTCACGCTTACTTTTTGTGCTCAAGAAACATCGGTGAATTCGCTCTAACGTTGAAATCGTTTCTACTCGACACCCTGCACAAAATTAGTTTAACAGGGACGTATCTAAATGCAGAGTGCACCCGTGCCTCGCGAAAGAGGTCGGTCCTAGCCAATGCTAACTTTTGCCGCAACTCACGGAATACTTAAGACGCATTAGGGCTCAGCCAATTACGTGGAGAAATTAGTCCAGATGCTTTCTCCCTCACCCTCTCACGTTCTCTCCCTGACAAATTCTCGCTCCTCCAGGAGCAGGCAATTATTATTACGGTTTCCAATTTCTCTGCTATTAATTGCGGCCCCCGCCAACGTTTGCATCAGCAAGCGAGTATCGAGAATTTGTTTCGCAAATTATGAGGATACGCCTGCGCAGGTCCTCTCTTTATAAAGATTCGAATTTTTATCATATTCCAATATTTTAATATTATTTAATTATCTGATATTAAAATTGGGAAAATCGGAATATCGCTTAAAAATTCGAATATTATTTATTTAATATCCGAAACTCATTTACAGATACAGATTTTATGTTTACCTGTATATTAAGGGCACCCTTCAAGTTTACACGCTCCTTATCTCAAATGATTGTGGTCCCATGACTTATTGCGTATGATTGAATGTACCAACGAATTTCCGTGTACATATTTCAATACAAATAATGGTTATACGTCCTTATGTTTACAGCTTTATTTAATGCCGAATGAGCTTTTATTACAAAAAAGTATAGCATATCATTTAAAAACGCGGAGGTGACCATGACATCTCTAACGCACCACCACTCATAGAAAAATAATTACTAGCATCTTATAGTCCTTTTGACACCGCATAATTTTCGTTACAACATTATTGCCGTATCTCGAAGAATAGCGGAAATATTCAAGCTGAACAAAATTACTTCGTACTCTGCACGTCACTATGACTTAAAACTCGCGCTACTACACTCATTCTTCCTTTGCTGCACTCGGTCTACACTACTCTTTGTGTTTCGTCCACAAACCAAGGACGATAGTGATATGCGTTCTCACGCGATTCGTCAGGATTCGATCTTCGGCGCGTTCTACTCTTCAGTTCGCTTTCTTACTCGCTCTTGCTCTCTCACTCACTCCGTTGCTCGCTCGCTTACTCTCCTTCACCACTGTATCCCACAAGGTTGAAACGAAATGTCTAGAAGTATGTGAATAAATTCGACATAATTATATTCGAATTCTCCGGCAATTTGACTGTCCGGATATTTGTAGCTCTAGAAAAGATGCCGTGGGACGTCTGTATTGGAAATTCATTGGCCTGCGTCTCTGGTGAATCCGGGGCCGCTCGCTCCACCACCGTCCACCCTCGCGTTGCGGTGGCTCGAGTTAGGGATGCGGTCGGCCGAATTATTGGAATTTCAGAGTTTTCGAACGCCCGGATAATCGGGCTCCTGATGCCCCACTGGCGAGTGATGAGATTGTTAGTCGTGGAATGCGCCGGCGATCGGACTGTTCTCCAATGCGTGAATCATTTTTGTAGAATTAATAAATTGTAATCAACAAACCCGAAAGCACGACCATCTAATCGTAAGATCGCAACTTGTGGTAAGCGTAAAACGTAACAATCCGTATCAGAATACGATATCTTTATCTCTGCTGGATGAATGGACCGTAGGAGGTCCGGTGAAGGAGACTCACTCGCTAATTGGTTGAAATTGTGTTAAGTCAGATTAGCGCTGTGTAATACTCTGAAGGTTCGAATTAGAGCGAATCTAAAGGTATGTGAAATCTGTGAAGAGACGGAGATGAAGTGGTTGATGGATGGGAGAAAATGAGAAGTTGTGATTGGTCGGTGGAATTAGTATTCCACGTGTATTTCGGTGCAATTAGCAGATGTCGAGTTTCCAAGTATTAAATATTATTAAAATGGTATTAACTTAACGCATACACTGTTGCCTTGCATACGGTGTATATCTCAACGCTTAATCGCTTCGCAACGATCGCTTTATCACGTTGATAATCAGTATTATCGGCGACATACAGAAAGCGTAGCAACGCACGTGACAAAAATACGGTATTCGTCGCTTTACCGTAAACTCGTTAAAGCAAACTCTCGTGTATTTCGCTAGAGCCGAAACAAGAACCCCGTTAATCTCAAAGAATCCTTCCAACCCCTGACACCAGGCGAAAGCGACACAGTAAAATTTACAGATTAATCCACGGAAGAGATACAATGAGGATCAGGGGACACAGGCTCCAACGAGAAATTGAAAATAAGAGAAGAAAATGAAAAGCTGTGGAGGAGAAGAAATCAAAATGCGAGACCCCGAAGGAACAAAGAAGAAGCACCACGAGCTTTCGGTCTAGTCCCCTGAGTATCGCGCGTCGGATTACTCGCGGCGTCCGCATTAAATTCCCCATTACTAAAAGCACCGAGCGAGAGAAGCTCGTCCCTGGCGAGGCGTCAAGCGCAAGGGGATAAATGAAATCTCCTCGTCGACGGTGGTCCTGCTACTCCTGGTCGTCCGAGTACAACGACAGAATCACCGAGGCTGCTAGCACCAACGACAACAGCAAACACGCGCCAACACGTGGAAGAACTTTCCTTATCGGCGTTAATCAAAATAATCCGGGGAAGGCGGCGCGTTAAACTCCGCTCGAGCACACTGGACGGAGGAAGCTTAAGAAGAAGGGTTGTCGTCTTGGTTGGCGTGAGTGAGAGAAAGAAGAAGAAGAAGCGGATGTAAAGAAAAGAAGGGAGTAGAAGATGAAGGAAGGAGAAGCACGAATGAGGTTGGCCTACCGAGAGACCTTGCTTCTCACGAAAGGAGAAGGAAAATAAAATGGAAATGGGAGAGGACGATGAACGGAGTGGCAGAAGGGCAGAAGGGGTGGTATCGCTTTTGCGCCTCAGTGAAAAAGGAAGGAGGTGGTTGAAGAGAATAAAAGGAACCGAGAGGAGAAAAAGGGAGACGAAGGTAGGTTGTAAGTAGGTAACAAGACACGAGACAAGGGTGGCAGCGTGTTTAGCTTTAAAGAAGGGAAACCAGAAGGAAGCTGTGGTAACGCTTGAGGTAGAAGAGTTCAGGGAAAGAGATAGTATCCTTTGCGCGCAAGGATCCTGACAGGATTTTAGTCCTTCTTACTGGCACGTTAAAAACAAAAATTGTTGAAGTGCAGAAGGATGAAAGAAAGTGTTGGAAGTGAGGGAGGGTGATTAAGTTCTACGAACGAAAGAAATGTGATGTAAGAAGAAGCGTTTTTATCTAAAATAAGAACAGACGAAAGGAGAAAGAAAGGGAAGGAAATACAGAGTTAACGACGCGAGCCCTCGGGACCGCTCCTCGTAGTATTTCCATTTTTAAAAGAGGGAAAGAAGAACGCCAGTAGATGACAAAATAGGAAGATGGGAAAAATTAAAGTAGGGGGTTGAGACACTAAACGTTAATCCGAAAGGCTATGCTCCCTTTATTAGCAAGAAGAATAAAGCGAAAAGTGGGAAGCAAGGAACAAGATAAAAGTAGAAACTGAAGGGAAATCCTGTGTAGTCCGTTAGAAATTTATTTCGTTCGCAAGAAAGGGTCTTCAAGTGAAAGAGAAAAGGAAAGAAAAGTGTTGAGAGATAGCACGAAGCGTGGGACTTTAGTGGTAGCAATTAGTTGTAGATATCTTCCCCACATCCGAAAAAAGATTTGGAGGGACGAAATGAAAGTAAAGAGCAAACAGTATGAAAAAGCCAAGTTAACAGAAATTATTGAAATTACAGGGTAGTTGAATACACGAAGTAAGTGAAATTTAGGAATGTGCCTTTCAAAAAACTAAAGCAGAGTAAAAAGGAAAATCCTAACATTAATGACAAAAATCACTAGTGACTGGGGAATGGCATCTCCTCTGGCGGAGTAAGAGAGGCGAATGAAAAAGAAATCAAAGAATTTACGAAGAAGGGAAGGAAAGATTAAGAAGAAAGGTGATGTCGGACAAAAATAAACGAGCAAACAAAGAAAAAGAAAAGGTTGTGAGGAAGTCTTGCGATAGATCAGTGTTAGAGAATGTAAGAGCATTTTCTTCGCTGGCAAGAAAGGGATATCGTCGAAGGAGCAAAAACTCTAAGAAGAAAGGGGCCAAGGAAGGCTAAAAAAAGGCTCTAAGGTGACTGCTTTGGCTGGCGTCATCCTTCTTACCCGTAATTTACGCCCTTCCAGCGTAGGTAAAGGTCGCTAAGGGCACTCCAGAATAATACGACGCTACGGGCTCTAGAGAACGTCGTCGCTGTAACGCGATAGCAACTACGTGAAGGCACAGAGGCTGCTGGTGGCGGGGGTGGAGACGAAGGCGGCATGAGAGTCGGTGCGGAGGCGGAGGGCAGCGTCAGCCGACTAAGCACCTTTCGTGCTCGCTCGAGTTCAAGAGTACTTAAAGGATATGAAGATTGCCAAGATTAGCGTTGATGGCGAACCGTTACGTTTCCTACGCGCCATAAGTACGTCGGAATAATATGGCGATTAAGGCGTGGGGCCTGAAAAAGGGACGGAAGTGTCGAGGGAGTAATTTTTCAGATAATCCTTGGTAGGTGGGGTGTCTAAGGGCAGCACGATATGGTGGCCGAAGGGCAAATTGAATGTAGATATCGCTTTTGAAGGGGCTTCAGGATCAGTCAGGCTTGGACCAAAAGTGTGGGGAGGAAGAGGATAGAAGGTGTCTCGATCAATGGAGAAGACGTTACGGCGTAATGCGGTAGAAAGTCATTTTGAAAATGTAAGGATCTTCCCCAACCTGAACTTGGTTGAAAGATTGTTTATGTCGTGTAATCTATAGATAAGGGGGTTTAAAATACAGGTATGATAATGTGTAAGTTTGCGTGGTTAGATTCTGAATATATTGCTAGTGATTGGAGTTTAGCATCTTGTATGGTGAGAAAAAAGGTTGACCGAAAATACTTGAACACGGATGGCGATTCTATCAACAAATTTCCTCGTTCAAACTTAGAAATACACAAAATTGCTTAATAGCAAAAGAGACACGTGCTCTATTTAACATAGTCAAAAAATACATTGTTGTGAAATGTCACTTCCAGGTTAATAATATTTATCCGTCGAAGAAAATAAAACTGATTAAGTAACGAATGAGTCACGTGCTTTCATCTCCCAAAAAGCTTGGAAATTTTAATTATCTTCAAGCAATAATCGAACCATATACACTGGAAGACAGCTACTTATTAATTCACCTGCTCGATTATACACTTGCCATCTCTATCATTCCTAGCAACAATGCTTCCGACCGAATGCACACGATAAAATTATAAATAATAAATCAGCAATGTACATTGCACGGCGATTTTCCAAAGTACGGCCGTAAATATGAATTTCCCAGGAAGCACCGTAGTTCAGAACAATAATCTGGTTCAGACATATCTCCCACGAAATTCTCCAAAGGGAACAATTCCAACGCGAATAGCATTCAAAAGCCGGCGATTCAGCTTTAACTCAAAGGATCTTCCTCGGAAATGTCTACCCTTTCTGGCTTGCATGTGGCAAATGATTTCACGATGTCCGCCTCTGCTCTCCATCGATAATGGATTTCTCATCGTCGAGACTCACCGCTAGACGCGCCGCTAATCTCGCGCGATCCACCCAAGGGATTTGGACCTTGGCCAGGCTTGTAATATTCAACGGCTCCGCGCGTCACTCAGCGCGCATTAAATTAAGACCACTAATAACGGGCGGCGGTGGCATGGCCCGCCGTAATAATTCCAGAGAAACTCCATTCGCATTGACTCCTTTAACTCATTTGCATCATTTGGAAAAGTGGAAAACTGGTTCGTATCACCAAACATTCGCGCATCGGTGATAATGGCCAAGAAAAATCCGCGCATATATGAGCTTATGATGCAAATGGGTTAAAGCTGCCTTTTTTAGAACCGGAAGGACGTGGTGCTTTGGTCCGAAGCCTTCCCACGCTGTCTATGTATAATCATCTTTTCGTTTGGATTATGTGCGTATCTCGTAATAAAACATGGAGATCATAAATTACGAAAATACTGATGAATAAAAGAATTCTACTCTAGGAGTAGAAATGCATTCCCTCTTGTGTGTAATTAAAAACTTCTAACTATTGCATACGTGGGCGACACATAGTCAGCTCCAAGATCTTCAGTTTTCTAAGCGAGGAATGTGGTTGTTCATTTAACTAGGTAATTAAATAATAATAAGTAATGAAACAAATCAATAAAACAGAAGAAGCGTTTATTGTTTGATGTTCCGTGGAATACTAAACTTTTCTTACGCGTTCCTACGAAATTTTTAAGGGTCCTGATAAATCTGAGAAATTCGGAGAGATTCAAACGTTAGTGAAAGGATTAGTAATCAAATTAAGGGTTACTCCTCTAGACGGCTGTAATAAACTGTTTATTTCATTATACTTACCACAAATATTTTTATCAATTGCACTGAATGTGTAATAGTGCTTCTTGATCATTTCTCAGGAGTCTTCGTGTTTCTGTCATCATTTTCTATGGTCATTTCGAAATATTGAGTAATATTAGATATTTGACTACCAGAGATTGTCAGGGATTATTCAGGGTTGTTGTTCTGGACAGACATAATCGCTGCTCACTGTTACAATTACCGGAAAGAGTATTTTTATTACTCCTATCGAATTAATGTTATCATTCTTATTGGAATTATTCGAAGAACTCACAAAGAGCATTAAACATTTTTTAAAAAAAACACATCTTTGAATTCTGATTCAGGCAAAATTCACATTCTCAGAGACATTTTCATATTTGCATTGCATTTTTACGCAACAACAAGAAGATATGAAATAGCCTGCAAGCATTCTTTATAGGTTTCCGAGAAATTTCATGTTGCGAATAATTTCCCTTGTAATTTGCGAACTGTTTGTCGATATCTATTTTAATGGGTAATTGGACGATACGCTGCAATGTGGGGATGCTTTTTACATCGAAACACCTGACGGTTCGTTGTAAACTATTATTACTACCGGAACATTTATCCCGCCCCCGGCTATTATCATCACAGAAACTGTAATTATTGTCGTCACTAAATTGCTATCATTACTATCGTTTGCCATTGAATTTCAAAATTCTATTTGGAGAAACAATTCGCTGGTAATGCATGTCGACGTTGACCATCGAATAATTCCCTTCAATCCAAAATCCGCTTCCCCTTTTTATCGGCTACATCCCCCATTGGCCTCTTTAAAAAGCTCCCTCAACGTCAACGTTAAAACTACTCTAACCCTGCCCACGGGTCCTGTAATCACTTCTCCTCCACGACCGTGCTTGCACACCACTGTTTTTGTATTTTTGTACTTTTCTCCTTTCCGGGGACACAATTTAACGCCACTCGAAATGGCGCGAGCTTCCAGGCCGGGCCATTAACAAAAACCATCGACCCCGTTTTGACCACCACCACCGCTGCGTTCGTTCAACCCTTTTTTCAATCACCCTTCCGCTCTTGCGTAGTACAAGTACCATCTCTCATATGAATACAGACGAGTTCATTGACGCAACATTCGAATTTTTTCGCCACCTCCACTATTTTCATTCCTCGGGGAGAAAATAGTTTCAGTAATATTCGAGACACGGAATGTTGAAATTCATTCGTCCCCCCGTTTTAATCATCCCCCATCCCTCCTTTAGCGCAACACTTTTTTCAGCCGTAGAGCGAAGACCATCTCTCGCACGAATACAGATGACTTTATTGACGCAACGTTCGAATTCTTTCGACATCTCCACCGCTTGCATTTCTCCTGGGGAAAATAGTTTCAGTAATATACGAGACAAGAAATGTTGAAGTTCATTCGCCCCGTTTTAACCATCTCCGACACTTTCTTCGCTCAACCTTTATTTCAACGATGAAGAAAGCACCGTCCACCGTGCGAACATAGACAAGTTCATCGATGCCAAGTTCGAATTCTTTCACCAGCTCCACCACCTTCAGCCCTCCTGGGAAAAATCGTTCCAGTAATATCCAAGACACGAAATGTTGAAATTCATTCGGCCTGCCCCCCGAGCAGATTTTCCACTATATCTTACGCCACATTGCAAGGTAATTCGCTGGTACGGGAGCGTTATTCGCAAATCGTTCACGTTTTTCCGGAACAGTAGAAAGGGTGAATGGGTAAAGGGAATGGGAGAAGAAGAACGAGGGATTCTCGTAAACCGCCCACGTTTCGCACCGGCTGAGCCTCGTTTGCATAATTCGCAGAGACGTTTCGAATACTTTTTTTCATTCTTCGTTTCTACTACGCCCTCTTTCGAAGAGTGAAATTCGTTGTTACAGCACCCTCGATGAAATCTCAAAAGAGATCTTCTCTGACGTGATTCGAAGTTTACTTTTTCCCTGAAATATCGTTAATGGGGAGGAATTGCCCGCCGATTTTTATCAATTTAAATTTAGATTGTTGAAATTTAATAATGTCTCAATTTCCAATGAACTCTAACCGAAGAAAAGTCGGCGGGCAATTCAAACTTAACGAAGACGCTATTCATTTGACCAGAGTAGTATAAGAGTATTGTAAGATAATGTCGAAGAAATGTCGCTGTCCACATATATTCCTTTTTACTTAATATTTCAAATTTTGTATCATTTGGTAATAGTTAATATTATAGCGTTAAGCTGTAGTATGAACATTTAAATTGAAGATACCTACAGCCTGAAAATTTGCAAATATCCAAATTAAATTAAATTAGTTAATTTTTACATTACTCGTAAAATCCAATTATAGAACCTGAAACTAAAAATGCCATTTCCTTTTCATTTCCGCGAAGATTAAATACACTTCCGTTTTGTATTTCGGGGGTTCCAATGAAAATAACATGCTGCCATTCGTAAAATCAATTTGCAGTATGATTTGAATCGAGATGAGGAACGTTACCCCTAGCATTCATTTATCGAGCATACAGCATGCTTTTATAGCATACTAAAAAAACCATCTACCCTATTAACTGCAGTAAGAAGACGAAATAAACTTCCCTCTTGAATTTCAACCATTCCACTATGATTTCTAGAAGCCGATTCTTTGGCCATAATCGAATTTTTCAATATTCAGCGACGATATTTGTATACGATATTGTAATGAAAAGTACACGCATCAAAACTCACGGTTCTGTAGCTGCTATTTTGTGCCGATGCTCTGTTATTTCAATGTACATAGTTACCGTCCATGGACAGTTGCGACACGGCTTCTCCTATAGCGCGTATAACGTCGAGCGTTTACAAAGTATACACGTGTGCTGTTAACACAATTTTCAGTATCTTTGTATCTAGGAAATTATTTGATTGTCCATTTAGGTATATATTTTTAATATAATTTATTGAAACCCGATAGTTCGGTCGATACTGCTTCAAATAAAGTAAAAGTGTTTGTATTCATTTTCGATTCTAGAAATGTATTTTCGCGAATTGGAATTGATTTATAAAAAATTGCTGGCGTTTGGAGGTGACAATTTTTCCGTTAGCGTATTCAGCATTCCTTACGTAATACATTCAATTAAATTTTAGTTGCAATTAGTTGCAACTTTTGATAGTGCATTCCAGTGGAAAGAGGTCATGCCAGTCGGAATATTGGATCGCAAAAAAATGTTCTCATGCAAGAAAATCATGCCTTATTTTATTTTCCAACGAGAAATTGAATGAAGTGCCACGGTTTCCATTTCGACCAATCAGAAGCGAAAACCAGCGCGTTAAATCCGCATCGCGAGCTCGCGCAATTTATACGATTACACCCCTCCCCCTCCCGATCCACCCTCGCCTCCGACGCTTCCACTTGTGCTCGTTTTCACGAGTGACACCATCGAATCGATCGCTCGAGAGGGTCCGGATAAACGACGCATTTCGCTCGCTAACGACGTTACAATCCCACCTCTCGTCTCCGCCCCCAATGAGTCCAATGATTTCCTTGTTTCGTACATTCCGCTAGGTAGACCGTTACTCGCGTTATCGCGCAATTCATCGTACTGACGATTAAAGGGGGTGGGAGGGGATGGAAGGGAGGTAGAGCTAAATTTCCCGACGAATTAGATACATCGCAACCACTGACGAATTATCAATTAACTATTACGTGCTGTAATATGCGCAGTCCAGATATCGCTCGACATCTCGATCGCTATCTAATATTTGCAACGACCGATGAATTTAGAAAGCCAAGCCATTCACCCCTTCGAAGTTTATATATCGAATTAGATTGATTAGTATTCGGGGTATAACGGTTCTGATCTGGGGTACAAGAAATTACTAAAAGGAACAATAACTGGGATGGCATGTCGTCGATTTACTTAAAAAGAAAATGCGACAAGTTGCAAGTCAATCGATTAAATTGTGAAAAGAAATCAGTGCCTTCGATTGAATTCAAAAATATATATAAAAATAAAAGCGATCAATATAATCTAATAAGTAGGACTCACACAGACTAACATACTGATACAATAATAATTTTCAACAATACAATGCGAATTCGTACAGACCAGAATGGTGTTTTGGGCGGAGAGAGAGAGAGGGAGAGATAATTATGCGAGAGCATTAGCCGAATATAGACCTGATGGTATGTGAAGTAGAATGGTTTCTTGATGCCTTCTTTGGCGATCAATTCTATTTATAATAATAACTTCGATTAGCAACTCCCCTATAATATCAATCAGGCCGTCGTGTTTACTTGTCTGTTGCTCGAGCTCGGCTGCCTCTACCCGTTCCCGTACCTCTGTGCTTTCTGTCCCTTCTTTCTCCCTTGGTCCGTCTATCTTTTCTTTCTCTCTCTCTCGCCATCCGCCGCGCTTTCTCTCTCTCACCACATGGTTGCCTATCCTTATAGGATATTAGTTGAAAAAGGCGATTGAATGTTTACGAATTCTGCATTGCTTTGGAAGAAGTGAAAATAAGTGAAAGAAAAGGAGTTTTTGTTTTGATTGTGTAAGTGATAGATGTGAACTTTGATGATTTTTAGTAGGAATGTAAAAAAATAATAGCTTCGTTGTTTTTTTTCTTTCTTATATCTGCTCGTTCTCAAATTTAAAGGCAGAGCTTCGTATTTTCTTTGACTTAAGAGCCACTTGCAACTTTAAATGCGTTCTATAGATGTACATAGGTAAGTATATGGCCTGGTCTACGCACGGCTATGAGGTGCATCTAAGGCTGCGAATGGTTCTAAAGAGCGGATCAGAACGTATATGCATATGTAATATAAGTACACCAACGCTTCTGTTTTCTTCGAAAATGTGTAAATTTACGCAAATTATTAGAAAATGTATTTATTCGTAAAGTTCTATAAAATGTAAAACGCTTTTAAATAACAATTTCTGGGGTGGTTAGCGCCAGTCGGTTTTATTTTCATGTCGTTTGCAAATGATTGTTAAAAGCGTTATTTCAGGAAAATAAATTGCGCTTTCAAAGATCGACAGTATGCGACAATTTTTACAGTGCACAATATGCAGAGACTTTGACTCCACGTTCGTTTGATGGAAAATTCGAAAGAAAAATTACACGATACAAATATCTTAATTATTTTCTTGACATCTCTGTTATTTCTAAACTTCAAAGTGAAAATTTTTAAATTTAATGATAAATACAATCACATACATTTTCCAACATTGTCACACGTACACATATCACTCCAAAACTATTTGTTTACGTAACGAAACAACAAATACGTAATCATTAATTACGCCATTACCCTTTCGCGTTCACCTTATCGAGGAGGCAGTAGTGCGGTGAAGAGTTTCGCGCTACCGAACTGGATGAAAACTCGAGCGCGGAGGAAAAGTGCGGAAAAGTGAAAAAGGGGACCGAAACAAAAACGTATGGAAATGTTATTGGATCGATGACTGTAGCGCGCGGACAAAAAGGTTGGATAGCAGCAGTTTCTTTCTCACCGTTCTCGCATCGCACTCGCTGATATACACAATTCCACCACTTCACCAGGTAGCGAAACAATGTGGTTATTATCGCCGAGAGATCGTACCTATTTCATAGTTCTGAATCGTAAACTAACCTGGACCGGTTAGTCGGCCAATTAAGGGAACTGCATTATAACGGGGACCTGCGGAAGAATTCGTTTCTCTCCGGTTACGGTTGAATAAAGTGGGATGAAGTTTGGCGGTGGAGCGGTTGGGGTGAAAACGAGAGAAGAGAGAAAAAGGGAGTGGAAAGTGGAGCCGAACGGGTGGCTCGTTAAAAATGGTATCGTGCGTTCACTTTCACGAAACAGCGGATGTTGTTTCATTTGCGCTATTGAATCATTGAGTAAGGAACTTAAGAGTGCCGTGAACGTTGCTGTAAATATTGACGGCGAATGGGGAACAAAACATTGCCCTGGAAAGGCGAGGTAAATTTTATTGATGTGTGGGGATGGAAATGCAATCGAATGAGCGACGATGAATTGTTTGTTGGAAGTGGTGGATTGTAATGAAAAACTCGAGCACTGGAGCTGGTGGTTACGAATTGAACATGTAATATTCATACTAATTGTTCTCAGCGGTAAGAATACATTGCAGAGAATGTGATATAGATTCAAGTGCTTCCTTATACCTCTTCTTTGTTTATTAACAATTTTGAAGCTCTTAAGAATATTCTAGACAGTTAGATAATTGTACAAATTAAATAATTGTAAAAATAAATAATTGCAACAACTTTACAAACATACCAATTAGGATTGTGAGTGATATAAATATACCTTTCTTACGCTAGAAATAAAGTGTCTCGTGAAATCAATAGTTCTCGAGAACATTAGGGTGCATGCACTCGTAATTGAACCTTTCTGTAACCTTAGGCGATTGCTTGTGTGCACAAGTCGTAAATAAAACAGACGTCGAACGTCTTAAGAAAGTAATCAGGGCATCTTCCCTTCGTCCACCCCTCAAGACATCAAAACGTCGTTATCCATTCATTAGGCACGACCGCCTTTATTTTTTATTCTTTCATTCAACTTCGGTAACACCCGCTTGCACTCTCTCGTCGTAATGTACAAAAAACTGAGAGAAATGAGAACTGCAATGGAAAGTAAATAAGTTTGTCCAACTAATTCGACCACTTCCGCCACCCGTCTAGAACGTAAAGAGAAAAAATTGCTCATAACTGGTAAATGAAGATTGGTACGTAAAATAGAAGGAAAGTATTTGATCAAAGGAGTCTTGTCAGGATTACAACCTACATCCCTCAAATTCACCCTTTCTTTCAAAAGCTTTGCACGAGCCTGCCCGAATTACTTCGGCACCATTAAAAATTTCGAAAAAATAAACTGTTCTATCAAACCAATCCGAGTACATCCACCACCAGCTGAGAACACGAAGGCGCACTCACCTCCAATTTCACCCTACCCACCTAGAAACCTGGCGAGCGCTTGTGTGCACCTCGTTTCATTCTTCGTCATATTGCGCGACGGGATTCGACGTGCCTTGGATTCCGAAGCAGCCCCGGTATTATTATCGTCGGCGGCTGCCGTCGTAAAGGAAACGTTCCGTACATCGAATAATCGCGAGGTCACCGGGGTAGCTGGAGCTGAGAAGAATCGTCGAGGATGCTTCTGCACGGCCTTCCTAGGTTTGTGAACTTAATGACAGGGTAGAGGGCTTGGGCGTAGCGAGGGGGTGGAAATTATCTGCCCATTACCACATTCGCGATTAATGTTTCGTCTCGAAGGGGTAAATGTGACGGGAGATTCGCGCACCCTTCGAGTGCCATTCGTCCCTGCCTGAGTCGTAAAACCAACCTGCCACCCTCGTAACATCTTCAATCGAAAGTGCCCAAGGGATAGAATTGAGGAGGCCGATTAATTCCCATTGATCTTCCTCGGTCGAGGGTGGAGATGGTTTTTGGGCTTGATCTCATTTTGGAAACACTTTTAAAACGTAACTGAAAAGGGGTGAGACTTTAAAACGACGTGCGCGCGAGTGCTGGCAAAATCGGTGAGATAGGATGAATTGTAGAAGTAAATGCCCTAGTAATAGTCGGGGGTGGATGTTAAGTAACAGGAGGTGAACTGAGATTCCACAATGAATATATATTATTGTAAATTGTATATTATGCTACACCCCTTCCCCCTTGAGCAGTAAGGAAATACGTTATTGTGTTTCTATTGAAAAAGTGGGCGATCGGTTTTACCGGAATTCTACTGAAGGAAAGGCATAATTAAACATCTCACTTCCTTCACGGGTGTGCCTAAAACGGGCAACGATTAAATGGAAAAGACAAATCAATTAACCCTTTGGCCTATAACCACGAGTGAGACTCGTGGTAAGGAATTTGTGTCATAAGCGAAAACCACGAGTCTGACTCGTGAATGAATCGGCGCGCGATCGACCTTCTTGTTTACTATGGCCCAAGAAATGGGCAGATAGCAGGTAGGCCAAGGGGTTAATGAGCATAATGTCGTATGTGACGAAAAATTAAAAAAGTAGGATACGCGCTGTATTAGATTGATTAAAAATAGATTGATTTCTTGTTGAAAGTATTTTCATCGAAGATCTACAATATTTTGAAACACATTGGAAATTAAGGATATCGAAATAATTCTAGATCCACGTTCGTCAATCTTCGTCAAACTTCTTCAAGCACTTCTTCGTCTGCAACGAATTTCCCAGGGCGATTCTCTCTCCTTCAGTAACATCCATAAATAAATGACAGTTAACAAGGCGTCCGCAGGACCGAGCTTTTACGATGCCTGCCTTACAACTTCACCAGACGACTGAGGGAAGGTTACCACGCGGAAAGGTCATTCGAAATGCCGTAAAGCGGAATCCTTAGGGGTGGTAGGTCAAATCGTAACTCTCCGTGCAGACGACAACAAAAAATTCCCGGATGACTGGAGGAATCGCATAGTTGCGGTAACACTCAACGTCCTTCCTCGTAAAATTTCTTTCGCTGGAAAACAATTCTCAACACAGATGCATGCGACACAATTCACGAGAAACAGTTTCACGTGCGAAATGAAAATTACTTTCACCTTCCGTTTTCGATTGCCACGAGTTTTCTGTTTTCACTCTCGTTGAAGTGAAAAAGAGTCAAACTGCATCGCCTAACAGGCGAGAGCTTCTTCTTGCTTGCACACATTTTATAATTTAAAAGCTTTGCCGATCCCTTTCACTTTCTCATTGGGGGTATTACGAGATGCTAGCAGTGCCTGAAAAGAACTTTTTTCTAAAATTCACCTTTTCAAGATTCGTTAAAACATTCATTAGCAAGATTCTAAAGCACATTCGCAGCCGTGGAGTGTGAAACCGACGCTTTATTCTGATACCTACAGGCCGTAGACTTTCACATCGTAGTTCTTCGAACTTGTAAAATTTCTTATTCTTCTTCTTTCTTTGGGAATACTAACAAACATTGTAAGAACGTTCAACTGGAAGTATTAGTTTCCAATATCATCGATCGCATTAACAAGTATACCTAGATTTTGCGCACAAAAACAATTGTATGTAGGTACTGTTGGCCATTGAAATTTCAGCATATCGAAGGCATTACAATCAAAAAATTAAATTACTTCTATAAACTAAATTATCGTTCAGTAACAAAGAATTCGAAGTCCTGTATCTATGTTTCACAATATTTCTAAGGACAAAGTCCTAGCTATAACTAATTTATAACTATTATGTGCTATTTGTATTCCCATTATTCTTGCAGATACAATTTTAAAGCCCACCAGTGTACTTTCAACATGAACAATTCCTTTAGTTTATGCAGTGTGCCGCAAGAGAAATCGTATCCTCTTATTCAATACACTGACGTACATAAAAGTTCTTCAATGAAACTCATGTTAAATATTAGTAATTATTAGCAAAATCTATAAAACTAATTGTACGTATAAATTACGCAATAGTATACTATTGTGTAATTTTGCATTCCATTAGCAATACACATATTAACACAATTCTAATTTTGTAGTAGTCTATTTCGTTAAGTTAAATCGATACACCCTCAGAAAATTAATATTAACAGAAGCTTAACTAATACAGAACATATTCTTGTTAATAGACATCTCATACCTCATTTTCTGAGAAAGTGCTGCAGATGTGAATTCATTAATTGAAATACTAATTTAGGAGTACTTTCGAGACTCACCATATGTACAGATATAAATTCTTTTCTGAGAATAAAGGAATCGAGGCACTCGCTATCCGCGATTCGCCCGCTTCAACTGATGAACATTTTCTCATCGATCCTCGGGAGATCGACGCCATCGAAGTCACGCATCCTACGTGTCGGATTACTCTGTTGTAAGTTACAACGCTCTCCGCGTCGTTTGAAGCGGGCGTCGTCGCGGCTCAGTCCCCGTCGTCTTAAAGTTCAACTTAAATGAGAAGCTTAGGAGCCGGAAGCATCTCAGTGACTTCCGCAAGTACCAAAGTATCGATGTTCATTAAGGAAAATGTAGGAAGTTCCTTCGCTCGGGTTGCTGACATAAACTTCTTCGCTTCCCCTACCCCACGAGGCTTGCTCCACCTCTTAGCATCGACACCAAGGAAACGATCTTAAAGCGTTTTCTAACATTTTCAGTTCCATCGCGCACAGTGTGGATACAAATATTTCGTTCGAAACTCTACTCATGTTTAGGAGTTTGTTTTTTAACGTGTTAATTGCGCAGGAAGAATGAAAGCTGAGCGAATCTAATCGTTGAATATGTAATATATGCAGCTAGTGTAACATTCAATTGTTACAACAAATTATAATTACTATAGAAAAATATTTGCTCAAGATCATCGATGCACACGGAATTTGAACGTACATAATATTTTATTTAAAACGAAACAATAAGAATTTATAAATTCGACATTTCAATATTAGAAATACTAAGAAAATACTGTTCTTACAAAATTTTTTATAAAAACCGAAATAAAAACACTTTTATTATCAACTAAATCAAATAAACCTTATTTAAATTTCGAGAACACTTCGTCGCAAACCAGCTGAAAAACTTTACAAATTAACATCGTAAAAAAATCTACACTTTAGCGAACAATTCATTATTAACAACTGTTCTTTCCAAAATGGACCATGTACCTTTTTTCCATCAGCCATCAAAATTCACGAAATTATCAATGAAATTGTCTCGTAAAGAATTCGAAACATTCGAGCGTCATCTACGTAGCCCAGCCACGTGAAGGTGGAGGTGGTTGAAGGTGGACGTGGAGGAGGTTCCACGTATGCCTTGAGGACGATTTGTCCTGAGTGTAGAAATCGATTGCGGTTCTGGTGCGTGCGACGGACGTGACGTACGACGCCGCGTGGTATAATGGGTCTTTGAAATTCTCGAATAGAATCCGAATGTGGAAGGGGCCCTCCATTAATCGACTTCCATGTCGTACGCGAAAGGCGTAAAATCGTCGATACTTTCGGCAACAAAGAGACCGATCAAGACGTACCACCGCCTCCAATCGGCTTTTCCCGATATATGCTTCCGATCAATACCAATGCGAGAATAATAAGAGAAAAAGATAGAAAGGAAAAATGTTTTCTGGGAGTCGCGTGAAAAAATGTGTAAAAAATGGATATTCCATTTAAAAAAATCATATGGGTTTTGGCCTTGCCTTGACCCTTCCAGTCAAGATCAAATCGATATGATCATTAAATAGAACTTTTCAAACCCTACAACTTTCGTCGGAAACATTTTTCTCAGAAACGTTTTGTTTTCGATATATTTGACCGTTTCTAGACTTTTATAACACCCTGCATGTATGTTCCACGTTCACATCTAATTCTCTATGATAATTATCACGAATCATTGATTATAATTATTACCATGGTGAAAAGAAAAGATAGACGGTTAACTCACACTCATGTTATAATGCCATTATTGACCAAGCGTGTACAATCGACATTTAAATATACATATACAGGGTGTTTGACATAAGGTGACGAAGCCGAAAGTTGGAGATAGATTGGGTAAAATCGAGAAGAAAATTCATATAGCATAATGTAAAATTCGCAATAGTCATCGTGATATTAATTAAAACGCGTGCGCCAATGAGCAAGGCGAAGTCGATAAGCGGCGAGAGGCGAGCGCGCTCGGCTCTTGTCACTCGTGCTTGTCCCTCGCCGCACGCGCTCTCCTCTCGCCGCTCGCTGTCACCGCCTCGATCAAGTTGCTACGTGGCTACCGCGGCCATTTTACTGCTCATTGGCGCACGCGTTTTAATTAATATCACGATAACTATTGCGAATTTTACATTATGCTATACGACTTGTCTTCTCAATTTTACCCAATCAATCTCCAACTTTCAGCTTCGTCACCTTATGACAAACACTCTGTATATTTTAAAATGGGACCTGTATATCCAATTACCCGTAAAACTTGGCATTACAAGCAGAAAATATCTATATTATGCAGTTTTAGTGATTCAGCGGAAAACCCAATCCCTGCAAACATCCCTCACTATATTTTCGTGATAAGCAGCGATCTGTGGGAGATAGAAAATCTGATTAAAGTTAAATAAAAATTTGGATTGAATTTTCTATGCAAAAATAAAATTCCCAGCCATTCTGAGCTAGAAATAAAATAACCTCATCCAAGGACACAGTCTCGTAAAAATAATTTCTTGTACATGCCACTCTGGCAACGGTAATGAGCAATGACAAATCGGCGATCTATCGGGGCCGAAGATTTATGGGGCGGAAGACCGTGGAGTCATTACGCGCGTATTTTAGGCTCTCTCGCAGTACGCGAGTCGGCCGGTGGTACATGATGATTCCATTAAAGTGAGAGTCACAATTAACCCCTGGGGCACGAATGATCGATCGTCTTGCCGCGGTTACTCGCGAACGCTACGCGTCTGACCTGTCGACTCGTTGCTCCTGCGAGAGGAAAGTTTCCGCGCGAACGTCGAGGAATTGGAAGGAGGTGAAAGTCGCCGGATTGGAATTTGTCTGAGGGCTCGAGCAGGAGGAGCGGGAGTAGGACTCTTGCCCTCTCCACCCGCAAGGGGTGGCGCGAGATATAAATTGTCCGCTGGCCGGGAAGTCGCCCAGAATCATTAATAACCCGCTCGCCTTGTAAAACTAATTGGAAACGTTTTGTCCCAGTGGCGAAAGGGTCATTTTCCCCGACGCCTTCCTCCTGGAATTGATGTATTTTACGAGCTGACTGCTTGAGAAAAAAAGAGAGAGGGAGAGAGAGAGAGAGAGGGATGGACTTTCGCTGATGAAAATAAGCGATCTTTTCTGATTATTCGTAAAGCAAGTGAGATGGTTGGGAATTGCGAATGAAATTCAATTTGCTATTTAATCAGATTAGCAAAATTCGTAGTGTATGTTACAAGTAATTTGATAAAAACTTTCCAATTGGTATAAGGTTTCGTTTATCAATCACCACTTCTGTGAAGCAGAATCTATAGGCATGACGTATTCATTTCTTAACGCCGTCAGATCTGATTTTGTTTCCAAAAGTAAATAAATTTGTTGGGTTTTTACCCCAACTTTACTTCCTTACTCCTTCTGTACACGATTATTCTTTATCCCATCATCGTAAATATCTATAGATATACTATAAAATAAAACGTGTATTAATTAATGTGTGAACCCTATGAATTAATTAATTATGAATTATGAATTAATTAATGTGTGAAGCTTATGAGTTTTGCAACTGCAGATTTTGATAAATATGTTACATGGTTACTACATTGCACCAGGTATCGATGTAAATGGTACAGTGCTTAAACAATAACAGAATAGGCTAAAAGAACTGCGTAAGATTTGCTCGTACGTGACTACCCAGCATGTAGGAAATTAAATTGAGAACGTGATAAAAGTGAAAACTATTTCTTGCATAAAACATTTGAAGTTGTCCACGGATATACGAGTTTAAGAAACCTCCCCATAATTTTATGCGAGGGTGGCGTTTAATTAGGGGGCGGTGCTCTCTCTACTTTCTCATGCGCCAACCTTCCCTGCTGGCATGACGTTCGTGTTTCGCACTCGCATATTATAATATACAGAAAAGCGCAGTTTTTCTGTGGTAGGCGTAAGCGTGGCAAGCTTCAAGATATTGCAGCCTGAGCCTCGAGCTGGCACGCATAAACTATGCACTCCCACTGAAATTTGCACTGCTCAATTCCATTTATTTCTCTTTATATTCTTTTTCTGCTTTTCGTTTTACAATCGTGTTTACACGTTGACCTTTAATGACCTTGGTAAGTTATACGAACAATATGCATTTTTAAATTGGCGGCATCAACACGCGAATTTCGCGAAATCAAAAAATTAAAAATTTTTGACACTCATACATTGTTATCTATATTCACACGTGTATTCAAAATGTTATCGGGCTGCGAAGTATACTTATTAAATAAAGTTCGATGCATTGTACAGTACAGGGTAGAATTTTTAAATTTGAAATTATAATTTACAAACTTTACTTATATTTACGTTTGCAATATTGTTACGTTTTGATACTTGTTAGGTATTTTTCACTGTACAGAGAGAATGTCCTAAATCAGAAAATTCTTGATTCGATCTCTTTGTTGACTTCTATCCTAATCACTATAGTCGATTTGCTTGCAGATTAAATAAATACTCTTTCAACAATAGACCCACCAAATTTGTCGAAATGACCGATCAACAAGCAGAATTTTAATATCGATAAAAAAAAATTGATAGATTTAGTATACTCTCACAAACACTGACAGAAACGTTTTTACGACTGCAAATACAGAAATAACGCGTACACTCGTTCGCAAAGATGAACTAGCCTTATCGGAAACTCCTCGAACATTCAAGACAATAAATATAAAAACCCAAACTCTGAAAGGTGTCTTAGCTTGTGGAAATCTCAAAATCCCTCAATACCCAGCGTTTTGTGTTGAGCAGGAGCAACGGTCGAACGGAATTGGCCGATCGTTTCTCTCTAAATTTACACTGTGATTGGCTGAAGGATGCGGCGTCGGTAAGCTCGGCTTAAATTTCGAGTAGCGTGCGGACGAGGATGGAGTTGGCGCGACGGGGCGGGGCCGTTAGATTGGAATCTGTTTGTCGAGGGGATGAACTCGAGGAGTAGCGCGGCACTCGCTCCAACCTTGACGTTGTGGCGCGATCTGTCAGCGGAAGGAGTGGCACCATACTTTTCGTGAAAGAAGGTAAGCAGCTGGAAGCCAAGAAGAACCCTAAGGAGTGAACTTCCTGCAAGACTGCAAATTCATTATTTTCCTACTATTGAATGGCCTGGGGCGAAAAGCTTAGTCCCATAGAGTGGATTAATGGTATTCATAATTTGACGAAGTGCATCATGCGAGGTTTGTTACGAAGGAAACTTTCAAATGTAGGTTACCACCACATCCCTGGGTCAAAAGTCACATAGAATTATTATTCTTCTTTCTTTAACCACAGGTAACACAGTTTTCTATATTTTTATAGCGCCAACCAGTTTATTTCGTTATATGTAAATCCGCTTGAAATGGAAAATTCTTTGCAATACAATTTTTGTACCCACCATCTTTGTTTACTCTTTAATAAACGCCACGAGACAAAGCTGTCATTATCGACGATCTCGTATCAATGCTTTCCAAGTATCTTTTTGAAAAGGCAAAATATACACCTGTCATCAGAAGTACCATTCAATTTCCATGCTTTCAATTTCATTCGGAAAATCCACTGATCCAAAAACTGATTTCCTGTGAAAAAATCATAGAAAGAAAATATTCACATAGAATCCCTTACTTCACTGTAATCTGGGTCAGTGACCACTAGAATCCTCTGATTCAAATTCTGCTCATTCACACCCACCGCCCTCTTACAACCCCTCGGCACTGAGACGTCTCTCTGCTCTACCAGCCTTCCAATCCGCCCTTTAAGAGTCAATAGCCGCCGACGTTAGCGGTTTCCAAAAGCAGGGTGGCGGAGGATTAGGGGGGAGAGAAAAAACTCCCGGGTTCAATTTGGCCGCCAGAAATTTTACCCCGAGCGACAAAACAGTCCCTCCTCTCTCTAATTGGGGCTGCTATGAAAACGGTGGTAAAGTAGGCCGGACCACTCGCCGCCCGTCACCACTTAAGGCTACCACTGTGGCGGCGATGGTGGTGGTGGTGGAGGCGAAAAAAGGCCATCGTCCGCCCCTGCGCTCGCTTGGCAAGCCAGGACGACGACGACGCGATTCATCGGTGCAATTTTACGCGAGGCCATTTCTTTTTTTCCTCTCTTTCTCTCTCTCTCTCTCTCTCTATCCTTCTTTTTCCTTCTCGCTTTTCCTTGCTCTCTTTTCCCTTCTCGTTATTCAGGCCGCACTAAATCCTCTAGCGGGCAAACGAACGAGCAACAGGAAACGAGCCTCTCTCCGTCGACTTCCGGCCCGCGTACACTCTCGTTGGCTAAAGGGTGAGAGTGTAGAAGACTCGATCTCGTACGTTTCTGCCACGATCGGCGAAGGACCGTTAAAAGAGACATTCGCCCCCCCCCCCCCCCCCCCTGACGTTCTCACCGCGCCGCATGCGTTTCGCTTATCCGCAGTTTTCTTTACGAGGCCGCCCGGTTCGTAAAAGGTGAATCCTCGAAATTGAAGTTTGTAATGTCGGACGCGTGTACGGAGAGCGTCGGGGGAAATTTATTGGATGGCGATTCGTATATAAGGACGGGTTAAGGACCTGCGATTTACACGCGCTTTGGTTGGCAAATATTCGCGTCGCGTCGTTCGAGCGCAAGGGGTTTCAGTGACGATTATTTCTTCCACTTGGTGGGAACGAGAATCCATTTGGTTATATTAGAAAAGGGTGTTTGGATTTTTTTGTCAGACATAAATGTAGATTCGCTCGCGACATGGAGATAGGCGCATTTCCTATTTTTAAAAATATTAAATAGTGTATTTTTTTTATTTTTGTATTATTTAGACCTCCTGTAATCTAAGCGAATATATGAAAGGTCCTTGGAATTATAACATGTAACTTGTGAGAGAAAGCGAATTGACAAAATTGATTCGTATTGAAATTAAGACTGTGCGAACATTTACGATTTATTTTGAGAAGCTTTGGGGTAGATGTGTGATTTACAAGATTTAGTCATGGGTGTATAAAAACACAATCATTTTCACAAATTTGAGACTGTCTTCAATTGCTCTTACTAAATGCTGAGAACTTTAACTCTTTGCGGATCGGATGATTCGAAGCCAAGCATTCTGTATGGCCGAGCCTCTGTCGCGATAGTCGTTTGAAATTGCTAGCGCACATTTCTGCTTACACGCAATTATCGTTCATAGCACTCCAACTTATATGTTTCGATTCTATCAGTCGTGTTCGCCGAGCGCATGTGCGAGCTTTCGACTCTATTCCTTTTTTAGCCGAACGCATGTACTTATGCGACTCTCAAACTTCATGGACATCGACTCTCAGCTCTAGCAGTTGTTTTGGCGGAACACATATATGCGGCGATAGTCCGCAAAGGGGTACTTACTTTCTAAATTACATTTTCAAACGTACTAAAGAGTGACTACAGGAAATTCAAGTAAAAAAAGTAAATATTTCACAATTTATTCAACAAAAAATCCTTAGATGCTTGCTGGACGTCTGACGTGAATTACGTCACAAACAGATTATGTCAATTAAGGGCCAATCAACTGTAATTCTACGGTGCACGCTGCTACATACAATAATTTTTAAAAAACCTCTGTCATTCAACGTCGAAGTGGAAATGACCTCGAATTCTTTCTTCACCTCCCCTCCACTCTCAAGCCCACGCAAATAAAACATTCCGACCTACTGGACTTTTCCACATCGGAATATACGTGAAGTAGAAACACGCCATTCCTACTGGTAATCAAAGCGTACAGGGTGTTGGGAAATGATACAGGGCAGTAGAACGGGTTGCCTATCCATCGATTTGCAGGCGCTCGGTCTGTTGATCGGTAAGAGAGCGTGGAAGGGGACGAGATGCTGGTTTACTAGCGCTAGGTGGCACTGAACAGGGGTAGGGGGTTGATGCTCTCGACTCGTGCCTCGTCCTTATATTAACTTCATTTCAATTATTTCAAATGCGCTTTACCGACCAGTAGCCTATTAATGGGTTTTTTCCAATGCCATCTAGCACCAGTAGACCGGCAGCCCGTCTCCCTCTACGCTCTCTTACCGATCAACAGACCGAGCGCCTGCAGATCGATGGATAGGCAACCCGTTCTACTGCCCTGTATCATTTCCCAACACCCTGACATTCAGCGTGCGACAACCGTGCGTTTCTTTATTAAATTCGAACCTGCTCCACCACCGCCTTCTTTCTCGAGAGAGTGGTCGGAACGAGAAGAGCAGGGATAGTGGTCAGCGTTACGCGTCTGTAATTCGAAGAGTTTCTCGTAAATTACAGTCTAAAAAAATGGAAAAGATGGGTGAAGGAAGAAGAGGGGGATAAAAAAAAGGACAAAAAATTCCATGGTAAGAGTGAGAAGGAGAGGGAGGAAAAAAATACAAAAAGAAGAATATATCGAAACGTCGTATTTCACGGGTCGACGATCGTCCGTCACGTTCCGCATGGCGGGCCGGTCCCATCGATTTCTGCAAATTGCCCGCGCCGGCATTTTTCCCCGTGGCACAATAATGTCGAGGAACTCGCCGGTGCAAGAGGTGGCACGAAACAATTGACGCTCCTATAATTTATAGGCGAACACCCTGGACGAGGTCCGAGCCACGATGGTTTCTTTCTCAAGTGGCTCGCATTTTTTCGTCGCCGAGCGGAAAAAGCTCAAGGTGAAGAAATAATTTTTTTTTCGGAATAGATTATAAGGGTCATGTGGTATCTCGTCGATTCGCGTTCAAAAGGGTGCAGGACGTTTCATGGACGATTGCTTCAACGATACTGCTTCTGTAATTTTGTCGGCGCGCCATTCTATCCTAGAAACAACATCATTGACTGTAACTTTTAATTTGTTACGTGGGGTGTGTAAAACAAGGATGGTATTGCGAATTGCTTGGCAAAACGATTGGCCGTAGAGTTTTCCATTTGTCAGTTGAAATGGACATATCTGCAGATCGTATACAACTACTCTTAATAATCGTGCTGAACTCTTTTTTGCTTTTATTATTAGAATATGTTGTGGTTTGTCAGTTACGAGCTTTCATGGAGGAGACGTGAACATTTTTGACACAAATCTGTTAGTGCTGGTTACCGGTTCCGGTTGTTTTTTAGAATCGATTGAAATTCGATTAAAATCCGGTTCCTATTACGAAAAAAGTCCGGAACCAACGAAGAAGTCCAAGCTGACTGATTTACTTCAACCGGTTCCGATACGGTTCCAATCTAGTTCGATTACAATATTAATGTAATATTGCAGGGTCTTTTCATGTTACACCAAATTGCATTAGATTTCGCAAAATATTAACACGTTACCTCCTGCCCTTATTTCTAAGAACACTTCCTCTGGTACCGAGTGAAATTAAGAATAACAAATTATATTTAACAGTCCTTTTAGCTTCAGGAATCTGACCAAAACAACTTTTTATTATCAAAATAATATGATTCGATAGTCTAAAAAATAATAATACATTTTAAATGAAACATGAGAACTGAAAAGTGAAATCTTGAGATATTTGAGATGAAACGAGATTATGCAACTTTAAACATGAAGCGAATATGAAATTATCCGTTACTTCGTACTGTTACATCCTATAAATGACTTTGAGCTCAAATTTAACAAAACGCACAAATATGTACACACTGGACTCAATGTGTTAATGGCACTGGCCCAGAAATGTTTACTTGTTATCTGTAAATTTAACCAAAATGTTTTCTTCATTGATTTGATTATGTTGATTTCGAATATGAACATAAATTTGTCAGTGGACATATTTTACGCTCAGTATTTAACAACAACGGAGAAGGCATACAAAACAGCTTATTAATTGCAGTCTTACATTGCTTTTTCCAAAAATAACAAGAGTAGATAATTAAAAACGCATCGTTACATTTACTTTGGCAACCTTATCTGCTGCCTTCAACGAAGAAGGTTCCAAAGCTCTTGGAGAAATTCACAAAATATATCCACCACTAAAACGATGCCCCTCCCACTTATCCAAGCTTCGTCCTACATCCCGAAGGGTACACTTTGAACTTTCGTGCACCTGTTCCTTTCGGCAGAGCAGGACGAACTTAAATGAGAGAATCAAGAGGCAGACGGCGACGCGTGGCCTGTTTACTGAGCCACCGGCCTGGGGTGGGCCAAGTAGAGAATTGGCGCAGGGTCCCAACGTCGAAATTTCTCCTCGTTGTCGTTCCATGTGAGAGGAAAAGGAAAGGGCAGAAAAAGGATGAGAAGGAAAGAGGGAGGGTGGAAAGAGATGTGGAAGAATATGCGAAAATTTACGAGGAGTCCTCTGGGCGGCCAATTGCCAATGGGCAAAGTGCGATTTAAAGCGTTGGACCGCGTCGTTACACGGAGTCGTTACAAAATGAAATGCTCTGGCATGAAGGGAATAGGCTATTCGCGAAATTTTACACGTACGTATCTTCGGGCTGGATGTTATAAATTTTCCCCGGGAGACTGCGATTAACAAGAAACGTGAAACTTTGGAACGAAGCCTTCAGCGTCGTGGGAGAGGTTAGGCAGAGTTACATCGGTAGATTTAACGAGGGAAATTTTCATATTGAATTTCATAGAGATTTTCTTTTATTACTATTATTGATTACTAATATTTATTAGTAATCACTAGATGTTATTGGTACTAGCACTAAGGAGAGAGATGTGTAAAGAGGGTCGGCGCTTATGCATCTAGGGACGTCGACTTTCGGGCGGGGTTAATTGCAGTGTCCGGTTTGAGCAATCGAGATACTTATATATTTTATAGACAGAATTTTACTTTTCGCACTTGGATCGAGCGCGAATGTGCTTGTTACTACAACACCGACGGGATGTTGTTAAAGAGGGTTAGCGCTTATGGGTATAGGGGCCTGGTCTTCGTATTATGTTAGATTCGTATTGAAGAATCTTACTAACTCCTAAATACATGTTTCCTTAATCATACAGATTTTATTCCATTTAGCCGCCATATTGCACCCACCATTTTTAATTTTATAATTGTGGTATCAAAATCATAATCAGCGACCCCCAAAACATAGGGATACCAATTTTCATGCCATTACGATTACATTCAAAGAAGATACAAAGTTTTGTCCACTTTCTTGGCATTCTGTCCCACTGAGCGACGTGGGCGCGGGGACAATTCCAGTGCCCTGTTTGATCAACGGTACTTATGCAATTTTAATAAAAATTATGCCGATTGCCTATGTAGTTATGCCAAAGTGGTGCTGACCACACAAAATTTAATAAAATAGACTAGGACGAAATGTCGGACTTGTGGCGTTTGGTTTGTTTTTGTGGATCGTTTTATATTTGTGAGGTTTCTTAAAGACGTAATACAATGGTAAAAAGTAAATGTTTGTTTACTTAACAAGCAGGTGTTCTTCTTCCTTACGTCTATTTATTACTTTAATTATTATTATTATACCGCTGCTACTTTCTAATCTACTGAGAGTTTTTTTTATTAGTAGCTACTTGCTCTTTTCGGAATCTAATACCTACCTAGGGACATTTTTCTAGTGGATTTCTAGAGCAAATGCTGGACATATTCTAGAATATTCTAGAATATCCACAGATATCTAGGCACGACCGCAAACAGAGCGACTAACTTCCATTTAACAGTCATTATTAAAATATACAGGGTGTTTGACATAAGGTGACGAAGCCGAAAATTGCAGATAGACTAGGTAAAATCGAGAAGAGAAGTCATATATTGAATTCGGGTGACGGTTTCAGTGTCTGATTATAAATTATCAAAATAGGTATTTGGAAGTATAACTAACGCTTTAGATAGGTAACTAAACAATCGCCAAAATTCAATGTTCCGTGGCAGTCAACGTGTTAAAACGCGTGCGCCAATGAGAGGTAAGACGGCCGCGGTAGCCACGTAGGAACTTGGTCGGGGCGGAGTCGGTGAGCGGCGTGAGGCGAGATGCGCCTCTTGGATATAGCAAAATGCAAAAGTTAAACTATTCCTTCGAGATACGAGCTCTCTGAATTTTCAGAATTCACTGCTTTTTCATGTATCTCATGCTCTATCTCATTAAGAACCCCAAGGAACTGAAGATCATAATCCTTTAACATTAGCCAACGAACCACGAGCTTCTAAAACCTGATTTACAGGAACAAAGGTCGGTACGAATAGTGACTCTCGCGGATTCGTTTCCATTTCTTGATTTTTATTAACGAAAGGAAACCGGGACCAGATCTTTTACATTACTTCGACTCTACCTTTGCTTAAGGACCGTGGGAAATGGGGACGAAGCTTTTATACTTCCCACTGACCCGCAGGGAATTTCGAAAGAGCGATTTATAAACGAATCAGAGCAAAGGATGGAAGGGAGCTGAGCCGGTCCACGAAGAGCGGTTTAAACGAATTTTCATGAGATCGCAAGATCATTCCTGGCGACCAGAAAGCAGAGTCGTAACTAGGCCCCTACTCTTCTTCAGTGAAGGAGATCGTAAGGTAGAAGACGTTGATCGTTCGTCTTCGACCGCGACGTTAAACGAAATATCTCGTGCGAGGGAGTCTCGTAGTTTCTCTACCTTTCCTTTCCCTTGTAACCTTTTCAGCGGTGCTCGCCCTTACGTAATCACAGGAACTCGGTAATGAGGTCTGGTCCGTCCACAATTCGCCCGGGAGAAAATTTTCTGCGGAGGAAAGGCGATCTAGCACTGTGGTCTCGAGAAAGGTACAGATGAGGAACTCGAATAATGTATAAATAGATTAAGGAATAAAATTCTCTCGGTAGGGATGGTTGAGGATTAATTGTAGCGTGAGGTAAGAATTTTCCTGTGCATTGAAACATTTCAGATCTTAATCTGTAAGAAACAAAATTGAAAAGGAAAATTCGAAGAAGTCCGCAATTTAGATTTCTGATTAGATGCCAATTCAAAACTACACCTTACTTATGTAAAATAGGAACATATTCTTTATTTATTTATTTATTTTTTAAGCTTGCTCACAACGGACCCTACGATTTACAGAGATAGGCTTCTGGGGTAAAATGATGATTTAGCACTACGGTCTCGAGAGGAGTACGAATGACAATCTTGAGCAGCGTATGAATGATTAATAAATAAAATTCTCCTAGCAATCTTAATTCAAGACGAGATTCCGTGTAGTAGTAGACAAAATTGGAGTAGTTTTCAGTCAGCAATTTGCAATAATCAAATTAAACCGAACCATTAAGAAAAAACAAAATTAATTGACATTTCTGCCGAAATATTTTGCGAGCATTAGAAGAATAATTACAAATTTTCTGTACATTAAAAAACATAAGATATATGGGGCAACCTAAACCAAGTACGCCGCAAAAGAAAGTTTATAAAACCAAGTACCGGTAATAATGCACTCGGAACCTCCATAAAATAAACACTCCCTAAGAAAGTAAACAATTCACCAGAAAATGGCTATGAAGAATTAACAATTATTCAAAGTTTTCTTACATTAATTGAATACCCCGGATCTCACTATCTCAGAAGAAAATAACCAACTATCTAGCTCAGCTGAAGCTGATTAAAGTCCTCGCTCCCGGCATCCTCAATATCGGGACACCGTATATATGTACATCCCAGGTCCGTGAAACTGTGTTGAATGTCAAGTAGATGCCTGAAGTAAGTAAATCGAGAGCGAGTAAACGGTAGAAGTAAATTTCGAAAAACAAGTACCAGCGATAATACACTCGGAACCTTCAAAAAATAAATGCTTCCCAAGAAAGTGAATATTCCACCAAGAAACAGTCACGAAGAATTAACAATAGTTCACAGGTCCTTCCTATTAATTGAGTACCTGGGATCTTATTAGCTCGAAACAAAATATTGAACTTTTTGGACCATTTTTTGTGTTTTATATAACTTTTTGATTCATTAAACATTCATTTTTTTAATTAGTTTCATTCAACAAAAACGAGATAAAACAGATGGTCCAATTTAGGTGATGCGCGGCTCAAATCAAGAAATCGATCTCCTAAATTGGACTTTCGAGACTACTTTTAAAACACGCATTCTAACTTCTTCGAAAATAATAAAGTGATTTCAAAAAGATCATGTGTTTACTACATCTTTATAGTACTTAGAACGTTTATTCCAGTTAATACTTAAGTAGGATTATTGTTTTATACGTCTACTTTCTTACGTGGTCCAATATAGGGATCTCTCCCCTGTATAAAGGGATTAAACTGGGAGCGTTTACAGCAGGGTTTACAGGAGACAAAATATGGCTCACATTCTTGTGAAAATGTTGGCAGAATCCGCGATCTCGTGCGTTCAGATCGTCGTTTGACAGTCCGAATGATCGGTGAAGAGTTGATTTTCATTGTTTCTTGAAGATGAAGGCCTTCCGCTGCGAGGCTCGTCTTCGATTGAATCTCTTCCTTCTGAAAATGCCTTAAACCACCTAAAAATCTGGGCTCTCGGCAAAACACTGTCTCCGTAGGTCTGACACAGTTTTCCAAATGTTTCCGTTGCACTGTGTCCAAGTCTGAAGCAGAACCTGATAGCACAACGTTGTTCGAAATTGATGTCACTCATTTTTAGAACGTACAAAAAAAACCTTTCTCAAAAAAAAATTCACTACGTACAGCGCAACAACTCTAGCGTGTTGAAACTTGTACTAGACGCGTATCAGATGTTTATTTGCCTGCCCCTCTACGTGTCGCGTGCCCAGTGTTGCCGAATCGAACACTAGAAAATCAGTCTCATTACTTAATTTACACACCACGTATATATTCATTACAACTTTCAAGATTATAATATCCCATCCTTTACCTACTCCACGATAAAATGTACGTTCGCGTTGTGACTTGAAGTCCTTGCTCCGTCGGTGTTCCGAACATCGGGACACCCTATATACATCCCAGGCTCGTGAAACTGTGCGGAATATCAAGTAAGAGGGGTCGCCAATCGTTGGCCGCTCTTCGCGCAACCATTTTACGCCAGGGGACGTCTCGTCGTCGGTGAAAGGCACGTAGGACACTCGGCCCGAACTACTCGAGACGACGACGACGACACGGTGGGGGTGCTGCCGTCCCTACGTCAAAGTGGAAAGTTCTCTTTGACCTGACCTCAGGTGTGCATGTTAAACGATCCGTTTAGTCGACGGGTAGGAGGACGTCGTGGTTCGGTGCCTTTCGTTCGTCTAATTCGACCGACGCGTGGTCCACTCAAGGGGGTGGGGATAGTGCTGTAATTGTAGAATTGCAGACTCAGACTTTAAACTGTCACGGAGAGGATGAGCTTAGGCTGGAACGTGTGAAATTTCGCGGTTAGGGTGAGGGATAATTAACTGTTCATTGGTCGAGTTAAGATGAAATATTTTCTGCCGAGTATTGGAAAACAATGTCTATGAGAATATCGTAAGGTCTCATTGTGAATTCATCATGGGTGTGGTTAATATGAATTATACAGAATGATAAAAAAATTTGGAATTACTATTTTTATTCTTTTGTTACTAGTTACTGGGGAAAAAGGTCGGACATGTCAACTTTTATTATGAATCGATAATCCGTGAAAAGCGAACACAATCTAAAGCTTTAGTAAGTCCAACTTTGAAAATTTTAATTTGGAAAATGCCGTTTGCGATGCAGTATTTTAATATTTTACGTGCCTCATTTAATGAAAACAGAATTTGATGTTCTATTGTTCATCTAATTCAGATCAAACGTGCACGATTAATTTTTGAAAGTAAATTGTCAGTCATGATAAACCGTCGATGGGTAGTATAAGAAAACTAATCACAATGTTACAGTTAAATTCTTTTCTACAAGGGATCTTAATCAGAATTTGTACAATGTCCAATTTCTGTATCACAAGTTCGAGGTAGTATTTAAGAGGATTTCTAAATTAGGTCAAAATGAATAGATCATTACCAATCGTGTCTGTCGAAACGTTCGCTACGGGGTAGTTTAAATTCATCTGACAAGAGATCTTGCATGAAATGTTGCACAGCTTGCAACACACTATGGGCTACAACGGCATGTGTCAATAATCCGATACGTTCTCTCTAATTCGACCATAAATCTCGAATTTCGAGCGTGGAAAATTAATCACCATTGCCACTGAAAGTCACTCGACTCTCTGTGCCTCCAATTCTCTCGGCATTTGTCTCTGTCAAGAATTCTCAGAAGAATTCACGCGCCTGGAACTCACAACGAGCGTACCAGTAGTCCTGAAAAAGAATCGACCTAATTCGCCGTTTTAATTTCACCGAATGCCAGTCGCGCATATTATTGGCTTATCGTGGCAATTTTCGTGAATGCTCTTTTGTCTAGGTGCACAGGAAATCAAATCTGGGATTTCCGCATAACTAACCGACTGTCAAGTGCAATTCGGTTATGAGAATTTGAAAAAAAGCCAAAAGTATTTTTCAACTGTTCAAAAGGTACTCACATTATATTTTATCACTCGCAGTGTTTATAAATAGAAAACTTGGTACTGCTTTAATTCAAAATTAGAAACTTCCACTTATACGCATTAAGAAAAAAATTAAATAGGAGCTGTCAGGAAATTTAGAAATTCTCCCCGTAATATTCCTTGAACTAGTCACAATTCACCATGATTTGATGAATCTTACTCCATAAAATTGATCTGTCTAACAAGAACTGCACGCGTGGGACCGTGTAGGTCGCTAGACTTGGGACAGTTCGACGGCACAGTTCATATAATTAGATTGACATTTACCGACTGCTCGTAATAATGGAATTATTGACTCCCCAGCGCCTATCTCTCCAAGGCTAATTTAATCACCACCCACCCACAGCTACTGCTTATGGGAAAACGATTATCGTTCCACTTAAACATTCACATCGAATCGAATCGAATTCATTCGTCGATTCTCTGCCTTCGATCGTTCCAGTTTCCAAGCGGAAATTAATCGATCCTCGTTTGCGAGATAATTCAATGCGTTACCAATTCCTTCTGTGACTAAAAGGAGGGTAATTAGTTGCAGATGAGGATTAATTGGGGAAATTATAAAAATCGGGAGGACTCGATGTCCACCGATAAATGGCGAGGCGACCCAAACGCAATTCCCTTTTTTTTACGAAGTAGAAAAAAAATTATTGTAATTGAGAAATTGGGGCGATCGCGATACCGATTTTCTTTGACGATCAACCGCCTGTGAAATAGTTTTCATTAAAGTCACTTTATCGATCTTCGTTAGCTTCTGGCAATAGTACAGAATTCATACTATTCTCTTTAATCGTAACTAATCAGAGGTACACTGAGAGAATGGCCGACCGATAGAATAAAGAAGTGAGGTAATATTAAGCCATTATAGAGCGGAACATCTTCACATAATTTTGCTTAAAAATGGGACAGTATTTATGAAGCAAAATCAACGAAGTGAAGCATCATACTTCTTTGTAAGTCTAATGACGTTTATCTTTTTCATGTAAAATAATATGAGTTCGCTATGTACACTCTACTAAACAACTTTACCTTTTAACAAGTAGAACAATTATTATTGAATAAGTTCAAAAATACGTGTCACCCATTCTGTAACTTTGATTAATAGTAATTTCATTAAACTCTCTTCAGATTGAAATAACATTGTTATTTTCATTAGATCATCTTACTGTTTTAGTAAATCCTTAAATATGTTGATAATTAACCCTTAAATGCATAAAGTAACCATTTTTATACCAATCATATTAAAGGCAATTACAAACAAACTATTTTTCTTTTGAAATTCGCGCATTTAAGGGTTAAAACGAACTGTCTAGAATGAAATTGTTTGAGCCCCTATAGGAAGGTTAAGTCTATCGTTTCTATTCACTCTATCTCCCAGCTTCTTTGCCTCCATCTACATACACATCGAAACAATCTTTTCTCAAATCCAAAACAATTCCCATCAAGCTTACCCAGCGACACTATCCGCAAATCCCCTCGCTCAGCTCACGTCAGGCCACGTTAATCGTTAATAAAGCAACTTCATCCCCTTTCTCCTTCCTGCATTCTCCATTCACCACCCTCGCTCGACTTATTAGCGTCCAATCCCGGAAGTTATTAATCCCGTGAACGGGGTTCACGAGTTCGACTCCGGGAGTCATTAATTAACGACCAAGTTATTCGATGCAACCACTACGAGAACGACGACGACGACGACGATGACGAGCAGAAGTAGCAAAAGCACGAAAAGGAAGTAGAAGAGTGAGATGCAGGTGCAGGTGGTGATGTATTCGGGACGAGAAAGGTCTCTTTTTCAAATATGCATTGCAATTATGTGTTATAAAAGGAACTTACAATAATGTAGAATAATTTTATTACCATTTCAGTAGGGGAGAGTGGGGTAATCAGGGCACATTGGGACATTCCGATTTTTGCGGCAATTATTGTGTTTGGCAGTTGGCTGTGTCTTGACAGAATCAGTTAGACACCTGGTTAGACACTAATTCCTTCAATGTCAGTTGCTTTCACAATCACAGATAAGAAAGTGTTGAAGATATTAAAGATTCAGTGTTTTCGGGTATCCACGTAAGTATACCTTGTGTCTGTTCTTAAGGTTATAAGTTAAGTAAAACAAATACTGAAACTTTTGTTTGATGTTCAACATGTTCCATCTTGTATTGACTTTATACAGTGAAGTTATGTTTATGAAATGCATAGAAGGAATCCCACTTTCCTCTACCCTTTGTTTCTACGTAACATTTCATTTCTGCGTGCAAATTAATTTGCGCTGAAAATATTTCAAGTCACGCAAACAATTATTTGAACTGTTTTGTAAATCATCGTTATTACCCACTGTGTGACGTAAAGATACATCATTATACAAACGTAACGAATTGCGGACAAAATGTTGTTCTTCAAACATGAAAACGAAGAATTAAACAAATTAACTTTTGTGCATATAGGATAATCGTAAGTAGTTGGTAAAAGTGTCTCACTTAGAAATTTCATCGAATAGAATTACAACACAGTACAATATGATAAAAGAATGCGAAACAAATTACAAGCTACACAATCATCCCTACTCCTTTCCTTTCAACATTTTGTTACCGGTTGTCTAGCTTGTTATTTCTCAGCAATCTGCGATTGGATGCAGAAACCTATCAACAAATATGCAGGTACGCGAGGGTAACTGGATTTTATCAGACGTTTCTGAAGAGGAACACGGAATAAAAGGAAGGTGACATCGACGGTAACACGAGAATAATCGTATACCTCGTTTATCTTTTCAGTGGCGGTGCAATGGGAGTGGGACGGAGACGGGGACTGTGGAGGTAGAAGTGGAGGTGGAGGGTTCTAACGTTTCAACGTGACTCCGTTCCCGGGATTGTCAATTTGCTCCACAGTTTGCCCTCGTCCGCGGGTCGACAATGGAGTCATCTGTCAAAGACGCAAGTTTCCTCGTCGGTGCTCGTCCGTGCTTTACCCTCGGCAGGCGTGTCAAAGCAAGTAGTAGGTTCGACTCCTCTGATCGATTTCTTCGATCGTATCGAATCTACAATCCCCATCCTCTTCTTTGCTTCTCGTCATTCCTTCCGAGTGTTGGTTTTCTTACTCTGGCCAAGAAGCCGTAGCACATTCTTTCTCGCGCCACTCAATTTGCGATAACGACAAGGAGGAAAGGGGACAAATTATTTCATGCGAAACTCGAAGCTCGACGTTAAGCACAAACGCGCTACCCTTAGGATTTGCGACGAACTTTGTCGTGGTGTGAGTAAGGAAGGGGTGGTTGTAGAAGATTTGACGATCGTCGGATGACATTGTCATAAATGAAGGATTAGCAAATTTTTAATTTAATACGTTCTAGCAGAATGTGCGTGTCGATTTTCTCTTGAACTTTGATAAGTGTAAGGAAAAAAGAATAAATGTTTTTTGGGATGTGCAGCAGGGACGAGATAAGACGACCATTGAGTAAATAAGAATTAAATTTAGAATTCATTATTAAATCTGGACACCTAAAAAGAACTTGTAAATTAAAATATATAAATACGGAAGTATAACAGTGATACTAGGGATGAAAGTAAATAACAAGAGAATACACCGAGATTATAAAGTGGAAATAATTGATATAGTGATTTGCTTGCTTGCAAATTTTCGACAGAAATTGTGTCAATTCTGCGTTAAAGTATAATAAGTGTGTAGAGAGGTGATTTTTCAGAATTTACTTTAATTAAATTTATAATGGACTCTTCAGCAGACTAGCCTATGCTTCAATAATTCTCTTTTACATAAAAGTAATCGATTGTCCTACATTTTGTTTCGTTCGAGATATTCGCCTTCAAAATACACACAGCGAGAAACCGATAAAAAAAATTTACATACGACCTTGACCTCCTTAGAACCAACACAGTCATCAGCATGCCCCATTCCTTCATCACTTTCACCCTTCACGATTTACCTCCTATCTCAATCCCTTATAAACCACCGAACATATCAATTTTCTCTCTTCATCCCCTTCAACCAAAAAAGACTTAGGCACTGGCAAGGTTCGCTCTTGCAAAACTTCCACGCACCAGGTCTCCTCTTCTTCATCCACTTTATCCTCCTTCTCTTCATTCAATTTACGATAACAGCATGAACGAGCAAGCCCGGGCGCGCGCGAGCAACAAACGAACCTCCGTGTACAAGAAACTACATTGTGATCGCTTGGGGATGGAAGGAGGTTAGGGTAAGTCGAAGGTTGAAGAAAGCCGGAGACGGGATCATCATCGCGAGAACGGAATATCAAGTGATGAGGAGGTGTCAAACTGTCTGCCGTTTCAATATAAACCGTTATGGTAACCGGCCGCAGACACACACATTCGTGAAAGCGGCAGTCGACCCTCACACCTACCCATCATGAGCGTTCGCCCCCACTGCCTCCGCTCAAACGACACGCTTGGTGGAGTCAAAGACAGAAAGCTGGAGGACTGCGCCTTTGATCCGTCGGTGTTAAAATATTCGCGAGCGTGTCCGGCTGCTTGTGCAAACAGACTCGTAGCACGTCAGGTACTACGTGGTACAAGGGTGCGGAGTGGTAGCACAGTGGGGGTGTGAGTGGTCACGCTCGTTTTCGGGTATACAATGAATAGAGTGTTTGCGGACCTTGAAGAAGAAGCGGGACTGGTGAACAATTTTTGGCAGGGTTGTCTGGAGACTGTTGGAGTGTGCGTGGAGCTGGATTTTAAAAGGGTGGTGGGGATTCGGAGGACCTTGAGGATGAATTGTCTTTTTTGTTCAAAGCGGGATGAAGCAGAGATTGGAGGGACGCTTAAGTAAATCGCAGCTGGAGCAAGTCGTGAATTGCTTTTTAGAGTGTTGTTTTTGTGAAATCAGAAAATGAATGCGTGGATGTGATCAACAGTTCGGACTACTCATTCGTAGTTTTTGACACTTATTCTAGACATACGTGTAAAATAGTTGACAGTATTATTCAGTGTAAAATAAAAGTGCCATATGAGGATCCTTTGAAGGCCACTGAACATTCACGTCTACATTCTTTGCGGGCATCCTCGAAATATTTAGAATCACTTTTAACGTTTTTTACAATATGAAAATTGTCTAGGATTCATTTCCTTAATATGGTTTTTGCGACACTACAACCTAGAACCTACAACCTAGACAGTACAACTAATAACCTAGAACATTATCAACACAAAATTATGATTTGGCAATGTTGGTAAACCTCCTGTTAAAATCTCCTGTTTTCAGTTTCGCAAGACAAATCCTTCAGAATGCCACGATCGGACCTATTATCGAATATGTTTTCATCGCAAACACTTTCAAACATTCTCAAACCGCTAATTGCCTTTCCACTATAAAGTAACCGAAAACATTCTTAATTCGGCATTCCTGGAAACCTGTCGATCGTTTTCCCGCCTCGTACAATAATCGCGTAACGAGATGTCAAACTTTAAAGTCTGCTCGCTTTACAAATCCAAGAACGGTGCGCGGATTCTCCAAGTCGAAGGCTATTCGAAACTCAATGGAGAAACTGGCGCTGCCACTTCTGAACTGGAATACGATTCTCGCCCGCCGGATTGCTGGGTGAACGGAGGAGGACGAATAGAAGAAGGAGGAGTAACAAAAACAAGGCGCAACTCAATAAACGTAGTCAGTTTCTCTTCGTCCGGTAGAGAAAACTTCTGTGGAGAAACTTCTGCATTTTGCTTTCGCTCGTGCTGTGTCCGAAAAAATCCGAAGCGCGACGAGGGAGCCCCCAGCAACGGAAAATGAAGACGATTAGGTATTTGCGGAGTTTCAGTGAGAATGAGAAAATCCGAGTTGGCACTGCTTGGAGAAGAACGAACAATTTTTGAAAATTTTCCAGAAAATTTTTCGTAAGGTACTAAACAATTGGCAATGTTTAATACCAATGGTGTGATAAAGTCGATAGTTCATATAAGGTTGCAGGACTCCCTGTTGTACCGATGACAATTATTGCGGGTGAATGTTTAATGGCCTGATGCGTGGCAATTATTACAATCGCGATTAACTTGAGAATAATAAATTTGAACCATTAGTTAGTACATCACTGTTTAACACGCAAATTACTCTCTCCGAAATGTTTGCAAATGCTAAGATATTGCTATTATTATAATACTTAAAAATCCGATGATACTGATAAGACTCAATCACTTATGTCACCATTCCGGAATTCACAAACTCCTGCGCGGTAAATCCTTTGCAGCCCACAGCGATTACTCTGACGGATGTTAAAATGTTGATGACGGTGATCAAGCTGATAACGCGCGATTACTCGTTCTACCAAGTGTTCTGTGCATGAAGCACATCTCAGGTGATTTACTCGTACAGAATGGGGGGGTGGGATGGATTATTAGATGCTAGCGAAAGTGTAATAGCGTCGGCAAATATGATCATTTTCTACGTGTACATTTGTAGCGTCAGTTTCAGTGAACACCCTTGTTTGGATTAGTGCCTTTCAGTATATACACTGACCTTGTCAAGCGCTTACAGAATTACATCCTAATAAGTGAGAACTTTGACAACATTGGATACATTGATACGATCGAGGCGCTTATCCCATCAGTCCTGGACGTAGAAAGTTTCTCAGAATTCCTGTTACTGAACTAGTTATTCTATCCATCGGACGGTCAAGCAACTAATCTTCCATAACTTTAACAGCGCTGGTAATGTTGATCGTTCGTGCTACCAATTCTTGATAAATGCTGGTACAACTGGATTATCACACGTTGTCTCAATTTCAAGAATTCCGAACTTTTATACCGCGCAACTGGTGGGCACAGAATCACAGGCGTCTTACAAAACGCTGACAACCGGCTACCTAGATAATACTGATAACTCTGATATCCTTAAAAAACTTATCGCTTATCCGATCAGTTTTGAAGATATACAATTTTAATATCATCTAACTCTTAGTACAGAAACACACCTGAACGTAGAAAACTTCGGGTCGCTTTGCACAATTCTAAGCACAGAATCAAGTCAGACCCTGCCATCGCAGATACCCTGATAACTCTGAGAGTGCCCAAAATATCATATCATTTATTCCATCAATCGCCACAAATCTACCCTTACCGCATTATATTAGTGTTACTAAGGCCTGATACGATTGAGCCTGCATAACTCAATGCAGAGTAAAGAATTTTTTGGTTTTCGCAATTACCATCGCAGTTTTACAATATCCTTTCCAAATGCTTATATCATCAAATCTCAATAAGCCTGATAACTCTTGCAACATCGAAACAGCTTAGCACCAATCGCTAAGCATAAAAAGCTCTGATAAGTATCGTGAGACTTCCATCAGAGATTTCCATTCGCCTTACCAAAGACACGTACAATCGAACTTTTATGACTCTGATAATACCTATAACGTGAAAAGAGCTTAATACTCGTCCTATCAATCCCAAAAATTGGCTTCTGTTACCTCGCGCAATTCCAATCACAGAATCATAGCCTATTTATCAAACGCTCCTATGACTGAATCCCAATAACACTGATAACTCTGGTAACATTCACGACGTTTATCACTCATCGTAGTATATATTCTACACGGGGGCATATAAGACACCGGTAAGTATCACGATTGTAAGTATCAGTATTGACTAATCGCAGAATTAGACTCGTCGTTTCCTGAAAATCACTTGCACAACTAAATCCCGATAACTCCAATAACTTCGATAAGCCTTAAAGGATGATCACTTACTGTCCTTCACGCAGAGCGCGCCGATAATCCAGAGCGGGAAGAGCGGGGCGATGAGGACGTTAAAGTGCCTCGAGCCCGGCGCGTTGCACCTCGCAGCACTCCTCCCAAGACGTAGCCTGAGATAAATCATGATCGTTCCACGTGCGATCTACGCGACGGTGACACGAACATATCAACGATCCCACTAGATCACCACAAACGCATCGCGTCGAATCTACGACGTGAATTGCTCTCACTCGCGATTTTTATCCACGAAGATCACTCGAAGAGCACCCGATGTCTCCTAACAGCTCGTGCTCCTGTCTTCACCTTAATCCTGTGATCCTTGGGACCCGTCGTCCACTATTCACCCTTGTTCACCTTTTCACGGAACTTCTCTGGCATTATACTTAGCTACATTGGTTTCAGGTCGAAGAACCCTTGTCTTCAGTAAGAAGTATATTTTCTTTGTGAATTTATGCTGATCCCTCTTGCGCCATGAAGCTGGTACAATTTTAATTCTACAGTAGAGACACTTCCACTGATCGATTCTCACTGGGAACTGGTGAAAAGAGATCCCTGGGACACGCACCACCCGCGCACTAATTAAAATCCGCTGGAACTAGCAAGCGACGGGGAGAGGGTGAGTTCCACGGGGGGTGAAAGGTGCACTTTTACCACCCTCGACTTTCTTTCCTTTTCGTTCGCTCTCTTTTCTCTCTCTCTCTTCCTCTTCCTCTCTCTTTCTTCTCTGCTTTTTTCACTCGAGAGAAATCGCGAAGCTGGATCCGAGCAGGTTCGGCGGGAGTTGCACACGCGATCGGCCGTCGGTCACACGCGATCCTCTGCGCGGCACTTTGTGGCGTTGAGAAGAAAAAAAGAAAAACAAAGTGAGAGAGAGGAAGAGGTGAAAGGAGGGAACGAAGGCGAAGAGAAGAAAAATTCCGAACAACACTCTCTCTCTCTCTCTCTCTCTCTTGATCGCACACGCGCAGGCAAACCTCGCGTGTCTTACGCGCTTTCACCCTGCTTTTATCATCACGAGTCACTCGTATGAAGATTTCCACACTGCACGTTTATTCCTTCAACCCTCTTGCCGGAAGAGGTTGAAAGCCTTTCACGGACGAATCCTGGGATCCTTCAACTCACTCTCTTATTCTCTCGTCTCGTCTTCCTTCGCACCTTTCACCGAGACTTATCCAACTCTCACCCCCTTACCTTCCACCAACCATCCCCTGCTTCTTCTTTTTAATTTAATCCTCACTCGCGCGTCCTCTCGTCAGGAAGATTACTCACCACCGAATGGAGAAAATTTTCAATACGCCGAAAATCCCGTGAAAATTTTCTTTCTCTCCCTCTCGAATTTCCGAACGACGACGACAATTTTACCGCGCGCGTCCACGACGATTTCTACGGCCCGCTTTTCCACCTGCGACTGTATTCGCTAAGCGGAACCAGCACGGAAGGAGACGACGACGTGTGCGGCGCACACCGCTGCGCTCACCTGCTGCAACCGCCGCTGGTGACGCCACCGACGCTGGCGTCCAGACGCCGCCGCCGTCGTTTCTACCACCTCCACGCGTCCGCCGCCTCCCACCACTTTCGTCACAATCGCCGCCGAGCGACGCTGCTGCCCCCACCGTCTCCCAACCACCCCACGTACTAATACAGGAGGACGTCGACGTCGCGCGCGAGTCGTCGCCGGCGTCGTCGTCCTCGTGGCGCTCATGGGGGCGGTGGAGGTGCTGGTGGTGGTCATGGTGGAGGTGGTGGCGGAGGTGGTGGAGGTGGCGTGGTGGTGGTGGTGCGCTACGTCGATCGAAAAGAGGCCCCCCTGTTGTACGCGCCCGCGCACACGCTTTACCTCGCATGCGTATTGAACGCGAGCGCCTGCCATCCCTCTTGGTTCTCTGCGTTTCTTCTTCTTCAGCTTCGTTGGTTCGCGTTGTACTCATGCAGCTTGGTATTCTCCTGCTTTGTTCTGCTGCGATTTCGTTCTCTCGCTTGCTTCTCTTTCATACTCTCTCAGTCTGTTCTTCTCCAGCTTCATTTTCTCCGGTTGTCCTTATTCAGCTACGCTCTTTCCATTTGTCCCTGTTCAGGTTCTCTATCGTTCTCTCAGTTTCTCCTTCTTCAGCTTCGCTCTCTCGATTTGTCCTTGTTCAACACCGTTCTCTCAGTTTATCCCCTTTAGCTTCGTATTCTTGCGTTTCCTTCTTTACCTTCGTTCTCTCGCTTGTTTCTCCTTTGGGTTGTCCGAGTTTGTCCTCCTTCAGCTCCACTCTCTCAGTTTATTCTTCTGCAGCTGGGTACTCTTGCGTTATCCTTTTCCAGCTTCGTCGTCCTCTTGATCTCACTTATGGTCTCTCTTCGTCTCGGCAGCCGTCGCTGTTTATATTTCTTTCTTTCTGTCGAGTTCTTCCTACCTCTTCCGACTCTCTTCTCTCACCTCGCGTCCTTTCTCATTCTCTTCGTCCCTTCCGTTCTTCAGAGCGTCACGAGTAGTTGCGTCCTTCTTATTGGATTTAAGTTTATCTCTTACTTACCCTTCACGTCTCTTATTCTCCCTCTCTTTCTCTTACGGTTGCTCATCTGATTTTGCTCCCACTTACTCATCCTGTCCACCGGTTCTGTCTTTCGAATAGTTCCGTCCTCATTTCTGGATCCGCCGTCTGAGTTTATCTCTTACTCACTTTACTTGTTCCTCTCATTCCTTATATTTCTTTTTTCGTTCTACTTTCTCCGCATAGTTTCCCTACAGTCTTTTACTCTTCTTCTCTAGGGATTCTTGGATACTCTTCTCCTCGCCTTTGGATTTCATGCTTGCTTTCCTCTATCACTTCATCTTCTCATTTCGCATTCTTTTTCCTGTCCTTCGGTCATTCCCCATTTCGTTCTCTTCTCCTCTGGAGACTTTTGGGCATTTGTCCGTGGATCGCATGCCTGTGGTCCTTTTTCACTGCTCTTTCTCAGTCCTTTTTTCTTCTTCCTCGTGTGTCTCTTCATCTTTCTTGGTCTATGTACATTACTCATTGCTTTTCTTTTCCTTCCCCTCTCCATTTCCTTCTCTCTCTTCAATGACCCCACCTTCCTTTATATATTCTTCTCTTTGTACCCCTGTTCTCATTCTCTTCAAATCAGCGTATCCCTCTCAATGGGCTGGTAAAGGGTGTTTTTTTTAGGCCAGATAGAACTTTGGATAGGGATATTTGTCAATCCGAGGTGGCATCCTGACAGGTCTCGTGGATATTTATGTTCAGTATAGTCCGAAAAATAATTATGAATAGACACGCGCATGAGGAACGGTCAAGAATTATACAAATTTATTTGATAAATCGGTCGTCAAATCGCCAGACTTATAGACGACTTCATGATTTTTATGGTGCACATTATTGGGGACGACCGTAAAGGGAGTGACTTATGCAATCGTCATCCTGAAAACCGTTCGTGTGTGTGTGTGTGTCCGTTAATATCCTCGATTTCGGAAAAACGGCTGAACCGATCGCGACGAAATTTAGCACAAAAATCAAGTACACTATTCTGAGTTCACAATAAGGTTTGTGAGCCACCATCTTGAACCGGTATGAAATGGCGGCAAATTCAAATTTCGAATAAAATTTAATTTTGCCGCGATTTCTAAACGGCTGAAGATAACGATACATAAAGTTGTCTGGCACCAAATGGATATATACTCAAAGTACATGCCAAATTTCGTTGCGATCCGTTCAGCCGTTTAGCCGGAATACTGGACTAATGGAAATAGTGAAATTTCATTAATCCATTAGTACAGTATTCCGGCCAAACGGCTGAACGGATCCGAACAAAATTTGGCATGTACATCGAGTGTATACTCATTTGGTGCCACGAAACTTTATGTACCGCCATCTTCAACCGTTTCGAAATTGTCGGAAATTCAAGTATGGAAACGTGAGTTACGCGGTCGTGCCTATTGCAGAAAGCGAAGCTTTTCTGCACCCGGTAAGACCAGCGCGAAGGGCGAGCACCCGGCGATCGTGCCGACCACTAACCACCACTAGTTATATTCGGAGCAAGCCATCCATCGAACTGTGGATAGATTCCGTATCCTAAACTCTCTGCACGACGCGAAAACACCAACACGGCGCCGGCGTCTGAATTTGCGTATAGAAGCAAATACTTCTATGTAGCCTAAAAAAAAAAACACGCTTTACATCTTCCTTGTTCTACTTTACTCCCTTCCGTCTGATTCTCCTTATTAATCATTTCTTTCTCTTCTTCGTTCTCCTTCCTCTTATCCTTCACCTTTTCCTTCTCTACTCATGCGTCTTTCCTCGCATCATTCGACCAAAGTTATCCATATTCCTGAACTTAACCTTTAATCGTTGTCTCTGCTACCTAATTCCCTATTTTCTTTGTTCTTCTTCATCCTCTTGCCTGTCATCTCACGTCTCCACTTTCTCCTCAGCGTGTCCTTGCTTTCATGCTCCGTCTCTTCGCATACGTCCTTCCATCCGTCCTCGCTCTTCAATTCATCCTCTCATCGCTCTCACCTAATCCATTTTTTTGTTCTTCTTCTTCATCCACCTCTCACTTATACCACGCCTCTTCCTTCTCCCTCGGTGCGGTTTTCCTCCCATCTTCTTTTTACTTGTACATGGCACCCATCCTTCTACTCAAACTCATTCTCTCATCGCTGCCACGCAGTCTCTGCATTCTTAGCTCTCTTTCCTTTTCTTGTTCTTCTTCTTCGTCTACCTCCTTTTTATTTTACGTCTCCTTCTCTTCTTCATCCGTGCGTCCTTCCTCTCATCTTCATTTTCCTCTTATACGCCCTGCTACCCACCCTCGTCCTCAACTGATCCTCCCATCGGTACTGCGCAAGCTTACGTGCAGCTCTATATGTATATATTCGCTGGCTGCACCCTCGTGCTGTATTTGTTCATTGTTTTCTAAGTTTCCGCGGTTGTTCCGCATATCCATTTCCACGCCCTCCTTCGCTCCCGCGTCTCCTCTCCCCGGTCGTTTGCAGTCAACCTGTACCAATCGTCCTCCCTCCGTCCCTTTCTCCCCGTCTCTCTGTCGCTTTCCTTATTTTTCCTGGTTTTTTTCGCGCCTCTGTTTATTTTTCTTCGCACACGCGACCGCATCCTGCGCGCGTCTCGTTATTCTTTCTCCCCGCGATCCGTTCTCTGTCTCCCTTTCTCTCTTTTTCTCTTTCTCTCTTAGTTGTCCCGCTTTTCTTTCTCGCTATACAGGGTAACCTGTTCGAAATAACACGCGGAATTATCTTCTGAACTGTTTGTTGTCGAAGAAAACGTTTTGGGCAGAGCAGACATGCTTTGTGAATGAAAATAAGGATAATCGATAACATGGTCCGTGTGATTCTTAATTGTGCCTTAAAGCAGATGGGCGAAATACTCTTGTAAAATAAATCTTTGGAACGTTTAACGAGCTTGAAACGAGATTCATGAGAACATTACCATGTTACTGGTCAATCACTACGCTGCTAGAAAGACAAAAGTCACGTTGAAATCTTGAAGACCTTCTACTTACATAAAACGCGTGACCCGTAGAATCCTCTTGACACCGATTATGTTTTACTCGATTTTTAAAGCAGGAAACATCTTGAATTTAAAATGTTGATATTTCCTAAATATCCATGTTCACCCGAGTCAGCGAAATAAATCTAAACAAAATTAAGGGCGGAAAATTAAGTAGGAAAGAAACTGGTTGTTTACGTTGCGATCAAACTATCGGTTCCTCCTGAGAGTCTAAGCAAAGAATCAACGTAAATAACCTTTTTCGATAAATGAAAAATTGTCAAATTACACGTATTGCACTTCGTTAACAAACTGTATTTCTTTAACATAGCAATTGCCCAAAGCCGTCAACGGATAAAGAGGCAATGATATACTGTACATGAATATCCACGTCTATTAAACAATCGGAACCTTCACGAAGTATAGATCTTTTTTGAACATCGATTATTCCTTTCATTCTGTCACATCTCTAACTCGAAACACTTCCTCTCATCACAAACAGTTTCGAAGATAATTGGACGTATCACTGCAAATGGGTCACTCTATACACATTCTTCTTTCTCGTCACGCGTACATTTCTTCTTCGCCTCTTTTTTATTTACAACTGCTCCCCTCTCTCTCTCTCTTCGTTCCTTCTCTTGATCCCCTTTTCTACATCACATCCCTCCGCACGTAGTGGCTCGTTTTATTTATTCATCTTTCCTTAAGTTCTTGCGGCTGGTGTATATTTTCATCCCATTCTCTCTCTTCTCCCTCTCCCTTTGTTCCATTCCATCTTTCTCTTTCCAACATTCTCTTCTATCTATCGCTCTCTACGCTCCCTCAGCTTGGTCTCGTGAACCTATACACTCGCCTGAATAAACATGCTATCGTATCGTATCGTATCGTATCTCTGCCACCCACCCTCACCACCACCCTTTTGTTCTCCCATCCTCTTGCCTCTTCCTCTCATCCCCTCCTCCTACCTCGAACTTCACCGCTTCGCTCAACGTAAAGTGGTGTACCTTTCCCTTCGCACACTTGGTATCTTCGCCATCTCTCTCATTACTTCGCTCGTTCTCTTACCCACGTACTATTCCTCCTATCCTTCCACTTCTCACAACAGCACCGGGTGTAGCCTCCTCTTTACGTTATGTATCTTTTTCAACCCCCATCCACGAAATGTCAACCCTTGCGCCCTTCCTTACTTCCATTTCCCTTCTTCTTCTCCGCTTCCTCAACTTCTTCCTCATTCTCGTTCCTTTTCGCATTTTCCCACACTGAGAGAAAAAAATTGTTGGGTTTACTATAATCTCACTATATTTTATAGTTAAATTTGGCGTCAAACATATTTTTATAGTTCACTTAACCATACAAAATATAGTAGAATGAACGATTTGTACAAATGGTTATATTATTAACTGTTACCTTTGTTCTCGTTACCATATGTATAGTAAAGTCTGCTATGTGAATATAGTTAGTTCTATCACTGTGTATGAAATATTCTGGTAATATTAACTATATAAAATAGTTACTTTTCTTACCATTATATATTTTCAACCATACTATATTTTTAATTGAAATAACCGTAATTTTGGGTAAAAACATAATATAATTGGTTATACTATGCCTCTATCGTAATTATTACCGACATTATGGTAATATTTACCATAAATATGATATTTCCAACTATAATTTTGTTACTATGCCATTATAGTTAGATATATCATATATTTTTCTCTCAGTGCACAGAAATGTCTTCGTCCTCGTTTATTCATCTTCCTTTAACTCCCTCTTGTATCCCTTGGCCCTGTTCTCCTCCTCCCCTACTTTTTCCCCATTCTCGTCCCTTTCCGCATTTTCTCAAGTAAATCTCTCCATTCTCATTTATTCATCTTACTTTAACTTCAAACACGCACCCTTTTTCCCTCTCCCCTTCACTTACTTCCAAAACCGTAGGTCTTTTCTATCCCCACGCATCCTGTTCGCATTCTTCCCTCGCGTATCTGCCCAAGGGCCTCCACATTCCTCTAGCGCATTCCACAATCTTCTCAGAACGAGAAGCAAATGCGCAACAAGCGAAACCGGAAATGAAATGTACGGAGGAATTCGTCCTTTATTTCCGCAATTTGCGTGTTGCGTACTAGCTCGGTTTTTTTGCGAAGATCAGCGGCTTGATATACAAAGTTTTTAGTGGAGATTACGCGAAGGGGTGGTTTTGGCGAGGGGTGAATCTGCAGGACGGAGAGCGTAAAACCCGAGGAAGAATACAATGCAACGTACATCGTAGAAGATAAGAGGGGGTGGATGTCCTTCTCCTTTTTCTAACCTCCTTCGTATTCTTATTCTCGTACCGTTTCTTTCTCCTCCTTCTATTACAGCGCGTTTTATTGCGACGTCCTTGGACTCCGGGGTTCCTTCTCTCTCCACTTTTCCTTTTCCGCTCTGTCCTTTCTTACTTTATTTCTCGAATAATCCCCGCGAGTTTCTTTCCATGCCCTTTAAGAAAGAGCGTGAGAAAGACGCGGAAGAAAAAGAGAGCAAGAGAGAAAGAGATGGAGTGGGAAGAAAAAGTAACATTCTCCGCGTGGAGAGAGTAAAATTTTTCGAAACCATCCTTAGAACGAAACTGCGTACCGAGACAGGGCAGGAGAATATATTTTTTCAACCCCAGGAGAATGCGCAATCTCATTTTTACCAAGTGCTCGAGTTAATACCGCCTAGGAGTATAATTCACGATTTCCACGAAATCTAGTGTTTATCGTGTTTAGCTACCACCAGGACCCCGTTGTTATTTTCTAGAAAAGGGGGGGGGGAGGGTGGCTTGTGGTAGTTTTCGAAAGTAGTGCTCACTATTTTTTGGGCTTCAGCGCAAATTAATAATTTGATGGACGAAGTCAACAGACTATCACGAGAGAAGTCAGATGCAATTAAATCTTCAATTGGAAAATAATCGTTCTACTTTAGAGATATAGGCATTTGGAACGTCCGCACTTTTTTATTTATTAAAGAAATGGAAAAAATGACGGAAACCGAATTGAAGGAGGAAAAAGTCACAAGCTGAAAATTTAATTCGCTCTTTCAAATTGGTTTAGAGTCGTTAACAATAATTTCCATTGTTACAGTTGACAAGAAATACCAAATCAATGAAATATTCACAGACACAAAGTAACTTCATTTTCACTTAATTCTTTGGAATCCTTATGTGATCGCAAAGTCAATCAAATGGTATTTAATTCACGTATAAGCGAAAACGTAACAACCTCATCTAAAAAAATCCAAACCCGAAATAGAAAGTATAATTTTGCTAACCTGTGAACGAGAATACTCGTCAAAAGTAGTTTAATGGATTAGGGAATCTCTAGATGAAGCCGTCTACGGACACTAAGATGACAGATAACGTCGTAATAACCAGGAGTAAGATTAATTGGGGTAATTATTAATGCGAACGTGAAAAGGCCATTGCCACCCCCACCTCAAACCCCGAAGGCGCCGGTGGGAGAAGAGTCATGGCAAACGTCAAGTCTACTTCTCTTTTCTCTCCTGTAGGAAAGCATCGGTCGGAAAAATGGCGGCCCATCGGGATTCTGGCAGGGAGGTATGTTCAGGAGAACGTTCAGCGAGGGGTTGAAGGACGAAATTGGTCTTCCACCCCCTCTCTCGGGCGCGCGGAAAAATTGTAGCGCAGTTTATCGTCGATTCCCTTGCTCTTACGAGCGATTACGTAAATATCTTTGTTCGTCGATGCAAGGTGAAAGGGCAGAAGGGTTGCTGGAGGGAGGACGCAAAGGAATGGAAGGGAGGGGTGGTGGAAGGTTACGAGGATCCGGTAGTAAAAGGCGAATTTCTATTTCCCGGTAGAAAACTGCGAATCGAAGATAAGGAAAATTTGGAAGGGTGATTTGAAAATTCTCTAATACCGCGTTTCATCCCCACCCCTGTTCAACCCTCTCGTTGCTATGAGAATATTTTCGGTTTCGTTGTTTTTCCTCGGCACGTGCGATCGGACGATCAGAAAATAATTCCATGAGTCACGTACGGTGAAAAAAAAAAAAAAACAGAAATTCAATTTTCAAATCCGCGTGCAGACGCGCGAAGGGGATTTCCATCACTGGCGATTAATTGTTCGCGATAAAAAAATGTTGCGAAATCTGCGTCGAGTACGTAAATATGAAGGGCGCGGAATATTCGGGCAGCGTACTATACAGACGTAGAAAAAAGAAGTCGGGCCCATTCATGGCTCACTGCGTTAGACATATTTTTCGCATAAAGCATATTGTTTTACATTGCTTCGTGGAGCCAAAATGGACAATTGTGCCTATGAAAATCGACTGCCATCCTCACACCCACCCATCATGGTCGCCTCGCTCGAGCGAGCATTGCAATTTTTCTGCCCGGGCCATTGGCGACGATTCTCTCTGTAAAAAATTATCTCCCGATATTTTCGAAAGCTCATCGTTTCATATCGTTCAGGATAAAATACCGGGGCTCGATATCACGGCGCGTTGAGTCCTTGTATCGAGGGAGAATTGGACTTAAGCTTCTACCTCGTCGTCCTTCCATTCTTCTTTCTCTTCATCGTTTCTTCCATCTCTCTTTCCACCCTCACCTCTCTTCGTTCAGAAAGATTCTATACGACTTTGTCCATCCAGGAAGCCCATCGCAGATCCGCTGTGAAACGATGGCCATCAGTGCATTGAAGGACCAAGGGACGAATGATGGAAATTCTAAATAAAATTTTTCGAAAGCTTCTGTTCTACGTATTACGTATGATTTATGTGGAGTGTATTGAGTTTATGTAGAGTATATTGGGAACATGTTCAATTTGATTTTAACGTTTGTATGTGTTCTTTAACGATTATTCGAGTTAAAGTATCTAAACGGGCTTATTTCTTTTATAGTTTTATAGTTTTAAAGTTAAAGGGCGCTATCATAGGTGCAGGGTACCCTTTGTGACTTTTTTTTATTTGTAAAAAAGGTTTTTCATTTTGTATATAGGGTATCCTACTTAACCTCTTCAGGGACGAATTTATTTAAGCTGAAATCAAGTCGGCATCGATTGTTAATTTATTCACTTGCAATGGCGATTCGTTGACAATGTTAACAATGATCGAGGAACAAGACAGGAATGGAAAATTTGTGGAAAGAATAATACCCACGCGTGTTACGGTAGGAAAGATATAGTTTAACGAGAAACTAAATGTCCACATATGTAGCCAAGAGCGTCAAGAGGTTAATGTTATCGGAAATATTAGAAAATGTTTCAAATAGAACTCAAATGGGTTCGGGATGAGCATAATTTGACATGATGATTTATTTTTACCGTAGGCAAACGTCTATGAGACGTAAATAATGATTTTTTAAAAGTTTTATCATACATTGTTTAATATACTATTCGATACAGCTAGACAGTATTGATCAAACAGTATTATAGACGTATTTAACAATTATGTCTGTTAACTGATTACGTACGAAGTTACAAACCTGCCGATATTCGTAACGTAAATGTTCCGTAAGTAATCAAGAAACTTACTTCTTAGAAATCATTATTATGCTCAAATAAAATGTTTCATTGTTGAATTCATAACACGGAAAATATGAATTTCCCCAAATATTTTTTCAGCAAAATCTCGACGGGGCCCAACCGCCTAAAAGACATTACGTAGAAAGTAATCGTTTCAAACCACTTCTCCCGAGCGCCCTTCCAGCCAATCATGAGCAACGTAATCATTAGATTTCCTCTCACGCACACGCGACTTGGCATTAGCTGGCAGAGGCACTGAATGAGAGACGGAGGGACCGTATTTCGCTCTCTTTCCTCTCTCTCTCTCTCTCTCACTTCTCCGTGTATCTCTTCACTGCTCTTCCGCTCTCTCGCTCACATGCTTCCTTCCACTTCTGGTACCGGCCTGCTCCCGACCTTCCACTCCAGTCCGCCTCGTTCGCTAAACGATAATAACAGGCATTGCACATGCACCCCTTGTGCGACAGATACCCACGCCGGTCGGTCTAGGCGTATGCAATACGGCACTGAGATGCCGGAGAGCAAACAATGCGCGCGGTTGCGCCTGTCAATGAGACCCACGCGGAATCTCGTTAGCGTGCCGCTTTTTCAAGAGGGTCATTGCCGCCCTCGCTTTCAGCATTTGCCGTGCCTGCGCGCTTTCCGAACCCCCCTACACCCTTCTCCTTCCGTCCAGGAATGCGCGTTGAATATTTCTACTGGAGAGCACAGTCCCACGCAGACCGCCTGTCACCGGAAATGGTCGACGAGCCGAGTCCTATGAGGTTTGGACGTTGGGAATTTTGAATTTCCCACCATTAGCATCGAGTCGACCGTTTTTGCGTTTAACGTTGAAATTCAGTATTTATCTGTAGTTCAGTGTTACAGGAGTTCTCTGTTAACTTTTTCCAAAACTTCTGAACCCAAGAGATTTAGAAAAAATATTTTATTCGAAGTTTAAATGAAAAAAACGATGCGCGAGACTCTCACGCGTTAGAAGTGAAACTTCTTAGGTTGTAGCATTTGTTGACGATTTAATTATGTCAGGATTAGGAAATGGAAATTGATGTAGGGAAATATCTCTTAATTGAGTGAAATATCTCTTTTATTCGCTAGTTTCCATTAATTCGTACTCTAAGAATAAAATCATTGGTTTATGATAGCTGAAGTATGACACAAATAATTTCAACTGTAAATTTTCTAAATGACGAGAGAATACTGCGCCGATGGTAGTGCCTAATCTGGTTGTAGACTGACCTTTGTTAGTATTTTGTATTTTAACTTGAATTTTTCATCCAAGAATGTTAGCAATGGTTTAGCTTTATCTGTGTTGAAGTTGATGTTTTATTTGTTGTAATGTTTGTGAGGTTAAGCTGTCCATCATGTTCCTTCAACGTTTTACGCCTGGCTTTAAACTCTCTATTTCTTTTTAAGGTAGTTTTTGGGGCTGTTTTTGGTGGTTTATTTATTTCTTCTCGTTGTCTAAAGGCTCGCACTCTTTCGATACTGGTTTTTTCCCCCATCTCACTTATCACACAATTTCAAAAATATAAAGAAACAAAGGAACGTATGTATACACGGCGCATGCACGTAAGCACATCTATAAAGTATGCGACGGAGAGAGTAGAAACAATTCTCCCTCTCTTTCTTCACAAATATTAGTCGGAGAAGGGGAAGCGTTTCACTTTTCGTCTGATCCAGGCGAATCCGCTCTACCGCGGCTAAAGAAGTTTCACTTCAAAAATATGAAGAAACAAACGTATGAATGTATACACAGCGCATGCACGTAGGGGCACATCTATGAAGTATGCGACGGAGAGAGTAGAAACGATTCTCCCTCTCTTTCTTCACAAATGTTAGTCGGAGAAGTGGAATCGTTTCACTTTTCGTCTGATCCAGGCGAATTCACTCTACCGCGACTAAAGAAGTTTCGTTTCAATATTCGTCGAACGGAAATTTTTGAATTTCCCGCCTATTCGCCGAACGCGGTACTCTGATTGCGTCAATCATCGCTGACTGATTGACCATGGAGAACGATCGTTTTCTATTCCATCCCTTCCCTTCGAGCATTTCAAGCACGAATGCATGCCTCCTTGATTTCACGCAGATGGTCCCCACCCCCTTTATCCAGCCCCACCTCCACGCCTATGCTTCTCTTCCAGACAAACTGCTGCTGCCGCTGCTCCAGCCGCTCCATACGCTTGACGGCAGCGGCCCCGGCGTCTGCCTCCTCGTCATCGATCGACGCCACCCTCAACCCCCGAACCACGCTTCCAACGCTGTTGTAGGGCTGTAGAGCGTACGGAGCATCTCGTGACGTCGACCACGTGGTGTGGTTCGCACAGGCGGAGCTGTTCGCAGAAGGACTTCGATGTGGACTCGCCTTCCTCTCATCGACCCCCAACTGCCGCTTCCGACCCCCGTCTAGAAATCAGAGATCGCTTTCAGGAGCGCGTGGAACGTGACGCGCGACGTCGTGGCGGCCGAGTAATGCGCCTTTGAAATTCACGGAACGAATAGCGGAAACGCGTTGGGGGTGGTTGGCGGAGGTGGTGCGTGCCGTGGGGTGGGGCGGATGAAGGAGGAGGGCACGTACGCGAGGCACGCACGGGGCGTACGCACGAGTGCGCTCGAGATTCGAAGATGGTCCGCACCTGTGCATACTTGTGAAGGGGTGGTGGGGGTGGGGGCGCACGAATGAAATTCTAATAAATATTGTGGAGCTACGCGGAGACATGTCGCTCGAAACAAAAGGTATTTGGGATTCCATGTTTGCAGATTTCGATGCCAGAAAATTGTGGAGGTTTGCTGAAGGTTTCTTTTTGCTTTTTTTTTTTGGCGGAGAGGATTTGTAGTACAGCCAATTACTTCAGCACCCGTTTTCGAGTGGATAATTGACATTAGGGCTCAATTCATTTTACGAATATCGTGCCCCTCGATTTTACGGTGTTACACGATATTGCGGTTTTTTGCAATTCTTTCATTTTACAAAAAGAAAATTACATTTTCCGAGCATCATAAACCGAGTGTTTGATTTTTCGAAACTCAGTACGGTGGCATCATATACAGGCGGGAGTCACAACAATATCCCGATGGCTTTTACAATGAATGTTACGAATGCAATCTATAAATATAAATATCACGTTGGGCGAGCGCGATGCGCGCTGCTTGTAAACTCCAATGCGTGCGGTATATTTTCGTTGAAATGTTGACCGTTGTAAAATCAGAGGCAAACATTATGCCGGCGAGAGATGAGGTAAAACAGTTGACTTCCATGCTGCAACCAACTATTTACGTTCTTAACGTAAATTAGTGCGTTAACATTTGCATCGTGTATATCGTTATTCATAATATCCCACGACATGTGCCTAATTGCAGTCCACCGACGAATTTACGTATTGCAACTACCGCGTTCAATTAGATTTTTCGTAATTTACTGATTTTTCCGTTAGTCGAGATTAAGAGAGAATAATACATTCTCTTACAAGCCAATACGGCTTTATCGAGTCACTACCACCAGAATACTGGATTAAAGATTTCAATTTGCCGCAATTTCTGAATAGTCGAAGATAACCATGCATAAAGTTTCACCGCGGCAAAGGTGTATATACTCGATGTACATGTCAAATATTGGTTCGGATGCATTTAATTGTCCGGTTTCGATCACTTGCGCCTATTGTAGAAATGCTGCAATTCGCGGGCGAGCGCGAAGCGCGAGCATTCGACGGTCTCAGGGGGTATGGCGCTTGAGTGAAGCGAAAGCGCAGGGAGCTCTGCCGCCTAGTTACTGTCTTTTCGTGAGTTATTTTTATACACAATAAATCACTATCGACCGTGACTGTTTCCAGCTACAAAACTGATCGGCAAGGACAACTGATATGGACAATACTAAAGATACGCGGAACTACGCTCGTGAACATTCTCGAATGTTAGCCTCTTAAGCGGAAGGTAATACTTCTATTGTAAGTTTTGTACGTGACAATAAGTTAAGAAGCCTTCGACGGAATTTCTTCAGAGCTATTTCGAATTTTCACGAAACAGATTGAAGGAAAACTACAAATTTCATTATTCACAGAAATTCTTTAAAATGAACGTGTTTAGAATAATACGTGTCAACACTGTGCTGCTAGTCGTGGTTTACTTTCGCTGTACGTAGCCCTTTATTATAATATATATCTATTTACTATAGCATTGAGTTATTGCTTATAGTTTCTAGATATTAAAGTAATTATTCATCAATTCTAGACTTGCGATGGTAACTGTGACGTAGGATATTGTCGCGATAAATCAACAAATAAGTGCGTTAGGATTGAGGAAAAGGTGTAACCAAATCTGAAGATAATTTCAAAATTGTAGCAGAAATCAAAGAATCAAATTTTAAACATTTCTTGTAAGAATTATATTAGGAACAATGAATTGTATTTTGAATTCGACATAACCACCTAACTTGTTCCCTAAAACAGTTATGTAGACATTTTAAAGAGGTATATACAAGAGCTCTTATGAAGATTCTACGCCGCGCTGCAATGAACGGTCAGTTTTAGACACCTAAGTCCTGTAGGGTAACGATAAATAGGAAGAGACACTAATTAAATACAACAAGCGCGAGCTCCACTTGCGCTTATCAGAGAAATGTGCTTCCCTACGATCGGACTCGTGGGCAAGTGCGCCCATTGCAGAAGTAAAGCTTAAGGCAAGTGCGAAGCACCAGCATCGGGCAATCGTACAGGGGTTGATGCTTGAGCGAAGCGAAAGCGCAGGGAGCTTCTCCCCTCTCCCTCTCCGTTCTCCAGTCTCGACCATTCTCCACTCTAAATTCTACGTTTGTATGGGATGGGTGTGTATTTTAGGGCACAGTGTGGGTGTCTTCTTGAAAAGCGGGTGGTAAAGGAGGACGAACGCTTCTTCCCTCCTCGGCCTCATCCTCTCGCACTGTTCACTCTCTTCACACTTCGCTACCATCGCCAACGTCCCACGCGATCTCATCCTTTTGCTCGATCGAGCCGCGAATATGTCGGTTCTATTTCACACTGGCTTTCTTTATACCGCTGCGAGAACGTACCGACTTTTCCCTCAAAGTCCTTCACACCGGTGGCGCGACGGTGAGCGAAGGTAGAAGGAAGAGGTTAGCGCAGGGAGAGGAGAACGACGAATATCGTCGTTCTCTCCGATGACAGTTTTTCACAGGCGAGTGCACCCGTGGCTGCTGGATTCGCCACGCTTCGACGCTTCGCTCTCGATCGCAAGGCAACGTCAACCCCCCAGGAAAACAGACTGCTAGCTTAAAAGGGTGGCAACGGCTGGGGGGTGGAGAGGAGGGACTGAAGGTGCGAGGACGATAACTAGTCCGCCTGCGTTTTCTTCTCCAGCTTCTCTTATTCGCTCTTTCAAGAGGAAGAATAATAGAGAGAGAGAGAGAGAGAGAGAGAGAGGAGTGCCAGAAGTTGAAATTGAAATTCTAAGGAGATGTTTGTTGTTGTTTTCCGCCGTTGCTTTTGCTTCTCCTCAACAAGCCAGCAGGTGAACAACTCCAATAAGAGAACTTCAGGATACCAAGGTTCCTGTGATATGGATATTGTTAGGACCGGAAAGTGGTGAATAGAAATTTTCGTTTTTAATTGTATCTTTATTTCGCACAAGAATTTTCTATGAACAATATTCAATGATGTAGGATATATGAAGAGAACTTGGGAATAGCGAGGTTTGTGTAATATTGATATTGTTAGAACTGGTAAGTAGTAAAATGGAATATTTTTTAGTTTTTCTTTGGAATGTCAAGTTTCAGGAATTTAATGTTTATAAAATGAATCGCGGCATGGCAATGTTTGTGTGATAAGGATGTTGTCAGAATCAGGAAGTGGTGTGACTGAAGTGTTCAGTTTTATTTGTAGACTATCTGTGATTTTACATAGAAACGTTTGTTGACAATATTTTGACACTGTAGCTCTTCACATATACTTTACCGTACCGTACCTTTACGGAATATAACGAAGAATTGCAAAACAATTGCAATTTTATTAACACCGAGTGCATAAATTTATCTTTTTCTTATTCGTCATTTGATAATAATGCAGTTCGTATACATAACTCAGTCTACTTTGCTACATTTTTGTTTTGCAAATTCACTGGGCATTCTGCGCATTAGAAATATCCTTTTAGTATTTTTTGCGAATGTCCATTTTAGGTTTCATAGGAACTCGATCCAAGAATTAATTCGCATTGGTATGATATTTTGTATTTCTCAACTGAAAATTGAATTACAGCATTCCATGTCCAAACGTCCTTCTGAAGGGGGTAAATTTCCATTTTGGAAAGATCAAACTTTTATGTATAGTCTTTTTTCTACTTGTAATAAGTTTCTCTCTGCCACAAGCTAAACAGTCTTAAAAGAAGCTCTAAAAATGCCCCTGTCGGGCCTCTACATGACCGCATCCTACGAGGCTTTCGATTAGCGCGCATTCCGAGCTATCGATCGTTCTGGAAACATCTACGACCAATCCTGGGCGGTATAAGAAACAATTGACGATCGGCAGGTCTTCCGATCGACCACGAGGCACAGCACGTGCCGTTCATTCGCTTTGGACTACCTCAAAGCCTGGGTCAGACTAGGCTGGTTACCTGGCACTACCTAAAACTCGTCTAATAGCGTAGTATGAACACATTTTTGTCATCTGTCACGCCAGCCGGTATACATTATTTAATTCGCGGCATGTTGATGCTACTACCAGCTACTACGAGCAAACAGAGGCTGGAAACCAGCCTAGTGTGATCCAGACTTAAGCGACAAGATCATTCATCTGATTCATAACCTAGTTGTCAATCAATTTTATTTTATTTCTTAATTTACATTGGAGTTTGCGAGTCCAATCCAATTCAACTGAACAAGCTTAATTGGCCGTTCAGTCTGCTATGCTTCACACTTTACCGACCGGTGACAGGTTTATGGACATTTTGTCGCCGACGCTCATTGACCGATAGTTTACTAATCGTTTGCCATGGCAACCGATACTTTGTTATCAATTAGGGATACAAAATCGTTAGACTATACTGCAAGCTCCCACATTGACATATAATATTGAAAACAGTATGTGGTCAACGAATGCATCAATATTTTTTGAACTTCTCTGTATCTGGAGCCGAGGGGTCGGTGAGAAGCGCATAGGATGTTGAATCAGAACCGGTCGATAAACTGTTAAGTAGCAACATCCCATTTCTTTGTCACTTTAATGTGACTTAATTATTTACTTATCCCTTCACCTCAATTCAACCAAAACTATAATCACATAACATTATAAAGCGATAATTCCGTTTTTATTAATCAATGTATATTTAGAACTAAATCGACGGTCGCGGCACCTGTTCGTTATTCTTCCCAGGAGAAAACCGCACGCCAGCTCGGAGGATTCTACAATTTCTAGTTCAAGTGAACTTGAAACTCGACAAGGAAATGCCCGCCTTTATTAAAATCCAGGGACCAGGTAATAGGAGATCGTAGAAGGGGTTGAGAGTGAGTAGGGGTGTGAGAGGAAGGCCAAAGTGCATGGTAGAGTCCCCTTTGTAACGTTAATAATTTTATCAGATGGCGCACTACTATATTGACATGAATTATTACACCGTGGAATTCGAGGCACGGGGAGCAAGGAAGTTCCCGTAAGTCTACTCCCTCTGGTGGCATATGATGCAGAATTGGTGGAGAGGTTAAACTTGTTCGCGAGTACTTGGAACGCGTGGCGCAACAATAGATTGTAATTGGGCAAGATGCCAATCGCGTTCCTGTAATGGAATGGAATGCAGTTTTGACGGTTGCACGATTTCAATTGACCCGTGTGCTCGATTTGCGAATAGGCCGTGTAAGGTCGAGCTCGTAGAGGAAACAAGGGGAAATAGAGAGGAGAGAGGAATGTGGAAGGAGAAGAAGAGAATGGAACGGAAAGAGAAGGGGTGAGAAAGAAGAGTGTGCATGTGAAAGTAAATGACAACAATAATACGATGTAACGATGCGATTTATATGAATTTGCTTCGAGAAATTTACCGTAATATTGGATACAGTTCTACTTTGTGAATGGATACTATCTTGAGTGGAACTAGTCTGCGTACGAGAAAACGTACTTTAACCTCACTCTGCGCAATTTAATTTGCATTTAATTTTAATATATAGCTGGAAAATCGTGTGTAACATTCCTCGACGGGCTACTTGTGCGGCGGATTTGATATCTAAAGATTTAAAGTACTACAATAAAAAAATAAAAAGATTGTCGGAGAATTACACAATTTTATTTTGGAACTTTCAACTTGTAGGAAATTTCAAATATATGGTTAATATACGAGGGCTAACATAATTTCCTCTGATATATTCTTAACAACAATTCCCAATCTATTTGTTAAAGTTTCTTATTATGTATGCGGTCAACGATGACAAAAATTCGATCGTTTGATAAATAATCCTTTTAGACATAATTATTGTAATTAAGGTGTTACCAGTAGTTCACTGTGTAGCGATTTTAAGAGTCAGCAGTCCAAATTATTAGCACGTGTTATAGATATATTATTCATGTTTATTACATGACATCTAATTGCATACGTGTTCATTGTTAGAAAAATGGCATTAATGCAAAATCTAAAAACATTGCTTTTTCCATTTATACCGTGTTGTCCCTACTTTTACAATTATGAATTCGTTTCATATTATTATTATTCATTTACAAAAATGAATTATTTTTCGAAGAAAATATTCCTCGTTTAGATCTCTCTTATAATTAGAATATCATTTATTTTCCACGCGGCACTTATGTCATTGTCAATTATCTGGTACTACGAATTTCCACAGAATTTTTGTCGATCTTGAGTTTCTCCTCGGCCATCCCACCCTTAAAAATATAACATAAAAACGTGGTCATTAATCAAACGGGGAATGTGCAGACCCTATGAAAAAGTAAACATATGCTCCAACGCTCCCTCCACTTGGCTTTCCCTTTACGAGAAGCTTGACTTTTACATTCTGAAACGTCAGAAAATTCAAGAGTTCCCATTTCCTTCCTAGTCGTGCTCGGTGGAGCGCAAAAATGGAGATCCCTACTTGTCAAACTCATGAAGGTAAAAAAATAGTACCACAGGAAGAACTCTATTCAAAAATACTGAGCGATTTTAGAAACGAGAATGACGACGATAAAAACAGCAAATTGTAACGCACAATCTTCAACCCCCAACATTTATCTGCGTGCAATTAATTCAGATGAAAAGAAAACACACGAACAAAAAAAAAGGGAGAAGAGTGGGCACGCGAACGAGATAAAATCCCATTAGAAAAATCCTGTACTACGAAAGATGTAAACTTAGAAAAAAATGCAAAAAAGCAACGAAGCGAAACAGTGCGGAGTTATTCGCATGCCAATCGCCAGAAGGTATTTTCCCGAGCAGAGGATACCTCCGTCGATAAAATCCAACGCGCGGTTTGGTGCGAGTTAATTTGCGTTCCAGTTTCAAGAGTATCCAGGGACGTCTCGTTTCCGGTACGGAAGCCCTGTTTCAATATTGATATCGGTGTTTGTTAGCTCGCTACCTCCCTTCACGGCCTAGCGCCGTTCCTCGCAAATACTAATTGAACACCAGGTACGTATACTTTCTCCTATCCTTCTCTCTCTTTCTCGGACCCCCTCTCTTCCTCTCTCTGTCTTGTTTCACCTGCATCTCTTCGTTTCATCCCTCGCACCACCTCTTGCTCAAACTTCGTTAGTGCACGAGGGAGGTGGAGAGAGGGTGGAAGGTATGGCTCAGTAAAAAAATACGTTGGAAGCGGGAGGAGGGAAACCAGAAAATAAAAGGAGAATGGGGGACGAATGTTGAGAACGCAACTCCGGGGCAAACACGCGCGAGCTAGGAGAGTCTAGCACGGAAGAGTTACCTGCGGTTCTTGCAGTCAGCGAGTTCTACGAGGAACTCTTCTCTTCCTTTTCGTTCTTCACCCCCCACTCCTCCACGCAGTGGGAGATCACCGTGGAGACTGATTATCGCAGGGCACATGTTTCGTTTGGAGTGATTTTCGCAGCAAGGGTGCACTGAGAGAAAAGTATATGATATATCTAACTATAATGGCATAGTAATAAAATTATGGTTGGAAATATCATATTTATGGTAAATGTTACCATAATGTCGGTATTAATTACGATAGAGGCATAGTATAACCAACTATATTATGTTTTTACCAAAAATTATGGTTATTTCAACTGAAAATATAGTATGGTTGAAAATATAAAATGGCAAGAAAAGTAACTATTTTATACAGTCAATATTACCAGAATATTTCATACATAGTGATAGAACTAACTTCACATAGCACATTTTACTATACATATGGTAATAAGAACAAAAGTAATAGTTAATAATATAACCATTTGTATAAATCGTTCATTCTACTATATCTTGTATGGTTAAGTGAACTATAAATATATGTTTGATGCCAAATTTAACTATAAAATATAGTGCGATTATAGTAAACCCAACCATTTTTTTCTCTGCGTGTGGGAAGAGGAAATTTGAAGGTATTAATTGTAAGTAAAAATGCATCGTTCCGTAGTCCCTTAACCCTGCTTTATGCTCTAGATATTTAGATGTAAAATGCAATATGAGCAGATTTACATTCATAAACAATGTTTCGATGTTGTCACATGACAATGCTGCAAAGCGTTAACAAGGCACTCATAAAACAGTTTTGGATATTATTTAAAAATGACGACAATTGTATTTGTAAGGACGAGGAAATATGACAAGTAGGGTGTAAACAATAACTCCAAAGTCAATTCAGAACAATTTAAAGTCACTCGTGGTAATATAATATAAATCGAAAAATTTCATAATTAATAGAATGTTGAATACGTTTCGAAAGCAATATAAAAATTTTAACAACTCAACTGAGTGACTGACACACAATTTTTGATTACGCTAAAAATAATAAGAATCATATGTACAATTATTCGTACGAGAAGCTATAAAAGAGTAGAGAATGGGCACCTAACATACAAAGTATTAACATATGGGAAGAGTAAACATTTTTGTATAACAATAAGCCTGATAATTATTTGCTATTATAACCATTGTACCGAAGGTTATACCTACGACTATAATTATACTGGCGATGGTAATCTTTCCGCAAACTCTGATTAGCAGGAAAAAGAAGGGAAGGTAGAACAGTAACATGAGGGAAGTAGTATCAAAATGACGAAAAAAAATGAAAGAGCCGGTGAAACTGGAGAAAGAAGAGCCGTTGCTTTGTAAGGCAAACCTCATTTCATCGTTATATCTCACCCACCCCTTCAGACCTTTTCAAATAATAAATGTGCAGCCATATTTGACGATTCCCATTCTATTCACTTCGTGAGATACTTTATTGTTTCCATCCCTTTGTATCCCATTGAATGCTTTCTTCTTTACCTTGGAATGTGAATATTTCTCTTTTATTTTCGGCATAAGTCTACATCAGCGTAATTAAGAAAATTGATTACATACCACATTAATCCGAGTTTTGTTTCTAGCCAGGACTTCGGGTAGGATTCATTGGAACCGCTTTTGCAAATGACTTGTCGAGGAAATACAAAAAAGAAATGTACTATAGCGTCACACAGTTGCGAGATATCGATTCGTTGCATCACCGTTCAATAAACCTCCCTGTACCGCGAGAATTCAACGAATCCAATTAATCGCGTATCCGGAGAGCGGAGAACTTTTTATCTTAAAATCGGGGGAAAAAAATACTTCCGCATGATATAAATAGAAATGGAAATATCAGGCGTAAATATGAAACGAGCGATTCGCGCGATCTTTATACTCTCATCGTAACCACTTGTCCACCTTCCTGTATGTCACAAACAAAAGATTTATCTCTGTTTTCGCACTCCATCTCTCTCTCTCTCTCTCTCTCTCTTTCTCGCTCTTTCACCTCTTCTACGCTTTATCTTATTCCTTCGGGCGCAATAAACCACCCCGAGCATAAACCTGGCGAACGCGTTCGAGTTGGGAAAATTCGCGGCGCTCGCAATGTCGCCCCCAGTGGCAAGTAGAGAGCGGCAGGCAAAGTCCTTTCGGAATTTTGCACCACGTCACCTCGTTTCGTGACTGCACGGACAGCTCGCTCTCTCACTTTCTCGTTCTCTTTTTAGTTCACTTTTTCGATATTCTTAAGCTCAAAGCTTATAAGTTCTTTTATGATGAATGAATAATCTAATATACATATAATTGATTTCCACCATAATGAACTCACCCAGGTAACATTTTCGTATTATGTCGTTTTCAATTTTATTCGTGTTTTCTGCACTGTTGAATTATCTAGGCCAAAGAAGATCACGTCTGTGAGTAGAAAGAAATATATGTAGAAGAACAAGCAGCATTCGAGGAGAAAAGATTCTAAATAAGTGTGACAAGGGACGGGGCGCATAATAATTTAAGCTGTCCTTTTTTGCGTGCTTTCAGGTACCTCTTGGTCTTAGGCTATCATAAATTAATATTCTTTTCCTTTCTTCTCTTTCTCCCGCTAAAAAGGAGGGAAGTAGCTCCCTGCGTTACCACTCATCCCGAGCATTCACCCCTTCCGGTCTGGACCTTTAAAGTCTGCACTACTGAAGGTCCTCATGCATTTATGCATATCGTGGTAGGCTGGTTTCATCGACCGTGCTCGAGAAATAATTAATTGATAAGCGCGGACACCGGCAAGGAGGCGTTAAATTGTGGGAAGGTTTGGAGAGAAGCGAAAGTGATGGTGAAAAAAAGAAATGGAAAAATAGAGTTTCGTACTCTCTCGTTCCCTTCATAAAGGCACTATCATCTCGGTTACTCACTGTACCCTTTATTAAAGTTTCGTCTCGCTTTCCAGGGATGTAACTGACTGAGGATGAAACTACTCCCAGCCCCATCACCTTACTTCCACCTTCATCGAGCTCGATTTCCGTCGCCGTGGAAAAGGCTGCACGGGTATTCTCGAAATAAGTTCTAGCAATTCACGTCGACTGGTGGCTCGAGTATTGAGAATTATGGAATTAATGTGGTTCTGGAGTGCAGCGGTGAATGGATGCGAAGCGCTCGCAAAATATTCTTTATAAACCTTCAAGTAAGAATTTAAAGTGCCAATTAACGAAGTGCAGAGACATTAAATTAGAATTACCGCGAGAAAATCGGGTGATCCGCAAGAAACAGACAAGCGGCCGATCGAGGGTGGTGGTCGACTGTCACCAGCCCTGAGTGCGGGAAATTCGCGCACGCTCATTGGCCGAGATTTTTCGTTAATAATTCAAAAACGAAGCCTCCTCCGATATTTCGGCAAATGAAAAATTTGTTCACGATCAGCTCAGGAACACCACCATTCCCGGCTCTTACAGTAGTTACGGGACAACATGTAGAAAGGAATGCGCATAGAATTTGGGCGTTGTTAATTGACGATAATTCAATGATTTGCAGAAATAAATTGTCATTGAAAGTTTCAATTTTTACATTAATCAACACGTAAATTCTGATACCCGTGAACGTTAAACTTCTGTATTACTTCTATTTATTTATATATGAGAAATGCCATCTCTTAAACGTTTGAATACGTAGTAAAATTTGTGTCCGTAGTATTCAGAATCTGCTAAATTGTGAAGGGGAGAAAAATTGCATGTAAATTAAATTCCGCAGCTTCTATGAAATGTGCATTTTTAACTAAAAAGAAAATTTCTTGAAAAATAATCCTCTTGAATATCGCCATGCTTTCGAGCAAAATGTTATACTTTCTCGGAATGCTATCATTCCCAGCCGAGAGAAGAAGGACGAATGTTCAATTAATTTCAACAACTTCAATGATACATTAACACAGAACGTTCATAGAAAGCGGGTGGAAAAAAATCTGTACATACATTCAGTTCTCATGCCTTCGAGAAAACATTTCCATGCCTTCGAGAAGAATTTTAATCTTTCTCGTAATCAGTCCGCTAAGTGAGCAACCTGGACATCAGCGTTGCAATGTTATTCCGCGTTCCCATTTTCTGCCATCTGCCCCCTTCACCACCCATCGCATTCCTTATCACCACGGACACGTTGGTGAAGTCTTGTAAAATGAAGTGGAATGGAAAACTGCGCGAGCCGACGGGCAAAAGATGGTGGTGCGAGCGTGGAGAATTTCAAACGAGATCTGCGAAGCGCTCGAATATGATGTTCCACGAATGAGTTTTTTACGACGCGTAGATAGGCGCGACCGGTGGGGAGGGTGAAGATGGAATCAAGAGGTTGAATCAAGAGAGAAGCGAGAATGAGAGAGAGAGAAGGGAAAAGAACGGAAAAAAAAGTAAATAGAAAACCCAAACACGCAGTCGCACGCGCTCATTCCGTTTTCGCGACGACGCGACGACGGGATGTTCCGTATTGCGAGTAGTGTTCTAAAAGATAGGAAAAAAACATGAAAAATTTAAAAAAAACCGGTTTTTTTCGGCTTTTTTTCTTGCCAATTTTTCCGGCAGGAAAAATATGCAAAAAAATATTTTCTGTAGATGTTTAGTTTAATGTTTTCTGTTTTATCAAGATTTTAGCGGGAAGTACACACTCATGCATAAAGGCATAATACAGAACGCAAAAGGAAATAAAACAATCAGAGTCCTTCATTTTCATCGTGGCAATAGAAATGAATGAGGTCTCTGATTGGTTTATTTTCTTATGCGTTGTGCATTATGCCTTTATGCAAGAGTGTATACTCTCCGCCTTATTACTATCATTATTGTGAGAATGATTAGTTAAACGTGAAAATATGTAGTTATAACATGTGTAATAAAACAGAACAAACTTAGAAGTTGACTTCCACTGTTTATTTTTATAATAACAAAATTTTAAATTAAATAACAAACAATATTTGTTACAAACTACAAACAAGTACATATGCAATACATATTTTTCGTTCTTTTCGGGAAAAAAACCGGGTTTTTTCGGTTTTTTTCCATGATTTTTTTCACGAAATGTATTTTTCCTGCTTTTTTAGAACACTAGACTTGCGAGCAACGGACGAGGAAACCTCGCGCGATAAAGTGAGATGGAGAAAGAAAGTGCGAGAGGGAAGAAAATAAGAGAGAAAGGAGAAGCACGTGAAGCCAACCGTAGAGAAAGATGCGGGCGGTAGCTGTGGACAACGCGGCGTCGCCGACGGTTTTCCACCCCCTCTCACCCCCTCCAACCCCTTGCATGCACCCCAATTCCCAACCCCCTCGTTTTCTTCCCGTTTTCCTCGCATTTCTCGCCTCTTGTCAATTCCCATCCCGCCGCTGTCGCCGTCGTCGTCCCTCTGCCAGCAGCTTTCTCTCCCTCCTTCGACCCTCAAGCCACCCCCTCTCGAGGCCTTTCTCTCATTCGCGTGCTAAGTGAGTCAAAAGAACGAGCACGGGCGTCCAATAAATCATCTCCGTCCCGAGAGAGGGAGAGAGAGGAAGGGAGAGAGGAGAAAAAGAAAAGACAACCGTAGGGGAGGAGGGCGAAGAGAGAACCGTTGGGTGCACTTCAGTAAAAAAGGATGGTAAAGGGGGTGGGGGGGGGGGTGGAGGATGGAGAAAACAAGAGAAAGAGAGGGAAATAGAGAGTAGGAGCAGAAACACAGACGCCGCCGGCGGTAATTAGATGTTACTTGGCGACGTCGTGATAATTAGAGCGAATTGTTTCCATCCCCCAACCCCCCTTCCCCTCTCAGTCGCCGCCAAGAGTGAGGAAAACCTGGTAATTATCGGTTCTGCGTCAGACTAACGGCAGGAAGGATGGTGGGGAGGGCTTGGAGATGAGGGTCGCTAGAGGTGGTGAGGACGGGAGGATCGTTTTAAGGAGCAAAAAGCAGGAGATGAAGGCCATCGTTTGGACGACGCCTTACGTTTCGCGTGTCGAGAATTTTTACTGGGTGCGAGAGTGAATAATTGCCCATATATTATATATTTATTACATATTATATTATATATAATATATTACATATTAATATATTACATATATTACGTAATTGTTCTGGAGAACTCCAGAGAGAAAGTTGCGGGACTATTTTTCATTTCTGTTTCATGAAAGGGTTGTTGGGAACGAGAGTGGAAAGGTTTAAAGGGGGATCGAGGTTATTGGGGGTGGCGAGGACAGAAGAATGGTTTTAAGAGGCAAGAAGCAGGATATGAAGTCCATCGTTTGCCTTACGTTTCGCGTGTCGAAAATTTTTACTGGGTGCGAGAGTGAATAATTGCCCATGTATTATATATATTTAATATATAATATATTACATATTAATATATTACATATATTACGTAATTGTTCTGGAGAACTCCAGGGAGCAGGATGCGGGACTATTTTTCATTTCTGTTTCATGAAAGGGTTGTTGGAAACGTGAGTGGAAAGGTTTAAAGGGGGATCGAGGTTATTGGGGGTGGCGAGGACAGAAGAATTGTTTTAAGAGGCAAGAAGCAGGATATGAAGTCCATCGTTTGCCTTACGTTTCGCGTGTCGAAAATTTTTACTGGTTGCGGGGGCGAATAATTGCTCATTCCACCTTTTATCTCCTTTCGTTCATAATAATGCAAAAATGGGAGTGGGAGTGGAGGGCATGCAGGGGAGGGTGCCTCATGCGACAGAATTCCAACATTTACCACATCTAATGCACCATTCATCCATCCACGCCTAGTCATCCCTTCTTCTCTCGGTTACGGAAGTTCCAATAATGCGTGAGACTTTCTACCTAACTCCTCGTTTCATAAAATTCTCGGGTGAAAGTTACGGGACTGTTCTTGAGTTCTATTTTCCGCAAGGCTTGATGGAAAGGGGGTTGAAGAAAGGGGTTGGTAGTAGAACGACGAAGATGTGGTTTCTCTTTTAGCGAACAGGGTGCAGGTGGTGCAGTAAGTGGCGCATGGGATGACATGAGGTACCTGGGGACGTAATTAAACAACAGGTCGGCTAATTATTTTCGTTGTTGGATATTAATATCACTACTTTGCACTTTTTCGTTTTCTCCTTCCTTTCTTGCCAGTGCGCCCCTCAAGGAACGTAAATATTTTACAATGGTACATAATGGCGTGGTTGGTTAAAATTTCAGACCATCAACGGTGCGCGCAAACTAGAAGCAGGATGATAATTATAGAAAGGTGAACTTTCGTTGGGCTTTCGAGATTATGGTTAGGGTTCCTGAATAGGGGAGTCTTGCAGTTTAGATGTTTAAAAGTCGATTATTCGGTACTTACGTCATTTTAAGATAGACATAGGACCAGGTTGGAGAAATATTACAGCCAATTGATGAAAAGTTCCCAAAGTAGTGTATGTTTAAGCAATACAACATTTTTGATTTACCTATTAGACACAAAATGGTATGCACAAGAATGTGATACACTTGTCTCAGATACACTGAACAACTAAAGTAGTATCTTAACGAATCGTTCATAAATTGGAAAAACTCTCGAAACATAAAATAATAATAAGCGTATCTCTCAACTATCATTATGAATCACTCTGTAAGAAGCATAAGGAATACCTAGAAAGTCGACTTCTACGTACGAGTACTACTTTAAGATCTCAAGAAGCTTTCTCTTCGTCGTAAGTGCACGAATCTACGGAACGATAATAATTGTCTGTGATAATTCTTCGCTTCTCCGTTTCTTCATTGATATGTTTCCAAGCGTTACTTTCCGACGGTAAGCGCGTAACGAGAGATACAGAAATCACCCGGGAGGGTGGCTCGAAAGGCACCGGGAAAAGGAAAGTATCAATTGGATCCTTGTTTGAGGATCTCTTTTACGACTTTTCCTTCGACATCTTCCGCTCTCTAGCTGTTAAAGATCGCTTTTCTTGAGCACGCCATCCTCTGCCTCGCGGCGGAGGAAAAAGTAGTAAAAGTCAGGCTGCTGTGGAGCCAGTGATATTCAACCTGGGATTGCGAGGAGACATCGTCGTAGGATTCTTTTACTTTTCACCGCTTTAAGTGAATTATCTTCGGGATCGGAGACCAATTTATCTAGAAGTAGTAAGTACATTTATAAGGGGTCGCGTGAAAGAAGACTCATGAATTTTTTAGTTGCAATTTCATTTATGGACTTTTAAGCATTCTTATTTTTCACTTGTTCTTCATTGTTCCGAATCAAGTATTATGAACGCCGATAATTGTTTAGAAAAAGTTGATCTCGAGCTTGGATAATTGAGGACAAATTATATCTTCAGCTGAGGATAAATGTAGAAGAAGACAGCTTGAAGATAAAAGCTTGAAGAAGACATCCGTCAATACAATCCTAGGGGACGTTTCTTCCTCTTCACTACTTCAGATAAATCACTTTCGGCGTTAACGGACTTCTCCAGAGCCTCACAAGTACACATTTAGAAGATAAATTAGAATTACTCATTGGTTTCCTTTCTGCCCAAAATCATAGTTAAATTAACATAACTTTCTCTCGGCATACATTTACATTGATCGTGAAACAATTTATTGACAATAACTCAAACAGCGAATTTAATAATTAATTTAATGTTCTTAATCGTCATCCCTCTTATGAACGTTGCTGAAAAAAAAAACAAATTAACACAACACTTATCATTCATTATCCGAAATTAATAATTCAGTACCCAAAACTTCTATTTTACAAACATACACGTTCAACTCTCTACTAGCGCTGGGGTAACCAGTATAGAAGGTTGGATACCACTGATCTGGACCAATGAGAGCTCATGAAGAGAGGATAGAAAGGGAGGAGGGAGGTTGAACAAGAGAGCGTTGTTTAGCGATCGTGCGCCAACTCGTGCTCCCTTAATCGGATCAAGGAAGGAAAGAGAGGACGAGAGTCTTCTGATATCGCCGGATATGACAATACGATTTCCGCCGCGGACCGTGTTCCGTATAATCGAGTGTTGCAATCGAGCGGAGTAAGTATGGAAACTCGCCTTTGTCACGGGGGTGGAAAGTGGCCCGCGTAAACGACAAAGGGAAATTATCGTGATCCCTCGGATTTGTTTCAAACGGTATAAATAGTGTTTCGCTTTCTTCGCGGCTATAAATGGCTTTCAACGTAGAGGGGTGCGGAAGGGGGCAAAAGGGATTTAAGGGATGGACAGACGAGAACGAGAAAATGTACTTCGTTAAATGAGAATTTAGAGAATCTAGTTTTTTCGAGGAAAATTCTTATGAGAATATTTATTCGTGCCGCGGTGCAAAAGGGGGTTAACGAAAATTGTAGAAAGTGTAAAATGTCTTAACGTGTGAATTTGGTTTAATGGATTTCTTGGGGAAACACAAGCCAGTGATATTTTATTCGTTGAGTGAAGCATAAGAGAATACAATACAAAATACATATAAACTCTAATGATTAATTAATAGATATTTGACTAACTAGGAATAAAGAATTGTCTTTTTATTGTAAAAGCACGCTATTACTCGACACTAATGCTGGGTGTGACTTTATTTGTGCGCCAGCGCGGAAAGGGAATATAAAAACCTATGAATCTGAAACATTTTATGATAAGGGTCGGATAAGATAAATATGTATGTAAAGGATGGCCAATCTAAAAAATTAAGTCTGTAAGAAAGCTATATCTTTACAAAATCTAAGAGCCTAAAAAGTTAGAATCTATAAAAGTAAATATAAGTGAAGTATTTAAACAGGTGCTAACTTCTCCTTTTTCTGGTACCGAAAATCAACTACCCAGTCACATAAACCTACACAAATTAATAACGACAAATGCAAAAATTTAAATACTTTCAAACTTATTATAGGAACGCGAATCTTCTTAATAATCAATTGCTTACTATTTACACAATGCCAACATTATCAAGGTACCAATGCATACCAACCTTTTTTTTTTAATTGAATGGGTTTTCTCAAAGGAAAAGAGAAACAGAAACATTAGCCATGTAAGAAAAACCCATTTAGAATAAAGGTAACTAGCGACTACTACCTCCTGTCCCTCTTTCTCCTCTCCCTCTTTCTCCCCCCTATCTTTCTCTCTCTCTCTTCTCGACCGATGAACAAACTTGGTAATCCAACCTGTAACGAAAAACAATTTAACTCTACTTCTCCCACTTTACCCACCCCTCCTTCCTACTCCACTCTTACTCGCCTAATGCATCGCGCAAGAGGGCATGCATATTTCAAGTGGATTTCTACAGTGTTCGTACTCTCTCTCTGTCTCTCTCTCTCTCTCTCTCTCTCTCTCTCTCTCTCTCTCTCTCTCTCTCTTCACCGCCCCTCCCTGTCTTTCCTCTTTTTCTCTTCTCAACGTAATTTAAAGCAGGATCGTACTCAGCGTAACAAGGTATCATGCGAACGAACTTAGCCATCTGAAAAGATACAACGTAATCGTAGGTGGTAAGTAGATTGTTCGATTCCAGCTTAAAGGTAGGGGTGGAATTGGCGTTTCAGGTTTTCTTTCGGATAGCAAGAAGTTTGAGGTTAGAAAGTGAACGCGATGGTAAAATCGAAAGATTCGAGACAATCGAGTAGTCAAGGGGATGGAAGAGGTTTGTTCACCGATCGAGATTGAATCAGCTGATCTCAATTTTTCCGTATCTCTCGCTTTCTCTCCTCCTCGTCTCTTTCTCTCTCCTGCTTCTTTTGCTCCTCGTTTTCTTCTCACCCTTCACCGCACGAGGCCTCGTTTTCTCTTATGCCACGTTACGGCTATACTAACCCCCCTGTTGCACGCAGCCACGGGAGCTTAGAATGTAAGTGCGCGAGCTTAGAATGTAGAGTGTGCCGCCTCTCCACGCTGCCAGTATAAACTGTGGCGTCGTTTCGAAATTTTAAAAGGAATATAGAAATGTTTGCCGCGAATTTTGGAAACGTTCGCTTCCATTCTACACATTTACTTGGTAGAAACGTTAATTTGCGTTATTAATTTGAATGCTAAATGAGATGATCGTCGAGTGGAAGACATAGTTGTATTCTTGGAAAGTGCCAGGTTACGTTTGAATGGATATTACAGAGGTGTTACGTCTTCAATAATTAGATCGTGTTTATGAATGAGCACTTCGGTAAGACCTACGATTACTGATGTTTCAGTTTTCATCAGTCTTGCAGTATGATGTCGTTCTAGATACAGATCTAATTTCATTTCTCATTTCCAACCTTTTCAACGGTACATGTTGTCAAAATGAAAACTTCAAAGTGTAATGACAAATCAGCCGGTCAATTTAAAACTAATATAAACATGGCAGTATTTGGTTATACAGAGTGTCCCATACCAACCTACGAGAAATTCGTGGAGACATAGAGTGGCTTGAGGTGAGCATAAAAATCCCGTGCCACAATATCGAGGGGGACATAAAATGGTGATATTTAAGTCGCATCGTTCAAAATGGGACACCCTATATAATGACGAACAAAAATTATACTATGCATAATTACATATGCACCCAATTCTCGAGAGTAAAACGAAATTCTCCTACCCTTTTGAATAAAATTTCCAGGGCGAACCATTAGTTTCTAGATCCAAGGGATTTTTACTCTCCACTAACGGTACATTTATATAAAACAAATTATCAAAACACTCCTCTATCCATATGAGAGAAGCGTCAAATAGCTTTTTCGGGAACTGTTTCGAGCTTTACGCTTTTCGCTCCCGGAAACTCACGAAACAAGCTTCGTCCTCGAATTAATTCCTCCTTTTGCCCGTCCAATCAAGCAAAATTTTAGTTTTTCCCATGTAAAACGATCTCTCCTCCTTCTCACACAGGCATACCTCTTTGCTGGACCATTCTGTTGCGATAAACCGAAAAGGTTGGGAAGTCAAGAGCGGAACATTTTTCAGGAAAAAATATACCGCTTGGCTTTCCCTGCCTTTCCATGCCGCTCCATCCCACGGTGTTAATATTAAAGTAGAATGTCTCGCGATATTACATATGAAATCGCGGGAGCGTTTCCCGTCTCTCGCATTCTCTCGCATCGAACGAAATGAGAATGAGAGAGCCCCTTTTGTCCTTCTCTTTATCTTAAATCTTCTCTCTCTCTCTCTCTCACTCTCTCTCTTTCTCTTACGCTGTTTTTACTTTTTTCTATTTCTCTTCCGCTCTCCCTTCCTCTCGTGCCCACGCGTCAAGCGCAATCCCATAGTCACGCATTTTACAACTGCGAAAGACAGGGACGTATCCTGTGCAGAGACTACGTACGTATTTAACAAAGTATTTTGCTATGCCTCTTGGTACATGGCCTCGGAAAATGTAAGAGAGTAGGTTCACGTTGGAATGATTCCACGAGCTGTTTTTGTTTTCCATTAGGTTTCGAGTTTCCTAAAGCTGCGTCCCTACTCAGGCAACAAAGTGGAACATTTTGTCACCTCTTGTTGCATGCTCTGAAACATTTCCAATTGACGTCGACAAATAGAAACGTTTGTCCACACTGGAGTAACATAATCCTGGTAACATTTGGGCTTTGTTTTGATTTTAGCAGCGACAACGAGTGGAAATCGAGCAAACAAGCGTCCGTATTGGAGAAACATTTGTTCAGTATTCACGTGTCGCCGTATGATTCTGATTTTTCAATGATCTTTACCGCTTCGAATGGGCTTGGGCAACAAGTGGGGATATTTGTCGTCGGGAACAGAAACACGAAAAAACCTGGAGAAACATTTGACAACAAGCAACAACGTTTTCAGAAACATGCAACATCCATCTACATGCAAAAAGTTCTTCATTGATGCCTGAGTGTGGCCGCAGTTTTAGATTGACGCTTTTTGATGCGCGTGTGTTTATAAATGCGAAGGTAGGATCGTGTCTTGCGATTGGTGACATTTCACTTTCAACAGTAATAATTTAAAAAACAAATCTGAGGTTAGTGAACGCTTTGACTGGAATACGCTTCACTTCAGAACAGGGTATCAAAAATAGGCTCGATTCATTCTTGGCTTCAACGGACGCTTCTTCCGCGACGGAATCCATAAATTGCCAGAGAGATGGGAAAAAGTAGTGGCTAGCGATGGACAATACTTTCAATAAGGTATGAATTCATTTTAACGCTCAAATAAATGCGTTTTTCAAGCAAAAAAACGGACCGAATTAAGTTGTACACACAATATTTGTAAACAATACACTGCACCGTAAGCTATATCATGGTAAGCAATGAAATAAAACTAAAATCGATCACTTTAAAGTCTGTACTATCAAACTCTCTCACGAAAGTTCATCATTGCAAACACTCAATTAAACATAAAAATATCTCAGAAACTCTCAACCACGACAATTAGCCATCGCTAATGTACACTATTTAATATTCCTGAGACGCTGAATCCCTGAGATGCACAAAATTATGACGAAAATTAGTGAACTCTTGGAAACACTCGAAGTAGTTTTCGACTCTGGGAGCTTCGAAATGAAATTAGTAATAACGAGTGCCAAGAGAGCGTCCTGCGTGCACCGTTCAGCAAAATGCGTCGATATCTTGCGCAGATCACGAAAGGAAGCTGCGGAGTGGGGGTATTTTACACAGTGGGGGTAGGAAGGATCAGACGGAAGTGGGAAATCGTATCGAACAGATTTCTCGATCGTTCGTCCGCTCCTGGGAAGGGAAGGGACTCGTAAATGAAGTTGTGCGAGCTGTAAAATGGAGAAACTTGAAATTATACGAATGTTTGAGGACATCCTGCTAGGAAGTTGTAATGGAAAATGACGGTGCATATCGTCGTATCGTGCCATAATCAAAGTCGATATCGTCCAGTGGAAAGTTTCCTGGAGCTCGGCAAATTCATATTGGTTGGCACAGCGTGAAGTTCATACACTTATTGCTTCGTAGGTAATTTCCTAGGACTCGATTTGTTACATGCGTTTGTAGAATTCTTTTCCCCCATCGTAAATTTGTGAGAAGGAAGGTGAGAGGTTTACTTTTAATATTAGAAATCATTTTTTATCTAGTAGTCGGTTTACACGCTTTTGCCGTAATTTTTTTTGCGATTGCGGTGAATTCTTATTTGTTTAATAAACATTTTTTAAATTTATTTCAACTTTGATTCGAAGAAATTTAATTCAGAAAAGGGGTTCATTCGAGCTTAGGAACTGTAGGTCGGTCGTATTATCAATCATCATTTTTGTTTGCGTCGAGAAATTTCAATGGCATTGTTTTTTTGCACGTGATTAAAGTCTGACTAAAGAGAAATTGAATTTACAACAATGGCACTTAACCTGGTTTTAGTCGCATTCGCTTCTCCCCGATTTAATATTTAAAAGAAAATGATTTTCTTACCAGCTTACCATCGTGAGACTGCGATAAACACGGGCATATACTCTACACTTTACATTTTCGACCTCGCAAGCGGCACCAAGGTCAACCTGAATAACGCTTTTTTATTCTTTACCGCACCGGTTTACGATCCCGACGCTGCAGTCGTGGCAGTCTTTTGCTGCTGATTAAATTTTCAATTATGAAAATTAAGTTTTACCTCACGCGCGAGCGGACACGGATCAGCAATTTTTTTCGGCCCCGGCTTCGCGCCAAGGTCAAAGCGGGTCTCCTCGAAATCCTACGCGATCGCACTCGAAATTGTAAATTTGTCGGCGCGCGCTGCGAAATTGCGAAAGTTTGAACTATTTAACTGTCGAGGAAATTTCCAAGTTAGACGGTGCGGGCGGGGGTGGTTGAAGGCGCAGGGGGTGGAGCCGTCGGTGGAGATGGAAACGAAGGGTTGGAGAGGTAGAAGCGTTCTGGTAAACGACTCGGGGACAAAAGTGTGGGCTAATGGACGAACACGAACCGCATTTTGCTTGGGAAAGTTAGTACAAAGTGTAGGAGCGCCGGCACGCTTCTCCTTCTTTGCCAAAGACGAATATTTCCCACCCTTAGGCCACCCGGTTCTCCGCCCAAGCTTCGTTTCGCAGTTTATTCGCTCTCAGGTGACATAATTCTATACTTCGATAATGAGACGCCATTCGCATTATTTTTCTTTTCCATTCCTCTTGAAGTTCTCCAGTTTGTAAGGAGACGCGCTCGCGATGAGCGTACTCTCGTGTACGCACTTTACAGATATAAATTGGCTCTGTTATCTCGATCACTTTAATTAACCCTGCTGGTCTGTTCGCAATTGCTATACAGTTGTATCGTACGGGTAACGGTACATGAGTAACAATTGGAAATATAATTAAAAAAATATATAATATGTAAAAATTAAATATGAAGTAACAATACCCCAATATTGAGAAATAAAGTCACCAATGCCTGATAAAGCAAAATTTGAAACAAAAGCACAATTCCGATTTAAATTTTCTGTCCGATCAAATAGACCCGAACAGACCAGTAGGGTTAATATCTTCGAGAACTGCTTATTAAATATTTAGTTTTGTGTGGTTTCCTTGTTTTGATAGTAATTATTGACAATCAAAGGGCATCGTGGCGAATCGTCATTAAGCCTGCGTGGGAGTTGTGGGATATATCCTAAATTACGATAAAACAACACGTGTAATTTGGTGGTATTGATTAATACACTGCTCGAGTGTTTTAGTACGTTGCACGCGACTCGATTGAGGACTGGAATTACGGCAAACACATTTCCACATAGTTCGGTTTTTTTATCTACTGCATAAACCACGTCTCATGGAAGGTGAACGAACGGTTAAATGAGCGGCTTAAATGGGTTTTTTTCTTGAGCTACAAACGCCTCTTATAATGTGCCGCCAACGGGAAACCATTGTGAGGATTTGAATGTGCCGCGTGCCGCGCCGGTCAGAAGATGGAGGCAAGTAGAGAGGAAGAGAAAAAATAAGGAACAGGTTAACGAGAAAATGCAGTCGAACTCGGAATGTAGCAAAGTGAGCCAGATTCAGTTTCTAACGGGACAAAAATCAAATTTTCAATTTGTTTTAATCGGAAAATAATTATTACTAATACTTTAAGGAATGTGTAATGATGATTGATCAGGTGTTCCTAATCCAAATTCTTTTAATCGACATTTAAAAAGTGAACTTGAGTTGAATTTATCCTTTCCCAGAAACAAGATTTACAGCTGTACTTCCATTTTAGCTGTGGTCTCGGGGCAAATTAAATGTTTATAGGCAATGAAGAAATTAATGAAGAAATTAACTTTCCATAGAATGTTTAACATGGAAAAATAAATTTCCAATCCAATTTAATAATATTAACTTGAACTATTCTTATAAAGAAAATAAGAAATAGGTCTACTATACATATAATGTGCTTATCTTTCTTACAGAATAATGGACAAAGTCAACTCATGAATTTGATTATTCTCTTCCTAACCTGAAAGCGTCGTCGAGCTACGAGACTCTGTCAAATGCATTCTATCAATGAATCATCACGTGGCACACTTCTTACATCTGCTCGTTACAAGGAGACGAGAGAGCTTTACAGGCGGCAGGCTTTAACGCCTCTCCAGATAACAGAATTTAATTATCCGTTACACAATCGTAACCGTCGACGTTTCGCGCGCAGGCTCCGACAGAAGGACCGCATGAAATCTCGGAACTCCGTGAGAAGAGGCGTTCTCCGCCTGCCTCTCTCTCTCTCTCTCTCTCTCTCTCTCTCTCTCTCTCTCATGTTTCTCTGGAGTGTCGTTGGGCCACATACGGTCGTGTGCACAACGTAGAAATAGAAGCGTGCCCCGCAACCCCGAGGCCTTTTGTGTTGGCCTGCCTCCCCGGAACGCGAGCGTGTAATTCGCGTTTTGCGAGCGAGCACTCTCTCGTTTCTCTCTGTCTCATCCCGTCTCTCTCTCTCTCTCTTTCTTTCTTTGCCCCTCTCCCCCCTTCTCGTTTTCTTTTTTACAGAGAACGAGAACGAGATAGAGAGGAAGAGAGAAGAGCATGACTCCATCCACGCTCAATCCTTTTTCCACCTTCCTGCATCCCTTTCTTGTTCTTTCCCTCCTCCCTCATTGTCCGCCACTTTTTTCCATCCCTTGGTCCACCCTTGTTTTCGACCTTTCTTGTTCTACCTCTTCCCAATTTTTTTTCTTGGTTCCGGGAGCTGCTTTGGCTTTCGCATTGTTTCCTTCTTCTCTCTCCCACCATTTCTCACTCTATCTCTCCCTTCTCTCAGTCTCTCGCATTCTATGCAGCTTTTTTTGTAGACCAGTGTTTGCCAACATGCAGTTTTACAAGAGCTTGAGATGCACGAGAGGGTGAAGTTGAATAAAATTTGAGGAAGCCCTGGAATATAAGTCTAGTTTTTTGATAATTCTTTGTGAAAGGGTACTTTCAATGAATGTCAAGGACATGATATTCGGCAAGTTATTTCAAGGTCATTGCTAAGACTCCTCTAAATAAAAACCACTTTTTTTAAAATGAAAGTATCTATTTCCGTTATTCTTTTTTAATGGTATCTGGATTTTACGCAATATAGATAACATCTGGGGTTAGCAGGCATAAGAATATTTGAATCGTTGGGGTGGAGCATGATCCAAAACCATTTGAGAAGCACTGCTGTAGGTTCCTGCACTGGTTTACTCATTTTCCACCTTTCTTGTGACCCCTCAAACCCCTCTCTCTCTCTCTCTCTGTTTCTTTCTCCCATTTTTAGCTTACCCCTTCTTGCGGCAGTCAACCCTACTACTATTCCCCATAGACTCTCTCTCTCTCTCTCTCTCTCTCTCTCTCTCTCTTTTCTTTTCTCCTTCCTTCGTCTCACTGTTTTCGTTTTGTTTGTCGAAACGTCCTTAAGCATCGTTGTTGCCCATTAGGGTCTAACGACACCGTTGTGCCAACGAGTGGCTGACTGCTCTCGCAGACCCCTTTAACGCCAACCTAGTGTACCAAACCAGATTTCTACTTTCGTTCCCCTACCTCTTTGCGCTTCTCCCTCTTTCTCTCTGTCACTGTAACCCCAAGTCCAACTCCGTCTCACACCCCGTTTGCCTGTACTCTGCCTGTTCATCAGTGTGACACGTCGCAGGGTCGAAATTGTCGTACTAGGCAGCAAATGCAAGAGGAAGCCAGCAAAGTTTTATGAGAAGCGATGCTCATTAGCGAGAATAAATCGCACGTTAAGTAACGATTTTTCTCCCCGTGATTAAAACCTGGGGAGCAGAGGAAAATTTTCTAATATCAGAAGACACCTATCTACAAATTTTTCAAGATAAAACATCAGGATTCTCGTTGGCAGGAATAAATTGCATTTTGTGTAACACCTATTTTCCTCCCTTCTGTTAAAGCCGAGAGAGTGGAGAAGCTTTTCCATTTTCGTAAAATACGTAGAAATTCTTCTGGTCAAAGCAGGTTTGTCTTAAACGCGCGCTCTGATTTGTAAAAAGAGATTTTAAATGGCGGTGATTATAATAGATGCAGGAGGAATCGAAGTCGGTGTACCGTACAACGACGCAGACATTTAATTGGCTGAATAAATAATAAAAAACATACGTGGTCTTTATCGACTTTAAACAAAATCAGATTTTCATTGTTGTAATACTTGTGAGAAAGGTTGTAGGAAGTATTTTGATATCGCAAGGTCGATATTAAACTACACTGTAAATGATAAACATAAATTTCCTTTTCCGATTAATCGATTTTTCCAATTAATGCGAAGGGAATTGCTGAAATATTCTAACGTTACCAAATAGAAATTTTGGTGAGCAAAATATATTTCCCTTTAACAAGCACTTTTATCGATAAGTAAAAAATTCTACTTTAAATAAATTCATATCGACATGCTTCTAATAAGTTTTAGAAGAATGTGAAGATAATCCAAGATGATCACAGCATTACATTCACTTTGTAAATAAGTATGTCTCTTAAGATTCTACACAAAACTCTTCCTTCCCAAAAAATACAGAAGTTGCAGAACATTAAACATTACACTCACTATAATCCAATAAATAATAGTCCGAATAAAGCACAATACTCTCCGCAACCTTAACAATCACTTCGTTCTTATCCGTTCAATACAGACTTTTTTAATACATGCAAGCTTCTTTAATAAAATTTCAACCAAAATTCATGTTTTCTGCCTCCAACTCGTCAGAGAATGATGTTCAACAATTAACTAATTCAAATGGACAAAGTCAAATGGCCTAATAGCCACTATGGTGAACCAGAGAGCCGCATGAGAGGATTGGAATCGAGCATATGGAAAGGCGGGCATTAAATTCCCGCGGATGAAAATATGCGAAATATTTCTCTCCATCTGTCTCTTCTTCCTGCCGGTTCTCGGCCACGAGCGCCTTTGTACCAGCATTTGCACGACAAATGCGCGTAAAACGATTCGGATTTAACCCTTTTCGTTTGTTGGGGTGGGAGAGGTGTGGGCCGAGGTGTGCGAAGGGGTTGGGGTGGAAGGTTATGCGTGCACTGCGCACCCGCATTCGCACATTAGCCTGTTGTGTGTACGTGCGCGCGCGTCTCTCTCTCTCTCTCTCTCTCTGTGCGCGCGTGTGCGTGTGCGCGCGCGTTCGGTTGCGCGTACAAATCCGATTCATTCGCGCGGGAAATGCACAGTGAACCGGAAGTGGCCTCTAACTATTGGGTCCGCCACTCTTCTCATCCTCAATCCTCTCGTCTCTAACGCCACCCCGACCCCCGCATACTCTCTGTAAACTGCAAGAGGATAAAGTCCTCGAGGGTGGCTTTGCGAAACGATTCAAAGAAGCGCTCGCCGTTTGACGCGCTGAAAAGTTTTTGAGCATCCCACCACTCCTACACCATCGCGTTTACCTTCACTCATCCGAAACGGAAGGCACGCGGAGGCGTGAGGGCAATAGTGGTGATGGGGTGGAGAGGGAGACCGAGAAGGCTGGAAGGGCGGTTGGGGTGGCTAGTGGCTGCAAAATCAAAGGACCGCCACGCGTACAGCAGCAATTTCCATTCTTCGGGGTAATTTCTCTCTATTTAGAGAGAAACTCCACCCCCTCGTCTTTCGGCCACAGCTTTGTTCCTCTGTAGAAGCACGAGCGTGAGTTACTCCATCGCTGGGCTTACCTTCCGTGCTTGTACATACAGTTCAATCGTGGAAATCGTCGATTTTCATGCGAGAATTGAATTAATTGAAATTGATCTCTTCAAAGTCGGCCACAATTGGTCGATCTTCTTGTAGGATGTTACCAGGTGCGCGTTACTCCGTCAATGGCTACTTCTTTCTACTCGAGGGAAATGTGGACTTTCGTGTAAGGAATCGTATTGAAATGGATCGATTGAATATGATTGCTTGAAGACTGAGTAATTGAAAAGGTCTTTTTTTGTTCAGAGTAGAGACGAATTACTGTTCCGCTTGATATTGTACCCGAATAGTTGAAATCAGATTTTCAATTGAGGTTCAATTAAGGTTCTCGTCGTGTAAGAATGAAATAATTGAATTCATTTACTGGCTGTTGAATCATTGAAAAAATGGCACGTTTATACATATAGTACAAAAATGATTGCTTAGCAGGAATTGAATTTTGCATTTTGCAATCGTACTGCGATCAATCAAGTATGTAAGATTGACTAATGTCGATTAATGTTGATTATAATGTTGTTTAAATAGACGCTTACAATGCCATAATAAAAAGTGATGAATTTATTTTTGCTAAAAGCTGTCTGAAAAACAATCTCCTTTAAAACGTCTATGTACACTTAGGTATTCAGGATTTCGAAACACTTAGGTATTCTTGGCTTCTCGCACATTTTCATTTAAAATTTTTAAGCTAGAAGAATACAGAATAAATGATTTTTTTAAATTACATACTCCTGGGTCATTACGGACCGGTCTATTTTTACTTTTCTTGCAAAATATTCGTAAAATAACAAAAGGGAGGTATGATCGGAAAAGCAATGGAGAAACATTAATTTCGAAGGATATAGATTTCGATGAAATGGATTCTACATTAAACCGAGCGTGAGAAGACCAAATGAAAGCGCAAGATTTAAAAAGCTCGATGGCTAATTACGCTCAGCATTTGTATGTTCATTTCAAGCGCGATGAAATATTTCGGACGTCTCTCGTGGCGACGGCCGCATCGTCAAATATTTCGATTGTAAATCATTCGCTCTCTGATGGGCATATTACAATAATCATTTAGTCATTTCTCTCTGTAGAAAGCTAATAATACATTACAAAATCAATATTTAACATTCTCCTTATTACTGAAAGCCAGATTATTATTCGTTTTACTTAAATTACCCCCCGTTTCCTTGTCACCATGGTCCGCAGAAAATATCAAGATATACTTTTTTTTCTGGAATAATGTCAAATCAAATGTTTCATTAAAAACGGGGTAATGTAAATATTGAAACGCGAAGTATCCCACGACACGAAATGGCTAATACTCACCGTTCTTCCTTATTTTAGCCCTTGAATCTAAGAGCGGACAAATATTTACCTCGTGCAAATTTCGTTTTAATAAAATCGTAGTAAATACTGGCACCAATATTTGCATCATCAATGCTACCAACATTATCATAAGTAGATCAGTTGTCTCACATGCTTTACTTTACACGTACGAACACACGTACAGCCGCGATATTTAACGGTTGTATTTAGTGTAGAAACATTAATATAAAAACATTATTGAACATAGAAAACTTTCATGTTCACAATTCACCTCTTGAATCTTCCGCAAGCTCTACAACCATCATAAGGATCCAGCGTAGTCCACTCTTTCCAGTCTAATCTTTCTCGCTTTATCCGAACATTCCCCAAGGTTATCGCAATGGAACAGATTTTCTCACCACCTCTCCTCCTCAGTCATTCCACACCTTCGGACGATCCCTCTCTCGAGTGGAGCTACCCAACGTAACCTTTGGATTTACGTTCCCTCCTTGCAGGGAGGGCACGCGGTGGTCGACGGTGAATCGAAATTTCATTAATCTCAGTCCGTAGGGTCTTTCTTCTTCCTTCTTCCGCGTTTTCGTTTCTGCAGACGGGCCGTTCGGTCTATTCGGGGTGCGCTAGGGAGACGAGGAGGGTGAGATAGGTGGAGAGGAGTACTCGCTGCTATCTGCAGGTCATCCTTTCCCTCGTCGACGTGATTGCTCTCCTGCACCACTTTGCTTCGTTGTACCTCTGGCCCTCCTCCTCCTTTACCTCACTTTCCTCCTACGTGCCCTCTTACCCTACCCTTCTCCTCCCTTATTTGCACCACCCCTTGGAGCTTCTCTCACCCCATCTGTTTTTCTCTCGTTTCCTCAAACCCCTCCCCCTTGACTTCACCTGCCCCACTTCCTGTTTCTCTTAAATCCTCTCACTCTTCCTTCAGCTTACTCGAGCTTTCTCTCTTTCTCCTTTACGCTTCACAGATTCGTTTCGTATCTTGCTTCATCGCCTTTCTCGCGCTTCCACTCACCCACGAGCTTCAACCCATCCTCAACGACCAACTTTCCTCCTCCTTTTCACCATTTCTCTTCTCCATCCCCTTCTCTTGCTCACAGTAATTGCAAAGACAAACACTCGAGCGAATTTCTTATGCAGCCTGCTGCGCATACAAATGATGTGTTTAGAGATCTCTCCGCTTTCTCTCTCTCTCTCTGTCCCTCTCTCTTTCTACTTCCAGGGCTTTTACACCTCCTGTCTATCGAGTATTTTAGGACGGAGGTGTAAGAAGTCGGTTCTGGGGGTGGATGAAAGGGATGGATGAACAGGGATGGTTAGAGAATTGTGAGGGTGGATGGAAAATGATGGCGAAGAATGTAGAATGTTGAGAATGCATGGAGAAGAATGATGAAAGAACCAGGACAGTATGGGTGGATGGCATGGAATGGTAAAAGAGTAATTCTAATTTTCTTTGGTCACCTCTTTCTTCTTTACCATTGATCCCTGCCTCCTTGTCCGCACCCCACTATCGAGAAACACCCTTCAACTCACCCTTTAAAATTGTTGCTTTGCTCCTTTTAGCTCTTGTCTGATTCATCCAGTAAGTTGTACCTATTTCCATTTTTCCTCCTTTGGCACAAACAGCCTCCTCGTCAATAAGTTTTTTTTTTCTTCCTTCTCTTGTCCGCAACCTAGTAATTTAATAAAATTCCTAATGAACGGGGTAACCGCCTTTCAATGCTCCTTTTGAATTGCCGCCGTTAAGGCTTCACACGCTTCCTTGTCCATCATAAATTGAAAGCCAATGAGCGAACGATGGCAATGGTCTTTTATTAGTTGCGATTTGCTCGCGAACGAATGGACTGCACTGTTGAAATGAACGTTTTCATCTGGGGACGGAAGGCCGGAGATCGAAGGGACCGAGAGAGGAGTGGGGAAGTACCTTCTAGACGTTTTCAATTCTTGGAAGAAAGAATTTTCATGGAATCGAGAGTCACGATACCTCCTATCGATATTGCTACCATCCACTCTCGACTGAGGCGTATTTCATACCTTCGTAATTTTAAATCAGGTGAAATTGAAAACGGACAATTTTTTCTGTCCGAAAAGTATTTTTCAAAAAATGTTCTTCATATGTTTCTTTTGAAGTGCCATGATTTGCTCGTAGATGACATTAGGGATACTTCTCGTATGAATACGTTTTCGTCTAATTAGAAGAATGTAAAAGTAAAAGCAAGAATAAAAAATTATTTCCGGATTTTCAGCCTTTGTGTAGAAAATTAGTGGGAGAACAGACGAGCGGAGGCTTCAAAATGAAAAGTACAAAATTCATTAATATCCCGGGCGGTGTTAATTAATTAAGCACTGTCCTATATGGCTTCGCGAAGCCTACTAATGTATCGCAGACTACAAAGTGTAATTGTTCATATAGGATGGTTTTCAACTACCATACAACGGTGAGTTGCTCAGCATCGATCTGGCAATCTACTACACGAATAATATTGGATTTCAGAGCCATTTTCTACGTCCTGGCGACGGAGAAATAGAATACACCGTAACAGGCTTTACACGTTGCTTTTGCAGACAATATAAAATGAAGAAATAGAAATATAATTTAAACAATTAAATCTCTCCAATATCACCATCGATAAAACGCTTTGACATATCTTTCCATTAATTCTACCATCCGTATTACTTTACTTCCTCTTCATACGGCACATAAAAATAATTTCCACCATTATCCCTCAACAATTATCCAATTACCCTTTCTTCCAAACACTTCACCGACCCCAATTCTCACCCTTGGTTTTCCGACCAAGATCGCACGTCCCCGCGAATTAATACACTCGGTTTCCACACGACCCTCGTGTAAAACCCTCGTCCTCTCCCTCTTCACCAACGAAACTTTTTTTCCCGACCGAGGACGCGGCTCTCACGGGCAAACTCACCCCCTAGGAGGTTGGCTAGCAATTGATTTCAGATCACCGTGTCCGGGAATTAGTCAGGTCACCTGAACGTGCTCGAAATCCCTCTCGCGTTAATAAACTCGGCATTAGACGGCCGGTGCGGCCATACGGGCCAACCCCTTACCGGAAATTCCATGCCCCCGATGAAAACGTTGGCGCGGTCCTCCCGTCGTGGAAACGGTACGGCACGAAAATATCGTCGCGCGGTGAAACTCGCCTCTGTATCAATTAACTGCACCATCGAGCTTGTATCTGGCGTGAGCCATCCCCGACCACCACCGTTTTCAATGTGGCCACTCGTTCGCGTATGCCACCCCCTGCCTACCCCAACCTACCTCTCCACAATTATCGATTCCAAAAAAATGAAACTTTTTCGGCTTGGGACTGCAGGGGGTGGTGGTAAGGGGAGTTGGAAGGGGTTGGAAGCGAACGGAACGGGGACGTCGAGCGCATCGTTAAAACGGACGAGTGAATTGCGCAAAAGTGTCCGGAAATTTCATCCACCCCCCACGGATCAACCCCCGACGTTTCTCCCTTCAACCCCAGCGCATCGTTTGGCACCCGCGAATCATTTTTTTCCCCGCGGCACTTCGAACCCGCTCGGCATCATGACATCCTTTTTTTTCGCGCCACTTCGCTGGCTCCTCGCGTTCTTCCACCTACCAACTCTCTCCATCCCTCGTAGCTTCGAACACGCTAACACCAGCGCATTCACGCGAACAATCCTCGCGGGCAACGAGGATGCAGATTTTCAACGCCGCGAGAAAAGCCACCCCACCATTATCCACCCTCATTCTAACTATGGAACATTGATCTTATTTAAATACATCGATGCATTTGATAAACACGTTGACTTTGATTAGTTGGAGAGAGTAGAAGGGTAGGTAGGAGATAGGAAATCTGTTTTGTTTAGAGATGGGTGATACATGTGAGGAGAGAATGGCTCGCGCCGTGCATTTCGAAATAGAGGTATACAGCGTGTTTGTGGGTTAAAGGACAACGGCGTTGTTTAATAATAATAATAACAGTGACAATAAACACAATGATAAAGGTGAAGGCAGCGCAATGGCATTGATCGCCTGACGATAGCAAGTACAGTAGAACCTCATGTATGCGCACATGTCGGGGAACGTAACAGAACGCACAATTAATAAGTTCCGATAGCAAATGTTCACTTGTTACACTATAACTATTCTTATTATTTAAACGACAACAAAACACAGTATTCGAGGTGTCTGTGTTTCCGACGATGCCCAGTTACTAACTGATTTGTATAAACGACGTGTCGCTGTATCTCTCTTCAAAAATTATTGCGAATTCTTAAAGAAGACGTATGACCCTAATAAACTCGCAGATGCACCCTACAAATCGAACCAATTTGAAATCATGCATTGAGGTTATAATGAATCTTAACCTACGGAGAAAACAGCAACGAATATAGTAACTCGAATCACTACAATCTGACGGTTAAAGAAACTTCCTAACAATTTGTCAATTCCTCGTGTACTGACAAATTCGTAAGCGACTCCACGTCCCAGATTGCAAATTGAAGATACCATAAAAAATTCTGCACTAACTGGAGCTGAGAGGCAACAGGAAAGAAATGAACAAACAACAAATACTATAAAATCTCGTAGTCATACGCGGAGCGTCAAGCAATTTAATCTCCCCAAGCCCGCAGCGACGTACTATAAAAATACCATAAAATTTGTCAATAATATGGGGAGAGGGCAGGAGGGCAAAGAGGGGGCGGTTTAAAAATCGTTCGCGAGTAAACGCGTAAACGAGGATTGACGTTGGAGAAACGGAGAGGAGAAAAGGGTGGAGGAGAAGAAAATAAAAAGGAAGGAAAAAAAGCACACGCGATCAGATTAAATTTGACGTGACGCTACCGGTATCGTCGTAAAATGTATTTCCGCTCGGCGAACGCGCGAGCGGAGATAATGGAGTAGGCGAATGCCTACCCCTACCAATCGCGTGCGTGAGCGCACGCGCGCGTTCATGTGCCCCGCACGAGCTACAAATATTTGCCGCGCACGGTGGAGCGCCTCTATCTAAATATCATCGCCAGTGATGCAAAGGCAATGCGATAAATCGAATGGGTTCTCTCCTATAGAGTAGAAGGTGATGGTAGATTGGTAGAAGAGTGGGGAGGTGGGGATCTCTTCCACTACCGTTGCGCGCATTAGCCATTTAAAACGTCGTTTAACGCGTTTGTTTGTTTACCCGCGCATCCCCCGTTCGACGCATATGCATGGCTATTGGTGATTGTATGCATCGTCGAATACGCAGAATTAATGTGCCACCCGGTACATTCATGATTTGCCGCTAACGTTTTTAACCCATTCGCTGCCAAGCCTATATTACATGAAGTTATTCCCATTGCCATTTGTATTTTAAGTGGTATCGTTTACCGAAGTTATGTTATTTCTTGGTAAAAGCCTGTATGTTATAACATTTTTAAAGAAGGACGAGTAAACTCGTCTTGGCAATGCATAACACCCAGCCAAAGACGAGTATACTCGTCCTTGGCAGTGAATGAGTTAATGTACATCGACCACGCTCTTTACTTTAGTTTTCCGGTAACGGCTTTCTTGTATTTATCCGTATTCCGCAGTGTGATTTTGCAAACCGAATATGTAAAAAAGAAATAATTGCTCAAACAATTTGTATATTTAATGAACTAATTTATTGGCGATTTTTCAGTTCGACATTTCTAGGGTTTGTAATAATAGCATAGCGATCTATTGTATTTAATAGAACACGTGATATCGATGTTATTGTTAATAGGCTTGAATGGAAATTGTAGCGACGCGTTGATTTGGTTTTTAATTTTTTGGGTTATTAATATTGCCATTAGGTGGGAATTTAATTTCTGTTTCGTAATTAATTTGAAGTTTCTATATGTGGAATAAGGAGCGATTCTTTTGTGATTGTCTATTTGAAATTAATGGGTTAGTATATTCATAATTGTGAGGTATGAATGTGTGTGTAAGCGTGCAAGGAAGAAAGGCGTGAAAAAGGGAGGGAGAAAAGGAAGGGGTTGAAGCTCGATGGAAGGAGGACGATTATTAGTTGGGCTCGAGACGGCCACTCAATCATGGAAATGAGAAGTGACCAAGGATATATCTGTATAAAAAAAAAACGAGCGAGCTGTCCAAAATCTATCTGTGAAGTTTCAAGCCGTCGAAAGGCCTTTAATAATATTATAGTAACAAAAGGAAATCTCTCTCTCTCTCTCTCTCTCTCTCTCTCTCTCTCGGCACATAAGATAAGTTACTAATTTTTACACACAGACACAGACGCTCATCGCTCTGATATTATTTATTCTTGTATACGTCTCATATTCATTTGTAGTATGAATTACTAAATGCATGACTACCCTATGCTTTTAATAAATAAACGATATATGCTTTTGCTACATTTTCAAAAAATTGGGTAAGCAGACGACTCGCAACATAAATTTCTTCGTTAAGAAGACTCCCGTTACATCTATTAGTATACATATTCATACATTCCTAGACTGATCATTATCGTACTAACTGTCTCATAGTACGTGCGTCGGTCAGTTGCTATAATTAATATTGTACCTCTTACCTCAGTGGATTTCCTAGAGTTTCATAAGTAACTATCGGCGATATTGATTTTAATTTCATGTTTTGCCCCCGTCGATCTGCCATGTACATTCTAACTGTGCGTCACGTGTGCATTTGGTGACTTCACCAAGTCGAAATAATTGGTATTCGTATCTTTATTAATAAACCGACATTTAATTTCCAACGATGCGCACAGATTTCATTTCACAGGCGATCCAGCGTAGAACGGAATTCTTATTATGGCCACCGTTTGGCATTCGATTCTGCCGCCATAGAAATATAATTGGTATTAATAGATCTCTCTGGCCTGGCCAATCCCGCAAACTGGAGCCGTTAATTTATATTTTAATTTCCCATTTGGACGGATCGCTTGATATCCATCGGTGCGATTCAACGATTCGTAACGAGCGCATCCGCTCCTACCCTCGCCATCGTGTGGAAAGTCCCGAGTGACGTTGTTGCGAAATAAATCCGCGCGAAACTTCCGTCGCGTTTGCGAGACTCGATATCGGGTAATCCTCGACATTATCCGCTTCCACGTTCCAGTCCCCCGACCGTAACACGCGGCTGTAACGAAGTTTATTCTCCAAGCAGTTACACGCATTGTGGGGTGTGAGATGTATCCAGGTACCGGGAGAATCCTGAGGCGAACTGATAGCGTTAATTTCGGTGACGACTCGGCGGGATGACGGCTCTTAGCCTGAGCTGCGTGGTCGTGTAAGCGTTACGTCATTCATGCCAGGGAAAATTAATTTATTAACGGCTTTGTGCTTACGTGTGTTGCCGCAGTACCGAGAACTGTTCTAGCGAGAGGAGCAATTCAGAACTAGTACTCGCCGCTTGCTTGGCCATTGTGATAGTCTTGGAGTTTGCTTTCTTTGTTTGAGATTACTTGGAAATTAATTGAAAGTTTCTTGCTTTCTGATAGAACGTTTTCCTGTCGTTGATTTTTAATATTCGTAGTATTAGTGTTTTTTATATTATTTATATTATGTTTAAACTTTTTGCCTTGAAATGTTTGTTAAATTTTTCAATTATTTTTTTTCCATTTTTCGATACTAATAATTGTTGAGAAAAAACCATTTTGCTCAGTTAATGTTTTTCTATTTTGTATACTCGACAGTAACAGTGATTTTCCATAGGATTGTTTTTAAACTGTTGCAGTGTGTATTCAATTCTCGGTGAGTGGTACGTTTATTATTAATATAAAACTGAAATTATTATTCATGTGAAACTCAAAATCCGTGTATTAGTTTATATATTCTATGCATTTGAAATATACCAGTAGTCATTTGTATTTTATACATTGCCTTGCAAAAATGTAAAGTTGCTTCAAACATCCTCTTCAATTCACTGCATGTGCCATAAAATCTCCTTAAATTTAAGGGTATTACCTCAGTGTTAAATTAATGACAATGTGCTTCAAATTTTCGCTTATATCGAAATACGCGTTTATTTTCACAGTGAGTTTAACCATTCGCATGAATCAGTCGCTAATGCTCTTTATGGAAGTTTCGCAGCAGTCAGCATCAGCCAAACTAAACAGCAATTTATATGCGAGCAGATTATTATGGTCACGTATAAATTATGAAATTGACAATAATTACGGGGGACCGTGGTGCATGCCGCCGTGCTGACACCAGGAGTGCATGTCGCGTCAACGATGTAACATCGCTAAAAACCACCACCAATTATCCAATTGCTGATCCCGAAAGTTACATTAAAACATTCAATATTCTCACCATTAAATGCGCCTCTTACGGTAAAGGAACGAAGGCCTAGAATGTTCCATCGAACTATCACCTCTTTCTTCCAACCTTTATTAATTTCCAGATAAACAGCCGATTAATTTGTATGGATTCGTATTGTCAATTCGGCGTTCGGAGCTCGACTGCCTATGGGCCTATCACATCCTGTATACTCGATGTACATGCCAAATCTTGTTCGGATGCATTTCAACGTTTTTGCCATAATACTGGATTAAAAATTTGAATTTACTCCATTTACGATTTGACAAACTTTCAAACTTTGGAGTGTTTGTCACGGTACATACATATATAAATGTATATCTCAATTTTTGTGCGGTCCCGATAAGTATTACAAAGGATATTAATTTTTTCATTTTGGAAAACCTTGTGCGAGCACGAATCCTGGCCTTTACTTAAACCACACTTTTAAACCTCACCTTTACCGTGCGCCTATTATTGAAATGCTGCACTGCGTGGGCGAGGGCAATGCGCGAGCATACCCGGCCATCTCAGGGAGTTTGGCACTTGAGTGAAGCGAAAGCGCAGGGGGCTCTGCTCCTTTGTTTAGTTATAGTAAATTTCAAATAAAACGCTTAAAAGCTTAAAACCATTGGGAGTTGCTGGTAACGAAATTGAAATATAATTCGGATTGCAAAATAGTGAAAAAGGTTTTAATTCGTTTAATGAATGCATCGTGAAAGATTACCGTTGAAAATTTCAGCAATTTTTACTCGAACTAATTTACAAACAAATAACACACTACGCAAGAAATTTTATTGAAGTACACTAATTTATAAAAAAGGGGAACCGGGCGAATAGTTTCTAATAGATTGATCAAGATAAGGAAAATAAAAATCACGTAACAAAAGATTATAGCGAATTTATAGGGTTTACCATAATTCTTCGATGAGGCAAAACGATTATTATTCCTTGATATCGTACTGTCAGACAACAAATGACAACTTCCTTCCAATTCACTAGCATTACATTGTAAAATTTCTTTTTCCATAGAAAATGACAACAGGCCCTCGGAAGTATTCGAGCGATTAATGGCACCCCTAAAAATCAATTATCAACAATTTCCTACGCCCTCCTTTAGAATCTACGGATAATTTTACGAGCCCTTAACTTCCGACCCTTATCAGACCTCGCCCATGGTGCACGTCACGACCACACCATCGTAACGTCGACGTTCTCGTCGTCGTAACGGCGTCGCACAGACTGTCCGCCCACAATTGAAAAAGCTCACGCGACATTCGCAGAGGAATTTATCGTCGGTTAGCATCGAATTTTTCCACAATGAGCCACGTGGGTAAGAGGAGGGAGGAATATGTCAGCGCTGTTGAAAACTTCCGTCACGTTTTGTACCGTGAATTCGATCGCGTGTGTTTCGAGCGTTCATTCCTTGCTTGGTTTCGTCGTCGTCCCGAGCATCGCATTTTTCAAGATGTCGTAAACTCGTCTATTTACGATGGCCATGTTCGTTTATGCGAATTACCAGAAGGGGTGGAAAGGGGGTGGATCGTGAAATAGATAGTCGTCGAGGTGACGCAATATTTTTGAAGGGGTATCTTTCAAAGGTCTGGTTTCCTAGGAGTATTTTAGATTTTTTCCTTTTTTGGGAAAGTGAGTGGACAATTTTAAAATTGTTTCAATATTTACTTCGACTTTCTCTGTTTCTAGAAAACATTTACAGCAATTGTGATCATTTGTGCGGGTTGAATTTGAACAGTCAGGCGACATTTTAAATGGAACGCTTGCTGTTCTCGTTCTACCTAATTTTCATTTTGCACAACAAATAATTGAATCACAGTTGACTTAAAAAAACCATCTGTCAGTTTCGTTTCAGAAAATCGTTGATCAAATTTATATGTAGATACAGGCCAAATTTGAACTTCATATTTTGATTAAAGAAAATAAAGGTTCAATACAAGCAAGAGGGAATCCTAACAATAAATTGTATCTGTTATCTCAACATAATAAAATGTATAACACTAACAAATATTTCAAATTCAGCTGTAATTTAAAACACGCTCGTCAAACATTTTCAGCATGTCCATTAAAACAAAAACAAAAAAAACTCACGAAAATGACTCGGAGAATAACAAATATTTGTTTTAAGTAAAAGAACCAAATGCTTTTTGTTATTAGTGTTTCTACAAATCTTTGAATATAACAATCACACGAAACTAAAGTCATCTTACGTCTGCCGATACAACTAAAAGGTACATGGAACCAAGAATGTGGCGAAGAGTGGAGCGTATGGAGAAAGAAACAAAAACTTCGGCAAACAGAACGAAGAAAGAAAATTTCTCGCGTAGAAATTAAACATCATTTGAAGTAACCAATGTCATCTGTCAATACACCCTGAAGCCAACTTCTCGTCATTGGAAATCCCTCAGGGGATGAATTTGTGAATCGGAAGGATTGATGAAGTCGCAGGGGGTGGGAGTGGAGCTCAGTCGCGTTCTTCGAACTTCCGTCACGTCGCAGGCTGGATCGTTTCGAGTCGGGACATTATCCCTGCTACGAAGCTTTCCACCCCCTCTTATCCTCTCCTCTTCGCACCCCTTACCCACCCCCAGTGACTATCTTAGAAATCACCGTTACGTGCCGAGCACAGAAGTCTACGCATTGAATCGTCGAAAGATTCTTCCGCGGGTGAGCGTGGAAAGCCTGATTAACGAGCCGCGCGAGCGCAATCGAATGACCAGTTTAAGAAAAAAAAGCACGGTGGAGATTGTTTGGAATTTTCCATTAAAGGGTACGTTTCGATTCGCTCGACCATCCTGGAGAAACACACTAACCTACGGAATTGCAGGATTTCACGAAGAATATATGGGATGGATAATATTTCGCTCGATAATATTCGGATAGATAATAGATAATATAATATAATGCGCAAGGAAAATCCTATAAGATGCAGTACATCATAACGAATTACCGTGATTAAGTGGAACTTTATAAACTCCGGAAATAGCTTGACAATCGCATATTACAGTTCTTTATGCTCTTGTTACTTAAACTCGGTTCTTCACGAGATTTTGAAAAAGATATTTGAAACCAAGAGATAAGATGCTACAAGGTACTCTTTTCATATTCACTTAACAGGAAGGAAGTAAAAGTTTCAGATCTGTGTTAATGATGTTTTTTTCGATAATCGACTTTACTTGAAAAGGGCGCTTCAAGAAACATGGAATAATTTTCTAAGAATATTAAAGACATGATTTACTGACTATATCTATATCAATTTGTTAAGGCTTGCAGAGCCAAAGTGTATAAAAGAGATGGAAGCAGCATGTGTAGCATCAAGAGAGAAAACAATCAATCCCCCTTCACGCGGCAAGGAAGTAGTTACCTGCTTGTCAAATTGCGGAACCGTATTATGTAAGTGAAAATAACAGAAAGTGTTATTTGAAGTTTAGTGAAAAAGGCTTTATTACAAAGTTATATGAATAACAAACTATTGTATACAAGTGAAATTGAAACAGATAACAACGGATTTTTCCTTGGCAGAATATGAAGGGACGATGTGTGTTTATCTTGTCATTTCAAAATGTTTTCCTTGTTTATGGATACTAGCTTGATATCGAAGCTTTATGGAGCTTATTACACAACAAATTTCTTGACTATTTTAATGTATTTCGATAATTGAGTTATTAATTCGTTGTACTAACAAGGGAAACACCAGAAATTCCTTTCTCGGAATTTGGCCTGCAAGAAATATGTTGTAGTTTGGTACCTCAAGAAACCCCTTCGGATTAATACCAACCAAGTAAACTTAAATTCATGACCCCGTAATATGTACGTCCAACAGTAGCACTCGTTAATATAATTCAATTGGACATTCTAAGAAACGAGTAAAATTCTTCATAGAATTATGTCATGGTGCTTTTGCATTTTATTGTTAGATACTATCATCGTCACTCGCCTGCTAAGGCAGTATTCTATTCCACCCAATGAACCAAATACGTAATCAGAAAATCGATGTATGAGAGGATAATCGCACACGAACCTATTAGCTAGACGAGAGGGAGCATTGTTTTCGCCAGTTATGCGCACAAGCAGTGGCACAAGTAGGGAGAGCCACAGTGATTAGCGGGTGGAAACCGTGGTAGTCTCAAGCACGCCCTCCTCGTTTCTGATACTACGCCTAAGAAACTGCGAATCGCGTTCAATTAATTCACAGCGTGAACGGTTTTCGAAGAATCGACTTCGAGTATTCATGGAGAGTTTTCTTTGTGCGTTTGTTTTAAGAGGTAAGCAGAAACACCAGAAAAATATTTCGATACGAATTAATCCGGTGAAAGTGGAAGGTGAATCGATTTAGTGTGATTGAAAAATGACCCAGGAAACAATTATAATTTTCTGTAATGGCTTAAGGGGGAAGACTACTTTGACTTAACAAATAAATAAGTCACTCTCAAACGTGGAATTAATGAACATGGAAAAGTCGTATTTGTTTATCATATACCTTGTGTCAAGAGGCATAAAGCGCGTTTTCAGCGAAGGAAAAATGTCAACTGTAGTTATAAATAAATCACCGAATACCTAAATTTGCGAAGGTCTGAAAAGGTGTAAGTGATTGCTCGCTTCTGGATAATCAGAACCAAACAAAAAAGTATACCTCGATTACCTTCCATCTATTCATTGAGCATTAACCGAGTTTTGTTTCGATTGCTTACAAAGTGAACTAAAATAAACATTTTAAATGTCTGATGTTTATACGAAAATGTATGATTATATCCCTAATAACACTTTAACGAACAAGAACACTTCAAGAGGGCTCGATCAATGCTTAGAGGATAGATGGAAGATAATCGAGGTATTTTTTGTTTTATTTTTTATTATCCAGAAGCGGGCAATCACGTACACTGTTCACAAATTCAGGTATTCAGTGATTCATTTACAACTTTTGAATTACTCGACATTTTCCCTTCGGTCAAAGCGCGTTGCATACCTCTCGACACAAGGTATATGATATGATAAGTGCAAACAAATACGACTTTCCCATCTTCTTTAGTTCCACACTTGGAAATTACTCATACCTTTGACAAGTCAAAGTCCTCCTTCTTAACATAATAGAATCGGGGAGGAAAAAATTGGGATTTATTTAGCAGTGAATAAGTACACTAAAATCGATGATTTTGTACTTATAGAGATACTGGAGGGGTGAGAAATTATTTAAAAGTGAAGCAGAAGAGTGAGTTGAATTGAGTGTAATTTCTTTTAAAATTCAAGTTGAATGTGTCGGAGAGAAAATAATGATCTTCTTTTGCAATAGTCATGCATAGTTAATTTAGTGCAGTTGAATAATGAATTGAGTTATTCGACAGAAACTAGGAGCGTGCGAAATAAAACTTTACCAGTGAAATGAATATCATCGTATAACACGCATATGGCAAGTCTAACTCCATTAATATAATTTAATACGTTATGATCTTGCAAACTCACGTTAATTACAAGAATAAAAACTATCATCCAAATATGAGTAACACGGCGACAAAGTTGAACCGACGAAAAATACTAGCACACCCTCACTCTTAGCCCCACCCTTGGCATCTCCTTGCCAAGAACCACCATAAAGTCAAGAACACAGTGCGTATGTAAACTTTACGTCTGTGTGGGAATGTATATAAGCCTCAAACGAATGTAAATCCGCATCGGGATTAACCCGTGAATTTTTCAATCTTGATAACGGTAGACGAGAAGATCCATCAATTACAGTCATCCCTTCTCTGTCCCTTTTAACCCCTCTGTCCTTTTCTACGTTCGTCCTAGGATCTTTCATTTCTTTCACGCTTACCTGTACACACACCCGCATCCGCGTCCGTGCCTCTCTTTCTCCTCTCCCTCCCTCCTCTCTCAACTATTCCTCTACAACGTTCGGACAGATGAAAGGAGACGGCGGGATTAAAAAGCTCCGGTCGGTGACCCATCCACCCTCTTCTCACCCCCGGTTCCATCCCCACCCCTGTCACTTCATCTGCTACCCTTCATACTTCTCCCACTTTCTCTTTTCCAACCCTCCTGCCACCCTGCGATCTCAAGTATCTGTGGCTCACCTTTGACCGGATAACAACGTAATTTCTATTCATGATCCCTCTAATGAAAACATAATTGTGCTCGACACCGTGTTTACCTGTCCCCGCGGCTGCCGTCAGCTTCGGTTGGTGGTGGCCCGCCGTACTCCGTGACGTTTTATAGAAGACTCTGTCGCGACTGTCTGAAGATTTTCTTTCGCGGATTAATGGTGTCCCGGGTCCGCATTGGTACGGAGATTCTCGTGAACGAGATTAGCCCCCGGACTCGTCTGGATATTTTCAAGAAAAAATATGAAATGTGTCAACATGGTTTTATTTCTGTTACAGTCTGGAAATAATGCAGGGATCCTTTTTAGGTTGGTATTATTGTCAAGTCTGGTAAAAGATGTGTAAATGAGGTGGTGAAGTAGCGGCGAGACTTGTGTGGATATTTTAAGGGAATAAAATCGGTGAGATGGTGGTGGAATGTTCAGCTGGAAAATAAAACGTTATTTTTGTACTGTGAGCGTGAATAGCGACAATTTGGGAAACAAGATTTGAAAGGCGGCCAGTTTCGAATGGTTTCTTTTGATTCTGATCAACTTTTTTCCTTTTACCACCTATTGAGAAATACAAAAAATTGGCAGATGTAATGAATTGTGCGTAATACGAAAGCTGCAATTATAAACCAACTTTAATATCTAATTGTATGGATACTGCTGTTTCAGTTGGTCGGATGGCAAACAGTGGAAACTGGGTGAATGGATGAACTGGCATGAATGCTAAAATTACATTACTCTCAGTTGTGAGGTTGAATATCCAGATTTTTTTCAGTATTCAAATAATGTACATTCACAAAATCTATACAATTCTAGAACTAAATCATTTGCCGTCCTCATAAGAAAAGTATTAAATAAACAGTGCAGCGATACAATGAGTAATACTACTTACTTCAGTAACATTTTTTTTTAAATTTCGGATTATTCAATAAGGCCGAATCGTCGTCGCGAATACACAGTGCAATACGAAACGCTACGTTTAATAAATGATAATTTCATTATTATCTGTTTTATTCTTATGCGTTTTACCGAGTCCTTATAACGTACTATAATAAAATGGCTAATAGCAAGTTTGTAGTCTCTTTAGTTCTCCAGCAATTCACACTGAAAGAACCGTTACTTTTTTAACTGGTTGCACGGGTCATACCTCTTAACATTCATTCAAGTGTTTATTGTCTAGTTTTCGTTTAAATAGCCTTGCACCATTTTAAAACAAATGACTCAAGCAGCGAGCAGTAATTTATTCTATACCATCTAACATTATTTCCACGATTCACCCTTAGCCACAACGAACACTCATAAGATTTTCATAAAAAAAAAAAAATCACAAAAATTTTTCAGAACCTTCTAATATATTCAAGTAGAGTGAAGAATCCTCGTCACCTACTACCCCCGATTCACTGGCTAACTTTGCAGGTATACCTAACCGTCGAACTCATCACTTTTCTCTCCCAATTTTCAACCTCTTACACTTTTACCCATCCACACTTTCCCTTTAAAAATTTTAACAGCCCACGTCCCTACAGACGAGACTCCACTACTAACACTACCACCACCACCATCACCACCCTTATTGCTATCACTGCTGCGGCCCAGTGTGTGAAAAGTAGGACTTTTGTAAAATTCACCTTCTCTTAGACGTGCTTGCGGCTATATCGGCTATTGCTATCCCCTGCTTCCACTTGATCCCACCCCCATACCTTTTCATGTAAAGAATATCGCGTCACGGATAGTCACCCATCCACGAAGCGAACGCAGAAAGATATCGAGAGGAGGGGTCATGAATTCTTCACTTCTTGTAATGCGAATCGAGATGAAGAAATGCCTGCGGTTCTTCTACTGCTTACCTCGAGCCACCTCTTTCCCCTCCCATTCTACACCCGAAGCACCCCCGCCGTAACTCGCCGTGCACGCGTACGTAAATCGCTTTACGAGGATAACGTTCAGTATGAGTGAATATACATGTGAGAAATGGCGAATGAGGGGTGAAGTGGGGTTTAGAGGGTTGGCCTCGAACGCGAGAAGAGACATTTCGATTTAACGGTATGCCGATGATACGTAACATTCTTTCACTATCTGTTTTCGCATTCGATATTACCACGCTGTTTGCGTTTTAAGGATTTAGCTCGTTTAAGTTTGTTCGTAACGTAATTGTGAGATCATTGTGAAAAATGTCAGTTACTTTCCAATAGAAGAATATCTCGTACATTACAACAAATAGCACTCGATGCTTCATTATTTAGAAATCCCTAGTACGTTGTATAAACTAAGCACACATATCGAGAACCAATATCTGTAGGTGACACATTTGGTCCAAAAAATTCCCTGAAAAGTGTTGAAGTCGCGTTACTCTAAATTTGGAGCGTCAGACCAATATCCAGAAAATCTCTTATGCTCGGAATTACGAATTGGATCGCAGTAAGAACTCAAGCAAGAATATACCTTTTCTCAGATTTCACGCTTTTATCGATCCTTATTAATCTCGCATGAAAACCCTCAACAAGAGACGAAAGAGAAACGAAAAAGAGGAAAAAAATCATTTTAATCATCGTAGTATCCTTCTATTCACCATCTCTAGCTCTCGCTTCTTCCGTGTAGCACCGCGCGAACTCGTCGAGCGTAACATCCGAGCGGATATGAAATTATTATTCGATAACGTTGCGCGGGCAGTAGGTACCACGTAACGCGCGCGCCAGTCGATTACATCGCGAAAGAGCAAACGTAGTCGTCCCGAGTGGGACGTACAAAGGTAGGGGGCGGAAAGTGAAGGGGGTGGAAGGCAGGTGAGGTAAAAGTGGGTCGATGGGAATACGAGATCGCGGGTGTGCACAGACCGTCGTCAATTTCCCGTAGATACAAAAGCCGGATGAAATATGGCGCGAGGCGGGATCTAAAACTCGATCGTACTAAATATTCCGTGAGCGCAGTCGAGGAACAGACGTCCGCGAAACTCTCAATTTTTCACAATCGAGCTCATCCCACCCTCCTCTACTTCTCATCCCTTCTAGTTTTCCATTCACCTCTCGGCCGGCCCACCTCCACTTCTCGCCGCTGCCACAGTGGGCCAGATTCTTTTCGTAGGGTGACAAAAATAAATTTTTTATTAAACACATAATCCTATCACAAGTAGATATTAATATTCACAAATCATCAAAGTATAATTCGCCATAGTTCCAAGTTTTCAAAAATGTACCATTCGGTGATAAAACATTACTCAAAAGGAAGTCAATTTTGGAGTTGGTAATCATGACAAGTGAAGCATAATTTGGTTAGGTTACAGTCGGTCGTGCTTCTGATTTATGACATAAGTAACGAAATTTTGATTATGGAACCTTTAGTTCAAGGTATACACTTTATTTTGTATCCATTCGTTTCTCTAAATTCAATGAAAAACTGCCAGAAAACGAAGTTACAAGTAGAAGTGTATTTTTGTCGATACGTTTTCCAACCCCAGGTTTCAGTTACTCATATATTAAAAAGTAACACTTAGTAACAGTTTTTCTTTTATATTTCTAATTCTTTATTTTATGACGATTTTAAAATGATACGATAATATTAATAAAAATGTGTATCATATGTTATATTAAAATGTTTACTTACAAAAAAAAGTATAAAAACGAATTTCTTCATTTTTCTCACGCTACGAACAGCATCTGGCCCACTGTGCGCTGTTTCGTTCCACTTCTCGTCGACCTATTTGCCTCTCCTACGCTCGTTGTCGCGCGAATCGAAGATAATGGAGCGGCCGCTGTGAAAGGATCAACCGGCCCGTAATCCCGGATTGTCCGGTCTTCCGCAGATCGCTCTGACTTGATTCGATAGCTACTACCCAACTTTCTTCCCTCGCCCGGAGCAATGCTCTCTCTCCTTCCCTCGCTCTTTGCCTCTTTCTCTCTCGCTACGCTTCTGCCGTTTCGCACCGAAACGCCCAAGTCCCGCCGAATTCTTTTTTTCAAAACTCCAACGACCGACGCTCGGCGACGCTTCTCCGGCCAGTCTGACGGAAAACATTGCCAATTGGAAAAAGTACGTGGGAATATCGATGATTCCATTTAATTTAATTCCCTTGAATTGGGAGAGGCAATTTCTCAGTAATTCGGATTCTTTTGCTCCCATTTTATTTTACGGCGAGTGAACCTTGTGGAGTAGCTGAACATCTTCTTTTTAATACGGAAGATTAATAAACACATGCAAATTCGCGTAATCTATGTTAAAGTAGTAAATTCTCAAATATTTGCGACGTCGACTGTTTAGTTTGTTCAATTAGTTAAGGGCTGGAAGGACTCCTTGATATGTGTTCGATATTTCTTTTTTGCGAAGAAACGGGCTCTCGCTCCGCTTTGTCTTGATAAGTCTCAAAGATTATGGAAAGTTGACGAAAAAATGAGCATACATCGTATTGTTTCGAAACTGGAAAGATTAACTGATTCGAAGTAAAATATAAACAATTGTCTCATTTCTTTAATCAGGATAAGATGGGTGGACGGAATATGGTTGCCCATTAGAAATGGTGCAAAAAAAAATGTTAGTAACGTAAGCATTTGTAACATACGATAAAATTCTTTTAGAAAACGTATTAGTGCAATAATTCATTACTCGATAATTTCTATCTGTTCAAGTAAACAATTGTTTACTGTATAATAATACAGCACCATTATAGTACGTAAAATACCAAGAACTAGCTCATCGCGCAAAAGTCTATTTCGCAATATCTCGGTACAGTTTTAATTGGAACGTTTGCATGCGTCTCTCATTATGTTTTCTTGCATGCATCTTCGAGCCATTGTGTCGCGGAGCATCGAGTCGACGGAAGGGCAAGAAAGGGCAAAGGCTCATTTGTTCTCTCCCAGAGAACGTTCACACACCGACGCGAAAACATTCACGCACACGTGAATGCACATACACGGTTGCACATTATACGCGTAAAACTACGCGGAGGTTTATGCGGACGTTGGACGTACCTTACGAGGTACGCGGAGAATTCAGTGAGATGGGCGAGAGGCAGAGAAGGAAGAGAGATGAGACGGAGAAAGATGAAAAAGGAGAGAGAACGTATCAAAGACCGTATTAGCTGGAGTTTCACGGAGAATGGTCTACACGCTGCGAGTTAATAAGTTTCAACAAGAGCTTTAAGCCTTAAAAATTCTATCAAGGTCCTTGTCTAGGACAGTATTAAGGAGGTAGCTACCTCCGCGGCTTCTTGCATGCGATACTTTTGGCAGAACGTTATGATGTCGTGAAAGGGTACCTTCGACAAATTCGTACCAACTTTAAGCTTATCTCACGCTAGCATCATATCTGACGACATGCGGCTTACTTTGAATTTTAAATCGAAGCTTGGGACTAACGTGCGCTGGAATTAATGGAAAAAATAAGCATTTTTGGGTTGATAATTTTACATAATATTGGAGTTTCTATGTGGGTGAACGCTGTTTATACATATTATAACACGTATACTGGTTGTTATACGTTTTACCGTCCTAACTACGTACCCTATCCTCATAAGATATCGACAACCTCCCTCTTAACGATAGACGATCATTGACTTTCTGCCCTATCCCGAGTTATAGCGCGTATCGTGTTGACTCAAAAAGGTGCCGTTCGACCGTCGGATAAACGCGAGTAAAGTTTTGACTGACCCCGCCCATCTGGCCTCCAGGTCGAGCGAACGATTCTTCGGGAATCGTACTGTCGACATTTCGCACGCTTCGTTCGGGACGTAACATCTGCATCGCCATAAATATCATCCTTACCACATCAGTCCTCACGAAGAATTAAGTGGTACGGATTTCACGAATCCGATGAGAAATAACTCATTCGTGCATTGGATTTTATTTACTCATGAGGCAATATTCACGGATCATAGTAATATTAATTTGTATAGTAAATAGATCCCAAGATCAATGCAAAATGGTTGACATTTTGAGTCACCTTAAAGTGTTCTCCAATGACGTCACTTCTTCTCATACTTCATCACTTTTTTACATCGTCAGACCGCTCATCTGTCACAGCGGTTGAATCACAACTGACTTGCTCGCTTCAATTACATTCTCATTCCACCCCGCAGACATCAGTCTCACTTCACCTTCCACCCTCTTCCTTCCGTTTCTTTTATTCCCTTTTTACCCACCCGCAAATCCTTCCACCCTCTCGTTTTTCTCGCGGCGGACGCCACTTTGCTGATAAACATCGACGCCTTTTCCTGTCTCTTTCACAAGCCGTGTCCCAAATTTAAATGCTCTTCGTTCCTAACTTCCTAACGCAACCCAGATAATTAGATTTATATTTGGCTGCTGGAAAATCGCAGTCAGAAGTTAGATGTAAATTTAGATCAGTGCCGCGTTGAGTGTTTAATTATAGGTGGAGTCGAGTGAAATACGTTTAAAAATGTTTTCAATGCGAAGTTAATAATAATCACAATCACAAATAATCACAAATACAATCAATGGGTGATTGTAAAAGTAAAGGCTTCATGCAATATGAGTATGAAAATAAATTCTAATTAGGAATCAATTTTTTAAAAAACTTCGATTGTTCCTCTTGCTTACATCCGCGTGCGCCACTGATCTAGATGACACGTAGATAATCATAAAAAAAACAACACGTTTCACAAACGCAACCATAGATAAATTCATCTTGCTTCCTTACTTATGCTCACTGTCCGAATTATTATGAATTTTAAGTGGCAAAGATTTCTGAGAAATTTTGCAGTGTTCGCTTTATATAAATAAATAAATAGAAGGGGCATCTAAATAAAGCTTTAAAACAATGTGAACGCATGACATAAATAAATTTGCTTTCATCTTTCTCTCTCTCTCTCTTTCCCTCTCCTTTTCCATTATTCTCTCTCTCCCTTTGTTTCACATAATCACCCACTCTTCTCCTTCTTACCCCTTCCACCCTCGTTTTCCATGAACGGTTAAAATTTTCCTTGCCAAGCGAAATCGTGGGGCGGTTTATCTCCCGCTTCTCTAGAGGCTTGCTGGGCGAACGCACAGCTCGCTCGAGTCACTCGCGTCACGGCGAAGATAATGGAGCGCTCGTGTAAACGGACGACCCGTCCGGTAATCCCTAGGATCGTCCGGACGTCCGCAAAAGCGCTCGACTTGATTTCGCAGTTCGAAACTTCTCTCTCTTCTCCTTCCACTTCGTTTCTGTGATTTCCCTAGCCTACTCACCCCCTTGTTACCGCTCTCTTTAGACGAGTGAACCTACGCAGTTGTAGCTCCTGCAAAGTTCCAGAAGAATTTTACTTAAAGGACAAGTGCCAGCCAGGATTGCACATTAATTACATGACAATTATGAACGAGCTGGATTATTTATTTGTATTTGCATTGTTTTGTAGATACAAATGTATTGTTTTTTAAAAAATGACCTTTTGTAATACAAATTTGCTCACCGCTGTGTGTAAATATTGTTCATAATAAGCATCGAGAATTTGTAGTATATGGTTGTCAAAAAGTAGATTGAAACGATTGAGTTTAAATTGTCATAATAATTTACCCTATGACATAAATTAGTTCTACATCATGCTCTTTGTTACCATAAATGTCAGAATAAATAATGTCTTTCTTATAATACACAAATTCGATATGATTCTTCGTTTATTTATCCACCTGTCGTCTATAAATTTTCCATTTGCTACCCCTGCCCTTCACCTATCGAGTGGTACGAGTTATGAGTACAATTGTCAGCATTTCATGCTTCAATACATTATTTTCCCCCTGTCCAATGAACTACATACTTCAAATACACTTCAGAATCGACTAAACTGTCCATCTACTGGCCCACTTACCCTCTAACGAAATATTTTTCGAGACTTTGAAAACTCACATCTGCAAGGAGGGGACAACAATACGTTGGCAAAGGCAAAACTCTCCGGAATGATTTTTAGGAAGCCGTCACTTTGTCCCGAGACTTTCAGAAACATTCTAGCCCACTTCCTCGTGCAAGGAAGAAAATTCGCAATACAATTGTCACGAGACTCGCATCGGAGAACTTCGTCCACCGTTCCCTCCGGAGTTTTCCGAATTTTCCTCGACCCTTGGCCCTTCCCTTCCTTCAAAAGATCCGTTCGGTACTCCATTCCTTTAGGGACAGAAGAGGAGAGAGGATCACGCGATAAGTCGTGCTTTTTCGTGGAAAACTTTCGCCCTCGTCGCCATCCCACACTTTCACCCCCACGTCAGCCCCACTACCACCCCGACTCTCACGCTCCTTCACCCCTATCGACAACTTTTCAGTTTGACCTCAACCCGACGACGACGGCCCCGCGGGATGTCCGTAAAACGCGGCAACGCACTCAATTTTTTAAGGGTGAAATATCCTCCCCAACCCCCCCAATTTTCCTGGCGGGCGCACGGGGGTGAATGGCGTAACGATCGATCGACGCTTGTGACATAACGGAAGACGATAATGGAGCGTCAATGTAAACCGATCGCCCATCGGATATAATCCACCCCCAACCCCCAATATCCCGCCCTCTCCACTCCTTTCACCCCCGGACGCATGAATCGCCGGATCGGCCGTATGATTTATTTTCAAATCGTATTCTCTTTGATGTGCAGCAGAGGACCCATGAAATTTTCCTCGTGACATTGCACTCTTATTTTTCTGAACGTGTATGCGCGGCATCAACAGCGAGAGGAATTTTCGGATGTTTTACATTTTTGTTTTACCACGAACAACTTCATTTCATTTTTTTTTTTCTTTTGTAAATAAGAATGCCATTTATTTTTAAATTTGTCACGAATTTCTTTGACGCAACAAAGGCTTTGGTTTTAAAAAGAAGTTTAATCGTCGTTTTTGAATTTAATTTTTGAATTTGCACGCTGAATAATACCCCTGAAGGCATAAAATTCTGCGAGCTGTTGCACGAAATTTGACGAACCCTTATCCTCGTTCGAGACGGGTTGTAAAATTTACATAAGGGCTGAACGGGTAACCGGAATAATGAAATTAAGGCTAGTCGAAAAAGTTAATGTTTCACATTTTCCTTCTACAAAAGGAAACAGAATTACTACATATTAAGTTAACTCAACACTTTTCAAAAAGAACGTATTTAATCAATAAAATCAAGTAATTTAAGTTACTGACAATCCAAGACATTAACCTTTTACATTTTTCTCATGTAACAAAGCATACAGATGATGTATAATCATAAGTATAACTCAACACACTATCTCAAAATAAAAATGAACAATTAATAGTATGGAGTTGAACAACAATGAATTTAAGCATAATTCCAAACATTATTTTATTATGTTTTTCCGCAATAAAGAACAAGTATAATGGATGTTTGCAAAAAGACTTCTACAATCTTTTTAAGCAAGAACGCTCAAATTCCAAAAATTCTTGTTAAATCCTCCTAAAGAACGAAGCACGAAGTTTCATCGAGTTCCACCTTTGCCGCGAAAAGGGTCGAAGAATTTGTGAAAGAGCGAACGGTTTCGCGGGCAACGATAATGGGGCATCATTGTAAGCGGATCAGTCGCTGATAATCCTCGGATCGAGCGGTCGACGTCGAAGAACTTCAAGCTGGTAGTATGTGGGCCAGGGATCACAATGGGGAGGGCCAATCCGATAACGTATGCTGGGTTCCCTGCGTATGCGTGCGTGCGCACATTCTCCTCTTTGCGAGAGACCTGGGCCGTTGTCACGCGTGGGAAGGCAACCTGATTTTCTCAAGTTAATGAACGTTCCCCAATTCTCCTACGTAAATCAGTCCCAAATTTTATATTCACCCTATCATCCGAAGAGTAAGAGATTTCTTTATTTTAAGCGGACGTAAGTCAAAATGTGGTGTGCCATTATACTGATGACATTTTGCCTGGACGGTGTCCTCGAAAAGTAAATTGACTCGTCTTCGAATACAAGACGTTTGATAAATAGATTTTTATTTTCTAGTAAACTATAGAATGCTCTTAATATATTTCCGCGGATGCATGACCTTTCGAAAGTTTTGTCCACTCTGAAGAAATGTTAGGTGACTGTGAAGTGAAGAAATACGAGGAAACTGCGAGCTGGAATCGAGCGAATTTTGAGCGTTAATTTTTAGTTAACGATTAGGATCATTCCGATAAAAATTCCTGCAAATTTGGTAATTTGTCTCGTCAATCGTCCTCAAACCCGTTCGAACTCCTTCAAAACTCGAGAGTCCTTTCCTCTTTCATTCTCGGGCTAATCCAAAAATGAACTTCTCAACCATCCGCTTCTCGTTTACTCGTTTATTTTGGTAGTTCTTTGTCAAGGAGAAGGTTTTTGGTGCTTTCCACTTTCCTCTTTATTATCGCACCACTTAGTCTCGCTGCTCCTAGCTTCTTCTACTTCTTTATCTGCTTTCGGCTCTTCGTCTTCTTCTCCTCCCTCTGCTGCTGCTCGTTTCTCAGCGAAGAGAAGAAGAGCAGCAGAAAGATGGGTCAAAGGGGTTGGATTGGCGACTGGCCCCGCTTCAAACTTGTTTCGCGAAGTTTTTCAACTTTGAACATTTCTTGCTTGCGCAGTTTAAAGGGGGTCGGCAAAGGGTTCAGGATGCCGGGTCGTCGGAGATTTCTGAAATTTCATTGGTGGATGAATTGTTTGGAAAGGAGAGATGGATCGTAGGATGGGTCGCTGAGTTGCGGCGTGTGAGACGCTTTAAGAATTGAGTGCTTGAAGTGGGCGCAATTTTTGCCGGTGAATAAAGTCAACAGACTGACGTGCACGTAAGTAACTGTACTATGGAGAAATTAAAGAGAATTTTTTACCGTGAGCGAAATTGTCAAAAATAAACATAGGAGACGGAAGATTGTATATTGTTTCGAAAAATTTCAAACGCAAATAAGAAAACATTGCACGAGCTTCAAGCTTTTAACGAAATTGAAGCTTTAACGAAAGCTTGAGTACTACTCAAATAATGTGTTTGAGAAATGAATATTTAATTGATGCATGTTCTACTATTTGCTACTTGAAATAATGGTGCCTATATTTATTTGAATATGAAAACGATTTTCCTCGGAATTATTTTATTACTTAATCGTAATACATAATTTTCTGTTACGTAATGACACGTGTACACGAAATTTCTTTTAACTTCCACAAAATTGATTCGATAAAATTACATAGATAAAGCAGATCGCGCAGTTTACGTATTTTTATCACCAACAAATTAATTTACTGCAACGAAAAGTGTCACCTACGAACATGTAAAACATAAAAACACACACACACACAAACGACCACCCATACTGTGAACAAGCCCATATATCAAAATCCTCCAATTTCCCGAATGTTCAAGAATCGCAAACTCTTCGCTCGACAAACCGTGCATCTGATTTCACCTCAAGATCTACAAACTACGTCACGGAGAGTTCGCAGACTAAAAGCGAATCTCGTGGCTCCCTTGCGAAACCAAGAAAGCTTTCCTTTACCTTCGACCGCAAGATCGACATGTTCACACGCCGAACAAGGACATTCACCTCTTACAGTTCAACGACGATTGCAGATCGATTGGAGCGGTTCCACAAAAGCGTCTGCACAGCAGAGAGTCCGAAGACGTGTGCCAGGGCACCCATGAAGCACAATCCGATAATGCATGTGGTGATCCAGGCAAAGTCCACCGTTATCACCTCGACACAACCGGTTTTCTCCACGGACTCGCCTTTCTCAGCTCCAACTTCCGCTACCTCCGCTACCTCCATCACCTCAGCCGGCCGCTCAGTGTTCCCTGAGTCGCGGCTAAGTACAAAAGGTACATTCTCGATGAAGAGAATCGCTCCTTCCACTTTTCGTCCAGCCCTCCATTCTCACATCCATGCCCGCGTTTGTCCATGTCACTTCGTAACGCGGAGGAGGTGGATGGGAGGGAAGCTGAAGTGTCTCTGGTCTTGTGCCTACCCCCGTCTGTCGCTATTTCTATCTCTCATCCATTTCTTTCAATGTCTTCATATGTAGACACCTTTAGCAGTGTTAGAGCCAGTACTAAAAAGCTCGTGTGTTAAAGATCGCGCAATGAAAAATTAGTGAGGGTGAGAAGGACTGACGCTGGGGGTAAGATGTAATGTGCAAAATGACATTTTACGACTCAATTATCTGGTAAGCTATGTGCTACACGAAAGTATTAAAAATCAAAGATCGTTGAGTGGGGTCGTGAAATGAAAAAGTAGTATCAAATAGAAATGTCGGCATAAAAGTGAACGGCATATGTATTACAGGAGAAACACTCATTTAAAATGACGCACTTAATAATTTACAGAACTATTTGTTACAGAGGGAAATTTTACGCAAAACTTAGTTCGTTGTTTAGTGGTGGTCGTGCATCTGATCTAGAATGTGTAAGGACGCTTCTATAAGAATTGAGGGCCATCTTTGAAGCTACAATTAATCAACTGAAGAAGAACACAGGCCACCTTAAAGTCTCGAAGGCACCTCCACCTAGATACGATTTCTGGCCACCACAACTTGTGGACACCTTCAAATAAAAGAAATTAAGCAAATTTACGCACAGAATGCAAAGTGAAACTCGGAGGAAGAGAAAAGCAAATGAAATATGACCTGTTTCAAGCTTCTTTGTTGAAGTTAGTGTACACCTTTGATCGTAGACACTTCATCATTGATATATCTGATCCAGTACTAGCTACACCCCTGACCATCACTCTCTCACTCCTCCTTTTTCTTTCGAAGACACCCGTTTGCTAATCGTATCTTTCTGTTTTTCACTCACAGTACATACACATGTGCAAACACACGCACGTGCAAAAATACAACGTCCTCTGTTCCTAAGTTGTTTGCATAGTCAGTGCGGGTTCGTGTGCGATTCTCACTCACTCTCACGATGGCACACTAATGAGAAGTAAAGGCTTTTGCACGCTTGAAGCCACCTCCACGTTATCAACGCGATAACATTTACCACCACCCCCTTATTGCCGCTGCCCCTCTTTTCTCACCATCCACTTGCAAAGCCCTAAGGTTATTCTTTCGTGGACGGAAAAAAATGTCGAGAGCTTAAATCGCGACAAGGTCGGTGTTATTATGACACCCATGATGGAGGAGTGTTGGGGAAGGGAGTCGGAAAAAGGAAAACAATCGGAGAGAAACTACCCCCCTTCTTTAAGAATTTTTTTTCTCCACGATCGTTGTTCGCTGCGTCTGGGCGACGACCATGCTGAACAGATGTTACCAGTGAGAGACGGTTTTTATAGAAATAATCTTAATGACTTGTCTCTAAGAATCTTGAATTTTGTTAATAATGGAAAAGAGAAAGGTTCGAAAAGGAATTTGTAAAAATTCGATGCTTGATGCTTGATTAAGTGGTAAGATTTCTCATTAAATTCTTTGTAACCTTATTGATTAATTAAAATCAGAAAAGACGACGAGCAAGTAAATTACTGTAATATTACTGTCGGGATCGGTATCGTTATTAGCTGTTTGTGAGGATTTAGGGAAAGGTATAGGCTGGCAAAAGTACACTTCAATGCTATAAAACGATGCATATCTTGCTAATCTGTTTTCTCTTTTTCATGTGGATTTGGCAAGAGTGGACATGTTACGGATAAACATTGCGACGCGTGGAGCACTACCGCCGCGCTCTCCGGATTCCTTTTTTCGTGCATAACCTTTGTGGATTTACCGCTTGTACTTTGAGCTTTCGTATTCACAAGCTCGCTCGGAGGCAGAGCGAAAAGATTTAAAAGGGAATGCGGAAAATCTGGCATTTTCGACGGTAAAGCTTGTTTTAATTTCTCTATGGTCTATGGGTGTTCAAATTTCATCTAAAATTGGAATGTCCAGTGGGTTTAGAATTACGAAACTAGAAGTATGAATTTAGATCTCCTGTAAGATTAGAATCGTTGTCGGGTTAACTGAAATGTTTATTTATAACATTGAACAGGTGTTTCAATTAACATCGTAAGCCTTTTTCAATGCATCGTAGCAAAATCCACATTTACCTATGAGCTACGATTACATCCTTGAAATACGATATTAACTTTAAATCCTATGAAAAAAGAGCTTCTTACTTTCGCAATTAATTTCACCATAGATACATTGTCCATCGGAAAAATTCTCCAATAAATAGTAAACTTTAATAGCAAACCACTTGACATCTGCGTCACTGAAATTTTGCAGTTGGAATTCGACTCTGTCCAAATGCTCTTCATCCATCTGCTCCGTCGTCAATCAGTGCACTCCACTCGAGTGTCACGCGCCGTCGAAACAATTTCTCGTACATGAAAATGTGTCCACCCTCCTCGACAGTTAATAACGAGAGTAACCGTAATGGCTCTACGTGACCGTCCTCCAAAGAGGCCCAACCTGTCGCGAATTGCCCTTCTGACCGTGGCCATTTTCACGCCTCGCTTCTTGACATGAATTCTCTCGTCCCTTTGCTCCTACCGGGGGTGGTGGCCACCTCCACATCTCGGCTCTTCGCCTCCGCCCACACAGTCGACTTTATCCAAGGGCATCTTCATCCGCGTGTACATATCGATCCTTCCTGGTATCGGTTAAATACCTTCCCGCACGTTTTCCACGGACCACCCTCTTCAATCTGAAGGGTCGATCGCGCTGGCGAAGGACATATAAGTGACACCCAACCGCCCTTTTTCTAATTGCTCCTTCTTTACGAGGAAAGTAGTAAGGGTGGTGACGAAGGCGGCAGATAAAATTTGCGGTATCCATTGGTGTGGGTAGAGGAGAATCTTTGAGAGTGGAATATGTGAAGGATCGTTACTCGGATGGCATTCTTGGTAAGTTTTGTGCGAACATGATAATTTGTGAGTTTGCGGGAAAAGTTTACAGTGAATAGTGAAGGATGGCAATTGAACGTCTCGTTGCTAAATCGATTAACAGTTTGAAATAAAAATGTAGAAACAATTGTTGAATACGGAACATTTAAAATCAATTGTGTGCACTAGACTTTAAAAGCATTGAAAAAGTGGAGTTAATCGCTTTGGTCTATAAACGGTTCAATTGTTGACGATAAAACTTTTTCAATTGTGCAATGTTTGATATTTGTTTTGAATGTTTCTGGATATTGCGATTATTTTGTGTACGTTTGATTGTATGACTCGAATTACTTGATATAATACAATTCCTTAGAAGTATAGAAAATGTGTAGGTGTATGATTAATTAAAGTGATTATGATTATTGTATTTGCAGTTTGTGTATAATATTATTTAGACTTGTGGCAAATATTAATATAGTTCTCTTATGTGTGGAAAAAGATTGAGGCAACAAAAATCCATGCATTCGATCATATTACCGGCAGACATTTTCCCATGTGGTTATGAATTAATAGAGAGCACCAAGAGATTCCAGAATAGGCCATGATTTCTTTTTTCAACTTTTTGCAGCATACCTTTGCACCCTCAGTTGTTCTTATTATCATTCAGTAATCAATATATTATTTATATATTTTAAATAACTATTAACACAATGAACGTTCTTCGCATTCCGTATAACAACCGTCGCCGACCAAGAAAGACATTTCAAATAACGTAAAACCACTCGCATGAGATGCTTTCCTCATCCTCATATAACCACACAGTCTCATTATCCATTGTTCCATAAACACATGCGACCACCATCCGCATTTCCCAAGTATACCAGTAAAAACAATGGAAACCAGCCTGACTTTCCAAGGCTCCAACTCCTTCCAACATCCCACTCATCCTCGTCAATCTTGGAAACTTCACGACCGAATCAAGGGCGTGGACACGTCCGTGCAAATTTCCACCTTTTCTCCCTTCTCACCCCTTCTCTCAAAACCATTCACTGAAACCCTGCCAGGTCCGAGACGTGCCAAAATCTCCCGGAGCATTCGCCGCGGTTCCCTACTATCCTAGGCATGGGCGTCATAGTCCTCGTCGTTCGTCGTCTTCGTCCGTTCACTCCATGTGGCCGTGGAACGTTTTCGTTATCGGCGTACACGGTGTCGTGCCTTTCCATGTTCCTGCCACGTTAATCGCCCCATTGTTCGCCACGTTCGACGTCGACGTAGTCGGTCTCCTTCCTCTTGGTCACTATCACTAGTGCACCCTCATAACACCCTTAGGAGGCAGTTGTAGTCACCATACTACTGATAGCAACGCGCATCATTGAGCTCCCTGGATATTGGTTGCATCGGTATTCATTTGGTAGTAGGGATACTCATGGAGAGTCCTGACGATCAACGACCGTAGATCTCTCTGCATGCGTGCGACTGTATCTACACATTGGAATAGTTCTGTATAGAATCAGAAGAAGAGCTTGAATGCTGTTTTTATTGGTTGTATTACGATTGGTTTAGTGTCATGGTTGCGTCATCAATTTTGTTTGTAAGATGGTCTCGATGGTAAATGGTGAGTATAATATTACATATAGAATTTGGCTTCTGCTTGTATTGGTTGTACATGGACTGATTAAATAGTAAAAATGCTGAATGGCCTGGACTCTGTTTATGAGTGAGTAAGTTAACGTTAAGGAATCTTTCTATGCATACATTGCCACTACTGTGAAACAAGTTATGTGTGAATGGAACTCGTGTCCTTGACCATCGACTAGGAGGAGCACCATTTGTGAAGTGCAGCACTGGTATCGACTATAGTTGTGTACAATTCAATATATATAGCATATTAACTTGATTCACTTGTTTCTTTATCCCACACGAATTCGTTCAGTACGGGGTCTAGACTACCCAGTACGTAAGATTATACATAGACATTCGACTCCTCATTTGTAGGTAGCTCTACATTTACCCAGTTACGCACAAACTCATTTGGTACCAGAGTTCGTTCAGACACAGTATCCTACATAGCATGGCCAAGATTGTACGGTCTCTTCTCCACGCGCATATATCGATTGCACATGAAATCGTTTGTTCCACGTGTACGTGACAATCTAAACAGGCATTGAAGTCAGCATATGGTCCATCCAGATTCATGTCTGGTTGCACACGTATTCGTTCGGTACCAGTGCTGTTACGTCACACACAGTTCTCTACCTAGCTCGGCAGGTACACCTCAATGGTCAAAAGACACGCGTCCCTTCCATCCACACATGCTATTCCACACGAATTCAGAGGAGTCGAAGCAGTCCAGTGAGATCCCACGTGTATGTGCTGGTGGTATCAGGCACGGTGGGGCGAGCTCCTTAAGGCGCCTTTGTATATTCATCCCCGTGTTATGTGTGACACGCGAGTGGACCTCCCACAGGAGCTTAAAGGGGAATTACGGAGGTGGTGGTGGTGTTGGTGGAGGCGGCGGAGGTTGCCAATGGAGAACGGCGGGACGCTTCGTGCCTGCCTTGGAAGATCCGTCCTTGTATACACTGGGGAACAGACAGGGGACTACCGTCGGACTACCGGAGTGGCGAAGTGAATTTCTCTGCCTGGCAGATACGAGCTTTCGCGGCTCGTGTCTGTCGGTGGTGGTGCCTAAGGAGGAGGTGAGAGAGTCGAAGTAGTAGAAATGGGAATAGGGAGGATGTGTTGGGATATTTTAGGTGGGAGTTGTGTGCGGAAGATTGGGAGGTGTCAGTGTGCTTTGCGAAGGGCGGAAAGATGAGAAAAGAGACCAAGTGTTAAGAGTAAATTGATGCTTGCACTTTCGTTTTTAACAGTTTTCAACTTATTCATGATACAGACATTTAAGTATGGTTCATGAACACACTTAACCTGTAACGCTTTTGTTTTGTAAGTTTTTAAGTTGTGATAATTTTATTACCGTTAGTCAGCATGAACGTTGATCTGGTTGTTTCTAATGAAACCATTGGTTCTTTTTGCCGTAAACATACGTGAAAGTTAGTTTCTGTTCTAAGATTTAATAGTGTATATTAAATTTAAAATCTAATAATGTAATAGATTATGGGTCTAAAATCGATGAGCTCGATTTGAAGAATCTCTTAGCTTTTTTAGGAGGTAGCCATTATATCAGAATAAAGGCCAACCGCCTTTAGATTGCGGAGTGCTCGCACTTTGCGCTCGCCTTACCCGGTGCAAAGAAGCTTCGCTTTTCTACAATGGACACGACCGTCTAACTCGCGCTTTGCGCTCGGCCAAGGAGTGCAGCTTTTCTACAATAGGCGCAAGTAACGTTCCGGATTCGTGCTCGCACAAGGGGTTCCAGGATAAATTAATATCGTCTGGAATACTTATCGGAACCAGACAAAAATTGAGATATACATGTACATACGTATATACCGTGATATACACTCTAAAGTTTCAAATTTTTTGATTGGAAGAGTCGATAATGGGGTAAATTTGATCCAGTATTATGGTAAAACGTTGAATTGTATCCGAACAAGATTTAGCATGTACATACATCGAGTATACATATACATACCCATTTGCTACAGTGAAATGTATTCATGGCTGTCTTCAAGTATTCAGAAATTGCAACAAATTGAAATCTTTAATCCAGTATTCCGGCGAATCGGTTGACCAAACTCAGACAAAATTTGGCGTGTACATGAAGTATATATCCATTTAGTGCCACGAAAGTTTATGCATCGTCATCTTCAACCATTTCCGAAATGACGGAATTCTCAAACTACAATTATGAAATACAGGATTAAAGATTTGAAATTGGCATAATTTCGAAACGGTAGAAGATGACCGTACACAAAGTTTTGTGGCAGCAAGTAGGTATACAGATAGGTAGGTAGGCTCTTGTCCTCTCATCGCTCACTGTCTCCGCCCAACCAAGTTGCTACGTGGCTATCGCGGCCGTCTTACCGCTCATTGGCGCACACGTTTTAATTAATGTCACGATAACTATTGCGAATTTCACATTATGGTATATGACTTTCCTTCTTGATTTTATCCAATCTATCTCCAACTTTCGGTTTCGTCACCTTATGTCAAACACCCTGTATGCGACCACTGCGAGCCGCAGACCCGAAGTCAATTCAAAATATTTTTCTAATAGATTTCTAATATTTCCATTGAAGCGACAAGAGTCTCTCGAAGAGAGTGGTGAAGCGTCCGAAAATCTGTTTGACATTTTTTGCCTCGAAGAAATGAAAAAAGAAAGAGGAAAAGTTTTTAAATAATTTAAAGGCGGCCCGTGTCGTCCTGCGTAACGTGAACGTGCGAGGGACAACGTCACCTTCCAACGGCCAAGTGAAATTCTCTCTCGGCTGGCAGCTCGAGTTTCGAGCTGTTCTGTATGTTCACCGTGCCTGGAGAAAAGTTCGCCCCGAAAAGTGGCCGTGCCTATCATGTAGACGTGCCATGAGGGGAGGAAAAGTCGAGAACCACCCCCATCCGCCAGAACGGACGCTCCTGAGCGCGCGGATTCATTCTCGGATTTAAGAGCGACAAGGATTTCCCGCACAACGGTAGGATAAGAGGAAAAGTATTTCTCAGTCACGACTCCATATCACGTGCGCACGCCAAAAGCCTTTTTCATTAAAAGTGCAAAAAGGCAATTCTAATAATTTATGAATGTATTCGTGACGTGAGGAAAATACTTTGCACGGTGTAAGATTAACCCCCCCCCCCCCTCTCCATACCGTGTAAGTTTTGTATATAACATTTTTTCATATTATTACTAATAACGCCAATATTCAAAATGGACATTGATATTGCCCCACATTCTATATTTATGGAATTGAGTAATGTCTTTTCAAGAAAACCAACTGCAGTTCTATTGTATTTTAATTTAAACTTTTCTTTCTTAATACACGATTAATGACGGAACATTCTTTTTTTTCCCTACGAATGATTGTCAATTTTGTTCAAGGGATTTATAAATTCCATTACAAAAGAATCTCATAAAGTTAACATTCGAAATATTTCATTGGGCGCAGTTAGAACATTGCTGATAAGAAATTATTATTTGGTAATCGTTAAGTTAGCATAATGGAAAATTCTTATTTTCTAAGTGTTATTTATTTCTACTGACCATGTAAAATGGCGAGTTAAAAGAAAATAAAATGGGCGGTGCCAAGGAAATATTCCTTAGTTTTTGTTAAGCTCTCCAAACGTTAATTAAACAGTATTTTCTTCGAAACAAAGTAAATGTGAATCCACGCCCATCACCTTGATTGGTCAACTGTTTCTCATATTTAATATTATTAATTATTTTCAAAGTCTCTTCTACGAAGACCTGATTTTCTAGTTTTCATTAATCAAGAACGATCGCATCTAAGGAGCTTCGATTCCCCAGACATGCCGGAAGGAAATTTCAACCTCTAACGCGGTTCTCAGCAATATTCATTATGCAAATGGATCGACCGGTAAGAAAAATAAAACCGAATTCCTTCGGCCTCAATCAATTATACAAGCTACAGTCTACAGCCACCAGCATCCACCTCTTCATTAAATAATTGTTATCGACCACAACTGTCGCGACTGGTGCACAACCAGGTCATGCCCAATTAGGATGCTCCACATCATTAGAGGAAAGTACCTCATATTAGACCACCTCAGAAAAGAGAAGTATACAACAACAACACTACTTAAATATTAACAAGAAAAAAGTTGTAAGTACTATAAAGATGTAGTAAATACTCAATCTTTATTCTTATCGCCGAAGTTTGAAATGCGTGTTTTGAAAGTAGTCTAGAAAGACCAATTTAGGAGATCGGTTTCTTAATTTGAATCACGTATCTCCTAAATTGGAGCATCTGATTTATATCGCTTTTGTATGTAACTAATTATAAAAATGAATGTTTAATTTGTGAAACAGAAAGTTGTGTAAAAGACAAAAAATTAAATCGACCGGATAAACAATTCACACGCTCATAGCAGTGATGATCTCCATCAGCGCATTTGAGCGCATTTAACACTTTGACTGCCATGTCATCCGAATTCGGGTGACGGTTTCAGTGCCCAATTTTAAATCATCTATGTAAATAGATGTTTGGAAGTATAATTAACGCCTTAGATAGTTAACTAAGCAGTGACCAAAACTCAAGGTGACGTCGCAGTCAACGTGTTAATGCCTTTTCCACACTTTCTTCTTCCTACTGACCATATTTACCCCGTTTTGACATTCTTCCTGTAAAAAAGCACAATTGTTTTAAATTGGACCGGTCCAAATTACGGACTTTGTAGTGGTCTAAATTAAGAATCTAACCGAACATTTACTTCTCAATGGTGACAATAAAACATACTACACATTGCTTCAGACCATTGATAGCATATAAAATTTTACAAATTTCTTAATATGCGTATCGAAATGCAGCCAAATTGTGTTCACCGTACATATTTTATAGCTTAAGTAACGTGCATTCATTAATAGATCTGCGTGCATACTGACGGAATATTTGTGGTTTGTCAAGTTACATGTTTGTAGGAGGTGATATAATCACATTTTGACAGAAATGGTTGCTGCTAAGATGCGATAGATATCAAGCTGTAGAAAAATGTATGGTCCACATTAGGTTCCTCCTTTCCCCTACTTTTTTATCGATGCCCGCGAGCTAAGTATCCATCACCGACTAAACGGCCACTGGCCATTGCGAGTAACGAAGAAGAAGGGTTTAAAAGGGGTGGGTGATAGGACGATGTTTCACCGACAAACAGACCCAGCGATGACGTAAGAAAATTATCATTCGATTTATCGTTGGTAGGTGTCTCTGACGGGTGAGCGCATCGCGACGAAAGTTTTTGCCCTGCCCCGTGTGCCCCGTGGCTATGAAATTTACGAGCTCGTCGGGGCGACTGTGAAAAAAATACTTTCCACCATACCCCCCATCTTCACCTCTTGCTGAATTACGAGCTACGGCATAATCGGGTGCTTATCGTCTTCGGGCCAGCAGTGCTCGAGAAATAAAAAGAAAAGAAAAAAGAAGAAAAAGGAAAAGCCGAAGGGAGAATCGGCGATCGGTCTGAAGGTATTCTGTACCTCGTGGACCAACCCCCTCCTTTCGACCTCTTCTGCCAAGTTCCTTTTTTTACGACGTCCTCCCTGAAAATTTCTCACGTCGCAACTCGAGAAGAATTCAGTAGGAATCATGAACGTTCGCGAAGATCGCGATTCTCAGTGAGAAAGGAAAGGAATCGATTGAATTATCCTACCTCCACCTCAACCCCTGCTACCGTCTTCCAATGTTGGCGATATTTTCTTCCCAGAACGACGCACAGTGGGCGAAATGGCGATTCAAGCATCGCGAAAGTCAGAATGTCGATTATCTTAAGTTTTATGAGATTCATTCGGAAAGAAAAGCTACATAACTAATGTGAATGTATTAAATAACATATTAGTACACATATAAAAATGTTTAGTACTCTTATTGTTACTATGAACTCGCCAAACGCGATGCACCTTGTCGCATTGATATTCATAATAGCTATTCTACCGAAAGATTTGGCAAAAATAATTTATAACTCTGTTTGTATATTTACGATTTAATTTAATATTCTCTTTCTCCATATTTTCGTGAAGATCCGTCGGCCTGCCGAATTCTGTATTTTTATTTAATCTTTTAAAATGATGTCGTAGAGTTGGTTTAGGAACATTGTAATTTCTATGAGCCTCATTAAATCCAATTTCGTCATTGAATAATTTCATTTCCCCCTCCATATTTTCTTCTTTCCAATTATTATAAATTCGTTTTGTCATACTTTAGTTCTGTAATAACATTTTAAAAACAAATTACAAAAACAGTATTTTAAACTCTAGCGTTTTAAGCACGACCGTAAAGGGATCATGCCTAAGATGGGATCATATGGTAACATATGTCCGCAGTGCGTGGAAATCAGAACAACTAAAAAATGGGAAAGGTGGATCGATTTATTTTATTCTGACACTTTCGCTTTTCTTTACAAAGTTCTTTAAAATATTCTTACGTCACGTGTACAAATTAAGGAAGAAAAGGTTAAAACACTTAACCCAAAATAGGCATTCGTTCCATCTCCTTTCAGTTGCATTCCACTCCCTGCTTTATCGATCAGGCACCTAATCCGAGAGGACGCCCCCATTAGTTGTTTTCAAGTAAACCTCATATTCCATCGAGTATGATGAAATTGAGGTTACCAGTACGTTGTTGATGTTCGATTATCGATAAATAATATAGAGTTCGGATATTTGGTTGATGGGTTGAGTGTGCTCGAGAGATAGAACGACGTGCACATATGAGATAGGAAAATAATCCATCCGGTAAAGTTCGCGAAACTACACAATACTGTACAGTTTGAAATTCTCTAATTAAAGTGTCAATCATTATTTTTTATTTGCTCTAACCGTAATACATTTATCCACCGAAAAAATGATTGGTTTGAAAAGTTAGTTTACAAAGGGAAGCATATTTTGCATAGTTTTAAATTTTAAAAATGTAAAAAATACTAGTAATACTAGAAGTCGCAAATCATGTTCCACTGTAATACATAGACCTCGTTCTTACACATTTGTTGAAATCCATTCCGACGCGAAAACGAGGATGTAGAACAAGTTGCTTTCAGATACGACCGCAGCGGGAATGAGTTAATTAAGTGGTTAAGTTTCCAAGTTGGTTTACCTATTGGGTATAGTTGCACTTGCCCCTCGGAGTTGATTTCACATTATTAGTAATCCGCATTAGTTTTTTCACGGCACTTCTGTTTTTACATTTCACTATGTTTTAGTGGATTAGTAAGCGTATGTTCCCAGTGACAAAACTAACCCCCAAAGACAATTGCAATGAACACAATTACAGCTAAGCGAAACTGCACAAGTAGATATGATACACGTTGGAAAGGGTTAATAGTTTTTGCTAAATTTAGAAAGTTCCGTTTTGTTCCGACAGATTGTGCACGCCGATTTCATATGTCTGCCGTTTTACCATATTTATTGCGGGACACTAACAAGTAACACTACCCACCTGTCACTCACCAATCGGAATGAAACTTGGCAGCCTTATAAGCATTGAAAAATATTAAAAATGCTGTTTTATATTTTTCCGCAAAACGTTTTTTAACCCTTTGACTATTGCAAATAAATTGTACCGCGGGTTAAAGATGCGATGAGAAAAAGTAATTCCGATGGTCACAAAACTCGGTATTCTAAAGTTTTTTAGGACGCTAAATTCGAATGATATTAAAATTTCAAAATTTAAAATAGCGAGTCCAATATGACGGACACTTGCCTTCATTGGTTAGGTAGACTTTCAATCTTGCCTTCATGGACTGGATCAATTCTGAGTATCCTAATTTTGTAATTTTTATATCATATTCGGATTTAATGACCCAAAAACTCTTAGAACACCGAGTTTTGCGACCATCGGAGTTACTTTCTCCCAACGCATTTTTTATCCATTTTACAATTTGTTGGCAACAGCCAAAGGGTTAAAAAGCGTTTTGGGGGAAAATGCGAAACACCATTTTCAATATTCTTCAATGCTTTGTAAGTGTGCAAAGTTTCATTCCGATCGGTGAGCGACAGTTGGATAGTGTTACTTGTAAGTCGAAATATTATCATCTCAGGTTTCATCTGTCACGATCGAGGAATAAAGGAATTCCGAAAGCATCGTCAATCACACTGTTCCATACCGTGCCGCAGAATATACGCATATGTGTAGGCATGTGAGGACAGTGTGTACTCTCCCGCACTCAATCCGCTCGCACACAGAATAATCGTATCATCGAGTACCCTATAGCGAGTGTATGTGACCGTCGTGACCCCCACGCTCTCGCTCTCACTATCCCGGGGCTAAATTATTTTTATCCGCGTAGCAGAAAAAGCACTTTGCGCGCGTCTCTGTTCGCGCGCGGACCAACACGTACGCTAGGCACGTAGCCGTCTGTGTCCCGGCGATAGAGACAAACGAGGATGCAAACACGTTCGACTAGGAGAGGGATCGATTTTGAACTCTATCGAAATGTCACGCGACGCTGCCCGTGCGTACGCGTCAGATGCGGAAAGCCATGGAGAGAAATAAAGGGAAGAGGGAAGTAATACACGAGGGAAGTATTGCTTTACCGTTGTCACGTTAACGTCCACTTCTGTCATGCATCTATCCGTGCCCACAGATGGATTTAGATTATGAAGTAGACTAACCTAATAGGTGAATGGAGATTTCGCTCTTCCTGAAAGTATAACATGAGCGTGGTATATAGTAAGATATTGACAAGGTACACTCTTGTAACAGCCTTCTCTTTAAGTATAGTCGTCTAGAAAAAGTAATTTCAAAGAAAGGAAAATTTATGATTGTCTTTTGAAACGTCTTACTACTGATCCTCAAGCAATAAGTATACGTTAAATATTAGCAGCTCTGTTACTTAATAATTAATCGTTTGAATTTATGTAAGCTTTTGCACTATGGAATTTATTAACACTATTCCTGTCACGACCGGTCAAATACCCGTTTTTAAAATTTCGTTTAGAATTTCCTATATACTACGTGATTGCATCACTTTTAAATTTCACGACTTTTCCAAAAATATTAAAAAATGTATTATACGTATATTTTAGAAAAAGTTGTGAAATTTAAAGGCGAAACAATTACGTTGTATATAGGAAATTCTAATCGAAATGTTAAAAATGGTCATTTAACCGGTCGGTAGGAATAGTGTTAATAGCTTGAGCGCGGTCGAGCGCTTTTATCCCGTAAAGGTACTGTATACAAAGAAATTCTGCACTCAAACGGTTAAAGTTCACAAATCTGTAATTTATGAAACGGCCTATTATTCGACTATTATTCACACTCCATTAAAAGCATAACAAAAAAGACTTTCGATGTATCGGAAAACAATAACGATCTATATATGTAATCAACAGAATCGAAAACTTGTAGAGCGAAAGGAGGCCGTCTAAACGATCGAGGATTATAATTACCAATAAATTCTCACAAGTAAGAATTTAATCCCACATAAAATACAATATGAAAAATGTAGCGAGAAACGATATAACAAACCAGCTTTCGAAGTTATCCCTGCGTGAAACTTTTGACGGGTGGAAACATAATGAAACATAAAAGATCGTAACACGAGAGTTCTCACCACTTGCCGTTACTTCCAAGTAACTTTCCAATAAACCACTTAGTCCCTAAACTTACCCCTGCAACCCTGACCCCCTTCCTCCATAAATCAGTATCGTAACACGGGCACACACGCCACGCGTCATTGCCTCGACCGGATCTTTACAACCTTGGCACAAATCCTTTTCCTTTTTCAAATCCTCCTCCTCCTACACCCCTTACCACTGTCCTTGCCCACCCTTCCCTCCAACACTCTAGCAAACAAGTGATCCTGCTTGCCCAGAACATGAAAGAAAGATAGAGAGGGAAGACTCGAAGAAAAGTGGAGGGATGGACGAAGAATATGCGAAGAGAGAGAAAAAAAAAGGAAAAACATCCCTCGCGAGATCCAACGACGAGAACGACGCTCGAAGATAAGAGGCGTCGAGACGCCTAACGAGCGACGCGGCGTATCGGAGGCGTTGCGCTCGTTACTTTTGCATTCGACGAATGGAACGCAGGGGCGTAGAAAAGCAGGGATGGAGCGTGCGTTTTCCAAACGACGAGTTTCGCATGGAGGATGAGGCAAACGTGTCAGGCGGCGCACTTCAGTGTAGCTCGGGAAATCGATTCGGAGGTTAAGCCGTAGACTACGATGGGGATGGTGTGGCGCAAAAAAGGAGAGAGAACGTACGAAGAGGGGTGGGCAAATTCGGAGTGAGAGCTTTCGCGGTATACTCGTTAAGTGGCACGCCTAAAACTAGCTTCGATTTGCAATTTTGTTTTTAATTCTTCTTCCTCTTTCTTGTATTTTTTTTTTCTTTTTTAATTCTTTGCGTATTCCTCTGAAGTTCTCTGTTTCTTCTGATTAATGATTTTCTTCTTCGACGCTATAGTTATATAAGTATTGAAAATATTTATGTGTAGGCACAGATTTGTTTCAATAGCATTTTGTTGGCTAAATGGAAAACGTGGTCGAACAAGGGGAACGTCGTTTCGCTTATAAAAGTGTGTGAATTAAATAAAGTTGGCGCAAAATAGTGTGTTGGGATTTATTTCTAAACAGAGAAATCGACTGCTGCTCGATTTACTACCGTAAACAAGTCGAGTTTATATGCGCATATTGGCAGTTGTTAACTAGTTTTCATTCGTCGAACTGTTATACGCAAAACGGATGTAAACAACTTCCATTAAATGGATTTGGAACGATTATTTAGTTGCTAGTCCGTACTGGTCATTCGTTTTGAAGGTTTTGTTTTTTCATTTCATGTAATAATGTGAACGGCTGCTCTTTATTTAATTTACTACAAAATTTTAATCTTACAATTACTTGGTATCATTCGAAAATACTGTATACTCTTTGGTTACATAATATTCATTACTCAAGATTAGGAAGTGCTGTTTGTTTATAATATTTTACAGTTTCCTTAATTTTAAGGTGAAGTATTTTTCTACAGATTTATTTACCAGGTTCACGCTTACGTTCAATGGAATTTTTCCAATTTCTCTTGACAATTCGCGCTGAAACAACTGCAGACATCTCATTGGATGAAGAGGCAAATTGGTGCAATTAATCATTTTCCGTTGAGATTTTCATAAATTAGGCGAAGCTAAACGATTAGAAGATCGTTAGAAATTTAGGTGTAAGGGTAAGTAAAGTTGACGATAAATTGCAGAAGCCTTTTGGACAGCCGCGATAAATTTTCCGAAACAGTAATTAGTTCTGCAACAAACGATTGTTTATTGATTTGCGCATAACCTCGTAGGTCATTAATATTAAGGCGCAGCTGCATTTGGGAGCCGCAAGTTTTAAAGGTCCATAAAATGGGTGTTTCGTAATTAATTTGGTGGGAGGGTCGACTGTATTTCATCGTTATTGTGAAAGGGATATATTTGTGATTTTCATTTTTCATGGAGATAATGTTTTAGGAACGACCGTAAAGGGAGTGACTTATTTTATTATTTTCACTTTACGTTAATTCCTTAAGGATTTCGTACCTGGACGGTATTAATTACTTGGTCTTACATTACAAATTTAATTCAACTTGGACTAGGGTAAAAAGCAAGTTACTTAATAAGATTGACAACAAATATAATAAATATTGGTTAATAAACAAGACTGCCGATAAAAAATTAAAGTATTATTGACGAATGGAATGAAATAACTTTATCAAAATTTACAAAAACTGTGCAACCGGTAGTATTAAATATTGAATAAATCGTAACATAATTTTGCTCAAAATTGAATGAAAAAGTTGCTAAGCGATCGTCCGGACGTTTAGCAACGCTTCATTATGAAGATTGAAAAATATTTCATCAAAAACAAGATACATCTTTTACGCAAAAACAAAAATCACGAGAACAATCGGTTCGTTCGCTGTTGCATAATTCTATGTTTAAAAATTCTCAACCCACCCCGCAAAGCATAACACACTAAACACCAAACATGCTCGCGAAGCGCGATTTCTGAGAAAGAAACAAATGGGATGGCTCGAACGTGGCTCTGCCATTTTGGCGGGCTTGGCGTGGACGAAGGAGAATAAAGAAGGGGTAGTAGTAGAGGGTGGAAGGGAGCAAAGAGAGGAGAGGCGAGAGACGACAGGCGTCGTTACTACCCGGCTGCCCTAAAAGCCGTCGGGGATCGATTAAGTGGCAACGAAGGGGGTGAGCGAGGCTGGCTAGGAGCTTGGGGGTGGAGGATGAGTTTCTTTAAAGAGCGAACCAGGACGCTTAGCGGGCTTGTTGAATTCTCATCTCCTACGAGTCCTCGAGGCAACTCCCCACTAAATCTGAAACTTGTGTTACCGCCGTCTCGAGCACTCGAGGGTGTTTCCAACGTGGCACGAACCTCAAGGGGTAGCAGGACGACAGCGGCCTGAATAGTGCGGTGTATCTGATCCAGTCATTGGTGCCGTTCACGCCGCAGCACTGCAACCGCGCCTGTCGATGCACACGTGCAAAAAGGAAAATATTTTTGGGATCGATTGAAAGAGTTAGGGTTAAGTAATTTGCCACAAGAAAATTTTCAAAGTTCCTCTTAAGTGATTTTAAAGATTAGGGTTTATAGCTTCGTGCAATGATTGAATTTAAGATAAGGAAAGGAGGAAGAATCTAATTTAGAAAAAGATGTAATTGGTTAGAAGAAAAGGTATTGGTGAATTTTGATTTAAATTCGATTCTGTAGATACTATTTATTTCTAATTCTTATGTTCAATTATATTTAAATTCGAATTTCAATTGAATTCCGTATACGCCAAACTTTTTGATAGGTGTGGAGCGGGGAGTGAACAAGGCGCGAGTTTGTGAATTTGGGGAATATTGTTTTAATAACAGTGGCTGAGTTTTCAAGAAAAATAATTAAAAGAACATTAATAAACGCATATTTATACATTTATGACGATACTGGGGAAGGTAAAGGAATGAAATAAAAATTAAATATTTGAGTACCGCCGTAACATATGAAGGACAAATACGAAGAATTTCACTTTAATGAAATTTAATACTCGCTCAGTAAATATTAATAAATTTACAATGAATATTTTATCGATATTTTACTTCCTCATTTGTTGACAATGCATCAACTCCCTTAACGTTCCTTGTCTACGCAAAACTCATGAAGCCACAACGGAGTGTGGATCGATTTCATGTTTTGTAATGCGATAGACGTCACATGTTTTGACAAAATTCCCAACTTAACGACGTAGGGAGCAGCTTCTCGCCGTGGGATCTTCTCCAGCGTGCTTTGAAGTTTGCTAAGCATATTAATTAACGAGCATCCACGGAGCATGTGAAAATTATGGAAAATAGATTGTTGGCAATGAGTACGCACTCACCGTAAGCATACATTAAATATTACACTTTGCATCGCGAAACTATCAGGACTACCCCGCTGTCGCTTTTCAAGAATTTTGGACGTGTATAGAAAGTATGGAATATCCGTCTGGCCGATTAGAGCTATGAATGCGCACGAATGTTTATCAATATTACCAATATCATGTAGGCGGAGATTAGTAACAATGTGTGTTCTAACGTTCGATTGCAATGCCAAAGACAAATAATATATTTACTATCCATATGACAGCTGTGCAGATTTACAAGTAACGAAATATTTATAAATACGATTTGTGTATGAAAATATTGCAAGAACGTTGCGTGCCTGCCTTCAGAAATTTTTATATGCTATTTTTAATCGAACATCTGTTTATTTAAAGACATTTTCACGAGTAGTCATAATTTAGTCGATTTTGTAGTAAACGTGAACTGTTTTATTCGAACGATCTTTTCTATTCACACACATGAAAATGGAGAAGTATCAGAAAGTGTTACATATTTCTTACTTTGTTCGTATTCAAAATTCACTTAAATTGAAAACGAAATGGCGTTTTAAATTCATTAAGTTAGGAGCTTAAATCCGACTTTACAGTTTCTCACTATAAGACATATGAAGATCCTCTAGAAGTCACCTACATGTGTACAGAGTATTGCGAAAACATACAAGGCAGTAGGTTGTCTATCCCTCGGTCCTGCAAGCGCTCGCTCTGCTGACGAGGAAGAGAGCGTAGAGGGGGCAGACTGCCGAGTCTACTGGGGCTAGTGGCACTGGACGGGGATGAGGGGTTGATACTCTCAACTCATGCCTCGTCCTTATATTACCTGCACTTCAATTATTTTAAATGCACTTTACTGACCAGTAGCCTTTTAATCGGGTTTTTCTAATGCCATCTAGCGCCAGTAGACCGGCAGCCTGTCGCTTTCCACGCTTTCTTGCCGGTCAGTGAAGCGAGCGCCTGCAGACCGATGGACAGGCAAACCAACCAACTGCCTTGCATGTTTTCGCAACATCCTGCACACTTAACTCTCCAGTAGGCGCGTGATCCTCACAGGTGCATCTTTTTTTAATTTTAAATAATTAGAACAGAAAATAAACAATAACTTAATCGTCCTTTCTAGTATCTTCCTAACTATTGAAAAACTGGGAAGTAGTCGACTTGCAACTTTAAAAATATTGATTATTTAGCAGATAAACCGTTTTAGCACCTCACAGGTGCAGCGCGTGCATGTACTACTGGACCGACCGGGTATTTGTCGATCAGACGTTTAACTGTTTTGAAAGCAGAATAAATTCGATACAATTGACGGCATCGGTTGCTTTGCAATAAAGTTTGAATTGTGGTACCTTGAAGATGCAGCTACCAAGGAAATCAAAAGTGCTGATATTCTTTTGTGTGACTGACTTACGATTGGCATATCTGACGGGATTGAGGGAAGCAGTCGAAGAAGTCGCTTTCTTATGAAAAGATTAGGCTTAAATGCACAAGCGTGTCGTAGCGTGTTATGTCTCTCGTGTGCGCTACGCGCGAAATATAACGCGCTACGATACTCTTATGCTGTCAGTCTTACAAGAGGAGTACACAGGAAGACTGTGACCGATTGCACTGAGTTTGAAAGATATCATAATTCAGCATCCCTAGATGCTTGTGGTAAAGTATTATGATTAGATGGCCTATAGTTTTCGAGAAAATTGCAATTGAATATTGCGATTTTTCAGCCTAAATTGAGGATGTGGCAACAGCGCACAGACGCATTCGAGGCTCGCCAGCGCTCGAGAACGAGAGGCAGGAAAGAACAAGAGAGAATCGAATGTCTGTGTCTCATCGATACGTGCCTCTCTGTTCCGTCGGATCAGTGCGTCTCGTTCTCCGCGATATGTGCCTCTCTTTTCCGTTCAGAAAGGCACGAGAAAGAAAGGAACGTATTGCCAAGGAGGAGACGCAGTATCCGACGGGACAGAGAGACGCGTATCGGCGAGATAAAGATATTCGATTTTCTCTCGTTCCTTTCTGTCTCTCGTTCTCGAGCCTCGAGCCTGCCATTGTGCTGTTGCCACATCCTCAATTTAGGCCGAAAAATCGCAATTTTCAATTGCAATTTTCTCGTAAACTACTGGCCATATAATCATAATACTTTACCACGAGCATCTAGGGGTGCTGAACTATGACATGTTTCAAACTCAGTGCAATCGGTCGCAGTCCTCCCATGTCCTCACCTTGTTAGATAGATATTCCGACAGTTACCCTCAAAACCGTCTTCCACTAAAGTTTGTTTACAACAACTGAGTATTTTGAATTCAGTATTTTTATTCTCATTTCATCTTCTTAATTATACGTCTAAAAATTGAACTGAATTTGTGTTCTACAACGTGTGACAAATTAGTTTTAATAGTCAATATTGTGATCGTAACCCAAAAGTTTCCTTTATTTTCTTTCATTTTTATAAATAAATTATAATGTTTTTATCAATATGTGCTTATTGACAAGTTCCGTGATGAAAGAATAATTTATTTTGGCAATATATTGAATAATATTGTGAGGATATGAAAATGACACCTGACAGATGCAAGGCGCCCATCCGTGTTAGGAATGGGCGCGCCTACTGGAGGGTTAATAATGTTGAAGATACATATTGATCAATACATGCATACTGATTGGAATTTATAGAAAGGTACATGCAAATATTCATGAAACAAAGGTCTGAACAAATATGTGAACGCACGTTTAAAAAAGCAATTTACGATGAATACCAAGGTAAACAAGTTGCAAATCTTTCAAAACACAACAAGGAACAACCATTTACAAAAATTGCGCGAATCGATACAGTTTCCAGTGCATGTCAAATAGCCATTCTCTAAAACAAAAAAAAAAAGTGCGCGGAAACACTCCGCACAAAATACCCCGCTTCAAAAATAAATTCTAAAGCTCTACTTTTACGATTTTCCATTCTATCATCACTCACGCTTAATCCACCAATTGACATCACCCTCGTTTCGTACCGTCCTGTGTCCGCCTCTCTCGTACAACTGTATAAGGTCCAAACGTGTACCTCTCAAAATTTAAAAATCGTGGAGATGTTAGAAGGATTGATAGCAACATTCCTTCACGATTAATTCATAAATAAATATTTTTGTAATGGATCCTTGAAATCACATACACATCGGTGCAAACAAATTGTAAACCTTTTGATATAGAGAAAGACAGAAGAATTATTTTCGCAAATCTACGAAACCACGAATATTCTATCGATCTTAACCTGACTTAACCATTCTCAACCACTCACCTTTCTCGTAAATAAAATAAGAAAACCCGCGCGATAGAAAGAATATTCTGCAGAAAAAAATCTACTGTTGCCCCATTTATACGACTTTCCGACCCTTAGCTGCCACGGCTTTTCACTTCAACGCGCGTCGTCCTTAAAAAAAATCCACGGATCGAATACCTCCTCTCGTATAATCAGACCTCCAAAAGCACTAGTTTCTCGAAGTTCAAAAATGTGCAGTCGATATACAGAAGACATTTCCAACTGTCATTCCAAATCCCCCCTTCTCACGGAATCCAAAGAAAGTGTGTCAAAAAGGCAACTCTCACAATATCCCAAATACACGGTACAAACAATGTGTTCCACATTTAACTCCACTTTTAACTCGCGCGTTTTACCTTCTGCTAAAAAACCGATCAATCGAATTTATCCCTCGTATAGTTACGAAGTGAAAATAGCTTATCAAAATGAAAAAAATCACGACGTTCGTATAGAGCTGGCGCGAACGTTCGTTCCGGATGAATTTATCAATAAATGTTTTCATAAGAGGGAGGAGCGCGCGATACGTAGCACGAACGTAGGCGGACAAATGCGTCCTCGGTATTTGGAAAGTTTCGTCGTCGTAGCGCCGGAATTTGGAACGACGGTGGACAGGATGAGGAGAGAGAAAGGAGAGGAGAGGTAGCGAGAGAAATGAAGAGACCGAGAGGACGGATTGCGAGGGTTGAAAGGGGTTGAGAGAGTTGGGGGATAGACGAAGGGGCTGAAGAGAAGCGCGGGTTGGTACGTACCTGCATTAAATCCCAGGCGGACGAGTAGTTTGGGTAATCTCGTAAACGAGAAGTAAGCGCGGCATTAATCCGTCCTCGCAGTGCCCCGAATAGAAGCGCGGCCGTTCCCGCTGTTGCGATATTAATAAACCCTTGTCCTGCGTGGAAAATGGCGAAGTTACTGTAATCCAACGTGGTAGGCTGGCCGCTCTCTCTCTCTCTTTCTCTCTCTTTCTCTCTCTCACCCCCCCTCCTTCTCACATCTATCATCTTCTCCTCTTCTTTCCTTCCTCCTCTTTCCATTTCCTTCTATGTCTCTTCCTCTGCTTTCATTCTTCCTTTCTTCTTGTTTCCACTCTTTTCCCACTCTTGACCATCTCCATTTGTCCCAGTACTCTACTTCCATTTTCGATCTCTCCTTCTCCATATTTCTCATTCCTACACTCTTTAACCCATTGCCGCAAACGACGGCTGTTGCCGTCCATTTTTTTGGCGATATGTAGGCAAACCACGGCTATAAAAAGTTGTGGCTACGAAAAGTGTGCGGCAATGGGTTAATTACTCCTTGCTTCATCGCTTCAGGCACTTATCCTTTTTCCTTACGTTCGGTCAATTCGTTCCTTGCCTATCTCTTTTTCTCTCTCATCCCACGCCGTTCTTCTCTTTAATTCTACCTCTCGTGGCGCCCACTCGTTGCCCATTTTCCTCTTTCTCCTTTATTCCAATTCTTCTTTTTTCCTGCCTCCTCCCCAGTTTTCGTCCTTTATCTTTTTTGCTCGTTCCTTCCAACTCGACCAGACGTTCCTATCGCCTCTTTCTCTCTCGCGCGCTTTCTCTCTCTCTCTTTCTCTCCTTGCTTCACTCCGTCTATACTTCTCCGACATTCCGCACTGTTATCTTTTTTCTCGGTTCTCACGGCGTTCGTCTCTTCGCGTGCGTTCAACGATTGGTCCCAACCCCCTTTCCTTTCCACCCCATATTCCACCCTCGTCCTTCGTTTCGCTAACTGTCGGCATTGGACTGCACGCGGATGGTGGACGAATATAGAGAAGTTCGAGACTGGCTAGAGGGACTCTGAATCGATTCCTATCGATTGCGAGATTGTTATTTTACATCGGACTGACTTTAGCCTACGAGTGACACGTGCAAAGCGGTCCTTTATGCAAAACTGTCGGATAACTCCCACGCGAGAGAGGGAGTTTCTAATTATTCGTGTCTCCATTTATGAGAGTGCGTAGATAAATATCTTGTTTAGAAATGTAGGTAACTATTTTTACTTAAATATAGACTAAACGTCTAAACATTAAACATTCAAGTGAAAAGAGGGGTGCATTAATTGACTCTGCGTAATTATTGTGCTGATTTAAAAAAAAAAAAAAACAAAAAAAAAACAGTGATTCCATCAAATCTGACAACTATTTGTCAATCGATTCTGCTTAGAAAATCGTTATTTTACACAGGTCAAATAGAAAGCCGTGTCGAAGTAATTAATACATCGATCGTTTCATATTAATTTCAAACATGAGTGGTTAATTTTCGCTGTTGTTGAAATTGATTGTTAATTAAAGTCATGTAAATATTAATTTAAAGGAGTCCCTTAAATCACTTGACAATATTCCTACTTAACATAAATTTGAGATGTAACTTCGTATATTATGTACGATAATTGAAAATACATTTAGTATTATTAGTATATTCCCAAGCTTTTCAAAGTACTTTGGAGTATGTTTCGATCTATTTATTAAGAGGTAATACCTTATTCATGCTACTTACGTTAAAGTACACGCTGATTGCAGTCATGTAGTAACAAATGTTTACGCGGCGTAAAGTTCAACATGGAACCTTAGAATGTTATCGCATTAAATATTTATATTAATCATACTAAATAGTTCTAATTTCGAAGTTACATAAAATTTATATAAACTTACATTCTAGTCGTAATTATTTCTTATGAATATATCCATGGGTATTGTCTGCCAATCAATTTTATCTCGCATATTTTCACACGCGTGCTTGCACAACAGCAAGGAAGGAAAAACAACAACAGAAAAAAACAACTCGGACACACCGCGAAGATAATTAAATTCCACGCGCTATCCATGCAACTTTACAACCGTTAGATTTTTACACAGCGCCAATGGCTGTCGATATTTCCGATGTCCGTGCGTGCGTGCCAACCAATCGCATAAGGAGGATGGGGAAGTTTTGATTGTCACGCGTGGCAGTCAGTTGGAAGCGTTACGTGCCGGATTTCTAATTTTTATCTGGCGTGCTCGCGCAGAAAAAAAATAAAAGCGAGGGAGGAAAAAAAAATGGTCCGTAACGGTTGCGCTTACAAGCAAAGTTACGAGACGGTGCTTTTGAAAATCAGTAAAGTGGACTCACTGTACGCGGTGACGTGTATTGTTCTTGTGTTTGTTGGACGTGCAGAGACGATTGAAAAGGGAACAACGTAACTTTCAATTTGCTTTTGCTCTCGTGAGGAGGTGCCTGATACGAGCTCGAAAATTTCTATCACCTCACGAGGATTCGGGCCAACATTAATTTCTCACGAAGCTCAGAGAGGGCGAGAGCGTGAAAAAGAAAGAGAGAGAGAGAAAGGGTGAGAAAGAGAGAAAGATGCAGAATTCTCGACTATTTTAATTAATACAACGGTAAAATTACAATACCGGAACTACCAACGCTACTCGAGAGTATCTATCCCCACCCATTCCTTTCGCACACGTGCAGAAGCAGCGGTATCGCATTTCATTAAAAATTTCATTAAAAATTTAAGCAGCCTCAGCACGTACGCTCAATGAAATTATCCGCACGCGAAATTTCCGATACTTTTCAATTATATTCGATTGACAATTAGTCCCTTCGCCCAATCTCCCACTGCGTATTCGTCGGCCAACACATTGGGGGCGAATGTTTTAATTGTCATGGTTGAAAATGATTTTTTGAAATTTTAAAGAAATTAGCAGATCGTGTCTCTCGGTAGGGAATATTATTTAAAGAACACATCAGCAGATTTAACAATCGAAAGGCAGTCTTTAAAAGAGCGCATTATTCTACTCTTAACAAGTTTCCCTACTCCGTAGACGAAATACTAAGAAGCACGATTTTCTTAAAAATTGAAATTGTATCATTAATAAAGAACTACAAAAGAAACTCTCTTCTAGATCATTAGTACAGCATAAATCGTTTAACTTCTCCTGATAGACATCGAAAATATTCAATTTTCCAAGGAAGCCATTTACAATGCGCAACAAACTTGGCGGGAATAGTCCACGCTGAAAGGAAGAGAAAAAGAAGAGGAATCCTTGGTCGTGAGGATATTTCACCTAAACCCATCGATTCGATTCCCCCGATGAGAGTCTCACCGTACACTATTAAATCTCGCGAGTAAAAAGAGGAATGCCCGATGGAAATTCTATAACGATGCACGTCGTCGTCTCAGTACGGCGAGAGGCTTTAAGTCGAGTGAGGAAAAGGAAAGGGGTAGTGGAAGAAGGATACAAGGCTCGTCAGGGACGATATTAATCGTCATTCTTCAGAGAACAAAGTACCGTGCCTGGATAATGGCAGCATTTCATAATATTCAACTCAACCGTCCTCTCATTCCATCCTCTTCCTCTTCACCCTTCTTTACCCTCCCGCCCCCACTTCCACCCCTTCCACCGCTGCTCTTTTCCACGTCTTTTCCACGTCTTTTCCACCGTCTTCTCGACAACCCCACCACCGCCGCCGCATCGTTTCAAGCCACTTCTTCGTCTTTCTCTCTCTCTCTCTCTCTTTCTTTCTGAACCTTGCAGGTGGATGCTCGCTTTTACCTTCATCGCTCCCGCCACCCCACTCCTAACCACCCCCTGGATATCAGCGAGGCTAAGCACGCGAGGAACGTGCCGCGGACGTTGCAAATCAAAGAAATGAGCTTTTAACTACCCGTGGCCTCGTAAACGCTCCGAAGTTGTCGGCACCCACTGCGAGAGAATTTCTCGTGGCTTATACGGTATTCCGAAGAGCGTCCGTAATATGAATACGAATCGCTTTGCGTTTCAAAACTCTCCGTGCTTCCTTTCTCGTAACCTTTCGCTTTTTTTCGTGTTTCGACGGTTGCAGGCCATCCCTACGAGCTCGCGTGGCTCGGAGGTCACAGGGGCGGAGGTTGCGCTAATTGACCGAGGCTCATTGTTTTTCGTAAACCGCGAATTACAGTAGGATCGAGGAATAAGAGGGACGGTGGAGAAAAGGTGGGGAAGGGATTGAGAGGAAAGGCGTTTGGGAAGCTTTCGTGAATGTGGGACAAGACTTCGTGAATTATTAAGGGATAATGATGTGTAGGTAGATTGGAGTGTTTCTGTTTTCTTTGTTATTTAGGGTATATTAAAAAGATGTTTGTCAAGACTTGTTTCATTTCTTATAATGGACGCTAAAAATCTTTGGATGTTGACGTATAAGGTGCAAAGAATTTTTGGTAATTGTCTTTTGTGAAAAAGAAATAAAATATTGTACTGTGTTGGCTTGTACCGAAATTATACAGCGCTATAACTTGTCGATATGCGCATATCATTTCAATATTTCTCTAATTACTCGTCAATTTAATTAAGCGACTTAATTTTAAAAATGCACTTCGGATCTTCTGGATCTGGAGAAAAACAAAGATAAACATATTAATTACGGATCTGTTTATTACAAAAATGTAGCCAGCTTAATTACGAATAAGTAATTAACATTAAACAATCCACCATGCTCGGTGTTTTCGACTGCAGGCTGTATTCTTTTTATTATTTTGAACATTAGAGAACTACTACATACTTACCGTATTTTATTTTTATTTGATGCGATACTCACTATCCTATCATCTCTCGTAAACCCTAAATAAAACAGTCTTCATGAAAAGATACGTTAGCAGAATATCATAGATCTCTTATTGAATATTGTTCAAATATTGAAAAACTCGACGAACTCAAAAAGTCTTCAACAAGAGCAAACAAAAGGCATTATTTCCTTGCTTCTGCTACACGATTGTGAAAGTGGTCAAAGTGAGTAGTTTCAAAAAATTAATTTTTCTATTCATATAACATTATTTTCGTTTACACAATTACAATATGGAATCATTCATAAACCAAACTTCTCTGACTTTGACCACTTTTAGAAACATCGACACATACATCAATGCGTCGGAAAAAAAAGAAACAAATGTCCTAAAGAAACAAGCAGACAAATCCGTAGGAACAAACTCCTTCGAGGATTAGCTCGCATATCCTAAAAGTAAACAAGCGCACACCAACCCATGAAGATAAGAAGTGATGCGAACGAATTCCCTGGAATTTCTCAACTTGCTCGGACCAGGGCAATCTCAATCGACCGAAAGCAACGGGCTTCAAAAGAAATCAATCTTTTCCTACGCGAGTATCCCGGTAACGAGCTAGACTTTCACGAACAGAAGGGGTGACATGCTTCGAAATTCATCCCCTTTCTGATTTCCCAGCCGAAACAATTTGATTCATTAAATTCCGTCATTCAACCCCTGCCATCCTCACCACCACCAGCCACCCTTATCTCATCTCATTTTTCTTTTTTTCCTCGGCGCGTAAGGCCGGAGCGTTCCGTAGGCGGAAACGATGTCAACGATACTCATCTTAATGCCTGTTGAACCGGAAGTAGCTAGAGGGTCCTCGACGAACGTAGACACTCTCGAGAGGGCAGAGCGTAATGAAAACGTACACCAAGGCGGATAGAATTCGTTCCAAGGAATTCGCCGAGGCGTTTCGTGCCTGCTCCCCCTCCAACTGTTCCCATCACTCTCGAGTCTCGTGCCACTCTGAAGTTGAACTGTTCTGCCAATTGTTACCCAATCGCGATATTATCGGAGAACGGTTTATGGGTTGATAATGGATTGTTGTTGAATCGCGTGACTATGTTGGTACGGTGACTAAGGTGGTGGGTAGGTAAATTGCACGAGGAATTGAAAGTGGGCTGATATTCCAGTGGAAAGAATTCGACGAATTGTTCGTGTTAAGAGTGTTCTTCAAAGTGCTTATTACGGGTGGCGAATGTGTAGGAGTTGAAGCTTTTTCGTGTGGTAGTGGTTTATTACAGGTTAATTCGTTTCGGTTGAACGTGATTGGAACATATTTTCCGTTGTACGTTTCGTTTCAGTAGAACAAGGATACGAATGGAGATGGTTTTTTTTTTTTTAATAGTGTTTGAAAAAAGGATGGATTAGGCGTAAAGATTTTAGAAATCACAAATGACAGTTTATTCAGGTTTCATCCTTCGCGTGCCCCGTTCACGAATTCAGTATGCGCTCCTTTTTCGAAAGTAAATACGTTTGTATGTATTTTCACCTCGCATTCGCTCCTTACATTCGTTGCAGTTACATACTCATAACAGTCAGACGTACCTTATTCGCGCTACTTCGCACTCATTCCACGACCGTGCAATTTTCAATCCACGCTACAATTGTAGGTTACTGGATCTCAATGGATTTCTAACTTTGGCGAAAAATATTTCTTTTCTCGTCTTCGGTTCCAGTATAGTAGTGTAGGAAAAGACTCACGGCGTACAGTGGGACATACTGCTTATTTTTGTGTCGTAATCAAAAATCTCTTGACAGAAATAAGATAGAGATCTGAATCTTTTTCTAGGTTACCGCTAAGACGATGCCGAACAATGGAAAAATATTGCGGAGCATTATATTGCCGAACAATGGAATGCGGAAAATTTCGAAAATGTAGTTGCCATAAGAATTTAACAACGAAAAAGGTCTTTGTGATGAGAAAATAATTCCTTCATCATCTGTTTACCTTTCACTGAGAATACTCAACGTGCATTAAAAAACAAATAACAATGGCAACATCTAGAAAATATGCACGAAGTAAGAACTTCCATAGAAGTGGTCCTTTATTCACTTCGGATTAATTCAACGTATATGTATAAAGCAATCCAATTAGATTTTTTAACGTGCAACAGATTAAAATCCACTAAAATTCTCGAAAATTGGTTCAATTCACCATTTACTCCGTCAGCAAAACTCTTTTGATCGTCGAATATTCCGCTTCGACTGGCTCGATTCCAGCTTCATTAAAAATAAACCAAGCTGCGTTAAGGAATTATGCGCACTCAAACTGGAGTGTCATTGATACTTACATTTCTCGATTTGTCAGCTGGAAGATCAGCCGATTTCCGATAAGCGATACGGTAACTGGGCCCCACACACAAGGAAACTGATACCCGTGCACTACAGTATCGCCAGCTGAAATTAACAACGATGAAGGCGATACTACACGACGCGCAGAAAAGCAAAGCGACGAATAATAAAAATGAAATAAATAAACAATAAATCCGTGGAAATCTCCTGAAACTACAAAAATCTCCCAACGACGGGACATTCGGTACGAAACCAGTATTGCACTGGGATTATCTTCGTACGAGACGGCGAGAAAAAAAGAAATAGAAGATTAAATGAAAAAATAAAAGAATGAAGTACTGCCTCGAAACTCACCCTCTCTCGTAGTGCGTTATCAGCTCCACCCCATAAATTAATTTGAACATTCCACCATCGCGAATTAAAAACGCTATCGCGCTGACGTCGGACGAATTGCAGTGGCTCGTACCCGCCAAAGAGTAAAAGCGTAGGGGTGGTGGGATGGAAGAAAAAAAATTATGGGAGTGGGAAAATCTTCGCAAACGCCGTCGGGCAGAAGGCAGGAGAAAATTTCGCAGATTTCCGGGGGTGCGCTCGTGCGCATGCCGGGGGTTGTTTGTCACGAACAAACCCCCCATTTCCACCCCGTTGCGAGAAGGTATGGGTCGAGTAATGCGTTGCTACTGCAATTGGATTTATATTCATCGGGATTGCGGGTCCCACGGTTTATCAGGGCCGCGAGAGCACTTGTCCTTCGAATGAATGGCCTTTTCGCAGGGTCTGTGAGGGAGAAAGGGGCGAAACGAAGAGCAGGAAGGTCGAGAAGGCAGTTGAGAGAGGAGGGGGTAGAGAATATTTTAATGGCTCACGAGACGCTGGTCTACATATATTTCTGATAGGGTAGGCAGATTACAGGGGGTGAGGGGTGGATTTATTGTAGGATTTATTTACGTTGCATTAAATTGTGTATTGAATAATAGTTAGTAGAGAATAAATTTTTTACATGAATTCTTGTTACTGGCCGCTATCCTTCGAGATATTATTTTTTGAACGATTGTTGTTAGTATTCAATTGCATTCATGCGGAGTTTGCTTTATTTTACAAATGCAATTGATTTTGATTTGGTTTACATGAGCGTTACTGGTACTTCATTTTTTCCTTTTATTTAATAATATTCATAGGTCATCTGGATAGGGATCAAAATGTAACCCATCAGCTAGTATTGTATACAGTTTATGAATCTGTCTTTTTAGCATCGGTTACATATACTCCATTTTTTTCTGCACACTCACTACTAATTTCTTATTAGTTTTTCCTGGCCTTTCAGTTACGTTTCAGTCGTATTCTAATGAATTATATGGACGCTTTATACAACGATTCAATGGTAAAAGAAGAGGAAGCGCTTTGCGAAAAAGAGATAATACCAGCTTTTGCATTACTTCCATGCTAAAATTTGCTGAACTTCCTGAAAGGTTCGTGGAAGTGAAACTATTTTGTAGAATGCCATAGTTGCAGGCGCGTGAGTGCCTGACATATGAAAAGATCAGAAAACTCGTATGTAAACTAAAATGGAACGAAATATGACATCGATTTACAATCTAGCCCGTTTACGACGCCGCGTGGAAATCTTTCCGGTGATTTGCATTTGCAATATAGCATGTTTATGGCATTGTATAGGAAAGTATCTGATGTTGGAAGTGGTAATAGTGGTGACAAATTTCCAGAATAAATTTCACACATTGTTGACAATATGCTGGGAAATGTTTGTAGGGTAAAATAAGCGCATTAATGGTTAATTTACATACGGTCACAGAATGTTGAAGAGTGCATACAACAAATCCTTGAATATTCCAAACTCACACAGTTTGCGCACTAGTAATCTATTGCATGTAACTCTGTGCTTCTTACCAATAGAACCGTAACGGCAGTCATAGCCATTCAGTTACTGTGGCCAATAGCTACTGTGTGATCCTTTCGATTCTAATCACTTATTTGGATCCTAATCCACTTAACCATCGCCGAATATGAGAGTTCACTGCTTCGAGCTTTCTATAAAGAGTTCATAATAAATTGACGTTTCGTAAAGGCGTGTATTGACAGCGCACTTTATGGAATATCTTGTTGAAGGTGAAGCATGCGCATCGTTTAGTAACTGAGGAAATTAAAAGTTTACTTTATTTACGTTGACCTTTAGGTTTGCCAATAAGTGGACGATTTCAGTAACATGGAATATTGGTGTCGCCCTGTTCTTACAACCTATCCAAGAGAAAGGGTTCACCCAATAAAGAGATTAACCTCTTTGGGGCATACAGCGATTCCAGAACAAGATTCGCCTGTAATAGTACTAATTGACAAGGTAGGATATTCAAGCATATTTGAAAAAAGAAAAGAGAGTAAAAAGTAGTGAAGCGGAATTCTGGATGAAAGGAACATGGGCGGTCTGTGTCACTATTTCGGATGGTTGCTTCTCGATCCGGGAATCTGCGGATTGTGTTCGCGGGTGGGACGCAGACGTGGACGGCGGTTTCCGTGGCTTGCTTCCCGATCGTATTCGCCAGTTAAACGCATGGATTTCGCGGTCTCGTTGCAGTCAAATACTCTGTCCTTGCTCTAGTAGGCCGCGTGACTATTGCGGTTAACAATCTTCATAATTCATCAGGACTATCCATGAATTTTCAAAGAGTCCGAGAATTTCAGAAACAAGTTTGCCGATGAATTTGTGCGGTTTGCGGTGTTGTCAGTAGCGTGGAAAAGTTGTGAATTGAGGCTGTATAGAATATTTCCATAATGTACTTACTTGCATTTTATTCCTGAGTACATCTTAACCTGTAACTACCTCTATTATTTTAATTGAGTTTCAATGGTACGTTGACGTTAATTAGTGTGATTAGGATTCTCTGTAATTATGCCTCCAGTCAGCGACTAAGAACAACACACGATTAAGCAGTTCTTAGTGACCTGAAAATTTCAATATAAAGTATTTAAACGTAAAATTGAAATTTGTACAATTGGCAATAAAAGTGGAAATTCCAAAACCGCGTACTTCTTGTTTCTTTCATCTACATTTATAATTACCTGATGAAAATCATCGGCATTCGATTCAGAGCAATTAATGGATCTCGATTATATCGACACTTCGCCTGTCCGATAAAAATCATTCATCAATCTTACCGAATGAAAGTTCTTTAAAAAGAAATCTCCCATGCCGGGCATGTCGTGTCGTGGCGAACACGCCGGTCAAATGTCAGTCTTTAATTCCGGAATTCGTTTTGGGGGTGAAGGACGGCCAATCAAATTGCGTGTCGACAGTGAGAGTTTTTCGGTGACGAGGACGGTAACTCGAGTGCGAGCAACTCGTGGTGACAAGGGCAACGACGCATTAATCGATGGTGACGAAAGATGAACGCCAAATTCCATCGAGTACGATGAAACGAGAGGATTGAATTCGGAATCAATCGTAAGTAAAATCGATTATTATTATTTTCCACAAATGTCACTTATGTTCTTGTAAATACTCTCTACTTGATTGACAGTCTTTATACATTAAACTTTCTCATAAGTCAATACAATTCCAACGCAGCTCTTCTCATTCATTCCATCGTCTATACAGACAACTTCAAAAGAAAATCGACACTAAAGAGAAATCATCACGAATTATTACGTTTCACAAAACTAACACGCTTTTCCATAATTCCTTAACGATCTCACGGACGCACAAAGCATACGCGAGGAGTGATAGAGAAAACTTTGGAAAGTGTCTACGATTTCGATTACTCCTCGTCTCGTGTAGACCCTCTCGTCCCTAATTCATGAAGTTGTTCTTAAACTCGGCAGCGCCGGTGGAGGAGAGTGAACCTGACCAAAATAGATTTCCACGTTCGTACGGTGCGATGCGGTGAAGCGGCTGGGGTCGGGGCTGCTAGAAGAGGATAGAGAAGGCGCGCGAGGGCATCGGGAAATTTTTCAGCGGTTAACGGCGAGAGTTGGACGACGCAATTGGAAACGAGGGAAAAGCTCGTCGTCACCCCTTTCTACCCTCTCACCCCCTTTTTCCACCCCCTCTACCCCCTTAGTTCGATCTGTCGACGCGGTACGGTAAAGTGCGGCTCACCAAAGATGCATGAAGCGGTTCGAGTCGCGGGCTACCGGCTTCAGAAGGGTGGCGCAGCATCTAAAAAGAGGTGGAAAGGATGGAGGGCTGGAAAGCTCAACATGGAAAGCTCGATGAGAAGAAATTGCCGACTGAAACGATAAATTCGTGCAGGTGGGAAAAGCCTGGGCGCGAGATCTACGAGAAAACTTTCTCGAGTTGCGAGTCTTCGTACGTGTTCAGTTTGCAGTTTTGCGTTGGTTTTCCTTTTGGGACGGGAGAATTATTTAAGAACCGGTAAAGTCGTGTTGTCGCACTCGGAGTCGAAACGGAGGTGGATTTATTTATTAGTTCTTAGTAGTAATTCATTATTCGTCTAAAGGTGAAATAAATGAACAGCTACAAAATGATATTTTGCATTTACCTATTTGACATGTTTTTTTTTTCCTGATTACTAAATAGTCGATTGATCTATCTGTATTTTCGAATTATTCCTTGAATTACACCTTCAATTTTGACAACTGTTTAGTTGACTATTTAAAGTGTTAATTATACTTCCAAATATCTATTTTGATAATTTATAATCGGGCACTGGAACCGTCGTCCGAATTCGGGTGACGTGGCAGTCAACGTGTTAAATGTGACGCCTATAATACCGTCTAGTTTCCTTTGTTCGACTATTTCTATCTGCCGGTTAGAGTCTTTATCGTTTGGACCTTTATATTTAAACGTAAGACGAGCGATTAGCGACAAAATAATTATTACTTTCATTTTTAGGCACGACCGCAAAGGGAGTGACTTATTATTCTGTTCGATTTATTCACCTTGCGATCACCTAGAACAGTCCACCAGGTCAGCGAGTTATGCATTATGGTTCATTTACTTTCTCGTTGTTTGGCCTTGCGCTTTCGAATTATTTACTTAAGCGTGACAAAACGATAAGAAATACTGGACTGTTTTAATTTTCTTTAATATATTCTCTTTGACTATCTGGAACAGTCGACTAGGTTCTCCATCCTCTTTAATTGTTCATTTAAGCGTGACACGAATGACTCGCGACGAGTAATTAACCCTAACCCAGATTGCACGAGAAGGTGTGGTAACCTCGACGGAGGATCATTTCATAAATCCTCTCTCCCTTTCAACCTTCCTCTCCCATCGCCTAATTTACAGATCTGCATTGTTCCGTAGGAAGTGCCGATAAGACGCAGCCATAAAAAAGGAATTAGGTCGAGCCAACGACACTATGCACCATGTCATTACCATGGAATCGATATATCGAATTCGAATAGTCACTGTACTCACGATCTCCATTGTCCTTCCGCATACATTCGCCGTGTGGCGACAACAAGAAGCAGAGACAAAGGATTTCAAGGAATCTAAGAGCCAAAACTTTCAACATTTATTATTTATTGTGGACAACAGATATTAAAACATGCATTTCCAATTTCTGTTAATTATCTATTTATCAAATAAAACCGTTAGTTATTAACGATTTTGGTTAACTTCGAAAATTTGATTGTTGTCCTGCTAGATTGGCGAATTCTCACAGTGTGAAACGGTTCCAATATGTTTACTTTGTACGCTTATCCCTACTTGATGTTTTATGTGCTCAAAAATGCTTTTTGCGGTTATTCATTAAAATTAATGCCATTCAACATTGGCCATCACATCAATAAATACCGACCTCGTATATTCAAATACACATTTATATGATTTTATAAAGACCAATATTATAAACACGGCGCCGATTTTATAACTAGAATAAGTACTATTTAAAAAATATTTATCATTACCTTGTTTCTCCTTTGCAAACAGGTACGAGTAACACTAAAAAGTGTAATAATTCATTTTAGTAATAAATTAACAAAATAAATGTTGACAAATACGCTTAATTATTAAAAAATGTAATTTTCGACAGCTATTTTTGAGATTTTTGATTTTGACACAAGAATGAGCAGCTTGTCCCACTGCGCGCTGCTCCACCTTCAGAAACAGAAAAAGCAGTGCTGATGTAAACATGTTAAGGAGTGATTTCACCCCATTAAACCATTTTTGAGCACAAACAAGAAATAGTATCGCATTCAGGATCAGTTACACTATGTTTTCAGAATGTTTCAGAATTTTCTGAATTTCTCACTTCCCTAGTTTTCCTTGTAAGTCGTAATTCATTCATTGATCATTCACTCGTATCAGTCACTCAGTGCCTCTAATACTGCACTGATCTTTTTACCACCAGGAATCAAATTGGGACGTATCGCGTAATTCAAAGCGATACGTTCTATAACGCGTAGGAAATCTAAACTACGATTCTGGCGCCTCACGGTTTCTCGCAGACGTGAACGATATTAGTTTCTCAATTATGCTCGCTGATACCATGCGAGATACGCAGATAGACAGGCAGATAGAGGTAGAGCGATAGCACACACGAGAGGTAGAGACAGTTAGAGACATGTAGAGAGGATCTGTGAGTGCCTGTGTGTTCCTCGGAGAGGGGCAGAGAGAGAGAGAGAGAGAGAGAGAGAGAGAGATGTGGAAGGAAGAGACACTAACACAAGAGAGAGAGACGAAGAGGAGAGCTAAGCCTCCGTCCCAATCATGGGCCCCTGTCTCCTTCCGACTAAATTGTATTAACCGTAATGCCATTACGTTTATACCGTTGCAGGGCACGCACACGCATACATACACACAATCATGCGACGCGCGCACGCACACACATAAGCACACGAAGGTATCGGTGGATGTAACTTTCGCGGTCACTCGGTAATTAGCTCTTTACCAATTTGTCGAACATATTATCCAGTCATCGTGCTTGTGCGATCTGGTGCCACTCGAGGCATAAAGGGGGAAATTACTCGTGGACGGAAGCAATAAGTAACAGTTCGCGTATCGATATGTCGCGCTGAGATCGATACCCGTGTCCGGTGCTCATTGTCATGCGCGTCAGTAACAGTAAGTCGTCGATTGCCTGTTGCGATATCGTTGTTGTCGACGAAATGATCGTTGCTTTGCGGATTTTATATTTTAAGCAATTTGTATCCTTGGTGATAAAGCGTTAGTAGGTGTCATTAGCGTCGCGACGTGCCATTAGAACTGTCTCTAAAAAGAAACTTTTTTGTTGGGTTCTTCGTGCTTGTTAACCTTGCGCGTATTCGAAGTTAAGGAAGTAGAATGCAGTTTATTAACATTAAAGGTATCAAAAGCGAGTCAAAAGACCGATTAACAAAGGAAATCCCCATATGGAAAGAATCTTTGGTACGTTTAGTGTTAATGAATGAAGTTCGTTTTATGGCGACTGCCTGCAACGATGATTACTAATTTTTGTAAAGCGAAATATTCGATATGAATGAATGTTCATCCCATATGAATTTCGTTTCAACAGAAATGTTGAAGAATGTGGGATTTGTTGATAATGATTTTGTGACTATTTATTTAGCTGCAAGTAAGTGTTGTTAATCGCTTTGAAAGCTTATATACTACGGTATGCTAGGTACACAGGTAATATACTAGGTGTATAATTTATTCTTGATATTATGCAACAAGTTCAATAAATAATGTATGTATGTATGTAAGATTTCTATGTTACAGTATGATGTTCCCAAAATGTATTTTTAAAATATTGGTACATTTTCCACGAAAGGCGCAAACCCAATCAGGCGATTCTCAAAGAATCATTCGCCAGACCTATAGGCCAGGGAGGCAATCACAGTAGACGACCGGCAGCCTACCATCCTCCACGCTCTCTTGCCGGTTAGCAGAGCGAGCGCCTGCAGATCGAGGGATAGGCAATACAACCTACTGCCTTGTATGTTTTTGCAACACCCTGTACATAGTATAACATTCAGACATATTCCTATGATTTATCGTTTCCTGGAAATATTTTCAAACATTCTCTTTGCACCGTAAATTGAATAATAAATAATAAATGATTCATGCAAAAATATTTGCAACAATTCTCTGTCATGACAGAATTTGTGAGAATAAACGTCGTTTTAGTAATTCCAAACTGCGCCTGAACGTCCACCATGTACATTAACGTACTTTGAAATCTACACACCTTATTATGCCGCGATAGTTCTTCTCAAATTTACACAAACATTTTCACAATCCTTTCATTCCGATTGACACATCCACGATAAGATTTCCTCGCCTATATTCTTCCAGAAAAATTTCCACGATCATTTCTTTTTACCAAAGTATTCCTATAACAAAAAATCCCACTCCAATATCCTTCCGTGAAAACCTCCAATTATACCAACCCAATCATAATCATTAATATCTTAGCACACAATATTAGCTTCTCCAAAAACTGACATCCAAAGACAAATCTCGGTACATTTACCCGCCTTGACACGTGATCCGCTTTCAAGTTCAACCCACCCCATAAACCGACAGACAAAATATGCAGTCGCATCACCCCTGGCGTCTCGTTTCACGCTACCTTGACGCATGCCTCTCCTTCTTTTTCATCTCTCTCACCTCTCTTTCTCTTTCCTTTATACCCTGAAATTACCCTCGTGCACGAAGCCAGCCACGCGATTCGCGCGAACTCATCCTCTCCCCTAAATCATCCCCTAAAACCACCCCCGCACAAGTTTTGTCCGCCCACTTCATTCCATCCTCGTGCCACCACCGCTGCTTTCGCCCTCTTCTTCCGCTCATATCACTGCGCGGAAATTTTCCACCCCGCGCGTGTCACTCGCAGCTCGCACGAGCGAGCAGGAACGAATGGACGAACAAACGAGCGATCGATCGACTGTCAACGACAATGTGACGCGCGGCTAAACACTGCCGTCGCAACGTTCTCCCGCGCCTGGGTTATACCCGACGAAATAATATCATCCCCTAGTGCGTGCCACCACCACCACCCCCGTAGCCACCCCCGTAGCCACCCCCGGTCAGAGTACAGAGAGACTGATTTACAAGCGAGAGCGATTGACGCGGTCGCGAAATTCGAGCCGCTGAGATCCGCGAGAATTTCGTGGACGTTGCGTAGCCCGGTGTAAACATTACGCTCCGCCAATCGCAGCGCGTGAGTGGAAGGCGGTAAGGGTAGGTGGGTGTGGTGGCCCGTTTGGGTTAGTTCGGGGTGGACAAAGGGTCGTGGTGTGGAGTGGGTGGCGGAAACTTCGCGAACGGGACGCAATAATCTAGGGGGTTGGGGGTGGTGCTTGGGGGTGGAACGTGAGTGGAACCGTTGGCGCGCGTGATTATGAGTGACGGTGGTTTGGGAGGATAAACAAGGCGGGTGTACCTCTCTCAGTTCTACGTTCGAACCGGTTTGTTCTTTCATCCCGGGGAGGAGGGGGGGGGGGGTGAATGCGACAGATCGGAATTGTTGAATCTCGTTTATTGTGGATGCCGCACACTCTATAGAATTTTAAATGTGAATTTTAAAACCGGAATGGACGAAGAAGAGGGGAGGAAATGGAGAAAAAGAAGCGGGAGACGAGGGAGATTAAAAGCTAGAATGATTAAAAGCTAGGATGAAACTGCAGGATGAAACTGAGTGAGGAAATGTGAAGGAGTGAGATAAAAAGTAAGTGAGTCCGAGAGAAGGATAGAGATAGTAGCATCCATTTTAGATGGAGAATTTTTGTTGATACCTATTCTTGTTGGTTAAAAAATGGGAGAGTTTTTATGTAGGGCTGATGCGATGCAATGAAGTAGGGGGAGGTGGGGCAGAATGGGGTAGCGAGGCAGAACGGGATACTGACTTTTTTTGGGCAGTAAGTGCTGTGATTTAAAGAATTCTACAACAGAATTTGTTTCCTTTTTTCGCGATCTTTATGACGCATTGTGTATTGGGAATGTTAACATTTATGGCTCGCTGAATTTCAACAGTTTAAGCTCACCGTAAGAAACAATCAAGATTTCCACATGTTTCCAGTCTAACAATAAGCATACGAATTCTTCGGTATCGATGACCAACCATAACAAAGGCCACGATAACTTTGTTATGTTGCTTCGTTCTATAAATAAACATGGTAAAGGCTGCCGAGAAACCGCCATTACAAAAAGTGTTAAGGAGCTAAAATGAATGATCGATGGCGCTCTAAAAAAAGTTCATCTCCGAAGAGGTTAACGATCTCTAGCAAAATCGAAGAAAACATACTCGCTTGATATACAGGGTGGTACGCGGAATTGGAACCTCTTCGATTACTCCGTAAATAATAATTTTATTGAAAAAAGTTTCCGATGGCAGTTCAATGGTTTCAAGGGGACCACAATTTGATATAATTAATTTTTTCGTATATTGATGCGTAAATGACACATGAAGGTCGAGTTTAGTTTTCTAAATGGAATTTTCTATTATCTATTACGGCAGCCAATCGAGCTCATTATTCTGCATAAAAAACTATTAACCCATTAGTTTAGAAGGTATTTGAACTTGAATGGTTCGAAATGGCATAACTGGAACCCTTGCAGTATCAGCCGAAGTAATAACCCAGTTGACAATTGCATCACTAATATCTGCATAGTTCGAACGATCCCACGGCGAAGGGAATGCGGCAAGGAATCTTTGTTTGTGCAACGGCGCTGCCATGCATTTTCGTAAACATTTGGAGTAGTTTCGAAAAAAGAATACGCAAATGTGGTAAAAGAAGACATTTTGAACATTGTTTATGAAGTTACTTTACTGTGAAAATTTATTTAATAACCTTCGCAGCACGCATCGCTACACTTTCTTTAAATTATCGTTACTTTTGTTATAAAAAATACAGTTCCCTCTGAAAAAGCACACTTTCGAAAAGTACACTTGATAAATCGAATAAGTCAAGTTTCGAACTGTGCTAATATTAGTGTGGCAATTGTCACTCAAGTTATTACTTTGTAGTTACTGCAATGATTCCAATTATGTCATTCCGAACCATTCAAGCGCAAATATCTCTTAAACTAATGCGTTTTTTCTACTCATGGGTTAATAGTTTTTTACACAGAATAATTAATAATTTAATTTAAAAAACTAAACTCGACCTTCACGTGTCCTTTATGAATCGTTCTACGAAAAAACTAAACAATATCAAATTACGCCTTCCTCGAAATCACTTGACGTTCACCTGAAACATTTGTCAATAAAATTATTACTCGAAGAGGTTGCAATTACGCGCACCACCCTAGGTATCAAACCCCTAGCAATAAAAATGGCAACAAGTATCTCTAATTTTCTTTCTCCCATCATACCCCACGGCTAGTTTTCGCAACTTCCTCCTTACCCTCTCCACTCACGCCTAAGGTAAACACCTCGCAGGGGTTCCTGCTACGAGCATAGGGCTCGATATAAATTAATCCCGAATGTTGACCCTCGGTCCCCTGGCCTGGTGGCCGGCGCTGGCTTGCTTAAGGAGTACCTGCTTTTCCCATTCTTGGCCCGTTTAAACAGCTCCTGTATGCCGAGAGATAATTTCATCGCGGCTGGCCGCTCACCTCGTGCGCGGGACGATTTACACGAGGGTGATCTGGTGGTGGAAACGGTGCTGAAAAGGGACGGAAGGGAGCAAGAGCAGTCCGTGGCAAAGCCCGAGAGCCGCGGAAACCCACCTTGGCACGTTATGCACGATGTAAACAGGCCGCTCTCGTTTTACGCGTTCCACACACGATGCACACGACGACGGACCCCGCCAACCACCCCTGCCCACCCGAGCGATACAATGGAGGCAGGCACGTGCGCCCTACAATTGCTAGACCCGCGTGTTTCGCTGAAATTTGGATATTAAAGGGTGGAAAGAGTACTTGCGAGAACAAGAGAAACTTAAGGATGAGGGAGTTGACGGAATAAAGAAAATTAGGCGAATCTCTGTGAAACGTTACGTAATCCGTTAAAAACGGTTCTTTGGATCTATATAGGATTTTGTGAAATTGCTGTTAATAGTTTGTAATTTTTTACGTATGTAGGCACCTATAAAGACGGAGATCTTGAGAACTCAAGAAGATATGGACATCACACTTATTGTTGGTTATAAATAATAGTAAAGTCACTACTTATATTTGTCACAGCGATTTATAGAAATATAGGAGATATTTTGGATCCGGTAAAACAGAATCCCTCTTAAGGGCTCGCGCATATTATGGCATCTTGTCCGAGGGTCAGAGTAAGCCACATGTACGTCTGATAGCCCATATACAATTAACGAACAAGAACACACACGTGTTTTTGCATTACTTGCGCGAGCCGTAAAGGAATTTTCATATCCTACTAAAATTCATTTGGATCTTAAAAGGTATAGAAATTCAGAAAGACTTCGAGAAAAAATAAATTAATGGTAAGAGGAAACGTCTTGGAAAAGTTTTCAGTTCTTCGAAACAAGAGGGTGACCGCGAATGATAAAAGTATGTGAGAAAAAATGAAAAGTGACGAGCTCGAGAGAAGCAAGTGAAGACTTTGTAACGAAAGTACAAAGATCTTCGGAAATTTGTATGGAAGAGAGAATAGGGAATTGAAATATTCCGCGGACGATGCGGGAGTATTCGGTATTCCGATCAAAATGGTAATTTCGGTGAGGGGTTTATTCGCGAACCAGGCGAGGATTGATCTCGCCGGAAGCTGGTGTAATTCTGCATGATTTGCGCAGCGCAAACTAGGTATCTGTAAACAGCCGGGGCTCCACAATGGAATCTATTTAGGAAATATGGACAATTATAGGGAGGAGCATTGATCGTTTCATTCTGTGACAAGCCATGAATCGCAAGAATCGCGCAATTTCCTTCACACTGTGATGCCAAATGGCTTTTGACGAACTTACATGAGAGTCCTTGGCAAATTTTTAACGTTCAAAGAAAAGACATATTTAATCAAATCTTTGAGTAGTATGAGAAGTAAATGAATTACATTGTACCCTAAAGTAATACCTGTTTATTTGACATATAACGAGGGATTACCGACTAATGGATCGCGTAATTACGTAATGTTTAGTCGAAATGTACTTGAACGGATTTATGGATTTTTTACTAGTAGATAGAGCTGTTCTTTTTTTTTTTAAGGAATCTTATATCGCTGACACACTATAGTGAAAACTTTAATTTTAATTCTGGAAATTTAGAATTCCATCCTTCGTTTCCGACTTAAATGTCAACAAAATCTAAATGTGTCCTTAATTAAAACAGTGTAACGAAAAAGTTAGTCTTATACACGGAGATCCCATTCGGTTTCTCGAATCAAATTCATTTCACACTATTAAAAACATAAGTGCACTTGACAGACGCTAGAAGAATTCAAGCATAATCTGCTTTCAAGAGGGGCAATAAACATACTATTTTAAAATAACACAGACAAGTTCACCATGGCCTTACTAATAAATAGATAGACAGCTCAAGAATACAGCCAAATACCTAAGGCCCTTCAATGGAAACAACAAGAGAATAGCATAGAACGGTTCACAAAATGCTAGGTCGAATAACGTATAGACTCCAGCAATATTCGGTAGCGCAGCTTCGCCCGGTAATTAGTACCCCCACGTTGAAATTTGAGTTATCCCTGGAATCCCTTCGGTTCTTACGTAAATAAAGCGAGTCATATATGTATATACGGTGAGATAATGTCATCCACGATATCCAGGTACGTATATTTGGGCTGATTTAGCATGCCGCGCAGAAGGTTTGCGCGGAGTACCAAGCGAGAAGCTGTGACGGCAAAACCCACGATAAACTTGGCGAGCTAGGCCAGGCACGTTGGCGTAGTACGGACGATGTAAACACCGTGTTCGAATATTACAATGTCGATGTAAATCCCTGTATAATCAGGCGCGTATCGATCCAATGGGTCGGCGGGAATGTTTATAAAAAAAATGTCAAATGGCGGGAAATCCTTGTGTCGTGACGGAAATGCTAAACGAGAAGGGACACGTATTGCGTGGGCATAAATTACCGAGAGGATGATTACTGAACCGTAACGTGGTCTCTAATTAGTGACGATTATTTATTCGATGTAACATTGCGCGGAGAACCAAGTAGAAAGAGATTTACAATTTCCAACGAATCCAATTAATAAAGCGTAAACCTAATTTTCACCAATAATTAAGATCTTGATACCATTGTCACATTATATTCTTGGTTCGAGAACCAATTTATAATGAATTCAAATCATGAAGATAAATTTTTACGATGATAAGCAACGTAACGTAACGTTATCGGTAATATGCTCATCTATGTGGCAGCATATTGTTACAATAGAATAAATCCCGCCCAATCGTTAATAAACAGTATTATTGTTAATTTGTCGCGTGTCGCATATTCTCGGCGTACGTGGAAGAATTTAATTTACGTTACGTAAATTAGTCTCGGCTTTACTGAAACTCCTGCAAATGTTCTCTGTTACTAATGGAGAAGGCGGGGATGTTGTCGCATATTTGAGCCGCTCACTTGACAAATCAATTAACTTCACTTTTTGAATTTTTTATAAATTTAAGCATTAAAGCAATTGATTGAGTCCCCACTTTTTATATTTTTAACACAATTTTTAACATAACTTATGGAGTTAATCGATGTGTCATATGACCAGCTCATTTATCGGTACTCCGTACGAAGCTTCGCGTGTAAATATTTATCAGCTAGAATGCAATCCAACGACGCAAATACAATTTTCCCACGATGAAATGTCAAAAGCCAGCACAGCCATCGTGGCATAAGATATTATCGCAAATCAAGCGGTCCGCATTTGCTTATGGAAGAAAGTACCCAACTGGGCACATATGAACGAGCGTGTGTGAGTATCGTAAAGTTTACTATGAAAAGCGCACCGTCAAATGTTAAATGCTCAGCTCTCCTAATGAATGCGTTCTGAAGAGATTTTATAATCAGCGGAATAATTTTATTCGGTATTCATGTCATAAATTTTCCCATAGAGAAAAAGGGTCATTCGTGCTGCGAGTTTATAAAGAAAGAAGTTATTTGTATTACAAATTTTCGGAACGGAAAATTTTTCGTGAAAGTAATAATGGGACTTGCAAGTGTTAGTATGAACTTTTGTAATGAAAAATGTTATTTACGCTTAAGCAATGCTCGCCTCAACACGGTTCCTACGTGGATTGATATTATTAATAAATTTCTCTCGATACACACAATACAGGGAATTTTGAAATTTACACGTAACCATGGTTCTTTGTCCTGTCACGAGGGACCTTCGATATTACATTCCACGCTTGTACGTAGTGTCCCAATATTAAGAAACTTGATAAAACGATCCTGATGTACGAGCGATTTCGATTAAAGTTTCATTAGCTGGTGGGTTGCAACTACAAATTTCGGATGGCAATGACAGAAGATTCTTAAAAAAAACTCGAAATACTGGACTTAGGTCCGAAGTTTAAAAGTCAACAGATGATTCTGATTAAAGTGTCACTACCTGGCAGATTATGATTATAAACTGTTGACACCAACGTCAGCTTTAAAAAGAACTCAACATACAGGAATTACACCAGAAGTTTAGAAGTTAACCAACTTTTTATTCATTAACGTGTCTGCGCGTGGTAACAGTTCTCATGTATACAGAAATGTATAAACAAGATGCCACACATGTTATCTTTATAGGTAATTTTCTAACTGCGATTAATTAATTAAATTATTGCGCTAAATGCGCCATGTTAGGTCCATTCAGTTAACACTGTCATTTGTATAATTTTGTCATTTACATTTTGTCACACACATAATTTTGCGCTGCCATATCTAATTACCAAAAAAGGATTCGTAGAAACATGTAACTTATTGTTAGTGAACGTAAAAATATTCATAATCTAAAATTCGCTGATTCTTAGAGCAATAAGGTAAAGAGCAGTCAGAATCATATTGCCTAGCTTGCAATACATTATTAAATTAATTAGAGCTGATTAAATATTCAATTCTGTAAGACATTCATAATTGAGTCTAATCTCGAAAATAAAGAATGTTCACTGCGAAAGTCTTTTTGACTCATATTGTAACGGGCAAAGCAATTTCCTGTGGACTCGTTGGTAAAGAAATAATCAAAGGCAATTCTCAATTGCGTATGTAAATAATTAACAAAAACTATCGCTCTTTTTTCGATAGTTTTCATTTTAAATTGCGAATAAATTAACTTAATTAATTTCAGCGTATTATGCATCATTTGGGCTGGTTCTGCGTATAGGCCCATCCATTTTAGAGTATGCCCATTGAATATTATCCGCTCTCTAGTTTTCGTATTTCCTTGTTCCTCCAGTATAATAAGATTGTCATATAACCGTAACTCGGCGCCCGCCAAATGAATTTAATCTATCGTGTAAAGAATACTTGGCCCAAATTACTTTCACGAATAAATTCCACGAATTCCGGGACACCCTGTGTAGGCATGCAGCGAGGAAACTAACATAGCAATCTAGCGTGTAATACGCCAATATCAAGTGCACTGCGATTATCACAGATTTAAATGAAATTGTAGGTGGAGTAGGCACGCGGGGAACTTCGATCGATGGGATGTGCGGGCACATGAATGATGCCCGAAGTAAACTAGACGGGTAACTAGGTACAACAATTGTATCGACAATGAGGAGGTTATTGGAGCTGATAACGATGACGATGAAGAATGGTGTTGGTTTAAGCGTGGAATCCACCAGTGATCTCTATCAAATTTGTACAGAACTAAATTGTTACGATTAGGTACGGCAATGAACCGTGATTCTAATTTTCTAGACAATAATAAAAATATTAAATAAATATGCAATTTTCTATATTGCAATAACATTAAAAGATGTAAATTTATTTTGCATTTTATAAGAAAAGGCCACTAAACGCGACTCCATGTTTGGAAATAACTTTTGGAAAAGATGAAAATTTTAGGTTCGTTTAAAGAGTATAAAATTATTAATCACTGGAGGGATTAACTGTGTTGTAATTTGCAAACTATAAATTCGTTGTTCCAACGAAAAGCTCAGCTTGTACGTCCCTAAAAGCGCCAAGATTTTACAGAATGCTGTCAAATGGTGGTGGCAGTCATGAAATTTTATGCTCATACTGCTCGCCAAGTTATTAAAATGTGTATATTCTTTAACGGTTAAGTGGCGATAACTGTGGACGACTAGACAACCAGACATTTAGCGGTAGTACCACTACTACGCAAGGGTGGCACTACGTTTGGACGTTGGAATTTAAGTACACCGAGTTTTTGTTATGTGGGCAAGTATGTTGTTCACAACACATAACTCAATCAACAAACGTATAACAACAAATACGCAACGGAAAAAAATGACATTACAAGTCATTTGCCAGTTAAAAACAAAATTGAGGATATCTTGAAAACTAGGGCTAATGCGAATAAACGGATACGATTTTTGGAATCAGCATCGTCCATTTAATAAAGAACAGATCTTGCTTTCACGGCACCAATAGCGGTAGACAACAACTCCAATGAATTTTCGACATGAACTGTACAGTTTCCTATTGCAGAACTCATTAGGTTTGGATTCATTTCTTTTTGTAAAATTTAATGTTTTTCTTTTCTATAGATTCGTTTGTTCGATGCTTTAAGGGGATCTAAGATTTTACAAACATAACGAATGTTATTCATTTATTCATTTAGTACAGATACGAAATTCTTACGTTATTCAGCCACTTTCCTTTTTCCGCGTTCGCGAAAAAGACCCGCTTCAATTCGATCCACCCCAGTACGCCGTTAAATTTCAACATTCCAGGCCGAGTGACTCGCTCCCTCTGTTCATGTGAACCGAATTGCTTGGATGCCTATGCAATTCCAATCGAGCGATGCCCACTCCGACGCCGCAACAAGGCGTTATCTCAGAGGGCAATAATAATAATAACGGCAGTAACAATAACAACTCCGAGGATCGGGTTATGTCGCTTTCAGACATAACAGTTTCACTGGCTTCGTCGAACCGCCCCACGACTCTTTTATTTTTTAGTTAACAACTCGTTGACATGGCATTTAACGACTTATGTCCAGTTCACACAGTTCAAGTTTTACAAGCCTTCGAATAAACTAGTAATAAATTCGGCTGTTAAAGCATCAGCCGATCTAAGCTTATACGAGCAATCAGTCACACGGTAGAAATGCATTATTGTCATCTGATAAAGTGCAGTGGATGAGTTCATTTACTCTTAGTGATTAGCTGCAAAAATAGAAATATTTTCACAGAATTTGTAACTTTTCGACCAGATTCAGCACAACACGTTTAAAAAATTGGATAAGAAGTGCGGTATATATAGATATGCTGATAACCAGATGTTTGTTCTTTCTTGCGAAGAAAATTTTGACATTCGGTTTAACTGCTTCAATTAAATACCATTGCATAAGAAAATTTTGAAAATACATGCAAGTAGTAAAGAAATACTTATATGTATAATGCAAATACATAAAATAGACATCATTATGTTTTACTTAAAAACGTTTTACGTTATAATGTACATTGTAATAAATAAATCTACATATATTGGTGACAATAAATTTGATATCTTGCACATTGCAAAATTAGTTATTATGCTTTGTGATGGACTCTGGGCTCACACATTACAAAACTGTGTTTTATAATTTAACTGTTTTTCTTAATAAAAACATTACTCGTTGATGTCAGATCCTTTATAAAGTCAATAACAATTTTTAATAGCCTTTTAAACTGTGTAAATGTACATTGCTCGTAATGAGTATACTGTCCATTACTACTGTTGTTGATCCACGTTTGTAAATCTCGGACGAATGAGTTACGATAATCTGACCAATTATTTGTCTCGAGTCTTAAATTACTCATCAAACATGTGCCAAAAATGTTCCCGGATTTAGGGTACGTGATACTTAATAGGGAAATATCGTTGGATTTCAGTTTGATTTTACTGAAATCGTACAGACACGAGCGATTTTTGTATGGATTTTGACAAGGAGAAATATATGGTAGTATGTATTTATAATTTATTATGTAGGTAATAATTTTTTAACGACTTACACTAATTTGACAAAAAGAAGGAATGGCAAATAAAAAAATCAGCTTTTTTTCTTTTCAACACACATGCGCGCGCGTGCACACACACACACACACACAAAAGAGAAAAGTTTTAAAATGGTAATTTAAAGTTTTCACAAATTCCACTCTACTGTGAATCAAGCTTTTTCTTAAATTACATTGTTTTTTGTATTGTATACACAATTTGTAAGTGAAATAAAATTCTCTTATTTCGCAAAGCAATCAGGCTAAGACTATTCAGATTAAAACTATTATTGAAGATATTAATAACGATTTTCTTAATTAGTTGTATAAGAAGGTCTAAAGCTATTTTTGTTGAACTTTGATATTTCAAATCGAATATAGATTTTTGCAGTCGTAATTAAAAAAATAGTGATTTTACAATCTTCCATAGCTTAGAAGTGCGTATAGCTTTCGTCGGTTAACTCGGAAATTCATTTTGCAAACACTCGCTAGTATATACCATGATTATGTATACAATTATACATATAATACATTTAAAAAAATACAAATAAAAATGAAAATCAGGCACATTTTCACAGTACCTACTGATAATATTGTTCAAACTATTACCCTGCACCACCCTACGACGGATTAATAGCACTCCAACATGCTTTATAACATTACACTCTCACAACTACATCTGAAAAGATGCCCACGATTAACCACGGAATCTCTAGCTCGTCAACCACCGCGAACCGTGTAGCCACCCCCGCTCCAGCACTACCACCCTTGACAAGGGCATACGAAGGTATATCCCGTGGAGTAACGACGGGAAAAATTTCCGCTGAAACGTGAAAAGCTCGCGTCATCCGTGCGCAAGGGGGCAGTTAATAGGTCGAGCTTTCAAGAAGTTATACGGACCGCGAGAGGAGGGAAATTTATTTCCGGTACTGGCTGTGCTCTGTCCGTCATAGATCATGAGAAAATCGTTCGCGAAGATTTAAGTGGTGTACCTCCACCCCTTCTGCGCCCAACCGCTCCTAAACGCGTCTTTCTTTAGTGCATGTCTCACGTAGTGTACCACCTGCCACCTCCATGCCACCCTCCATGCGTCTTTTCCTCTTTAACGTGCGTACCAGTTGCCCCGAGAAATTCCTCTTAAATCTGACGACAAGGATGGCCACTGCCCCTGCTGGAAGGTTCCACGAATTCTGCGGTTTTATATACGAGGAGGATCCTCAGAGGAATGTTTTCGTGCTTTTCGTAGGGATCAGGAAGAGGTCGTTGGTCCCGAGAGAAGGTGTGTTTGGAAGAGATAAAAATTGAAGGGTACAACCAGTGGGCTCGTATATGTAGTAGAGGTAGACGGTTGAATGATGTTTAAAGAATTGTCGGAACAAATATGGGTTTGAACAAATTTCCAGAATGGCATACGCGTTCGATTTTCAAACTTTCAATATTGCAGATTAAATTATTGATACAAATTTATATTAATTTAATACAAATGAATATTATGAAAATTTGTGACTTTGTTACATGCCTTCTCGTACGCCATATTAATATTATTGTTATAAACAATAATATTTATAGATTTTGTATAAATTATGAATTTTCGATCCCAGCAAACACGCTATTTTAATAAATGAAGACCTAAGTGGATAGAGGTGTTATGCCACATTTTGGAGGAAAATAGTTTTATTTACTGCTCAAGTCCTCCTTGTACTAATTTATCACTTTACGAAGGAAAAATGTCTAAAATTATTTATGGCAACAATCAATTGACAAAGACAGTGTGTTGCACTTACCGTTGTGCCAAATTAAAATCATCCACTCATGTCTCCAAATATAAATTTGACTTAGCGATTAAAAGCAACTCGTCAGAAATAGATTCTTTCCACGTTTCATTCTATCATAACACACTCTCGTGCAATGAATTAATAAAATTCACTGCAACAATTCTGCATTTATACAATTCCTCCTTTTTGTAGCGTTAGGACACGACATTTCATACAATAAATTCTACGAACTTTTCTCTTCCACAGTTCCACTCACTCATACAAATTTAGCAGATCCTCGTCACGTATCTTATCAATTAAAAACTACCGATCTAAACATTAACAAGCAACGCAATCAAGCAATGTCTCGAATAATTAATTTATATGTATACAATAAATTATTAAAATTCACTTTGTCTTGGGTCTACCCAAATTCCTTACTATACTACCACCAACCCATCTCATAAACCCGACTGTATCCCCCAGCATAATTCTACGCACCCCAACAACCATTCATACATCCATACTTACCCCAGATTCTGACTGCACAGCTTTCTGGTAATCAATTAGCATCTTTCCCTAGACCAATAATAACCGATGCGGAGAATCAGGTCTGCAAAAATAAAATCTCACAAATGCAATAATAAATTATTCAAATTTCTCCAGACAACCCCAAGCTTACCACCAACCCAAATAATAAATTCCGCAGTATCTCGCACTACGATGCCAGGCTCTTCAGCGCCCATCTACACATTTATACATTCCAATACATCTACTTAAGATTCACGCTATAATTTTGCTCATCACCAGTTAGCAGGACTTCCTAAGCCAATAATGAGTGCTTTCCATTTAGTGACACAAGTTGACACGAATCGAATTTTAATGCCGTGCATTTAATTTATGTCGCAGCATGTTGGTAACTCCAGTCGACCTGTGTCAACTTGTGTCACTAAATGGAAAGCATCCAATAATAAACGTAAACCATCAACTCTGAAAAAACAAATTCCTACAGAAAACAATAAATTACTAAAGATTGTCTGGACAGCCCAAACCTAGTACCAATCAAGATAATAAATTCCACAGACATTCTCCCTTCCCTTCATAATTCCACGCATCCTGACATCCGTCCACCCACCCACCCACCCACACACACACACACACACGCACACACACACACACCCCCGCGCGCACACACACAGTGAGAGAGAGAGAGAGAAAGAGAGAGAGAGAGAGAGAGAGAGAGAGAGAGAGAACATAATCTGCACACACTCACACCAGTACTCACCCAAGATGCTCGCCACACATCCTCCGCCTTAACAATTATTTATCACCCGGAGGGTTCACCGGCGTAATCATACCCGACGACCTCTCAGCGGTACCAAGGAACGACGCCGACGTCGGTGGTCCCCGATCACGTTGTGCTCGCGATACAGGATGCATGAGGCCGACAACGTGAGGGCGCCTCCAGCTACGATGCATCCTGCCAGGAGTAGGATGATCCTGGCGAGCTCGAGCGCCAGATGGATCATGGGTAGCCTAACCAGGAGGCACCAGCCGACGGTGGACAGCAACGTGCCGCCCATGGTAAACAGGAACGTGCCAGTGAAGAAGAGGTAGAAGCTGCTGGCGCAGGAATCAAGGCTCGTAGGGCGGTGATCCTGCGGGAGAAAGGACCTCGTGACACTACCGAGATATATACACGATCGGACAAGGATATCGTCCTTGGAGGATATCCTTGCTCCTGGGGCGAGAGTTCCATAGGCGTCGATCGGGGAATTGGCTCAGCGTAAAGGGAGGCCTTCCACCTCTCGCGCCCCTGAGATTTGTCTACACGATGCTACTAAGGGATGGGTGAATATGGCTGGTGGGGGTAGTATATGAAATTTCGATCGATAGGGTATTACGTTATTGCCCTGCTCTCGAGAGCCGAGGTGGGGATAGTGGGCGTTCTTCTATTCTGTGTACGGGATCTTTAAGGGTGCTTTTATGGGGTTCTCCATTTTCTCTGCGGAACAAAAGAGGGTGCAACTGAAGATTCTTTTATGGGAGGGAAAAGTGAGTTCTCGTAGCGATGTTCTCCCAGGTGGAGAGGAGAAGAGTACTTGAATTGGATGATAGGTGATTGATGGTATTTGAATATAATTGCATGGCGAATGAAATGTTGTAACATGCGTCAGTTGTTGTTTGTTATACAAGAAAATGTCTTGGCATTAAACTTTATTGGTCTCGAAGGAGTAAATGTGTGAGGCTGAAAATGTTCTTCTGGGGGTTATATTGTTCGAGACCTTAAGCGAGATGTATTTTTATTACTGCAATATTATAGCTGATGAAGAATTTAATTCTATCTGTATAGAATGTCGACTATAGCGGAAGGACTATTTGTGTTGCTCATAACTTATTGTTAGTAGAGTAATATTGAAGGAGTCAAAAGTTCGAGATGCAAATACGAATATATTCAGCGTTTGCGAAATAAGGTTAAAAGGTCACTGGAAAGTCAAGACACCCGCATTGCTGTATCTCTATCAGCAACAATTTCACAGCAATACTTTTTTGTAGCAACCAAACGTTTTCATTATTTTTGATTCATAATGCTTTAATTATGTTATGTCATGCGACGTACCCGTTGTAACATAAGAGGGAATTTTTAGTATTTATCTATTTAACACTAGATTGCCCGAACATTTTTTATAAACACGATTTCCCATTTGAAACAGTCAAATTGACTGGTTTCGGGCAATCTAGTGTTAACAAAACTTTGCGTAACTTAAAGTGAGTCCCCGTATAGAGTATTTAATATTTTCAGTATGATCATCAATCATCATAAAGAATCGAAAATTGGAAAAAGGGTACAGCAAGAATTTACTTGTGCCAACACGAAATGTCCATTGGTACTCAGGAGAGCGTTAATATTGCCACACCATGAAATAATGGTAACAACTTAATTACATGTGAAAATTTTAGATTATGTGCCATAGCAGAACGATATGATCCCATTAACATATAACTAGCCTAACTAAAAAATCTAATACAGTAGGTTTTTCCATTTACGCTGCCTCCGTTCTACCTATACAATAAAATTGTAAATTCTGTTTTAAAGAAAAAAGTTTTTCCCTTACACTTTATTCGTAAGAATCGTCTCCATGTAATGAACAAACTTTCATTAACCTTTGGTCTATGCATAATATTCTGAGATTGTGCAACTACAGAGGGAGCTGTATTTTGCGCACGCAATCTAGTTCTTCTACTAAAACTTCAATGCATCCCATAATTTTAATCAATATATTATGCAAGAAAAGTGAATTAAAGAAATATAATTCACGCAAATATGAACAAAATATTGGGAACACATTTTCGTCGAATCTTATTAAGCAAAACTTTATTAAACGTTCTTCCCAGTGCACTTGGCCACCTCACCCTTAGACGGCGACGCCTATGCCTGTTCTTATGATAAGCACGGATTCTGGATTATCAGAATACCGAACGTTGGTTTCCCCGAGTCGAGATAAAAAGGCGAGCGCTTCTTCCACTCCCTTTTCTTCTCTGCTTCTATCACTTCCTCCCCCCTCCTCTTTCTCCCTTCCATCCTCTGCCACCTCCCTCTTACCGTCGCGGCCGAGCGAAAAGTTCAGGCAAATTTTCATTTCGTCGGTGGAAGTTTTCGCGGCCCATTGAAACTTTAAGGAGATTTCGCGCCGCGGCGATTCCTCAACCGGCGTATGTTAATTTATGTGCGAACTGCATTACGTCGGTAATGTATTCAGTATTCAGCCGACCACTCCGTCCAAACCTACACCCTTCCACCTCCCACCGTCCTCCTTTTTCAAAACCCTTCTGGAAAGCTTTGGATATTATTGTATCTTTACAGTGCGATCTTCCAGCACGGAAAGCTTTAAGGCGATATCAGATGCGCCTGGAGAAGCTCGCGAAATAATTGTATTGTTCAATTTTCGAACTCGTCTTCATCTGGAACTTCGGACATGTGTTCAATTGTATTACAATGTTGCTTGCTGAACGGGTAACCGGATGTATTTTCAATTTTGGCATATGTCTGCAGAAGACAATTTTTGCCTTCCTGAATCATGGATTGCTTGAATATCACATTATATCGCTGATCCGTAAACATCCCCGCTAAAATGACTGGATTCTCGAATAATTTCGATTTTGACTTTCGATTCGAAAACTGAATGTGAAGTTGCACCTTTGTCACAACGTCGTCGCGTGTTTCTTCGATCGTACTTTTCGATACGCAATTTTCTCGATCTCTCATTCGTGCTTCACCGCCTACTGTTCTCCGCACAAACATAGTCAGGCGTGCCACACTGCTACCCTAAGTTTGTCCAAGCGTCCTATTTTCACTAGGATATTTTTACATTTTGTTGGAAATCAATGATGTTTATAAATCCTTCTTTTACCATAACGTTTCTGTAAAAAATATGCACATAGACAGTATATGTGAGTGCAATCGCTGTAAGTAAAGACATGAATTACGGAAAAAACACTTCAAGAATTCTTTCAAGAGCCGGTTTGAAGCTGCTACAGAAGCGAAAAAATGACGATTATGGAAACAATATGGGAACCGAAATAGGAACCGTAACCGAAACACGTAATCGATGGAAATATGGCTTCTTCATAATATGGGTTCTTCATAATGCTCGTTACATATCGAAGCGGCAAGTTTCATGAGCGGACGCACTGAATGCTTCAATATGAATTGCGAGCGATTGCGTTGTTCATTTGAGTCCAAGCTCTGCACAACTATCGCGTAGCGAAAGTGGTTAACTTTGTATTCTGCCGTAAAACAAGCTTGCTAAAAAATCGTTAGCAAAATAACAAGATTATATGGTGAAAACTTCAGTTACATGACCTGATTTTCATTATGTGATTGCACGGTGTTATAGCACTTTAATTCTTGATAGTTTTCATACGTTACACACAATATTTCGAGATAATCAGGAGAATACGCTGTTCTTTTCTCTTAGACCAACGTAAAACAAAACGTGCAAACAGTCTGTCAGTAGATCAATACAACTTAATGCTCCCTGAGAAATTTTCTTCCTGCACTACGTTCCAAGCCCCGACCCAGCCACCACCTGCATCATGCCTCATGCGAAAAAGTATCACCCCCGCCATCTTATCTCGTTACAAACTAATCCAGGTTATCAATTTAATTCCCGGAGGCTGGCAATTTTTAACTTTTCAGATTTACGCCTGGAGAAATGTGCGCGGGCTTATTGACTCGCCACAGGCCGCCTCTGTGCGACCTGCAGAGCAGAGTAACTTGCGGGTAGCGAGAGGAGGGGGGCGTTGCCACCCCCGCCCATGCTCGGAAGCAGGCCGAGTTATAACACGCAATAAAAAGTTAAGCGGCGTCTGATGGAAGAAGAAATATCACGAGGATTTGAAAGGCTAGGGGGTGGAAAAGTGGCCTTATTAGCTCCCACCCCGACAGTGCGCAATGAGAAACAGGTGGATCGTAAAGTTTTCCGGCCTGCTTCTTTCCGCTCCAGAGCCCCTCCTGTCAGTTCGTTGAATGTGGAGATCATAGTGGACGCTTGCGACGTTGCCCGCGCTAGGGACATTAAAAAGGTGAAGCGAGGAAAGGACGTTGGAGGGAGAGCGGCTTCAACAGAATTCTGACGGAATAATTTTTCTAAGCCGTGTGGAGGTTGTTTGCGGGGCAACAGCTGAGTTTGCAAAATGTTCGCACGGTGAAATTAATTAATTGCATTTTCGGCTGGCGGGAGTATTTTTATTTAGGTGTGAACTGAATGGAGGATGTTTCGTTTGAATGGCTGTGATGGCGTTGTGTGAGACAAGAGTTTACCGAACTTTTTCACCGGGTTAAAAATCTACCGATGCCCGTTGGCGCATCCTAAACATTTCAACTTTTCTGTTAGTTAATTTAAAGGACGTTATGTCGCTTTGGATTAGCGCATTTGAAGCAGAGAATATTAAACGCGCGAATAATTACGCAAGACTAATTAACATCCTACGCAATAGTGATTTCTTCTCCAGGACTGCTTTATAAAAATTTTAAACTTCGCCTACGAATTCATTCTTTGTATTCAAGAAAGTGTAGATGGTTCATTGGCAATTGAATTTGTTTGAACCTTAGTTAATATACCACACAATCTGAAAATGTTGTCCCATATAAATCTCGAAAAAATGACCCCGAGAAAATTTTGTTGCATTTCATATGTCCCCCTTCGACTAAACATTTTTTCCCCCATTTTCTCCCTACATTTTTCCCTATTGTAAACAATAAACTGTATATTACTGATTCATCTTAAGAACAATCGAATAATTAGTGATGAAAATGATTAATTACCCAGAAGTATTTTCAGAATTCTCCATCTAAATCCATCTTGCTATCTACTAGAAGGTATTCCTCATAAAAGATATGACACTGTTTCCTAATCGCCTTTAAATACCAATGACACGACGAATCCTCAAATATTCAACATAAAACAGCACGATCGCGAAATCAACTAACGGTACCCACTCCATTATCCTCTCTCCTCGATCCCCTGTCCGAAGTGACTGTTGATCCTTACAAGGCAGACGCCAATCGTCATCGATATTCCGTCGTGCCTGAGCCACCCCGATTACACATGCATCCCCGTGACGTCACGCGCGAATCCTTCGAGAACGTCACCTTAGTTAAGCTCTGCGCAATCAGCTGACGTGGACGCGCATGCGCGCGAGCCTATGTCCGGTTCACGGGTATTTGACGTCGATCCCCATTCCCTTTCCACTACTCTATGATAGGATTAGCCAGAGCGAATGTGAGAAGCACGGCATCTGCGTAGCCGCATCTGTCGGTTACATTGCTGCATTAAGAGGATGGAGGTGGTGGTGGATGCCGGAAGCGGTTGAAGAAAGCAGCAGTGCCGTATGAAGGGCCACCATGTGTCCCAGAGTTGATGGTGGTTCACGTCGACCACGATCAAATATTTACAAGACCGACCGAGTACAAAGTCTACATTTCACCTATTAGCGCCTTGTACAGAGTTCCGGATACGCTCAAACCTACCCCTCTTGCTGGATTGTCCGTCTTGTTCGCATTATTAAGAGTTGGTAGTTTTGGCGTTAAAAATTTTCGAGAGTTGTCAGAGTTTTTGGTAGTTTCGGGTTGTATAAACTTAAAATGTATAAAACTTGAAACCCCCCGGGGATTAAAATTGGTGATATTTTTGACGGACTGTGCATAAGCGGGTCTTAATTCTTATTGGTAGATCGAGGTTACATAACTCGTGACGTACAGTTTACGTTCCACCTATTAGCGCCTTGTACGTAGTCTCGGGTATTTTCATGTCCCCAATCCACCCCTCTTCCTCACCTTTGCGTTTTATATCATTTTATTTGTATGGTTAAGGGTAGCTAGTTTTAGGGTTGGAGTTTCCCGAATTTTATGATAAAGGTCGTGTCGACAAACTATGGGGGTTAAAGTTTGTGATATTTCTGGAAGGATGTGGATAAATAGATCGTAAAATGTATAATGAGCATGGGCCGGCAGTGTGGTAGAAGATCCCCACAGAGCAAGTTGAAAAAATAATAGGTAACTCACTCCTTTACGGTCATGCCTAAAAATGTGTTACACTTGTTAATCGGGTTACATATTACTCATTAACCTGGCAAGGTTCCCTACAAAGCTTAGAATACCTGTCAAAAATATAAGCGATTCGTCACAGTATTAAAATGTTCAATGTCAAATCACTTTCAATCTTCCCAAAATTCAAACGCAATGACTGGTTCAGTGAAATCTTCCTTACTATTTTCCCAACGAAAAATACGTACTTTCAAAAATTTATCTGAAAAAACGTTCCCTTTAAAAAAAAAAAATTCTTGGTATTCAAACATATTTAAACGCAAGGAAATATCGCGAACTCGAAAATTTAAAAAAATCTGGAGCTTTGCAAATATGTAGAAAAGATCTACCTAAGGCTGGAGGTATTATTTCTATCGGTTAAAAGGCTGTGTTAAAGGATGAAGCCATCATCCAAATGTAAAACGGCCCCTTTACTTTTCACGGTATAATACATAAACTAAGTTACGGAAAAGTGTGCTAGACGAATTACGATATAATGTATTCTACGAAACTGCGCTAATAGAAGTTTTAGATTATTGATTATTTGAGTTAGTTTCAGATTTTTCGGACTACTAAGGTTCGCGATGTTTCATTATCATTCACGTGCCGCAATGCTCACTTTCATGTCGTGGACTCTTTGGTTTTCTTCGTCCATAGGGGGATGGAGTTCAACGAGTTGGAAGGTAAAAGGCATTTCAATTTTGTTCAGGGGCCAGACGCAGTTGCGTAATTCCGCGATCACGAGCTGACGACCCAAACTGATAAGACCGCTCTTCACAGTCGAACGATCAAATATGGTACGACCCTTTTGAAGTGGCCGCTCTCAGAGGCGCAGTGTCTAATTATAGTACGCGGCTCGTACGGACACATACGTGTGTGTGGTTGCGTATGCGAGCAAGAGAGAAAGGGAGATAGAGAGGGAGAGTGGGAGTGAAGAAGAGAGGGAGAGAGAGAAAGGGGGGTGAGCGTACGACAGACAAACAGACACGACCAGCCGCTACTAACTGAGGTCGCGCGCACAAGCAAGCACATAGGTATATACAGTGAGTAACCATCTCGGTTATTAATTAATAATTAGCGAGGAGCTAGAGTAGAATCTGTTCAGCTAATTAGACGCTCGCCGTTGTTTCGTAGAGCGCGTTTAAGTAATTTGCTGCGCGCCGCGTCGAGGTACTTACGCGTGCCCGTCGACAAATAAATCATTTCATTCACGTGGTGTTAGCTGGGGCGAAGTTTTATTTTTCTTGCATGCTGAGACGACAGCGCGTGCTTAAATGTAAATTAATCCATAATTAATAAGCAGTAAGAGCCACTCGTCGATAAGTAGAAGAAGGAAGAATTTGATCGACTCAATAGGGGAAGATTTTCAGGACTTAATGAGACAATCAATAGCATTAGAGATTATGAAAGTAGCCTACATGCAAAATATAGGGTAAGTTAAATTAATTGAAAAATATTGAGGAATATTTATTGCTGTATATAAATAAGCATGTACAAAATATATGCAAAATGATTATATACAAAATTATTATATAATCGGTTTTATACACATTTTTTAAGCACGGTAATGTCTTCTCCCGGCACAAGTGATTTCTCAAAACAGAAACCATTTTGAAAGTGGAAAATTTTGAAAGCGCAATATTGTATATCGTATTAATAATGGCCCAATTTAACCGTTCGGTCAGTAACCAAATATTTACCATTCGTTCACCAACGGGAAATGGATACCCAGGTACCCGGTTACTGACCAGACGGTTAAGTCAAATTACGTCAGCGAATTCACGTTGGTTATCATACAAATAATGGTCGAAAGAGTATAACGAAAAACTTCTAAATCCACTAGTAAAATACAAATTTATAAAAATATTGCAACCTTTCGTCGTAAATTATTATTTATTAATTAATTTTGCATGTAAATTTTTTCCTTCCGACTCCTAAAACTTATTATAAAACGAAAATCCGTATAATACAGTAAGATGAAATTTTACAAATAGTAGTTTTTGAAGGTCCATTACGTTTTTCGAAGCGACGGATTTCAAATTTTATCGGATAAAAATTACACGAACCATTAATTTCCCTAACAGCTAATCCATTTTCTTCGAAAAAGCAAGTAATAGAATAAAAAATTGAAATAGTGGCTTTCCGAGTGGAGAACCATATCGCTCTACTTGCAGTCCTAATATAAAAATAACTCACTGCCTTTACGGTCGTGCTTAATTACAAGGACTCTTGATACGGCCATTCGTTCTCGCAGCAGCCAATCGCATTATAGATTTGTTGATAGAGACCAGGAATGTGCTCCTGGGTATGAGACGCGATCGGCAAATATGTGACTGGAACTACGCTCGCTGTACAATTAATCGTGCTTAGAGGTTCTGCCTGGTTTGTACTGTTTGCCGTCTGTACGAGACGGCTCACGCTTGTCACGTTTCCACCTTTGATGGCTTCTTAAAGGGGCCTATGCGTTAGCTAGGATAAGCTCGTGTAAAGCACCCCACGTGTTTCCCCTCGTGAAAGGCATGTGTGCACAAAGGAGGGCCAGCCGCCTCAATTGTCTCGAATTATAAAAATAAATTTCAATTGAAATACGAGCAAAATGAAATTTACGAAAATATGGAAATCAAAATTTTGCGGTGTCATGGCAAACCTGATCGTGGTCAGATCGCTAATTATTCGACGAGAGTGAATCTTGCGATTTATGTAAGAAAATTAATACTGAATACTATAAAGATCCATACGCGAATTCATATTATCAATTCTTAAGTATTTTAAATTTCTCTCCAGAACCTTTAGGAAATATTATAACATAATATAACGTATAGATATGAAACGCATTTCTGTCTTTTTAGATGCAAAAACTGATTTGCCATATTTTACAATATTTCCTCTCAAGTTACTGTAAATATCCCGTTCTGTAAAACTGTAAAGTCTATAGAAAGAACATTGTAATCGCGTTTTCTTATAAACAGGGTTGCACTTTAAACCAAAAATAAAATAATAATAATATAGAATGTTACAATATACCCTGCAGGCAATAAAAAATGTATTCTCCTGTTTAAAAAACTGAAATAACAAAACTTTCGCATAATTAAACAACTAGTTCTCACCTTTATACAGTACTCCCTTTAACGTTCCTACAAAAGTGTCCTATGTAAAAGAATTATTTCTGCAAAAGTGTAAACAGAGATAAATGAACACGTCTTACTACCCGTGCTTTCAGGTTTCAAAGTATCCCTTTCTCCAAACAAGTCCGGCATTGTCTATCACAGTCGGAGGGTTCGCAATGAATTCATCAGATTCGTTGGAGATAAGAGCGCGAAATCTACAGCGTCGTTTTCAAGGCACCCCGCTGACCGCTACGCGTCAGGCACGATAGCATCGAAAGCGCTCGCGAGAGCGGATGAACTGGGCGACGATTAACGAACGATTATTAAGATGGACCCTTATCGCGCTAATTGCACGGAATAAATTCAGGTGTAGGCAATGTACGAAGGAAGGAACGAAAGGACGACTCGGACGACGACTAACACCGCAGCGTGAAGTGAGACGAGGGTGGGAGTGTGAAAAAGGGGTGAGAAGGGGTGGCCGACCGCAATTTTCCACCTCGGCGAACTCTCGGACGATGATCTTTCCCTCTCGTGTTCGCACGTGCACACAGAGAGACGCACACACCCTGCACACTGTCCTTCCATTCCCCCTGTTGCACTCCCTTTCACCCCTCTTCAATCCTACCAGTCGTCTCTCTCTCTCTCTCTCTCTCTCTCTCTCTCTCTCTCTCCATCACATTGCCTTTCAGTTCTTTTTACCTTTTCGAGGCACTGTCTGTTTCTTTCTCTCCTACGTTACACACACACGCGCGCATGCGTCTAACCCTCTCAACCCCCACCATTAATCCCAGCAATGCTCGCTACAATAATCTTCTTACTCCGAGGGCGTTAATCGCCGATCGATTTTGCACCCTCCGCAAGAGAAGGTACGCGCAAAGAAGGTTGAGAGAGGGCATGGAGATGGAAGAGAAAGAGAGAGAGAGAGAGAGAGAGAGAGAGAGAGAATGAGAGAGGCCTGGTAATAGCAACGCGAGTCGGAGGAGGAAGCTAGACTGGGAAGAGGAAACGGAACGGGATCATTGTTATTATCGGAATGGGCGTGAAATGACTCGGTCGGAGCACGAAGGACTAATGGTTAGTAGGTTCATCTTTTTTAATCGAGTCACGATTCTTTCGCCCTCCATCCCTACCTTCCTTTTATTTCCTTTCTCTCTCTCGTTCGTACCCCCGATCCCTTGTCTCCTGTTCTTACGCTCACGATAAATTTCACTTTCGACGCGCTCCCCACCCGGAAGTGGTCGTAAACGATTTTCTTTTCGTTAAGGGGAGAACGTACGTGGAGTGATTTATGTCAGGATAAATTTACCCCCCTCGGGTTGAAGGATTCCTTTGTATTTGTTTTCTTTATTTATTTATTTGCTTTATATAACATAGAGGTCGACTGTGTGCTCGAACCAAAGTACTACCGATGTTTCGTGAAAATACAAAAATAGCAAATATTGCGTGAGTTCATTTCAATGAGACCATTTTTAAAAAAAAAAAACTAGGTAGTTCGAATGAAAAGGTCTGTCACGCCCCATGAAAGTTATTTTGCACCATTTCGCATGCAAGCAATAGAGGAGATTTCATTCTAATGCTACAACAATCAACTACATCACGAATATATTTTGTTTAAAAAATGACATACTGTAATTTTTTGTGTGTTCTAATGTAGAATTAATCAATTTCGCTACAAAAATCTAAGCAATTACGTAAGACTGTATCAACTTACTAATAATGAAGACAAGACGAAGGTGCAGTCGTAAACTGACTTAGCACCGACGAACTCATTCTGTCGACTGTACTTGACATTTCGCAAATAAGAGAATCATGCAACGTGAGGATTTACTCACAAACCTTCCACGAATTTATCTCGATGAGATAAGATAAGTCCCTAAGCTCCCTACCCTCAATCTTCGTTCCTCTCATCCCCTAACTCTTCATCCCTTTGGTTCACCACCATCATTTAACTTACATTCCCATTCGCGATAAAAGGCCAGGTAGACGTTAAATGCATCAATCACACGGCTCCTTGGTGCAGTAACCGCCATTCAACAGGCTGGTCAGTGAAACTTTTTCTAAATTTTGCGCCTTTCCCCTCGCTACTTCTACTTTCTCTTGCGCCACCACAAAGCACACTAATCGTCGATCGATTCCACGCGGTCGCTTACGCAAGGCATGTCGAAACGAAGGAAGGGAGGAAGGAAGGAAGGAAGGAAGGAAGGAAGGAAGGAAGGAAGGAAACTGCACACAGTCGGTGTCATTTCCGAAACGGATGTGGCCAGGGCGGAGAAATAGCGGGAGACACGAAGGCCTTAGTCGTGTAGAGCCACAGTTGACAAAACACAGTCTGAATAACGATTGGAAGTTACGAATCGCAGAAAATTAAGTTGTTAATTGCGATTATTGATTCTTAAATAACCAGGAGTTACGGATTAACGAATAAAAGGTATTACCGAATTATTTATAGTCAACGGTTAAGATGAATTTTAACTCACGTTAGAAACCGATTCCGTTCGACAATCGATGACAGAATGTAACTTAATAAATTAAAATCGAACTTGTGGTAGGGCAATTGTTGATACTGCCACACCCTTCGAGGTCTAGCGACAGCTGTGACGAATTTCCTTTGTAGCTCGTCCGGAAAAAAGGATCGTTTCGTGAATGTTTTCGGGGTGAGGTCAAACAAGGGTGACAACCACCTCCACTTGTTCACATTTTCCGGTTGCGTCACGGTCGCTACTACAACAGCGTATCGTCAAGGGCACCGTGTAATTCTTGGCTAATTCTCGTACGACGGGCTGAAGGAATTTATGCTTTGGAAAATTGTTCTCTCTTTCGCATCCCCCCCCCCCCTCTGTCTCTTTCTCTCTCTCTCTTACTTTTCTCTTTTGTCTCCCTTTGGTGTTTGTGCCTTTGCGTTCTACAATTTCTCGGGGCTCTATTGCTTTCTCTTTGGCACGCAGGGCCGCTGACAACCGCGATCCCCAACTGAGCTTATTGCGGGGCCCCGGCTAATCTTGTTACACCGTCGGCCCCCACGGTACTTAATAACAAGTGGCGCAACAGTGTTAAGTCTGGATTTGGTAAAAGTCAGCGTGCGTCGTAACCGCGTAGAGCGAGTACTCTGGGTCACAAAAAGCTACTTTTAGCGAATGAAGGAGGCAATGTGGCGAAATTTTAAAGACGCGGTATTTCAAGAAGTTCCGGAAAAAAATTGGTCGACTTGCGAATAAGGGTTTAAAAAATCCGGCCATAAAATTGCACAAATATCACCACAAGAATTCCCCTTTCTTTTCTAATTCTGTTAACTTTAGAACGATCGAAGTAGTAACGGTTGAAGTTATTTACTTGTGTGTACCTATGATATTTATTCAGTTTGTCATTAGCAAAGTTATACTTGTCCGTAATCGACATTCGATAAATCTGGGAAGAGAAATCCAAAAATACTGCGCTCGCTTGAGACTCTGCATCATTTTAAGGACCTACCATCCTGAATTCTCTAATAGAAATAAACAGCGTGTCCCGGTAATCTTAGAGTTAATAAGCATAAGGGAATACCTCTAATAAACGAACATTTCTGGGTACTGACTAAATTTTTTCTCTGTCCAGAATGGGCTCCCATCGTAACACCATCGTATCGATTTATGTACCCTTATTATGTCCGACACGCGATCTGCTAATTACATTATCCATCAATCTTTTTCCAATTACACGAAACAATCGAGATTTAATTCACCCCATTCGCCAGTCTGGTTCGTGCCACTTTTCACGAACCGCCATCAAAGGTACCAGACCGCGAGGAACAGTCCCGCAAGGGGACCCGCCATCCACTCCCTTAATTACATCCCAATTCGTCGTACTAATTAGCCAGTTCGGAAATTCCCAGGATCGTCAAAAAGCTCAAGGAAGCCTACTTCGCAAAGCGGATTCTCTGGGACACTTCGTCAATTTGTAAAGCCTCTTCCGATCGGAGGAAAGGAATCCCCTGATTCTTGAAATCGTTTCTCTAAACCTGAGCCCAAAGACGATGGCAGGCAGAAGAAAAGAATTTCATGTACATACGTGATGAACACACTGATTAAATTCGACTATGATCGATACGCGTTCCTGGATTAAGGTTTAATTAATGCGAGCTCGCTATTTCGATGTGGACGAAAATGTTCGATCGCCGCAAGTGAACGAACTGAACGAAGCCAGACGTAAAAAGAGCAAGCGACGAAGGACATGGGTAGTGGACAAGCGGTTGGAGGGAGGGTTGAAGCTGCGAGTAGCACTCAGGTATTGCATGTACGCATTGATCATTAAATGAAGTTCGCCAACCGGTCGCCTTAACAATCCAATGGCTAACCCCCGCCTCTTCTGCCACCACCCTGTCCAACCACACCCCCGCGCGTAATCCATTTTGGGAAGCCGATTGTGCAGAATTCCGATGACCGAGTTAATGCGGCGGCTGCGGAGAGAAAATGATGGGGGTTGCGGTTTCACGGCCGGAAGAAGAGAAGGGTGGAAGGGGTGGTGCTGCATGTGGGGGAGTGGTGGGACATTCAAAGGATGAAAGAAGAATAAGCCGTGGACGAGGCACACAGAGGTGGAAGGAAGACTAGAAGGCCACGTATCGAGGTGGAAAATCGAGCGGAGAAGACGTTTCGCGGTATGGAGGATTGGTTGGACGAAGGGGTGGAGAAGGGTGGGTCGATTATTGCGACAAAGCGAGGCCACCTGATAGGCTGGCCGATCGTCGCCCCGGCCGATGGCCGATTCGAGATGAAAATTGATTCCCTGGATAATCTCTTCGGTCAATTTACTAGCGAGCGAGCAGTGGGTTGGTCGTGAAGAGGGTGGGGATTGGAAGCAGGGGGCGAAAAGGAAACGAGAGAGAAAAGCGAGAAAGACAGATTCGTGCTCCTTGTAGGGTAGGTCGCTATCTTTGAGTTAAGTAACCGTCGCGTCTTTCGAAAGTCACCCCTTTCTCATCCCCTACCCCCTATTTGAACCACCAACCCCCAAACCTTTCCATCGACCACCATCCCACGTCGAACGACGTCCGACGTCTGGTTCTTCTGTAAAATCGGACTCCGGCTAAAAAGATAAGGGACCCCATTTCCGCGTGGAGGATATCGACTGGGACGATCTCTCCTACGTTCGCCCCAAGTCCGGCGACCTGACAACTTTTCGAATAATTTATTTCGGACGTAAATTTCACGCGGTGGCGGTGCCGCGCCGAGCAAGCGTGGCGCGAGTCGTACGTCATAGATTTGCGAATTAAAAAATTCCCTTCGACGTGCCCGCACCCCTCATCCCAGCCTCGTTCCATCCGGATAATTTATTTCGGATTTTAACTTCAGCCCAAATTTACTGAGGAAAATCCGAGAAAGATGACCTTCACTCGACGGTAGTAATGATTTCACGAAGAATTTTTTTTCAAGCTCGTGGAGCGTTTGTGGGACGTTGATCCGCGAGGAAAATCTCGAAGTTACGATTTAACGAAACCTTCTTCTTTTTTCCCTGCCTGCCACGGCCAGCCCGTAAACCCACATTGCGCACGTATTACGAGGCTCGTAAAGGGGCACGCGCAATTATTATTACGTCCCCGTAAAATAAAGCGTGCTCCCGGATAGGATGCCATAAAATTATCACGAGCATGCACCTTGTCGCGAAGCATTAATAAACAATTGGACAATCAGTCGCGATCTTCCGCGCCGGATTAATCCTTAACAGACGTAATGCACCTGGATGAAGTGACCCAGGCTCGCGAAGAGAGAACGAAAACAAAGGAAAGCAAGAACGAATGAAAAAAACAAAACAACTGTATCCCATGTCTCTTTCCCTCGTTCTTTTATTCGCGAATTTGACCGTCGGAGGACGAAAGCTTCATCGGCTTGGTGAAAAAGAAATTTATGTACATGCCTTACACGCCGTTCGACCGTATCAAACGGCACGTCGTAATGACCGACGTAAATCAACGTTGAATTCAGGACGCCAACCCGACCCTTTCACTGCACCCACCTCCTTCTCGCCAGTTCGTTCGAACTGTATCTTCAATCGAACAGCCACCCCTTCGCCGCCACCACCCCTGCGGAAAGTTCTGTTCCCGCGATTACGACTCCACGCCGATTAATTAGCGCGATTATTTATCGCCTTCGGTGGATCGATCCGCCAGTGAAATATATTCCGCGGGCCGACAGAAAAAATATCTGGCGACGAGAATCTAGCCGCCCGTCGTCCTCGTGTGTGCGCCGTATCAGAGTTACGTTCGTGAGAATGCGGTGGGGTATGAGTGGTGGAAAAAGAGGCCAAAACCTACCTCTCGTGCACCCGCGGCGTTTCTTTAGTGAGAATTGAGGAAGAGGTGAGAGGCAAGAGGGTAGGAACGATTAATTATGTGGCCGAAGGTACGCGACTTGGTTATTGTCGAAGTGTTGATCGATGCGTTCCTTTCTCGCGGAGAAGTGAGAAAGTAGGCGTATCGATCTCGTGGCGCTCCGAGATCAATGGTGGTTGGTGCAGTGGGGAATGGGGGCTGTCGTAGATGCTTAGTTTGTGGATCTAGAAGAAGTTCCAAGTGAAGAAAGTGGAGCAATAACTTTCGAAAGTAAAGTCATGTACTCGATTAAAAGCGCCGATCAAAAAGAATATTATTAGGGGTACATATGAGTAATATCATACATATGAATATGTGAATTTGTGTTCCTTTACTTCGGTTTTTAGGCGGCATTTAATCGATATATACCATCGTTCTGTATATCTGTTTTAAATCATTCAAGCGTTTCTGGGACGAAAAATTCGAACAGTGCGTTCAAGTTTTTTATACGAACCGATCTTTTTGCATGCAAGAAGAAGATGTTAGAATATTAATTATTTGTAGCATTTTTTACTCTCATATGTCATTTTACCATTTCGCATCCTTAGAGAATGTGCTTGTTGGAAAAAGGATCAAGTGTTACGTAGAAGTTAATACGACAATGGTTAGATATTAGTTAATCAAAAACGCCGACATTTGTTTAAAACAGGGACGCAAACACTGGTATCCTGGACATTATGGATTAAATCTTGCCTTAAGAACAGACACTTGTACATCCATATACATCGACACGAGAAACGGTATTACTTATGGGTACCCCTAATGTGGAAAATACGGTAATAACTTTTACTCGAGACTTAAGAAAAATAAGTTTTATTTTATAGGACAATCTTTGTTTTAGAAATAAAATATTTTTTACAATTATTGAGCATAGGTATGGAACAAGCTTGTGTTCAGAATGGGAAGATTAATTGTTGTTAGGGGCAGAGCTTTGTGTGAAATTTTAAACAAAATTTGAATTATTTGCTGAAAGCTTTACGTACTGTATGGCTTACATTTTCACGTAACATTGGTACATAATGTACCCTTATCGTAATAATACATCGAAAGTGTTTTAGCTAGTGAAGCACGCGATGGTACAGTTGTATGATATTTTACATAAGCTCTCACCATGTTACGAACACTGTAGAGTCTCATAAAATATTCCGTGCCTATCCTATAACTCAATCGAATACAGTGACGTAATGGGACAGCGTCGATCGAATATGTCAATTTTGTCATCATCTTTCCTAAGGTAGATTTCAGTTCACACTTCCTCCGTTAAGTACTCATTGTTCTTTCTAAAGTACATTTTAATTGTGCTATCATCGCATTCTATTTCTATTGTGATCGTAACAGTAAAATTAATACTTTTTATAATCCATTAAGTTATATACAAAAATGTGTTGTGCGGCCCAGTTTTTGAAGAATTAAATGCTTTGTAAATTATATCCTAAACAGCAAATGACATATTTAATGTTAATTACAATCATTATAAATAGATTTAAAAAAGTTTTCTGTTCAATGATTTCACGTATTACATTTTTTCTTGCATATTCACCTCCTTCTTTTCTTCTGCTTTTCTTTTACTTTCCTTCTTCCTAATAATAAATGTTAACAATAATAATATCGATATGCAATATAAAATAGAAATTCAAAATAATAAAAATTTGGTCCTTCGAAATTCCGCTATGACTTCTACCCAATGCAGACTAAATTTTGTTTAGTTACTCTTTACGCTTTAACGTAGACTACAAACTATTTTTTCACAAAAATATTACCTACTGCGCAGATGATTATGGATGTAAAACTCAAGATTATCATCAGATTTTCTATTGTTCAGAACAGACAGGAGAAAAAGCTTGAAAAAGCTATGAAACTTTTCTCAGGATAGGGTTAGGGTTAGGGGTCCGATTAAAAACCCCACTGCACTTTAACAATGTTCTAGACTCTACTCTCATCGCATTACGCTAACCGGCACTGCGAAAGTGACCAAAAATCGGAAAAATATTAAAACAAAAAAGTAACGCAGTTGAAACCCTTTTTTATTACAACACGAGAAGTAAACGTGTTAATCGTCTCTCACGCGAAAGCTCCGCTACGGGCGCCCTCAACCCTCGCTCGCAAGACGATTAAAATAATTCGACTAATCGCAGGACGCAGCATGGCTCCCGTACCTACGTACCTCAGAGCGATAGAAAAAGCGCGAGCTTACGTGACTTCCATAACCTGATTGGCGTTGGCGATTAGGCAACTTCGTGCCAGCTCCTTGTGCCTACAATCAGCTTCCACGACATTCTTTTTGGCGCACTCCGTTGTGCGATTCTTTCGCGCACCTAAAGCTGACCGTACATTACAGCAGGCCTGCCCAACTGCTGCTCTCATGGACCTTAAAGGGTAGCAGGACCGGCCAGTAACTTTCCCCAAAAAATAATTTTGTCTAGGTAAATGCAGAGGTTTGCGGTTTCACTAAATACGTCGCCGTCGTTGATTATTTCTCGCTGCGATACGAAGAAAATGAAAGCTTATGGGGATCCAACTTCACTAGGCTTTCCCCTCGGGAATACCCCGAGAGCCAATAGAAATCGCGCAAATGACCGACTTTTTATAGTTTTGTACACTTATCGTTAGTGATTACATTCCTTTTTTCTCCAAAACTTCTGCTTCGTTGAAATCCAGGATGAAAAATTTCGGGACGAAATGTCTAAATTAATAATTACTCTGATATTAAATTAATTTTTAAATGCTGCAATAGGTGAAAATGCACTTAATGCGAATTCTGTCTTATTAGTACGTATATTAAAAAGCGTAGTGACTAATAGCGTGCAATTTTGTGGCTATTTATTCGCATTATCAGTGGCGCCAGCGTTATCATAAAACAGGTACCATAGTTTACTGCAAATGTAGCAATCAAGTCTAGTGTGGTATTTAATGGTAATAATTTGAGCGTTAATATTAAAACTTTCCAAAAGTAGCGGTCAGAATGTACCTCGCCACTCATGTACAGCAGGTTAATCCTGATGGTTCTAATTGAATTATCCCTTTTTGTTCATTATTTTAAAACCTACTACAATCGATAATCTGTCTTCCTTCCCACCACTCGCATGCTGAGCCAACGATCTCGAGCGCATTAAGGCCGCAGCTTTAACATACGCGGGTGAAATTCGATATTCTGTTTAACCATCCTCCGAGAAAGTTCACTCTGCACCGTGGGCGTGCAACAAAATGTTTCCACGATAATGCCGTGGGAGAACGAGGGATGGGAGAACTGGCGAGGTCAGGAGAGGAGCGAATAAAGCTAACGAGTGGTTCTGACGGCAGAGAGAAAATTCGTTGGAGAACCGAATCTAAGAAATTTTGTTGATAAACTGAATTGTCGGAATTTTGTTGGTCGGTAAAAGTTAATTGAAATGAGAAATTAAATAACATTGGCTGATGTATTCGCAAAAGCCGATACTTACGATACATAACCCTTTCCATCTCAAATTATTTTGAAATTCATCGAAAACATGATTCTTGTGAATTATTGTGTTTTAAAAATCTACGTATCTATGTAGATAAGTACAAATATCACCATACATAACGAAAATGAGAAAACTGAGAAACACTCTAAAACATCGAACATAATATAATATACAATCGAATGTAAGTTTGTTCGTTTTCAAGCACGACGGTAAAGGGAGTGACTTGTTCCTATCTACGAACATTTCTGACATATCCTCTATAATAAAGCGTGAAAGCACTTTATGCTCATATTTTCAAATAATAGATCCAAACCTATGATAATATACACGAACCAAAGGTTGTGAACGCCTAATGTTACCAAACATTAAAAACAGCAGTGTCAGACTGCGAGCAATTAACTGTCTCTTAACAATAGCCTTAAGATCTTAAAACTTTCTTACGACGCATCCAACAAGTAGCAAGACAAATAAACACGCACGAACGAGCATCGTTACAGGAACACTTGAAATTTCGGGCGACCAAGAAATACACAAGCAAACAAGCATTGGACGGGCCAGTAGTGGCATAATCAAAACAAACTACGACTCAACATTTTCCCTTTCGCCAAACAGCGCTGAAAGTGGCCTGTAGTTTCACAGTGAGAAGAAATATTTTCACTCTCCCAGCCAACCGACGCACGACATCTCTCTACTATTTCAATTATTCCTAAACATCCCCTTTGTTCCTGCGCCCTCGCGCCACAAGTGGCACATCGTCGCCTCGCTCCAAATGGATCTCGAGAGTCTCGCCACCGCACCGCCTCTCGCCACTCCCGTAGACCACCCCAGTGATAAACAAAAGAACCGCGCACGACGCACATGCACGTGGACCGCCCGCGGGCATAGCTGCACGCCTCAAAGAATTTACCATCATTACTAATGCGTCACGACGTTTCCCACCCTGCTGAGAGATCCGATTGTGCTTTCTTAGTTTTTGAAGAGGAGGGTATAAGAAGTAGCGGTGTTGAAGGCGCAGCTAAAAAAATATTAAGCGATAGGAGTTTCTAATGTAACAATTTATTTCTTAATGACACTAGATTTTCTAACTACAGTAAAACCTGTTTTTGTGCGGGGGATAGGGACCGCATAAAAGAAATCGCATACAAAAAAAATATCGCGTAAATTCATAAGGTTTTCGTTTGCAACACATTTTAAAAAAACTTTTTTTATGCGGTAAATGGAAAAATCGCACATAAAAAATCGCATAAAAGAAAACCGCACAAAAAAGGACCGCATAAAAACAGGTCTTACTGTATACTGTTTGTGTCGTTGGATCAAGTTCATCAGCTGATCGTCGTGATTTGATACGAGAAAATTCACGTTTCATAGCAGGCCTCGAAAGAACATTATTCGTTTAACAGAAATTAATTGCAACTAACTGACACAAAAAATTCTCGCATTACTCTCGACAAACTGGTACACTAACATTGCAGAAGTTAACGATGCGAAGACGTGCGCTCACAATCAGAAGGCGGTTTTACTTTTAAATTCGAGAATGGATTCATATTTGAAGAACGTCTGTACACATACGTAAAATTTACAACCTTTATCACAAATCTCGTAATCGTTATATAGCTTTGCGTTCACTCCAACAGCCAAGCGGAAAAATATTCATCAACGCAACTCACCATCGATCACCTGTTCATCAGTCACCGGTCCGGGCGTAATTCGCCTTCAGTGAGAACACTCGATCGCGAGAACTGTTTGCCCATGAGGCGAACAGCACGCGAACAGCTGACTGATGGGGGGCAGAAATTGCGAATTGTTCACCAGTCTGGTCGCGTAGCTTGAACCACGAGACTCGTGTTTCCTTCGTGGGACATTGAGACACGGAATCGACATGCGGTCACGACACGATAATTTTCGTGGGTGACACAAGAGGCGAGAAGAGGTGGTGAAGGGTATGGTGCGGGATGAAGAGTCTCTTCCGAACGATTGATTGCACTCGCGTGGCTTCGACGAACGTCTTCATTCTCGAGACAATTGGGAGGAACAAAACCACAAGGAAGGCGGTGCGTAACGGATTGATTGGCCTTCAATGGTGAAAGTTTCAGGAATCGCGACACGAAAAGCGTGGGACCAAGTCATGACTTCTTAGGGTTAGGGTTAATGGGTGCCTTTTAATGGGTCTTATTTAAGATTAAATCTTTTCGAACGTACCTTTACCTACCGCACTTTTAAATCGAATTCAAAAGAATAAATTGACAAGTGAACGGCAATATTTGTAGTACGATTTTAAATGATGCTTCTAAGGGCATAGGTAAAAGTAGAAAGATGTAATGTTTCCATTGTGCATGAGAATTCATTGAACAAATATGTTAATTTAATAACAATCTTGAAAAATATATCGGCTGGTAACATTAATGCTCCGAGTGTTTGTTCGCTTAGGATCAGTTCTCTCGCATTTTTTGCTATGAACGTAACAAATAAACCTCTCCTAATCTTTAAAGATAATTATTAAAATTTAATCTTTCACGATGGCAGTCGTCAAACTTCAATGCACAATATAGATAATTCAACCATTGTAAAATAGGATTTTATTATTGATGCTTAAACGTTTTATACAATTCACAAATAGTAGAAGTTTACTCTGAGAAGCGCGTCAGGTTGGTAGAAAAAAATTTAGCTCAACTGCAAAAATCAAAGTGAAATATGATCACAACGAGGTAAACTTTGAATTACGTTACATTGAAAGTAAATGGCTCAATTCAATATATTCTTTTAGCATGAAGGATTCCATCGGAATTTAACTAGCATGAAAAGTGGATCACAATGCCACATCATTTCGCTTCAAATTCTCTCCTGACAATTATATCACGTTCTTGCTCAATTTTCTACGTTACAGAGTTAGCCCTTTCGTTACCCGGAAATCAGAGACTGAGCAGTCACGCGACTGGTTGCGAAACGTCCAGATCTACGCAGGAGGGTGAGTGTCTCATCTCTAACCAACCTTTGCAGGTTATTCGCGTGGCACCGTAGAGCACGACGGGACCTGAAAGTTTCCAATTTCATCCAATTATTGACTGTCGACGTCCACTCCCCTCGAAGCGCCTCACGCGTCTTGCGTTACTTGCGCGTTGGCTCGTCCCACGGTCAGTCGTTGCTGAGATCGAAACTTTTACGCTACTCCAACGAAGTGCTACTTTCGCTCATTCTCTTACACAAACGCGATGCGTGCTGGCACGAAGCGAATGAGAAATCGATGGACAACGCACGCTGACATATTGCGGCTATCACTGAATTAGAAGCATTGCCCTGTTTGGTGAAGCCCCGATAATCGATGTTTGTTTATTAATCGATAGAGCGAAGTGTGTTGAATAACGCGTTGAAAGAATTTTTGCGGAACTTTGAATATATTTGAGGAGCAATTTGAATTTGAAGAACGCTCAGGTGTAAAGGTAAATGCTAGTTTGCTGGCTGATGAAGCTAAGCCAATAATTTTGTGGATACTGAGCATTGTGAGAGTGACAATAGAAACCTGACATTTTTATTAACCTTCCGTGGCCCGATTATTTTTTTTTTATCCAGAAATCAAGCTTAGTTAAAATTGTTCGCGATAGCAACAGATTGAGATAATAACGAAACAAATGCAAAATTCTTGTGTATGAGCTGAAATGTACATGAGTTGAGGCAGACTGAATGAAGGTAATAGATTATTCGTATGCAGTGTGTCCCGTTTCAAGCGTAAAAGCCACGAAAGGATTATAGCTGAAGTGATTATAAACAATATTTTCCTTTGGGAAAATGTTGGACGAGGTTTCCTTTTTGAATTATTAAGGAAAAATTCTGGCGTACAAATCGATTGAATACTCTAACATTCGACGTAACTAGTATTATCTTTCGACTTAACAAATCGAAGTGTTTGATACTGTTATTTCTCACTTAAAAGTAACACGGAATAAGAGATCGAAAATTATTCCTGCGGATTACCGCAGAAAAAAGTTTTTAGAAACAATAAATAATATTCATAAAGAAATAATTATTGAAATTGAATATCGGTGAAAGCTATTACTCATAGCCTTGGACAGAACTGGGTTACTGTCACTGGGTCATTCCGCCGATTCGGATCATTCCTAGAGTACAAGAATACGTAGCGCGCCGCCGAACAGCTGATCCAAGCGAGACCCCGATCGGATCACTGAACTCGCTTCGGTGAACGGTCACTAACACACTCTCCATGTTTATTTACGTCCGAATTATGTTTTACGTATTGATAATTAGTAATCCTGAAACTGACTGATTGTTTACATTTCAGAGAAGAGCCTTGATCTCCTCCCCCTTCTCCAGTAACAATCTCGGGTATTTTGTAACATTTTTTTCTGCTTGCGAAAAATGTCCGTGATAAATTGTTTCTTGGCCTACGAGCGCTGTGGTCCACTGACTGTTTTATTGTTATTTTCACTTTGTAGAGATACAAAATGAAGTACAAAACTGATGAACAAACGAATGGCTTCTCTGATTTATTACAACAACGTGTACATTCAACGGCCAAAGATGAACTGCGCCTGCTGTTTGCATCGCAGACACAAATCAGGCCTGCACACACGTTCCGCGCACAGATGTACGTTGGGAGCTTGATGTTCAAAATGGATCGAACGAACGCAGATGTTTATAGCATGTTTTTCTTCTTCGCACAGTCTGACGGTAATGCCGAGAATGGTGTACAGAGGTACAGAGAGACGTCTCCTGACCGAATACCTCCAAACGCACACTGCTTTCGCTGTTTTCGAGCCTCTTCTCTGAAGAATAAACAATCTGTCCTTTTTAGGACCACCAATTATCGATACGTAAAACGTAACTATGTCGTAAGTAAACATGCGGAGTGTGTTAATGACCGTGCACCGCAGCGAATTCAGTGACCCGGTCGGTGCCTCGCTTGGATCAGCTCTGTTCGGCGGCGCGCTATGTATTCTAGTGTTCTACGAATGGTCAGAATCGACGGAATGACCCAGTGACAGTGGCCCAGTTTCATCCAAGGCTGTGAGTAACAGGTTTCTTCGAGATTCTATTTCAATAATTATTCCTCTAGGAAAATCATTTATTGCTTCCAAAAACATCTTTGTGCGATATTTCGCAGGAATCATTTTCGAAATCTTATTCCGCGTTACTTCGAAGCGAGAAATAACAGTATTAAACACTTCGCTTGGTTGAATCGAAAGATAATACTAGTTACGTCAAATGTTAAAGTACTTAATTTATTTGTTAAATCTACACCATTACTACTTGGCGTATTCATTACTCAGGACTAATGAGATATTATCTCTGGATATTATCCGAAATTTATTATTCGTCATCCGATAAAATTTCGGCCCGACGCTTAGTGCCGTACCACCGTGATGCGCACCTGTCCATAACCACGATCGAGTGAGTGGCAAGTGCAAACGCCCTGAGAGCGAGCTCTACGCGAGCGTCCATTCGCCAAAGTTTTTTCTTAATAATTCGAAAATAAAGCGTCATCCAACATTTTCGCAAAGGAAAATGTTATCTAGAGTCACTTCAGCTATAACCCATTCGCGGCTGTTACATTTGAAACGGGTCACCCTGTATAACCCAATGGAAATAGAATTTCTTCTATCTATTTTATATTTTCTCTTTCATTGGTGATAATGATTATTTTTTTAAAGAAAGTAGTACACAAAGTTACGGAATCTTTATGGTTTATAAAAATTGTTCACTTTTCTTCTAGCTCAACTTGCCTGAGAAATTTCCACACGATTGAAGAGATACTTAGTGTATTAATGAAATAACTCGACCTTCTCATTCCACGAATGTTAATGAGAACTAGTGAAATCGTATAACCCTCTGATTCAACCTTATAATAAAGATGAAGAAGAAAAATGGGAAACACCATTTATCCGGGAAGTCTTTGTAAAGCGAATTCGGTTTCAAGAGCGAAAAGTGTTTCATTTTTGATTTTTCATTTATCTCCGGCTCTCCCCGTCCCAGCCCTGCTTCTTTTAACGCATCTTCGGAAATTGGGTCGTACCCATTGTGTTGAACTACGAGCGGAATTGCACCGGTGTGCGCAGGAGTCTATCTGCATGCCCGTGTGTGTCTACCACGTTGAACGGAAGTGACGTGAGTCAATGCATAAGAGGAGGGTTCGCTTCCTGCGCTCTTTACAAGCTTTTACCTTTATGGATTCCCTCGGATAAATCGGTAGAAGAGCGCTCTGAACGATGACGTCGCGACGCCTAGCGACCCTTTGAGAAATTGAAGATGAACGATTAAAGTCGATTTTACCAACAGTCGATATTTTTTCGACTGAGTTCTTTAACAACATTTTTCACTTTACATACGAATGAAAATGAAGTTTTTCTGTAGCCGTTTGTGAAATGTTGCTCGATTAATTCAAAGTATTGTTCTTAAATGTTCTCAAAAAGTAAAAATGGTAAATTGTTAAATGAATAATGTTCTTTTGGAAGCACAGAATATTACGAAAAAGTGGAAAACAAACGGGCATAGATGGAGGAATTGAATTGATTCAATGAAATGTTTTCTACCTGATTTTATCTCAAAAAATCGTCAATTTTTCCTTAAGATGCCGCGGCGTGTCAATTACAATAGATATAATATATTTCATGTAATAACGTAAACAAGATAGTGGTTTTTGTACAAATGGCTTATATAAAAATCATGCTTGATCGTACGATGCGCTCTAAACAAATTTCACGCCGTTCAAATATCAATTGCGTTGAATGCCTCGGGACGAGGATCAAATAGCGAAAATGAAATCGATACAATTAATCACAAATGGACGAAAGACAAATGCACAAGACATTGAGTGAGGACGATTATTAAACACTGATTTTATAGTCGCGCGTTTATTTTTTACAGCGAAATAAGGGCGCGACATTAAGGCGGCCCTATTCTCAAAAATTCCACAGTCTAACGCACTTGATTTTAACATTCGCAAGACCCTTTTTTTGAAAAACTGCAGCCAAACATTAAAGGATCTCCATTCCATACGAGTCGTGCCCATCGAATATTCTTTATTCTTACGAAAATGCACCCTTGATCACCGTATCGACTTACAATTAAAAATGCATTACCTACGACGATGCAAAAATATGAAACAGCTTCGTACCGTGAGAGTTAGAAGTAAGTAACCACTGTACCCACGTAAACGAGATACGATCAGTTCATCCGTTCTCTGGAATTTCTAAGTAACAATCTCTCGGACTCTCTGGGTGTAGCTTGCTTTATTGAAATATAAGTCCCTTTATATCTCAATAATTTTCCCTATCAGCTAAGTTGACAAAGATCATTTGGAAACGAATGTACATAATTAGGAAAATCCCTGCCAGCCGATGTGACAGCGACGATTAAAAACTATCCTCCCGACATTACTCGTCCCCTCCAGCCTCGTTAATCTTACGTCTCGAACGTGTGTACGTGTGCTGTGTGTGGTCTGTGTATGCGTGTGTTATTGACAAAAATTGCGCGCAGTGTGAAACACGTCCTTCTAGCACCTTAGCACCTTGTTCGCGGGATTAACCTTCTAACGTGATCACGTCCCGTAGGATTAGAAACATTGGTCGTCCAGAGAGTTTTAAGGACACGTAAACGTTCCTCTCGAATACTAGGGCAGTTTGAGATCTGATTATCGTCAGGATACGAATCGAGCCCCGATGGATTTTCCAGGATGCAATCACAGATCTAATGAGCAACGTTTGATAGTAGATCCCTCGGTGATCGGTTGGCCCGCACCCGTCTCCTCCTCTGGCCTCCTCAATCGTTATCTGTCGTAATCGTACCCTGGACTGGTGAACACAGTGGCCTTGAGCGTGATCGAGGAAACGGGTGAGACGTGATGCACCTTGGAGAGGTCCATCTTCAAGCTCCTATTACTCTTTCTACCATGCCTCCAGAATTTGTGCAACTCCAGGGAAGCCTTGGTGTGATAAGGCCTGCGCACGGTACCCCTTGCAGGTGCATCTTCAGGACACAGATGACACCTGAACATTCTCCGCCTGGCCCTTCGTTGTCTGTAGATCTTCCTGAGTTTCACGGCGACCCTCATGGTCCCCTTCTTCTTCCTCTTTCTGGAGGACCCACCTTGCACCTGGTCCTGTAAGCCCGACGAAGGTACCAGGTCCTCGTCCTCCAGTTCCTGATTCCAAGTCACCTTCCTTGGCTGACTCTGCTTCCTGGACCGCCTACCACTTGGCCTCCTCTTGTCACCGGAGCTGGCCAAGTCGTAAAAGCATCCGGATTCGTCCCAGGTGAACGAGCACTGTTCTCCCACCGCCTCGTCCCCGTAGATCGCCTGGTAGCTGCACGCAAAGTCACGTTTGAGTCGTCTACCCTTGCCCCCGCTGAAGATTCGCACGCGATTCTTGGAGTACCCGCGAACCCGTCGCGACCCATCGCAATTCTCATTGTCCTTGAGATCGCGCGCGCAACGCGAGCCGAGATCATCGCAGGTGGGATTATCGCAGGCGCAGATACGGTCTGGTCTCAGCTCGCCGTTCTCGCGATCGACGTAGTCGTCGAGGGCGCAGATGCGACGGTCGGACCGCCGCCTCCTTCCCTTCATCACCTCCCCATCGTCATCCTCATCCTCATCCTCATCCTTCATATCCTCCATCTCTTCCTCCTCCGTGGGGTATGCCATAGTCGCTGCAGTTGCAGGGGAGTTTACCATCTCGTGGCTGCAACCACCGCGGCACTGTTCCATAAGTTACGTTCGCGTCATTTTTCTATCAATGAATGAGCATCCGTCGTACGACAAAGAAGGTAATAATAAAAAGAGTGTGTGTATCTCTCTCTCACTCTCTCTCTTTCTCGAGTGTGTGGCAACAGTGACAATGTAAAGAGGCACATACATCGAGAACGTTCATACGTATAGAGAATGTATACATAATTGGGCCACGTGTAGCAGCACTTGTGCACAGAGATAGTTGGTTAGAAACTACTACACCGAAAGCAGACGAGAAGCGTGCAGATCACGATGACGAGATTGGTTTAGTCATCGGCATCGTGATCAGAAATAAAACCAAAAATGACGCCTGAACGTAACATAAAACTTTGGGAGGAGGATCGAAGGGGGATATGCCAAGGATGAGGATGACAAATGACGAAAACCATCGATGATCACAACGGCAGGACACCCGATCCGTTGCACGATCGGGCAATTGATGGGGTGTCACGGGTCAATGACCTGTCGTTGAGCCCGAGCAGCGTGATGAACGTAAAATTTCGAAAAGCACAACGCTCAGCTTTTTGGTAAACAATCCCACGTCTCGCGTTCGGCCATTGCTCCGAATACATAATTCATAAAAACAAGGGAGTCAAACGAAGAAGGTGAACATATGGCGGACGAGCAATGGAAAAAATGGAAAACAGCAACTGACAGCAATTCAATAAACGAACGAGTAAGCGAATCACCACGAATCCAACAGCGATATCACGATGCTTACCCGAGAATGGTGGTCGGTGGTATCACAGTGGTGGCAGGTGCGATGGCCGGTGCCGGAGCGGGAAAAACCGGTGGACCAGGTGGCGGTCTGCCTCCTCCCACGGGGCTGTAAATTCGATAATTAGCAATGAATCATGGGTAATTGTTACGCGCATGTGGCGACGCTTTTTTAACAACTCCTTTTGCGCCTTGCCCGGTCGTGTCACTAAATTACGCACGATCCATAGAGAATTCGAAACGCCAAAAAGACTGTATTCCAATATTTCATTTTTACACGAGTTTCTAAATCCTACATTTTAAAAAACGTTTTTTTTCCGAAACACGGACTTCTTCAAATTTTGTCGTTATCGTTACCACCATCCTCAGAAAATCCATAGTATACTTATGACGAATATATTTTTACGAATATATTCCGGGAAAAAATGTTCGAAGAACAGTTTTAATATTATTGCCATAAAATACCAAACAAGACATATTTTGAATAGTCGACTCAAAAAAAAATAATTTGTTTTCCAATCTTTGAAGTAGGTAATCAATATCATATCCTGGACATAGTCGGGCAAGTACATTCTAGACAAAGAAAATTCTGCGACTATTAATATAAATATGGTCGCACTCAATAAATTAGAAATATATATTACTGAATAGGCTGCGGATGACGATTAGTTGGCGGTGGTACGGTCTGCGCCGTCGAAGTGGCCGGTGCATTTGCAGTGCTTACGCGATGCACATGCAACTGGTGCATTTGCAATTGCGCAGCATCCTCTCCAAGAAAGGAGCATTTCGAACATTGCCTCCTGTTGTGCACCTTGAGCACATGCGTCGCCAAACGCTCAGCGCGGGCTGCTTTGTACTCGCAGAGAGTGCAAGCAAATGGTTTAAGGTGGGTGTTCAAGTGACGCTTCAGACACCAGTTGTCGACACCGCTCCATGAACAATAGCAACAAGTGTACCTTGAAAATGAGAAACATTCAGAGCAGCGTGCCTTTATTCAATAACGTATTACTCTATCACCTTCTCATGATTCAGTTAAGGAGATTCTTGAATAATCATTAATTAGGATTTATCTCTAAATCCAATATACACGATTGTAAGTTACTTTTCCTGAGTTTAAGATTTTCCTTGCGATCTATACAATTCCCGATTGAGTTCTCATTTCAATACAATTAGTGCCAATAAGCTTCTCCAAGTATTTCCTTAACGGACTCGCGTAACTTATGTAATAGTTCTCGGCGAGCATACCTTCGTTCTTGATTGCCTTTCGAGCCGCCCTTCAGATGGCTCTTACTGTTGCATCCCCCGTTCTGGACCCTTCTCCCAGTTCCACAGTTCGCCGCGTCAGGTTGCATGATCCCAGGTGCTGGCATCGACGTAGGCTGATAAAGACTGGCACCAGTCCCGGGATTTGGTTGTAGCTGATAACTCTTGTTCGCATTGTAGCCAGTCGGATAACTCGGATGTTGTTGAGGTTGCTGGCTACTTCCACTGTTCCCCGTTGCCCCAGATTCCTGCTGAAGCGGCTTGGGCGCAGCGGTGCCCGCAGGCCTTCGTATCCTCGATAGCTCGTATCCGTGTTCCCGATGCATTCTGAGAAAGTGCTTCTTCACATGATCGGCACGATTGAAGGGCTTGTAGCATATGTAACAGTGAAAAGGCTTCTCCTCCCGATGGATGTTCTCGTGCCGCGTGTACAAGTCACGCCTGTCCGTCCCATAAGGACAGTAGGGACACGTGTATCTCTTCCCGCTGGCAGAGCCTGTAGCTGATGTCGGCATAGCGGCGGAGCTCTGAAACAAGACTTTTCTGTAAATTCATGTCTATGTCGACTTACGAAATTCGCAATGACAGGAGTTGTTACTACGTAGAATGAGGATAAGCTTTTGGCTAATTGGGCCTTCGAGGGGGGTTTACAGTTATACGTGGCGAGCCATTTAATTTATACCTGATGCAAATGCTGTGGCGCAGGTACCGAGTTGAGCTCTTGCAGAAGGAAAGACGAGGTCATCGGTAACAAGGCAGCAGGGACAGTTTGAGTCTCTTGAGTTCGTCGGCTAGGTGGCGCTGCTCGTTCCGCCCGCTCTCGCAACCTTTCCAGGTAGGAGACCGCGTCCTCCACTTTGAATTCAGTTTGAAGGTAATCCTTTCGGGGCGAATGGTGCCTGTTCCTGTCGTCTGATAGTATCCTCGAGGAATGGAGCTCTATGAAGTGTTCGGCCACCTCGCGGGGTCCGCCGCCCATCACGTCGCCTGTTGACACGTTCAAAACTGATCCCTCAATTGGGTTCCCGGAATTCCAGAACCGTACCGCTTGTCGATGGTCAAAAGTTGACCTTCGAGGGGAGGCGGTGGTAATGTACTCGGATGAGGTGGGTTTCGATGGTACCGTTCCTTCGTATTTCAAAGAAATTTACAACAGCGGAAAATGTGCAATTATGTTGTTTACGAATTTCATAATATTGAATGTCAAATCGGTTCAAGGCTTTAAATACTACTTGACCGATTTTTTTTAAATTACCTTATCTCGTTAAAGCTAAAACAATTCTGTTCCCTTTTTTAACTTTAATATTGGAGTAAAGGCAATTTCTTTCAAATTTTGCACTGACACATTGTAAAAACCAATTTAGCTGAAGTAATTTTTAATGTGAAGGTATAATTTTTCATAAAACTGCCAAATATGCCTTTTCACTTATCCAAAGCAGTAATATTTAAAACATAGAAAATAATACGATACATCAAATAAAATTATTGACAAACAAATTAATCTGTAATCGTACAATAACAAGATGGGATCGACAAAAACAAATTACACCCAATATTACGCGAACAAAAACAGTTGAATAGCCATGATTCCGAAAACACCATCGATTTTCTTCGTAGTTTGCATTACCAATAACAATTCCCACCCATTAAATCTCAAATTTTAATTCAACTAACCGCACTCGTAGCACCTCCACGTGGCCTTGCCTGCGTGGTAGGCCGCGATTCTGCTCCCATCGGTGCCCTTGAGTGGCTCCTCCTCGCAGGTCCAATTCCCATCGTCGCTGCCATCCGTCCCGTTTCCGGTGTCTTCGTCATTCTTGTAAGACACGGAGGTTTCGAACTCGTTCTGCACGCTTGACGCTAAAAGAATCGTTCATGAGGATCGCGTTAAATCATTCGAATATTATCTACGTAAGGTATGTCCCAGTACAAGGTAACGACACTAAAAGTGTCACAGAACGCGCACGAGATGGAAAGTGAGAGTGTGACTCATCGCCAGTCGCTCCGTCAAAGAAAGTGCGCTAGTCGAAATGTATAGATTCTATTAATCAATACGATGTGTGAGAATGGTACCTACAATATACCTATATGCAAACGAGCTCTGAATATGTAGAACAACACGGCCAACTAGAATGTCTCGACGTTATTGTCGCTTGGCACGACAGCAGTAGACGAATTCTTGGAAATCGATGAATATCAACCGTAAGGGGCGAAAATAAGAAATGGCCGCGGATTTTGTCCAATCGAAGCCAGATCTGTTCTTGTTTACAGTGATTTTGTTGTTAACTTATAGGGTCTTACTTCTGTGATCAGGATCTTCACCATACAGCTTCCTCGTGATTTCTTTGAACATGTCCTCATAGCAGTCCAACCTGCTAATTCCGGTGCCGCTCCCTTCCATTTTTGAGGCCCTCAGCGGTCACCCACGATCCTTGGAACAATAAACCCTTCCCCTCCCCGTTGCCGGTCCGAGCCTTCTACCTGCAAACGTTGACGGTTTAGAGCGTGTAGAGGGAGAATAAGCAGCCTGGAAATATTACGCTTAATACTACGTGGCCCTCTTGCTTATATCGCCGACTAATCCATTTACCAAGAAGAATACGATTCTCTAACAGCGGTGCAGGATGTATCTGATCCGGAAAACATCCGCATTTTGAAAAGTGAACGAAAATGGGACTGAGACTCGACAGGAATGCAATGTTTGTTGATTTATGTTTTAGCAAAAATGCTGAGTGACAACATCGCATACAAAATTACAAATTGGGTTAGGTTAGGGTATAGATTAATGAATAATGTCATTAAAAACTGAGTTCGGTTTAATTATTAACATTTCTGGCGTTATGCAAATAAGAAAAATTTGACATATCATTGACTAACAAAACGTAACTTTTTTTTATTTATGTCCATGTCGAAGTATCATAATTTTAATAAAGGATATTTGAACTGAACACTAAATTTGAATCGTGGTAAGAAGGACAACCCAAGAGATTTGTATGGAGAGTTTCCAACTAACCGAAAACGAACGACTTCTCGAGAAACTGGGCAAGTGTTGAAAATTTACGAGGGGAGTATCTATTTTGGAAACTTAATGTCGTAGTGCAGGGGTCATCGCGGGTCGAAAAATAAAAACGATCGATGAGTAGCCTCGATTCAGCGCGACTTATTAAATTCTGAGGTAGATATCCGATGACGAGCGTTACATGGCTTTCAACATATCGCAATTAATTCTCCCAATGTGCAAATATCAAATGTACACGATAAAGTTCATGCCGCAAATAATCTACGGTAAAATGAATTTCAAGAGACGAAAATGAGCATTATAGGTTTTTCCGAATTTAGTGCAATAAAAAATTGCATTGTATCCTGGTACTACTAATGGCAGATTGTCACCATTTATAGTAGAATAGATACTTGCAATAGTACACGGGCGGTAAAGATGATTGTATTTTTCAAATAATCCTTCAAAGAGTATGATTATTTGCGTTAAATAATGTAATACCGCTTATCTACATAAAAGAAAGATACGTTTGGGGTTTTAAAACGATCAAACTGCATAATTCCTAAAACAATAATTTACGAAGTCTAAAAAAATAATAGGAAGGACTTGGACGACCAAATATAAGAAAAATATTTCAAATTGTTAACCTAAATATTAGGCTTTCAAATAAAATAATGGAGATTCCGCGTGAGCACTCTAGTAAATTCAATAACCCATTCTGTCCCCTCACAAATATAATCAATATATGATCATATCACACAAACGAGAAAATATCAACATTCGTATTTTCAAATTACGGCAATAATCACAATGTCTGTTAATTAAACAATAATTTTAGTGTTCGCCAATTCGTTGTAAAAGCATAGGGGACCATAACTTTATCATATTAATCGTAAGAATCTTTTTGAATTTAAAACCCACTTATCATGTCTGCCAAGAAGGTGTGCTAAATAATCTCCCAGTCGACACATTATCTCCCAGTTAACACATTGTAAAAAAGAGAAAATTATCAATTGGTTACGTTGAAAGAAATACAATCATTGTATAAGCAAGGACGGTAGTGCATCTTCCAAACACAAAACTCTGATCAAATCTAAAACAAATCCTGTTAATTTACCAAACCATCTGATTTAATAAATTCTATACCATATCATCAATCCTCAACGACGAGTACGACTGATTACCCAAGAAACCCGATTGCAATGCCTGCTCACGATTTGAATTCCATTTCTGGAAACCTCGAGTTCCCTCAATCTGCCGTGCCGTGCGCCAGCGTGACTAAAGGGTTAATGCGCAGCCTGGCTTTCCGTCGAAGCTCTCGAGGGTGTGTTTTGCGGCGCGGTAAGCATGGAAGGAAGGGCGTCGTGCCCCGCGGGCGGCGACTATGTAGGAGCGGAACCTCCGCATGCGGAAACTTTTGCTACCGGAGGCGCTAACGACTTCCACCTCGCTCGGTGCTGCCGCAGTGGGATTAAAGTCGAAGTAGTTATGCGGTATGAGCGAGCCAACGGCAACGGTGGCAACCGGGGGCAACCGTGGCAATGGCAGCAAAGTGAGGACCGCCGACATGCTCTTGCGCATGCGCTCTGCGCGTCGACAGTTTCGAGACCGAAGAACGTCATTTTGATAGGCGCTTACGCATTAAGGGGGATTATCGTAACGCTCGCGATCCCGTGTTACGTTGATTCGCAACACGGGAGGTCGGCGATTCTGTTTGGTAGATGAGGTAAAATTTAAGAACGGAGAATGATAACACCGGTTTATGGATTTTCATTCTCTCTGGCTTCTCTCTGGCGAATGCGAACGATGTTTTGTAAGGTATTTCTGTCGCCTAAATTCTAATACGGATCGGAAAAGCCATCCTTCTTGAGACGTCGATGCTATGCAGTATGTAGCATTCGAAAATTGAATGAGAAAATATATATGTCGTTAATGTCTTCTAAGAGAAACCAATAAGTCAACATAGAAGGAAATTAAGCGTTCGAATTTTTGAGTCTTTTAATTGAAACATTATTGGTACTAGGTACTACTTCATGCGATGAGAATTCGGTAAATTCAATTTCAGATCAAGGATACGTAAGAACAGCTTTCTATTTGTTTTAAGAAAGAATCGTGTAAAGTAGGGTAATTTATATGGATTACTTGCATAGTATGCAATATGTGCTGTTGATCTTCCGGAAATTATGAAGACTTTAATAATGCAGCAAAATCATTTTATAAATTCCGAAAACGTCTAGGTTTAACGAGAACACAAGAGTGAGTAAAACAAATTAGGCAAGATGATATTTACCTTCGAAGACATTAACGATAATTTGTACATCACAATTAACACGTTGATAGCCACGTCATCCATATTTGGGTGACGGTGTTAGTGTCCGATTATAAATGATAAAAATACCAAAATTCAAAGTGACGTAAATGTGTTAACCAAGCATGATGATTCAAATTTTTCTTTTAATTTCACGTGACTTACACTTACTATGCATACTGAATAAAAAATAAATAAAACGTTAGCAAATACCGAAAACTCTATGTGAATCTGTATCCGCATATTCTTACCTCCATAACAAAAACAAACACACAACGATTACTCTGAAATAAATAATCACGACCCTCCGTGCAATGCAGCAAGCTCAGCTTTAGCACCAAGAAAAGAATAAGTTAAACGGCTCAATAAAATGTAAGTGTCTTACTGTGTACAATTCAATTTCTACACTGATCCCTCTTCATGTTTTCCTCCTTACGAACGAGGAAATCCGCGAGAAAAATAGAACGTTTAGGCCCGAAAAACGAACACCCACCACCTCCACTCCCAAAACCCACGTCACCCTACCTATTCTAAAAAGGAAAAAAGAAAAAAAAAGTACACCATCGATCAGTCCATTTCCAACGGTCGCCTTGTCCCGGTGGCCTACTAAAATGTTATCGACGAAAGATTCTCAATAATAATAACAGATTTCGATCGACGCGGCACATGCGACGCGGGGCGTCACGTCTACGGCGCACGTCGTCGTCGTCGTCGTCGTCGTCGTCGTTGTCGCGGGGATGGTGGCTGTGCGCCCGTGCACGCAAGGGGTTCTACACACGCGCGCATGGTTCGTCCGCAACGAGGGAAAGGCGAGCGTGTGTGTATTGATCGCCACGGTTGCCGCGTGAGTAAAATGGAGGGAGGAAAGGAGAGTGATGCGCAACCCTACCCCGGCAACGTCCAACCACCACCGTGGCTCTTATACGGGTAGTATCTAAGCACGCGCGCACACATGACCACACAGAGGCACACACGCATGACGAGCGTACAAGCTAGGAGGGGAAAGGAAGAACGCAATGGCAGAGTGAAGGAAGGGGTTTCCGCGAGGAATAAATCAATATTCCCCTCCGAGCCGTTTGAAGGCACGTCCCCTAGAAACGACAGATGGCAAGGAGAGAGTGCGAAAGTGAGCGAGGAGGAGGTAGAAAAGAGGTAGAGAAAGAAGGCATGAGAGCGAGAGGGGAAGGAGAGAGGGAAAGAGAGAGAGGAAGAGAGAGAGAGAGAGAGAGAGAGATGAAGAGAAGGGTGCCAGACACGTCGCAGGGAGCATCCTTTGCTTCTTCAAGCCGGTTGAGAACCCCTGACTCTGGCGAAGGAAGGTGGAGGGAGACCTCTGGAGGGAGCTCGGAGACTCGAAGAGGGCCGAGTGGGCGAAGGAGGGTTAGAAGTATCTTATCTCAGAGTGAGATACTTGTGGGACGAGGAGAAAATGGAGGGGAGACCGGATGGAGCGTTGGAGGAATAGGTGGGAGAGACGAGTGGTAAAGAAAGAAGAAAGACCAGGGAGGAGGAGTAACGGAAGGAGACGGACGTTAAAACGCGCGCGCAGACCGCCATTCAAATTCAACCGGAAATTATTGCCGACCAACCAAGGACGTCGAGCAGGTCTCGCGTGTGCGCACGCGCATGCGCACCGCGCCTTCTCCTTCTTTCTCTCCTTCTCTCTTTATCCCTATCGACGCGCGATAAAGCGACACGACCCACACACAAGCGCGGAGAAAATACGATCCTACACCTTCCCCGTTTCACGACGACGACGATCATCATCATCCTCTTTTCTTCCTTCCTTCCTTCCTTCCTTCCTTCCGTTGTGCGCGACCACCCGTTCGAAGACACGCGCTTTTTCGCCAGATATCGAGACGTATTACGTGGACGTGTCGTGTTCAGGGAAAATGTAGTGCCGTGCTTTGCGCGGGTGCACACTCACGCACACGCAGGCGACACGTGCGCACCAGTTCCCAATCACTCCGATTCTTAACACCAGAGGCAGCACGATTCTCCTCTCGTTGAGAGCGCGTATAGGACGCGCGCCAATATTATTTACATCGACTTACTTTATTTTTGAATCCGAGGGTATCCGTGGATGACGCACCACACGATGCACACCCACGAGGCGGAAGGAGCCACCACCACGACACTTCGCGGGACGCACGCGCGCACCACACACAGCCACCCGCGTGTACTCCCGCACGAGGAGACACAGTCGCGACACCAACACGCTCCCGCCCCGCGCACCCACACAACTCGCGTATATCCACTTGCGCGGGCACATTTGCACACACTGCGTCTCTCAATAAGTACGCGCGCCTATTCCGCGATGTACAATACTCTCGTTCGCTCGCTCTCCCCGTTCTCACTCTCACTCATTCTCTCTCTCTCTCTCTCCCTCTCTCTTCCACTCTCTCTCGCTCTCCCCGTCCGCTCGCTCTCTCGCACGTCGCGTCCGCCATTCTTTCTCTCTCACCGTCTGCGGCGGACCGAGGCAGACGTGCGGCGACCGAACGACGCGTACGAGGAGAGCGCGCGGACCGTTGACGATTCCACTGCTCGAAGGAAGACAGGAGAGTCGATCCGGAGCTGTCCCAGGAAAAATGTTGCACCACCACTGGGACGAGGTGATGGACGACGCCTTGGATGGAGATTACGTGCGAAAGTAGGAAAGGTGGCGGAATAAGGTGGCGGAGAGGAGGACGATGAAGAGAGTGCGTGCGGGATGTGCGACGGGTGCGTTTTACAGAGTGGGCTGAGAAGCGTAGATTGGGAGTTTTCGGTGTTACTCACGTCGTAGGTGCCGTAGTGCGAGGTGGGGTCCCGGCGAGCCGGCGTAGACGTTGCGTGGATGGAAATCGTTGTTCGTGGAAAACGTTATGCTGGTTCGGTTGCAGGTTGTTTCCTCGACGGCAGTCGGGTGGCGAGTGGGTGGGCAGGCGGGGTGGCAGGCGGACAGAAGTGGGTGGCTCTCTCGGGTGGGTTGGGAGAGCCGGAGCGGCGTGTGGGTGGTGGGAGTGGGGTGAGGGAACCCAATACCACCCTCCTCGCCCATTCAATCCTGCAGTATTAGGGGGAGCAGTCGAGCCTGTTCCCGACCCTTCTCTCGCTCCCTCTCTCTCCCTCCTTCGCTTCGTCTCACTCCCACCCTCGTGCGCCCTCTCGCTCGCACTTGAAGCTGCTCGTCTCCTTCTCGCCGTCTTCCTTTCTCCTTTCTGGCCCTCCCTCCTCCTCCTCCTCCTCCACCTCCTCCTCCTCCTCCTCCTCCTCCTACTCCTCCTCCTCCTCCACCACCTCCTCCTTCACCTATCGCCCCCTCCCCCTCTCGCCCAACCCGCCTCTCCCTTTTGCCCTCGTACACCCGACTTCCAGCGACGTGCGTGTGGGTCCCTTTTGCCTGTGTGCCTGTCAGTCTCACGCATTCGTACAAGGCAGGCTACACGCATACACCGTCACCACAACGGCAGCAGGCCTCCCTGTGCACGTCTGCCTGCCTGCCTGCCTGTTCGCCCCTCTCTCCCCTCCTTCCCTAACCCCTACCGCCTCGGCCGCCTCCCGCTGCCCGTTCCTCTGCACGTGTTCGACTACGATGCTGCCAGACGGCCCAGGGGCGGATTCGGTCGGCAGGAAGATCCCTCCAGAAGGTCTTTCAGGCCCGCTCTCAAGGGTCCCGAAAATTCGACCTGCTTTCGAAAATATTCCCTCTCACGAAAATTCTCCTACCGGATTACAGGAGAGAGAGAGAGAGAGAGAGAGAGAGGGAGAGAGAGAGAGACGGAAGGATTTCTTTGGAAAGGAGGACGGTTGTGTACTGCGACTTGGTGGTTCGTAGTTATCGTGAGGAAGAGAGCGTGGGTACAAAAATGGATGGAGCGTAGGAGCGCGCCTTATGCGCATCTTTCTATGTTAATTTCTGCTCGCCCGCTCCGCGGCAATTCCGTCTCGTGTTTACATGTGCCGTTCGAACGACCCCGAGTTTGCGAATATTCTAGGAGTTCGCCAAGGTGATCGTCATCTGTTGCTGCAGAATATTTTGGAGGCTGCGGAAGACAGGTCCATCGTCGAATATCGTCTTTGTAAAATTCTACTTTCCCTCGTATAACGATCCTCTCCTATTAAAGGATTTAAAAAAAATGGTACTGTTTGTACTAGCGGTTACAATAATCATGTAAATGCATATTTAGATACGCTATGGAACATTTTCCAGACAATAAATTGGATTCATCCGCAGCACTAAAGATGTTACATCAGCGAAGATAGAAGTCCAACTGTGTTCACATGGGCGTTGAAAATCAACGGCGCGGAGGCTCAAAGACAGAAGGGTCAGAGATATTTCCGTAGGTCTATGAAGTCTCGTATTTTCTCACTTTACAGTTACGCCGCGCTAGCTTGAGATAGAGCGACGGCAGTAGTGTCTAAGGGGCGCTCTTCTCCAGGCGATTGATGCGACGACTTTACTTTATCGACCGAGTCGAAGTGTTGTTATTAGTCTTTTGAATCTCCCTCTCGCGGACGATTTGATCTCGTCCTGCTCGAGCTTCGTATTCTCATGGTTAGATGGCTCTTCTAACGCAGCGAACTTTGCACAGGGAGGTTCTTTACCATGCGCATCAACTTGACGGCTCGTGTAACGGCTGCTCTAATGCAGCATTTTATCCGTCGATTTATTATTTAGAACGTCGCTGAAAAATAATTCTAGGATATGCATCTTCGGAGTAAAATACTGGTACATACCATCGTCAAAATACTTTTCTAGGAGGTATGTCTTGTAAATATTATTTAACAGGTTAAGTGCCAAACCTATTTTGCTGGCCTTTCCGTTCACCCCGCATTCTGCTGCTATGTGGAGACAACGCGCGACGCCCACAAACCGCACCTTTGTACCGCAACGAATTACATTAATTTTTCTTAAAATATTATATTCCTTTCCTGAATGCTTTGATTGAACTAAAATTGAGGCCGCCTGTACGAAATGGCTGGTCCCATAATCAGTATCCAAGGACCGATATGCGAGGCGGCGTTGTAGGAACCTAAAAGCTGTGACCGGTGTAGGGGTTAATGTGTTAAATGGTTACAGTTACTGGTGGGAAATTTTGTTTTCTTTGTCTTTTTAGAGAAAATTTATCGACCCACAGATTTCTTATGTATTTCTTGTGCTGTTCCGTGCGTGTTTTTCTTACGAGTAAACAAAAGACAAATATACACTCCGGGAACAGCGACCGGACGTGAACGATGGCGCGTGTGACGTACGTACGTGCGTAACAGCGCGAGAAAATTATAGTAGGTGTAATATTCTTCGGCGATAAAGGAGCATGTAAAATGCGGGGAATCGATCGGCCCCCTGCCACGAACCGACGCTCTTGCGCGGATGTGCTTGGCCTGTTCGAACATTGGGCTGCATATAATTTTTGAAATGGCTATGGCATAACATGGCGTATCAAACCGTCCCACCGCACGTATATCATTTGTGTAAAGTTTACATTTACGCTACACAAATTTCGTGGGTATAATGTATTAGTGTATGTGTGACGTAATTTAAATACATACGTTAATTAGACGTATCTTGCAATTTTAATATTGGCTATCGAATATAAAATTTGCGGCTCAAACAGAATATATGTATCAAAATCGCAATTGTGCAATCAATAAAGGACCCCGCACAAAACATATGGATTTTGGCTCCCGGTCAAATTGACTAAATTTTTGATATGTTATACTCTATGACATCCTGAATAAAAGTGTCCACGGGTACAAAGTCCGAAAATGGACAGTTTACGAGATATTGGGATTAGAAGATTCGCGGAAGATAGGGGCCTAGAGCATTTCTTCACCAGAGACGCTCCTGCGACCCGACATTCGGCGGCTCGGCCGTCATGCGACGAACGCTGGTGGGGGAATACGAAGCGTGTCGCCTCAGAAATCGTCCCGAAAAGTGGTACTATAATAGTGGGCTCTAGGCCCCTATCTTCCGCGAATCTTCTAATCCCAATATCTCGTAAACTGTCCATTTTTGGACTTTGTACCCGTGGACACTTTTATTCAGGATGTCATAGAGTATAACATATCAAAAATTTAGTCAATTTGACCGGGAGCCAAAATCCATATGTTTTGTGCGGGGTCCTTTCTTTGCAAAAAATAAACGACTTAAAAATATTTCTTAAATGCTCATGTTAATATCATCATGCTTCGGATTGCTATCATCCAAGCTTTAGGGTCATATGTATTCCAATGACGTGGTCCTTAAGATAAATACATGTACAGAAACCTAATGTCAGAAATTGATTTCTTTAATTAAATGATTTTATAAAATGATAACAACCTGAATGCTGGAGATGCTAAGGGCAACACATTGATAGTATCAATCGCGCTGTTTCAATCTTAAAAAATTATAATCAGCTTGATAGTGGACCTGGACAATAAAAGGCCTTACGAAATGACGCGTTGAGATGAGTGCACACGCGGGTATATCGTGGAGGGAGATGAACATTACGTTAATAGGAATGCGTAACAATGACACGAATACGCCTAGCTGACGTCATGCGACGTCACTAAGCGTCGCACGTGGCACGTGCCATCACGATTCCTTCTCACGCGGATTGCCCAGGCTCTTTAATGAAATTTAATTGTTAGAATCTCAGTAATAAGATTTCCCAAAATCAATTTTCCTTGGCCATGTTTACTTCCAAGTTTCGCCTTGATACATGCTTCTGATGAATTTTATCGCGATTTTTAACGACCTTTACAGTTTTAAGGGTTAGAAAATTAATAGGGATTTTAATTTTTATTTCTTCGTCCCTATGAAATACTTCATAAGTGGTGTATATATAGATATTTCTACATTTTAATAAAATATTAACCCCGATTAGTAATAACTTTGTACATATTAATAATTATATTATCATCCCAATGTCACACCAACCACACATCACACTGGTATGTCAGTTCTGAACCTTCCGTATCCTTCAACACGTTCCAAATCAATTTTGATATTTTCTTCTTGACTATGACATTAGGCAATTAAATTTTCATTTTCCTCAATTCATGTAATGTAACAAAAGAAAGCATTTCCAATCATTTCTAACTTGTAATTGCGTTAGAAGTATATTCATTTTCTATATTCAGTTATAATAATCGTTACAGGTCCTCTGCAACATGTGGTTCCCCTATTACTTTGACTAATAAATTATACACATTCTCAAAAGATCTGCCTATGCAATGATCATGACGAATCAATCGAAACATTTTGATTTCCATTTTCAACAATTTTATCCTCACAACGAAAGCAGTAGAACTCAAAACGAATTTCCATTCTGAATGTTGAAGATAGCTCGATATAAATGGCAAAATCAATTTTCGTAGACCATTAACGTAGGCCACTTCCATAATAGCGAACACAAATCACGCTTGAGTAAAGTCAAACGCACCCTGTCTACCGTTTCCAGTTATCCCAAAAATCGACTAATCCGAACAGTGTGATAACCACCGGGAAAGTCCCATGGTACATGTAACCGGGTGCGAGTCCGTCAACTCGCGTGTCGTCATCGTGACGATGATCTCGTCGGCCGTGCCTATCGAGGTCATTCGCACGCAGGATCCCGCGAACGGTTTACGCGTGTACGCGTCGGCGTCCCGACGGCGGCGCCGGTGGCGAATGACGACAACGACGACGACGAAGACGAAAACGCCGCCGAAACCGGTGGTGGTGGTGGTGCTGGTGGTGGTGCTGGTGGTGGTGGAAACGGCGGAGGCACAACCGCACTGGGTACCTTCGCGTCGCGGCGCCTCGCGTCGCCGTCGGTGGGACCGTCCGCGAGCGAGGCGGCAGTGGTGGCCGAGGCATCGTGTGAGCGCGTGCGGACCGCCGCCATATTGTACGACGCACACTCTCTTCTCTCCTTCGAGCTGTGAGAGGCCGACGACAGGCTCTCCTCTCGCGCGCGGGTCGCCCGTCGAACGAGGGCGAGTGACACGGTAAGGGAGAGACGTGCGCGTAGGACGACGACGACGGGTCGAAGGACGGGAAGGACGGCAAGAAGGGCGTGAGAGGAGAGAGAGCGAGAGGGGGAGGGGGAGAGAAGGGTAGGAAGAGAGAGGGGGAACGGGGTAGCGAAAGAACCGCGAAGGGGTGGGTGACGCGGGAAGCGGTGGCGGTGGTGGTGTTGGTGGTGGGGAGGTACCGTGGGGTGACGATTCGAGATACGCCTCGAATGGGACACTCTCGAGGGAAGCGGAAGTTACGCTGCGAGAGAAGAGGAGAGGAGGAAAGGAGGATGCACGCGATGACGGAGGAGAAGTGTTTTTGAGAGTTCAGTGATCCGTGATTATTGTGAACGTGCATGTGATCGTGTGGGGAGGGGAGGAGGAGGAGGTGGACTCACCTCGTCGTCGTCGTCGTCGTCGTCGTCGTGGATTGGGAAGGACACCAGGAGACCTGTGCAGGGCTACCGATACTCGGCCTAGATCCAAGAGTCTCGAGGAGGATCCCGAGGATCATCGTGATACGGGCCTGAAGAAGGGAGAGGACGAATACGAAGGACGCAAAGCCGAAGGAGGAGGCAATGAGAAAGAGGGAGAGAAACAGTGATAAGGTTCCACAGTGATGGTGTCCACGAGTAAGCCTGCCTTCTCTGGGATCCTGGTCCATGCAACTCGCTGATCCGCGTTGCGTCCGACTTGCTGAAAGAAGTAGCTCGGCTGAAGTGGCTGCCACCCCGACTGATTATCCGCCATTCGACGCCACGACGAGAAGCTCCTCTCCTTTCAAGAACACTTCCATCCTTCCTAAAACAAGCTAGACACTTTCGATGTTCAAAGGTTGATCTGGGCCACGTCCGGGAGAGAAACAGAGCTAAGGGCTGTGAAAATCTCTTGAGAAACAAATTTAGGAAATTACTATTCAGGCCTAGACTACGCACGTTCGTTTACCTCTGGACCAAGGATATTAGTTCTCAGGTGCATCAAGGAAAAGGATACGCACCTACTGCAGCTGAGCTAAGGTCTAGTGTAGTCTGTCTGAAAAACTTCTGGGAATCATCTTTTAGTCCACGTCAGGCATAATCAAAATCCAGGGATACTCGCTCCAGGGGTGCATCCTTGGAGAGGAAGGATTGGGAAGAAGGATAAACAGGAAGGGCGCAGACGAATAATTTCGGGGAATCGTCAGGTGAAAACGGGAAGGAGCAGGAGGAACCAGAGCGCGTAGTCTGATATCCTCGCCGATTCGGCTAGTCGTCCGGCGTGACAGCGCCGCGAGCTGCTCTCCGTCTCTCCCTCTGGTCTCGACCTCTGCCAATCAATAACCGGCGCACACCGACCGACCCGCTCTCTCCGTCTCTCTTTCGCCGCTTTTCTTTCCCCGTCTTCCTCTCGCGCGCTAGCTCTTACTCTCCCACGTTCTCTCGCGAGAGCTCTCCTGCTCCTCCTTCTCCTCCTTCTCCTCCTCTCCTCCTCTCCTCCTCTCGTCCTTCGCTCTCTTTCTATTGTGAAATACACAGCCCCATACGTAAGGCTTTCTTTTTCGTCTCTGCCTTTTTCTCTCTTTTTCCCTCTTTGTCTCTCACTCTCTCATTCTCTCTTTTTTCCTCTCTTGGTTCTTTCTTCTGCTATCGCAACCACCCCCTTCCCCCCGCCCTCTCTTTCTGTCTTTCTTTTTCTTCCCTTCTCCCCCATTTCTCAATCCTGCGAGCCAGCAGGGTCTGTCGATCGACGACACCGAGCCACACCGAGGAACGTGCAGGGCACGGCGGCACGCGAGTCCAACGTCGTTTACCGAAGGAGGCGTCAACGAGGGCGAAGCTAACGCGAGTAGAACGGACGGACACTTCGCTCACCGACATTCGCCTTCCAGCCTATTTTTACATCGGCCCGTGCTCTTTTTCTCTCCCTCTCTTTCTCTCCCACTCTCCCTCCCACCCTCCCTCTTTTTCTCTCCTTCCCCTCCAGAACCGTGGAAAGAAGTTTGAGCGCGCCTCGTTCAACCGCCCACGCGACTCGGCCGCGGCCCCTGCTGACAGCCACCAACAACGCGCTTGGACGTTTGACAGTGCACGACCGCGCCTACAAACGATAATAGCACCGTTAACAGCGCCCCCAAAAAGCACCCTTCACTCCGCACCACCTACTATCACTAGGATCTGCAAGAATATCGAACGACCTTGAACGATTTTCCGAGCTATCAGGTTTGACGAGAGAGGACATCTGGCGTATCCACTCGGAGGGTAGTTGTCGTGACCGAGTTTGCGTCCTTTCAAGTGACCAGAACCGATTTCTTGGCAAAATAAGCTTGTCCCCTGCTATGCTACGAGATGAGGAGACTCCAGAGGTTCTTCGGGATCATGTTAACTCGTAAAGAACCAGCACGGAGGACAGCACCTTCTTCCTCAACTCCTCGCGTATTCGTCGGTGGACCCTGCGACTAAAGCTCGCGCATTGGTTCTGGTCTTTACCGTTGCGAGTCGACCCCGTGTCGATCTGCGCGCGAGAGGGTTGCACGTGAGGGAGGGCAGGAGGAGGAGGCAGCAAGAGGCGGAAGGGGTGGAGAAGGAGATCGGCGGTGGCGGTGGTGGTGCTGCTGCTGCTCTCGGAAAGGAAGGTGGTGGTCGTGTCGTCGAGGGAAGGAGAAGAGCAAAGGCAGGAAAAGAGCGAGGAGGAGGAAGAAGAGGAGCAGGGAGAAGGGAAGAAGGTGGAGGAGGACTGTAAGTGGAAAGGAAGGAAGAATAGGAAGAGGAGAAAGAAAAGGAAACGACGGGGTGAGAGGTTGTTGTCACTGGTGGTGCTGGTGCAGCTGCTGGTGGAGGTGCTGGTGAAGGTGCTGGTGGAAGCGTCGGTGGAGATACCGCCGACCACCGCGCGCTTAGGCGAAGGAGTCGAGGGAGCGCGAGTGGCAGCCGACGTCCTGCAAACGGGATAGCGTGGAGGAAGAAGCAAACGGTGAGAGCGGGAAATGGTGGAGGTGTCATGCGTGTAATCTACGATCCAGAGACGATATCACGTTACGAGGATCCGAGGTAGGTGCTTGGGACCAGATCTGTGAGTGTAGGTGCATTGGTGCGCGTTGGTGGTGTTCTGCACGCGAGTGTGGGGGCTTCCCAAAAGATAACACGCATACCGAATCATCGTGCACGCATTCCCGGTTATTGCATAAGGAGCCTGAGGGACAGGAGTGTCGCCTGCACGCTGGGTGCCAACAGTTGAAGATCGGAAGAGCATGTGGGCCATGGACGAAATCCAGAGGGGACGTCCTACGGGAGGACCGGGTTAAGGATTCAACAACGGCTTGCTTCTGCGACCGGAATCATTACTGGTCTTTTCAGGAACCCGGTGCGCCCGCACCCGCACCCTCACCCTCACCCAAGTTCGCTAACGCGAGCGACTGTTTAGTTGGGCCGACATCAACGACGCGGGAAGCGAGCTGGACTCGCTTTGGGGTGCATGGAACATGATAGAGGTAAGGATTCTAGTATTGCTTAATGTTACTTTGGAAGAGAATAACTATGTGAGAGTGTTCCACGATCAGGCGATCGGTGACATGTGAATTTGACCCAGCTCTGCGGTAAGGCCTTTTTAGGGTCGGGTTTCTGGGCTAATTGATCGCGTGATTGGCGTGACGGTCTTGTTTTCACTTGGTTTCGTAGGATGAAAAGTTTAAAAGACTGCTATGAGATGGATGGGTTTGTTCTGCATGCGAATGCATAATCTCTGTAATGATCATCATAATTTTCAGTGAAATTAGATTTAACGCTTCAATATTAACGCGTCATTTGATGTACCAGTAATTAACCCATTTGCATCCGTGAGCTGAACATTCCGCGGATTAGTATGGAATATTTGGATTGGGGGATACAAATGGGTTAAAGTATCCCGCTGTCTTAAGTCATCATCTTTCTGCACATCAGGAGGCTAAGAATTTTAATAAATTACGTCTTCATATTTTAACATGACATAATTTACATACTTAGTGCATGGAGACCGAGGGTACCCAGTTTACATTTTGAAAAAAGTGACAAGTTACATGTTTTCCGCAGTAAGCTCTTTCGAATGTTAAAATTTATTCCGTTCTGTTTAAGAATTAACGCCACGATATTAACGTGAATATAAATCACTTTTAACAATTGTTCAGAGTTAACAGCCACCTATTTTTCTTGAAAAATCGACTTCAGAATATATATTTTAAAGTAATAGGTCGCATGATATCATGACACGTAAGGCTAAAGCTACATGTTCAGTCATCAGTTTTGGAGTTAGTTGCAGGAAAAATTAATCTTTATTTGACTACGCAGTACTAACAATGCCAAGAAAATGTTAAATATTGTTTATCTGTGTCCATTTGAACTTACATATTATTAATTGCATGTAAAATTATCATAGAAATCCATTTCATATACATTCATAGCAATCACTCGAGGATTCAGAGAGTTTCTGAACTTATGAGCACTTGTGTATTCCTAGCTCAAGAACCAATAAGAATATTCAGACCTCTTTTATGTCTCAGATTATCAATAAAATACGGTTAATAAATTTCTCGCGAATGAAGTAAAAATTCAAGTTCACTTAATTAATTGATTCGTTTGTTTTCTGTTAACCACGTCGACAGAACTCCAAGCGTTTAATTCAAGGCAATCGTACAGTGCCCAATGCGAAATATTTCGTAAATGAAACCATGTTTAAAAAGATGTAGTTTACTGAGAAAGTAGATATAGGAAGATTACTGGATGGTCTCATGCGTGCTGGAAACCACGAGAGAGCTGATACGTCGGTCGGAAAGCTCGAGGATGTGCTGATACACGTGCTCCACAATTGCCCGCCGCCGTGCCATGCGATGGCGGCATGCCAATGGGCCACTGACATGTTGACGTGACATTACCTTCGAGCATCATTGGAATTTAATAAACCATTCCCTAAGATTTACGCGATCATATTGAAGGATGGAAGCTCCGTCGCGTTTCGAAATATTTTTGAGTGATATTAGGAAATTGTGCGTTCGTGTCAATGTAAATTTGTAGTCAGTAGGATTTGTAGTTTGTAGTATCCTTTTAAGGATAATTCGTAAACGAAATTATCCTCGTAATTCTGTAAACAGAAAATTGTACATAATAGTATATTTGTACATCGTTCATTAAAATTGAATTTAGATATAAAGTAAATTACACACTAGAGCATTGTTTCCTAACGGCGTACACACGCGGTGTGGCAAGTTTTTGAAATATAACCCAGTAAATAACATTGAAAAAATAAATCATTGTTTTTTTTCAATGCAAAGACAATTCACTTTTTTTTATTTACTGCATTTCGTTAGAATTTGTCAATATAATGCCTATTGGAAAAGCTCAAGAAAAATACTTTATCTCTTACTGGGTTAATAGAGTTCAAGTGAACTTTGTATGTTTGAAATTTCAGTACATTTGCTTTCGCTTCCGATTAATTACATTATACATTCACGTGGTTTTAAAGTATTAGTAAAACAGTTATTTCGGGAATAAAAAGATAATTGCCTTGTTTCTTACCTTTCGACCACTTGACAGGAATTCCGAAACGGTGGTTGCTTACCGCATCTCTCAGAGAAAATAAATTAAGCCGGTAGGTTTTTATGATTAGTAGGCCTCGTCAAAACGCTCTCTGCACAGTGCCGATATGAATTTGCAGCCTTTATTTCTCTTAGGCTAATCCGCATCGACGGTAATGTAAATCGGCCGCGTGATTCATGTCGTTCGACGATGAATGTCAAATTCCATCGGAAACATCGAGGTCGCCTAATTTCGATTTCCTCCTGCCCTTCGTATTTATGGGCATTTTATTGGTGTACGTGTAAAAGTGTGGCATTGCACCTCGTAATATTGTATGTGTATTAGTACGTAGGTGAATGATACCGTATCTTTACTAGTAGCGCACAGTATACGCGTATTCTATACAGTGCTGTGATTGCTAATACAGTTGCACTAGATTTACAACCCTGGTCCAACCAATAGTACACTAGCACTCAGTACGCTTAAATCTCTAGTACCCAACAAGATTTTCACAAAACCAAGCGCCATATGCGAATGACAGCGAGCGCCATATAAGCCTAAATGTAACTTTGCACAATTCCCGGTAAGTTTCCTGTTTATTGTAAAGAAAACGATTCCTACATATGACATAAAAAATCCCCAAATCTGCTTCTACTTTATATCTTTTGGTGTTCAAATATGCTCTTTATTTCTTTTTTACATTTATTAAAGTTTATGTATAGTTTTATTTTATTTTTATTTTGCAACAATAAAAAAATGTGAAAGTGTTGTTTGAAACGACATTTAATACAATGTACATCGTTGTAGTACATTTTCAAACAATAAGACAGTACGTTGTGCAAACCGCCTGCAGCAGCATTGATTCTACATCGAATTGGTATTTACCAATATTACCAATAGAACAGGTTATTGTTTATCGATCGTCGAGATTTTCATTGCCGTTTACTTGCACGCACACATATTATTGCTTTTTAAAATTATCATAGAAATCCTCTGAACATGAACAATTGGTAACCATATAATAGTAGTGAAATCTATGATAAGTTTATTTCTTACAGTTTTCTTTTTTGGTACTTGACATTATCTAGTATATTATTTAGTATTGGGTTGTCCCATAAGTTTTTTCCGCGCCGTCTATTGATTTCGCATCAAAAATAAGGAAGAAACTTCGCATCAAGAATAAGGAGGAGACAACCCAGTACGTTATTTAGCACACGAGACATTACCGCATCTTCAACCTATCTAACAAGAAGCACGCCCAAGAATACTAACTTGATTTGGATATTTGTTAGAGCTTTTTCGAATATCTAGATATTTCGAGCTTCTTCAAATGAGCTTCATACGTTGGTGAAAATTAGTGTGTATGGGCATCTGCCTGTGTACGCGTATACATAGAATATAATCATTTATGTACAACTCTTATATTTTCTACAATTAGCCAAATGCAAATGTGATTACTCATAAAAGAGTACCATACTGAATCTTTTCTTCTTGTAAAACATTACGTGCTTTACTCGCAAATTCCACGGCACACAAATATACATTCAATTAAAGTTGTTCATAATTGGTGCAAATAGCATCACTACACTGCACAGTCTTCTATTAGTGCTCGAATACTTTTACGATCAAGTGCTTATATGTAGACTTCCCACCGCTCAAATTATTATATATTACTCATCAGCAGTCTCATAGGTGCTACGCGCTTACATTCCTCTGCGTATTAGAAGTAAATTCATAAAATATACGAGTGAGTATTATATTTATTACACTGGCCATGCCAGTGACTGAACCACACACACACATACACACACGCGTGCGCATATATGGTACACACCGTTCACACACTACGCACCAAAAAAGCATAAATATATTCGTCGAATCTTTACTATGGCAGCTTACTATTTACCAATCGCTACTGCCCACAGGACTGTGGGCATGTGTATGTGCGCACCGCGGTCATTGTGTCCGTTCGTTATCGCACGAAGCTTCCCGAAGCGGATCATCGATATACAATGTGGCGTAAAAATAAAGCCCCTACGTGTGCGATGGGTCTCTCTCCATCTCTCTCCATCTCTCTTTCTCCCCCTTCTTTGCTTTCTCTCTTACTCTGTGCCCGTGAGAGAGAGGGAACATTTTCGAAACTTGTTCCAGGGAGCTCTTTTGTTCACGAGGTCGAAAGAATCGCGAGGCGCGGAATATTTTCGCGATATCCCAAAGCTAAAAGAGGATTATGCGCGTGCAAGCATACTCCGTGCGGATTCTCCTTCTACCTTCATCCCTCGCGCGTTTTCTGTCCCTCTCTACGAGTCTATTGTCGACATTCTGCTTTTATACGTTAATTGATATCCGCTCTGCAATCCTTCCGGAAGGTAACCGCTTCCGGAATTGTTGGAGGATGAATTTTCCTTCTCGTCTTTGCGCGAATATTCTCCGAACGATTTGGTATTCATCATCGTTGATATTAACGCTGGCTTTACGGAGTTTGTTTTATAAACACGATTTCCCACTTATTTTTGTCAATTTCTTTTATTTGTCAATTTGACAGGTTTCCGTAAACCTAGTGTTAGAGAGAATTTTTCTTCGTTTTTAGGCACGACCGTAAAGGGAGTGACATATTATTTTTGCGCGCGGCGAGGGAGGTGAACAGTAGTAGTATCAATAACAACGGCTAGGTGATTTGGTTTGTGATAACTCGGGTCGATTTCTGCATGGGAGATAAAAGGAATATTTTCCTGTTTTAATTATCATTGATGAATTAGTCGTTTGTTCGGTCTTCGTTTCGCGGAAACGTGTGAAAATGCGGAGGTCAGGGACGATGAAAAGAAATTGTTTATTTACATTTTATTCATACATAGCACATACAATAATAGTAACTATCTAAGAATTTCTAATCGAAGACATTAATAATATATGTAGGACAGGGAATAATAATTCTGTTTATTATAAGACGAAAGTATACTTTTCATACTTTCACATCGTAAATAATGGCATATTCATATCTTAATACTAGATAATTTTGAACAGTAATTTACACCTATGTTCGAGCATCTATCAGAAAACACTCTTCTCCTTATGAAACTGTTTCTTACACATCAGGTAGTTTCACGACTCAATTCACGACATTAATTTACAATCAGAGAACTCCCCCTAGTCATAGTCGACTGGTCACATCGACGCAAGAAACATCATCTGTTTTATTGGAATGGCGAGTAACGGGCAGACATTCAGGAATCATCATGAAATTTAAATGGCACAGACCCGACTACTGCAGTCCTTCTGGGTCATCTTCTTCGGAGAGAAAGAATAATAATTCTGCGCCCCCAATATCTCGCATTTCAATATCGTCGGTGGCCATCCCTCTCCCTCTCAATCTCTCTCACTGTTTCTCTCCCCCTCTCGGCCAGTTCAGTTGCAGTCAGTGAAAATACGCGAGCGCGCTGACGTCCAATCAATAGATGCATCTGAGCGTACGACAATCACATCCGAACTAATTGGCTACCTTTTGAAGGCTTATGTGTCAATTATCGCACGGTCAGCTTGTTTCAATGAACCCTTTCGATACGGTTATGTCTTCCGCGACTATGATTCTACCGACCGGACAGTTACAGCGGAAAAGTACATTTTATGGCGGAGCGGGTAATGGATGGGATATTGTCATTTACTGCATTATAAATATTTATATTTTGGAAGTAGCACATAGTAGCATAGTTACGAAAGAGGTGAAGTAAGCAACAATAGCGATAAAGCTTCTATACTGTAGGCAAAGTATCAATGGCTGACTATAGTCACTGGAAGAACACAGTGAGCGTCCGATAATAGGTGACTGTAGCCACCGCTAATATCGCAAGGGTTAAGGCTGAACGACTTTATATCATGCTACTGCGTGCGAATAGACTGTGCGCAATATTTTTCTAACGCCTGTTCCACGCCCCTGCGCCTCGCCTCATCGCCGAACCTTCCGATATTTCGCAAACAGCCGTGGCGACTTCCGCTTCAATGGCGTGGGCCAATCGGCGTGCTCGCTGGCTCTATCGGATGCACCGACGACTCGGTTCCGATCGATCGTCGTCGAGTTTGCTCGCGTTTTTTCTTTCTTTCCTACAACTGCCTCTTCTCAGCCCCGTACGCTCCACACCGACCCTCTTTTTGGACGAAAGGAGAACACGAGTGGAGAAGAGTTCCTCGTCATTTTTTTTTATACCTAGTATTGTCACGCGGCGGGGTACTCGTGATGCGAAAATTTTCATTCGGCCAATTTACTGGCTTTGTTTGCCCGACCCTCTGCATCGTTTGAAAATGTTTGGGGTGGTTGGATTGACGCAAACCGACTGGAAAATTCAATAACGAGCGCGGGTTGTTATTTCCTTGCAGAGAGAGCCTTGTTGATTTATTTTTGAGCTGCAGTTGAACATTTTGTGTCGAGCCTAGTTGTGGTTCGAGTCCTGTTCAGACTTTCAGATGGTGAATTTACGCTTTTTGACCATTACCAGCTGTACAATCGACTGAGGTATTTCTTTCACCTTTACTTGAATATTGGAAGTCGGTTCGTTCGGTCGTAACACGAGGAAACTGTTTATCGTTGGAAAGGATAAGGAATTCGGTGGAATTGTTAGGAGGATCGTGTGTGGAGTAGACTCGATGCAGGTTTACTAGCGTTTGCAAAGCTTTGGAAATCTAAAGCAAATCAAATTTTGGACTCTTGCTACTGTGAGACGTTTGATGTGTGTCAAGCATATTTGAAGCACGTGCATCGCAGTAGGTATCCAAGATCAACTCTTATAAAAGTAGGATCTGACAGGTCTGATATACGAAGCATTCAAGCTATTACTAGCCAGAATTCTTCTTGCAAATAACACGTACCAGAAAAATGTGAAAGAAAAAAAAGTTTTGCAATTTTTTATGATCACCATAATACCGCATACCCATTTATTACGGATGTGATATTTTTCGGGGAACGAAGGTGACCTTTATTTTTTCAAATGAAATGTATATTTTTGTACCGTGTACAAGTGCGTGCCAAGACGAACTCATCTGTGCACTGTATACTGACCTTCAAATTTATACAAGGTCAGTTATTAAATCAATATTTTGAATATTTCGCTCGAATGTATTTACTAACATTCCTTACATTCTTATAAAGAATATTTGTAGCGTGTAATGACTAAAAATTTGTATAAGCAGAACACTTCCCCCTGGCCGTAAGGTTTTCGGTTACATTTGATTTACGTCGATGAAAATTAATCTTGCATATTACACAGTGATGTAACATCCCTTATTGAGGAACCCTTTTTACAAAGTTTTATTTCATTTAAAATCATTCTAAACACATTATGGCCTAAGTATGATCTGAATTAACACTTTCTCTGCCCAATCACTCATACTTATTACAGCCAAGTTTATAACCCAGATTCCAAATGGTTGTAAATTATTTCTGAATTAGCCGTAATAAATCAAATATCATCAATTCTTTCCACACACTCCTCATGCTTAAATAGTTATCGAAACTCAATTTACGTTTGTTCATGTCTACTAACGTCATAGGTCGCCAACGATTTCACTAAATACAGATTGACATAATCCAGCGAAATCGGTGCAACTCCAATCTCAAGAACTTCTTTGTAGAATTTTCATCAATATGCATTTATCCGAACCGATTCGCGATCGTTTACGCTCACCGATCTGCATTCGTCGAATTGCCAATTGAACATTTCGCTTAATTGAAACTTTAAATAAGCATTTTCAGTTGGATAAATTTGTTAAATTTATGCCGCGCGTTTGCAGATGTCGAGTGGGATCGGCGCAACTGCAATGGGGATTGGCGTTAGTCACGGGTCAGGTGGTACCGAGGGCGTCGCCGGTGGTTGCCGTCTTCGTGCCCAAAGTCAGGGACAGGCATCCGGGTCCTCATCGCAGCACAGCAACATGCAGCAGTCAGCTCAGCAACAGCAATCCCAGCAGCAGCAGCAGTTGCAGCAGCAGCAACAGGCACCCTCGTCTCAACAGCAGCAGCAGCAGCAACGCCAGGCGGTGGGCTTCATGGGTAGATCCAAGAAAGACAACTGTTGTCTGTGCTGGTGCTGTTGTTGCAGTTGCTCGTGGTATTACCGTTTCTGTATATTTACCTTTGTCTTTCCTTTCGTTGCGCTGTGCGAGGAAATCGTGGCATTCGTGCGGTTGGTTTAGAAAATCTTAGGAGTTCTCAGAATTCTAGCTAAAATTCAATTCATCGATCCTCCGGAAATGGGTAGACTTATCGTTGATTAGCATGCACCCTAGACACTGTACAAAATAATTTGCTTGTTTAAGTCTTTTTCCACAATTTCCTTGCTTCTTCTGCAATTCGACAATTATTCGTGAGAGTCTGATGAAAGTAAATTATGTACGAAGATCAAACAACTCAATACCAAATACAATTGTTCGAACAAAAGCTACTTGGGCGAATTGTATTGTTGGATTTCGTTGTTAAAATTTTGTATGAGTCTGTCGTCGAAGATTATCAGAAATGGTCGTAAAATTATGGAAACTCGTGAAATTTGTACGCAGTTCGATGCTATAAAACGGATATAATATTTAGAGTAACGAGGGTATACGTATCATTACGAAACATTTTCCGAGAGGTATTTCCGTAAACGAAAATTGTTCTGGCCGCGTTATACCAATTTCCGTTTATACGGAAACTCAAAGCATTGCCTTCGGAGTCGTTCTTCGTCTCCAGCCAAATCCGAACTCACGTTTTCCTCAGACCTCCATACCATAAACAATTTATCCGACCCTACACACGCGATCACTTTGCGAAACTGTTTTGACTGCTAATGCGCACCCTGTACGCGCAAGTTTTTCTTTTCGTTCTGCCACGAAACGCCCAAATATTGACATTGCCTAATGAACTTGACGTAACGAGACAGGACCAATTCGATGGTCGGTCTGGACCGATCGACAACCGAAACGATGCCGCCCCATTGTCTTAAAATGGAACCACGACCCATTTATCGTTCTCGCGAAGAACAGCGTACATACCAACCGACCTACACCTCTTTCTGTGTTTCATGCCGCCTCGTAGGAACAAATGGTAAGCAGAACACGGGGCTCGTAAGCGTTTAACGGTGTTTGCCGCAAGGCATGATATGCGCGCGTTGCGAATCTGAGAAACGGGGTTATAGACATAGATCCATCCGTCTTTCTCCCTTTATGATTAATCATCACGCTCTGCGTAACGTTCATTCGTAATCGAATCATGCGCAATTGATTCAGAATATGCGGGATAAAATCGGCTTTTTATAGATTGCCTAGCAGTCACGAAATATTTTCCGCTGTTCGTCATAGCTTCCTTCAAAGCTCAGCTAGCTCTTCGAAATTATATGAAGAATATAATTATTGTCTTGAGAATTTGTGTAGTAATATTGAGATTCTTGTATAAACGTTTTTTCCTTTGTTTCGAACAAGACAATTTGCCGAGGGCTATAAAATGTCCCGAATTACAACTAACAAATAGATTATTAATTATGAAGCAGGCGTAAATTTGGCATTTGAATAACCACCCATTTGTGGAAATTTTTGAAAAAGATTCAGTCTGATAAGTTGAATAGCCTTACCTTCGATTCGAATGAAGCTGGTTATTAACATTGGCGTGTCAGGTGTGATGTTGTCAAATGACACGTTATTCCGAACCGGAGAATATTTTCTTTCAACTAAAGAATTACTGTCAAGGGAGATATGTATCCCGCTAGAAACAGTTGTTTTACAAATCGATTTGCACGCCAGCTTCCTACGGCCTTTTTACATAAGTCTACTACGGGTATACCACTAGTGCAAGGGTGGAAAGCGGATTTTTTATTTACGCGTGTCAGGTCATTATCTACCTACCCTGTCAACATCGTCTATTGACCCCGTCTGTTCGTTTACTGGTAGCGAATCGGAAACATTCTTTCATTACGTACACATTGTGTCGCAAAACATTTTACAAAATGATGTTGAAGTTCTTATAAACAAAATGTTGAGTATCATTTTTAATAGGTGGCAGGGCTTTCATAATTCAAGGGGAGGTTTTCATCAAATCGGTTGGTAAAACCGTTTTTTTTTTTTTTTATTTATTTGGAAACCTTGATGTCTATAGATTAAGCCCATTGAAACGGTTTCGCGGTTCTGGCCTTATTTACGATTTTACAGCCAATCGAATGTTGGAAGCTGCAGAGCTGCATATTTCAAAGGCTGCAGAAAATTACATTCTTATACAAATGACAGCAATAACTGCAACGATTATGTAGAATTATGAGGAAAAGAAGGGATTACTGTATCATCCAGGCATTGTCAGTTAGGTGTAAGCGACTTATTGGAATAACGAATAAGTTATCCTATAGAAGAGTTTTAATCACGTTTTTCTCGAAACGCAATTTTTCAAACTGATGTAGGCTCTAATTTTTGAACAGTTCAACGGACCAAGTTTTTCTTTTTTCCCCTTAAAGGAAATACTTTTTATCGGAACCCAAATCATTAACAAGTGAAACTTTACAACAATTACAATTTTTTAGAACGAGTCGAAAACGAAAGAAAGGGTGCAAAAATGGACTTGAAAGTTCAAACGACAGCCAATTTGTTAACTTTCATGGTTCTAAACCAAATGTAGGTTTGATTTGCAACAAATTTCATTAACTTTTACCTCGTTTTTAAAATTTTCATTTCTGATGATTTTTATAAGAGCTACACATTCCATGGCTGATGTACGCATACCGTGCAACGCCTGCTACTACCCTCTGAAACCATCCATTTCTTCCATATTCTTGGCAATTAAAATTTATTTTCTGTAGTAAACTTATCGCAAAAAGCTCTCATTGAAATTCGTCACAATTCATTAAAAAAAAATCCAAGTTGAATTATGTTTTAGGTCTCTAACATGAGAACCTCCCCCTATAAATACTAGGAATATGAGGAAGGAGTTGTTAATTTATTCTTTGTCCAATTAACCTGCCTATCTATTTACACTATACGCAGTGAAACTTTCTTCTTACTCTCGAATACAAGTAAACTCTGTAACAACTTCCAGATTCTGCTGTAAAAATAAACCGTACGACCACCGGAAAGATAATAAATTGAAAGGAGTTCACTACGTTCACCTTCGACCTACACAATTTTAGAATTCTATCCCAGTATCACACAATTTCCAAATTCAACTAAATTAATAGGCGTTCGTGTATCTGGTTGATTAATTTGTCAACCTTGCTATCCATTTAAACTTCAGAATCGTCAATATTTCTTGTTTTCCATTTGTTGGTTCATGCAACATGCTCGTTAAAGAGTAACTAAAAATAATAACTGAGAGGAGGCTTAGAATGATGGAAAGTTGTATTTTGCACTTTTTTCCAACGATGATTTATTAATCGGTCAATCATGCAGTTAGTTTAATATAAAAACGATATACGACCTTTCTACCAAAACATTTTTAGATTTCTCTTACTTTAGTACTTCGTTATGTCTACTCCCGCAGAGCATAAAATTGCAACGAGTAGAAAGTTTATAATCGAGAATGAATGCACTTACTTTGTACAAAATTTCATTACTGACCATCGAGAGTGGTAGAACTGAGAATCAACAGTTACGAACTAATTATATTAAATTAAACTTTCACTAGCCTTCGGATATTCGCTACTTTTACATAATATAGTCGTAACATCGCGGAATTACTGATGGTAACCGAGTTTCCATCTGAAAATCAGATGTATCCTAGAGGATTCATAAAACGGTTAACCAACATCATTAGCCGTAAAATTTGAAATACTCACCTCTACCTTGAGCTAATTCATTTGCAAGATAATAGAGTTCCTACGTGTTGGAAAGTTCATTGGCCACCGGTGTCTAGTACTGTGAAGATTCTTCAAATGCATAAGAAAGAAAAAAAGAATTTTGAAAATAATACAACTGACTCTGATTCTTACCAATGTCTCTTGACGATAGTTTGGCAGCGGTGGGCGGTAATTCGAGCGGGCCTGGCGGAGCGGGCGATCAGGGAAAGAAAAAGGGCGCCGGAGGCGTCGGTGGCGAGCACGGGGGTGTCGTCAGCGGGATCGGCGGTGAGCACGGGGGTGCCGGTGCGGGGAACGGCCTTGACGGCCTCGATGGTCTCGACGGCAGCATAGAGTGCTCTAGCCTCGACGAGGTCAGAGCCTGGGGCTCGTCCTTCGACAAGCTGATGAGGAGCGCGGCGGGACGTAAACTCTTCCGGGAATTCCTCGTCAGCGAATACAGTGAGGAGAACATCGCCTTCTGGCTCGCGTGCGAGCAGCTCAAGCGGGAAAACAATCCCGAGAGGATCGAGGAGAAGGCGCGCTTCATCTACGAGGATTACATATCCATACTCTCGCCGAAAGAAGTGAGTCCTTGCTATTTCATAGGTCTCATCCCGCTTATCCTTTTTAGGCACACGTGAGTTGGCCTCTACTTCGTTGGTCCTTCCTCAGTAAATGGAAGAACGTAACCCTTGTTTGCGTACTTCTTTTGAGAGGATGCTCGCGTTGGGTGTTGCAAATTTTAATGCCTTTTCTTCATCTGGGGATGGGTGATTTCATTTGGGTATGGATAGTGGATGATCTGTCTCGACGAATGTGGCCGCAGCGTGAATATGCTCTTCGTAGATGTATGAAAAAATCAAATCATCGGGACTTGGATGAAGAATATTCATATCGTTAAGGGTATTCAATAACTGCTAGGTACTTAGAGGGAATTGTCCTGGCAGCCAATAGGAACAGCGGAAATTACACAACTTTTGAGGTATGCGCAGCATCTTTTATTACGTTATTTCTCAACAAGTCACGTGCATATCGAAAGCTCGAAGCTTCTTATGCCGCTCTAGATACTCTTATTTGAGCGTAGGGACGTTATACGTAAAAAATGAAAGAAAGTGCAGCGGTAAGTGCGGCGATGAGTATTGGATTGACGTTAACGTCTAATGGAACAGCTGCTTCTTTCGACTACAATTATTCATTTACCGTTGGTTTATCGGTTCGTACGAGCATCTGGAGCCGTATAAGAAGCTTAAAGTTTTCGATATGTACGCGACTCTTTGAGAAATAACGTAATATAAGAGGCTGTGCGTGCCCCAAAAATAATTTCCGTGATTCGTATTAGCTACCGGCCAATTTCCTTCAAGTAACTACCAGCTATTGAATGTCCTTAAGATTGCTCTTGTCTAGAAACAGATTCTGTACATTTCTGCGGATTTTAGGATCGTTCCTAAAATAAAATAATAATTTGTTCACATGCAGCAGGTAATTATGTTGATCTGGAAAAATAATGTTACAATACGGTGTGCAGTGCAGAATGCTGGGCATTCGGCGTGAAAGGAGCACAAACTTTGTTGATCTTCATGCATAAGTGTGTTCATACGTAGTAACAGATTTAACCAGTTGGCTGTGTTTGACTAGTATACTCGTCATGAAGAAATGGCAAGGTTTTGTGTTTTGACGTGTATACTCGTCATGCGTAAAAAGTAGTTACAATTTTCTATATATGTTTAAGTTAAATAAATGAATAAATATTAGCGACAAAATAAGCAAACAAAACTGTCATTTCATTACGACTTAATTCTACATTATATTCTATCAGCTCAATGTACTCTATGTTTGAAGAGTATACCCGTTATCACTTACATTTTGCGACACATTGTAGATACATATTTTTCAGGGAGGTCGCCACAGTTAATTGGTTAAATACAAGTTGACAAAGTAATGACATTTTAAAGAAATAGTCTTGTTTAATTATAATAGATAGAATCGCATTGCAGAAGTCTGCCAAAAGGATTAGGAAAGTGTTTCACTGAAATAGGCAGACCAATTTTTCTTCGTGCCGTGTTAAAGGGATGACAAAAATTGAATCATTCTATTAGAGAGTTAGAAAGACACTCGACCTGACTTCATGTAAATCGGAATGTTTAGAGAAAGCTCTTCTTAGCTAATCGGTTTCACCTACGGACGATTACACTCCTGTGGATTGGTTGCGGTTTACGCGAGAAGATGTAGTGCCATTCGTCTCGAGGAGGCACCTGAGAGAACAATAGCCCTCGCACGAGTTGCATCTCGGAAGCTCTTATGCGGGGAGGACGGTAAACTTATGATCAATAATTAGGCCCCGTTCACAGGTTTCCAAATAGCTATCAAACACCACGTCGGCAAATTAGAAATCCACTCCAAATTACACAGCTTCGACGCTATAAATGAATTTTGTATCCGCTTGTTTCCGTAGTTTAATGACGTTGAGGCTTTTAGCTGGTGAATATGAAATTACATCAAATTAAATATGAATGTAAAACAACAGGTTGTTTGTTAACAGCCAGTGTACAAGTATACGTATAATCATCGTTGTTATAGATTTAACCCGAAAGTAATCGTTTCAAAACCAGAAGCTGCTAGAGACAATCTAATAAGTTTCTCCATTAACCAGTTTAGTACGAATGTTCCACGAAGATGACAGAGTACAGAACAATTCATCTTATGGAAGCTATTACTAATATTTTTAAAATGATACTTAAATGATTGATCTTCAATTGATCCGGTAAAGTCTAAAATTACACAATCTATCTTTCAACTTTGGATACACGGCATACAATCTTTACATAATTCCCAGCCTTATTGCTAGTAAAAGAGACATTGCAATGGTGAGAACTAATTCTTCCATTATACCAATTAATTGCCAATCTAATCGGTATCATTGCTAATCGACTAATTGCTAATCATCGCTAATCAATGCAATCACTGACACTTGAAAATCTTCCGCAGGTGAGCCTGGACTCCCGCGTGCGTGAGATCGTCAACCGCAACATGGTGGAGCCCACTCCGCACACCTTCGACGAGGCGCAGCTTCAAATCTACACCTTGATGCACCGGGACTCGTACCCGCGCTTCGTCAACAGTGAGATCTACCGGAGGGTCGCGAGGTTAAGTAGCGGCCCGCCAAGTCCAACTGGGGGAGGTGGCGAGGACCACCCGAGCGGAAAGTCCAAGGGCAAAAAGGGTACGACGTAATCGTCGATTCTCACCACACGCTAAACCAAACGAACACAAAGGAGTAGTAAAAGAAGCGGTATAGTTTCCGAGCTAGGCGCCGGTAGGGGCATAAAGTTAAAGTTCACGGTCACCGTGACCTTGACTCAGTAGCCTTCATCTAACCGGCGACTGCCGCGCGATTCGCTCGGAAGCTCGCCCGGAACTCCGGGAAGTGTCTTTGCCACCGGAAGCCTCGCGTTCTCCAGACGGAGGCAACGAGTCTCGAGGTCAGAGCTCAAGGTCACCACTCCAAGGTCATCCGATTAAGAGAGCCGCGAAGATCACAAGGAGACAATCGCGCTCCCATTCGACGCTCTTCCGCGCTGCGGCGACACGCACGGGGCCACGATCAAACTGGAAGAAGTTAGAGAAGAAGCGGAATGACGAAGGAAGACTTGAAATGGAGAAAAGAGGGGGAGGGTTAGAGAGTGCCACTTGTCGGTCAAGATGAACGCGAGGTTATGGCTGAATGCGGTCGGGTCTTAGGATCGTCGCGACACGGTGGCTTTCTTCTTCCAGGGACACGTGAGAACAATCGAGACGTCGAAATTGCAACTGTTGCCGCGTCAGTTTGTGAGGGTGGGTGAGTAGAGAGAATGTAGGAGAGAACAGGCCGTACGGTTGCCAGGGGACGGCGATTGTCGCGGACTGTTCCCGCGTTCGTTCATCCTTTCCACCACCGGCACTCGCCCAACGATCCAACACATCCTTCTCAACCATCACGCTTACATATTTAATCTTGAAGGCTCTGCGGGGTGGCTGCGAGATTCGAGGCGTTCACGCCTTCCCTCCATCCTCGAATTGCTTTTAAACCCCTTTGCTCAAGAATTTCTACTCGGTTTTTTGTCCAACGCTTCGTAGATAGTTGGACGACTCGCGGCGGTTAATTATGGGAGCTTATTATGTGGGCGAACGAGTAGGTCCACGTGGGTCTCAATATGGTGGGCCGATTATTCGGGGGACCGTAAAAGCGAGTGGGGACCCCACCATGAGCTCTCTCTTGGGATCAATGTAAATAGCAAGTAAGAAAGTTCTCACGAGTTTCCCCGGGAGATTCGATAGACCAGGGTGAGCTAGTTTACCAGGAAGTAATAATTAGATGATTCGAGCTAACTTTCATTATCACTAGAGTCTGACGACGATCGCTCGTTACGCGGTCGTTACGAGATGTCGAGGGAGAATGGAATTGATTTTATTGTACGTCGTAAACAATGATAAAGTCGCAGGTGTGCTCGAGGTTCTTTTAAAGTGATTCCCTCGAGTACACGGATCGTTTTCGAGATCTCGATTGGGACTCTCTTCTTTTCTCTGTCTTCTTCTTTCTTTTATTCCTTCTATGGATACAATCGACGAAGCGCAATTGTTATTCGGAGATTGGTCGAACAGGATCATCAGCGAGGTCTTCTCAAGGGTCATTGGACACTTGACACTGATAATATTACGTATCTTGAACATTACGTATCAAGGATGTTCGAATCTTTTTTACGTAAATGACTACATTCATAAAGGATTATCTAGATATCGTACCTTCTTACGATTAGAGAACCGCCCGTAAGGTTAGTGAAGCTTGTTGCCCGTAAATTTTGCGCTACTCATCGACAGTCTCTATCGAGTACACCGTGAAAGATTAATTGAACGAATGCTCGAAGGGCAGTGAGGAAAAACGAGAGGGCGACCGAGAATCGCGTAAAGCTATCGCAATGAGACTTCCTTATTCGCAGCTTGTGAATTCTCCATTTTCCAGAAATTAATCCTTAAACGATATCGTGAGATATTTATTTACATGGCAAAGATCGTTAAGGCATTTATTATCCGGGAAAAAGATTTCCTTTCGGTAAACTAGCTAAGACAGTTTGTTTTTCTCAATGCAAAATACAATGCTCGAGCAATAAAAACGCAATGATATTTTCCGCAAACATGCCATTTATGTATGTTCAAGCAGTGAACTCGAAGAGAACACCACGACAAATGTGAACGAAGATGTAGAATATCCTTCTTTTAATCGATACTCTGGAAATGATTTATCAACTTCCTTTGGCACTACTTCCTTATTAATCTCCATCTTACAAGGCATTGAAAGTATTCGCAATACACTTTTCACGATAGCACTTAAGGGTTGATTCTCACGAAATCCCATCTTCCATCGCAAGAAACATTCGTACATTTCTAACGAACGTGGGAACTCGAAATCCGAGGGAATCCTTTTTTTACCGTACCGTATCGTCTTCCCCCGCGACGGACACCACAAGCTACTGCCAGCCAGACACACCAAAAACGGTTGAAAAATGCGCGTCGTACCTTAGCGAGAATCCGACCACGAGGAGCAACGGGTAGCGATTCAAGTGGGGTGACAGACCATCCTCCGACGAGAGAAAGTGCGCGTGCCTATAAAAAAAAAGTAAGAACGAAAAAAAAAAAAACGGACGATTTTCAGCACGCGCGTCCTCGTGGGATACCCGTAGGATTCGAGCATTGGGTCGAGACGGAGAAGACGAGGAGAATAGAAAAAAGGCCTAATCCACGAAGTGAAGATGAAGAAAAGAGAGAAAGCAAAAGTTGAACAAACCAAAAAGAAAGAATAAATTTCTCTCGAAGCTGTGTGTAATCGAAGCTTTAACCACTACGGTGCGCATCACCGCGGTGCTAATGAGAAGTTTGGGCAAAATAAAATTTGAAGGGAGGGAACGACAATGGTGCGCCACGCGAGACACATAATTCGAATTAATAAGCGATTGATTGAAACCAATTGAAATTAATTGTATAAGCAATTGATCACGTTGCGGCGACAGTAAGGGATGTATGTCGCTCGACGTTGATTGTTTCTCATCTTTAACGAGCAAGGAAGAATTAGCCATAAGAACCATCGCGAGATCGTGAAACTCGAGGAGCGCTCGAATTTGTCGTCCCGTCTCTTCGAGAAGAAAATGAAACGTGAAATCCCGAGAACCTCGAGGCGCGCGCGCTCGCACACAAAGGAGTACACAGCCACAGGCGTGTGTTATGTCGTTACTATGTACCCGCCCATCCTCCAACTCCCAAGCAGAATTAATTAAACTTGCACCGACGACTGAACGAATCCTTGCGATTATTCCGCACGCGTTGTGGGAATTAACAAAAAGATGAAAAAAAAAAAGAAAGAAGAAAAAACAAATAATCGCGTTTCAACCTTTAGAGACGAGACATTCTCGCTTTTCGGGTTGAATCGTCTGTTTTTCTACCCTTCCGTTATGTTCCTTTTTGATTTTCCCTCGTTGTTTGGCATTTATATTACCTTCTTTCCTGCTGATGAGGAGATATTGAACTGTATCCGTAGTGCTCACGATTAATCGACTCGAAGGACGAGGTTCCGTAGGGCAAGGAGAACAAGTGTTTGCTTCTGCGGCAAAAGTAGTTCGATGGCTGAACGGGCTGGCTCCTAGCAGCGACGCGATCGCTCGCGCTCCCATACCGCGGGAATTTCGAAAAGATCGTGTCCTCCACTCGTGAGCCTAGCGACGAACGAAATTGTGTTCCTATTACGTGGCACAAATGTGTAGTTACATTCGCGGATACATATACACGCACACATAGCTACAAGAGATACGTACACACTCACATACACGCACAAAGTTACACGCATCGGGCACGCACGCGTGTACGCGCTCACACTTGTACAGTCGGAGAGCGTGAGAATGTATTACTGTGTGAAAGACACGCGCACACAACTTGTAGATCACAGATACTAAAAATTTCATAGGGAAATGGGATGCGGGAGAGAAGTTGCTGTCTCGAGTCGATTCTTAATCGTCGGTATGGCGGAGAGGAATGATGGTGCGAATATATGGAGGCATGAGGAGCGAAATCAAGACGAGAAGAGGAACAACGTGAAAAGAAACCAAAGAGGAGAGGGAAAGAAAAAGAGGAAGAGAGAGAGAGAAAGAGAGAATGAGAGAATGAGAGAGATGGTGGAGAGACAGTCGATAAAGAGGATGAAAAACACTCGCACAGTCAGTCACAGCGTTTGGCTACTGCCCTGTAGATAATATATAGATAGGTATAATGAACAACGTGACGAGGAAGATGAATAATTATAAATATAAATATATAAATATAAATATATAAATATATATATATATAAATATAAAAGGAAATATATATAAAAATATACATGAAAACACGTACATGTGCTGTGTTCCATATAGGTGCAGGGTGCGAGTGCGTAGAGGTGAGGGGTCACAGAAAGAAAGAGGATGAGTGTGTGGATGGATGATTGTCAGAGGAACGCAGATGGTGAGTGAGAGAGAGAGAGAGAGAGAGAGAGAGAGAGAGAGAGAGAAAGAGTAGAAGGAGCAGAGGCCGAGGGAGAATGCGTAATCCATGTGAATCTTTTTAATTCTCAAGATCCCTGCTCGACGAATGCGAGTTTACACCCTATTCGCGGCCAAAAAATCACGAAAGACGATGACTAATTCTATAATCGCGACACAATCCACCTAGCTCGTTAATTTCTCGGCTCTTTCTCCTCCCTCCTAAGTTAGTTCGCCTTATTGAATATGAGAACTTTGCATGAGAAAAGGAACTCTTCGATTTGTATGAACTCTCTCATTAATTCAAAGAGTCATTTAAATAGTTTATTGATCGTAGACAGGAGAAAAAAGAAATTAAACCACAGAGGAATCCAAAGTTATCAAGGAGTGGAAGATATTAAAAATAGGCGGGAGGAGTGAGTGGGGAGATTCGCAGGAGGCCTTTTGAATTTCGCGTGCATTCTGGACGCAATGCTTCGCTTGATCTCCAGGGGCCTCGGGCGGAGCCGTGGACATATGGTCAAACCGTCGTCTTTACTAATAAACGCACAATTTTTCTCAACCTTCGATCCCCTGCTTCTTTCTTCACGAGGTACTTCCCTTTACAATTTATTCCCCTTGCGAAGGAGAGAGACAGGAGGATGAGAGTGTGCAAAAGAAAAGACGTCCTTAAAGTTTGCACCATACTTTTCTTTTTATTTTCTTTTTCTAGCTTTTGCCTTGTTCTTTCAGATAAGACTGGTCGATGCCATTTTTGTTAAATGGATACGAAATGGTGTATTTAATAGCATTTTTCCTGCTGATTTCAAATATTGCGAAGGGCACAATTTTTCAGTAATAAGAGCAAAAAGAACGCCTAAATGTGAATTTTGAAGTAATTTCCCAGTCCATGTGATCTTGCTTTACTATGTTAGGTGGATAAAAAATGATGTACCTTATAGCATTTTTTCTACTAATTTCCAAAATTATTTCCAGCATCTTGTCAATAGCATGGTTTTCTAGTAATAAAAGCGTAAAATGCTTATACTCGTAAGCCAAAAACATTTCGTTCTGTATTTCTTTCCACTCCTGTTTACTTGATAAACCTACACTTTACCTTCTTTTTTAAAGTATACTTGAAATCAGCAGAAAAACATACAGTAAGGTATACCATTTCATATCTACCTATCATAATAAAGTAAAATTTTATTGATTGGGGAAGTACCTGAAAGATCACACTTTGCTATTCTTTATGCTCGTGTTACTTAAAAATTGTCCCCTCTACGACATTTAGGAGAAGGTATTTGAAGTCAGCAGAAAAAAATGTTATAAGATACTCCATTTCATATTCATTTAATAAAGCAAAAATAAAATTTTGTCGACCAGTGTAATTAGTGGAAGTATTGTGAGAGACAGAAAGGTAGGTGTCGTTTTATTTACTTTATTCCAGAATAGATGGCATAGTCTGTAATATTCAAGTGAGAATTGATTTTTGACCGTCTATGAGTTTCGAGGAAAAAAACTTTTTATTTGAATAGTAACTGATTAAGGTTCAAATCACATTTGTCATTGAGCTATAAGAATTTTTATAATTCTTCGCACTTATACGTTTATATTTATAACAAGATTATTTAACGAACTGTAGTGATGTTAAGAAATGTACGGGGTAAGGAATAAGTATAATTACATAAGTATGACACACACACACACACACACACACACACACACCTTCTCTCTCATTCTTCCACTCTCTTATTTCTACTGATTCCATCACACTGGCGGAAGATCAGAAAATATTCCATGAACAAATATATATTGGTTGGGGACAAATAGTTTATTTTAGTAAAGTTACAATTCCTTTTATTTATGATTTCTCTATCTTTAGATATTATATTCTTTTATAATATTCATTCGTAATTGTATGCTACTGGATTCAATATAATTCTTTCTAGTAATTTTCACTGTACCATTTAAGAGCTTCTTCAGCCACTTTTGTATATTTAGATTTATAGCAATTGAGGTATCCCTCTATTCTGTTACAAATACCATCCAAAGGCTTTGCTAGAACAATGAAAACAACGTGAGCATATCATATCATTTGATTGGCAATCAAAATAGGTTGTTTTACACATAAATATTCACTTACCTTCATCTATGCATTCATCTATTGTGACGAGCGCTCCCTCATAGAGTTTTCGTTGTAATAGTTCCAACAGAGGGGTGGTAATCAGATCGTAATGATGTTTAGGAGCTGCCGCGTAAGCTTCGAATTTTTCTTGTTGAACAGCACCATCTACAATCTAACGAAAGAAATAACAATCTGCACGTCTTCCTAAAAATGTATTCTTAAGGCAAGCAAGCAAGGAAAATATTAGTCATGAAGCCTCGCGCTACGTAAAAGCATGCTGTAAAACAACTAGGAGTAACTATGTTATCATAACAATCGTCGGACGACGTCGGTATTGGAAAAGGATACGTAGTGGTTGCACCGTTGCAATAGATTACTCCCTACAGGGTGTCCCGCAATAGGTGTAATCCCCGCGAAGGGGTTATAGCTGAAGTGATTCTGAACAAGATTTTCCTTTGCGAAAATGTTGGATGAGGCTCCATTTTTGAATTATTAACGAAAAACACTGGCGAATGAGCGCACCCGTAGAGCCCGCGCGCAGGGCCGTTACGCTCGCAATTCACCGCGTCGACCATGGTCGTAGACGGGCGCGCACCGCGATGTTTCGGCACGAAGCGACGGACCGAAATTATGTCAAATGACAAATAATATCCAAGGATTGATTATTCTTGAGTAACGAATACCCCAATTACTAGTTGCGTAGATTTAACAGACTGTTTAAGTACTTTAACATTGGACGTAACTACTATTACCTTTCGATTTGACAAATCAAAGTGTTCAATACCTTTATTTTTCATTTCAAAGTAACACGGAATAAGATCTCGAAAATAATTCCCATCAATTATTCCAAACAAAAAGTTTTTAGAAATAACAAATAATTTTGATAAACGACTTTTTTATTCATTGGGGTATTCATTACTCAAGACTAATGAATCTCTGGATGTTATTTGTCATTTGACATAATTTCGGTCCGTCGCTTCGTGCCGAAGCATCGCGGTGCGCGCCCGTCCATCACCACGGTCGGCGCGGTGAGTGGCGAGCGTTACGGCCCTGCGCATGGGCTCTACGGGTGCGCTCATTCGCTAGTGTTTTTCGTTAATAATTCAAAAATGAAGCCTCATCCAACATTTTCGCAAAGGAAAATCTTGTTCAGAATCACTTCAGTTATAACCCCTTCGCGGGGATTACACCTATTGTGGGACACCCTGTATACTCAATGTACATGCCAAATTTTGTTCGGATCCGTTCAGCCGTTTGGCCGGAATACTGGACTAATGGATTAATGAATTTTTCACTATTTCCAGCTCACAAACCTTATTGTCAACTCACAGTAGTGTACCTACTTGATTTTTGTGCCAAATTTCGTCCCGATCGGTTCAGCCGTTTTTCCGAAATCGAGGATCTACACGGACACACACACACACACACACACACACACACACACACACACACACACACACACACGAACGAACGGTTTTCGCGATGGCGATTGCATAAGTCACTCCCTTTACGGTCGTGCCTAAAAATTAGTACTTTTATTATAAAACATATTCCACGCCAAAAACCATTTAAAAGAAAAAAATTCAACAAGAGGATTCGAACCGCACGAGTATAGAATCGTAGCGCAGCAGCTTACCGATTTGACTGTGCGTCATTTTCAAGAATCAATGCTACGCAAAATATATAAGTGGACCGCAAGATTACTTCACTTCTATTTCAATTTTCTTGAAAAATCTTGGCTATTGCGACGAACTTCTTTACCAGGGGCTTCTTGGTGTACGAAACTACAACATATTTCTTGCAGGACAAATTCTAGGTAGGAGATTTCTGGTGTTCCTCTTGTCCGTTGTCAAAATAACGTGTAGCCTGCTTTCCCGTTCTTCATCATTTCGGCGATTCCTATTGGTTGGTGCTCATCTTTCTTTTGAGTCCCGTTGCTCCTTAAGACGAAAGTAGAAATAATAGTCCATAAAGATTTAACAATTTCACAGAGTGAACGTTGTAATACTGTATTTTTTACCTTTTGGACTGTGCGAAGTGGATCTTTTGATGTGAATATTATCTTTAATTTACAAGGGAAGGTTATGGTGAAGGTTCCAGAGGTGACTCTAGAGCCAAAGAAAGAAAACACTTGTCTCGGTGTTCTTGCGAATACGGCTGACTTGCCGAGATAAAATTAAAATAAAATTTTCCAGGATGTCTCTGCCCTACGTAAGGTATGAATAATAAAACTCTATCGTAGCAACTGATAGCGTATCGGTACTCGCCCCCAATTCCCCGAGCACTTCACCGTGTCCTCCCCTTGTAAGGAATTGAAGTTTTCACGTGAGGACACTTAAAGAGTCGATACGTTAATAACGATAATATCGATAACATGAATTTGTAAGTGTGAGAGAAAAGTATATGTTATATACGAGATATATGAGATATCCTATGTATGTTATATGAGGAACATGTTCTTGTAAAATTACAGTCATATACTTATCGATCACAGTCTACAGTGTTAATCATACCAGGTGAAGTAGGGGAATCAATAATTCAAAGAGATGTATAATTTTAGCATTGGTACCATTTTCTTTATATGGCATTAGCGATATGATTGCAGACACGTGATGTGAATAATTTACTGGAAGGGAGGAGATCCTTTGCTGGCCGTCGTTCACATGGTGGGAAAGTTTTTATAGGATTGTGCTGTTTCTCAGTGCAGCATTTCATACGAAAAGATGAGCGTACCGAGTTCGTACTATAAAGTCAACAAGTATCTACTGCGTGCAGCTGGGTCATGGCCTTATAGAGATTCACGATTGGATGCTGTTACGGGACAGATCGTAAATGGTATACTAGTTTTCGGCACTTTAACTATGGTATGTGTTATTTTATACATATTTCATATCTCTTTTCTCCGGAATCTGCGTTCTGCGTCCATACCTCATCTGTTAAGCAGCTTGCACGTGTTCTAACAAGTTTTGGAAAAACTTTACTACTTTGTTTAACCAATTATATGCAGCTGTATTGTAATAAATGTGTGCCAAGTTATAGGACATTCATCTAAGAACCCCGATCACACTGGAAAGGCTATAAAGTAATAAGCGCGTATGTAAATAATGACAAAACGGCTACTGTTGAAATTTGGTCATTCTGTGTCAGCGATAACTACAATATTTATAATTTTAATGCGTTGTATATCAGTTTAACGATATAAGTTTTTCTTTAACACGTTGACTGCCACGGAACATTTAATTTTGGCGATTGTTTAGTTACTTATCTAAAGCGTTAGTTATACTTCCAAATACCTATTTTGATCATTTATAATCAGACACTGAAACTGTCGCCCGCATTCGGGTGACGTGGCAGTCAACGTGTTAAAGAAGTCTGTTCTCTTTTATAATTCAACGAGTGCGACTAATATATTCTCGTATATGCCGGTAATTGTGAGAGTGGTGCAAGTCAATAATTTGGAAAAATTAATTTTTCTTTTTATGTAGCATTATTTTTATCTACGCAGTTAAAATACGATATTATTTTTGAACCAAACTTTTAGGACTTACACCGCTTTCACAATCACCCGCACATACATGTTTCATTAATTGCAGTTCGCAAAGGTATACACATCACAAGGTGACTTGGAAGTTATTCTTGAGGTTCTTGTGTACATGTTCACCGTGGGAGTTTGCTTAACAAAATTGTATAACAGTATTTACTTCAACCGTCACAAAGTTAGGTCGATAAATATTAAATTAATTCACCATTTAACCGTCATTTGATACTTTAAAATTGTAGATAGTGCATCTATTTAAGTGCATCGAGAGTGATTGGAGCGTAGAAAGGCCAAAGGAAGAAACTGAAATTTTACATAATTATGCCAGGAAGGGAAGATTTTTCACGTTACTGTATGCATGTAAATCAATATTTATAAATAATTATAAGTCGTTACTTAGGATCCATCAGTTATAATATAATGCATTTAGCATTAGATTTTAATAGAGGAGAATTTTTTCAGATAATATATTTGGAATGTCAACGGTATACTCTATGATGTCTGCGGCACCCGTTGTCCTTGACATAGTCAAACCCTTAAACCAATCGAGGCCTCGTGTTTATCATTACTTGGCCGAGTACTTTATTGACGAAGACAAATATTCTCCTTACATCATGCTGCACATGTACATTTCAACAATGGTGGCAATATCTGTACTTGTTGCTGCAGACACAACATACATGGTTTTCATTCAACACACGTGTGGATTATTCTCTGTGGCTGGGTAATTACATGATTTATTACTAATTACACTGACCGACAAAAAATTCTTAGTTTTTGTGCCACAATATCCATTGGGTGATCCTTATAGAGTTTCTCGTCCTGAACACGAATCCGAAAGCGGAATTGCTCTATCACCCTTAGTTACCATGCGACATTGACTTTTGTAAAAAGGCGCAATTTTGGGCAAAAAAATGGTATTGCGTGAAAATGAAACATGTTAGAAAGTTTAAAATTTCTTAAAAAAACTGGTCTTAAAATTTAGAGGAGAAAATTCTGAATATAAGCGTGTCTATAGTTATTACTGCTTGTGGTCTTGAAGACTTGTAAATAAGCATTAAATTTTGAAAAAGTACCACCGCGCATAATTTTTTCATAGTATTCTTACACTTTTACAGAAAACTATTCATCGGGCACGAATTTCCTGGGCATTGTCGAATTCTGTAGACATTTCTGAATAGGAACCAGCCAAAGAAAAGTGTTGGAACAGTTTTGAATTCGGACAGAACGAGAAAATATAAATCGGGAGCGTTGCGTGTGATGTTTGCCGTGAGGCGGCCATAGTCCGAATATCACGCCTGGTCAGTGCCGTCGTTACGCGTAATCGACCCCCAATAGAATCGTCTAATAGGGTACCCACTTTCCATTTATAAATGTTTTTTTTTTTTGTGATTTTCTATTGATCATTTTTTTATATATTTTTGGACGTTAGTCGCTGGTAAATACAGAGTTTGCGCATAAAAACTGTTAAGGTGTTTATGATGTATACCGGTACGCTTATTGTCAAGCGAATTTACCTATCACTCATAGACTAATGAGCATTTATATTTCGTAACATCTGTATATTGCGTTAGTTAGTAACGATCATAACGAATTAACTCTGATACTGTCGACCCCAGGCACCGACGCTGCCCAAACGAAAAGTTCATTGTCAGTCCCCAGGGGACGACGCCGCGCTCTGTTAATATTGCATTCCTCATTCGATCTGAGTGTTCCACCGCAACGCGTTTGTTCACGAGTACAGTTGAGTGCGGTAGTCAGTCAACGCTACTGTGGCAGCGCCTATGCCCATTGGTCAGGGTTTTTCGTTAATAATTCAAAAACGAAGTCTCGGCCGACATTTTGGAAAAGGAAAAAGTTGTTCAGGGGCACCCCCTCACGGCTCTTACACTAATTGCGGGACGCCCTGTGTATCAAATGCAGGTATTACCGCTTTCGATCTCATTTTAGCTCTTTTTATCCTTTGCATAAACAATTCTTACCATTCCGCATTAGGCATCATAGACAATGACTAGGAAGAGTGTACAAAACCACATTCATTTCGTCTTTTCCCTAAAAACATCACTCATTGTATAGATTCCCTACGGATTCCATGCAATGGTGAATTATTCACTTTGCCGCTAATATACAGGATGGTCGCTTCTAAGCTTACCATAGCAAACGTGCCTATAGAGCGGCTTAAAACAAACACGAAAGTCCTGGACCATTATTCAAAATTCGCACTGTATTGATCGAGATATTAACTGTTAAAGATTAAAGGAAAGGGCGTCCGCCTAAATAGCAGCGGGAGGAACGCTGAGGCCACTGCGAGGTGTAGAACAGCCCAGTTTGCCTATAAACAAATGCGGGGTTTCCTATAAACAAGTGAGGGGAAGGATAACGCATAGACTTATACTCATAGACCGCGCGTTCTGTGAGAAGCGCTGAAGACTACATCAAAATGAGAGAGCAATAGTGAGAGTGAGTGTGTCTCTGTCTCACAGGAGCGTTGATTGGTGGAATAAGGAAAACAACACTCCTGTTAGACAGAGACACACTCACTCTCACTATTGCTCTCTCGTTTTGATGTAGTCTTCAGCGCTTCTCACAGAACGCGCGGTCTATGAGTATAAGTCTATGGGATAACGCAAAAGAAGCCGGTCGTGCAGCTGTGTATTATCCTTTCCCTTACCACGCCCCGCATTTGTCTATTGGTAAAATAGGCAGTCCTACAGTTCGCAGTGGCTCCAGCCTTCCTTCCGCTGCTGTTTTGACCAACGCCTTTTCCTATGATCTTTAACAGTTAATATCTCGATCAATATTGCGAATTTTGAATAATGATCCAGGACTGTTTTGTTCATTTTAAGCCGCTCAACGTACCCCGCGGGAGTTTATTAGGGTATTCTGGGACACCCTGTATATGGTTTAGGGGTCCGACTTACCGGTGTCAGAGCATTTTTTAGCTGGCCGGTGTTTCTATGCTGACGTGCTTCCTCCATGCGGAGTCTTTGCGTTGAGCACAATGTATGAGGCACGGAAAGAATGCGATATGGAATTCTAATGTGAACTGTATTAATGAAATGTGACACTGATCATCTGACAGACTGACGCCAAGCGCTTATAGGCCATACGCCCAAGTTTTTTGACACCAAAATTTTTAAATGGAACTCGATTTTTCTGAATGATCTCTCCCTCCTCATTACCACGGTACAGATCGCCAATTGGAGTCTGCGGCGCATGGTTCCGGAGCAAATCGATCCAAAAGTTTTTACATGCGAATCCTTCTCATCGATTGGCAAGATGTTTTATCATCTTATTAAATTTATGCATCGATTTTCTCTAGAACCGCGCATCGCAGACTCTAATGAAGTATATTGTCGTAAGCGGGAAGGCAAGATCTTTGAGAAAAACCGAGTTTCATTCAAAAATTTTGGTGACAAAAGGATTAGGCATATCGTGGCCTTAGACTCGCCCAAAATTTTCTCATATCCTGAGATGCATAGGCGCTGACCTTCTTTAACGCTAACACTGTCAAAACTGACCAAATGACCCATCATCAAGGGGAATTTGCATACGGAAAGAATCTTCGGTAGGGTTAGTGTTAATAATTTCTCGCCATTGTTGAAACTATTACTCAGCGCCAGGAGTGTGTGAATATATCCAGTATAACACAATTGGCATGTTCTACATATAACATGTACAAGATTGACAAAGCCAATATTCAAGTTATTGTCGGTTTTCGTTTGTAGCAAAAATCAATACTAAAAAATAAAACTAATTATATTTCAGGTACCGAATAATGCATGCTGGAGATCCCGATAACGGTTCAACAGTAAATCATTTGGGTAAGAAATCAACGCATTATGATAAGCTGCTGCATGGCATCAAAGCGCATCAAACAGCATTGCAGTTTGTATTTATATTTTCCTCATACATTGGAATCATAAAAATACGTCGAAAGCTTTTCAAGTTTTCATTGTACTAAAAACTTACGGAGTATGCTCATAGTGGAACCTTTCATATGTATATTTTTTTCATCTTCAGCATTTTACGCGTAGCTTGCACATCGATCATTTCGTTTGCCAACTGTCAGTTGGCTTTTGAAATTTTTCGAATAATTCAGAGCGTTTTGTGTATACTTTAGTAGTTTTTAGTACCAAAAATTATTGTTTGCAATTAAAGTCATAGAGATTACACCAACAGATACGCCGTTCTCCTTGAATCGGCGTATACTTGGTCTTATTTTGCTCAAATTGGAGGTGTTATTGGTACTATGAGTTTGACACTGGTACAGGTAAGCAAAACATTCCCATTTGTGCGACCGGATATTCTATTAAGATAACTTCAGCTTCAGGTACGAGTGTCTTCCGGTAGGATAAAAGACACATCCAGGTTAGCTGCATTCTTTATGGGGCAAACCGTGCATTTATTTTGCATGACTTATCCGGGTCAAGACCTGTGTGATCATTCTGCCGAGATATTTAACCAAACGTGGGTAGACAATAATTTCTAACGATGCGTTCGATCGTTTGATTCTAATTGAAGAAATATCGCTACTCCAACATAATGAGTGTGCAGGTACAGCATGCTCTGGTACAACGTGGAAACAAATGTACAGAAACTGTTACTGCTAGTTTTGAGAAGAAGTATGAAAGGCACTGTATTGACAGCAGGTGGTTTCTATATGTTGTTGCTGGAAAATTTTGCGATGGCAAGTATTAATATTCTATATTGCTATGTTAATAAACATAAATATTATTGTTATTTCTACAGGTTTTGCAAAGTTCCATGTCTTATTTTACGTTATGCTCTTCGACGGGCTAGTAGGTGATCTACCGAATGGAATAGATATTATGTTTTTCAACTAACTTGCGAGAAACGAATTTCATGTGATGCATTCTTACATTTTCTTGGGGGATTATTTATATTCCGATTAATTTGATTTTGTAATTAAGAAGTCCATATGTGCTGTTGTATACGATACACCTATAGGCTATTAAAAAAGAAAATTTGTAATTTGATACACGATAATTTGATTGAGATCTTACAGATAGGATAGAATCCTGTTATTTCTGTTGCTATGCTTCATAACATAATTGTAGTCACTGTAACAATTTTATAATGTTTATTTCTGTAGAATGAACTAGCGTAAGTGTAAGCATTTGAATATATACAGGATTCAGCAGGATAGACGGTGTTTGTATGAGAATAAGTTTGATTCACACCACCGCATGGCCGTACTATTGCGGTTAACAAAGTTCAGATGGCGCTCGACTGGGAAGCCCCGACTCGTAGCAGAGACGGGTCTCAGCTTGACTTTCTTTTTGGTTTTGTGTGTCGAGTGCAGTCAAGTGCAGTCGAGTGGAGCTCCGCGAGCACGTGTGAAGTCCGAAATCTTAGTCTGACTATTGAATTTTGGGTTCCTTTACTTTATCAATTCTTCTAAGTGTCAACGGTGTAAGCTAACCCTGGAATGTATTGTGTATACATATACATTCCGCAAGCAAACTGGGATTCGTTTCGGAACGAATCCCTACCAATTAACGTTCTTCCCCATGGGATCGAACACTAGGGACATTAAAAAAATTTTCTAAAATTTGGGTGGTCAGCAACACTTTGATATAACTATATAGCTAATAGCAATCAATATAATTTACATTAAAATTCCATAAATAAGTACCGTTGATCGAACAGGGCACTGCAATTATCTCCGCATTCGCCTCACTCAGAAGGCCAGGTCCCTATATCCATAACCGCTGACCCTTTTTAACATCACTTCTTCCACGTTACTACAATTATGTTTGCGCTCGGTCCAAATGCAAAAAGTAATAAAATACTGCTTATAAAGTGCGTGGGTATCCGATCGCTTAAACAGAACACTGCAATTATCCCCGCGCCCACCCCACTCGGAGGCCTACGTCTTTAGATGCATAAACGCTGATCCTCTTTACAAATCTCTCCTCAGTGACGATAGCGCTCATGCATCTAGGAACGTTACAAAATTGTTAGTAAATGTTTGGTGGTCAGCGCCACTTTGGCATAACTACATAGCCTAATTCCGTAAGTACCGTTGATCGAACAAGGCACTCCAATTATCCCTGCGCCCGCCTAGCCCAGTGGCTGACATCCCTAGATGCATAAACATTAACCCTCTTTAACAATATCTCTTCGGTGTTACTCCAATTACGTTTGCGCTCGGTCTAAGTGCAAAAAGTAAATTCTGCCTATAAAATATATGGGTATTCGGTCGGTCAAACAGAACACTGCAATTATCCCCGCGCCCGCCTTACCAGGAGGCTGGATCCCTAGTCGCACAAACGCTGACCCTCTTTACACATCTCTCCTCGGTGACGATAGCACCTATTAATGTTCAATCTAAAATCGTAAGATGGCAGCACAATCTGCTTGATTCCTGGCGCCCCCTCGTATTCGAAAAACTAATTACATTTGCACTTCTTACGTTGGCATTACATTTACTTGAGATTTAATAGGTACTTTCCTTTTACCGTTGTCATTAGATCATATCACATCACTTCAGTTAGTATGCGAATTGGTCGTGTTCCTTTAACCGAACTGTAATGATAATTTCATCACTCCCCTTTATGCTATAGCACTACCCCGTAAGTAGGATCAGTTGAAGATATTTCTATATGTATATCACCAGCGATATCACGTTTACTGCTGTCCTATTGAATGGTGCTTGAGATATGTAGACTTTGAACATTCGCCTGTTGCTTTAAATTGAACGGATGCGAGTATTCCAATTCACAAGACATCACTTCAGTTCACTTCCATCGTCAAAGGAAAGCACCTAATAACATTAATTTAGCTAATTTCCTGTTTTGCCTGTATGTTTCATATTGAGTGACTGGGTCTGAAATACAGTAGCTTTTCTTTCGATTGTACTTTAAAAAATGTTCAAGTAATTTACAAATTTTTAAGAACACTTGTTGCGACGATGCTCATTTAAAGATTAAATGCCAAAGATTGTTCAAAGTTTTGTTTATTTGAATATACGTCGTCTATTCAAAGCAGCGATTCTTATCACAATTGTTCGTCAAAATGCGAACAATGCTTGCCACAAGAACAAGCAAAAAATTGTAAATTCATTAAAATTGCTCTGAAGTACTTGATTTAAACCTCTACATCACCAATGCGGAATTCTCATTATAAAATCGCTGCTTTTCAACCATTCGGCGCGTCCTCTTCCGTCTCGCCATATTAATAGTCGTAAGCCCACATTACGTTACGCTTTCGTTGCTCGCCACGCGGCCTTTTTTATTTCTAATTCTGCGCTGCGACCGACGCTACCAGGCGATTAGCGACGCGAACGCGATTATCCAGGGAATCCCCAGACTCGCGTTCGGCATCCGTACGCTTTTTTAACGGGCTTAAAGAGAAGCGGATCTATCGGCGGGGCCACGCCCGATCACCAATCACAGGCTGTAGCGGGCCGAGGCTGCGAGCTTCGCGCATCCTTTGTGTCCTCGGTGGTGCCTGGGCCCTTTTAGCCCTTCTTTCCGGTTCGGGTGCCCAGGGACTCGGTGGCCATCTCTGGGCGTCCATTAAATACAGAAATGAGCCTTCCAAGAGCGCCTTCGAACGGGTCGGACGAGATCCTACGGCCAGGAGGGAGAGGAGAAGAAAGACGCGTAGGGAAAAAGGAAGAAGGAGGAGATAGATAGACAGAGAGCAAGAGAAAGAGAGAGAGAGAGAGAGAGAGAGAGAGTCGGGTCAGACCGGGCCACCTTTTGCTGAGGTCGCCCGGGGCCCCCAGACCATTAACAAGGAGCGGAGCAATTTATGGACCGGCTCGCTCATTTCCACTTTATTATTATTTTCTCATCTCATAGATGGTCTTTCACGTCGTTTTGTTCCTCGGTCTCTCCTCCTCCTCCACCTCTTCCTCGTCCCTTCGCCGATATCCTTTGCCTCTTCCTTCGTCCTCTTCTCCCTTTGTCCTCTTCGTCCTGCATTTCGTTCACCTACCTATGTCTCATTATTATCCTCTTTCTCGTTCTCACTTTCGTTAAGTCCATCTCCTTCACTCCTTCGGTCTCTACTATTCTTGTCCTCTTATACCCCTTTCTCTTCGCCCCTGTGCTCTCAGAAATTAATACCCATGGTAGGATCCGCGAAGAGCCACCGACGAGGACAGCGAGTCGATGAGCTTCTGATGGAACTCTTTTCCTTGCTTTCGATGGCGTCGATAATACCTCCATGATGGCGCATTATGGGATTTACGGGATTTGTGAGTAAAAATGGTTTACATTATAAGGTCGTGGTTGTTAGCGAATGTATATTACTTTACAATAAATCACATTGTGCTATACATTTTCAACAATTTGCGCCTTGCACTACGTACAGTTCGCAACATTTATCACAGTCTTTAGTTCGTGGCCTTGTATTTTTGTTTTGTTAATAGGATTTCACAAGCTATCATTAAATTTTCATTATGCAAAAAACACATAAACGCACGGGTGAATGTTAACCCGAAAGTTATAAAGAATCACATTGAAAATGAAAAAGAATATATTTTCAGATAGACACAATATATTAAATAATAAATTTTATACAGTGTCTTACAGAGAAAAATAATGGAAACATGTACGTTTTCTGCACATCGAATTAAATGGACTTTTATCATTACTGCAAGAGGGAAGTCCCTGTATGTATGCTTTTCCACATTCATCTGCGTATTTGATGGCAGAGCATCATGCATAATTATGGTTTCAGCTTTATGCGATCATATCTACTTTGAATATTCCTAATGGAACTTCATTTACCTTCCGATGATACTTTATCTAGCTTTTGATACTTAATCTCTAGGAAAGAGAAATAATAATACGTTAAGAATACCTTAAGAAAGACAAAGAAGAACACATTTTCATAAACACTGTCCACAAGCACCATCTAAAACTGTGTGTCTTAACCTTTGATCCATCTAGTTTCTGGTTTCTTCTTCTTTCTTTTTTCACTTTTCTCTTTCCAACAATGCACCCCTTCAAAGGGAGTTCCATTGTTAAGTTCTCTTCTTCCCTTGCAAAGTACTCTCGCAATGTGCTCGGCGCCGATTGGCGCGGGGGCTGTTATGGAATTAGCATGAGCGATCAGGACGAAGGGGGCCTTAGGTGGTAATAGCCGAGAGCCCTGGACCTCGTCGTCGATTGGAGGAGACTGGCTGGAACGAGGCCGTTTTCGCGTAAGGCCGCCAATAAACCGGCCTCCTTCGAAGCTACAGAGACTCCCGATTGGCTGCGCTGGATTTACGATTGTAGGGTTCGTCATGCGTCTCGCACGATTTTACGTCGTAAAATAAGGCAAATGAAAGAGTCCTGGAAGTCTTGCCTATGCATGAATCGAATGATCTAAAGATCCGAGAATCGCAATCAGCGGATAATGTCTCAATGACTGTCGTTGATGGTGACGATTATGGTGACGTTCATAATCGTGAGAACGATTATCCCAAAGCCTCTAGGGGACACAATCGAAAAATATGTCGAGGATGGCCAATTAAGAGGTGTAAGGATGACAATAAGTGGGAGGTAAAGTTTTAATAATGACGGTTGCAGCAGCAAGAGGATGGCGATGAACTTTAAATCTTTGGACAATATAATCAACCTATCAGTATCGTAACTCTGGTAATGGAATGGTTGCAAGCGATACGAAGCACCGTCATTAAATGAACCACGTTTATTACGATGATGACGATATCTTTAAGTCTTTTTACGATGCCAGTGCACATGGACTTCTGTGAATCCATAAAATTAAATAAAAAATGATATTGTTCTTAGCGTTGACGACGGTACACGACCGCACTGACGCTAGTTATGAAGACGAGATTTCAATTCCAAAAGACTAGCATTAGCATACGCTGATAGTTTCAAGAATAAACGTAAAACGTACGTAAGTTTTGCAATAAACATCTCAACATGGCCAGATAACTTTTCATTACTGACAAATCTATATTTCAATTCCTTTCGTTGCCCATCTTTCGATGCTGTTCATAGACCGTTTCCCAATCCAAAAGTTTCGAAAGAAGTTGGGCCTTACGGATAAATAATGCTAAATCCCTAGCGATATCAAATGAACAATAACATATTTATTGTGTACCTGCAGCGATCCCGTGTCATTGTCATCAATGAACAGTAATATCGAACGAGTCCGAGAACTAATCGCGCTCTCCACGTAGATGACGTTCGGCCGCAAGAATCCTCAAGGCTTTCGATCTTCCTGCACCCTTTGAACTCAAAGTAAATGATACCGTCAAATGCCAACGCGGAATCGAGACATCAGTTTATCTCTTCCCGCCCACGATTGGTTCCGCCGATCGATTCGCAGTTGTGAGAAGGAAGAGGAGGGGTGCCCGAACATTTTACCAACGGTGAATTCGTCAAGGACCGAAAAGGCTCCTCGAGAGCAGGACCAACGGCGTGGGAGCAAAGGAGAATGTTTCTGAACCCTCCTTGCCTATGCTGCCGCCATGGCATTGTGACTTTGGTATCGGCGGTGACCGTGAGGAGAAATCAAAGGCTCTCAAAGGCGTCGAGGCGAGGTCTGGCAGGGACGTCTGACGACTGACACAATTCGAAGTGACAGTTGCCTCGTGTACGACAGGAATCTCGCGCCGTGGAAACGATCCTTGGGGCCCGACCGTCGGCTTGTGTGTCGGGCCCTGGGGCCCCGACACCTGTTGCTTTCGGGGGCCACGGGGACCCCGGGATGATGGATTCCCGTCACGTACCCTCATCTCTCCAAGGCCAGTCCGGCCGCGTAACTCAGATATTCCAATCGAATCTGAAGAGGTGCACGCATACACGCATGTTGCGCTGATCGAATTGTCGAGAATAAAGTACTTTCTGCTTCTCGTTTCTTATGTTTCTGGTTGTAAATCACGGGAGCGTTTAAAACGAAAATTTCATAATATAGCGATTGTCAGCAGGTTGTGTTTCTAAAAATTTATAATTATCTAGTCTATCCGGCTTTTAGTCATCATGTTATATTCTGCTCCGGTTCGTCAAACAATTGTTTAATTACATGCATAATTCCATGCTTCCGTACAAAGAGCTGATTTCGAATTAGTTATGAATTGACGTTCTCATGGTCCTTCGTGTTCTTCTGTTCGAACAGATTCTTGCACTTACAATTATCTTAGCCTTACAGTAAAAGTCAACAGAAGCTGATACATAAATAAGAGCTAAGAATTAAAGGGCTAGCCAAAAAACATACGGCTGCATTGATTCAATGATTCTTACAGTTATATACATATTTTGATACGTCAGTCATCAAAACTTGAAAACTTTATACTGTCATCACCTCTTCCTATCTGTGCGATCAAGTAACTTGGAATCGATCGTGAATCGCTGGGCTCCCAAGCAAAGTCCGTCTAATCCTTCCTCAACGCCCAAATTCCTCAACACAAGGACCCTTACAGCCTAACTGTAAGACTAGAAGCTGAACCTGGAACAGCGATCGGCTGCCGATATCGGTAACCGTTGAACCAGTTCCGTGAGACCACGTCTCTCAATGACGCGTGGGTCACCGATGGGTGGCAGGGGCTTGTGGTTGCACAACGGCTCCTGGGGGAGGGTGGGGGTGGGGGTTAGGGGGAGAAGGAGCCAATTGGTTGTTTACACGAGGAGACCCAAAGAAGCCGCGAAAGCAGCAGCGGCTTGGTAAAATGATGACGTTACGCGTTCCGTTGTTTGTCCGTCAGTGGGGCCCCCTCACGATCCATAACCACCTCCCGCGTGATTAACCGTCACGATCTTTGCGCGCGCGGGATCACTCCTGCTCGACCGAGCGAAGAGATGGGGCAGCGGGGGTAGAGGAGATTCGATCAAGAGATACAAGAAAGAAAGAAACACGGGAAGAAAAAAAACGCGGGACACGGCTCGCCAGTTGTGGAGACAAAGAAGAGGAAGGAGAAAGAAAGAGAGACGGAGCTGGAGAAGAGGAGTAGGGAGTGACGATGCGAAGAACAGAGAGAAAAAAGGGGACGGCGTGCAAAAAGGAAGACAAGGAGGCGGGAAAGAGAAAGAGGATGGACCAGGAGAAGTTGCATTGGGAGCGACGAACAAGGTGGTAGGGTATGGGAGGTGGAAGGGATGGAGGAATCGAGAAAGAAATTGACTTGGGCTCACGCGGGGCCCCTTCCGACGGATCAAAGACGCGAGACGCCGAATACCTTCGCCTCTTTCTACGGGACACTCGCCGATGGCTGAAGCGCATCGGTCGGTGGGTTTGTGAAAGACGAGGGTCGACGATCCAGCACGGAGTGGAGGAACCGAGTTGACCAGGAGGACCGTGGGATGATGGGGGATGAGGAGGACGACGCGGAGGGCGAGCGTGTACGAGCGTGAACTGAGAAAAAAACCCCGCGGTGCGTTGGGCCAGGCTGATCGGATCGTCGAGCAAGATCGATGGTTTCTTAATAACCGAGAAAAACCGGCAAAACGATCTGGTCCCCCCGCTGCCACCGCGGGTGGCCAAACGCCATTGCTACACTGGGGGACACGGTTTTTCTTGTAGTCAGTTGATTGGTATATATCGCTTTCTTACTTGAAGGAGCACCTGGTGGATTACGGTGTTCGGATGTAATATTAATTCAGCGAGGCTTATTTCAGATGAGGAAGTAGTATAAGACTTTTTAGGGTAGATCGAGTAATTGCTTGTTCCCGTGGTTGACTGCAATCATTTTTTCCTGGTGTTCAATGTTGGGTTAAATTCGGATGTTATGACATTTGCTGATACATTTGGTACGTGTTTCGTCATTCAAAGTTTCTTCTTTTGAGTGCATGATAGCACGTAATTATACAAATACTTCTTTTTCTAATATGAGCTTACTAGTTTTTTTTCCAGAAAGTGACACATTCAAGAAGATTTGATAGAATGTTACCGAAAGAAGACCGTGGTTCCAGACACAACGTTTTGTAAATTTACATAGAAAAATCATATGAAGCCGGTAATTTGAAACATATACTGTAAGCTTTAAAACTGATTCTGTAAGCTTCACTACTGATTCTTGGGCGAAAAGCTTGCTTGTGACACCGCAACTTTTATTTTTAATCATCCCCCCCCCCCCCCCTTCAACCCCTAAAGCCTTAGCAACCCCAACGTTATAATGTTAAATTACAAGATATCATTTGTGATACTGTATTTTCAAGCATTTATTAAGTAACGAAGATATTCAACAAAGTGCAATTATTGGAAATATTAAAGCATCCTTGATGTTTCATTCCAATGAGGAGATAAATGTAAACATAAATTATTGGCATTTTCTAGAAGCTAAACCAGGTTAAGTGAAATCATAAATAGAACTTTGCAAATAACACCACAGATTCAGTGAAATTAAATCGAATGCCTTTAGTGGCCATGCGCCTGCTTTCACACTCAATGCCTCAATGCCCAAAGGACTGTGATTTAGTGAATATTCCCACATTTCTACAAACATTCGTGCTCCGCATCCCAAGGCACCTTTCGATTCATTCGTGCGCGGAAAGATCTTCCTCTTAAGCCGGAAGGACGTTGGTGCCACGTGGACGAGAAGGTGAAAAGGAACATCAGGCAGGGGAAAGGTGAAGAAATGGGAAGAAGAACGATCGTTCTCAACGCCCGATGCCGCCTACATCGTCACTGTGCGTCCATCGAGACGATCGAAGGTACCGAAGTCAGTTTGGTTCTTGTCACATTCTTGTCAACAGGGACAGCATGCCACGTCAATCTCTTCTTGACTGGTGCCTTTCTACTCTGCCTTCTCATTCTCCACTTCCACCTTCGCCTCCGGCTCCTCGTACTTCCTGCTTGCTCGAACATCGCTACCTGGTCCACACGAGCCTTGCACTTGAGCTCGGTAGTGGAAGCAGAAGGAACGGATGGATGGGTGGACGGACGGATGGATGGACGGTTGGATGGATGGACCGACAGTCGGACAAGCGGCTGATGCGTCAGAGAAAAATATAACCGTCGCCCCTCTGACGCAGCCAAACTGCCTCATTAGCCCCGCTCTTGCGTTGGCCAGTTGAAGAAGGAAAGCAAGCGCGGTTTCAGAATTTCGTGAAGGCGCACACGTGGCCCGCCAAGTGAGGAGAAGGGGTGAGAGAAGGGATACGCTCCTGATGACCGTACTCTTCCTATCGACTCCGTGGGCCTTCCGTTTCTCTTCTCCTCCTTTGCCAAGGACCTTTCGTAGGACGTGTAGAGTAATAAATTTCGGATATTGCCTCCTCGCTAGTGTAACCCTCTCCCTCTCGCTTATTCTTTCTCTTCCTCTCTCTCTCTCCCTTCCACCTTCTCTCTTTATTTCTTTCTATGTCTGTCCAAGTCCCCGCGGTTCGTGGAATATATTAAGACAGTTGTATAGATTTACGTGTGCGCTTCACTTTGTGTACTCTTAATTGCGAGTTGATCCCTACGAGTCACTCACTCCACCCGAATGATTTATTTCTGCCCTGTCCTAGTTCTCTCGTTCGAGCGCCCATGACGACCGAGGTTACGGTTCGAGGAAAGAATTTTTATTAGCCAAGCTGTGGATCTTCCTGTTTTATCTTCGCCAGCGTGAAATCGTTTCCCGGATTGAAGGTCGGGTGAGTCGAAGTTTGAATAAATTTTGTGTGACAATGTCTGGCAAATCCTTGCTGAGTCTCTATTGGCATCGACGTTGAGTGTTTAGACGTGTAAATGCTTAGATGTGCTTGAAAGTATAAGATCCACTGAAACAAAAGAATTTAAGTTAGCTTGACTGAACCAGTATCTTTTTAACAAATTCGTCATTACGTATTCTCATTTTTATCCGGAAATACAAAAAGCTCTCTTCGATTTAGAAGAATTGTAAGTTGGAAATATAAGTATACTCAACTTTGTTTACTTTCGTGGCTAACCTAAATATGCGTGGCCTTACTTTCACCTGTACTTTAGCAACGCTCGGACTTTAAATGCGCTCTATACAAATGTGTAGGTATGGATGGACATTTAAAGTCCGAGTGCTGCTAAAGTACGGGTGAGAGTAACGCTCCATGTGTTTGCATACACGATCACTTTAATAGTACACAATTCTCCATCTTTTCGGTGGACAAATCTTTTAGTGAACGTAACCTTTAAAAATGTAATTTCTACATGCCCCACACGTTATCTCCACGACGACCCTCGACCATCCTGCCTTCGACATCACTCACGCAATCAAAACCAGAGACGCAAGTCCTGATTAGCTCGGAATGACCAAGACAAACTCCAACGCCCTTCTCGCGTGCGTCTTGGAAATGTCACGATTCCCGCCTGCTGCCCGATGGAACAATGCAGGGCCCAGCGGGGCGATGAAACAAATGGACGCATGCACGGACCAACGGACAGACGGACTAAGGGGAGGATTTGTGGGCAGCCGAGGAGTAAAAGTTGGTGGAATGGAGGGGACTGAGGAGAAGGAGGAGGTGGCGGGGACGCCCGTTGCCAAAAGATACGACGGCGGCCGGGCCCAATTCATCGCGAGTCCCCTGGCCATCGATCAATCCTCCTGCTCGCGCTAGGTAGGGCAAAGATTCGATAGGGCCCAAGGTACCCCGAGAAGGCGATACGACAGCGATGGAAAGGCAAGAGAGAAGGAGGTATTCGCGCAACGATGTGCGTCCCAGGACATTAATTGACACGGGCGGGCAGCTTGCAAGAGACGAATCGCAAACGATAGTTTAAAAAGAATAAAGAGAGTGGGAAGGAGAGAAACAGTCGCTCAGAGGGCTGGGTGCATGCGCAAGCAGAATTATGCAGGACAGTTTAAAAAGAGAAACTGGAACGACGCAGAAATCAGTACTTTAGGACTAAGGTGACGAGGTGATGATAGTAAGGATAATGATAAACGGAAAAATCGAATAAGTTAGCCAGATACAAAAGTTAACGGTTTCCAGCGCACGCGATATACATGTGGAAAAATTCAGAAAATTTGGCTATGAAAAAGCAAAATATACCTAAAGAATTCTTTGATGCATCCCCGCTACAAAACCCATCACACATATACGAATTTACATCAGCCATTTCAAATTTTTCACTTGAAAATCTTAATCGGCGACCCCAAAAAACCCCAAATACGAATTTACAATAAAATGTACAATTTCTGCTAATTTTTAATGTCCACTGTGCTCCACTGTGCGTAGTTTCGGCGATACCGCTGAGAAAATTGGGAAGGGATAGCGAATCAACTGCGAAACGGAGGGAAACAAAGAGACGAGAACAATCGACGAGACGGACAGTCGTGCGGGAGGGGGGAGAAGCAGCAGGAGCTGACGATGGCAGCGGCGCCGGACTTGTCGAAGCAGCTACGGCAACAGCAACAGAAGCAGTAACAGCGAGGAGTGGAGTGGTACACGGGAGAAGGGCAAGGACGAAGGAGGACGTGGGAGGCGAGCGACGACGAAGGTGAACGACAAAGACGAAGGGGGTGCATCGAGTCCTACCTGCGCCTGCAGGTAGGCGGAGCCCTGGCGCCCACTTTGCGCGCCAGTTTTAGCCGCTCCTGATCGCATTGGTCACTCGCCTCTTCTTGCCCTCCTGAGGGATCGGAGCCAGGGCCCACGTGAGGGAGAGGAGTAGACGCGAAGGCCTTCCGTCACCCACGTGGTCGTCGATTGTTTCCTGCTACCCCTTCTATTTCTCCTCCGGCTCTCCCACCCCCTGCCAACCACCCCCACCCCCCAGCCCACTGTTTCACGTGAAATCGGCGACGGGCTTTATTGCCGCTGCGCCGGTTGTCGTCTCGTCGTTTCTTCTCAGTCTGTCCCCATCCTCGCTGTCTCTCTCCCTCTCTCTCTTTCTCCTTGCGTTTAAGCTTCTTTCTCTTTCTGTCTTCAGAGCGAACTGAGATTTATGCCTGCCGCCAGTTGAGACGTTTGCGCGTAGAGATTGAACGCGATACCAGGGCGGGGTTACTGTGCCGTAGTGGAGAGTGAGGATGGGAGCGTGGGGATCGGTAAAATATGTATATGTGCTTGGAGCACGTGATATATGTTTAATGTGTTTGAGGAGAGGGTGGAAGTTGCGGAGAAGGTGCACGTCCTACGTGGGAACGGGACCGACAGATTTACTAATCCAGATTTTGTTGGGCTCACCGCGGTCTCGATCGGTGGTTGGACCGTGTTTTAAGGTTAGCCGCTAATTGTGATTTGATTGACATTGTTTGTAGGGATTGCTGTTGCTGGGTTTTAGTAACGAATGCTTGAACTGATCTTGATAGTGATCACGGCATCCTTGATGGTCAAGAGATTTGCTCGGGAGTTATAGTTTCATCTTTTTTCGGCGACACAGCAAGGAGCGTACGTAGCTAACCCGATTCGCAGGAACAATTGTAATGAGAGAGTTAAGCTGACCGTCCATTACAGCGTGACACAGCACAGAATCGTCATAGAAGGACCCGACATACGAACGCGGCGCAATACAGCGATATTTCATTTGTATACGTATATTCATTTACATGTACTTTTCAAACGCGGCACTGCTCCGCGCCGCGCCGTGCTGCGAAACCGGCCTAATGGACGGTGGGTTTTCACCTCTTATACCTAGTTTAACCATTTGATGATTAATTATACGAAATTCTTCATCGACATTTTGCAAGTATATTAGTATTCTAATTGTATTACTACCGCCCACAGATTAATCGACGTGTTCGCAGTGACAGCCGACAAGACCAGTTAACCTGTTCTTCAACGCTCGCCAAATGCCTTAAGAAGCAAGGAATGCGTAGAATGCAATTCGGCTCACAAGAAGTAGAGGTATACACCAAGCAACCTTGAGTATTCTTTTCCTTACCAACCTGTGGGGTGTAAGTGTCAACCTTGAAGGGCCATAAAAAAGTGCTTTAAAAGATTTGGTTTAAGGAACGTCGGTTGAGAAGCACGTCCGAGCGAATCGCCTGAAGCGAGCCTGAGAGGAGGCAGGAGGATCCGTCAAGAGTTCGACCCGACGAAATAACACGTTCCCCTTTTTAATTTCAGTTTACTACTGTAAAATTGCCCTGTAATAATGACAATGAAACCGTTCTCTGGCGGCCCCCCGTTAATAATGGTGATCCGTCTCGTCTCTCCGAGGTCGGTCACGCTCCGTTCCCGGGCCTTTTAGTTTAGAAAAGCAAACGGCATTTCAAGAATCTTCTTTAAACCCGAAAAGGTGGCATTCCCAAATCGACTGGTCTTTTGATTGAATTTAAAATAAACGTATTTCATTACGGTTGTGCGTCTTGGGGATTAATGATTCTTTTAGGGTTGAAATATTCAGGATCAGTAGCTAGGTACACTAATAAACAATAAGTATTTGAATCTTATCAAAAGGTTTAAAATCGGACAGCTTTTCTTACAGTCTGTGTTTTTCATTGACTGATTCTTTGAAAGCATAACCATATATGATGGACAGGTAGAAGTATATTTAATAAACTCTATATATATAAAACAATAACAAAATATGTTTTGACTTATGGGAGTATCAATAACGCTGTTGGTTCTCTTCGCGATTGACAATATGGTGTTCAGGAATCTTGCCATTTTTCTGGGTTACTTGAGATTTATAAAGCGTTCACAATTAATCTCTTCCGATATTCTCTTTTGGTCATTGTTACTTTCTTCCACTCGTAGTAAACTATTTTAATTATTATGGCTAGCCTTTGTATTTCATACTTAACAATCGTTTTCTGTCAATGTCAATATTAAATTATCCACATTCTGAAGAGCACCTGTCAGACAATCGCTACAATGCACAATCGAAGAATGCTTAATAATTCAACCAGCACTCATTCCCTTGTAAAACAATAGCATCATTGACGTTACTGAAAATTCACGTGTTTGAACTTTACATATTTCAAAGAGTAGGCGATAAAAGCGAACGAAGACGTTAAGCTCGTTTCCATTAATTTTCAACGGCCTGGCACATTTTGTGGACACTCTCGAGACACGAAAGTAACATCAACCATATTGATTCCCGCGCCCCTTTTAATTTTAAGCAGTGGCCCGATGCCGTGGCCGCGTCCCGTCATCGCCAATCAATATGCTAACGAGCGATTTCGCGGTTAACGCGGACAGAATAAAAGGACAGGGAAAAGAATGAAGAGGCCGAGATGGGAGAGGACGAGTTGGGCGGAGAAATGATAGTCTGAGAGAGAGAATGAAGGAGGTGTGTGTGTGTGTGTGTGAGAGAGAGAGAAACAGAGAGAGAGAGAGAGAGAGAGAGAGAGAGAAGAATCGGCAATTAGAACGCTTGTAGTCGCCGAGCTTGCCGCCGGGTAGGTACCCTCAGCGAGCATCTCTTTTGAATGTGCGCCGGCCAATTAAAATAATTAGCGACGAAATGAACGATAGCGGGGCCTCCGTACGATTATAGATACGAGTGAAGGACGAAGAGGGTATGGGAGGGAGGATACAATGGACGGTCGTGAATAGAGGTGGAGAAGCTGACAGTGGAAAGAACCGAGAGAAATATCGATAAGTAAATTCAGAGATGGAAGAGATGAAGTTAGATTAAGGTTAGTCGCGTTAAATGTTGTGTTCTCATAGAATATGTTGAACACTTTCCTACAAGACTTTAGTAGCGAAAGCTGTATAAGAGGATTTGTTTGATTGTCATTTTTTATAACGTTCATATTTCAATGATTGAAAGTGAATATGCTGCAAGCGTCAACGTTATAGATATGCAATAGCCAGGATGTTGGTTGACATTTTTTCACACACGTATAACTCATTATATAGGATACACATAATTTACTTCTTCGATCCAGATTAATGTCAATAAGAAAGATTGGATACCAGGAATTCTCCACGGAAGTCTTCTTCATTAAGGATGTGAATTATTTAGTGGAAGTTTCCGATAAGAGAATGAAGGAGAACGATGAAATTACAACAAACATATTGATTATTAATTAAAGCAAGTGCAATTCAACGTTTCTATTTAACTATCGCACTTATACCTACAGAAATTCAATTATGATAAATGGTTGATTGCCGTCAAAGCAATAAATGAACGGTTCATAAATTTCTTATCAGAAATTACATCGGCGTTACTTTATTATTGAAAACATCGGAAGACAGCGCGATTCAGTCCTTGTAACTGTTAAATAAGCTGGCGACGCTCATTAGTTCATTAGAACGTACCGATCGAGATGGAGACCTCACAAGCTTCTCTTGCGCATGTTCCTTTCGCGAAATTAAATTTTACTCGATTGCAACCTCAAGGTACAATCTTAAGGTCCATTAAAATATTTCTTGAACGCATAAGATCGATAACGCGTCGCTACCAGGAGAATTCCAGCGAGAAATAAACGAGTTCTATAAGCCGGTAGAATTACGCTCATCGCGAACTTTGCGTGTGTGGTCGCTGCGTTCATCTCGAAGAAGAGAGAAGGAGGACGGAAGATAAAAGCAATAAGAGAGAGGAAAAGGGTAAAAGAGGGATGGACAGATCAATGATCATCCCTGAGCGGAGGTCTGATTCGTTGAACATGTAGGAGAAAGGGATAAAAGAAAAATTAGAGAAGAGAAAATTTCTCGAAGGTAATAGAAAATAAGGCAGATCAGAGTAAAATGGAATGTCTATTTTCAGACTTTTACAGTCTTAATAACTGATTGGAATGCACCTAACGGTCTTTTCACAAACAAATCGGTATGAATCTAAATAGATTCTCCTGCTTCTATGACGTCTAAAGCTGACCGTCCATTACAGCGCAGCACTGCGCGAAATCGTAGGAGGACCCGAAACATATGAGCGCGGTGCGATATTGTGATATTCCCTCTGTATACACATGGATATTTCATTTAAATTTTTTTTTTCTACGCGGCACGGTTCCGCGCCACACTGCGAAACTGACCTAATTGACGGACGGTGAGTTTAATACAGCAAGAAGAGATGACAACAAGAGATTCCCATTTCGAAGTCTCAATGTAAGTGTTTTTAATAATTGGCTACAAAATTGGAATCAGTGGAATGGTCCTTTGTCCCCTGGAGAAGCCAATTTAGCATCCGATATTTTCAATTCCAGCAAATTTCACTGGATCGGAAATGGAACACGGCACACTTATCAGCGTCACACTCATTTGCATACTCACGCTTACTCATGTGTGTCCTGTGAGCATCCACGTGGTCCACGCGAGAAAGACCAAGGTGATGGATCACTGGCCAGGAGAAAGAGGGATAGCAAGATAGGTAAATGGTCCCAGGGTATAGCATTTGAATCAGGCTGGTCCTGGCCCAGGCGCCCGGACGGTTTAACGTTAAGTGGCTCCTGCATGTGGTTAGTGAGTTACTGTCTCATTGAATGTTTACGCGTGTCCGAGCCCACGTAAACCGGTGGGTCCCCGCCGACGGGTGGGTTCTGTCGTTGTCCGAGCAAAATGGCTGGAACGAAGATGGATGCCTTTTACGTCAAACCGGTAGCTCCTCCTAGGTGCTTATAAGTTGTGTACACACCCTAGACAACGGATGCGTGTCACGTGAATGGCAGGAAGAATGGAGAGAATTTTATCCGTTCATAGATGACTCTTGCATAACCTTGGTGTTCGTTTAATAGTAGAGATTTGGTAGATGCGAGTTGTACAGTGTTCTAGGCAACTCTTAGACTCCTTATTATAAGCCTTTTTTATGACGTGAGTGAACAAGTGATTTTCAAGTTTATGAGTTCACGGATTGTTCTCATGATGCGCATTTTAGTGGACATTTAACAATTAAGATTATACATTTGCTATGGGAATTACGACAATTTGAAGTTTAATTCAGCAACGATCATGCTTATTGTTAATAGGATGTTGCTAATATGATGGTTGTGATTACAACGTTGTTTATGAAAATTAAAACTAATTCAGGATGTCTCATGACTATATTACAGACCTCGAGGTTCCGCAGGCGTCAGGTTAAAAATGGCCGCTTGAGACTATGTCTCGCATAATTATAGTTTTCCATATGACGGCCGAAAATATTTTGTTTGAAAATTCAGTCCAGATATTCGTTTACCCGCAAGTACTACAAATACACGAGTGTTCTCTACTTATCGAGTATCGATAACGTTTGGTCGATAGCTTACGCTGGATGTACATCAAAGTATATTTTCTTATGAACTTCATTATGAAAGCTGTAACTAGGCTATGTTTCAATTTGCTTCAATTTACTTCAACTTAAATCACAATCCTGTCTTACCATCTTTTACACGCCACAATACACCACTCACTATGATTACGTAGCCATTATTATCGAATGCCTAGATTCAGTCAATGTGTACCTAAACGTGCCTTAAAAAAAAACTCGACGAACTCTTCAACAATCTCACCTATGCAACATTGTCCGATTGATCAGTATCTACTAAATCATCGGTCAAGTGGCATGAGAAACTCTCACCTCGCGGTCGACGAAATCTGGTCCCTCGGCTTCGACCAGTTGGAGAACGCTACCGATCCACGCTGCGGAGGGGGTGGCGCAGGCCGTGGAGCCGCGTGGCGGCAGCAAAAGGGGAGGACGGGCCGCCAGTCTGACGGCCCTAAGCCGACGTAGAGGAGCCGACGCGACGTTGTCGTCCTCGAGCGCGCTCGTTTATTTTCGCGAACGCTTAAACATTGTCCTTTTGAGGGACTGCTGCCGTTTCCCGTCCCTCCTGCTCCTTTTCCACCCCCTTCTGTACCCCGGCTTCGCTACGTACGGACGGGGCGGCGTTTCATTTATTCAAAGTAAGTTATTGCGATCGGCTCGGCCACTATATTATGGGGCGAAGACTCCTCTCGTCGCTCCTTCTCTCCTCCCTCTTCCTCGATGTCCCCTCCTGAGTTCCTCTCGCTTCGCGAGCCCTACCGACGTTCTTCTTATTCGCCTCGGAGACAGTCGGAGAGCAAGATAGGGAGAGAAAGAGGTAGAGAATAGTTCTCCAGAGCTCCCGGTCTCGATTTCCAGGTAAAGATATTCATCTAATCCCACTTCCTCCTTCCTCTCGTCCCCCTGCTTCTTCACTTCTACTACCCTCTTCTACCGTGCCTTCTTCCTTCTCTCTTCTCGAGGTTCTACCCCACGATTAGCTCGCAGCTCGGACGACCGAATGGCAATTCGGGCTGCCTATATAAGCTTTTCAAACGGGCGGACAGGGGCCACTAACTTCTCGTCGACCGGACAATCCGTTATACCGTCCGGTGCGCGTTGCGAGGAGAGCGAGGAGAGAGTATGCTAGTCCCTTCTAGGATGAAGGGCTTCCCGCTCGAGTGGACGGGTCTAGGACGGGAGGCACTCGACGAGAGAGACCCCTCGATGCCACTCCGTCTCCATCAGTCTTGTTTAATTGTTCCGAATTGATCTCACGAGCACGAGTGATCCCTGAGTTTGAGGATTCGTTGGAGGTTCTGGGCAGATTCCTTGGTTATGCGGTAGTTTTATGCCTGCTGGCTTGTTCGATGTAAATAACCAGATCGGCTGAATAACGATTCGTTCTTTTATCGATTTTGTGCACCTGAGTGCAGGTTGATCGAATGATTTTGGACACTGCAGTTCCTTGAATTCTTAAACTGAAGCATCACGATGTGATTCGTGGAGTTGAAGATTAGTAGAGGTGTTTCAGAGTAGATTGCTTGGTTACGTGATAATTTTAGACCTTTAAAAAAAAACCTGCTTCTTACCTGCTTACCTATTTTACAAACGAACATCCCAGTCAGATTTACAGTATCTCGTCAACTTCAACGCATGCAATTTCCGTGGGACACTTAAATGGCATGAATTCTGCTTTGTACACTCATAAACACAGTTATCCCTCTGACCGTAAGGTGACCTTACGAATTGGCGTATGCAAGGTCGAAACCTCGTGTATCCACGCGGTTCCTCGCGGTTCCTTCTGCTCCTCAGTATGCCGGTCCAGGCACGACCCCTGGGAAATTTCTTGACAACGACGTTGGCGGTGTTGGTGGTAGAGCTGAGCGGTGGTGAGAGGAGAACGGGAAGGAGAAAGACTCGAGGGCGCGCACCCACAACGTGGGAACAATTTGCAAGCTCGTGCCGTTCGTAACATTCCTAAGCTCAACGGTAAACGGTTATTCGGGACGCGTCCTCCCTCGTACGTTCGTTCGTACGTGCATGTACCAGGGGCGTACCAGTATCCAGAAGATGCCGTCCGGAATTCAGGAATTCCGTTCCCAAATTCCATCCACCTACTTCGTCCTTCTTCCGTCCTCCTCCAACCCATCTCTCCTCTCTCTCTCTCTCTCTATCTATCTCTCGAATATTCGCGCGTGCACCTCCCTCACCGCTCGCTTTTCTCGTAGACTTACCTCTACATTTCTCCACTGTCTATCATTCCACGAGCGTGTTCTTCTTCCACTAGGAACTGAAAGGTCCTCCTTTCATGCATAGTGTGGGATGCGAGAAGGAAGAAGAGAAAGAGGAATCATATCTTTTTTTGGTTTTGCGAAAAGATGGATGAGAAAAAAATTATTTTCTTTAAGGGTAAAAATGCATTCTTTTCGTACTTGCGCATCTTATATAACTGCACGTTTACCTATGTTAATTAGTTAACGATTATATGTATATTTGTATTCTGAATTCAATTTCAATCACATTGTTACATTAACATTCTGTAAATTTAGATGTAGGACGTGTATTTCTTACATATGTCCATTCTTTGTAGCTTTTAATAACAGATTACATGATTATAATGTAAGGTAAAAATTACTTGAATGCGACGTGAGACAATTATTCGGAGAATTGTATTAACTAATGTCCAAGAAGTAAGGAAAAGTATCATTTCTTGTTAATGTAATAATATTAATTTCTTAATCCGGAACAAACTTCATTTATCGCTTTAATATTGTAAAAGTCAATTTTAGTGGATCCTTCAAAATATTTTTCAAGTATACTTAAAGCGGAAAATTCTTAGAATAAAGAAAAAAGAAGAAAAAAATCTTACTTAACCCGTTCAATATCACGAAATCTTTATAATTGTACAATACATTTGCTTCATATCCGACTATTTTTATTAAGGTATCGCGACAAACGAAAATCCAATCGAAAGAGGAAGAAGAAAAAGAAGAAGGATCTCACAGTTGTCACAGCAAGTGAAATCGACATCGTTCGCCAAAATTTAAAGGGAAGCAAATGCATCCCCTTTGACTTCCCGTTACTATCTCTCTTCAGGCTTTCACGTGTCTCGTAGATCTTGACAAAATTATAGCATCCTTCCTTCCGTTATTTCTTCCGTCGTCTGGTGCGTCGAAGAGGGCGAGAGCGATGGCGAGAAGGTCGAGAGAGAAAGAAAGGAGAAAGAGGAAAGGATGACAAGACTGAGATGTCGCTGGCGGGTAAACGAGGGTTGTAAACGTCTCGAGCGCGTGACACGCGTATTTCGAGCACGCGGCAACGAAATCCCGCCGTTTCTATTTGTGGGGCGCCACGGCCATGTTTCAAATTGACGGCCCCACCCGACGAGCTTCCTCTTGCTTTTCGTCTTTCCTAGTGATTGGTGGAGCGGAGGCATCTGTCCTTCGCACCTTCTGCAATCAATTTTTTTGTTCCTTCGTGTTACTACTTGCTGATTGTGCCGGTAATTGTGAAAGCGACGTAAAATAATTTATTCAAGCACGACCCTGCGCTTTAATTGCGCAGAGAGAGATAGTTTGACGAAAGTGGAATAATTCATTGTTTTAAACTGTCGACTTACCGAAACTTTATGATTAGGTACACAATTTTTTTCTTAATCGGTCTTTCGTGTTAGTAGTTAGTAATTGTTGTTTTCTCGAATAATTAGATGAAAATGTGCGTTGTATGCAATATATGTTTAATTCAAGTGTATCCAATAGCGCAGAGTTCACATCAGTTTGAAATATTGTTTCACTCTAATAAATAATCAGTGGTTCATCTCGCAAGTGGAAATTACTTAACACAGTCAGACATTACACGAAATCACCCGCGTAAAATCATTCTCGATTACCACGATTTCTAGAAGAATTATCTTATATACCATTTCTAGCATTGTCTATTTGCCTCTCTCTTTCTCTCACTCCCTTCCTCTTTTCATTCATGTAGCACGCAGAGTTTACGAGTCTACAACTATTAAGAGCATAAAGCTTCGAGGTGGAAGCGTGCCTCGTAACCGAGCGGGAAGAAGGTAAGAGCGAGAGAAAGAGAGAGGAAAAGAATGATAAAAGAGAAAGAGAGAGAAGTTCTAAGCTCGTTTAAGAGCCGATGTGGTGGCACGACTAATATCGATCACGCGGGGCGGGCCTGGTCACGCGATCCTAAACAACCCTCTGCCTAGGTGGGGCCTTTTCTCTCCGTCTCTCTCTCTCTCTCTCTCTCTCTCTCTCTCTCTCTCTTCTTCTTCTTCTCCGTTCAGAGGGAAGAAGTAAGTAGAGAACTCCGTTGTAGGAGGCCCCAAGCCGTTACCATAACCGAGATCATTACGATCGTCGAGTGGGACAGGCGCGACGTTATCTGGGACCAGCGATCGGTTTGTGCCGCCCCTGTAGGACGCCGCCACGGCCGACGTCGACGCCGACGTCGACGTCGAATGGATGCCCACACTCGTTAACACACTCCCGGAAACGTTGATCCACTGTATGTATCTTGCGAGTCCTGTCCAATTTAGCACGTGACGCACAGTGTATCGTGCGAAAAAAGTTGACTTCTTGCCTGGCATTTGGCAGTGGGGTGTCCAAGTAACATTGTATAATAATGAGAGTTACGGCAGGCAATGTACAGAATTTAGAAATGGATATTTGCTTGGAGGTGGAATACTTTAATGGATGTCGTAAATGAAAAGTTGGATCGTGCAATAATTTGTTTAATAACAGCGTTGAACTCGTTGTCCCTAATAATGTCGTATTTATGTAGAGCAGCAGTAGTGAAGAGGTAGGCTAAAAAGCATAGGGTTCTAGATAATAAGTTTTTAAGATTTAGGAGAATAGTCATTGTGAACATTTTCTAAATTTGATTTTTTGCATGTGCATTGTTAATCAAATGATTGAGGATTGTAATAAATGTTTCGACCGAGTTGCATGTGTCCATGAATCACAAATCATATCTCGATTTTCCAATGTATTTCCAGATATTTATTTCAGCAACTCCGAAACAAACTTATTCCATATCTCCTTAAGACTTTGTAAATAGAAAAAGGTGTCTGTTCGTGGAGGTGGTTTTATAATTACATGCTGCTTTCGAACGTGCCACTTAGAAGGGATAAATTTCCGGAATGCCAATCATGCCCGATTGTAATGCTATCTGTTCCGTGAAATATCATCAACCAGATTGGTGCAGATTAATTAACTTTAATGATATCGTAATTGCACACGACGAGCAATGATTCGAGTTTTAATTAGTGAATTCACAACGCACATTAAACAACATTGCTCATGATTGTTTATTAATTTTGTATCTTCGTCAATTCTGCTTATCAATAATATTTGCAAGTACTGAAATTACACCTATACAAGAAAAGCGCCACTAATTGCGAATCGTACATTAAATTAATAGTTTAATTTTAACTTCAATATAAATTGGAAAAAGAGACGGCATAAAAAGGAAAGAGAAAAGGTAAAGTGAAAATAAAAATGAAGTATGAAAGAAAGGAAAATCGATTCCTTTCATTAGACTACACAGTGCTTACTTTCAGATTCTTTGCGTTTTCTCCCTCTCTCTCTCTCTCTCTCGCCTCGCTCGTGGCGGCCATATGCGATTATACGAATTAATTGCGGGCATGTGCTACGTCGGAGGAAGTGACTTTAATAACAGGCGCACGTTCACATAAATCTTTTCCGATTTCTTCTCCGTCCTCTTCTCTCTCTATCCCCTTCACATTTCGTCGCCCGTAATTTCGATACGGGATGCGGCAGAACGAGGATAAAAAGGTAGGCGAGCCGGGGCCATACATTCTTGATTTACAATCTCGACGAAGGGGCATATCATTTTAAAAGACCGATCGGCCAGTTTACGGAAGCTGGTGTACGTAAACGCAGTCATAATTTTATAATGAGGTACCCGTTGGTAATAAGGTAAGAAAATGTCCACTGGTGTAAAATGTGACCGGTGAGACTCCTGCTCGTGCCGCGTGAGGCAAATTTTAAAATATCGCGCTTGATCTTCTACAGTGGACTTGCTTCTAACATAAGGTGGAAAAGTATAGCGGCTCCCCGTTTCGCGTGTTTACCGTTGGAGAGACTGTTGACACATGTAAATTTGAATATTCTCAATGTAGAAACGGTAATTGAAGACATTAAAAATTATGAAAAGGAGTCAGCCGCATATTCTTCTTGGTGTGCTGTTCACTTTTGTCGTTCCGAAATGATGAAAATTTACGTAGTCGACAAAAGTATGCCTTTTTTTCGACGGCTCAAAAACATTTTTTAGCATTTTTCACTGCAGATCGAATAAGATTTCTGAGACTGACAGAGACACGTTGATAATGCGCGGTAAATTTTGAAATCTTATTCAATTTCCAATCAGAAATGGTATAAAAAAACACAAATAGCAAACGTTCCCGAGATTACTAATAATCATGTATTTATGTGTATATTTCGGGTATAATTTTAAATATATGTAAGGCGCGTGTCTTCTATAAACTACAGACATAAACGATGGGAGAGGTTTATATTAGAGTTGTTCTTTTTGTTCGTGTAGTCATCAGGTACAAAACCGCCCTTATTCTTCCTTTTCTATTCCATCTCGCTTCACACCAACATCGATATATTTGACATCAACGACTTCTTATTACCTTCAAATCAAAAATTCGCCTTTTCTCTACGCACCGCAGGTTGCTCGGGGATGGCTAACAATAAGTGGAAAGAAAAATTGGAGTAGACGCTTCACCGACACATCAACCGCCATTTGTGCCGCGCAACGATGGGCTCCTCGTTCGCGGCTCGTGCGCCACGTGACGAGAGGTGAGAGAGACGAAATGGAAAGAAGGGAAGAGTAGGAGGAGGAGGACGTAGTGGTGAAGGTGGAGGTGGTGGCCAAGGAGGAAAAGAGGAAGGAGAAGGAAGAGGACGAACATGGTAGATTCCGGCAAGGATCGAGAGGGAGGGATGGGAGCGAGCGTAAGTAACGAGTTCAGAATTTCATTAGCGGTAGGGCGGCGAGATTATTTTAAAGAGATATGGAATTACCTGATTAGGAGAGAAAAAGTCATTAACTCGGGCGAAACTAATTAACGCTAGGCCCGAGAACGGCTCTTCTGTGTACCTCTCCCATCTTCTCTCTCTCTCTCTCTCTCTCTCTCTCTCTCTCTCTCTCTCTCACACACACACACTTTCCTTTTCTCTCTTCCACTTGATCTTTCTCTCTCTTATTTTCTCTGGTTCGCGGACTCGCCCTTCACCTTGAGCATGCTCCTCTTTTACCTCTTGGGCTCCCCCGCTCTTTGCATACTGCACGCGCACTGCTATCAGAAACGATATCGATTCGCTTCTCCATAGCTGTGCAAATGATGCAATTCCATTCTTTGTCGATACGTTAGGAGCTGTACTTAACAGTTGGACGCTGTAATTTAATTCCCGGCGCAATGGCTCTCGCGGCTTTCCCTTGGCTATAATAAAGCATTTTGAGAATCCCAATATTTTTGTGCATTTGACGATTCATTTGATTCTGCTCAATTCCAGGATGTTTCGTTATGTTGACAAACTAGCAATTTTTCAGCTATCAGTAGTAATTGCACAGTTGTACAATTTTGTGATATTGAACGCCGTTGAGGCCAATTAATGCATCGTATAAGGAATTAATGCAATTACAGTTGTATTTCTCTCAAAACCCTTGTGGAATCGTGGATGTAACTCAATGTGTGCCGAACTATTTTACCATACCAGGAAAACAATTCAAACGAACATGACATTTTTCATTGATTAGTTCGATCTCGAATCGTTAAATTTCCTTCAATATTTATCTGGCATTTCAATATTCTGCATGTGAAATTGAGTGTAAATATCTTCGACGATGTCGTAGATTTTAGAATTTTTGCAATTCTACGAAATTGCAAAATTTATCTGGACATTATCAAAGTTGAATCTCTTTTCTTCACTCGTCGTCAATTGCTTAAATGCAGAAATTCGTCAAGCGTATTCAAAATAATTTCCTCATTTGGAACCGGTGCAACTCCAATCTCAAGGACATCGTAAATCCTCGAATATCGTGTAATACGAGAATTCCTCATTATCTCGGAACACAATAAGCATCTATGTCCAATCCCAATTAATTTCAGCCTCATAACGTCGGGACACCCAGGAATTTCAACATTCCAAAGATACTTCGCGCTCAGGTTTGCGCATCTCGCGAACTCTTGATAATTTCCGAGCGCGTCATTAATCTCACGATCTGTCGGAACGTGCGCAACGCGGTGCCCTTCTCTCATTCTCTTTTTTAAAAACAAAGGGAAAAGGGCTAAAAAGGCGAGAAGATTCTCCCGCGAGAGATACCCATCTAGCTTCCCGTATCTGATTACTTCGCGCATCACCCCCGGTGAAATAATTTCTGCGCGACGACTGCCTCGTAATACGAGGGCAATTCTCATCTGCCTCGCCAAAAAAAGCAGAGGAAGAAGGAAAAAAAAGAGAACCCTTCCCGACGCCACATTGTAAATCAACAGCATCGTTGCGAGGTGCGCCTTACTGCTTCCTCTTGGCAGAACCTCGTGAAATGGTGGTGGTGGAAGCGAGAGGATGGGAGGAAACGAAAGAGGTAGGCGGAAGGGAGGAACTAAGTAGGAAGAGGCTCGGGATAAGGAGGGAGGTAAACAATAAGAGTCCAACGAGGTGTACTGGAGGTGGGAGTGCACAAGGGGCTAATCTTGTTACGGTTATGAATCGGTGCTGCTACTACGGCGCGGGATAATGTTGTCTACTTAGGCGAACCGTCTCATTCAAAATTCTCGCGCTTCAGACATCAGCTGATTGCGAGATATTCACGGAGGCCTACATCGATGGATTCTTCAGACCACCTAATAATAGTTATGAGGTTTAATTAATAATAGTGGATAATCGAAGACCCGAATAGATAAAGGTATTACGCCACAAATCCAGAGTTTCGAGTAGATCGCAATAAACGATTTTGATTACACACAGTGGCAAGTGCGACATTACTACCTTTGTCAGCTCGTAGTTCTTTTAAATATTTAATTCGAGATATTTTGACTTGTTAAAGTGTTAAATTGGTATCCGGAGAATTTAAGTAGTAAATAAAATCACTTTCCCCGACCATGTGACGCGACACCTTCATCCATTTAGGTCTTCGATTATGATATTTGCTTTTCGTGCAATGCCACTCAACTGTCGTTACAAGAGTGGCGAGCAATATAAGTAGTAATTACGGCATCGTTGTTTTGAATAGTATTATGTGCATCATTTGTTTAACTGGTCGAAACTTATTCACGAACTTACGTGACTTAACTTGAAAGCAATTGTATGAAGATCGATCGTATGATAGGACCCTACCCTAACCAATAAGGAGACTTCCACCATAGGTATTACTTTTCTTTCTTTGGTTCAATATCCAAGTTCCCTTCCTCAGTTGGCTAGATCGACTTTACAACATCTTCCAAAAATATCTGGTGAGAAAGATTTGTCACCGTGTAAGCTGGCCACTTCGAAGGGTCTAAGTTTAGCTGGGTGCAATTCGAAAAGGGCAAAACAATTTTTAACGAGCTCGAATTCGCGGCGCAGCATAATTGGACGAACGTAGTGCCTACGAGGACGATTTCCGCGGGAGCGGTGCTGATCAGCTGATTTACACATCCTCCCCAGGCGCCGCTGGGGCGGCCCGGCACGTTGAATGAATCGTCGGAGGCGTCGGCGCGTGATGGCAGTTATGACGGGAATATGTTGAACGTGGTTGCACCTGCGAGTTGCACTTTCTTCGGGTAACTCCTTCGTTGGCTTGGGAATGGATTGTTCGGTGCACGCGCCCGACGCCCGTCCGCCGGATGTCGTCTGTATGCAACGTGCAATTTGCATTTGTTGCTTCTTCAATTATCTTAAGCCTGTATTCGATTATTTTAATGTGGCGTGCGCGCACAGGAAGCTTCCACAAGATTTTGCTACGGAAGAGATTTTTTTTGGCATAAGCAGTGGTTTTTATTGGTACAATGTTTTTTTTTATTATTTCTACTGGTTTGGTGAAATGTGTAGATTTCGGGAGCACGTTGGAGAAGGTAAATGAGTGTTTTGAAGGCTTGTTTAGATAAATAAAGGTGGTGAATTCACTTTGAGAATTTTCAGACAATTATGAGTTATGTTAGCAAAGGCAGCCTATGTTGGGAATTATTGTTGATGTAAATAATTCGTTGCGTAGACTGAATTTTTATTTTTCTTCATTGTCTACACGATGCTTTATAATTTGCAACAACAGTTCGTAGATTCTATACAAAAATAAGAACGTTGTGTTTTATAGATTAATGTATTTGTAATCGTTTTACAATCCTTATGCGGTACTGCAAATCGCCAAGTACAATAAAATTGTTAAGATTAATTAATAGTACCACCAATTAATGGTATCGATGCTTACCGGTATATAATATAAATACGAGTCCTTGAAGTCTCACTGTGTTTATTTGTGATTACGAAAGTGACTTAAAAATATATTCCAGCTGCGCCCTATGACAGATGCCCACAAAATAAAACAACATTCAAAATTATTTTTGAAGATAAAAATCGCAAATTCTTTTAAATCTCATCGCAACATCGTCATTGTTTTCGTTCTTTAACGAGTCAATAGATCTGAATATCTTGAACGTTCTTTTCACATAGTATGCTAATTTCCATATGTCACTCTTTCTTCATTAATTCACCAACCATCCTGACTGGTACCAGCATTTTCCATCTCGTGCCCACGCCAAGCGCCGTAATAAAGAACTTACCCAGGCCTCGCCTATCTCATACGCTTATCGATTTACCTCCCATGCAATTATCCAATTACGGGGCCAATCTAGCAGCTTAACGGCTACCCTCGGGGCTAGCAAATTATCTAATTAATTATCTATCCGCACGCGTCTTCTATTCGTCACCAACAACAAAGTTTCTTGAAAATATGTTCTGTCCTCTCGTTGTCTCTAAAGTCACCCGTTGAAATTTCTGCTATCAAACTCATATATGAAGTTCGCAGAAGTCAGTCAGTTGCAGACATAAAAGAAGACATTAATCGAAAATAATTTTCATACAGACTTAGTATCTTCATAGAAAATTAACGTTAAACTGTGCTTCGCATTCTAAGTTTGATAGCACTATTTGCAAGTCTCGTTGTTAAGAACGCGACTTGATCAACAACGCAACCGCCACTTTGTCGAGGTTATCGCGATTTCGTTGATTCGCCGTTCTGCACCTCGCAACGACTATGCGTGACGTACTAATTGCACTCAGATAACAAATGGCCTCCGTGCGCTCATCCAGGGTTGGACGGTAGCGCGCACTGCTTTCGAGTTTATCGCGGCTGAAGCGCCCTTACGCGACCGATAGTTATTACGATAATAAAATAATTACCCCTTTTCCGAGTCAGGCTCGAGGAACTATCCGGCTGCTTCTCTTTATGTTCATTGATCATTTTGTAATGTGTCGGGGTGACGTTAGATACGTTCGCGGGTACATCAGGAAAACAGTTTCACGCGCGGAGTACTTAAAAGGAACACGTATTTATGTTTCAATTTATGGCAGGTTTATTTAATTATTGGTCTGAGTTTAATTAACCTTAATTAGTTCTCGATTCTTACGCGGGAAACAGTTGACTTGGTCTGTGTTTTCCTCCACCAATGTAAGAAATCGTAATTGCAGTCTTTTCCTTTTTCCTTGTTCCTAGGAAAAGTAAGAAGTGTATTTTACGTCGAATTACGTAGTTATGGGAAATTCGATTTCGAAAAAATATTTCTATTGCTCTAAGTAAATGATTTCAAACAATGAACAATAACAAATTTCTTCGTCGGTGCATGAATTCTCTTTCAGGTTTTATTTCACATGCCCTCTTGTTCTCAAAATGTCATTTCTTTATTAACCCGAGTGCCACGTAATTCATATTTAAATGACATTTCAACTTACTAAGCTTTGTAGCATTCATATTGTACCTGGCAGTTACATTAGCTTTCACATTACGAGAAATTCTTAATTTTAGATATACGTTTAATTGCCAAAAAATTCTTGGCGATCAGCGCATTGAGAACTAGTCCAGGCGTGCAATAGAATGCATAATTATTTACGATGCAAATTATTATTTATCAATCTACCTACTGGACACTTACGCGGACAAATTTTTTTTCCATTTAACCAGTTAGTTTTACGACTCACCGAGACAGTGCGGCATCTTTCTACTTCCTTCGTCAATGACCTTTTCAAAACGGCGGAAACAGGCTCGTTAGTTTTATAGAAAACGCATATCGCGATTTTCCTTCATTCCGCAGTTCGCGTGGGCATAAAGTCTGCGTGTCTAATTGCGTAAGCGCATAATAATCGTTCGAAGCTCCATCCAACGGAGTCTCAGGGACTGGAAAGTTCCGGATAAAGGAGAAGGGCAAAAATAATTACGCGTTTCTCTCCGCTGTGTTCCTCTTTTCCCCTCTTCTTTCATTCTCGTACTGTGGCCATTATTATTAGTACGACTCGCTTCTGGTGGGTGTGATGTTTTACAGTGAATAAAGAATTATATTCACCGGGGCAATTAATAATTGGAATAGCATTTCTAATTTTCTAATGGTTTGTACTTAATGTACTTATGTCTGCGTTTCTCGTTCTCTAATAGTTAATGGTACAGTGGAAAAAGCTGCCTTGAACGATGGCGACGTAAGCGTCGCCCATGAAACTGAAAATACGCGTAATTTTATAACTATTCACAGCCCTAATTTATATCGTGTATCATTAAACTCGATGGAAAAAGGCCTTTTTTATAAAGTAACAATCCACTATGGTTTTCATTAGAAGAAACACAAGTTTGCGTCATAACCCAAAAATTATAGCTTAAATAGAAAATTCTGCTAGACTGTATTATTAAGCTCATAATTATCTACAACTTTTTCCTTCACACAGTTTTCCGAAAATCGGTAATAACAGAGCCACAGGCAGCGAACGATACGAATGAAAAATTATTTTTGCGAGATATTTTGTTAGGCCGTGCATTTCTTTCCGAAACACAAATAGTTCCTTAAATTGAGCTCGTAAAACTGCAGTTCTTTCTCCTTGAATCGTCTCTCTATCTCCGCAAATATCCGAGATTCCCATATTAAATATCGGCGAGAACTCACCCTGTATATCCGTTTGGTGCCACGAAACTTTGCTTATCGCTATCTTGGCAGCCATTGGCGTTAAGTAGTCCAAGCGTGTATTAGGATTTCTTTGGTACTAGCCGCAGTAGACTCGGATATCCTAGGGTTTATAAAACTTTAGGTTATGCTATGCTACATTATCATCGGAAGAGCATGCGGGAGCAAATTAAAAGGTTGCTGTTATATTGCGATATGTGTCAGCGCGTTAAACATCTGTCGCGATGCCCGTGGAGGGTAGTTACGAAGAGAATGAAAAGGAGAGAAGGAAAGAGAAGGAGCAGGAGCATGCAGCGCGGCGAGGAATTGTTTTACGACGCGCGTATTATCGCCGTAATAAATTATATAACGAGTGAAATATTCATAAAGGGGATGTTCCTCCTCTGCACACCCCAGCGCATACCCCGTCGATGACCGGCTGGAAAAGTACGCGTTGCAAGGTGCATACGAACGGCACCAAACGGGTACCTACAGGTCGATACGTTGAAATACGGTACGATAATTCTGTCATAAATTCGCGTCCGTTTGTCGAGGACACTCAGGGCCTATGAGAAGTTGCAAAGCGAAATTGTTCGCAGGGCTGCAACGAGCTGAGACTTCGGACGCAATAGTGTTTATTCGCGTAAACGTGTTTCGTAGAAATTTTAAGAATGCTGTTAATGGATGTGTCTCTGTAGGAAACTGGGTAAAGGGAATTTTTCCAGATAGTTTTTAATGTGTTATAAAATTACTCAATTTATTTCCCCCTTATTAGTGCCACGGAGTTTAACAGCCGTAATTTTGATAGTTTTATTAGATGTAGAAAGTAGAAAAAGATTTTTCTATGGTGCATAGTATTGGTGCAGCACTTAATAATACAATGCAAGGGATTAGTAAAAACTAGTAACGAGAATCTCCTAACTAAAAAAATACATTTTCCGAATGTTCATGTTCTTTCATAATTTGGATGTACGGGTTAGGGTTATTGGTATTCAATGTGTTGCGGCGGCTTATAACTTTTTTACCCTTACCGAAAGTAAAAAATATTTCTTTACATTGATGTTTTTGAGTAGGTTAATTCTTATTAAAATTCTATAGAAATGTACACATCTTATTGCTAGGTTCTTCGTCGTTCAATTTTTCCTCTTTAACGTTTAAATAATCCCAGTATATTCTTGCTCCGAGGTTCAGATATTTACCCAGACATTAATTGACTCTTGACCCGGACGAACATCAAAAGAATGTGTCTAATCTGACGTTGCCTTTCCTATCCACTCTTTTAACTATATAGAACAACCCAGAAAATTGTCAATCGTCACGAATCTTTTAAACTTCATAAATAATTCCAGTGCTCTCGAGAACACTGAGTACACGGAGTTTTACGGACTAGTCCAAAAAATACAGCTGAATAAAGAATATCGCGCCGCACCTTAACGTACCGCGTGAAGAGGACTATCATCACCGAAGACCGATCTTCAAACTTTCCTCAGCCTCTCTCTCCTTCTCCAATTCCATAATACCGTGGTGAAATAAAATTGCACTCGTTATGCTCCCTCCTACCATCCCAGCTCCTTACAGAATGCATGTGAGGGAGCCGGTGCGCTTGCCACAGATCATCCCCTCGGGATCTTCGTTAAGGGGGAAATTTTAAGGTTCCGCATAAAGCTGCGACCAAAGCCGGCGACAAAAATCCTCGGAGTTATGGCGAAGGCGCGCTTTAGCGTGCAAGCATGCAGGTCGACTCGGTCTTCGTAAGGAGGAGGTAAAGGAGGTGGAGGTGGAGGAGGAGGTTTGTCCTCTTTCCATAGAGGCGGACTCACGAACAAACTCACACCTGAGACCTGGTCTCAGCAGCAGACATGCAAAAGCTCGTGGACACGCATAAATGTACTCTCAGATACTCTTTCTTTCTCTTTTCTTCTCTTTATTTATTTCTCTATCTCCCTCCCCGCTCCTGTACCACCTCCTTCTCGTTCGTGCCTTCTGCGGGATATCTCGCATTTTCCTTTTCTCGTCCTTCACCCTGTTTCTCTTTCCTTCTTCGTTCAAATGTTTCCTCTCGCTCTGTTCTTTCGCCACACGATCTCTCGCACACCTCGCAATTCCCATGCATATTTGCGCGCTACTTTACGAGGGACATTTTTTTCACCCTGTCGCCGTACCTCTCTTTCCAGATATTCGGAATACCCTCGAGAGATCTGCCTAACCAACGTTGGCGCGCCTTCGCGTTTCCTTCTACTTTCGTTATCTTTCGCCACTTTAATCGGAAAGTCGCTGGGGAAGTGGAGGATTGGTGGCGGGGTTAGTTCGTATCCAGGAAGCTATGAGAGTAATATTTTTTACGAGGTAGAAGGAACATTCTTTTCAGCGGAATTCTTCTTGCACGACGAAGGAACAGACATTGTTTAGTAAATAAAGACAATTTTATTTTACCCTATTTTGAACCGATCCTTCACTGTTTTGTAGTCACTTCTCATAAAGCTACTCTCCGAAGTTTATTCGGTGTGTCTTTGTAGGGATTATTTGCATTGAAGTGTAATAATAAAAGAGTGAGGTACAAAAAAGTTCGGCGCACGTGGATAACAGCTTCTAATATTACGAACCGTTTTAAACATTTTGACAAATTAGCAGGAAACAGAAGAGATAGCGCCACACTAAACGTGGCTGACGCAATGGAAACATGTAAAGCCACTTTTACTTACATACTTGGCCATTTGTATCACGATCCAGAGTGTGAAATACCCGTTCTTCTTTTTGGCTCCGTAGAAATATGTTTGAAAATCTGAAAAATAGATTAAACAATCTAGGTGCAACAAAATCGAGCAACGTATCGTCAGCATAAATCTCGAACGCGCGACAATTTTTCCTGCCATTTCATTCTTTTTTCTCCTCTGTACCGAAGTGCCAACCACTCCGCATATTTATGCAACGCAACAACTCAAAAGAACGAAGGACGCGACCAAGGATCCCAAGATGATTTCTACGCGCCTCTCAGCCTCTAGTCGTCCTCTCGAGACGTTATGCATCGATGCGCTCGAGAATGCAGCTTCATCCGGATCGGCCCGCGGGCATTCACGGGCCCTACTCGCGCGCGCAGGTCCACCAAGCGAATACAACCGGTTTCGTGCGCCGCGACTGCCCGAGTAACTTTACGACGTTGGAAACATACGCCACCCTTTCCTACCCTTCCTCCTTCTACCCCTACTCACCTTCTTTCTCGAGATAAGCCGATAAGCGAATCTCGCGTGCTACTGCCACGCGAGGCGATCCTCTTCTCAGCGGGGTGCGTGGAAAACGATGAGAAGGAAAGGTGCTGCCACGAAACCTTTTTCTTGAACTGATTTGCAGTGAGAGGAGTACTTCGAACCTTCCTGCAGGTATCCGTCTGAAAGCTTTGGCACAGAGGTGCTGGTACTTTCAGTAAAAAATTATTTATAACTGAAAAGTTATGGAATACGGTGTTAGATAATTTTCTGTATTTTATAATTTCGTATTGAAATATTCATAAGCGTGAGTATTTTTTTGTTTCTACGATACAAGATGGTTTTCTTTAGTATGTCACGAAAGTTGGTTCCATTAACGATTGGAATATAAAATATTTTTGTAGTAGCACAATCGTGTTGTTGTTAGTAATTAATACTATTCCTACTTTAGTTTGCTTATTTTCCTGTATTCGGAATGCATAACCTTGCTCCTTTTCTGCTCTGCCTCCCTTGCTCTCTCTCTCTCTCTCTCTCTCTCTCTCTCTCTCTCTCTCTCTCTCTCTTTCTTTCTCTTTCTCATTCAAGTGAAGGGAATCGCGAGGCAACCGATGATTCATTGCGAATTGGTGGGGCCCTCCATTCTTGCTACCGACCTGCGCCTTGTGAAATGTTGCAATCGTATTGTATCGGTAACAATTGCCAATTAGTCCGAGCTTTGCGATTCTGAGCGTTCAGCTGGAACGTAAAAGGAGCATGTAATGCTCGCGATCGTGGCGCTTCACCGAACTGATTTAGTCCTCGATTTGAAATTAAGAAATTCCGTTGTTGAGTCGCCGAGCTGACGAGATGATTTGTGAGAATGGTAAAGAATAAGGGATGCGCAAGGTATTTTTGTACATTTATAATAATAAATTCGAAAATTTTCATGCTGGGATGAAAATAAACAAGGCGATAGTATTATTAAGAAGAAATATATACAGGGAATTAGACGTATGTGAGATATATGTAGGTCTCTTGTGCCAAAGGGATCGAGAAGAAGTTTTATTGACAAGACAAGTAGAACAAGATGATCAACGGAGTAGACCGATAATAAAAATTACACGGTTTAACAAGTTCATTAATATTTAATATATCTTTCCTTTATTTCAGTCATATACAAATATGGGAGAGCCTTATTGTTAGCAAACATGAAATTGCGTTTGCATATGTTCAACGTTCTTTTACACTTTTAAGATTTATTTGAGTAGTATGTGGACATTGGCGTACTTCTTTTAAGACACACAATAGACAACGCACGTTTTGCCTCCCATTTCATATATTATACACATTTCGATTAAGTAGATTACATTATTTAAATTTTGATTAGTCGCTTTTCTGATAGGGTCTTTTATGCCTTACCTAAAATCAGCTCTTCCGAGCAATGCCTTTAATACAGTTATTAATACACAAGTGGTCTAAGAAAGAAATCCGAAGACATTGATTTTATACATATGCCATTCTCATTTACAATAAAAACGCGAAATCGCTTATTTGAAGAATTAGACCACCTGTGATTATCCGACTATGAACTAACTTACACTAGCGCCAAAACAAGAAGTCCTTCTCTCTCATACACGCAACCTTATCGTTTCACATCATCCCGATCAAATGTACAAGCACGATCCATCCTTCACCACCCTCCGTACCAAATTCCACTCCATTTGCACTCTCTACTTCTCAAAATTCCTTTCCAATCGCTCAACTCTCTTCTACCTTCCTATCGTTCATAGAGTACCCTTCCCCGCAACCTAGCGTCGCGCAACGAGGAGTAGCCAGGTACGATCGTCCTACGCTCGTAGATTGTTGGCTGGAGGATCTTAACCCAGAAGGAAGAACGGAGGTTACCGAGCATGGTGGACGAGAGGAACGAGAGTTTACTTCACCTCATATACGAGGACGCGCCATCCGCTTGTATCGTCTTGTGGATAAGACGGGACTCACCTTAACCCCTTAACCCTGCCACACTTATTTCTCCGTCGCTCGACCATTTTCATAGTCGGGGACGGTAAGCGATTACAAGGCGGATTCTGCTATGTGCCTTGGTTAAAGCAAGCAGTGAAGCAAAAGAGAGAGAGAGAGGGGAGAGAAATATAGAAATAGAATGCGCGAGAGAGGAAGAGAGCAGCGAGGAACCCCAAGCGCAGAAATAGAACCCGCTGTCACTGTCAACGCCTAATGAACAATATATACACGTGTACTCCAGCTTGCGTTCTCGTGGGGTCCGCTCACTTCTCTGAGCCCAGCTAAGAATCCAAGATGGCTACCTGTATCCCGAAGGATCCCGCCAGGGTGGGTGGAAGCGAGGTAAGGGGTATCCTGTGATTACATTCCTGGACTTCCCAGTCTGCCGTCGAGCCCTTCCCTTCTTCCTCCATCGCACCCTTCCTTTACTACGGATGGCTACCAGTTCGAAATCCTCTCGTATCAGACGCGCGGGAACCCTTATATTTCGGGAATGGTGGCGACGGCGTCGCCGGGTCCCGGATAGTTTAGGAACAAGTGACGTACGAAGGACTCCCGGCAGACGCGCCATGCCGGAGGGACACGTGGTACTCGGATTATTCGGTTATTAGTCGTAGATTCTACGGAGGGATCGTTTTGTCTAGGTTGTCCTGTGCACGGTGGCTTCGGAGTTTTAACGGCGGAACGACACGATTAATTGGTTTAACCGGATTTCGATGATTTCTCTTAAGGGGTTATATCTGTTTGAAATTTTTTGTTTTTCCATTTGTTTTTTATTGGCTTAAATGATGTAAAAACATCTCAAGAATAATGTCAAACAACATTTATTGATGAAAACATTTTTTGGATACTCCTAAAATATAAATATTTGAAGCAACTCTGGGCGCTTCGAAATGACAAATTCTGACTTTCTCAATCATGTAACGATTTTGAATTTTTTACTCTACCAATGGTCACTATAGTTTCTAATTGAGGTACAGATGTCGCTACTTGGTACATAAAAGCAAATATTAAAAATATGTTGCCCTTCTAGCCATTAGGTTGAACTAATTAGGTTAGGTAACTAGGTATAACTCATTGTCAAAGTTTAAACGTGTTTTTCTCGAAACCGCGTTTTCAAAATCGGCCAGCAGTAGAACTCGAGTAATTTTTATCCGATTGACTTGAAAATTTAACTGTAGCTTCTTAGATAGATTATCTACTGAAGTACACATGATTTTTGCGATCGATAAATAATTACGATTTGTATAAATAAATTAAGGTCGATTATTTTTTCTTCAAATTGATGCCAAAATTGCACAAATCAATATTTTTTAATAAGCCTGTGTACTTCAGTAGCAACATTCATGTGGATTATGAACAAATCTTGTTTATTGTACTAGCTGCAGACGTATCAGACTTCTACTGCCGGCCGTGGAGCACCTTCAAAAAATACGCTTGCAGTGTATGTACAACTGAGCCGCCATTTTGTCTTAAAAATTAAAATAAAAATTTTTTTTTTTACCTTAACATATGTGTAATAAATCCTCAAAACCTTATATTGATCGTTTCATTTGTAGAGTCACAAAAAACCCTCTCATTTTTAGGCTTCAAACAGATATAACCCCTTAAGAATGTTTCATCGTACATTCCTCGGTATATTTTTAGTGACAATAAGTAAAATTAGCGAAGACGTTTTTGGAACTTTGAAAGGTGTGAGAGGAAGGTTCGTAAACCATGTAATGGGGTGTGGATTTAAGATTACCTTTAGAGAATTGTATTAGAAACTTAAATGTTACACCGACATAATTTACATGTAAAATATGATTTCTTGAAAAACAATAGATTTTAAATAGTCTAGCCTTGTGTTCCAAATCTGCATTTCCTCTTTTAAAATCATTATTACTGCGTCGCCATTCGCGGGTAATGGAATGTTGAACGAGATATCTCAATATAGGTAACATTGTTAGTATCGGTGAGATAAATTATAATTACTTAAGGTCACTTCTGGTATATATTAATTAGTGATTTGGCGATATACGTCAAATTAGCAGCTGAAGATAAAGTACGCATTTATATTTTTTAATTTGTACATAAACAGTATCGGTTTATCTTATGCGTTAGCATGAGCTTATTTCAACCGACTACCGACAATGTGTAAAGAAAATGAATGTTTCGTGCTTTCAAGAATCACAGTTTTACTAGTATCAAATGAGATAAACATTAAAAAGTATTCATAATTGTAATAATGCTACATTTCCACCCCCACACTTTCATTTATCCCGCGTTTCACCAATTTCTCATTTCGGTAGACCCCGCACGCTATAATTTCTCAATTCCTCCTCTCGCGTTTTCCATAATTTTCACGCGCGTCCGTAAGCGAACAGCGCGAAAGCATCGCGCCAAGTTATTCCTTCCTTCGCACGTGACGATGGCATAAACTGGTTTTATGATTCATAACGCGCCGCGACACGATCGCTCTCACGGCACTCGCGATCGGTCATTTGAATTCTGCAAGATAATCCTTGCATTTTTAACACTTTTCCTTTCCTCCTTGGGTCAACGACCCCATTTGCGCTTCTCGCTTCGTCGCATCTGCGATTAAATCGTCCACGGGGACTTCTGCTGCCTCGATATTCGCCACTTATTTCGTCCAGATTGTCGCAATGTTAATTGAACGACTGGCCATAAATAATGAAAATAATCGACGATACTTCCAGCGTTACATGCTCCCCTATCACACCCCCTTCTTGACGGGTAATCGTTTACATTGCACAATTTCAAATGTAATTGCGAGCCGCCTGAAGCCTCCGTCGATTCTTCGACAATCCCGTTGGAATGATCTTTTAATTAAACTTCGATTCCCCTCTCACTCCACCCTCCAATCGATTTATCGCGATTTATCGCGCGCGCACGAGCTGGTGCCGGGAGCTTTTAATCGACCCGCATCGATCGACCGTGTCCGACTAATCGTCACGGTCTTCTCTTTCCTTTTGTCCTTCTTTCTTTTACAAGCTTTTGGAGCCGCTCCGTTACTTCCCTCTTATTCTTTTTGTTTATGCTCCTTTTACGTTCTAGAATTTTAATTATTCTCGTTATCTTTTTTTGAAAAGAATTAATCAGCCTTTTTTCTTAAAACGTACAGATTGATTTTGAAAAAACATGTTCAATATTTTCTATACGGACGTCACGTTACCATGTGAAATCATTTTTAAACATTGGACATGAATGCATTAAGTTCAATTTGTTGGTTCAATAAACGGCAATGTAATGAAAAAGCGGCAAAAAGCAGTTTCTGCAATTTGTTGCCTTTCTTGTGTAGAACAAAACAAATTTATAAAATGACAAACATCACTTGTCCTTTGTGAAGAATACCTACATTTGATTTGCGCAAAGAAATCTAGTACACCCGGGGTATTAAATACCTAAGTTTCATCCAAAAGATAAAAAAGAAATTCGATTAATAATGAACAACGTAACACTTAATCTACCTTCTATTGTCAAAAACATGTCGCAATTGCAACATTTTCGCACGTTAATGGGCATTTACGTAATTAAATACGAAACACTAGTGGAATATGTCAGGGCTACTTATCACGCATTAAAATATCTCATTTGCACATCGAACACAACACGTGCCACTCAAACATTGAATTACAAGTGATACCCTGCACGACTGACTGCAAATTCCAACATAAATAAATTCGCAGAGTCACGCTCCTCCTTCAATTCCCTTAATTACAAGTCGACTTAGACGAGACAAGGCGCATGCGCGCGTAAATCTCGAAGCTGATCGTAGAATAAATCACACGAGCCGATAAGTCGCTAGCTAGACGCTGATAACGATTGATAACAATTCACGCGCATCAACGTGAAAATTATCGTCTCCACTCATCCTCGTCCTATCATGGGACGCGTCGACTGAAATCGACAGGCGCCGTTCAGACGACCGTTTATCCGTCCGTTTGTTCCCTTTCCACCTCCTCCTCGAGAAAATCGTCCACGCATAAATTGTCACGCCTTCGAAAATCCGCGCCATTGCGAATATTCTCTCATCCCTTGTTCGCTCCCTTTCCATCCCTTTGGCCAGAATTTTTCATATTGAAGCGAGTCGCAAGGAACGTCCGCGCGCCTAACGCGTTATTGGCAAGATGTCGATGTCTCTCGTTCATCGCGGTAAGATTTAATTACGACTAGTCTCGCACGAGTGTCGATAAAAACTAAAACGCGCATCGAAGAGCGGGCTCGCGTGCGCGCCACTGTTATACTTTTTTTCTTTCTATCGTTCTCTCTCGTCGTTCGCTACCTTTCTCTTTTTCCCTCCTCTCGCATTGTCGCTGTCGGGCACTTCCTCCGTCCCTCTCGTTTCTCTCCTGTCCTGGGCAAGAAACATCGCGAGGGCGCATTCGTTTCTCGACACAGAGACGCGCCCGCCCTCCGACGGCGACGCCGACGCCGGGCGGCTATTAAAACAGGAGCGCCCAGACCGATCTGATCGTACGTGACGCGCACGCGCGCCAATTGCCGATAAATTGCGAGCGGATTATCCGCGCGGACTTGCGGGACGATCGTTGGCGAAGACTGGGAGTAGCAGAGAGATGGGGAGGAAGCGGATGAGTAAAAAGCCCAACGTTAGGATGAATAATATCGTGGTCATTTTGGGAAGAATTAGAAATACAATGATGTGGGTAGAGAGGGAGAGGAGAGAGAGAGAGAGGGAGAGAGAGAGACGCAAGAACAGTAGGATACTGATTAATAGAGTTGTAAGGTTAGCATAGCGTTTTATTAAGGATTTTATTAGACGGATGTTAGTCGAAGAATAATTCGGCTGCTCCAAGGTAAAACACAGTATCTGTGAAGATTAGAATGTTTAAAAATATCAGTTGAAACGATGCAGAATTACGTAGTATATGTATTTGGATAAAGATACTCACGTCTGAAGGAAATGTCTGTTACTGCGGTTTTCCTTGAGTCAATCTACTTGTGATATTGACGAAATGAACAAAACACTGATTAAAATCGTTACCAAAACTATAGGAAAGTTCGATTGTAGAAAGGAAAAGAAGCACGGACAAAAAAGGTAAATGAAACTATTAGAAAAACAATGACCAAAGGTAAGGAACAAGAGGATGAGCAAGAGAGTCGGCAATGATTACGGAAATTTACGTTATCAGTCAACGATTAGTACCTAAACAGTAATGGAAAGGATGGTTGTAAGTATGATCGAAAAGATGACCTGAGCGAATTAACAGATGTCATCGATAGAATTGTGAAAATATTCTTTAAGGATGAATTATCAAAGTGGACTGTTAAAGAGTCTAAAATGATTATAGAGAAAAATGACTAAAAAATGAATGATAATAACTGCTAAAATGAACATCACTGACCACGACGATAACGGTTCGAGTGATGACGAAAAACTAAAGAAAAAAGAAAACAACCTTCAGCAACAAAATGAGGAGGACGATCTCGAAAATAGGACGACTATAATGATGACGGTAATCGTGATCGAAAAGGCAAAAAGACAAACAACATGATCTTAAAGCGATCCGTTAAAATGACTTTATCGATGATTGCTTAAAACGACAACCAAATAACCAATAAAACAACTGGTTTCTATCAGAACAATTATCCAAGCGATACAATGACCAAAATGACGACTATAGTCACAATCACAGGGAAAATTATGAAGATGAGTAAAACGATAACCAAAACGTCTCAGAATGACTATTGCAATCTCAAAGGCGCCACAATTAAGGCGCACTTACCCACGACACAGCAGACTTCTTTCCAGATAAATGATAATAGCCGTACGCAATGAATCGTTTCAATAGCCCGGCATCAGCAGGGCAAAAAACGCGAAAAGTGCAGCAGTGTTGAATACCAGATGGACAAGGGGCGAAGAGAGAGGGAAAGGGGTTGTTAGTAATAGACTGGAAAAGAAGAAGAAGAGGGTGGCAAGGGGCGAGCAAGGCGCCTGTGGTTTATGCAATGCTAATTATGCAAACGGGAATGGTCACCGGCTGGAAAAACGCACGCGAGGAATAATAATGCTGTCGATCATGCTAATGGCGGAAGTCGAGTGGGCGCAGATAATCGTGTAGGTAATGACAATGGCGCTTTGAGTTTCGTTACGAAAGGACGGTGAGAAATAACTGGCGTACGTTAAGAATCTCAAAGAGCCTGCTCGCAATTTGCCTTAGACTATAAAGATGATTTCGTTGATCAGACGAGAAATTTGTTTAATTTCTAGACGGAGCATATATAAATTTATTCATGAAAGATTCAAATATTATTTCGTTAACTACAGCCAGCTGAAGTCGGAGCAATAAATACCGCAACAGACTTGGAGCAACAGGCTCGTTTGCTCATTTATGAATTTTATGTTTTTACGAATTTCTATGTCAGAAAGTTGAGAATTTGCAAAGGTTTGTAGTTAGAGGAAGTGCACTTTATTAAGGAAATGCCAATGGATAGAAGCAGAGCTTCTGAATGCCATTTTTCAGAAGAAGTGAATACAATTTTTTTTCCAGCCGAAGAACTCACGTTGCATTAATCGCTTAAACGAGAACTTCTGAAAATAAGAACTTAAAGAATGCCCGTTTCTTTAAAAATATTTGGCTGCTTCTGCGCCTACCTTTCTAATATTAGTCACATATGTAACGACTGCTGTTACTTTTCCACGTGACTTCTAGTGTGCCCTGCTTCTCACCGACATGACGTTGGCAACAAACTGTACCATACTGTCAATTCGCAACACATTATGCTGCGTTACGTTCAGCTGGAGCGAATATTCGTGCAAAAACTCAGGGATTATTTCATCGCAGCGCCAACGTTTTCTTTATGAACTGTCGGTGAGCCGCATCACCTTCCAAGTTTTCGTTACTCGCAGGTGTGCGGTGAGCATGAGAAATGCGCGTGCCCGCCTCGGAGATCTTGACACTCCAATGTTGCACAGCTATGTTCCTTAAATCATTCCTGTATTGCCCAAGTAGGCTATGACACACATTGGCTGATAACACGTGGGATACTCCATCTTCGTCTAGCTTCGAACGACAAATGGTTCGATTCTTACTTGTCGAGTAGGATAGCTGCCCCGTGCTGAGATTATGATCTCATAATATCATGTCATCTGCATACAGTTACTCTCATAAGTATTCGGACGGTAACCGAATTTGACTACTAAGATTTAGTGATGTCTATTTATTGGTTACAAAAGGATTAGATTCAACGTTCTCCTGATAAAACGTCGTTAATTTCTCTTAAAAACTGTACATTTCACAGAAAGAAAGATTCTTTAAATTCTTTCATCGCTGTCAGAGATGCCGATAGGCAACTAATCATATCATTTCTTATTTTCTCTTCGCTGTCTACGGTATTTATTTCTTTACTTTCTCATTACCGAATCCTTATGACTCACAGACGCGGAGTAACAGTCGTAATAAACAATAACGATAAATATCAATCGCCTGCCTTTGATCACTTAAAAAAATATACCAAAGAAAACTAAATAGTATCAGCACAAAGCATATAGTTTCTGCAGAAGAATTGAAACTACCCACCAAGAAGAACCTCGGTGGATTTTCGAACTGGATGACGAACTCCTTAAGAATTCTTCGTGAGCGTCTCTCTCTCCGTTCTCCGACTACAAGTTGAAATCATAAATTGCTAATAGACTCCGGCTTATGTGTCTCGGCCGGTAGGCTCGCGGATCGCGCGTTTAGAAGTGCTGAAAAATTTCAGTTCACGTGTGTAACGACTCCGGTGGGAAAGGAGGGACAAGAGAATGGCGCGCGTTTTTGTCTCTCTGCTTCTCCATCCCACCTTCTCTCGCTCTCTCAGATTAAATTCGACTTTACGAGCGAGCTTGCGCGAGGGGCGAGACGGAGGTCGGAAAGTTCATCATCATCAAGTCGCGGAGTGCGCCCCTGCGTGACTCGGCGAGCGTAAAGCGAATTTATACCTTTTACGGCTACCGCTCGTTAGGTGAGCGATTCAATGACCTTTGCTCTCCCTTTCTTTCTCATTCCACTTCGTCTTCGCCTCCCCATCACCGTGTCGTTTCACCGTCACGTTTCATTCGTCGTTCGGTTTCTCCTTGTTGCGCAAAGGGTTTTCCTGGTCTCGAGGATTTTCTTTGTTGGTGGGATTTAACGATTGCCGGTACCACGAGAACGAGGAAGACAAAGGTTGGATAGTGTAGAGTGCACGTTGACATGGCTGGACGGGTGATGGTTTCATGGAGTAGATGGCATTCAATGAGAATGTCATGGAAGGTGGGTTTGTTTAACCCTTTGCTATCTCTGACCTCTGTGGACCATGAGCATTCATTATATTCTAGTAAGTTCTAAGTTAGGGAAGTTTACGGTAAGAGAACATCAGCTCTAACATGAGAGTATCTGCAGTATGAAAATGAATAATTGGAATTGTGAATATCAATAGCTTAGTCGTGCGTTAGTGATATTTAACGATATGTTTATTGAAAGTAAAGCATCGTGTTTTTTCGTGTACTGCATTACATTCCATCTGGATATGAAACAAAGGGAGGTAAACTAAGAAAATTATTAAACGCTTAAAGAGAGAATTAATTTTTCTTTAAGAGAGATTATTTGTTTAAATCTTGTAGTGTGACAAAATATTTCAGAACAGGTTATTTTCGTCACCTCTTGCAGGACCTCTTGGCTAGTGCGAGTTTATTATCTCGTAATGTGCCTACTGTTCTACACGAGCCGCTCAATGAAAGCCAATCAATGTCCAATCACGCGTTAACAAAAATACTTTTTTTAATTCCACCAAGATCCACTTATCAGCATCCTTTTCCTACAAATTTCACCGTGCAACTTGCAGCTGTTCTAAAATTACACCAAGGACTCCATTAAGACCAGAAATGTGCCAAGGTAACATAGTCCTAGATTACGTCGAATAAGAACACACAATACCACGAGGATGATTGACAAGAAGTCACGGTAGCAGGAAAAACGAATGCTTCGCACAAGTCCATCGCGATCGATTTGCAACGTTGAGCCGAAGAGACCTGGATAGAGGTGGTGGAGGTGGAGGTAGGGATGGCAACTCCTCCGAAATTGCTACTGCCGTCTGGGCCACGGGTTTTTACGCCATTTTAACGCGCGCGCGCGCGCGCGTCCGAGGAAGGTGAGGGTGGGTGGCGGCGAAGGTGGTGGGCACAAGGTACCCGAGGACGTAGAACGAAGGGATTCACTTTTTCCCTCTGGGGCCCTACCGTGGCATCACGCCGGCTCTCTATGACGCGATCAGCACGCCCACTTTTCTTGGCTGTCGACCTCTCTCGAGTGGTTTCGCCCCTGGTAGCCGTGCCCGGTCTGCGGTAATTATTCTCCCCACCTCCACCTCCCTCTCTCATCTTCCTCCACCTTCTCCACTTTAAATACAGTAATCTTTGAGTTTCCTCGCCGCCGTTGTTTATGGTAATCCGCGTCGGCGGATGGCGGCGTGCCGCTATAAATATTCTTGCAAATACAAAAATTGCAACCCTTGGCAGGGTGGTGAGGATGTGGAAGGGAGGCAGCGACGTCGACGTCTACGTCTAAGACGACGACGCGACGTCCCGATGGCCCGCGTGCACGCTAGAGGAAATCGTCCACCTCCACTTCTCCTCCGCCGCCGGCAACCTTCTGCCCCGGCTGCGCCGGTGAAAAAAAGGAAGAGTGGAATGCGGGAGATTGCGGTGGCCCTGGTTCCACTCGGCGCAGGAAGCGATTTACTTTCGATTGCGCGCGCCACGGACTTCCGGTGGAACGTCGGAAGCACGTCGGGTGTTTTACGCTGATAGTTTCAGACGGTTTGGGATCGTTTGTTGGGTAGGGATGATTTCAAGTGAGATCTCCGAGAATTTGATAATCGCGCATGAGGTGGGAATTATTGATAGAATTGATGGACCTGATTTGTTAAGGTACAATGGAGAAAGTCGCGTGAAAACTGATTGGAGATTTCGTAAAGGATAATTGTCGCGTAAATCGTTCAGCGATTGGTACTTGAATAACGTGGGTTATCGAAGTTTTAATTTATGTTCGTGAAAAGGATTTTAGAAACCTTATGGAAATTCTGTTGCGGGAATGATGCTCGGTCGCTTAACGAAGTATCTTCATTAGCTAAAAAGTTTCGCGAAACCCAAGGATCCTAAGACTGGGAATTAATTATACGAAAATCAATAAAATAGTGTTCAATGGGGAAGTGAAAATGATCGATAAATTGTAGTAAATATCTGTATAAAGGAAGGCAATGTTCCCTTCGTACGTCCACGTAGTTTCAGTTCATCTTAAAGTCAGCATTTAACGATTAATATGTAATACTCGTTTTTGTATAATTGTGAACAGAATTGCACTAGCTGCGGAATTCTACAGAGCTCGGACTTACTGAATTTTCTCGGAAGACACAAATTTCGTATTGCCATTCTCTGGATCATTTACAATCATCGTAACCTTGCACGAGAATTGCATGCATCTGAAAATAATTTGAAATAGAATGCTGTCCATTGGAATAAAATTATTCCATCGCTTCACAGAGTAAGGTAAAGCCCTCGCGGAATCAGCTAGTAACTTTCGTGTTTCTCAACATCGTTGCTATTCATGCAAGTTTCGTATCCTTCAAATGCAAACTTTGCGTTCAACGAAATACACGTTGCTAGGTTCCGAAGGATCGTCGCATTTCCCTCTCCTTTCCCATTCCCGACCCTCAGTAGAAAACGATCGCTCCCGCTTTTTCATCTCACCACGAATTCTCGCTCACGATTCCAATTCGTTGGCCAGACGAGCGACAGTGAGTAGGTTCGTGCTCGCACGATATTTGCGATGGACAGTCCCTAACGAAGTACCAGGCGGAAAGACAAACGAGTTATGCAGTCGATTATTGTCCCCGCCCACGGTACGGCTCTCACCCTCTTTCTCTCTCTCTTTCTCTCTCTCTCTCTCTCTCTCCAACTTTCTCTTTCATTCTGTCTCTTCTCCGTTCATTTTCCATCCTCGACCCCCTTCGTCCACTTAACCAGCCCCGTCCTCCACTTCTAACACCCACGACCCATTTTGTCATTCGTTTCTCGTGACGTATGAGGTCTTCCTTTTCGCCCCTTCTCTGTCTATTCGGTCTCTCTTCCTCTCTCTTTCGCATTCTGCCCATCTTCCACCTTTCTTCAAACGCTTATCGATCGACAATGATAATGTTAGACAAGCCCGACACCTCGCGCACGCGTCACACTCATTGTCACGATTCGCTGAAAGTTTAATCACCTATTCCATCCAGCGTTTGTTTGTTCCATTTTTCTCTTTCTATCTTAGAAATTCTCCATTTCTTCTTAAAGATAGGCTCCAAATAACTAGTCGCCAGTAAGATGATTGTTGGCTTCAGCGTTTTTCGGTGGGCTTTTTTGTTTCTCTAACTGTTGATCTACAGCTAGATGCGTTCAATTCTTTATCTTTGGAGTTCTCGTTTATTTGCCACTATCTCACTCAGGTATAGGTATGCTCGTGAGTAGAAATTGATAACGTGTTGAAAAGTAGCATTTATGCACGTATCATTAACGCATGTTTCGATAATGTAATATAAGTATGTTTTTAAGAAATGCTCTTTACATTGCTTTCCTTTGCAATTTCCAGGAATCTAGCAGAATATTTGATATTCTGAAAACTGCTTTATGAACGAATTTAGCTCGAAGCGTCGTTCGTCATTTTTATTTTCTCCAAGTGTACAAATTGTTGTATTGATTCCAACTTTCCTAATTATTCGCCTATTATTTACCCATTAGTTTTAAAACATTGTTCGTCTTCATATCTTCATGTCTTTAGGGGTCAATTTAGAGACTTTTAACGAATCATCATAGTTTTATAAAGATTCTGGTATTATCCAGGCCACAATGAAAAATATTGTCAATATTTAACTTGTGTAGAAACGATATTACAAAAAATGTCTGGCCCTCCCATGTGCACGGTGCTTCCCTGTAGCTCAGCAGGACTACCCACCGCGCCCTTATTATTTTTCCCATGGAACACTCACGAGCGAGCGCACTGATGTGTTCGGAACAATGAGACATCATTAAACCTGGCGTAGCCTCCCACATCTTTTTTTCTGAACGTATCTAATAAGACCACAAGCGACGATGCACGCTCGATCTAATAAGGCATCATTAGATCGTCCAGAATCTAAGGATACTTTGCTACCTTTTCCTCTGTTCTCAACCTTTCAATACACCGCGTAACGTTAAATTACTGTCGGACTTCAGGTTAGTATTTATAAAGTTTGTGAAGTGACGCAGTATACCAGTGGCAATCTCGACAACAGCAACAAATTAATTTATCTATCCGCGGTGTTTCATATTGTCGACAAACACTTTTCCTTATCAGGCACATGGCGTGAACCATGGTCTTGAACATTTTATACGTCAATGAAGTGAACTCCTCGTCTGAAAGTACCGGATCGATAACCGCGCATCTCTCCAAAGTGTCCTGTACCCATCTCACTTGCCTCCACGACTGTTGAACTTCTGGTATCCGTGAAATAATAAGGCTTGATCAGTCCGGTCGACATTCCGTTCCAATTGGCCGTCGGCTGACAATCGACGCAAGAGCGAGCGTCCTAGGGGATGCTTAAGTAATCGCGCGTATTAACGATAATTACGGCGTCGGTATCGGCGATGAGCATCGGGAACGGACCGCTCGAGTGGCGCAATAGGGCCCGTCGTCCCGCCGCTGGTGAGTCTAAATTGGCCTCTTTGCATAACGAGTGGCGATCCACTGACGCGCCGTTTATCTCGATTTTGCTGACGCGATTGCGGCTTCTCTTCCTCCTCTTTCTCCTCTTACTTCATCTCCTTCTCGAGCTGCGACGGCTAAGAGACCGGCGCGGCCTGTCGCTCAAACGCTTCGAACGCGCACCGGCGGGCGAAGTGCGCGGCTTCGTAGCCTCGTGAAATTCCAGAAGTTCGATGTTTTTCTGTTGTGCGAGCTTTATGGCTTGGAATTCTTCTAGACGAAATTAATATGATTTTTATGACACGAGCCTAATTACGTAATGGGTAGAGAATTTTTAGGCTCCGCAGAAGACTTTTTAGAGCGGCACTTCACCGCCATGTGATTTTCAGATTCCAATGATTTGTGGAGAAAAGAACAAAATTTTTGTATGAATTAAATTAGAAGAACTGACTAGGATATATTGCACTTGGGTTATAGAAGGGAAACGAGTTTTTGAGCCAATGAGCTCTTAGTTTTCGATAACATCCTCCCGCGATAAAACAAGTTCTCGGTATAAATCCCATCGCGACGAATGCACCTGTAAAAATTATTATATTGTTTGATTATATTGTTTAAGATTCTAGGGGAATGTGATCACCTTTTGAATTAAAGAATTCACCAAAGTCTAATGATGTACTTTTCATATTCGAAATGTTATTCGATTATTTCGCTCTGGCATTGTGTGTCTGAAATTTTTCGTATCTGAAAACATTCCCATTAAGTCTTCCACGCTGTCGTTTCTTTCTCGTTTCTGTCCAATTAATTTTTGATAAATGATATTTGCGCTGTAATAACTCGTTTCCGTTTCGTTGTTATCAAGTTCAATTAGAAAGCTCATTATTTATACAGTATTGTCAAGTTTCATACGTGCTTTGCTCCATACACAATATTTCATTATTCACCTAACACAAGATCGCATCTCATCCTTCATTATATCATAAATAAAAATGTTTCTGTATTGTACTGACTCTTATCAAGAGAAAATCGCAATAAAAATCGTCTATTCCTTCTTTCTCACCCATTCTCTTCACCTTTATTTCTATGTTAAACCTATACGTCTCACAATTCTCCACCCACCTCCTCACAAACCCATTTTCGACACCAGTTCACTTTCATATATGCTTAACGATACCATTTCCCCTACACTCTTTGCCGTGCACCTTTTTCTTTTTCCTTTTCTATTTAACCTTCTCCTGACTTTTTCGTATCATTCGTTCACCTTTTCACGCACTCGCTAAGTAACTCTGCATTAGTTAATTCTGCTTACTTTCCATCAAGATTTGCCAGTGCACAAGTAATGGAGAAGGAGGTGAAGGAGGACGCGCTCAAGGAATGCATCGACGTCGGACGTAAACCAAGGCGGAATGTAAATTAGTCGCGCTCTTTCGGAATGAAGTGGCACTAATAGAAACTGACGTGCGCATGGAGGATCGGAAGACGCGTGTCCGCATTCACGCGGCTAATGCTGTCCGTTTCCCTTATTTCGATCGCCCGACGGCAGCCAACTCGAAACGAGGATTCGTTCCTTGAAATACATCATGCCCGATTCGTGCCAAATTCAATATGTGGTAATCGATCAATAAAGTGTAAACATTCTTCAACCTATTACGGCCACTCCAATCGACGTATATTTCGCAGTGAAAAAGTGCAGGAAATACAATTACTTTTCTGGATAATCAGGATCAGATGAGCCAGGCTATTAAAGTTACCCAAATCAAGGAATAATTTCAGACCAACCCGCGACTCGCGTTGACAGATGCTTCTCATCAGTAGAAAATTCTCAACGCCTTTTTGCGAATCTAACCCACGCAGATTTTGCAGTAAGAAAAACATGGAAGATACGAACACTTTCCTGGATAATTGAGAGGTTAGACGATCCGGGTTCTTGAAGCCCTTCAGACCAAGAAACAGCTTCAAACTAGCCCGTGAATCACGCTGACAGAGGGTAGACCTTCAGAAGCCTTTGGTGACGAACCAGTGACATCAGACTCACTGAATATTAAAGGACACCTGACTCCGAACAGTCTATCGTCTCCCACGAACATCGATGGCGTTCACCTCGATTTATTTATTCAATCCTAAGAGTGGCCCGATGAGGAGTCATCGAAAAGGGACGAAGGGCGCAGACAGGAGGAGGTGCAGATTCTATGGACTTTAGGGATGAGTGTGGATCCAAAGGAAAAGTGGAAGGGTTGATTCTGGCGTCTCGGATGCAGAAGTGAACGGGGGTGAGTCTCTTCCCTCGCTCACACAAGAGAGAAAGAAGGAGCGAGAGAGAGAGAGAGAGAGAGAGAGACCTGGCGAGAATGTAATTATGAAGCAGAGATCTACGGGCGAAGATAAGTCCCCGGGTAGTAGCGTGATGGATGTTTTCAACGTCTGCCCCGCGTCTACTCGGCATCGCTGACTTACGAGCTCGCGTATAGACACGTCGCGTCCTCTCCACTCTCCTCTCAGCTTCTCTCTCCTCTTCTAATGCCGCCGATGTACCCCCGAGAGCGGGCGGACGGTCGCCATTCTATGTAAATCACGTCGTAAAAGACCCGACACCAGCGGAAAGACACCGGCACCGCTTGGGACCATCCTTAAGGAGGGCCAAAGTCTTGTAGCTTTCCTCCGACCCTCCTTGGCTGCCCCACTGCTCGTCCAACTCCAGTGGCAGCGATGTTGAAACGGTCGATCCCCTTGGCAGCGATGCTGAAACGGTCGATTGTTCGTTTAATCGAGATGCGTGTCCACTTGGCCACGCATGTAGTCCGGCCCTCGATGCTGTGGGTTTGCGAGCTCGGCTGCAGCCTGGTCTGAAGGTTGTATTCGCCTTCACCACGGTTGGCTTTGGGATAGGTTCGTAGAACGTGAGCAATGAAATTTTAATGAAGGTATGGATTAAGGATTCCATGTAAAATTCAATGTGTTTGGTTCGCTTTGTGAAAGATAAACGTGTCGTGATGGGAAAGAATTTGAAGGTTTGTAGTTATATTCCTCAAAGAAGGAATATAGGTTTGAAGAATATTCGAGTTATTATTTTAGTTTCAAACGTGGTCTGCAATACTGCCAAATTGTAGAACAAATTTAAGTACCCGTGGAGAAACTGGACACTTTGCACAGAAACGATTCTTTAAATTCAGATATTACTTTAATGATTTCTTGTGTCGAATAAAGGAGCCTTAGACCCCGACAATTATTGGACTCGCGCAAGCAGTCTCTTAACGCAAATAAATGATTCATCGGACAATTTAATTACTTCGTATCGCTCTGCATCGATTGAATTTGGACATTTATTCCTACTACGAAAACAAACTGTTTTAATCGCGAGTAACATCACCACGTACTTGCCCGATACAATCCCTCACTCTCTAATACCGCAGGTTTATCATTCTCCACGGAGAAACTCGAGTATCTCAAAGATCACGAGTCCCGCCGAAACAATACCCGAGCCTGAATTTCCTATTAGTTGCTTGACGAAGGAGAGCGAAGCCTTTGGGAATAACCAACTTAAGGGTTAGCCAAGAGGAACATCGGCAGAAGAAGAACGACAACAATAACAACATCAGCAACAACAAGACGAAGAAGCCATGACCACGACGATGAGCCATGCGGACCCATGCCTCGCATACACCCAATGTGGTACAAGCGAGTGTGTGCACCGGGCGAGCTCCTCGTGGTCCCGCCCAGGTCTGCTGGCCAATAGTCATTAGCTGGGCCCATTAAACCCCCGGACGTGCACGCACTCGTGCATCACGCACACATATGTGGTCACGCAATGTGCTTTCGTGTCATATACGCACACACACACACGATGGAAGACGGTTGGTCTTCCGTGGCAAGAGAGGAAATGCAACGAAAGAACTGTCGAGGTAGAACGAGAGAAAGAGAAAGATCGAAGGAGAGAGGGGGCAGACCTTCCTTGGTCTCTTTGGCACGGTAGTGGTATGGCGCCCCCTCGTTCTGCCTCCTTCGTTCGCGGCCCCCGTGTGCTAGCCTGGACAGAGACAGAGAGAGAGAGAGAGAGAGAGAGAGAGAGAGAGAGAGAGAGAGAGAGAGAGAGAGAGAGAAAGAGAAGAGAGAGAACGAGAGAGGGAGGCAACGACGTTTACCAGCACTCCGCTAAAGCAAGATGCGGCCACCTTCGACTTCGTGGCCCGCGGCGGCCACCGTCTGTCTGTCTGACCGTCTGTCCGTCCGTCCGTCTGTAATGCGGTGTCGGTACTGCAGTGGGGGAGCGTCGCGCGGGGGAGGTGGAGGCGGGCCCGGGAGGCGGCTTTAACGCCCGCCTTCCGTCCAGTTTATAGAGGCCTGATAGCGTAGCCGCGTAATCCGAACGGCACTCAGCGGCGGTCGCGGGCTATCGAAGGGAGCCTTTTCCGGTGGCAACAGCGGGAGCCACCAAGCGGAAGGTCGCGTACAAATGACCTCGTCAAGGGTGAAGCCTGAGGGATGAGGCGGCTAGAAGGGGTGGATTCGATTTTAAGAATTGGTTGGTAGTGGGCGTTCGTCGGGAGTTGCTTCGGTTAGCCAAGGAGGGATTTTGTTCATACTGGAGTCTGTTGCTTGTGGAGTTTGTTTACATGGCGTGGTTAGTGTCGATGATTCTAATGAATTCCGTGCTTGCGTTGACAGAATTGCAGTTGACAATTGATCAACGACGCTTCTGGGTTGCATTTTGCGAATCAAGGTTTGATTGGCAGTTCGGCGCGTCTTGTTGATTGTTCACTACGGTATATTCCGGAACACTTCTTGGCAAAACTTGTTCACGAGCACTTGATTTAGACACTGACACGCTTAACCTTTGTTGATACTTGTCGTTGGTAAAAACTCACTACCTCCCGAAACCACAAGAAAAAGCTTCGTGTGCGAGAAACATTTATTTTTCACTCGTAATCACCAGAGTGCGCAACCGTTGCCCTAATCGTCACTGGTCGAAGATATCCTTTGCTTCCTAAGTCGAGGAAGCTGATTCCATTTGGTCAGCTCGTTTCTGTAAACTAAATCAACCGCACTTCTCCGGTCGCGAGAAAGACGAGAAACCTCGCGTAGGAACGTCGCCTCCTGGCATCGTCCTGAGAAGAACTGCGCCCGGCTGACGCCGTTAGCCGCTGATGTCGAGAGAAGAGCCACGCGGAGCAACACGCGGGCACACCACACGGCATCCGAGAAGAGCAGCGGATATTTCAGTTGGCGGCTCCCGCTGAGATGCCGCGATTATGTTTGTCCATTAATATGCGCCGAGACAAGGCGAACGTGGTCCTTTCTTCATTCGCTCTTCCGCGGGGGCCCAGGTACTGGGTCTCTGGGTCTTCGGGTCTAGGGCCTCATCCCTCTTCATCCTCCTACTCCCACGGAGGGCCTCGTTCTATCATTTATCACGATGCTTCACGCACGAGGCCCTTCCTCCCTCTTTGTCCCTCTACTGTGGTGCTCCTCCTCGGATCCTGAAGAGTGACTCGGCTGTTGATGCCAGGGTCAAGAACGCAGTGACGAATCTTGTTTCGTTTCGATCGGATGTGCTCGATAGAGAGGTCCACTTGGCAGGCGATCGTAAATAGTAGGGAGACTTTGTTTTTAATTCGATGGTAGGTTGAGTGCCAAATTTGTTTGCAGTGTAATTGTATTTGAGAGTCAAATGTAACGATGAAATTTGGTTTCATCCCACTGGGGAGTTGCATTTTGCGGGTGCTCAAACGTGCAATGGTTACGTGAAAAGAAAAAGGTTTTCTATTTTAATGAGATACGTACCTATGTTTGTTAATTTTATTACGTTGTTTGCTATCTTGATAGTCACTGAACCCATTCTCCTGGTATTCTACGAATGTTTCAGAATGATCATCGATAATTCGCCATAGATATACAGTTCTACGTGTCATTTGAAAAATGTATTCATTGGTCCAAAATAATGCATCGCGTCTGATGAGAGCTTTGCTAAAACTATATTTTTAGCGAAGAAAAAAGCAAGATAAGCTCACTTTGCACTCCAATTGTGTTACAGACAAAACCGGTTTGAATTTCATTTCAAGAAATTCCCAATTCATCGTATTCGCCCTGTATCTTGTGATTACGCGCGTGAATTATAGGAAGAGAGTAGCTCATGGGACACTGTTTGCTAAATCGTTTTGTCAGCTGTATGGAAACCATAAATATCCTTGCTGGAATGATAAACTTGGCCTTTTGGAATTCTTCCAAAGAGTACGAATCTCCGCCGTCGGGTCTTGAGAGCATAAACGTGAACTGTCTTCTCCCAAATATTCCTGTGCTTAAATCTATTTTCACTTACATCACTTTACAAAAAGAATATCCTTATAGCATGGGTTTATGTGGTCTGCATAGAATTTTCCACCTTCGATAAATCCTTTATGTCGATTTTTCAAGAAAGTAAGTTTTAGCTTTCAATAATTCACCGGCAAGAAGAAAAGAATATTTGTTATGACGAAATGAGCGTCTTACGAGTATTAGTTCACAATAATTATCTACCAGAATGAAACACATACTCTGCGATGTTCCTACTTACGTACCCGAGAATATTATATTTCACAAGTAAGGATGCAGTCACCTTTATTATCGCAGTTCAATCTACAAATTTTACATTCATCACATCACAGGTAGGACCCACCACAAACATCACGTCAGTGCTCGAAACCCTATATCAAATAAGCGTAAACACCGGATATCAACAAACCCCTTTCACACTTTTCTCTAAATTATTCGTTCTCGTGTCTTGACACTCAACCGATGGACAGTTGGCAACTCACGCGGGAAAACACCAGAAGGAGGCGGAGGGTCACGCGAATCGTCGGAGATTTTCACGCGGAACCGCGGGTAGAAATTCAATCATCGTGTTCGTTATCATAGTCGATGGGGTACAGGGCTGGCCCTAAGCGGCTGCGATACGGGTATGCCTCCACTACCTTCCCTTCTTCTCGCCCACCTTGCGCATTTTTATTACGCCACACCGCGGCACTGGCGCGGCGCGGTGAATTGCGAGAATAGCGTCAACGTCATGCGGCAGCCATATTTCTCGCGCGATAAACGGCCCGGGCCGTTCCTTCCGTCCGATTTGCATGTTTTTCTACTCGCAAGCCCGTAGGCCACGACGACCGACGCCATGGAACGAGGGCGAACGGATCCTAATCGAATGACACGCGTGTCAAGGATCCGACACGCGTTGCCAACCTTCCTGGATGATCGGCCAGAGCGATAGTCGCAAAATTTAATGACTGTGTAAGGGACTATTGCAAGGAGCTTCAGTCGGTTTGCCTTCATCGTGAGAATAGGTGAATTTGAGGAACCGACGGTCGGATTGAAAAGGATAAGTTTATGAATTGTGATCGATGGATTAGAGACGGAATTGAAGAATGAGGAGAGGTGAAAGACGAAAGAAGGAAACATTACACCGTATTTTGTGTCATAAATAAGACGTAGAGAATAAATTCTCTAGCGTTTAATAATTGTAGGTAACTGTTTAAAAAGCATAACTTGTTTGTGTCATAGCATGTAAACTACATATGTAGGTAGTAGTACTGTAACCGTTTCTATCGATTCTAGTAATTTTCAGAGGCGACGAAATTTTCTATTCAAAAAATGGCAGTAATCGTCAAAGCAGTGCTTTGAATCAGGACAATAATTGCAGGAATGTGTTGGTAATTGTGAAAGTGCTAAAAATACAAGTTTTTTCTTTAAAAACGAATTTGTATTTTCGGTATATACATAGACGGAGATAACATGACGTAAATGCAAAAATCGATTTTACTACATGTTTCTTTATTTACCTCGCTTATATAAGAACGGGAACAAAGCACACTCGATCTATTCTAAGCGAGTATTCGAAGATAAGAACGAACCAAACTGGGGTAAAATAAACGAAAGTTATCAGTGACATGTCATACTAACAATAAGAATTCAGTATGAGTAACCCGACATTTCAACAAAGTTTTAAACATGTCATGAGAATAATCACCTGCAATAATTCGTCTTTTAAATGCCTACCCCGAATAGAAATCCCAGAATCGGTGAGGTAAAGCTGGATAACTTTAGGTATCGCAATCGATTGAAACAATCGCAAGGTAACCATACGATCTGGTCCCTCATTTAATATCCGCATGTGAATGAGGATGTGAAAATAAGGAGAGTACGAATAAAGGACCGAGACAGAAAGCGAGAATGCGCGGTATGCAAAGGGTACTGAGCACGGAGTCCACGCACTGGCATAACGCGCCGGTCAATTTCGCGAACCGATCGGCTCTGCAGATAGTTGGAAATTTAGTAGCGTACGCCAGGAATCGTATGATAGGGATGGGGACCCTCATTGAAAGAGGATATTTTTTATGCATGTACTCGAGTAACGATCTCATTGGATCGTGCAGAGTGAGGAAGCTGATATGGGTGCTTTACAAGTGAGCAGCTGCTTGATGGTAATGAAATTTTTAACGAAGTCGATGTGAAAGGTACGTGGCTTATGGCAGCTTCCTATGAAGATGATGCCCTGTCATGCATATGTAGTTTGCAAATGATCAGCTGTTAGGGGAAATTGACGGTTTAACAATGTGGCAATAATCGGAGGAAGGCCTCAAGACGTTCTACACCCGCATCGAGTCTTCATTCGAAGGACATCCGTATAAGGTTTCCGCTACAACGTAGTTACGTTGTTGGCGTAGTTAAATCGTCACTAGTCATTTAATTATCTTGCAAAGTAGCCAAGAAGTAAAAAGTAATTAAGATATGAGTGAGTATTACGTGAACGATTTCGCGGGAAGGAAAATTAAGGAGTTTTCTAGGACTAAAATAAAAATGAACAAATAATAAGAAGAATATTGTGTAGTTAATGGCACGTTTTAATACTCATGAAATTAGCAAAAATTTGACTGTGCGTATTGACTCGTGCCTGAGCATTAGGTGGTATGAATAGATGCATGAAGATTATGCAAATCGCAGAGTTTATCACTGGACAAGGTGTACAGGATTAATGTCTGCCACTTCAGTATGGTGTCTTTATTTTCGCGCGTTGGTGAGCATTAAACGTAGCTTACTTTACGAAAATAAACATTCTAAAAATTTTGAAATTCTGAAATTCCTTCTTTCTAATTATCCATGAGTTTACGTTACCCTTTTCATGTTCGTTTACTAGCAATGCCGCCCCTATAAAATACACAATATCAATTTAACAAAACCAACATCCAGCTTCAACGGATGTCACACGTCTTCAACACGTCTTCTACTACTTTTAGCATTATATCAACTTGCATCGACAACCCTGTATGTAAAAGGAAACAAATAAAAAAACTGAAGATATTTGAAAGCGGCTGAAGAATGATGAAATAGAAGAAGAAAATCGTAAACCCAGATTTCATCGCTCCGATCGCGTTCGACGTAAAATCGATGGAGGCGAGAGAGCCATAAATCGGCGAACTATTGTAACATCCCGAGCCTACTGCTGCTCTCCTCTACAATTAACGCTCGAGCAGGAGCGAATGACGAGAGCCTTGCCGGCCATCTACCGACCTTGAGACTAACGAGGCCGATGCTTCTGAGATCTCTGAGAGTTCTGAATGCCAACGTTGCTCCTCGCTTCCCTTCCTTCTTGCGCCCCCTTCGTCCTCCCGTCTCCTGGTAATAGAGGCAGTCGGTTATCCGAATAGGTGGGTCACCGGTATTAATAATAATTCCTTCTACACCGGGAACGGTTATATACCAGGGCCGGGGTATACCGCGGGTGATTTAGTAACTCGCCTCTTAGCTTTTTCTTTCCTCCACCTTCCTATCCTTCCTCCTGCGCTCTCCTCCTGCGGATCGTCGTCGGCTCGAGCAGGCAGGCAGAGACCCGAACGAATACCGCGTCAATATGTTAATCCACGGAATATAATCCCCTCCGATACGAGCGGTTGCGAGCGATGGGGCAAGGTTATTAAAGCTCCACGAGAGGACTCTCTCTCTCTCTCTCTCTCTCTCTCTCTCTCTCTCTCTGTCTCTCTGTCTCTTCTTTCTCCTCCTCGTTGCATTCTGCCGGCTCGACAGTCTTTTTTCTTTCTCCATCTTTCTCTTCTCCTGAGCTACTCCTTGAACCATCTCCTACTCCACCTTTCTCCGTTTGTATCCCGCGCATCGTCCACGAGACGTTATACCCTTCGCGGTCCTCCACGTCGTCGTAAATATGAAATATCGAAGCTCCGGATTCACGAATCGTCGGCTCTCCTCGGCGTTCAGGGCCCATCGAGGTTTCTGAGGTTGGTCAAAAGGATGAGGAGAGCGGGGAGCTGGACAACGCAGGGCGACGCTCGAATTCGTTCGCGTCGGTTCCCGTCTATGAAGTGCCTTCGACCCCTACCACCACTGGCAATCCCCTCCAATGCCAATTAAAAATTTTCCATTCGGCAATTTTACGAGAGGCCAAGCCCTACTCCCGCTGGCTAGCTTAGATTATCTGAGCTTCAACGGCAGAGTATATTAAGTGTACTTTCTTCAGGGTGCATTAAATCATTGTAAGTTGTTCAGTTTTAAGTGTAATCGCGTAAAAATTATATTGGCTTTATGTTGTGTGACAGTTGTTCAATCTAGACTTCCATATGGAGGTATACTTAACACTAAAACTACCGTAAACTCCTACAACTTTAAACACTTTTAACAGTATTTTCGCAATATATCTGACAGCATTATCTTTTACAAAGAAAGAAAGCATACATCATAGGGGTACATATCAAGGCTATACAAGAGAATGACCTAATTCTTTTTTAAATAAACATTGAGCTTACACATTTATTTTTTTATTTGGTGCTGAAAGTTGGAGCTTAGATACCCAATTTTTAACACCACAACTGTTTATTGAGTATAAAAGATAAAACTATTCAGAGACAACTTTGAACACAATAACGATTTTTTAAAGACCTTTGATGTCACAGAAAAAGATAAAAGGTCAATTAAACAAGTATAAAAACAGGTACGAAACATTTATTTCTTTAAAAACAATAAAATAAAATGGACATTTCTTTGGTAGGTACTCATACAAACTGAAATAAAAAAATGTGTTCAGAGTTGTAAGAGTTTACGGTACCAAATGGCCGATTAACAAGGGAAATCCTCATATGGAAAATATCTTCGGCACGTTTAGTGGTAAGAGGGAATAAGTTAGAAAGGGAAAAAAAAAAAATATTTTATAATGTATTTTATAATATTTTAATAATGTATGGCAGAGAATAGAAATAAACGGTATTAAGCAAGGCAAACAATTGTAAATAGCTAAAAAGCATAAAAGTAGTAAAAGGGCACAATATAAAATCAAAGTAAATCAAAGTTTTACAAGAGGGTATTTAAACATGGTATTTCCCTAAATCTGAATCAAATTAAATAAGAAAAACAGAAGAAATAAAAAGATACATGAAAATTCGCATCTCAAAAGATGCAATAAAAGAATTGTGAAGTAAGTACATTAGAGTATTCTGAATGTCTTGTTGAATATTTCCTCGCGATTCTCTTACTTACAATTAACGGTGGTCTAAGATACCCTGAAACCGGAAACAGGAATTTCTCTTCTGCCACCGGGTGTATCGCTATAATTAATGTCCCATTCAGGAAATTTGTACTCGAGTGCAGCACCGCTCGCGACGCTCAGTAAATTTAGAAACGGACCGACTGAGATGCGATTGATCAACGACCCAAGTGATCATCTTGCACCCTGTACCTTTGGGCAGTCAATATTCGAAATAAGCGACGCCAATCTTAGGGCGATTAGAATAGCCGAATCGATACCTAAGAATACCGAATGATACATGACGAGATGCGAGAAGAGTGTTTTACGGTTTGTGGTTGGCTCTACTTTTTAACAGAAAGTATAAGACGCATTTGTTCAATGTCGCCGTCGTGCACTTTTTTGTGTTTTTTAATGTAGAAATTTTACATGCTCGTAGGATTGAAAATTTTACCGTTAGAATGTGCATATCATCTACAATTACATGTATATTTTCAGTTTTCTCAAGTTCCGATAGTAGTTGTCAAAGATATCAATTTTGCAATCCTTACTCTGACAGAATTCAAGTCTGGGATCTCACTTATCAGAATCCCAATGACATTTGCAGTCTTAGCTAAATTCCTGTAAAATTAGCTGTACGAAGGACAGAAGAAGTACGATTGACTATATATAATTATCTAATGACAAATTCAAGCAAGCAGCACCTGGCAAGCAATGACTTAGCACACTTACCATTAAATAATACGATGATGAATAAATGCCGCCGATGCATTCAAAATCAAAGAACTTACGCTGGAAACTCATAGGCCATAATAAGCCGTAACCCCTCCCACAGCATCAACGAATCGAAAAGAATGGAATCCAAGAGTAGGTGGCAATCCCTTCGCGATTTTCTTATTTCATCAATGGCATCTTATTACGAATTACAAAGAGGCTAAAATAATTTTCTCTCATCCCTCCTCTTTGGCCCCTTAAAACGCAAGGGGTATAAATAACGGCAAAGGCACACCCGCGCGCTTCTCGGTCTTTCTCTACAACACGATCACGAAGAATTCCAACGCGAATTCGCGAATTCTTTTCACGATACGAAGAACGTAGAAAGGCAGAGCGGAAAGGAAGAAAAGATCGGAACGAAAATCTGAATGGAATACCGTGCGAATGAACGGATGGCTATAATGACTGTCTCCTCTTTTACTCTCACGAGTCCTCCAGGCAAAAGAGAGGAGAGGAGCCAGCGATAAAGAAAAAGGCAAATAAAGGAGCGGAAGAACCGTACCGGCGAATTCAAATGGTCAAGGTACTGGAATGGAAGGGGTGGTGGGCTTGAAAAAAGTGGGAGGATTGGAAGTGGTAGCGTACGCGATTCGAGAAAGAGAAAGAGGGAAGAGTGAAAGGGAATGAAAGAGGATACTAGCCGCGCGCAGCATGGTCCTCCACCCAACCCACCCACCCGCTCGAAGATTTTTCAAAAAGGAAATTATAAAAGCGGACTGGAAACGAGAGGGGCGGCAATAAAGAGGGATCTTTACGAGACACCGGACTCCCGAGGCTCCGGGAGTCTCAAAGAGGAAGAGGTGGAAGACGGGGGCCCACCGTGACGTCCCCAACGTTGTTTATCGAGTTACGGAATCCGAAGATAAAATCGTGCCACTGCCTGCGTGCGCCGTGCAGTGCCGCGGAGAGAAAGAGGGATGCAGGTTGGAGGAGGAGGATGGAGGGAAAAAGGAGAAGAATGAGAGAGAGAGAGAGAGAGAGAGAGAGAGCGCGAGTGAGAGAGAGGGGGCGAGAAACTCGAGTTTGGCGCTCGTTAGGGAATCGTGCGCGTATCGGTTTCGCCGCGGGCGCAGCCCAAACCAAAAGGCGCAACCGACCGAAATGCAAGCCGCTCCTGTTAAGAGAATCTGCCTTCCCACCCCTTTCTGCCCCCACTGCCCTCACCTTGTTCGAAAGACAGTCTTACGATCTCGTTACCACGACGTCGTTATCGAGTGGCTCACGCCTGTCGATGTCTTTTGGGTTGTATACTTTGTTGAGCTTGGACACGCTCCGCGGTTCGTTGTCCAGTGAGGGCAGCTTGACTGTTACGAGAGTTTTGGTTGAAAGGGTCGAGGAGGAAAGAGGAAGAGAAAGATTAGATGAGTAGTTAACGAACGGGTACAGGCTCCATGCAAAAGAGTTTTCGTCAGTTTATTGATGTTTGTACAAATTGGCTGAGTTTGTACAGGTTTGGGCGTTAGATGGTACGCGTGCATCGTAGGAGAATGTACAATGCTTGTTAAACTAGCAATTCCGAAAAAAAAAACATTGTGAAATTTGCTACCTTCTATATTATTCAGATAGTTGCCCAGAATTGTGTAGCTTGCGGCGGTGTGTTCGTTAATTACACTTTGAAAGAAGCAATGTACTTTTAGGTAGATACTTTTTATGATTATTTACTATTGTCTTTTGTGACAAACTGTACGAAGAAAGCTCAGTTTCTAATGCGTTAGTGCATACAACGTACAGCTTTCAACGTTTTCTCACGTCTCAGAATTAGTTGCATAGAACACAGAACATAGTACATGCGGGTTATGACCTTCTAATGTATCAGCAGGTATAAATAATTACCAATAAGATTCTTATTTCTTGATTTGAATTTTTCATTTCTTATCGTCTCCACTTTGCCCAATTCGATCAGTATCTTCAAATCTCTACATTACCTAGAATCCCTTGACACGTCCGCGTAATTTCCAGTCTCACTCCACTCGTCGTCCACCGAAGAAAATATCACAGGAGAAAATATCGAACGTCACTTGCGACAGAACGATTTATCAAAAGGCAGCACCGTTAATTCGCGGGATCACGCTTAGATTCTCGTACCGTTCGAATCCGACGGGCAGTCGCACCTGCCACTACGAGAGGATCACGCGTGCCCCTTCCTGCCGTTCCGAGCCGTTCGACGCGAGATATCCTAATTTAAGGTTATTGTTAATGGCTAAATGCCTCGTTAAGATCGTTCCTACCATATCGCATTAGTGCCCGTACATTACCGTCGCGCGGTACAAACTTTCGCGCGAGTGACAGTGATAATCTTCAATAATTCCTCGCCTCTACCTGGACTTTCCTACACATTCTTACGCCACGAATATGCCACGAGTGTGAAACGGAGAAAGAGAAAGAAGGAGGAAGAGACAGAGAGAGAGAGAGGAGTGACAAGGGAGGAGAGAATAGAGAGACATTTACATTTCAAATTGCTCGTGAATCGGCCGTCATATTTTTACTCGAGAAGGTTGTGTAATAATTTTCTGACGAAATTTTACCGTTGTCGAATGGCGTCTACTCCTATCCCTTGCAATGTCTTCTTCGGTGCTTCAAATTCGGTGTCATTCTTTCTGTGGATGCGGGTCTATTTTTTTTTTTTGCAGACGCAGGTAGTTCATTGACTCGAGCTTTCTTTCAACAATATTGTTTGCTTAATGTTGTTTAATAATGATTACGACGATTATTAATATTAGTGAAACTTTTGGAGGAAGCTTTTTTAGTCAACTATTTGACTATAATCTCGTGAATATTGAAAAATAATAAGTTTGAAGAATTTATCTTTTTCTACAAAAGATGTCACTTTTTTTCTGATCCTGTCCAGTTTTCTGGTACCTCTTGTTACTGTTTTTACGCATTGCATTATTTTGTAAAATGTTTCATTGTACGATATGTGTTTTAATAACTATTTACATGGATAATATCTAGATATTTCTATTTCACAATTGCTCGTTTCTATTTCCTTGAACGTTATGGGATTTAATAAAGAATTGAATACATTCTACTGTTCATCGTTTTCTACGACCGTCCTCTCTCCCAACGTTTCTTTCTCTACATCTCATCTCTTTTCATTTACCCTACTACTCACAGAAATACGATCACTCTCTTATTCGAGTAACTATTCCAAATATCTTATAAAATATGAAGTGCAAAATTGACGTTTACGCATGTGTTTACATTACACATTTATTACACAATGCATTACCATTATTTTCTTACAAACTATGAATGTAACGTCGATTTTTATAGCCGTAGTCCGTTAGTGCTCGGCAATCTCTTCGTTTTTCGACCCTTCTCACTACCCGGACCACCTTCAAATTTCAGGGATGGTTTAACGTCGCTTAATTAGGTGAAATGACCAGGACGTACCGATTAAATTCGAAAATCCTGCGGGCAAGACTGTAACGAGTGTGCTCGACGATTTTGCCAGAGTCTAAGTGCAATATGCAAATTACGACGTGCACACGTGAAGCGGTACGTTTGGAAGGCTGGCAGTAGACACCAACGGCACCGTCCACCTTTTAGATTTCCCTTTTTTATCATTTTTCCCATTTCCATCTTCAGCCCTCGGGGCGGCCGTCGACGAAGCGAGCGATCGATATCGCCCAGGTGTGTACGAGTCGATCTAATGGGCCAATTTGCCGAGACAGAAAGTCAGGAGGGAAGAAGTGAGTGGGGAAAAGAGAGAAGACACTGATATAAATTAATCGGCACGCGCCTCGTAAACAGGCGATTAAAATATAATTGCACCGATAACCTTAATGGGAAATTGCTTGTAGAAAAACTAGTCCCGTATAGTGATGAGAATGTACGGGGTGAGAAGTCTTGTCGAGGTTGTGAATGAGAGTAATTAAGCTCACAGGTACGCGTATCGTTCAGTATCGCTTGAGCAGATAATTGCGAAAATGATATGAGGGAAAGATTTGGAAAAACAGAATTTGTCAGTTGATTTGTGATACTTAGATTTTCGCTATGACAACGTGGATAACCTAATAGCGGTTTGGCTTACTTTTATGTAAGTACGGACTGCCGAAGAAGTGAGAATTGTATATGGGTCTTTGAGTGGTGTAAAGTAATGAAACGAGCATTGGGAAATCTTGATACGACGATTAAGAGAGGTCTCACAAATACAGTCATTTTGTAGGAAGCAATGCTTGCTGCAATTTGGAGAATTAATACCAATTAATTCTAGCATCATCGTCAAACACCGTAATATGAGTTCTAAGGAATCTAAGCGACGTTAAGTGTACATTTTCTTTGTTCAAGATCAACTGATTACACTGTGCCTATGGAATTTACCGCACTCACGTCCTTACACATCAATTATAATTGCGTCAGGTGAATTTACATCCGCATCATTAAATTACACACAAAGTCTGAAGAAAAACGTTCGAAACCAGCCGAAAGTTCCTTTCTACCGAATCCACCAATTCTTCTCTTTCTCCGCGTCGTATTCAAACTTCCTCTAACCGTTTCGCGTATTCCTTCCTTAAAAATGTCCTCCAGTTACAGTCACTCTCACTCTCTCTCTCTTTTTTTTCTTTCTCTTCGGCGAGAGATAAAGAGGGAGAAAGACAGTGACCGCGAAACGTGAGAAATAAAAGGCAATAAAAAGGAGAATATACGACGGGCGCGCGGTGAGCTCCATCGAGTAAATATGAGCAAGAGTGGCCGGTGTAACAAATTAGAGGGCATAGACAGCGGGAGACGCGAGCGAAAAGATCGAATTACAAATTACGAATTACGAGAGGGCACTGCCGATACCGGGAAACGAGAGACGAGGAGAAGGAAGGAAAATAAATGAGACGGAGAGAGAAAGGAGAGGAGAGCCCGGAGAAGAAATATACGATTCGGGCACGTGTGTTCCTTTTGGTACCGTTGAACATCTGTATACACACCGGCTTATTAGTCAAGGGCTCGGGGACTTCGAGTGCACCCGGCGCGAAAGGGCACGAGCGCCTTTTCTTTGCTCTCTCTTTCGCCTTTCTATGAAACCATATAGTTGCGCAATGAACAATAATAACTGATTATTACATTTTTATTAAACTCTATTACATTGGATTTTTAGTTACGGATTTAAGGGAAGACAGTTAAAAACATTCTTAAGAATTCACTCGGAGATTTAAATTTATGTAATTAATACTGCCCGAATCAATATAATTATAATGCTGAGGCAACTAGAGAAATTAAGTCTGCTTCGCAATACCTTTGTTTTGGAGTATTTATTTTATTATGTTATCGTCCATTCTAATTTGCTTATTCTTCAAACATTGGTACCTTCTTATTAATTCACCTGTTGCAGAATGTGCAGTCTCAAAAAAGTGAAAAGCTTGGTAAATGCTTCCGAGTGCACCGCCCATGATTTCGTTATCTTGCACAGTGCTCTCCACTTTCGCCTTTTACCGAGGGTCCACGCTTCAGTAGAATGGAAGCTTTACGCTTTAGCGCTTTAAGAACAAGAATCAACGTTTCGGGGAGCTAGTTTATCACTCAAGTACGCTCCTCTCTATCATAATCTATAACTAGGGGACTACCGTCCTGATTTCAGGTAACTACAACTCCTTGCGTCAGAACAAATCATTTTTGTTAGAAAAATTCTCTGCATAAAACCATATTTCAGATATTTTAAATAAGTAACTTTCAATATTCACTTTGTAAAAAGTTTTTCTGTGAAAGAGAAAAATGGTGGTTATATAATGGTGCTTAGCACAATAAATGAAGTAAGAATCAGTAGACTACAAACTAATTTTCAATTGACTTAAGTTCCTGATCGGAATAATCGTTAATACACTTAATTTTACAGAGTTATATTATCAAAAATTCAGCAGCAAATTTTCGCGGGTCGTAATGTTTCTCGAAGCTTCCCTTCTCCCACCTTTTTGCTTTCTCTCTCTCCAGAAGTACCAAGCGTACCGGCGCATACGTGCGAGATAATTAGCGCGAGCGGGCGAAATTCCTTTATCGCCCTTTATTTTTTTCGCGATACGACGACAATATTTACACACTTCCCGCTTAGGTGGGTACGCAATGTACACCCGTCCGATTGAAGATTAGCCCCCTTAACTCGGCACTTAATTGACGTGATAAATTTTTTCTTCCGTGGTGCGCTGCTAAAAAAGCGATAACGATCGACGTTAAGAGCGAATTGCAAAGTTCTCGGAAGTCTAATAAATGCGTAGTGCTTTACTTAGATAGTTCGCAAATGGCAAAGGATTAATAGGGGACGAATGCGCGTGAAGTTGAGGGGGAGATCTGTGAACCGAGCAGCAAGAGGAAGTGAAATAAAATGGAAAAAGAATTCATGCTAAGTAGACGTTGCCTAATGTGGTGAACCTATAGAAGGTGAATGAATTTCTCTTTATGTATGTACTAAATTATTTTTTGATACTTTTTTAATACTGCAGAAATTACTTCCAAAAATGAACGATGTCCTTCGTGTGAACAAGAAGCGCAACAAACATAGGTATACTGTTACAGGTATTACAATCAGTGAAGCTGCGGACGACGTAAAATCTCGCTCCAAAATATACTTTTCGTATCATTGATGAGGTGACGCATAATGAGCTGATAGCTAATACGGATTACCAAATAGCACGAAGTAACATTTAATCGAACGGTGCACAATTCTATGCTGCGAAAGCGATACGAAATGAAATAACCGAAGAAAGAAGACACGCGCAACGCATACATAATGTTACAGACATTACAACCGATCGATCATCGTTGCGCACGACAAAAAGAACCCATTCTAAAACATACTTTTCACATCTTTGATTACGGTCCCCAAAAATTTAACACTTTTTAACGAGGTGACACATAATGAGCCGATAGCTAATGCGGATTATCGCATAACACGAAATAAAATTTAATTAAACAGTGCGCAGGCCTAAGGAGTGAAAGAGACACGAAATAAGAGAAAGAAAGAAGGTGAAGCGCAACGCATGCATTATGTTACAGATATTACAACCGGTCGAGCTGCGCTGCTTATACATATAGGTGAGCGGGCAGCGAGCGCACGTCACTTGATTTAGTGTCAGATTGGTCACGGGTTGTCGCCTCACCCTCCAAACCCAACTCGGTCCGTTTCCCTCTTGCCCTTCGGCCCTTTCATGCCACCCTCTCTCCTTACTCCTCCACCTCCTCCTCCTCCTCAACCATCGTCGTCCTCATCGCTTCTCTCGAAGGTGGACCCCGTGTAATATTTCTCTCTCTCTCTCTCTCTCTCTCTCTCTCTCTCTCTCTCTCTCTCTTCTTCCACATTTCTTCTTTTTTTCTTCTCCCTACAGTTCGTAAGGGCGCGCAGCTCGGGATCTTTGATCACCCCGCCGCCATCGAGCCACCTGATCATACGCGCGGCGTCGAAAAGAAACCGATCCCTCGGTGAGCGCGCGCGCGCGCGCGCACGAGTTTCTCTTCTCTTATTTTCGTTTTTTTTTGCTCACCGTCCTTCTCGATTCTTCTTTCACTTCTTCTTCTTCTTCTTCTGCTTCCCTCGGCTCGTTTTCTTTTCTGCTTTGCCTCTCGGTCGCTATCGCATCGCTCGACGGACCCCGAGGGTCCGACGAATGCACCGCGATAGAGGCAGGCGGAGCGAGTCATTAGGCGGACTCTTCATCGCGGGGATACCGTCGATTTTTATTCGTCCTTGCGTTTCGGGAGATTATGCTGTAGCTGGGTGGATATAAGGTGTGTTGATGGTGGGTGTCTGCGATGTTCGTCGGCTGATCTACGAAACTTGGATATTGCCATTCGATTGGGTAGGAGAGTTCAATTAAGAATTCTCTGGTACCTTTAACACTAAAGTTACCAAAGTCGGACAAAATGACCGGTCAACAAAGGAAATTTGTATGTAGAACAAATCTTAGGTAGTCTTCTAGTGTTAAAATGATTTTTACTGTAAACTGTAACTGATTTCTACCGTTTACCATAAATTGTAACGAATTTGATGAGGATGAAAGGTTTGATACTACGGTTAAAGGTAAAGTAGTTTAACTTTCATATTTGTCCACCTGAAGTAAAAAGTTAAATTCAACCTATAGAAATAACAATTTTATTCTTCCAAGCAACAAAAATTCGTACCTTCGGAGATCCCTATAAATTTAAGAAGTTCGATTTGCTCCCTAAGTACCTCGCTCGCAAAATTTCCTCAATAATGACTAATGTCCTTAACGGGTTGAAAACTTCGAAGGTCTTTCCGCTGATCGGAGCCTTCCAACGGTGGAAAGAGCTAGCAAAACGATCGAAAACAGTCGAACGAATGATCATTGGGGCCAGCTGGCGCGAGACGATCGCACCCCGATCCGGTGATTTAGGGGATAGTCTCGAAAGTACCACTTTCCTGCCGTTACGTTACCGGCCGATCCCACAAGTCATCTCCACACCTAGTGGAGTCGGGTGGAGTCGTAATGCAAGAAAGTGGAATAGAGACCGAACGGACCGAGACCGATGGTAGACGTAGGATGGATGGAAGATGCAGGAGGAAAGAGAGAATGAGAGAGAGGGAGAAAGAGAGAGAGAGATTGGAGAATGGTCAGGAGGTAGAAATGAGGCAGAAATGATAGAAAAGAAAGAAAGAAAAATGGCATTTAATGCACCATAGGACTATGTCCCCTAACGACGCCCGACAAGAAAAATACATGTGGCACTAATTGTGCGAGAACACCTCCGGAAAAGACCCGCTGCTCTTCGAATAGATAGAAAAGATGAAGAAAGAAAGAGAGGAGAGAAAAGGAATAAAATTGTAGGCACCCTTCACAGATCACAGCTGCATGCTACGAAAGTGCAGCTTAACGACAGGCCACGAAACCTCAACCGTCTCCACCACCTCTACTATATCCTCCACCACCTTTTCCTCCTTTTGCTCGATCGTTTAATCGCGATAATGGCGGAGCTCACGTGAGTCAACAAATTTTCCGTGAACGATTGCACAGGGTTTCGCCCAGCTGATACAATAATCTTCGAGCCAATGATTATAATTCTGAACCTAAAAGTCATTGAAGATCGCTGTATGTATCCTCGAGATGTTGAGAAACGCTTGTACGTTCACTGCTTCGTTTTGCATTCATTTCCTGATGATTTTATGAAACAATGAGCGAGAAATGATTTTGTTGATCGCGTACTTAGACTGAAGTTGATAAATCTTATTATTAGGTTTCCAGTAATTTTAATGTGCTATCGAATCATTAGATTTGTCCTACTCTTCTCGAAACAATTTTAAACAATTAAATGACTTGGAAAAAGGTTTACAAATTGGAGCTATGTATATTATATCTCTTAAAAACATTTAGTCAAGGTTATATTTACTCATTTGCGAATCAATCGAAGCAAAATATCTAATCCTGCAAATCCTAACATTAATCTATTTACACAGTTCACCTGGAGCTCTGAATCATTCCATCCCACACCAAACTATTCTATCCCAAGCCAGCCTCATCACAATCGCCTTTTCTAACTTCTAATCACCCGGAAGATTAGAATGCATCCGTGATCCTACAGAACGCATTTGACGGAAAAAGGGGCATTGAGGATACATGAGAAACCTTTTGTCTGGGGGCTCTAGTTGGTCACGGATAATTACCTGGCAGGTAGGTGCCCACAGGATCAGGGTGGGGGCAGGGAGACAGGGGTTGGCTGTAGAAGAGAATTTGTCTGGGGGTCATGGCAGGATGTAGAATGTGAATGCGGGGGTTGATGGCTTGACGGAAAGGAGGCGTCCCAGGACAGCGTGGGCGTTTCCGAACCTCTCTCCCTTCTACCTTTTCCTTCCACCTTCGCAGCTGTTCGTCACTGTGTTCCCTCGACGGATACCATGGGCCTGACTCCTCTTGGCGTCAGGGACCTTGTCTTAAGTGCTCTCGTGCACTAACAATGTTGGGCGTTTGATGTTGCCGTTCCCCTCTTCATTACCGACGCAAACGCCTGCTAGCCATATTAAGCCTTTAAGGTTTCTCTGTGTTCTGTTCCTTCCCATTCACTGGTGGCTATAGGATTGATAGTCCAAAGGCAGTTGTCTTTTAGGAGACATGTTTGACGTATTGATGTCGATTGAGGACGGTGAGTGAGATTCCGGTAAGCTGGAGGACTTTACGAAAGTTGGTGCTTTTGTGGTTTGGGTTTATTCTCTTTGAAGAAGGTTTTCTTTATTATTTGATGTTAGTGTTTATTCTGTTGTAACGAGTGATAGGGATTTAAATGAATTCGTCACGAATAAGGTTCAGATGTTTGACGTCTTAGCGAGGTAAGTGTGGATTAGTTGTAACCGCCTAACGAGACTAATAAGTAGGGCAATGTTTCTCTAGGTCAGGTACAGGATTCATTAATTTGCGTACGATGTCAAATCACTGGCTAATACTTCTTCTAACCAGGTGAAGTAGTGATACTTCCATGCGAGATTAACATTAGGGTTCCACCGTAACATTGAGGAAACATTAAGGATTGTTACTTTATTAGCACCAATCAATTTTCACTCAACCCTCAATCAACTTAACCGGAGATCAATTACAACGGATTTTTAAAACTCAACAATCCTTCGCACCTCATTCGTACAAAAATTACGGTCAGTTGACCACCTTGATACTACCTACCAACTTAGATCACCTACTTATAACCTCATCCCAGACATGGATGACTAAGGAAGATCCTAGATATGCGAGAACGATCCCGTAAGCAACCAACTAATGCGTCCAACGGGATAATCGGTCGATCACCATCCTCGAAACTGACCAACAGGTTCCATCGTGGGAGCTCACCATCTTCGAAACTTCAAACGGTGGTGAGTATCGCCAAAAGCTTCCTTGGGGTACCCAGACTCCGCTAAGGATGAAGGATGGACACCCCGCAGTCGGAGATTGTATGACAAATTATCAATAACTTCGCTTTCGTGAGTCTAGCTTGGCGCACACGCCAACGGTGAATAGAGCTGGTTCTAGAAAGGGTGGGGATGAGGTTGTTGAACGAAGGAGAGAACCCAGTGAAGACTAATGACGAGATTGATGTCGACTGGGCCTTAGGAACCCTGTAAGGAGAGTTCAACGACACGCGACGATGACAACTTGAAAAGGATCCTCCTGCTGACTCTCCAAACAAGCGGTGCATCACTCGCGAGCGGGGGATGTTTACCAGCGGGAAATTGATCGATGCTCCAGCGACCTCCTCCCAGTACCTCCAGGCCGAGGGTTTATCTCGAGTCGTGGCATGATTGAAGGTTCGTCTGGAGTATTTCAAAGAAGTGAAAGAAAATTGGCAATAATCGAATAAATCCGCTGTATTTTAAATTTTCTATTTACTTGTATTAGGCTGTACTAGTGGCGGTGGCAAGAAATATTTGCAGCAAGGGAAATAAAGAGATCATTGAATGCTTCTGTGAAGTTTGTAGTACTTTATGGAAAAATTGTTACACTTATTTAAACAGAAAGGAATTTATATTGAAGAATTAATTCGTTGGAGAGTGCAGGAAAATTGGATACTGCTAAGAATTTTGGATGGCTAATTTTCATTTGGATGGCTAACATTCAATTTAGAACGCAATTTATGTACCTATAAGAAAGAAAGGAATTACCAACTAATTGCTAATAAATCGATCTATTTTTGAATCAGCCATCTTCCTTCCACCTCGAATAGTGAGGACGAAACGTGAAAGCTTTAAATTCAGAGTTTCTCTACATGTGAAATGCATTACACTTTCAGAGAGTGAGAACTCGATCGGTCTCTCGAACTAACTAACCTTTCCCCAAGAATCACAGACGAAATAGAGCAATTCCTAAATACGTTCTAAAAGCTTCCTGCCAACCACGAAAGTTACGTCTCTAGATCTCTCTTAGATCTAATACTGAACATGAAATACAGTAAGTTTCGAATGTCTCTTCTAGATGCAAAAACTTTTTGTTGCGTGCAAGTTCTCAACGTGAAAATCAATTGCCACTATGCACTGATCTTTTAAATGGAAGACCTTTGAAAGGGAAATAACACGCAGAAATTAGAAAATTTGTTAGACACCCTCAGAAAGGTTCCAGTTCAACAAAAATTTGCATACACGCTCGTCATACCATATAAAAGAAAAATTCGCGTATTTGCAAGAAATCGATCTCTCTTGACCCCACTTTCAACTCCCTTTCAACTTACTCTACCTCATTACCCTCCTGCTCTTCATTATCTCTCGGATGGAAGGAACGTGAGGCACACGAGATCGCTGTAAAATCCTGATTTAGTGTCCTACTCGTAAGGACGTTTTTATCGGCCACCTTCGGGACGTGGCGCGTCCTTCTACGAAGTTACAACGGCCCCCAGGAGTGGGGAGGCAGAGAGCCGTAGAGAGCTACAGTGAACAGGAGTTGGAGGAAAGGAGTAAAATGAGGAAGCAGTAGGAAATGGGAAAGGAAGGAGACGATGAGAGAGAGAGAGAGAGAGAGAGAGAGAGAGAGAGAGAGAGAGAGAAGGAGGGAAGAGACTTAACGTGGACTTAGAGACGAGGCCAAGCGAACTCGGAGAGTTTCACTTAAACGAGGAGTTTATCCGAAACGAGCTCGTTCCGCGGATTAAAGCCCTAACGCAGTTGCGGGTGATACTACAGTATGCCCTTCGCAAGCCTAGGAAGGAACCAGATGGCATGCTCAGCGGAGTAGTAGCAGTTTCCAGTAGGTAGGTAGACCTTATTGTTGTCAGACAACGATGGAGCTTGTCTATTGCCGATTCATTTTCTTTGTTGTTCGAGAAATCGAACTAGAGCAACAGTGAAAAATTCTATGATCCACAATGTTAATAATACTTTTCCGACATGCAGATAAAATTGTACCATGTGATATGTAATTTGTAGGGTGGCATCTTTGTTAAGTTGCTTTATTTAGATTTTGCAGGGAGCACTTAGAAATCCTCGAGGAAATTTAGTCAACGATAGAGTTCACCCGAAATATTTAGTACTGACCTTTTTCATTGGTTGGTTTGTGCAATTGATGCCATGAACTGCTTTTCTCACGACGCGACGGTCAAAAAAATTTGCTACAGGTGCACAACGTTATTAAAACTTTCTCTACATTCCCCAAGATAATATGCTGGTCTAGATGCATTTGTAGCTTGTGGTCTGGAATTTCTGTTGCATTTTTGTAATTCATTTCTTGGAGATTGAACCTGGTTCTCTCCAGTAAGAAATTTTCTTGTGAAAAATATTATCGATACTTTCTGAGCATTCCGCGAAAATTGTAATGGTTGAGATATAAGCCGTTCTGCGAAATCTAGGTTACTTTTTTTACTATTTTCGATAGATAATGTCTAGAAACTCTGCGATAATAAAAGAAAACTGTTCACATTTTTAAATGGAAAGGATTATTTTATTTGATACACGTTCAGAAGAATATTTTTAATGCCATCGAGCATTGTATTTAATACTAATTTTACATCTATCTTATTGAGTTTACTTGGATTACCTAGTACATTACAGTACATCTATCTTTACCATATTATACGCAGGGATTAGATTAATTTCCGACTGTCATCTAAGTATTTCAATTGTATATGATTATACAATGGCGTTAGACAATGTATCGCATTATCGTCTGAAGATTTTCTATGTCGGCGGTCTTCCAAGTAAACGCAGTTTAAAATAAGAAAATATAATTTTTAACGTCTCAGCGAATAATTGTCGAATCATTATACAAGTCTCTTCCGAGCCTTGCCTACCAAATTGGCCTGTAAACGTAACGGCGGCCGATGGTAAAACCTGCATAATGAGTATGCACGGACCGTGAAATAATAACCTCGCCACAAGCGTGTGTACATGCGTGCGTGAGAGCACGTGCACGTGCGATCGCATATGCGGGAACCACCTTCGCGCCATGCTATAATTCACGAAAGATTTATACCTCGTTCGCGAATGCCTTGGGTAGAGCCGTAGATGCCTAACAGTCCAAGTGATTCCGATTTCGATAGCCGGCGAAACTTGAATTCTTCTGATAAGCGAGATGCGAACGGGATAATCAAGATGGAATCGATTTCAATTAACGGGAAGCAAAATTGAAAGAAATTGCTGGGCAGAATTTGCCTCAATTGCTCGCAGCACGCTATAGCGACGTTAGGATATTAAATGAGAATGAATTTGAGAGGATATTAACTTTTCTCTGACCTTTTTTCATCGAGGCGACGTGTTAAACGCAGGAAATCAATATTTAGTAGAAATGAAAATAAACTTAGAAGTCGAAACATTCCAGATATTCATGCTAATGGTAATCGACTTTGATAAGCAAAGTTGGAATAAGCGATCCAGAAAGTAGAGAGCAGATACTATCCTTATTAAACGAAGCACTATGCATTAGTCTGATGAATAAAATGTCCAAACTGTTTTCAATTTTACACACTTTCGGGTCCATTTATTAGGACGACGAAAGTTCATTTCTTAAGTTTAATATTTAATACGACAAAATTCATCATATTTTCATTGTCCGAGGCATATGGTATCCTACCAGACCAATGCAAAATGGAAAGGGTGTACCGTACAACTTTAGAAACAACAATGAAAACAGAGAATTTACTATTTACTATTAGAATTTGCTATTTATAACATGCTCGAATTCGAGTAATAAATAAAATGCACTTTTGTGTCGGATAAAGAGGAAGTAAAACTAGCCAAGCATGAAAATCAACTAACAGTAAGACTAATGAAATCAAGTATCCTTTGCACTTCTTCTTCGTCGAGGTAACATGTACCTGTTTGGTGCTTCGGTTATCGAAATGCCGAACTAATTCCAGCTCGAAGATTTAATTAAATATTCACAACAGTTATCGCAAATAACATGGAAGACTCTAAGCAAAGCAAAATGACGTAAACAGGATGGATTTACATATCTTAATGATCCCGGATATAGTTGCTGTCGCTGTTGAATCAATTCTCCGAGTTTCTCGCGGATCCTAGGTAAGGGATTAGAACAGACCGGACGGAGGATTAGAGCTTAGGATCAGCATTACGACGCACACAAACGAAACCCACTCGGACTCGTTTGCTAGTTAATGTTGGAGAGGGAAGGGCATGAGAAAGTGAAACAGACGAGAATATTTGGAGACGATCGAAAGATGTTTCCGGCGGCTTTGAGCAGTCCATTGGTGATGGTCAGTGGGTTGGTCCGGGACCTTCTGTTTTCGTTTTTTCGCGTTTCGATGGTGCGCCCTATGGTAGTGCTCTATTGCGTGAGGAAGCGGGGCGCAGGGACAAAGGGCAACGAAGAGAAGAGAATAAAGAGAGAAAAAGAGTGGGTGAGTAAACGAGATGGAAGAGGGAAGTGTGAGTAGGAGAAGAAAATTAAAGAGGAGAGCCTAAAGAAATACAAAACATGTGCAAGGGAGAGGAATAAGTAAGAAGGAAGCGAAGGTTAAAGAGGAAAGTGAATAAAGAAGAATGGGTGTGTAAAGGAGATGCAAGTGAAATTTAAATGAAAATTGAAGGAAAGAAAGCATGCATGAAGGGAAATTCGAGAAAAGGGAGAATAAAGAGGCGTGTATAAAGGAAAGTTGAAGAGAGGAGAGCGTAAGAAGTGTATAAAAAGAAGTTGAAAAACGAGAGAATAAAGAAAGTGTACATAAAGGGAAGTTAAAGAGAATATAGAGAGTGTGTATAAAAGAAAGTTAAAGAGAGGAAAGAAGCTGAAAAAAAGACAGAATGTGGTTGTGAACAAAGGGGATGCAGTGAAATGGAACGAGAAACTGAAGAAGGTTAAAGAACGTTGAGAATAGAGAAACCATGAGAGTTTGAGAGGCATAGAGAAAAGAAGCAAGCAGATTGGACGAGGCTCTTGGAGCCTGCAGTATAATTAAAACACAGCCAAGCAAGCAACTGCTCGTTCCATGCTTGAATATCTTCGTCGTCTTTTTTTCTTCTTCTTCTCCTTCTTTCCATCATCCTCTGCACTCATATTCCTCCTCGTTTGTCTCTTCGTCCTTTCGTTTTCTGGTTGTTGTCTCCATTCACCTTTTCTTCCTCCTGTTGATCCCCTTCGTTCTCCCGAACTAAACGATTAGTATTTGTGGGTCTACTCACAGGCATGCTATTAGCGAATTAGTTCACGGCCCGTTTGAGGAACCAATGAACCTATGATCAGATGAGTCGCAAGTATAAATCCTAATCAGGGTATCCGTTGGGATAAATTGGAGCTGATGGATTAAATTGGAACGTTTGCTGATCGACATTTTTGACAGTATGTTGCATTAGTCTTCACGCAATTTAAATACAAGTATTTGTATGAAATAGCCAAACTGATAAAGTAGAAATAGGCGAAAGAATTAAGGTTTCTATACAATTTCTTGCAATTATTAGATGATGTAATCTGAAATGACCGGTAATTTTTTCTTATTTTTTGTACCTAACCATCTTTAGCAGTTTCGACATACCGACCATTTATGTAGCGGTGGTGCCCAATAACCAATGAAATATAACTCTCCTCTTCGAAGAGGATTGCTAAACGACAAAGTCGGGTGCGTCAGCTATGAGCATGTCCGAGCATTATACAAAAGAATGTTGTTCCCAAGTAGCGAAAAATTTATGAATTTTTGCGAAAGAACATTTCAATATATAATGTTTATCAACTTAATTCCTTAATAAAATTCCCACAGGATTGTTTATCACCTCGTGGACACGCTTTACAGTTGAGGAGGTCCCATAAAGTGTATTTAACTGGTTGTACTTGTCAATTGTTCAAAAGAAATATCTTATTTCAAAGACAGTATAGATTCTTTGGTAAAAGGACGTTACACCACACCTGAAAGAGGATTCTTCAACGCTAAAGATCGGCGCTAATACCCCACTATCGCGACCACGCTCTACAATTTTGCAAAAAGAATTTCTTATTATCAACAAAATTGATTCTTAGTAATAGAACTCTGCAACAAGCTTCGAAGAGGATTCTTCAGTACCAAAGATCCTTGCCAAGGAAGACTTCACTATGAGGAACGCGCTCTAGAATTCTTCAAAAGGAATTTCTTATTTCCTAGGAAGTTTTCGTTCTTTGGTAAAAGGTCTCTTCAACAGAATTCCAAGATGATTCTTCAACGCCAAAGATCGGCGCGAATGCCTCACTACCGCGAGCGTGCCGCAGGGCAGAAAAGGAGAAGGCGTGTACCACCACCACGGGTGGACGATGGAAAAAGGACGAAACGAGAGAGCATCACGAGAGAACTCCTCGCCCTTCGTCCTGATAATTGCTAACGATTTAATTGTCGGGCGATCGGCTGTCTGTGACGGCCCAAGTGCTCGAGGCACGCAGCGCAGACTTGAGGCGCGCGCTCCGCTTTTTTAATTATTCGTCGGTACATTCTGCGAGGAAACGCAAGAAGGAGAAAGAGAGAGAGAGAACGCGAGAGAGGGGGGTGAGAAGAGAGGAAACAGTGAAGTTGCTCACCAATTCCCCCCTGCATCCTTCGTGATTACAGCGTGCCGACACCCGTGATCGTTGCTCCACGATATCCACGCCAAGCAGCGGATCTTTTCGCTGAATTTGGGTGATAAAAATTGAAGGTCCCATTTGAAGAAGTTAGCATGCGAATTTCGGTGATAAATATTGAAGTTTGCCTGTTTGTTATTAAATTCTTTAATTGTTTGTTATAGGTCTTGCAACATTGATTCCTTCTTTTAGCTACGTCAGACGAAATACGTTATTCAAATTTAAGAAAGTGGATCACAGTGACAAATTATATTTTAGCATTACACAAATGAAATAATCTCTGTTTGAAGGCGTACACGAGTAATTGTGTTAAGTATCAAAATAATATCAAGCAATTTGAAATAAGCAATTTGAATAAGTTCAATAGAAAGGTGTTATGCAAATATTGAGATGAATCTTTGCAAATTGCATTTACAATTGATATTTGTATATTATTTATTGAGAACATAAGTTCATATAAAGTGATCCAGGCTTCCAACAATTTCTAGCGTTGAATAATTATCAAGTGTCACGTAAATCAACTCATATGCAATCCTTGTGCACCAATCTCACTTTACAATCGATTTGTTTCAAATCGAGCAAAAATAGAGCAACTTCTATGTTGAAAGTACTCTGTTTCAGTATGCGTTCTTTAATTTTTAATATTATCGAATTACGAAAGTTACTCATGTGCAGTCAGCCTGAGAGTCCCTTCTTGGAAACTTCAAAACGACCCGTGCCACGTACTCAATGGGCTTTTCACGCCCCTTCCGATAATTTGATCGTAATTCAGTGTGCCCTCAAAATTAACTCTGTAGGTCGCTCGAAAAAAATATTCTCCACGGTACGACAAAGTGATTAATAAAAATCGATTCTTACAGTCGATTTCTCAATTCTCTGATTAATTGACTTTTCACGAGGTATAATTCCACAGGTGAAATTTGATGCGCTCGATTCGTTCGACTTTCATAAATCTTCGTAAGAATTTATTCTTTTGCATTTAAACTCCAAAGCAGAGTGCAGAAAGGAGGGAAAAGTAAATTACAATTACTAACACTGTGGGGGATAAAACCCTATAAATGCAATTAAGTATACAAAGTGTTATAATCATAACTGGAACTGTCATAATTCGAGTAATCAAATAGTACAAGTTCCTATATAAATCGAACCACTTAATGACAGGAAAAAAGATAAAGATACGAAAATGCATTTAATGGGAATGAACTAAATATAGATTCCAGAAGCATTACATCGATAATGAACAATACAAATCGACAATACTAATTACATTTTACATTCAAATTAGCGCCATTTAGCACAGCGAGGCTATTAATGTGTCTCGGGGGATTTTATAAGAAATATCAGAAATAGTAAAAGCAAGATCACTACAATGTCAATTAATCCATTAGAACTAACTAAAAAACAAAAATCTACTCCCCTTCGGCTACATCGCCCTGATAATCCTATTAGAATTTAACATTATTGAAACGTTATTAATTAATATACTCGTCGATCAGAAATACATATATAAACAAGTTACTTGGGGGTCTATCTTCGTTTCACGGTAATTTCATAAAAATATAAAATACAAAAGACGGACAAAGAGACTCAATTAAAAATAAATCACTTCCTTGCGGTGGCATGTATAATAAAACCAATGCAGTCCAAACAGATTCATACGTAGAAAATTGAACAAAAAATGTCATCTCCCCTCTTACAGTCACATCATCCCGATAACCCGATTACAATTTAACAGTATTGAAGCGCGTTATTAATTAATGTACTCATCGATCTGAAATATGTAGGCATCGCACTCGGGCGTCCACCTTCTTTCCTCTCCGCCCTTCTCGCTTCATAAATTCACCCGCCCACCTCCCCACCTCCGGTTTGCACGACAATTTATCGCGGCGGGTACGTTAACGAAGCTGTACGTCTCGTATCGATGCCAGCGATGGAGGAGAACCGGCAAGAGCAACACGCAAGACAAGGAGCAACGTCGAAACACTTTTCCAAGAGCGTATTACAAATTGCAACACCGGCAGGCACGGGTCCTCCTCCATTCTTCTCTCTCCAGCGCTTCATAATCCTCTCCTTCTTGTTCCTCTCGAACTCGAATCTTCTTTGTCGTCCTCGTAGTCGTATCCTTGCGTCGGCAAATAATTAATATTCATTACGCATTAACGAAGCTATCGCATAAATTGTACCCCGCGTGCGCCGGGGTTGGCACCGCGGCGGATAACGCGGTGACGTCGGCATTGGAGGAGGAGGGTGCGAAGACGGGAGCTCTGGAGGTGAAGGGCGAAGGATGCGCCGGTGGTTCGGCCGTGTGCCGGCAGATGTAGACACTTGTACGGTTTTCAGCAACTTTCTAGGGTAGATGAATTTCTTCGGCGTTTTTGTCTATGCGAAGCAATTGTATATTCCGTTTCAGTGATTTTTTGGTATGCGTAGGAAAATTGAAAGTGAAGTATTTGTTTTGGAAAGTGTTCGTTTGATAATTTAAACTGTTCTCCAGTTTAAAGTTCACCGAAGTAATATGTCCGAAACTCGTCAAGATCAGGTATTAAAGATATTAACGTTTCTCTACTGTTTCCTTCTTCTTTCATTGCTTTTCCTTTTTTCTATAATTCTTTTAGTTTTCCTATGACCTGCATCAGTTGTCGCACACTTTTAATCGAATCAAATTACTTATGGATACGTGTTAAAATACTCTTCTAACGAAATACAAATGTATATGTTTGAAATTAAATGTCCGTGTAAGACAACATCGTAAAGGTAGCATTCCATGGGATTTTTTACGATATGTACTAAGAAAATACTGCTTCAAATATTATGTAACTCTGAGTGCATTGTGAACAAATATTTTTACCGATAGATGCACTGGAATACATATTTAATTACATGAAGTTTAAGAAAATATGTGCAAAATAGTAGTAGTAATTGTTACGTGTAAGTGTAAATAATCCATCGAACAGATCAATATTTAACTAATGCTTTTACTTCACTGCAAATCATATTTTCAAATGTAATTGTACGAAAAGAATCTACGTTCCTACATTATTCAGTTTTCTGTATTACCGTTCACTTGTTTCCTTCTACGTCTGATTTCGTTTCTGCTCTAATTTCTCTCTGGCCTTTCGATTCCTTCCTTCCTGTATATATTTTCTGTTCACCGGCACCCCTTCACTTATTTCCAAATCTGCGATCTAAAATCCTTTCTACCCCTCTTAGCAGGTAGACTGTCACGGGACGAAGGTCCACCTGCTTTCCTAACTCTTCAACTTTTCTCTATCCTTTTCTTCATGCTCGTCTCACTTCTTTCCCTTCATTCTTCTCCTCGTCACGCCGCCGAGTGCCTCGCCGACTCGCTCACTCCCTCATCTCCACCTTCCTCACCCAGTCGTCCCGGGCCATTTCATTTTTGATGTCATAAAGTGTCGTTTTATCGTCGCGCTTAAGGGTTATCGCACAATAAAAGTGGCATTATTATCAGTTAGCTGCCGTAAGGTCGAGGGGGCCACGGTTGTAGGAGGTAAGAAAAGGAGATGGCTCGAGAAGTATAGCTTAAAAGAGGACGGAGAAAGAGAGAGTGAAATTGACAAGGATCGAAGATAGGAGAACGAGGAAAAGAAGAAGACTGAAATATAAAGGGTAGTCGCGATGCTAGTAGTAGTAATAATAGTAGTCGGAAGCGGGTTGCGAATGATTGCCTTTACATAATTGAATTTCCCACAATTTCGAAACGGTTGAGGATGGCGGTACATAAAGTTTCGTGGCACCACATGGGTGTGTACTTAATGTGCATGCCAGATTTTGTCTGAATCCGTTCAGCCGTTTGGTCGGAATACTGGACTAACGGATTAATGACATTTCACTATTTCCATTAGTCCAGTATTCCGGCCAAACGGCTGAACGGACCGCAGCGAAATTTGGCGGTAAAATTAAATTTTATTCGAAATTTGAATTTCCCGCCATTTTGTACCGATTGAAGATGGCGGCTCACAAACCTTATTGTGAACTCACATTAGTGTACTTGATTTTTGTGCCAAATTTCGTCCCGATCGGTTCAGCCGTTTTTCCAAAATCGAGGATATACACGGACGGACACACACACACACACACACACACACACACACACACACACACACGTGAACTGTTTTCAGAATGGCGATTACATAACTCACTCCCTTTACGGTCGTGCCTAAAAACTGCCTGCTTAAAAAAACGTTAATAAGACGATAGATCGAGTCTCAACAATTATATGTTTTCTTTTACGGAGCAATTTCACAATTCTTCTTGTTGACATTAAATTTTGTTATTTGACAATGGACGATCGATCTTATTGTCCTTATTCGCTGTCTTATTACAGCAATCTATTAGGACGGAATTCATACATGTGTTTCGAGTTTCAAGACGATCTTCAGTTCATCTTCAGATGCTGTACGAATCGTTTTATTTGCTACGCAACATCTGCAGATAAATTCAAGACCGCCTTAACACGTTCGTTGCCACGTCACCCATATGTGGGTGACGGGTTCAGTGCCTGTTTTTAAATGATCAAAATAGGTATTTGGAAGTATAATTAACGCTTTAGATAATTAACTAAACAGTCACCAAAATTTAAGGTGATTGGGCGACGAACGTGTTAAAACTCAAGACATGTCTATGAATTCCGTTCTTAAAGCGCTGCTGTCCTGTCACCGTCGTATGGCGCTGGTTGATATTTTCTAACTTGATTGGCGAAATAAACAAAGGTGCATCGTGAAACACTGAAAATACAATTTCTTTCGAACTTCCGAATTGAACGGCTAATTTCCCTGAAAATATAAAACACTTCTCTTCCTACTCCGTGACATTTCTAACAAACGTTCTTGCACTTACGTAAGACGTTTCTAAATAAGAAATAAATTTTATATATACGGCGAACTGTTCGACTGTTTTCACAAAAATAATTATTTTCTAAAGCGATACAAAACTTTAGAATTTCAGTGGCTAGAAGAGCACGTTAAGTAATAATGTTGTCTTGCATTTTAGTTGGCAGTGACTTAGAAGAAGCATGATTTCTAGTTGCAGTCAGTATGCGTAACGGCGCGGCTGGCTAACCTTCCACCCGACCGATTTTGCTTAACCTCGGACGACGCTTCATGAAATCTTAAGTAGCAGAGCGCTTCGCGCGGGTGAAGGTTAGATATGCCCTTGCATCGCGAATAATGCGAATGTAACATGAGCACCGAGGTACATCGTTATTTTTAAAAAGTACACGGGGTTGATCATTTTTTTATTTCCTTTTTTCGCTACCTTAAGAATTACTGCATGGGTGGAGATTCGAAACAAATTTGTTATTCGTACTATTTTATTTCTAGACTCCAATGCAATTTATGTATTTGCATTCATATGCTTGCTAGAAGTTTAAAGTGCTAAGGATTTTTATATTCAAATTACTTCGCTTTAAATATCGGTACTTCTGTGTCAAGATTCTGGAACGAGAATTTTTTATTGTTGTTAGTCCACTGGTCTATACCGTTGCAGATTACAAACATTTTTACGGGCAATCATTTTGAATAAAATAAGTTACCAGTCGAAATAATCTGCTTTAACGCGGAACCTATTCTAGAACGTCGAGAAATGAACGATTTTTGCGAAGTCTTTATGAAAAAGTCATTGGAGCGTTTTGTTTGAAAATGTTGATAGATGTTTATTCACATTTAAATATGTTTTAGTAATTTTATACCTTATATTAAGCAACACTGTCTGAGTCCTAGGCCGCACAAACCGAATCCTCCGGCTCCATTGCACCCCGATACACATTAACAACAATTTGGTGTATTCCAATAAAGTGAACACCACTTTCATGTGAGGTAATCCTTGATACTTAATTACCAAATTTAGAAAAGGTAAACTATCGAATGAAACAATAAGCACTATTGCAATTAGTCAACTAACACAATTAGTTGACTATATAGACTACATTGTGCTATAATTTACTTATTGTTAGTCACTAACTAAACTTTTACTGGCAAATAAATCATCGAATACTTATCATTAAACGGAAAAATCCTTTTCTTCAATTAAAAAATAATAAACATATTTTGACAGCTAATTTGTCCAGCAACATTTATTGATAAATTAATTTATAATTGCATCCCAATTCATTAATTCAAGTAAGGCAACACTCAGCAACGAAACAATGCATGACACCTTCGCGTTCCTTTCCGGCTGCGCGCGCACACCCTTGGTACGAGGACCTTTATCCTTCCTCCTCTCATAGATCATCCAAGACACCCGAACTTCACAAATAACCGGACCTACCGCACCTGTCAACAAAGAAACTTCCAGTGTCGGGAACACAAGCGCTAAACTCCTCGCGCGCCCATCGCGATACAATCGCCCGAGCCATAAACTCTGCTTGGTGCTCTCTCTCTCTCTCTCTCGTTGCCTCTCTCTCATTCTCTTGAACTATCCCGCTTGATGCCGAAATACTCAAGGCGTCGGTACCACCACACTCTATTCTTCTGTCCTCTCGCGGTATGCAAAGGGATCTCGCAATGTTTTCTCGCAATTTGCGCTTTTGAAAGTCTTTAGTACTGTAATCGCAGGCCTGAAAATAACTGGAAAGAAAGAAGCATTGAGTTTACCGGATTCTGGAAATTCTCTCTTGGAAGTGCCTGATTAAAGAAACGCACCTAGTGAACCATACGCACATGCAAAATAATGCGTTAGTTATTCATTCTTCATCAACATAATAGCTTAATAATTCTCCTCATAACATTAAATAAATAATTAATCTGAATATATAGAATGATATAGTGGTCCTTCGCAATGTTTTCAAACACGAGTCTAAAAACCTATTGCTATGTATAAATATTTGGCCAGGAAGAAACGAAACATCAATTAACCCTCGAGTAGGCGTGCTTCAATTTTTCTCACCAGCGCAGCACCCAAATATTTATAACTGCGGCTAAATAACAACATAAAAAAAGATTTATTCTTCAATAACAAGACACTTTCATGATATTTCTTCGTAACATAAAAAATTGAAAATCAATGTGTGCAATCTCATTACATAAATCATTATTGTATAAACTTTTTTATGATATAAGCACATCAGAAATATACGTTGGCAAATAGGTAAACGAATATAAATTTACTTTCTTTATGCATAATACAAAAGATACTGTATGTCCGGTCGTGGAACACTATGCTGATTTACACAGTAGCAGGTATTAACAGTCTTAATTCTTACCGTATGAGCGACATTTGTCAGACTACCACAACTGAAACTAGCCGATACCAAAAAGTACTAACTTACAACGATTTTTACATAATCAGAGAATATTAACGTAGGCGGCACTCGATGCCGGCGCGCGTCCGTTCGTGGCTTAAACAGTGCGATTTGATATTGCAAAAATTAATTCAAACCGAAGACGAGTGACTTTCTTGTAACTTCGCACAGGATTCTTGTAAGCCAGTTATCCAACACATACATTGGCTACCGTTACTCGTCGTGCTCGAGGGGCGTCTGTCGTCGTAACGAGGCGTCGTCGTCGTCGTCGTTGTCGTCCTCTTGCATGCAAGCCGTCGTCGTCCGGTAGCAACGTCCCGAAAGGAGTCACCGCATTGGCGGAAGGGACTGTTTGGTGATCCGAATGCGCGATACGTCACGAGATAAGGTTTGCGTCCTGGTCGTGATGTGTGCGATACGCTGGCTCCAGGAGAAAGAGATAGAGAAGCTGGAGCGAAAGAAGGATGAAAGTGAGCTGGCATTAGAGAGAAGGTAAAGGTAAAGGAGCTGGGGGAAGATGAAGAGAAGAGAATGAGGAGAACGAAGAAGAGGAATTAGAGCAGGATAAAGAAAAGAGGCAAAAAATGGAGGAAAGGACGAAGAAGGGAGAGGAAGTGGAGGACGTGGTGAATAGAAAGCGAAGAGAAGTACGAGAAGAGACAGAAGAATGGTGAATACATAAGGAGGAAGGCGTGAAGCTTGAGAAAGAGGATCAACGTGAAAAGTGAGACTACGTTGGAGAAAAGATCGAGAAAGAAGAATAGAAAGAAGCAATACTGCAGAGATAGTTAATAGTGAAGTACGAGGCGAAGTAAAAAGGAGGGAGGAGGGGAAAGAAGACATGTTAGAAAAACAGATAGAAGGGGCGAATCATTAGGCGACAAAACGGAGAAACCAGGAGAAAGAGAGTAAATGGCAGAAGCATAAAAAATAATGAAGAGCAGATACCGAAGAGCAGAAGTAGAATGAGAAGAAAAAGACACAGACATGGAATTATGAAAATATGAAAATAAGGAAGCTGAAGACGTAGAGGACGAAGAAACTAGATAGGAGCGTGAGCAGGAGGAGTGCAAATAAAACAGTGATGAATGCAAAACCCAGGCCCTCAAGATAAAAATAACAAGAACCAAGTACAGAAGCTTTTCTCAGTTCTCTCGTTCTCCTCTCCGAGCAAACTTCCTTTCAGGTTACACTGGAACGAAAGGATGAGAAGGGCGAGGAGAGGAAGAACATCGTCCTCCTCGCTGTCTTTCTCATCCTTCTCCGCACGTTTTAACGCCGGTACGGACGCGGTTTCCGTAACGCGAGGCAAACTCGGCCGCACGATAACGCTGAGATTTACCGGGCTACTTCAAATATTGAAGTTGGCCCTGATTTTCCCACGCGCTCATTCTCTCTCTCTCTCTCTCTCTCTCTCTCTCTCTTTCTCTCTCCCTCTTTCTCGGTACCTGCCTGCCCTCGGGAAACTCACGTGGTGTGCCTGAATTAATCGTTATAAATCTAAAGAAGAACGAGAAAAGGTCATAGAGAGTGGAAATTGAAAAGGATATTTAAGGAAAAGGGAGAGGTCAGTAGATGAATTGACGATAGACTAATATTTGCACATTTGTACTGAGTAAGGGAAGAAATTGAAGTAATCGATTCAGTATTTGTAATTACAATAGCCGAATACGTTAACTGGTTATTAAGAAATAATAGTAATACAGTTTTCGAATTCTAATGGTCGAATCGAACGTGGATTATGAATTAAAAGTAAGTTGGTAGCAATAATGAAGAAAGGACATAAAGAAATGAGAAAGGGAAGAGCAAAAGAAATTTTGCAGAGAAACGAGAATGGAAGAGCGAAATGAAAAGTGGAGGAAGTAAAAAATTATAACTAAACTTCATCCTGCGTCTGAAATAGGGAAACTCGAAGTCGCCGTGGTTCTAGAAGAAAAATGAAGAATAAGAAAGAAAAGTGTATACATATATTCAGAAACGAGTAATATCGCTTAAACATAAAAAATAAAGAATACAATGTTACAAGACACAGAGGAAACATAAAACTAGTGAACATACTCAAAACACTAAACAATAAAAAATGTATGTGTCGCTCAGAATGCATGAAGACGCCTTACTTAAAAATAACATTTTGTATGAGTTTTGATTTGATGTACTCTAAAATTTTAAAAGTGTGTTCAAATATTGAACTGCCTCGAGTAAATAAACACCATTCACAAACAAACCAAACAGAAACCGTAGAAGGAGCAATTCGTCTAGAATAAAAATGAAGATGCAAAGAACACCTAAAAGAATAAACCATGGAGATATCCACAGAATTATCCTTCACAGAAATCGATAAACCAAAAAGGCCAATCGTTCACATTTTTAACGAATGTAAATGAAACATGAGAAACGAGGGATGGCCAATTTAATTTTCCAGTCACTGGAACTTTCCTCTGTGAGATCGGTGCAATTCGCCGAGTTCCCTGAGTTATTTGTCTTAAATCATTCGGTAGAATGGCTAACTCGTGGAAACTCGCACTCACAAAAAGAATCGACCTAAATTTGTGGGCATCGCGAGCGTCCGAGAATTTTCCCCTTAAATCACTGACGAAATTAGTTTGTCGGTAGGAACTTCGTTTCCGAAAAGGGTTGACCCCGAAGCGGCGGATTTGGCTCGAAAATTGAGAAGTTATTCTTGGCTAGTACGAATAGCTTCGAAATCGAAGAATTACATATTCGTACGAAAGTACTAATTGATAATTGATCCCTTCGTAACCATGGACGAAATTTCTTCCAAGCCGGAACTGGGCAATTAACGTTTTTTACAATAAATCTCGCCACTTACCCAATGGTTTGACACTATTAAAGTAATGAACAAAACAGTTCTCCATATACACAGTATAAAAATGAAAATGTCGCGAACGGAATTCTTGTTATTAATGATTAAAGGCAGTATAAATAATTCAGCTACGGTGAGCAAAGCATATGCAAGAATATTCTATATATTAAATATATTGATAGAGGTGCAGTAAAGATTAAACATTTGTTTTCTGTTTAATTGGAAATCGCCCTCTAAAAAATCATTTCCTTGACATCATATATAAATAAACATAAAAATCGTCTAAGTAAGAATTAAGAAATTTCTCTTTATCATCATTCAGAAGACTACTTAACCGAAAAAGAAAATCATTGCAGAAGAATGTCGTCGCTGTCGCAAGCAGCCAGCGTCATTCGTTCCTTTTATGAAAAGGAAATATTCTCGGGACACATTTTTCTCATCGACGTCACAAAGGAGTCTACGTCCTCGACTCTTCCATGGGAGGATCCCGACAATCTCGGATACGTTGGAAGAGCTGTGCGCCGCACAAAGGAGACACAAAGAAGAAGCTCAGGGCTTCGTGTAACGTTCGAATAATTTGCATACTGCGCCATGATGACGCACACACGCCGTATGCAAAGCCACGTACGAGAAACAAATACTAACTAGCCCTGCGCGATGTTCCTGAAGTGCGTGCGTCTCATTATAAACCACTTCGAGATAATGCGAATTTTCTGTGGATAACGCGGACGAGGGAATCATTCTCGATGCGTTTACAATTGTGATCGGTTCTCAGGTTCGATTTAGAAAAAAGGTGAAAAAAGATCTCGCGTGTCGTTCCCCTTTGTACGTGTTTACCAGATGCAAGAAGGAATGAGAATGTGGTACGAAGAATTCGAATGAATAAGTATTTTGGAAAGTATTTACAATAGTAATGGATTATCAGGTTGGTTTTGGATAAAAGTTGAAAGACGACTTCTAATACTAATCCTTTTTACATTCAGCGTAATTGTACAATCAGTATTCACCGATTCTACTCGTTGTCAGGTAACTGGTATCCGAGATTTGATATTCTTATAGTAAATTTTAATCTTCGTAGATTATGATAACCATGATTGGAAATGAATAGATCTTGGCCAATACGTGTAAATATAGTTTCCTATCATTTTTGCAAAATTGAAGACTATTGTATTTCACGAAAGAAAACTGGCTGCTATTCAGAAATTTAAAAGTTGATAGTTTTGACACTTACTAATTAATATTATTATAACGCAATGTTTTTCTACATGCAATTGTAATAACGACTATAAAAAAGTGCAAATGAAATTTATTGGAATATAACATAGGGTGTCCCAGAACTAGGGTAGGAACCGCGTCGCGTCGGTATAATTCCTGAGGTGATTCCAAACTACTGTTTGGTCTGCAAAAATGTTAGTCGACTTATTAAGCAAAAACACAGGCGTAAAACCCGCGCTCAGAGACGGTTTATTCGTGTATAATGACTAAATTAATGGGCCATTCGGGCAATATTAAAAATTTATTAACTTTGACAACCATGCTAACAATTACATGCGCTCACCTCTCCTGATCTCGAGATCTCGCCACGATTGACTAGTAATCGCCGGGTTGCAATACAACAGTGCAAAAATTGTTACCATATGGAAGGCTAAACGAGATTACAATTCTTCATTCGATTTTGATTCGCAATTTATTTATACATATGTGTGTACATAAATATGCCCGTGTGCGATGTTGCGCGCATTATGGATACGAGTGTGTGCAATAAGTATTAACGTTGTTAAGAAAAAGAGAAAACAAAAGAGTAGAGAATGAATAAGTAAACCCTAGTGATGCTCAGTCAAGGAAGGTCCTCTTTACGATTAGCCATGTAAAAGTTAGCAGCAGGTGGTATCATAGATACATAGCAGTGGCAGCAGTTACATCCGTCGAGAAAGTCGCATCCGGTGGGCACCTCCTCAATGACACAAGAGAAAATTCTACGTTGATCCTGATGGCAGTTCCAAGGCGGTACTCACGATGCTATCTAGCGTTCCTGCAGGCTGTTGCTCAGACTGTTGATGGTGCGAGGTGCTTGCCTGTTACTATACCAGTGCATTGTTGTACTGGTAGTCCGTATCCGCTTGCTATTGCAAACTCTGTCGTGGCTGTTAGTGCCTGCCTGATGTAGCTATGATTGACGTAATGGGTGTTAGCGTCACTATTTTTCCTTCTCTTTATCACGATCCTGATTCGCACATTGCTGCCGCATAACCGACATTGCCTCCCCGTTCTTCAACTTTTGCTGCTGCTTTTCCAACTGTTCCTGCTCGAATCTCGAACGTTCCTGCTGCTTGTGCAGTCTCACTTTTTCCCTGAACTTGGCCGCGTCCTCCAACAATTTCTGGTTATAGTAACTGCGTGCATCTTTGCCGTTGTTCATCTATGCGGCCGTAAGAACAATGAAGATCTCCGTCAGAAGCAGCAGAAAAGATAGGGTTAGAGTTAGGGTTCGGCGCGATCGGTATCAGTGGCCTATTCAGACGGATCGCATACTTTTATAGGCGAGAATCGTTCGCGCGTCAATAGATAATAGGCCATTTTATTTTATGTTGAAGTTGTTAAAGTTGTAGTAAAATGATATGGCTGCTACTGCGCAGTTGGAAGTTAAAATAAAATTTAAATGTGTTCGGTTGAAGAAATCAAGTAACGTGAATTCTAAAAATGAAAACTAACTTTAACGCGAAGTGTAAATATGCGAACGACTTCGGTAGACTAATTGGGAAATATAGGAAAAGGAAATGGAAGGGATATTTGGTTTAAAAGCGCAAAATAGCTTCCTCTTTAATCTTGTGTAGAAATATAGAAATATTTGATAAAGGCTGGTGTTGCTTCATATTTTCGAAGAATGTTAGCTTTCACGTTGGCTCATTTTAGCACGCAATAAAGACTCTACTACACCTTGCCGTCTTTGGATAGAATCACATTAAGCATTTTTACTATTGCTATTCGTGGGCACGTGGAAGCCATGCGTGACAAAAAGTACGTTTCCGACATTCCTTATCCTAGATTTTTAGAAATCGTAAAAAAATCGTGAAGATCGTAAATATAATGTCATAAAATCCGTACAGTTCTTCGACACGTTCATAATGTTTTACTTATCTTTTACAAAAAGTTCTCGCCTATATTTGAACGCATCCAAATATACCGTGAATTTATACAATCCATTCAACTGAAATAGAAAGTGAAAAGGGTGTAAGGATATGGAAATACGCATGGGGCTATACAGAAAGCATGGTGGACAGAGAGAGGGTAAGAAAAAAGAGGAAACGTGAGAAAAAGAATGCAGGGAGGGGGGGGGGGGGGGCGCGCGTTCAAACGAATGGGTAAACGACGAAGAAGCAAGGAGTTGAGGGCAAAACTTTACATAGTAGTTTATTTCACGATTCAAGCTGGACAAAATTACAAAGAGATTATGTACGGAATATTTTACCATTAACTTGCTATATGTATGCATGCTTCACTATATGTTACGAAATATTTGTCAAATATTTGCAAACTGTTGCAATATTTGCAATATGTTATCAAATATTTTGCAAACTTTAAAACTGTGTGTCAAGCAAATTCAAAATGCCAACCATAAATATTGGAATTGTTGTACTTACGGTAATCATTGTTGAAAGTGAATAAGACTTGGCGTATACAGGTAAATGTAGTTTCACAATCATCTTTGCAAAATTGAAGAATATTGCATGTCACGAAAGCGAAATAGCTGCCAAGTGAAAAGAAAAATCATCGTTGTCGATCGCTAACTGCTGAAAGTTTAAGCCTGGGTCAGTCTAGACTTGTGTTACCAGCCGCTGCTTACTAGTAGCTAGTAGTAGCATTAACAAGTCGCCAATGAAATGATATATACCTGCTCGTGAGACAAGTGACAATTTTTGTGTTCACATTATGCCATTTGACGATGTTTAGCTAGCGGCTGGTTAACTAGTAGTTGGTAAGCAGTCTAGTTTAACTCAGGCTTTAGGAACTTTTTAAACTTCGCAAGGTTTTGTAGCGTTTCTGTTCTGTGCTGAAAGTTATTCATCGAGGTTGGAAATAATATACATAATGGTCCATAAGGGAATAACCGATACTTCAACCTTGTTACGTTACAGACGTTTCGAAATAAGCAGAAGTGCGAAAAATATTTTTCACGTGGTCTGAAAGTTTCTCGAAGTTCTTAACCATTAAGACTAAGTTTACGCCGGAAATTCGATTGGTACGATCGTGCTGTCCGCGACGGCTTGCATTACTGCCTGGAGAACATTACTACAGCCACCTAAGGGCTTCTGATGCCATCGATACTCTCATAGTTCGTTCGCCGCGTAGTATGTAAAATGTCTCAGAAAATGTCACGATGAAGGTGCCAGGAGTTAGTGGCCGCGTGACTCACTAGGTTGACTAAGCAATATGACATGTGCTTTTATCTGGATTAGGCACCGACAATATGTACGGTTCGGGCCGTATCCATTTCAAATACTGAGAATGGTCCGCATCGATTCACGGACACCGAACCACTAGTACTTGGTGTTACCCAGTATAGTAATATTTTTGTTAAATGGAAATATATGTATTACTTATAGTTATATCCACAAGAACCCCTTTTCACATACGTGCATAGCAACCGATATTTGTAGCATGCATATTCCATAGTAGTGTGTGGTCTGTTCAGTGCTTCGTTAGCCGGATACCTCACAAAAGGAGGCAAAAGGAGATTACAATTCTTTATTCGATTTTTATTCCCAATTTATTTATACATATATGTACACATGTGTGACGTCATGCGCAATACGGCGTGACTACAATTACAAAGGTGTGCGCTAAGGATTAAAATCGGCTGAAACCTAAGTGATCCTCACTTAAGTTCTTTGGACTCCAGAAATGTAGAAGTTACCTTTGGTCCATTGGAGCTGCACCAGTTACATCGGTTGAAGAAAGTCGCTTTCTGTACGCATTTCCCCGATTACACGAGGTAGAATTCATTGGGCTACCGGGCATATTTTGGTCCTGATAGTGATTCCATTGGCGGTACTCACGACGGGTATGTAACGCTCCTGCAGGTGTTACCGAGGCTGCTGTTAGTGTCTATTGATATATATATATTATGCTATTGGTAGTCTGCGGCCTGCTACTGGTGGGCATTCTTTCACGGTTGTCTTGGCGGTCTGGTGTTGCTGTGACGTGGGTACTTGGTGTTGGCGTTAGCGTCTTCCCTTCAGTTTATTACGGTCCAGATCAGCGAATTGCTTGTACATTGCTGCCAGTGCCTCCTCTTGTTTCCGCTTTAGTTCGTGTATTTCCGCGTCCCGTTTTTCAGTTCGTTGGGGCACTTTCCGCAAAATACTTGGCCTTCTGGTTGTTTGAAGCGCCAGTTGCACATTACCGCCTTTTACTGTACCGCGGAAAAACTGCGTGGACGGTATAAGAATCAGGATCAGTGTCGGGAGCAGTAAGAAGAATCCCAGCCACATTTTATAGTAATTTTCGTTAGCCTGGTTTGTCAGATAAGAGTCGAATTTACAATACGATCGGCTTCTGCGATCTATGCCGGTCAAACGCCCACTTTTATAAGCGAAGATCGTGCCAACAGATTATTTTATTTTATGTCCATATATCCTTGTACCTTGCCGTTAAAAATGTAGTAAAACGATATGGGTGCTACTGTGCCATTGCAAGTTAAAATAAGGCTGAAATGTGTTCGGTTAAAGTGATCAAGCAACGTGAGTACTATCAATTAAAAAGGAGCTTTAACGTGAAGTGTAGGTATAGGAACCATTTTGGTAGACTAACTAGGTAATAGGAAACGGAAATGAGAGGAATATTTGGTTTAAAAACATAAAATACCTTCCGCTTCGGAATTTATCAAATATTTGATAAATTTGGTTGGTTCTATGTCATTTTTTCGAAAAATGTTATCTTTCTCGTTCACGCATTTTGGTGGATCATAAATACCCCACTACACTTGCCCCCTTTGCTTGAAATTACCATTTTTACCATTGCTATTCGTAGGCACGTGGAAACCATGAGTGACAAAAAGATGCTTCCGACACTCCTTATCCTACATTATTTGGATCGTAAATGTAATGTCATAAAACCCGCACACTGCCCTGACACGTTTCTAAAGTTTTACTTATCTTTCAAATGTGCGCGGTGGCCTTGGAGAGGGAGTATGGTAGACCGGGGACAGAGGGACAAAGGAGGAAAGAAATAATATGTATTTCTCCATGCCTTGGGTGAGAGACAGCGGGGGGGGGGGGGGGGCAAGCCGTCGAGGTCAGGACGATGGATAGTAGTCCATTTCACGATTATAGGATGGGCAAGATTAAAAAGACGCGCGCAATAGTCTTCTTTTAACACCCTTCAGTATATGTTAGAAATTATTTTGCGAAATGTAAAAACTGCAGGTCGGACAAATTCAAAATGGCGACCACAAATATTGGAAATACTGTTATTGATGGTAATCCTTGCTGAAAATAAATTTAAGTTCGCGTACACGTGTAAATATAGTTTCCTATCATTTTTGCAGAATTTAAGAATATTGAATTTCACGAAAGCAAAATGGCTGCCATTCACAAACACTTCTTTGTTGGTATTTTTGGAATTTATTCATTAATGTCATTATAAGTGTGCATGAAATTTGTAAGAAAAAATAACAACAAAAATGTAAAAGAAATCTGTTGGAATAGTGTATTACAAATTGTAAGACATATAAACGAATATAAGGACGGCACTGATGAATATACATACATATAGTACGATAAGGCTATTTTAGATTTATCCAATCAAAAGTTTTGCAATTTGGCAGTATATTTAGGTACACATGTTTGCACCTATTGCATTTCAAATAAATTAACGAAGTTCTTTATTACCTACGTAAAACGGACGACACTGGTAAATATTGCATGTAAGCAGAAGATTACATATTTGAGTTTTCTGTGAAATTCCGTTTCCATGGATTGAGCAAATCTTCCAGAATTTGATTGTTTAGGAAATCATAAAATGGTCGGTGCTGTGCGGTACTGTGTAAATATTTAAATAAAAACTGTTGCTGCACCCCGTTGTAGGCAATTTTTGGGCGTTCGAACCATCACGGAAATCCATAGCAATCGTACATCTAATTATACTATATATATATGGGAACCGAAGAAAACTTGCATGTAACGACTGAGAATGGTGTTACACGAAAAGTATTAGGTAAACTGAAAAGTAATGTTGTATTGCTCTTTTCGGCATCTAATGTAAAAACGCCACTTCTTTTCGCTTTACCTAATTTTCGAGTTACAGCAAAAAACAATCATGCTTTTAAAACTACATATCTGTGCGTATATGTATATCGAGCCGTGAAAACACGCATTTTATCTAACTAGACTCTCTTACTTCAATGTTATTTAAAAATGATTCATTGGCCTGTACAGTGGGAATTTTTAATGGAGTAGGCTACTTTCAGATCTTATCTAACGAAGTAAGAGATTTTTGTTCACTTCTGGGAGAGTGACTTTTTCTATTTTTGTCCAGTTAGAATTATCAAAGGAACCAATGCGCCACGGTTTGACCGTACACGCGCAACCACCATCCCTATCACCTTACCACCCTCTATTATTTTTCATTCCTCCTTTTCTTTATTCCTAGCGGCCGATTGTCCTGCTATGCAGGTACGGGGCAGTAATATTCTTTACGTATCACCTCGGCCGGTCAGCAAATCCTCGATATTACCGCTGCGCAGTATCTTCGGGAGGGAGCGCGAACGTCGTCGGAGGATGAGAGGAAAAAGGGATGGAAGGTGCGGCGCGCAAGGGCGTCCAAGAGGTGGAGGAGAAGAGAAGGTGAGGCCCGAAGGAGCGTGGAAGAAATAAAAGTCGGTAAGTGCCGCGTAAGAATCGTACTCGACGGTCTTCATAAGTCAGCGTAACGATGCCGGTCGAATGAGAAACAGGCTGAAGAGTGCGACCGACGCGAGAGATGGGAGAGAGGTAGGAGAATAAGAGGAACGCGAAGGGAGCAAAGGAGCAGAATAAGGTGGAGAAGAATAGGGAAGGAGTACGAGAGAAGAAATGAAAAGGGATATTGTGGAAAGAGAAAGACGAAGTGCGAAGAGTGTGGAAAGAAAGAGAAAGATTGGAGAAGAGAAAAAAAGTAGTGAAGAATGACAGGAAAATATGAGGGAGTGAGATGAAAATCTTTTTTGTCCACTGTCGTGCCTACTAAACTTGTCTTCCTTGTATGACAATACATTTTAAGATAAGTGGTAAACGAAGCTTCGCGTAGAAACGAATTCGAAGATTCTTTTCTCCTTCCTACGAGTGCCTGCTAATTTCCAAGGGATATAAATTGTATTATAGGTTTCTTCTTTATTCCTGCACTTGGATTGAACTCGGTAAACGTATACAGAATTATACCACGTCGGCATAAGTACACATCCCGAAATTTGTTTTACTTATCCTCATTTTCATTATAAATAAAATTCGGCTCCTCTAAGAAGAGTGTCGATTAGACTGTATTTTGGAAGTGTTAAATCGAATAATTCATCGTTCGAACTATACAGATATTAGTATGGCAATTGTCACCCAAGTTGTTACTTTTGGAATTATTGCAATGGGTTCCACCAGTTATGTTCCATGTTTGTTTATGGGTTCCACCATTTCGAGCCATCCAACTTCAAATATCTCCTAAACTAATGGGTTTTTTATATTAAAAAAAAACTATCAATAGGTTAACAGTTTTTTATACAGAATAGTGAGCTCGATTGACTGCAGTTATAAGACATATGTAAATCCATTTAACAAACTAAACTTGACATGCATATCTCCTCTATGCATAATCGTACGAAAAAAAGAGTTATGTGAAATTCTGTCCCCTTCGAAACCATTCAACTTTTGTTTTGAAATATTTTTCAATAAAATTATTATTTACCCTGAAATCGAAGTGGCCCCAGTTATGTGCCTCATCCTGTATTAACTTTCTGCTCTTTCTGGACTGTTCAGTCCCATTGCGCTAATAAGAAAGAAATCCTATATTAATTTCACCTAATTTTATACCTTTCATCTCGACGAGAAGAATGATAACCGATGGGACATTATGTATGTATCAAGATTAAAGTTACTTCTTTAGAGTTGTATCTATCAATTTCAAATTAAGTTTTTTAATTCGGCCAGTGAATAATCCAATGAAATAAATACAAGATACTCTCACCGATAAAATGAAAATAATCACGATATAATACTAGGTATTGAAAAGTATAATATTGCCAAGGGGAAAGATCTACTAATTGCAAGTGAAGGGAAAAAACCACGTTTAAAATCGTAATTTCATAATTACTGACGCGCAACGTCAATGTCTACATCAAATCATATTATACGCTCATTGCATTTACGCAATTTTCGGTTACCAGTTAAACGTTTACCAAAAAGAATCGAATTAATTTCCATAAAATCCTCACAATCAATATCACATATTTACTCATACAGCTCCAATAGCTATACAAACATCACCCACTGTGCACTCATTTCAGGGACGCCATTTTTGCTTCTCGCTTAAACTTTTACCAAAAACAATTGCAATTAATATCCTTGAAATCACAGCAATCAATATCAGAATTACGAAAGCGATTGTGTTATGCGCATCAAGGTCACAACCCTCGCACATCCCACTCCCCGTTTCACCCACGCGAAAAGTCAGACAGAACCCAACAAACGGCCAGAAAGTCTTTCTCAACGACGATCCTCCGGGCGCCGCGAGGCGCAAACAAAACTGGCGAATACATTTAAATGGTAATCAGCGATACTCTCGAATCGCAATGCAATCTCGAAACGTTTCGCTCGCTCCGCATGCATTTACACTCTCTCGCGCACCCACGTGCTCGTACACGTTTGCACACATTCATGCACACTTGCAGACGCGCACAGCATTTGTACACACAGGCACACACGCACATGACTGTCCTCATTCCTCGGGTGGAACGCACCAAAGGGCTACGACGAATCGATCCTATCCTTTCCCATGTACGAGAATCGAGAGGATCCGCTCTCTGGAAGTAAAGGAAAAATAAAGGAGGACCCCCGTCCAGCTCGAGAGTCGATCGTTGGAGGTTGCCGCTGGCGTGGAGCCCTGAAGTTTCCACCGCGGGCTCAAGTTGCTGAAGTAGCGCCGTAAATCGAGCGTCTTCTCGTTTCTTTTACCTTCTCTTCACTCCGCCCTTCTCCCTTTCTGTCCACCTCCTTTAGACCCCCCCAGCTCCCCAAGGCGTGTACGCCAGCTTCGCTTCTTCGTTACCGAGCGCCACTTATCCTATTGGCCATTTCCTGTGACACGCTGCTTTTGCCGATCGTGAGGTTGGTAGTATCGTTTAGACGGTACCAAAGATCGTCTTCTTCCTCTTCTTGTGCCTCTGTCGATTGGATTTCAGTTTGCGTCGGTGTCGCGACTTGTATCATTTAAGTTCAAGTCAGTGGATCCGCTACAGAACGAACAATGGAGCAGTATGGGAGAGTTTATTAGAAAATGAAGTTGAATATTTTTTTTTGAGTCGATGTTATTTAAAAAAATTGAACTTACGATGATTGTGAGGATCATAATATAAGTGCACCAAGCCTGCATGGGATTGCTTTCGTTCTTCTTTTATCTCAATTTCAGCTTACACCTGTAGCACCGCTTGTTTTACCTTTTGGCTTCCGATTTATTGGATTAGTTCTAAATGTGACCGGCTAATTTCGAGTTCAATCGTATTGTAATTCAATGTGATTAACGAACGGGCAGCTATCTGAAAGCAAAAAGAAGGACAATGAGCTAATAAATTTGGGACGAATAAACTCCTTCCATACTGTGGCGATTTTTTAACCACCTCCAATTAACTGTTTGCTAAAAAAAAAATATACTATAATATCTTGTAACTCAGCGGACGTCGCGCTTCGGCGGGAGAGCGCGCTGAGAGAGAGATAGAGAGAAAGAGAGAGAGAGAGAGAGAGAGAGAGAGGAGATGAAAGATGCCGTACAGGAAATGGGGTGGAACGAGCCTAGCGCCGATTAATCGATTTGCATTGGGAACGGATATATCCGTCGATCTCTCGAACGACCATTATCGCAAGGCCGGATATACCCACGGGCGGTCTAGTCAAGCTAGACGATTGGAATTTATGAAAACTTGTGGTTAACGTAAGCAATAGTTGGCTACACGAGCACTTGGCTAACAAATGCTTGTAAGATGAAAAACGAATATGAGTGAAAAGTTGATGTAATCTATTGCATAATGAAAGGGTGCCAGGTAATCGCAATGTGTGGACGGTGTTTTATGAGGCGGCATTTCACAAGAAGGTAAAGGCAATTAGTTTCGACAGGTGAAATGGAATTATTTAATCAACAGTAAATAATTATATATGATTTTGTATGTGATTAAAACTGTGATTATTAACCCTTTTCGATACTGGGTGCAGTTCCAATGGATAAGGATACTATTTTAATGCCCTCCAGATATAGTTTATTTCTTTTTGGTTTTATTACGTTTATTTTTCATTTTTATTAGAAACAGGGAACGTTTTTATGTTTTTGTAATTTCTTCGATTTACCTGTGTACTAATCCTTTGAAAAAATAGTTATGGACCGTAAAGTGTGAATATTGTTAATGTTAATTCAGTTTGTTAGATTTACTGTTCTAAGAATAGTGTAGGAAAGAAAGTGCTTATGAGAAATTTAATGTAAGGTAGTGCACCAAGAAGCTTACAGCATAAACAAAATCACCCAGGCAGTTAAGAATAATAAAACTTGTCTGTAATACTACGACCTTTTGATAAAAGCACAATAATTTTTACTTTTTAAATTTTAAAATAGAATGGTCGTATAGAAGGAACGCTCTGTACAGGACAGGAAGGAAAAGGTTTCAACTGTGTAAGCTAAACGACTATTGGACTACGTGCTACGAAGCAAGAAACGTAACGAATAAAACAATCGACCCAAGAATAAAGTGGCGACTAAGAAAGGGCTTGGAATCGAGGCAGCAAACCATTCTACTAAATCGCAACAGATAAAACACGGGAAAAACCGTAAGGCAACAAAAACAAACGAAGTGACGGACAAAGTAGCGAGTAAGAAAGACACCTTCAAGATACGAACGTCGTCCTTCGTCCACTTCGCGTTTTTTTCGCGTGTTTGTTTTTTTACATTTCAACGAATCGAACGATCTATCAACCAGCCGCCAAACAGATGTTCAGTACACAAACACAGAGTCGCGAATAAAGAATGCAAGTGGTACCGATCAGCGTCCAAGTTTTACTTAACTTGCTACTATGGTTTCGAAGGAGAAGTTTGCGAAAACAATAAGTAAAGGGAAACGTGGAGCAGTCCACATAGTGAAGTGAAGAAAAAGAGAGAAGTAGTAAAGAAATGTAATGGTAAATTTATAGTATAGAGGTAGAATAAGTATGTTTCAGGCTACGAGTGCGCACTTTAGAAGACAAGGGCATTCTTTAGAAGAGCGGTGTAAAAAATAGAAGAGTGTATTAAAACACTTTCTTTGGATTCTCATAATAACATAACTTATTCCGCAGCCGTGCGTGGTAATAATTATGAAAATGCGTTAGATGTAATTTCTGATTCCAGCTCTTCTGTCATCATCACTCAGATGTTAAACTTTATATTTTTACAACATTCAGATCTTCGGTTAATTTCGACTCAAGAGTATAAACATCAGATTTAGGATGCTAATCCCTATGCTCATTTTGGTTCTACATTAACTTATTATTTATTACCATTCTCTTGACACATTTATTTTTTCATTTAACTACTTACTTGAAAAGTCCTTTAACTATTCTTCCATTTAAACACTCCAAAAAGCAACCCATCCATTCAAACAGAAATGAATCTCGGTAATCTATGGAACCTACAATTCTTTCTCGTGTAATTACATCGTTTTACATTCACAGATGCATAATAAAGTCGTTTTAACGGCTAAAAACTTTGTATTACTTCTGAAGTCTTTTTGGTTCGAAAAGGGTTAAAAGTTAAGGGTTGAAGTCGGTCAGAAATCTACGAGTGGAATTTCGTGGCGTAACGACCACGACGTTGGCATCTATTGCGCGGCAAGGAGCGTCGGCGTCGGCGTCGTCGGCAGCGTCTATATAAGTCAAGTTGTAACTCAATGCTCTCCCGACCTACCGACCGTGAACCAACTGCCGCCACACTCCGTGCATCTCCGACGCATATATCCTCTCGAGCATCCACTCTCTGCCCTCCTCTCGCTCACGGTCGATACCCTTCTTAGCTGACGCCTTGGGAGGACAAGAGCTTAATGCATCGGAAAGTGGATGCGAATCTGGATTGATTGCGAAGAATTCTTCAGAATGCTTGGAGCGAAGTCAGGCTTTTAGATTTTTTCTTGATAAAAGAAAACTGTAATTTTGAGGAGAACTCTGTCATGCGTCGACTACCAGGCAGATTTTCCAATTTTTACCCTAATCGTAGATTTTTCATAATTATAGGCAGAAAGCTATGTTCACTCCTACGATTTCTATATACCCTGTAAGATTTTCGTCTACGTAGGCATACCATTACTTATAGGAACTTATTATTCTTTATTAATTGTGGTAATCCTTAAGAAGGGAAAGTTCCGAAATTACTTACTTCGGTGAATGACTTACTGAAAACTCATCAAGAAATCTGGAAAAATCACGAGTTTGACACCCGACTGACATTCCAAAAATCTTTAAACACCAGTCTTACTCCTATTCCCAAGAACAACCATACGAAAAAAACCATTAAAGGCTCGTGATACACATCGAAATTTCTCATTTGCCTTTTACTCCCTACCCCTTTCTCCAGACATCTCAAATACCGAGCGCGTACGCGTACAAATTGCCTTTCGTCTCGCTTATCTTCCCACCCCTCTCACCTTTCACGTCCCTCATGCCCATATTTAATTAGAATTAATGCTCAAGCCGCGTGAAAATTAGCATCGTATCCCGAGGTAAGGCTTGGACTCTATTCGCTTCTCCTTCTCCCTTGCGGCTTGCTTCATGCTATCCAACTCCTCTTCGTTCCCCAACACTTTCTTGCGTCACTACCGGAAATAGCAGGGTCCCGCAAGGTGCGAAATGCGAAGTTCTCTACGCTGGCGTTATGAGTCCGTACGAGCAGAATGAGCCCCGTCCTGAAGGAGCAGGTGAGCGTGAGTGAAATTCTTATCTCTGGACATCGTCGTGGGGCTAGACGGTGGCAAGTAGTCAGTATTCTGGCCGGTAGCAGTCGAGCATAAATTTATTTTCGCGAGCGAGAACGAGGAGTTGATTCGACTTGATCGGTTTCGTGGTAGCGGGGATAAGGTTGAAGGGTTCGTAGATTTTGCGAAATGGATGGGGCTCGCGTGCTGATTGTATCTTTGATGGGAGGTGCAGGTAGCAAGGAGACACGAGGGAGGGTTGGTTGAGAATTTACTTTATTGTAGTAGAACAGAAACATTGACACGGGTACCAACCCGAACGTTTATAAAGTCCAGTTTGGTGACACAAAGAATTTTCATTGTGAGCAGATAAATTTGTCAGTGCTTTCAATAAAGCATTACCCTGCAACGCGATAGATTATATTATTGCACATTTTAAACGCTCCAAGCTCATACATTTTTTTACTGAAACGTGACAAGAATTTACTTCACACTTCAACCGCTTCAAATCTACAAACCAAGTATAGAAAAGCAGTATAGAGTTCATTCGGATGATGACCCTAACGTCGTTTCAAACAAATCTTTACTTTTAAAACTGACAATGAGATTACAATCGCAAACCATACTGAATTTCTTAACCTTGAACGACAACTCTATACTATGTCACTCGCTAAAAATCCAGAGAGTCACTCTAAAGCAAACAAAAACCTAGCGTCTACATGAGCATTCGAACTACCTTGTGACATTTGGCACTTGCTCTTAACCCATTTACCTGTGGCACAACAACATCTTATCCCACATCTCAATTACTCCGACCCCACTGGCCCACTCTAGAAAAACCTCTAGCCTATATCCACAGGAACTCCAACCTCCTTCCCCAAAAGCCACAGTCGAGGCATCGGGCAGGCATCGTCGCATCCGCTTCCGCAACCGATGCGACCATCGTCAATTGTCCCGCTTGAAAGTGGCACGATCCGCACCCCTCCTCCTCACGTCCTCCTCTCGCCGATCTAATTATCGGCCGACAATGTCTCTAACCGGTACGTACCGGATCCACCGGCCGTGTACCGGGTGACAATCACGTTTCTATTATCGGGCCAGGCCCCGATATCTCTCTCCCTTGTTCTGCCTTGGCTCGTCCGCCTCCACCACCCTCACCTTCCGCGCGCGTTCTCTTGCCTCTTGTGCATCGCACGCGCGCGCGCGCAAGCCAATCACGGCGCTAGACCGTTCCCGTACCGGAAACCGGAAGCGAAGGAATCTCCAGCAAGGGTGTACGCGAATACGTGCACGCTTCGAGCACGTGGGTGTTCGTCGTAGTTGGAGTACGTGATGGTAAAGCGTAACGTGGATGCTTGTACGAGTGAACGCTCTCCTCTCTCTCTTTCTCTCTCTCTTTCTCTCTCTCTCTCTCTCTCTTTCTTTCTCCGTCTCCCTGCCTGTCTCTTGCGTACTCCAATGTGTGTGGGTCGGTGTGCACGGCACACATGTGTTTAGTACCAGTAGGGTTCTAATCTACGTCGGCCAAGTGCGCGCGCGCGCACCTGCGCTTCTGCCCACGGGTACTCAGGGGCGGCCGGAGTGGGGCGGAGGTGGAGGCGGAGGAGTGGGAGGATATTGAGAGCGAGTCGAGCGTCGCGCTGGACATAATTTCCGCCCGACGAGATCGGAATTGCTAATGACGTCACTACCGCCTCCTCCGCATCATTCAACGTTGCGAGAGCCACGACGTCGTCGACGAGTCTCTCCTCTCGCGCGGGTTACCGGCGCGCGATCGAGAGTCACGGAGAGGGGCCACACGTCGTCGCCTAGACGAACGTTGATTTCTGAAAGTGTTGGTGGCATGGTCTGCGAGCAGGGGTGGTAGAGGATTAGGAGGTGGCTATCGATGGTTAGTAGTCGATAATGGTCCTGAGAGGGATCTTAATTGCAGGCGTAAATTGCGCTTGAATCTTTTGCAGGAGGGCGAGAGGATGAGAGATTAAGAAAGAAGGGAAAATAAGAGGATGTATTTTTAACACTTCAATGCTTATGAGGTATGAGAAAAATAAGGAAAAATAATTGAGAATTGTTAAAATTGCATTCAATAGTGACGTGAACTTGAACACTGTAAGCTTTCTGCTCATGCATGATTTATCTGTACAGGTTGGTTTTTACAGTGCACGTTTTGAAGTGTTTCTCAAAAACAGATTTTTTAGTAGAAACAGGAATGACGGAAACAAGTGAAGAGCTGAAAGAGAACATTATTTTACATAAGCTCATAATATAAAATAACAGATTTCTACGAGTCTCAATATTTTGCACTCTTCTAGAAGTAACAAGGCATGATACAAATATCAATACATAAACGTTATATCAAAAATGAAGAACCATAATCCAACGAAGAGACTGTAAAGGTAGGCATACGAAAGTAAATAGTATAAAAGTAGTAGTGATAGAACAACACTTTTCCATACTCTAATGCATTAATGTGCAGGATAATTCAAAAGACACGTAAAGACTTCCCAGAACGGACCGAATAAAGGAATCGCACGTTACATTGACGAATAATTTTTTGAATTCTCTTGTTCGTAAAAAGAGCTCCAACCACCAGAGTCCTCCCGGGAGTTTTCGAATCCTCACCTCGTCGAGAGAGTGAGTCAAATTTTATATCATTCCCCCCGCGGTCATTGTCAGACGATATAACGCGGGCTTGACGTGCGCGCTCCGGTGCGGCGCGTCGTTCCATTAAAGAAGGAGGACGACGAGTACTCGCGCGCGCAAAACAGAGAAAGGGGCAGAAGAAGGGAAAGGGAAAAGGGACGAGGATAAAAAAAAAAATGAGAACGAGAGAAAGAGCGAGAACTGTCGGTCCGTGGAAGCTGTCGACTGGACCGATACGTATCCTCGACGACGTGCGACGAGCGTGTGCGTTTCTTCGCGAATTTCAATCGGCCCTGTCGAGGCTGGCAGTCTTTCTCATTAGCGTCACACACGCCGATGAGGTTTTTCATTAGTCCTCGCGATGCATTCCATTTGGACAGGCACCGCGACGCAACGCGACGAGGGTCGTAGCATGAGGTGGAGAGAGAGAGTGGAGAATGAAGGGGTGGGAGACGGTTCGCGCGTGAGGAGGTGGAGGTGGTGGTGGAAGAGGGATGGAAAAAGGGGTCGGGAGACATTTTTAATTACTAGCCGGAGGTACCCGTGGGTTCTCCACCTCCACCCCCTCCACACCACCCTACATTTAGCTACCTACCTAACTACCTATCTTCCTACCCTGCCATCACCTGCCAAATATTTCCGACGTGTCATTGGACGTATTCGCCGCCCCACCTCCCACCTCCATTTCTCTGTCCTTCCTTCAATCTTCCCTCTTCTCGAATCCGCGGCGACGTGCCCAACGAATTAGTACTTTAATTTTTCTGCGCGCTGTGGAATTTGCAAAAAATTCCTTTCGGGGATGAGTTTCACGAGCTGGAAGAAAATCTGCAAAGGGACGCCTGATCCTTACGTGCAAAACTTTCTTAGTTAAAAGCTTCTCCTGATTTGACAGTACTTCAACCTTTTTAGCATCTCGATGGAAGTCACGTGGTACGAACTGTACAGAAGGAAAATACTAATTTTGTCGGTTGCGCGTGCTTTTGGACGTGCAGAATTTATAGGCAGTGTCGTGGGAGGAATTTTCGAATTCTTCTAAATTACACCGCTCCAACCAGAGGTCCTCTGCACGATTAACTGGAATAATCTTCATAAGTGTGCAATTAATCGCTCCCTTCAGCAGAATTTTGCATGTCTCGCATATTTCTTCTTGATTGCCAGTTTTCAAAGTGACTTCAGGAATTGTTATTTTTTTGCGAAAACGAGATTCCACGCCCTTTTAAATTGAAATATTAGAATTCTTAGCTGTTTTTGGCTGTCATGGATGAAAGCTTATCCCCTGCGATTTTCCTTAATAAATGGAATATGAAACTTGTGATCATTGGCACTAATTCTTAGAGTCTTTATACAACAGACTATTACTAGTAACAAACTTGTTGTAAAACAAATGAGTACTCGCACACTCTGCTAGAAACACACAAACTCAGATTGAGTGTAATAACTAATGACAATTTTGAAGGCGATGTCAAAAATGTCAGAGCATGTATTGAATATATAAATTCCTTCTTTTAATAATTTATATGCTATCACCTGTAGAGAAAATTTACTCTGTTATAAGTTTACACTATTCCTTGAAATATAAGGAATCATTGCAATCCTAAAAAAAATAACCCTTGTTTCAATTGGGACTCATTTACAATCGTCAGAATCTTCTGATTACCTTACATTCCATGCCGCCTTAAATGTACAATGCGGGCTGTCACAGACGAAAAAACAAATAATTTCAATATATCCACGTCTGCTGATGATAGGGCCATCGAATAGTCAAGCCCTTACGCACATCTCCACTACCTCCTCCCACCCTTGGGACGGAGAAAGACAAAGGAAGGATAACGTATGTGACATCTACGACACGACATTAATATTTGAAAACCTCCCTTGTGCCTGACTGCTCCACCTCCTCCTCTTCTAAAGCTACCTCCTCCGTTCGATGCCGAGTGACACCTCTCGTACGAGCGGAGGCACTTGGCGATTATTTATTTATAGGCAAATGAAGTAGAGGCTCCCGTTAATTGATGGGCTCTCAGTGGCCGCCACGTCGAGGGATGACGTCTATCATTTTAATTTACCGCGTCGTTATTAAATCGCCCTCCTCATCCTCCTTTTCCACTTCTACCTCACTCTTTCCCTCTCCTGGTGCGAGGAAACGCGCGTGCGTCAGACCACGCTGCGAGGCAGGCGGGAGGAGAAAGAGGAAGGAGGTGGTGGAGAGTTGAAAAGCTTTTTCACCCCCTCATTCGACGATTTTAAATGGGTCCACGTCGTATCATTGACAGCTCGTTGATTTTCCTTCTTTGCTCACAGACTGCCCTCCAGCGTTTTCCTCGATTAGATGATTAGACGAGGAAGATAGTCCAGGTAGATAACAATTAGATTTAAATGGCCGAAGTGTTCATTTTGCAAAATACAAACTTCCGTAGAGCAATATAAAAAGAGTTTTGTAGAAATATTTTGCGGAAGTTGTTTCGTTACACGGATAGAAATGGTATGAACGAGGCTGTGCGTATTTGTAACTTTGTTTAGGATGGTGTCTCACTACTGAGCTAAAAAACAACGTTTTGCGTAATGCCCCGCTGGGAATTTTTTAACGGGGGCAAGAATATATCGCAAATCGACTTATTAATATGTTAAAGTACAATATATGCTACTTCCTACATTATTACTACAATTGAGCATTTAATCTTACTAGCGGCATTTGCTAATCTCCCTCTTTATTATTAAAGACAGAAACAATTTACTGTTATCCGACTTACGCCACAAAGACAGGTGAACAGACTTGAAAAATCATTTTACTCAGTATTTTGCATTTTGCACCAATATCATCGATTCTTAGACACTTTTTTTTAAAAATGACGAATTTGGAACTTCATACTTCTCCTACTCTCTTCTCTAGTACTGTTAACTTCCTTTTACTTTCGAAGTTCTCAATGAATTCATTCTTTGATTATATTTCACTTGCATCCTCTTTTAGTTTTACTTCACCTTCTAGCACTTCTCGAAAAAATTTCACGCGTCCTCGTTTTCCGCAGTAGCCCCTACGAGCCAAGGGCGCGTCCAGGTCGTTTTAATTAGTTTTTAATTTGTTTCATAATGGCGAGGCGTGCCTTCATAATTCGAGGCATTTTTACGGCCAGCGCGGAACATTTCCGCACACGTACGAAACGCGGTGCCGCGCGTTTAAGCCGCGTTGTGTTCCGCTGCAACGAAAGCTGCGAATAGGCGCACCACTTTTCTGCGGGGTGCCCAAGGGGCGTGTATATCACCTGGAACTTTGTGCACGAGTCGGGGAGCAACGTGGAAATTAGTCTCCTTTTAAAAACGCGCCGCACTTACTTACCCCTTTTTTCTCACCAGCAGAGGAGAAGGATGAAAAAGCATCGCGCGCCGTGCTCCAATTAAATTCATCGTCGTTACTTTCGTGGAATGTGGACAACGTGGAAGACGTTGATGATTGAATGAAACGATCGAAGAGTTCTTGAGGATAATTTCACAATTTCTAGCGTGCGGTGAATTCGTCGTTTCTTTATTTCTTGGTTTATTCGTGCAATTATTATCTTTACCTGATTCAGTATCCACTGGATTTGCGTCCATATAATTATTTATTAAATCATAGTCGTCTGCGCGACTCCTAAGAATGATCAAGTAAGGATTATCGTAGTAACTTCCTTGGACCTAACTTTTGCCAACGTGTGTTTCGTATAAAATCGCACAGATGGAGATATTGTATTTACTACTAATAGATATTATTAGGTAAACCGAAAAGGAATGTTGTTTTTAGTCATGACCGCAAAGCTGGATTTATAAACTTTCGCTACCGTATCGTCACCGTTGCTGTTCGCAATTGCCATTATCGCTCGCAAGTTAAAGAATACAATTACTATGTATATGCTTATAAAGTGTCGTTGTCGTCGCCATTGGTCGTTGCTACGAAGCACCCACGAACGACCATCGTTCAAAGTTAACCAACTTTTATTGTTTGCTGTTGCCGTTCGGCCGACGTCAAAGTCAGGGATGGTCTGCGATACCCCCACCATGGAAAAATCTTCCCTCTCTACTAGTAACTTCTCCTCTAGCAGCTATCCGCATGAGGAGAATCCGTGCCCCGGTAGCCACTCACAACTCTAGCGGCGGTAGTGGTAGATAATGTGACGTCACGTAACGATGGTAGAGGGGGAAGTTGCAAGTCTTAACAGACCATCCCTGGTCAAAGTATCAACCAATAGTACGATAGAACATTTTCATTGTTTTGTTTTGAGAACGAGTCGCGTCTAACTTGAAACAGTGCGTACCTATTCCGTTGTAATTTCTGTATGAAGAGAAATTCTGATAGTTACAAAATTAGAAAACACTATCTCCTTACGTTCAATTTACGATATATTTATTGATATATCGCTCGCAAAGCGAGTTGCATATACAGGGTGTCCCAGAATTTCCGAATAAACTCGCGTGGGGGACGTTGGGCTGCTTAAAACAAACAAAAAAGCCCTTGTGCGAGCACCAACCGCGAATTTGCGCCAATCGCAGAAAGACTTCACTTCGTGGGTGTGCGCGAAGGACGAGTATTCAGCTACCTGGAGGGGGTTGGCTCTGCCCGACGATTTGGTACCGAAAAGAAATGACACATAAAGAAAACGTAACTTTTCCCTTTACCTAAGATATTATGAAATATATGCTTAAAGTGAGGGCGTATCACATGGTCGTAATCACAACTTAAATATTTTACGAGTAAGTTAGATACTCAAGTTTTAAGATAGTGTACATTACAATACGCGCCAGGTGTGAGGGGGTTAAAAGGACTACATCTTACTGATACTTGTGTATCAGCGAATATCCCGTGATATTAATAGATCCAATTCACAAATCTCGGAGATAACGAGGATCACTCGATAGATAAATCATCGGTAGAAAGGTCTTGGAGATAGTCCCCTATCTCTAGTAAGATGCTGCCGATACGGCTGAGGAAAGATCGACGCAGCCGAGCAAGTCCCATAAAATCCAGCCGGTAGTATAATCAAAGTTGTCTCGCCGAGCGGAAGTTAGCCTCCCACGACGATGGAGGTGGAAGAAGGTGAAGTGAGGAGGTGAAAGGAGGAAGGAGGAGAGTTGCTGGACGTCGTCGTGGTCGTTCACGGGTTTCACGTGGAATAGAAGGAGGAGAAAGAGGAGGAGGTGGCATAGTAGGTGAAGGAGGTGGAAAAGGTGGAGGAAGAGGAAGAGGTCGAGCGAGGAGTCGTCCTACGGTGACGAGCTCCTCCAACAGAGGAGAAGGTGGTGGAGGCAGAACGAAGGTGACGGGGGTCGCTCGAAGGAGGTTGAGGAGGTGGTGGAGGTGGGGGAGCTAGTGCAGGAGAGGAAGAGGTGGAGCGCACGAAGGGCCTGGAAGGATGGAGAACGCTCTTCGTCGGCGAGTAAGCGCAGGATTTATGGTAGCGTCGCGACGTCCGTCTTCAGTCGCCGTGACGCCCTTCCACCTACCGCGCCACTCGAAAAGTCCGAGAAGTGTATTTGTGTGCGTCTGTGTGTGCATGCGTGAGAGAGGAGAGCGCCACGGGAAGCCACGTAGACGTACTCCTCTCGTCCATATCACCCCTTCCTTTTCCTCCTCCACCTCCTTCTCCACCTCCTTCTCCACCTCCCTTTTCACTCGTCCCTCCTCTCGGCCCGATAAGGGCGACGTGTTCTCCAGGAGTATGCAAACGATCCTTTGTCGTCTTTATTTGCGAGCTTCCCGCAGGCCAGGTAACTTGACCCCCGGAGGGGTGGTCGCTCGAGGAGTCGATCTCTCGACGGGGTCGAAATTTATAAGGATGCCTCGATCGGGAGTCGATCTTGGAAGAGCCGAGGTGTTTGTAATCGTAAGGTAATTTATGTAACGCAGATATTTGTAGAGGTAATTGAATGGTGTGTTAATTTCGACGTGCTTTTAATTTGTAATCGTAAAATAACTAGATTGTATATTGATTTTGGTTAGATTTAAATTTCCAATGATAATTCTGTGCGAGGCTGAGGTCTGTGAGATTGAGAACAAGGGTCGGTAATATGTAATAACGATTCCAATTACAGTTCTGTCGTAAGAGTCTTTCAAAAAAATTCTTAACACCTTCCAGCTTCAAAGGCGAGCATTTCTCCGTAAAATTTATTTCATCTTCTTTGTTGTAATGCCTTCGACCAATTTCGTGTTGGAGAATCCATCGACGGGTCTCTTCATGTTCACGTAACCGACACTCGAGTTGTGAATAGAAACGGCACGGAGGCAGCAAATTACATGTCGTAGGCAGAAGAGTGTGGTACGCAGAAGATAAGGGACTCTGCCCTCCTCGTGCCTTCAGCATGATTTTTACGATTGCGTGAGCTTCGACGAACTTTGCTTTCTCTACTCGCCGTTTTCGTTTCTCGAAGTATCTGCCACTGTGCGAGCATCGTGACGAATGGCTAACGAAGCGGCAGTAACTTTGCGAAAGGGACGGCCACATAATTCGTACGAACAAAAGGAAACGCGGTGTGCGTATAGTTGCTGCTTATCCACAATTGGCTGTTCGTTAAAATAGAAACGTCGCCTCCGCGATTGGATGATAATAGAATGGGATTTTTGGTTGGTGTCTGTCGCAAATTCTTTGTGGTAGCATTGCTACGTGTCTTCGGACGATACGAGGATGTTACATAAACTAGGAGGTTAAGGAGACTTGAGCTTGCTTCACAGTAGACAATGGTAGACGAGACAAAAGAATGATGACAATACAATGAAATTGTTACTTGGTACTCTTCTAAAGTTTTTATGGTAGAACTAGAGACTACTGTGCTTTGTAATATTGATAGGTGGATGGTTCGTAAAGAAGGCTGTGAATGAGACTGCAGATTACCTCACGGTGTATGACGTTCATGATCCGATTGGATAATTGAATGCGGGAGAAATTAACGTCTCCTTTAGATGTGCTCCTACTAACTAGAAAATTCAATGTTTAGCGTATCACATTTTTTATTATTTTACGATGAGTCTGATTAATACAAACAATACGTAAGATACAAATAGCACAATGCACCGAAATAATAACAAAATAGTACAAATGAATGAACCGAAAATGATGACTAATTGTTAACTAGAATTCATAAATTTATTATTATTCATTGAATGACTGAATTTAATTTTGTATACTGACAAATCAATTAATGAATTCCTTTTACCAGTATCGTGAGTATCCAACTTCCAATGCATGGCACTTTGGTTTCACAAATAATTTTTGTCGAAACAATCCAAACAAAGAAAGCAAGTACAGGTTGATGACCCCAACCATCTAGCCTTTTTGCGCGATTTTACACGTGAACCTACGTCCTTGGACGAGGAAGGAGAATAAAGATCCCTCTCTCTCTCTCTCCTCATCCCTCTCTCCTTCCATTCCACCCCCTCACAACCCCTTTGCACCCTCTCGGAAACCGTATCAGTATGCGAGCTACGATTCGGCCACATCTCGCGCTCATCCCTGGACTTATTGCGGCTTAGCCTTCGTCCTCCTACTCCACCACTACCTCCACCTTCTCTTTCCACACTCCGTCCCTCCGATCCCACTACCTTCTCTCGTCGACGGAATCGTCGCGTTCGCCAGCAGTTTGAGGTTCCGGACCCAAGGGTGTACCCAATCTGGTCCCTGGGTCCTTCAGGGCCCAGATACCTGGTCTCCTAATTCGCAAAAGTTCAGCACGAGCTTTTCAGCGTCGAATCCCTGTGAGAGAAGAGTGGTGAGGAGGAAAGATGAGAGTAGGAGAGGGAACTACGGCGCACATGACCGGCTCGCACGCCCAAAGCCCCTAAATTGTTTCCATCATAAGTCCAGATACTGGCGGAGCGTGTGGGCGCGTATGTTTGTGCGTATGAGGAGTCGAGAGACGAGAGGATAACCTTCTGCAGGAGGTGAGGGAGGTGGAGGAGGATCGTGTAGGTAAGCTCAAGCCTCCCCGGCGCGTCGCGGAAGGTGGGCATGAAATACGCGAGCCACTCGTGCCATTAACCTCCGATGATAAGCTCGTAGAGGGAGTGATGGAAAAGGATGGAAGGGTCTGAAGGTGAATTCCTTTTCTTTTCTGCGACGTGCGAATACGTCGCTTTCGTTTTGTTGTGGCTCTCATGTGTTTTTGTCATCCTCTTTTGATCGACTGCTAGGTATGGCAAATTTATTTAGGGCCATAGTTTAGTTTTGTGCCCGTCCAAAATTTAGAAGACCTAAGACAGTCTTCGTTGAGCTGCGGAGCTTTACAGAATTGCAGAAGAGAAGCAATGGTTCATGAAAAATTGTTTGAGTAATTAATGAAATGGACGATGTAGTTCTTATTAAAGTGCATTGTGTGTTTCTATGTTTTGAAGACGAATCATAGTACAGTCAGTAACTAAGAAGGTCCATGCGATTTATTTATTTATCTGCACTTATTCGAAGTGCAATCGTTTTTTTAGCTACCGAATAATATTTAACAATGTGACGTTTTGTGAAAAAGACAATTATAATGAAAAAACATTAAAATAACGTTTAACAATTTAATTATTAAAATCTATAATGTCAAATATTGAATCTTAGCCTTTCAAATGTCTCAAGTATAGAAAATAAATCGTTCTCAAGGGCGTTGAACAGACAGCATCGCAAATACTAATCTATAAAAATATAGGCTATTACTTCGAACAATTTCCAACTCATTATATGGTACATTAACTATTGATAGGAGGTACATCACAACAGCACCGTGAAGTTGGCACAGCTAACCACCTAATGATTCCACATCGAAGATTTATCGCGCTTATCGATGATTTATTTATCGCAAATGAAGAGCCCACAAATGCTGGAAAGACATTGATCACGTAGATAACGTCAGACCACACGCACGTATCAATTATGGATTACTCATGAGACCAGGACCATTTGTCTTCGTTCCCTTTTCACTCGTTACCCAACTAGTCCATTACAATCTTACAGATTGCTCTCTTCGCCGTCCGATGGACAAGTTTCTTTCGTAAGAATCATCCACTCTGGCCATCTTCTTTAAAATAATAAACAAATATTAATCTTCACTTCGTAACTCTAAGCCAATTCAACAAAATAAGCAACAGTAACGAGGAAATGATCGGCACGATGAAAGAATCAAGGAAGAGAAATGAAACCAACTCGAGTCCCTGTCCAGGAGTTTTACCACGATGATGATTCATGCCGATAATTATCGATTAGCCGGGGAGCCATTATTTTCATCGATCTTTCGTCGTGAGCTCGCTTTCAAGCACATGAGAGGATCACTCCTGGATCGTTGGAAAGATCAACGATCTTGTGGAGACGTGCTTGTACGATCTTGGCTACCGGATCCATAACTCTCTGGCTCGCAACTGGGACCAAGAGAACTTTTATTCGCTCCGCGGCTCCTGACGCAAGATTATTGAAGTGCCGGTTGGTGGTCTCCGTTATGGTGGCACCATCGACGCATGAGGAAGGAATGCGTGGTTGTTAGTGCAAACGTTTCGTACAATGAGGTCAATGACCTGCCGATGGGAGGCGTCTAAACACGAGGAAGTTCTTGTAAGATAAATATTAAGTGGAGGAGTAGGTTTCTCCATTTCATTAGTTTATTTATAAAAAAATGTGTTACTTAAAAGAATAATAGATTAATCCATCACAATCAACCTACTCTACTATTGGCCCATTTAAAAATGGTATTGTATATGTAATCTAAAATAATAGAGAAATTTAAGTTCGCATATTTTTGAAAAAATTCGAGACTTTAATTATTTTCGGTGTCCCGTTCAAAGGCAAAGTTAATAAAAATTCTTCACGTCATAAAAAAAAAACTGCGCGAAAAGAATCGAAAAGGAAACATTTTAACAAATAATTTAACAGTATTCTCTGTTTAAACCATTAAAAAGTAGCTTTAACACACTCGCGCACGTATTAATATTCGGAGGATATAATCCTCTCTCTTCTTAAATGATTCATCTCCGTACCAATACCGATCATACTTAAAATATCCAAATTACCATACAGCGAAAAAACATTCAATCAATATCTAACACACAAAATCCAGCAAATTGTCAAAATGCTTATGTATTTCAATAACGTCGTCCCTCACGAGGACATTTAACATTCGACCTTTTTCAGTCCCCAAACCCACCCTCACAACGCACCCCTAACAGACATCGTTGGCAACATGGAAAATTATCCTAAGTACTCGTCCCCAAATGGAATCGCAATGCACCTGCTGCTCCTGACGTTACAACGTTGCCGTCAAAGTGTCGCAATGCGGTACGGGAGGATCTCATACGTGTTTTATGGGCGTCGCCGTGTAAACTCGTATCGGTATAACCGTGCGTCCTGAGGAGGTGGGGTGGTAGCGGTTGCTGGAGGGGCTTGAGCGCGTGGAAACGCCCGTAGAGAAAATGGAACGGCGTGCTGGAAGAGAAGAGAATAGAGAAACAGAATGGATCGCACGAAGAGAGGAGGTGAAGGAGGTGGAGGTCGAGAAGAAGAACGGAGAAAGAGATGGAGAGGGAGATAGGCAACGGGACGGGATGATAGCGAGGTCTGATTACGTATTTACTAGGTACGGAGAGAGGCAGGCCAGGGGCGGAAGAGAAAATTCGCTCGGTTCCGCGGCGGGCCCTACGCGCGCGCGACTCTTTGAATTATGCATGGACACGGCTTGCCTACAACGTGTATTGTTTGCGGTACCTACGCGATTCCGATTCTAGGCGAGGGCCGACGCGCTCCCGTACGTATGACACCCCCTCGTGAGCGACGACCGACGGGGGTTAAGATACGGTATCTCGTGGCCCGGCGCGACGTACGTCGCGATTCACGATGATCTCTCCCTCTGTGAGGGGTGCGAGGAGGATAAGGATGGTGGCATGGAACCGCAAGAAAGAAGTTTCATATTCTTTTGCTTCATTTCACTCTGTAAAAGGAACGAGACTTTCTTCATTGGGCTTAGAATGAGGATGGATTATTTTTGTGGGGTAAAAGGGTCTACGTAACATATGACGTAAGAGGGTCAAATGAAATTAAAGATCAAATTCACGATTGAGTTTTTTGGAGGATGACTTGTGTCGTCGTTAAGTGTTTTGTGAAGATGAATTTTGCATGTAGCGTGCAGGAATCAACGCATGGCAGGTATAGCGGGTGATATGAGAATGTGAAGTAAAATTAAATCTTGAGTATAATAATCGATTTAGCCGATTAAACAAATGTCTTTATTCACAATGTTTCGATTATGTTGTCAATTATCTCTGATTATTAGCAATTGAAGATATTAATAATGTTCCAAATGAAGATTGTTCACGCCTATCCACAACATTGCAGAAATAGACTGAACGTGAACTGCGAGATTTGCAATGTTATTTGCAAAGACAATAAGATGAACCTTTTTGCACGACGAGATACAGAGATACAATTCGGCATCGTGCTCGAGGGGTTCTAAAAACAACTGCGACGCACGAAAGCGTGGATTTACGCACTCGTCTCTGAGAGATCGTAATTCTCGCTACGCTTTCAGTGAATTTGTTTATTTCACATTCTATAACATTCCAGAACACCTGCTTCTCTTCAATCTGCTCATGTCTCTTTCGCGTACTGTGATCGCGTTCCGAGAAGATTAACTGAGAAGTGTTTTCGTTGTCCGAAGAAAGCAACTTTTCACAATCAAATTTACTTTCCCAAATTGTCCAGTAATCGAATGTCGTCGGTAGTAAGAAAACTACGAGAATTGCTCACTTTAAGAGTTGACGAAATCTGGAGAGAGGATTGAAACTCAGAGGAAAATATTTCTTCTTATGTCCATTTTCAAGTTTCAGGGTGACAGATATTATTCGAAAACAACCTATCATTTCTCCTCTTTTCTGCTCGAATGACAGGGTAAGTAAAGTTTGTAAACAAGCATATCAGAAAACGTTTTCTTTTCTTTAAATAACTTACCACCACCGATTTTTTTTCAAACCTTCAATGGCAAACATTGAGCTACTAATGTTGCACTTAAAGTGGGTACACTGAGAGAAAAGTATGTGATATACCTAACTATAATGGCATGGTAACAAAATTATAGTTGGAAATATCATATTTATGGTAAATGTTACCATAATATCGGTAATAATTACGATAGAGGCATAATATAACCAAGTATATTATGTTTTTACCCGAAATGATGGTTATTTCAACTAAAAATATAGTATGGTTGAAAATATATAATAGTAAGAAAAGTGATTATTTTATGTAGTTAATATTACCAGAATATTTTATACATAGTGATAGAACTAACTGTATTCACATAGCACATTTCACTATAGATATGGTAAGAAGAACAAAGGTAATAGTTAATAATATAACCATTTGTATAAATCGTTCGTTCTACTATATTTTGTATAGTTAAGTGAACTATGAAAATACGTTTGACGTCAAATTTAACTACAAAATATAGTGAGATTATAGTAAACCCAACCATTTTGCTGTGACGGACATGACGAATACACCTTCGCTGTACGGTAAACGTACGGAATTGCTCAGGCGCGGTCATCGTATATACTCACGCACACTTTGGCGCGCATAAACGCGTTCCGTCGCTTTTCGATAATGGGGGCTTGCTCAAAAGAACATAGATTCGGCGCGCATATTTTTTGATGATGCCGTAAATACAGATCATCCAGGTATCGCGTCGTTCGTGCCACCGCATGTATGCCCAACGTTCTGTAAAGTGTGCATGGATAATTGTGATGTGCTCGACAACGTTCGTGCACGCAAGAATGGCCTAGTCAGTACCCACCTTTCGACTTTATCGATATTTACAGTTAATTTACTTGAATTCGCGTCGAGGACAAATACACTTGACAATAAAATATGTAAAAATTTATCAAAACCGAGAGGCCACCAACATTCTCCCGTGTAAATCACATTAAAAATTCTTATCGCCGATTTCAAGTCACGCACGAATCTCCCAAAAATGTTGTATACTCTTTCTCTCTCTTTCTCCCACTTCTTCTTTGTACCTTAATAACATCCTGCGTTCTCTCTACGTTGTGAAACATTTTCATCGACGACAAACTGCTACCGGTTATTCTCGTCGCTCGCGTATCGCGCGACGAAACATCACGGGGCGCGAAAAATATTTCCGGAGGAACGTCGTCGAATTAGCCGGGCTTTAAATTAGCGATACCCTGACGTGTAACGTTCGCGGCCGGTACTACGGTCCGAATTTTATGATCGCGCGGGAGCGTACGAATATGCGTGTGCGACGCATCGCGATGCATCGATAAATTAGGCAGAGTCGAGATTCTCGTCCAACGGAAGGTAGATAATGCGATTGGGCGAGAGAAAGCGAGAGAAAGAAAGAAAAATTGTCACTGATTGCGCGCTGGCACAAGTTCCATTGGCAACGCTTGAGTAACGTTGCACAATATCTCTACAACCTTACAATGAGAATCGTAATGTATTTCCTGGCAACACGTATATAGAGTAATGTAAAACTGAAGGTTTGAGAAAAATAAAAAGAATGTCGCATACGATACGATGTGAGAATTGACGTGCAGAGTTAATAAGTGGTTTACATAAATTAGCAGCAGGGCAAAGCCGAATCTGTGCCGGGATTCTGTAACTGCGTAACGACAAATATCGCTATCGTTATCCATCGATATCGATGATTATTGCAAAAGGTTAGGGTTAGGGTATAATTATATCATGTAACTAAACATCGTTCCCTCAGTACAGAATTTTCCAAAATTTACTGGCTTCGACGCTTTTCGGAATGTAACGATTTAGATTATCGAGAGTTGTCGTTGACTACTAGTTAGCGAATAATCTTTTGTGATAATTATCGATATCGATGGATAACGATAGCGATATTTATCGTTACGGAGTTACAGAATCCCGGCACTGGCGTCAAAAATGCCAATAGGCACACTGACTTTGCCCTAATTTAAGACAACATTTCAAAAAGCAGAGTACCTATATTTTCTTGGGAAAGATCATTGAATAGAAAAAGTATTTAATTTTTTCTTGAACGGAGAGCGGCTTATGTGGTTCTTTTTTGACGTGCTGAAATATGTGAAATGCTCTTGTCAACTTTTACAATTGACTTTAGTATTAAAACACACGAACAGGCACGCACGCGCGCACACACCTGCAGACGCGCGCGAGCACTTTTAGTGATAGCGATAACATAAGCCACTCCCTTTTTGGTCGTGCTTAAAAATGACGCAGTTAATTTAAAAGCTAAGTGAATCACGCTTGCAAGTAATTGCCTAACGGAAGTGGCCAAAGGATACCGTGATAGTGATAAGGTGGAGCGAACGACTCAGCCCCCTTGCCGATGAATATGTGGACGTGGCGGGCGGGCAGTACCTATCACTTATTGACACGGCAACAATGTTCCTCTATAAAAGTGGGCGCTAAATTGGTATACATCACAGAAATCGATTGTGCTGTAAGATCGATTCGTGTCGGACGCAGCAGTCTACCGAAAACTCATTGACAATGTGGTCGAAATGCTTCGTGATGCTTATGACAGCGATCCTTATCGTTGCTGCGTCCGCGCAAATGAACGACGAAGGTGCACGCTCTAAGTACAATCGGAAACTTTTGGAAGATGCAGCCATCTTCAGGCAAAAAATAGCCGTGCGCAAACAGTTGGATTATGTGAATTACCAAAAGGAAAAATTGGAAGACGAGCTGGAAGCGCTGGACAGAGCGGATAGAGCGATCGAATTGCAGAAGCGTAAAAACCTGTTAGCAACTACGTCAGGTGCAGCGACGGAAGACCCTTACCAACACCCAGTACAAAATGTCAATCAGCAAGAGGACAGAGACTACAAGTTGCGCAATGTGCACCAACAGGCAAGCACCTCTCGCCGAAAACAGTGATCTGCACTTATAAAACCGTTTTGAAGACTTTCGCTATTACGTTTAAGATAAGCACCTCCTGTTAATTTTCACATGGTACAAGCCCAATGAAAACTTATCTAGAATGAGAATCATTTGGGTTTCATTATTTATTCTCTATGCTTTCATTTTTCTCCTTTTCTCACCAATGTTAGTCTTTATTGGAGTTCTTTGTAATCGCAATCGCACCATGGTGCACGCAATATTGCGCATACGATCAATTCATGTACATGTATCTGTATAAATAAATATTGAACACAAATCAAGTTTACAAATTACAATTTTCTTCAGGCTTGCATAATTATATTGCACGCGGCTAGTAGGAGTCAGTCGTGGCACTAACGAGATGACAAGGCGAGATGAGTGCATCGGCATAAAAACCCATCGTACGCTCGAACATACGCACTGCAATGTCTCTATATCTTTATTGAATATTCCAGGCGAAGCAATGCGTTTGTTTGGCGCTTGTGGGGTGATTTTGATCGGCGAATGAAACTTAAAAACAAATGTTACCGCGCATAGTTATGTTTCATTTTGATGTAGAAGTCCTGTGAAGCGGTTCAGCAAATTTTTTCGAAGTCGAAGACAAACACACGAGTATACTTTTCGAGATGCCGGACGCAGAAGACACTCCCCTTACGGTCGTGCCTAAAATTGCAGTTTATTGCGCCCTGAGACATGTTCCCGTGAGAATGCTCGAGTAACGTTGCACATGATTTTTATAGCTTTACAACGAAAACCTTTGTGCATTTCCTGGTAACAAGTATGTACAGTAATGTAAAATCGGAGATGTGACACAAATACCGCTGCGCGTGCGATACAGTGTGAGAATCAGCGTGGAACGTCAATTGGTACATCAAACAAATTAGTAGTGGCAATCTGGAGTGAAAATGCCAATAGGAATACCGATTGTACTATAATTTAAAACAGTATTTCAAATACTTGAATACATATTTTTTTCCTTGTTCTCTCCTCCTCTTCTTTATTATTACAACTGCATTTTACTTATGATTGATGTTTTTTTTTTGTATGAAGGATTGTTTGGAAATCCTGGAGGAACATCGAACAGAAAAGAACACTCGAAAGATTCGAAAAGAATTTTCCAATTTCAATGGTTTCTACCCGAAATTTTTGTTTTCTCTTACGTAAAAATTATCTTCCTTTGTATATTTTTTGTGGACTCTCCCCTTAACCAAAGCAAATATGTATAAAAGAAAGCGTAAAGTGAGCGCGCTCTTTTCATCTTTTACTTCAGAGGAATCGAATGTAGATGTTTATGATATATTTTAATACTTTGAAATAAAAGTAAGAAGTTTTTGCGAAATATAAGCAAAACATTAGGAACGCTTCCGGAAAGCGAATGGGTTTGTAGAACATTACATTCAGTGTTCGCACGATTTTTTTATGATTTCTAATAATCCGACATTAAGAATCTCGGAAGCGTATTTTTGTCACGGCTGGTTTCCACGTGGCCACGAATAGCAATAGTGAGAATCGTAAAAATGATTTTATGCAAAGGCGGCAGGTTGGCCTATCAGTTGCTAAAATGTGGTAACATGAAAGTTCAGAATGTTCGAAATTATTGCAAAAATTCCAAAATATTGATTCAATATTTATATGAAATATACACTTACAATTGTTAGAATTAAAGCGAAAGGTAGGATACTTTTTTAAACCAGATATTTCTTCCATTTCCTATTACTATTCCCTAATTCGTTCGCGAAAATAATGCTCAGATTTACACTTCACATTAAAGTAATCTTTGATCGTCAGTACTCAGGATTTTTGTTTTCTTTAACCGAACACATTTCAATTTTATTTTTACGGGTAACCGTAAATGTAAATGATAAAGTGACACGTCAGTGTAAAATAAAAACGACGCAGGTGATCTAACAGCTAAATGAGTCACTCCTACAAGCAATCGCATAACCGAAGTGGCTAAAGGATATCGTAGAGGAGACAAGGTGTAGCGAATGGCTCAGTCCCCTTGCCGATGAAGAGGTAAACGTGGCGAGCGGACGGTAACCCTTTACCAATTGACACCTGAACGATTTTCGCCTTGAGAAGTGGGCGACCGGTTACATACATAGATCACAGAAGCCGATCTCCTTGTAAGGTCAATCTGCGTCCGGTCTCAAATCAGTCTAACAAAAATTAGTGTACAATGTGGGCGAAGTTTTTCACGTTGTTTCTGGGAGCGATTCTTATCGTTACTGCGTTCGGCCAGATGAACAACGGCGGAGAAGGAAGCAGTCATAAGCAAGTAAGCGGGTATGGAGCAGATACAAAGCATCCAAGAAAGGGAATGCAGCAACGACGGACTGGTCTGAGTTTGTTGCAGACAGTGACCATCAAAAACGAAAGAGAGAAAATACTACAGCAGATGGCAGCATTGGACAAGGAGATGGAACAGTTAGAAATGCAGCTTCGAAAATTGGACGAGCAAGAGGCTGCACTGCACACATAATTGTGACGCTAACACCAGTTATGTTAGTCACAGGAAAAGCGACCGCCACCAAACATCCACAATAGAATGTCCATTACCAACAGGCAAGTGCCTCGCGCCAACAACAGGCTCACCAACAGCCTGTAGGGGCGCGCTACGTGGTCAGCATAAGTACCGCCATTGGAGTTGCTATCAGGAGAAAAATATGGCCGACAGCTGAACGTAGAATTTGACCTTGTGTCATCGGCAAGGTGCGTGTCGGATGTAAGTGGTATCGCGACAATGACCTTCTTCATCCTTCACCGTGATCTGCATTCATAAGCGCTGTGAAACTTACAATCCCATTTTGAAGACTTTCCTGTTTACCCTTAAGATAACTCATCTCTTACTAACTTTTCCAGAGTCTAAGCCCAAAAAAAATATACTCAAAATGGACTTCACTCGGGTTTCCTGATTTATTCTCTACTCTTTTATTTTGTTTTCTCCTTCTCTGACCAATGTTAATCCGTATTGCACAATTTTATTCATTTATGTATACATATATGTATAAATAAATAGTGAATAAAAATTGAGAAAAGTCGTAATTAATGCGTTAATATGGTTTTTTAATTAATAAGAAATAAGTATTTTCGAAGACTGAAGTCGTTGATGTTATCGAGTTGCCCGAAGATGTCGGAATGCTCGATTAATAGTAGTTACCCGATCCGAACACTGTATCCGTCTACCGCGGAGCATGGAATGGTCCGCACACTATTAAAGAATATGCATGCCAGAAATATCGGTGCCTAATTCAAACAAAATAACAAGAAAACAAACCAGCATTTTCATCGATGATCCTCAATTTTCCACAATCCCGCCACAGGGACGATTTAAAAGTAACTTACATCAGAATAGAGAACATATTCCAAGGAGAAAACCAAGAGCAACAAGAAATACTAACAAACCTCATTCTGACTTCGTTCTTCAACTCTTCTTTGTCGTCCAAAACTGTTAAGCCGCGCGACGAATTCCTTCGGACAGGGCGGTCTCCGTGAGCTCCTAGCTAATGCCGACGCCCTACCTAATTTGCCTCTTGGCCTTGCCATCCCTTTCCACCTTCATTTTGGTAGAAGGAAGAAGGGGAACGAAGAAAGAGTGAGAAGAAGACGAGAGAAGTCAGCGAGCGAAAGCAACGTGGCTTCCTTCCTCCCTCTTTCCACTATCCTCTCGTCGTGCTATGCCAGAACCTCTTTCGGTGCATTAGGCGGTGAGAAGATCGAGATGGGATGCAGAAGGAAGGAAAGAAGGAAAACATCGTCGTCTTCGTTCGAGCTACGTCGACGTAAATGTCGTCGCTTTGGTTTAAACCCCACCTTCGCTTTACCACCCTCGGGAGCGGAGGGATGCAAGAACGTTTTCTTTACCCTCTCAAGGAAATTTCACGCACTTTAAACGTCGCGACGAATCACACGGCTCACCGCTCGAGCGGATTTTCCCGCGTTCGTGGATTAATCGCGCCTGCGAGATCGCGAGACTGGCATGTGTTTGAAGAATGTGCAGCGGAGAGGGTTGTTTCGTTGCTGTATTAGAGATTTGGTTACTTTGGAGATGGAAATGTTTTTAGATGCTTTGATAATAGTAGGCCCTGGAATAATAAATGGTGTTGTGTTTCGCGTGATTTTCTTTGTCTGTCTTTCATAAGGGGTGCATTTGGATTTTCATATTTGAAGGTGAATGGAATTTTATGAGACGAATTAGTGTAGGCATTTTGATAACACTAGTTTACAAAATAAATTTTTTTTCATGTACATTTGATGAGAGGTGACTTTTCTTATGGGTTTTTGCCCGCTGAATTCGAAAATCGAAGTTAAACATTTTTTTATGGAACAGTTTTTTTTATATTGCAATTTTGTCATTTTTTGGACCTCCTTTCACTTTAACAACCATATCTGGAGCTAGATGTGTCCGATTTCGTCGTTCTTGGCGCCAAATGAAAGCCAGTGAAATGACGAACGAATATATATATTGCGATCTTTAAGTGGTTAAGCGGTTCAAAAGATATAGATGAAAATATTCCAGATTTTCACAAAAATTAAATTTTTATGCTGATTCTGTGGCCACGGAAAAATAGAAACCGATGAAAAACGTCCGGTTTCTCTTCATGTACGTAAAGCCGATACTTTTGCGCAAAAAATAACACCAACCAGAAGAAGATAGACCGGAAAATGACAAAGTTATTAGCAATTGAGTGAATAAATCCACATTCCACATTTTTTTAATATATTACTTTTTTCGACAATACATTGAGTTTAATCGCTTGTAATATGTATATTACTAAGTTGGATCAAATAAAACAACCAGATGACGTGGACACTACAGTGTATTAGCATATTTTACAAATAGTTTTGGCTCTTGGTTTGTCTTCGGTTCGTTTTGCGAACTCTCTCGCGAGGAACCATACATAGTCCGCCAACATTGCTTCATCTCAAAACCCTTGATAGCGTCGCTCAATGGTCTCAATTTGTTGGTAAAATCTCTCGCCGTGTTCGTCACTTACTTCACTAAGGTGGAAAGAAATTCAAATGCGAATGTAAAAAATAGACTTTCAGAGACATATGTACGCCTGTTAGAAATAAATAAAGTAGTAAAAATAATTCAAGAGAAAATGAACCAGAATAAAATGAAATAATTACATTCCGTTATCACTTTATTAATTTTTAACAGGCGTACATATGTCGCTGAAGATCCATTTTTTACATTCGCATTTGAATTTTTTTCCGGAAAAACAAAAAATAACTAAAAAAAATAACAAAAAATAAATAATATTTTAAAAACATAAAATACCTTCCGCTTCGGAATTTATCAAATATTTGATAACTTTGGTTGGTTCTATGTAATTTTTTCGAAAAATGTTATCTTTCTCGTTCACGCATTTCGGCGGATCATAAATACCCCACTACACTTGCCCCCTTTGCTTAAAATCATTTTTACCATTTTTACCATTGCTATTCGTAGGCACGTGGAAACCATGCGTGACAAAAAGATGCTTCCGACACTCCTTATCCTACATTATTTCGATCGTAAATGTAATGTCATAAAACCCGCACACTGCCCTGACACGTTTCTAAAGTTTTACTTATATTTCAAATGTGCATGGTGGCCTTGGAGAGGGAGTATGGTAGACCGGGACAGAGGGACAACGGAAGAAAGAAATAATATGTATTTGTCCATGCCTTGGGGGAGTGGCAGCGCGGGGGGGGGGGAAGCCGTCGAGGTCAGGACGATGGATAGTGGTCTATTTCACGATTATAGGATGGGCAAGATTAAAAAGACGCGCGCAATATTCTTGTTTTAACATAGTAAAACGAACCGAAGACAAACCAAGAGCCAAAACTATTTCTAAAATATGCTAATCCACTGTAGTGTCCATGTCATCTGGTTGTTTTATTTGATCCAACTTAGTAATATATATATTGCAAGCGATTAAACTCAATGTATTGTCGAAAAAAGTAATATATTAAAAAAATGTGGAATGTGGATTTATTCACTCAATTGCTAATAACTTTGTCATTTTCCGGTCTATTTTCTTCTGGTTGGTGTTATTTTTTGCGCAAAAGTATCGGCTTTACGTACATGAAGAGAAACCGGACGTTTTACATCGGTTTCTATTTTTCCGTGGCCACAGAATCAGCTTAAAAATTTAATTTTTGTGAAAATCTGGAATATTTTCATCTATATCTTTTGAACCGCTTAACAACTTAAAGATCGCAATATACAGGGTGGGGCATTTAAATGGGAACACCTAAATATCTCGGTTATTATTAGTCGTATGAAAAATCTCCAGAGGGCAAAGTTGTACTGTTTCAAGGGGCAAATTTAATGATGGTAAAATTTTTTTCTCAAAGTCATTTTTTTACGAGATTTCAGGGTCATCGGTATTTTTTTAAATGGAATCATACATTTTCGAATACCTACGATTGTAGCCCTTTCCAAGGCCATTTCAATGACCATAGATGTTCAAGGTCAGTCAAGGTCAAGGGCAGAAAAAAAGTGGAAAACCGATTTTATCACTTGTATTACAAATGTGATTGCTTTTATTGTTTCAAAATCATTGAACATTAATGTAAACACATTGCAGTTAAGCGCTTGGCATTCAATGTTAACAACTCACTACAAATGTTCGAAATGGTGACCGTTTACAGCAAGGCACTGTCTAAAACGTTCACCTACAGATTGCGTTACACGTTGGAGTGTTTCTCGGTCGATTGCAGCACAAGCTCGTTCTATGCGTTCTATCATTTCTTCTTTAGTAGTTGGTATATCATGATACACACCTGCTTTCAATTGTCCCCATAAAACATTAATGTTCAATGATTATGAAACAATGAAAGCAATCACATTTGTAATACAAGTGATAAAATCGGTTTTCCACTTTTTTTCTGCCCTTGACCTTGACTGACCTTGAACATCTATGGTCATTGAAATGGCCTTGGAAAGGGCTACAATCGTAGGTATTCGAAAATGTATGATTCCATTTAAAAAAATACCGATGACCCTGAAATCTCGTAAAAAAATCACCTTGAGAAAAAAATTTTACCATCATTAAATTTGCCCCTTGAAACAGTACAACTTTGCCCTCTGGAGATTTTTCATACGACTAATAATAACCGAGATATTTAGGTGTTCCCATTTAAATGCCCCACCCTGTATATGTTCGTTCGTCATTTCACTGGCTTTCATTTGGCGCCAAGAACGACGAAATCGGACACATCTAGCTCCAGATATGGTTGTTAAAGTGAAAGGAGGTCCAAAAAATGACAAAATTGCAATATAAAAAAACTGTTCCATAAAAAAATGTTTACCTTCGATTTTCGAATTCAGCGGGCGAAAACCCATAAGAAAAGTCACCTCTCATCAAATGTACATTTTCAGTGTAAACTAGTGTAATTAGTGGAACTGTTTATTTTTCTTTAAGTATAAGTTTATATAAGATGTACTTGCATTTTCATATTTTGCTATATGAATTATACGCATTTTTTGTTGGTAAACTGCGGCCCTCCTATACCTCCCAGTGGTTCCAGCGTTCCTCCCGCTGGTATTTTGACGGACGCCCTATCGTTTGATCTTCCACAATTAATATCTCGATAATTATTGCGAATACTGAATAATGGCCCAGGACTTTTGTGGTTGTTTTAAGCCGCCTTATGGATCTCTTAAGTTTTATAAACTTAGGTATAGACCGTGGTCTCACCATCGCAGCGGGGAGGACGACCTGTATGTTATTCCGACATACTCTACTCACTGATTATACTCGATTGAACCCTGCAGTCATCTTCGAGCCTTCCTTAACTCTCCTCTTTTTCGGTGGCTATTCTGCTATCATGCCGACCCCGCATTATACTTTCCATGCTTACCTCGCTGTGATACTTTTTGGCAAGCAGGTCACTTGCATGATAAATGTCGTTGTCGATTACAATCATCGAATGCAATGTCGCTAGTCAGCATTGCCGGATATAATAATTATAACGGAGCAGAGGAAGGGCCGAATGACGCGAACAAGAGCAGAACGGCTAGGAATGAGTGACGTTTAGGCCACGAGTTAGGTGAAAAGGGATAAATGTAAGAAAGTGAGAAAAAGTCAGACCTATGCCTACAGAGAGACAATGAGAAGGAAGAAACAAACGAGAAAGGAAGAAGCGGGCAATTCCGCAGGACCTTATGAAAATTTAGCTGGCAACAGACTCCTAAATCTCATTAAAACGCGAAGCTCGCTGCGGGGATGGCTGTAGGGGGTTGAAGGGTGGTAGTGTGCTCGGAAACGGGGGTGGTTGAGCCACGCTGACGGCGGGGATGCCACCCTAATTACCTCTGGCTCGATAAAAAAAAAAAACGAATTAAAGAAAAGAATGAGGTGGGGCCGAGGGTGAGCTGCTCGTGACAGCCAGCTAATCGGGGTGTTTAAGAGTCTACACTGATCGCAGGGGCCTCGTTAAAACCGGGCGCAGGAAAAGACTTCTCTCTCTCTCTTTCTCTCTCTTTTTCTCGCTGTCTCTCTTTCTTTGTCCATTTCTCTCCCCCCCTCATTGGACTTATTTTTGCCAGGCGTGATAATGGGAGGGATGGGCAATCCAAGCGATTCGAGTGGTGGGACGTGAATGGGCGCGCAAATGAAAGAAAACGATTGGGAAAAGAAGTTTGCGAATCGACGAATTTGTCTAGTTCGAGAGTTTGTAAATATTATTTCTTGAGGTTCCAGGTGATTTGATATGATTTGTACGTGAGCAGCGAAGAAGTACGAGAAATGAAGTGCAAAAAATTAATGGTTGATCTTAGGGGTTGTTTCTTGATGATCAGTTTTCGGAATGTCTCAAAATGTAATGTCTACACCGCAATAATGTCCTTTATGATTTTATACATTTATACCGAAGTTCATAAACTTTGTAAATCGATGGATTTGTTTAGCCTGTTGGCGTATGCATGTGAACATAATGGTCTAGAATTACACACACTGGTCTAAGCTGCCGCAAACTTGAGAACGAGACAATTAAGAAATATGTACTTTCCTTCGTAAAATATCTTTTAATAATTTAAAACATAACTATTAGTTATACGTGTGATTAAAATGGTACACTGCAGACATGGAGGTAAAGCGTGAATGGAGAGGAAGTACAACAACAAGAACTTCAATTAATAAATTACGTTAACTTACCGTTGACGAAACCGCTCCAGTTGAGTATGAAATCTTACTTACGCAACATACTTTTTCAGCTGTGAGTACAAACAAATCGTCGATACAGAAAAAAAGGAGGAATCATAATCCAAAAATGCAATATCTAACAATAAGTCTGAAGCTGATATTAAATTAAAAATGGTCAGGTGAATTCAAAGTACCCTATCTTCGGTAGAATGTTCACCCTTTTCGTGCCAAATAACGATGCATCGTTGTTAGCAAGATTTGCCACATGTATAATTGCGCAAGTTACAATTTTTCCAAACTTTTTGCTTAAGAACATTTATTTGTTCGGCACTAAAAGGGTTAAATACTACCTTCCTAACTAACCTCCAATATTGATTACAATTCACACGAGAAATGTGCTTCTTCAAGCTGGCGGAACCTTTTTGCAAAAGTTTCTCGCCGCCTCGACAGATAGCCAATGTCTCTATCTCAATAATAAGCAGCGTGTCGACGTTCACCGTTCAGTCTACGGAGGTGAGTTGTAATTAAATAAAGTCACCTTCCAGAGGTCCTCCATTATCTCTTATCTCGGAGTGTCTCGACGCCAGTGGGGCTTCGGCGCGAAGGCGCGAGGCCCGATATTTTATTTATTTAGATGCCGAGATGAGAAAAAGTAATCAAGGGTGCGCTAATGGAAGGTCTCGGACCGGTCGCCTCCTTCTCACCCCGAAGCCACCCCTAACTCACCCCTCTTCTTTCCAGTGGCGAACTCTTTTTTTTCTCCTCTCGCCCCTTTGTTTCTCTTTCCCTTTCTCCAACCCTACCTGCTTCTCTCCCTTTCCTTCTTCATCCTTCCACGCCACCCCTTTCCACCCCCTCGTTGGTCTGCCACCATAATTACGCGACGTGCTCGCGCGCGCACGGCCCCGCATTCGAATAAATAACGCAAATGAAACTTCTCTACCTCTCCGTTGCCTATGCGAACGATATTGTGTGCGCGGGTGTGTGTGGGTGTGCGCGCAAGTGTACAGAAGCGCTCGCGAACATTGGTACGGCGCAATACCCCAACGCGACGAGAAAGGGCCCGAGTGGTTTAATTAGAACAACGCGGTAATTGTCGTGAATCGATAATGCGATGAGAATTACGGGGACGATAAATTTTCCTCAAGCTTTTCATCATTTTTACAGAGGGCGTGATGTACACAAATGCTTTGTGATGAACGAACAAATGACGAATGATAATTAACGGACAATTGATAACATTAGTTCACAAAATAAATTTTTTTTCATGTACATTTGACGAGAGGTGACATACTTTTCTTATGGGTTTTCGCCCGCTGAATTCGAAAATCGAAGTTAAAGATTTTTTTATGGAACAGTTTTTTTTATATTGCAATTTTGCCATTTTTTGGACCTCCTTTCACTTTAACAACCATATCTGGAGCTGGATGTGTCCGATTTTGTCGTTATTGGCGCCAAATGAAAGCCAGTAAAATGACGAACGAACATATATAATGCGATCTTTAAGTGGTTAAGCGGTTCAAAAGATATAGATGAAATTATTCCAGATTTTCACAAAAATTAAATTTTTAAGCTGATTCTGTGGCCACGGAAAAATAGAAACCGATGAAAAACGTCCGGTTTCTCTTCATGTACGTAAAGCCGATACTTTTGCGCAAAAAATAACACCAACCAGAAGAAAATAGACCGGAAAATGACAAAGTTATTAGCAACTGAGTGAATAAATCCGCATTCCACATTTTTTTAATATATTACTTTTTACGACAATACATTGAGTTTAATCGCTTGCAATATATATATTACTAAGTTGGATCAAATAAAACAACCAGATGACGTGGACACTACAGTTTATTAGCATACTTTAGAAATAGTTTTGGCTCTTGGTTTGTCTTCGGATCGTTTTACTATGTTAAAACAAGAATATTGCGCGCGTCTTTTTAATCTTGCCCATCCTATAATCGTGAAATAGACCACTATCCATCGTCCTGACCTCGACGGCTTGCCCCCCCCCCCCCCCCGCTGCCTCTCCCCCAAGGCATGGACAAATACATATTATTTCTTTCTTCCGTTGTCCCTCTGTCCCGGTCTACCATACTCGCTCTCCAAGGACACCATGCACATTTGAAAGATAAGTAAAACTTTAGAAACGTGTCAGGGCAGTGTGCGGGTTTTATGACATTACATTTACGATCCAAATAATGTAGGATAAGGAGTGTCGGAAGCATCTTTTTGTCACGCATGGTTTCCACGTGCCTACGAATAGCAATAGTAAAAATGGTAAAAATGATTTTAAGCAAAGGGGGCAACTGTAGTGGGGTATTTATGATCCGCCGAAATGCGTGAACGAGAAAGATAACATTTTTCGAAAATATTACATAGAACCAACCAAAGTTATCAAATATTTGATAAATTCCGAAGCGGAAGGTATTTTATGTTTTTAAAATATTATTTATTTTTTGTTATTTTTTTTAGTTATTTTTTGTTTTTCCGGAAAAAAATTCAAATGCGAATGTAAAAAATGGATCTTCAGCGACATATGTACACCTATTAAAAATTAATAAAGTGATAACGGAATGTAATTATTTCATTTTATTCTTGTTCATTTTCTCTTGAATTATTTTTACTACTTTATTTATTTCTAACAGGCGTACATATGTCTCTGAAAGTCCATTTTTTACATTCGCATTTGAATTTCTTTCCAGACAACCTTGGTGAAGTAAGTGACGAACACGGCGAGAGATTTCACCAACAAATTAAGACCATTGAGCGACGCTATCAAGGGTTTTGAGATGAAGCAATGTTGGCGGACTATGTATGGTTCCTCGCGAGAGAGTTCGCAAAACGAACCGAAGACAAACCAAGAGCCAAAACTATTTCTAAAATATGCTAATACACTGTAGTGTCCACGTCATCTGGTTGTTTTATTTGATCCAACTTAGTAATATACATATTACAAGCGATTAAACTCAATGTATTGTCGAAAAAAGTAATATATTAAAAAAATGTGGAATGTGGATTTATTCACTCAATTGCTAATAACTTTGTCATTTTCCGGTCTATCTTCTTCTGGTTGGTGTTATTTTTTGCGCAAAAGTATCGGCTTTACGTACATGAAGAGAAACCGGACGTTTTTCATCGGTTTCTATTTTTCCGTGGCCACAGAATCAGCTTAAAAATTTAATTTTTGTGAAAATCTGGAATATTTTCATCTATATCTTTTGAACCGCTTAACCACTTAAAGATCGCATTATATATGTTTGTTCGTCATTTCACTGGCTTTCATTTGGCGCCAAGAACGACGAAATCGGACACATGTAGCTCCAGGTATGGTTAGGGTGAAAGGAGGTCCAAAAAATGACAAAATTGCAATATAAAAAAAACTGTTCCATAAAAAAATCTTTAACTTCGATTTTCGAATTCAGCGGGCGAAAACCCATAAGAAAAGTCACCTCTCGTCAAATGTACATGAAAAAAAATTTATTTTGTAAACTAGTGTAATAAATCACGTACGAGTAAGTAATGAAATCAATTTGACAAGGATAGAAAATTTGCTACATTCTGCAATCGAATGCAAGAGGGGACATAAACATACCAAAGCACCACAGTTCTCTGGCAGTCATTTTTGTTTCCTTTTCACTTCATAATGTCAAACTGCAACAATAAAGTTTGTCACGAACAACCCTAACACACTTATTCACTAATAGAGAATTCCACATTGTATCCCTATTTTGAACAACAATTTGACGTTCTACTAACCCTGCTGGATCTATCCAATCAATCGGACTATCCACGGTTGTGTACTCTTTCGAACGAAATCTCTTGATACGATAAGGACATCCAGCAAATTCGTTAAAATCGTCATGTGAAAGGGAGAGGAACACATTACGATCTAAACCTCTGCCCTCCTCTTTCATCCCACCCTCCGAGTGAACGGATGCTTATTTTCTCGGCTGTTTTTAAACTCCCGACCCTGCCCATATCTCGAACTTCTCGATTCCTTCCGGAGGTTCTTCATCATTTTTATGCCATCATCCGCCCGGCGATCGTTTCGCGGTGTGAGGTGGACGGAGGTGGCACTCGGGGGTGGAAAAAGGAGTGGAGGCGGCAGACAGAAATTAACCTCGCACTTTCCACCACCCCTTCTTCCGTAGCCGACGGCTGTTTCGCGGCACTCCTTCTTTTTTTTTCCTCCATCGCCTCACGGCATCCACGGGGGACCATCAGATTGCGCCTCAAGGAAATTGAAACATCCAGGCGCCTCCAGGGTCGAGGCGAAACCATGATTTAGGGAACGTTTTGAGTTATGTTCCACCTCCTCCTCTTCTCTTTCGCCTACCGCGCCCCACCACCCTTCCACGTATATTAAAGTATTTCGAATGCAAAACCCATTTCTCCGTGAGCGTCGTCGTTCCCATTACGAAGGCACCTCGCGAACACTCTCGAGAATATCGCACGGTGGAATTCGATCGGTGCCTCCAACGTTGATGTCCCTCAGTTCGAGAGTGCGTATACATATATTGCATGTATCGTGAAGCGCAGAAACGAAGAATAGGAACATTAATGGTGCGGGGCCCTTGTTGGAATAATGGTATAGCGGTGGATCGATTCGGACGCTTACCGTTGTCGAACGCCTAAACTATTATTAGTAACCAGAGAGTAGATTGACAGCTGGATTCGTGGCATACTAAATACGCGTTATATCTGTACCTGAGTACAAAAACTAATTTTTGTTGCTATCTTTGACATGGTTGACAACTCGTGAAATAGAGAATGTTCATCGTTCGATATGTGCGAAAATTGTGAAAATCTGATGCTGGACGGCAGCCATGTTTGTTCGTGCAAATCGCCGTATTTGACACTCGCAAATCCAATCTCAATTTATAAGTACCATCCTGCCAGTGCAACCGTCAATGAAGATTTCACGACTTGTAGCGATGTTTAAGCTTTCGTTTCCGTCGTACGCAGCGAAAAATAATCAACGACGGCGACGTATTTACTAGGCGCGGAAACCTCTGAATTTCCCTAGAAAAAATCATTTTTTGGACAAGTTACTGGCTGGTCCTGCTGCCCCTTAAGATTTTATATCTCTGCCACCATTTATCTGAACAAAACAAAATTTCAGATGTCGACATTAATACACACTTTCCAATTGCAATACACTTTTCAGTAATTCCAATATTTGAAGATTATTTATTCGATTATTTATTGGCACCGCTCTCGCCTATCGTAGAAACGCTTCGTGAATTGAAGGTTTTCTTCATTCTTGCAGATGCGAGTCTTGCCACCTAATAATTTATGTAAAATCATTGGAGTTGTGCAAGAGTAATTTTAATTTGTATATTTGACTTTCTGCATACAGTATATTCTCGCTTATTTTGCGATTACAGGTTATAATTGATTAATCTGCAACTTTTATATTATTACTACTTAATTCCCGCTCGCAAAATCAGCTTTTCTTATTTGTGAATAATCAAAATAATATAAACGGGAATGTCTGGAACGTTTGTAATAATTTTTACGCAAAACCAACTAACGGTGTCCGTACATAGGTTGCCGAATACTGCTATTTATAACATGCATTGTAAAATCATGTATATTTTAATACAACTCTTCCATTTTCTACAAATTTGTCCACTTTTGCGTAAAAATGATTACAAACGTTCCAGACATTCCCGTTTATATTATTTTCATTATTCACAAATAAAAAAAGCTGATTTTGCGAGCGAGAATTAAGTAATAATAATATAAATACAAATTTCAAAGGAAAAAAAAAGTCCGCAGCGAAACTCGCACGTGAGACCTGCCCCGCTTACTACGCTCCTGCCTTACCCAGCTGCCGACGCTGCTCGTTGAAATGTTCAGTATCTCAAGGGTCCTAGTTCGGCACAGAATTTTCAAAGCCGATTTTCTCGGTCAAATCAAAGTGTTGGGTCCTACTATTTTGGTTAATTGTTCTACGAGTGGTCATCTTTAAGCACCATAAGTTTCAAGTAAATCCGAATCTACCACACCCCAACCTCCCCTTGTGAGCCTTAACGCGAGCTAACGGCTGTTTCGCAACGCGAGCCAATTAATCGGCTGGAAAAAATATATTTCTTGGCTTGGAAGATCGCAGGGAACGATCGCGCAAAACCACACCATTCCACTTGTGCAACTGGCTCACGTTGTGGTTGCTTTCGCTAAGCGGCGAGGATGAAACATTTGCCAGTAACTGTGTCTTGGTTATTGATTTTTAATAGGTTAAGGAGTGTGTGCTGTTAATGTAATTCTACAATGTTACAGAAACCCTAACCCTAAGCCCATGCAAATTTATTTTAAGAATAATATTTATAAATCTAGAACTATAATAAGCTTTTCTTCATTCTTGCAGATGCGAGTCTTGCCACCTAATAATTTATGTAAAATAATTGGTGTTGTGCAAGAGTAATTTTAATTTGTATATTTGACTTTCTGCATACAGTATATTCTCGCTTATTTTGCGATTACAAGTTATAATTGATTAATCTGTAACTTTTATATTACAATGTAAAACGATAATTCGTTTCTGAAGCATAATTCTCGCGCCAATATGTGCTCGAATTGGACATACATGGACCGTAAATATAATCAATGCTGTCGGCTGCCCCGAACCGCAATAGGTTCCGCGCGATGTAAGATCCCAATACTTCCTTCATCTCCACCTCATGCGTTAAAGGAATCGCAATTGATTCATTGAATATCATAGGCTGCTCAGGCTTAAAGTTAGGAAACTCATAGGCGATTCCGCTCATGCTAGTAATATTTATCCATACAGATTCATTGCAAACACCACTGTCCCAAAATCTTGAATGCTCGAGTTGGATTTGTGAATTCTGTATGAATATAGATATTACATCATCAAATGGTACCTTTTTCGACGGAAACTGCAAAAGAAGAAGCAGATTAATGTTTGCAAGAATATTCGCGCGACTCAATCCCGTAAAGGTTTAACGGTAAAAGTATTGCAATCGAAATGTACATGATAGGTGTCGAAATGAACACGTGCTCTACGAAACGTAAAAGAACTCCTAATGTAATATGCGTTTGCTTGAATTGTTACGGATGAGGAACTGTCTCGTTCGATCGTCGAAAACCCTCTGTAAAAAAAATTTGCGGTAATTAATTAATTAATGCCTACAAAAATAGGAAATAATGAACTATTATAAGAGTATCTTGTCTTCGGTGTAGATTGCACGATCTATTACTCGAAAATACCCCCTGTAAGGATCACATCGCCTTCGTAGTCACCATGCGTAGCATACACTGGTAAATGTACATTCTTTAATACTATGTTCTCAGCACGAGATTTCGCAATGTTTTCACGATAACGAGTCAGCGATTTGTCAACTATATCGTTTATAGTCACCTGCAAAAAAATAACACCATGATAAGTTGCGAATGAAAAAGCTGTTAAATACAAATAACGATTACGCACTTCCAATGGTAATGGAAAAATGTTTTGAGTTAGATTTGAGACGGTGCGAAGATCCTTATTCATGCGGCTACACATCTCCTTTTCGAAAGTAGACAAAGTTTGGTTTCGTATTTCCCTTCTGATGTTCTCGGGAACCTCACTGTCGTCTATGTTCTTGTACAGGATACTGTACTTAATATGCTTTCGGAGATTATCACGAATCTCGCATTCTCGATCCCACCGTTCCTGTTTTGTAAAAGTGTATACTTGACAGCTTCCGGGTTCTATTTTGAAAAACTCAGTCCGTCCATCTGGCTGGCAAGATAAGATTGCATGGCGCCACGGATAAAATAAAGTTGCAATATTATTTGTATAATATAGAGATACGGTGGATTCGTTCATACGTTTATGTTCGAATAAATATATTTGGGAAGTAGCAAAGTAATTTCACTTACCACGATATTGGCAACTGCAGCGACGTCGCATTTGTACTCCCAAACGAGAGTTGCATTACGTACAACTGTATGACATTCATCGCTCCCTACCTGCTCCACAAACACTGATCACACGGGTCAATGTTAGATGAGTTACTCTAAGAATAAGATTTTTACGAAACATATTTACGTCTATAAGAATCTATATGCCTACTTGTCTGGTGTACGCTCACAGTGGAAACATGGGCGAAAACGCTTTTCGGAGTATCCCTTTGAACATTGTAGCGAGTCATGTCGCAACTTGTTTGTCGTACGAGAACCTCATATCGACACTGTAACTCTTGGTCAACAAATTTCTGATATCTCTCTTCCGGACACGCTGAAACAGAATAGTAGGATCATTGGTGAATTGCAACTAAATAGCGAGAGATTATTCGCGGCCCACCCCTGCACTCAAATAAAGTTAAAGATGTGGGTAAATATTAAAATCGGAGATTATCCGAAAAGTGGTTGTACTCACCAGACATGCCTGAGCCAAATCTAAGCACCGTTGAGATCATCGATGCTAATATGATTAGAAATTCCAAGGTGTGAACCATTTCTACAAATTGTTTTTACCGCGACAACAACTGTGATTTGTGTCAGCCGTGGAGACGCTTCGCACATAAGTATGTTCTCTCGGTCGTAAAATTATTGGCGACATAAGGAAGCGCTGTAAAAAATAACACTTTCAATGTACTCATAAAAGTACATTTCCAGTTGAATCCTATCGGTTCCAGAAGCGCGGAGATAATATAGCCACAAACGTGGTCGTTTCCTTCCTTTACGGTCGTGCGTCCTTGAATTGTTTTATCTCGAACGAAATTTCATTGGTGCGTTTTTTGCACAATCAGAAAGACTGCGTGCATTTTATTAGGTACCACTGTAGAAGCAGTGACTTAACGGAAGGGCTAAGGAGGCTTAAAATTACGGAAAAAATCAATGATTTGTTTTTTGCATATTCCAACACTCTGAACTTCTAGGAATATTATCTCTGTTGCTTTTTTGAAAAATTATCAAGACTTAGTCCGTGAATCGACTGAGCATTCACACTTGCCATGCCGTATGCTCGTTGGGTCTTTAGACCCACTCGCAACTTGAGATGCAGTCCGTAAAAGTTGTGGACATTCGCAGGAAAATTCTTCTGTATTTAAAATTAATTCGCCTATTTAATTTATAATCCGTGTGCCCTAGAAATCGTCACAACCAGTTTTTCACGTTACACTATTTTCATTGTCCGGCTTTTATGCACAAGCAAGTATACATATTTTATGGGAAAGAAATAAAAGAAGGTAAAACACTCCTTTCTAGAATATTGACCATTAACGCGAATTAAGTCGTTTAGTCCCTCATCTACTTGTTGTTCGAATCCAAGAACAATATAAGACAATTCAAATTCATCCATCTATCCATCGTCAATCATCTTACTCGAAAATTCCTGTTCTAATCAGCTCTTCACGGACGTGCATTTACCGTACATCTCAACCAAGCTAAGCTCACGATCATCCAGCAATCGACTTTTCCTAAGCTTCAACATATATGTAGGAAAAACTGCATTTTGCAGGAAGAATAAAAACCTTCTCTGCAGAGCAGCGTGCGAATTAAGTTCAAGCGTGTGTCGAGGCGGACGCGCCGATTAATCAGAGCGTGCGCGCGCGCCCGTTCCGGCGAGCGCTGAAGAACACCGGAGGCCGCCACCGACGCCGCGTGCCTTTTCTTAATTACGGATACAGGCCGGGGGAATTGAATCGCTCCATTATCGGGCGCACCAGGTTTCATTAAAAGGCAGAGAAGGGAGGGAGAGGATTCGTGGCGGGCAGCGAGGAATTAAAACGTACGCGGGGGACGCGGCTGGCTCAGGCTGAGCCTTAACGCGAGCTAACGGCTGTTTCGCAACGCGAGCCAATTAATCGGCTGGAAAAAATATATTCTTTGGCTTGGAAGATCGCAGGGAACGATCGCGCAAAACCACACCATTCCACTTGTGCAACTGGCTCACGTTGTGGTTGCTTTCGCTGAGCGGCGAGGATGAAACATTTGCCGGTAACTGTTTCTTGGTTATTGATTTTTTATAGGTTCAGGAGTGTATGCTGTTAATGTAATTCTACAATGTTACAGAAACCCTAACCCTAAGCCCATGCAAATTTATTTTAAGAATAATATTTATAAATCTAGAACTATAATAAGCTCTTCTTCACTCTTGCAGATGCGAGTCTTGCCACCTAATAATTTATGTAAAATAATTGGTGTTGTGCAAGAGTAATTTTAATTTGTATATTTGACTTTCTGCATACAGTATATTCTCGCTTATTTTGCGATTACAGGTTATAATTGATTAATCTGTAACTTTTATATTACAATGTAAAACGATAATTCGTTTCTGAAGCATAATTCTCGCGCCATTCTTTGTTCGAATTGGACATACATGGACCGTAAATATAATTAATGCTGTCGGCTGCCCCGTACCGCAATAGGTTCCGCGCGGTGTAAGGTCCCAATATTTCCTTCATCTCCACCTCATGCGTTAAAGGAATCCCAATTGATTTATTGAATGTCATAGGCTGCTCAGGCTTAAAGTTAGGAAACTCATAGGCGATTCCGCTCATGCTAGTAATATTTATCCATACAGATTCATTGCAAACACCACTGTCCCAAAATCCTGAATGCTCGAGTTGGATTTGTGAATTCTGTATGGGTATAGATATTATATCATAAACTGGTACCTCTTCCGACGGAAACTGCAAAAGAAGAAGCAGAGTAATGTTTGCAAGAATATTCGCGCGACTCAATCCCGTAAAGGTTTAACGGTAAAAGTATTGCAATCGAAATGTACATGATAGGTGTCGAAATAAACACGTGCTCTACGAAACGTAAAAGAACTCCTTATGTAATATGCGTTTGCTTGAATTGTTATGGATGAGTAGCTGTCTCGTTCGATCGTCGAAAACCCTCTGTAAAAAAAATTTGCGGTAATTAATTAATTAATGCCTACAAAAATAAGAAATAATAATCTATTATATGAGTATCTTGTCTTCGGTGTAGATTGCACGATCTATTACTCGAAAATGCCCGCTGTAAGGATCACATCGCCTTTGTAGTCACCATGCGTAGCATACACTGGTAAATGTACATTCTTTAATTCTATGTTCTCAGCACGAGATTTCGCAATGTTTTCACGATAACGAGTCAGCGATTTGTCAACTATATCGTTTATATTCACCTGCAAAAAAATGACACCATGATAAGTTGCGAATGAAAAAGCTGTTAAATACAAATAACGATTACGCACTTCCAATGGTAATGGAAAAGTGTTTTGAGTTAGATTTGAGACGGTGCGAAGATCCTTATTCATGCGGCTAGAGATCTCCTTTTCGAAAGAAGACAAAGTTTGGTTTCGAATTTCCCTTCTGATGTTCTCGGGAACCTCACTGTCGTCTATGTTCTTGTATAGCATACTGTACTTAATATTCTCTCGGAGATTATCACGAATCTCGCATTCTCGATCCCACCGTTCCTGTTTTGTAAAAGTGTATACTTGACAGCTTCCGGGTTCTATTTTGAAAAACTCAGTCCGTCCATCTGGCTGGCAAGATAAGATTGCATGGCGCCACGGATAAAATAAAGTTGCAATATTATTTGTATAATATAGAGATACGGTGGATTCGTTCATACGTTTATGTTCGAATAAATATATTTGGGAAGTAGCAAAGTAATTTCACTTACCACGATGTTGGCAACTGCAGCGACGTCGCATTTGTAGTCCCAAACGAGAGTTGCATTACGTACAACTGTATGACATTCATCGCTCCCTACCTGCTTCACAAACACTGATCACACGGGTCAATGTTAGATGAGTTACTCTAAGAATAAGATTTTTACGAAACACATTTACGTCTATAAGAATCTATATGCCTACCTGTCTGGTGTACGTTGACAGAGGAAACATGGGCGAAAACGCTTTTCGGAATATCCCTTTGAACATTGTAGTGAGTCATGTCGTAACTTGCTTGTCGTAGGAAAGCCTCATATCGACACTGTGACCGTTGGTCAACAAATTTCTGATATCTCTTTTCCGGACACGCTGAAACAGAATAGTAGGATTATTGGTGAACTGCAACTAAATAGCGAGAGATTATTCGCAGCCCACCCCTGCACTCAAATAAATTTAAAGCTTTTTTTAAATATTAAAATCGGAGATTGTCCGAAAAGTGGTTGTACTCACCAGACATGCCTGAGCCAAATCTAAGCACCGTTGAAATCATCGATGCTAATACGATTAGAAATTCCAAGGTGTGAACCATTTCTACAGATTGTTTTTACCGCGACAACAACTGTGATTTGTCGCAGCCGTAGAGACGCTTCGCACATAAGTATGTTCTCTCGGTCGTAAAATTATTGGCGACATAAGGAAGCTCTGTAAAAAATAACACTTTCAATGTACTCATAAAAGTACATTTCCAGTTGAATCCTATCGGTTCAGGAAGCGCGGAGATAATATAGCCATAAACGTGGTCGTTTCCTTCCTTTACGGTCGTGCGTCCTTGAATTGTTTTATTTCGAACGAAATTTCATTGGTGCGTTTTTTGCACAATCAGAAAGACTGCGTGCATTTTATTAGGTACCACTGTAGAAGCAGTGACTTAACGGAAGGGCTTAAAATTACGGAAAAAATCAATGATTTGTTTTTTGCATATTCCAACACTCTGAACTTCTAGGAATATTATCCCTGTTGCTTTTTTGAAAAATTATCAAGACTTAGTCCGTGAGTCGACTGAGCATTCGCACCTGCCACTCCGTATGCTCGTTGGGTCTTTAGACCCACTCGCAACTTGAGATGCGGTCAGTAAAAGTTGTGGACATTCGCAGGAAAATTCTTCTGTATTTAAAATCAATTCGTCTATTTAATTTATAATCCGTGTGCCCTAGAAATTCGTCACAACCAGTTTTTCACGTTACACTATTTTCATTGTCCGGCTTTTATGCACAAACAAGTATATTTGATGGGAAAGAAATAAAAGAAGGTAAAACACTCCTTTCTAGAATATTGACCATTAACGCGAATTAAGTTGTTTAGTCCCTCATCTACTTGTTGTTCGCATCCAAGAACAATATAAGACAATTCAAATTCATCCATCTATCCATCGTCAATCATCTACCTACTCGAAAATTCCTCTTCTAATCAGCCCTTGATGTGTCTTGGTTATTGATTTTTTATAGGTTAAGGAGTGTATGCTGTTAATGTAATTCTACAATGTTACAGAAACCCTAACCCTAAGCCCATGCAAATTTATTTTAAGAATAATATTTATAAATCTAGAACTATAACGTATAGGTCGGTAACACTCATTTTTGGGGTTACCGAATTTATTGCAAATTTGTACAAACAGAGTTGACTACGTCTACATTCATGCTCATGTTAATTTGGATACTTTCTGCGGTCCCTTATTAATATCGCAACGCAAAATATCTTAACTGACATTGTACAACAGAATACGTGCTCATAAAACTCCCAAATAGAGGGATAAATATCAATTTGGACCTCATACAAACAATCACATACAATCTTTGTCCATACCAATATACTCCACCTTGTTCAATCCTTCAGACCGTAGCCAGGCTATCTAATTTCATCGTACAAAAAGAATCCATCGAATCCTACAAAACCGTAAATACATTCTAAACTTACATTAGAAGCACATTATCTCGTCTCACGGAAGGGAGGCCGTCTACACCGTACGAATCCACGAAACGTCCCAATGTCGCGTTCCACTACAGCGTGCGAGAAATTTACGAGCGTGAGAGGGCAACAAGAGAAGAGTAAGGAGGAGTAAGACTCGAGGAGTGGGTGGAAAGCGTCGTGGGTGAATTCCATGACCTCGCTACTCTTCCCGAAATCGAATTTGTCTCTCGCTACGTTACATTATCGAGAGGGCCTGTTGCCCCCGTAGCCACCTGCAGGCTCCCTTCATTCGGCGCTCTGCGTCTCCTCACGCCCTGGTCTCCTCTTCTTGGTACGCGCCAGGACGAAAGGTCCCTCTCCAGCTACTACGTGCAGGAGTAGAGGATGGTGGGGACGATGGCATGCATTATGTATAATACATCACGTTATTGGTTCCCTCAGTGATTCTACCCTTGCCAGGCCTTATCGTGTACCGCGGCACGGCCCGGCCTAGTAAAACATAAGCATCGGGAAACGATAAATAAGGGAAACGTGGTCGGCATGCCGCGCCACATAGGAAAACGTCAGCGTCCAAGTGTGTGTTCTCATGCGTGTGGATGTGCGGTTCTTTCTCTATATCTCTCATCACGCTCTCTCCTCTCGCGGTTCCACCCTTGATCGCTCCATCTCGCGTTCCACCAGCTCCCTCTTCTTCTTCAGCTTCAGCGAGGGTTTAGCTGGCGCGGCGCTCTCCTCACCGAGAGGGATGAGAAATGGAGGGGGTTGACGGGGTAATGCCATCCACCCTTGGAAACGCGGAAGCGTCGTCGATGCTTTCTTCTTTCGGGTGGCACGGACCCCTCGATACGAGCAAACCGAGCCTGCCACCTTCCGTGTCGACCCTCGACCTATCACGTATGCGTATTCCGGTTCTCGGGGATCTTCTCTCCTCCCTCCCTTTGAGTTCAACATTCTGCACCCTGATATCCCACGTCCCGATGCCTCCACCTCTCTTCGCGGAGCTCTTCCGATATTGCGCCAAATTGTTTAGCTTATTTATGCGGATTTATCGTGGGAATCCCGGCGGGGCATCAGGTCGAGGGGATGGACCCGTTGTTGTTCGATAGGAATGGCCAAGTAGAGAGGCGTTCACGAATCCACGAGTAGCGAACGAAGATGTATTCTTGGGAACCACCGTGTCCCCAGCTCGTGTACGTGTTTTGCATGGAGCCGAGCTTCGGAATGCGCGATGATGGGTGTTCGTAATGGATTTTTCGAATTCTGTTGAGCTTAATCACGACGGTGCGAGTCAAGTGGGAATTTAGCGATTGTTAACTATATTGGGAGAGAATGGACTTTAGTTCTGTCTACTTAGAGATATTTGCGGTACACTATTATTTTGATAATTGGTAAATGTTAATTGTGCAAGGAAGAATGTGGAGGTGGAAGTAAGCGAAGAGGAAGACAGAAAGGTAGAAGTACAATGAACGAAGTTTTTGTAAGAACACGCCTGTTCTGGATTCAAATGCCTGTGTAGTAATAAAGAAATAACTCGATTGTTTACACTAACGTCGAATGTGCCTGGATTGGATACTCGTTTCGCACATCGCGCACAGTATGCCGGAAATGTGTCTACACTTCAGAACAAGATTCTATTTTAAAACATACATTTATAAAGTGAGAAATCGGTTAAATTCAAATTTTTTGAGATACTCAACAATTCACGTCCGGCGCACGTAAAATCTGAATTGCCTGCAATGTGTAATTTATTAACAAAAGTTCCACTACACATTCTGATATCCGATCATAATTTATTAATCCGGTCAAATCAAATTAGCCTAAGCACGTCTAAAAGAACTGAAACAATTGAAACGTTCCGATTAAACAATCGAAGCCGCCCAACGTTCCGTAGGAAGCTATTAACAGCAAACTCATCTCTCCCTATTTTATTTTCCTCCCTGGGCGTAGGAAGAGGGATCGCAGGGTATCGTAGATATTAGAGAATCTCACAGCATTCATCACGTTATCAAGTGAAGCGCACGCGCCGTCCTGTTGATACAAAATTATGCGTGGCAGCGTGCGGGGCCCGCGCATCGTTTTGCCGGCGGTAACGATGGCGACAGACGAGAGTGCCGCCGTCGGCTGGAGGCAAACAACATTGGTAGGACGCGTAGGATCTACTGCCCTTACTGGTCGTTAGAATACGCAGGAGGATCCGTCGTCAGGATATCGCGATTCGTGTGTACGAACAAATTATTATTTCAGTATGAATAAAGGCAATTTACAAAACACGATTTGAAATTACTTTCAGGACTAGAAAAATTATGTTCTTCATCGCTCCACATCGTTACGATGCTTCCAACGTTTCAGAATCCAAGAGATAACGATTATCAGAATCAGCTATGAGAATATCTGTACACTTTCTCATGCGTGCCCTTACATTGCACAGTGGTGAGGACGTAACCAACACCATCTCCTCGAATAGAACACAGGAAAACGTTTGCAACAGAGAACCAAGAGTGCCAAGAGGCGATGCATGACTCCTTTGAGGGCGCCAAAGAGAAAAACAGCCAGAGGCAAGAGTTAGGGAAATAGATTCCGAGAAACTTGTTTTGCCCGGCCCGGGTGGCGTGGTTCTCCTTGCAGGGAATACGGAATCACGTGTAACGGAAGATCAAGATAAATGAGGTTATATTGTAATAGAAAACGCAGAATTCACAGAATACAATTTTTGGATAAACGTTAATTTTATTGTTTCCGACAAACAAACTGAATTAAAACATTCACCATCAGTTCTCCAAGTTTTAGCATATGCTATAATAACATATTCTTTATACATACTCATTCTTAAGTTTGGATACTTTTCATTAATTTTTTCTGCACCATTATCAAATACTCTAAATGGAGAACATTCAAAGTACGAGTTGCATTATTGTTAATAAACTACAATATCTTTATAATACAGGATGGGGCATATAATACAGCCTGTGCGTCAATAAGTGCTGACGCTATGAGACTTATGACTCAGTCAATCGTAAAAAGAATCCAATGGTGCTTTGACAGTGATAATCATCATTTTGAACACCTACTATAAAATTATGTTTCATTTGCTACCAAAGCCGTAAGTATTACCGCCTTTCTCTACTTTCTATGCCCTTCAATGATCTTATGTAATAGGTCATTAAACTTCGTTTTAAGGTCCTCTATCATGATACGGAAGCAAAAAGATACTGATCCATTTAAAAAAATGAAGATGACCTTCAAATGTCCGAGGTACCCCCACCTGCAAAAAGACTATTATCGACAGCCGATGGCCGCCTTCGTACTGTGCAACTTTATTTCAGCAAGATTTCTGTGAGACTTATAGTTTCAAGGATATCTGAGGTGCTAATAGTTATTGTCCCACCCTGTATATTCGTACAGTGATGTTGAAGTAAAAATCATACGGTAGATCTTTATCAGGGCTGTTCCTTTTCCTTTAAATTGAAAGAAAGACTTGCACAAAGAACACCTCTCTCCATAATAAGTCATCCACAAAGAAATAAGAAATTCTAAAAAATCTCAGACTACCCCCCGCCAGACATTAAATCACCGATAACACTAGTTTACAAAATAAATTTTTTTTCATGTACATTTGATGAGAGGTGACTTTTCTTATGGGTTTTCGCCCGCTGAATTCGAAAAGCGAAGTTAAACACGTTTTTATGGAACGGTTTTTTTTATATTGCAATTTTGTCATTTTTTGGACCTCCTTTCACTTTAACAACCATATCTGGAGCTAGATGTGTCCGATTTCGTCGTTCTTGGCGCCAAATGAAAGCCAGTGAAATGACGAACGAATATATATAATGCGATCTTTAAGTGGTTAAGCGGTTCAAAAGATATAGATGAAAATATTCCAGATTTTCACAAAAATTAAATTTTTAAGCTGATTCTGTGGCCACGGAAAAATAGAAACCGATGAAAAACGTCCGGTTTCTCTTCATGTACGTAAAGCCGATACTTTTGCGCAAAAAATAACACCAACCAGAAGAAAATAGACAGGAAAATGACAAAGTTATTAGCAATTGAGTGAATAAATCCACATTCCACATTTTTTTAATATATTACTTTTTCCGACAATACATTGAGTTTAATCGCTTGTAATATGTATATTACTAAGTTGGATCAAATAAAACAACCAGATGACGTGGACACTACAGTGTATTAACATATTTTAGAAATAGTTTTGGCTCTTGGTTTGTCTTCGGTTCGTTTTGCGAACTCTCTCGCGAGGAACCATACATAGTCCGCCAACATTGCTTCATCTCAAAACCCTTGATAGCGTCGCTCAATGGTCTTAATTTGTTGGTGAAATCTCTCGCCGTGTTCGTCACTTACTTCACCAAGGTTGTCTGGAAAGAAATTCAAATGCGAATGTAAAAAATGGACTTTCAGAGACATATGTACGCCTGTTAGAAATAAATAAAGTAGTAAAAATTACATTCCGTTACCACTTTATTAATATTTAACAGGGGTACATATGTCGCTGAAAATCCATTTTTTACATTCGCATTTGAATTTCTTTTCGGAAAAACAAAAAATGACTAAAAAAAATAACAAAAAATAAATAATATTTTAAAAACATAAAATACCTTCCGCTTCGGAATTTATCAAATATTTGATAACTTTGGTTGGTTCTATGTAATTTTTTCGAAAAATGTTATCTTTCTCGTTCACGCATTTTGGCGGATCATAAATACCCCACTACACTTGCCCCCTTTGCTTGAAATAATTTTTACCATTTTTATCATTGCTATTCGTATGCACGTGCAAACCATGCGTGACAAAAAGATGCTTCCGACACTCCTTATCCTACATTATTTGGATCGTAAATGTAACGTCATAAAACCCGCACACTGCCCTGACACGTTTCTAAAGTTTTACTTATCTTTCAAATGTGCATGGTGGCCTTGGAGAGGGAGTATGGTAGACCGGGACAGAGGGACAACGGAAGAAAGAAATAATATGTATTTATCCATGCCTTGGGGGAGTGGCAGCGCGGGGGGGGGGGGGGAGGGGGGGCAAGCCGTCGAGGTCAGGACGATGGATAGTGGTCTATTTCACGATTATAGGATGGGCAAGATTAAAAAGACGCGCGCAATATTCTTGTTTTAACATAGTAAAACGATCCGAAGACAAACCAAGAGACAAAACTATTTCTAAAATATGCTAATAAACTGTCCATGTCATCTGGTTGTTTTATTTGATCCAACTTAGTAATATATATATATTGCAAGCGATTAAACTCAATGTATTGTCGAAAAAAGTAATATATTAAAAAAATGTGGAATGTGGATTTAATCACTCAATTGCTAATAACTTTGTCATTTTCCGGTCTATTTTCTTCTGGTTGGTGTTATTTTTTGCGCAAAAGTATCGGCTTTACGTACATGAAGAGAAACCGGACGTTTTACATCGGTTTCTATTTTTCCGTGGCCACAGAATCAGCTTAAAAACTTAATTTTTGTGAAAATCTGGAATATTTTCATCTATATCTTTTGAACCGCTTAACAACTTAAAGATCGCAATATATATGTTCGTTCGTCATTTCACTGGCTTTCATTTAGCGCCAAGAACGACGAAATCGGACACATCTAGCTCCAGATATGGTTGTTAAAGTGAAAGGAGGTCCAAAAACTGACAAAATTGCAATATAAAAAAAACTGTTCCATAAAAAAATCTTTAACTTCGATTTTCGAATTCAGCGGGCGAAAACCCATAAGAAAAGTCACCTCTCGTCAAATGTACATGAACAAAAATTTATTTTGTAAGCTAGTGTAATCTATCACAACAATTATCGCATCCACCATTCCCAAAACATTCCACCGCGTAATTCCATGATCAAAATATCCAAGTACATCCTACAAGGAACTTTGTACCTTGCAATTCCACTCTGCATCTTCGGTCCCTTTAATTCCGCAAGAGCAACCCCCAGCTACGTGATAATTTTTAAATTACATTTTACATTTAAACTGGAAGAAGAGGGCGGTGCGCCCCGTAGGCGGTCCACGACAAAAAGGGGTGAAGGAAAACGGAGGGCCCGGGAGAAGAAGAAGGTAGAAACCTTTTTGAGAATTCATGCGGTACACGCGAGGAAGGTAGGTACTCCTAGGACAAACGAGCTATAGCTAAGGGGTGAGAGAGGGTTTGCTGTAACTGAGGAGACGAAGGGTAGCTAAGGTAGGGCGGTGAAGGAAGGAGAAGGAGGGAGGAACGAGCTTGGAAACGAGAGGAAAGGAGGGACCGGGTTCGCTCCGAGAGTCAGGGGTTGGGAAGCTCGGTGACACTCTCATTTCGGAGAGAATTTACAAGCGTCCCCCTCGCGTGCCTCGCATAGTCAGACCTAGTCCTGACCTCCGTGTATATACGTTACCGAACGTAGCCTGCCGCCAGTCTGGCATAGTTAAGTGCGCTTCTACTAGATGTACCTGACCGATTATGAAACTCGTTGATCTCCCCGGGAGTCCCGTTATTTAAGTGGTTAAGTCTCCTGGAACCGTCGTCCGTTGTCGGACGAAGGTGGGGTGCCCCGATAACGAATGACTCCGCCTGCTCCTGGGCATTGTTTCCAGGTGCTTATCGTTGTCGGCGAATGAAGTTGCGCTTATCGTTTAGCGCGAGGGAGGTTGGCCGATGCGCAATTTATCGGGCACGATGTAATTTCAGAAACAAGGGGAAGATTCGAGGCAAGGGTTGATTAAGAGGTTCTTCTTCGTAGTGGGCGCAAGTGTCCTCGATTTCTGTGTATTGTGGAATTAGCATTTTTGTGGAAAGCTTTTCTTATGGCTAGTGGTGACCGAATTGAATAGAGTTTGAACTTTTAATTTTGAATTTGGTATTGCGAAATGTATCGTGGGCTATTGTTCTGAAAGATATGCTGATAAAATCAATTTCATGTCTAGCGAATAGAGATCCACTTATTATTGCAGTTTACCGGATATGGTGTAATTTCGCGAATAAGGGAATGTCGGGGCGTGGGGTTGAAAGTAAATGCAATTGTTCTTGATTTCCATGTATTGTAAATTGTCATATTTGTGGAACTCTTTTTTTAGGGCCATAGGTGATAGAATTATTGTATTTTCAATTTTTAACGAAATGTTGAAGTGATTAAAAGTACTTTATGCAATGTGTTTTAATTATCAAAAACAAATTCCTGTAGGGTCAATACAGTTCTATAAGAAACTTGTATTTTTGACACAACTAATAAGATTCAAGTGAAAAGATTAGAAAATCATAAAAAACTGATCCAAATAATTTTGTGAAGAATATTTCCTCCCATAGTTAATGTTAATTGAATAACGTGCAGAAATATTATTTTCACGTTTGAATAAATCAACACAGAATTACCTCAAATTAAAATATACCTATCATTTAATTAATCACTTTTTCAAAATATTATTCAAATAGTACTCAAGTCTGGCCCCAATATCATTTCGACTGGACCCACAACACACACACACAAAATGGCGCCTTCTACTGCGCTTTTACTGCGGCAGGCCGCGAACTCCGGGACCTTATAAGAGGTCACGTCGCCAGGATTATCTGGGTTGCAGGTGTTCAAGCTGGTATCGGAGCCACCCCGCGCTGCCCTCGCGTCAACACCCAACTGCGTTCCCTTCACCCCCTCTCTATCTTCACCCCACCACATCCGCGACAACTCCTGATCTCATCCACCCCTCTCTCAAATTCTCGGCCATCGTCGTCGGCCCACCCTCACTGCTGCTTAGCACGCGATCCTCGTCCTTCCAACCCCGCGAATACTTCCGCCGTGTCCTCCGAATCGTCGAGCCGTCATGAAAGTTACGTGGGCGTGCACGAATTGCAGTTCAACTTCCTTGCCAACTTCGTTTACGATTTGTATGGGTGCCACATGCGCGAGTGTGCCGAAGAGGCCAGGCCTAACGCCAGCCAATTGCAGCAGGAGTGATGATCAGGGACGGGGTTGAGTTCAATGGGGGCTGGGTTGGGTGCAGAGAAAGGTTGCATCGTGTTAGTGGAGCGGCTCAAAGCTAGTATAAAGTGACACGTCGTTTGTTAGGCATGTAGTTTTTTTTCTAGAATTTTCTTTTCCTGCAGATATTTCTTAATCGAGTTCAGATAGTTTCGGGTGTCAAGTTAATTTCCTCACAATTTTGCATTTTAATTCGAATGTTAACGTCTTTGCACCTTCCCTCGTAATATTGCGTACAGTTATCGAAATATTTATACTTCCATGACAATATCGACCTATTACTTACAGTTACTAACTATATTATCAATTGTTGGCCATTGGATGGGCCGTGCGCATTACTAGAATTCTTTTCTTAATCAGTATTTCAGATTGTGCCTTTAAATAAATAAACTAAGCGTCTTCATAATCAAATTGATATTCCGCCTATAACTATAAACTCGTTTGTCTCTTATAAGTATTTTTACATAAAGAAACACTGCCAAAAATTATGGCAATGTCGATCACAGCATGTATCATCAGCCAACACGCAACCCTCACAAGAAACTATCTCCCTCTGCACGTTTACGAGCAACACCTTTGTTTTTCAAAATTAGACAAATGGCCAGGCTCGCTATACAAAGTATAGGAGGAAGAGCAACCCGGTGTTGGGATGAAACTGCGCGACGATACGATAGGATAGGACAGGGTTTGGGTCTGGTTGAGGAGAAGTAAGAAGGTTCAGGGTTCGCGAAAGAGAAAGACTAAGAGAGACTCTCTCCAAGACGATAGGTGGAGGCTAACGTGTCGCCGTGGGGGAAACTTACATGCATATCCTGAGGGAGGCCGCGCGGTGTCAGGCTGGCACAAGGGTGGCAGAAGTTACGGCGTCTCGACGACGCCACTTCCTAAGTCTGGTCTAGCATTACCTTACCGTCTAACCCACCGCCTGGGTTGCTGCCGTCCGCCGCATGAGAAGCCCTGAACCACCCCCCGACCTTTCCCCATCTCCACATCTCCACCTCCGCTAACGCACCCTCCCACGTCTCCGGACCAGGAGTAGGAAACCTCCAACCAGAGGAGTCTTTCGAAGACTCGAGCGGCCCAGCTGCAGCTTCACTGAGAAGGTAGTTGAAGCTACCGGGTGCCTCATTGCCGTCGTTGTTGTCGGCTGATACCTAAGGCGAGAACATAAACGATGCCTACAGGGTTGTAGAAACAAGATGGCGCTCCTACTGGTGTCTAGGAGTTACCGAGGAGATTCTCAGCCTTGTTGAAGCCAGGAGAAGGGCGAGGAAGAGAAGATGGTTAGGCGTGGGCGAGTGGTGCAACATGCATTGCGTAACTATCTTAGTACACTGGTTGAGATGCGAGAGAGAATACGAGAATGAGAGAGAGAGAGAGAGGGAGAGAGAATTTGATGTGCCTTCCAGGCTGACGCGCACAAGTTTTCACCAGAGGAGTACAGGAGAAGTTTTCCTCGTCGACCTGGAGATGGGATGGGATGTGAATGGAGGTGGGAAATGGAAGAAGGGGATGGAAGAAGAAGGGAAGGGTTAGGGAAGCGAGAGAATTTCAGGCACGGGTGAAAATATTAATTTTCCTTAACAAGCCTACCCCTTCTTCTTTAAGGTTCTTTCCGCCTTTTAGCCGAAAGTTTCTTTCTTTCGTGTCAAATTTCCGTTCCCTCTTTCCTTCTTTATTGGCTTTCGCTTAGCCCAAAAGACTTCTAAAGGAGGCACAAAGGTCGAAATTAAATTTTGTCTCATTAAAAGAATGAAATTTCATCTCTATGAAATCTATTAAACATATACTACTTTTTATTCCGAATCTTACTCGACTATCCTAAAACCCGCTAAACATCAACTGTCCGTGTAAATTCAATAACATTTTCGATTTATGCCAAATCCGTGCCTTTTGCGCCACTGTACCATCATCCTTTGCTCACGCAGACACGATGATTACATGAAAATAAAACATCGTCTTATGCACCATACACAAAGCACGAAGCCAAATTAAATGTGAAATTAGTGACTGCACATTGTGGAATCTCACCTTTAATTACCCTTTACCCACAAATACCAGAATACTCTTGACACTCAACCTATTGACGAACTATCGTTTCCCAAGTAAGCACCACTCAACTAGCTAATCTGCTTCCTTTACCAGAAGCCGAGCAAGGTGGACCAAGAGATATCTTCATCCATATCAATTACTCCGCGATTAGATGGACGAAGATATGCGGCCGCGAGCGTTTCGTGGACGCCAGTCCCTCTCGTCTCGGTCGGACAAGTACGTGAGGAAGGAGATGGGGAGGATCCTGCGGGGCACGAGCCGCCACCATCCTGAGCGGCCAAGAGGACTCTGTCGGTATCACAGATTGATTGACAACGACGAGTCTGCCAGAGGGACAAGCGAGCGGGCGATCTTGATCCTTTGATTGACCGCTGTCAAGCGGGAGATAAGAAGCGAGAGACGCGGCGAATATCTTAATGAGAGATTTCGTCCTTCCTCCCTCTCCTCGCTTCTCTGCCGTTCCTCTGGGTCTCTCTTGATCGATCGAATGCTCGACCACGATCTTTCGCGATGAGAATGGCGACCCGCACGTCGACGCACTTAATTAAACCGCCAGGCCGATTTGCACCGCAGGGTGTCGCGAGTTCTAACGGTGGACGTCGCGAGTCGCGAGGCAACTGCCAATTAAGAAACCTGAGAATAATTTCAACGGGCGCCTTGTTCGCGCTGATGTCCGAGGTGTATGTAGAAGAGGCGTGTAATGTTGCGCAGTAACCGAAGGTTGCTGAAGGTGGAATGTGAGACGTGTGCCTCGTGTGGTACGGTGAATGTTCACGGTTGAGTTGGGGATAGGGAATTCATGCGTGGAAATAGAGAGTTTTGGACGGTGGTTTGATTTCGAAATGATTTGATAACTAATGCGAGTATCCGTGGGATGGTACAATTATAGAAATATATTTCAGGTTACATCGTCTGAAACTTTTCCTGTTTAGGATTTGGATAAAAGACTCGAGTACGCGTTGGCCTGAAGCTTTATTAAGTAGATGATAATCTGCTGATGAAAAGAATGAGAGAGACAGAAAGTGTTGGATCGCCAAGCGACTTGAGAATTTTATGATTTCTGGAGAGTGTTGCCAAATTCATTTTGAAACATAATGATTATGCTTCAGCATGCATATCTACGCAAGCACTAGTAACGGGAAATTTATGGTGACCTAAGCGCAAGATAATCCTTAGGATTTGATTTATTTATCTGATTCATCTCTAATTCTCTGGGGAAGGAGTCTAAGCACGTAACGGGGGTCTGCTGGAAAACTAAGAATGGAAACTGAGGATAACAGACCCAACCTTGACCGGCAAAGTTTTAATTTAACCTTTTAAACAAGAATGTAGAAATCCATAGTATTAGAACAATTATAGACAATTTCGTAAAGCAGACGTATTGGTTGAATTCGTAAATCTGACTACAACATTTTTCTGTTAGTTTCAATTTATATTTGTTATGCTTCAAATCAAAATTTTACGTTGTATGTTTATTGAACACAATTTCTTTTTCTTTAATTTGACTAAATATAATTTTATTTCCCAAGCTAGCTTCGAGCAGTAGTTTCCCCTTTTACCGTTGTTATCACTATAAAGAGCACATTGAATTTCAATTGCTCAATGGCTATCTCTTTGGTTTCACAAATCCTAAATTTTCGAATGAAATTTACCCTATAAGTTGGAATCACTATCTCCAATCTTATCAAAGCTCGATTGCAATTATCAAGTAGAGAGCAGTTCAGGAAGGTGGGAGGAAGGGTAAGCCTCTTTTTCCAAATTTAGAATAATCGCAACACTCGAACAGGTGTAGGTGCATATGGGTAATCTGTGCAATAACAACCGACATGAAAAACCTAACAAATTTCAAACGTAAACATCGTAATGAACTGTTGCAAGCTTCAAGCTTCTTCGCTGATAGTGACCTTATTGCAATGTTAAAATCATGGAAAACAAAATTTCATAGTGTTAGTCGACATTAATTGTAGACAAAAGAATTTCACATCTTTTAAACACGCCTATTTTTCGAAATACTGTCTCAAATCATGTCAAAATCAGTATTCCCATTGATATTTTTCACATCAGATTCTGCATTCCTCTGCCGCTAATTTATTTAATGCAGTAATTTACTGTGCACGTAAATTCTCACGTCGTATCGCACGCGTAGCGTTATGTTTGTCAAATCCCTGATGCTACAATACACGTGATAATATTCTCTTTACATTTTCCAAAATGCTCAAAGACCTAATTACTGCACCCTATCCATTGTGCCATCGAAGTAAATGCAAAGGGTTAACATACTAACCTTCAGAACTTTCAACCGCTTATCGTTTCTCCCTTCTCCCATCACAGGAGCAAGGGGATCACACGAGTGGCACGGATTCGCTAATAGCCGGCCGATGGGGCGTGCTCGATCGAGATATCGAGAATTACAAAGGCGGGCTTCGTTTGCGGGTACCGAACGTAGCCGGTTGGGCAAGCGGTGTCCTGGCAAGCGGTATCGGGCTAGTAGAGGTTCCAGGAGGAGGATAAAGGGAAGAGGGCCAAGGGCGAGAGACTCAGGGAGAATGGAGGTGGCTATCTAAACGGTAGAAGGGGAAAGCGATCCAAGGGACGAGAGGAAGCGTGGAAGAATTAAGGAGACGCACTCGCCATGTAAGACGCGACCGTTATCTTGTCGATCAAACAATTAACAATGCCCAGGCCTGGCTCGAAAGGAAAGTGGCAACTAGAAGGAGGCCAGGAAGAGGGAGGGTGCACCACTTCCACTCTGCTCCACCTCCTCCTCTTTTTTCCTCCTTCTCTAACTGTCCTCGCCCTAAGAAAATGTAGGATCAGGAATCAGGACGCTGTGGGACGGTACCAAACCATGGGCCACGTCGATCGATCCTCGTGGAAGTGAAGGGAGGTGGAGGAGGTGGAGAGGTAGAAAGGGAGAAGCCGCTTCTCGTCGACGTCTCCTTTTCGCAGTGTTACCCGTTAATTACCCATTAATTAGCCGTCCCTTAATTGCCGCCGGCCCAGCTACGGGCTGTGCCACACTGAAAGCTAAAAGATGAGATCGCGATGGATCCGTTCCGCCCTTGTCCTCCTCCGCTCCATTCCGCTTCGCTCTCTTGTCCTGCCGCAATTTCATCCTTCCCGCCCGGTAGAAGGTTGCCGATTTATCGATGGAATAGTGTTGGGGGTTGGAGAAAGAGTCTGGGGGTGGCTAATGGTACTGCGTGAGTCTAGAGTTCCTGCTGTGCAGCTTTTGTTTAAGGTGATATTACACAAGACATTGAATTCGACGATCACGATGATGATGGGTTCGACATGTGTAGGTGTTCCTGTATTTTTGACGTTTTTATCAGAGGGCCTGGACGAATGACTTTTTTTTTACCGTCTAAAAGGTTTTCCAGAGTTTGATGAAAGCTAATTTTCTAGCCCAGAGTTGAGACTTTCAAGAGGCTATTGTTAATAATTCGCGGATCCATTCTTCTTGGATTCCGTTTGTACACCTCGGTTATACTTCTTACATCATGTTCGAACATTGAAATGTTATAGTACATGTACCTGTTTTGACGAATTATGTTACACTAATGATAACTTTATTGAAAAGACATAAAATATGTAGAAACACAAATACAAAAAACAATCATATGCTACCATACAATTAACCCTCTATGGGCCCGTGTAACTTTGAGGTCACATGCCAATATATCGACATTTTACCAAATAACTTTGGCTCCTCACAAGATGCGTCTTAATCCTATAATATTTCGAAGATAACCAATAAAAGTATTGATGACAGTTGGCATCAGCTTGAAATATCAAAGTAAATACCTTGCAAGTTTGGAAACTTTGACCGTTAAATTCTTCGTTAATCTGAATAAATTTCTTTATGTGTAAGAAAAAAATTCATCTCGTAGGGGGCTAACTCGATTATAGTAATACTCTTATATGTAAATACAAATATTATAGGAACTGTGGTTCGAAAATGAGTAATCGAAATATGTACACCTATGCCGTTCCTGTGCATCAATTGTTTCGAGCACTTTACAATTTCGGCAGGGGATTGACGCGACATTGTAGATCTTTTGTTCTCACATCACCCCTTACTACTACCATGCTTGCAAAGTTTAATTTTCTTCCGAATACGTTGGAAATTTCAAATCAATGTCAATGTACACAGAAGGACACGTGTCACAATATTCCTTTCTGCCAAGGTGCACCGCCACAAATTTATCAAAAGTGAATGTTACCAATTCCTTCTCTCCCATCACCGTTCAACCCTCACTCCCTGATCCTGGCGGGCCGGAGATGCGTGCCAGTTCGCGTCGTATACGTTGGCAGCCGTGCAAGCGAGCCCGCTTCGAGAAGAAGAATCGAAGATAGAAACAAAGAGAGAAAGAAGGAGAGAGAAGGAGTCAGAGGCAACCGAGATCAGCGGAGGCTGATGTATTTATAAGGAGGAAGATTTGCATACGATGCAGAAGATTGCCGATAGCGTGGCGCAGCGCGCGGGTCGGCGCGTCTCGGAGATTCAAAGAGGCTTTGTGCCATTATATCCGCTCTCTTCTCTCCTCCTTCTTCTCTCTTTCCTCCTCTATTCCCTCCTTTCATCCCACCGTTCCCGTTCACTGTCCCTCTCCTCTTAAACCAGAGCCTGTAGAACGCACTTGAACAGCCTCTGCACGACTCATGGACGCTTGATGCCAAAGGCGTCAATGACGGGAGCACAACGACAGGAAAAAGGGAATTTTTCATTTTGGGAGATCCTTTTGACAGGACAATGCGAAGAAACATTTTAAACGCGGGGGATTGCATGGTAAGAGAATGTGTCAGTTTAGAATTAAATATGTTATAAAGAAATATAGGAATATACATTCGCACTTTCTTTGTGTTTAAAAGTTTTTTAGAAAGTTTGTTTAACTCGGCAAAGTAGCAAGCATCTCTTTGTCTTAGTTTCTCTGGTCCTTACGCATCATTCTTCTACCGCAGCACCTCCGAACGCAAAGAAGATCGAACGATCCTCGTATCTATACAAACTTCAATCTCTGTCTCTCCCTCCTTCTTTCTTTCTGCTGTCACTTTTTCTCCAATCGTCCTCGACTCTCACCTTCGACGTTTCTCCGCCGCTCGACGTCCAGCTACGACGACGTCTTACGTCTCGAGGCTACACGTCCATTACAGTCTTCGGAACGAGGCCTGCTCGTTTTCGTTCTTCCCGCGTTTCTCTTCGTTCCAGTAATCCTCTCTTCAAGACACTCCTCGAGGAATGAGGTGCGCCTCGCGTGCTCTCGTCTCCGCTTTGACAAGCTCGCACCCTCCCTTCGTTCCCTCAACCACGTGTCGTGACTCTAGCGCCTGATTTTTCTGCCCTCCCTTCACTTCGCGACGTTCTTTCGCGAAGTACCGGCCCAGACGCGCTCGATTGGAGCTGAAGCACGAGAAGCGTCTAATTAGTTGCAATCTTCGTTCGCTCGATTTAATTCGTGGGGCGGATCCTCCGTGGGGCTTCTTCGAATACTCGTCGTGGAAGGAAAATGTGTGCGAGCTTCGACGTCGAGGCACGATCGCGTGCGAAGATCTTCAGGGTGGATGAAAATTGAGGAGAAGTGGATTTCTCGGGTATAGGTACAAGGGATAGTCATCCCTAGAAACGATCGAGACGTGGTAATTTATGGTTCAAAGTGTTAAGCATGAAGCGGAATAATGCTTCGTATTTATAACATTGGTCAACAGTGGTTTTGTTGCCCTGGAAACGAAACTTGTTCTTTACTAAATCGAGGATGCTGATTTCAATAATCGAATGCGTTTGTTCGAATTCGCTCGAATTTTCAAGGTACTCTCAGTATTGTGCCTTACTGGTAAGTAACGTGTAACAACGCCATTTTTCCATTTAATATTCATCGCTCCGGTTTTGTTAAGTGAATTATGTGCTGCGAATAAAACATATTTGCCGACATAACGAAAACTCGGTGTACTTGGGTTCCAACGTCCTAACGTAGTACTGTGCATTCGTTTGCGTAGTTGCGATACTAGCGCTAAATAACCAGTTGTCTGGTAGTCATCGGCAATTTTTAAATACAACTTTAACCCTAACATCTCACCGAGTTGTGTGGGCAAACATGCTGTTCCTAACACATAATTCAATCAACGAAGGCAAAGCAATGAATATTAAACAGGGCAAATGACGTTATCACACTCTCCTTACCAGTGAAAAACAAAACTGAGGATATCTTGAAAACTAGAGCTAATTCGAACAAACGGATTCGATTTTTGGAATCAGCATAAAGTAAAGAAAAAGTCTCGTTTCCATGGCAACAAGAAAAAGTGCCTTTCCTGTTAACCCGTGTATTCGTTTGCATAGGAAAGATTCTTTTTATCAGCTAAGATATTCGCAGGTGCGTTTTATATTCAGTGCATGAATAGTCTGAGGGTTGTTGAAAATTCGGAAGCAATAAGCTGCGTGCTGGAATTCATTTTTCTGTGATAGATATCTATAACGTATTTGTGTCTTTCCACACCGTGTAAAATCGAGCAATATATACCACGTTCCTTTTGCATCGCCAAACAAAAGAAATACCGCGGCATTCTCGAAATAGACCTTTCACTTCGTAAGATCGTTATGACTAAGAAGCAGAAAAGATCTTATCTACGTTGGAGGAATCGATTTTCTTCTCTTCTGCAAAAACTAACAAGAAATAACTAGGAGTCAAGCGCATCCTCGAACGCATTGGTTTGTTTACAGGATCGACTTCGTGCGATTCCGGTCTAAGGTAATAACTGATACTCCAAAGTAATGGATACACCTGATTAGCCGTCCGGCGAGTGATTGGCGAAGCATGCGATCCTATCTACAGGTGTATTTATGATTCAACCCAGCTAGATGCTGAGAGAGTAGTCTGCCTCTCAGACACCACGGTTGCGCGAGCCTAATGATTGCTGGAATCATTCCTTTTTCGTCCGGTTTGCCGACGCGCTGTGTAAATATCTTTCATCTGCCAACGGTTAACTGATAATTAGTCGAATGTAAGGATTCTCCAACTACGCTCGGATTATTTATGATTATCGCTACCGTCGCTCTGTGGATTGAAAGCAAGCCCGAGGAGAGTTAATTTCAACTTGCCGTTGCTGTAACCGTCGCTGGACTCGCCCAGCAGCGTCTACGTTCTGTCAAGCTTGGTGAGGTCTCGCGTTATTGTAAAAGTCATGGTATTTGAAGTCGCGATGGTGCAACATTTGTTGAATAGGTAGTGGGTTAGTGTCGTGTGAAAGGGTATCATTAGAAAATTCCTTACAGCTCAGGTTGGGAAAGCCTTTTTTATGTTTTATTGCACTGTATTCTTAATTTGATTCTTTCGTGCACTATATTATACTAAATGTAATTGACGATTATTTCTCAATATATGTATTTTGATTAATACAATATATATTGAACGTTTTGCCTACTGCATACTGTCAAATAAATACAAACCTAAGTCTGTCATATTCACGAATAGTATGTATTAGTTGCAAGATTCTGTAAAATTCGCAAAGTTCGCTACAACTGTTTATTTATCTGTGACGTAACATCTGGCTACGCGACGATATACACGAACATAGAAGATAACAATTATCGTCTCTTACATACAATCTACTAGATGCACATAAATGTGGGATATCATATGGACAAGTGTCTCTGATGTTTTCGAAAACAGATTTTTACTAATTAAGACAGGCCTACTTGCAACCGTAGATTTCTTCCAACGAATTTACAAAAGTCTATAAAGGCAAATTTAAACAGAAATCAGAGTGTTCACACTCGTCAAAGTTTTAATACGAAAAATCTGCTATATTTAAAAACCTCATTCTCTAACATACACCAATGAAATTCTAATTCGATCGGTAGATTGAAGCATCGATCTGCGAATCTTCAGAGCACACAGGTAAAAAAAGATAAATAAATAAAAATAAGTGCACCAAAAAACAAAATTTACGCTTTAAATCCCCCTGCCGTAAGAATAAATTTCTTCCACCCCCTACTATCAAGTATATCGCGATAAATCTTCCCGTTGACAAGAGAAGCTCTCTCTCTCTCTCTCTTTCTCTCTCTCTCTCTCTCTTTCATCCTGACTTTTCGCAAAACACGGAGAGACATGGAGATGAGGGACCACCGTGCGACGGCACGAACGAGGCAACGAGCACAAAAGGGGTGGCAGCATGGACGGGAGGGAAACAGGAAAGAAGAGGACTGAAAATCAAGCCAAGAAAAGAACAGCGAAAGAGAAAGAGAGAGAGCGAGAGGGGTGGAGGGAGGGAAGAAAGCACGTTTGAGCACACGGTGATTTAATGCAACCGCGCGTGCAGGTGCGTGCGAGTCGCCGACCGCCCCCGGGGCCCGTGGTATCACGCACTTCAAAGAGGGCCCCCGGGGGTGGGCCCGTCGAGAAACGGCGAGAATCGTGGCGGGACGAGGCGCCATGCATTTTGATGGAGCCGCGCGCTTGCTCGCCTTCCTCTATCCTTTTTTCTCCCTCCTTATGTCCGTCCGTCCGTCCATCTCGCCGTGCCACTCTTCACGTTCTTCCTTCCGCAGGAGAGATTCCACCGAGCTGTCTTTCACAATGAGACACGCATCATCCTTATCGGTGGAGCATCGTGCCACGAGGACAGTGTACTTAACGCGTCGCGTCGATTATAACAATTTGTTCGCGCCGCAGGACCCACCTTGCATTTCGACTTAGTTCTTTTTTTCACCGTGCCACCCTAGACTTGATCGGCATCCTGTCAAAGCGGCGATCGCCAGGGGTGCTTTGACGAGTAATCAGAAAAGGAGAAGAAGGAAGAGGAGGTGGCTCGATGGAATGTGTGCGCGCGCGAGCAAAAGATCGTGGCGATGCGCACGAAACTTACTCGGTGAAGCGTGATCGGAGTGTATGGTTTTAGAGGTGGTTTTCTTTTCATTGGTGCTTTCGGTAGGCTCGTTTCTGTTGGCTTGCCAAGTGTGGAATGAAATGTAGTGGACCGAATAATGGTGTAGGATAACGTGTAACAGGTAAACAGAAATGAAGGACGAGGGATGTATCGTGGAGATGAATCTTCCAAGGCGTACAGGTGTGAAATACGTGGGAAACAAAAATTCAAGATTGCAGAGATATTTTAACAACTTAATATTAAAACTTAACCGAAACCTAGCTTAACCTAATGATGCAACCGATCAATCATAGGTAGAAAAACGATGTAATGATTACTCGACGCTGATAGGTGCCAACTTAACGAAGAAAAACTTAATTGAATTCTTCTTCTGTATTTCTTTCACGAAGTGTATCTGTCATCACGACTCTATAATGCAATATCAAGTTGCGTTGGCCTATAACAATGGTTACGAAGTGATACATCCGAAAATAGGTAACAAGAAATGGTAATTATTCCGAATCATCGCCGATTTTTATGACCTTCAAATAAGATATCACGGTTGTCACTGTTACCACTCCCGGCCTTAGATATACGTACAAATGTATTCGATACTATACAATCGAAATTTTAATGTTTGCCATACAACATTACATACAACATATTACATTCTACAGTTATTAAGTTTATCGCTACATGTTACTAACAATATTATGTAACTGGTGATATTTCTCCCGTGACACTAAAAAACGTAATTAAGGAATCAAGTAATTCGTCATATTCGTCATTCGTTGGTTATATGCCAAAATGCATGTCATTGCAAAATTCTTTAATTACACTGTAATTTGTTCACTTGGAAACGTTAACTGTCATGTTACCTTGAATTTTGGCGACTGCATAATAATGAACTCTCTAAAGGGATAATTATACTTCGAAATACGTATTTAGACCATTTATAATCAAGCGCTGAGACCGTCACACGAATTTGAATGACATGCCAGTCAATTGTTAAATATTAGATGAATTGACACTGTCTTATCCGCCTGTTCGTCGTGTACGTACTAATAATAATTACCGAATCAGTTGCGGTACTACATCCACATCTTTTGATACAGTCAGCAACTGACTCTACATAGTTTAACGAGTGAGCAGCTATTTGGTAGTAGACAATGCAGCATCGTCGAATGGCTGTGGGGCATAGGGTAATGCGAACCTGGAAAAAAGTTGAAAAAAAGAGTGACGGGGGGTAGCCATTACTTCCGACGCTTCGCCGCCAAACGATCGCAGTTTGTCTTGTTGCGAGGAACGTTACGTGCACTACCCCCGTGGCATTCGTCCGCGTGTTCGTAGCGAAATATTAAAACGGACGGAGTTCGAGAGGGGGTACGAATTTTTTTAAATATTCCTCATAAAATTCACAAACGTTTCCGTAGAACATTATTCAATTCTCGTTGAGCCACCGTCCATGCGTGAATCCGATAGTACGGTTATCGACTGAAAATTCATCACATTTCCTACTCCCTTTGATGTTTCGTAAATTTTGTATACAAAATTTACAACCGTATTTCTGCAAGCTTGCTCAATTTTATTTCGTTTTAAAGCTATGACCGAATTCAGTGACATTATTAATAATCGTAGCACGATTTTTATTTCTTTCGTGTCTTTATTAATGTTACGTGTAAACTTTGCACAAGTATTCCATCCTATGGTTTTTATTTAATTATAGAAAAGTGGTCCTAACAACGTCATTATAGCCTGAAAATTTACAATCAGCCTAATTTGACGATTCAATGTCAACAATTTTGGTTAAAAATTGGAACTGATCTGGAAATAAAAAGGACATGAAAATGTGTATGTACGTATAGGTATTAAATTGACTTCGCGTCTGTACGATTCCTTCCTTCTCTGCTTTCCCGATTCCCCTCGCTCGTATACATCGCTAACCAAAGAAGTATGAACGCGATGGTATGTAAACAGGGGTCAAGAGGCGATCGCGAAGAGCCTTCAGGCAAGAGCCCTGGCGCCCGTGGAGAGAGACGTCACGTTCTTGGTAGAAGGCACAAGAATCTCCAAGTGGTAGGCACCACAGCTGATTCGTTCCCGCTATTCACGATGTTTCGTGAACGATTGGAATTAGCCGTTTTCATTAATGAGACATCTCTCCGGGAAACATTGTAAAAAAATTCCGAAAGGAATTTTCAATTGGTGAATATATAAATCCTTTTTTAAAAATCAATTCATATTGTATACTCTTAATCGAGATGCGTTAATAAACGTTCGTCGTTGTTTTGCTTACTGAAGATTAACACTGAAATGTTTCTGAAGTAATTAATTCGAAATGCAAGCTATGTTTGTGGTGATAGTAACGCATTTTTGAAAGGTTCGGATAGAACTATTATCACAATTAATTGTTTCCTCCATTTATAACGCCGAATTTAAAATGTTTTCACCATTATTCATTATCAAAATGTTTTCGTCCATTAAACACAAATTCGTTCTTAAGCCTTTCGACGCGGCTATGCTTTCGCAAATATGGTTCTACCAAATGGCCGGCCACGATGCGAACGTACATTTTATTGTCGAGTAGGTAAATGATGGTGTGTTATAATGTAGTGCACTTTCATTTCATGCGACAAATTTGAAGATACACACGTAGTTACGAAACAGAAGAAATAAGCAACAAACGCGGTGGAATAGCTAATAAAGATATGAACTAATGTAAAGTATCTATGTTAATCAACATGGATGCAATATCACCTCCTAATCAATTTCACACACTATCCCAAAACAAGCACAACCAATTCAAGTCAAATCACTCCAAGGAACTTGAACAATAAGCAAACATCCCCATGAGTTTCTTAACGCTCGAACAGGCGCGCCTCAATTTTTCTCACGAGCGGAATAAAATGTTGTCCTTCGAAAATTTGATCTGCAAATATTCATAATTAAAGCTAAGTAACAATGTAAAAATGTATTTATTCATGGACAAAAAGATAATTATTTATATTTTTATTTGCTTCGTAACATAAAAAATTGGAAATAGTAACCGATCGGTAACTGTCTGCATTCTAATAGCATAAATCTTGATTATATAAACTGTTTTACAATATTAACACATCAGAAATATTACAGCAATATTAGCAATAGGTAAATATAAATTTATTTTCTTGGTGCGAATCACAAAAGTTACTGCACAGTACTGATTCACAATCTCAATTCTCACAATATGAGTACTATTCGTTGTTAAATTAGCACAACTAAGAACAGCAGATATCAAAAAAATACTTAGATACAACGATTTTTATGTACTCAGGCCGTCCGCTCGAGGATCAATTCATTCCATTGAGAATTACATTTGTCGGAAGAAATCACGCAGAATATTAACACCAATAGTGACAAAACAATGTCCACAAAAACTTTTCGCGTTTTCCTTCCCTAAGTCAAACCTCCCTGTATGTATTTTCTTGCCTCCACACCCTATTTGCCACTCAATACTCCGAATCGGCTTCACATAAAATCACAGTCAACCGAACACGAATCACTTCCAACAACTTCAACAATCAAATCACCTTCCTCTGCATCCGTCTCCTCACAATCCAAACGGATCGCAAAATAGAACCTTCCCTTCGAACAAAGATTCGAGGTGTTTACAATCATTAGGGCTCCGTTCCTGACGGGGGCCGTAAGGCGATTTCTCTCCTTGCGCCATTCATTGTCGTCCTTTCGTCGATCCATGGGGTTTTTGGGGTGCGCGCAACGTAATGGGAAACGGTGGTGGTCGGGAGTCGCGAGTTACGTTGGTGGACGTTGGTCGATCCGACGGCCATTAGCTCCGGGTAAACAGAGCCATACTTTATTCGAGGGGCGTCGCTCTCTTCTTCTTTCTTCTTTCTTTTTCTCTTCTTCTCTCTCGACCAAGCAGCTTCCGTTTCTTTGTGCCACGCGGCTCGTAATGCCTTCCGTCGGTTAATACGGAAGGTCCCGCGAAAGCTCGCAATGGCATCGGCTCCCGTTCGTCGGTCTCGCGTTTCGAAAAGGAACATCTCTCGATGTTTCGTTCCCCTTCTGGTTCTGGTAGAGGTTTGGATAGTCGAGTGTCGAGATTCGAACGAAGGGAGTTTGAGAGGTTCCGTATATTTTCCATTAACCGGTAATATTAACCGCTTGTGTTAGGTTTTTAATGGAGTTAGGTTGTTTGATATTGTTTGATATATTTTGTTACTTTATTTGTGTGAGAATTTGAATGTGCCGCGTGGCGAATGTTAACGAACAAATGGGTTGATTTGATATTTTAATTAATTGACGGGTTATCATTGAATAAAGAGACGAGACACCAAATGTTATAATCAATTCTAATAATGCACGTTACATAAAAACCATGCACAACTAAACAAACGAGTAATCTAAATTCAATAAATTAATAAACACGTACATATAATTAAAATCGGTGTATATAGCGGAACCAATTAATAACGCAGGCAAGCACACATACATATACACTCGCGGGCGCATACAGGAATAAATTAATTAATACAATAAGGGCGCGATGCGACAGAAAGACTAGATATTGTCTTTGACTGACTAATATTTGGTTGGTCCTTTCCCAATATAAGGACACCTGCGTAGACGGCAGGCAGAGATAGAGAGAGTTTTTGTTGTCCGTAAGTCCTCATTGGGTTTCGTTTTATTGAAATATGCGTGGTCGAGAGGCCTTCCTTGTCTTATATCAAATTATGGTTTCGAGAACGATACATATTATATTGTTGAGGACACTTGATCAACAACAGTACCGACTCGAGCGACAAGTGCACTCACCCAGAGGCGAGATAACAAAGACTTCAAACAAAGTGCAATTATCAAATTTCATCTATAGAGTTCAATCAATAAAATTAAACAATGGGAATTTAAAAATAAATATATGATACGAGGTGGTACCCAAAACGCAGCTTTCATTTATTCATCTCCAATATGTAATAGCAGATATATAGCCAGAGTAGTGAAAGCAAATTAGGAGTGCGCATAAAAGGCGCTAAATTAATCTCGTTTTCAAATTCTTCTCAAAGCAAATGTTTCTAAACTTTTATAAATGAATGTCTTATAATCTTTAAGATGCTAATTTATCCACTCACTTTTCGTGGAATTGGAATTTTCGCGAGCATCGTCGAACCTTCCAATTGTAAAATGAAAGAAAAATTGTGACGACGGATTTCGCATATAGAAGAATATTGCGCGCGCGTTACGAGCGGATGTTTCGCAGACGTAGACGTCGGTAGACGCGCCACAAGACTTCCGCAAGATTGTCTTGAAGGGACGATGCATAAGGACGACCTTGAGCCACAACGAAATGCAAACCGCGTCGTCAACTTTCGCGGAAATTCGTCGATGGAGAATTTCCAGGCACGAGAAATGAAGAGAAGAAACGCGTGCCTCGTTGACGTCCGACGGGAGCAATGCACGGATAATCGATGATTGCGAGAGGTACGGGTGGAAAGGAAGTGACGAATTTAAATGGAATCGTGAAGCTCCTGTCAGGCACACGGATACATACAACGGGTTCAGGCCCTTATTAAGGTGTGAATGTAACTAGAATCATCCAATCTCTTTCAGAGACACCAATATAAATGACGTGCAAATGAAGGTGTAAGTTCAAGTGGAATTATAACATTTTTCTCACCCGCCTTCGAGTATTCTTTCACATATCACACGAACGATGGCTTGGCAACTTCAAGCGGTTTGCGCGTCAGACAAGATGGACTAAGGTCCTGTACTTAAAGTCTCTTAACCGCCAGTAAATTCACGATTTCGCGTGGTCCCACGTGAACCCCTGGCAATTTTCTCCTTGCGGCGAATACATCGAAATATAAAAAGAACGAGACTGCCATATTCTGACAGGTGAGCCAGTTTCGTAAAGGTAAAGTGCAATGTAGCAGCAAGTCAAGGGGAAAAAGAAGAAAAGGAGCAGGCCTATAATGGAAATTAAGGTATCAAAGAAATTTGAGAGAATCGAAAAAAAATAAGGAAGAGATGGTAAGTCGAATTGAACAAAATTAATTTTTTTTGCTCTAGTTTAGAACAATGAGTTACGTAAAACGTAAGTCGATTTATTAAATCAAAAGTCGAATATAAATGAGTACATATATGTATATGTACAATTGCATCCTCTTTCAACCTTGTCATTTCTTTTATTGTCACCTCCTACTTAAAATTTAACTAAAGCACTTTATTTTAGCATTTCTACATCAACAAATCAAGACACTGGTTAGATAGAATTAAAACAAAAACAGAAGTAATCCATCAACCTTCAATAGAAACAAGAAAACATTTTAACATCGAACAAAAATGCATTTCCGTTTCCACGCACTTACTTCCACCCCGAACCCTCCGATTTTCCTCAGCTCCAGTTCGCCCTTTTCCCTCCTTTTCATAAATTGCTAGACATATCGATTACATAAAATTAAAGAAACATGAAATAATGTCAACATTCAAAAAATATGAGTAAACACCCTACCATCCAACATACACATATCCCTCCTCTTCTTTCCACCCGTTTCGAACCCCTCAATATCCCTTCACTCCTCAGCTCCTTTTCTTCACCTTACAAACAGATCGGGATACTGCTCACAAGAAAACTAAAGAAAAATGAGAAATACGTCAACCTTCGATAAAAAAAGAAACAAACACTCTAACATCGAATAAAAATCTCTTATCCTTTCGTCAGCCCCATCGCTGACCTTTGAATCTCCCTCACCTGCTCCCAACTTTCTTTCCTCCTTCTCACAAATAGCTCGAGATTCTATTCATACAAAATGAAAGAAACTTAAGCAACCTTCAATCTCCGATGCATATAAATAAACATTCTAACATCGAACGAAAATCCCACCTCCTCTCGTCGCCTCCTTCCAACCCTTTAGCGTCCCCTGACTCCTCACCTTCTTTCCTTTGCCAAACCGGAGAACGAGGAGGCGCAGAAACGAATGGACGAGGGAAAAGAGACGAGGTTGAGAGGCGAGAGGACGCAGGGACGTTCGTTAAATATACGAGTGTATTGAAATTCCGCCTCGGGATGTGGAAGGACAAGATCGCATGACGGCTCGAAGGCTTGGGAGCCTCCCGCTGTTTTGAATACGATCTCTCCCGGTTTCCTTCCTCTCGTCTCCTCCTTAACGTTCGCTCGTTTCTCCCGCGGCTCCTCCTCCTCCTCCACCTCTTCCTCCTCTTCGTCTTCCTCCTCCTTCGTTCGTTCATTTCGCATATAACGGCGTCGCCGGCATGGAGAAGGAAAAGGAAGAGGAGGAGGACGACTACGACCCGACGCGACTCTCAGGTACGCGCACCGTCGTTCACTCTAATTTGAATGTAACAACGTCCCGTTCGGCCGCAACCCGATACAATCTCTAAACCCGAGCCGCGGCCACGGAGGATCTTTCCCTCTGTTTCTTCTCGTGCCCATTCTTCCGCTTCTCCCATCGCTTCTCCTCTTATTCCGTTCCGATTTCTCTCTTACTCCCTCCCCGTCTTTTCTTCTCTCTTTTGCTCCTCTTTTTTTGTTATATTCACTTACTCCTGTTAGACAGAGCATTATTAAATATATCGTATTAGATCTATTCCTGTTACGTTGGTTTATGTATTCTTTGTTGTTATTGTTAGTGCCTTCCGTTACGATATTGTTGTTCGCAATGATTTTAGGATATTGGAGCGTTTATTTTGAAAGTGGTGTAAGTCCATTTTTAAACAATATTGACTAGTTATAAATGAAAAGTCTACGTTAAATTAATCACAAATTATGTGATACCTCATTTTTTTAAAAATGTGGACTTATGCAACTTTCAAAATAAACGATCCAATTATAATGAAATTTGCTATTAGCCGAAGAGGCACGGATACAGAAAACTGGCACGCACGCCGTACTTATACTCACTGTTCACACGATTGACCACAGTCCAAGTGAGCAGCCCCGGTTACATTATATGCAGTGCGCGATGACAGGGACATGTTTAATTCCTCCTTAAAAAAAATAAATTTAAAGACTTGCGGGCCCATCAAAAAAGTGTGAGGAACTGTACGCTTAAGGTTAGGTGTATGTCTCCGAATTCATCGAAGCGTCATCATTTGCACTTACTCCCAGCATCGACAAGCGCAACGAATGAAGTCCAAGAACACTACACACCTCATCGGAGAAAACACGAAAGCCCACACGACCCAGAAGAGAAGAAGGAAAAGTCGTAGAAGGACGGATACAGAAAACTGGCACGCACCCGTACTCATACTCACTGTTCACACGATCCACCACAGTCCAAGTGAACAGCCCCGCTTACATTATATGCAGTGCGCGATGACAGGGACATGTTTAATTCCTCCTTAAAAAAAATAAATTTAAAGACTTGCGGGCCCATCAAAAAAGTGTGAGGAGCTGTACGGTCAAGTTTAGGTGTATGTCTCCGAATTCATCGAAGCGTCATCATTGGCACTTATTCTCCGCATCGACAAGCGCAACGAATGAAGTCCAAGAACACTACACACCTCATCGGAGAAAACACGAAAGCCCGCACGACCCAGAAGAGAAGAAGGAAAAGTCGTAGAAGGACGGATACAGAAAACTGGCACGCACTCCGTACGCGTATCCACTGTTTACGCGATCGGCTACCGTCCGGGTGAGCAGCCCTGGGTATATTACATGCAGTGCGCGATGACGGGGACGTGTCCCACGATGATTGACGGACCGTGTGCAGTGTCGCATCGCCAATTGGAAGCGCGCCCGCCAGTCCTTCCCGGTAGCAGCATGAGACGAATCCGCAAGTCGCGAGCGCGCACCGGACGAGCTGATGAGAGAAGATGAGTGGAAGAAGGAGAGGGAAAGACACACGAGCACGAGCGTGTTCCCGCGGAAGGAGGGAAAGGATTTTCCAGGTGATTTCGAATGCCCAGGACAACGCGGCAGTGGGCAAGGACGATCCCTTATCTCTCGCGACGATGGTGGCGGCGCACCAACCACTCTTCCAAGAATCCTCAGGCTCCGCGCCAAATTACTATAAATAGACGCTAATCGATGCGGTGGGAAAAACGACGGGGACGCGGGCCGAATAATTTTCAAGTGCGTGAGTGAGTGTGTAAGGATGAGAGAGGTGATTTGAATAGTGGCACTGGTGTTCATGGAAGGGAATCAAACAGCTGATTATTACTGGAAAAGGATCACACGAGTTGTCCGAATTCTTTGACAATTCATTGTTTGTGTTGTGGATGTTTAATTACTGTTGATAGGGCAACCGCTAATAATGATTGCTCGCGTTACATTTGTTGCGAAAATGTTCAATCTGCGGATTTAGTGTACCCAAAGTTAATTTTTATTGTAACATTGCACGCTATTTGTAAATTGCTGCATTAATTTAATTAACTTGCTGTAACACACTTTCGTTGTGTAATGTTGGTCTTCGTTTGGACAGTATTCCGTTGATAAAAAAAATTGGTAATAAGGTTGGGTGGTTCAGTGTTCCAAAGGAAAAGCAGACATATTTTAGAATTTTACATAGGTAAGGAAATGTGTATAACTGAATATACAATTAAACTTTAACTATTTTCTCACGTACTTAAAAAGAAAATGCGCACTCCCGTTTCTTTTATAGTGCATTGGGTATTGCGTGCTTTTGAGGAGAAAAGGTACTTGTATTGAACAACACTAAAAATTTCAATAAAAAGCTCGCGTACGAAAAAGGGGCCTTCGGTACCGCGCATTACAAATTCGTTATCTGGGACTCTGTTATGAATCTGTAAGGTTTACATATCGTGATAAGCTTGCAATTGCATGACCATAGACCACACATGAATTCAGCAGAGATATAATTCGCCGAACGCACGTGTGGCGACGTTTAATTCCTGGTAGAATGCCACTAAACCTGTAACCCTCTCGAAAGATAGACCGAAACAAGAGTAAGGTACAGGATATCGACCAATTACACGTCCCTGCTAGACTAAGTTACGAGAGTCTGCTTGAATTCGACGGTAATTAACGTAACATTTAATAGAGAGAGAAGTGCCAGAGCTCGTTATTCCACCAGGACCCGCCTGGAAAAGGCAAAGAGAAGGAGAAAAAAAGAACGAAAAGGGACCATTCTGACAAGCGGTTATCATCTGCATCGCGGTACGCAAGGTCTACCCTTTGAAATCCCGCGAAATGCCGTCAAAGAGCTTCAGCTCTCGAATCTTTCTCTTTCCGAACGAAAAAAGAGTAAGCGAATTGAAGAACAAACTAAAACGTTTCCGACTACCAGATGGTCTCGTTGCGTCGGTAACGATCGAAGGGAGGTGGAGGCATCGGAGATTTCGATAAATCCATACTCATCAGAGGGAGGAAAAAAAAGGAGCGGGAAAATTGGCGGGTAGGAGGAGTGAGTAGGCAAAGACAAACAGAGAGACGATTTTCCGAGGATGGGCCACGAAATCCACTGGTGACAGTTTCCTTTATGGAGGCGAGCGCGTGGACGTCACCCGGTTAATTAGTTCCCGACAAGAGGAGCGAGCGGTAGTCCTTTCCCTCTTTCTCTCGCTCTCGACAGGAATCGTTTTTAGCCCCGGCATAAAGTAAACCTACGTACGTCGAGCGGTGGCGAGGGCGCTAGACAGGTCGGAGTAAGAGAAGCCAGAGAAGGTGGAGGGGGTGAAGGTTGGAACGAGAGAAGGGGACAGTGAAAAGTGAAAAAGAGGAGAGGGCGAGGCTCGATTGCCAAATGGAAATATGTAATCCGCTTGGTAGAGAGACCGTCCGACGTTCCGCGGACAGGCCAGTCGACGTGGGCCTCAGAAAATGAGTTTGCCTGTGCGCGAGTAAACTACCGTGTAAACATCAAAGGAGCGCCGTGACGCTTCCTCCAGGGACGTGTGCGAGCGTCCTCGTGGCTCCACCCCCTACCCTCTTGGATCACTACCACCCCCTTGTCGATGGGCCCGACATCTCATCGGGAGAATCGTCCTTTTGACTCGGCGATAATTATCGTGTCCGTCGTCTGGTCAGGCGATTCTTTGCGGTGTCCGACGGCCGAAGCTTGCTGGGTGTGGGTTGCGAGGGGTTAGAGATAGGGTGAGGGTGAATTAAAATCGAGAAATTGGCTTGGAAGATGTCAGTCCCTTACCAGGGATGGTGATACCTGAAGAGGGTGGGAAAGTGTTTTTTTGGGGAATGTCTGGTGTAGATGGGGGTAGTGGGGGTGGAAAATAGTCGATGCGAGTGGATATGGCATGATCGTACGGGGAGGAGAAGGTTCGTAAGCTTTGAAGTAAAAGTATGTCGACGAGTAAGACTGGTAAAGCTTAATGTAAGGGTATTGTTAATTGGAACGTTAGAATGTAGTGAGTAACAGGGCTAATTAAAATGGAGAAGTTGCCTTGGAGAATGTTAGTTCCTTACGAGGGATGGTAGTATCTGAAGAGGTAGTATCTGGAGCGGATAAGCGTTTTTGAAGGTGGTATGTGTGTGTTATTAAAAGTTGTTGGGGATGGATGGATAAGTCACCTAGGGTAGGTACGGCATTGATGGAGAAACAAATTCGCGAAATATTTGAAATGAAAGTATGTTGAACATTAGACCTAATTTTTCTTAATTCAATTGTAATGTACAAATATATTACAATCGGGTCAAAAAATTAGACTTTGCCACTATTTTGTACCGGTTCAAGATGGCGGCTCACAAATGTTAATGTCAACTCACAGTAGTACAATTGATTTTTGTGCAAAAACTGATTCTGATCGGTTCAGCTGTGTGAGCGCATAAGTCGGGCCTTTACGGTCGTGCCTAAAAACGATAATTTAACTTTCTAGGAAAGTGCTGAATGATGGGATCTTTTTCTAGTTTTCTAATATAATATACGCAAGCACGTGTGTTTAGTATTGACTCCAGTAGAAAAATTTCTGTTCATTTTTAGGCACGACCGTAAAGGGAGTGACTTATTTTTTTGCTTACTGGCATCAAGGTAATCTATCTGCTCTCTTACATTTACTTCTTTTTCTGTTTTTTCTCCCAATCCTTTTAACTAAGTTGCGATGCTCGGTCGATCTCTCCAGGGGGTTATCATCGCACAATCTTCCTTTTTCATTCATTTTTTGGCTCCCTCTGGTCCTTCTGCCAATACCAAACGCCTCCTTGTAGCCTTTTATTAATCGGCGATACTTACCTGACCACGAAACTCGTTTTGTTGAAGTTCGTTTCTAGCCACAATGCATGGTATGAAATGAAGACAATAAAGAAATTAAGGGTAAATCATTAATTGTAACCCTCGTTTTAAATCAATCTTGACAAAAGGAATTTTTACGATGCTGCAATGAACAGTCTAAAAATTGTTACGTACAAGCAAAATCTTTCAATTTACAAAATTTTCAATTTACAACTGAACATCTGAAACAAATCTATTACGTTGTTCACTAATTTCGTATAGGGCACCACGAAATAGTTATTTGTTTTGTGCATATTGCATACGACAGGAGCAAAGAAAGTCAAATTTGCTAGGGGACTATAAAGCGAACGTATCGATCGTTAAATCGGCAGGAGTGTTTTTTACGTTTCTCAATAAAACGATAGACAAGCAGTATCGTTAAAATTCGCGTTTTGGAATAAAAAAAAAAACTGTCCTCAGCGCGGACCCTTGAATACAAAGTCCTTTGATCCCAAAAAGGTTTAACATTCGGGGCTGCATTCGAAAAATCGCTTATAGAAAAAAAAAACAATATTCTCGCAATACTTGCCACGTTGTACGCACCACATTGAAAACCGACGATTTTTCATTCTCCACATTTATTTGCAATTTTCTTTTTTCTGCCCTACCTCCATTGGCAAATCCTGCACCAACGTTTGATTAAACCAACGCGAAATTTGTTCATGACAGTTTCCGATGATTTTATCTCCCCGTGCGCGCTATAACGAGGAAAATTATTCTATCCGCGTTACATCAGGTTACACGCGTGTTACCTGCACACCGGCTGGCCGCGACGCCGACACTTCGTCGATTTTATTACTTTACCAGAAATTAATTACCGCTACTTAATAGATTTAATTAGCGGCAGCTAATCGTTAGCTACCTTCCAACTAACGTTCATAAAATTTCGAAACGTCGATGATACGTGCAACGAGAGAAACTAATGTACGAGCGATTTTGAATTTGGAGTTTCTTTAAATGCGATACTACGGCTTTGGGGGCAATGTTTGAGGTCAGGATTTGACGAAAATTGAGAATTTAAAGCTTTTGTCTTAGGAAACAGGTCAAACAATTGAATTTTATCACGTTGTCGATGCTTACTCATTGGCGTTTGCTCACTTTTCTCTTTGAAAAAAACAGAGTTTTGGCTTTTGTCACTTGGAGTATAAATACGCTTCAATTACGTTGGTTCAATACGTTCAATTATCGGTGGTGCGAGTTAATCCCTAATTCATTTTCGTAACATTCTGAAATGCCGATAATCATGACCAACAAAATTATTGTACGCGTGCAAATAGATTAAACGTGGTCCTATGGTTTGAGTGACGTTCTGGAGGTGAGTTTAGTCGAATTTCCTAATCACGAGGGACAGGTTATAATAATTCGATTTTATTACGTTAACTAATGCTTACTTGTATTTAATTTACATATTTTATTATCCTGATGTCTTTAGCCAGTTTCCAATCATTTCTTATATACAATAGTATCAACAAATTTAAATTTAGTTTTTGTTTAAATGTGGCGTCACCTTTCACGTTATGCTTTGGAGTGAAAGAAGAGGACTCTAGTCTCCACGTCGCAGGGGACAGGTCGAAATAATTCGATACAACACTGGTAATCCTATATGGCGACGTCGAGATTTAAGATTAGAAGAATCAGCCTGGAGACCGAAAGGATGGGTATCTCACGGGCATAGGGTTACCAGTTTGTACGAGGCTTTAAATCTCTGGAATTCCGAAGAGCGATATCTACCTTTATCGAATCGAAGTTCTTTGAGGAATTTTATCTCCGGGTATCGATCTGCTCGAGGCGGCGCATGAGCGTATCCGCGCGCGAGTAATTTTTTTTCTTGGTCTTTTTTTTGCTGCCTATGCGGAGGATTATTTCAGTCATGCCGAAAATCATGCAAGTGCGACGCGTAGTACATTTCACGTATGTAATGTTAATTTTAAAATCAAATTTTCATTTTATTCGGATGAAAAAAATTGTAAATCACTGTGACGAGAATGGCATGAATGAAAAATCCAGTAGAACAATGGAATATTCATAATAACGTGTGCAAAAGAATGAGTGATAAATTGAATTTTTGGCTGGATTTTTATTAGAAGGACTTTATAATATCTGAAGGGTGCAGTGCTTTTTCTGTACCTTTTATTATCCATTGCCGTTTCTTGTTAACTTGTTTTAATATTACAATCTGTTAAGGGCACTATCTAAACTGACTTTCTTCGTCTTTCCTGACATTTTGATGAATTATGCACGTACAGATTCAAACTAACATTTGTAAGTTTGACAACGAGAAACATGTTCTGAATGTACACCTTCTCTTTCACTTTACTTTTAATATTGGCTGAACAAATGCACTCAAGTGCATGTTTTACATGAAGAAATAAAAGTTTGATAAGCTATAGAATAAAAAATCTATAGAAGAAAATTGCTCAAAAATTGAATTCCGCTAATCAGTCTTAAAACAAAAAGTGAGGATTACAAGTACCTTTTGACAATACAAATATTGCTTACAACTGTTATGCGCGTATTTTTAGAAACCACTATTAGTCACGCATCTTTCACATAATATCTTTTCCATTCACATATATGTATAGTACAGTTTGCTCTCGAGTAAAAACTCCTTTCCAGAGGCAAATTTAAGAATGACCACGCATAGAAAATATTTGTCCTTTATTTCGAATCTTCCTACAAAATTCGTGACGTAAAAAATCGAACGCTCTAACTAGTTTTCGTCATCAGAACACCAGACACACATATACCATTCAAAGCAGTGTCAAAGAGTAATTCACACGTGTCTGCCGTGTGACTTACTGAAAGAGGTAGGTTTCCAGGACCGTAGAATTTCAATTCCCTTCCTTCGAAGCGAACTCAGCTAAATTTACAAATACCCGACGGGCGTTCTACACCGAACCGTAGAATCCAAACTGCGAGGGGACGATTTATTCTCAGATCCGTTCGCACTTTACGCCCCGATTCGCGGGACATTCTACAGGAGAAGATCGCCCCTAGACGTCGTAAATTAACTGTCGCGAGTATTCCATGAGAGCTTTCGAAATGCTGGGAAAAGGCGCGCACTCGCATGCGACAGCAGTCGATTATCGAAAATTTCTCACAAAAGGACACGTGACTATTTCTTCACCCGTAAAAGCAAGAACGTAAATTTGTTTAGGGGTGGACGTCGTCACGGAACATTGGCCGCGAGAAGTGCGCTTTGCGGTTTCCTCTTGAATTTTTTGGGGGCGCGAGCAGAAAAAAGCAGCAGTTTGGTGTGCTAGACTGGTACACGGCTGGATGTCGTTATGTTACGATTTGCTTTTACCTTTTTATTTCTTGTTATTGAAAAAGGTTTCTTTGTTCGACGTGCATAAGTATAACTACTGTCGCACGATACTGTTCAGAATCAGTTCAAATCCGTTTCCTATTAGAAGAAAGAATCGGAATGAACGATGAAGTGCGAACCGACTATTTTACTTTAACCGGTTCCAGTACGGTTCCAATCTGGTTTAAATACAATATTTTTATAATTTAATCCCTCCTTTCCATGTTAAGTCGAACCGCACTATATTTCGGAAAATTTCAATATCACTGGTCAACAAATGTTTAGTTCTTATCTGTAAATTTAATCAACATGCTTTTTAATTAATTTGGACTATTATATTTACACTCATAAGACGCTGTAAATTTGCAAAACAGCATGTAAGGAATGTTATTACTAGCTTTCAAAATCCAAAAAGCACTTCTTTCAACGACATCTGTACATACAATTTTTTCTGCGCGTTCCTAACCTATGCATATAATGCGCCGTCAAAATTATTCATGTCAAGCATAACTAATTAACACAATCTGCGTCGCATACCGATAAAACCAAAAAATGAATCTTATCGTGGACATCTTGATATGCATTTCCGTCTTTACATTTCTGAAACGAACGCTAAAGTGTGAGAAATAATCTCATAAACCTAGAAAGAACTCAAGATACGATGACACTGTGATGGAAAAAAAGGTACTCACTAACAAACCAATTTCTGTGTATACCCTTGTGAAATTTGCAATACAGAATCGAAAATGTTCACCCTCATAATAAATACATCGACTAAAACACAATGCACCGTCAAGAATAGTGATGACACGTCATAAAGGTATTCGAGAGGTTATGCAGAAGCATTGCGGCCAACGACATGTCATCATCCATTCGTAAAAACCAAGAAGTGAAAACTACATTAAGAACATCTAAATGTGCATTTCCAAAACTATGCCGTTTGAAAAATACTAATTCCTATCATAAATCAAAACTAAAACACGCAATACCTTATGAAAAATACCCAGGGCAGATCATTAACGACTTTGGAAGCCGTCGAGCAATAACGGGAACAAAGCAACCCGCGATATGCAATCACCATCTTGGGCTCGTAAAACCGAAAAAAGGAAATCTCCTGGAGAATATCTCGATATGCGGCTCATGCCGAAAATAATGGCGCGTCCCTCAGAGGGAAGCTGCTCGCTGACAGCCAACCAACGACCGAGAAGATCCTGGAGTGGTGTTCGCCGTATGCCCACCTCGTCCTCGCGGCAATTTTATCAATCAGAAAGTCATAAGGACCACGCGACGCGGTCCGAAATTACGATACAATAAAACCAACCATTCCTCCATCTCATCGCTCCCACTCTCTTCCAACAACGCACGCATACGCAGCCAATCGCACGTACGATCCCAAACGCGCGCACACAAGAAAGCAGAAAAGGGCATTCTCCGAGAATCCCGAGATCCTTCCGAAGAAGGTGGGCTGGTATAAACGTCGTAAAGCCTGGTTCCGTACCAACAACGTAATTTTAGCTTGTAACGCGACACTTTCACCCAAAACAGTGCGCTCGTTCAGTTACGCTCGACATTGAACCGTAAGAAACGACATCTATTTTATTTCCTTCTTCTTCAAATTTCCGAATTATAGTAGTACTCTCGTGGAAAGCCAAAATATTCCAGAATTTAAGTGACGAGAAGGTAAGAGACTCTTTCTCGTTCTTTGCGATTCTCCACATTTTTTGTTTCAGTTGAATTTTTTCGCAAGACTCCCCTTTGTCTCATTCTTTCTTAAAATCATCAACTGAACGTCGCCGATTTCCACCGTTATGTTTTGTCCCTAAAACAGCCCAAAATTCGTGCGCAGCACAAGCGGGCTAGAGGGAACGACAATTTCGCGAACGAATCGTCGCGTGCGAAATGATAAACAAATGATAAATGAAATTAAACCCCTCGGCGAGCTGAGCTCGCTGTTGAGGAGAGGGGGTCTGCGGGGCAGTATTGCCTCGCAAAATTTCGTCCTTTCGATCGCTGCCACCAGCGGCCGTGCGCGGGGTTCGCCAGTCCGTTTGCGAATTTTGCATTTCCCCCGCAAAATCCCTTCCGGACTTTCCGCGCGCGCGCGCGTGTTGGATTCCGCGATAGGTCGAAGCGCGCATAACGATACCCGGTGGGCACGCGCGTACGCAGGCACACACACGTCGTTCGATTATACGCCGACGCCCCGAAATCGCGGGTCGGTCATTAATTTCGACGCATAAAAATCAATGAACAGCCCATAAACAACCGTTGGGGGAGGGGGGGGGGGGTGATTCGGTAACGCATACGCGGCTCTCTCTTTCCCTCTCTCTCTGTGTGTCTCTCCTTGTCTCTTTCTCTCTCTTTCTCTCTCTCTCTTCCTGTCTCTCTCTCTCTTTCTCTCTCTGTCTATCTCTCTCTCTTCTCGCCTCTTTCCGTCCCTCCCTTCCTATCTGCATCATCCTCCACCTCCACCCCCACCCACGTCGTCCCCATTTTCCAATTTGCAATTGCGAATCGCGTTTTTAATTATAACGAACACAATGGCAGCAGCCGGGGCCGCTGCCGCTGCCGCCGCCACCTCCACCCTCGGCGCCCTCACCCTCCTTCTCACCACCCCCGGTGAAATCCTTCCACCACTTTTGTTTCTCTCTTTCTCTCTTTCTATATATTTCCTTCTCACTCGGCACGAGCGACGCGACCGGGAATGGCATCCGGCTCTTCCTTCACCCCTCTTCCACGCACATCGCACCACCCCTTCAGCCACCCCTTTCCACCCCCTTCGTCACCCAGCGAGATATTCCGTTTTCACGATAATTATTGTCGTTCGATTTCTCTCGTCTGCCTCCACTCTCTCTCTTTCTCTCTCTCTCTCTCTCTCTCTTCGTGAATTTTTCTCTCTACGCCCAGTCGCGCGAGAGCGTCCACGCGTTCCACCGCCAAAAATCGCGGCAGCTACGCGATGCGATAACCGTTCGTCCGCCGCAGCGACAAACATTTTACGCCCGTTGATGCTCCCGTTTTATTTCCACTTTCTCTCTCTCTCTCTCTCTCTCTCTCTGTCGTGCGCGTGCGCGCGCATAGGACCTCGCAGGCTTTCGAAAATGCCCGGCCGTTGCCCCCACCCCCGATTTTTTTTACTCCCCGTTTTTTTTTCTGCCGACTCTTTTTTTCTCTCTTTCTTCCTCTCCCAAACGTTTCCACCCACCTGACCCCTTCGTTTTTCGGTGGCGTTAGCGAGGAGCATTTCCAGGACCGTAAGTGTTTTGTACACGTTCGTTCTGCGCGGTGAATTATACGGCGCGAGAATTGTTTTTCGCAGAGAGAGAGAGAGAGAGAGAGAGAGAGAGAGAGAAGGGGGCACGCGCTTTGGCGTTTAATTTGTAACTGGAGCAGTCGCGCATCCGACGCATTCGTCATCGTGCCGCGTTCTTTTTTGTTGCGTCTCTGTCTGTCTTTTTCTTTTGTTGTTTTTTATTTCTCTCTGTCTTCTTTTTAGGTGTCTGCTTCTCGCGTTTCTCTTCGTCTCGTCCACCCCTAACCCCTTTCGTTTACAGGCATTCGTGATGCTTTCTTCGGTGCTATTCGTTTGGCCCTCTTCGAAATTCTGCACTTCCAGCTTGTTTTACGTGTAATTTCGGTGGTAGAAACAGGGGTCGTAAAAGAGAAGTGTACTCTGTTTTTCTTTTTGCAAAAAAGAAAACTTAAATTGGTACGGTGAAAACTTAGTTTGCTCGGACTTCAAATTATTTTTAAGAAGTTTAGATTTAGTTTTACAAGTTTCTTATTATCCGCGAATGTTGTCTTCATTGAACGTATGCATGAACCATTATCGTGTACGAAAAGCAGGTGGTAGAAGTTTCCCTGAAAAATTGTCAACTCCTGCTTGAAATTATTTTCAGGGGTAACGTGGTCACCGATGCAAAAATATCTACCAATACAATACTCTTCGTTTCATATCCTGTTATTCCGATCTTCTTGTAAATTCGAAAAAGCTTCGCACAATGTGCAGACACCGAATTTCCGAAGAAGATAAAGACACACGGGCAACAAGGATACAGACCGACTGATTTTTACTAAGCTCTTTTAAAAAGTCAATGATTTTTCAAAATTCTTCAATGCACAATGACCAACGTGCGCCACAGGAAAAGAAATGTCTCACTCTGACTTACCAAAATCCTTCCAGACCGAAAATGCTTTCGAACGCCGGCAACAATTCTCTTCGAACATTTTCCCTCTTATATCCCATTATTTCGATTTCCTTGTCAAAATTGGCGAAAAATGCACGGCCCCGTAAATGACGGGTGCTCGCCGCTGCACACGGTTACCAGTAGCAGCAACAGTTCTGCATTGGCCATTGTTCAGTAGTCAAGTCCCGTTTTATATTTCATAATACGTCATACGTGTCGGTGAGCGCGGAAAATTCTCATTGCCCGCGCGCCCGCGGAACGGATCGGTACGCCCGAAATAATAAAAAATATCGGATTCGTGGCGAACGAGCGCGGACGGCGAGCGCCAGGGGTGGTGGCAAGGGCTGGCTCGTGAGAGAGGGGTGGCACATTAAAATCGCTAATTCTCACGCGAGAACGGATAAAAGCGTCGAATAAAATTAAACGCATCGTTCCGGTGAGACGTGACGAACGATCCCACCCCCTCCTCCACCCTCGGCCACCACCACCCTCTTCCGCCCCCGGGCTTCGTTCTCCACCGTGCCGCGCCGTTTTTAATATCGACACCCTGCCTGCCCGGGCGAGATTTGAAATCGATTTGAAAGTTTAATAAACGCCGATAAAGTTCGGGGATGGGAAACGGGGTGGAGCGCGCGAGCTCGACGCTCTCCTCTCGCGCGCGTTGAAATTTATTTTTCCCTCTTGGACAAAGGGAAATATAAATAAACTGGATGGGCGTGTGTGGGTATGTGTGTTTGTACGTGGGTTGCGAGTGGCTGCGAATCAACGACGATAGGCGCTGATGGAAAAGGTGTCGAACGATTTTCCGTAGCTCTTCAATGGTAATGCGCTTTTATGAGAGGTAATGTGGCCACTAGCGATTCGATCGTGAAATACGATTTAATAAATATGGTGACGTGGATTGCGGGAAAAACAATGATTTCTCGTCTGCCGTCGATGAACGAACCGACGGTGACGCGTGGCGAGGGAAACGTGAAGGATATTGAATTTTAATGCAATTCAATGTACTCTTTTAAATTGACTTTAAGGAATGTTGAAAAGATTATCTTTGTCAGTACGGTGGAAATGTTCTAAGCAGTTGTGTTACGCGAAAATTAATTGGACAGACTACGAGGCTGATGCATTTTATAGAATTACGTGAAACTGTTGTACCTGTATGTCATTTACGAATGCTTTAATGTCACTATAATAACATCATTATTAGGAAGACACTTATTTTTGCCACGCGTCAATATTTATTTCTTGCCAGTAACAGGAGCCGGAAAGAAAGTGTACATCAAAAAAGTATATTTCATAACGAATATGCATAAATTAAAAATAAAAAATTGTGAGATAAGAAACGAATGAAGCGAAAATTATTTTGAGAGACTTTCTTTGTGGACGACGCACCGACATTGAAGTGGTCAGTCTCGATTCAAATGTCCTGCGCATTCCGCCAAGAGTGGCGCGCGCCAGGCTTATACAGCCATTTAGAGTTAACGACGTAACGATTATTCCACCATCCTGGATAACCACCGTCGTCCGGCACGTTCCACACAAACACATGGAAGTTCCACCATGAGTGTACTACATACTGGACCATCGCCACAAACCCTATCGCATTACGGGGTCCGACAAAGTAATCGGGGAATTTGGCATGTGGTGGTACTAAATATGATCCTTTTCTCCCATTTCTTTTCTGAAACATGCTAAAGAATAAAAAAGAGTTTTACAGGGGATACTTTGCAACAACGTCCAGACACATACATGTATACTAACAATAAGTAGAACTATTAAACAAGGTAATCACTTTCGTTGCGTAGATATTGAACAACGTCAACAAAATTAATCGCAAAGCAGCATTTGATCTTTGACAAATTTTTCTACAGTATAAACTAACAAGGCTCATTAGTCCTGGATCCCCAGATAAAAGTTACAAAAGTTGAGGAAACCAATTAAAGAACGCCAAGAGTTTGTGGTGCTGTTTCTCCGGTCCAGATGGTCCTAGGATTGTGATTTTTTCGCAGAGGATTTATAATACATAGTAGTGTCACGTTGTATCGTTAAATATTTAAATTCTGGCGATACAATTTCAGATGGATTTTATTGTCACCCGATTTTTAAAACCCTAAAAAACTTTTGGAACCCATATCTCGGGCACCAGGAGCTGCTCGCTCTAAAGATGCATATCACTGTATTCAGAATCATAAAATCTTTTGTTTGGTACAAGTTTCGTTTCAAAATTTTTCTGTAAATTTTCATAAGATAATCCTGGCATTAGTTTTTAGAATATTTTGTTAAAAAGTGATTTTAACATTTTTTCTTCATATCATTAATCATTAATTATTACTGTAGAATATTGATCTATTTTACAAATGAAAGAATCAAATTTATTTGAATAGTCCAGACGTAATACAGAGTTTAAATGTAGAAAAAGAAACTTTGAATGGGGTAAAATTATAACTCGCAATAACCATTAATTTTTTGAATTTCTTCGTCAAGCGTGAGTCGACATCGATAACATAAAAAATATTATTATTTTTCACATATACATAGTTTCTTCACTCTTTATTAGAACTTTCTTATCTCTTAATTAAACATTATTAAATTTCTAGGAATCTCAGATTTAAACAAATTCCGAAAGCCATTTCTATTAAAGTGCATAAAAAAGAAATTGTTTAAAATTAGCACCAATCAGAGAACTATCTTCTGACTCTGATGCCACATAAATCACTCAAAACTGTAAAAAGATATTGGCACCAAAATTAAAAAGAACTCTGCAGTAGGTTCAAAGAGTTAAGGGTTAAAAATGTTTGCTCACAGACAATCACAATTTGGCACACGTGGTCCTTTTCACCCTGAGAATCGAACGCGCACCTACAGGGAACTTCAGGGATCAACTGAATCCGCGTGTATCTTTCGTGCCCGCCCAACGACCTTCGGGAATTCGATCTCCTTGCTGCGAATTCGGGCGTCTCTCTGCTTTCTCATTTGTTTTCAATTTCTCTTCCACCCCCCGTGGGGGTGGCTGTAGGTGGCCTCTGCGTGGCAGTAGTGACTTTTCTTATACGCCATACGTAGTTTTCCTGACGGTGAGAGAGAAAGAGAGGGAGAATGAAAGAGGAAAGAAGAGAAAGAGAGGAAGAGAGAGAGAAAGGTATAATGGTAATCCCGTGGGCTGCTCCGGAGGGAGTTTCATATAGAGGGCCTCCACGGTGCGGCCTCATATATAAGGATTTATCACGGCTAAGTCTCCCGTATATTGCTACGTACTGAACCCACCAACCCTCCTTTTCACCCCACCCCCACCACACGTACTTCCAACCCTCCCTTCGACTCAACGTCTCTCTACCAAACCGATCGCTCCTTTCCATCCTGACGATACCCCAGTCACCGTCCTTTCCTTTAGCTTGGTTCTCTGTTTTCTTCCTTTGGTTTTGTTCTTTCCAAGGTTATTTTGTTCTTTGCGGTATCTTGCAGAATCCTTGGAAGGAGAATGGACGAAGGGCATTTTACTTAATGCCGTGACCTTGAAAGCTATTCAGCTGTATATACATCGTATTACAATCTTGCTGATATCAGAAAGCTGTAGAAACAGGTTTGAGACTCGCCGATAGGCGGAGAAAAGGAACAAATTTTGTTGAGAAAATGATTATGGTTTGGGTGAAGCTCGTTTTCTTGGAGTGTGCTCGATGAAGATATTGGAGGTACTGCGAAAAATGAAACTGGGGGGTTGGATTTGCGATTGTACGTGCCAATTTTATGACAAATTTGAGATAATGAGGAGAAGAAAGAATAAGGAGTGAAATGTTTGGAAAGAAGATTCGAAATAGATAAAGATTAAGCATATGTTCCAATAAACTTGTTTGCCTTAAATACTGCCTTAAGAACTAAGCATCAAATGTTTTTCAAGTTGTGTACTCTAGTATAGTATACCCTTTCTTCAAGGCTTTGTACAAAAAGATTATATGATTTATTTAGGAATCCTCATTCAACTCTCCTAATTTCTTTAAAGCAGAGTGTAAAAGGAAAATGTGCAAATACGATGAACAATTATTTAAGTAGAGATTAAGGAAGTACCCTGTATACTTTATCCGAGACAAGCATCGATCACTTTAAGCAGCCATGATAAATGAATCTAATACGGACCTTCTTCAATCTATTACAGAACTCCCCAACTTTTTATTAAACATTTTCTATTCCTTAATACCCTCACAGAATTCCTCACCAACACGCCAAATGAAATGATCCAATCTTTTCTCCAAAAAAGTGGAAGGCAAAGGAAAAATCTAGAAAAGTAAAGCGAACTGAATGTTTCTAATAAACCACAATTCGATTAAACACATTCTCTCAACACTCCTCAATCTATTACACAAGAATTAGATTTCGTAGCCTGTCCTAATTTTCCACGAAACATCTCCTGCTCGTGCACATCGATCCACCATCCCCATTGACACTCCGGACACGAAAACGACCAGTCCAAAATTCGCCAGACACATCAAATAAATCGGCAGGTACTCGAGAGTTTCCAGGATTCGCTGTATCAAACGCTTACCCTATTCCTTGGCTCATCGCGAAAACCACTTCCAAGTCCATCAGTAGCGCACTTGTACGTTATATCCCATATTGACTTCCGACATGGCCGAGGGACACCACCACCCTCGCTTAAGCGGACGAGGACGACAATGCGGGCTCGTAGTCCGCAGGAACAGGACGCATCCAATTGGGAAAATAAAGTTATTTGGAAACCGCGAAGAGGGCGCATTAGGGGGTCGCCGCAAGTGCGGGCCGATAAAACCCCTTAGGAGAATACGCGACCTACGAATGAGGTTGAAAGGGGTGGATAGGAGGGATGGAAGTTACATTGGTGTAGGCACGTTGCTATTTCTCAGAAGACTGTCTGGGTACGTGTGTTGGAGCTTCTGGCCCGCCTCTGTCTAACTCCATCTTTCTCTCTTTCCAGTCAACCATTTGGAGGCGCAACGAGATATCATCCCGTGCCGTTTATTCCGAATCAGATCCCAGATCCACTCGTATGACGTCGCTTACGTTTCCCTAGAGGGCTTGAAGGGGGTAGGGTGCGGTAGAGGTTGGTGAGGACCAAGGACGCATCTGCTTCTCTCACTCTACGTTTGCCGTCTAAAATCCTTTTTTTCTCTTCTTCTTCTGGTACTCTTCTTGCTGTTCTTGCTCATTCTTCTCTCTCCCACCCCTAATGCTTTCTGATTCTCAACCCACCCTATTCCACTGTTATTCTCATTCTCCTCCTTTGTTTTCCTTTCTCAGGATCCTGGGTGCTTTCTCTACCTTCTCTCTTTCATTCTCTTTCGTATTCTCTCACTTCTTCTTTCGACCGCTTCTGAGCGGATGAGCAGGGAGGGATTCGTTCGTACGAATCGTTCGTATTGCGGAAAAATAGGGTCTTACTGTGCGTTATCGAGAATTTTCCGCTGCTTAAAGCGAGCCGCCCTTGTGGGAGAAGAGGCAAAGGACGCGTGCAGGGACAGACACGGCCTTGTCAAGATGAATTAGTTTTACGCGAGACTGAGATGTGACGCGTTTGGCTTGCTCGTGTATCGCCAGTGTGCGTAGAGTAAGCGGGGGTCTGGATAAAGAAGATTCTCTTATGATTCGATCTGATTCGTTCCGGAGATCGTGAAGGGAGAGATATGAATGTCAAATATTTAGTGAAATGATTGTCGAAGAGGTTTTCGAGATTTTAAAAATACATCGCTTCCTGACGCAATAAAGATTGATATACCTGTGTTAAAAATTTGAAATTGTTTACTGTGAGGGACATTACTCAAGAAATAAGCGTGTCATATTTAGAATTAATAATAAAACGCGTATTGCTATAGTATGCTAATTATTTCAGTTTTTTGACTGCTTTAAAATATAACACGCTTAATCTGTTTATTGTATTATTAAAATAATTTGACATGTATTTCACATAAAGAATTATGCGTTAAGAGATATCATATAATATTAAATTATTGCACTAAATTATTCACGACTTATGGAATATCTTAATTTAAAAAAAATGGACTTAGGCCACTTTCAAAATAAACGGCTCAATTACAGATACCATTGTTCTTCTGTGCAGACATTATTTAAACAACTTTAATGATCCCACTGGTTGAAAGGAACACCACCAGAATTCAGTACAGGAAATTCTGTGTGGAAATTTTAATAAACGTGAGAGACATGCTACAAGAAATATGTGCGTCAAGTTTTCGTCGAACATTTGAAGCATTTTACGATAACAATTCATTCAGTTCACTAGTAGTGAAGGACCTTACCAAGAAAATTTTTCCACCAAAATTTCATGTAATATCAGGAACGACTTAGGAAAAAAAATTTAAATTCTTTGAATGAATATCCAAAGCATTGTACAAATAGAATGCTAAGTGGTGATTGTATAAAATATTAGAGGTATTCCACCCTTTAAATGGTAATTCGAAATTTTGGCGAACGTCAGATTAATCGTAAAAGGAAAATTCTGTATGGAAATTTCAACACGGGGTCATGTTCCAAAATGTTTCGACGGTGGCCGGGAATGTTTCGGGCTGTGAGGATGCCGAAATGCTGAAACAAGAAGGGTAGGTGGAAGAAAAGGCTCGGTAGGTTCCTCAACGAACTCTCGAATTCCTCGTAGGTGCGGACCGCGGATGGCACGTCGCGTAGAACCGACGAGGCGGCGTCGCATGGCGTCACATTAACTTCCCCCATGCCGTCAGTGTCGTTAGCGGCATACCTTATCGTTTCGTGCACCCTGCACGAACGTTTGGAATGCGTAAACACAAGGCGACACCTCCATGAGAGTGGGTAAAAGTGGGGACTGTGATGGACTATCGATCATTTCGAGTCATTAATTGTGCAAATGTAATTTTACACATACATGGGCATTCTAATAGTTTTAAATGTTCAGAACATTCTTGAATTTTGTAAGTGTAAGTAAAAATGTTCACTTGTTGAATACTGATTTTGTTTAATTAATATTTAATTCAATGTGAACGAACCAAACTATGTACAAGTTATATTATTTGAGGGTAACAAATAGTACTACTTTAAGAATCCGTGGATTCAAAACGGTGTGCCAACTTTATAGATATAAATAAAGTGTTACCATTTCTGGTGCTGCAATTTCAATAGCCACCAATGTAAATATCTAATAAGTGTTGTCAAGCATTCATATCTCTCCTACGTTTAGATTCAAAACATAACAAGAATTGTACATCGTGACAATTGCCCTAAAATTTTACAAAAATTGCTAAATCCCCAAAACCCTCCACCATAACAGTTTCTCCAGCAATTTTCAAAATACAGTCGAACCTGTATAACTCGAAAACTTCTATAAGGCGACACTTTTGTATCCTCCTTTCTGCACCACTGTCAAAGCCTCCGTAAATCGTTATATGAACCATCTGTATCGCGAATTACTTTCTACTCGTTTTAATGCCTCTGTAATTCGAATTCGGAGAAGACCGACATCTATTTGCCGAAGTATCGTATCCCTACTTCTCGTGGGGTGACAGATCGTCTTTTGTCGTCTTTGCATATTGCATGTAGGTTGATTCTCTTATGCGTAAAACGTGCAATCCGTGCAAGTAACTGCAAATATTGTCATTCGCGGAAAAAGTAAAAGTTATTGAGGTAGTACAGATTGGACTGAACAAGAAAGAAGATATTGCCAGATAATTGCAGGATTCCTTTGAACACCTTCTCGATTATTTCAAAAATAAAAAATAAATATAATAAATATTTTAAAAAACACATCTCATCTACAAGACCTCTATAAGTCTAACTTACGGTCGCCAAACCACTCTTACTCGAAAGTCTCGGTAACTTGAAATGTCAATAACACGAAATTTTAATTCTTTCCTCCAGATTTGAGTCGTCGAGGTTCGACTGTACCATTAAAGCGTAGCGAATAGCGAATTTTTTTTTCACCCCTAGCAAGCAATTATATGCGACACATAGTCTCATCGGCGAACTGTGAAGCGATCATGCAAATAAAATGCGACAATTGGAGTCTACTATTGAGACGAACCGAAAGAACAAAGTTATGACCTTGGGTAAGGTCGAATTGCTCGCTCTGTCGGACGAAACATTTCCGTCAACGAGCGTAAAGCGGCCTTTAGGCAGAAGCTGCTGCTTCTGCTGCTAGGTTCTATCGCGGCTCGCGAATTCCGTCCTGTCATTTGTAACTGTCGGTCTGCTCATTACAATTCCCCATTCCTCGCCTCCGAACTACCCCTTCGCCACTGCGCCCTGCTCCCAACCGTCCCAACCTCCGTCTCTTCACGGCCCCCTCGTAGAGCGTCTCGCTTACGCGCGGGACAGCAGCGAAGGGTTTCTCTCATTTGTGCTTGTTCCACCAGTTTGCCATTTTATTTTCTCTTTCTCGCAGTCTCTCTCTCTCTCTCTCTCTCTCTCTCTCTTTACTCCTATTCGCTTCTGTTCCGTGCGCGCGCACTCTGCCATTTTATTCTCCTCTCTGCCACCCACCCCTTTTTACAGCGAGAGAGAGGCGCGGCTAATAAAAACATTCGCTTTTAATTACACTTTTAATTGTTTTCCTTTCGCACCCGCCAATTCAACCGTCACCATTCTGCTCTCGGGCTAGCAACGCACGTGAGAGCATTCGGAATGCTTTTCGATTTTTATCCAATTTTGAAGCATTTTTGATGTTATTCTAGAAGCACGTGATTTCTTTCTTTTTTTTTCTACGATGAATGCGAGAATAGATTCGCAGAAGCCTAAATACTAAAATTGTATAGATTCTCCCTTGCTTAAAAGTGTCTGTGTACCTATCGATTATTCGTGCAAATGTGAAACTTTGTACTTAAACCTGACCACCTCCGTGTCGAGTGTGTCTTGACATCACATTCCTTATACCAATTCCAATGTCGACCTAGACTCGACGTTATACAACGCAACGTAATTTATCACATAATTTGAAAAGTCGAGTAGAATATTTTAAGCTCGCTGATTTTCCCCTTCCGCTCATGAATGTTTCCGAATACACTGAAAAGACCGATTACCTTCAACCGGTCTCTCAACACACCCTCACCTCCCCACCCTTACTGCCTTTCATAACTCGCTGCGTAGAAAAGCGAAGATAGCCGGGGGAAATTCGAAACGACATTGAGCATCCTCCGTTGCCTCCACCCCTTAAATCCCATCCCCCGCGTTTGTGCGCGCGTGCGCCGTCCCCACCACCCCTTCGGCCACCCCCGTCGCGTCCTTTGCCCATTTTCTTTATTACATTCCTTATTTCCTATCCACCAGCCCACTGTAACAGTAATACAAATTCCTATTGTGATTTATGTTGATATCAATGGCACAACCCCTACGAGAGAGTTTGGGGGTGGAAAGAGGGGGGTTGGAGGCAGGGAATGGTTTCGTCGACGCAACCCCCAGTCGCGCCGCCAACCTCTGCCCCCGTCACCTCCACGACAAGAAGGACACGTCGGTGGTGTCCCGAGGACACCCTCGTCCCCAACCCCCAGCCACCCCCGACAAACCGGGGTCCAGATATTATGCTTTTATTGAATCAGAGTTGTCAACGTTATTGTTGCCTCTCGCGCATTCTCCTTCCTATACGCTTTCCTCCACTCGCCCTGTCACCTCTCGCCTTCTCACCCCCTACCACCCTCACTCTTCCACCCCATTCACCCCCTTCTCTTTTTCCTCTTAGTCCCTCGTTCCATTCCTCCATCCCCTCCTACCGTCCATCCGCGTTTCTCCATCTGCATTTCTCTGCACCACCCCTCTCGCCAGACAACTCACCCCTTCCCACCACCGAGCGTTTCACGGCTGCCAAGCGTGACCGACCCGGAGGGTGAGGGAGGGGGTGAAACCAGCCACCGTCGGGGTCTCTCTATGAATTTTATTAATAAAACAACATCGGCGAGGCGGCCGACAATGCGCGAACTGACAGCCTGACGATGTTCTCATCTCTCTTCCTCCTTCTCTTTAGCCTTCGCTTTCGCTCTCTTCTTTCCAGTCCCTACTCTCCGCTCTCTTATGTATATCAGAGTCGGGCGTCGACGAGCGTGGAAAATTTGTACGTCCCGACCGAACCTAGCGAGCAGAAGCGAAAGGGAATGGGAAGCTTCCAACATCGAGTTGAGTTTTCTGAAGGACGTGAGCTTCCTGTTTAGCATGGCGAAGTTGCTTTCTCGATTTAAGGGATGATTCTCGGTCGTTTGTTTGGTCTCTCTATCTGTCTTGCTGTCTCTCTTGTCCTCTTCTGCTTTGAATGTTACATTTAACGTTTACATTAGATTTGTGTTCGATTTCGGAAACCGTGCTGGCGTGGTTAATTCTGTAAAAGATGTTGAAAATTATGCACGCCTACTTCGGAGTAACAGAATCAAACTTTGTACGGTGTCAGTGAATTATTAAATTAGAAACCTGAATTTCTGTCGTCGGAAAAAGTAATTTTTAAGGTTCGTCTACTTTCCATCAACTCCTTAAAAGAAAACTTACTGTTTTTATTGACAGAGGAATAGTTTGAATTGCTAATCTCCTAGTTTCCACCCTCGCACAATTACCAGTTTCCTACGTACAAAAACATTGTTTTCACAGGAGCCAGCATCGATTCTTCTAACAGCTACCTACTCCTGAAAACCGAAAAAAATGCTTTGAGCACATGAACCTTTAAAAAAAAGAAAGAAAATCTTCGGATTTCATGCACAACCCAGTTCAAGCATTTCGTCCACACCTAAGCTGAACTTATCCGAGCGACCTTTAGACCCTGCATGCCCCAGGACATTAAGTAAGTGTGTATCTCCAGCGAGACGATTCACCAATGGAATATTATCCCTCGATGGCTTCCAAAGGGGATTAGCACAGACAGCATTACCAGATATTGCGTCATCGTCTGGTCCACTCCTCGAAGATGGTCCCTCGCCTGCCATCAATGGTCGCGAGAGGCAAGCAATACCACCATTAGGCTCGATCGAGGTGTTCACGAGGGTAAGGATGACAAGAGAAGGAGAGAGAGAGAGAGAGAGAGAGAGAGAGAGAGAATACGTGCATGCGTTTACACAGTGTACCAACGGTGACTTGCGACTTTGGTCCGCTATGAAACGTGATTAATGGACCAGGACTTGCTTACCATTCTGATACTCTGTTGCTTGCAGCCGGAATAACAAAGTGATCCTTCAGCCATTCCCAGTTTCTCTTTCTCCCGTTCTATCAGTTTGCATTTGCTTCGTGTCTCTCTTCTTCTTCATCTTCAGGTTTCGTTGCTTCTCCTCTCTTTCCAACTCTATCTTTCCAATACTATCCGCGAGTCCTTTTAAGCCCCAAGCGATTATCCTTGCCAGCGTATCTCTTGTATCTTGCGTGCCCGCTGTCTCCTGTGCCCGTCGGTAATCGGTATCCATGCGAAAAGGCCAATAGCGCTCGATAGCCTACGATTGGTTGATTTGGTCTTTGATCTTCGCCGCTCACTGGCGACCGATTCAATTGCGCGCCGCAAGATCGTTGCGATGTCAATGAGCGTGTTTGTAAAATCTGGCGGAAGGGAGACTAGGAAAATGTGCGTATTACTTTGACATTCGTGATGTGCGATTGGTATAAGAATGTGCGATGCGATGTCAACAGTGTTGGTGAACATGAAAGTGGTATGAGTGAGAAATACGGATGAATCGATGTCATGCTATGTCTATCTACACGATAAATATATGAAATCATGACTGATTGAAATTTTGTTATTTTTGAAGACTCTTTCATTATCAATGGTACAATTGATCAGTATCCGTTGATACCGGACATAAGTCAACCGTTAAAATAATTGTCATAGGACGTGACCCTAAAAATAATAGGATCATATTCGAAGGATTCCGTTTTTTAATAAATCCCTAAATTGTGCAGCTGTAAATAATTCATCCCCTTCCTTCACGTTTTAAAACTTACACGGTGGACTATACCGCGATTCATTTAAATGCATTTCCTAATACTTCGCAAACCTCTGTTAAGAAAGGGTTTGAAATGTAAGAGAATTTCTGTACACAACGTAAGTGCCAGTAAGTTGAATGGATTTCTCTCCGCATGGGTAACAGCTCGTTCAACATTGTATTCTCCCCCTTCCCACTGCTGTTCCTTTTTCTCTCTTACTCCCCTGGCGCGCACTATCATCTGAACGCGAACATCCTCGATTTACACGTTAGTCATTCCATTTGGCTCGAATCGGCTGGGTGCCATTAATATAAGCGAGGAAGAGAAAGGCACTCTACGCTTACCTCGTGATGTATCCTACTAGAAGAAACGAAGGAAGCACGAACGTAAGATGGGCCAACCCTTTTTCACAGACTTCATCTCGCTTTCTCTTTCCAACCATCTTCTACTATCCCTTACCCTTTCACCCCTATCCACCCCTTTCGAAATCAATAAACACATATTTGTTCGGCAAACGGGGAACTAACTATCAATGACGCTAATACAGTTTCTCGTGTCTAAAAGAGGGAAAGCGAGAGGGGGATGGGGTTGATTGGGGGTTGAGGATGAAAGAAGAAAAGCAGGAAGATTGCAGGGAAACGAAGGAACTCCCTGGAGAGTCGTTGGCGCCTCCTTCTCTATCTCTCTCTCGTTCTCTCTTACTCTCAGATTCTCCACCCCCATACCCTCCCGTGATTTCTGCAGAGTCACGTTACAAATGACTCCGGGCCGCCTTCCATCCTCGTTATCGAAGTGACATAATCGTCTGTCCGTTCTGGAGTAATGTGCAGAGAGAGAGAGAGAGAGAGAGAGAGAGAGAGAGAGTATGTGTTGTGCGTGCATGTAGGTGTGTATGCGTGGTTCCATACAAGCGATCATGTGTATCAATAAGACGTGCTTGTGTGTGTACATGTGCGTGCATGGAATCAGCAAATGATCGTGGTTATTATTGATATGCGTGCACATGTGTGTGCGATAAATTGTGTTAGTGTGTGTCCATGCAAAACTGACGCGCAGGCCGCGCGAACGACGTCACATCAATGACGTAGCAACGTTTAATAATCCTCTCTCTCTCTCTCTCTTATTTCTCTCGCTTGTTGTTTCTTCCTATCGAGTCCGCGTTCCTGTAAAGGTTCATTACGCAGCAGATATGAATGCTGCGTGTCCTGTCACGACATGCCGAGGCTATTTTTCTTACGGACTCGGCCACTGCGACGTCACACGATTCTCACCATAGACATACCCCATGGGAATTCCAGCATAATCTCGAAGAAGTTTCCGAGAGGCAGCGGTACGCGCGAAACTGGGAGAAGCACGCGAGACGATAGCTTCCGAATCCTGCTTAAAGATTTCCTTTATCTCGCGCGTTTAATGATAGTAGATTCAACGACCGTTTGAGGGCCTGCGATTGGCGTACGGTTTTAATGAGCGGTGGGGGTGAATTTAAATTTAGTGGCGGGAAGAAAAGATCTCATGTAAGCGGTCAGATACCGAATGCTCGCCAAATTTGTGTAATTCGCGGGGTGATTTCAGGCACGCGGAAATTTTGCGGATTCGAAATTTGATATTTCGTTGATGCCATAGAAAATGATCACAGTTATTACAAATTAATAGAAAGTATTAAATGACATTCCTACGTGAAAATTGGTAAAAAACACGGTCGGTAAATATTGAAAATGATTATCTTTGACAACGTTAAGTCACATTGTTGCTGCCTACGGTTACAAAATATAACAGATTCTTTTATGTGAATGTAAAATTTACAAGATTTTCTCCACCAGAGTGTATATTTCTTCTTTTTTTATATTTCCTCTAGATTTGTTTTCATATTTTTCCTTCTTCCTTTCTTCCTCTATTGTTTCACTTCCTTCCCATTTCGTATTCATTCTCTCACCTGCTCATGCCTTTCCTCAATTTACACCCTCCTACTGCGTTTTCTACCCTTCCCTTAATAGCAATGCGATACAAAATTTACAGCTCATGAAACATTTACCATTCGTTTCTCGATCGACATCCAACCGTGCTCGCGCACGTAACCCGTAACCGCTTACTACCTCACAGCATGCGCGCGCTACGCTCTCTCCCCTTAATTTATGTAATCTTTGCCTAATTCCAGCCACGGCATTCCACGTTGACGGTTACGTGAGAATTCCGGCGAGCGATTTGAATGTAAGCGCGTCTTGTCGCGCATTAAAAGCACGCCGTGTACTAGCTGCCTTCGTCTTGGGTAGGCTAATCGGTAGAGGCTCTCCTGCATTCCTGGCTCGCGCAATTTACACAATTATCGACGCTTTGCGCACGCTTTCCCCAACTCCGAGTAATTATTAACTCCGGTTGATTAAGTCGCGCCGTTGTTTGGAATATTTCTTTCGGAGGAATCTGTCGTTGCGACGTTTGACATTCAAGAAAAATTATTGATGGTTGTCGGGTGAGAGGTGAAGTTTCGAATTGCAATATCTAAAGAAATCCTTTAAAACCAATGCTCGAATTTGAACTGCGTAAGAACTCGTTAATAATAGAACACCACTCGTAACAATTCCTTCCAATTCTGAATATTTTTTTATTATTTGATATTCAAACAATATATCTAACCAACATTTCGTACTACTAGTAACCGAAATTGTCAAACCTCGCGCCGTTATTCTTAAATATCGCTTTTCATCCCTCGCGAAAATAAAAACCGATATCTTTCTCCTACCGTTCGCAAAGAAGAAAGCGCAGTTAATCATTTATTCCCTGACATCGGTAGCACCAATCGAAACAGACTGATCCACCTGTCCGCGTGTGGATCGCGTTACAACAGTGGCGTCTCGCAAAGGGATCCCGATGGAGGCTTCTGGATAATTAAAAACTAATCGAAAACAAGCACCTGCTGGGCGAGGTGGGTTCGTCTATTCTCCTGCCGCTGCCACCCTCCCACCCCCGCTAATCCCACGGGGGTGGGACTGGTAGTGGGAGTGGGAGCTACGCGAGATCCCCCATAAGCTTAGATCATAATTTATGGTTGTATAAGAATGCGGAAGGGTCCCCGTCGCTGTTTACTGTCCTACGTGGGATTACGAGGCGCGCTCGTCCATTAATTTGTGCGTCTATCGGCTGTCTCTTTGTCCCTTTTTACTCGGCCTGTCCTCCTCCCCGCCTTTGGCCCTTTAGTCCCACCCGCCCTTCGCAGCAGTTGGGATAAAACGGCGACGGCCAGTTCGGCGAGCGAGGCCAGGATCGATAACTCAAGCGAGAAACATTAGAATTTATTGGAAACTTTATTCGAGCTCATCGGGCGAGCTGAATAATTTATTTTTAATTCCGTCCGATCTCCTAATACCGTTCGGTATTGATATACAGAGAGATTTGTCGGATCGTGCGTGTGCGTGTGGTTAGGAACGTAAGAGATTGAGTGAAAGTTTCACGAATTATGTTTCATTGTCAAATGAATTTTAGGACCGATGGTTGTATTAGGATGTTAAACCGGTGAAAAGGAAGATAAAGATTGTACAATGAATGCGATTTAAGGAATAAGCTGTGCATAAGATGTGTGTAAAACATAAGGCTGAAAGAATGAAAGCAGTCGATAATTAAATGGAGAACAAATGAAGAACAAGTATAATGTTAATTTAATAGTGAAATAAATGCTGTGTTGTACGAAGTAATGTACAAGTGGAGAATTCTAGGGCATCGCGTGGAAAGCCTTATAATAATTTTTTTGCAGTTTACTTGATGACACGAAAGTTCATAACATTAGGAACTGTAGAATTATTACATTTGATTTGCTTTTTTAGTTGTCAAAACAGTTGTGGCTTAATCACGTAATAGGGAGTAACAAAATATTTCGTCATCCTAAAACAATTCCAATCGACAGGATCAAATGTTGCCGTTGGTAGCTTCAGAACTGAATCTCCTTTTCACACGAACAAAAATTTCTTCTCTATCCTTACTAAAACAAAAGTGCTTCCAATCGTTGAACAAGAAGAATTACGCGGACTGATAAGTATACTATACACTTTGATTCCTTCTACAACATCATTCCAAAAGTCGTAAAGACACGATCGAAACAGTCCCCTTCCCCCTAAAAGTAAACAATCCTATCTCTAGTTAGGAAACGATAAATTAACTTCATTTGTTATCTAGCGGCATACGGCTCAGACAGTTTTCAGGGTAATTATGTTTTAAATACCCATATTCTCTCTCTTTCTCCGCCGCTTTCTCTTTTGTCTCCCTTTCTCTCTTATCCTCCTTTTCCAGCCGCGGTTACCCGGAGTATTTCCGTTTTCGCCGGCCCACGGGAGTGTCGGCGGTATAAAATTGATACAGATGCGAGTTAGCTCGAGTTTTTCGCCCGCTATCCCGCGGGGAATTCCACAGTAGGGGCCAACTTTGTCGGCGATGGCGAAGTCACCGTCGGGGCCTTCATTCGAACCGTCCGTGTGAAAAGCTTCCAGGAAGAAAAAAATGAAGGAAAGGGAGTAGGAGAAGAAGAAAGAGGAAATAGTATATACAATTGATTGTGAAGAATGTCCCCGTTCATTTCGGATAGGTTATTAGAGCTTCTCAAAGGAGAGAATGATCAATTCTATGAAAAGGAGGAAAAATCACTTTTGTGGTCGAGTTTCCATACGTATTTATGATAATTGAAGAGTTTATAGATGAGTAAAGAAACATTAAAGGTCGAGAAACATTTGAAAGCTGTAATTTATTATTTTGAAGTTAAGTTATTGGAAATGTTACTGTCAATTTTGCTTCACAAAATTCCTTCAGTTTCATAACCGTTACACGGACATCGTATAAAACAGAAAAAAAATTCGTAACATAATCCACAATGTGATATTTTATAAACCAATCTCATTTATCGTGCGGCATAAAACGCACTATTATCTATCATACATAGAAATCAGGTATTAACGTAAATTGCAATAAGGACGTTTATTTCAATTTACACATGGTGAATTACTCAAATCGTACAAACTTGATGCCGTTTTCATCGCGTGCATATGCAAAATGTTGTAAATTGTTCAATAAGAAATTGTATTATAATAGTTTGCAAACCATAAAAAAATATTTAGCAACGCATTATACAAATATCTATGAGAGCTATTATCTAGATTTGTACCTAATTATCATATATAATAAATATATTTGTATTTAATTATCAGTTTTCATATGTTTCGAGTTCCTTGATACTTAAAACTACTCCAATTTACTTAATATCTTCCTTTTATAGAACATCACATAAACGGTGCGTACCCCTGTATAAAACGGACTGCAATATGTTACTAATAATATATCGCACGACTATAATATTGTATGCAATAAATTCTCTGTAAAAAACTCATTGTAGGTAGGTGCATACACTTAATAATACCCTAACCTTCCATACTCATCGATACTTAAAACTATCCGGATTAACTAGCAATTGATAACTGCCTCTAATTAAATTAATATGCATCATAAAACTGCACCGTGTAACGTTATAAGATGTATTACAATGTATTAAGAACATCATATACAATAAATTCTCTATAAAAAAAAAACCCTCCCTCGATTTATACGCACTCAATTACTTTCTCCATACTTTTTCAAACTCGTCGACAATTAAAATCGCTCTAATTAACCTCCTTCATATGCAACCAAAAAAAGCGTCTTATAAATGCGCTCTACAACTCTCCGTGCCCCTCTCTCTCTCTCTCTTTCTCCTAAGTACCCCAATTTCCATGAATTCTCCAGAGCTGCCTTTTCACCTCGTGACTCCGTGACGACAGAACTCGAAGATTCTTCCTTCCTGTGCTCGTACTCGTCGTAGTAGTTTGAGAGGGGTAGAGCGGCGAACAGAATAATTAGCGAGTACCCTTTTGCGAACGTTCCTCACGCCCCGAGCTCATCCGACCACGGCAAGTAGGTCGAAGGTGAACCAATAATGACTCCGCGCCTCGGTAACCGGTCTTATATATACCACGCGAATCGAGCACTTTACGAGCATGGGAGCGGTGCGGGGCGGAACCGCGCGAAGCCGAGAGAGCGAGAGGAGAGGAAAAGTATGGCTCTTTTAAATTATCATTAGTCCATGGTCCGCTCGCGGTAACATTCATTAAGCAGTCAATAAGCCGGATGGCATCGGCGGGTACGTTCATTACGTTCGAGTTATTACGCGGCCCAGGACTATCTTGATATCAGTGGGCGCATCAATTATGCTTTCGCAGGGGGCACCGTGCTCGCGTCCTACGGCACTGCGTGCCGGCCTACCAAGAGAGAGATTTAATGGCGCCTGGAGTTTCGAGCGCGAATGCGAGCGGCGTGCTTTTGAAAATGTGAGCACGTACTTCCGTGGGGTAGGAGAAGATGATTTGGGAACGTCGATATTTTTTCAAGGTAATCAGGAAGACCACGTGAGGTAGGAGTGGAAAAGGATGCAGATTGTCGACTGAATTGAGTTGTGGGGGAGGTTCTTAGAAGCAGGGATTTTTTTTGCATGATATGCTTCCGTAACTGGTAAGTTTGTTGAAATTAGAGGTAACTAAGAAAACTGTACGCCTACTTTCTTTTAATCATTTTATTTTCACACCGGTGAAAGAAATGCGCTACAGGGTAGTGGTCTGATTTCAAGTATTATTGTAAATTTTTGGTTAGCGTGTATAGTGAAAATATGGATATAAATAACTGTTACTAGGCTGCTGATGATATTGTAAGTTGCTCAATTTTGCGATTCTTGAAATTCTGTTGGCCAAATTCTGTTGTGACGGGTATAATATATTTTTATTCCTTTCTGAAAATTAATCCCCGGGGTAAAGATTTGATGAATAATACTTAAAACTTTAGTAGCTGGTACTAAGGATTTTTTGAATATTTGTTTAGACTACCAATAATTACAAAGCTGCCATAGAATGGCAAAATGTCAATTCATGAACATAGTTTGGCAAGAACAGTATTTATATAGTTTACTTCACATCTGATATCTTAAATTATGAAATAATCGCACGTTAAAAATAACGTCCTGAAAATAAGAGAAACAATGTCGCATGAAGTTAATTTTACAGATTCTTGTTCGTATCCGCGTACGCTCTCGCTTTCTTTTCATGCGCTATTCTATAATTCAAGCCATCTATTCCGAGTTCTAATCTTCGCACGTAATCACCGGCAACAATCTTCAAAGCAATGAAATAAATCGTGCACTAATTTAATTCCACAGACGCGCTTGTTCACATCCTCGAGCATCATTTCACGCACTCTCTTCCAATTCAAACCATCGACCTCTTCCATTCCTAATCCTAATTCACGCTCTGAAAGAAATCGTCGAGCACTCGGAATAATCACCTGCATTCGTCACGTCGCTCTTAACGACTCGGCATTCGATGTTCTTCTCGGCTTAACACGCGCCCGCGCGCATTCCGCGCGCGATTAAAGAAATTTCCTCGCGCACCTTTCCTTCGCTCCTTCCGCCTCACGTTGAATTTATGAGACACGCATGGGTCCACGACGAACGCAAGACCCGACCGATCAAAGTGGCAACGGCCTGCTCGAAGACGGCCTATCGATTTCTCGGGTTGAGGCTCACAATTCATCGGGTTTGCGGGTAACTTTTAAACGAGAGTGAGTGAAAGAGAGAGAGATAGAGAAGGAAGGAGAAAGAGGGTCAATATGCTCTCGCATTACCAACGCGCACAGGAAGTTTACTTTGCTCGACTAACGAGACCCAACGGCCACGGTGGTATCGTCTTTTATTTTGCGCTCTCCTTCTCGTCTTCCTTCTCATTCTCTCTCACCCTCTCTCTCTCTCTTTCTCTCTTTCACTCTCTCCTGCTCTCTATCGTTTCTCCACCCTCCTACTTTACACGCTTCGAGCTCCCCGAGGACTCGCGTCAGGAGATTCTGACAAATCGTTCTATCCGCTTCGCGAGTCGCCGTCTCGAGTTCGAGGAGGTCTCGTTAACGATGCTTTAACGATGCGGCCGCGGCGACGAAGCCTTACCAGAAGGTTTCCCGGCGTGGTTGCGAGAGTCCATGAGGCTGCGGACGATAAAGGTGGTGGTGGTGGGACCGGGAAGCGAGAAAACCGCAAGGGCCCGTGCCACGACTCCTTTGAAGGGTACCTAGGCAAAGAGGACGGAAGCTGAAAAGCAAGAGAAGAATTGAAGAAGAGAGGACAATTGCGGGAGAGAATAGTGATAGGAGGGGATTGAAAGTGGAATGTGGTGAAAAAGTAAATAGAATGGATGGAGAAGAGAAGAAGAAAGGGATAAGGAAGGAGGGATGGATTTGCGGATAAATATGGAGAAAGGAATAGTCAGAAAGGAAACAGGAAAACTGGAAACTGACCGAAATGAGAAGAGAATTGAAAAAATGGTAAAAGGCAGGAAGAAAAGAGTTCAGGTAGGAATGAAAGGGAAACCCCAGAGACAGAGAGCAGAAACGAGAGGGGGCAACGAAGAGAAAGGGAAGGGAATGAACAGAAACGCGAATAGAAAGATAATAGCGAGAGGAATAGAGAGAAGAAAGCAAAGAGAGAGAGGAAGAAAAAGAGAAGACGAAAAGAGAACATAGATAAGAGTGCAGAGGATATTTAAGAAGAGAGAGGCAGAACTATTACTGAGATGGTTACTGTTTCCGATTGACCCCAAGCGAATATCTATTCTATAATATATCCAGCACAGTGAAGATGGAAGGAGGAAGAAGCGAGCAACCGCTAAAAGGTTAATTCAAACTCTACTATTAGAAACATCAACAGAGCTCTAATGGAATCCGTAAGTCATATTAGAAGCACTAAGAAATATTAATCGTTTACAAGGAAGCTGTTTCTCATTAATGTATAACGATAGATTGTAAAACATAGAATAATTTAGAAATCTCTTTAGGCGGGATAATGGCTTGACGTAAACATTAACCCTTTAGAACCTTTTGAATCCTATGAACCGTTCCGCTGTACGTTTAGAAGTACAGTAAGAAAGATAGTAAGTTTCTTCATCATAAATGATCGATTAAATATTATACAATAAACACAATACATAAAACCGAACACTCTTCCCTCTAATAAATAAATAAGAAGATCGAGTTAGGTCGAAAAGCGATTGTAAACTTTACCATTCGGTTCTCTGCACTAGGAAGTGTTCGACGCGTTCATAAGAAAAAGTACTGATGAAAGTTAGAACAACATATTTCTCGGTCACGAAAAGAATGTGTTTGCAGTAAACGATAATACAAAAACTCAAGCACCAAAACCTTAATTCATTACATTCTCGCCTGTATAAATTTTAAGTAACGGATTACAAATAAAAATGCACGATCCATCAAGCTTCTTCATGCTCCTCGTCGTGCCTCTTTATTCCACTCGCAACAGGACACCAGAAATCTGACGTATCGCGCGAGGCAAGCGAGTGGCAGTGGAGCAACCTGCGAGAAGGTAGTCCCGTAGTCATCAGAGGAAGGACTTTACGGTCCTGCGACACACGCCCTCCTCAAGGAGCCATTCATTAATGGCTTCCTGTTACGGGCTGCTGGTTCTGGCCCAGCACGGTAGCAACCAAGGAACGTCGCCGAAGCTCGCGCTTGCTCTTTACGGTCGTTTAATTGGCCGAGATAGACGACGATATATTATTATGCTAATTTTACCTACGACGAACTTCGCAGTCCGCGAGAATCGTCCCCGGGAACGATTAAAGGCCCCCACGTTGTGACGTCGCGCCGTTAATTACCGCGTCGAACACGGGCGCGGCTCATGTTAACGGCTTAACAAGGAGTTTCCTTCGGTGAGTTTCCTCAGTGTTCGTTTACTCGAGGTATAAAAGAACGAGATTAAGCCGATCTTAGGGAGTCGATTTCTGAGGCAATGAAAGTTGATCTGTGTCATTCGATGGCTAGGGTAGTTGGTAATGATACAGTGGTTGAATCTGGCGATGATAATGACCGATTATTTTATGATGTGTTATTCTCTATAGGTACTGCACGCTAACCATCTGTCTCGGATAATTTTAAGCAGTGCAATATGGCTCTATAAGATTCTACAGCACGTTTTAGCTCTAACGGGAAGTGTCTTATTGTTTTTTAAAAACTGTGTCTAGGACAAACAAAAGTTAGCGGTTCGTCTTCATCTTTTTTGCTTATTAATGCATAAGTAACGTCGAGGAATTTTCTCGTGATGTTACAATACATCCTGAAGCACGTACACTTCTTATTACTTCCGGATTGATTTTCGTACATGCTGTAATAATTTAAAGATTGCAGCGTTGCATCTATGTAAGCGGACAAGACTCCGAATATCTCTAGTGAGGTAATAATCATTATTTTACTCATTTATTTAACGCCGAGTGACCTTTTATTATAGGTCGTTGATATCGTCTCAACATACACTATTGCACTAAAGACAAAAACGTACAACATACCATTTAAAAAAATAGAGGTGACCTTGAAGTCTCTGAAGCGCCTCCACTTTTGGAAACAATATTAGCGACGTGTTATGGCTCCCTTGATACAGTAAAACATTCGCGATTATAATTTTTTCATATCTATAAAAATAGGGGAGATAATAATAACACAACGAATTCTAACCGAAGGAGCTAATCTTATGTCCCGCTGATTCTAATTTAAACAAAGGAAAATGATGAAAACTAAAATACTTCATTATCATCGAAAGATAACCAACGTTTTTAATCGCCGATTATCGTCCAATTCCCCACCACCTTCTCCTTTCTTTCCACCTTTTCACTACTGTTCCAAATGCAACATATATAGCAACGTCAATCTAGCAAACCTTAAATGTTGAAGTTATACCATTGTGTTGTATACAGAACTCAATGCTAAGATACATCTTTACCATTTCTTTAACCCGCGACGACTCGTGCTCTGAGCATTTTGCCCACGCCAACAACATTCGTTCAATGCCAATGCAAACAGAAAATACAACTCCCGTAGTTAATTGTTTGTTCGACCAGTCCATGGAGTACAGCATATTGCTCAGCATAACAAAAATGTTCAGTTTATTTGTCCTAATAAAAATGAGGTAATTCTGCGTTAAAATTTTATGGGTACTTGAACTAATATAATTCGCGAGCAAAACACTCTATACGCAAGAAACCGTGTAATTTAAAAAAAAAAAAATGTGTCCTTGCGGGTTAATGAAAAACTAAAAGAAGTGATTGAAACAATTCTAATCCGCAATTATTAGCTAGCTCATTTCTTCCCTCTGCGTTCCCTTCCTCCACTATTCCAAGCGCGACGAGAGTATCTCTCGTCGATATTCAACCGCGAGATTAGTCAGTCGAGGCCACTGGCACGCGGAGCATAGGGGCAGGAGGAGGAGAAGGACGCGAGCGGACTCTCTCTACGCTCGGCGTGTGCGGAGCGAGTTCATTTGCGCCTAATGCCGCGCAATTAATTGTCCGTCCCGCTACTTGCCGAGCTTGTAAGGCCATTTACGGGCGAAGCTCGTGGCCGTGTAAGCGCGCGCGCCTACAAATTCGTTCGCGCTTAAATTCCACCGCATCCTACCCTCGCCCGCACCACCGCTTCCTCTTTCGATTTATCGCGCACGCCTCGCGAGATCTCGACGCGCCCTCAACGATCGCTGCCAGCCCACCTTAGCGCGTCGGTAGAACCCCGACGTGTGCGAGCCAAGCGGACTTTGTTCCTTTCAACGCGCTGAACTCTCGATTTACTCGCTGCACCGCAGTTCAGGGAAAGGAAGGAGAAAAGAGGTTGCACGCGTGACGAACCGGTCACGCTCTCGCGCCGAAATTAATGGGAACCTTAAGAGGTTAAGGCCTAAGGGAATGCTCGACATCTTTAATCCATTTCGTCGATTGAACGAAGATGCGACGATCGCGCGCAGATTCTCGCGACGATTAGCATTGACGTTAAAGAACCTCGGAGGCGTGTTTGTAAGGTTTGTTTGGGATGACTTTTCGGCATGGTGAAAGAGAATCTGTCGTAGTTGTCTGGTATGTTTACAGTAACTTTTAGGCATGTTTTAAGCATGTATTTCAGGAATGTAGGTTACCATTAATCTGTTTATCTGGAATGATTTCTTAAATAAACTTGTGAGAGGATAGCTTAGATTCATTGAGATTTCGAAAGATTGTTCTATGAATGTTTGTTTTGACAAAGTATATCAAACTTTCTGTATTAAATTCTAGTAACATTATTTAACAAATCAGTAACACAAAATATTACAGCTATACTAAATTTAGTTTTATATTGCTCTTAAAATCTTAACACTGTAATATTCCAACAAACTAATTCTGCAGGCGATTGAATTATCTAATAAAGTAACTAAAGCCCCTCCTTCTTTTGACATTATTCATATTGCAAATATCTGAACGCACAGAAAAAATCTTACGCCATTTATACTAGTAATTCTTCCGTCAGAACATTCGCTAACAGCAGGTTAAACCAGATCCGTTTCACACCCTCGCATAGAAACACGTAGGTCTACTCCCTCCATGTTGGTAACCTTCGATCATGACGATTAGAAATTAGGCACCTCGTGTTCGCAAGATACACGAGAAAGGGGGACTGGAGACGTGCAACCTTATCTGACCTAGCACAGACTAGATCAGACCTAACCTCACCCTCCAACACCAGATCTCCTCTATCTTCCCGATCAGGGCCCTTGTGCCAATGTTGTCCCGACTGGACCAGCTTCAGGCAGGACTGGTAAATCCCTGGGCACCTTTCCACTTCCACGTTTCTCCGTTTCCGCGGAAAGGAGAGAAACCTCTTGGTCGTGCCAGTGGATCAGGGTAATTAGTAGCGACCTCCTGATCCTTTACTTACGATCAGCCGAGGAGGCAGAGTGGTGGCAAAGGGCAGAAGGTGCCGAACGTTCAAGAAGGGTAGGGTGGGACGAAGGACCAACTCGAGGGCCGGCCCCGAAGGGCTTGTAACGACAATCGAATCGCATTTGCTCGTGAGAGCATTGCCTGATTCCGCGTGTCTCGCCACTTCGTGAAAGGAAATCCTCTTGCGCGTTAACTCTCTATTTTAGGTGGTTTGAACGAACGAAAAGGATACGGGAGACGAGGAAGGCTCCCTTTGCGGGTTGAGTGTGTAATAAGAGCTCTCTCTCTCTCTCTCTCTCTCTCTCTCTCTCTCTCTCTCTCTCTCTCTTTTGTACAGAATCAATGATCGCGATATCGCAAGTGGGCAAATATTTTTTATGTTACACAATCGAATGCACGGTGAGTGTTTATGATCGAGGATATTTTGTTAGAAATTGCTGTTATTCAATTTTCAAATTCCAGATAATACTAGATTATAATTAAGATTAGATTAATATTCGAACACTCATTTGAACAATATGTTCTCATCTCCTGTTATTTCTTGTTTTTCGTTTAAGACTTCGCTTGATGTTTCCCAATTAAGTATGTTCTTGCCCGATATGTAATTAGGTTAGAATTGACCGATTAATGATTCAACCCGGATTTTTCTTGTTCGTCCGTTTTTATTTTTTGTGATCTTTGTGAGCTTATATTTTCACACCATAATAAGAATTTGATTCTCCTGGATTCCGTTGTGCACATTCTATTCTTTCTTATTGAAATATCCACAAGTTTACGTTAACATTATGGATACATCCCATTTTTTTTCACGCGTCGGGGTTAAAGCATTTGAGGAACTGTTTTTATCGCATTCTTGTTTGGTTTATCTGAAACTGAACTCAGGAAAATTTTATCGCGTTCAACTTTTGCAGTATGCAAAAAGGAAAAAAATGGGGCATCATTATAAGAAACATTTAATTTAAACATAAGTAATAGCATGCCTCTTTTAATTTCGATTAGGATTTATGCACCGCACACTTTCCTAATAAATTACCTCCAAGTACACACATACATAATATCCTCATCATCCTAAGAAATTTAATTATCAACAAATAGTCAGTCAACAAATCGTCCGCAATAGTATTTTTACATTCATTAATCTCTCCTGTAGTTCACAACCTTCGCAACGCAATCCATCGAAAAAAAGGAAAGAAGGAAGAGAAAAACAAATGCTCGATTCTTGAATAAAAAAAAGCCCTTCGTTTACCATTCCGTCGAAACAGAACGAGTGAAATCCGTGTCGAGATTATTTGGCGCGTCGATCGGGAAAAAATTCCGCCCGTCCCTGGAAAACTCGAGAGCTCGAAAATCATTGGCCCTCGCGCGCGCGTATTCGGTGGGTGGGTGCCGTGGGAAAATTGACGCGGTCGATGCAATAGAAAAAATTACATGAATTTCTAAAGGGCAAAGGACGTGGCGCGGCGTTTTGCCACCGCCGCCGTCGCCGCCGCCGACTGCCATGGGCGGTGTAACGCGATCCTACCGTAATTCACGTTGGTTTTACGCTTTATGCGACACGCAGAACATTGCGCGCGGCCGGCGCGAATTTACGGTGGAGACCGACGGCGCTGGCGGCGCGCGGGCCCGCCAGGGACAAAACCTTTGCGTTCGTGCGGCTTGATGGACGCCTGGCCGGTATTGGATTAAACGCCTCGAAAAAAAGAGAAAAGGAAATAACAACGAGTGTACGCAGATGAGAGGAAGGTAGTGAGAGGGGTGAAGAGCGAGAGGGAGCAGAGCGAAAGAGAAGAGACTGGGAGAAGAGGATCAAAGAGGACGAAGGGGTGAAGGGAAGGAAGAGAAAGAGGGATGCAAGAGAAAGAGAGAATGGTTTTTTCTTTCGATCTTCATTGGGTGCAGTGGAAGGAGTAACGTTTGTTTGAAAAGGGTGGAAAGGATGTGGAAAAATGGCTATTGGTAATCGCGATTTTCAGGATGGACTTGAATTTGTTTTTATTTCGATGGTATCATGCTATTAATATATTCACGACATATTCACATAGTTAATAGCATGATACCATATATATATTGTCATTGCGTCATTAAAGGATTATTAATCTGGTTTTAAGGGTAATAGATCAAATTCCTCATGTTCAATTTTTACGTTAGAAGAATTAATTCGTACACAGCCTGAGAAAAATTCTGAAAATTTGCACGTTAAGACCAAGTCAGATTTTTCAATAGTGTAATATAATTTTGAGTTTAAGTTTCGTGTCCCGAGGGGACTTACTAATTAGAATAATTCTGACTGGAAACTTTTATCAGAGGGGAGAGCAACATTAAAAGTCGATAATAATCAGAAAACGCGACATATACCGATCAAATAATATATTTCAGTAATAATGAATTTTCGATATTCTCTCCACTGCCGATCCCGACGACCTGCGTCGTGACGTTTGATATTTCATTTAATCGACGCTGAAGCGCCCGGGGATCGTTGGACGAGCGCAATCAGAAATTTATTAATTTGCCAGATATCGCTTTTCTCTTCTTCTCACTATCACGCACGAACACAATTTCACACGGCTGGACATTCGCCTGCACACGCACATTCCCTTTCTCTCTTAAAGAATTCATACCCTGCATGTACTTCTACAGAAGCAGTTTTACTATTAGGATCCAAGATTTCAGTTATTTTTCTACTACGCCATCAAATATTGTTATCAGTCATTATGCTCTCTTATACATGATACATTTCACATTTTTAAGCACGACCGTAAAGGGAGTGACATATGCGCTCGCCATCGTGAAAACCGTTCGTGTGCGCGCGCTTAACCAAATGGGTATATACTTCATGTACATGCCACATTTTGTCTAAGTTCGATCAAAAGATTCGCCGAAATATAGAGGTTAAAGATTTCAATTTGTCACAGTTTCTGAATACTTGAAGATAACCATGCATGCAGGTTCCACTGTAGCAATGGGTTGTATATACTGGATGTACATGCCAAATGTTGTTGGGATGCATTTCAACGTTTTGCCATAGTACTGGATTAATAATTTGAATTTACCCCATTTTCGACTAGACCAAACAAAAAATTTGAAACTTTGAAACTATATCTGAATTTTTGTCTGGTTCGAATAAGTATTCCAAACGATGTTAATTTATCCTTGAACCCCTTGCGCGAGCACGAATCCTGAACTTTACTTGCGTCTATCACAGAAATGCTTCACTTTGTGAACGAGCGCAAACCGCGAGCACCCGGAGATCTGGTCCTTTTACTGTTCTCTTCGCGTATTTTTGTTTCGAAAAGTTTCTTTTTTTTCTTATATCACGATTGCTACTCATAAACATTCTTGAAGACCTTCTCAAGCATTTGTATACTTGTTACATAACAGCGTTAATAGTTATTATTATAATTCTTATTGTGACCATAATTGTCATTGTTATCATCATGTTTAATTCACATTACATAAAAGTTTGTATACACAACATAGAAAACACGCACACATATCTTCTTTCAAACTTCCGCTAACGATCGGCAATTGGACGTTGTCGCGAGATCGAAGGCGAGCCAGAAGGAAACCGATCGTCCGTAGATTCTGAGACCCTATTAACTCCCTTAGGCTCTTGCCTCTCCTCTCGTGCCTCCTACCCCTCATCCGCGCATTCCATAATACCTAGCCCAGGGGTTTCAATTTCCTACTCACCCCTTCCACCCACCTCTTACGCCGTCCATCCCTACCCCCACTTATCGTCACAACCCTCCACCACCGTCAGCACCAACCCCCTGTGGGCCAAGAGTGCAAAAAGGAAATCGCACGTCGCCGTTGCGCTAGGAAGGTGGCTGAGTAGATATACCGAAAAACGGGAACAGTGCCGTATCCTGACCTCGCCATCTCCACGGGCTATTCGTCCGCTCTCGAAGGTAACCCGACTGCGACGATCGATATAGAAGCGTGAGAGGCAGAGAGAAGAAGGACGATGCTAGTCGAAACGAGAGAGAAAGAAACAGGACGAAGGGGATGAGGGTAAAAGTCGACTTTTAAAGATTCAATGGCCAACCTATCTGCTGGCGCACGTATGTAAGCTACCTGCCTTTTGTCGCGTACCTATACGATCGCCTCTCGTCTCTACTCACCACCTCCCTGGAAAGCCCCAACCCCTTGGAAAAAGGGTTGAAAGGATAGCTAGCTGGCGATAAGGATGGGTGCTGGCGGATGGGTGGAAGGAGAGAGACGGGAGATGGAGAATGAAAGGAAGAAGAGGGATGAAGGGGGTTGAAGAGGTAGGGATGAAAGGAAGAGGGAAAGAGCGTCTAAGGGAGAAGGAGAGAATGGAAGAAAAAGGGAGAAAGGGGATGAACGAAGAGAAAGGCAAAAGGGAGAAACTCCAAGTGTGCGTTGAGGGGGTGCAGAGGGGGGTGGCGGATGGGCCAGAAGGTACAGGATGGTCGTGCATTGTATCGCGAGCTTTTTGAGCGAACCTTCTCTCTCTCTCTCTCTCTCTATCTCTCTCTCTCTCTCGCTCTTTCCCTCCCCTTCTCCCTCTGAGAGGGTGATGGCGCAGGCGGAGGCTGCCTCGTGAGGGTCGCGGGCGGCAGGGGTGGTAGCGCGAGTGCAGGGGGTGAGCTGGTTGGTCTGGTGGGCGAACGTCTGTCTGTTGGCTGCCAGCGAGCCAGTCAATCATTACGGGCCGCGCAAGCGCCTACGACCCACCCTTCATCCTCCTCTACACACCTCATCCCAGCTCCCTCTTCGTCGACCCCTGCCGCCTCAACCGCCTCCACCGCGCTTCCTCGTTCATCCCCTTCATTTCCCTCGGTGCCGAGTTCACCACGTTACCTCCGTGGCTACAAGCACACGCTACAATGCTTTTGCCCGACCACCGTCGCCCTCCGCTACCCCCTAGCCCCCACAGCCCCCGCTGCCGCCACCGCCCATCCTGCATATTTAAGCGAGCTGTCTTGCCATGCAGCCGTTACCACTCGCACACCACCGGCACCACCACCCAACCGACCTCTTCGTTCTCCACGCTCTCCCAACGTCACTGCTCTGCTCGAGAGGATTCCCTCTCTCTCTCTCTCTCTCTCTCTCTCTCTCTCTTTCTCTGTCTCTGATTTGCTCGTCATGTTCCTCTCTTTCCTCCACCAACAGGCACTCCGTCGTTTAAGCAACGCTTTACGCTCGACCGTAACGAAGATTCTCCGGTAACGATGTACTTTAGCTATTTTCGCGCCTTTTTTTCAGTACAGAGCAAGCTGCAGTTTGTCGTGTGAAAAGGATGAGGAAGCTGCTGTACGGCAGATTTTCCGTTGCTCGCGGCTTGTCAAATGGGGTGGGTTTTCTTTCGCCCTGGGTGATTTGTTTTCTTTCGAGAGACTTGTAAGATAAATTGTCGATGGATTGTTTTCGAGGATGAATCTATTGCTTTCAGCGTCTAGTCAATGATGACTGACAGAAGAGTTAGTTTAGGACACTCTGTAGTTGAACCACTATTTTTTTGGGAAATAATTAAGGTAAGGGGAAATAAAGCAAGAGACATAATTAGAATCTTCGATAGTTGTTTATTTTAACGTTGAATTCTAATTTTCCAAGTACATTTTCTCTGCTACTCTCGCAAAATGCTTTGTGAGCTACCCTCGACGTAATTCGCACTGCCAGACCCTGCCAGCACGTCCACTCCTGCTCGACATCGAATATTGCAGCAGCACTTTAAAAATTGCAAGTCCAGTCTTTTCATACACGCTGTAGGTTTTTAATAGAGTATACGACAGAATTGTAGAGTGCGATGTCAAACTGACTGAAAGAAAAGGGAGAAATAAGCTAAAGTAATTACCCACCTGTGAAATGTCAATGACAATAACAGAACGCCGAGAAAACATGCTCGAACGAAATCTAGAACCCACCTCCAATTAGTGAATGTCATACAAAGTGTGTGCATAAACACACGTGCATTACTTATTTATACATCGGTAAGCTGGTAATACATTCTCCATATATAAAAGGACAAATTTCCAAAGTAAATAATCTCACATTCTTCACATTCTACAGGAATGTTTATTAAATTCGTCCACATCAGAAAATGTCCCGTCATTTCCTAAATCCTTCCATCGGATTATTCTTTTCGCCTACTTTCAAAGAGAACGTCTCCATTGTAAATCTAACGTCAATATATTCTTTTCCTTCGGCCCCTAAGATTCTACCGCTTTACAACCCTTTACGCCAAACATCACCTCTAAATCGAAAAATATTCGAATCGTGAATTTCCGCTCGTCCTGAGGCGCCCTCGAGTACCCTAGACGGCAAACGGCAGAATTAAGGGAAGATGAAAGGCGCATGCGCGCGCAGCGACAACGGCGGCAGTGGAGGCGGTGGTGGTGGCGCAAATATCGAGGAACGAGCCACCGGTGTCGGTCGCAAGGAGGAAGTGGAGAAGGGGGCGAAGGGCAACGGCAGAAACGTCGGTGGCTGGCGGCGGTGGGTGTCGATGGCGGAGACGGGGGCGGCGGGGGTGGGATATGGTGCCGGTGGTGGTTGGCGGCGGTGGAGGTGGAAGCCCGGGGGTCGCTGGTTCCGCTGGCGGAGTGGTAGTGGCGCGGAGCCGAGGGTTGCTCCCGCAGTCCACCCCGCCGTCTCCCTGGCCCTGCTCCGCTAGGGGTTGGCCGGGGGTGTTACCATGGATACGGCGCTCGCGCCTTGACATTGACAAATGGCCGGCCGAGGGTGAGCCCGAACACAGCGGAGCTTTTACATATGCAGGGACACCCATTTGTCGTGAGAGGAAAGGAGAGAAGGTGATCAAGAGAGAGAGAGAGAGAGAGAGAGAGAGAGAGAGAGAGAGAGAGAGAATGAAAGTAGGGAAGGGGGTGGAGGCGGACGACCGCTCACGACCGTCGAATACTCACGACCGCTTCTCATTTTCTCTCTTCTCTCTCTGCCTCCCCCCTCCTACCCTCTCCCACAGACTACGACCAATGTACACGCTTCTGGGCTACTGTGCTATCCTGACGGAGTCATGTTATACTCGACCTGTCTGCCGTTTAACGGAACCCCTGGGCTGCTTCTGCTTTACTGACAAGCGATATGCGCGGCTCCCAGCTTCGATTACTTCTGTAGTCGAGGAGTAATTGAGAGTGAGGGAAGAAGAGGGAGGCAGAACGGGGAAAGTAAATGGATAAATAGGTGGAACATGGAGAATCGTGCGTTTTGCTCCCATTATCTAAGAAATTTTTGGGGAGGTTTTTCGTTCTTGCGGAAATCGAAATGCTTTTGTAGTCTCTTCGGTAGGAACACTTTATTTTGTTTATTTGGCCGGGAGTCGTTATCTGGATGTGGATAATTTGAAAATGGGGAATTTGAAAGCCTTGACTGTACTGCTGCAGTGTCGAAATTGCTCGCAATTGTGCCACAGTACCATTACGTTATTGTGTAATGTAGCTACGTAATCACCATTACACGATTGTTCTAGGAGGCGTTTGTTTTCAAATTGGTGTAAGTGCAATTTCCCTGGTTCAGATATATTTAATGTAGATACTGGAATTTAGTCTCTTGAAAAACATTAGCCCGATGCTTTTTTGTAATGTTAAACGTACATACTTGTTTTGCATAAATACTTTTCCGAACTTAATAATTGGAATAACGGACGATAACAGTTTATATGAAATGCAATGTAGGTTACAGTAAGAATTTATTTCACCTGAGACTAATCTTCCACGAAGTGTTGTAAACGTCTTAGAAGATTAGCAAAAAATGCACACTTCGTTTCAGAATAATTTCACCACGTTCTTATCCGATCATCATTGCGTTCTCGCGAAAAGAGGTTCGACTTTTAACAACAACTGAAGCATTTCTTTTTCATCTCTTATCTCATGTTGATCTAATTCTACTTATTAGTTCCCTAAAGAACTTGCTGAAACAATTGACATCCAAATCGCAAATTAATTTGTCAATTTCATCTAATTCTTTGAGCAACCACTACTTCAGAATGTCCTTCCTTAATTTTGCTAACCAAATGGAAAGGGATTGACAGCAGACAATCGGCAATTCTTTTCTATTCTCATTGGCACGCCTTGGTCTAGATCATAACCAATCTATTTATCTATCCATCTATCTATCCTTTGATTCTCTCCCTCCTTTCAACTTTCCCTTGCTCTCTGCTCCCGTTAACCAGCCACGAGGCTCTCCCGATATTCCCAGACTTCTAGCAGAGCAGGGGTATAAACGATCTCCTATCGCGCATTACTTCCCTTCTACCACCGCCCCCGCTCGCCCAAGTGGCCACTCCCTTCGAGCGTACGGCCCTGCTTGCTTGCCTGCTTGCTTGCTTGCTTGCTTGCTTGCCTGCCTGCCTGCCTGCCTGCCTGCCTGCCTGCCTGCATCGACTCTAATATCTCATTACCGCCGCCACCAGTCAGCCATGCCGTCGTCCTGCCATTACGAGATTGTTTGCGCTCGCGAGAGACGGGAGGCGATGGGAGCGGGTGGAGGAGCACGGGGGTGGCCCTTCCTCCTTCATTCCAATATATTACCGGTCTCCTAACGCGCTCAACCGCGTTAGACTGGCCCGCGCGCGACGAGAGAAAGAGAGAGGGAGAGTTAGTTCGACGAACTTTCTAACGGGTTCACGGATCGCCTGGTTCGACGACTGATTAAAGGCGCGAATAGGAAGTTGGAAGGGAGGGAGTCACACGATGGAACGGACGACTTCGCTGTCCTTTTCTGTGGTGGTTCATGCTTTTCGGTAAAGTGGGCAGGAAAGTGTGATGCTTGAAAATTGTCGATGGGCTGATGAGGAGTTCTGGTTTCGTTTCGTAGATTTATATTTGTCTTGAGGTGTCGTTCGTGTTCTTCGGGAAAGTGGTCTGGAAAGTGTAGACAATTGGAGAATTTATTGATAGGGTGGTGAGTGATGGTGGTTCGGATTTATAAATCTGTGGTTTGTCCAGGTATGCTGCGTTCTTTCCAGGAGAGCGATCACGAAAGTGGAGAAAATTTGTAAATTGTCGATGAGGTAGTAACCGATAGTGGTTAAGATTCATTTTACTGTTTGTTTTAAGGTGTGAATGTTTGACGTGTCTTAACGATTCAGTAAGAGCGTGGATTTTTGTTGATATAAACAAGAGATCAGTTTCTGATGTCGTATACCGAGAAATTGTCATTTCTGGGAGATATAAATCGTATCGTCACATCCAGTTAAAAGGTTAACGAAAGGGTAAGTTAAGCCAGTGCTTTCCAGAAGACTCTTAACGCAGGTGTTCCAATACTGAAAGTGCTCTCAGTGGTACTTATGTTTTGTTCATTAAAAACTTCCACTTTCGGTTTATTATTAGTCCATACCGTTGATCTATACTTTTTAGATTCATATGTTCAAGCGACCTTGAATATAAACAATAAAAAATAAGAAATAGAATAAAACGGAGTAAATTCATCACTAATGACGAATGTCCTACACCCTCACCTGAGAGATATTCTCCACGGGTTGGAAAAGTAAGAAAATCACGAAACTATCGTGGACTCCTTTAGCAAGCTTCAAGGGACGTCTCGTTAGACCGATGGAAGGAGGAGAAGGATCACAGCGAGGGAAAGGGAGGACACGTCGACGTCGTTCGAGCATCCCGCCGACTCGGCGCTTTCGACGTCGACGTCGGAACGTCGGCGTCGACATCGTAGTCGTCGTCACCGTGCGCGCATCGACGGCAGCAAAAATAATTGGTACCTTCTCCACAGCACCCCTCTACGTTTCTCGACACTCTCTCGCGTAACAAGGTCCATTTCCATGGAATAACCATCAGCGATAATTGGCACCTACAGCTCAGTCTCTCCGTTCGGTCTCACCCACACCCACCCCTTCTTTCTTCCCCTATCATATTTCAGAGCCGCGCGATGATGGAAGAGGCAAAAACAGAATTTTATTCATGGCCAAGCGTGAACACGATTGTGTGATATTCTTTTGAGCTTTTTCTGTTGTTTTTTTTTCTTTTTTTTTTTTTTTTTTAAGGAGGATGAACACGGTAAAGTGGAGATTGATGAAACGAGACGATCATTGATATTGGGTTAATTAATAATGTTGTTCCACTCACTTGGAAAGAGAAAGTAGACGTGCACAATTCGTCATCATCAGAGTTTTCCTTCTTCATTCTTCTTCATTCAACTGCTGTTTGACTGCTTCGCGTTTCTTGGCAGACGGTCAAGAATTGCCGATCAAAATAATAATGTAAAAATGAAGAGTAATAGAAGCGTTGTCGATGGACAATCTAATATCGTAAGTGAATCAACTAACAGCAAATGACTTTGAAACACAATAAGATCCAAACAACTTTTCGATTCGCCTATTTGGTTGGTCAATAACCTCCCATATAGACCAACTTAATAAATTCTTCTCAATCCATATATTAACAATATCTCGTCGCGAGTGTCGCGCGTAAGTATTCGATCGATTAGAAAAAGTAAAGGCAGAGAAGTGGGGTGGGGTGTTGTCAAATACGCAAAACGGTTGAAAAAATCTGACTCCATACCGATATAATAAATTTTTTTAGCTTACTATACACATTTATCCAGCGTTCACATATATTCACCGTTCCTCGTAGTTCACCGCCGCCATCATCATTATCATCGTCATCATCTCACCGCCATCATCGTTATAATCATAATAATAATCATCATCATTATCATCGGCAATCATAATCAACATCATCGTCGACGGTCGACGTTAAAGCGGCGCAATCATCGACCTGGTCATCATCGTGTTTATCGTAATCATCAATCATCATTATCATTATCGTCGTCATCGGCGCATTTATCGCAATCGATTCGCCATTTTGCCGCGATCATATAATAACACGGTGAAGTCCGTCCCCGGTTGGCGCGCATCTTTGCTCACGCAAGCGCGCAACTGGCGTTATCATCGTTATCATCGAACCGTTTATTATTATGATCATCGCGTCGCCGTACGCCGACGTTCATAGTCGTGTTATCATCATCATCATCATCATCATCATAATCATCGTGCAACGTATTCGCTTCCGTAATTATACAATAATTATACATTATTTCCTCTATCGTTCGCGCCTTCTCCTCGCACACACAGCATACACGCATGCTTTCGTTCACGCGCACACGCACACGCACACGCGCACACGCATTCCACTTTGCCCACGCGCGCAAAATGTGGTCACGCGTGTACGCGTGCGAAACAGAAGTCGAAGAGGAAAAGAAAAATATGCGAAACTCTCCACATACACTCTCGCGCACGCACTCGTAGTAATACACGCGCACAAAATCATGCTTTTTAAATCCTTCCTCCACGAATATCTTGTCCTACTTTAGTCGCCGCTGCCGTTGCGGGACGGGCGCACCATAAAATTCTTTGTCTTACGCTTTGTGTCTCATTTTTTTTTTGTTTACCCTCTAACATGATTATTACTTAGATACCTTAACCGTTACTTCGTATACATTTTTAAGGCGATGATTCAATCGAGTGAACTCATTTATAAAACGAACAGCCAAAGTGTACGTCGTCTGGTCGCTCGCACCCTCTCGCTGCTACCTCGTGATTTATACTTCTCCTTTTCTCATTACATTCGCTTCCTTTCTCGAATTTTGCCAAGAAAAGAAGATCGGAGACTCTCTCGTGCGATCTTTTCACTGCTCGCGTAAACGTTAAACTTCTATCTCGTAAAATTACAATAGAAAATATTCCGATCCTCGTGAGAATGGCGAGGGAGGTGTGAGATATGAGGGGTGTGTTAAGATCGATCGTGGGCCAATATCGATTTCACGCAGGCGGCGCCGGCGTCATGGGCGAAAAATGTCCATGAAAATATTATTCAATTTATTCGTTTTATAGTGGGGAAGGGGGGGGGGGGGCTACAAGCGTCGCGGCGGGATTCCTCGTTATTTCAGGCCTTTTTCCTTCTTTTTTTTTTTTACTTGGGACTCGTCGAACTTTCGCGAACAGCGATCGAAACATTTTTGGCGCGAAATTTGAATGCGCGCGCAGGTCATCAACAAAATTAAACGATATACGATTTTCAACAAATACTAATTATTCGTAATAGCGCGCGTCATTCACCGCCATTCGACTAACCGCGCGAAAAAAGCTCGACCACTGATTTTGCGAATTCGAATGTGTCCCTGTGATTGTCTCGTTCTCCGATAGTCGTAAGTAACGATTGTTATTATATTGTTTCCTTTTCTTTTATACCCCTTGGACATGGAAAGTGCCCTGCGAAACGAGCCAGGACTAAGTCAATTTTATCTCTTCCCATATAGAAATATTATTCTTGCCGTTAGATAAGAGCTCAAGGACACAATTCAGTCCAGTCATTCATATAAAAATTGGTCACCTTTAAAGAAGAGTCCTAATAAGGAACAGGGATTGTATATGCGAACAATAAATTATAAGCATGCTTAGTCAATAATTAAAACGAGGTTTAAAAAATAATTTTCGGTCCAACATTATCGGATCGTTTCGAAGGCACTTCCGGTTTTTATATTTCCCCCTCCGTCCCGTAATCATTATTTATATTATCTTTCTCGTATACTGATTCCTCGTTAATTATTACATCATTAACGATATGATTGACATTGATATTATTCGGCGTAGATAATTATCGGTCGAGAGCTTCAACAATGATTTAAAAAATAACTTTCAGTCCACGACTGCGATTATCTTTCTCGTATACTGATGTCTCGTTTAATTAGTATCCCGACACCGGCGTGCTTGTGTCGCGCGGAAAGGAATCCCAACGCGAGTCTCGATTACGTAATAAATTCGACGTATGACGAATTTCATCTCTATCTCATTTTTTTTCCATTTTACTTCTCATTGGAGCGACGAAGATCGCACGATTATTTGTTCTCGCCGATCTTGGATGCGACGATCGAGGAGCAGGAGAGGACCGCGCGGGCCAACCAATCAGGAACGATCGATCGGCTCGCGTAAGACGACGAGAATCGGGGAGTATCTCCAATTTTATACCAGGACCGTATTTATACTGACATTTTTCTCTCTAGCTCACTCTCGTTCTCGCATTCTTCTTCTTTCTTTCTCTCGTTCTCTCTAGCTCTCTTTCTCTCTCTCTCTCTCGCTCTCTCGCACCTGAGTCTTTCGGTATACGTGGGTTATCGTTTATTTATTAACCTTTTTTTCCCTTATTTATTTACTTTAGTATACTAGAACGCCGATCGCCCTCGCACTCTCTCCCTCTCCCTTCTCCTCTCACTCTCTCTCTCTCTCTCTCTCCCAATTTCTCTTTCGTACTTGCGCGAGGGTGAGAAGGAAAATGGAGAAATGAAATTTCGTCATTTCCTCCCGTCGCGAGAAAAATAAAAGCGCAGGAACGGATAGTGACCCCCGTGACCTTGAAAAGAGTTCTCAGATTTTCTTGGAAGTTTCTCCAAACAAATTTTTAGAATTCCTCGAGAAAGGAGGTTACTGCGCTTCTTTAGAGGTTACGGTTATTTCAAATCTCGAAGAATCGTGAAATAGAACCAACCACTGCGATTTTTGCTTCCATAGGGCAAAAATCGTGAAATGATCGCAACCCGAGGAAACGTCGAATAATTCCTTATTCCACTTCCTTCTGACCCTCGCAGCACTTCACCCAAATCTTTCCTTCCGATATTTGTTACTTTTTCTATCGCGAAGAGGGCTCTCGGCGGGAGCGGTGTGTTTACATTAAAATTTTTTTTTTATACAAGATCTGCGTGTATGCGGGCGTATTGAAAATATCGATAAAACTTTTCTTTCCTTTTTTGCGTCTTATGCTCTTCGGTCATGTTCGTCCGTTTGTTATTTTTTTTTCTTCTTATTCCGCGCGAGTCGATCGTCGCTCCTTTCCATCCTTTTCCACCATTCAACCGCCATCCTTCGCCACGATCGAAATTTCGGACGATCGCTTTTCTACTAAAACGATCACCGCTTCTTCGCAGGTTCGCGAGAAGAGCATCGTCGAATTTCATCGTGTAAAAGAGTTTTGGAAGGGATGGACAGGAGTGGGGGTGCTCGACGGTCGACTTGCGCTTTTTGTTTCTACCCCGTTTGTTGTTTCTTGTTGGTCTCTTTCTCGCTTCATCTAGCTCTCCTTTTACACATATCGTTCCATTCTCTCGCACACATGAACAGCTCTCTTTCTACCACTCCGTGTGACGATAAAGCGCCTCATGCGGAAAATCCGTTCGTTCGACGAATTCGTGCCTCCCTTATTCGCCTTCGCTTTTCTCAACGGCCTTCCTCTGTTACGTATATATCAGGGACGCACGCGTGGGCGCGCGTTAAGATTCGTATAGAAATATAGAGCACCCCTCGATACTGTTGAACGGGAATGAAAGACGCGCGATTTTAACGATTGCTTGAAGGAACGCGAGACGCGCGGCTAGTGAAAGATTGCATGGAACAAGAAACAAGAAATATTTACTAAGTTATCTGGCTAGACTCGATCAAATGGATGGATTTTCATTTCCAAAATGAAAACGAGGACAAGTGAGTAGAGAAAAGCATAGGAGTATGATATTAGCCAATTGACCAATTGAAAAAATCATGAAAGAAACTGTCGGTTCGATAAAAGATTTCTTTTCGTCTCGCGCCTCTAATTTCAGTAATATTCGATCGGCTGAGAATCAGTTTGTTCTCGACCTCTAAGGTTGGCCGTGCTTTACGAGCTTGCGCAGAATGAAAGCTTTGGACAAATGAGTTCTAAAATTTTTCTCAATGCAGTGCATAGTATGTTGCATGATAAAGACGCATCGTACGATGCACCAGGCGACTGCGTCTCGGTATTGATCTTTGCAAGGGGTGGGCGCCTATGCACGCAGCAAAGGCATTCGCAGAAATATCGATTACTCGCTTTCGAATGGGATGTTAAGTGGATGCTCGTGCGTTTCCGCTTTCGTGTGAGTTCATGTCGATACTTCCGGTTCCCGCTTTTGCCACTCAGAAAGAATTTAACAATTTGATCGAGAATTTTCCTCTTTCGTTTAGTTCCGACACTACCAGTTGGCAGTTTTCGAACAGATTTCACGACTTGAAAAGGAAAACCTTCTTTATAATTTTAACAATGTTTCCGCTGAGCTTCCTTTACTTTTAACGTTTTCTATTTCCATATTGGCATAAATTCGTGCTTCCGCTGCCGATTCTCAATATTCCGCAGTGAAAATTCATTTCTCAAAATTTTAATTATATCTGCTCTCGTACCCTCACCCCGTGAATTTTTCTTTCACCTCCTTTACCCATTGCGATCTTCTTACATGCATCCCTTCCTATACTTTACTAACTCTCCGTTTTCTCTCCACCCTTGATCCCTCTACCCTTCGCCATCGACCTCTGGAACCGGCAAGCGGCAGCAGGTGCGTACGAGAGGTACGCCCGGCCGAGGAGAAGGGTAATGGGAAAAGCGAGAGAAAACCGAGAGAAAAGTTCCGAGAGGAAGGAGGACGCACTTCGGGTTGTCTGTCTGGTGCGCGTGCTCGTAAAACGGCCATCCTCGAATCGAATTTTCGTCGTTCTCTCTTTCCCTTCGTCTTTCACTCTTCCGTTCTCTTTCTCTCTTTCTCTTTCATTCTCTCTCGTTCGCCCTCCCTCTCACTCTTCCACACTCACAATTTGAATTAACTATGTATACACAATATATTATAATAAACTGTAGTGGTGTACCTCTTCTTAGTTGTCCTTATGGTGGGGAGCTTGGAGGGTTGGGTGCGTGTGTCTGCTGTGTGTGGGTTTGTGTGTTTGTCCTTAAGTTTCTCCGTGTGTAAGCGCGGATTGAGATCGCACAGTGAATCGAACAGACGATCGACTTTCTTATTCTCGCACTCACCCGACAGGTATCTCTATGTCATTTTGTTTATTTATAATAACCCCTCGCCACATGGTATGTTCTATCACTCCCTGGCATTTTGTTTTCTTTTATTTAGCCTCGCACCCCTCCTCTTGCTTCGCACACTCCACGCTCTGTCTCCGGCGTTTTTACCTGACCCCTTCGCATAGCTCGCAAAAAAAAAAAAAACGCGCACACCTTTGCAATATAATAATTAATAATATCGATATAATCGTTCCACCGTGTCGACATCGAGGAAAAAAAAAGAAAATAGAACACACGCTCGCATCATCTCTCAACGCGCTTAATATATATTACAAACCGCCCGTGGGGGGGTGGTGGTCGCCACAAATGTTTTACCACCCTTGTGTATATTATTTATATATTTATATATATAATTACCTCTTCTCTTTCGCGCGCTTTCTCTCTCTCTCGCTTTATCTCTTTCGCTCGCTCTCTTTCTCTCTCCACAAATTTAATTAGTAAATTCATTTATAATTAATAACTGTACAAATTTTAATGTCTCCTATATAATATATGCAATGTGGCGAATGGTCGACGCTCGAGTCCGGCACACACACGTCGAGTTCATTCATCGTTCTAATTATTATTTCCTCGAACTCTTCTTTCGTTCACCATCTTTTCTCCCCCAAGTAATAATATCTTTAAACGTCCCACCGTTTACTATATTTTCTCTCCCACGGTTCGCTCTTTTATTTATATATATATATGTTTTATTTATATATATATATATACTAGAACCCTTTCGCAGGGTTCCCCATTCCTCGTTCGGTCTGCTTTTTCTTAAATCCTCTTCTAAGCTTTACAATTCCATTCTTTCTTGTAAAATCTTTCTCTTCTCTCCCCTTTACTTATCTTCTTCGTACCACTTCGCCGCCCTTGCAACGTGGACATTTAATTAAGATCGATATCCGTGCGAGCACCGGGATTCTTTCTTACCCCTTCATTCTTCTCTCTTCGATTACTCCATTCCTCCTTTCTCTCTTCTTTTGTTGCCCCCCCCCCTGTGTTTTTAATGTACATGCCCGCTAAAAATTGCCTACATATCACTTAGGTATTTCATTAATAATATATCTCGATTGCAATCGTATTAAAATTTAACATTTAAATTCTTCAAATCACTACAATATTACACCGCGACATTTGTACAAAGAACAATCACATGAATTTCTCCCGCGGCCGTCTTCGTCCCCTCTTCCTCATTTCTTTCTTCTTCTTCCGCTTCACCTCCCTTACCCCCTTCGCGTACTTCCGCTTCCCTTCGTTTCCGATTCTGGCACCCACCTGCAACGTTTTCTTCTTACTATCTTTCCGCTATTAGGTCCTTTCGACCTACTAAACTTTTCTTCGTCCACTCTCTTCTTGGGGTACTTCTTTGAATTTCGAACCTCAGGGACTTTTCAGCGCAACTTCCGGTGTCCTCATCGACTTCCAGAGGTCAGCTTCTTCTTTCTCCTTTCTCACCGTTCTCTTTCCATCTTCTTCTCTCTCTCTCGTGTTACCTGCTGGCACTGGGTCTGCCACGAGTTACAGGAAGTCTTGGGGGTTGGGAGGAGGTCTTCAGCGCTACTTCCACCGATGATAATCGCGCACGGGCACGAGGGCCGCGCGAATCGTGAATCGCGCGAATCGCCTTGTTACTCCACTGACCTCAGAGTCACCTCAGGTACGGAGCACGTTGGGTACCGGTCGCGCCTCTGCCACCTTCTGCCATCGCCTACGCCTCTCGGTCCGCATCTGCTGCTGAAAGCAAAATCGGAAAAACGGGGATTTCCCATTGAGGTTCTGGTAAACATCCTTCGGATCTTTTTCTTTGTTAAGCTTCACAATGTCCGTTAAGCGCCCGCATGAGAACTTACGTCCTCGAAGAAGTTAATAAAGACAGTTAAAATAATTTTTTAAATTTTCAAACTTCCGTCAACTACTATGAATCGGAAGTATGTCAATTACCTGTATGCATGTGAAAATGAAAAATTAAAGATAATTCAAAGAATGTGAAACATGAACGTTTGAAGAGTACAGAATCTCTACTTTATCTTGAGCGATTTTCAGATTTCATGCAGCTCCACTTATTTTCCATTAGTTAAGTCCATGTCTTATTTACATTAGCGATGGAAGTCTAATTGAAAAAAGAATCGTTATATTTAACCCTTTCGCTACGGCGGACCTTGGTGCGAAGTACCTAGCATGGAACGGAGCGCCGTGCCGAAAGTGGGAACATTAAGCGCTGGCAGTCTTTAGCATTCGGGACTAATTGTAAGACTTTTATCTCAAAAACAACTTTGTGACATTGCTTTTAGAGTAAAATGATTTGTGTTCAGTATTTCTCCATGAACACATTTTCAATTCAACAATACAATTTATATTTTTACATTACACAACAAAATAATAACTATAATTATACTATAATATTCATCAATAATTTTTTAATAATAATATTCTCTATGAAATTTCTCAAAACGTGGATACACACGTAAATTTTAGCTTGATTTTCATAGCGGGTGATTATAGTCAGCTGTCGTGAACTGGTGTCGTTTTGTGGCGGATGACTATAGTCACCCGTAGTAGCGAAAGGGTTAAGAATAAGTGCAAGAAGAACTAAGTGTGACGAGAATTTCGCATAAATCGTGAAATTCGCCAATTGGCTTTACCGTGGAACGTAGCACGAGGAATTTCGCAACTCCCCGAGGAATTCTCATCGGAGTACCGGCGATTCCAATCGCGCGTCCTCGAGCGCGCGGCACTGTCAAATGATCAAATGATCAAATGATCCTGGGACGTATCGACGACCTACCTTTATAAATGATGTCCATAGTACTCAGGCGGGTAATGGTACTGATTGTGGAAGGTTGGGTCACCGGGCGGTCGGTGCATCATGCTCGCCGCCTGTCCGTCCATCATGTAGCCCATCGTCGCGTCCGGACTGTATGCCCCGCTCGGCCCTGCGGACAATGGTGGAAACACTACACGTTACTACGGTTAGAACACTGTTCCGTAATTGGCAGGCGGGTATTGGATAGGCTGGCCAACTCTCCGTCGCGCAGGAAGCTCTCATTTCTCTCTCTCTTTCTCTCTCTCTCTCTCTCTTTATAAAATTTTCGATGTCTCTTTCAATATGTTGAGGGAGAAAAGGAGGAGACTGAAGAAGAAATGAGAAGGCAAAATTTGGAGAAGTGGACAAATCGGGGGAGAAATAGCAGTGAAAGGGAAATGGAAGTAAAAGGAAAATGAGAAAAGGGAAAAGCAATGGAGTAAGAGAAAGAGTGGAGACGTGAAAGGAGAAAGAGAAAGATTAGGAGAAGTCTCCTGGATCTTCTTTATTCCTACTATCAGCCTTAATGAATGCTCATAAACTTTTGAGGCTTGATAATTATGGAATAACGGAGGAGAAAGTTGGCGAGCCGTGTGTCGGTGAATCGTCGATGTCCACTATTTGTTATTCATGAAATATCTATTTTACCTATAAGCAAATACACGCAATGAACGTGTTCCCTAAAAATAAATATTGTTCGGTTAAACGAGGAGCAGGCAAAAATTTCTACATCGACAATTGACACTTGATGTGTTTGTTATTGTGTAGGAATGGGTCCCAAAGTGTCCTCGTATTTGATCAGAAAACGAAAATAAAATTGAAACTAATGAGTCTAACAAATAATATAATGTATCATTGTTACACGTAAAAACAAACATCATAATAAATCGCTACCTTCTCATTCACACAAATATTCATTTCGCTAAAGCCTGCAAAATGTATTCTTCAAAATTCAACTGATCTCCCTAAACACTCCTCCACATACTTTCCAATCCCAAATCAACCACAAAGCACACATAATCCAACAAATTTCTACTGTTTAATCCAAGACAGAACGAATTCTCTTCCTCGTTTACCTATCGCCTGTTAATCACATCGTTAACATACAATATCTGATCTCACTATTAATTTGCCATGTGAATTCTTCGCGCACCGTACTCTCATGATTCTAACCTCGTTCTAAAAATTCAACAAGGAATCACTGAACTTGGAAATTCAATCTTCTCTGCTTCTTCACAAAATCAACGTACGACGTGATCGACATTTCTCTCTCTCTCTCTCTCTCTCCCTCACCGCAATTTTTCTCTCACTCCTCGTCTAAGCACGAGCACAGCAGAAGCGCCGGAATCCACCGGGAAAGGACTCCCCCAGTTTTAATGTCGGTATCTTAATGTACATTGCTGCGATAAATCAAGGGCACTGATTGCGTCCTACCCTCCGCGTACCAATACGAGATCGCACAGGGGTAGAAGCGGGATCCAGCGGACGAGAGGATCACGGTGGAGTATGCTGGGGGTTGCAGAGTGGACGCGGGGTGGAGGAGGGATGGAATTGAGAATGGGGGTGGAGGATCGACGCCGAAATCTCCACCGTCGCACTTGGGGGTAGGAGAGGCCACCGCGTTCGCCATTGTGCGATCCTCTCCTCTAGTAAGCCTTTCTTATGCTAAAATCCCAACGGCGACGCATTTGGGCGCCGGCGTCGGCGTCGCTGTTGCGGAACACTGAACGTAAATAGCCCGCGACGTTTTTCCGCGCTCTCGCTCTTCGCACTTCGAGAATGGCCCCGTGCGAAATCTTCCTTCTCTTTTTTTTCCTTTCATTGTTTGATCCGCACTAAAGCGTGTTGAACGGGGTAAATTTTATTGGAAGGAAATACTCCGTCGATTGATGAATAAGTTACGCCACAAGAATCCTCATACGATAAGTAAAAACGTCAATTTAAAGCTACCAATACATCGTTTGGAGCAGGGCACTTTTGAGTAATGATTAAAAATTGACAGGATATGTCGAGGAAGTTTCTCAAGTGATTCCTGAACCTCTTCGAATCTCGATAGTGTGCTTGGAAAAATCGAGATCTTTTCGAAAAATGGAAAATCACAAAGCAACTTTCAAATAACTCCTCCTGTTTACTTCTATCGCGCTTTCTTCGATTATATGCACGTTACACAATTATTACTTTACACGACACATTTACGTGTCAACAGAATGAAACGGAGGAGTTCACGAAATTCCAGCCACTAGAATTTCCTTCGTACTGAACAACACCAGCGAAAGCAGCACGAAGCATATCTTGCCAGCTAATTAAACTACGATCGTGGATTCTCCCTGAGCCAGCAGGACTCTGAAACTTCGTCGACCAACGAGAAGTGGACGTTCCATCCATTGCCGTTCTCCTCCCTGCCCTCAACCATCTCACCCTTCCTGCGTGACCGACAAACTTTGGCCAGAGATACCTTCGCGTCACAATCCATAGCAGATACTTTCCCGTAGTTTCCCACGGCTCGCTGAACTTTCCGTCAACGATTTGTCGGAAAGCAGAAAACCACCCCCTCTACATCCTCTTCCGTCCTTCTTCAACGTTACTCTCTATCTCTCCTCATCCCTTCTTCTCTCTCTTTTTCTTCGTCCCTCCTTCTATCTCCTTCCACACTGGCGACTGAGTCCGTCCGCCTTGCCGCCGCCAACCAACGCGTCTCAAACAAACCCGCCGCTCTTGCGACCGGACCGTAAATCACAATTATTGCGTTCTTCTCTTTCTCTCTCCCTCTCTCTTATTCTCTCTTTCTACCGTCTCCCTTTCCACCCTGTTTTTCACTCGCGATTCGACGCACCAACTCTCTCTCTCTCTCCCTCTCCCTCGTTCCTCATGCATTTCTATCTTCTCCTCCTCCTCCTCCTCCTATCTCATGCACCCCGCGCGCAAGAACTCGAAAGATATCATTGCAAAGATCGGACACCGTGGAGGACTGCAGGACCTTCCTTCTTCTTCGCTCTTCTCTCTCTCTTTCACGCGCGCGAAGAGAGGTACAACGTCTTATGTGCAGTTGTTGTATCGCCTTCTCCTTCTCCACCATTTGGCGTCGGTCCTTCACATGGAATGTAGTCTCACATTATGGCCACTATAAGGCACGATATCCTTGGACTAACGAGGGATGCGCGGCTTGTAGTGTGATTAAACCGCGCTATAACGCGGCGGGGCGCCCCCGTGGAGACTGGTACGGTCTTGGGATCGTACCCGCAATATGGGAAATTAAGGAATACTATCCTCTCTTTGCCCGTGTGAACGCATCGAGGGATGGGGAGTAGGAAAAATTGCATTTATCGCACTCTGGACGCAAAAAGCTACTTAAGGGAGCTCGTGCAATGGTTACATCGCTCTCACGATAATTACAGGCAGGAGTTCGATAGATAAAAATAGTGCAACCTGGAGATGGAGGTGGATGTGCAGACTGTAGATGAGATTGGAGGCTTGAAGAAAATATGGGCGTAGAGATACGACTGGATCAGTCATTTGGGGAAAAATTAACTTGGTCTGATTGTAAGTCACAGATCATGGTACAGTGGCAGATGAATAATATCATGAAGAATATAAAAAATAAACGATTCTTTCTAAGACTCTTTTTGGTAGTCTAGTGAACTATTTTTGCACTGTAAATCTCATGGACCAACTGAGCAGAATCAAACTAGCAAGCTTAGCGTCTATGAGACTGCAAGTTAATTATTAAAGGGTTAAAAGCAAAGAGAGGTAGGCGTAAAAGGGGATTAAAATTATATCTTACGCAACATAATATTCAATATAACGTGGAAACATAACGATAAGGTTAAAGACGTAACATAAACCGTACAGTGAAAGTGAGGAACAAGGATGTAAGCTGGAATGAAAGAGAAAATTGTGTGAATATGCCTTAGCTTGTATTTCGGCACCGCGTAAATTCAGTAGCGACCCCAGCATGCCATACCACGTGGGACCCTTTCTTGGTGGCATGTAACCCGGGATCGTCTATGGGGTTATCCTCACTTGAGAGGAGAGAATGGAGCGAGAATAGCAGAGAGAAAGAGAAAGAGAGAAAGTGAGACATAGGGTGGCTGTAATTTATTTAGAGAAGCTCGGCGCCACGCAGGGATGGGAAAAATGAGGTTCACGTTAATTGCCGTGGCCGCTAAGCCGCGAGAAAGTATCCCCAGATGCGGGAGGTTAGAGGGGTGGGGGTGGTAATGGGTGGTGAAGCTTTTCATGCCTGTTAGTCCCGCGACGAGAGCGAGAAGCTTCCCTGGTGCGAGATCATTTCCTGGGGTTGACGAGAGATTCAGCCCCACACACTGAAATTACTTTCAGAATAGTCCCAGATCTAAAGAAAATCCTCAAGCACTTCAATCACTTCCTGTGTATGGTTTCGTGTATAATTTCGCATGATTTGTCAGTCGAAGACAATGACAAATATGAATAAATAGAGCAAACTTGATCCATCTACCAAGCTATTTAAATCTGGCACCCAACAGAGTTTGAGTTGATCCTGCGTTGTACTAGCTCTAGCAATTAAAGGACGTAAGACGTACAAATTGTATCCTCGAATGTTCTTCATTTGGGAATAAATAGTATAAGAAATCGGTTCACCGTCGCCAATTTCCCAACACGAGGATATCGATTAGAAGTTTTCTGCGTTTTGAAAACTACAGCCAGAAAGAAAAGCGGGATGACCACAGCTGTGGACCAGGTTAACCCCGAATCGCCGAACTCGACTTGGCCGGTGGAAGGCTCGAAACACGAGAACAACATTAGTGGTAACTTATGGCTGCGGCCTGGCCCGATGCCTGCCTGCCTGGGCCGATCCTGCTTGAGCCAGCGGAACTGGAGAATCTCGTTGCGCACCGTAGACGAGACCGTAGGATCCTCTCGACGGCAACGAGGGGGATGGTGCGCATTGGGGTGGCCACCACCACCTCCGCCCCCGGTTACCTCCAACTAAGTTGGCGGCGACACATCGAGCGTTCGCAGCACGGAGTTTCCGCGGCAGCGGCGGAGCTCCACCACGGAGGAGTTCCACGACGTAGGAGTTCGCCCAGAACACGCTGGAGTTCCTCCTCGTCCTTCCCAACCGGTTTGGTCTAACCCAACCTAACGTTGCCACGCGGAGTTTCCTCGGGGGCTTTCAGGGAGAACGGTGCTAAAACCGCGTGCACCGTTGAGGGGCAAAGAAGAAGAGAGAAGGAGAGACGGAGAGACCGAGAGAAGGAGAGGAGAGAAGGAGAGAAGGAGAGAGAGAGAGAGGTGAGAGAACGAGAGAGGAAGAGCATGATAGATATGAGCAGTCTAAGTAACAACCATCAGTTTCCGGAGTTCACCCTCTAGCCAGGCCGCAGTAGGCAACGAAGTTCTACGTAAGATTTAAAGGAGAGGGCCAAGTTCCGCCACTCTCTCTCCCTCTCTCTCTCTTTCTCTTCCCCTCTCTTTCTCTCATTCTCTCTCTTTCTTTCGGTCTCTCTCGTGACTCGACCTCAGAATTGACGACTTAATTAGAGTGGGAGGTGGCCCGTGAGCGGCATCGACGAAATGGTACCCAACGCAGGAAGAAGAGAAGGGCTCTTCTCAGTGACGTACGCGTGGCCAGCGATGCACGAGATTAGTCGGTCAAAGTCGAGTGAACTGCCGTTTTCGCTTTCGAACTGAAGACGCGTCGACGAAGCTAGCGCTTTTATTTCACATTGTTTACGAGTTTGTCTGATCTTATTGGAGGCAAAATGTTTAAGGGTGTTTCTTGTGAGAATGCCAAATACGACTTGATGGATTGTTAATTTTCTAGATTAGGTCCTGGAGAAAATAAACATGTGTTTTCAGTATGCAAGAAAGGAAACATGATAAACGTGTACGAAAGCGCAAATTATTTTGCAGCAGGTTTCATTTCATTTATAAATACTGAACCTCATTTTATGTTTAACCATTGTTGATTGTTGCTAAAGCCTTTTAAGTGCTTAGGACTCCTAAAGCTACCCCATTGCAAATCAATTTGCGTCCGATTGCATCGAAGATCAACAATGAAACTGTGAACAAATTAATTTAAAGGTTCCTCGTAAAAATGCAAGTAGACACTTCGCGTGCTCTGAATGGCCAATCGCTGGACCAACTCATCGGAGGCAGAGATTGGCAAAAAATTCACAGGTTCTTTCTGGAATCGCAAGGTACTTTTAGTCTTTTGGCGTCAGAAGGATCAATGAAAAGGCTATGCACTAAGTCGCTGAAACGAAATTCAAGAAAAATTCACTAAGTTTCGTATGTAAGTGCAAAGAACTTCGAGACCATTCGGCTCTCAAGGATCAATAGGCGGATCGTGCATGATGTTGCACCCCTGTCTACTGAATGTGACACTACCCTAGGTTTAACTATAGCAGGAACATCGTCACGGCTCGTTGTGGCTATATCGAGGAGATCCCCGAAATAGTTCCATTTCCCTTTCTCTCTCATTCTTTGTCTCATCCTCTGCGTTCCTACCATTGGCTCTTACTTCTCGTGCCCTTCTCGCTTCACCCTCTCACATCCTGCGTCTTCCTTCACGAGGATATTCGAGGAGCGGCGAGTTTGCCGTCGTAACGCGTGCGGAGGGGCCTCGAAGAATGATTCGCCAAGCGGAAACCGGAAATGTGCTCCGGAACCTTCAACAATCCCTCGATGAAACTATTGGTCATCCGCGACGCAATACCGGATATGCCGGATCTAATAACTCATCTGCCCCGGCTGCTACCCATGGCTCTCCTACATTCGGGTACGTTTCTGTTTCTCTCTCCTTCTCTTCACTCATTTTCTCCTTCTATCCTTCTCTGTGGACATAATGTTTGTGACCGTTGCCGTACTGTCCCAATAGATCGCCTGATCGTTCTTTAGATATGCCATTTTCACTTTAGTTGCTTCTTTTTTCTAATTATGCCGTGCATGATAATAGACCTTGACGTAAACAGGAATAAACAATTACTCTTTTCCCTCCTTATGCATACACGCTTTCCTAGGTAATTTGCAATTATTACATATAACCTAAACAACCGAAAGAAGAACAATAGTAATGTTATTCTACCCTACACTTTTATTGATACGATAAAATTCATCCAATTTCCATAGTTTCCAATAGAATATGCGTAATACAATTCGAACAAATCATGATTCATTCAATCCTTCCATGGCCATGGATGTTAACTATTCTGATTCTCTTCTACCTCCCAAATTGCAAACGCGACTTCAAAAATCGTTGAATGAGAATTTCATTCTTTACCACGAAGGATTCATCAACACCCACGTAGAAAATCAGAAACGATTTTCGTGCGTACCACGGTGTCGAAACAATGGATTTCTACAGGGAGCCTGTGGTGACCTTCCCCTTCAGCTTTCATGGATGAAAATGGCGAGAGGAGGTGGTGTGATATATGGCGCGACGTAATTGCAGGAATTTAATCAATCAGAGATATATCCCGGTGCGAGTATAAGGCAGGCCCGGTAACCTTGGCAAGCCGAGTTAAGCCCCTGGGGGAGCCTCATTTAAGATAAACCCACCCTGGACCTGGAAGGAGAGTAGAAAGGATCCACCGACAGTATCGACAGGACTAGCACTGCCATGGGCATCGCTCAACATGGGTTGAACCATGGTGAAATCAAATTTTGGTCGGTTACCGACTCCCTGTTGAAAGACGAAGATGGCAAAAGCTTGGGACCAGTTTCCTAGATCGATGATATTAATGTCTTCTGTCTAGCCCAAGTCGTTAGGTTTCCTAGTTTTCTTTCTTCTTCCACCCTTTTTTTATTTTCTCTCGTTTCATTTCTTCTCATTTTTATCTTCTCTCTCTACTTTCTTTGCCTTTTTCTCCTTGTTCTTCCAGACCTGCTTGTCTTTCTTTTCTTTTCTTTGGTACCTTCTTTTCCAGTCCTTCTCGCTTCCCTCTTTCTTTTACCTTATCCACGTGTACGCTCACACGTGTCTTTCTCATACAGTCTACCTATCTATAGCAAGGTATACATAGGTATACATCCTACATAGACGCACGCTTGGACCTCACAACCGCCCGCACCTCCAGTGTTCCCTCGCTCCCCCCTCATATGCCCTTCCACCCCCTTTCTACCTCCTCTGGCCCTCTGATATATAGCCCCTTGGAGGTCGATGACTTCCGCTATTTTTCTTCCGCTGTCTCCAGCAAGCAACTTCCCTTCCTAACGTCCACCGCGCCGTACCCGGGCGTTTCGGTTCTTTCCTTTCTCCTTTTCTACTTTCTTTCTTTCCCTCTCTCTCTCTCTCTTGCTCTCTCCCCTTTGCTATTCGCCTCTCTCGTCTTTTCTTTCTCTCTCCTGGACATCTAGGAGGGAACCCGTGAGCGGACATCGATCGCCCCCGTGCGCTACTACGGGTGCCGTTGGTGCAGGGTATAACGGGGCCCTGCTCGATGGAATGGTGAAAATCCTTCCTGGGATGGCCACGTCTAGATGTGCCCCTTTAGTCTATTTTTTGTTTGTGCCTTTGGGGAGCATTTGATGGTGCCTCCAAATGTGCAATGAAGGGCTGCTAATGCCTTTTTGGAGATGGATAACGTAACTTGTTGGATAATTTCAAAATTGTCATAATGAAAGAAAGTTGTGTGTAGTTATCATTACTGAGCACTAGAAAATATATTTTTTGCAAAGGTGAAATACTTTATATTTACTGCGCTTTATCGGTGAAAATAATCATTTCCGTGCAGTTATCTTCCATAATTTTTGAGGAATTTTCAAATTAAAAGGAACTAACTCTTGTCCACATTGCAACCTCGTGCAACCCATGAGTAGGACGAATAAACTCGACCAACGAAGAGCTGTGAGCGAAGGAAGGGATAAAAGCACAAGGAACAAAAGAAGAAGGAAGGGGCTGCTGCATTTATGGATGCACCTCCCCTTCGCGGTGACAAGCCGAAATTAATTTGCCCCCCACCCCACTTCTGGTTCTCCCGAAGTCTTCGATCGCATATTTTAACCCAGTTCTTCGAGCACCGAATTTTTTCTCCCTCCCTTCCTCCACTTTTCTCTCTCCCTCCCTCTCTGACTCTCTCTCTCTCTCTCTCTCTCTCTATCTCTCTCTCTCTCTTTCTGTCCACTCCTCCCGAGAGCACATAAATTTCTACCGAGCGGACAGACGGACGGACGGACGAGCGTCAGATCGAGATTCGCTAAATCCGAGACGGACGATTCGATAAAACTCGCGTCGGCCGAGTTCCCCGATTGACGCGATAAATAATTAATGACCGTGCGCACGAGGGAAGAGGAGAACGAGGGAAGAGAGGGAACATTTAACGCACACAGTTACGAAGTCTCTCAATATTTATAAGGTAGGAGGTGCAAGTATGGAGGAGAGACGGACCGGATGGGAGGGTCAATGCGAAGAGAGCGGCCGCAATATATTCTCGCATCTTATGCCGGGCCTCGCGCGCGTACGCATATAGTATTTAGATATTTTAATTAACCGATCGGCTATAAATTATGATAATTGAGAGCGGCCCGCCGCGACGGGGCCATCCATCCCCGTGCCGCGTGTCGTTTTGTGGCCCCGTCTGGAACGACGCACGTCTGGGGCGAAAAGTTGTGGGGCCAGCAGAGACCGAGAAGATGATCCTTAGTCGACGGAATCGCAAAAGAATTTTCTTCTTGTCGTTTTTGTTTTCTTCTTTTCTTTCTTGAGAATGTTCTTCCACGATGCAAATATGTCAGTTTAGAGTGTTTCTGTAGGAAATACGAGTGGCCATGGCGATAAGATTCAGGAATTATGAGGAAGAATTCAGGAAGAATTTCGTTCTTGCAAGGATTTTCTTTGAAGACTTTATGATATGAGAGTTTCAGTTTTATAAAGTAACGAAATGGAAAGATATACTCCAGATGTATGAGCTACACGAGTACACGAACCTGCTATTCTTCTCGAGGTAATTTAGTAGCCAGAAAGGAAGAAAACTTTCCATTCTACCGACCTAATAATCACAGAAGATGCTTTCTTCACTAGTTAATTCGGTCATCAATTTCTTTCAATTCTTCTTTGACAAATTCGCACAAATAATGTTTCACTTAACAAGCTTGTTTTGTCTATGAGAATCTCCACTACACAGCTTATGCTAACGTTTTCTATTCACATCAAAATTGTATTCTCTGCATATCAAGGATTCTCATATTACCTATTCCTTCATTTACATAAGTCCTAACTTCGTACATCACATTTACCGTCCTTTCTCTCTGCAAAATTTGCCTCTTTCCGCACGAAGGAGGCCACTCAATGCGCCAATCCCGCAAACTGTTAAACTCCGTAATGAAACTGTAAGATTCCTCATCCGCAACTGGTGGACCGAGACTGACGGGGTGACGCGTGCTAGCAGGGCACTCCACCAGCCACTCGTGGTCCAATCCACGGATTATAAGATCCATTCTTAACAGTGTCAATAAACGGAGGTTATGAGAGCCACAAACGTCGGAAGTGTCTTTCCTTACGAGGGACATAAATAAAGCGAGGGCCCTGAGCGCGGGGCTGGCCTGGTCGTTTAAATGTCGCGCGGGAACACCGTTGGAGGACCCCGTTTCGACTCCTAGTGCGCAATATAACTTCTCTTGCGGCTCGCCTGTCTAGCCTTTTCCTGCTCTACCTCCTCCCTCACCCTTCTCTCTACCGCAATTCCTTTTACCTCGTCTTCTCCTTCTTCGTTGAACGGGCACATTGCCTCGTCGGCTCCATTGGCCTGTCGATTACGGTGACGTAATCGCCAAGTGTGCGTTTCACCTTCTTCCTCGAGGCTTTCCGGGTGCCTGTCACGCTTGGTGTAAGGGTTCGTCCAATGTAAAACTGTCTAACGAGTTCGTTTTTCGAATTAGGAACAAAGAGACTCTATGAATCGAAGGAATGAAGTGACTAAAGGTTCACTGTATTTTTTGATTCGAGCAAATGTGTTAACAATTTTGAATGAACGGATGACGTGAAGACTTTCTTTGTTTAATCGAGATGTATGTTTATCTATGTGATTGACCATTAAGATCGGAGTTTAGAAACAATACTTGTAATAAATTTATACAGAATAATTTCGAATGATTAGTCTCCCTGTTGCGATAAAGAAGGTTTCTGAGCTTACGGGCTCTGTTTGCCTGCTGAGCTTGTTTTAGTTATATTGGTAATTCGTCAGTTAAACTAGCAGTTTCAAAATAATGTTTACAATCATTTTATCCAATTTTAACTATCGTATTTTTCATTAACTCTAAGACGTTTTATAGATTCTCGAATGAAAGTCTCCTAATCCAATCTCTAGTTTTTACGCAATCTCAGTTCAATCTGTAGACACTTCTTATAGATCTAGTTAAAATTTCTCGTTTTTCATTTCGTCTTCGCTCATTCTTTTTTTGATTACTGTCTCTTCCACCAATTGCTCTCTCTACGCTATCCATCCTTCCCATCCATGGCTCCCATCATATTTCCCAACTTCTTTCGCCATACCATCCGGAAGATTTCCTTCATCGACCTTCTTCGATCCCACCCTTTCTCTCCGGACACGGAGCCACCAGAACGTTGGCCGAGTAGCACGTTCGCCTTCTTCTTCCTCCCCTTCTTCCAAGCTCGCCATTACCGTGGGCGAGGTGGTCTCGACGGCGAAAGTGGTCTAAAGGGCGAACGGTCAACGAGACTGGAGATGAGATAGAACAGGCCATTATGGCCAGCCCGATAAGATAGGTCCACCCCTCGTCGTCCCGGGGAAGCTTTGGGCTCCTGGGTACTTCTGGCCTTGATACACCGGACGCGATCGCCACCGTGAAAAATCTAGTTGGTAGCGCGAGACACACCGGGCTACGGAGAGGGAGAAGGAGAGATAGATAGAGAGGGGAAGGGACTTCTCTGAGTGAACTGAGGGAACGAGCAGGAGGATATAGACGAGGACGAAGAGAAAGGTAGGAGCCCTTTAGAACCATGGTGAACGTAGAGAATGAAAGAGAGAGAAAGATAGAGGCAAGAATGGAAGCAGGAGAGAAAGAGAGAGAGAGAGAGAGAGAGAGAGAGAATGTCCAGCGCCCTCGGAAGCTCGGGCCTTATCTTTTCATACCGATCGTGACCACCGTCCAAGACTTCATTTCCGTGTTCCGCGTGCCCCCCGCGCACACCAATTTCTACATATCCACGCACATAACGAGATCGGACTACCCTTCGCCAGCCGTTTACATGAAATGGATCAAAGTTCGGCAGTTAGGGGACGCAATCGGTGGAGGATATTCGTCCAGTCCTTTGAATCGAACTTCGCGAGTGACCCTCGGGATGACTTATCACCCCCAGAATGTTGGTTTACGTTTCAGTAGCCGATACGGCATGGGTTTTGTAAATTTTCGTTTATGCATTCTTGGTAAATATCAGCCTCTTGGCTAAAATTAATATCAGTTTTTGCTGTGATAGTTCTCCTCCTTACAAGAATAGAATGTGGAACCTAAATGGGAATTCTTGTATGTACGATTTTAAAGAAAAGATATAAGAATAGAAGATGTCTGGCCAGCTCGTAACAAATATTGTCATTGTATGAATTGCTTCGACATCACTATCCATCTGTGCGAACGAGAACAACGCAATCTTCCATTAACTATTTCTTCAGTTCGTTCATTACTATTTCCTTCTTATTGCACTAAACGAAACGCCATGCCACATCAAGAATCCTCACCCCCAATTTTCACCACACATTCTCACCACCCCCAGCCCTTCATCCCTTATACGACCGTTGGCGGTACCCATCGAAATGTTAATACGACGAAACGCAATTTCCTCAGTTAAGCCCGTCTCGTTCCCTTCCACCATCCCTACACGAAACCGTCCAACTACGGCAAATAATAACATTTCTATAAGTCGGTCGTTTGTATTCGACGACTCGCGCCCATGCACCCCCCATTTCAATTAACGTATGATCTATGTCGGGGCCAAGCCTAGGAGACCTCGTGCCTTCTCCCAGCACCTTTCAAACGTTAGGGCCATAATGCGTGAGGGGATCAGGGCTCTCTAAGTAACTCTATATCACGTCTACGTGACGCGAAACGTAGAGGAAGAGAAAAAAAAAAGTGCCTTATATGACTAGCCCTGGGATCGGTAGGCAGAAAGAAGAAGGGAGGCGAAAAAGGGAAAAGGGTGGCCGCGTCCCATCGCCGCCGGACTGCTCGATCAAACTTGTCCGCCCTGTTCCGGGATCGACCCTTAAATCTTTCCCTTCGCTGGACCTTCTATTTCGAGGATATCGTATATGAGTGTAGGTGCCGGGTGGACCGTGAGTTCACAATGGTCTATGACAATTTTATGGAGAAAGTCTTGACGAAATGGTTGAGCTTGCAGGGTTTGTACCGTCTGTAAGGATGAGGTAGGATCGGTGACGAACGTCACCGCGAGTAAGATTGAAACTGTTGGAAGGATTGTAGAGTGTATTTAAGAAAGTGAAAGATTGTAATTTTTTTCAGATGTGTTTGGCATATCTTATCACACGATATTATGGATTACTGTAACTACAAATACTGTTCTAACAATATTACATTGCGGTTTGGGACTGTAGTTCTTAATCATTCGTGTCTCTAAAGTATTAAACAGACGTATACAGGAGTGGATTTTTTTCACAAGGTAAAGTTGATTGTGTCTTGCAGAATTAATCAAATTTTAACTGGTCAGAAGAAGCTCACTAATCTAATTTGCCCGTTGTTTCTTCTAAACTGATGTAATTATCCTAACTTGTAGGAGTCAACAATTTTAACACTTTAACTTGCAATTATTCAGCGGGCGCATAATCCGTAGGATTACTGCTCCAAATTGTCAACAATATAAATTATTGAACTCCAATTGAATTAAATTCTAGCACTCTAAGCAATTCTAAAGCCAAGCAATTCTCAAACTTCATAATGGAATCTTGATGAATTTCACACAAATTAGCAACCTAAGAAGTCTCTTTGAAGTTATGAGAAACTGCTATCGCCTATGCCATAAATTATTCATTACCCCTTATGAATTCGTGTAATATCCGGATGTCCGTAATTTCACTAACACATTCCACAATAACGAACAAAACAACCATCTGAAAGTAATTATTCTAAGTACTTTAATGTTCGAATTCCTTGCGAATCTCAATGGAGTAGTTTCAACCTCCACGTCTCGAATCATTTTAAGACCGTCACAACCTTCAAACTTCAGGAACCACGAATCTCTCCCCCCTCTTAACACGAAGGAGGCCAATAAAAAGGAGACGAGCATGCGAAAGCACGCACTTACACATCAATCGAATGATTCAACGATACCGAACTCGTTCGCTGGCCCCATCCTTTCGTTCGTCCCAGTCGCGCGGTAGAAGGAGGAGCTGGAGGAGTAGTAGGTGGAGGACGTTGGCGCCTCCAGTGACGTTTGGGGAATCCGGCGTGCAATTTCTCTCGATTCTCGACCCCAGGACATCCATTTTATTTAGCTCGCAGCCGAGACCACGGGGGACGTTAAACTCGGCGCGGTCTCGATCCCTCTACCCCCGGCCCACTCCTACTTCCACTTCCACCCCTACAGAGCGTGTCCTTCCACGTCCCACAGGAGTCAGCAGAAGCGTTTAACGGTGACGCCGACGTCCAGGATCGAAAGGATCACTCCGGCTGCCTCCTGCTCGTCCGCGGAGTTGGTCAGATATATGGGGCGGTGGTTACGGGGACTGGCGGAGGGGGGTTAGAGGAGATCAGCGGAGACTCGAGAAGGAAGGAGGCAAAGAGAGAGAGAAAGGACGAGAGTGACCAGTGGAGGGACGAGAGGGGTCGATGCGTCTGGACCATGGTCCCGAGATGGACACAGAGATTCGCCATTACAAATTGACAACCTTGATTGATGGCCCTCGCGGAAGGGACGCGACGGCGGCGGTGGCCGGAGGGACGGATCCAAAGGAAGGACCACGAAGGACCAGAGAACGAGTCGGGGGGTTGAAAGGGAGGGGTTGGAAACGGCGTGAGGTGGGATTGGAACGAGGGAGGACTGGCCAAGTGAGATGGAGTGGATGTGCTGTGTGCCGTTGCTCCCGTTGCCTGTGGACCGGCGAAGGAGGATGAGAAGATGGTGGTAGTGGTTTCTGAGTTAGCGAGAGAGATAACAGTGGTTATAGTCAACTGGGAAGCCTGAGGAAGAGAGAGAAAGAGAGAGAGAGACGGACTGAGAGGGGTGAAAAAGTGTCGTGGGAGGAGGCGTTATCGAGGCCGGTGCCTCTCAGCGCGTAGCTTGACGAATGGTCCGCGGCTATGCTCGACTTTGGAAGGGTCCGTAGGTTCCGTAGGTCCACCGGTTTGGAATATTAGATAGCGCGATCTCGATACTGTGGACCCTTCTCCTTCTGGAGCTAGCCCGGGGTTGGAAACGTCCCTGGAGAAGAGGACGAGGTGAGACGCTACGTCGATGGACTCCGATGGATCAGGGGAATCAGGGGACAGGAAGAAAGAGAGAATTGGCTAGGTCCATTTGCTGAGACGTTTTTCGGTAACGTTCTCATGAAAAATAAATTATCCAGGTTGGTCCGGGGACTGGCAAATGGAAATCTAAAGTTTTCCTGGTGAGCTTAAGAGCGAATAGGATATCTATCACTGTCTATGGTTAATCTCGTGCTTTCGGTAAATCATGGATTTCCTTTATTACCACTTGCAAATCTTTAGTGGCTACCAGCTTATTTGTGCAAGAACAACAGCACGGCAGATTTTTTAAGATAGGCACCCATCCATGTCCTGACCACAGACCTCTCGTTGCATAAGTTTCGTGATCGGTAGGCATCAGCGATCCACGCGTCCTTGTCATTGTCCGAGCGAGTGGGCATTATGAAGTAGAGAAAGAGGAGGAAGAATTGCGTGGAGAGAGCAGGCATGATTGATATGATAGGACGATGCGCTCAAACGGAACCGCCGTCAATGATATACGGCCCTGAACTCCCATAACTCGGTCTGACCCCGTGGCTGGGCTACCGGTGGAATGCGCGGAATAATAGGCAAACCTTGTAATTAAGAGATCAGAAACGGAGGCAAGTGACGGCCACTGCCTGGGCTCACTGACACTGTCAAATGGTTAACTAAATCCTTCGGGGGGAGACAGTTTAATATTTCATCGAAGCATCGTTCAAGTTATTGGATTCTTCTCATTTATATTTCTTCACTGTATTTGCAGTAATATTTGTATTTTATAGGTGGATTATTATTTGCATTAGCATTAATAAAGCTGTAAGGACCGGCAAAATTGCATTAAATTATTTTTTAAGGAAGCTAATCAAGTCGAAAGAAGGTGTAAGTAAATGTTAAAATTTTTTTTATGTGTCTCTCGTGAAAGTTAGAATAGACTAACTGTGCGTAGTTAATATTATATTGCCAGAACAGAAGAAACTTACTATTAACATTAGCTCATTATTTCCGAAGCAACAAAAACTGCAATTTAAATGAAACAAAAAGACAAGTCTAAGTAATTCGTATTATTTGGTCCAGTACTCTATATATTCTTTCATTTGTTGAACAACTGAAAACTCCATTTACTGATTTACTCCATTTATTTCATCCTTAGTCTGAGCATTATTGATGGAATGCAATTAAATCATATTTTAATCTTATCGATAATGTCAGGATTAAACATTGGTCAGGAATAAATGAGAAATATGAAAAACGACTTTTTCGCTCATCTGCGCAATGTCACAATAGAAGATTGATACACTCTGGAAACGTATCACTCGTAATGAAGCTGTTTACTATCTTCCACTGTATCTCTACCTCTCGAATCATCAAATATCAGCATGCACAATGCGTATGGTATTTCACGCGCATGAGTTCTGGCATCTAGTCGGAGATAGGAGCCTCATAAGAGGATGAGCGATGTTTATTGAGATTATGGGCGGAGGCAATTTATAGAAAGTCACCGACGATGGCGTTAAGATGAGGTTCGGTACTTGAAAGGAGTAATTACAGTGAAAGCGAAGTAAGAGACGAAACGGCGTAGGGAACGAACGCGGCGAATTTCTGATGCTATTCCTGTCTTGGACTCTAAAGTGTAACTCACTCGGGATAGACTCCGCAGCAGGGAATAGCGAAAAAGCAAGACAGGAATCTCCTAAGCAACACGAGAGGTGCATGTGTAGGACACGTGTAAATCATATCGAATACATTTCGTCCGACTGCTGAATCTAATCGAACAGAAACCAGGCTTGTATTTTCTACAAGACTTTTAAATCCGTCGCCTTATCTTTCTTCGTGTTTGACTTCATAAGATGTATGTTATTTCTTGATTTGTCAGTTCTAGTGAAATTATACGTGTTTATTCTGATACATGTAAGATCAAACAGACTTGGATACACCAATCTGAAGAGTTTGAAAATTGAAGCTTTCGATGTGAATTGGAAAGTTGCAAAGCTAACTGAATGCGGAAACAAATTTGAGTGAATGTTTACGGTATTATTAGTATTAAACCTACGTGTTTCGGAGCATTGCAGAATTTCCATCTAATTGTTACGAGACTTGTGTATTTACAATAACCATTTCTTAACGTTCGACAAGAAGTAAATGAACAATTTGTCCTACCCACTACCCCCTTTCTTTTCCCATTAACTCTTTCGCTACTAACGGTGTCATAGTCACTCAACGCCCGACGGTCGCTATGTACTGATGGTGACTATAATCACTCACCACAAAACTTTCTACTTCAGTTGGGCTTACAGTTTCGGCATTACTTCGATAAATATGGCTGTTTATTAACATTTGCGCGTGTAATGTCAGTGACTACGCAGAACAGTATTTTTAAGATGACAAACCTTGCCCTGCATGCTTAACCCTTAAAGGACACACCTCGAAATAATTCCGTAAAGGACACTGGAGGTCTGTCAGACCCCACCGGTTTTAAACAGCTGCCAGGTAAAAACAACTCGATATTTGTGGCTGAAGAAATTCATGAGTTATCTTCAGTCAATGTAGACAGAATAATAAATTCTCTGCTAAGTCAATGCAAATTGAACTACTTGAAAAAAAATCTTGGAATAAAAAAATGTTGAAACTCTTGTTTTTTCACTTCATTTTGGTGGGGTCATACAGACCCCTAGAGTCCTTTAAGAATTAAGTATGTGCGTGCGCGCAATGGCGCTTTTGACGCGGCGCGTCGTTCCACAGGAGGCAAGGGGTTAAAGGGCACAATCTAACACCGGAAACGAAGATAGAACACAGAGAACAATAAAAGAACATATCATCCTAAAAGAGTAAAACCACCCAAGACATATAAACCAACTAAGCATTCCACCAAACAGGTTCCACAACAACAGTAAAATTTGTCTGCGTCATCTTGACTATCCTTCTTCCGATCGAAAGGAATCAAGCAAAGTGTTGGCCGCAAGCGATTTTATAGAAATAAACGACACGTTCGCGGACATGATTTCCAGATTATATATGTTCGATTACAAGACACAATCCAATAGCAGAAACGAACAGAAAACTCGGAGGACGATAAAGAAGGAAAAATCCGAGCACAGTAAAACCACCCAGGATATACAACCCATACGTACATGTAACTCATAAACTAACTAAGCATCGAGCTGAGCAGATTCCACAACAACAGGAAAATTCTTCTGCGTTATCCTGACTATCCTTCTTCTGATCGAAACGAAATCAAGCAAACTGTCATCCTCGCGCGCTCTCCTGGAAGGAAACGACGCGTTCGCCGGTGGATGGTTTCCTCGCGAGGCTTCTTCCATACTGTACGCTCTCAGATACGTGCCGCGGTACGCCGCGGCCCGTAGACGAAAGCCTCTAGCCCGCCCTCGTTCGTGCCTTTTATCGCGCTCGTCGTAGTTACGAAATGTTCCGTACGCTCGCAGCTTTACGGTACTTACGGGTCCCGCAGTTACCATTTTACTGCGTCGTTCGGGAAACACGCGCGGGGCTACCACGACGGCGACGACGACGATTCGGTCGGCGTTACACGTACGGCAGTAACGGTATAACGCGCGCGTTTTTGGGATTAGAAGGAGGCTGAAAGCGTGAGGAGAAGTGGGGCTAGTGAGGACGGTGAGAAGAGGGAGAATAAAAAGTTTAAGGAGCGTGTTAATAAACGACACGATTTCGTTGATCACCGGAGCGCGAGGATTACGTAATGGTAGATACGGATGTGCGCTTTCACTGTTTCGCACGATTCTTCGCGAAGTACGCTTCATTTTTTTCTGCCTCGTCCAAAATGTTTTTGCAGCAAAACGATTCTCATCCTTATCAATGGATCTGATTACGTAAGTAACAAGCTAAAAAGCGCACTGGTCAATTTTTGCGTGTGTTTAGTGAAAGCTTTTGAGAATTTCGTTGTATGTACTTTATAATTATTCCTTTACTGCGTACAATACTTTCACGGGAAAAAGTGTCTTATCCTTATTGAATTTGTCAGTTTAGTTAAATTAATTCCTCTAAATTAATTCCTCCTTAAGTTAATTCATTGAAATCAAATTCACCAAATGATCAAATTCTACTGAATCTACTTAAAGGTGATCTAATTCTATTCTCTTGTCGTGACCCACTGGAATTTTACAGAAGCACGTCACGTGGTACGTCGTAAAGTGATCCACCGGCAGTTTATAGTTTATAGTTCCCAGAGACTACGTACGTATTCCTAGGCTGTCGATTGAAGGGATGAAAAGAGGGATGGGGAAAGAGGGTTTAAAAGGGATCGTAGCTTTTATGGCAGGTATTAGGGACAGTAGAGTTAAAACAACCCGCGTTTTACTGCCTTGAGGCGCGTGCGCGTGTTTGTACGGAAGAGCTTTCACGCGCAGTTAATGATTTTTGCAAATTTTGATGACATTGTACAGAATTAATACCACGACGTAGTTTAATATCATGAGGTATCGATCAGAAGCAGGTGTGATGGTAAAAGTGAAATTGTGTTTGCCTATGAATACGTGATAGTAGATGAAAAATTATATACAGAATGAATTATTGAATTAAATAAATCTGGGATTTAAAAGATAATGAAGTAATTATTCGAAAATATGTTAGGTCTGATAAAATAAATTGACACGTGTGTACAAAGAGAAGAGAGTTTTTAGTAGTTTTCTAGTACGCATTTCGGTCTTCAAAATATTACCTTTTACTTGCGCAACAACATAACTACCAATCAAAAATTGCTAGTGAGTGCTTCCTCTTGCAAGATGCTTCTACGTTTATTTATTCTAAATCGTGAATCAATACCAATTGAATGTTTTCATTTTTTTGTTTACTGATCATACGTAGAAAAGAACAATTCAACAGAATAAAGAACTCCTTTGTTTTCGCCTCACTTCTCAACCCCCTTATCCACAAACGCAATCACACTCTCGGTCGTTTGCTTCATCGGCTGGTGCATCTCTGGTGCATCCCCGGTGCATCATGGAATAATAATGCCCCGCGGAGGGCGCGAATGTGAGGAGAGTCAATGTGGAGCGCGTCCGCAGCTGCGAATCCGCGTAATGAAAGTATGATTGATGATCCGGGAGACGGGCATCATTAGCCTCGTACAAGGCACCTACCAAGCAGAAGGAGGAGGAGGGGGCATTGCTGTCGCTGCACTCCAAAAGGAGGAGGAGCAGAAGGAGGAGGAAGAGGTGCACGTTGCGTTGCACGAGGCGTCGTCTGCTGAGTCTTGGGCAAGCTGCATTTCGAATTAACTCGAGTGCATCCGACGCAATTTATTCGGACGTTGCGTTTGGCGGGAGGATGTCTCCAAGATGGAGGTGCTTGCGAGTTCAAAGGCAAATGCGAGTAGGAAGCATGTAAACGTCTTGATGGCTGGTGACGTAGGTGGGTGTTTGTAAAAATGCGAGCTGCGTGAAGTTTATTGTTGGGATTTTTGTCGGAGGCGATACATGATAAGGGGATTACGTAGCGTCAAGAGGAGTGGTATAGAATTGGTGTGGGAATGGGCCGACAAATTAGATGGATTAGACTGCATAGATTCGGCAGTCTCAATGAATAAAGTTTCAGTCAAAAAGTAATTTTTTTGTGCATATAGAAACCATAGAACGTAGGGGCGGAAAATCAGTTTTACTTGATTTTGTATTTGAACCACTTTTATATTTACCGTCATGTATTAAGGAATAACGTATGTTCTTAATTAATCAAAAAATTAAATTCTTCGAATACACGAAAGGTGTATTATTGATTGATGATTGAAATATTTAGGTATACACTGAACAAGATATTTAAAAGGAACGCAGCTATCTGAGAGTACTGAGCTAGAAATACTTTAAATACAGAGAAGTTAATTAGATACTATAACTGAACAAGGACGCAAACAAAAGGAAATTTTCAAAATATATTTCAATAATATTGATTTAGATTATGATTTCATTGAAATTAGCAATTATTGCTTAGTTGTAATTGTCAATGCTATTCGGTGTAATTAAAGAAAACCACTGCTGCTACCTGTCTGCCTCCGTTTTGCCCAATGGACGCCTAAAAATCAGCTGGAAACCAGCCGCACGCAGGGCAACGGCCTGACCGCTCGACGGCGCACCACAAGGGACCGCAAGCGTTTGAAAGATACATTTATCTCGCTTCCGTTCGAACAAAATCTGCCCTGGGGCCTAATGCTTCGGCTATTAAGCTTTAATGGACTGCCGATCACCCTTGCGGGAGAACACATGCAGAGAGAGAGAGAGAGAGAGAGAGAGAGAGAGAGAGAGAGAGAGAGAGAGAGACGGATAGTCAGACAGACCTTACGTGGCATGGAAAAGGAGAGAGAAAAATTGGACGGAGGGAAAGCCGTTAGAGAAAAAAAAGAAAAAACTGGGAGAAAGGAAGAAAGACTGGAGAAGAAGAGGACCAAGCCAAAGGGGCAAGGATAGGGTCCCAAAGGGATTGGAAAAGTGGCGAGGTACCAAAGTGTACGGGTAACTTCGCGGACCATCGGATCCATTCTCCACCTTTCTCTCTCTCCATCCAGAAATATTTTCGATTCAATTCCTCTCTCTTGAGGCACGAAGGAATTTTGCCAAGTTGCTCGCGAAACCTCGAGAGCCATCGATTTCAATCGAGCGTTCCTCTTGCGGCCAGTGAAGGGACGGAAGGAGAACTGGAAGATGGAGGCGGCACCAAAGGGCTGGAAAGGTCGAGCCACTAGGGCTCCAGTCTCTCTCTGCCTTGGGCTGGCCCGCGATGGAGTTCTGTGATCAGGATTGACTCGGGATGATAATCTGGGGAACACGGGTTTCCACTTTGCCAGGGAGGGAACGACGACGTTTCGGTCGCTTGTCCTCCCCTCGCTGCCCCCAACCTCCCTGTCGCTCCCAACCCCCCCCCCCCCCTCCCAATCCCCACTTCAATAGTTGCGGTAGTTCCACCCCCTTCTCCACCTGGAACTTTTAAACGAATGTATCGATGATCTGGTGACGAGATACAAGGAATTGTAATCATCAAGATGATCCTAGAAGATCAGAAAGAAGTTCAGTTGAAGTTTTAGAAATTCATTTCGTGTGATGTTAATGCATGAAAAAAAGAATCTTTTCTGTCGGATGATTTGACTGGTTGATTCTGCATCGAAGGACAAGAGCTACATGGTGAATACATCCTTGGGTATTTAAGAATGTACAAAATCAGTTGATTCTTAAATCATCATGGAGACTAAGAAATTAGTGAACTCTTCTTAATATGAAAAGAAAGTTAACTTCCCTTTTAAAAAGATGAAATTTCACTCCTGCTGGCATTAACGTCAAGCGTGATTCTTTTAGAGTAATACGATTTACGGATTGAAAGAAACATAAAACGTGCCTATACATTATCAATGAAAAATTTGTGTTAAATAGTAAATATACCTTATCCTCTTCAGCAAAAAACCTTTCAACCGACCGTAAAGCAATATTTTATCATACCAGGCTCCTAATCAGAGGATTTGTTCTTTCACGTAAAAGAGATTATCCTTTGAATCTTCGTGAAAAAAAAAAACAAAAGTTCCATAATGTAATTTTCGTGTTAAGAGGTTAAAGATTATACTCTTTTTTAACCAAGCCAAACTTAATATTTCTGTCAAAAGCCAGAGAAGAAGGCTAAATGAAAGAAATCGCAGCACAACCCCCTAGGATAAAATTAGAAACCACATAACAATCCTTCACGTAGTTCGTCTTTCACGGATGGTTCCGCAGGATAAGAGCACAGTGATTCGCGTGGGTGCAGATGGTTTCGGGAGAGTGAGACTGGGTAGGTGGACCGAGAGAAGAAAGAAACGATCCCCGCCAAGTGTATCCCAAAGAGCGCGTTACGTGGATACGTTGATGGCGAATGGTGGGTTGCTAAAGCGCCCCTAAAGCCCAGTTTCGGCAGAGCAAACAACCCGTAACTCAGTGAGTGTTTATGAGGGGGTCAGTCGTAAAAATACGAAGCGAATTGACGATCCGTTCTCTTTCTCTCTTTTCCTGTCTCTCTCTTCCTCTCTCTCTTCCTCTCTCGTTCTCTCCCTCATACCATCTTTCACGTGCCCAAAAGAGGTTTCCTCGAGAGCCTTCATTCTTATGGCCAACTAAAGGACTAGGCACGGAAAAGAAAGACAGACTGGATGAGAAAGGGAGGAAGAGGATCAGAGGAAAGAGAACTGTGAGAGGGGTGAGAGGGTGGTGGATGAATGGAAAGAGGGAGAGTATTGAAGAGAGACAGAGAAGGGTGAGAGAAAGTGTATTCTAGTACAGGCGGGGGTTGCGCATGCTGCCGGATCGTAAAACTCGACCTGATCACCACTACCAATTATCCTGCCGTTATCCGAGCGTTATCCAGACGTTATCCGGGGCGTTATCCACCCCCTTCAACCCCCTGCCGCCCCGACTTGGCTTCCACGGAGGAAACCCTCTCTGCCATCATCCGAATCACCACGGAACCCTTGAGCCTTAGCTGAGTGGGTTAGGAGGGGACGGGGGACCAAAGAGGAACGAAGAGGAACGAAGAGGTCCGGAGAGGGATGAAAGGAGGGCACCCTTCTCCTTCAGGCGAACCCTAAGACCCGTTGTTGTCGCCTTTTACTGCAAACGAAGTGATTCCCTCCTCGTAAACGCGACGTCTTTACAGATTACTGGGCACCGGAGTTGCCCAACCCCTTTTCCCGCGGTTTGGGTCTGATCTAAATCTCCTGGTGAGATCAATGATCTGATTCTTCGGGGAGGTTCAGATACTTGGCGGGTTTACTTGATTTACTAACTTTAAATGATGTTAGGAGGTGAGTTTTATCTTTGTGAAATTGCGAAGCTTTTTTCAGATGGAGTTAATCGAGTTTGCTGTAAGTTTCCCACTGAGATCAGTGAACTGAACTTGGGAGTAATTCGGAAGCGTTAGAAGTTTCATCAAAGAAGTCCGATCAACATTTATTCTCAATGCTATCTACTTACAATATTTGTATCGAATACTATACCATTTAGTTATAAATGTCCTGAATGTTTATTCATTTGTAGAAAAATATCTTCAAGTTGCTAATGCATGGTCTGCAAAAAGTCTTCGCGCGCTCTAGCTTCAAAACTCCCGAGAAAAATGATCTTTTCGTTTACGATATAGGGAGACAGATTTACTTGCCAATTGTATCTTTCATAGGGTACTACATTAATTTCCATTCCGTTTTTACGATTCCGTTTTTACGGCCACCAAAGAACGTGCAATTTAATTAATAACCAACTCTGATAACCAGGAAGGCACTCGCGAAACAAGTTTCTCACATCGCATTCACAATTCTTTTTACAATCATGCATTTCACGAGTCCCATCGCGTCACCTTCCCGTCAGGTTTTCCAGATTTAAAGTATTCCTGGCTATTTTCGTTGCCCGATAGCGGGGCGCTCAGGCACGCCGTCACCGTGTAAAAATTCAAGTAGGAAAAATTACCCCGATAAACGATAGTTTGGCTAAACCGGCCATTACCAAAATAACTTCTCGAAAGCTCGCTGACAGTTGCGACGTCTGCACAATCCCAAAAGAGTATCCACCGCGGTCCCGTCTCATTATCCGAAATTCATCCTGCTTCTACGGGATGAAAAAAGTCCGCTCGATAAAAAAAATATTCGTATTTGCACTTAAAACGATCCCGACCGGATCAAATCTTCCCACTTTGCACGTTTCTCCACTCCCACCCTCTGCTCTCTCACTCTCATTGCACTAACTTATTCGTCGGCTGTGCACAACCAGCTCACCAATCAGAGCCGCGGAACAGTGGAACCTGGCCTGCCCGCGGATTGGACATTTATTCGGCAAAACGGACAAAGTCGTCGAACTCGAATGCTAACTCGACAGCCGATAGAGAAGGTAAATTGGAGTTTCGATTACAATTAGGATGCTGTGCCATCCCACCCCCTTCCACTACCCTCCTCCAAAACCCACCCCCTTCGTCGGACGATAAACGAATCGGTGGTTAATTCCATTTCGGAGGACGAATTTTGCACGAGTATTGTAGGGGTTGGGGGGTGGGTGGGGGGTGGACGACTAAGTAAGGTTTTATGCGCACACCTACCCTGCGCTCCCACCCCTAACTGGGTGGTCTCGCCCGGGGTTTCGGGTATATCGAAAATTACTATCAAGATAAAACAGGCACGGAATTGGTCGCGGCGCAGCGAGTGTCCATTACATTAATTATGAGGCTTAATGTCCCAATCAATTCTTCCCCGAATTACCGGTATAATTTGGCCAGATACAAGCCGGGACGATCGCGGTCTTTAAATTGAATTTTGCACTTGAATGGTGGTGGTGGGGAGGTGGCATCGTATGTGTGTGTGTGTGTGTATATATATATATATATATATACGAGTGTGTGTGGGATCATTCGTTTAGAAATCCAGACTTGCAATTTTAGAAGAAAATGCCGCGACAGTCGTAGGGTGGGTGAATATATTTGAGAAATGTCAATTCTGAACGTATTTTTGTTGGGAATCCTTTTTTATTGTTTATTATAGAGAGTAAGGGTTACATGAAGTTGGTGATATAGAGATTAATTCTAGGGAATATCGGTATGCGCAGTTGTTAGATTATTCTAAGAACGTTAATAAGTCTAGATAAAGACATTAGGTCTTCAGAAAATAGTGTAAAAATCGGGGATTAAAAATTTGGTAATGTAATTCTACAATAAGACTTAATTGCTTAATTCGTTAACCAGAACCTAGTTGACCTATTCTATGGTATAACGTACTGGAGTTTCTTATTACTATCTAAATTCGATATTTTATTTTTAGTAAAATTGCTGACGAACAAATGTACTTTAATATATTCGTAATGTCTATAACTTTTGAGGAAGCGTTACTGGCAAGAACTACGGTATAAATCAAAAAAAGTATTAAACCAAAGAAATCTATCGAATTAATGTGTTATCCATATGACTCAATAAGAAATCGAGGAAATCAAGTTGTTCGAGCAAAATATGGAACACTATTAGAAATATGACCGAAAGGATAAGAACATAATAAAATATGTATTCCTGTTTTATTCTACAGACTTATAATGTCTACTAAAAGTTTTAACACACAAAATTCCTTATTTACTAGGCACCATCTAAATTTCCTAATCCAACTATTGCAACACGAATTTCTTCCAATACATCCATTGTTCTTTTCGTAACTACTAAGGATATTAGTAAAATTGCGACACGAGTCTAACAAAAAAGTAAAATCCTAGCTACTAAAACAAACATATTGAATTTTAGGAACAAAGCTAGTGTATCCCAAATAGTTCAATCGCCCATAACTATTAAAGAAACGATCCTCCTACAAAATACGATAAAACCTAACAAATTCATCTACTAAAACAAAGATATATTGTATCTTGTGAGCAAATATCATGAGCATTCTCATCATTTAATCCTAACTTGAGCAAAATTCGTAAGATATTCTCAACGATAAAATCTTGATTCAAGTCGGCCCTTGGATCCACACAACAAACAACAACAATTAGAGAGAAACGAGATGTCCCGAATCTCAAAACATACGACACATCGTGCTGTTCTATGAGAAACGATGATGACACACTCCTCTAGCATAGGCACACAAATCCCTACATAAATCCGTAAGGATTGGCGGTGTAACCTTCCTGATAAGGTGGATAAATGTAACCATGAGGTACACCCTGTACGTTGTACGCGGGGACACTTTCGTTGTATGCATCGTGTATGGGTGTGTAAGGATCCGTCGATAGTATTGGGCTCGACTTACCGGCTCGATTGCTCTGGTCGATCATTGGCTGAACGATTCTACGCCTCGCGTTGATGAACCTGGAAAAACAAAACAGCGAAATATTAGTATGTTAGAAACTTTTCCATTTTGTACAAAATACGTTACAATTGGATTATAGTATCTATGGCGAATCATGTCAAACCTGATGTAATACGTGAACAGGTAATTCTAGGTTGACAAAATAGCAGGAATACTTTTACAGAATAGACATTATTTAATTATACTGGTACGGTGTTAAATATATACACCACTTATTAAAAATATCACAAATAATAACCATACCGTGATACATTTAAATTTCCAACTACAGTTTAAATATGTAATCATCTGATATACTACAGTAGTATGCTTTTAATTAGCCGTCTTCTCCCTTAGGAGAACTTAACTTCACAAAAATCAGAATTCATCTAATATAAAGCGAGAGAAATGGCGAAAGTTCCTTCAAACGTTACTTCTCTCATAACAACGTTAAACCATCTATTGAACAAGAATACTTTCTTCCCACCTCTCTTGACATTAATTCTCTATCTTCCTCGACAACGGACGGAAAACCACGAGCGGAAGTCGAGTTGCAAAACTAGAAGGGGCGATTTCTGTCCCTGGTATCGGAGTCAGGGGATGCGAAGAAGAAAACCAGAAGAAGAAGTAAGGACACTCATAAAAACGGAACGGCGTCCTCGATGCGTCATTAGCCAAGCTGAAGGATCTTCCGTACGAGCACTTTCCAAACAATAGAACCGCGGTCTGTTTCGTGACTGTGTTGGATGGGAGGCTGGGGATGGGATGCACCTGGGGGTGGAAAGGAACTTGGAGAGTGAGAAAAGAAACTGCTAAGGGATGAGAAGATGGAGGATAGCGAGAAACGAAGGCGGAAGGAGAACGGAGTTGGTGGGGGTGCAAGGAGGTGGAAGGGGCAGGGGTAGAGAGGGCTACGTCAGCCGACGTCAGCGTCGCGGCGTCCTAATGGGCGCAGACGCCGGAAGTGATTGGGTTTCTGCTCGACTGACTCGAGCACCTCCGCTCATCGTTGGAAGACCCTCGGCTTCTCTCTTCGTCTCTCTCTCTCTCTCTCTCTCTCTCTCTCTCTCTCTCATTTTCTCTTATTCTCTTTCCTTTCCTTCTTGCGAGAAGTGCGAAGGCCGCAAACCCTCACCCCCTTCAACCCCCGTTTCCCCACCTCCACCCCCTCTTGTCACGCAGCACATATTTCTTGCTTTAGCCTCACGCCCGACCGATTCCCAAGAGAGTCTTATGAATAATAATTACTAAACTCTGGTTCCGCATTTTCCATCCCCTCATTCTCTTACGCACTATTCCCGTCGACACCCTCCTTGTCTCTTACGCTTTGTCGATCATCGGCTGCGTCGTTGTGGTTGCTACCAAGGACGAATGGTTGTGGAAGGAAAGACAAGAAGAGAAAGAGGAAAGGGTTAGGGTAATTTAGTAATTACCCGTGGTTAACACTAGCCCATTGAAGCTTATGGTATAGTTTATTACGTGCAGGTTATGCTCTTCGGAAGAGTGTCATAATTTTGCGAAAGAATTTCATGTACTTCTTCAGATAGTAGTTGTAACAATGAAGTCCGGGACCAATTCACTTCGTCCTAAATGTCCTTTCCATCCCGTATCATGAGTTTCGCACTTCCATGCGACGAGACAATTTTAAAAATTTCGCAAAAATTACACGAGGAAAGAAAACCTAGAAGAGGGTTGTTTGATTAAATTGAGGTGTCAGATCTTGAATGGACAGGGTTAAAAGAAATTCCAAAAAACTTTTCCGATCCAGAGAAAAATGCGTACGTACTCCTTTGTGTCCGCAACAATGTCAGTCACACCTCCTACCACCTTCTCACCCTACTCCCTCACAGAGAGATAATAATCACAGGACGGATCTCTTCAAAGTCAAGGCCTCTCGACTAGACTGTATCGCGTGGGTGAAAGAGTATCTCGCAGGTTGTATAAACCCATCCCCACCTCTTTCTCCTCCTCCGCGTTCTCCACTCCCTCACTGGGTGCTCCTAAGCGCCGTTGGTTTCCCTTTGGCGGCGTAGGCAGCGTGTCACAGCCAGCTGACTACCACCGCCCTCTCCACCCCATCCACTCCCTTCTCCGTACCCCACCAACCCCTTTGTCCGCTCGGCAGTCACCCCCGTGGCTGAAATATCGTCCGAACAATGGCGCACCAACCCCCGTCGACTGGGCTTGGGGGTGGGTAAGGGGTGAAAGGGGGTGAGGAGAGAGAGAGAGAGAGAGAGAGAGAGAGAGAGATACGAAAGAAGAGAAGAGAACGAAGGGCTACGGAGAGAAGCCGCGCCACTGGCGACTGCCCAACCAAACCACCCCCTTCAATCCCTGAAACTCACCCCCTCAGTGGCCGGCCAAGCGCGCACGAGTACCCTGCTGAAAACCAGCAAAAATATCTTCGCGAGCCGGAAAACTTAAGCCCAGGTCCCCAGGAGTGCCACGATGAAATTTTACAGTCGAGATAGCGCGTAATCCAAACGGTCTCCGGGAACGTTCCTCTTCGGCAACGTCCGCTATTACGAATTGCCCCGCAGACTAGTCGGTAAATAAGGAAATATTTGTAAATTAAACGTTACAAAAGGGCATTATTCAGTGGGTGGGCGAGAGATATAAATTCGGGAGATGTTTCCGCGTTAGCCAGTATGGCGGAGAGAGAGAATCGTCATTGATAATGCGTCAGTTGCAAATGATATATAATTCGATGATTGTAATACCGTTACAGGAACTGGATTGTATATTACGATTATGACAAGGAGAAACGGTCTCGTTGTAATAATTAATTGGCTTCCGGCGGGAGTCGGTGAGCTCTCCGCCCGAGGATAGAATTTTTGAACGTGTTTGTTAATTAATGGGACGTCACGTGTCTTGTTTATTCGTGTAAAGGAACATCGCCGTGTTTACAATCAGTTGCTCAAAGCCCTGAAGGATTGATGTAAATCATTTATGAAATTTTACTGTTCTCATACCATATTTGAATGCTTGATATTCTCAAATCATAAGAAGTCACAGCTGTTACTGCCGAAAGGCATAAATATGTCCAGCAATTTTTAATGTACCCATGTGGCACGTGTGAAGAATTTAATCCTCTGCATTTCACGTAATTGGCATTCCGTTGCTTTGTCTGCTAAATAGCATCTATTGATTTTCATACACAGCAGAAAATTTGAACTTTAAATAAGCGAGGGTGAACCTTCCACTTAATTACGTCATATTATGAACGCAAAACGCCCTAGTCATCTGTATTAAGAATATACCCTCTGTAGATTTTTTTAAATCGTTTTTACGTGTACCTTTAGAAGTAATTCTCACACATACCAGAAATAAACAGTCGACACTTCCTCCAAAACGTCAAAGCCCATAGAATCAATCAATCTACAGAGTTAATTAATCTGGACATCCTTGTGTTCCATACGTATTTTCTACTATAATTCCCAAGATTCCACAACACTAGTGGCTCATTACGCACCGCCCACATATCCGTCTTAATAACCAGCCATAAAGAAATATGTACCCTAGCGATCGCTAAGCCTTAAAAATCGTTTCGTGTAATGCGAACCGCTTTGTGGCAAGCCTGCTGGAAATGATAATTTCTCGGAGATTCGACGGCAGGCATGCCTACGACGTCACCCCATCCTGAAGGGACGAAACGAGCGAGACGAGCGAAACGAGGTGAGCATATTGTTATCGGCAGTTACGTAGGCGGTTCACGGTGCTCGCCCCTAGATGACAAAACACTTTTCATCGGCCACGGCTCGTTGGGCTTTCAGGATTTTAATGCAGTTTTGATTATGAGCCCGCGAGGAAGGGAGGCACGTGGGAGGACGTGGGGGAGGGTTGCGCACGCTCACTTCTCACCCCCTATATAACAAACCCCCTTCCATGGCACACCATGAAACGGACCAGGCATCGCTGAAAGAGCCCGGGCGTGTTTTAGTGCCAGAGGGGGCGAAAAGTTCGACGCGAAGCGCTTCGTCATCGTTGACGTTCCAATTTGAATTTTTCATGAAACCAGATACACTCGTTTCCCTCGTGCGGTGCGGTGAGAAAGTGAGAGACGCACGTCCGTCGAGGGTGATGCGATGGAGAAATTTTTTTTTAGAATTTTCAAGATTGTCACTGAGAGATGATGGGATCCTACGTGGTTGGGGGAATGCTCGAGAAAATGTTTTCCATGCATCATACGCATTTATCTTTTCGCCTTGGATTATTTTATTCACGTTTTGTTCGTATTTGTGGAATTTGAAAATTTTAAAAATCGTGAGATGATGAGATATTTCACATTCGGGCATTGGCAGTGATATCAAAATTATTTCGAATATTAAACGAATGATTCAGATAGATATTCTTAGTATTTTAATGGCTTGGGTTCTTCTGTTCACGCATTATTTTTACAAGAAGAAAGAATTACGAAGAAAAACTTTTTGAGAATTTCGCAAATTCATTCACGAGACATCAGCTAAAAAAAAGATTCAACATGCATTCCACAAAAATTAAACGAATACTTGGATTATGCGTGTGAATGTACTCAGTGGATAATTTCATTCACGCTCCCTTCGTATTCGCGTCGATGTTCTTTCTGTTCGCCTTTTTTGCCTCTCGATGGAAACTAGGAACAAGAACATATGACGGGTTCCTGTGCGGTATGGAAGCAGGAAAGAAAAAAGTCATAAAACGCAGCTTTATGATGGCTCGATGTCTCTCACATGACCTCTGGCACCGTGACTAAATTTAGTGCGTCTTTCCAGGGTAGTTGAAAGCCGAAAATGTAATTCTCGAATTTGCTAGCTAACAATATGTTGATGCAACTGTAAGTATTGACATTACTCTACATATTTTCTTTTACTCTTTCTTTCATATTCCTTTGGTTTGTTTTCTTCGTACTATTTTTAGATGTTCTCAGAGAACCACTTTTTTTATTCTGGCTGAAAGAATAACGTACAGTTTTCTTTTCTCTGCTTTTCTCTGAACACTTGTCTAAGTTCCGCATTATAAAATCTTTCTTCGCGTTATCATACGCTTCCTCGCCACTTTCATATCTCATGCTCCCTTCCTCTCCCTCATCTGCACGGGATTCCCCGTTTTCTCGAGTGAACTCGATAACGATGATTACTGTCGCGCGTTGGCAACATTTACTCTCCGCCGGTATTCGCAATTATCGGAGAGCTTCCATTAGTTAACTGCAGTCGATACGCGGCGCACCGGGGACCTCGCATCAAAACATCATTACTGCGCACGGACAGAGAGTGAGAGAGGGTGGGTTGGGGCGGAAGAGGGCGAGGGCAATGGGAGGGTCGCGCGGAGTAAGTGAAAGAGGTAGAGTGACGCGAACGAGTGAGATAGACAGATACATAGAGAGAGAGAGAGAGAGAGAGAGAGAGAGAGGTAGAGACAGAGACAGAGAGAGGGAGAGAGAGAGAGACCAATAGACGAAGCTAGAGATAGATAGATGAAGAAGAGGAGGTAGAGAGTCGCGGTACTATTGGTAATCAATTTCCCTCCTATAGGGAACTATCGGCACAAGGGGCGCGCTAATGCGAGGTGGTCTCGTCGCTCGGCACACATTACGACGAGGCAAAGAGCCAGTCCCGAAGATAACAATCGGGTCTCGTTAGAAAAAAAAAGAAATTGCACGCCTAATTGAAGACATCGCGTGTCGAAAGTCCTTTCTGTAAAGTTATCGAGAGGGTGAAACACGGATAAGGACATTTTTCTGAAATAGGACATTTAGAATCTCGTACTAATGCAACGAATGATAAAGTTTAATCCTGAATTGACGATATCTTCTTATAATGCCTTGTGGCGTAAGCGTAAAACTCTCACGACGAAAAAGTTCTACATTTGTGGTTTGTGGACCTGTTTATTTAATCCCTTTTTATGGATGTGTTTATTTAAGTCGGTGTTGAATTATATATTCAAATTATATATTCGTTGTTTTGACACTGTGAGTTTCGACGCTCACAATTATCAAAGAATACAGAAAAATAATGTACGGAGCGAAGATCGAAAACAAGTCAAAGGTAAACATACGCGTAATTAACAGCATTTTGAAATAGTCAACTGTTTTCAAGTTAGAATTGTCAACACGCCATAACTATAGAGAAGTTATCGAAACCAAGAAATTGTGTGTTCAACGTAAAAATATTCTCATAGCAATTACTATCGCAATGGTCTTTCAAAATAAAAATCTACAATAAGAAAATGCAAGAGGCATCTCGAAAGAGACCAACCAGCAAGTCGACCTGCCTTTAATTTCAATAATTACCGGGCAGTTCTGCAAATCTAGACAAAATCAATGAAATCCATTCACGACGCGAACGATCGACCTTCTCGAATCTCAGGGCCGAGTAGAAGGTTTATCGGAACACACGAGCGAGTGCAAGCGGGTTGTAAATCGGGGCCGCTCACAAGCCGGGCGCAAATGCCCGCGGCCGACGGTGCATTTACGATCGATAAAATCATTTTATCCGAATATAATGCTCGCCCGATTCACGCGCCGCTCCCGGCCGAACTCTCCGTCTCCTCTTCTTCTTTCTTCTGCTTCGTCCTCTCATTTCTTTTTTTCCATCCCCACCTTACCCTTTCTCACCCCCTTGTGGTCCACGATATTTTTTTCTCCTTTCTCCTTACGTTCCGCTTCTTCTTCTTCTTCCCTACCTTCTCGACAGCACCGAGCCGCCATTTTATTGCAATACGCTCCGGCGAATCTCTACTGTTCACGCTTCTCTTTCATCCTTTCTTATCTCCTTTTTTCTTCAAGTGGCGAACATAAACTGGCCAGTATAGCGGATGCATAATTTTTTCGTGCGACAAATTCAATGAGCATTGTATGAACTGTTGGTGGCTCTTCCTTATACCGTGTAGCAATCGAATTTCACGAGGACTCATTGGTGACATAGTTGACTGATAGTTTCACCATAATTCTGGCAGAATGAGCAAATAGATGCATAATTATACATATGTATGGATAAATACGAAGTTCTTCAAAAACCGTAAGAAGGAATCACAAGGGCGACTTTATCGGACAACAATACTGATCATCAATTCCAATGATGAGCCTGATATCAGCACGTTCGGACAACATTCACGTATAACTAATTATAGTATTCTCAACTAATATTTTGTATGCATTTATGATTTTTACATAAACATTAATAATCTACTAATTACTAATCTACAGCCCAGTTTACCTAAGCCAGAATAAGAAAAAAAGAAATGGAATAGGTGCAGAAATCGATATTTGTTTTACCAAAATACGTGAAAGACCACATGACTAACCGATACTTTCTCAAAAGCCATTGTGTTTCGGAAAAATAATGCTAGCTATCCTATAAATCCGATTAAAGAGAAAAGTATAATCATCACCCATCCTCCCTACCATCAAAATCCCGTTTTACGAGGCACGAGGCACGCCGAATTTCTTGATCGAGAGGACCAACCGCGAGCAGCGCAATCGAACGTATAGGTGGGCCAGGCGATCGAGCGTATCGGATACGCGTAGACAGGTTATGTGTGTCAACAAAGCGATTTAACACGCGGCGTGTCACTGATAGTCTCCCGTTGGTCGTTGCTGAGAACCACCACTACCACCGCCGTTACCTCCCCACCGCCAGCGCCACCGCCACCACCAGCACAGGCATCGCCCATCGTCCACCACCAGCAGAGCCGTCGAATGGCCGCGTGCATCCCGCCGACTGGACGTGTGCAACTCGGATGCATTTAATCTATGGTGCCCTCCTCCCACCACCACCACCACCTCCCAAACTGCAACGGTTTTTCGGAAAATCCCAACCTTCACTACACCCCGTACTCCTCTCGCTCATCATCCACTGCCACCTCTTCCACCATCTCCTCCACCCTTCTTGCCCCGATCCAGCACACTCCCAACCGCCTCCAGAACCCTGCCACTCGGCGTCCGGAATTTATATAATTGTTTTGCCGGGGGTTGCCAGTAAATCGTGCAGCGGGACGCGATAGCGCGCCGAGCGGCGCGCCGTTTCGCGCTGATGTTGATGGCCGCTTTGCCGATCCCGCCAATAAAAAGGATCCCCGGGAAAATGCACAATGCTCGCTGATGCGCGGGCGTACCAGCAGCGCAAACGCGCGCGTTAGTTGTCCTCCATCTACCTGTCCGTTCCTTCAATTTTGTATTGCATAGGGAGCCGGGTGTAGCTAGCTTGAATGTTGGAGTTGGAAATGGATTTTGAAACTCTTAGATTCGATGGTTTTTTATCGGCGTTGAGACAAAAATTGAGAAGTGGGCAGAAGAGAGATGAATAGAAGAAACAAATGGATAAATTAAGCAATGGGCAAGTTTTAGCTTAATATAGAACGGAAACTGAATGTTGGTTCGAAGAGATCTGAAAACAATTGTAGCAATGAAAAGTAAATAGATCAATACAGAAACGCAGAGGTAGTAGCAATAGAAAGTGTAGAGGACCGTTTGACGTAAATTCAGCTTCAAATAAGATCAAAAGTTACAGCTACCGAATAAATTATCACTCGAAATAGTATATACCACAAAGAAACAAGACTGCACAGAATAAAAAGAGAAACAAAGCAAAATGACAAGTTAGATTTATCGAATCATCCAAATTCTTTTATAGAACGAACACGGGGTCAGGATCAATCTTATCCGTCCCTAATGACGATCCACAAACGATTCTAATTCTCTCCATCCGGGGCACGCCACGAGTGGAATCAAACGTCACCCGGGCAAATTAAATACTCGAGGGTACCGCCAGCCAACGACGTGTAGCGTCGCCATTTCGGGACACCGTCCGCGCCCTATCAGGGAGGTTATCCCGAGGGTTGTTCGCCTTGCGAAGGCAAGTTATTTGGTCCGCAGCTGTCGCGGCCCCCTCCCATTGGCTGAGAGACCAGGTCTGGCTAGGGGTGGTGGTGGAGGGTCGACTGCTCGAGCCGATTGTCACCGGCCACCTCGTCGCCGGGGTCAGACTCATCTCGTCGGGTTGAGGGTTGATACCCGGTGTGCGCCACACCTAACACGCCCTTTCCCACCCACCCTTTCCACTCTTGGCCCTTCTATCGCCACCTTCTGACGCCACCTTTCTGGCTTGGAAGGGCCCACGACTTCTCTCTCGTGCAGTCTCTCCACCTCTTCCACATTTCGTTTCGCAGGTCGAACCACCTCCACCACCCGGTAACACCCTGCACCACGAGCCGCCACTCCCTTGACTTTCCACCCCCGCCTCCAATTTTCACCCCATCTTCTCCGGCCCTCCTAGCGACTCGGCGAGCGCGTACCCTCGCGACGACGAAGGCGTCAGCTTGTAACGGTCTCTTAAACTCCACCATGAGTCGAGGAGAGGACTATATGTACCAACTGCTGACGCCGTTATAAACTGTCAACCCCCTAGCGCCCTTACGATCGTCGTCCGAATCTCACCCCTCCACTTCTGGAGAGGTCGAAGCCGAACGCGTCCCAGGCGGAAGGCGAAAATAGCTGCTCCATGTTTTGCCGGTATTAATGTAGGTGATATATATACTTCTGGAGTGGGCCGGGCTTGGTGGATGGTATTCATAATGCCTGGGAAGAAACACGCGAAAGAATGAAAAATTCTTGGATTCGTGTCTGATATCGTGTGCTTCCGCTCTTTCCATTATGTTCGTTAATGGGCAGGTGTGGGCATAACTGTATCGTTTACTGGGATAAAAAACGACGTGGTTTTGTTGGGAAGTTTCGATGGTTCAATAGACGCGGCTGGTTTATAGACTGAGAGTGACACAGTTACTTTGGTTCCACAATTCAAGACAATACTGGTACCCCGTTTATTCATATGGTATTCAAATATTACAATTTAGTAGCAATTCTCACAATTCTCTATCTGAAAGCACGCCTTATAAATATTTCAGAATACGCGAGATCGTTTACTAATGAGTCATCAGAATCTTAACCGAATCCAGCTTCTCGCCTACCTGAATTTCGCACTGCCTGCTCTAACAGAAAGAGGGGCAGGAGCAAAACAGGAAAGAGAAAGTTAGAGAAACAGAGAGAACAAGAGAGGGTGGGAGAGAGAAAACGAGCGCGTGGGCAAAGCGTGACATCTCCTTGCCACGCACGTCCACGTTATCTGGGCTCTCCCCAATAAATCCGGGCGACCTACCGCTCATCCCTAATTTGAATAAGATAGGAACTAGCCAACTAGATAGGATCGTCTTCGGCACGGTTAGTCCGCCACGGTGGCACGTGGCGCGCGGGCGGTTGAAGAACCACCGGCCGCCGCAGTTACCACATAATTTCCCACGTAAATAGGGTCGTTGTTTAGAGACATAACCGGGCTAGGTCGTCACATCCATCCTGGCTGCCTCCTGGAGCAGTAGACCACCTCCAGGCACAATTCGTTCCTCATCTCGCTCTGATCTTCTCCAGCTGATCTCCTGAGGATCTCCGCCAGCATCCTCCTAGCTCCATAATATCCCGCGTGCAAGAAAATTTCTTCATTCGGGTTATTTATTCGGATTTTGTGAATGCGAGGGTTGGACCACCCCAAGACCAAACCTCAACCTTGTCATATGAAAGGTATAAAGAGTCCTTTAAGATTGACCGCTGGTTGTGCCCCAAATGGCACTAAAGTGACCCTTTTCGTATCCACTTTTTGGTATCCAGGTTGGATCTGGGATCACTCTGGGTTAGATTACGTTTGGACGGGTACTTTGCTTTTGCATTTCATCAGGCACATGCGTCCTTACGAAAATATTACCGGAGGTTTTGTAGCGCAATAGTCACTTCTTTACTTCTTCTAATGATGCACATTTTCTTCCTAGACTAACACATTGCCTTGGTTTTATTCTTCATCATTCATATTTTATTAGATCACACGGATTTATCCTGCTTCCGGCTAGACATCTATTCTCCTTCCCAAGGACTTAAATTCTCACACCGTATAGATATATTATGCCACATAGTTCCCCAGGCCTTTTTCTTCTCCACGTTCACGCACATCTCCACATGCGTTTCCTACCCTTTTCACTAAACCATAATGAATACATTACATGCGAACGCGTACACGTACGCACTCTCGCTTTCTCCACTCTCACTTATTCTATGATATTGTAGGAAATCTCGGCTCGACATTCGACCATTCTCGGATCAAAGTGGAAATACAAGACTGAGATTGGCGAGATGCGAAAAAGGGCAGGGAATAACGAACGACAAAAGAGAAAGAGAGAGAGAGAAGAGGGCAGGGTAGAAGGTTCACATGGAGATAGATCGAAATTTTTATCCCCGAGAAATAGAATACGCTGGTGGTTTATGGGTTTACGCCGCGGGAGGATTCAGTGGGTCCGGGTAGTTTTTTATATCCTCCTCCTACGGCCCCTCCACCTCCTCTCTTTCACCATCCACCACCTTCTCCACCTCCTTTCTCTACTTTCTCCGGGGGTACGCTCTCCGTAGGGTGCTCACCATGTGCGCGGAATTTGAATCCTCTTGTAATAAAATCCGGGCTTTATGGGACGGCCAGTACCACCTCGCGGGGCTCGTGTGCCCGCGTGTGAGATGCAACTTATATGTCGGCGAAAGGGGAGAGGAGAGAAGCTCACGGTTTGCGCTCGGGCACGCATTCTCACGCACACGTATGCACTCACGCAACGCTCGCACGAGGCGGTGGGACCAGTATACCTGTCTCTTCTGCTCGGTTAGGTATGTAAGCGCTGGTCACGGTGAAACGGGCCACCGTGTTCCAGGGCCCTGACGATGTAAATAATACCACGAAATTGCTACCAGATTCCTTTTTCTCCCTTTCGACCCCCCCCCCCTTTCTTCCTTTCGCTTTTCTCCTTCTCCTTCCCTCTTCTTGGTCGTCGTAGTCGTCGTTGGGCCCCTCTACGTGTCCCCTCGGGAGAACGGCGAACAGGGACAGATCGTTAGGAGGTTGTAGAGTGCGCGGAGGTATTTCGATATGGGATACCGTCGAGAGTTTAAATTGCGACTTGAGCATAACGAAGGGGATCGGTTACGTCGAGAGAACCGAGAGATGTAGGAAATTGAGATCTAGGGATTTTCGGGTGACTCGTCCAGTCATCTTTGTGCTTGTGTGTCGTCCGACGGAAATTATTCCGTGATAGATGAGACATTTTTTTATGATATGAAGTATAACTTGAGTTTGTTAGGTAATTGTCAAGTTTACATGTGAGAGTTGTCTATGCGTAAGAGTCTAGTCACAAAGAAATATTCAAAAACATCTGATACATTTCCAGAAACAGATTCGCCGTTGTTCGCAACAGTTTGACGTACCCAGCGATCATCATTCCTTAGGCACCTTTTTACTAACCAAATAATTTTACGAACCAAGAAAACATTGATACCCTTTTGAAGGTAATAAATCGTAAATTGCACAGCTAGCATGTTCACCAATTGTTTACCTTCAAAAAGGTACAATTTTCTCCAACTTCCCCCCTACAAACAAATTCTCTGCGTCACGCAGCTGCTGATCATCGGACTATATCGCTAAGCAAAAGACACGATCAGGTTCATCCGTGGTCACGGGCTAAGGTCACGCCAAAAGAAACCAAGACGGTCTGAAAAGAAGGGAGGGTTGGGGAGGTTGGAAGAGGAGAAGAGAGAACTACAACGACCGGTACAATCCTCGGAGTCCTCTGGTAATTTGTAATTCGCAGGTGGGAAGCGAGGAGATTCGAGAGATACCGGGTAGGATTTACTAGTGAGAAGCGTGGCTGAGCGTTCCTGGTTGACACGGTGGTGCTCGTTGCCAGTCCTCCCCCCTCTGCTCTCTCTCTCTCTCTCCTTCTCGCTGGCTCTCTCTGTCTCTTTCTTTCCTGGACTGGTCTCTAACGAGACGGAAGAACACGCGGATTCTCCGTCCGCGCTCCGTCGTCCCGTGATTTTTGATTTACAACGGAGGTGACTTTCTCTCCTCCAGGAGAGAGAGAGGACCAAGGCAGGCTAAGCGCACGCTATCTCGCACAAGCACGGGGCCACGTCATAGGGAACGAGCGTGGAGAACGAGGAAACGATTTGCATCCAAGGGACCGGGGAAGAGCTACGACTAGGAGAGGAGATTCCAAGCGGCATCCTTGCCAGTGGATACGTTTTGCTCGTGTTTTCCACGATGCGTGGACTTGCTCTTACCGCGACGAGCGACTCTCAAGGGATGCCGACAAGGGAATGGTTGGAATAAATGGAAATAAATGGTGTACGCGTCTCGGTAAATAAAATGCGATATAATTATCGGTTTAGCTGAACTTAGAGTACTGGACATGGCCGATCGCAGATTATGAGTATGAACGGAAAAAGTTAAGGTAGTAATCTAAAATCTACTTCAATCCGGTCGTATTTTGCCGCGTCTTCGAAAGGAAATAAACATCTGTGTACGCAGTACGATAAATAATAATAACAATGTATATATTACTATTCTGGCTTTACTCGGTCGAGGGTAATTCGACAAACGAAAAGAGGTAAATATTGCTGCATCTATTATGATACAATATGATCAAACCAAGTGTATTAACGATCTTGAACTGACCCTACTAAGATAACTGCTATGCTGAACAAATCCGACGTTCAAAAAGCATCGAGACACCTCGGAATCTAATCCAATCTCGTCCTATCCTCCTGACGCCGACGTCTCCAATATTCCAAGCGAGATCAGAAACCGGGCGGACCTACCCTTCGTTTCTCCCTCCCCTAGTCTAAAGTATAAATACTATATAATTACCCCGAATGGTGGGTGGTAGGTGCCCACCTTCGATAGCGAGATCGAAGTAAATCGGATTACTCGGGGTATATCGCCTGCGTAATGTATGTACAAGGAGGTTGTATACACGACTGGCACCTACTCACGTGCGCGTGTGTTGCGCATAAGCCAGCTAGCCAGCCAGCGTCTCGTCTGTGAGTCGATGCGAGACTCCGAGGGGCTTGGGCAGAGGAGGGGTTGAGGGAGGATTGGCGACGGCGTTCTCTCACCCTACCTTCCTTGCCGGCAGGGTGAGCAGCATCTACGCGCTCGAGGGAAATAAGGGTGGTGTCCCCGTGCCGGGAGATAAAGGGTGCATTGCAGCGAGCACGGGGCACCCCCGGCTACGACATGTTTTTCTAGACAATTTGTTCGGCAGCATTAATCACCGGAGCATCGCGCGCCCAGGCAAAGGAGAAAATGCTTGAGGGAGAGAGACCGGGAGGAGGGTTGCGAGGAGTGAGGAAAGCTTCTCCAGCTTCGTCGTTCTGGTCGGAAATGCCGCTTCGCCTGTGCTACGGAGAGGACGGAAAGTTTCAGGACGCGAGTATAATGGGCTCGAGAGCATGTATAGCCATGGACGATTTTTGATGCGTCACTGGGAATGTATTCGAGGAATGACGTAGTCTGTTCTTCGAAGCATGAATATTGCTAAGGGGTCAGGTTTTTGGCTGGAGCTTAAAGGTTTCTCGATTGTGAATTTTAAGAGGAAGTATATACAGACGGTGATTATAATTTAGTGCAAGGAAACATTGTGTATTCTAGATAAATATCTGGGCAGTATTCAATTGGAATGGAATAAATCGTCGTGCTAAAACAAGGATTTAGTATTCTCGTAGTTTTCATATTTGAAATCCACTGATTACAAGTAATAACCGACAAATGCTAATGTTTCAAATATTAGCGAGGAATGTTCTTCATTCCTATTTCTTACGGGAAAAACCCGCACCCATGGGACACGTTACGAAGTGGCCGCGTGAAAATTCCGCTCGTTATCGAGACTCAGGCCATAACTTACGATTAATCCTCGTTTATATTTTAAGCCCTCACGGCTCCGTGGTCACCTTGGGCGAATATTTGCGTGCGCAGCGCACGTCGACTCCGTTTCCACCGTCCAAAGGCAACAGTCTTGCCACCTCCACTGCTTAGCCATCTCCGCGGGGCGAAAACTACGACGCGACACAACAATACCGTGAGATGATTATCTGGAAAACTAATTTCGCAGACGCGCGTGTTGTTGTTTCAACCTGCCCTCCACCCTCTTCTGGTTCCGCGACCTTCCAACCAACCCCCATTAGATTTCGGCGCATGTTGCCAGTCCACCGCCATCCTACCAATACGGCTCCTTCTCCCGTTCCTTTCCCTTCTCTACAGTTTCTACCAACTACACCGTCTTCGTTCCTATGGCGTTAGTTTCTCAATGATTATTCTGCGCGGTTACTTCGAGAAGAAGTTCGTTAGCCGGAGAAATAGCAACTGTAGGTAAAGGCTTTCCATAGACATTCGTTTTTTCAAATAATTCTCAACAGTTATAGAAAACGCAAAATCCAGAAACTAGTCTATTTTCGTTCGAGCTGTTACTTGTTCAATATTTCTTAACTTTGATCCTTTAATAATATCCTTGGAAATTGCAGGATTCGCAACCTCTTTTTATTTAACTGTACGCACGCTATCGATGTTCGGTGAATCCTTACATATTCACATTAGAGAACAATTTTAATTTGGTTAAAATATTTGCAATTCTTTAATCAACAGATCAATGTCAGTCCGCGTCAACAAAGAAAAATAAATTGTGTTCTTGTATCACGGAAATATTCACAGATGTCAAGGATTATGTCAATCTCAATTTCGTTCTCGCATTTTTCTCCACCACTCTCGCCCCGCGAGAAATATAACGTGGCCTTTAATTACCAACCCCCGTGTAGTCCTTCTTCCTGCCTCCGATGAGAGGATCGTGTCGCGAAGTATATCTTCATTCTCCAAACGGCCCGAATTATCCTCCGAGAGTCTACTTATCGGTAGTTCGAATGTATTCCACGTGACTACCGCCCCTGCCCTCACTCCCATCGGGCCTCGCATATCGCGTACGACAATTTCCTATAAGTCCGGCGAGGGTCCAGCGGGACGGGTCTCGAAATTCGGACGTGCGATGTTGGGCGCGATTGGGGGTGGAAAGGGGCTGCGGGGGTGCCCACGTCGTATTCGCATACATCGGCGACGACGGGCGCACGTTTCGTGGCGCAGGCCATGGCTATTTGTAATTTTCATTATCTCGGCGCAAAGGGGAACATTTAGCCGTCGCGGCACGTAGGGAGTTAATAGGGGAAGCCCACCCCCTCGCACTCTGAGCCCTTCGGGGCCGAGTCGTGTCCGCCGATTTTCCGGGTGGGGATGGAAGAGAGTAGGGGGTGATTCTTCGTCCCTCTCTTCCTCTCAGCTCCTTGCTTTCTCCGTCACACTGTTTATCCAACTGTCTGTTTGCTTTTCTATCTTAATTATAAACTTTTTTTCTTTGTCAGCACGCCAATATCATTCTCTGAACCATTTGCGAAACCTCCTCCGAGGAAACCTTCGAAATTGCTTCTCCCTCCGGTGCAATCTTCCTTTGAAAAGATTTATTATTCTTGGAAAAGAGTTTCTTCTGTTTAACTCAAACCTTGTACGTCAATTCATCATTAGATTCGATAATTATTTATACAGCAGGTTGAAGGATCTCGAATTCAGGTTTAAGAATTATAAAGTGAAGGTCATAGAACAAGTAGTTGGGTAAAACATTTCATAATTGTTACACTTGTTTTTTAATCATTACATGTAATAGAAGTTTGTCGCGTAATACAAAATCCTTTACTGTATTCCATGCTCTCCCATCATACTGTTTTCTACAGCTTCATCGTCTCTTCTGTTTCCTTTGGTAAACAAATTGCAAAGTTCGCGCACTTTTACTCATCAGGTTCCGAACAAAGCATCGAACGTATCTTCACGAGTGACATTATACGCTCGACGATTGCACCCAGGCAGCATCGATGCTTCAGACCAAGGACGTCGTGCAATAATTTTCCGAAATCTGACGAAATTGGCCCCCATCCACCCCCCACGACCAATTCTCGGCGCCGGCCCCGTGGGGATGGGAGAGTACGCCCGTACGACCAGCGGGGGTCGCCACGTAAACAGCATTTATTGGCTGCTTTAAGGCAGTTTCTATGCGCGACACATTGTCGCTAAATAACGCACCAGAGAGAGAGAATCATCCCCCTACTCCTTGTCGACCATCCCCCTGCTCCCACTTCTTTTCTAACCCCTACAGACTCTAGCGCTCCCACGAAGATTTTTCCTTCCTTTCCACGCGCGAACGTGGCCACCCGATATTTTCATGCGCGTATGTGTATATGCGTGTGTATGTGGGAGATGGCCACTTCGTATATGGAAGAACTTTGCGTGCACGTGTGGATGTGTTCATGTGTGTAGAGCCTGTTTCTTTTCCTCGTAACGAAAGCTCAGGAGCTCCGCCGTAGGACACGAGAGAAAGATTCACAGCCAATATGCGGGCAAAAGCCTTGCAAGATTCGATGAGGTAATTTTCGGGGGTCGTCGGGTGTCCAGTCAGAAGGAAGCCTCAATTTTTTCCTCCTGTGTATTTCCTTTATCTTTTTATTCCGAGTAACAGGGGATGAAAGAAGAAGCAGTAAAATATAAATCGTTCATTAGTTCTAACTGATGAAGGTTCATCCACTGTACGATATTCTTTTTCGATGTACTAACTCGCAAAATAGTGTCTTTGATTGTTTTAAGAATTGCGAACTAATCTGGATTAAGAAATTATGTCAAGGCTCGAATTACGCGTGGCATTTGATTCCATTCAACTCGAACGATTTATAATACTCTCTAAGTATGGTCACTTGGGGATAAACAAAAGTTGTATTTTAAGCCATCAGCAGTCAGCTAGATCATCATTATTACATTAGACAATGGAATGTAAACCTCCACCCTCAGAGATCATTTATCTTTTCCTTGATATTAGTTCAGAAACGTATAATTTACCAGAATTATAATTGATTCTACGCAACGATCAATAATAAAGGCAATAACCTTTGCGATCGAACAGTCAGGAACTTGTCCAATCTCACAAGAATATCGAATGTGTCGAATTCCCGCGTGGACCGCAACTGTGCACTATCCCTGCACCCTTCCAACCCCCTGATCATCCCTTAACCCAGGGAGAAACAAATGCGCGCGCCCACGAGGAATCGTAAAGCAATTTTCCATTCATCTCTGGTACCCCCTACTCGCCATCTCGTCAGCCATCAAGCTCCGTAGCTCTACACATGTAATGGGCAACGTAAGCCGTAAACGCGAAAGGGAGTTGGGGGTAGTAGGGTTCGAATGGGTGGACGCTAAAGGGTTGGAATTCCCCGGCTCCTCGTTTCTCCCTACGCGATCCCGCGTCCTCTCGGACCGGCTCAGGCCAACGATGCTCGTTTCGGTGTAATCGCGCTCGCAAAACTCCATCACACTTTCCTAATAGACCCCACGAGGCGGGGTCCTGAACCGAATGAATCCTCGTCCGTCGGGAGGGAGTGAGAAATGAAGAGGAAAGGTAGATGAAGAGGGAACGAATAGAGAGGGAGAAAGAGAAAATCGTGGCTTTGTACTTCGCAAATTTCCCGTCGTCGAGCAAATTGAGAAGTGGGAGGGGTTGCCTGTTATTGGAGAATTTCAAATTATGAGTTCTAAGGGGATGATGACATTTTGTTGTTGCTGAGGTCGGTGAGAGAAATCAAAGAGAGCTTGAAGAATTTTTTGTAATATGAAACGTTCGATATGAAAAATTTGCTACTCGCGAAATCAAAATTTCAGTTCCAAATGGGGAGTAATTTGAATATGTTAGGGCTTTTAAAAAAATTGTTATTAAGCTTGTTTTTAAATGATCGAAGTAATCTTTATCCGCTTTATCTTAAAACTTCTTTCAGAGCATGTCTGATTATGATAATTTTTATGCTGTCAGGAGGGTGTCAGAATGTTCACATTTAAAATGGGGCGTTACAAATTTATATTATAGCAAAAATATTCGCTTTAAGAATTTTAAGCAAACAAGTGTTTCATTCGCGTCGCTAACACTTTCGAATAAAGAATGAAAGAAGCAAAAATGTTGATGCGACCAGGTTCAAGAACCTTTGCCCACATCACACAAATAGGGGTAGTTGAGAGTAAAGGGGGTGAGAGTACGAGCGTGCAACGAAATCGAAGGGAAAAGAAAAATGATGATTATCGACTGAGAGGGAAAAACCGGAAACGAGCATATCCCAGGATCCTCCATTCCCGCCGCCATTGCTCTCCCTCTGCAAGTCTACGTGGCGAACATCGTGGCGCGCAGTTTCCGGAACGCTGCCCTTTCGCTGCTATTTCCTCCCACCCCTTCATTCAACTCCATCCCTCCTGCTCTCACCCTTAGTAACCAATACACAACACTCACCCCCTTCCACTGCACAGCCCCTTTCCAACGCTCACCTGCACAGTCAACGAATTCGTCCATAGAACAGCACGAATCCACTGGACCAGACTAATGCATTCGATTCGAGCGAAATGCACTCCACATCCCCTTCACCGTCCCCCCTCAACCCCGAAAGCGCATATAATCAACGGTCCACCAATTAAATTCACTCCATCTTGATGGTGTAAACTCAAAGATGGTAATTTATTTTGGGATATTGGTGAAACACAGTGGATTTTTTGTTTGTTAATGTATTTATCAACAATGATTTCGATAATGGAATGTAATAGATGGAAATGATCAGCATGGGCATTAGTTAAATCCCCTCACTTTTTGCAAATGTAAAAACATTTCATTTTTTTTTACTAAAAAGTTCACTTAGAAGGGAAATGATAATCTGAATAACAAGTATAGTATATGATTGAATTCGGAATAAAAAACTCCTTGCTCTATCTTTTTACGCTCAATAAAGGACTCTTTAAAATAAGAACAATGCGGAACAATATTTAATGAAAAAAGAAGTTTTTGAAAATTGTGTTCTTACCCTTTACCAAAACGTACCATACCATAAACCTTTTGTATATAACAGTTTCCGTGTCTTTATAGGTCGTGAGTCATACCGTAAAAAGTAAAAGAGTCGTTTCATCTTGAAGGCTGATTTCACCCCTCTAAACCATTTTTGGACAGATATAAAAAATAGTGTGTCTTACACACCTATAGTTATTCTACACATTTGCAAAATTTTACCTTTTTGGCACTGTCGGGGTGGGGATGTTCCCTCGTTAGATATTTAAATTATTTTCAAATCAACTAATGACTCGCGAAAGTTCTGAGCCAACGTGCACTTTCTAAATACGACAACAGGGTCCTGAGGAGGCAAAGTACTGGGTGCGGGAGCTGCACTGGAGGCTGCTCTGAATTCCGCCGGATGGCAGAACCACCGCCACGCCACCCTCGCGCAGTCGTCATGTACATCGCGAGCGAGTAAATAGGCGAGCGGGCGCGGATGGCTTAGTTGCCGCGATGGCACACCTGTGGAGCAAATTTACGAAATGTTTACGACCGTCTGAAGGGGCGCGTCCGCGTGCCGGGCTCTGCTTCCTCTCCACCCCTCAGGGGTTCTCTTCACGGGACCAAGCCAAAGCCACCCCCTGGTCCAACTCTTACCCCGCCTTCTTGCCCTTCGACTTTCTCCACCCCCGGGGCACCCCTCGAGTAAAGCTACGTCACTGGGTCTTATTACGTCGTCGATATAGACTTGGAGCACTTGAGGATGTTTAAATATTTGGTACCATATGTTTTGACTACCAGATTCTCTGGCTTACTTTGCGTAACTCGATAATAACTGTTACTTGTTGGAAAGTGGACTCGTAAGTTTAGTGTGTTAAACTTGCTTCAATAATTTTCCCCTTCTTCTTCCGAAGGTGGATTCAAATGTAACTTGAAGAAACACGTGTATATGCCAACTTGGCTGTGCCCTAGCTTAGCAAGATGGAAAAATAGAGGGGACGATATCCAAGATGCTAAATTGAACATACCACCTAAAAGTAATATGAAAGTAATAGAATTTATAGAACATTTATTGAATGAAATTAGTCGCCAAGCACCAAACAATCCTTACGTTTCCCTCAACATTCCGCAATCACGATTTACCAGTAATTTCTCAAACGATCGATCGAGATCCTTGCCTGGCTTCAATCACAAATTACCCAACGAGCATTCAGCGTGCCAATTATAACCACCCCCATTTTCTCCTCACCGCCGCCCAATTTTCCTCCCTTCATCCCAACCCCACCGTTCCCTCCGCGATCTTTTGTCCCTCGTCCTCCCACACTCCTTCATCCTTCCCTCGGCAGTCTCTCCACCTACCCAACCCTGAGTTATGAATGTGCCCAATTACATCTTAAAAGCTGTGCTCCATTAATTTTCACAGCTGCTGCCGCTTAATTGGGAGCCCGGCCTGATAATAAACCCCGGAGCTTGCACCCGGGGCCCACTACCGCGTTTATGGCTCGCGTGGAAGTGAGAGAAGAAGAAGAAGAGAGAGAGAGAGGGGTGGAGGGATGGGAGGGGGTAAATGCGAAGGAGAGAAAGTACGTGTATGAAAGAGAGTATGAGGGACGAAGAAAGGGAGAGGTGGTCCTGCAGGATCGCGCGCCGTCTTCACAGACGGCTCGCATCGATCGGCCCTAGAGGCATTAGCCCCGTCTCTACGATCTCGTTCAGTTTTACGACTGTGACCTTGATTCCGGCAGACGTCACCGGGGATAACGGCCCAAGTTATCGCCATTATCTATTCCCCCTGAAGTGCCTCGCGCGCCGTCCCAGGATCTGGCCGGACGTCCCGCTTGCATCCCCGGAATTCGTCTGGATTTAGCTGGACACGAAGGGAGGTTGTATGTCACCAATTGGTCGAGGATCCTACAATGCTGGATAAAGTACAAGGGCAGATCGTGCCGAGAAGATAAAGTCAGAGAATAAAAAATATTTGAGGATTTGGGTGGTCGAATACTTTTCATTAATCTCAAAGGGTCTTTTTGGGTCTGTATTTTTATGTTCGTGATACAGTGATGGCCTAGTTCGATAAACCTAGCTAATGAATTGTGTCACAGATTCTACAAGCGCAGCTAAACAAGGGCAGTTGATATACCTTCGTGACATTTATACGGTATAGCTTCATACAACATTACACGACATCAAGTCTCGAACATTCTATAATCTTAGAATAGTGTGCGAGAGTAGAGGATGCTGTCAGCGAGATAAACATATTAGTGGAATGAATAATATTGCCTTCGTAGTATTCCTGTTTGTCTTGTATCCACTCCGTAATCATTTGAGTCCTCGTATTTAAAAGGATACGGGAAACATTATCTGACAATAACTGCAAGAATCCCAGCCTCCAAAGTAGCCCCGGATAATCCTAACAAGATAATTCAATAATCGTAAAAATCTTTTCCCTCTCACCTTCTCGCGTACTCTTATACAACGCACCTTTAAAAATGCATCCTTTCAAACACAGAGAACAAAAAGAATACCCCTAACCCTTTGCTCACGAATCAAATACAAAGTACACAAACGATTAACCCTAAAGGGACACCGCAAGACGGAACCAAAATAGGCAAAAAAAAATACAATTCACTGTACGCATCCTCAAACGGTTTCCTTATCTGCGAAAGGATCATCCACGAACGAACGAAGAAAAAGGAACAATCCTTACCCATGAGCACTCCGCTCGGAAAGGAGCCCCCCTATCTCTTCTCGCGAGCTTCAGGGAGACGTTGATAGCGTCCTTCGGCGTTCCAGCGATTCGCGATCGCCCTGTTCGGGCGATAAAAAATTATTAGGATTGCAAAGAGTGGCCATTAGCGCCGTCGGTGGTGGCCAGTGAGACGGGCGGCTGGAGGGGAGGCCTCCACTACCACGAGTAGAAGAAGAAGGAGACGAAGGAGGAGGAGTAAGGCGACGAAGAAGAAGAGGTAGAGGTGGAAAGACCCTCTTCTCGATCGAGTGCGAGCCGCTCTCAGTTATAAATAAATAAATAAAAGGAATCGCGGCACCGCCATATATAGAAGGCTTAAACCATCATCGCATACCCGCTAATACCGGCAATATCTTCGTCGCGGTATGCCGGGCTCGAGTGGCAAAAGAGCCTCCTTCCTCTTTCACCTCCTCCGCCATTTCAAGCCCCTCCTTCTACCGATCAAGATCCAAGCGACGCAACTTTGTGTTCTATAGCGGAGACCGCGGCTCGCCTTACTATCCTTGCGAGAGACTGGCTGAGCCCTGGTGCGGCCCTGCAGAACAAACCGTATGATCTCGCGAGCTTCCAGCATCTTTTATAAATCAAAATCCAAGCGGCGTAACTTCGATGCCAGGAAAGAGGTCTCTTATTGTCATATCTTGACCTGGCCTCTCTTATAATCCACGTCTACCTTCGTTTAGGAATCGATACACAAGCGGTACAACTTTGTATCCGGAGAAGAAGCAGCAGGTAAAACACCCACGGAATATCGCAAACGTGCTTCTAGTTCTATATCGTCATCCATCTCCTTCAATCGATTAAAATTCAAGCACGACTTTGTGACCAGAGAGAAAGGCCACGGACTGAAAGCCCTGGCGCTGTTAATACGGCCCTGCAGGACAGAGCATGGGGATCTCGCGAATCTCCACGGTATTCGTAAAGCTTTGGTGTTGGTGAAGGGCGGGCATCCTCGCGACGTTCCACCCACCTCCTCCTCCTCAGCTCGCATCCTCCTCTTTCTCCGCTCGCACGCTCGCGACTAAACTTCTCCGTCGGCTTGCAAAACGTCCCGCGGTAATATTACCCGAAGCAAACGACCAGGTAAGCCGTAGTCGCGCCACCCAAGTGGACCTTGTTAGCACGGATATCCACGGGACGCACCACCCAGAAACTCGAGGTGTGCGTGTGTGTGTGCATGATGTGGTGGAGAATGTGAGGAGGTGGGGAGAGGAGAATATGAGAAGAGGAGTTCGATTTGTGGTTTTAAAGGAGAACATGACGCATTTAGTTAACTCATCGATCCTTCAGAAATGCCTAATTGCATTCGCAAAGACCGAATGGGGGGGTAAATCTATTATGGCGACGTGTCAAAGAAGCAAAAAGAGACAGATAAATAGTACGAAGGAAGGTATGGAATGTGCGACTTTACATGATAATTTGGCGAGTGATTATTACAAAATCGGGCAAAATCATTTCAAAATCCACGAGCCTACCCTAATTATCTCTAGAATAATTTATCCTCACAGTTCATCTTCCTACGAAACAATGACACAAATACCATATCCATCCTCAAAAATATTCAAACGCTCGATTCCTCTCACCGAGCGTATACCGTTCCACGCCCTAATTCGCCCATCGCGTCGATAACTCGGACAGTTTACCGGTTATCCAGTAAAAAAAAAAAGAAAAACAAAAAAACAGGAGCGAACGAATCGAAGGAAGAAATTCCGATGCGAGGAGAAGGAAAAGCTTAGACTCGTTGGCGCTGCTCGGTGGTGGCTGACGACGAACACGCGCGCGCATGGTCTGCGCGAGAACGAGAGAAGTGGCCGATAGGAGGACGCGAGTGATGCATGGGGTTGTCGCACGTTGAGTCATGTGTCATTGAGCTGCTCGCTCCGAATCGACAGAGCGTATGCCCTGTAGAGAAGCGTGACTAGGACGAAAGACGAAGGAGAGAGAATGAGGGAGGAAAAAGGTTCGGGGGGTAGGAACGAGATAAGAAAAGGGAAAAGAGAGAAGGAGAGAAAGAGTGGGAGTGAATTCGAAGGGTGAGAGGGGGGAGAGGGGGCAATGGCCCGTGAACCACCGCTACGGCGTAATGACGCGGCTCTCCTTTCAAAGATTGCATCGCAGGAAAAGCTCCGTACGGGGTTGCTACCGCCAACCCACCCTTCCACACCCCTCCAACTTCCCTAGACCCAGGAACCGTCGCCCTAGTCGACCAAGCTTTCTCTCTTTCTCTCTCTCTCTCCTTCTTTCTCACTCACTCTTCCTCTTTCTCTCTCGCTGGGGGTAACCCGGCGCTCGGTTTTCCTCCCGCAGGAATCGATACGATGGCTCCAGGAATCCGGGGGGTTTTACGTTAAAATACTGCAGAAAATAATGGCCCGATATACCTTCCTGCACCGAGGCAGGGATAGCAACCGCCACCTCCACCGGTTCCCACCAACCCCCATCGGTCCTCTACGCTTTTCCACGTTCCTTCATTCGTCCGCAATGTTCCGTTCCGTTCCACCAGGACTTCCTCCATCCCCTACCACGCTTTTTCTCCCGGTACCATCGTTTTCCGCTTCTCTCTTCTCATCTTCCTCATCCTCTCGCTCCTCGTTCAACCACCAACCACCCCCACCGGCCACCCCAACCGGGGGTTTTGCTTCTACTACCGAATTACCATGCACCGTGAGTGCATCCCTCTAATTGCAACCCCCACCACCACTCTCAACCTGACTGCCAGGAAATTGGTAGGAAGGTAATTCATCCTGGCCGGGCGTAGAGATAGTAGACGGGAGAAGCCGAGGATCCTCGAAACAGGATTCCGCAGTGTTAAGGTGTGTGTCTCAGCGCGTGCGCGCTCGATTATGTGTGTGCGTTTGTGTGTACGAGGGTGAGGGTGAAAGAGAAAGAGAGGATAGAAGGAGACAGGATGATGTCGCTCGCGTTAGTCGGTGTATTCGAAGACGTTCTCGAAGACTCCTCGTCCTTCTGCTCCTGGTATTCGCCCGAAGGCATTTTCCACGACGAGCACGATGGGTGTCCACGTTGGATGAGAAAGAAGGGTGAGAGAGATGAGAAGGATGAGAGGAAGAAGAAGAGTGGAATTCCAGGGAGTCGCCGGCACTCCTTTTTTATTGCGAGCAGCAGGAAATTGCAAGAAAAATATTCGTGGGATCCAATAAGAATGAGAGATGGTGCTGAGATTGGTCGCTCGCTCATGGGATCCTGCTCGTACGAAATTAAGCGTAGAAAAAGAAATCCCGCGCTCACCTCGATGATTTCGCCGCGATACCCTCGGGGAGAATTCGCGACGCGGGGGATCCTCGGCGAAGAAGAGAACGAAGAAGAAGGAGAACGAGGTGAAGCAGAAACAAGTATTAAACGTGAGCGTATGCCGCTATGGTTAGGATTGTAGAAAATGTTGATCGAACAAGCTTTTATAATACACGAACAAAGCTGTGAACAAATTTTGGTCCTACGAGTAATAGCAAATGCTATACTAGGAAACATCAATTGGTATTGTTAGATTGCAAGATTTTTACACACATGCGTAAGTTTAGTTTCCTATTAATCTGTACGTTTCATTACTGTAAGATGCATGCATGATATTCTCTTCGCAAATTTTCCAGTCCTGCCTCGTTCTTCAATCATTGTCAACGCCGTCGACACATTGCCCTTGCAAACGATATCCGACAAGTAAATTAATAATCGATGCCAACTTAAATAAATTTCTCCCCGAAGTGGTTGACTGATATTGTGATAATAATTATGGCCACGCAGATAAGAACTGAAAGGTACCCGCATGAATGTGGTATCGTAAGGTATCAATTATAAAGTAACACTTCGATAAAATTACGTGTCAAGGATAATTCTTTAAAAGCGTGACTGCGTGAGAGTGACTTCTTTAAAAATGAAACCGCATGAAACCATCGCGCAAAGAGAGCACCTCCGCTTTTGGCACGCTTCCAAATTTCAGTCTTACAAACACTTGTTCCCCGTAGAACATTTTAGTTGTTCCTTCCGAGGAATCACAATCACTTTGGAAAATAATCAGCTCACGTGCCATCGAGATCACTTGGAAAAAATATAAAAATTGCCGAACGTGAAGAAGTCAACGATTGCTGAAGAAGGAGAGACTTCGCGAGAAAGCAACCCCCAACTCAGATAAAAAAACAACTAGAAAAGCAGGGAAGGTTCAAAGAGAAAGGGAGCCACTAGCTGAGTATTCGCGGGGTCGACGAAACGAAGGTAACACACCACCGGGAGAGAAAACTTTTTAAACCGGTTCTGATTTGATTCCCTCCTCTAGCAGAGTCGGCCGGGGTACCGTTTCCTCGCGGAGGCGGGCAAACCGGGTGTATTTAAAGTTATAAGAACCAATTTAAGAATCCAGAACCCTCCGCCTCCACTTCCGTCGGCCGAGGAAAATTTTTTCTTTTTTCTCTCGTCTTCGTTTCTTCTCTCTCTTTCTCTCTCCCTATCTATCTCTCCCTCTCTCTCAATCTCTCAGGCTAACAGCCTCTCCCTTGAAAGCAGCCCGAGAAGCGGCATCCCTCAGGAAGTTAAATCCGGCGAATCTTAGTTAAAAAAGAAGCAATTATAGAGCCGGCTGACTGCGAGCAAGGAGATGCGACAGTGCCGATAAGGATAACTGATCGCTCTTCTTTCCTCGCACCCGCCACCGCCTTCCACCCCACCCTCACCACCCCCTGGCCTGTAAGAGAGGGATACTTTCACGGATATCTCCTTCTCTTTTTCTTTTTTTTACTTTTTTTCTTTGTTCTCTGCATCCCCTTCCCGTTTGCGATATCCTCTTTTCGACTCTCACTCTTCTCTCGAGGAAAGGGAGAATCGAGAAAAAGGAGAGAATCCTTGTTGGTAGCAAGTGCTCCCTTTTCGAAGCTCGGGCCAATCCGCACCAGTGATCCTTCGGTGACAAATTTCGATAGGTCGGACTTGGGGTGAGGGGGTAATATCGAGAGAAATACGCGCCAGCTGCGAAAGAGAAGGGAATAAAGAAAGGAGAATTAATTTTGCTGGAGGTACTTGTTTTTCGTTTACACGTTCGCTAAAAATTGTTGTTTGATTTTTTTGGGCGATGCCATCAGTTGTTTTTCTGTGGTATTAAGTTTTCGTGAAAGTTGCAACATGTTTGCGATTTTCAAAAGTTTAAGTCCTTCCGAACGAGCGCCGCATATATACGTTCTTCGTAAACCATCAATGTGGCAGACGATCGCATATATGGCATGCTATGTACGATCGTAGCGCGTAAGCAGAAATGTGTACTGGAAATTTGAAACGGGTATTGCGATAGAGGCTCGGTCGTACGGATCCCTTACCATCGATCCGTCCTATTCGCAAAGGGTTAAGCAAATTTGAAGACAACAAATTAAATGGCTTTACTTATTGTTAGTTTTTCTGGTCTATTACGTTTTCCAGTTTTTTCGTTTCAATGAAGCAATGGCGAATGTGTAAATTTTCAAGAGAAAAAAAGTCAATTCCGTCATGATTTAATTCAATTTTGCACTAACAATTCTTATTACGTGAATAATAAATTGACGTTTTCATGGAATCTGTCGTATATAGACTTCCGTTATTTTACGGAAACTACATTATGCATATCTTTATTCTTTGAATTGTTGCTTAAAGTAATCGCAGACGGGTTAGGACACACAACTGAAAGGCGCTGAAATAAATAAATGATGTCGAGGTAAATAAAATCGTCCCTGACGAGATTAAGCCACATTCCTGTACCAAAAGTGTTTCAGCACCGAAAGATTTGAGGGAAGAGAACTTGTATTCTTTCGTCGCGATCATCTGTGCGCGCATATCCTTCCATTCTCTTCTCTCCTCCGGTTCTCTCTCATTCTCCTTCTCAGCGCCTCGGGACACACAATAATAGGCACTTCTATTCTCAGCGAGACTGTCGTTAGCCTTTTCAGGTACAAGCGGCGATGGCAGTGGCGGCGTCGGCTTCTGGTTTAGCCCCGAGGACGTTTATTTGCGCTATCTATCAAGCCCGACGTAATAACGCTGTCGCGAAAAGACATTTCTCAAGGGTCGTTACGATTGCGAATCGAAAGTGAGCGTCGTTGAAATTAACTTGAGAAGCCGCCTTCGAGCCCATAGAGGAGGAGAAGCAAAAGGAACATGAAAGAAAGGACGAACAGAAGAAGTGTTTGCAATTTTACGTATTGATTATCCGCAGTTATTTCGGATAATTTAGTAAAACGAAGCGAATGTAATTGTTGTTCGAAAAATGCTGTTACGTAACTGCATGTTTATATTGATGGTCCAGCCAGAAGGAACTGTACAATAGAAACAATTATTTTCAGGGCATCAGAAATGATTGTTCGTATAATACAGGAAACTGAATTTAAAACATTTAAATCAACTACATTGAAATCAATGTATATCCAAATGCTTAATTAATAATAACGCAGAATATTGTATTCAAGATTTCTAAGGATGTACAGAATACTCATGAATGGAATTATTCGCTAATCTTTGCATCTTACTTAACTATGTCAAATGGAAATACCTTACCATTCTCATTGCCAATGTAAAAGTGCGTTAATTATATTTGCAAAACTTAATCTTAGAAGCAAAACAATAATGTTTTTCAACTTTCTCAGCGTTCATCTGCAATCGATTCACAGAATATCATCAATAAACATTCTTTCTTACAAACCGTACTCTAGCCATGATCGAAATTGTTGAAAATTCGATCGCCATACTGAAATGAAATCGTACTCAACGACTCAGCTGTGAGAACTTTGTGAACTACTCAAGAAAGAAAACTACTCATAAAGATTAAAGCAAACCTAATCGACCTAGAGATCCTTCATTAAAGTCCCCTGCAAAATCCCATTGAAGGGCACACGAGTAGGGTAGTTTTGGAGTTTTCAAGGGGATGCATGGTGGCGTGTCGGTGGCGCGCACTCGGCGTAGATAAAATTCACTCACTTTTCCGCTGCGCTATTTGTCAACGGATCTATCGCGTCGCATTCTGTGCGAGTGACATCATCCCGGCAGTGCCTGGCTGCTCGTCCTCCCTCCGATAGCAGTGTGCCATGGGGTGGCGAAGCGAACCAAAAGGGAGAAGAGAAGGGAAAGCACGAAGGGATGGGCCCCGAAATTCGTCGGTATTTCAGGCCTAATTTTCACAAGCCCATTCGCCGATGATCGATCACGCTCGGTTCTATCGCTCACACGGTTTATACGCCCCTGCGCTCACACCAATCTGATTCGCCAGTGCGAATACATTTGCGCTCGCGCGAGCACGCGAGAGTTTCTTCTCGGTTCACGAAGGGTTAGTGGAACGAGTGGAAGTTCGATTGTGCTTTGCCTTTCTTTAATTCTGAGCTTTGTATTTCCGTGTTCGCATTCTTAAGTGAGCCTATAATACGAGAGCCAGTTGAAATTTGGCAAGTTGTACTTTCTTGTTAGTTCGCAAATTTTCTTGAGAAATGCGCGTCGTCTGAATTTGATTAATCATAGGGGAGAATTAATGCTTGATCGCACTCTGTCGCCCTACCCTTCCTAAACATAATTTTCAAATTTTTATACGAAGTGGTATCATACTGAGAACGTAGGTTAAAATTCCATGTAGTTAGTAAGACACACGATTATGTTGGTAGAGCACATAGGACTTTCTTGGAAGAAATAATATTCCACCGACACGGAGAAAGGAAATTCCAAAAAATTGGTCTTCCGTAATTTTAAAAAGTGCAAAAGTGTTTTACATTACTAATACCTCAAGAATAGAAAAAAAAACCGGCTAACTGAAACGTTTGAAAATCGAAGAACTCCACGCAAGACCACACGAAAAAGGAGCGCTATCGTAGATGATGTCGCCCATCACCACGTTGGAGAAAAAAAAAACCTTTTCTCCTTACAATCCCTACGAAAAAGTTCCGCATCATGGGACCTTATCGACATCGACGAGCCAGCCGATCTTTCCCGTGTTTACCCGCACGGAGATGAACTGCCCGCAATACATCAGCAGCGTAACGCATGTTCCTCTTTCTCCCCGCACACGAAGAGCGCACGCGTGTTTGTTCACGAGAGAGAGAGAGCAGAAGCGTATCGTGAAAGTGCACGTTTGCGAGGGATCACGTGGCACGCATGCACGCACGCACACGTGCGAGAAATCGATCATCGAAGGTGACGGGGCGCGCGTGTCTATTCGAATGAAATTCTGGAGAGTGTCGGCCGTCGAGGGAGGTGGTGGAGGAGGTTAATGAGATCCATGAAGGGAGAATCGGGGAGGTGAGAAAACTATTATCGGAGCGGACGATAATCGTTGGGAGGGCCACCTTAATCCTACTGTAATTGATCCTTGAATTCCCGGATTTCGTCTCCCGTTGGGAAATTGCTCTCAGGACAGTGGAATGAAATCGTGAGTAACGATGCCAGAGATTTCATCCGGGGCCCGATTTAATTTCTTTCGGTGGGTATCTTGATTTTGAATACGTTGGTCCCTTAATTGCAAGCATTGATGCTCGTATATATAGAATAGATAAGGCATTTATAATCGAGGGTTTTGTAAAATACTTCTCTATTGCCTATAGCCAAGGGTAAGAAGCATTAAAAGTAGATTTTACGTGACATTAAATTTTGCAAAATAAATTATATTATCTTTATTATCCGACATTTTCCATTGCGTTTTGTTTCTTATTATGTCACATTCTTATTAATACTTCTTGACTGTGGTCTTATTCGGTTACAGCCAACCTGAATTGTATTTTCCATTGTATTGTTACTTCATTAACACATTTCTTTCCAAATATACGTGCACGCGTCTAAAAGAACAGTTTTAGGTGCCAGTGTTAATAGGAAAATCATCAGGAAATAGTCTCCACGTAATAAATTTCCTCGACCTTTAGGATAAAATGGCCTACTGCCAACGTGACAACATTTTACTCTCACCCCATAAATTTTCATTTTTCCTACTATCATAATAAAATTCCCATGAACCATCATTTTGATCAATTATCATTCTCCGCGCCTTTGCACCATTGAACAATACCTCCAAACTTTCCTCTTTTTTGCTCATCCTCTTACTTAAGCGCCAATTATTATCTCTGCGGAATTCTCGCGGTGTCCCACGGGCTCGGTGCAGCTCCTACAGCCCGTCAAAAGCACAACTTCCTCGCGCTTGAATTTCCGCCGTCATGCGAAACAAGTTGGCGTCACTTCAACCGTACCCGAGCGGGACTACGACGCGAAACTGGTGGGCGCCCTTAGCTCGAGTTACTCGCGCGACAAAGCACCGTGGAGGTGAGATGGAGGATGAGTAGAAAGAGGAAGAGGAGGAGGTGAGGTTGTGAGGTACGCAAGAGCCGGAGATGAGGGCGCAGCATCCGGAGAAGAGTAAAGGAGAAGAGAGAGAGAGAGAGAGAATGAAAGAGAGAGAGAGAGGCAGCACTTTAATCCGCGTATTTTCGGAGTTCCGCATTCCACTCCGCTTTTCCGAGCAGTTCGTCATCTCGTTGGATACGTAGTCAGGCGTAGGACCAGCCTGGACGTTACTGGAGGAGGAGGAGCAGGTGGAGGATGAGGAGGAGGAGGAGGGAGCGACGCGGCGTGTTTGCAGATCCTCTATCGGCCGCTTCAGCCCCCGATCTCTACCGTTCTCTCGTCCGGGCAATTCCAACCCCACCTCCACCACCTCCTCTGACTCGCTCCTCCACTCACCCTCGCTTCGGCCCTTCTCGCTGCTTCAACCCCCCACCCCCGTCACACTCTCGGTTCTCCGGGACTCCTCCACCTCCTTCTCTTCCTCCACTTCCACCTCCTCCACCTCCTCCATCCGCCCCTGGAGCCCCGGGATGGGCTTGGGGCAGGCGGCGCGAGGCAGATAAGAGAATTGCACTGTCAAGCCGGAATGATATATTTGACCAACATTTCCATATAACCCCGGCAGAGGCGCTCTCTCGCATCACTCTCTCCTTCTCGCGCTCTCTCTCTCTTATTCTCTCTTTCTCCTTTATTCTCCTCCTCTCCTCCCTCTCTCTCTCTCTCTCTCTCTCTCTCTCTCGCGCGCGCGCGAGCGCGTTCTCCTGTTCCTTCACATCCTTCGTCCCATCCCACTCACCACCCTCTGGGATCCTTCCCGCACAATTTCCCTCCTCTCGTTTTCCTTTTCTCTCTTTCTCCCCCCACCCTCTCTCTCTCTCTCTTTCTCCAATAATTTTCCTTCCTCCTTCTTCATTCACCCTGGAAGTTTTCCCAGGAAAATCTCCCGCCCCACTTCCAGAATTCGTTTCGACCTTTCGCAACCGAAACCACCCCTTCCATTTCTGGTTCCTCTTGTTTCTTCGTTCTCTCGGCGCTCTTCTCTCTTTTCCTTTTTCCACTTCCTCGCTTTTTCTTTCGCCCTCCTCGCTTCGCTCCGAAAGCCACGCTCCTGGGCGACACGGCGGAATTACGTTTGGGGTCAGCGCGCTTATTGACAGTTTTATACGTCCCACGTTCTTATTGCAAAGCCCGGCCACCTCCTTTCGTGAACGGATCGAAGAAAAAGATGAAGAAAAAGGTGGAGGATGAGGTGAGGGAGGAGGAAGAATCATTTCTGGATATAAGGTTGAAGAGGGGATTTCATATTGCGGGGTCAAGAATTGTACGCGTATATTCCAAGGAGATTTTATATTTATCCGGAATGTGTCTTAGATCTTGAGATTTGTTCGAAACATTTTAAGAATGAAATGTTAGTTTTTGATTATTGGAAAATTGTAGCGACAACAATGAATGCAATCATGGACGTAGATATCTTTTTATCGTTTGAATATTGTTTCTAAGTAGATTTTAAAAGTTTTCTGTAGATCACACGTGCGCAAGGGTGGAACAATGCAGAAAAAGTGAAAAAAGGGAAGCACGGATTATGTTGTCTGGGCCTTTAAACCTGGGGCGTACCTTCTGCTCGGCCGAGTCCCGGAACAATTTAGATAATTAAACGGATAATCAGATGAAGCGTTATCTTGGCGCTAATGCAAAATTACCGTTCCGTTGCTTCTCTTTTCTTTCGCGGGAAGAAAATAAGGCGAAGAAAAACAAAAGATAAGCGATTGACGTGTTGCCACAGTTTTTCCCTTCTATTTACGGATTTTCGATGTTATACATTAGTTTTTCTTTCAGAATAGATTCTCCCGTATGTATCACATTGTCGAACTGTCGAAAAAGTATTGTGAGAGTACAAATATATGAGAGAACAGAATATAAGAAATAAAAAGAACTTCTCCACGCTCGTTTTAAATATCATCGATTTCAAGAACACCGAATAAAACTGTAGAATAATCTGTCGAAATGTGAGCTGTAGGAATATATACAACTTCGGAGATAGAAAATAATTAGAAAAGCACAATAACTCCAGCCAACTGCGCAATAACTCAATACCACTGGTCACAGGAGTCGGACATCACATTTCGATGAACCCAATAAAACAAAACTAAAAAAGGGATGGAAAAAATAGGCACATGAAAGAATTCCCCCCGATTTCAAGAATACTCAACGACCAATCGGTACAAGATCACGCCTCACACCACCTTTTAACCTCCTCCCATCGAATTCCAGTCTCAATCGCACGTCACAATCGATCACCTCCACGGCGTCAAAAGGTTAATCACCAGGTGACCTCGAACAACCTCCCCCCTACCACCCGGAAGAAATCGAGGGATCTCCTCTTCAGAGACTTCCACACGCTCGTAGTAGACACATCTGAGTGTGTCTCATCGACGCACTTTTTTTTTACTTCCACCCTCCACCCTACTCTCTTCGACGTGCCCTCCTCCCCCTTCCCCTCTAACGCATCCCCTCCTGCCAACGGCAGCGATTTGTCAAAAGCTGCATGGCGCCTGTCATTCGCCCCTTTACCGTTGCTTCGTCGTTAACGAAACGTAAAAAGAGAGAAAGCGAGAGAAGAAGTGGGAGAAGCGCCTCAGGGGCGGAGGGAGGAAAGGGGTGAGAAGGATACGGAATACGAAAAAAAAAAAAACAACAAAAAAAAATGAGGAAAAAACTGTGGAAAGGGAGAGATACGAGAGGATGAAGAGGCGAGATGGTGATGGAAGAAGACGTGGAGAAGAAGAAGAAGAAGAGTGGGGGTGGGCCGCGGGTGAAGGGGGGATGAACAGACGAAAAAGAAAGACAATGAGAAGTCGTGATACGGGGATTGTACGAACGCGATGGTATCTCTTCCTTGCGGGCCGCTGCCTGCCTCCTGCTCGCGGCAGGGGTGGACGAGCGTCCCCCACCCCCACTGCCCCCACCGACACCGCCGCCCCCCCGGTGCGGGCACTGCGTGTGTTAATTTGAATCGGGAGAGAGATTACGCGGTGGCTCCCCGTCGCGAGCGGCCATTTTGTATCAAAATGTCGATAAAGGAAGTGGCCCTGGTCGTTGGTCTCGCCTATCTCTTTCTCTCGCGTTTATTCACGCGCACACGTGGCCTTTCTCTTATACGTACTTCGAGAAGAAAAGGGGGAAGTAAATGAGATGGAAAATGAAAAGCGAGCTCCAGTGATTTTAAGGAGGTATTGATAAATTGTTTCGTCGGTGATTTCTTTGCGACAAGCATCTTTTAATTTTTCACAGCGTAGCGTGTCTGAACTGATTGTTGAAATTATGGAGCACATCGTAATTTGTATAGTATTATATGTAGTACATGTTCGTCCCATTTTCACGGTTGGACAATTGTAATGTATTGTTTGGAACGATAGCCATTTTAACAATCATTAAATATGAAACGTTTCTTGTATTTTCCTGAGCTCCTGCGCATGTTTTCCGAGATCAACTACGTTCGAGAACATAAAACTTCTCAATAGGTGAATGTAATAATACTGTAGAAACAGAAGAAACTTGTGTTACAGTCACACGTATTTACACCAATGTCTACTAAAAATTCTTGTTGTACGTGAACTGAATTGGCAGAATGCCGGAAAAGGGAACAGCAAAGAGAAAGAAAATTTGAGCAAGAGAAGAAAAATCAAGTGAGAACAACAAACGAAAATACATTTTTCTCGTAGAGCGAAAAAACGATATCCGAAAAACACCAATGGGTGGGTAGAGGGTGTATCTGCCAACGAGGGGGTGGCGTAGGACGATAAATCCAATCAGAATGCGCGTGCCCCGCGACAATATCGAAGCGATGTACGGTCATACGCAAACACAGCGACGTGGTAGCTGGCTGAGTGCGACGCAATAATTTTGCCGGCATAAATGTAAATCGGTAATTAATTTCGATGATTAATTTCGCGCCTGCAGCTCTGTGTGTGAACCACTGTCTCTCTTCCTCTCGTCCCTATTTCTCTTTCTATCTCGCCTATTCGCACAATTTGTGTGCACCAGACAATATTTTCCGTGCTTCGCGGGTAAATCATAGGCGAAGGATGCTGGGTGGTGGTTTTCACCACCAGAGGATGGATCATGCCAAGACGGAGAACAGAAATGGAAACCAACGGATAAAAGCGAGTCCTCGAACTGCGGAAATTCCACTGCGAGGTTATTGGAGTTTCCATCCCTCCTTTATGTTCTGCTCCACCCCCTTCTTTTCCTTCTCGTGCACCTCCTGGCTCCTTCGCGGAACGTAGACGCCGGTGGAACGCGCGAAGGAATTTCCACGGGTTGCGACGACGTTAGCTACCGTTTTAAAGAGGGAATGAGAACGGGAAACATAGGAAGTAAGAGAGAGATGGAGAAAGAGAGAGAAGAGAAAGAGAGAGAAGAGAAAGAGAGAGAAGAGAAAGAGAGAGGAAAGCAGTGAACCGAATCGAACGGTGATTTATTCGCAGACCGCTCTAAGCGACGCGGCGCGAAATAAAGTGGAGGCCTTAGCGCGGGAGAGGCGAGAAAATTTCAGCTCCTCGATTTCTTCGTCGCGTTCCTTCGCTCGGAAGAGGAAAGCGAGCTCGGCTTCAAATCAGAAGAAGGGACGGCACGAGAGGAAACGGTTGATTAACATTCTCAGAATGTTATGGTTGAATAATTCAAGGAAGAAAGATCGAGAGGAGGGAAAATGTTGGAGAGAGTTTTGCGGGAGACGCTAGTCCAGTTTCTTGCGCGATAAAATTTTAAGATGAATTTTAGGGCTTCAAGACACATCGAGACAAGCTTCCTTAATGTTGCTGGTAGATTTATGAGTGAAATCAGGTGATTTCTAAAACGTAATACCTAAAATGAAAGCAATCTTATAGTCTGCGATTCGATATAATCAATGTGTCGATTATCATCGAAGTTTCAGTATGCGAACGAGTGACAAATTTTTTTTATAAAAAAAACTGAATATTTTTAATACCGAAAATAGCTGAAGGAAGGAAAAATATAAAACCGACAAAGAGTAGAGACCGTAAGATTAGATACAATCGACAGATCCTTTATCATTGAGCTTCCAGCATGACACAGCTTATACGAACGGAGAAGAGGGTTATGAGCGACAAACTTTTTTGCAGAAAATTTCAAGAGAACGAAAACGAAGAAAAAACAGATGACAGTAACAAGAAGTGGAAGCAGAATAAAGAAGACTCCAGTAGTAGGGAGAGACGGCGCGTACTAAAGCGCGCGTTATATCATCGCTGACATCGTGTAATTCTACTCGCCCGTGCGCGATACGTCGTTCTCTCTCTCTCGTTCTCTCCCTCTCTCTTTCGTCAAGGCGGCTCTCCGCACCCCATAAATATCCCTGAATCATCGTCGGTGCCCCCTTCGCCCGACTATTCACTTCTTCCCTTCACCTCATTCGTCTCATCCCTACATCGGTACAACATGACTCGAACCTTCTCTAAGTAGGCGCAAGAATCGTCTCTAACCTCGTGCGATCTTATGGGATATTTATGGGGGCAGTGCCCCACGAGTGTACCAGAGAAAACTTCGTCTACTTTCGCGGAAAATGCCGATTATTGGTTGGTCCAATAATGACCCAATGGAATCAATGATCAAATAGATGCCCTAGTTTATCGATGTTGTTCTTGTTCCGTGATTAGTGTTTTTTAGTGTATGCGTATCCGGTGGATTCAGCACTGATTTATTCAGCTAAGTACTCCCATTATCCAACAAATTAATAACAGACAATTAATTATCCTCGCTATTGTTCAACTGGAAACAGTGTACCCTGTATCTACTGAATTATACTTACAAAATGTGTCATAAATATGTCTTCGTTTATTACGAAAGGTGTTTAAATAAAAAATGTTGAAAATTGGATTCTTCCAATTACGCCATGCTACTTTTAACTGTACGTTAAAAATCTAAATTCATCTTTGAGGATAACACCGTTGACTTATACCTTTTTGTAATTACCAACCTTATAATTACACAACATTCCTGATAATCAGGATTGATATTGCCACGAAGCTTTTAAAATTTCAATTATTAAATTTTTCTGTTCTACTTCTCGCATTTAGTAATGAAGGTAAACGAAAATATCCACGATCGATATCTATCAGCCAATAAAATCTCTCAACGAATAGACTGACGTGTCAATTGTCCTTCAAAGAATACCTCGCCACCTACTCGACCTTCCACCCCCGTAGCTCGACCTATTCGCCCCTTTCTCTCACCGCCAGGCTACGCTTCCGTCACAGCCTCCCTCTCCATGAATTTCCATTCACGCGCTCGATTTTGGCTCGCGGCATCCTTTCTCTTCACGAATCAGCACGCGCTCCATTTTGGCCCGCCGACGAAATCCGCGCGCGGTTCGAATGTAACGGCGCGTGCGAGAGGACGCGCGCGATTTCCCGATTTCGCATTTCCTGACGATACGTCGCGCGACAAGCGGAATACGTGGATAGGATGCAACCGGGGGCGGAAAGAGAAGGATGGGGATCGAGAGTGTCGAGGTCAGTGGGGGTGGAACGCGACAGGAACGAACGCTCGCGCGCACACACGCAATACCACGGGCAATCAAATGCTCGGCGGACCGTTTCGCGCTATTTGTCTCCGCGGAAGACGAGACCGACGCGGGGGTTTCGTGACTGCGAGAGAGAGAGAGAGAGAGAGAGAGAGAGAGAAGGGAGGAAAGAGAAGAAGAAAGAGAGAACCTTGCGATGGTGTCGCTATTGCTATTGTTCTTACTGTTACTGTATGCGTGGAAAAGAAGGCGAAGAAAGAGAGATCACTGATTCTCCGCAATTCGCGTCACTAATCATTCAGTTCCTCGAAATACACGGTGAAATGAAAGTATAAATAAACATAACGGTGAAGAAAGTATTACTTAACTATTTTTGTCATATAGTTATTATTGTCTGTGTATTAATGATGATGATGAAAGGTTAGGTCAGCTTTCTTATACTCTGAGTTTAGATCTCATTGCAACGCACGTAAAGAACATACTAACATAAAAATACTACACATAAATGAATTAGAAATTCGGACAAAACAACAGTACTATGGAAAATTTTGAACAAGCACAGTCAGCAAAACAAGAAGCCAAAGCAAATTAAATACAATGTACTGTATCTTGTTATTACAATTGCCATTGTATATGCAGAAGATAGTATTATACATTCAAACCTGTTTTTGTGCGGGAGATAGGGACCGTATAAAAGAAATCGCATACAAAGAAAACCGTGTAACCCTCCAAAACTTTTTTGTTTGCAACACATTTAAAAAAGAACTTCTATGTGGTAAATAGAAAAATTGCACATAAAAAAACACAAAAACAAGTTTGACTGTATAAACGGAATACCAGAGAAAGTAAGGGGAAAAGAACAAAAGAAAAAACAAAATATAAATATGATATGCTCTAGGACTCACGGTCCTTCTTATGTCATCTAAAAAGATAACGCGCAAAGACGAAAGAAAAATAACAAGTACACGATCGACAAAATACAAGGATTAGAATGTACAGGATTGGGTACAAGAGAAAGAAGAGAGTCCCGAGAGTCAATTGTTTGATGCACGGTCGATTAAATGATCATTGTGCGAATCCGCGAGATCGGGAATCCGACGCGGTGCCAATCCGCGCGGAATATTGCATTTCCACCCACGAAAATCGGAGACCGGCCGCGAGTTTGGCCCGCGGCACGGCGGTGCGGAAATTTCGGGAGTCCCCGTGGTCTGGCGTCCACTGTGTTTCGTCGTCGAATTCGCCGATTCTGCGAGGGACAATAAATTCAGCCGTTGATTCATTCGCGGTAAACGCGGCAGGATGATTCTCGATGGGAAGCACATTAGTTCGAAACAGTGAAATTCACGTTCCAAATTTTCTCGTACGATGGATCAATTTTGCCGTCGAATGATTTCACCGTTGCCGAGAGTGTCGAAATGTTTCGAGCGTATAACAAGAGAAATAAGAATATTATTCGCATCATAATTCTAATAGTACCTTGAAAAAGTGATACAAGTCCAGAATCGAGACAAATGTAGGGAGTAAACTTGATTAATGAGGGATAAAATTATCGTGCCAATTTTTGCAGAACGTGGAACATACGTAATCCGTGTCGACATAAACAATCTGTGTTGGCAAGTGGTTCGAAATTCAAAATCGTGAAAGCCGGGCATTACCGATTAGCAACGAACTCCCTCTAATATCACGAGCCACGAGATGACAAACGAGAACCGTGACGGTTCACAGTTCCCTCGCCGAGGGTGGTTTAATGATTTCGGAAAGGGGTGGGCTCCGGCCTGTTCCTTCCACGGAAGAAGCAGCCTCGGCGCCTCTCGAGCTGGGGTCGGGCTTGCATTTCGAATTCGTACACTTCCTGAAGCAAGGCCGTGGCATAATCGTACGCGGGCTCTCCCCAGCGTGACGAGCGCGCTCGTAGACGGAACGTCACTTCCGACGGAAAAGCAAATCCCCTTCCTTTCTCTCGACGTCTCCTCTCTGCCCCTTCGTACCCCCTAGCAGGCTACCCCAGCATCGTGCCTTGTATTGTTTGGCCTGTGAGCGTGTTTATTTTCACCCCCAACTCATCCTCAACCCACCCCCCACATGGAAACACGTGTAAGGACGCGACCTAAGCCTTCGACCACACCAAACCCCAACCTTCCTCGCGCGCTCTCGCTGCCTCTTCTGCTCATCCTCTTCTTTTCTCACCGCAACACGATTCGGCCAATGACGAGAAACTTTGGTCCCTAACGTTGGCGAGTCGACAGTTGGCGTGGATTTTTGGGAAGGTAGTAGAAAGAAAGAAGAAATGTGGAAGTGGTGGTCAGGTTGGGAATACGATGCTTCCGGTTATCTAACTGCGTTCTGTTCAAACCACTTCAAACCTACACTCTGTCGATTCAAAGTCGAGGATTAGGCCATCGGAGGAGCTCGTTCGACGAAATGTTTCTCGAACTGACCACAAGATATTGGTTCCTTTTTCAGTTTCTTATACTCTTCTGTCAGGTTATCCTTCGTATCGACATGTTGTGAGACAGCGATAGAAAGGAGATGAGAATATTTCTTGAGAACTTAAGGATTTTCAGTTGATACCACGGGGTTGAAAGAAGTATAACACGTGTCAGAAGCAAATCTAACGGTCCTAAGTCGTTTTGATGAATGTACATTCACCGAAACGCTGTAGCTGTCGAAAGAATCTTACCATGGTTGACACGATTCGCACATTGTTCAAACGCTTATCCTTGTTGAATGTTGATTGAGGTACTCACCTGGAACACAAAATGGTAACAAATTTGTTAGTAATGATCAGTCACCCACTCATTCTACGTACGTTGTCTTTATATAAATTATTCAGCTTGAAAAATTAAACCAGTAAAACTCAAACTACGAACCGGTATGTGAACAAACATTCAAATTTAGGGCTATCAAACTGATTGACATACACACGAATAATTAGTGCGTGAATCTGCAGTAATATTCTCCGCAAGCCACAACAGGCAATTCTTCGATTCACTCTATGCAATTGAGCTAAGAAAAAAAATGCTTTCATCCCAGCCTATCCTTTGAAAATAAATTGATAAGACGACAAGAGGGACATCGCGTGCAGTGATAACAAGAAGACAGCGGGAACTGCGAGAAGATAAGAAAAATATGCGAGGAGGATTGACCCGTTGTCGTGGGCCTATCCGCGTCGCGATCAGACCTGCAGGTCCAACGCCTCCACCAATCCTCTCCCCGACGTCGTTCCCACAAGTCGTGCATGTTTCACACGCGTACGAAAACACGCATGATCAAAGGTCAAGGGCACCCAAGAAGACACACGTGTTCTTGTCCAGGCAATTGATTATTTCCACGTACCTGATTATGATTGGTTTGTACCAGAGATCAGTGTCACCACCAAATCGTAGATTTAAGACTGTTAGCAATTTATCGTGAAAGCGTTTAAGATTTACCTAATTGAAACTTTAATTGAATTTTCGAAAAATGCCTTCACGTGGCTAATTAAAATTGACTGTTAAGAAGTTGATGGGCTTTGTGAGTATACTACGTTCTCAGTGCTCATATCCAACATCAGTGTGTTCAGTGAAAGTTCATAATAGACAGTGGGGCCAATATAATGTCAGTTGGTTAAATTCGCGGGGATGGTCTAAGTGAATCCCACCTTCTTTAGTAAACTTTTGTTTTCTCGCAGCCTATTCTCCTTTTTCTCTCTTCACCCTTCATCCTCGTTACCAACTTGCTTTAAGATTTCGCATCGTTCGCAGGTATCGGGTTCCTCGGCGCGGTAGGTATAGGCCTATCGCGATTTTCGACATTCCATCTGGGTGGAATGGTGAAATTGTCCATCTTCCACAATGTATTGCGTGAAGGTGGTGAATGAGGTGTAGAAATGAACATGAGAATTGTCCCATGAAAGAATCTGAACTTATGCAGTTAGCATTTAACAATGTGAGGTGAACTGGTATCGTTATGGAGTACGAAGCTAAATCTTTGTCGTGTAATTGATTTATTTATATCAGAATTTTTAAAAATGTAGAAGCATGAAGAATGTAGATCTCCAAGATCACAAATTATTTAAAGCTCGTAAATAACATAGAGAAACATACAAATCTCGACTTGTAAATTCATGTTCTCGGCTCGGCCTGTCAAATTTCTTCCCAAACATTATTAAAGCACGAGAACCTTTTGAAACTCTTCTCCAAGAGATTCTCTAAATATCGCGGTACTCTGAAAAGGTTCCCAAGTAGTTATTACAGAATTATTCCCTGTGTTCCGCAACGAATAGTAAAACCCTCTGCTATCACTTCGCTCTTAGTTTATAACATTAACTGCAAGTCGAAAAGATCGATCTTATCAACTACCGGATCGTGGCCTGTCGAATTTCGTTGCGATACAGGAGGCAAGTTCCTGGAGTTTCGAGAAGTCGCGCGAGAAAATATTAAAGCGGTCCGAAGCTCGTTATGAGCGGACATTAACGATAAAATTTTAAATATCCCTCCCTTTAAGAGGGACTTTTATCGTTACTTTTATCGGCTCGTACATAGAAATATTTCTTCGCGAGTTGGGTAGCGAGCGACGTTAACCGTCGTATAAAACCGTCGACGGACGCGAGCCACCATTCGCGAGATCTTTATCCTGGGGAGCAGCATTCTTTCCTGTTTCTCTCGTTTTCTTTTCCCCTTGCTTCTCCGCTTCTCTTCCTCGTTTCGGCACTCGCGACAGTCCTTAGACTTTTAGTTGATCAACCAGTCTTAGTCTCGTAGACCATTCCAGTTAACTAAACGATGGACCGACGTTTTCCTTTTCATTTTCCTTTTCCAAAAAGAAGGAAAGTTGAGTTATCGAGCTCGGTCCATTTATCGTCGATCGATAGTGCCATTTATTTGTCAAGACAGTGCATAGTAATTCTCACGAACATGATTAAATTTACTCGATGAAAATAATTAAAGATTTAGTTAAACAAAAAATAAGAGCGATCGAAGGAAGTTATACGTACTTTAAATGTTTATATGTAAATTCGAGAACTAAGATAGTATAGTACCTAGACTAGTTGGAAATTAACTAAGATATTTCCCACCGCTAATCATATATTAACAAATACTGTATTTATAATCGATCGAAGTGTGCATAGATTTTATCAGAACGTCCTGTAATGCGTTGATTGATCATCTGCTTCACTGCGCAGTTCCAACTTGGACTTACAAATGTTTCAGTCAGAAGGCTTGACGACATTTGAAAGACGCAAAGCAAGCAGAACAAGCCTCAATAGAATTTTAATTACCGATGCGAATTGTAATTAATTCGATTCTCGATTTAATCGGACGATGTCGGGCGATCCTCCTGTCGGGAAGTTTTCGGTTACTCCGGAACGGACGTTCGTTGCCCACCTCGACGTCGCCGAACGACATTGTACATTTATTATTGCAATTATCGCAAGCGACGATCTCAGTCGCAATGAAGAGCGAGGGAAAGGAATGAAAGAGGGAAAGAAAAATTGCAATTTATTGCACACTCGGACAGGGCCTTTTAAGCCCGACGGACATTAAGCACGATTGCGATAAGGTCAAGAGCGGTAGGGCGGAAGGTTAGAATAAAGAGAAACAAAGAAATCGTAAGAAGTATGATATGAGATGCAGTTCGAAGAATAACGAGGAAAGAAAAAAAAAAGCATTAATATTGTATCCGGGTAGTAGGATCCTTTTACAGTGCAGAACACATAAACAAAATGAAAGTTTCAGGTTATGCGCACTAGATGTGAATAATGAGTGAAGAAATAGGAAAATGCAAATTTCATTCATTTATCGGTAGCCCCGGACAACAATTGCCCGTTGTTTTACAAGGAATATTAATGACAATCCCAGTTAACAGTAATTATAACAAGTACATTAATTATGCGGGATATTCACAAACGAATAAATTACCCTCAGCCGAGACTCGTTAGTATTCGTGAGGACTCAATAATTTGTTCATTTACACCTCGTTACCCTGGTGAGCCATTTTTTTCCGACGTATCTTCAGAGTTCTGTAGAAAATTCTGTTCTCCCGCATGTGCGCAATTTATCTATCAGTGAAACAGCAATGCTCGTAAAATTAAGCCGACACCCTTAAGACCCACGATACAGGCAGGTGGTAGTAGAAGTTGGAAAAATGTGGCCTACCGCAAATACCATAGCCAGAAGGTTCCACTCCCTTCCAACAGCCCTCAACAAGTACAATCAATTATCGAAAAGCCACTCGTGCCGTTCAACCCACCATCATCATCACCAACCACCACCATCACCATAATTGGCCGGCACTTGAGATGCGATAAAGCAAACGATTAATGTCCACCTTACAAGCCAGTTGCGTATGCACCCAACGATGCATTTCATTTTGCTAGAACCCCTTCCTATCTGCGACTCAGTAAATTTAACTAACGAGTTAGGCCCACAGGAACCGTCTGCTTCCACGTCAGGATAAGATAAGATTTTATAAAGAAACGTTATAAAACATTGTTCACCCGTATGGTGCCTCGCCAGATACACAAACTAAGACACCACGATCTAGTTGAAGGTTTTCATGTTGTCCAAGTGGCAAGGATCGCTGGGTCAGGATGTGATCTCGCAGGATCCCGTAGGATCGGAACTAACCATTAGCATGGAGTAACATTGAAATCGTTTCGAAATGGGCAGCAGCTGCCGCCGGATCGGGAGAACGCTGGGTGAGGTCTTGGGTGTCTTGTAGGAAGGCTCCTTGAAGTTTACAAGGCGACAAGATGGTGCAAGGGTGGGCAATTATTTTCTCTCGGTCACTCGTAAGCACACCTGTCCGTGGGTCTGCATCTTATCTTCTCACTGAATGTTTTTGCACTGTGTGTTTGTTTTACGAGCTCTTGGATAAGAGAACAGCTTCATGAGACGGTGAATGTAAATGATGGCGAGCTCAGTATTTTGAAATGTTTATTACATAATAAATCAATGAGGATTCTAACGGTAATACTTTAAGGGATCTTTAAGATGTCCTAGTAAATGTTACAGTCAAAATATTGACTGAAATGCAATTTGATCAGTTTTGCCTATAATATAATAGAGTTTCTAGATTTACTAAACCTTCGCGTTTCTGATTATTGCATATCTTTATGCTTATAATATTTACATGCCATTGCGCTTATAATCTTTGTACGCCTTTATATGACTTAGTCCATAAAATCTGATTTAAGTGCCCCTCTGAAAGCCAGGTGGAATAGTCCATTAATATCATTCGCCAATTCCCGTATCAGGTTTACGTCACATGCGAATTTTTGCATCACAATGCTCCTGAACATCCACATGGTTCCACCACTGCCGTTGCACGGGCACGCCAAATAAGAACGAAGCGAACGTACCTGCGGGTGGATATTTCAGCCGAGTCACAAAGAAGAAAGTATTAAGAAAGATAGCCCTCGGAAGACGGCCGTTTGTCTACTGGGCCTAAGCACACTGGTACTCGGTGGCACGTGGCTTCAGTGAGCTCGCCAGCGGTAGTTGCAGCTGCAGGCATAGTGTCCAGGAGGACCATTAGGTGAGGGCGCAACTCGTGTTAATCCGTTGATAGAATCATAGAGGCACTTAACAGCGGCACCGTGCAATAAGAAAGTGCGTGGGTACTTAGTTAGGGCACCACCTTCATTTCACCTGCCCTGCGAGCGTGCATAATGCACATGCCTTGCGTCGTAGATATTGTACAATGGTTGGGATGTTTAACGATTGGACATATTGAAGTTAGTCGGATACGGGGCAGTTTCAATTGCAGCTTACGAAGACACCTGGGGGAAGCAGGAGAAACGGAGGAAAACGAATGGCATACGAGTATTCTCATTAAAAAAGCTCTCTAACGAGTATTTACGGTATGCTTGAAATGCTAAACTATGGGTGTAGCGAAATTAACTTGGCATAGGGATCTTGCAGGGTACACTACGACCTGTCATGCGAGAACATTCACTTTTGCTGTTTGAATTTACACTTTAGTGAAAAATGACATACAGCCTTAAATTTAGGGCATATGTGATTGCTTTACAACGATAAATCAAATCTTCAGGCATTTCATTCTCACTTATTATAAACAAAGTTGTGGCTGTTTACGTTTTCGAAAGACTCTCAGAATTTGCTCAATAAAGACAACTGTAGTCTTGTAATTTAATTCCATTTTAAACTAGCTACTGTTATTCTGCGTATGCCGAGAATACTGCTTATCCCTTTTTCTTATTTCACAGTTAAGAGATTTCCCAGGTTAACCGATTTAGTTGACAGGTTTAGCGAATCCAGAAAGAAAAAAGTGTTCTTCCGAACTTACCCGTTTATTAATAGATCAGTTTAAAAGGGAACGTTAAAATATCAAGGAATAAAGAGATGATCGTAGAGGCATGCTTTCAGAATAAAAAAGATTCAACCTTTTAGCTTCGATAGATCTACAAACTGGGATCCCACTATCGGATTACTTTATTCCAGCTTTTCTTCTCTCTAATACAACGAATTTCCACATTCTCTTTCCTCTACCTCTCATCCCTGTTTCCACCCTCGGCACCGAAGAGAAGACCTCTACCCGCATTTTCGCTGATCGCAGGCCTCCTCGGGCAAGGAAATTCCGCTCGTTCCCTGAATAATTGCGCGAGGCAGTGTAGACGCTGGAGAAAGGAGGTTGAGGAAGAGGAGGAAGAGGTGCGCGAAGGCGGAATCGCGGGCAAAACTTCGCGTCTATTATTACCGCGATCGCAAGAATGCCGTAGCTGCCATGGGAATGAAGGCGAAGAGGGAGGATCGTGTTTGTTGGTAACCAGCGTGAGAGAACACGAAGAAGAAGTGAGAGAAAAGAGAAAGAGTACGGCGAAAGTGTAGAAACCCGGTGGAAGGAAAGAGGAACGTCGAAGGGGAAACGAGAGAAGTAGAGAGAAGGAGGGTGCAGTCCCCTACTTACGTAATTTTAAATTAAACTGTGACGTTTTCAAATTAACGTTTTTGTTCGTCCTCCTCCCATCTGCATCCTCCTCTCCCTCCAGCCGGTAGGTGGGAAGCACCAGGCCGGGGTAGAAACTTGCGTTATTACAGAGAGGGTTTTTTCGCCGCTCCACCACCTCTCACCCCCTCTCACCTACCCTCACCATCTCCCCTTCTTCTTACTCCATCTCGTGGGGCTAGCGCGCGAGAACTCGCGTAATTTAGGTACCAGGAAATTGGTTTTCTCGACAATGAAATAGAAGAATGCGATGCGACCGGGCCCCGAAGAGGAGGTGGGAAAAAAGAAGAGAACTACTTTCGCGCCACTTCCACTCCACCTCCAGCTATTTCTACTCTTCACCACACTACGCCACCATTTCTCGCGCGAGCGTCGTCCTTGGTGACGTTCACGCGTCGTCCCTACGTCTCTCTTCTCGATTCGCGTTAGACACGGCCTGGCCCTGGCTGCAGCCGCGTTAAAACTGCAGTATCTGTCCCGTCCTCTTTCCTCTTTATTAGCAGCGAGTCGCACCGTGAGCGAGAAGACTTGAATGGAGTTTTGCCGTCGCGCCACGTCGTCGTCGCCTCGATGGATTTTCCATTCGCAGTAATTTCGTCGGCTCTTCTCCCTTTCATCTCTTTCCCTCTCGTTCTCACTCTTTCTCTCACTCTTACTCTCTCTCTCTCTCTGCCTCTCGTTCTCTCTTTCCGCGAGATAAACGGAAAGGATCCATTGTCCTGCAGGCGACGTGTGTCTCGCGAGAGAGTATAAAAAAATGTAAGCGGACGCGTCGCTGACAGAAGACGTCGAGAGGATCCTGGGAGGGATGGCGAGAGGTAGGAAAGAGAGGAAGGGAGAGAAGGAGACATGCGTACGTACGAGGGCGGCATGAATTCACTTCCGCGTCCGAATTTTCGAGAACAAAGGGCCTCACAGTGCAGCTCGTTAGGACACGAGATTCAGGGACGTGAGAATGTAAGAAGGGATGAGCTGGTGCGTGGAAGCCTGTCTAGAATTCTCGTGAACAATCGTGGAATATCATTTCGTGTCTTGTTAATAGTAATTGCGTGTGAAAGTTGGAAGAAAGGGGAGAATGAAAAATGCTAATGCCTCCCGTGAAAAAGGACTATTGCAAAGTGGATTTTCTTTACATGTGTAGATAAGTAGAATTGTGGACACAGAAAGAAAGTACATTTATCGGTACATCTTCCTATTTGTTCGATTAGTTTATCTCTCCAGAACTGTGATAGCTGGCAATTTAATAACGTTTTTAAGACTAATCTTATTTAAAGTCCTATCTCAACAACTTAAATCTCATCAATTATATGAATACTTTCTGTGCTGCCATTTTCTAGTCTGTCCGTCTAAAGGAATAAAACTTTAAAAGAATAAAAGAACAAAGTCGTTCACACTCCTTAAAGAGATCGTACACATGGACAGGAGATTTTTGCGCTTTATTGCGAATTCCCCACAGCCTTCTAGTACGAAACTTCGAAGTACCAACGGGAACCGACCATCTCGCACACCTACACTACCCAATTCACGGGGCGCGCTCAGGCATCCAATAAGAATCACGGAAGCGTCGTCGGTCGCGGACCAGCGGATTCGTGCGGACTCTTGGAGCTGACGAATCGCGACGATAATTACCCTATACAGTCGGTACGCGGTATCCTGTGCGTTTCTGTGCCGCGTATCCTGTGCGTGCTCCTAAAATCATCGCGAAACGGATAACGAAACAGAGAGAGAGAAGGAAGGAGAGAGAGAGAGAAGAAGAGAAGAAGAGGTTGAATTACAACAACGTTCTGGTAATTGCTCAGTCGCCAGTCCCAGTGAATAAAATACAAGGGCACTACCGGTGGGTAGCCTGGGCTAGCTACCACCGCCGCCGTCGCCTGTCTGTCTGTCTGTCCGTCTGTCAGTCCGTCCGACGGTCCGTCAAGCCCGCCGTGGCTTGTCACGTCACGCTAACGTGGGAAGAAGCCGCGTGGTTCCACCCCAGAAAACCTGCCACTATCCCGAAAGCTAGTTACGATTGTTGGTTAGGCTTGAGAAACTCACAGAGTCATGCAAGCCCCGGAGTCGCACGGGCCTAACCACCCTCGGGCGCCTGCCAACTCTCGCCCTTGCCCTCTCTAGACGTCCTCATTCTCCCTTGTTTCACGTTCTCCTTCTCCCTTCCCTGTTTCTCATCCTTCTTTACCTTCTGGCCTACCCCTAGAAGCCTGGCCACCTCCTTTGACTCCTACGCTAGCCCGTACCGAACGTTTACCTCGTCTCTGCTTACTGCTTTCGTTTGTTCTCCATCGTTCTCTCTCCGTTCTTCGCCGTCTGTCCCTATTCCGTTGAGCATCGCGTAACTGACCCTCCCTCCCAATGACGGGAGGCTCCACCCTACCTCTGAGCAATTTCACAGTCATGCAATCATAATCAACTCGCGATAATAGTTTTCTCGGCCCCGTGACTACTGGGGCTGGGCTCCTTCTTGCGACGGTACCGCGTTTGGTTTCGCAATCGTTCGCAGCCAGGTACGAATCCGTTGGGAGGCCTTGCTTGCTTTCCGATTCCGTGAGAATAGGTCTGCAATCGACGGTAAAGAAACAAAAACCTGTACTACAGAAAACTTTTTCGTAGTTTTAGTCCAATTGAAAGAAGTGGAAGGTAAACATGATTTCCAATTGTAGCTCATTGAATGTTTCTAGTATTATTAATTAGTTCCTGAAAGTCATCAGGTTCCAAATGAATCAACGAAACTAAATGGTCCCACGAAAAAGGAAGGAGGTAAAATTTTCCTATCGATGAATCTGCGTTTACTGAAGGACAGTAGAGCCAATAAAAATTAAATAAACAAAACGGCTGTTACCTGAACATTCGTTAAAAATCAGCGCATCTCGTGTTACCTCGTCACGCAGGACATAATCAGACTGCACGGTTGGATGCATCAGGCCCATCATGCGCGCGCGTTTAAGTCAAACCGCCACCTGAGCCCCGGGGCCATCATGAGACGGGAAATCACTTCCGGGAGGATGAGGCAAAGAATTTAGGAGAATGAATCGTCTAACCAGAAGCTAATCATCAAGATCTCGTGAGCCCTTGCGATTTCATCGACGAATCGCGTAATTTTCGACATCCTGCGCCCAATTATCGTGGCTGCCAATGCATTGCCTTCGCCACTTGTCTTTTTATGTTTAAAGGAGCACTCCACGTGTGTAGAAGGCTCATTGAAAACTGCGGCCAGGAAGTCCTGCTTGGGTGATTGGTGCTCAGGGTAGGATGGGGCTACGGTGCGAGGATAAGCACATTGAATTAGTGAAAGGGAGGGGAAAAGACAAAGAAAGATCGAAGTGGTAGATGTGATTAATTCAAGAGATTCGAACGGGATTGGTATGTTCCTAAAAGCTCACAAACAATCAAAGTTAAAACATGTCAATGACTCGTTTCGCGGTCAACCACAAGCAGCTAATCCATGGGGCCTATCTCGCGAAATTGGGCAACCACAGGAAGAGGGAGTTCAGGTCCTAGGTTTACCCCTACAGGGTAGTTTCACGGTAGCCGCACGTTCCACGTGCGTCGAAGTTGACGACAGGTACGTTTGAAAGGAAACAATGAAATGTCTCCCTTCTGCCCATCCGATGCGTGACTTCGAGACGGGTTGAATCATGGAATCATCAACTCGTCAATCGTGCAGCTGGTTCTGTCAACGTTCACGTAATTGTTTGCCCGTCGGGGATACCGCAAATTGCACATTCGAATTGCAATCTCAATTGAGTTGAATTCCGGTTGTTTGGAATCCTTGCGAGTTCTCACTCTTTGCGTCAGGAGATGCAGGTGATCGATTGAAATCGTAAAGGAGGAGCCGCTCGACGACGGTTTACAGTACTCTCGTTCGCAAACACTGACAAACTCCAATTAAGTCTCTGCACGTGGGTCGTTAGCCAACCGTTGCGCATTAAACAAAGAAAACAATAGTAAATCTCCAAAGAAGGGGAAAGAACAAAAACAGTCTACTCTTGAAAAACTGAAGCCAATTGAATGAAGGAAGAATAGGAAGAAGTTGTCGACGCACAGTCAGTTAGCAGATTATATTGTTCTAATTTTTTTGTCAGTAATTCCCTTCAGTCACATGTGCATGGTATACCCTGACGCAACAATTTTCGTAATTTTCATTCCAACAATAAGACATCTTAATCCAGTTCTGCTTCGCATCCGACAAAAATTGGCAAAGACCGTGTATCCAACATTCATATCTTAAGGATTACTCGAAGAGAGACACAATCTGAAAGCTTCTTAGAAATGATCTCACCGATAGTACCAATTGCTGACAACGATATCCTTCGAAAAAAATGCAACCACGAGAATCACGAGAAAGGTGCAGAATTCGATATATCCAGAAAGCTGAGGACCAGAGAATGATGGGAAGGGAGAGATGGGTGTGGGAGTAGGAAGGCGATGGAAGGTCGATCCTTAGAGTACATTATCCTAATCTAATGACGCAAAAGAACTAATAAGAGAGGTTCCACTGAATCCGTTTTCCATTCACGCGCTCCCAGGCTCAATCTCTTCTCATTCTCTCCTCACCATTCTCCAGGTCCTTGTGTTCCTCTCGTCACATCTCTCTCTCCCTCTCTCGTTTTCTCTTTATCCTTCCACCTCACTCTAGCTGTGCCCTCGACTGGAGCATGGCCTATCTGGTGCCCGTAGGGCTAATGCATCGCACAATAGATCAATTACATACATTAGTGGCTCGGAGGATAGCCGAGGGTGTCTGTAAGCCTCCCCCTTCTATCTTCCTCTACGTTCCTACCTCCCACCCCCACATTCTCTCCCTCTCTTCGCATCGTCTCTCTCCCGACTCTCGAGATATCGATATCTCCGGGTAGCATCGCGCCGCTGAGGCGTGAGCACGAACCGGGCTTTAACCCCCTACCACCCCCACCACCATCAGCACTACCATCCTCCAACCCCCATGATCCTCCCGGCGGATCGGGATGTCCGTGTTTATACGCACCGTTCGACTCCTCCCATCGATGAATGGATTCTTTAAATTATTAATTCTCCCTCTCTCTCGACATTCTCATCCCATATCTACCCCCATCCGCAGTCCCATACTCTCTCGCGAAACACTCGTTATTTATTCACCAGGGCTAACCGCAAGGTCGCGTGTTGCGGTCCTGAATACCCACGTAAAACCTCCATCCCCCACCCCCTGGCGCAGGTTAGAGCCAGTACGACATATTTTATTTTATCGTTCAGCATTAAAGTTTCATCGATGGTTTCCTCCGGGGGCACCCGAATCGTACCAATTTATGGCATGTGGTAATTATTTTCGGGGGCGGTGGTGGGACGTTCCTTTGAGCGTTGCTGTTGGGTACCCGCCACCCCTCTCTGAAAAGAATCCGGCGGAGTCGTGGCTGTCGAATCTTTACGATAAAATCGTGAAATTTACACGACCTCTCCCTGCGGGCACGTCAGTTAACTTCTTCCTTTTCTCCAACCTCCCCTTTCTCGTTCATCTTTAATTTTATGCGATTTTATTGTCACTGCCGCTAACGTTCCGTTATGCTCTTCATTATACCAGAATGCATTGAGAGTTTAATGATTTAGCTCGGCTACTATAAAAGGATTTATTGTTCCTTATATAAACGAATGCTGCTTTTCTCATTATTAGTACTTTTTCCAATAGATCCTTCACTTCCTTTTCACTCGAGAGTATCACGAAAAGTACGGAGACCCGGATACTCTATATTTCGGTTTCATTGACCAGGGGACACTGACGCCGTAAGTTTTCCTCCTTCGTTTATCTTCGAGGTGCTCGTAAGTTGCTTTCCTTTTTTCCCTTGTCCTCGGGAAGGAGCGAGAAACGGAATCGCGTAGCGAGCGCAAGAGACCGCGAGAGAGAGAGAGAGAGAGAGAGAGAAAGAGAGAGACCTCCATACACCTCTCTGGGGGCTTCGTGCAGAATTTATTCCGAGGTGGGATTTATGCGCCGGAAAATTTCGCTGCCGATGCTGCCGCCACCGCGCTCGACGTTGCGCGGTAGATAAGGTACGGCGCACGGGCACGCGTAGGTACGGCACTGCCTGCTGCCACTGCATCGGTACCTTCCACCCAGAACAAGCAGGGACGAGGAGGAGGAGGTGGAACACGAAGAAGACGGCGAAGAGGACGACGAAGACGAAGAAGAGGAGAAGAAGGAGAAGAAGAAGAAGAAGACGACGACGACGACGACGTGAGACGTCTCAAGCAAGAGGGCTCGAGGGAAAGGCGCACCGGGGCATGCCAGGGAATCGTAAGTTAAGGTGGAATAGCGCAGGGAGGGTAAGGTTAGCCGGCGCAAACATAAAGTTCCAGACTTACGACGCGAGATCCCCGATAGCTCCTCCGCGGTGGGCATAAAAGCATTAAAAAGCGCCGTGGCAAAAACCCCGCGAGTGCGCACCAGCCAAGCCGCGAGAGCCGAGCGCGAGCAACACGCACACAGGGTAGGGTGACACGTGTGCACAGGTACGTAGGAGGGAAGGAGAGTGAGGAGGATGAGGAGAAGGAGGAAGAAAAAATGGAGGCTGGCAGGGTGGGAGAGCACGTACGATACGGCCCTGGGGTTAAGAGTGTGTCGGTAGGACGTGTACGTAGCTAAGCCTCGTGTTCCTCCTGTTCCTCTTTCCTTGGCTCTTCGTCCTCATCCTCCACCTCCTCGTCCTCTCATTCTTCCTCTTTCTCCGCTCCTTCGATCTCCTACCCATCCACCTCCTCTTCCTTCCTGATGCGGTTGCTCGCATGCGTTCCCTCCAGGTAGACCCCCGCGGCGACCAACCTGTCTTTCCAACACCGTCCACCACCACCACCATCGCTATCTCAACCCGCGGATATATCCCGATAATACTCGAAGGCACCGCATCTAAAATCCTTTTATAATCTCCACCTCCTTCTCCTCCTTGGTCGGTGTGCCTCCCGACCGTTCCGACGCGGTGCATCTCGACGCGATAACGATAATCGACGAGCGTGAAGCTCGCGAGCTGCGGGGTCCCGTAGGTTGGACCAGCCTGCCCCCGATGGTCCCCGGTGCTTGTACACTTGGTGCCAGTTGATCGCACGCTCGTTCGTGCCTGAGCCAGCGAGCCCGACAAATTCCTTAATTGCGCACCCCGTTCAGTTCGCGAGGATTAATTCGAGGAGAGGCGGCTCGATTTGTTTCGCGAGATTTTTAGGTCGGTTCGCGCAGTGCGAGGAGAGCCCTGGTGGGAGGGAAAAAGGATGAAGTTTATTGTTTTTAAATGATGAAAGGAGTTTCTTATCGAAGAAGGCTGATCAAATTAGAAGAAGACTGAGTTTGAGCCGAGAGGGGATGAGGTTCTATGACGATCAGGGACAAGAGGAACAAGAGTAAAACGGATGGAACAATGGAATGGGATTGACTCTCAGGTCTACAACTCCAGAAGGTGAGTATCTTGTGGGGACTCGAATAGAGGCAAGATTTAAACAGAAAGGGACTTGCTGATGGAATGTAATTTATGACAGATCCACTAGCCAAAAAGGTCAAGTCCCTCGATAAAACTTGCAAAATCCCAATACGAATACTATATTCACCCACTTCCCTAAATATCATCAGCTACTTTGTCTAGACTCGACCTATACAACACCTCAAAACCATCCGATCGGACAGATCGAGCTTATCCATCCAATCCAGTTTCAACTCATGGATCCACCAAACCCAGGAACCCCTTCCATGCAAAGGTCACTTATGAAGCATCGAAATTTAGAAAGACGCGCGAGTCACTCGTAGACGGAGGAGGCCAGTGACCACCTCCTCTGAACCATGTCCCAAGTGACCAGGGACAAGCGTAAAGAGGCCCCAGTGGCGTATCCCTTGAAATATAAGCTCCCCCGGCGATAATGATGAACCGTGTTTACACCGAGAAGATCTCCGAGGGGCGCCTCGTCACGCGTCGAGAGCGGACGACCCTAAGGCTAGCAAAAGGCAAAGAGACAGAGAGAGAGAGAGAGAGAGAGAGGGAAGGGGGTGGAGAGAGAGAGAGAAGCTCAAACGCAAAAAGAGAACTAACAGAAAGAAGAAGAGACCAAGAGAACTGGGAAGAAAAGAGAAACCAGAAAAGTAGACACCGACGGAGGCGGATAGGATGACCCCAGGCTTCAGACGGATAGAAAGGGATGGAGAGAATATGGCGAGGGTGGGAGGAGAGGGTTCGACTCCTTTCTCATGTAAATACGATGTAGCTGCGTGTAAAGGCCGCTCTGACCGCTCCGTGTATGTGGCACAATGTTGGCCCCTGCACCTCATCCTCCTGGACATTCTCTGGCAACGAGGTGAAACCCAGCTGAGAGTTCAGGTCGAACGAGAGGTATGAGAGATGAGAGGCGAGGCACAGGAAGAAGGAAGGAGAGAGAAAGAGAGAGAGAGAGCAAGAGTAGTCCACGTGATGAAGACGAAGGAAGAGGTGGAGAGGACGCAGTGGAGGAGATGGAGAAGGTGAGGAGGTGGCGGTGGACGACCGGACGTAAAATATATCAGCCTCTGTGTGACTTCTCGGGGCAGTCACAAATCACGCAACCCCCCGTCGCTACCCGCCACGCGATGTGGGTGTACCCTTATGTCTACCCCTTTCCTCCACCTCCTCCACCTCCTCCACCTCATGCCGAACACACCAAGTTGTGCACCACCGGGTACCACGTTCTCTGTCTCCCTTCCTCTCTCATCTCGTTTTCGTGAGAGGAGCAGGAAGAAGGTGGTGGCGGTGGCGGTGGAGGTGGAACGACGAAACGGAATCACGACGATGTCTACTCGTAGGGTGCATCGGTATTCGATCGAACTGAACGGAGTTTGAAATTTATGGGAAGATTCTCCCGCCCGGTAGCTCGGGGCCTACTCGGCTTCGATGAACGATAGACGAGGCGTTCCGCGTTACGGGAACAATTTTACTCGTGAGTTCGATGGGCGATGTTTATTTTGAGATTAGAAGTGCGGAATTAAATTCTGTTTTTTAATAGTGTTTGCAATGAGATTTTCGAATGATAGGCATATTGCGGCGTAATTATGACGTTAGCGTATTCCTAAGCTCAGATAAAAAGAATCAATTGTGACGATTCATTTCCATTTAAGCCTAGTTATTCTGAAATATATTACAGTATGGTACAGTTTGCAGTTGGATACTCGTATTCTGGTTCTTTGCTGTCTAAACTATTGGCACGTAATTTGCTCTTCGTGTAACCAGTCGGAGTTTTCGATTATGTGTATCAATAACATTTAGCATCATTAGAACCTCTGTTCGGGAGCTAGAAAAATAATTCACCGAAGGCAGCCTGCGTGTATTCGTTGAACACTACTGAGAAAATCTCTTCAGTGATCGTCATGAAGACATAATTACTTGGACGCGTGGGCTTCCTAGTCCAGCAGGAGTATAAATCATCTGAAGTTCTTTAGAGAGGTACCATAAATGCAAGCCTGGATGTATCAGAAGAGGGACGCAGTTAGGCAGGTCCAAACAACAGATTAAGAAAGATAGAAAGAAGAGCGCAGCACGAAGAAACAACTGGACTGCATTCGTCTTCGAGATCTTAGGATAAGCTGATTCAAATCGAAATCTTCACAGCTGAATGCTATTAATGAGAGGGTTCAACCTGGAGAATGGGGAAGAGATAAATGAAGAAAAGTAGGAGGTGGACGGAATAAGAAAAGAAAAGCAAGAAGAACCCCTTGAGAAAAATGCTATTCCTTCCTAGCCATATTTTGAATATCTCGACTGAACCCGCGGCATCTTCTGTAAGCAGGATCAGCTGATCAATCACGGACACAGGACAAAACACATTTTTCCGAGCACAATTACTTATTGCACAAATAGTGGTCATCTCATTCGCGGCAATTTTCTCTGCAGCAGCAGCAGGAAGAAAAACTAGATTGCAAAATGATGTACAACAAAATAACTGCACTCGGGTCATTTGTAACCACTCGATTACAAGAAGAGCGAAGGTGGTGAGAATGATTAGAAGCAGCAAATGATCCTGGGGACAGAAACATGGCTTTCTTCCTCACCTCCTCCTACGACCTTTCCTCGCTTCAACCGGTAGCAAGCAAGCATCATTATGATGATTTGAATCTACTCGCTTGGACGTTGATGGCCATGTAGCGAGGAGATGGGGAGGAGGTGGTCATAAATGGGAGGTGGAGGATGCCTCGGGAACGCGAATCCGCTCGACTGGCACAGCTCGTTATTAATATCGAATAACGAGATGATGCCACGTGGTGTTTCGCGTCGATGGCATGCGTGCCGACGGCATATTCTTTATTAACGAGGCACCTCCGCCATTCCAGCGGGTCCACCGGTACCAAAAAATTCACTCGGCCTCTCGACAGGCTCTCCGGTCCTCATCCTCATCCTCCAGCACGAAAGAAGATCTCGAGGCAGGACCGGGCGCAGGTAGATATTCAGAATTGGAGGGGAGGAAAGATCTTTGATATTCGTGGGACAGACGTTCGTTATCGGCACGGTGCATAATTTCTGGCGAAGGAACAAAGAGAGAAAGAGAGAGAGAGAGATAGAGAGAGAGAGCGAGAGGGGGTGGGGGCGAAAGAAAGAAACAAGAAAGGAAATGTAAATTTATTGCACTCTAGAACTTGAGGTATTCTCATAGTATCTTCAAAAAAGAACAATTGAAAAGAAACAAATAGAACAGGAAAAGGTAATAACGCAAAAACGTTGTCGATATCAAATATAATAAGTCACTTCCTTTACGGTCGTGCCTAAAAATGGGTATAAGCGAACAAATTGAGTACTCTTATATGTCCTTCCTTCCTGCAAACAGGTTCATTCCTAACGGTACGGAAAAAGTCAAAGAGAAGTCCTATAACCTGGTCAAGAAATAATTCCATTGATCGCGCGTTGGATTCATTTACAATGAAAGTGTTCGGTGCCTAATGCGTTTAACGTCATGAAAATCAACTCGAGGTTGCTGAATATGAAACGTTGAAAACAGCATTGAAGAGAATTAGGCGCAAGCTACTCTGCATTCGATTAATCTCAACGTCTGCTAAATCTCCGCGCAGCTCACAGCTTCTTCCTTTCTTCATCCTTATCCTCCCCATCCTGCCTTATGAGGCACAATTGCACGCGAGCCTAATGATTATTGATGGCCTCGAGGAAGGAAGAAAGAGATAAGAGATGACTGTTGCGCTGTTGTTCCTTCTTCTGATTTGATCTTACGTTAGCATCGCACGTACCGATGTGTTTGGTCAATACGCATCTTTATGAATTTCGCTATCTTCGCATTCTCATTCTCTTTTTCTGCCGGTTTTCTTTTCATCTAGATTGCCATATTGTATTTGATAGGTCTTAGGGGATCACTTAGCCTTACGGCATAATAAATTCATATTTTTCTTCTCACTGTATGAATATTGTACATCCATCGTTCTCTTGTATCTTCTAGGTATGCTCTGCATGAGCCCACGATGTTGAACGTTCTCATTAACTATTTCTTTCAACTACCCTTTTGCCCGAGTATAAAACATTTCATCTTGCTTCTGTACATATACTGCGTTATTTTGAGTAGAGGAAAAAACATCTATTAACCTAGTACACCGAAATGTGGTTATTGTAATATAATTGTCAGGATAACTACGATGTAATAAAATTATACTTATACGTTTGCCAGTAATTCACCTACTTTGGTTACAGCAGATGTTGCTGGATTTCGTTTATAAAAAAGTGATCGATGTTCGCAAGTCTCTATACCTAGCTAATCGCCAAATCTTTTCTATACTATTGTACCGCGGTACAGTTCCTTCCAATCGTACTTTACGCGATTGGCCATTATCTTCACCAATTACGTTAAAGTGATACACCACTTATATTTGAACACACGGATGCGAAGCCCGTTACAGTCATGAATGCTGACTATCAATCAACTACTATCAGTGGAAAATAAAAATTCTCAATCCTCGTTAATATTATCAGACAGTTAATGCTATCAAAAAGTAGAAGTTCCAAAGTACACATAGTGATCGACTTGCATCTCATGCGGCTAAATAAATAAATACTGGTCACCCTCTCTCTCTCTCTCTCTCTCTCTCTCTTCCTTACTCACCGTCAATCAACTTCGAAGTGCCTTTTCTGCACACCACCGAGCACGTTAACGTTTCTCCCGGGGTAACGCTTGGTGGCGTGCCGGCGTTATGGAAGTGATGCTTTAGGAGCGATACTGTCGGCCACCGACCCCCCGCTGGAGGAGCACCAGAGGACTGGCGGCACAACTTGATTCACCGCGGGACCACCGCCGACTGAGAAGCGACCAAAAGATGGGGGGAGGTAAGCGCGCTGGACAAGCCGAAGAAGAGAAACAAAGTTTATTGTGTACTCGGGGATGAATACCCTCCGAGAACACTGGAGGATGCCTTCCGATTTCTTCCTACGCGCAAAACGTCGTGTGCACTGCGCGATTTATCGCGATGACGTTCTACGATGGTGTAGAGATTATTTGGAATGTTTCATGCGTAAACTGTGATATGTGGTTAAGAGAGAAATAAAAAGAATAAATGATACGGTGACGACTTTTCGTGTAATTGAGATATCAAATATTTGACCCTGAAGATTCTCGGGTAACTTTTCAATCACGACAAAGATAATTACCAAATTCAATAATAACTAAGAACTCCCTTTTTGAAAGAAAAAGGTGTAAAGGCAAAAGAATGAAACAAGGACAGAGAAAGTGAATAATAATTAGTTAGGCTGAAGCTTGAAAATTGCTTTAATTGTGTAAACTAAAGAAATAGAACCAACGAATGGATTCCTGGCTACGATAGTCCTTCTACGATTAAATTGCAATTCATTTTCATAATCATGATTGATCGAAGATCCTCTAGTGCAACCGTGTGAATGTCAAATGTCTGGTCGGTGAAGCGAAATGTCAAGGGAATGGATGCAGCTGGTTAAGATCAGACATAATCGTGATTCTACGCGCTGAAGATAATATCGAATAGATTATCATTAACATTTATCAATTAAATTTGACGTTACAACATTGGCAGAGTGGAATATCGAGTGACAGTTAATTTACTCGGCCATATGAAACGAATTGTTCAAACTACAACGCACCAAGAAACTGCAAAAAGCATACAAATCTTAGAAAATCTTAATAATGTATTGATCAAATCATACAAAATGCATCTATAAAAAAATTAATTTCTTTGACTATCAAAGACCATCCAAAAATCCATTCAGAGAATTTCCTACCGTTTCATTGCCTCTCCAATAACGACGACGTCAGGGGACTACTTAATTTTAATCGGACAATTTCAATCATAGGCCGCCTCTGAGTAAAAGATATTCAATTCCAGTCTCCCAGAGATGAGATATTAGAGTTGGATTATAAGTACGCGCTATCCTCCGAGGTCTTATGTAACGGGCGGTCCACTGCAACGCGTCGATTGATTTCTCGTTTCGATATCGTAAGACGCCAGTCAACTAGCAGACGTTGCACTTAATTAACATGGATAGTTTCCGATACTGCGAGTGCCGCGCGATAACGAGGAATGTCGTCGATCATATCGATTTACGTTCGATCCTGAGGAAACTGGTTCGAGCGGGATCGGTGAAGGGTGATCGTACATCGATCGGAAAATGTTTAACGATAATCTAATTAAATTCGCTTTAGATAAGGTGTGATAAGGTACGGATATGTGATTTAAGGGGAACTCACAGATGACCTTGAAAAGGAGTCCGACAAGATAATTGAAGTGATGTAGTACGAAACGCGATATTTTAAAATTGCGCGCTTACTTTCTTCTTCGTTTTAACCCTTCGAATTTAAACTTATCCCAGAGTATTCTAAGTTTTCGGCTAGTGCTCAACCCAATCTTGAGATTAAAATTTATTTTAAACAACGGGATAGGCGATTTAAGACTGGGAATAAATGACCTTAAGAAGAAATTGATTTGCGATAATTGCCAATTTTCAAAATTATCCTCAATAGTGAATGATTTTTCTCTACGTATAACTATCTCTTGAAGTCTGCAAAATTGTTTTCGAAACAGAACAAATATTGAAGTCGTTATAATTGATTCATAAGTGGATTAAGGAAGTTAATAATAAATTCAGACTGTTCAGGGCCAATTTCCCTCGAATAAAGCAGTGTCTTGATGAATAACCACAGCGATGGAACTCGTCGCACTCGTAATTCCTCGCGTGTCTCGAACGTTGTACATGAAAACCGCAAGGCCCTCAAAAGGATGACGAACCGCCAAATGAGCGAGAATAAAAGAGCACTTATCTCTTTCTCCGTTTCTCTCTCTCTCTCTCTCTCTCTCTCTCTCTCTCTTTCTCTGTGTGCATTTGCAGGAAAAACCGCACGCACGCGAAAAAATGGACAGTCCCCAACGACTCGCGCGCGATTTGCGGTGGTTTCGAGCAGCAGGAGGAAATGAGGAGGAGAGGTGGGCACCACGAAAAGTGCAGACAAAGAGAGAGAGAGAGAGAGAGAGAGAGAAAAGAGAGAAGAACTAAAAACGGTTCACCAACCGCAAGCGGCACCACGTAATTAGAGCGTTTTACGGTCTTGCGCAGCGTGATTGCGCATGAGCACCAGGAAGATTTTGTCCATTCAGAAGCAAGCAGAGAAACATCCGGTAATGACAAAATAAATAGTTTGTGAATTTTCCAATATTGTTAGTCATTTTTATAAAGTAGGAAATTACATGTGTCCGTAGTAGAAAGAAGATTTGAGCATTTCAAAACAATTAGCAAGCTACGGAGATAAGGGTAGCTTTCTCTTTCCGTTAACTTTAGTACCATGAACATTGGAAATTCTTTTGTTTTTGAACAATGTGTCCCGACAACAGCAAATAATGCAAAGAGAGCCTTTACAAGTACAGTAAAAGGTAGAAATTAACTTCTTATATTACTAGCGAGCTTTCCTTTTCCTCACCCCCTGTATGTCTGAATAAAGAGTTCAATCCCTGGAAGGAGACCTATTAACGCATGAAAACGAAAGTTTCTTCGAAGGGAGTCGACTCTGGCGGAGAATTTGAAATTCGGCAGTACTTGAAAAACGCTGCCACCCCTCATTTCTCATCTCGACGCGACAGTCATATCGATAACGCACCCCCTTCTACCCCCACAATTGTCCCTTTCAAATTTTCCAACCCCCTAGTAGGTTTGCCTGCTCTCGGATAATTGAGCCTAACAAAGTGTCTGGCACCGTGGAAACGAATTCGTCGCCGAGATTCACAGCAGACAGTGAAGAGAAAGAGAGAGAGAGAGAGAGAGAGAGAGAGAGAGAGAGAGAGAGAGAGACTTTGAGAACGAATCCAAATCGAATCTTCCAATCGGAGTCAATTACCGGTCGACAATGACACTGAGGTAGGAGGCGCGTGCCTAAATGCAAAGGGGTGGTGGTGAGGAGACGGTGTCATTTCGTATACAAACCGGATTACTCGATCTAATTCCTCGCCTAACAAAGGAGACCAACAAAAGAGACTCGCGAGAGCGACGGGACGTTCTCTAGGGGTGACTTTCACGTCTTCTTTATTTCGTCTTTCCGCTTGGAAACTTAATGCCTGAAATTTGATAAATGTTGTAGTTCTTTCAACGTGTAGTTTCGAATACAATTAGATGCCAACTGTCATCAACATTATTATCGGTTATTTCTGAGACATTGAATAATTAAGAGGCTACCTTGTGAAAACCTTAAATTATTTGGTAAAATGCCGACACATTAGTATGTGACCTCAAAGTTACTTGGGCCCATGGAGGGCTACTCTACCTTTATCCACTTAAGCAAAATCCATCGAAAGCATAAACAATGTACACGAGATGCACGAAGTTTCACTCCCAAGTAAGTCATGCCACCCTACACTTTCTCCAGCCTCCGGCAAAAGTCTGCGATTCTAATGCGAATCACTCCCCATCCTCCACTTTACATTTGCGCCACGTAGAACAATGCGTGACGTAGAACGAAATCTCGTAAGGTCGAGGAGCTTAGCGGGACACTCGATAGGCCGACGACGCTGAGGTCTATCCAGCATGTTAATATAATGTCCTAGGCGGCCCCTAGCAGTGTCGACAACGAGGCGGCGTCGTGTGTCCCGCGTAGCACAAGGCCCAGAAGAAACACATTCTCCTCCTTACAAGGCACGCTCTGCTCGAGGGATAGATAATCGCGGCATTGTCTTACATCGACGATCGCATTATACGCGCGCGTTTGCTTGCGAGAAGAGAGGAGAAGGAGGAGAAGAAGGAGGCAGACGAAAGAAAGAGGAGGCCGCCTGATAAACTCGACGAACCAACGAAGGAGCGAACGACTGCGTGGTTTTGCATCGGCTTGTCTTCCCTCGAAGTATCTCTTTCTATTTGTTTTCTAGGCTCATCGTGTCTTGCTTTACCTTGATTCCTGCTTGAGTTTCCCTTTGTCACCCTTTCCTTCTATAATTTTCTTGCGTTTTTCTCTGACTTTTCTCTCTCCTTAACAATTTCTTCTCTCTGACTTTCCCCTATTTTCTAATTTCTCTCTCTCTCTCTCTCTCTCTCTCTCTCTCTCTTCCTCTAGCTTTCGTCTTCCGTGCTCTTCTTCTTTCTCCATCCTTCTTTCACTCACTCCCACATACCTTCCTTCTTCTTCTCTTTAACCCTCATCTCTCTCCCTCTTTCACCTCAAGGGGAGATTCTATCCTCTCCTCCCGCTTTCCTGCCTTGTACATGGCGCGCAGTACACCGTGCCCGGAACGAGCTTGGCCACTTTATCGGGATCGGCGATCGCGCGCGCCACGGCAAACGAACTGACGAGACTAATCACCCGTCCGGTACACAGCGCGAGGGATTTCTCCGTACGAATTCCTTCCTCATTGTCTTCCAACTCTCCTTCTCTCTCCTTCTCCTTGCCTTCGCAACGCGAATATCATGCGTTCGCGGAACGAATCTTTACGATCGGGCTCGGTGTAGGCTGGGCTTTGATCTCGCGAACCACGAGATCCTTCGTTTCGCGATATCCGTCGGGCGGTATTTGTCTTTGAAAATGATCTCGGTGATTCCTCCTCGATCAAAGAGAGCTCGTAGTCTGGCGCGCACGATACTCCAACGAATATCGGCCCTCGCCGTTACCCTTTTCAATCGCACGCGCGGATTTGCGCGCGAACATTGTCCGCGAGAGAGAATAAGAGAGTCCAAGGGATCGCTCGAGTTGAATCGATAGTGTCCGTCGTTCGCCAATTTTTCTCGTATGGGTCCTTGCCCGTGAGCTCGTAACTAGTCAAGGTCAAAGGGTCATGCGAGAGGTATCGATACGTCGGAGTTGAATCGATACGTTCGTCCATTTACCTTTTCCCCATTATCTCTCTCGACTGATCTTACAAACGTCAAATTGATAATACGCGTAAAGAATTTAAAAAGAAGAAATGAAAAACAAAGAAACTACGACTACACTGAAAAGATTGTATTCTTAAAATACAAACTTAATAATTCATCTTAATAGATATTCTTAATAGATAAGAATATTTTCTTATCGATATGACGGTTTTTGGAATATACTCTTAAATTAAGAATATATTCTTAATAATCCATCTGAATGTCGCGACACAATGCGTGTCAGTATTCGGTTAAGTTAGGTTGCACATCACGTGCGGCACATGTCGATGTCTGTATCTTGTTCCTCTTGCAATTCTGCGTAATTTTGAGCACTATATTATTTTGTGTGCTGTGTTGTGCAAAAAGTATGGATAAAGAAGTGACGAAGTGGCTAGAAGATGATTTGTCAACCTTCTCTCGTGACTACGTTTCTCAACCAATTCCGATTTCAAGATATGGATAATGTAATTTTCGACAATATAAAGAGCGAAGCATTTCATTAAGAGTTTTGTTTCCAATAATTATATACGAAATATATCCATACAAATTTTTTACCAGACTATGTTAAGAATTATCCTATTAAGGATATTTGATTATAGGAATCTGTTTAGAGCATTCTACTCTTAAATTAAGAAGATCCTCTTGTTACTTATTTTAGTGGGAAATATTCTAAACTTAAGTGGTAAATTCTTAAGATAAGAATACAATTTTTTCAGTGTACTACTCTCACCTTTTAAATTCAAATATCCATTTGAGGGGATTTGCAAAAAGAAAAGTCCATAAAGTGTTGCACGTTTTTTGTTTGATTTCCTTCTCTCTTACTAGTAGGAAGCACGACATCGAATACGTCATTGGAACCACCTCACCCCTACTAACCTGACAGTCGTCGCGTGCTACGTTTGTATCATCCGTAACCTTCTAGACCCAAGCAGAGGGTTACAAAAGGCGACAAGCGGGAGCCAAGGGGTGGAATGAGGAGAACAGCCGGCAGAACGCGAGTAGGGGGTTGAGGGGGTGAGAGTAGAGGCTGGTAAGAGCCACGGGGGTAAATATTGCAGTATGCACTCAGAGCGCAGACAGGATGCATGCATGCCCTCCTCGTGGTTGCAGTGGCGCAACGTTTCTCCTCCTCTTCTGCTCAGCGCGGAGGAACAAGCCCATTCCACACCAAAACCACCCCCACCATCCTAACACGAAACGCGCGTACTTGCGTCTACAGCATTACCACCCCTTCCACATTACATACACGCGCGCACGCACGCGGACACACATCCACTCCAACACCTTCCTATTCGCGTATATTATTACGCTGGATTGCGCAAGTTATCTTGCTACTCCTGCATGGATGCATATGCATATGCTGTAGCATAACCGAGACTCTTTTTCCTTCTCGTCGAGAGTTTCGCGCAATCGTTTGCCTATTTCTTGTAAATTTTTGATTTTCGAGAAAGGAATTCCGAGTGGAGATAGAACGATTTCCAGGTGTTTTGATTACTTGAGATGACTTGAAGAAGTGGCATTGTTTAGTGAGAAAAGTAAGTTATCATTTCCTTTAAACTTATTCCTTTGTTTATTTCTTAGATCGCTTACTAATTTAATTTATAATTCACGAATATATTTGTGCCTCTAACTATTTACTATTCTCTTTCGACGAATCCAATCGTCCATCATAACTTTTCCGTTTAATAAGAACTTATCGATAATGTTAATATTGAATCGTGATTGAGCCTATTCAAGAGCTTTTGTAAAGTTCAAAGATGCTCGAAACTATTCTAACCTTCCCAATGTCATACCTTTTTGCATACATATTTACAGACAACTACAAATCAGAGATTCCACCACGCACGGCTAAAAAGAATAATGTGAAAAACTAAAGAAAGGGGTGCAAACGCGATGAGAGATCCTTGTGGAAATATGTAATCAAGTGAGTTTGCACCAGTAGGTATTACCGTAAGCCCACCGACAAAATTCACGACTTGTTTAGGTTAGCTTAGGCATGATACCGAAGAATGAGGACGAGAAGCAAGAGAGGTTGTTCCAGGTTTGCACTTCTAGCTCTAGGTGCACACTGTCCTTCGCTCTCTGGCATCGTGTGAAAATAGCCGCTCGCTTCGAAATACAGAAAGAGAGACAAGAAGAAGAAAAAAAGCGGGAAAAGAGAGCAAGAGTATCCAGGGACAGCACTCCGAGACGACTGTCACGCGTCCCCCGTTATTTATGGATGTAGCGCAGACGGCAACCCTCTTATTCGTAGTTTTTACTCATATTTCGCGAGGTCCCCTGCGCTCGCAGGGAGAGAGGGATGCCGAGGTGGGCACGCCCCTAAAAACATCGCGCGAGAGGGAACGAGAGAGGTGGAGAAGGGAATGAAAGTGGCGGTGGGACGAGAAGGAGGAGCACGAGTAGATCCGTGGTTCGAGACGTTATTTATGATGCTTTCTCGAAAAGCGTCCGCTCCGAGCTTTCGCCGGGAGCGCGATCGCCCTTCCGGTAGGTACCTTATAGCGCGCTTAGTTTCGCTAGCGAGTAATGCGCGGGGCCCTTAGACTCTCCGTCGACTTGAGAATTCCACGCGTGTTCGCAGTCGTAGCTTGTGGTGGGAGGAGAACGTGAGAGAACGCAGGTTGCGAACGTTCGATCGCAAAGAACTTCCAGGATTTTTATTTAGGGTGAATGAAAATAAGGGAGCTGGGAGAATTTTTCAATCCACGGGCTGAACCTTTTTGCGACAATAACTCGATAACCTCGGATTTTTTAGTGTGTCTGCTAATTGAGGTTCCTAATGAATAATTTTTAGAATATTTAAAAAAAAACTCGCAAGATCAAGATTCACAATTACGTGCAAAAGTGTTCTAATAATTCTTTCTGATAATTGAACAATCGTAAAGAATGAAACATTGTATCGTTGTATAGTGGACCGCGCGTGAAATAATAGGGAACTTCAGTTACCAATGCAGAGTGTTAATAAGAACCTTCTGTTTTACCTCACACTTTACAGAGAATTTCTCTAAATAATAACGATAACGTCAAACTTGCTCCTCCTTGTCTCACAAGAAATTTTTTCACTTAGGCCACTCTCATAATCGCCGGATTCTACGCGGCCGCTATTTTACGCTGAAAACTTTCGAATCCCAAATTCACCGGGGGTGGCCCATCGTAGGCTCATCCCACTCCGCGGCAAAGTTTCAACCCTGGGAAGATCTACAGCTCCGGTGGCATACGACGGAGAAAGAGTGTGTATGCGCGTGGTATGAAGATGAGAGAGAGAGAGAGAGAGAGTCTCCCTTGGCTGTGCACCCACGCTAGCTTGAGCTTAATCCTTTATCCCTTTAAGCGTTGTGTATTATTCTCGTAAAAACTAATACAGCGAGAGGGCCACTTTCTGGTGCGACCCGCGCTCCGCCTAAAGCCTCTCTCGTCGTAGGGGCGCGTACCGAAAAAAAAATAAGAGAACAAAAAAAAAACTGGGGAGGATGGAAAGAACGGTGGAAGCGAAGAGTAGAAGGGAGGGGGTTGAAAAAAGAGAAGTAAGGAAGAAATAGAGGACTCCGAGAGCGGAGAGCCGCTGGCCTCCGGGGCTCGAAAATACGTCGCGTTCGCTGGTTCTCGACGGACAGGAGAGAGACAGAGAGGGAGAGAGAGAGAGAGAGAGGCAGAGAGGGTGGAGGAGGAGAAAGAAAGTTTTGTGCGCGAGAAAGGCAATATATCAGCAGGCGACGAAACAAACCAACCTCCGACGAGAGTTGCATTTGCATCACGGCGGTCCGACACGCACACTAAGATTTTCGGTGGGATCACACATACACGCGCAAGAAGAGAATTCTGGTAGCACCGATCGACTTCATCCCCCTCTGAGGGACGCGAAGGGGTTTCACCCTCCTTCCTTCAGACTCCTAACCCCAAGGTCTGATTTACATTTTCTTTCCTCAGCGAACCACGCGCGGCCTCCTCTCGTTCCACTCGATAAGAGGAAACGCCTCGATCCGGTGGTATTTCAACCCTTGCGAAAATGGAAGTGAGAAGGAGGAAAGAGGCGAGTGAGAAAGGGAATGAGGAAAGAGGAAAAGGCGACGTCGTTGGGTTTACGGAAAGTAAAGAAGGTGAAGAAGTCGAAAGAGAATTCCTTCGTGTAGGAAGTGCATAGATAATGTCAAGTAGAAAAATGTGTCGAGAAAATCGTGAAATAAAAAGAAATCATACTATAATCTCGCGGAACTGTGCTACAAGCTCTTCTTAATGCTATTGAAACGTTCTATCTCACGTAAATATCGTTTAGACATTTCGTTTTTACGCTAGAAGCTTATATGGTATAATATTTTCCGAGCCACAAATTTCTGATATCCTCAACGAGAAGGAACAGTGCGCGTATTGATAATTTGCTGAAACTTTTTTCTATTCCGAACGTTGAAACTTTCTCCCTACGTCGAATCTCGTAAAACGAACAACTGCCACACAGCGTGCTCGATTAAAATCTCTCGTCGCGCCATTCGCGTTTTAATTTCACCCTCTAGCCGGTGGTTCACGTCAATTTGACCCTCGGCGCGTGGGGGCACAAGGGGTAGAAAGGAAGGAAAAGGAGGAGGGAGGTGTGGGGCGGATGGCGGTGCTGTTAGTCGAACTTTTACGATCGTAGAGACGTCGTAAAGAACCGAATAATAACGGATGCTGGAGGTTCGTACATCTCTTCGTTTCTCACACTTTTACGCCATTCTACGAGTACATTATTTAAACAATTGTGATCGTGTCTACTGTCAATTGTCGCATATGTACTGTTTTATTCATTGAACTTGTTTTACATTTCTTCTGCGCTCCTTCGTTTAATCAAAATTGCCCTTTAGCCGATTTTTTAAAAAATTGCCATTGTAATCATTTAAAATTGATTCTTACGTATCGTGCACATTTTTTAATTAATCATTACGGGAACTTTCTCGCAAGATCCAGTAAATGGCAATTTCCCTTTTTCATCGTCATAATTTTTCAAAGCCCAAGTACGTTATTCCATAATTACAACAATGCTCAACACCAAAGGTAAGAAACAACAACAGAGATTCCTAATGAGGATATGAAAAACGAATTTAAGCGAGGCAGGGTGCCGCGACAGCTCGCGCGGAGGTGGTCGATGAGCAAGTTACGACGCGAATCTCGCGAGGAAAAAAGCTTCTGCCGTGCTTTGAAGATCACAGGCGCTGGCACGAGCCGTCGTTCAATTTTCCCTTTCTCTCTGACTCCTCTCTCTCTTCTTTCCACAGTTTACACTCTATAAACGGAGGCAGCCAGAGAAGCGAAGAGGAGTGGGAAGGGAGGGCCGTTACACGATCCACTGAATCATTGTTGGTGATAGATAGCGCAGCTGTTGCGCACGAGATCACAAGCTCTCGAAATAGTTTCGCGCAACAATACCCGGGGTGATGTGTTCGCGCGCGAATAAAGGGAGGTAAAGAGGGAGGATGGAGGAGGAGAAAGTGAGAAAATGTCGTGTAACACCACCAGTCGATTTAATGAGAACCCCAGTGGCTGGAAAGAGAGAAATTTTCTTCTTCTCTTTCCTCCTTCCGTTCAGGCCTGCTTCTCTTGTCTCCTCGCTCGCGGAAGACTCCTCGATACCTGCTGACGCGCGAGTTTATCTTTGGCGAACTTGACGCGAGAATAACCGCAGTCGCGAGCCTGGAGCTGAAGGAAGACGAAGAAACGAGAGAAGAGGATCTCGATCTTTCGGATTACAGTGGAGAGTGGTTGAGGAGAAGATGAACTTGGCGAACGTGAGAGAATGTTCCAAGAATGTCTTTCGGTTATTCAAAAGGAGTTTGATTTCATTTCAATATTTGAGGAGTTTGTAGACACGTTAGGTTAATAATCGTTACGCTGCCTTTGTATTACTTAAAATTCATGAAATAAGAATTGGAAGCGAGTTTGATCTATCATTTTTCTGCAAATTCTTGCAACATTTCTTACGCATAAACGAAAACCTGGTTGGTCAAAAATTTCACACGCTCGTCCCATGGAAGAGATTTCTCTCGCTTCTCTCGCATCGCAACATCCCGTCCGAGACCCTCAACTCTCGCAAATAGAAACAAGACGCGAGAGCCCGTACGACGATTAACGCCCGTACGATTAGACTGATTCATCGCAATCCTCCAGCGGGGCCCACGACCGAAGTTGAAATTTATGCATCTGTTTAGTCTGCCCCGCCATTCTCGCGCATTCCTCTTTTTGCCCGCCTCGGCATGTCCCTAATCCTGTCGCGCGCTTGAAACGAAGAAGGAAAAAGAAGGAGAGGGAATAAAAACAGAAAGAGAGAGAGAGAAATCTTTTTGTCACGCACCGCCTGGAGAGCGCGAGCCTCAATCACCACCCTGGTAATTAACCCCGGTAATTAACACCCGAGAAGGAGTGCAAAGATCAGCGAGAGAAGAGTCGAAGCACTTTCAACTGCTTTGGCAAAGAGTTTCAGGTAGTTGGGCTGATCGTTTAGAGAGAAAGGAGTGAGTTACGTCTTGAAGAAGGTCCTGTGCTAAGATAGTGGTACCTCAAAATGGACGTGTTTAAGATTCCAATTAATTCAAGAGACGACACTCTTGTTAACTGATCAAAATTTCTAGGGTAATTAAGGGTAGACGACACGAATTTAGCGCATACATTTAGCGCATGCAATAGTAGATTGGAATAAATGCTACATTGTTTTTAAGCATAAACACAATTGTTTCATATTATCAATAAATGCCGGCCAATGAATGTCTCTAGAAATCATCGAACGAATGTGAGGAGACTATTCAAGTTATCAAGCAAGTATTTTTCCCTACCCTCTGCGCACGTCCTGTATAATTCACGAAAGAGCCAAAACACTTTCAATCTCTTTTAGCTAAAGCCCGTCGGTGCCAGGCAGTTGGAAAATTTCAACTTCTAGCTAATTGCTCGTGTTCCTCTCTGCGGATCAGATAGAGGGCTAAAGAAGGACGGGGAAACGGATAAAATTGCAAAAAGGAAAGAGAAGGATTGCGAAACCTCGTTCGGTTCCGCTCGCTATTATAACGTCATAAGGGTTAGGACGGGCATTACGGAGGAAAGACCGGTAGCAGTTTAGGACCTACCGACGAGTTTACGGTTTAGCGAAGAGATGAGAGGCGAGAAAGACCGGGACGGAGGGAAAGTACGTGAGAGGGAGAGGACTCGTGGATTGAGGTGAGGGTAAGCAGGGAGTGCGTAAACCCAAGAGAGAGAGAGAGAGAGAAAGAGAATGTTCGCGGTCGCTAGCTACCGTATAATTACACGAACGCCCCCTTCCGGAGATGACGCGTTATTGCCTCGGGGCGACTCGCTCGTGCGGCCTGCCTGCCGTCCAAAATCCTCCAGACCCTCCAAGGAGGGCCCCTGGGAGATACCCTGGGATCGCGTAATCGACTCCTTATTCTATGACCCGCTTCGCGCCCTGCTTCTGGAAAGAGAGCCTTTAGTCCGTTGCTACTGGGCAAACGTCTAGCCTTAGGTCTGATGAGGATGTTTCTAATAAGGTGGTTTTTAATGATAGTAGCCTGAATGCGTTACTGAATGATGTTTAAGGCGTTGTGCACTTTTATGGTTGCGTACTAATGGTGGCAGGTTTCATGTTTCTTGATGAGATTTTTATTTCCCTTCTGTGAACTTTTCAAACTGATCAAATTGGATTCATTTAAGATAAGAATTTACTATTTTTTCGTATTGTGAATTCGTGCAATTTTCAGAGTTTTAGTTGACATCTAACGGTTTGATGCTTGCAGGATTGGACCTATATAAAAATTTGGGAATTTAAAAATCTAGGGATTTGTCTAAATACTTATCTAAAAATCAAACCAGAATTTGACCGAAAGGTGACGAAAAATTCCAGAAGGAACGATGTTACACATCCAAGATCCAATTCAATATCTTCGATCGGAACACAAAATTGTATGAACAAAGCTTTCATTTGGTTCAGCTATCCTCGCCTGCAAATCAAGAGGCGGACACCTCTGGTCTGCAGAGGACCGTTCTAAATTTTTCCTCTCTCATTTTATACACTCATTCCCATAGTAGGCCCTTCTTTCAGGCTTTATTGCTTCCTCGCTCATCCCTCCCACCTTCCCTTCACCTGGTCTCGGCGCGTGATAAATGGCCTTGTTCCATCCACCCTCGGCTCCTTCGTTCCTCTCGAAGGTCTTATCAACTCGGACGCGTATCTACTCTCTCTCTTCTCTTCTTTTCTCTTCTCTTCTCCTCTATTATCCTTCATTCCTGGTCCAGTGGTGTTCGCCGCTTGCAGTCTCCTCGCACTTTTCCAAGTCCCTCGGAAAATCCGGATTTTCTGGGCCACCCCGAACATCGTTCGCTTGCGACTACTCATTTTCCCGACTTTTTTCTTTCGCCGGCGCAGGAGCGCCAGTCAGTCCTTTGTCTCTTCTTTCTTCGCGCTTTTGTTCCAGCTTTGAACCGTAGCACTGCTAGCCTTTGACGAGGTAAAGGCACCCGGAGTGAAGGAAGTGGAAAAGGAGGAAAAGGCTCCTCGCTCCAGTTTCGCGTCTCTTGGAGCTTTGTCTCGTTTCTCTCACCCCCAGGGGGTACGCTCCTTTTTTTTCGGAGAAAGGTTATATTCTAGCCGAATGGTGAGAATAATCAGTTTGGCTGTGTTTGCACAGGTGGATGAGAAATTGGTGGGAGGGTGATTTGTGATCGAATTGAGACTTTTCAATTTAATGGCGAGTAAAAGTATAGAAGAACACTAAGCGTGGTTTGACACTGCTCAACGTTGCACAGATTGAAAGTGAGATTGTACAATGAAGACAGTAACAATTATACCTGAATAACAATAAAATAAACCATTGGCGCCTACAACAAGTATTCTATTTGCGTCAGAACATTAACGGAAACCTGGAAATCTAAGCATTAGCTTTGACGATGCGGACTAGATCCGTGTACAAACTTAATTTTAAACAAACTCTGTGCTTATTGTTAGCTCAACCTTTCATATTATTTTTTTAATTAAGCCCTAAACCCAAGCACAAGTTTGTAATAAACAAAATTACTCACTTGAACATCGCTGTTTATCCACACGTCTCCCTTGACTTGCCAAAAAGAAACACCTGCCCAAAACACGCATTTAAATCGAATCACCCAAAGCATTTATAATTCCTTTGTATTTGCCTTTTCGCGAATAAACGAAAGATAACGAAGAACTTGACACTAGCCAGACGGAGAACTATGCCACAACCAACAAAATCTCTGTGTGTCAACTTCAGTTCCTTCCTCTGTTGCTAAACATATATGCTTAGGATTCTTCTCCTTCACCAACAGTATCGTGTCTCGCAGACGGATTTAAATTCGCAAGATTCTGATGAGCAGATTCCTGAATCATGAAGCAGCAGTAGTAGGAAGAAACCTCTTCTCTTCGTTGGAAATCGGATGATCCGGTAACCGTCGTAATGCTCGTGCTGAATCTTTGGACCACCCCCAATGGCATGATGCCTGGCAAGGGTGGACCAGGGGTGTGCCAGAACGGAGGTTGAAAAGGACCGAGGGAAGAGAGGAGGTAGCTCGAAATGGCCCCCGGAGGGGTGATAGAGGCTGCCTAATAGCTCACGGAATTGCCCCTGAAACACCTTTTTAATGAACTATTGCTACGGGAAATGAAAATGGGGGAGACGACAAGCTCCTCTTTCCTCGTGTCTGCGTAGGTGAGCCAACCACGTAGGAGGAAAAATCTTGCAAGGACACGGAAGGGCCAACCCGGGAACGGTGAAGCGGGAAAATTTACTTTCCAAGCGGGCCGTTTATATCTAAGCGAGAATCGTGCAATCAGGAGACATCGAATCATGTGTTTCTTGACTTTTTTTCTTTTCGACGTTAGTAGTAAGTACTATGTGTATTGGCGATATTTTGATCGTTGCGACAATGAAAAATGATTGGATTATAATGCGTTCGTTAGTTACATTAATGCTAGTGTAATTAAACTTTGTCGATGGGTTTAAAAAGTTTGCTTGTAAATTGTATTTCTAAGTATAAAGGAATGTTAACTTCGTTTTCATATCTGAAATTGTCTATCCGTTGGTATATGTACATATATAGTATTATATGGTGGATTATTGATAATCATATAATAAAATGTAAAATAGATCATCTTAATAATTATGAATTTTTTAAACTGCACATATAGACCCATCATACCATTCAATCGCTATGGCAAAAAATAACAGAATAAGCAGATGCTTTAACAAAAACAGTATTTTGCTTACATTAGATATTCGTTATATTAATTTCAAAGGATGCAAATTACTTTTCACATTCAAAATATTTTCATTTATAAATTTAATCCTGCTCATTATCCACGCGATAATAATATCAGCGATACTAACACCCCCAATACCGCAGTAATCGAAATATAAGAAGCCTTCAAATTTTCTTTCGACTCTCCCACGTACCTGGCGCATGCGCTCCTATTTGCATTACAAAAATTAAACTCATTATTTCGCGTCGTGCGGACCATTCGGCGAGGAATTTTCAACGAATCTCAAAAACGAACGCTCCCACTACTCTCTACTCGCTCGCGTTTGCTGCACCCTCCAGGGGCTGTGAATTAATGCTACACGAAGCGAGAATGATTGCGTTAAATCGAGTATGCCCGGTGATTAATCAGGCTTATTTCACTGACGGCAGATAATGCACATCGGACGCCTTACGACATTAGACACGACGTGTGACTCGATTTACAAGAATAATAATGTGGCCTCGCAATGTGGGCCCTCAAGACGTTTGCGCGAATAATTTCGTCGCAGAGAATTCATTGCGCGTTCCATCTTAGCACGTATGAAAGGAAAAAAGGGATTTAATTTAACTTACAATGCGCATCGCTCACGTCCACGAGACTCGCGTCAAAATATAATTTACCGCGCGCTTAGCATTGCTTGTGCCCAGTTGGTCGTCGGGAAAATTTGTTCCAGTGTTCATTCTGGATTACTGACAAAATTAGCAAACGTGGAAGAGAATAATATTATGTATAAAGTGTATTCTAATTGGAAGAACAAAGAAAAATTAATGGTTCATCTTTAGAACTTGTTTGCTTAATTTAGTTGTGATTTCGTTATTAAATTTTATTAGAATCACAGTGCTGTTATCAATGCGATATTATTATTGACATCAGTCAGGCCCAAAAACCTTCTATATAAAATTAAAATATTTAATCTCCTTTTAATGTAATCCTTCAATCCATTATAAACTTCCACTACATACGAAGAAAATTTTATTTCAAATAAGATTTAATCCAGATACTTATTTCCAACGTTATATCATCTTATTTGAAATAATGAGAAATCTCATTCCTTCCTGAAGAAATATCTTTCAACTACTAGACTCGAAACAGTTACACAATACCAACGCACAATTAAAAGAAACCTGGCGTCGCAAAAACATAATCTAACGCATCTCTACTTCTTCAAACGTCCAAAAAATGTCTCGCAAATTTGCTCAAAGTAAACAAAAGGAAATCGATCACGGTCGTCCACTCCGTGCCGATAAATCCCAGGACTAAAAGGTCGCGACGAGGACGAAGGCTGAGCGCAGAAGACGATCGCAACAACGTCGACGAGAAGAAGGAAACTCGTACCGGTCTGGTTGGAGGCAAGCTGAGCCCAGCGAGACGTCGACCGAAAACATTCCGGGGAATTAGACGTGGAGCTCTGCCAGGAGATCGGGACGACGAAAAGGGAAAGAGAGAGAGAGAGAGAGAGAGAGAGAGAGAGAAGGAGAGAGGGGGTAAGAAAAAGAAGAGAGTCCTCCACGCTAGACGATTTGTCAAAACGCGCATCGCCGCACGCGTTCATCCCTCCACCTCTTCACAGACAAACTCACCCTGCTTCTTCCACCTCCCTAAACACCCCCACCAACCCCCTCAGTAGTCCATTCGAGGCACCATTCTTCTCATTGTTATGCTAAGTGGGATCATAGATGAGAGCTCGACCGGTTGACGACCAAAAGTAAAGCGACGAGACGCCGATCTTACCAGAATGATATCTGCACTTTAGCCCTTTTTCTTTCAGACACCTTTTCTGTTCAGCCCTTAACCTGGAGGTGTGAAAGTGGATGGTGAGGTGGTAAATGGAAAATTGTCAAGGAGTAGTTGGTGACGTGAGAAGTATAAGGGTAAGGATGAAGTGTAGAAGTTGTACAATTAGGATTACGAATCACAGAAGGATTTTTTCTAGATTCTTTCCTTAGGCATTATTTCAAAATAATGATGTACGAATGCCTTTTTTATGGCCGCAAAGTAGACTGTACCCTTAAGAGGCTACCCTATGTACGCCATTGCACTCGAGATTTTCATTTCCTTTTATTATTATTGCATGACGTTTCTTATTCTTCCAGAATCATCTAAGTAGATCGATAGCTCTCCCAAATGACTAAAATCGTAAGGACACGTGCTGCATCGCAAAAGAGAAAGAACTTCCAGAAGGATGGAAATAGTAATGGACGATTGGTTCCGTTCCATTTCCAAGATAGAGTATACGGAAACATGAGCCTAGATGGGTCCGCGCGTTATTAAGTTTGGATGACGTCACGAAGGACAGCAATGGTTCAGTGGCCATCGGGGAATCGAAACGTCCGACCACCTGACCCATTAAGGGGCATGAGACGGCGTCTCGACGCTCGGCGTCGTTGTCGGTGGCCTTCTCAATCGGCCCCGTAAGGGTTCGGATTATGGCCTTGGCCAGCGGTGTTTACGAGTCCACCATGGCCGATTACAGTCAGTCCGTCCGTCCATCCGTGAGCAGATCGTTTCGGATAAAACAACTGACTTACGTTGGCGTCGCCCACAAAACCCTACGGCAAGATAATGGTGTCTACGATGGGCAGGAATAGCAATGTTACATTACCAATAGAAATTCATCTACGAGCTTGAATTTTTGGAAGCTGTGTGGTTATGCGCTGATGATAATAGGTAGCAGGCGGTTTAGATTGTTCGTTTATTAGGCTAAGATTTGTGAGCTTATTAGCTTGGACGAAACAAGTGATTTCACGGCTTTGGAAGGTCTTTAGCGAAAGCATGTCGTGGTGGGTTTAAGTATTAATTTCATGTCCAGGAATGGAATAAAATATTTTCACAATGCACTTTTGAAATTTATTCCGTCGACTTCAGGAATGAAGACAAGTTCATGATATAGGGGATAGGGATAAAGCTTGTTCAGTTTTTATTGAGCAATTTTTGCCGTGTATATCCTTAGTTCAAATTATGATTCTCCAGACGTACGAGGAATTATTGGATTTTAATTATTAAAGATTTTCTAAGATTTATAATATTTTAGAGCAGAATTAAATCATCCGGCAACATACATTTCTAAAACTAAATAGAAAGTTGATTAATTATCATTTTCCTTTATGTTTCGTATTGACTTTACTTTTTCTTGTCGTATCATCTCTAGTAAAATTAAGAAGTGTACTGTGTTAATTACCATTTCAGCTGTCATACAAGAATCTTTCTCTTGGATTTTAGCATGAGATCTAAATAGTTCATAGAACATTAAACCAAGGTGAAATACATTCAACTTGGCGCTACACCAGGATAATATTTCCGACATTTCGGATTACCCCGGGAGTTCCTCGTCCATTCGGAAGGAGTCTAAAACTTCTTCCTTCACCTTTTTCTTCCTCTTTCTTCTTATCCTTCCACCCTGCTTTCTTTCCCTCTCAACGACCCCTCGATGCCGAGACGCGACCCGGCCCGATTTCATTTCTTTTATACAAGCGCCGCGTCATCATTTTTCATAGACCCACCCTTCGCCCTTGGTGGAACCAGACGATCGGGGAATGATTTCGCCGTACGACCATTCCGAGGGCTCACCCTCGCCCCGTTTTGCACTGGAAACTACACCAAAAGTGCGTTCAACGGCTGAGACGATGGATGAGGGAAAAGAGGGAGAGACAAAGAGGGGAAGGAGTAGGAAGGGCCAAAAGGAGAGAGCCCTTCTCGGTCCCTTTTCGTGCTTCTTGAAAATAGCGTCGACGTCCTCGTAGCGAGATCCTTCTGGATAGGCTCCAACAGGATCATCCGCCGTGAGTAGGCGAAGAAAATTTTCAAGATGTCGCCACCCCGTTTCCCCTCGCATAAACATAATCTTATCGGACTGGTGGGATCGGCATGAAATTTTTACAGTGATTTTTTTACGATGGGTTTTCGATAATAGAAATAATTGAAGAAGGAAGAAGAAGTTGGAGTAAACTCACTGTAAAGCTAATACTTCATCGTGTTTCGACAACTAGAATTGGCAAAATTCGCTTTCCTACAAAAATTGTTAAGATCTCGTTGCACCACTTCTACCTCTAAGCATAATAACCATGCGAAAATTTTCTTCAAGAACGGTCATCTTGGAAAATTAAGAAATGCTCACCAACCTCCACAAACCCTACCAAAAAAGTAAAGATCTCGTTACACCGATACCACATCTCACTGCGATATACCTATCGCGCGAGAATTTTCCCCGATAATTCCGCCTACGCAATTTCAAAATCCAAACGTCCCTATGGCCGGTGTGCGGCTGACACGTGATTGCCCGCCAAACAGATTATTTTCTCCGTCGAGGAGTGGCCGTACGGTGAAATCGACTGGACTCAACGGCAGTGCTTCGTTCCACAACGTTCCGCCCCCACCGTCACCCCTCAAACCCACCCCCAAAACCGATCGACCGCATTAGAACGCCATTACGAGGAGAGAGGCGCGGGCGTGGAGGTTACAATGTCGAAGTTACAACGAGTGTAACGCGTGTAACGCTCGGCCGTGCCAAAGGAAACTACATCATTACAGAACCCACCTCCCCTCACCACCCTGGCACCACCACTCACGGTTCACGATGTAAAGATCCATTCTGCGCTCGTGCCGGTAATGACGTGCACCAGCGGAATTTCGGTAACAAAGAGGAAAGGACGATAGAGCGGATGGAAGCTGGAGGTGCAAGAGGATGTGGTAGTGGAGAATGAGGCCGGGAGGTGGAGGAGGCTCGTAAACGCGAACGACGTGCAACAACGAGAACTACGACGCCCGACGACGGGAAGCGACAGCGCGGACACGTCGTCGTCATTGTCGTCTTTGTTGTCCTTGTCGTTGAGGCGAAGCTTAGGGAAGCATCGTGCCGAACACGAGAAGAGCTGGAGTGGATGGTGATGGTGCTGGTAGAGGTGGAGAACGCGAGGCAAGTGATTTAGAATATTCGGTGGCGGATGTCAGCTATTGCTCGCCCACTGCGACGTCATTATGTCATCATCATTCTCCTTCGCGCGACCTCCAGCCCGTTGACGGGAGGCGCGCGCCTGGGCATCACTCAGCCCGCGCCAGCCCGCGTCAGACCAACGACGGAACCCTCCTTAGCCCCCCTAACCTCGTCCAACCCCAGACCCCGCCACCCCGGTGTCCGACAAGGCTAAACAATATTTATCATGTAGCAGCCGACCGCGGGGGACCCATCTGCCAACGCTGAATTGGAGTTCCGGTGCCACCCACGGTAGAGTGTCAGTAGCTCATCAAGCTTGCACAGCCTGTCTCTAGATCTTTCGGTGGATTCGTTTTCGGCATTAATGCCCAAGCGCGTAGTTTTTTGCTGTAGATTGACTCGCCAGGTAGCTAAAATAACGATTGTTCACTCTGTGAAAGCTTTGTTGGGCGATAATGTCCTTCGTAGTTTCGCATTTCGGTGTAGTTAAGTAGTTAAAATTTAAATATTTCGTGGAACTCGTGTTACTTCAGTCCCGGCAGTTTTGTGCGTTCAATTTGATTTTCATTCTGATCTTAGATTGTAGCATCCTCTCACGTTGTGTTTACATTATCTAGATTTTCCACAGTTTTATTAAGTTATACTATGTTAGCGTTTAATCATTGTCGGCTCTAAAAGCTAAGAATCTGCATAAATAAATGCGATCTTTGCTCCGAATACGTGGAATATTTGCAAAACTCTACTAGCACGTAACAAGTAAATGCTATTACTTAGTCTCAATGATTTCGTTTTGTAATCCTTGTTGATTGCACTACTCATCCTTCTGTTTTATCAACCTACTTGTCCTACACATATTTGTCTTCCATCTACCTTCATTCTCTACCTCCTCCCCATCTACTCACTCCCAATCTTCTCCTTCATCGTTTCTCGCAACATCCCTCTCGCGTCGCAAGCGAACAACCGAAGTCTCCGAGGAAATCATTGAATATGCAACTTAAGGAAATCCTCGGATATTCCGCTTTATTATAAACGGGCTCCTACTCTTCTCATCCTTCTCAGTCCCTTGCTTCTATTTTCATCCACCCTTCGTAGTCCCTCACGAGTATCTCTCCCTCTCACCGCGGCAAGACTTTGCATGCCAATATTTTCGGATTCGAGAATATGCAAAGTTCCCGCGGGACCTCAAGGGGAACCGGGCAGGAATCTTCGTTGGATTCTCATTGGTCGCAGCTCAACGATCTTAGGGCACATCAACTCAACGTACTATAGGGTTCTAGGATGGTGTTTAAATCGTTTGTGATAAAAACTCAAATTTTAATGAATAATCAGTCGAATATAATAGAGGATATTATATTTTCTACAACAAATTATGTGCAGTATCCGTTATTTAAAACTGGTAAGTGCTGGGGCATTTTAAATTGTAGAAAAGAATTCAGCACCCATTGATAAAAAATGACATAGCTTCGAGTAAAAGATCGAAGCAATGTTGAAATTTGTTGTTATGACAATAAAAAAGAAGGAAAACATATTTTTCAATCAAAATAGTTAGGATTGTAAGAAATGGCATGATGAGGACAGTACCCTCTTTCGGCTCGGCAGAACGCAGGTGCCGTGAGCCCTCGTGCGCGCAATAGCCCCTCCACTTCCTCCACCTCCACCTTCAACCTCCTTCCACCTCCTCCTCGTCCTCCGAAAATATACGGTTATCCGCTTAAGTTAGACGCTGGCGAGACGGAAACCATCGGCCGGGTCCCGCGCGTAATATACTGCCCAATAAAAACTTAGTTACCGCGTTCCACCTCCTCCATTCCCACCACCTCCACCTCCACCTGCACCTCCACCTTCAGGTCTTCCACCTTTTCGAGGTTCTCTTTCTCATGCCTCGACGAGGTTCCGTTTCCAACAGACGGACGGACGTCATGAAACGTGGAAGAGGACTAAGGAAGAGAGAGAACGTGGAATAAGGAAATAGTCTTGAATGAAATTGGCGAAACCTGAGAACGAGGAAGAAGAGATTGAAGAAATGTGAGAAGGAAAAAAGAGACACAACTGGCTGAAAGGTTGAAAAGTGCAGTAGAAGGTGACTATTTAACAATATATAAAATACACGTACTGTCACAGGGTACAGTGTTCTTGCTTAAATACATAATAAACAACGCAGAACTTTCGTTATTAAATTCTAGATAATTATAAGTGAGGACAAATTGATCTATGCGTAATCAGTTTCACCTACCACAGGACATTACTAGCAAACGCCCTTCCTTACACACACCTCTACTCAAAAATGCTTCGTTTATTTAAAACCTAACCAAGGCACCAAACAAACTCTTCCAGGAAATACATCACACGTCGCCTACACGAATAGGATTTCAAGATTGAAGGAACGTGGTGAGAACGCAGGGTCATAAAGTCGAAAGACCCAACACGTTCCGGCTCTAACAATGTAAGGAGAAGGAGGAGAACGGAGAAGGGAAAAGCTTGCGAGGGCCCGAAGTACTTTTTAACAATTTCCTCGTGGCTGGTCGTTATCGCACGTGTGGTCAACGCCGTCGATACCGTCCTCGCGAGAATACGAGAAGGATACGGACGGGTAACGGTAAGCCGGCCAAGGGCCTAGCCGTCTGGAGACAATAACGACTTCGTGGCCCATCAAACGAGCTTCCGAATGGCGTAGCAAGGACTTCGGGAACGCCGTATAAACGGGCCGAGTACCTTTCATTCCTTCCTTCCTTTCCGCGGAAGCGAGAGGATGAAAAAGGTGGCGGTAGGGGGGTGGAGCAAGATCCTTTAGCCAAAGGATCCTGTCTCGGTGTCCTTTATGGGAGGCTAAAGTACCAGGACACCGCTCACAGTACCGTTTCCCAACCCTCCACCCCTTCGCCAACTGGCTGATCCTGGGGAAACGAGTGTGCCTTTCGCGCCAACTTCCTTCCGTGCCGAAGGTCTCCAAGGATCTTGAGGATCCTGGGCTCGTTCGACGTCTCGTTTAACCGCGATGATCCGCCCGTGGAACATGCGATTTTCCGCTCTTCGCGGTAAGGGATTGCTGGAGGAACGGTGACTGAGGTGTTCAAGGGAAATGTTTGGGAAGAATCGTTTCCACCTATGAGCCTGATCGAATTTCTTTTCACCGCACGAAACGGAGTTTTCATACTTCCTTGACATAATTTCGTCATTATTCGCAAGACGCGAGGCACAGGTCTAGATATCATAAAGATGGTGCACGGAAAAGTTTTTTTGGTTTATAATAGATGTTCATTACGTGCCATAGTTTCTGTGTAGCTTTCAGATGACATGCAGACGTCTGAGAATTAGAAAAACTGTATGTACATTATTTTTATTCATACGATATGTTCATCGTATGAAGATTAGTTCTAGGTGTCCTTGACGCACTCGTCCCACAGAAAATTTACTTTTGATGATCATAACGAAAAGCAATAAATTTTGCCAAATTAGAAGAGCTACGATATATCGACGTCCTGATGGAATTGGTCAAATTAGAAAAGTCGCGTAAGATAAAATTCTGCTAGTAAAAAAGCACTTTCCAGTCTTCATCGCCACAACGAACGATGAGAACCGACTTAGCATCAGATAAAACTATGTCGATCAAGTGGGCGTCGGCCCGAACCGACCGACGCCGGCCGGTGGCAGCGAAAATACCAAGGAGGTAAAAGTCTTATTTTATCATCGGTAGAAACGGCAAGCTACCGGCGCGCATGCGCGCAGGTCGACGAAGTTCTCCTCGGCTACGTCGTAATAAACTACCCGGTAATAATACTCCGGGGCGGAGTCTTTAATAACACGAGGAGGACGCTAAACTAGCCAGACAACCGTTAAGTCAGCAGGTCTGCGAGACTCGCTCCTTCCTATGCTTCTCTCTCTCTCTCTCTCTCTCTCTCTCTCCCTATCCACCTCTATCTCTCTCATTCTCACTCACTCACTCACTTCCATCCCCTCCCCTCGAACGTGGAGCAATATGAAGTCCGAGCGTGAAACTTGCGCAATATATACTACCGCCAAGTCGGGCGGAAATTAGAATCGCCTTCCAACGTGCGAGAGGGAGGAAGGGAGAGAGAGAGAGAGAGAGAGAGAGAGGGAGAGTGAGAGAGAGGGCGTGGGTAAGGAAAATTAAAAGTTACCCCGAGGAAAGGACGAGTTACGTGGATACTTACCCCTAAGGCGGAACTCTTTTTCTCTCCCGCGACGGAAAGAAACGGAGGGTGGCGTCAAAAATCGAAACGATAAAACAACCCCTGTGGTAGCCAGCCCGAATACGTAAAAACGCGAGGAAAGCGCCTTTAACCACGTCATTTTACTTGAAGGAAAAAAAAACCCGTGAGCAATCTAGTCGAGCAGTTTGACGAGTCTTGTGTCACAAAATGTGTGTACACGTTGCCCAGGAGTGTTTCGGAAAAGGACAAACAATAAAATAAGAAAATGGTAGACTTCAAGAAAGGAAACGCAAAGAAGGCGGGAAGAAGTGAAATGTAGTATGTTCCACCGATCTAATGGTGCCTTAGGGTAGAACATCCAATTATCAGTTGCGAAACTATTGGGTTGCGTGAGTGACTGCAATGGGTTCCTGCGCCAGTAAATTTGTATGCTATTAATATGCAATTTCAAGCCAATGCAACTAAACGATTTTTTTGCATTGTGTTCGTATTGTCGTCACGCACAAACCAACTGACAATAAGAAGTAAACTCTAGTGCAATTCATTGCAAAACTCAGAATTGCATGTCTGTCTCTAGCCTTTAAGGCTGCAGTAAGAAAAGAATACTCACAAATGAAACATGAATTATAAAAAAAAGAATAATATACAGTTAATACACACCGTGAATAAGAGTAAGACTAAGATTGCGAGATACCCACTCTTAATAAACTATAGCAGATAACACGCTGCAACAACCCATGAAACCAGAAATTACTATGAATCAAGCTCAAACGAAGCTTCTCGAGAACACATAAATTTAAAGCTTCCCACAACCATACAGATTTCTTTCTCTTCTTAATACAATGACAATACATTGATAATTATTCTCACCTCGAAACAGACAGTCTAAAGAACCACTACCTACAACCTAACGTATTTTTCATCATAAATCCATTCCTTTTTTGACGAGATTGGTTCCTACACAGTCTCCGCGGAACGTTTTTCTCCTGCATCGTCAGGGTGGTCCACCTGCTGCTGCGTAAGGGTGCGACAATGGAGGCTCTCCCAGCGGCTGATGCCCGCGCAAAATAATCAAACCGCCCACGGAGGCATATGCTCACTTGGATGAGAGCCGTACGGGTTCACGAAAAGGCTGAGGGCCTTAGAGGAGGTTGCTTCTGGTTTGTTGGTTCCGCAAGTGAACCCCCTGTTCTTCTCTCACTCTCTCCGAGACTCGCCGAGAAGGGTGGCAGATTGTTTGATGGTTGATTGTCGCGCGCTCGCCGCTTCGGGCTTCTCCTGAAGCCTGATTGGGTCGCCCGCGAAACATCTGGCGGTCTCCCGCGGGGACTACCCCGGACGACAATCATCCTACAATCGCGAGGTAATACCCCGAAAGACGTCTTCATCTGAAGGGTAGGTAGAGGTGGCTAGGTGGGGTGGTTGGGTCAGAGGGTGGGCAGACGCGTGACTGTGTAGTGCGAGGAAGAGAAATTGAAGAGAAACAAGAAGAGAGAGGGAAAGGACAGATCACGATTGTCTCGATGGCTCTCGTGCGCTGCGCGTAGTGCCACGAGAGACACTGGGGGAGAAAATATTTTCCTTCTTTTTTCGGGGTAACGATAGCGGAACGATCGATCATCCGTGAATACACGGGAGAATTACGCGATTGAAGTGAACCCGGTGGATTTTAGCTTTTCGGTTTCATGGAAACGTCAACGTTTACGATTGCGTTTTAAACGGTGCCGATGGTGGGGGTTAGAACAAAATTACGGATTTGGATGAGATATTCTAATCCCTTGAGGCCTAGAGTTTATCACAGTGGGCAGGCATTTTATTATGAGCCGGATGTAAAATTATGATCGTGATTGTACATTTGTCTGTGGTAACGACAGTGTATAATCATTTTAAAATAAAAAATGATTAAACATGGAGTAAATAAAATTTATGTACCATCCGAATTGAGACGGGTTTTAAAAGGTTCCTTCCGTATTATTTTCAATTATTTAACGTATTTTACTGTTTTCGTTACTATACATGCCACATTATAAAAAGTTGCAACTTTTTAATCACTAAAATAACCATCGTACAAAGTCAATGGATTAAAAATGCAACGTGAACCAAGTGGTCCGATTTTAAACAAAGTAAATAATCCATAGAAGGCCCTCCAAAGGTTGCATTGTTCCAAAAACCATAAAGCAGCCAATGGATAAAATTACGAATCATAATCTCCTACTGTAATCTACAACTCTTTCAACCCAACATCAACGACCGCGTCCTTCCCGGTCAATCTCCTTTAGCCCACCACCTACTTTCTCCCTATGTCCTTTCACCCTCTACCTGGGCAACATGCATAATCGTGGGCATCTCACCGGTAGGGAACAGAAAGGAGAGGACGAATTCAGGCATGGAGTAGAAAGAGCAGCATTGGTAAGAGAAGGAGGTGGGGGAGGAGGACCTGCGTTTTCAGAGAGCCTTTTTAAAAGGAACGTAGAGAGGGACGCGACCGAGATAAACGAAAAAGGGACCGGTGGACGCGCTTCATGGGGGCAGTGAGGGGCGGGAGAGGACGTCCCTTCGAACTGCGAGAAGGGGGTGGCAGAAGGAAGAGGAACGGGACTTTTACAAAACCCATCCATCCCCCAACCACTTGCCGCGGAGTAGAGAGACACTGATACCTACCGGCTGACGATGGTACCCACCTACAACCAACCGGACGACACGACGAGAGGACGACAATGGGGAACCTTTTGCGGCGAAAAAGCATAAAAAGAAGGAGGAGGTGAAGGGAGCGGGCGACGGCAGATCGGCGATAGATGAAGCGAGAGGTGGAGGTGGTGGTGACGGGGGGGAGGAGGTCCACCTCCGGCGCGGAGGAATGAAAGAAAGAGCGGCAATGATGAAAGCATTGTCCCTTGTTCACGGCGGCTCTTATGTGAGAGGCCTTCGAGGCGAGGGGCCTATCTTCTCCTCCACCTCCCACCTCTTCCATGCCACCCTCTCTCTCTCTCTCTCTGCTACATCCTCCCTGCCGTTTCCACCTCCCCAACCTCCTTATCCTCCTTTTGGTACTCGTCGTCCGGTGCCAACGTCCTTCAAGATCTTTATCGAGAAGCTGGTCTGCGTTCAGTTAGATTCATATTGGAGATTCGTAGATTTTATAATTGATAGTTAGGTATTGATTGTGTCGAGCGTGAACGGTGCAGTAGAATGTCTCTGGCCACAATATAAGGAATCGGTCGAATTGGTAGACTAGCGTGCGTTTATTTGGACTACCGTATGTATGATAGATATTTGATGGGTGTACTCGTAGAATTTGTTCGAAATTTATTTAGGTATTTATCCTCTCAGCATTCGTACTTTCGATTCCTTACTTTTTCAAGAACGGAAATATCTATTTTATATTTAATTTCTGTCATGTTCTTCAGCTAATGAAGTAATTGCTTCGAAATGTTGGTAATTGTTTATTAGATTTGCTTGCACCAATTACTTTACGGGGCCGGCCATAAACAATTCAACATTCTTTCAGAATAAAAACACGATTGGATCTTGATGCGATTACGAGGTCGAGGGATTGAAGTTACAATAATCGTACACGTGGAGTGAATTTTTGATGCAACGACAATGGACGACGCGCGACAATGTGCGCTTAATTCTTGAAATTGTGATTATTGCGGAACTTTTCATTTTACACACTTTGCAAAGGGGTGGGACAAAATTTTTCACGATGTACTTCGATTCTCCCGAATTGGATACTGCATTTCAAGGCGTTAAGACATCTTCTAATAGGTCCATGAGTTGCTCTATTGCAATCATTATGGAAATTTTCTCTTTGAACGAGACGGCTCGATTGTAGGTAACTAGAAAGCCAATCAAAAATTTGGAGAGCGATAAACTCATTCAAAACGTAAAGACTTTCTTCCTGTCGCAATGATCTTTGTGCAACTTCCACGACCTCTTCACTTACTTTGGCAATTGATGAATTCAATTTACTTCAATTGTCCCCGAAAAAACTAACAGATATTTTTCTGAAAAGTGACGGCACAGCCAGCTTAAATTATGTAAAATAAAATAATATACCGTTGATATCGAATTCTAAACAAGTAATAATTGAAGCAAAATTCAATCGGTGTAACTTTCATAAACGAAAATCAAGTTACCAGTACATTTGCGATGCCACCAAAAAGAGAAGCAAAACACAATGCAACAATGTATCATTTCATTATATTTCAAAATCTCCCGCAACTCCTTCACGAAGCTATTTAACTAATTTCCACGCTTATCGAAAGATTCTCCTAAGGATCCTCCTACCCCCAAATTCCACTTTCTTTTTACCCCCTAAGGAATGTAACACGAGTACCCTGGACTCACCCTTGACGTGTCCTTCGAAGGGAGACGCATCGTAGCAAAGGGCGCACCCGGAATCGACCCTTGACTCGAGCGGCGTAATAACCCGATAATCTTCTCGCGCAAAACAAATAAACCAAGAAGAAAAGGGAGTGGAATGTTAGCCTCCTCCTGGTGTGGATGCTACAGCAGAATGGAGGGCAGGCAAGCAAGGCGCTAACCCTTTCGAGAAAAAAAGGGGGTTGATCGGGAGGGATAATCGGAAGGGGTGGAGGTGAGAGGGGGTGGGAAACTGTGCGTAAAGGAAGGGCTCCAGAACACAATCCCCTCGATGATCGATCACAATCGACTCTTTTCGTGCGACGACGAAAAGCTCGCGCGTCGCCTCCGATGGGAGAAGGGCTGTTTCAACCCCCAAAGTAAGGGTGACTCAAGGGGGTTGCGGAACCCCTTTTGCTCGTGCGACACCGTTGTTATTCTTCGGGCGAAAACTATTTACAAAGTCGGGGCTAATGGTATCAAGAGATTTTCGGTCCATATGCCCTCTCGTCACCCTCACCCCCTGTCTTCGTTAGCGCTCTCGCTTCTATTGTTTCTCTCTCTCTTGCACTTTCTACCTCTGTGAGGTTGTACACGCTCGCGTAACTTAGAAGCTTAGTATTTCTAACCCGGTCTGCAATCCAATCCAGGCAATGGCGTAGTCCGATGGCACGTGCCGGTAATTATGATAGTGACCGAAGAAACGAAACACATGTTAGATTTATAATTGTTCGTTTGTTGGTAATATTTGAGCAGTTAAAAAACCAGTAGAATTGAGTTCGTCAAACGAAAATTAAAAACAATCAATCGGATCTGCTACCGATAAAACTTTGTCTATTAGGCATTATTGCGTTTCTTTACACAAATTAAATTACAGTTAATTATTCGAAGTTGATACAAACGATATTCCTTTTTTTTTGTAAAAATGTCTCCATTTATATCAACATCGTACATCGAAAAAAAGGTTGTGGAATGCCACTGAAAGTTTACAAAAGTAAGAGAAAATATTTTTCGTGAATATCAAAATTTGCACGGTTAATACTCCCTTCTGTACAAAATTCAGAGTGCATATTAAAATGCAGTTTCAACGGCATTCAAAGACTCGTTAAAAAAATTGAGAAGATTATTAAATAATACTATACGCAAGTAGCAAGGGCTTCTCTTTGTTCTGATCCGCAGATGAACGTGCTACGTTTCTCCTACCCCTTCATCAATTTCATTGTTCAGATCCAGCTCACATTCTCGCACGATTGCTCCTCGCGTCCTCTGCCTACGCCATTGATAATGTCGCTCCTAAACGAGCGTAAAGCGAGCCGCGCAAATATAAGAGGGATATCGGGCGTAATGAGGTAATGGAGAGAAAGGACGACAGGGTAAAGAGAGAAGAAGAGAGAACGAGAGAGGTTTCGGAACAGATGCATGCGCTATGGCCTAATGCAATGAAAGCTCGCCGAGTGGCTGGATTGAACGTATGCATATTGACTCGGCCAATCTCGTGACGAAACTGATCCTCCTTCAGCAAACAGCCACCCTTCACGCCCCTTCTTGCCCCTCAAAAACAACTTTAAATTCCTAACCTACGTTTCTACAATCTGAGATTCTTTCGTGCGCAGCTTGGTGAGCTGCGAAGGCGAGAAATTGCGGAAAGAATAATAAAAAGAATAATGATTTAAGGAAAAAAAAAACGTAGACGTCATTTATGACTCCCGTCGCGGTCCTAAGCCTTTTACGATCTTAGTCGAATTTAATACGCAATAGGCGGTAGGATTGTGTTACAGGGGGTAACGTTACGTGAATAAGTTGAAGGGGAGATTTTTTATTTCGAATACATTCGACGATAGAGCTTGAGCGAATGACACTTTGTGACGGTGGTAAAAGAGTTAACGAGGGATGTGGCGTAACGATAAAAGATCCGCAGGAGGGCGCGATAAAATTAGCCAGAAATAACGTGAGAAGTCCTCATATGGAAACTTACAGGCAACTCAGTGGCGCATCCAGAGGAAGATTCTTATTGACATTCTTCAATCTTCTGATCTCATCTGCTTTTAGGATTCTTTCTGCTCAGTGGACATTTTGGTAACGCTACTGTTTTTTTAAATTCAACTATACCATTTCTTGAATCTGTCCTGATCGAATAGAATAGAATAGACTGCAGTCAAGTTAAATTTTCCTCATTCTGCCATGAGAGCTCGTAAAGTATCGATTGATTCGCTTTTGCTCTTAGAATGATATCAGGACTAACCTACAAATTTTCTCTTTAACCTCATTTAGTCATTTATTTAAAATATACGATTTTCAACCACGAACTTTGCTAAGGACTTTCTCCGAACGAGAACATTTACAAGTAAACTACACAAGTAACTCTTGCTGCTTCTCTGTTCCTTTAGAATTAATTGACCGGAAGTGCTCAGGGTACGCCCCGATTGCCGAAATCGTCGAGCAACGTCGATCCTCGACCGCATCCCTTTTCTCTTCTTCACCCCTTCCTTCCTGATACCATTCTTCCATTTTCCATCCTCCTTCCACTTCCGGTCTAGGAATCCAGGTTCCTTGGACCGCCTCTTAACCACTCCAAACCACCCCCCTTTTCTTCTTTCTCATTTCCACCCTTTTCCACCCCTACAGCCAACTCGCACAAGAGCTGGCGCGCGCAGCGTTCACAAATGGAAAACGGATTGATTAATTGTAGTAATTACCGATCAGCCCCCGCTAATTAGATATCCGACTCCCACCCGTACCGTGGCCCCCACGGGGGTTGCCAGCTCTCGCTACGGGAGTCGATGGTGGTCGTACCCACAGCGAACCAGAGGGGACTTTCCAAGGCGGGGGTTGCGATCGACGTACGAGGAGGAATGACGGTGGGTAAAGGTAGAGAAGGGGGTGGAAATGGAGGTGGAGGTCGAAGCCTCGGAAGGGATAAATGAGATCGTTTTGATTCACGTATTCTCGTTTTAATCCGGCAAGGATAGAAAGCAAATTGTATTGCGAAGAAGTGCGATGCTCCGCCAATCTTTTTAGGTATTTTTTGTCCGGTAGATACGATGACGTATTTCTAATATCGAAACTTGTTCGATTTGCTCTCAAAAATTATTTTCGAGGATCTTATGAAACTCGATCGACAAGCTGAGAAGAAAGAATGGTCAAACAAACACGCCAAACCTACGGATTTTATCGAGACTACGATATTCGTGAAGTTTCTTTGAAAGTGATGAATTTAGTATAAACCTGAATTTAATTCTTCCACCTTCGACAAGGCTACCAAAGACGGTCGTATAATTAAAAATTACCATTAAGATTCAAGCAGATTGGTTGTCAAACGATTCCCAAAATTAAAACACGGAACTCTCATCGATCAAACCCGCACCAGCAAATGGCACTGATCCCGAAACAAAACAAAAAAACACGAAAATCTCCACCTAAAATTCTTGCACGGGTATCGCGCGAACCTGATGAAAGAGAAGGGCGTCGAGGATACGAAAAGGCCAGATTCTACCTTTAAAAAAAAGAGAAAGGGAAAAAAAGCTAAAACGCGCAAGAGCGTGTCCTCCGCTAAAGGTGGCTCAAACTCCATCCATGGATACACTCGGCTGAGAGGATCGAGAGTCCATGACGATGGCATCGGTGCCTCTGATATTTCGCAGAATGGAAACCTGAACGTGCCGGGGGCCCTCTCACGCTCGATCGAGTCGAAAATTCTCCTGGCTCGCCGCCGTATAAGGAGGCCCCGGGCCCGCCATACGCGCCGCGCGGTTAAGAAAACGCCGCGGAGGTGATGGAGTGACGCGATACCATGGGAACGAGCTGGCCAGGGCCCTGGTGACACCACGCACCCGGCTGACTTACGGCCCTGGCCGCATCACCTGCTCTTCGGGGCAGGTACAAAAGTAAAGTGCGCCCCGACGTGCGCCGTGGACTCGAGAGAGGGACACCGGTGATCTCAGGTTAAAGGAGATGGGGAGGTTGGGTAGTTCTGGGTGCCGGTATCGATTTCGTTGTTCCTTGGTGTCTATGATGGGTGCGTAATTTCGCGAGGTTTCACATATCACGAGATGGAATCAGAAAGAAGATCATTGCAATTGTTCAGAATGCCGATTGTGACCTAGGGAGTGATGCATGCTGCATTTAAACAACAATTGATTTATAGATTTGGCTGGTTGACACGAGAAGGATGAAGTAGATCAGGAAGAAGTATCTAGTTTGCTGTTCTTTGATAATTCTGTAGGGTGCTGATGACTCACGGTGAATTTTCAGCTGTATTAGAACTTAAACTTCTCTTCGGATACCAATAGCAACATCGATCCCAGAAAGCACATGAATGCCATTTATTCACGATTCTCGACCTGAGCAATTCTTAGAGATACAAGGAGAAATTTCCTTCAGGGATACTGAAAGCTGCTATCCTTCTGTTCGTTTGTACACACGATCGCGGTAAGTGGTTCCAAGGACCGTGAAATGAGAATGAGAGGATAGGAGAGAGAGAGAGAGAGAGAGAGAGAGAGAGAGAGAGAGAGAGACAGAGAGAGAGAACGAACGAAAGAGAAGACAGAGGAGGAGAGAAGAATAAGAGAAGAGCAGGAGTGCAGCAGAGGGCAATTTGCATCCGAACTAAGCGAATTCGCGTCTTCTCGAGTCGGTCTCGCTCGGTCGTGGGGATTCCTCGCAAGATTGGAGCGTTCGATTACTCGTAAGCAAGAGAACGGGCGACTTACCGCAAATGAGGTCGTCCCTGGAAGGAAGAAATGGATCGTTACCGAGGGCGGAACGGTCGATTTTGGATTTCGTCGTTCAGCGGGGTAACGACGCGGCTCCCAGCCCGCGCCATCCACGAGCAAAGATCGCTCGAGATCTTCGCTAGATTGACCGTGACCTCGAGCGAGACTTTCGGAGTCGATGAGCATACGATGAGTGCTCGGATTTTCGTACGAGGGAAATGATCGGCTCGTAAGAATGTCCGTTAAACCCGACCCTCCTCCGATTTTTGTGAGATTTGACTCAACGAAATTGTTGGGTATATTTGTTTTCACGTATATGATTTTGGTTGTAGGTTCACGCGTAAAACTGAGTAAAGGCCATTAATGATTGTACATGTAAATCCTTTATGGAAAGCAAAATGCTAAAGGGCGAAAGTTAAGTAAAGGTTTCATTAATTTGGATACCTTCATATTTCGAAGAAAACTCGGAATTTTTTAGGCATATCCTACTGACATTGATTTACTTCTACGCTTACAGGTGTTTGCTTGAAACCTAGGAAAGCCTACCTGGAAAAATGTTATATTCTAATCTGATCATCTCCACCCTACCTTCGAAAGTCGAAATCTTCAGAACACATTCTGCAGACCCTATCCATTCTTGGGACACCTTACATTTTTCACACACGTTCGTTTGCAAGTCCTATGCTATCACCGATGGTGTTGCAAATCTTGCAGTTTAGAAAACCCCAGTCAGCAAAATTCTAAATTCAAATTCCAATCGACTCACCCTCGCATTCCACGATCCCTACCAACCTATCCCTGAGCCTCATTAGCGTGGCTTGCGCTACCGACGCGCTGCTGTGGCGCGTTTCCTGGAAGCAGATTAAGTTGAGGGCTTCAAGCGTAGTGTGGCACTTAACGATCGCCCGTAAAACTCGTGACAAGCACGACGATGACGATGACGATGACGATGACAACGAGCACGAAGGACAAACACAAGAACGAAGTATCGTGTCGCATCATCCACCAGTGAAGCACGCCAGCTTGGACTTTACGCTGAAGCTTACAAGAAGCTCCTGAAAACGAGGTAGACAGATGTATGAAGGAAGAACGTAAGAGAATCAAGAGTACAGTAACTAATGATCCTATTCGCGGAGTGCCTACACGACCAAGAAACATAACAACGATAATGCGTACACGATAATACAATCATCAATTAGTAACGAGTATTTCTGTCATTTCCTGGTAACCTTTTTTCCCACCGACAAGCTTCTCAGTAAGTAATAAAAGAGTGATCGATGTTTCAGAATGTACTTAGGGATGTGTTTTAATTTTATTCAAGTAAATTCCCAGGTTTACGGTCTGTTGCTGTAACAACGTCAAATATAATGGAAATTTAACAAATTAACAAGCAGCTATAACAATGAAAATTCTGATATTTGTCGATGATCAGTTATGGATCGGTAACATGGCAAAAGAGAGTGAAAGAAAATCGGAGGGAAGTTTCAAAGGCAAAAAGGAGGACGAACAAGGAGGAGGTGGAGGAGGAAGGGATATTAACATCCGGTCGAGGGGATTTACGGCCCCATTCGCGTGGCTCCTGGAGCCCTCCTGACGATTTTGTAAAACGAAATGTCTCGTTAGCAACTCGGCTTACAGCCGAACGGCGCGCGCGCGCACACACGCATGAGAAGCGCGCATCGAGCGTGCGCGCGTTTTCACGAGGCTTACACAGAGGGCCCGACGGTGGGTACGTGCTTGCGAGGTTTTACAGCGGTCTAAATTACCCACCGCGCAACGTACAGCTATGATGTTAACGATCTCGCAGGTGGGAGAGAAGAAGGGTAGGTCTAGAAGAAAAAGGGAGAGGGAAACTCGCGCGCGCTCGAGCGCGTGTGAAGGAGAATCGTCGATGGCGCGCAAATTTGAATTTACATAGGGGAGGGAGAGTTTTTTCTCGTGTGGAACGAATTGCTGAAACGGAGATTGAAGAGGAAGAGCAAAGAGTTTTGTTACGGGAGAAAGAAGAAGAAACCAATTATGTCGTCGAGAATGTTGTAAAAACAATTTCAATGGAGGAGAATATTTTAAAAAGAAAATGGAGCTAGCGAATAAAACATCGTGTTGATTTGTGGTCGAGAAATGAGGAGTGTATTGGAATTCTTGATAGAAAGTGGAGAATTTTTTATTGGTGCAGTGATGACAAAACTGACACTGGTGATTGTCTAATCACATTCTCTTGGATCCGCATATTAAGACTTGGCAATTTACCTTGAGATATCAAATTGTTATATAATTAAAATGAAATGTTTTAATAATTAAAAAATTCCAAAACTCCCTTCCTTAAAATAAATCCGATTCCCAAGTTGAAATTGCATTAAATCGAATTAATGCATTTTTCTTTAAACCTTTGTATATCTTGAGATCTTCAAAACAATTCCTCGGTATACAGTAAGTTAATCCTCGCACACGACGTTTTAAAAATTCACTTTCCTCTACTTCCCGTCAGCTTCCGTTTTGCTATTTCTCCTTTTCCCTCTTCCTTCTCGCGGCACGAAAGGAGCGCGTGGCCAAGCGCGTCCTAACGTCACAGTAAATTTCTCGGTGATTAAGCGAGCCGCTCGGGAGGGCTTAAGCGAGATCGCTCTTCGTCCCCGTTAACATCGAAACCCTCTTAAGACAGCGACGCGCGGCGTCGCGACGCTGCCACGTCCGGCGTCGGGACGCAGCTGTAAGCAATAAAATTATTTGGACCGTGCGTTTTCCGCCTCGCACGCAGAAACGAAACGATTCCAGTGGTGGAGAGATATGGAAGCTTAAAGGAAAGTAAAGAAATGATAAAAATGACGAAGTAATTTAAAGAGAAAGAGTAGGGCGACTTCGGATGATGGCATTCACGTGAGAAGAAATTTTTTCCTCATTTTTGCAGCGAGTTAATCTGACTAAATAATGATTAACGATCAAGCAAAATTAACTAACAAAATATATCCGAATATTCTGTTCAACATTTATCTTCTAATTATAAATTTCAAACAATTTCCGAACACGTGCCACAGTGTCGGCAAAAGGAGGTGTACAATCTTCACACCTCTCTTTACAAAATTGACAAATTCTCTGTTGTCCAGCCATTAATCAATACCTCCTACGTACACTAACTCAATAAAATCCCCCAAAAGAGCGAAGGGGGTGGCGTCGCGACGCACGCGTCGCGCGGAATAAATGGTCGAAGGGGCACTAACGATAAAATTACTTCCCAACGCGCGCTCTCGCTTTCCAAACCGAATAAATAGACGGGGTCGGTCGCACGTTTCGCAAGGGAAAAGGAAAAGTCGTTGATGTTTCGGGGGTGGGGGTTGGCGTTGCGATATAAACGGTCTAAGTGCCTCGGATGTGTCGTGGCGGTGTGCGTCAGAGTTGAGTGGCTGGGGGTGGCGGAGGCAGAAAGGAGGTAGTGGTCCAAGAGTGCAGTAGGGGCAGTGGAGGCAGAACGGCAGCGCCACGCGGTGGACACGCGGCGGCACGATGGAGGCGGTCGGGGGTGGTGGAAGCGCGGAGCGAACGGACGATAAATAACCTCTGGTTTATTAGCGAGATACCAGAGCCCGGGGGCGGGGACAGAAGGGGGCCGTAGGGGAGAGTGGTTAAATTAGCAAGAATATTAGTACACATTTGCGCGTCGCTATACCGCTACCAGTGGCACAGGGCCGTCTGCGGCTGGTCCAAACTAACCTGGCGAAATTTGTTGAAGGTTGCGGAACAACCTTTCTTTATTGTTGTATTTGTTTTTATGGTGGATAGCCACCCCACGTCGGTTAATTTGCACGGTAATACTAACTCGAGGATGCGTTTTTCTCTAAATTCCAAGTGCGGATTCTTTTTAATATGTTCTTTTATTAATTTCAACATTTCGAACTTTCTACATGAAGCGAGTGGTTCGAAATTTGATTTAATGCGTGTGAACCTACTGCCGGTGCTGCCATTTGTTTTATCATCTTCTGGATACCTTGCGAATAGCGTTAAACTTTTGTTATTAGTGGCAAGAAGACGATATCAAGGTAATTTTATCTTTTTTGCACAAGTTCAATTCGTGAAATTCTGTATTCCTCGTGTATGTATGTATTTTTATCATTAGAGGTATTGAAAGCGAATGTAATTGCCAAAAGAAACCCGAATAATTCAGTCCTATCTAAGTTTTAATCTTGCGGTAGAGAAATTCATTCTTGTTCGCGTAAAGAAGAGATTCGTTTTCGAAGTTTCGCGACGAAGTCTCTCGCCATGCCTTTCATATATTTCTTTAGAAGAAACATTCCTTGACTCTGAAAATTTATCAATCCTTCAAAACATGATAAATGAAATTCCCAGCAACTTTCAAAGCACCGATACCAAAACAGCCATCAATGTTACAATCTTCAATCTTACGGAATTATTTTCCATTTCCGCAAATGTCATCATCCCTATTTTTCTATTCAATTTTTCTTACACACTCTCAACGATCGCTCCAGTACAACGAACCACAGAACACACACACAGACGAGCGCGCATACGTTCACAAGAAGAGAAACACTGGCTCGTGCGCTCGCAATTTCCTAGTTGTAACTTATCCCCGCTTACGTTCGCGCGTTTACTCGCGTCGCTCGTGCATCTTACAGCGACCAAGCCGAAGAGGGTCACACACGATAACAAGCTGGCAACGGTTCTAACTACTGTCCGCCCTCTGATATATGTGACGGAAAATTGTGGGCGAAGGAATCGACGAGAGGAGTGGAGAAGGGATGAGATGGAGTGAAAAGGGGATGAAGAGGAGAGCCGCTAACGAAGACGAAGAAAAAGATCGGCGACGAGGTAGGAACCCGAGAGAAAATGGGAAACTCACGAGTGAGAAAGAGGATTGCTCGCGCGAACGAGAATGACGAGCCAGGCGAAATGCAAATGGAGAAACGGAAAATTGAAAAACGAGATGGAAATGAGACCGTGTCTGCATTCCTTTCGCAACCTTTCTTGTTTACGAACCATTTTGTCGACTTGTGCGTATCCTTTTGTTTATGAATAAATTTCTCTCCCGTGCTTGCTATTCGGCTGATCTATTTCCAAATATCCTACAACCTCCTAACTCTTCTGAATCTTCACCTTCCTTATATCTAAGCTTGTAAATAGTTGTATTTAAAACGTAGTAGAAGCCGCAAGATGACAATGGTCAAAGAAAACCAAGAGTGTAGTGAATGCTAAAGAAGAAACAGAAAGTTGAAAATCCAGACAGTGTCTGCATTCTTACATAATATTTACGAACAATTATTTCTATATAGGTACAATTGTATCTAATTCAACGTGTTGTTATTTATGAATAAGTTTCTTCCACCAATTTTTTTACCTGTTCCAATATTCAGCTTATATTTATATCCAGTTATCTCATTTATCTCACAGCTTGTTTGTGGCTTTAGAAATAGTATTTGTACGAATTGTAACATATGACATTCTCTACGCTCATGTCGAAAGAAAATAGCTTACGAATCTTGACAAAATACGGAAAGAAAACATTTAACACTGAAAAATAAAATCAGACTGTCATCGAGTCTACATTCTGCTTATATATTTTCGTACCCGTCAATGACCTTTCACTTACGAATCTTTCCCCATGCTTAAAGTCGCTGTACCTACTTCTAACACAGCCATACCACTTTCAAACCTTCACCTTACTTATCTGCATCTTTCTAAATTATGACTGTGTGAAGTGTAACGTGTGAATGAATACGACCACGACGATGACCACGACGACCATGAAGACAATTACAATCATGAGGACCATAACGAAGAACCGCAAAAAAGTAGCACTGCCCTGTGCAACCGCCGCGGTCTAATTGCATTACGGAAACATGAGCTTTCCTCGAGTGAAATATATCATGAAACTTATAGCGCGCCTAGCGAAGAAGTTGTCCTTCTCTCACCGTTTCTCTCCTTCTACCTTCCGCCCTTTGTGCCAGCGTGTACGCGCGAGGGCCGGTGCATGCGCGTCGCAACGGCAACCCTCCTACCCCCTGCTACCCTTGCTTCGCTTCCTGGGCCCGCCTACACGCGCCCTTGTGCACGTAAAAGGGCGGCTTATGTCTACCTGTCCGCCTAGTCACCCCCACCACGTGGCCAGGCGAGGTGCTAGAGAGTCTCCTTTTTTAGCTTAGAACCAGGGTTGAAGGAAGAAGGGTGAATTAAGGGTGGTGGTTGTGGCTGGCTCTTAGTCATCGATGACGAATGATTGACACAATTTACACATTAATAAGGGCATGCACGAAAGGGTAAACTAATACACAATTGAAACAGTTAATAATCGTATAAAGGACGCACGAATAAATCGATAATGAAGTTAATTAGTAAATCAATAACCAGATAAATAAGTGAATGCACGAATGATTTCGTTTATTTCGTACAATCGCGTAGTCCATTATTTTTCAATGTCTCTCATGGGGTGTATTTCTTCTGTACCGATAATATTAAAACGTAGCGACTGGTAATACTGATCTTCCAGGTACTCATTCGGCCAAAAACAGATCGAATAAATAATATAATGTCATAATAAAATATTGAATAAATGTATAAATAAATCATTAAAATAATAAATGAATAAATAAGTAATATCATGTGTTATTATATTTCTACGTATGTTAACGGCACTCGATCGGCAAGACGGACGTATCGCTTATTTGCTTACAATGAAGGTACTCCTGATGCAGACAACAACCAAAAAAATAACGAAAACATTCCTACAAAGAGCAGCAGCGAAGAAACAATAAAATCAACCAGCTCTATCAGAAATCTTCCAAGGCACCAAAGTGCATAAAGGAAATGCGAGAGAGAAATCGTCACTCCCAGTACCTTAGGAACTCCCGTGTGGCCCATCAACGTTCCCTAGCGACGACTACCGCGAATCCGTAATTAACACCGTGGCGCGTCGCGACGCTCGAGCGTCGTTTGGCAGCGCGCAATTACGACGCACCGAGTTGAAATCTTCGCGCGTCGCAGGGAACGACATGCGGGAAACGCAAACGACGCCGTTTTGCCTCGCGACGAGGAGAGAGCGACGAGCAAAAGGAAGAAAATGATGACGAGTAAAAAGGAGGCGAAGAAGAAGACGACGAAGAGGACGAAGAAGAAGACGCGTCAAAAATTCGCCCATCCTGGACACCCCTCGTGGGATGTTGACTCCGCTTAAACTTGATTTGTGCTCAATTACCGTTCTCGCGTTCCGCCTCTTTCCATCCACCTCCTCCTCCTTCCTTCCTTCGTCCTGCCTCTCAGATTGCCACTGGATGCTCACAATAAGAAGAGGATGAGGAGAGCGCGTCGCGACGACGATTTTATTTATACACGATGCGCCTCGCGAAATATTCTCTTGCCCTTCTTCCACCATCTCATTCTCCTCTGTATTTCCTTTTTCTCGGATTTTCGGTCCAGAAGATCGGGCCACATTGGGATGGCATGGAAAGATGAAATGTGGAAGGAGGAGTAGGATGCAATTGTATCGGTAATGATGTAGATAGAGGTTGAAAACATGATGGAAGTGGAAGGAAGAGAGATGAGAGTAAGAGATGCCGCCAATAATTAAAATTCGTTTATGCCACATGGAGGAATTAGTTAGCAATTTTGGTAAAAATTTATTTTAATGGACACGTCGCCGATTTGATTTTAATCGATGTGTATTGTTAGGATTCGTAGTGAGGAGTAATGTGGACAAAAAATAAAGTGGGGAGTGGCATTAATTGTCGAGTTATTAACAAAAGAATTTTGAAAACACGTGCGCGCAGGTTCCCAAAACACTTTATAATGCCTGTAGGCGATTGTCAAAATTGCCAAACTTTCATTTGTTATATATTAAAAAATAACGTTGTCCCCCACATAATTTCTATGCATATTAATCCTTAGTACAAGCTCTCAATACAAGTAACAATACATATTAATTAAAACAAAACCAGTGTGGTGTCCGTTAAACCAAAGTTTTATCGCAATGTTTTTAGCACGCAAGCGTAAAAAAGTTCAGAGATGACCTACGTCTTCTCAAGCGATCAGTTATAAGTCGCTTATAAATAATATAAATAAAACTAGTAAAAACGCTGACAATACAAAAATAAATCACAAGAGACATACGCGCACGTAACAAAGATAACTAGATCGTAATGAACAATAAGAATGCGAAAGTAAAGCAAGAAATGCGAATAAGGGATGCGAGAAGAGAATGATATTTATTATGCAGCTCCTGACGCAAGAAGGAAAACAGGAGAGGTGCATCGGGCAATGCATTTCGCATTTTATATCTCTCTCTGAGCTACTCCCAATTCCTCCTACTCCACTCACACCTCCTTCGCCCCCCTATCCACGTCGCGACACGGCCCTGATTCATCCCCGTGAAATGCAAACGTTCTGCAACCTGGATTATTTCGATCTTCGCCTCCCGCTAAAGTTAGCCGAAGAGATTACCTCGGCGCGACACGATTTCATCCGCGGACTAGCGGAGCAAGAGAAGGCTAAAGAACGGGAGAAAGAGAGAAAGAGAAGAGTGAAGGACGAGCGGAAGGAAAAGGAAGAAAGCAACGAAGAGCCTGCAGTAGCTTGCAGTAGGGACGAGGAAAGGGCACCTGGCAAATAAAAAAAAAAGAGCGGCGGAGAAAGAGAGAAAACCTGCAAGCATCTGACACCCTCTAAATAATGAAGAAGGAAAGAGCGAATTGATTCGGAGAGAAGGATAGAATCCCTGAAAGCATTTGACACTCTCTAAACGATGAAGAAGGAAAGACAAAGTTCAGCCAGATAGAGAGAGAGAGAGAGAGAGAGGATTAGAGAGGACTGTGTGTGCCAAAGGGCTGAAGGTACACGAAGGGCTCGTGTTATGCTGAGGGACGTAGGGACAAGAGAGGCCCAAATGGTGACCCCAGCGCGTCGCTTAAATATCACAGTAAACAGGGGCTGGGTGTAATTCGGATGCTGGCGCAGGTGTTGCGCGGGCACATCCATCAGCATGGTGAGATAGCCGAGTGAAGGGGTGGCAAGCTGTGATGAAGAAGGAACGGAGAAAGGGAAGAAGGGACAAGGGACACGACGACGGATCAAATCGAAGAAGCGGAGAATTTCGTGGGGCTGCTTTCTCTCTCTCTCTCTTTCTCGCTTGCTGTTAACGGCGGAACCTAAAGCTAAGCCTTCTACCGAGAGAAACGCTTCATAGTTGAAAGGGGAGGAGGAGCCTTGGTCGTCTTAACCCTTCGAGGCTAATTTCCCAGCCTAGGGAATTAACGGAATGAGCTCGAGGAACGAGAATGTCTCGTTCGATGTTTAGAAGAGATCGTTTCTCGATAGCGCAGGATGCTGGTGACGAGTTAACGAAGGTTCGAAGGTTTTGTAAATTCTCGATTTTGAGATTTATACGTGGTATTTTTACGCGGCTTGCTTTGAAAAGTTAATAGAAAGTGTGTTAGGAGAGTCTTAGATAAAATTTAGAGTGCTTTATTTGAAACTTCGAAAGAATTGGTGGTATGCAATATTTCTGAATTTTTTTCGAAAAATAAATAAAAAAGCGGAAAACATAAATTGCCTTGCGTAATAATTCGTAAAATATCCTTTCTGAAGATTTCAAAGTTTATTTATCGCGGATTAGAAAATTTAGTAACTCTTGATTCGTCGTTATTCAAAATCTTTCATGCATAATCGTTGATGTAGTGAAAAAAGAAAAGAAAAAAATTCGATAAGAATAGATGCGACAAAGCAAAGAACGAGTGAGAAATGTGAATGTCTTGTGAATCCTTTTGGCCTCGGATACTCTTACGCAATTGTGCAATTCTCCACCGTCGTTCGAATTACCCGCCGTTCAGCGAATACTCGTAAACGCCTCGCTAGGAAGGTCGTAAAATTCCAGGGAATTCGCAGGATCGTTTCGATCGCGATCGTAACCACTTATCTTGACCCGTGATCTTCGACCATTCGTTTCTCGTTTGAATGAGGCACCAATTGCGAAACTGGCCGACTTCGCGCACTCCGACGACGACAAAGTTATTCCCCCTGCATACTGTACCAAATACAATACGATAGAAGCACGTGTATTCGAATGCCTATTATTAGCACTCTATTATTAACAGCTGTTATTCTGTTATCTGAATGTGGCGCAGGAGAACCTTCAACACACAGGTTGATAATGAAAGGGATTTGGGCAGGAAAGTTACAAATTCTCACCGTTTAATTTTGTCCGCTTAAAACGTAAATAAAACGTTAACTTTAACGGAGAATGTTAATAAGGATATTAACGCTACTTGATGAATTGAGGCTACTAATAATCGAAGAGTAGCTATAACCACTTTATGAAGGATTTTTTTACTGGGTCAAAGAGCAAATTTATAAGAGCTGTTTAAATTAACAATTATGCAGGTCGATAAAAAAAGTCGTTGCAAGCTAATAACAATTCATTTTGACACATTTTGGGCTACTGATTTCAGAAATTTGCATTCTTGTTGTTAAGACACCAAAAAATAATAAACATATTATAGCTTGAAAAAAATTACGTCTATTATAGCATACCATCGACTGCCATTCACATTATAGAAATTTGTCGGCCGGATGACTCTGTTCCGCTTTTTAGGCAATTCGCGTGGCAGAAGGATGGCGTTTGAGAGGACATGAAGAAGGAAGCGAAGAAGTAAAAAAAGGAGGAGAAGAGACGGAGAACGAAAGAGAGGCATGGTTCGTCGTCGGCCCAGATACGAAAATCGTAAAGTCGCCACATAATAGCGTCCGGTATAATCCGGCGAGGCACTTCGCGCCGAGATTAAAGGTGCATAAAGCGCTCGGAGCTTGTAAACGTTTTACAGGCTCCCTCTTCACCTCCTCACATCCCTCGCACTTCGCAAGTGGTACTCTCCGCGCGTCATGCGCTTGCGAGATCACCCGCGTGCAAACGGTAACGATAAGAAGTGGAAGAGCTGGAAGGAAAAACGAGAGGAAATTCCGAAAGATGGAAAAATACGAGGAACACGGAAAGAGAAAGTGTCGGAGTGGAAGTAAGAAGTAAGATAGTTTAATATTTGCATCTCTGAATATAAAGATCGCCGTTGTTAAGAGTGACTATGTAAGTATGAATTATAAGTACTTATTCGTTTGATGTTTAAATTTCAGATTTTGGGAACAAATGTGAGAACACATGAAAAATGAAAATAAGTTTAATGCTTACGTGTAATTTGTTATTTACTATACACGATATTACTGTCGTCAAGTTCATTAATTCTTAATTTACGTCTATTATTAGATAAACAAAAAAAATGACGTACACGATAATTCTGGACCATTCTACGAATAATCATGAAATACCGAAAATAATGAATAACCTAAACTAAAAGAGATATGAAAGTTACATACAAGTAATTGACGATGATGGTGCACAGTCTTTACACGACAAAATTCGTTTGCAAACGAATTTGTGCATGTTCATCGATGGCCTTCACCCCTCTCCGACTACGGACAAAATTTTCGTGGCTCTGCGCATGCGCGAATCAAATGCGTCCGGGGTGCTTGTGGAAATTTAAATAAATTCGAATGGGGTGGAAAGTGGCGGAAGGGGTGGTGGAAGCGAATGTTTATCGGGGCGTGTCCCGAGCCTGGGCGCATTATCGAAAGCTCGATTTTTGCCCACCCGGGATAAAATTCGACGCTCTCGTAGCTCGTAAAACTCGCCTTTACGGGCTTCGGTGATTTTCGTCCTCTCCTTCTCGCGCTTTGTCAACGACGAATAATATTTCTTCCTCGTCCCACCCATTCACTGTCCTTTGACCTCATTCTCCACTGTTTACCTTTCCAACCCCCGCCCCTTCCAACCCACGTGAAAAGTCGTGACTCGTTTGATTAACACGCATTCACCTGCAAACAATGATATTTCTCGTCCAATCCAGATTTGTCGGATTCCATGTCGACCAAAGGCCGAGTAAGTGGAATTGATTCGATAGGTGCAATCAAACGTCTGAATAAGTAACGGGGGTTGTAAAACTTTTCCTTTAAAATTGTCCTCTGCCTTTATGGCGTCTTCAAAGTGCGCTACACAGTAAGAATGTTACATCGAATATGTTATCGATTTATTTCGCGAAAAATAGCCCTGGTCTTTTGTACGATGTAAGCATGCCTCGTAAACAGAGAGAATTGATTTTATCGCGCGGTTGTAAAGAAGATCGCCATTTGACTTACGAATTTTTATAAAAGCGCGTGCGCAAAGTGCTCGTGAAGATCCGGTTGACGAAATCGTGGTAGGACGGAGAAAGGATTTAATATATTGCGAATTTATTTCAGTGGGCCTCGAAGAAGGCCTGTAATTTACAACTTCTCTGCTTTCCGATTAATGCAACGAGTTGCGCGCATTACCCGCCCGTTAATTTCGACGCAATTAATCAGAGCGTAAAATTCTCGTAAATTTGCATGCAGCGCCGCCGTCGCGTCGGGTGGTTCAAAAAAAATTTAATTTCTTTATTCATTCCGCCCATTCGTGCCATCTCTTGTCTATGCGATGTATGTGCATGATCTTTCTCCTTCTCTCTTGTTTCACTCTCTTCTTTCGCTCATTAGATAAAACCCGATAGCGGCCGATGTAACATCGCAACACCGAAGAAAATTACAAAGCATGACACGCCCCGCGCGCCACACTAATTACGCGATGTTCATCGAGCGAGGAAAAGCGCGCGCGTCGATTGCAACTTCCGATACCCACCCGATTCTGAATGGCTCGATTGAATATCCCATTTGGCGCGAAAGGAAAATTCCGCACGCATTTGTGTGGAATAAAATGAAAACGATCGTCGAAGTAGAGAAACGATTGAAAGAATCATTGGTAGGCTTTGAGAAAATAACCGGAGGTTTAATGTAGCGAGTTGATGTGGCTTAAACATTTTTATATCCGTTAAAGAAGTAGGTTAAAATGACTGCACTTGAAAAGCAACTTTGCGTAATAAACAATTCCTAGGATGCCCACATTTTACAAATTCCTAGAAATTCAACTCGATCAAATATTAAACAACGGAACTTCAATTGTTCTTGCAGGAAAACAATTTATCTGATCATTTACCTACCAACAGTGAAAACGATGAGATTGGCACATAAAAATGTAACCTAGAAAGTACCTGACTTTAAAAAACTCCTGTCCCTTCTTCTAATACACATTATAAAATTCTCTAGGGATTTTGACGATCGGTAAAATCAAAAAATGCCTGGACATCCAAGTTACGCACATTCTCCGGAAGGAACAATCTCGTTTCGATCCGCGTAAAACGTAATCTCAATGCTACTTGGTATATTCGGCGCAGTATAGCGAGTGTCCTTCTTCTCTTCTCTCCATCTTTCTTCCCTCTCTCTCCATGCATACGTCCTCGTTAACGTTGCTGGCCAAGATCCGAAGATAAACACGAGAAATTCCAATCCGCGGGAGTGCATTCGACTGGTCGCTCGTCCCACAAGGAAGCAGAAGAAAAAAAGCGCGGAGCGGGAGAGAAAAATAAAAGAAACTGAACCCAAAGACGAATAAAGAAAAAGGACAAAATGTCCGGAGGAAGAGGTGGGGCGAATTTCATGTCAGGAGCGATAATCTCGATCGACGTGGAACGCGTAATACGAGATATGGGTTTCTCCTTTTTCGCTCGTGGGCTTCTCGGTTTCCTTTTTTTTTTTTAAGAGAGAGAAAGAGAGAAAGAATCCACGTCGAGCGTATCGCGAAAGCGATCTTGATCGATGCGCGGAGTGACCGTCGCGACGATAACGCGCGGCCCGATCGGATCCGCCTGGTGATTTTCGAGCGGAGAGGAACGCGCGCGCGCGCCGATAAAACGTGCGAACAAACGAGCCGCCGAGTGAGGATTTGTTTTTTAAAACAAGAGAATGCAGAGAGAGGAAGAACATTTTTTTACGGGTACTCACCAATTGTTCACTTGGAGGATCGTCAACCCCGTATCCTGCGCCAGCTGCTTCTTTTGGTCTTCCGAGGGGTAGGGATGCTGTAATGAAAATTAATGGCGATTAGTAAGGATAATTTTAGTGGATAATGATATGTGTGAGAAACGGAATGACGTGTAAACAAATGATTCTTGATCAGAAATAAAGTTCATTTAATTGTAAGACATATCTCATATTATTGCAAAAATCATAAACGCAAATATTTTCAGAATTTCGCAAGAGAAGTTTTATCCTTCACATCTGTGTCGGTACGCAAAAGCCATTCTAAGCAAAAATTGTTGTCATTAGAGAATCGTGAAATTTCATGGTGCATTTTTATCACCCATTGGACAAATACTGTAATATTAGATTACAAACAAGGCAACATCTTGTACGCAATAATATCATATGGATGCTACTAAAAGATCGATTGAAAGATGAATTGTCAATTACAAAACAATTCTCACAAGACTCTCGAGTAAAGGATACATGCTAAGATAAAAAATACAATCTTTGCAGGAGAAGATTGAACTTTCGAAATCCGTGTGTGTCCTCAAGAACAATGAAGCATGAGAATTCTTATCGTGTAATAATACGTTGAAAATCCGTGGAAAATTTTATCTGTCCGCGGGGGCACGCGTCGCGTTCCAACGGGATCGGGACGCGTTCAAGTCAACGGGCCATTCATCAAGCGAGAGCGATGATCTCACGTCCGATTGCGAATACATAATGTAATTACAGAAAGATTTGCTACGATAATCTCGGAGTGCCATTCGGTCACGCGAGCCTGTCACTGTCCCGTTTCAACGGCGACACGTGCTGCGTACCCGCGGCCACCGCACGTCCATCACGAACCAACGAGCAGAGAGAGGCTCCCCTAACAACCCGCGCCGTCGTAGAACAAGAGAGAAAATAAAAAGAAGATACTTCGTCGGTAGTCGACTTTTTTCAATTCACTTCATTTTTCAATACCAGTGTCCGGGTCACTGGCTCTTCCAATATTACTACTCGACCGAATGGATGTATCCTTATAAAGTACAAGTGAAATTCAATTACTCGTAGTGTACAAATTTTCTTTGTATGTCTGAAACTTCCAGATTTGATTGCTAAATCACTTCGAGCTTACAAATAATACGATTATACGAATTTGAATGGACAATCTAAGCGCCACTTAATCTCACGATTCACCATTTATTAATACACCCAACGCACAATGTCACTTCTCTCGAGAGCCGCGACTTTTGAAATCCATCCTTCTCGATCCTCGCGACATCAAGGGTACATCCTACTCTGCACGCAAACCCCTTTTAACAGGCAAAAGGCGCCAAACCACGGAAGGATGAAGAAGAAGAGCAGAAGGAGAAGGAAGAAGAAGAGGAAAGTCGTCGCTCTCCACGGATATCCCATAGTGCCTTAAGGCACACTAGGTGCCACCATAAATTCGTGTATAAATCTAGCCCTGGCTCCTACGGCGGAGTTACTGCGCTCATTAATTTCGCACTCGCGGGCATATCCGGGCCGCGGAGCGCGCGCGAGCTTCTCCTCTTTTGCTTCTCTCCTCTCATCTGCTCGCCAAGCCAAAAGACACGCGGAAGACGAACGACGAAGGCGCGCGACGTGCGTTTCTGCGGGCGAAACGCGTGCGGTAGATCGGGAGAACTCGTGGATGTCCTGCGGGAGGATCGATAAGAAATTCGATACGTTTCCAGATGATGAATGTTTGCGATGGGAGAAGCGGATATGGGGTTCACGTACACGCACATCTGATATCAATTAAGTGTAATCGTTCTTGTAATTCTCAAGTAATTTATTAATGTTCAATAAGTAACTTGTTTTTATTTGCGATTGCTGTAAATATACTGTTCGAGAAATCGCAGTTGTTTAAAGTTATTTTGGCAGAATCATTAATTCCGAGAATATCAGCGTTAATTGTTGTCTTATTAGTGTTCTTTAGACAATTTCCCGGAACTGCCTGTTATAAAAAAGAGACACGCGATTCAACTAACCCGGTAACAGAGTAAACTGAAAATTTCGAAACCAGTAGTGTGTTTTTTAATTTACTAACTTCCACTATTCAAAAAAGTATTTTGACCTTTGCTGAAAAAAATAGAATGTCCCTTTCACTAAAAAAAATTCCCAAAATTCCGTGAGCTCATTTGTAGACGGAATGCAGTATAACCCTTTACCTTGAAAAAAAAAGAAAATGATAAGCTCGTCAGAGTGCTTTTATTAAAATCAACCAAAAAGTTCTAAGAAAAAAAACAGAGCTACCCCTTTCACATCCCGTCCGTTAACAAAACTTTCACCACACAAAACACCGTCTTCTTCACCGTTGAAAAAAAAACAATTGGAAGAAAAAAAAAAGAACAGAGGTACCCTCTACCGCCATTAACATCCACCCCCGAAAAACACTTTCGCCGACGACGGAGCGCAACGTCCAGGGGCAGCACCAGCAGCATGGCGCAACAACAAAAGCCGGCGTCTGCGGCCTGAACGGGGGCCTCAACCGCATCATATTTTTACATAATTAGCACGTGGCGCCCGCGGTATTACGTTCCGACCCGACCCCATGCCCCTCACCATCCACGCGCTCACCCTGCTGCCTCATCCTCTTTTCCGCAAGCTACCGTCGGTGCCCACCGCTTACTTTTTGCCCGAAGCCTGCGGTATTTTTGGAAACCGCGGCCATAGGGAGGCAGGCCCCATCTCCACCGCCACCTCCTGCCTCCCTCAACATCGACCGTCTCTCTCCCTTCGCTCATTCTTCTCACCCCCTCGTCCGGTATATCATGTTTCTTGGAGGCGAGCCACGATGCAAAACCAAAAGAGAGGGAGAGATAGAGAAGAGGGAAGGAAAGAGAGAGAGAGAGAGAGAGACGATTCTCCGCCAGCAGCGCCCGAAAACCCATTGTGCTGCCTCCGCCGCCTCCACGGGGGCGGTGTATACGCGATCCGAGCGATTCTTATCCTAATTAAATCGGCCGAGCGCATTGTCTGGGCGTAGAGTTTCTATCGGGATCTCTCCGCGCGGTGGCGGCGTCGAAATGTATACGACGTACCAGAAAGAGGAGGGCCCCGAGACGCGTGCTACGGCGGTGTCGGCGGGGGTGGTGATGGTGGGAGGTGGTGGCGGCTCCCAAGCGAAATCGATACTCCCACCCCCACCCACACCCCACCTTCGTCGAGCGAGCGAGAGCGACACCATCGTCGCTGGATCCATGAGAGTCCATGGAGGATGATGGGTGGTTGGGTTGTTGGTCGATGGGATCGATGGATCCAATTGGGATTCTCCTGGGATTTAAGCGGAGGATTCGTTCGCGATTCGCTCGATTGAATTCGCGCTGTAATTTACGGGGGCTTGGTCAGAATTTTTGGATTGACTGCTTTGGGGGGGTGAACCTGGGGTTGGCAGACTGGCCTCTTTAGTTTAGATGAGCTTCGGATCCTGGAGATTAGCGGATTGTTTTTCGGAGCTTTTTTATTGTGGCGGAATCTGGAAAAGTGCCCTGACCTAGGAAATCTACTGTAAGTTATCGAATTAGCCTGTTACGTTATACGGCTTGCAGCAGTTTTCGTAAGATTCAGGGGTACCCAGGGTTGACAAGGTTTTAGTAATTGTCGCTTCAACTTCCACACGTTGACTGTCGTGTCATTCATAGTTTGTGAATTGATATTTTGAGGAATATGGTGGTATGTACTGTCCTTGTTAATACCTTTAATTGTCAGGAAATGCTTAGCAATCGGTGTATCTACACGAATATAACTGAGTGAAAAACGAAGTTTCGCCGATAGTCAGGTTACCTAACACTTATCCTAAAATTAATTATGCTATAAACATTTGTGTCTGGGTACTCGCTTAAGAAACACAAATTGGAAACGCATTTATTCGAAACGAACGATATTCTTCGGCCCCAGGTATAAATCAAGACATCATGCATTCTTGTTCAGTGTCTTTCAAAAGTCACATCAAAAGTCTAATCAAATTTCAAAATTGCGAGGCACTTCGAAACGATTGAAAGCGGAGTTGCTGCGTTTATAAAGGTGGAAAGGAGAACCTCGGACGGAGAGCTCCTGAAGGTTTTCCACCCTCCCGTTGAATGCAAAGGTAAGTACCTTGTTGCAAGGTTCGTGTTTCCCAGTCTTCGCGGGGGCCCCATGGTGTATGCATAAAACAATCAAGATAATTGTCGAAGAGGTTCGTGGGGACCGGCTGGCTGCCTAGTTGCTTTTCACCCTCCACCTCCACGAAGGGTGGCGGGACTCCGGCTCGGAGAAAGGGGCAGGAGGATGGGTACCTCCTGTATCACCGCCAGGTTTGCGGGAAGCAAGGAAGAGGAAGAGAGAAAGCAGAAGCTATCCAATTACATTGAAAACAATAGTCTTGAGTGCTCGCGGTGGTCCGTTCCGGACCACCTCCCCTCCACGGCCACCTCCTTCTACCCATCCTCCACGACTCCTCGCATCACCGATGCTTTCCCCCGAGGGTTCTCCGTCACCCCCTTGGCGGCGGAGCAGCGTAAGTCTTTTGTGACGTTGCAGAAGTTCCATTTGGAAAAATGATTACTCCGCATTATTAGTCGTATCCCACGATCGATTCGACAATTGTCCCTTAGCGATTCACGATACTGGAGAATTACCGTACATTGCGCAAAGGACTTAAATTGAAGTGACGTAATCAATATTCATCCAGAATTAATGTAAAGCATGAAAGCCGAGGTACATACGAGTATATTAGTTGAAATTCTACTCGTCACACTGAATGAAATACAGATGAAACAATGATTGTCGGCAAATCATTAGCGATGATATATCCAAGCTGAAGATTTAGCGTTATTGAAAATTGCTTGAGACTCAATGGTACTATGAAACAGTGAAAACCTTGCAGGAGCCCAGACAATTCGATAAGGCGAAGAAGGAAACAAAGGAAACTCCAGCGAAAGGGACCAGGGACTGAGAACGTGAGAAAGAGAAGGCAAACGTGAGGACAGCATTTATTATGCTACTAGAAAGAGAAAGAAAGAGAGAAACGGAAGCCGGTGGGCCAAACAAGCGATAAAATGAAAATGAGCGGTAAAAAGACAATATGAAAACCATTTGGGTCTCTCCACGACCGGGGTGGGAACGAGCCAGGCGGAAGCCAGGCTAAGTGTGTAAATGAGTCCATAGTTTAACCCGATTGCCTCGAGACGACCCCTTCCCTTTAGCGCACCGCTAACCTCATCCAAGGACCCCAACCTCGGCATCCAGACTACCCCTGATACCGGAACAGTTCGGTACTCGGGCGAAATATCCTTGGTGTCTTTCTAAGGAGTAGCATAGTTTCCCAAAGGCGATTACCGCGAGACGATGGGATTGCTCGCGGAACGAAATTCAAATCAGTACAAATGCCCGATCGATTTGGGGAAAATATCCGGTAGCCGCTCGCGGGGCTATCCTTTGATTGGACTCGATCGGAAAAATGGGCTCCTGGGGTTCAGGATACCAAGGCAGAATAGGTACCCATGGGCACCGCTGTATAAAATCAATGCTAATCACATGGGCGGGCAATAAGTGTTCCGGATTGTATCGAGGACACCCCAGTCAGGGTTCAGCCTTTCCTCGATTCTTGCCATCTCTTACTTGCAAGCTTCTTCTAAAAAGAAAAGCCCTTCAGCTAACTTCGACACGTACAACGTTTCCTGATATTAAGGGCGGGAGGGGCTGGCCGATCGTTTTTCTCTCTCATCATCTCGACACTACCCACGCATCGATCGACAACCTCCTGCTACGTGGTAGGTAGGGTATGTCCGTGCTACCCAGGCCGGAACAATTTGCTGGCTCGTCCACGTCGCTCGGCGAGGTCCTCTCGTGCTGTTGCTGCCGGTGCTGCTCTTGCTGCGTCAGATCGTCGATGCTGGATGGGCGTTGCGTGGCCTCCTCCTCCTCCTCCCTCGCAGTGTGTCTCTTCGCGTGGCCTTCGTATGATCGTGTCGCTCGTTTTGGGATCCATCCCCTCTTGTCCCTCCCCACGGATTCGAACGGTAACCACGGGTTTCTCTCCCGGTGCCGAATGACATGTCGATGACGACCGTTCGCTGCTGACTCCGACTAACGAGCAGGGCTGGTCTCGGGGGCGTGGGAGAGCCACCAGAGATCGCGCCTCGTCATCACGCGCGCCTCTCTCTTGTCCACCCCTTTCCGGGATCCCACGGAGAATGGGATGCGAAGAGGGAGGAGGATTCGTCGGACGATTCCCCAACGATATCGACGGATAGCAGAATCGGTTGGGTAATCGACGACTTGTTCGACTATGTTGCGAAGTAATGCTGAAGGCTGCGTAGGATTACTGAAGGTCGAAGTAGAGTTTCCAATGATAGACTGTACATTGAGAAATGTTCACGTGATAAAGCATCTCCGAGTAACAATGGTAATGTTAAAAAATAATATGATAGAGTTAAGTATTGAGATCCTTGGAGAATTTTTGGTTTGGAGGAAATTAATTAAGAAGAGAACCTGGGGTAAAGTGGACAAGGAATAAAGATAACCAGTTAGAGAACGGCAGAAAGAAGGAGAAAGTAAAATAACCGACGTCAACGCGTCAATCCTCCCTAATACCTTCATTCCTTCCGTCTCTCACCGCCTACCTTCACGGCCCTTCACCTTTCCTGGACGGCCCTTCCCATCAGCTGATAAACACATAAGACATTGCTACCGAGTATAACTTCGTTATCGCCCCAGGGAGAGGTTACTAAATTTCATCCTTAAAATCCTGTAAAATGCTTGCACTTCCTTCAAGAACCAGGAGAGAGAAGAACAGCAAAAGATGGTCCAACGAGAGGCTCGTTCGGTGGTAATAGCCTGTCTGACGATCCAAGGATTCTCATAAAATTTTTCACACACCGAACGCAAAGCCGAGCAAAGTGTAATACTCTTTAAAAATTTCTTTCTTGAAAACATTTCTATATAGTGAGCTAAAACTATGTGCCATACCTAAACGATAAAATGAACAAACGTATGAAGCGCATCTTCGACCTTCAAACGGAACTTCACCTATCCACCCCAGACCAGACGAAAAATCGTACGACAAAATTCCAGATGCATTCCCAGATTTCCCACGTGGTTTAACGAAGGGGGCATAGCCTCGTGTAATTACTTGGGTCCCGAAAGAGAATGGAATGCGTTGTGGAATGCTGGCCGGCTCGTTCGCTCGCGGGACGCGCCTAAATCCACGTACAACCATCCGATACAAGATAAGCTCCTTGCGTGAGCGCGCGCGCGCGCACGAGCCTCGAAGATGGTATGCGACGGCCCGCAAGACCGTCTGATTCGTCCCCATGATTCGTGACATTGGAACGAAGGTAGGTACACCCTTTGGCTGGCAGGACAGCAAGCACCGCGTTCCTTCTATCTACCAGATGGATATCATCCCGCGGTCACTCGTTTCGCCTCGTCATCCACTGGCCAGTGCAGTCTACCTGGCACCGCCAATGGTCCTTTTCAAGTTTCTGTCACTACGCGCAATACGATGGTCCATTGGCGATTAAACAAACCGTTCTAGGTCGTACTATATCAGCTGACACGGATGTCCAACGAAGACTTGTTAGCGAGTTTTCAGAGATTTGTGTTGACGAATAGATGTGTCGATACCTATAATGTGTTTAACGAAGCACTATCGCTGTGCCCTATAGGATGAAGCTCTGTTGATCAATAAGTCACCATTAGGTTTTATTAGATGATCTAAATCGATATTTTTTTGCAATTGTCTAGTGCCAATCTTTGAATAGCTTTCACGATATTTAACGCTGCTTAGAGATCATATAATACATTTTAGGTCGTGCCAGACCATTTAAGAAAATTTTCAAAAGGGGACTTGCTCGTGAGTTCTCAGGGATTGTCGACGAAATCAACTCGCGTCCCTCGTAGAGAAGAAAAGAAAAGGTACCATCGCAGCCAGGAAGTATGATGAACGACGGCGAAGGATTTTGATGGGGCCGAGAGCGGGGAGCGTAGCTGAGGTCTGAGAGTATAATAAGACACAATAATTCGATAAATTACTGTAATCTTCTCAGTTCTGCGTACAGTATGGTACGCTGCACGATGAGGAAAACGAGGAGAGGGCGAAGGGGGATAGCAAAGGGAGCGGAAAATGATGCGTTCCCAACTCGATCATTAACCAGGGAAGTGTATAGTTACACTTATTACGGTGCTCGGCAGCTCCGCTCGAGCATTCGGCATAACGCCATTGAACTCCGAGAACAAAAGTAGGTAGGTAGGCACACGCCGGCGCAAATATCACGAATGGATCAACAAATCGAAATGACCGATGGAATCGACGATGTACTCAGGCGTCTGATTTACTCGCTTCGATTTCGCACGCCAGACACGCCAGAGATGAGAAAGACCTTGAAATTTGAATCTTATTTTTTCATTCGCTACTCCAAGGTTTCGTTGGATTCTCGCGCGACATGTCGATCTCTCAGAACTACCCACGGTGCCTGGAAAGGAGACACCTCTTCTCGTTCTCTCTTTTCACTCTGACCTCCCTCTCTCGATTGCAGACTACATCGTACTGAGAATCGATGCCGACCGAGGGAATTGGTACTCCGACCTACAGGGCGTGGTCGAAGCGGGTCTCTGTGACACGGGCACCTCAATCACCCCGCTGCGACGCCCAGACCTGTCATTATCACGCGACCCTGTCCAACACCGGGACACGTTGTCTTGGTGTGCACGCTGACTTAGGTCAGTGAGGCCTGGGTAGCGGTGACCGCCCACAAAGGAGAGTGTCCCACGATCAAGCCAGATGTCCAGCGCCAGCGAGTTTGAGTATGATACACGAGCTAGATCTGGATTGAGTCTGCTGTAGGTCTGGGCACTTGGTTAGATTCAAGACCCGAACCGCGCGCGAATGGACACGAAGAAGACGTGCAGAGTTTAGGATGCATCAATGACCCTGGCTCATGAGACACCCCCCTAGAAATCCACCTCCCACATCGTGTCCTTTATTCGGGACAAGGAAGACAGGAGCACAAATTTCACGAGGCTCAAAGACGGGCATGAGATCTAACCCAGACCTACTCTAAGATTGAAGATGTGTCAGGGTCCAGGGTCATCGGACACCTCCTGGAATGGGGATACACCTACCTCATTGTGTCCTTCAAGGCGAATAAGGACGAGGAGAAGAGGAAGAGCAGGAAGGATGAGGTGGACATTCACGTGATCTCCTTCACGGAAGGTTTAATCGTCCCCCGGGGCTCGCCAGCGACTATTGACCCTGACTACTGACCCGGCTTTGTCTCCCAATTTCATTGATTAGGCGACACCACCTCTCCCCCCAACCTCTCTTTCCTAACAATTCTAGGCGTCTAGTCCTCTGGTTCTCGTCCAACTCTGGATCGATTGGGTCCGGCTAATGAAACGAGCAACCTAGCCTTGGTACCTGAGACTCTTCCGACGTTGCTTAGAGACAAAGCTTTGTCAATAAAAACAGACTGATCGAAGGAGACGGTTGGATGGAATTTGAAATTACTTCGAACACATTGCGGAGCAGCAATTGTATTGCCTGCTGCAGCTGGAAACAAAGTATTTCTGGCTTCGGATGCTTTTAAGGCAGATAATTAAATAAGGCATTCACTTTCATTTCTATAATACCCTAACAAGATCCAGAGAAAATTTCTGTTATCGGAAACCAGCTTTAAATTTTCTTTTGGTCGTCAATTCTATCCATCCATTTTCATCATATCGAGGGGTCTGTTATAAATCCTCTAATACAAATCTTGTTTCGATTCCTAAGTGTTGTGTCATTTAATGGGCGACAAAATTTTAACGAGGATGTTCGCCAAGAAAATTCTAATCTCTCATTGACAAAGCTGTTCTTTTAATGCCTACCCATGCGCTTCCCTTACCAACTAACACGTCGTGCCGCCGTCAATCGAGCGTCGTGCCGCCGTCGCCCTTCGTGACTTGTGAGAATCGGGATAATTACAACGTTTCCGGCTGAGTTTAGATACGGGGGAGGAACCTAATGGCGAGGCCCACCTCCTTCACCTCCCCTACGTCTCCTACGTGGGCCCTCGGGCGGCAATTCCACGCTCATGCTCGCGCCCGCTACCCGGCAATCATCCCCAGTCAGTCTTTCAGTCAGTTCCGTTCCTATTTAATTATCCATTTAAAGCGTATAATCTTCTCTTACGGGCGCCCACCGATCCTCCACTCGTGCCAGGCCTTTCCATCCTTCTCCTTCTCTCACTGGTCTTTACTTTGTTATTTTCTTCAACGATCTTTTCATTTCGTTCTTTTCTACTTTTCATCTCAAACTCTTTGCCTACCCTGTAAAATGCCAGGAAGTATGTGGCAGGCCACAGTTTCTCATGCTAAAATTTTCCTGCTTTTCACCTCTGCTCTTTAATTTCTGCGTCTCTCATTCTTCCCAGCACTTTTGTGGCCAAAAGTTATATTAAACCTAGATGTGGTTGCATGCTCTCAAGTGCTCTCTCCTGCTCGGCAATTTCTTTCTTCCCTATCTCTAATTCTATTTTCACATTTATGCGATTCAATTCTACATCAGTGTATCACTATTTATTTTCTTTTTCGAATTAACAACAAGCACTCTAGGTGAACCAAAGATCCATGTTCAACACGCGAATGTCCTTGGATACCAGCGTGGATTTGAAAGACCGAAAGCCGAAGGTGGAGCGAAGAGAGGGCAAAGCAAACGAAGAGAGAGAGTGAGAGAGAGAACAAGAGAGGAAGAGAGAGAGAGAGAGAGGAGAAAATGGGCGTGGGAGTCGCGCGCCGGTATATACGAGCGATCCTGCCAGGACGAGAATGGCCGTCCTCGTCGTTACTGGTATCGGTAACAAGGATACGCCTCGCTAACGTAGGGGCCATTCCGTTGGAGGGTTTACTGGCGAGCCGAAGGTTCTGACGCGACGCGAACGCGAGGTAGAAGGAGGTGGCGGAGGAGGAGGAGAAAGGTGAGAAGGAGAAGGCGAAGATGGAGGATTAGGAAGCGCCGTGACTTGCGCCTGGCTTATTTCTGCAAGTGGAGCAACGCACGAGCCGTCGTCCTATTCGTTGTCGTCGTTGTCGTTTGGAGGACGGGGTGATCCTCAGGCGCGTCCACCGACGGGCGAACGGTAGTCTATAATTTTGTAGAACGCACTGAGAACGGGTTTCGAGCGTGGGAAAATTTATGGGGTGCCGAGTAATGAGAGGAGGGCCCCTTGAGACGAGGAAATGGATGAGGAATTGAGAAACCCTTTGGCGTGGGCACCGGTGGCACTGGGATATCAAGAGATTGCGTTGACAAGATTTAAGCATTGATTGTGATGGGATCAGGAATGACGCTAATCATTGTGGCCCAGAAAAGAAGGCTGACTAGAGTATTCTGTGAAGTCTTAACTTAAATGGAAAAGTGACATTCAGTATTGATCATTTTCGCTATTTACTTGATCTAGAACAAGCTTTCTAACTGGAGCTTCAAAATTCACTAGAATAGATTGTTGACAGTCAATGTACCAGTATAAAATTTACTATTCAGTTCACGTTAATCTCACCATTCGGTACAACTGACAAAATCTAGTAATAATACAAATATACCTGGTTGACTAGTTTTAATATATTTATCTGTAACAAATGAACCTGTGTAATCATCGGCTGACGTACAGTCCAATTAACAAAACCTACCAAACGTTATAATGAAGAACGACCGAAAACAAAATCTGAACGATCTTCTGACTCCCCGTATTACATTAGCAAGAAAAATTGCTGTGTTTCTTCATTTACTTGCAACGATTAAAACCACGTGTAACTTTTCTTGGTAACCTGAGATCTAACTAACCTAAATCAACCAATCTGTCGCTCTCTGAATCCATGGAGGAAACTAGCAAGTGGACCAATAAAAATTAACCCCGTTGCATCCTTAATGACCCAAACCTCGTAACAACCACGACAGCCTCTTGCCGCACACTATTACATTCTATGCATAAATTGCAGAAACACGTTTACTGTCGATTGCCGTTCTATCGTTCCCCTCAGCCAGCCCTATGGGCAACTTACAGGGGTGTATAAACGAAATAGCTGTTAGGCGATATTGGGATACGGCGTGTCGCGGGCTTCTCCTTCGATATACACATTTTTGTCGTTCGTTCCACCTCCACTACCTTCACCTTCTCGCAGAGAACGCGTTCCATAAGCGTGGGCAGACGTCCTCGTCTCGCCTACGCGAGCAGGAGGGTGGCTGGAGCGAAAGCAAGAGATAACGTAAATGCGAGGGAGAGAGAGAGTGACCCTTCCACGTTTAGTGTCAATTTATTCGGGATTCCCGAGATTCCCGAGGCTTTGCCTCGCGCGATCAGCCTCGCCCGTTTGCATAATATTGTATTTATTTCGTCTTGTAACCTCGGCGCCTTCCACCCCCGCAAAGAGGAAAGGAGAGGGTGCCTTTCTTCCTCCTGGATGCTCCCTTCTCTCTCTGCTTCCCTCTCCACCCAACTTTCGCTGGAACGACGCCATATACGATCCTGGAAATGGGCTATACGGGTTACAAGGAGATCCAAACTGCCCTGCCACCTTCCACCCTCCTCTCCTTGTCTTCACGGGCTGCTTCTCCTTTTTCCGCTCTCGTGCTCCTTTTCACTTCTTCTCCTTTCGCTTTTCTCTCCTTCTTTCTCCGTTCTGTGCTCTTGCGTCCTCCCATCCGACCCCCATTCGCCCGCCATTCAGATCGAGCAATTTGCCTCGCGCGATATTGGATCGCAAGCGGGAAACATTTCTGTAAGGCCACGACGAAAGCCTTTGGCCCCTTTTTCGTGCGGAGGGCTCGTGGTTCGAGGGTACGTACGTGGTGGTAGAAGAGGAGGATGATAGAGGAGAAAATGCACGGTGAAAGTTTTTTGGGAATAGGGATTTTTGGGATCGGTGGAAAGCAGATGTGTGAAAGAAAAGATCACGCATGAATTTCATGTTGCTCGGGGGAGAACGTGAAGCATCGTGGACAAAGAAAAGTCGGTGGAATTGTTTGCGTGTCGAAGAATTGATACTGTTAGATGGTCTACAAGTCGGTGAGGAGTAATCGAGAAGAAGCAGTGGAAATACGAAAATACAAAATGATACGTGAAAAACATTTGTATGGAACTTCGATGAAAGAGTTTCGCGAGTTTTTCGCGAAAATATACTATCAGAAATGTTGAATAAATAATAAAACGAAATAGGAAAATCCGTAATAATTCCACAAACAAAACAAATTTTTGCAAGCCTCGAGGAAAAACATTCTCCGCCTCCTATTTTTCAATTTTTCTATTGGATAAAAAACACGACAGGAATCTTTGCTAAAAAAAATATACGTATACAACCACCCGAGCGAACAAACACGAACAAAAAAACACGTTCATTCGTTAGTACGTCTTTAGAAACATTCCTCCTCGCGTAACGGAACACGACAATTCCGTTGGCTCGTCCAATGGGACACGTCGGACGGGCTACCACCCACGCCAGCATGTAAATGTAACAAGGCTTGCGAGGACGATACCGCGGAATTATCGAGGTGGCGTTGCGACGAGCGAACGTTTCGCGATAAAGAAAGCAGACGGGTAAAGAAAAGAAGAAAGTGGAGGCGGAGCCGAGCCCACGAGCCTGCGATTTCGTGTTATCGTGGCCCGATGCATTTCAGGAATGAAGTCTCGTCAGTCTCGCAAGCATGGCGCAGTTTCGATAAGGCCTGTTCGAGTTCGGGTTTGAGTTCGAGAGGCCTATCGGTCGCGATATCGCGAGGGACAGAAGAGGCGTACCGTTAATTTGAACACTCGGCCTGAATTTTCCCAATAGAATTGATTTGAATACAATTTTAAAGGGCGCACGCGATGTTAATGGTTTTTTCTTCTTTTTTCAAAGCATTTCTGGACTCTTCAGTTTTTTCTTACTTACGTAGGTTTATAGAAAGCCTAATGGATAAAGAATGGGGGTTTGTAAATATTAGTTAGCAGGCTTGTGGTTCGTGAATCTTTAGTATTCGACAAAAAGTTCCGTATAATTACCTTAAACTATCGTCTTTTCTCAACAACATTGCTTTAAATATTTTTGTTACTCGTCAATTTAATATGTTGAGACTATTTCTGTCATTCGAGATACAAACCATAATTAACGTCAGTAATGTTAAATGTTCTGCATCGATCTCTCAAGAAACAATAATGGTATCTATAATTTGTCGTTTCTTAAACAACTTTGTGAACAGTGAAAAATGGCATGTCGTACAAACAAGAAAATAGGGAACGCGAAATTAGATCTTCGCATTCCTTTTCGCCATTAAACTTAAACGGTTGCAACAAGTGGTTAAAAAAAAAACAAAAGGAAAAAACATTCATCCCAAATTCTTTAGCCACATTAACCGATTAAATATTCCTCTTGCTTTTCACCGTTTTCCCATCGGCACATTAGGAGCGCACCAAGAAATCTACTCGCCCACGACTACGTGGCGCACCTTCGCGACCCCGAATGAATAAAATAGCGCGAGTCCCATAACGACGAGGGCCCCGTGAAGTGAAATTATGTAAATCCAGTGCGGGGCTCGCTCCTCAGGTACGGCGTCAAGAACGGATCGTTACCGAGTCAGAGGGTGCACCTCGAGTAAGTCCCCATAAAAATATGACGCCGTAACGCGATCCGTGCACGAGGCGTGCGATCGTCCACGATACGCGATCGTTTCGTGATAACCAGGAGGTACGAAGTAAGCAGTACCGCGACGTCTCCACGCTTCATTCCATATCTCTTTGTCTCTGTTGTGATTTTTTTAAATTTTGGGTATTCGACGCGTTATTGTCGTGACGCATAGTGTGTGTAAAATGTTTTTTTTTATTTTTATACATATTCCTGAGATTTTGTTAAAATTCAAGCATTCGATGCATTTGACACTGGGTGCAGAATTTTTTTATCCTGTATTTCATAACTAGTTAACGCTCTTTATGTGTGTATAATACGTTTTGCTCTAAGCTAAAACAGTGAGGTAAAAAATAAATTGGAGTGTATCGAGAGACAGTTTTAAGAAATGGTGGTATTAAGACAGTTCTTTTTTCATATTTTTTATTGCGATAGAATCTATTTGGGTGCTCCACTAAACAAAAAAAAAAGAAAATCCTACATCCGAAACGAAACCGGGATATACAATACAAGTATAAAGAATAAATGCAAGATGTATAATACAAGAAGTATGATACGATAATAAAAACACCTGCACGAAAATTCTAGTGTTGTGAAGATTACGCCGCAAACTCTCTTCGAACAAACATCATCCACTGTTACTGTCTTCGATGAATTCCACTACCCTTTATCCTCACATAAATTCATCCACCTTCTTATACAATTAATCCATGTAACATTATCTCGCGAAAGAGCTCTTCCACGAAAGCCCAAAAAAAGGAACAATCCACTCGATCTCCCTATTCACCAAAAAATATCATCTATCTATCTCGGGCACCAGGACGAAGGCCTTGCACGGTCCGCCCTTGCAATCATAAAATACAATATTCATAATGAGGACGTCGCGTCAGCTAGAAAGGGAGAGAGAAGGAGGTAAAGGCAAGAGGAGTGAGGAGAACGCGGGCGAATTGACGTGAGGTTGTTGGACGACGAATGGCACCGGCCGGCACCGGCCGCGTCGAATAGTTTCGTGTTTGACGAGAACCACCTATACTTCCACCTCTCCGTCGAATGCGTTTGTACGTGTGCGTGGGCCACGTGTGGACATGTCAAAAGCAATAGTATTGCTCATGCTGGTGGTGGTTGGGCGCGGGACGGCATAGGGCGGCACGGACGGTTTTGCCGAGAGGTGGAGGAGGTGCAGGTGAAGGGAGGAGGGTGCATCGATAACCAGCGCGTCGAAGAGTTTGAGTGATTGACGCGATCGGATGGAACAGATCGTGATGCACGCGGGAGAAAAGTGTTGACCGCTCGTGCAGGCCGCCCCCAGCGAACATACGTATGCCTGGGCACCGAGGCCATTGACAGGCGCATAACGCTTTCAAACAAATAGGAACAAATTTCCATCTCTTTCTCTCTCTTCCTTTCTTTATCGTTCTTTCGTCCTCCTTCTCACTAGAGCGAGCCAACATTTTTCGCCTTCGCGCCACGCAACGCGTCCAAATGCATTTTTAAAGCTTCCACCTTCTGCAACACCTTCCACCTACTCTCGTTGTTCTTTCGACGATAAATATCTGGTGTCGAGGGTGACGAAACAAGGAAGCGTGCTGCTAATTTTCTTGCCGGTTTTTCGTGAAGATTATTATCGGTAAAGTGATCGAGACAGGTGATCGAATCGAGGAGAAAGAGTAGGTATTGTAGGTGGAAGTATGCTGGTTGTGCTGCTATGGAAGGTAGGTTTCTGCGTAAGTTTGTTTATTCGATTACATTATGTTGTCGCGCAAAGACATATAACCACCAACATTGTTACGCAAATATTTTTACAACGTTCTGAGACAACTGGGTGGGTTGTTCGGAAGGTGATCCGAATATAAGTTTCCTTGATCTACTCTTTGCTAAAAGGAAGATCGTGTCAAAGTACAGCTGAAGTAACAATTTCTGCTTCCAAAATAATATTCTCCAACGTGGATGATAAACGAAAAATAATTCTTAAGCAGTCGAACTTCGTCACGTCGCGATCCAATCAATTCCCAGCAATCCGGCTCCACGAGCACACCGGCAGAGAGTCTCAAACGAAGCTCATAAATCCCTTCTCACTATCTCCCTAAAATTGAACAAGAAAAGCTTATACCAAGAATCAAACTCGAAGACTGTCCCATAGCGGAGAACCGACGGAATGCCACGCGGTCTCTTAAAACTCGTCCCTTAAACTTTACCCTCCCTCCATTCGCGAAGATCATCAGATCAAACGAGCGATCGTTAACGAACGTTAAAACACGCGTGCGCGTTCCAAGGTGCGCAACCGTCTTTAATCTCTCTGCCTCTCTCTTTATCTCGTTCTCTCTTAATCTTCTTTCTTTTCCGCCCTTCTCCCCTCCCTTCTTCTGAACCCCGTGACAAATGGCAACTTCCTGTCGCCCCTGCTAAGGCTGGCCCGGGTCGAAGGGCCTCCCGAGAGAGCGCGCGCGCGCGTGCGCGCGCGATAAAACGAAGTTATACGAGCCCGTAGCTGTCCCAGTAGGGCCCAGAGTAGGGCCCCGGACAATTGATCCATCAGACGCGCGGCCGTATAAAAGCGAGGCGGCCAGTCGCAGGTTGCACCTGTGCGGTTAGCGCGGAAAGCGACGTGTGCGCAACCTGCGCGGCCAATGACGCGGAGTTCAACCAGTAGGAGGTGGAGAAGGTGGAGAATGAGAAGGTAGGCAACCACGGACAGGTGATTGTCAGAACCCCGAGGCAAATCGCCCGAAGGATCTCGCGAGTGTTCGCGAAAATTCAAAAGGCCCGCCCAAATTCTCCCGATTGCCACGAGGTCCACGCTGACGTAACGTCCGGGCACGCGATGGTCCGAACCATCATAGAATCACCTCGGGGTACTAGGAATTAGCGAATGTATCGAGCCATTTGACGAATGATTCGACGCGAGTGACTGACGTGACATCCGGGCAGATAATGATTGGAAATCTCTGCGAATGATCTCAATCGGGTCAGAAAGAAGCACCTATATGGAGACATGCGCAATATTTTAGGTCGAAATGGATGAGGTTACATGGAAATTTTTCATCGTGTCACAGGTACCAAGAATTGCATCCTTTCGATCGCAATATTGTTAATATAATTAGAATTGAGAATTTAAGCAGTTTAAGAAACTATGCAAATCAATCGAGATAATAATAATTGGACACGAGTTTCGACGATTCGAACAATCAGACAAATTACGGGGAAATTCGAATCTGCGTGTCTAAACTATTCTCGCGGAGTAAATTCCATTGAATAATCTCTCCAAAGGGACAATCTGAAAGATTCTACGACTAGTTTACGTCGGACTCCGCAAATGGTCCATGACCGCGTACCGATAATCGAATTTTCCCGTCGCGACTCGACGAAACGCGGCCGCGCGCAAAAACAAAACGAGAGGTACGGATTTTTTCTGTCGAGCGGCGGATTGTACCCACGTAATATCACGTAAAACCAATGATTATAACGCGAGCTCCCCTGACGCGCGTAACGCGCTCGCACGACGGCGTCGGCTCTCTCGCTCGCATTAATTCTTTTTCCCATTTTCCGATGGAAAGGCGAAGCACCATGGACGTGTAACGCGTAACGATAAACCGTCCGATCACGAGCGAACACGCGAGCGAGCGGATTGGACGTATCATACGCCGGTGTAGCTCGCGGAATGACGCGCGACGCGTCGCGCGGAAAAATAAAATGAACGACTCGGAGCCGAATAAAAAAAAAAGACAAGAGAGAGGGGAGGAGGAGGGGGAGAGAGAAGGATGTGAATAAAATAAAAGGGGATAGGAATGGAAAAAATGTGGAACGCTACGAAGCGGCTGGAGTGCGCCTGTTTTAACGTGCCGCGAGACACGAGAATTTCAAAAGCGCTCTCGTGTTCGATTTCCGAGAGAGCGAAATAGAAAGGGAGAGAATAAAAGAAGAAACAGAGAGAGAAAGAGAGAGAGAGAGAGAGAAGGGATCGAAAGAGCAGCGCGCGGAACGGTGCGTTAATGCGTTTAGTCGATTTTACAGGGGCGTAGTCGAGCGTACCATGCCCTCACTCCCACCCACAGTTACGCCCCCACCTCCAGATGCAAAAATGACAGCGGCAGAGCTCATTGGATTTTACGAGGCGGCTCCCACAGGCCCATCGATGGGCGAAGGATGGGTGGGAATGGTCCGTCGCATCGGTCATTCTCGTCATCGTAATCGTGCGTTTATCGGCATTCCATTCGGTCCCAAGGGAAGCCAAATCCACCTACTGGAGAGAAAGAGAGAGAGAGAGAGAGAGGAAGAGATAGAGACAGAGAGAAATTGATTGATTGATGATTTATTGCAGCCTGAGTGACCGAAGGGTTTCTTTAGAGCAACGAACTTCAAAATATAATACAAACATAGGTAAAAATACTGGCATTGGTTTAAACATATCATTGTAATGATAGTGAGTTTTGTGCTTATGGAGTTATAAGAGAAGTTTTTATAACTTAAAAAAGTTGGTGGGCATGTTATACAAAATTTGTAGTTTCATTCTAAGAAACCGAAATCAGATCTGAGTTTCTCGGTGGCTCGCTGCTACTTTCGTCAAAACTTCGTACTTTCGTAACGTACTTCTCTCGAAACTTGTCACTCACCGAGCACACGACGTATCTAATGAGACATGTTTCAAGAAACATTGTACATTCGATGCGCTAAAAATTTATTTACGTTGACGATTTACAATTCCCGAATCGAACAAACCAACAATACATTACTCTATCGAACTCCTTAGTTTCGGTGTATCGATAAATCCAGTTCCTGGTTATTTCTTCATTTTTCTAGTTTGGTATTCAAACGTCGTTGTCATATTTGATTCGCGAAAGGCGCTGGAAGATCAAAAGGGACAAAAAAAAAAAATCGCGCCCCATTTGCAGCGGCATGCTGGATCGGTACGATCGTTTCATCTCGAGGGCATCTCGCAATTATCCGCGATCTACGAGCGTGGCGCGCGCATCTTCTCGTTGGCAAAGGCACGAGGAAAATTATGAGAGGCAAGGAGAGAAGGGAGAAAAGGGCAGCCAAGGTGCACCGTGAGACTCGCGAAGGTCGAATCGAACAGCTCGCAGCCTGACGTATCGTCACGTCCCTAAGTGCCGTGTAAGAAAAAGATAAGAGTGATGGGAGATAAAAGGGATGAGGGAGAGAGGAAATTGACGAGAAAAACGTCCGAGAACAAAAGATAGTAATGCAGTGATTGCGCATTTAAAGTTTAAGAAATATATAGCTTAACGAGCTCCGTGATACCAGCGCTTCCAATCATTATAAGATTATAGAGTTTCTAGGGCTACATTTTATGCATTTTCTTCTTCAGTTTCCTAAAGCAATTCTTCAGAGCTGGCAGAATAAATCTTTGAAGAGCATCGCAAGAAGAATAACATTTTCGAAAAGTTTTAACAGAATTTAAAAATTTCCCTGGTACATTTTACATATTCCATTTGTATGTAAACCATGAGTATACGAAGTAAATTCGTTGGAACGAAAATCAGTGCCTCTCGTGGCTCAATTTCTACGTGCCCGGTCACGACAATTGGGTCAATTAAGCACGCGAAATTTCGGCGTGCTCTCTCACTTTCACCTCCTCTTTCTCCTCTTTTACCGCCCTCTCGACGCGCATTACCGTCGCCATCGTGGGCGATTCAGGGGGCAAAAAAGGGGCCTCGGTTGACGGCATCATTATCGTTATTTAATATCCCGGTCATTAGCGCGTCCCGGGCACGGTGCTGGTGCCACTCGAAAGTGTTGTTTATGTACTCATCCGGCGAGAGAGCGGCGGGGCACCTTGCTAGAGGGGCCCCACGAGATTATCTCGCTCCGACTTTTTTGCAAGCGACGAATGTCGAAGGAAGGAAGCGAAGAAGCTGGTCCCCCTTTTTCCACGGGCTCGCCGGTTTCGCTCGTTCGTTTGCTGTTCTGGTTCCTTTCGTTTTCTTCCATTGTTTCGAGAAGGAATAGTCCGCCTTGCCTTCTTACATTTATATTTAGTACGCTATTATACGCGATGACGTTTAGACAGTGTGTTACCGGTTTTCTTTCGATTGGAGTGCTGTTTTGTATAAGATAGATTGAATTTTTTTCACGATGGGTCGAAGGAATGGTCGATTGTAATAATGCTTCTTTATCTGGTCGGTTAGTTTTCTCAGGAAGAAGTTCTTGACGTTTGGAGGATTTCTCGATGGTAATTGAGTAACGACGTATTGCCATTGGAACAAGATGAAATCGTTAACTCTGTAAACTTTAGGAGAAATATTCAAAGTTTGTTAAGCACGGATTAGGTTTGAAATAAGGGCAGATTGAAGAAGGGTTAGATTATAGAAAACATCTAAAATGATTTAAGGTAATCGAGAATCATTTCAAATGATTTGGAAAGCCGAACATCCTCTGACACTCTCAACCCTCTCTACCATACACAACATTTACTGAACTATCCCACATCTATTGAAAAAAACGTTACTAAATAATCGTTTAATTGCGCACTACTCAAGAATCTTCTGAAATCATACCCTCTGGAACCAACGTCTATATCCAAAAGTACCAACGTATTATGGGCATTGATATTACGATGATATACATCGGAATCAGAATCGATCATTCACATACCCTAACGTTTCTACTCCAGTTCAAAGATATATCGAAATAATACTGAATCGAAAGAAGTAAGATTTAGAGCATATACATTACCCTAAAACAGGTTCCTTGGCATTTTTAGACACGGAATGAGAGAAGCGCTATCGCGCCGCTTAGCAATTTTCGATTAGGAAACAACAACAGACTCATGGCTAAATTAATCGTTCAACTACTCACTACTCGAGAATCTTCCGAAATCATCTAAAATGAGGCAAAAGTATCTTAAAAGTCGAAAATCCTCGAGCACTCCGAGCCCCGTCACACACCAAACCGACGTGAATACATATTTTCCCTCTCTCGTCCTCTTCTGCGCACCCACTGGAAGCAACGTCACTAAATTATCGTTTAAACCAGAGGGGACGTGCTCGCACTCGCGCGTCTCGTCATTTTCCGGGTTTCGCGGTACCCCCACGGATATATGATGATCCACTGCTCCGTTCCTGGGCATCTCCAGCGTGCGTGCGTGCGAGCGGCCTGGCGTATAATATGCAGTACCGTTACTAGGATGACGAGAGGGTTCCGTGAGGGTTGAAGGGGTGGAGAGTGGCCGTGCCAGGATTGACAGGCGGATATTTTTATGCGAAGCCCCCCACATTCGATAATCCGCGCGTCGCGCTGTTTTATGGCTGCCGTGACGTCACGCGCGTAACGCATGAATTTCGCGCGCGTCCCATGGCACACTCTCTATATCTCGCGTACGTGTGCGTACCCGTGGCTCTGTGTATCTGTAGAATGTGGTCGAATATGTGCGTCGCGATGCGCGGGATCGATCTGGTCGGGTGCGCGTGTTTATCGGGAAAGAGTAAATTTTGCGTGTGTTGTGTTTGCCGAGTCCCATCGGTACTGGGCCGAGTACATACCTTTCGGATATTCGTTTAGAATATGAAAAAGGTGTGACGTATGCGCACGAATGTGTGCGCGCCACTGTGTTTTTGAAATGTGCGGTGAATGGAATGAGAAAGAGGAAGAGAGAGAATTTTGCGCACTGACGATTCGACGGAATTTAGCATCGTTCACGCACCGCCCATTACCAAACTCGCTCTCCTTCCTCTCACTCCCCTGTCTCACCCTCCTTTCTCTCTCCCTCTTTCTATTTCGCTCTCACAATCTTCTTTTATTTTTTTTTGTTTTTTTTACCATTCTAGTTATTGACAGATGATGCTTTTCCCCGGTCCACACGATGCTCGGCCCCGACTGGTGCCGTTCGAGCTGGTACAGGACAAATGTGCGATCGCGCATGCGCATGTTGGGTGAAATTTCAGAGCAGCAAAATATTAGGGAAAGCACGTGAATTTAAAGGTTCTCGAAAGAAATGTGAATTGCCTTGATTTCAGAAGTTGCAAAGAACTTACTGATTTACACGTAACGACAAGCCGCGTACTCTTAAAATTACCGTTGATTCAAGACGTTAAGAAATTACAAGGTTATTGTACGATTTGTCCTTCCGTCCGGCTTTTAATAATTATTGGAAGAAGCTGAGTTACGTTGATTCGGCGACAAACATGTTTTCACAACAAATAAGATTCAACGGATACAATCACCAGTTGAAGTGATCAGTAAATTGAAATATTATTCCATATTGAGTAATGTAATGCCAAGTAACACTAAAAACAATAGAAAAATGCTAATGCTACTTGCAAAAATCTTATTAATACCACGTCGTCTTTGCGATAAAAAGTAACAAAACAATCAAAACTAAACGAATTCTGAATTCACATGGTAGAATGGCTCAGGTGACATAGTGGATGATTGGCGCCCACGGCTTTGAAATCCTGACCAATACTTGGTTATGCAAACAAGAAGGAACAGTCGTGGAGTCGTGTTACCATTATTTATCTCCTTCCGTGGGCTGGAAGAGGGAGGAGGGTAAAGAAGAGAAGAGGAAACAGAGGGAAGAGCAGACCTAAAGCATATTCTTCGAACAACAAAGAAACCCCCACGCAGAGAATTTGCATTACTTTACTGGACCTTTCTCACTCTTTCTTTCATCCTTAGTTTTATTTTTTTAAATCTCTCTTCATTCAAATTTGAAATTTTATGGTTAGCGGTATTTTCTGGGCAAGCAATAAATTGTTTAAATATTTTTGCGCTCTTAACGATGATTACTTCAATACGATTTCTGTTCAACTTTTGCGATTTTAATATTTCATCTTATATAATTCCTTTTATTTAATTAACACACTCATGCCTAGTTTGTTAATATACAAATGTGTCGTGTTATTGTATAATTCCAGTACTCGATTCTCTTCAACTCTATTTATTTCCATTTAATCCAGTTCACTCTACCTACTTCAAAATCATTCTGTAACGTACCAAATTAGCCAAACTCCGTTTTCCGACGATTTTACACTTGTAACGCAAAATTCCATTCATACCCTTCACCTTCTATCGAATTTCCCATCATCCACAGGAAATAATTCTTTAGAATCGAAAAGGAGACGCGTCGAACCAGGAGAATGTCAAGTAGCAGGGCTCTTCGGAAGACCGGATTTGGTACCGAAGTACAAAGGCGCGTAAGCCAAAGCAGAAGTTCTATTAAATTGGCAACACTGTTAGCATCGATCGAGAAGATCCACAGATCGCGTTGGAATTTTCAAGGTCGACGTGATAATTCAAGCGCGCGCCTTTTCGAGCCGAACGAAGCAGAGATGAGCATTCACAGAACTCGTCTTTTTACAGACGATGAGAAGAGAAGAAGAGGGAAGAGAAGCAGGAGTGATCCAGAGTCAACCTCCCACCCCAATCTCCTTCTCCTCCTCAATTTATAAAGGCGCACCTGGATAAGGAATTTCGTAGGAAGCAGGTGTTCGTTAGAGCGACTCGCATTTATTTAGAATGATTTTCCTCTTCCTCCTTCTCCTTATTCACTCAACTTCTCCTCTTCCTTCCTTTGGCTGTGCCGTCTGGAAAGGGACGCAAAGTGCATCGTGAGGGAAGACTCCTTTTCTTAGGAGTGGTACATTGAACTTAAGTGGTACATTCTTTTTTTAAGAAAAGAGTACAATTATGCGTCTATTGGTTTACTCGCATGATATTGTTTATGCCACATGTTCGTGATTATTCAACGGCATAGGAAAATTCAAGGCTAGCGTATAAACATCTAACTCGTAAAACACTGAAAAGTAAATTCCACTGTTATCGTGAAACTTCATTAAAATCGAAGACAAACAGTCACCCGAAGATTCAGCATAAGAAAGAAAGTCTAGAAAAGTCCAAACTTCTCAATTTCGTTACCACCAACAATTTATTTAACCTTCCTCATCCATCCACAAATAATCTCTACACGCCCAAGCACAAAATCTAACCACATAACCAAAAGATCATGATCCTGCTATTGGAGGATCTTGTCTTGATCGTCTGCTCTCTTCTTTGCCGATGATTCCCTCGCTGTGTAGCGATACTGCAATTTGGGTATCCGAAATTGCTACCCATCGACGAGGCTAATCGCACTATTCGTAATTAGTAACCGCGTTGCTGGGAATAAGAGGGCGGAAGGGAGGCGGAAGAAAGTGGAGAGGGCAGAAATGCGAAGAGAGAGAGAGAGAGAGAAAGAGAGAGAGAGAGAGACCGGGTGGGGAAGAAACTGAGGGACTGAGGGAGAATGAAAGAGAGAGGTCATGCGGGCGGTCTGAACTCTGGCCAGTCTCTACGGCAATTACCGGTGGGCAGGGCCCCTTCCTTCCACCCGTCCCTACACACCGTGGTCTCCCTTTTGCCAGCACCTCACAACGCTAAGCTACCCACCAATCCAATTCTCCTTCGTCGCGTCTCCTCCTCCTCTTTCACTTCCTCGTGTTTGCTTCGCGAGGCAAACGTTGGAAAGAGAGGTGGACCAAGGAAAAGTGTAGAAAGAAGGTAAAAAAGAAGAACGAAAAAGATCGAAGAATGATTCTTTGTTATTTGCGAATTTCTTTTCTTTTTAGAATGATTTTGAAGTTTGTCCAGGTTTAGAAGTGAATTCAAACTTGGCTTTGAAAATGGGGCTAGGTAAAACAGCTTGCATTTTCTTTTAAAGTGAGTATGACAGTAACAGAATTTTATGAAGATCTCGTTGCACAGTATTAAATTAACTTGTATTAGTTTGAGTAAGTGGGACGTAATCTTTGCTGAAATGAAGGTTGTGGTAATCACGCGCTTGAACCGAGTGGCAGAACGTGGATCAGAATATTAGTATAAACGAGGTTAAGAATTTTCTTGAGATAGTAAGATTAACGATTTTTTAGGATTAGTATAGATTAGTAAGAATTTGTTTACGGATTAATAGTGGGTAACACATTTTTCGAAAGTTACCGTACATTAGGGCACTCTCATTTTCCAACTGCTATTTTCTAACTTTCTTAAACAATAAATATATTCTCAGGTTTCAAGCAAACATCTAAGCAGTGCCGAATTTTAACTACACAAACACAAACATACTTCTCTACCAGGTAATCTCTAATACGGATAATATGCAATATAAGCTAACTCTCTTAGATAACTAATTTATTAAAATATAAACATCCTCTCTAATTGACCTCTTGAAGGACGAACTTATTCAAAGAGGCATCAATAATTAATTTATTCGCTGGATATCGTTTACCATGACGATCCGTTAATAACGTTAGCACTGAATAAAGAACAAGGTAGGAACGTAAGAATTGCGAAAAGAATAGTACCCACGCGTCAAGCGCTAGAAAATACACACTTTAACAAGAAACTAAACGTACACATGAGTGCCAGATTTCTTTACAAAGTTACTCGCCGGCAACCCCGTATAATCAAATCTCTGGTCATTACGAGTTAACGCACAAGCAAATTAATCTTCTACCTCACATCAAACACTCCTCAACGACTCCTTCAGACACGACATTTCTCCAGAATGACACATAAAAAAGAGAAAAAGGAGGAAAGCAGAAAAAAAAAAATGAAACAATCGAGTGAAGGACGAGCACGCGGCAAAGTGACGAGCGACCCTGCTGACTATTTACGTGGCTCCACGCACGGACTGTTGCCCGCTGAGCGCTGTAGGTTTGTACGAACAGACGTGATACGGAATATATGAATAATAATGCCCCACCCTCTGCTTCCCTCTCATCCCTCAGTCTCGTCGTATCGCGAGGATCCAACCGCCTCCGCCGCTCCCGTCGTCGCTCGCGACCCACCCCCACCCCCACCCCCAACCACCATGAATATACGGCCCTGCGGGCGTGATGTAGCGCGAGCAACTGCGATACGGTGTGATTCGCTCTGATTAGCGCTATCTGTAACGATAGCACGGCTCCTGGGTGTGTATCCCACCCCCAAACTCAACCCCCACCCCTGTTATAATCAGGGACGCATCGTTTCACGTGTGTTTCGAGGGTGGAATTGTGGAATTGAGAGGAAATTAGTTTCTTTGGTTTCTTGTGTGATTCGTTGTAGACGAGGGGTGGAGTATCGTAAGGGGGTAGTTTCCGTGTGGTAGTGAGAGGAAGATCGATATTTTTTAATTATTGTAAGCTAGCGATATAGTGATATTTGTATATTAAAAGGATTCTATTATGTAAATGATTGTGGTACCGGATAATTGTGTTCTTTAATAGATACTTATTCGATTGAATTCACGCTTATTAACAATTGTCTGTAGTAACGTTCTTGTTTGATAACGGACTCTATATAATAATTTTCATGTGCCACGATAATTCTTTAAATTGGGTGATACGGTGAAAGATAGACCGGAGGATTAACACTATTATTGTCTTGTATTAGAATATTTGGGTAATAAATATGAAGTTCATACAGGTCCCTCGTCAAAGTACGAATCAATTAAATCAATTTTCTATTTTGAATTCAAGCGAAGCTTTACCAGGAGTATCTAAAATGATTCTTGCATTCTCTAGCACGTAATATATGACTTTTTGTTAACTATTAAAAGTACTCTCATCTAGTCCATAAGAATCACATCCATTTACCCATCTATTAATCAATTTCATTTCTCTCTCTCTCTCTCTCTTACTCTCTCTTGCTCTCGCTCACTCGAACTTTCAGTCGGTCTTTCGCTTTACAGGTACCGATACCTCGTAGGCTACGTGCGCGCGCGCAATACCTCGGGATATATTACGGCACGAAGTGTTATAAATATGGTTTATAGGTGAGCGCAGCAGCGCGCAGTGCATTAATGCGCCTGATTGCCCGTACATCACCGATGCGCCAGAGCGGCGCTCGTATCTCCAGTGAGAGAGAGAGAGAGAGAGAGAGAGAGAGAGAGAAAGAGACAGAGAGGGAGAGAGAGAGAGGACATTCTCTCGCGTCCTTCCATCTTTCTCCATTACGCCTCTCTCGAATCCTACAGGCATCACGGGTTAGTTTACGAACAGCGGGGTGCTTACGCACTTTATTAAAATATTAGGGCAAATCTGGTAACGTAATAGAAAGACTTATAGGAAGTTTCTGCACGTGTAAATACATTTGTCAAATGTACGCAGTGCACGTGTTTTAAAGTAAAAATCAACTGTAGGTTTTTCAGATGAATTGGATCTTATTACGGCGCTTTAACTGAAGTCTATGTGTTTGGACCCTAGAACCAGACTACATTAAATAAGGCTTTTTTAGTTTTAAAGCGAAGCAGATCAAAGAGAAATCAACCTAGAACTCTTGTAACAAAGAATGGTCTTAACATCATTCTTACACAATTATATCAAAAGCTATAGAAGTCACAATGCAATAATCTGTAGCGTTCGAGAAACTGGAGAATTTGTTACGTCTAACTTGTAAATTGCACAATATCGGTCTCAAAAAAACAGAGAGAAAGGCACCGTTCGTAAATCTATGATCCAAATGTACAAGTATCAACATATCATTACAAAAATCCATTACCCTAAACAACGGCTAAGTAACAAACTTTCGTCTATACAATAAATATTCATTTCTAAAGAAAACATTTTACACGTTACAACGGTAACAATAATGTAGTTAGAGCCAATTTTTGCTACACCCTAGAAATGTCCGTAGATCATTCTCGTAGAAACCCAAGTCTACGTAAATTTATTCTACAAAATTCTTGTACTTTTACGCGCATTATCCTCTGTCACCTTCACCACCTCCTTCACCTCCTTCGCCACACCTCGATGATGGCGCCCGCGCCGGTCAAGTTCGAGTTCGAGTTTCGCGGAGGTGGGAGGTGAACGAGGTGGAGGGCTCGTTACGAAGCTCCTTTGAGGGGCCCCTAAGTGGACGTCGAGTTCGTTAGAGGGTCCCTTCCAAGAGATCGCGGAAGATGAACAGGGTGAAGGCGGGAGATGCATGGCCCCGTGTTTCTACAAAGAGATATGTGGCTCTCGCTTAGACGGCAATGAGGCGCGAATCGAGTCTCTCTTTCTCTCTTTTTCTTGTCCTTTCTTACTCTTTCTCTTTCTCTCTTGATTCCAGTCCGTCGCACGTTTCTTGCATTCTAGTTGCCGTACCATGGTGGCACGTTAACCTTCGTTTTTCTTTCGTTTTTTCTGGCGATTTTTCTTCGTTGGGTTTCCTGGTTCAGAAGTTGATTAAGATGTTTGCAATGGTAGAGATAGTAAGATGTGATATTCACTGAATTGTGTGAAATACTTGATATGTTTAGTTTAGTTCATTTTGTTTGTTCCGCTCTTTAATTTAGATCTTGTTTATTGTGCTTTGGTCCATTTGATTCGCATTGGCCAATAGTCGTGTTCGAAATAAAAGAAGTAGGAATGTTTTGATCTATGCAACTTGTTCATCGTGACGTTATTCAGGATGCTCGCGTGGTTTAATTCTACTGTCTCACGATGGTTTCATTCTTTTCGTTATCTTTCGACTTCTTATGCCACCATTTATTTCTCATTCATTTTTGTACGTCCTCTCAGGAATAGAAGTTTCGTTATTCTGCTTAGATTGTACAAGACAATTTTACGAATGTCCGTCTGGATTCAAACTCTATCAGTGTCTTGAACAATACTGAATCGTAGGGCTTTTAAAGATCAGCACCCACGAAACAACACATGAATATAAAAAAAAAAACTCCTTAATCTCAATTTTACATGAAACTAATATCAGTTAATTTTACAACCACTATACAAAATCATCGTTAACAAACCCATTATGACAGAAGCAGTCTAATTGTAAGTCACGGCAATAAGAATCTATAACAATAAAGAGAAACATGTTCTAAGCCACTTTTACAATAGCCTTCTCACGTAGTTGTTGCTGTTATTGTTTTGTCTAGCATCAGTCGGATTTAGGTTATTTGGAAGCTTTTCGCTTCAAATTGGTGAATTTAGCGTAGAATGTGACGCATTTGAGCTGTAGCACATTATGAGAAAAGAAGCAAGAAAAGTAGTAACAAGTGGAGCCCTGATAAAACAGATTTCGCGACGATCATTTTCATCCTCCGAATTCCCGTGAAGCGTGTGGGGAGAGGGGATTGGAGTGATGCGCGAGTAAAGCGAGCGAAGCGAGTGGAGAGAGCAGTCCACCCGTGGCTTCGGCAACTCCACGGGCACCGCCTATATATCACCGTCATCCGGAAATTACATGCCCCGCGGAGTTTCCCGACGATGGGGAACACCATGAAAGGGGTAAAGTTACGAATCCCTGAATTATGCGCGTCGGTTCTCGAGGCATCGTCGAACACGATTCGTTCGAGACACGAGGAGGGAGAAAATGAGAGAGAGAGAGGGAGAGAGAGAGAGAGAGAGAAAGATGAAAAGCAAGAAGGAGAGATTAACTTTGACGTAAGGTGGGCACGAGCACCCCTTCACAGCTTCCTCTCTAACGTCGAACTCGTGTCTTACAGAAAACGATATCCTCTGCCATCCCCACTTCTCCACCCTTCGTCGTCCCGTTTCCCTTCGAGCCCCTTCCTCGTTTCCTTAATGCGTCGAGGCTTTTCCCAAGGACGGATTATACGGCGCCGTGAGCCCGGAAAATTGATGATATTTCGCGGGCAACGAAATTAGCGGGTCGATCGCATTCGCGGTTTTTTCGTTCAGGGGTATCTGAATACTTCGTGCACGCTTCTGGAAAATGTGGAAAAACGCATGAAGCTATCTTTGCTATTTTTCCAATTGAATTTGGAGATTTGTACTGCCTGGAAGCTTTGCTTTTCTACCTTTCAGTTCATTTTTGGGCTTTATACTTCGAGCTTTAGAGAATTAATTCTTATCTTTATATCTTTTACTGAACTTTTTTTTAGAAATTATTATTTACAATAAGGAGGAGCTCCGGTCTTTACTTAATTGACTTTCGTTTTTATATTTTTCGTTCATTTCTCCTTCCTTTTTCTCGAAACAAGATCTCAAATTATACTCTTAATTTAACTTCCGTAACCCAATTTCCTAGTTTTTTTTCTTCCACCGGAGGGGATCTTCCGAGAAATTTCGTTGCCTTTATCGACCGAATCTTTACCACAGTGGATGTTTTTTGTTTAGCTGCCCTGAACAATGTTCTATTCTCCACCAAAAAAAATCGCCAATAAAATTCAAAGAAGTTTTTAGACACCAGCAAATTCTCCGGCGACACACGTCGAATTTCTCGAGATACATTTCCAATTTATTAACCGCGCACCATAGTCCACGCGACGTAGCGACACCGACGTCGGGCCGGTCGCGCAATTGTCCCACGAAATCATTGAGAGGCCGGAAACAAAGCGTCAGGATAACGCGCCTAGGAGGAGACTATCTGGTAACGAGGATAACGTCAGCCTCCGCGAACGCGCAGGAAATGTTCGAAGCGGATTTGCAGTCTGCTCGAGGCGAACTGCAGTTTGCCCGCTGAGCACGTCGTCGCACGATCGATCGATCAATCGAATCTAACCGCGAAGTGATTTGAAAATTCTAGAAACGTTAATCAATTCATCGATAAGGTAATCTTTTTTTCGAGTCAGCCAATATGTAGACGGATTTATGAACGCTGATAAGTGAGTTGACGAATGGAAATGGTGTTAAGGTAGTAGTCGAGGAATTTTCCGTACATCGAAAAATATTCCGTGACTTCGTCCGCGATGACATACTATAAATTTTTGAAAAAGAATTGATTTAATTTAGCTGGCAAGTTCCTACATTTTCAGTTTACGCGATTGATGAATTGCATTTATCAATTTACAGAATTCTGCTTATAGTCAAGTAGAATTATTTTAGAAAGTCATGGTGTGTTAAGAATGAAACGCAGTTTTTAGACCGAAAAGGAATTCAAATTTTACAAATCAAATATCAAATACACTGTTTTTCTTTAAAAAAAAAAAAAAAAAAATTGCAGTCCTACAAATATTTTAATACAAGTTCGAACTTAACTAAATCTTCTACACGTTCAGAACTTTCATCGTTTTCAAACATCCTTTGAAACAGCTTTAAGAAATGTCTTTATCCTTTGACGATGTCCTACTTCCCTTGCATGAGGAGAGCGCGATGAATTTTGTGCAAAACAAAAGGGAAGAAAGAAGAAGCGAAAAAAAAGGAAAAATGAAGTAACGTAACCGGAAGTGGACGAGACGCGCTGTCGGCGTCGGCGTCGGCGTCTAACGCCCATAACGCCTTGATGCATTGCGATGAGTTCGCGAGAGCACACTCTCCTCTTCTTTTTTCCTTTCTCGACATTCATTCGTGTCGCTTCGTGTCTCAACATTTCATTTTACAAGATCGCTAATCATGTCGGCAAGGGGACGCGACTGTTTTGCAATTTTCAGATGGAAAGGAAGAGAGCATTGCGACGCCTCAAACTTTGAGTGAAATGAACGAAAGAGGAAAGGAATCTCGATGTTGCGCAGTTGATTTTAATTTTTTGTTAATATGACATTTCTTTAATAAAATGTGAAATAACCACACCGTTAATAAATGAGATCGTTTTTCGTTTATATTTTCTCTCCCATACGTCACTTCTATTATCACCTAAATGTTATCCTGCACATCTCCATTATTAAAAAATAAATCTAAGTAAAAAGTTCAGACAAATATCTTTTTCCATTTATGACGAATCATTTTCACATACGCAATAAAAATAGAAAATGCATTTTTGAGGCACTTTACAGATTTCTATACCTAGTATATTAAAAATTCTCCTCTATGCAAATATTCAAATTTAGGATACAATAAAGAATCCTTGTTCTTATTCGCTTCTCCCCCCCCCCCTCTCTCTCTCTCTCTCTCTCTCTCTCTCTCTCTGTCTGCTCCTTCCTCGTTTCATCTCGTCTCACAGAGATACTTTCCACTTTCCGAGGACGCAAACTTCTCGACACTCTCTCGCGCTCTTTACTCTTCCTCATCTCCACCTCCTCCTCTTCCTTTTCGAGGCCTTGAAGATGCCAACGCGAAGTGCTTCCAATAAAAAGAGACGAGCAAGCGCGGAGTCTCTCGCCTCTCCTCCTTTACCTCGCTCTCCTTTCCAGCACCTACCGTAAGTATGTCCTAAGTGCATTTAACGATTATTTTATATTAACGGGTGAATTTATTAGCGGCCTCCATTATCGGGGGCTTCGGCGGCCCCAAGTCGCGGGAGAATGTGAGGAGAGAAAAAAAGGATCGAAGACATAAGAGATCGAGAGAACGAGGGAGAGAGAGAGAGGATACTCGAATAACCTCGAAAGAATGAGCGAAAGACTGAACGATACTTTATTCGCCCTGCGCCAGACACCGTTAGGAGACTGTGTAAATGGAGAGTGTGCTTAAAACTGAAAAATGTATTCACGTGAAAGTACGTGTAAAATGAAAATTGCATAGGTAAAATAACACGTAGATGCATGGCCAGTGAAATTGTAACATTGTGAATTAATCGTTATATGTTACTTACAACTGGAAACTGTGACGTACCATAGTATTGTAAATTAAAATTGCTTGAACTTTGTATTTCAGTTTGGATTGCTTTACATTCTAAGTTATTATACTGGCTATGTCGAATTTCTTTCGTGTATTACAATACCTTCTACGGACTACAATTTCAATGTCCACCGATGAAATATAATAAGGAATAAAATAAAAAAAATTACAAATAATCGAATAACAATCATTTAAGGACAAAGTATAATTTTTCCACGACGAATCCCGCAACTTTCTACCTTATCACGATTTCTTTCGAACCCTAAACACCAAATTAACAAGCAATTCCCCCGAGGGGCCAGTAAAATGCATTCCACTCGCCCTTAAACATCGGGATCTGAGAGATCGGACAGAAAAACGGAGAAGCAAAATGAATAAGAAGACGAAAGAGGGTACTAGTCCAAGACCTTTGTCTCCGGTGGGTAAGTAAAGCCTCTTTTCAATCCCCGCGAACGAGACCTAAGGGTGGTTTTACCCTTAGGAGGTGAAATGGTGGAGGGGGGTGATTTTCGTCTAAACCCACCCCCAGGAAGATAAAGAAGTAGAAAGAATAAGAAACAAGTCTCGCGTAAAAGAAGGAAAAGTCAGAAGGTAGGAAGACGACCTATTGGCCAAGAATACCGCAGAATTTCTTGCGTTTCTCCTGAGGGGTGGTTCAGGAGGGGAGGTGGACGAAAAGGGGTGGGCCACGGGTTTGGGTAAGGACGCGAAGGAACACCGTTATGCCGCCCATGGGACCAGACCTGATGGGGTTATGGGCCTCGGAGGCCTACTCTTTCTACCCGGGGCTTTTCCAACCACCTCCCAGGGCGGGTTGGTTCGGCTCCTGGTCCTTTCCTTTTCCATTCTATTCCATAATACGCCAGGAGATGTATAAGTCCTGCAGGACGCCCGCAAAATGCGTTCTAGATTGCATTCGGATATAGGGAGATTCACGAGCGTTCAGAGAGAGTGAGAGAGAAGGGGGATGAGAAAGAGAGAGAAGCAATCCTTGTTGGCTTGGAAAGATCGAGCTGAGATTTGCGAGGGTTGGCCGATTACTTTTCGCATCGACAATTTCCCGACGTGATCGAAAAGGACCCATGGAAAACCGTTGGTAGCATACGCACTTACGTCCCAGATGTGAAATTTCAATTCCACCCCTTCGTCGAGGCAATCGGAGTGGTCGTGGATATTTGTGTGGGACTTACCTGGAACAAGAGAAAGAATTTGGGGTTAGTTGAAGGTTATCGTTTCTTAATTGTTGAAATGTCGTGTTATAGTATGAGAAGATTACCGCTCGGGATACTGAAGGTTTAATAGAATATTGGCGATAATAGGTATTCCTTGTTGCATTCTTCAACTTATTTGAAAAGTACGGCTCTAATGCATTATAGTGCCTATTGTGAATTGTAATTTACAATATTGTACAGTGCAATTCTTCTTAAAGGGCTAATGTTCATTTAAACAGAAATATCCGTCCTTAATATTGCGAGGGTGGCTTCATCCAAAAATAAAATGTTACAATTTTTAACGGAATAAATGATACGATAAGTATTCTGCGCGCTTCAATCGAAGTAACGTGCGCCCGTGCATGTCAAACACGCGAAGTTCACTAAGTAGCAACAATGGAAGTCCTAATCGCAATAATATTCAGCATGAAGACGTGTCTAGGTATTTGTAATCAGCCGAGAGACAAATAGCGCGGAACCACGGCAACAATTAAAAGTTTTAATTTCAATAATAACGTCCAATGGAGAAATTCAATTTTTTTGAAATCGGTCGGGACGTGAATCTCACGTACTGCTGCATTCAGCGCGCCTGTTCCATACACGTTCACGATCGCAACTGCATAACTGTGCGCGTGCAACAAGCGAGCTCGCTTGTCCGACGGTAAATCAAAACGAAGGGAGTTCCCCGATGCGGAGGAGGCATGCGCTCGTCTTGATGGAGGGACACGGCGGAAGACAGACGACAGTTTAACATAAGCGTAAGAGAGAAAGAGAAAAAAATCAACGAACGAATGAATGGCGATTTATTACACCCTGAAACCCTGTGGGCTCTTCGGTGCGCAGGCAACTTGTTGACTAAACTGAATATTAAAAACCTGTCCTTACAGTGGAATTTATAATTACGCCCGTGCCTCCTCATTCGACCATTCCCAATGTTTTTAAAATGACGAAAAAAAAATGAATATGCGCATACTTAGATTGTACTCGAGGCGCATGACTGCTATTTTATCTTTCCCATAAATCTCTATATTCTCCTCAACTTTTCTGTTATTATTCAAAAATAGAATATGCGATACGTACGTAATGTGAAGTTCATAGAACTCATTATCAGACATTAAAATTCGAACATCGAGGGGAAGGATTGAAGCGCAATAAAAAAAGACTTCAACGTAAATCCATATCCCAATAATTCTTCGATGCACCGTTACATCGGTAACGTGCAGCGAAAATAACAGATGCCCGCACAAACGCAGCCGCCCCAGACGAGGTTAATAATTCGTAATACGAAAATGAACTGTCAAACGAAATTGTAGTCGCGTGAAAACCGAAGTGGAGAATTAAAAGCAACAGAGAGCAGGAGAACGAGAAAGCTGTATAAAATACGAGACACGATAGGAGGAGGAAGAATGAATAAATGTGAGAGAGAAATAGGAGGGGGAGAACACGTCGTCAGGCGTCGCGACGCATAGTCGCACCGAAGCGAAAGTGAGAGGGAGAAAGAGAGAAAGAGAGACAGAGAGGAGAAGAAGAAGAAGAAGAAGAAGAGAAAGGGAGAGAAAATCCGAGCTTTGTGCTTTTCCAAAGGGTGTCTCGCCAGCCGGAGGGTGTAACCCCGGCTTATTCATAGGCAGGAAGCTCGCGCGTGAGAAGCGGAAAGGAGAGGCGCTGAACGACGCCTGAACGACGACGTCGCGCGTCGCGACGCTCTTCGGGGGCGTCCTTTTGCGGAAGGACTTCGCCATGTAACGTCCCGTTAGGACGATAACGTCGACCCTACGCCCAGCGAACGCGCACCGGCCAATGGCGACGCGTCGACTTCAAAAGGATGTGCGTCCACGATTGTCACCGTCCTTCGAAGGAAGAGGAGAAAAAGGTGGTGAACGCAGAAACGTCGGAAGGGAAAAGGTCCCGGTGACGTTGGCCGTTAAACAAATAAACGAACGATAACAACAATAATAAATGGCGGAGCCAGCTTGAGTCGCGGGGACATTGAGACAAGAAATTTTTTTCATCTCCACGAGCTTTTCATTCACGAAGGATAAATGAAAGGTGAGTGAAAGGTAAATATTTTTTTCGCGAGGGGTGGACGTGGATAAAGAGTAACGTGTGACGTCGTGTGTTCTCGAAGGGACGCGTTACAGAAATGAGAATTGTTCAGGTCCTTCGCCGAATGGGACTCGGGGCGAGAGAGTAAGACGTTTGTTCGTAGGGACGTGTTTTCTGGTTTTCGATAATTATGTCATCGTGGCGAGTGGGAGAAGGGAATTTCTGAATAATGAGAAGAGAGGAATCTGGTAACGTCGTTCTTCGATGGACGTCGAACGATATACCGAGGCCCGTTTGCCAGAATGTGAAAAAAGTAGGGACGCCGGGTGATAAAACCTTTGACAACGAGGGTGCCATTTTTGCCATTTTTCACTTCTCTCCTGCCTTTTAAAGGCTTCGCCTGTGATTTTTTCACATTTCGGTAGCCCTCTCTGTGTTTCACGGGTGAACGTTCTCTCTCTGCAGGTAACTTCAAATGTTTGCCACTCACGATTGACCCAGCTTTTGACATAATATGAGATACGTTGCGCTATTGCGCGTATGTGTACAAATTCAAGTGTCAAGAATTGCGAAATAAAAAGTTATTCCTAGACATGGACTAATTCTCACGAAAGAAACAACGGAATTGATTTATTGCGATCACCTTGGGATTTGCAATGTTTCACAATGTCCCATAGAAAAACGTCGTCGATCACGATAACAAATTTTTACTGATATTAATTTCTCTACCCTGTGTTATTTTTCTCTAAGAAAAGAACTCTTATCCGTTTGGTTCCGAAGATTCAATCCTTCTTTCTCCCTTTACCTTTCGCAACGATAAGAAGGAACAAGAGCGATCGGCAAAGGCTCAAGAGAACTTACGTCTCTTTTTCTTCCCTCTCACACACCTCTCCTCCATCCTTCCTAATTACAAGGCCAATTACCGAGCGAAGTACTAATTACCGAGGGAACAACTCGACGGATACGCCGATGGTGGCGCACGCGAGACTAGCCTCGGGCCGCTCCGATTACGAATAGATACGCTTCTGGAGAACGATTTTATCGCGTTCTCTACGAGTAATGAATGAGAAAAGGGAGGTGGTGCTGGTTGTGGAAGAGGAGGAGGAGGAGGGCATCGAATTAAACGCGGCGCATCAAAACGCATCGTGAGCCACTCGTCGAATGCTCGCGTGGAAATGAATGGTGGAATAATCGAGGGAGGAGGAATAATCGAATGGAGTAACGAACTAATAATGAGTATGCGAATTATCAAATGTTAATGAAGAAAGGAGATTAATTAATGCAAGATGATGTCGAAATGTTCGTGAGAATCGTGAAGGTTCGTTTGAATGGAGTGTTCATTGTCGAAATTGGACAAGAAATACAGTGAATATCGAAGTTGAATAATAAATGTGGATTTGTTAATTTCTGCATTTTTGCAATACAATGGAATCAATTGGCCTTGCGTTTATCTCGTTTAAAAAAAATATTCGCGAGAATTAGAAAGGTCTGACGAATCGTACGAAGAACATTGGCAAAGCACAATTTCTTTAAATGTTTAAATTTTGAAAACCCTTTGGAAGAAGCACGTATATTACTACATACGCGAGCAATGTACGAAGAACAAGAGTCTATAAGAGATATCAGTAAGGAGAATCCAAAAAATGAAAAACGTGAGAAGAACCGTAGAATTCGAGAACGCTGGGTAATTAGAAAAAGAATCTGCTCCTTCATAAACCCCAAATTAAAAGCGATCCTGAATAATTCCAGAATCCTGTATCTCTACATTAACCGAAAGATAAGAAACACGAAGTAATCCCATACGCGCACGCGATAATCACGAAGGAAACTAAGCTACACTCGCAAACCGGAAACATTGGCGAAATCAGAAGAATCTCCTCCTAATCCAAACAAATCTCAGATCACGTCCAGCGGGCGCCTACTCTACCGCCGCAATAACGATCGAATAAATTCGCGATTAAACTCGATTAATCGAGAATATCCCTAGTGAACTCAAACTTAACCTTCACGATTCCCACACGCTCCTTCTTACTTTACGAAAATTCACCAACGAATATGAACACGCGAAGGAAAGGAAGCAAAAAGGAAAAAAAATCGATGGACATTAAAAAGGGAGAAAGAGAGAGAGAGAGAGGGATAAATATCAAGAAAGATCGAACAAGCAGGAGAAGAGCAGAGTGCACACGGGAGGAGAAGATTTTCTCGTGGTCCTTTTTCGAGTCGATAACCGAGCCGTAAATTAAGATTTAAGATGGAGGACCACGCGGTGGTTGCCGCTTAACCGATACCGATCGAAGACGCCTCTGGGTTAATTCGCAAAAAAGAGGAGGAGGTCGCGAGGGTCCGAGCGGACTCGAACCACAAGCAGAATGAGGAGGAGAAGGAGGTGGAGGTGAACTGCCGCTGTGAGTTTCTTTTAGCAAGCGCACGCAATCGCACGCACGCATGCGCACACGCTCCGTTAATATCGACGATGGCCAAGCCTCGTGGCGATGATCCTCCTCCCTTCTTCTCTTCCTTCCTCTCCGCTTTCGTCCGCCTCGTTCCTCTCGCCTCCTCGCCGCCGGATTACGAAGGCACCCCGTTGCGGACAGGGTCGTGTAAACGATGCAACGATACGCTTTAAGAGCGAGCGCGAGGAGTGTCCTTCTTCCTTCCACAAGAGTCCTTGAACCGAGGATGACGAGGAGAAGGAGGAGAAGAAGAAGGAGAGTGGTTGATAAACTGAAATAACTTGAGGCGATCGACCGAGAAGTATTGAGAGTAACGAAGGAAAGGATTTGAGAATTTTTCGTTTTATAGAGAATTCTTCGGTGTGGGTTTCGGAAAATTGGCATTTTCGGGTTTATTTTTATTGCTGTGATGAGAAAATGAGAAAAATGAAGGTGGTATGAGTAATTTTTGGAGATAAGGGAGGGTGAATGATCACGTGCGAATGATTAACGGCATGTAAAATCAACAATGGCATGAAAGTGATTTTAGCTAGTTTCAAGATAAACGCTTTAAAGAAGCAATTGCTTTCTGTTTCGATCATTGTCACAATACAGAACGATGAGCTTCCATTATTACTGTGAAGCAATTTTAGCCGTTGCTCTCCCTTCTTTCTTACCAGTTATGGTAATATTATGAAATAATGTTTAGGCGATCGCAACATCTTCGTTACACCTATTTTGGCCTTGTAAATATTTTTCCGCAATCCCTCAAATCACTAGAGATCTTGAAAATTAAAAAACAAGAAAAAGAGAGAGAATCTCGTGAAATGGACTGCCGAAATATACATAAAAAAACACATTGATCTTCACGAAGCTGTTGAAAGAGAAGGGAAAGTGAAAGAGAACTAGGATTTTTACGGTATGGACGGATCGTATGATTTTCACGGCATGCAAAAATTCCCTCAGGCTCCCCACACGGAAAAAACACCAGAGCGTATCTAAACAGAGAGAATGAGAGAGAAGGACGTATAACCGAGGCGATCCATTTTCCTCTCGTATAAAACCAATTTCCCGGCCCCGTACGACCTACTCGAGAAGTTTTACGCGTCCGTGAGGACCGATTGTTGGTCGTACGGAATCGAGCTTTTGGACCGACAATACGGGGATACAGAAGCGCAGTCGAAGAGAGAAGGAAAGAAAAAAGAGGGTTACGGCCAAGATTATATTTCAGGATTTCGCATTCGGCAGCGAAGAGGAGGAGAATCGGCGAGAGGAGAAGGAGAATGAGGGATTTTCCCTTTTCCACTTTACCCTTCCCTTTTAACCCTCAAGAGTTACCCACTGCAGGCACGTCAAGTTTATATGCACCCATGGGACGTGTCGCCCTTGTAAAACCATTTCCAGATAACCCATCACATTATGTGTCCATGGTAGAGTCGTTCATTCCTTTTCGGTTCTGCATTCATGTTTCTACCGCATTCGAATTGCACGTATACAAATGTACATAGGTATATTGTATGTACGATACGAACATGCGTCATGAGAACTATTGAACACTCTCGATCAGTTTATATTGCCTGACGCTTCCCTGTCGGGGTTTTGCAATGATTGGAAATATTGCGAGTGTGTACAGAAATGCACCCAAGGGGTTGAAAACGGTGGAGAGCACGGGCATGCGCGCGCATAGTGAGAGTTGTGAATTTTCTCGTGAAGAAATATCTTGTATCTGAATTCATTACTCGGAAAGGTGAGAAACGAATGTTTGTGGATACGTTTACGTTGTAACATTATTAAAGAATGCCCTACCCTTGTGTTATCATAAATTATCAGTGTTAAGATAACTTGTACGGTTTGTTCAAGTGTTCGTACTTAAGTAATTGTGCTACAGTGTGTTGTCAAGGGTTGAAGCTTTCGTGTAGACGTCGTTTGTTGTGATCAGCACATGGACGACGAATTATGAGGGAAATAAACATACGCATGTGTGTAGAAAATGTGACAGAGTGGTGTCGTGAAAGTGTGGTAAGCAATTGCAAGGAGGATAGAGAGAGCGTCATCAAAATTGCAAAAGCTGCTGGAAGCTCTTAGGAAACGACCGAAGGTAGGTTGTTCATCCCCCGGGAGCATCAGCCCCCTCTGGTTCCATTTTCACCCTCTTGATCGTCTTGACTGCAAGAGGCATCAGGACGATTACCACTATGTCGTTATTAATTTTTCTCAAGTTTTTTTGTACATTCTTTTCGTTTATTCCTTATTCGTTTTGTTATAGTCAAAAGATGATATCTGTTAATTTTACTGTAATAGTACTGCAATTTTGTACTATCGCCAGACTATCTCACCTAATATAATAATTATTATTTTTCATATCAGTCTAGTAAAATTTATATGTACGTACTAAAAAATTATTATCAACTTTTTTGTTTTCTTTCGTCATTTTCTAATTACTTCCCAATTATTTATGGCAGGCATTTGAAAGCCAAACGAAGGCAATCTCTAAATTATTCATTCATTTATCATCCATTCTCTCATCGTCACGACACCATTGCGGACAGGTACACGACTACTCACGACTGTTCAACAAATTTAAAAAAAAAAAGGATATTTCAACCGGAAAGCATACAGAAATTAGTACTATCTTCTCGCGATTGCAAAAATTTGCAACTTCCTTAAAGAAACCCGAATTTCGCTTCGAGTCCACTGAACACCTTGGCGAAGAGAACCCGACAGGAAGCAAGGAAGACAGGAGCAGCAAAGGAGAATAAGAAGGAGAAGGGAAAAGGTGGAGGATGCATAATGCATGCACCAGCTCGCACGAGGTGCACCAGGTGCTCGAGAGGATAAGAATTGGCGCAACCGCGTCAGCCAAAATGGCGCTTATCGTCGTCGCCAGTGTCCGCTCGCGTGAGAAACTGTTTTCAAGAAGGAGGTTGCGAGTAAAGTGAAGGAAGAAGAAGAAGAAGAAGGGAGGTGTAGAAGAGAAGAGAAGAAGAAAAGGATGCTAGACTGGGCTGCATTTTAATGCATTCCTTATTTCACGCACACGAGTAGCCGCACACGCATCGGCGAGTGATTTCCCGAGTGCGCGCGGAATTCTCGCCGAAGCGCACGTGGAGAACAGGAAAGAAGGAATGAAGGAAGAAGAGCACGCGGCGAAGGAGAGAAGAAGGAAGAGAGAAGGAGAGGCCAGTTGACTTGTAGATTTATTGACGAATTTGGCCGCGCATTTGTTCCCAAACGATTTCAATACAATTGTAGGGTTTTGCCATTGTTGTTGGGCTCGAGAGGCGAGACGCGTCGTTCTGGGGACTGTGTGCCGTGGAAGAAGGTGGAAGAGGTGGAGAAGACACGAGGTAGGAAGAAGGAAGGAAGGGAGAAGGATATTTGGTATTGTAATTTCTCCTCGTCTCAACTCTCGTCCGACAGCGGCGTGTTCCTTCGTGCCTAGCCGAATGAAAGTTGCGCCTGAGAGGAGAATTGGTCTCTTGCCTCTTATTGGTCGAGTATCGATGGCCATTGGTTGAGTAACGAGGGTGGAAGGAAATCGATCTGTATCTGTGAGACGGAGTGGGAGGAACAAGAAGCATTTTTAGTGTTACCATCAGTTTGCGTGGTTCATCAGGAGATAACATTGGATGATTTACTGAAAGCTGAAGATTTTTCCTACGCGCGGGCATGTAATGATAATTCTTTTTTTAATAGAACAGTTGTTCGATAGTTACAGAGCACATTTGGAGTAGCCTTTTGAATATTCTTTCGTGAGTTTTCTAGATACTGTTTTTATTACGAAGTAAAATGGGTAAACAAAAGATGTAAAGCGCAGGACGAAAAGTACAATCGTAATTAAGCGTACAACGAAAAGGATAGAGGGTGGACTAAAAGGAGAAAACGCAGAGCGAAAGGAGTGAGCGCAGTACCAAAAAGGAATAAGTGCAGAGTGAAAGGAGCAACCTCCGGACGAGAAGTAGCAATCTCAAGATTAAAGGATCGAACGAAGAACGAAAGGATTCAGCGTAGGTCATAGGACGATCGTACGAAGAACGCAAGGCTTTGACGAAGGACGATTATACGAAGAACGAAAGGATTCACAGCGCCGGACGTAGGACGATCGTACGGTGAACGAAAGGATTCAGCGCAGAACGAAGGACGATCGGACGAAGAACGGAAGGGTTCGGTACAGGACGAAGGACGATCATACGAAGAACGAAAGGATTCACAGCACCGGACGAAAAGGACGAGAAGAGAAGACCTCGCGAGAGACCGAGGGCCTCCCGTGCCTGATCCGTTCAGGAGATAGCGACGCGCACGTACCCATAGTGGAGCGGCGGCCGTATCGAATAATTGGCTCCCGCGGCAAGTGCACATCCCGCCCATTATGTGCATCACTGCGCCGTGATGCACCGGCCCTTCGGTCTCTGTGGACGGGCGCAGGATATCGGTCGTGGAGGTACACTACCACCTCCTTCTCATCCTCCTCATTCTTCGTCGTGACCCTCACTCCTACCCAATCTCCCTACTCAATCTTCAAATCAATCTATCCTTTTGTTTCAACGTCTCTTCGTTGCCCATTCTATTCGTAAATTGTGATATAGGTCCATTGTTTTCTGCAATTTTTGGTAATTTTTTATTTTGCAGCAGCTTACCAACAGTACTTTCGAACTAACGTTTCTGCGATAGCGCGTGACTATTTTTGAAAACCTCCTCTTTTACAGCAGCACTTCGGGTCTCTTTTATCTTGTCAGATCCGGTTTCGTTATTTGTTTAACAATTGACAGTTCATTTAACTTGTACTACTATACAAATCTGCGATGTCACTAGATTATTATTACAAGGATGCTAAGGAACGATATTTGCATTTGCAGATATACCAATATTACAAGCTCGCATTGCATAATATCTTCATATTTTATAACCCAGAAGTCGATATTACTATATTGCAACAAATTTCAATAATACCACTATGACAAATGCACAGAAAAATATACATATCCAAAAACCTCAGATTGAACCTCAAAAGCGCGGTAACCCCACTATCCATCGCACAATCCCCATTTCCACGTAACATTGTAAAAAAAGAAGAACCAACAACACCATATAACAAGGTACACCAGAATTCTGAACGCAACCACGCGAGAAACCATCGAGCACGTTCCATCATCCCTGAAAGCGTGCGGCCACGCGCGAACGTCCCAAATTCATCCTCCTCACCTCCTCGTCGGAAACCATGGGATCTCTCCGTTCACTCTCGTCCCTCCTCCTCGTCCTCCCACAGTTTTCCGCAGGGCATCCGAAATATAACGACGGGATCGGCGTCGCGACGCCCGCAACGCGCGGAGAGTGCAGTCGACCATAATTTCATCAACGGTTCCACATACACGCGTGTTCACACAGCAGACGTATACACACACGAACACACGACAGTTGTTAGGTATATGCATTTGAATTTGATTAGTGGTACGAGGTGGTGGCCAGGATGGGTGGAGGTAGCTGGTGGGTGGCACGAACTAAGGGAGGTGGTGGAGGTGGAGGCGGAAGAGGAGGCGAAGGTGGAAGGGGAGGATACGTGACACCCTTTGCTACCGCAACCCAGCCAGCCACCGCCACCACCGCCACCTCCACCACCTCCACCACCTCCACCGCGACGGCACACGGGTCGTGTGGCTGCAACTACTGCAATTATCCGCACACGTCATACGCGTGCATTACGCCGCCAAACCATCCACCTCCACCCACCTCCAGCTTTGTGCTTGCGGTCGCCACCTCGCGGCCTTCTCCTCCTCCTCCTTCTCCTCCTCCACCTCTGCTGCCCTCGCGAACCTTCCAGTGGAGAGCAGGTGGCTTCGAACGACGGAGATATAATTTCTGCAAGCGACTTTGCGTGTCGCCAGGAGGAGGTGAAGAAGGTGGCGCTGGAGGTGAAGAGGTGGTGCAAACGTGGTAAACCGATGGGATTGTGCATCTCGGCGATACAGCTAGCAAATTCGGGTCTTCGAATGTTCCGATTGCTTTGATCGTTCGAGCCACTTGTTTCAAAGTTCTTCGAGGATGTTGTGGATTTTTGTCAATACTTGGATTAATGTGGTCTACCGGCGGTAATTGTTGTTATTTAATCAACTCTTGTATTTACTGACATGATTATTGAAATTCAATGAATATTCGTGTCTAGCTGTCAGAATGCTAGATTCTTGGGAAATTCGGCATACGGGCGAATTTAATGTTTGTTGGAACGTAGTTAACTTGACTAGGGATACTCAAGGGAAGTCAATACAAACTACATATTGTATTATTCAAATCCAAATTAAATATGATATATACATTTACATTTATACCTCTACAGGTTAAGTAATGCATAAAGTAACCTAAGTAACCTCAATACCGTAAATTTTAATTTTTACAGAGTTACGCAATCAATACAATTGACAACTCCGCACGCGTGACAATCAATTTTACATCTGACTCATTAGAAAATTTCTGTCCACTTAAAAAAAATCTACTCCCGAAGCGATTGCAGAAAAATACATACTCAACATTCTGCCAATTCCAATTCTTCAAAGAAATCTTCTCCTCAACTTCTTTACACGAACTATGTGCTCATATCCCATTTAATAGAATGAATTCCAAGGAGCGTCGATTTAATCGAATAACACTTGTCACATCGACAAACATTAACAACGGGTAACGCACTGACGATCCATAAACCGTGAAACATTCTCTACTTCCTCCCTAGGAACTTATATCCACACACGCCAACACACACACAAAATTTCACACAACCATGCCCGTTGCTTCGCGGAGTGGAACGTCGCGACAGGACCCCATGAACTTCGCGCTCCTCGTATCGGCAATAAAATTTTTTACGAGCTTTCCGCCTGTTTACCGCTCGCGCCTTTTTCCCTCCACCTGGCTCGTTGCTTCCTCCTCCTTCATCTCGAAACGTCTTTTTTTTCTTTGCTTGTTAATCGAACGCGAGGGAAAGTAGCGAGAGGAGGAGGACGAGGAGGCTGGGGGCGTTCGCGAAACACACACACACACACACACACACATACACACGCGCGCGCGTTAACACATAGTGAAGTATATATTTTATCGCGAGCGAGTCGAGCCAAGCCTGGGCACCTCGTGCACCCGGACCGCCCCCTCGCTCTCGCTCCGAGTTAGGTTTAATTAAAACCTAAATCGTATTTAACTGCGCCGTAAAACAAACCTGATGTCTTTCGTAGCAGGCCGCCCCGGCCGGTAGCTACCAAACGGGCTCGCTCCGGAGAGCCAGCTCGCTTTTGCTTCCCGCTCGCACGAGCAGCCTCCACTTTTGTCGCACGAGAACGCGCTACGTTACTGTGGAATTTCGAATTTCCCACGGTTACTCGCGATAAGCTCGGCCCACCTCCTTCTCCTTCAGCTCCTTCCAGGAGGAAGCCTTTTCTAACCCTTCGCTCGTTCGTTCCTTACTTCAACGCCACCTGGCCAAACGACGTTTATCAATGGCCCTTCGATATTTTCATCCGCTTGGGTGGGAGTTAAAACAATTTCAAGGTTCGTTGAAGAGCCATTGAGAAGACTTCGAGAATTTTCCAGTTTTGTCGTCGTCGGGTAAAGCGTCGTTCAACGTTCTAAGAATGTTGTTTTACTTTTGTGAAGGGAAACGTAGTTTTGCCAGATAATTTACTTTTAGTCGGATTCGCGATATGATTGTTTTCGTGATTTCACAATGTTTATGGGATTACGTTCGTGGAGTGCTTATTAATTAAATAAAGGCAGTTAACAGAGTATTTAAAAATGTTCAAGTAGACTGCGACATTTTATGGGTGAAGGATTTTGGTCTGACCGTGTATGCAAAAATTACTTTAAATCACCAGAAACGAGAAGCGCATTGGGAATAAAGGCATGGTTGAAAAATGAGCTAACGTGTGTAAGTGTCCAGCAGACTACAACCTTTGATGTTGCAGAAATGTTACTTGGTGCTTTGAAGAATTTCTCTTAACCAGAAATTAGAAGCATCCTTCCATAAAACGCAAACTGACCTCGACAGTATTTAAATTATTCAAATCACACTTGACAACGCTGGATCTGCACTATTCCGATAAGCCGAGTTTGCTTCTCTGAAAGAATATTTGCTTCGATGAAACACCCCAAAACGAATCTCGAATCATAATCCAATGAAAATAAATTCTTCGCAAGAAGAAAAAAAGGTAATAAAGAGGGCCTCTTGCAAACCATCCCCTTGCATCGTAATGCCAATAAATCAATTTTCTTCACCGAAAATTCTCACAGGAAGAATCTTCTGTGCTAGTGACTCTTGCCTAGGACGAAACGGCGCGAACCGGAGCGACGCAGCGACGGGCGTCGCGACGCCTGGCCTCTCGCTTTTCCAATCGCCCGATCCTCAGGGAGAGACGGCAGTATGGCGTCGAGTCAGCCAGAAGGATCCCATCCGACCAATCCCTCTTCTTCTGGGTGCCCTCCTCGCGCGCACCACCATTTCGCTGATGGAGGAAGAGAGAGAGAAAGAGAGAGAGAGAGAGGCGGGGGGGAGGCAGAAAAGAGGAAAAAAGATTAAAAGGGTGGAGGAGGAGCGTGCGTGCGAGCGAACGAACCAGCGTTGCAGTGCAAGAGAGAGAGAGAGAGAGAGAGAGAGAAGGAGAGACAGACACGGAGAGAGAAAGAAAGAGAGAGAGAGAAAGACGGGCGGAGGTGAAACGAAAGAGAGAATGAGAGAAAATGCGAAGGAGAGGAAATGAGAGAGAAAGAGGGAGAGTGCAGGCGAGCAGCAATAACGGCGAGCACCAGACGCTAATAACAGACCGTGCCGGCTGCCCATAGGCCATCCCGGGCAATGAAACAGGACCAAATAAAAATCTCAGGGGAATTATTATGGTGAACGCGAGCGCGTCTGCGAACGAGCGTTGCAGTCCTTGTTGTTGTGATTGTTGCTTGTGGGAGAAGACTTGCTCGTCCGGAAAATTTCACGGTGCGACCATTTTACGTGGATGGATTTTTCATTTTTTTTTTTTGTTTTTTTTTTTGTTTTTTGGATTTCGTGTTATTCTATATTTGACCGACTTGATGTTTGTGGAATAGAATGTGTTGAAATTCAGGTTGAAACGAGCTTGTGAGAATTTAATCTGACTCAATTTCAAAAGCAAGCTGTTTAGAATGCAAGTGAACATTCTGAAAATGATGTTTGTGAACCCTGAAATTTTGTATAATGAAAGTATGGTTTCCTAATGTATCCGATAGGTTAAATATTTCCAAGAAGCTTTCAAACGGCGATAAATCTACCAATTCATTCCCAACAACTTTTTGGCAACTGTTCTATGAAAGTAATTCTGCACTTTCAATACTGCAACTTTTAAAAATTCAAAACTATCCTTAAGACGATTTCCACGGACAATTTCATTCTCAATAGAGTCTTGGCAAGAGTCTACGAAAATTTGCGAACTTTACTCTCTTCGTTCACCGACTCGCGAAAAATATGGAAAAATGTTTTCGCGCCAACGAATCCGAAGAAACTCAACACAATACAAAAAAGATCGAGAATCTTAACAAAAACGAAAGCAGTTAGGGTCCTGTTAATTTTTAATTATTTCCGCAAGTAATCAAAGAGAAATTCCCAAAAATCAATTTCCATGTGCACGTAATCTTCTTACGCTTCGATCAAATTTTAATTATCTTCTTCGGTATCTCGCGTGAAATTTCGAAAAACCTATTTCACACCCCGCGTAATCTTCTTTAGCCACGAATTCCAGTTACTTCCTGCTCGCAAGAGAAACGCCGAAAAATCTATTTCACAGCAGAGAACACGCAATCTCCGCGATGACCCTTCACCGTTCTCCTCGTTTCGAGGATTTCACGGCGCGATGATTTTACGAGGCGTGCGCGCTTCTGACACGCTCCTATCTCGCTCGTATCGAGCCCAACGAGGCTGAATTCCTTTACGACGTGACGATTTTACGACTCGCTTTGTCTCAATCCGCTCGCGATCCTCGCGCGATTAAGGATCGAGGAGAAGATCTCACCCCTTCTCTCTCCTCCCCCACGATAATTCCGTAAGTTCCTTCTCTTCGCCTTTTGCCTTCGTGACTCGACGATGGACTGGCGATCGTTCGCGACAAGATGATCCGATCGTAGCTCAGCCGATCTGTTCTGGAGAATTGCGGGTTCTCCGTTGGCCGGAACGTTTATCGAGAATTTGCTTTCGAAGTGGACGAGAGAGAGGAATGTTGCGGAGAAAATGGCGAGTCTTGGCGTAATAATTCTTTGGCGTAGGGAAGGTGGGTGACTTGAGAAACATGGGTGGAGAGGATGGAGAGATGAAAGTGGTAGTGGAAAAAGAGAGAAGAAAGAAAGTATGGATTTATTGTATTTTAAGATTTACGAGCCTCTTAAGGCATCGGGAAATAAGTGAAATGGATGCAATTTAAGGAACAATGGGAATGAAATGTGAAACAATCGTGTGCAATTGCGATGTATATAAGTAAATGAGAGAGTAATTTAATTGTGCACTGACACTAGATGATTCTCTTGAGAACCCATTAACTGAGAGAACAAAAATTGGTCAAAGTAATTACAAAAATAATTATAACTAGGAATAAAGTAAATATTTAGTTAGAATGGCGTTTTTAAATTACAGGCAGATGGTAAAGGACAGTGATAAACGTCCAATTTAAATAATGGAGGGACCAATTTTGATAAGAAGCAAAGTGGAGAAGTTAATGACGAGATTGGTAACCAGAAACATAACAAGGAAGAACTAATTTGATTTATCCGTAAACAAAGGAGTAGTGCGAGAATGAATACCCAAATTTTACAAGAGGGCCTTGATAAGAGTATTAAAGGACATGGAAGGGCTTCAGATTCAGCATGCGACTTAAATAATTGTTCCTATAGAAAATTCGCCAATTGCATAATTATATCAAGAGACACCCTCGATATAAACCTGTTCTCGGAACTAGAAAGAGCTCATTATGCTACACGCTCGAAGAAGGTTCTTCCTCTGACAATCGATCTAAAAGACACAAATATTCAGCAGGTGCAATATAAATCGCTTTCTCAAACCATGCACATTTAGCCCACGCATAAGCTCCATCCTCAAAAATTCCGATTAGAAAATATCAAACCAAACCTCTTGCTCAAACAATGCACGATTCACGTAAGTGTCATTCTCAAAATTTTCAATTAGAAAACTATGAATATCAAACACACTCGATGAAAGCCACCTCCCCAAAATATGCATATTACAAAAAGCCCGGCAATACTCAAAGCCTCTTTCCCAAAGTACTTCCATCGTAAAAGAGCTACGAAGATACCGACCTTCGCGAGCGCCTTTCGACGACTCTTGCTTTTTCCGGTGAGTCGAAGGAGACGAGCATGCGAGACGAGTCTCGGTAAAGAAAAAAGAAGAAAAGAGAAGAAAGAGAGACGAAAGATGCAGAAAGGGGAGAGAAAAATGTATGCGGTGGGATGAAAAAATAAGAGAGGGAGGAGAAACCGTGAGAGACGAGAAGCTCTTGCGAGGAAGAGGAGGAGGAGGAGGAGGAAGAGGAGAAGAGAAAAAAAGAAAAGAGAAAAAAAGGATAAAAGGTGGAAGGATGCGCGAAACCACCAGGTGGGACCAGCCGAGACGAGGGGAGAGACCTCGAAGAGAAGAATGGCTGACCGCAATGAAGATTTTAACTGGTATCCTCTCGTTGGCCGCCCGCGGTCGTTCTTTTTATTATTGTTTCTTTCTGCTCCTTCTCCGCCCCCTCTCCGCCTCTACCTCCTCCTTCGGAAACGATTTACCGAGGCCGCTCGCCGTGCGAGGCCCGCTTCGCCGATTTTGTTCGCAGCCCCCTTCCCTAGACTTCCAATGAAAGTTGCAGAGAAAAGGATAATGAAGAAAAACTGATGCATTATTTTTCCAGGAGGTCTGCATTTTATGGTGTGTATTCTACATTTTGCGAAGAGTGGGATGCAGAGAAATTTTGTAAGTCAGTTGAATTTGAAGAAGAACAAGAAATTGTTAAGGGTATTAGGAAAGATTTTGGGGAAGGATTGTAGATTTATGTGAAATATATTTATAGAAATGATGTAGTTTATATGAGGAAAAAGAAGAATATCGATGAGCTGTAATTGTCTTCCGGTTTTGGGATTTCTGTAGATTTTGCTACGTAGAATACGGTTTGAAACAATTTCTTTTAAGAAGTTTTGGAAAAAGGATGGTGGCCAGTGTTTAACAAGTCAAGTCGTTATATCAGCTGCGGAATAATGCAACAGAAAACAAAACCTACTGTTTTGAACTGATTCTACTAATAAAAATTCAATTGTCAAATACTGTTCCACGTGGTGACATTTAACAATCTATTCGTGTCTACGATCATCAAAGTGATACAACAATCTCAATAAATGTCTTCCTTCGAACGTTATTCGCGCACCTATGCTTTCTTCCAGGAAAATAAAGTCTAAAATTTGTCCAGCCCATGATCGATCATCCGCTCGAATGAACATTTTACATCGGCTATCAAGAGATACGCGACAAGCTGCGCCATAATCTTAATGAAGCTACCGAAGGTGCAGAAAATTACAGGACGATTGGCACGTCATATCAGCGAACACGACTTTACGCGCTGCTACCGTTCACTTTAAGAGTCGCGCGCGTGTGTGAAGGGACAGTGCACTTTCTTAAGGTGCATCCACATGGCCGATTCTTCTGATGTTCGTTGCCAACAATAAAATCAGTCTTCGAATGTTTACGAGCAAGGCCAATCTTATACACACTTGAAACATTCATTCGGTGCTAAAAGTGGACCGACTTCGATTCGCAGCGCTAAATGCCTTTCTCACCTGACAATCAACATTACAAAGTCAGTCTGCTAAGTGACACTAGCGGAATGATTATGCTAAATCAATTTAATACCAAATCAAGTATGCTCTTGGTACTATGATATCAAGTTACAAACACAGTTTCACTCTTAAATTTTTGGTAACACCTTTAATTATGAAGAAATGCATAGCGATCGACTTACTAAATTATTAATCTACTTCTCCTAATTTTTCATTTGAACTTTCCCAGGTTCGATAGACATGCTCGCACGCAATGTGAACGCGTCTTTAGCCGCGAGTAAGAGAAGGACATCGAGGCGACGATACGCGAGTAGATTAAGCAGGCCAAGAATGATACACGGGGCGATAAGAAGGAGAGCGTCACGCGAGTATCCTCGAAGAAAGTGGTGGTGGAGGTGGTGGAGGCACCTCGCCCCACGAGGTACTTAACGCGTTAATTACGAGAATTGTCATTACCCTCGATCGAGTTTTAAACGTCATCGTTCCGGATAATTCATGAACAATCCAGCCGATACCGCGTGCGCCTCTGCCCTTGTAAGCTTTTACTAGCGCGTACGAATAGCAATTTAAGCGATTCGAGATCTCGTGCAATTATCGCCGATGGCCGAGCAGAGTAACAATATTGGCAATCTTAAGTTATTCGAACGGAAGCTTTTTCTAACGGTTCCTCGGGGTATAGGTAATATTTTATTTAATCCTTCTTTTTGGTATTGGTAACTCTCGAGCGATAGCGCGGTCGTTAGATCGCATGTTATGCTGAAACGTGTTATTCGATGATAAGGGATCTTAAATTATGAAGAGATTGCTACTGATAATTCTATAATACGAAATCATTTTTAATCTTCCTCCAATTGGAACTTCACGCAAGTCAGATTCAATATTATTCTTTCTTCGTCGCGTATTACATTCAATTCCACTAACTAAACCTTCAACGAATTTTCTAATTGTACGAAAAGTACAATTTCAAAGTTTCAAATTCGGGGAGGATATTTTTGGGAAAGGAAAGTATGGTGTCTTTGGACGTGAGACGCGTGTGCACCGGCGCATGCACGCGTCCGATACGCACGCCCACACGGCGCCGGAGGCACACACGTCCGGTGAAACACGCGAGAGGACTGGTGAGGCAGGTGCTATGCGCGCCATTGGCCACCTCACCAACATGGCCGTAGAGTAGTACCCCCTTTTCCTCGCCGGCTCAATCGCGAGCGGGACGGTAGCGACGTTAACGCGAGCGTCGGCGTCGCGCTGAGGCGTTCGTTTCGCGAGTATGTGTGCGTGTGTGAGGGAGAGACAGAGAGAGAGAAGAGAAGAGAGGAGAAAGAGAGACGAACGCCAAGGTGGAATGGTGAAGAACGAGTGCAAGGAAGATACAAAAAGAGAATTGGACGCCTCAGACTGCTTCGTTTCTTTTTTTTTTTTAGAAATGAAACGAAGAGTTCTCCTTGGCTGGAAACAATTTGAAATTTAGTATTGATTGGGACTTTGGTAAGAATAAAAGATACCTCGCGAATTGTTCGGACAGTCGCAAGAGGTTTTGGCATTCTTTTTTAGAAACGGTGCGAAGCGTGTTTTTTAACTGCCAATATTGGTAATTTGGTATTGAATTCGATTTTGGAAAAGTTGAATAATTATAGAAATCTACTCGAGAAAATGATCGCGCAACATCGATATAACATTTGCGAGCCTTATTGTTTCGATTTACAGAATAATTCGAGATTTCTAAATGTCTCCAGCCGTATCATCATCTCATTTGTGAACTCTGAATTACTACGCGAAAAACTCTCAAAATTCCGAAATAACACTATTCCTAGAAATGTTAATATTTTATCTCGAACAAAGCTCGAAGGTTTCCTCACTATCCTATCGATATTAACGCTTTAACGATCGACGAGACATCGATGCTTCGAATTTACATGAAACTCTCCTCCCAACGATCACTTCACCGTATAATCATGAAGAAACGAGCCACGGGGTACCAGAGCATCTTGCAATAGCGAAGATTGAGTTGCAATTATCAGACGATTGCCAAACGCGCCCCGTTCCACGAAATCGTTCGGGTATTTTGAAACACCAACAAAGGTGATTCGTGAGAGCACGAGCAACGAAGTTACAGGAGAGAGAAAAAGAAAGAAATAAAGAGAGAGAAATCCTTCATCCACGGAGAACGCAAGATAGTGGAAAGAGAAAAAAAAAATGAGACGAAGAGCGAGTCAATAATTATCGCTCGGCAGCTTAGGAGTTTTCGACTGCGCGCACAAACACACACACACACACACAAATTGACACACAGACACATGCGAACTTTTTTTCCCTTATTCCCTCGTTCTCACTTAACCTATACTCAGAACGATACCAAGATACGCGATCTTCGTTCCGCTGTAATGGCATACTCGCCCGAACACGAAGCAATTAGAATTACGCGGCAAACACCATAGCAGTGACGGCCACCTCCCAACCTCCCCATGGTTGTGAAGAGAGAGGAGAAGAGTGAAGCGAAGAAGGTAGAGGAGAGACTCTTCTCTCGCTTCCAGCCTCATACCAAGGCTGTAATTAAATATTCCAGGGTGAAGGGAAGAGAAGTAGAGAGGAAGAGAGTTGGTCAGCCGCCTTAAGATTCTCTCTCTCTCTCTCTCTCTCTCTCTTATTCTCTTTCTCAATCTGACTCTCAGCCTCCGTTTTATTCTCTCTTATTCTTTCGCACTCTTCCTCACCCTGTCTTTCACCCCTTCATTCTCCCTCTTCGCCTATATCCCTCTGTCCTTCTCAAAGCACAGACCACCTCACCTAGAATTCATTTTTTCGATCCTCACTTAAAGCCCTCTGTTCGAACGCGAGAGACTCCGTCTTTCTCTCTATCTCGCTCCTTCCGATGGAGAAAAAAATAGATAGACGCCAAAGTCGTTTCGACTCGTCTCTCTGCACCGGAGAGAGGTGAATAAGGTAAGAGAAGAGGTGGAGAAGGTGGAGAAGTCGGGGGATTTAAGTTTCTATAAATCATTCTCGCTCTCTCGAAAACTCGGGCCACTATTTACGAGCCTATATTCTTGGGCTCTAAATTCTCCTCTCTCTTTCTAAATTTCCTCCTCACCCTTTCTCTCTCTCTCTCTCTCTCTCTCTCTCTCTCTCTCTCTCTCTCTCTCTCTCTCTCTCTGGCTCTAAAAACTGAAAAGGAGATCAGGCCCACGAAGCGCTCTACCACATCTGTTGCTTTGTATCTAATGCGGGCCCCTCGGCCAACGACAAAGTATCACCGGAGCCCTCCCGACTGGACCCAAAAGAGGTTTCACGAGAAGCCCCTCGTCGCTCGACCACCGAGGCATCAAAGAGCGGAAGAGTTCGAGTTCGAGTTCGAGTCCGTGTCCGTCCGTCTGTTCGTCCGTTCCCAACGTCTAGCATAAATTATCGGGGGCGGACTGTTGCGCCAGAGGATCAACCTGGGGACTCACAACTTCGAAACCGTTCGTCGGTTTACTACTGCCGGTTCTTGGAAGGAGCGTTTGGATATTTCGAAGGAAGAAAAAAAACAGAGAGAGATCGTTTAGCATGGTTTTCGATTTGCGTTAAATATATGGGCAAGAAGAGATTCGAAATATATTCGAATCCTTTCGAAGGCTCAGGCTGGCAAGGTAAACGGAGGAATTTTCAATTTTTTAAATTGAGAATTTTTGGGGGTTGGTTGAGTAAACATGATGGTCGAAGTAGATTGTCGAGTGATATTGCTTGTTCCGATGACTCTGCTTCTATTTACTTTGAGTAATTAGTTTGCCATTGAGATAGATATACTAGTTCGTTACGTAAATGTTAATGATACTAAGAAATATGTTAATGTACTTTACAAAGTAAAATTTTCTTGCATAGTACAGCGTGTTATCGACTACAGCACTTAGTGGCTTGATTAGTTTGCATTGTCTAGCTGTTGCGATAAGAATTCACGTCCCATATTTTTTCAGCGATAATCATGAAGAGACGGCAAATGTATCTGGAACAGTGTTTGAAATTTTAAACACATTCGAGATCGACGATTCACCGTGTGGGTTATGTACACGTGATATATGCCATTGCCGGCCACTGAGGACAGTTCTGATTTAAGATACCGGTCTCGAATGTGTAAAGTTTATTCGTGCATTGGTTTAAAAAACTATTATTATCTCTTTATATAAGGAGTATAAGATTCCTTGTTCTAATCGCACGATAAGAAAAAGAATGGAAATGCAGACTAAGTTTCATCGATCATCCTGTATTTCTATCTATTTCAGCAAGGCAGAAGTCAATAAAGAAAAATTTGATACTTTTCAATACAAATACTATAATACTTATTCGATTAAAGTTTAGTAAAATCAAACCAAATTTAAAAACAATGGTAATCCTAACACATTTCTACAAAAATACATTAAAAATTCATTTCCATGTGCATACAACAACCCCAATTGCACTACCAATAAATAAGAACAGGCGATTCCATCCATAGCCACTGTTTCGCAGACTGTTCGGAATTCGAAAATGGAATCGAGAGAGAGGGACTCGAAAATCGAAAGCATTGGTGGGTAACGAGCACGCAACGAAATTTCACCGACATTATTCGACATTGTTCGTTCCTCGTGCGCACAGGCAGGCAGGCAGCTTCGTACCAGCCCGGCAATAACAGGCTTTTCGGTAATGCAAAGAGTAATTAACATTCCTGTTTTAATTACAGCTTCCGCCCCTGGCCACCCTCTTTATTTTCAACGCTCCACCACCCCCTTCAACCCTTCCTTCCTTCTCTGCCATTAGCCGACGTCTGGTATTGCGCGCGTGCGCAACCTTCTCTCTTTATCTCCCGAATTCTCCTACCACTATTACTATTCTAGGTGCTTTTATAATGCGCCTGCGTACGTTGCTGTATGGTGATAAATTTGTAAGTTCACGTGAGATTATTTCAGGAAGCACTAGAGAAAGTGTCCAATTCTCAAATTCAAATTTTCATTTCTCTTCCATCGCAGAAACAAAAATTTGTTAATGCTTTCTAATTCAGTGTTTATATCACTAACAACGTTCTTGGTCATTCTAATTACGCGAGGGCTGAAAACTTTCACTTTCGGCCAGGAGAATTGTGCAGTTATTTTCGTTCATTTCACAAACTCTTTTTTTTTTAATTCATTACGATCAACGATCAAGATCACGCGCCGATTAGCATCTTACGATAAAGTTTCACATTTACGTAGCGATCAAGTAGGTACAAAAAGAATCTACGTGATTATTATTCGATAATCGAGTAAGTGCAGAAAAAGGGTTCGCCTTTATCTAATATCGTATCAACGAAATCGAAAGTGTGCCATCTCTGATACGATGATTCCCTAATCATTCCGCGGTACCGCAAGCGCGCCACAACTATTGGCAGGGATTATCCTTTTCCACCGCGTTATTTCCTTCGCACCTCCCCACCACCCTTTCCAAATCATCCTTTCTCACGTTCCATCCGCCCGAAAGCGTCATGCGTTTTCCACGTATCACGTGCAATTTCACGTTCCGCGTCCCACGCCTGCCTGGCTCTCTATGCGCGCGCTTTTCGGCGTCGCGCGATTTCATCCACACACACACACACACACACATACACTGTGAGATCTCTCTTCGCCGGACCCGCTACTATCCGGATTTCCGTGTGCGGACACCCGTGTGACCTTGTGTGCGCATTTGACCAGGACGACATTGTGCCACCGGTTGGAACGTTCGCGTATGTACGAATGTCATATCGATTCACCCCCTTTCCATCACCTATACACACAACCAACCACCCATTTCCACCCTCTACACACACCTCCGACCACTCTCTTGTTCTATGTGCGCGTACAATCCACACACACACACACACACACCTTTCTCACCTCGACTCTTCTGCTTTTCCATGTGTGTGTTTGTATTTGTGTTTGTGTAGGGGTTGAAGGTTTTGGTGCGAATTTCTTCGTTCTTCGTCACTCCACCCATTCAGCGAAAGCGAGCAGGTAGAGCGAGCGCGAAGTACGACGAGTTTGTCACAATCGAAATGCTCACCCCTTTCCAACCCTTTCAAACCTCCGATATTTCGCGATATCTCGATCGAAAATTGGGCGCGATATTGTACTTCCGGGGATGCTATGGTTGGTAAGGGGGTGCAGAAGGGGACGATTTCGCGTTCGCGATACCGGCGACGCGAGAGATTATCCTTTCGTCGACGCGTAAACATGATTTGACGATTGGAACGGTTCTCGTGTTGTTTCTGAGGGTGAGAGACGGTAACGTGGATAATTTCGGAGGAGAGAAATTTTGAAGGATTTTTTACATTCGATTCGTAAGATGCTCGGAATTGATCGATTCTTTTTACACCCGAGAGAATTTTTGGGTAGTAGAAATTGGAAAATATTGTTTTGTCACGGGAAGTGTATCTCTAATGATCGTAATGTGAAGCCTGAGGATTCTTTAATATTTTCATTTTTTTTTCTAAAGAAATAACGTGGGTAATGAAATTGAGAAATGCGAATGAATCTACGGAGTGCAAAGAATTCAAATTTTTAGAAACGTGATTTAGATATCTTCATGGAAAGCATCCTCGTGATTTACACCCTCGTTTTAATTCCTCTTCCCCAAAGATTTTACTAAAATTCGCAGGAGTTCACACGAAGTGAATAAAACGTAATAAACCTACACTAAATTTCACAGAATTCATTATTGATTCTGCTATATTATTATATCCCTGTCTGGCGCAGTCAATCTTAGCACATTTCTTCTCTTCCATTCTTTTTTTTTCTGTTACTTCCGTCCCTGTATCATTTTCGTCCGTCAAGTCGTCATCACGGCTTCGCTCGTGTTTCTCTCTTAGTTCTCTCTCTTTTCTCCTCTCACCCTTTCTCGACCCTCTTCGAGTGCCCGGAGGGCGGAGGAAGAGAAGCGGATCGCAGAATCCCGATCCTTGTGAGCTGGCCCGATCATTAATCTCCCGAATCGAATCTCGAGTGCCCCGGGACGATTGGAAAAGGTAGAGGATACGTGCCTGCCCTCTCCTTCCTCTCACCTCCTCGTCCTCCTATTCTCAACCCTCCTTTGCACTCTTCCTCCCTTACTCGTTTTCCTTCATTTTTCTCATTCTCCCAATCCTTGCTACACGCTGCTTTCTTCTCCTGATTTTTTCCCAGACATGTCGGTACTCTTCTGAAAAGGCGCACTATCATTTTCACTTTGTCAATTCCCTTAGTGTTGTTTATGATGTTTTCATTCCATTCGTCGTGACCACGGAGTGACGAGCAAATTTTTATAATTTACATTATTTCGATTATGAAATTTCCATTCTGCAATTCGTCCACACCGTTGAGCTCTCCTTATCCTTCGCATTCTGATCACCCTCAACGTTGCGTCACACGTGTCATCCTATTCATCAAGGTACGATCCCTACCACCCCAATAATAAACATCTCGTTATAAACCGTATACTTCTTCAAGATTACATCACATACCCGACCCTGACCTTTTACTATTCTTAACATCCCTCCGGTCCTCTACATTATCCATGCTTTCTGACCACAAAACCTTTTCATCCTACAAATCTTAGCTTACAGGCAAATTTCACCATAGACTTTAACCAACGCGTCATCGAACCTGAAAAGTATCCGCCGTGTCCAGAGGTACGTTCACGGTGAAGGACGCGGACAGTCGTAGTAGCAGACGCATCGGCAGCGGTAGCAAGCTGAACGAGGAGGTGGTGGTGGTGATGGTGGAGGAAGAGCCGAAGAAGGAGAGGGCGGAGGAGAATGAGGGATAGGCGGAGGGTCGGAAGGGGTTGCACGGGAGGGATCGGTCGGCCGGTCGGTCGGTCGGTCGGAGGTTCCATTTTGTTTCTCTGCCGGCGTGTGGCGGCGCGATAGCAGCGGCACTCTGTCAGAGCGTGACGTTATCACGACACCCCTTCTACTACCTAGCCAGAGGGAGGAGGAGGTGGAGGAGGTGAAGGAGAAGGGTGGTGGAAACCCGCTGCCGTCCCACACCCCTTTACACAACCCCTCGTGAAGCAGCCTGTGCCTCCACCTCCCCACCTTCACCACCTCCACCCTTCCGGCACGCCCTACGGGAGCTACGTCGAGTAGGTACAGCGTGGATCAAGCCGACGCTTGCCCGACTGGCTATAACCTCGTTGTAGTGTTGCTTCTGTTGTTGTTGCCGTAGACGTCGTTACGAGGTTGCTATCCTCCTCCACCTCCTTCGCTCACCTTTCCACCTTCTTTTTACCCCGGCGCTAGGACCCACCCCACCATTGTCGTGAAGAAACCTACTACTACCACGGCCAGGCTACTGTTAGACTCTCCTCCTTCTTCTCCTTCTTCACCACCTCCTCCTTCTCCTCGAAGCAGGCACGAGTGAGAGACCCCAGCCGGACGATAAGATTGTTGTAACAAGCTGAAGGAGCTGGGATCACGGTCACGTGGTAACCGCGGAAAGGGTTTTTGCATTCTAAAGGCGTGCGCGAGCGGTTATCCGATCTCGGCCAGTTCCACGCGAGTTTCCGGCGGGCCTGGCTCGCTTCCTGCGCGGGCGCGCCAGGCTGAGTTGCGGAGAAGCCTACCGGTTCGAAGCTCTTGGCGAAAGAGAAGAAGAAGAGAGAGAAAGAGAGAGGGGGAGAGAGATAGACGGAGAGATAGAAGAATTTAGTTGCACCCTGAGACAAGTTCCTTTTAAGATCCTAGCTCTATTCGAAGAAAGAAATGACGTTCGGTGATGAATTTTGACACGGTGAGAGTGGTTTCTGCGAGAATAGCATAGTTTTTAAATTGAATATCACGATACTCGCGTAAATCGAGGAAAGTTAACAAATGATTTAGGGATGTTAGAAATTGGAAGGACAGCATTAGCGAAAGAACCAGGCCAGTTTTTTACCCCGCTACACCCCACGCCACATACAAACCTTCCGATGGAGAAATAATTGTCCTACGAAAATTGCCGACTGCATTCTGTCGAGGTACAAAAGGGCGAACCGACAGCGGAAGAATTTCATTCGCGAGGAGGTGGTGGTAGAAGTGGAGGTGGAGAAATGCGAGGAGCGGAGAATTCCGCGACAAGAAGACCGGAGCGGAAAGGAGCGGGAGAAAGTGCGGACGAGGCGAAAGTAAGGCACCGTATGATTTTCGGATAGGAGCCAAGAAACCATCTCGACGGATCCCTCCACCTCCACCACTTCCACTCGTCTCCGATCCCATCTGACCAGGTATGCAGGCGGCAGGCAGATCGAGTTGAAAATAAGCAGCGACACGCCATCAACATAGGCATCGCATAGCGAGGACACGGTGGAGGTGAGGAGGTGGGGAGGTGGAGAGAGGAAGAACCTTCTCGCATTTGACTTTTTTGCCAGCTGGCAGTCTGCGTTATAGCGACAGATGATCTCCGAGCTCCTCCACCTCCTTCTACCTCTAAAATCCTCGACACACTCCCTCCTTTTGCATCTCTCCCTGCGTTCTTCCTCCTCCACTTTGTACTTTTCCTTTTCCCTCTGTTGTCCCTTTCTTATCCCTCGCCTTCTCGTGGTTCCTGCCCTTCGAGTCCACAACGCACGCGTATCCTTCATTTCGACTCCTTATTTTATAGTTGATGCACAGAGAGAGAGAGAGAGAGAGAGAGAGAGAGAGAGCACTCCATCATTTCTCAGGCAGATCCAGTGCGTTCTCATTTGATAATGAAAACGTGTCAGTTCTGTGTAAATGCCTGGAGGGGTATTATTGTGTCGCGAGAGGCAGAAAGAGCGCAAGTATATAATAAGTCACTCCCTTTACGGTCGTGCCTAAAAAAGGAGTTTATGAATCCCTGTTTATGTGGATAATGACCCATGAACATTCTGGCGAAATATTGATAATTATGGACATACTGACGAAAGCGAGAATGAACAAAGCACACTCGTGAACTTCTAGGATTAGCCTGAAATGCAAACTGACTCTTACAATCAATCAGCATATTTGGAAAAAAAACGCAGGAAATAGAAAGGAATTCAGAGTAGAAAAGAAAAACAAAATCTACATGCAAGGTGAGAAAAATTTAAAATGCTCGTGATCAATTGGAATAGTCCGGAAATCGAACCGAAACGGAGGATTGATTCTGAAGAAACGTAAGAAAACAAGACAGAAGAAAAGAGCAAGAGCTAGAAGCAACGGAGCAAATATCCAAGTCTATCAGGATCAGCGGTAAATAGAAACACGAATCGTGCGAACGAGCGAGAATAAAAGTCAAAGTGAAAATCCCAGGAAGCAAAAACTCTAACCGAAGTGTCTCTCTTACGATCGGTCAAAGCATCTAAAAGCCAACGGAAATGCGAAAAGCGTGAAAGCATTCCGTGCCTTTGAGAAGAAGCGAGCTGATCTGATCGTTGCGCGAGCCACCACGCGATCGTTTCCTCGACACGACCAGAACATATTCGTGGAATGAAGTTATCGCGGGATCGTGGAAATCTCTCGATATTTATTGCGATCGTCTGGCTCGCTCGCTTAGATCCTCGCTCTTCGATTTATTCTCGTTTCGCGCGGGACGATATCGATTTCGATCGTCCGCAGGATCAAGGGGGCGCTTGAAATTCTGCGAACCGAGTAAAGGAAGAAAAGCGTACGAAGGGCAACATCGCGAACACCGTCCAATGATATCGCGAATCGGATCGCCTCTCATAAATCTGTCCTCTCTTCCTCGAAGGTAGAGAACGTGAGAGGAGAAACGGAGAAAAAAAAGAGGAAGAGGAAATCTACGAGAGACAGGACGATAGGTTCTCACATGCAGGACACGATCTAGGAGGGTCCTGTCCTCGCCCGGAGGATCTCTGATCCTTCTGAAGGACACGATCGAAGTTGGCACGTCGCTGTGAATCGTGCCGATGTGGGTTTCCATGTACAGGTTCCAACTTGAGAGGGATAACTTATGATTTAATGTGCTTCGAGTAACACGCACGACGATGGCCTGTCAGGATTTGTTGGGTTAGGAGGATTCTTCCTTTGTAGGAAAGACCGTAAATTGAGTGACTTATAGGTCCGCTATCGCGAAAACTGTTCGCGTATGCGTATGTGCGGTTGCCAACATAAGAAAAAAAAAACCGGATCAAAGAATCCGAACAAAATCTGACACGTACATACATTGTCATCTTCAACCGTTTCGAAATAGCACGGCGTCCATTTAAATTCTTCATGAATTCATATTATCGGTATAACTTTATTCGGATTTAAGTAAAATCCGAGATGTAGATGTAAATATACATTAAAAAACTAACCGCAATGTCTCAACATTGTTCCTTGAACCAGTTGCACCTACCGTAGAAATGGTTTATTACACGAGCGAGCGGGAAGCTCGAGCACCCGGACCTGAAGAAGGTTGGCACTTGAGCGAAGCGAAAGCGCACGAAGCTCTGCTCCCTAACTTCTTGTGATTCTGTCTCATGATTTTTCTGATTACAGAAAATAATATTGTACCCTTCGAAGCAGAAGAACTAGAAGTAGTTTCCTTAGCATGATTCAGAAATGCGCGACTTGAATTGCGAATGACGGCGAATATTCTCCTGTTTTTAGTATGGACGAATTTTATCTGAGTATTATACTTTAATCGAGAGAAGAAAACGCATAGATGTTAATGTAAATGTTCTCTTTTTCTTCTACGCGACTCTTTCGATCCTGTGAAAGATTCAGATATCACAAAAAGAGAATAAAAAAAGTTCCTTCAAAACGATTCCAATAAGTGCACTCTACCTTGTTTTCGAAGAGATGCTCGACATTGGCCTGTTGCAGTACACTTTCAGATTGCAAGAAAAAAAAACCAGAACATGCTGACCAACATTTTTTCGATTTTTCTCGACTCCTCCAATCCCATAGGGGAGTGTCGAACGCCCCGACGAAGAAGAAGAACTTTCCTCGGGATGATTCCGAGAAACGCGTCGGGTCTATGGAGAGAGCGTCGCGACGGTTGTTTGGTTCGGAGGGCTTAAAGCGAAATAATTAATCAGACCCGGGGCTGGCCATTTCGCCGACGGTTGGTCCCTTGCTCGTCTCTCTCTTTCTCTCTCTCTCTCTCTCTTCTTCCATCTCCTCTCTATTTCTACTCTTTCATTTCACCTCTCTCTCTCTTTTGTCTTTCCAACCATGTGCTGCATCGAATCGCACCGCCCCGACGATTTCTCCCTCCACCTGGCCGACGGTGTCCATTACATTATACATTACCGCGGATACTCGAATTCTAATTTATTCACGTGGCGAGTCCCCCACCTTTCTCTCTTTCTCTCCTCTCGAGAACGAAATTTTCTGTCCACGACGATTCGCTCTCCCTTTTCTCCCTCTCTACCCTCCCCCGTTTCTCGTCTCGCAATCTCCTTTCTCGGTCCCTCGTTCCTACCTATAAATCTCTCGGGCGTCCTGTAATTGTCGCGAGGCACAGCTCCTCCGGAGGGACTCCTCTGCTCGGCTCGAAAGAAGGAAAGAGGGAACGCGATCCATTCTGTGATGCCACGCTGTCTCCTCCTCGCTCGGCTCCCGCCCTCTCGTCGAGGCTCCGAAAGGCGAGCGACCGGACGCGCGCGCCACCCCGAAGCAAATGCGAGCAATGGGAAGAATTGCCTGCTGGCTTCTTCGATACGTGTGAACGGAGGTTTTTCGAAGGAAGCAGCGAAAACGAGAATAAAACGTGGCCTTCGATTTTTCCGATCTTTCTTTGGAAGGAAAGAGGCGCACTCGAATTGGAAAATTAAAGTACAATTGTTCGAAGGCTTCCAGCACTCTGAAGAAAACAATGTTTCTTATAAATATAGTAATATTGTTTGAGTTTATAAAATGGGCAGAGGTTTCAAGTATGCTGACAAGCGGAAGTAACAGGAAAAATTATCTACCGATGAGTATGTTGCAATTGCTTTTGAAAGGAACCATCAAACATGAACCTAACAAGATATACCTTTCGCATTTTTCAGTTATGAATAAAGGACGATCTTATTCGCAAGCTGAGTGTACTATTCACGTATAAGTAATACGGTGGATATTGAATGATGGTAAAAACACACACGCGACAAATAGAGTTGCTAAACAATGAACAATTTTCATTTGAACACCCTTCAGGAAACAAGTACAAAGCACGGTACCATATTTTTACGAGTTCGATTTCCACAAAATCGAAACAAACTCCAAATTGGTGTCTATCGACTAGCATCCGCAAATTAATATTTGCGTAATACGGAAGTGAGAATGTCGAAAACCAATTTCGCGAGAGTACGTTCCTCTAAAGAGTCCTCGCGATATCACCAAGACGCAGGGGTCCCTCCTGTCTAATTTAAACCCGTTGAGTTTGGAGCGTCCCTATGTGGAGCAGCCGGTCGACGCTATCAAGGCTGATTCGCAAGAGGTGCTTCCCCATCGCTGGTTCAGACGCTAAGCCTGCCGACGTGGAGAAGCACCTGTGTCCCTGCTCCGCCCCCGGAGCCAACTCGACGACTAGATCGATGCCAGGGAGCTTTGTTCGTTTTCCGAGAGCAAGAGGGAGAGAGCGAGAGAGAAAGAGGGGGAGAGAGGAAGAGAACAGAATATGAATAGGAGGCACACATGTGGTCCCTCATACTCATGGTGTTTCGCAATTCTCCACGTTCGTAATTTCAATGCAATCGCACGTTGTAATGTAACAATGCAAACTAATATTAGAATATGTATTTAGAAATTGATTCTACATTTCGTGTAATCGCACAACTGTTAACACATGTTCCAATATTAAACATTCTTCTAGCAAGATATGTGCCGGTGATTGTGAAAGTGGTCTAAGTTAATAATTTCAAAAAATTAATTTTCTAATTACGCAGCGTTATTGTCATCTATACGATTGAAATACGGAATGATTTGTGAACCGAACTTTTCTGACTTAGACCACTTTTACAATCACAGGCATATATGCAGTTGCTATCATTTTGGATACGATTGAACCAAAAAAAAAGTGAAGGTAGATAAGAGACCTCCAAAAATTATGAAAATCCATATTAATGGATACGAACACTTCTTCGGACATTCGATCATTTTAAGATTCCATACGGAATTCAAATTAATGCGTTCTCAAGTGTTCCTATTTCTTTGCAATTATCTAAATATTCCGATTACTTTCCACGAAAAGATTTTCCTTGCATCAACAATGAACTGAAACAAACAAATGTCAATATCGCGTAAATGAACGAAAATGTGGAGGGGTCATTTACTTTGCAACCGATTCTTTATTTAACGATTGAACCCCTTCCCGCATTAATTTCCTATCCTTTCGCGGTTGTCCAAAGATCTTGAGAAAAGTTTTACCTTCTTCTTCCACAGCTTCTAGCGCAGCAAAAGAACGAGAAAGAGAGAAGTCCCGACAAGCTCGGATCGGAGACGGGCATATTTATCTCGACGTCATCTGGCGAGTTCGGGCGAATGGAATTTGATTGGCCGTTTGCCACGAGCATCAGGGACTTGGCCAGGCCAAGCGAGGCACTTCGGCTTGGCCCTGGCCAGTTCTATCCGATCCTATCCTATCCATTCTCTTTGGTTCCTCCATTTTCGTTCCGTCCTGCTCCCAGTCGACACGCACACTTACGCACGCGTGCGAGATCGAAGGGAAGGAACACGTAAGAGAAAGAGAGAGAGAGAGAGAGAGAGAGAGAGAGACAGAGAGGGGGAGGGATAGGGAGGGAGAGAGAGAGGGTCAAAAGCTAGAGGAGAGAAGAAAACATATCTTTCTTATGGGATGAGAGAAATGGTCGAGATGAGAGGAGCCAGTTTCCAGAATGGTCCAAGGCTCTCGCCATTGGTAGCTTCATTTCGCGCACGTTTCTTTTTGGGAAAGGGGAGAACTTTAAGAGAATTGCACTTTGCAGAAGTATTTGGTGATTTTGACGAGGTTTGACGACCAGTTTTGTCCGAAGAAAGGAATTGAATTTGCGTTAGAATAGAAATGTAGAACTGAGAAAAATATGTTGGTATCTTTGCGATAACTAGATTGAAGTGTTTTATGGATTTTTAGGTCGAAATTGCATGATTCGACAAAAAGTATTTAATGTGAAAGAATATGTAAATTATGCAATGCACGGTGCTTTTTATAATATTTGATGGACAAAAGAACTTTCTATGGAGATTTTTTTTTTGGAAGTGGTTATAGTCTCAAAAATACGAATTTGCACAAAGTTTGCACTTCACTGATAAACCATGTAAAATGGATCGTTACAAGTCGATAGAATTTTACGTTTTGTCTGGAGTTCGAGTTTCTGATAAGGATGTTAAGTTCGTGTTTGAACACAAATTAAATAACAATGGTATCTCTCTCTCACATAAGGATTTCAAAGAACTATGCAAAAGTAAAATAAGCTCATTGCGTCAATCTTAAATTGATTTTCATCTTTCTATGCGAATGTGAGTGTACATCAATATCATCCTTCTTTAACCGTTACTTTGGTATTCATATTTTTGCAGATTACATTATTTATCAACTATATATTCTTTATTATTATTTTAAATAAGCTGTGAAAATGTGTAGGTTCAAAATAATTACAGTTCAATATCTTCCATATAACAATATATCCGCATACTGAGGTATCAGAAATGAGAAATCGGTAGAAAAACTTTTAGAGAACCTCTAATGAAGAAATCCGAGGCACGCGAACAAAAATCGATCAATAACGAAGACCACTGTCTGATATAAAATGAAACGTTTCCCTTAACCACCTTCACCTCCCTGCGAGATAAACCGGGGATAAATGTCTCGGAAATATGGTGGCCCAGGCAGGGCCGGCATGGACCGGAAATGGAAGCTTGCGGTCGGATACGGTCATGTATTTCGTTCGGCTGGACGAATTTTTTTCTCCCCCGCCTTCTCGTCCTCATAACAGTTTTTGATATCCGGAGGGTGAGCCGCGTATGCCTTCGCCAGGAATTTCTTAAACCTCGACGAGCTCTTCCCGGTTAACTCCCTAACATGTTCCGAACTACACCACTATTTCATTCCCAGAGTCCGTAATCGTGCAAAAGAGAGACTTGACTTTTTCTTAAGAATTTTCTGATCGGAAGAGACGCACGTCTCACTGAAAATATATTCCGTGTGTTGTTGAGGAGGTAAACAAGAGAATTATGCTCAGTTTATCGTCCGAGTAGATATGTAGTCATGCTGCATGACATTCCCTTACAACAAGCTAATTTAAAGCTTCCCTTGAAAGAAAAAAGGTGGCGCTCGTGGCGAGTCTCCACCGTCGCGCGCTCGTGGCGACCCAACCTCATTGTGTTGCTTGTTCTCCCGAACAACAAGGTACCTTGTTTATCGTGTGTGTATTTCTATGTCAAGATGGGAAAACATTCTCGGAAACATTCCCGGAAATCTTCGTACGATCAAGAGTACGATTCTTATAAGGAGAATCGTAGAAATAGATTGGAGGCCAGATATTCAAGCGATCGGCCCGGTGAGGATTCACATAACCTCACTTCTCGGCGCACGCAGCGTACGACAAGTCGACTAGAGGAAAAACTTGACCGTTTATTGGATTTATTGCCACGATCCATTCTGCGGGATACCTCTAACACCCAGGTTGCCGTCGACACGAATGAGCAGAGGGCTTCGGAATTTATCAGCGAAATAGCTGCCGAAATTCGCAACGATGAGAATCCTTTGGAAACAATCGACTCTGCCGATACTAACGGTAAATTATGAAAGTACGGCTTATTACGCCATCGGACTATGAACCATGCCACGAGTTTTTGGTCTTGTCCCCCTCCCAATTGCTCTGAGACTGTCCATTGAGGCAGATCCGGAGACAGATCGGACTACGAACCACGCCACGAGCTTTGGTCTTGTCCCCCTCCCAATTGCTCTGAGACTGTCCATTGAGGCAGATCCGGAGACAGATCGGACTACGAACCACGCCACGAGCTTTGGTCTTGTCCCCCTCCCAACTGTTCTGAGACTGTCCATTGAGGCAGATCCGGAGACAGATCGGACTACGAACCATGCCAAGTGCTATGGTCTTGTCCTATTACTTTCTACCCTCGCAATGCTATTCGATACGTAGCTACGTTTATAATAACTTTTATTATAATTTGTTTTTCTAGAGACTATACACGCAGAACAGTCTGGTAACATTCCTCCTTCAACGGATATCTCAGGTGGACGCTCAGTCGCATTTGCGACTGTAGCTGACCTTACAGAAGCCGACGCTGCCGATGTAGTACAGGACATCGCAGAGTTTAAGTTAGACATGATGGGAGCTAACTCTAACGAATCGGCCACGGGCCCACCCGTCCACGAATTGGTAGCAAAAACGTGGACCCCGATTTTTACGACAGGCCTTTCAAAGCAAACTAAAGAGGATTTGCTCAGAAAATATTCGGTTCCTCAAAATTTACAGTTAGCTAGGACTCCTATCCTCAACTCAGAGGTACGTCAAGCCATACCTGCTTCATGTTCAAAGAGGGACGACTATCAATCCAGCTCTCAACGGTTAATCGAGGCTTCGATAACCATACAAGCTTCTCTGATGTCGGAGCTACTAAAACCTGAAAATCAGTGGGACTCAAAGCGCATTTTTGAGCTGGCGAGTGATACAGGCCGTCTAACTTCGCATACCCAATACCATTTGTCGCGAGCCAGACGTGCCTTAATTACTCCTATGTTAACGCCTGCAGCCAGGAATGCCCTAGATGCATCTCCCATCGACAATCAGTTATTTGGGGAACAATATCTGAGTAAAATGAAGGACGCAGCGGCCACGGACAAATTAGTAAGGAGTCTGACTCGTCCACCAACGCTCACCACGAAGTCGAATCCTTCAACATCGGCTAAACCCCAGCTCCGCTCCAAATTCGTACAGGGAAACGCCAGGGCCTTTGTCAGAAAGATTGTCACGAAGCCTCGTCAGGGGATAAAGGCCGCGACTCAAATGACGAGACGCCGATCCAGTTCTCGATCCAGGAGCCATCGTCACGACTAGAGGTGAACAGAACAGCGGGCAGACTGGCTGCATTCAAAGAAAGCTGGTTAAACATTACTAGCGACCCCGTTATATTAGGAGCTATTTCAGGCTATGAGATCCCTTTTCTCAGTGTTCCGCCGTGTCACCACTATCTTCAGCGTGAACCACAGTTAAGCAGACCTGAACTTGTGTCCTGTAGGACAGAATTAGAACGTCTTTTTAGGAAAGGCGCTATACAACGCGTTCACGCCGTTTCGGATCAATTCTTGTCCTCTTACTTTCTGATAGATAAATCTTCGGGGGGGAAGAGATTCATCTTGAACCTTAAGTCGCTTAATGAATTTGTTCAAGCCCCTCATTTTAAAATGGAGGACTTAAAGACAGCTTTGCGTTTAATGTCTCCGGATTGCTTCATGGCGTCTATCGACTTAGAGGATTCGTACTTGTTGGTACCGATTCATCCTTCCCACCGGAAATTTTTACGATTCTCCTTCCAGGGCGAGTTTTTTGAATTTACGGCTCTTCCGTTTGGACTTTCTTCAGCGCCGTATATTTTCACGAAGATAATGAAACCTCTGGTAGCCAGATTACGCGAGAGAGGTTTCTTGTCGGTAATTTATCTTGATGATTTTCTTCTATTCGGAGATTCTTATCAGGATTGCCTGGGCAACGTGAAGGAAACACTCAGTTGCTTGAACAGCTTGGGTTTTATTATTAATACCAAAAAATCTAAACTCATACCAAGCCAAGAAAGGAAATTTCTGGGATTTCTTTTAAACTCTAGGAGCATGTGTCTGTCCTTACCAGAAGATAAAAGATTAATTATGATAGAGCGTCTCGAAAAATTTTCTAATAAACGCTCATGTAAAATTCGCGATTTGGCAAGTCTTATTGGATCGTTGAATTCAATTTGTCAAGCTGTTCCATATGGCACAGTATACATTCGAGACTTGGAAAGACAAAAATTTCTAGCTTGCATGCGTTCTAACGATGACTATGATGCACATATGGAACTTCATTCCTCACTTCAACCAGACTTTACCTGGTGGTTACAGAGGCTACGTTCGCCACCAGTGTCGAGATCCTTACGAGCACGGAAATTTTCTCACGAAATTTTCTCCGACGCTTCACTCACTGGTTGGGGTGCATATATGGAAAATAAGAGGACACACGGTTGGTGGTCGCATTCACTTAGCTGTGAGCATATTAACTTCTTGGAGTTAAAAGCAGTGGACTATGCACTTAGATGTTTCGCAGATAATTTCCATTCTCAGGATATATTACTGCGAATAGACAATACAACAGCCATCTCATATATTAACAAAAAAGGTTCCTCACGTTTTCCGAAACTATCGGCTCTCACTAAATCTATTTGGCAATGGTGCGAACGCCGCGATCTACATCTGTTCGCTTCATATATTAAGTCCACAGACAATACTGTAGCGGACGCAGAGTCCAGGACTATCTCAGCCGAAACCGAATGGGAAATCACACCCCCCTTTTTTGCAAAAATCGCAGACAAATTTGGGCCTTTTGATATCGATCTATTTGCAACGTACACTAACGCTAAATGCAGAACTTATGTTTCATGGTTTCCGGATCCATTCGCAACAGCTATTGATGCCTTTACTTTAGACTGGGGGAGTTTTTATTTTTATGCGTTTCCTCCTTTTGTACTAATCAGTAGAGTGTTAAGGAAGATAATTAACGATAAGGCAGAAGGGATTTTAATAGTCCCTCGATGGCCTGCTCAACCGTGGTTCCCATTATTTAACAAATTATGTCTTTCGGATTTACTATATTTTGAGCCAGACGTTAATCTCTTAACTTCTCCCTTTAGAAAACAGCACCCGTCGTGGAGCAGCATTTCCCTGGTTGCAGGGAGATTGTCGGCCAAGCATTTCGGCGTAAAGGATTCCCAGAAAATTCCATAGAGATAGCATTAGCATCTCTCGCGGAATCAACTCTGAGGCAGTATTCAAAGCCCATTAGATTATGGTGGTTCTTCTGCAACGAACACGCAGTACACTGGTTTCAACCTACTATATCTTCGGTACTCCTTTTTTTAACAACGCAGTTTCAGAATATTGCGACTTACGGAACTCTTAATGCCTACCGCTCGGCGTTATCCTTAATAACGAATGTAAACCTCGGATCGGATGAAAGGATAAAACGTTTTTTCAAGGGAGTGGCAGTCCTAAAACCTTCGAGACCGAAATATGCGCTAACTTGGGACCCAGCTCCACTTATCTCATATTTGGCTTCCTTATGGCCCCACGAAAGCCTCAGTTTAGAGTTGCTTACGCGTAAGGTAGCCACTCTTTTGATATTAGCGTCGATGCAACGCGTGCAATCGCTATCTTTAATAAAGCGAGTAAATATAAGTTTTTTTGGAAATACAGTAATTATTAAGATTCCAGATCGTATAAAAACTTCAAGTGTAAATCGGAATCAGCCTGTTATGACGTTCCAGCGCTTCGAGGACCAACCCGCCTTATGTATAGTTTCACTGTTAGAATTTTATATAAATATAACTCAAACTTCTTTGCCGGAGCCGCCAGCGAATCTGTTTCTGACATTCAAGAAGCCGATACATACAGCTTCGACTCAGTCAATTAGTCGATGGATTAAGCTAACACTATCCGAAGGGGGAATTGATACATCAATTTTTACCACCCATTCAACTCGTCACGCCAGCTCTTCAGCAGCAGCCCGCGGAGGTGTCAGTATCGACGAGATTCGAAACTCAGCGGGTTGGTCACGAAATTCGGAAACTTTCGCGAATTTTTATAACAGACCGTTGATACCATCGGCGAATGTGGCCAAAGCCATTATTTTAAATCGTTGAAACATATGTATCTTACTACTCTTTTTGTTTCTATGCACGAAATAACACGAAATACACTTCAGCCCCAAATCATTAGCTTTAAATAACTACATATCTACTCGGACGATAAACTGAGCATAATTATATGATCAAACGAACTCCAGAGTGAAGTTCGATCATAATTATGCGATGTTATCGTCCGAGTAGGCGACCCTCCCAATTCCCAAAGGATTTCTTCCTTCTTACCCTCTTTTACTACAGATTTGGGTCCCATCTTTAAACTATGAGGTTGGGTCGCCACGAGCGCGCGACGGTGGAGACTCGCCACGAGCGCCACCTTTTTTCTTTCAAGGGAAGCTTTAAATTAGCTTGTTGTAAGGGAATGTCATGCAGCATGACTACATATCTACTCGGACGATAACATCGCATAATTATGATCGAACTTCACTCTGGAGTTCGTTTGATCATATAATTTTACACGAATCGCAAGAATGTGAAACTTATAAATATTTAAATACTAACATCTTACTATTTTTTCACCTAATCTATTGATAATCTCACGAACAATTTGATTTTGTTGATCTGAATTTGAGATTATTCGTAAAATTATTGATAGCACAAAAATAATTGAGAATTTTAAATTGCGAAATTTTACTATTCCGTTAAGTTACACGCCATTACTGTCTTAGAAGGGCACCTCGTCGCAGCTCGCACGCTCCTGACCGTACCCGAACTCCCGTAGGGTCCCTCTTCTGCCTCACCACCCCCGTCGCCTCTTCCTTTTCCCGCCTCCACCGTCCCCCTCTCGTCGAGCAACGAGCAATTTCATTACTGCTTAACGCCTGTCATAAATCTTCGCGGGCGCCCTTCTGTCCCTTCTCCACCCCCTTCCACCACGTTCTCTTCTTCCTGCTGTTCTTCCTGGTCTCCCTTTCTCTTTTACTCTCTCTCTCTCTCTCTCTCTCTCTCTCTCTCTCTCTCTCTCTCCCCTCCCTCGTTCTCCTGCGTTCTCGCAGTTTCCCACCCCCGTGGTAACCACCATGGAGCGCACGCATCACCATTGCTCGCTCGAGATCCTCCTCCCTTTTCTCTTCTGGTCCCTCCGATTACAGGGTGACCTGCTTCTTGTTTTTTTGGTTTCTGGTTGTATTTATTCTATGCCAGTTGCGGCATATAGTTTGAATTTTCTTCGAAAGCAAAAGTAACGTTATTTCTCACCGTTTACATTTTTACTTTCTTTGGTTTACTGTCTACGTTTACTGTGTTTCGCGCAAGGTTCCCTTTTTTTATTATTTCTTCCTTCAAGTATTCTTTTATTAATAGTCTGCGGTATATGTGTGCTAAGGACGATAAGATTTTTAAGAAGCTTTCGTATCTTATAAAGTCTAAGTTGATATTGTAATACGTAATTTTCCTATATGAGCTTTTCCACTTTACACAAATAACACTACCCTGCTACCCAATTACCGAAGAAACATAAAACATATTCTTCTTCGACACTATCCTTCACACTTCACAATCATCAATCAACTTGTGAACCCCAAAACTCTCAAATCCTAATATCCTAGGTCTCCACCTTGAAGCCAACCAAAGTGTCTATTAGACGCGCCACCTTTCGCGGGCCTGAAACGCGCGCAAGAAAAGAGAAATATCCACGGTGCCCCAAGTGGAGCAAGATCGGGCCAAAATTTCTTCTACCACGGGGGATCGGAATGCAGATGGCATTGTCTCGGGGCGCCAACTGATCTCGCGACGGAGTCCGAGGCGTTGATGAGCGGGCCACGGTCCACGAATGTTTTCTCCCGCGATCGAGGCCTGGTTTTTCTTAGAAGACGCCGCTCATTCTCACTCCGCGGTAGAGACTAGAAGAATGCGTCTGGAGATTCTCAGAGAGAGAGAGAGAGAGAGAGAGAGAGAGAGAGAGAGAGAGAGAGAGAGAGGTGGAAGGATAAGAGAAAAGGACAAAGAAGGCAAAAAAGTAAAGAGAAACGAGGAAGCTCGATGGCTGGCCCGCGACCTTCGTCACCCTTTGCAAGGTGGAGCGAGAAGATTCGAATTTTATTCTCCGCTGAATAATTCCAAATCGACTGTTTATTGCTGCTTCGTCGATGAGCTTTTTCGTGGAGTTTTGTTAGGATAGAGGATGCGCTTCGTTCTCTCCCTCTTCTTGGCCGCTTGGTCGGGGAAAACGTCGACATTGATCGACCGCTCAATCCTATCGTGTGACAGAATCGCTGACTCATGGGGAGGGTCAAGAAGTGTGCCGCCGAAACATTTCGCAGTTATCGAAGGTTCCGAGAAGGAGAGAAGAGGTACACTGCTACTTTCACTGCATCCTTGTAAACGAGTTAGACCTTTTTCTCTTGATCTTGACCAGAAATGCCCTATAATTCTCATACCTGTGTATCTAGTATTGTTCTGCTGCTCTGTGACCCTCTGCAGGTACGTTTTGCAATAAGTATAAGGAACTTAAGCGCTATTCAAACACGCTTGCAGTTGGAGAGAACAAATTATAACATGGTCTCAAAGCTTTCTTTTTCAATATCTTTTAACAGTAATCGTTTAATCCACGTGGCAGAAATACGATTGTTAACTTTGTTCAAAAGTCTTTTAGTAATTTTATGGTATACGGTCTAAAAACATTCGTCAACGATAGGACTCATAAATTTGTTACTATCTATGCAGTAGCAAAATTTGTTAAAAATAAAACGCCATTTGAACCTAAAATTTTACTTTGCTTTCAAGAAGCATATTTTTCTAATCACTCTCCCACATTGTGTTATTCGTATTTACAGCAATAAAAAAAAAAACGTGCAAGAACAACATTTGGCAAAGAAAGAAAAATCAAACGATCGTGCCATTGTTGCGACACAATATTAAAATTTCTCAAATCAAAGTTTCCACTGCATTGTCAGAAATCCGCGAAGATCAAAAGGATCGAAGATCGTCTTGCCGAATGGATCGCAGATCGACACACGGCGTCCACCAAAGGTAGCTTGGGATGTAATTCGACACGGTGAGCAACATCACAAAAGAGGTACCCTGCCTGACGAGCGAAGCTCCTCCTCCACGCTCCCTTCAATACGTTCATCATCATCATCCTCCTCCGTCTCCTTCCACCTCTTCATTCTCGCGGTGTAGAGTTTCGGTGGAGGACCTTCGACGTTCATCCTGCACTTCGGCTTACATTGTAAGGGAGTATCGTGACTCGTGTTCAATCGTCTGTAGAAGGAGACGAAGAGAAGGAAGAAGCGACCAAGAGAGATTCTTCGAAAGAAGAGAAAGAGACAGAAAGAGAAGAGAATTCCGATGCGAGCCAAATAAGGAATCTCGTGTGACCCTCGTGATGGATCAGATAAAAGTCGAACGAAGAAGCGGTAGACTGAATCGAAAGGATGTGATCGTATCGTCTTCTTTTTCGTAGCGGTCAAAGTATGACCTTCAAGGTAATGCCCAGAGCTAATTTTCTGTCTCCCCTTTTTTTATTTTCCTGCAGATTTCTTCGACGCAAACATAATTTGGCTGGATAATTCGAATTTCTAATCGCAACACTTCCAGCACGGATCGAAAAATTGTGATCACATAAGTATCTTGTTCAGTAATGGTCGCAGTACGACCTTGAAAGTAATGCCTTTTCTTATTCTCCAAGTTTCTAATTTCCAATAAAAAGAGAACAATATGTCGTCACATATATACCAAATTTATTGTTAAAAATAAATAAAATTGAAAGACAATCTCGGATCCTTCCATTCTACTTCTATAGGTGGACTCTCGTTTCAAACGGGTTGAAATCCTACGATGCTTGTTCGGTCCAACGTTGGCGGAGAATACAAGACGGCAAGAAGACAAGAAGAGGAGAAGATAAGAGGAAGAGACAGGAAAAGATCGTCCCGAGGAAGGCGCCCGCTCGGCTCGCGCGTATCAAAGGACTCCATCTGACCGTGGAAGGCGCGCGCGTCACAAAGAGAGAGAAAGAAAGAAGGAGAGGGAGAGCGAGAAAGAGAGGAGAAGGAGAGAACCACGGCGTCAATGTCAACGGCCTAATCATGACTAATGGTACCTTGCTGGCCGAGATGGAGGATACTGGCCCACCACCTCCCTTAGTCGTCTTCCTCCACCTCACCTCCTACTTCTCTTCTTCTTCTCTTCAACAGTGTGAGAGATTGGCGAGAATTCGCGGGTAGATCCCGTGCGAAGAATCTACGCGAATATTCGTGAGAGGAGGAAGAGACAGTAAGAAAGTAAAGAGGGAGAGCAAGAGAGGAAAGGAGAATAAATAGAACGGAAGAACGTTTTAGTGCATCCAGGAACAATTTAATCTCTTTAGGACAACCGAAACAGTTGAAATCAGCTGACACACGCATAAAGAAAGCGAAATGTAAATTATGTTGCACGTGTATATTCTTACATAAATTTCTTACAGTCAGATCCGAGCATATTATTCCATTCACGAACTCTTCATTTTTCCCCTATTCATTGATTTTTGTAAACATCGCCGATAAATCACCGTTCTGAACAACAACCAAGAAATAAATGAAAAGAAAATAACATTTTTGGCTTAGATAAACACGTCCTTGTTCTTCATAAAATATTAATTCACAATCTCTACGGCTAATAACAATAATAATAGAAAGAGTTAGACGCACACGAAGAACGGAGATACCCTGTGAATTTGTTGCTCCTCTCATTTCGCTCACCTCATCCTCGCTTCGTGCTCCTCCACGCTTGACGTTTCTACGCGCCACGCAGTACCCTTTCCCTTTTTTTCTTTCCCTTCTTTTTCTTCTCCTCCTGCTTGTGCTACGACGCGTGACGCTCACGAGGAGCGAAAGCCGATCGCTATCGCCACCGCGCACGTTTCCTCCTCTACGCGCTCGCGCGCGAGAGGATCGAGAGGGGCAAGAGGAACGAGGGATAAGAGGAAAGAGAAGGAGAGGAGGAACGGAGGACCGGCATATGGATTTTTGTCCAATTAGCATGCACCGAGAGGTCGCGGAATCTCTCTTACTGATGTAATCTTAGCTTCTCTCGTCCTCGTCTCTGTCTGACTTTTCGCTCGCACTCATCTTCTCTCCCTCTTGCCATGGCATGCTGGTAGGGTGCGTACCCTACTCTGCAAAGGCCCTCGCCATATCTCGCGATATTACGATTAATGCAATTTGACGTCGGTATTCGTGCGCTTGGTCTCTGTGCATTGCTTGCTGTCTCTCATGAAGAGAGAGAAAGAGAGAGAGAGAGAGAGAGAAAGAGAGAGAGAGAGAGAGATGGAAAGGATGAGCAGAGAGAAACATCGTTGCGTTCCAGTATTCGAGATTGTCCAAGGAGTCGAGGGAGCAGAGAGAAACATCTTCTTGGTCCACTATCAAGAGAGAAGGGTATGTGTATGTAAGCGTGTGTGCGTCTATCTGAGAATGAGAGTGTATTTGAGAAAGAGAGGCCCTCACAGACTACGAAACGTACTGATCACCGATCGAGATACGTGAAGATAGGCGTCCTCGTACTCGAAGTAAAATAACCAGGTTTGCCGTTTCCCCTCTTCTTTTAACTATTCAACTTTTCCTTCACTACTGTTAATTCTCATTCCTCGAAAAATGTTGGTCCTTCTTCGAGAATGTTCTTTGGAATCACTTTTTTTATTCCCTATATTTACTCGCTCTACCATTTTCTCTGCTTCCATAGATATGTACGCAAGACACTGGGTTAGGGTGCATGTTTTTATGCGCGCGTAAGAATCAAATTATCGTGCCCTAGGATTAACTATTCCCTCATGGTTTAAACAAAGAACGACATAATGATCAAATTTGTGAACTCGGAATAAACGATATCTTAATGCAACCGGAAACTGCCCTTATAAGTCGAAAAGCAAGGTAAGATAAATGCAGCTATTAACACTCTAGACTACAATTAATCTCAAAGCGACTGACAAAAACTAAACGCACCAACACATAATACAAAGGAGTAAAAGAACAAAGTTATTCGCAATTCCAAGAACCTCAGTGCACCCAGACGTTCCCGCTATAAGAAAAAGAAATATCACGTGATCGCAGCCGAGAAATTTTCACTCGCGTCGAACCTACAAGATCACCGAAATAAGAGGATCACAAGGATCTTCTCCTCCCGTCAGATCCTCCAGGAGATCCTCCTCGTCAAGGACGAACACGAGCACCGGCTAGAATAGAAATGAGAATCGTCGCAGGACCATCTCCTCGGCAGGTCGGTTTCTCGAGAGCGAAGGAATCAAGAACGGAGAGAGAGACAGAGCAAGAGAGAGAGAGAGAGAGAGAGAGAGAGCAGGAATCGAGATTGCTTATATAGAGATGGCCGCCATGATATAAGATCCGGCGTATCCCGTAGGAAATCCCGGGAACGGATCTATCTTACCCCGAGGGATACGTTGGATAGCAGAAGGGGTTGCAGAGGAATAAGGGTGGCAGGGGGTGAGAGACGTGAGCGGAAGAAGGTAGAGGTGGAGGAGGTGGAACGAGTCGAAAGTGGAAGAGGTCGAAGAAGGTTGAGGTCACCTGTCGGCCTGAATTAAAGGATGGTGCGCAGGATTCTTGGCTCCTTTAGAGATCGTCGGCGAGTTTTCTCGTTGCACGCTGCTTGGGTGGAAACGAAGGTAGCGAAAATACTCCTTCCTTCTAACACAGGTGTTCAAAGAAGCAGTTTCTGAGGTTGCTAACCCACGTTGTCTCTGTCATCGACCTCCAGCAGCAATAGACTAATGGAAGCGTGGAATGAAGGTAGGAAGGCGGTGTCATTGCAGAAGATCCTTGGAAGTTATACGAATTCGTTCTGAATATTTCGGATGTTTCTAGAAATTTCTTACTAAATCTGTGAGGAAGCATCGAAACGCTAGGTGGAACGTGAAAATTTTGCAGTTATTGGTTAGCAACAGCTGATTCTGCGAGTATTTAGACGTGTAAAAATGTTATTCTCATAAAGAAGGTTAGGATTATCTGACAACGTATAGACCAAGAGAAACAAAAAGAACTGGGGTATTCTTAAACTTCCGAGTGTATGAAATGTAGCAAGAATTTGTTTTTGGAAAACCTTACAATGACTATCGAAGAGGTCTGATATTCTACATACCCAAACCTTTCTAGATAATAATAATTAATACACTTGTTACCATCAACGTCGATAAAATCGTCGATGACGAAGGGCCTTTAGCAGACACCATACAACAAATGTATAAAAACAGAACCGTTCGGGCAACAAACAGCAGTATCCAAAATCCATGAAATATCACCCTCAACTCCCACCCCCCACTACACCGTAACGAACTATCCATAAAAGCCGCAGTAACACGCACGTTCCACTCGCCACCCACTCTCACGCCGCGCGTATAAATATCGTCCTCCCTAATTAACGATTCGTTAATTACGCGCAACAGAAATCAACGAGTCGACGAACGGCGGCGGGGGTGGGAGTGCTAGGGGGTGGTTTGTTTGCACTTCCGGTATAATACCAGAGAGCCCAGAGCTCTCGCGTAAATAATTCACCTCGAAGGGGTGGGAGGAGGCGGTAAAGGGGTGGACGTTCCGGCGTTTTGTATTTCCGCGGGCACGCGCGCGCGCATTTACTCGGTTGCCTTTATTGTCCGCGTGTTGAAAATCCTCGGGCCGAATTTCGCTCGCTCGCGCGATCGGCGCCCGATATCTTTTGTTAATGGCGCGCCAATTAATGTCGACGCTCGAACGCGCATGACGATATTAATAATGCGCGATATAAAGGGGGAACGAGATCTAGAGGGGGTTGGGTGAATTCAGGAAGAGGAAAGAGGTGCGTGGGGGTGAGAAGGGTTGGAACGATACAGACGAAGTGATATGGACGTAACCAAACCCCTCTTTATTCCAACCCCCTCCGCCCAGATCGTGATATAGTGGCCTGACCTATTGGTGCGCTTCTCCACCCCTCCCCACCCCACAGATCACCACCATCCCTACCAGCGAATCCTCCGGAAGCGGCGCTTACGATTGTTATTAATTATAAAATAAATTCTGTGTTTTGCGATCGCAGCGCATTGGGCGGTAACCGACGGGATTACGGAGGCGGTAGGGGTGGATGGTTAGCGAATCACAATGAATGGATAGAGGATCACGTGACGCGGGGGGATTAACAATGTAACGTTGACTTGGTCTGAGAATGTCCCGATGATGTATCTTGCTGTTCGAAATTTGTTGCTGCTTCATTCTATATTGTCATCGTTTGATAAACGTTACGATGTTAAGGGGTGGTTTCGATGAACCTGAAAATTTTATCTGTCTTTCAAACCTGTGGATAATATTTTTGTATATTATTCCATTGGTAGAAAACATAAAACACACTGGAGAAAAAAGGAAGGTTTGGCGAAGTGTATAGCCTCGAATTAACATAAGTGAATTCACCCAATAAATTCACCCAATAAATAATATTGCGCCCAATTGGGGAATGAAAATCTATCGATTTGAGGGTAAAATGGGAAAGAGAAAGAGCAGGTGGAAGGAGGATAGAAAAAAAAGTGGAGAAATCGAAGCGTATCCCAGAGGACGTTAACCTCGAGAAATTATTGAAAGCCTCTATAGAGGGGAATGAATCAAGGAAAACGATCGGCTCTAAAACTTTCATAAGAAAGATAGACTGGATCCACTCGGGGGACCAATAATAGGACACACCCTTGTCACTAAATATTTCCTACGGTAAAAATTGAAAAACTGGTATTAAATCGCCTATTGATTTCGATCGTTAGTTTGAAAGTGCACCGAAAGAAATATTCTCCAAACGATGTTACACTAGAGATAATGATCGCAGTTTAACGTTTCTTGAAAAAAACGCGTTACCTTACAGGAATTGCAAACTACCTTGAAAGCACTTCAAAGACACCATTAATGCCCAGCAGGCTCCCGGTTGTATCCAATCGATTAACGACGTCAGCCAAGCGACGAACCGTCACCGATCACGCGTCATCCCCCTGGACCAACCAACATGCAAGGACACTGTATGCGACCTCTGCGGTTACACCCCCGCGACGGCCCCATCATCCACGTGGCCACTGTGAAAGTGCCTAATGTATTGTGAATAATATAATCCGCGAGTCAGACCTACTACTGCTCTCCCCCTCTCTAACTTGCTCTAGGCTAGAACGAGAGGAGGAGAAGGACCAAGGAAGATCGATCGACGAAAGTGGATGGAAAGAGAAGGTGGAAAACGCGTGTGTGCGAGTTTGTGCGTGTGTGCGCACGAATGCGCATGTGTGAAACCATCAAGTATTGATGCTACCTCCGCGCGCTGTGCTACTCCTCACGTGGTCTCCACACATCCGTGTGTGTATTTACCGGTATCGATGCGCGCACCTGCGCTTATGGATCCCCCAACCTCGCTCGCACATGCTCACGCGTGATCACACGTATGAGAGGCCTTCCTGATACCAGCAAGATGCTACACGGTGAGCCTTGGATATGTCCGGCACTCTCCTTAATGGGGTGCCACCGATATTCTCACCCCTCCCCACCTACCTTTTCCTCATCCTCCTTCATCCCTTCATCCTTCTCCTTCTAGTGATGTTCATACGCGCGCGTGCACGTGCGGTTGCTAACACTAACCAGAAAAGCAATGCGCAGATCCTCATAGGATTCCCAACCCTGTACCTACGGGCCCAAGGAGGCAAAGGCCACGCCTTCGTTCCTCATATTTCGTTAAGGTGTTCCTCTTAAGGACGTTAGAGGTCTACTGGGAATTCGTTTGTGTCGCACCTTAATGGGATTGGAATTCGCGGGAAAGGATCATCAAGGCATCGATGAGGTTAGCAGGTAGTCTAAAAATCTACTGTATAGCTTGTGAGAATAATAGGAATCGATACGATGAACTAGACTCAGAGCTCCGTTTATTTAAGCGAATGTTAGTGTATAGAAATTTAAATCGGATGAGTTGATTAGAAGAATATGATAAGTGCCAAGAGACAACAAGCAGATTGTTTATAGACATGGATGCATGTATCTGCTATCTGTTTCTTGTGTATTGCTGATCAACCTAAATACTAAAGAATCCTCTTAAATCATTGGTCCTTTAACCAGCGAATGCCTTGATACCTATGAACATTTAAGTGTACCTCTAACAATAAGTGAAAGCCTACGTTTTATATAATTAAGCAAACGAAACATCTAATAAAACCTGTTTTAACCTACTTCAACCAGCCCCTTCAATCTTGAGTATCCTCGAACACATTTCCTTTTTGAATGCTTCGAACAATCGAAAACTATCTTTTCCATAAGCACCTCAGCATTCCACTAGTCCGCCACTCAAGGATAAACAACTCAGTGTGCAATTTGGTGGCTTTGTAAGGGAGGTGTTGATGCCTGATGTTCCCTGTGGTACTACCGATACCAAACCTAACCAAACCTAATCAAGCGCGGTAAATTTCATTGTATTACAAAAGAAAGTACTTCAAGAAAGACGAAATTATAAATTATGTAATAGCATATTCAGTATATCTTCAAACTACTTAATGTTTGGTTCAAAGGAGCCAAAGAAAGCGCTTAGCAATTTCAGTGTTCCCTTTTTGGGGTCTCAGACAAACCGTTTCCACATTTGACATGTCCCTACAGTACACACAATTTTGTTCAACCTACATTAGGACATGTAAAGTTTTCTGCCTATTGGAAACTTATCTTTACAATTATTGATACTGTCCACACCGTTTTATTACTTTTGACCAAGAGGAAAATCCCGGCGGAAACAAACGAACGTGAAATACAATGAAGGACAACAAACGTAAACGTAGAAACTTAGATGGATAATGCATAACCGATTTTCGTGGCAACAGTACTGCTCGGAACATGGAGCATCAACTAAATGAAAGTCACAATCATTCTCATGTAGTTTCACCCGCCTGCTGGCACCTACCCTTGGTGTCCCTAGCCGTAGGTTATTGCGACGTATAGTCGCCAGGGACAGACGTGAGATTACCACGAGCGACAAGTAGGACCAGAAAGGCTAATGAGTGGCCGAGCTAATACCCGAGGCTCAGCACCGCGCTCACTGTCGTTCCACCACAATTTCTCGTGCGAAGAGATATTTCTCTCGAGCCCCCACCCCCCTCTTTTGCCCCCGTCGAGTGCCCCTCCCCCTCTCTCTTCACTCCCCAAAGTCCGACGGGATATGGGAGATGAGAAAGAGAAGGGATGGTGGCGGGTGCAGGCTTTAAACCTATGAATGCATATTCAAGATACGAATGTTTTAAATCCAGGCGGAATTACTCGAGGGAGAGAGGGAGAGAGAAAGAGAGAGAGAGAGAGAGAGAGAGAGAGAAAGAAAACGTGAGCTGGCTGGATTCTCGGGGCACCCTGGTCCCGAGGATCATCAATGGGGTTGCGCGAAGACGTCGACTTTATTTTCCATATCGACGCAAGAAACTCTGGGGTGCGTTTGAGAGAAATGAGAAGTCAGAGAGGCATAGAAGGACAATGATTGAGGCAGAAGAAGAGAGAAAAAATGAGAGAATGGAAAAGGGAAGGAAGAGGACGGTGGAAGGGAAAAAAAAGTCGAGCCAGAGAAGACAACGGGAACAACGGGCCGACGGGAGGACTTGATGGTGGAGGAGCGAGAGAGGCTGAGGGATTAACGGCGATAAATTTCGCAAAAATAGGGGCTTACCCTGTCGCGGGGCGACAGTCTAATCCTGGGTCCGCGCACCCACCCCCTTACAGCCCCGCTACCGTCCCATGGACCCCTTCGCGTCGTCTCCATCGTCCACCCCCATCCTCCCACCCTCAAATGCGCGCCTTTTCCGTAGATGGTGGCGAAGCTTTCGCATCGGTGAGATACGCGGTTTGCGCAGGAGAAATTGACGTAGTTCTCGTCCTCTCTCCGACTTTTCATCATGCGAACCACCGATCATAATAAATTTCTGCAGCTCACGCGAGGAATGTGATAATGCTTGTGTATGTTTGACGAGTACGTATGCAAAGGCTAACAATAAATGCAGTGATTAGTTCAGACAACTGTCATTGAGGTAGTATTTTTTGTATGCTTTCCACATCCATGCCCGTAAATCCCATAGAAACATTATTTTCGCCTGTCCACCAACTCCAAAATTGTAAGCAACCACTTAAAAAGAAAAAGGTTGAAGAGCATACATTAAGGAAGCCTAGAAACCACTTGGCAATTACTAGCAAATCTAGCATTAGTAATCCTAGATGTAAGTAGGTAAACTTCTACATTAAAAAATCAGCGGTGCACATTTTTTTGCATTCAGAAATGTATAATAGAAATAATAACGACAATGGATTGAACAGTCTCGTCAAAGGATCCTTTAATCGACCACCTTCACCATCGAGAGATTGAAACCTAACCGACTACCGCCTTCATAAATTTCGCGATGTTCATCCTTTATGCAGCCACGGGAAGACCCTTTGCTCACCGGCTCGTTCCTTCTTCCCGCCATATTCGCCGTAGCGTGGGCGGACGCGTTCGAAGCCCCAGGGGCGTAAAAAAGGGGAGAGACACGCGCGGAAAAACAGCGTAAAAGAGGCACAGGTAAGTGTGCCGGCGTAGAGGAGGAACGAAACGGAGAAAAAGAGAAGAACGGAGTAGAGAAGGAAGCAAACCCGACGGGGTGGAGAAAGAGAGAGAGAAAGAGGATTCGGCATTCACCGAGCCGTCCGGGCCTGGCGCAACAATGGCCGCGCATCAACATAATTACAGTTCGCCTCGGTTCTCTCCCCTCTCCTCGTCACTCTCTCTCTCTCTCTCTCTCTCTCTCTCTCTCTCTCTCTCTCTCCCTCCATCTCTCTCCCTTCCATTCTCTCTCATTCCCCCTGGTCTGTCTGGCAACAAGGGACCAAGCATTATATTCAAATGTCGAGGCTCAAGGCGGCGCCAGCGCGAGCACCGTGCTCCGCGAGCGTGCAAGGAAGGGCTAAGGTAAAGGTAAAGGTGTTGCCGTGCCCTGCAGCCAACCAGAGTTGGAGGAAGCAGTACCAAAAAAGTCCGAGAGACTTGAAGGCTCCAGGTCGCGAGCGAAGGAACGCGTCGCGGGTGATGAGGAAAAGACGAGAAAAAAATGTAGTGTCGCTTCGAGCGAACCGGCTTACAGCTACGTAAGCGGTGGTCCGCCCCTGGTTGAGAGGAGGAAATTACGTCGTTCGACTTGACCCTCGCTTCGACCCCAAGTGGGACATGCGGCCAAGGGGTGGAAACGTAAATAGACGGGCGAACGTACGGGAGAGTTGAATTAAAGTGCGCGATTTAGGAGTTTAATTTTATCTCAGGTCTGGACGAGACGCATGCTATACCTGGCGTGTGATATTAATATCGAGGAAATTGCTTCCACCGGAGGTTTCGATCGGTTTAAGTTTATCCTCGCTGGGAACGTCACCCACGCGTGTCGCTTTTGTCTATGATCTCTTTTCGCTCGTTCGTAATGTTTTGTTTTACCTGGACGGGAGAATGAACCCAAGAGAAGACGTTTTGAAACAGTTCAAGTTTTTGAAACGAATTCAAGCTAGGACCAAGTACTTGAAACACGTGGAAGAAAGGTGAACGATTGTCTGCGATAGAAGAAAAGGAAGAAGTATTAAACAAACGTGACTACGGATTATGGCTGACACAAGTAACATAAAAGCGATCCCACGCCATAATAACGTGAAGAAAAGAGAAAGAAAATAAAAGATAAAGAAGGCCTGAATATTTACTCTTCGAATCATCAAAAATAACCTAGGCTATCATCGGAGCAACAGTAGCACCCTGATTCAAAGACAAGAAATTATAAGAAATGACTAAGCATCAACTTCCACAAAAAAACAAAGAAGCCTCCGGATAATAAACAGTTTCGTTGAATAAAGCAAATATAATAAACAACACTTCTTGCTTTCAACCTGTCCGGAAAAGTTTCTACCCAGGGCAACCGACACCAGAACTCGCGAGTCCCACTCCAAAGAATCGGGCTCGTGGAACGGGAAAGGAAGAAATAAGGTGGGTAGACGACGAAAGAGGAGAGATTTGTTCGAGCGGAAAACTGCCGGTCGATGTATGCAAACGTCTCTTCTACGTCCTCGAGGCTGGAGCCGATGGGGTGACAACGGGCGTGTCGCGCGTCGCCCTCGGGATCCTTCTCCTCCTCCGCCCATAAGCGTCCCGACGCCAAAGCTTCGCAGTATAACTATTGTCCCGATCTAGGTACACCCTGCCACCCCTACCCTAGAGTCCTCGAAGAAAGGAACTGAAACAAACGGAACCATAGGGATGGTCCTGTGGTGTTATGAGAACACCGAAGGACCTTGACCCACCGCGATCCGTCAAGGACACCGGGCGGAAAGGGTAACCGGAAGCAGGTGGATAATAATGGCCGGGTCCAGGGGTGCCAAGGGGACAATAGATGTCAGTGGTTGGCCCGGCGCGCCGCGGTAAGCACACCGAGGAGGAGCCCCGGGTGCCGAGATAGCAGATCTAAGTGGGCCATGCCGTCGCTACGGTTATGGCGGCATAAAACGCCGGCTTGCTTCCCGCTCCATTCTCCCGCAGTCTCTCTCTCTCTCTCTCTCTCTTTCTCTCTCCCTGCCATCTCTGTTTGTGTCTCGAAGAGGAAAGAGAAGGGAGGACCAGAGGCTGCCGAGCCAGAGAGTAGAGTGAGAGGATCTGAGGAGAGCAGTCAAGTTGAGTGCCGAGAGACCGGAGGGCCCCCCTTTACGGGCGAAAAAACTGCGGCTATGATTGTCTATGCAAATTGTTTAAGATATCCGTGGGGCTCTGACGGCCCGTTCCCCGTGTCCTTTGCGGCTGTCGTTTCGCGCTCCCTGAAAACCTTCAGCCCTCCTGGTGCCCCATGAGGGCACGCTTGCCACAGGATTCGAGTGGCAGGGGAGAGACTTTGCGTAAGAGGGTTGGCGCGCGTGATTTTAATGCTAGATACTTCTCTTTCGGGGTTGTAGGTGAATTTTTGGCCAGTTTCGCGGAAGATTTCGATCGTCAGATTTTTCTCTTCTGTCTTTTTAGCTTTTGCGAAAATAATTCTTGTATTCGGATACTTTTGATGGTATGGATCTTTATGGATCGTCTTATTTACTTTTACTCTTTGACATGGACTGACTTCATCCTATCTTGCCGAAGTTCGAGTTATCAAAAATTTCAATTTTAGAAACTAAAACTTTAAGTAAGGTGATCTATAAAATTGTTATTACAAGTAGGTGAGTAGCATCATCATACACAGGAGTTCAATTTTAATTGGCCGATTAATATAATCTCTATGAATCGTACGTAATATCTGTATCATTATAACACAAGATCAGACAAATTGGATTGAATTCAAAATAATTTCTTTCGCGTCGCTTCGTGTTGGTACTCTTGAAATAGAATTGTTTTGCTGGCATCGTTTCCAAGAAACACCAAATTATGGTCCCTTGCTCGTCTCTCTCTCTTTCCCCCCTCTCCTCCCCTCCCCCCTCTCTTTCTCTCTTTCTCTGTCTCAAGCTACTCGGAGAATCAGTTCTTGTGCCGATTCTGTGTACGGCAATAAACTGGCCAAATTATCATTCGCATGCACACCAATGGTAAACGGTGGGCCATTAATCAAGACTCATAAAAAGCCGCACGCGAGACGCATAAATATTCAAATCCGTCATTCTGGAGAATACTTTGTGGTTTCTGGCTTGAGTTACAGCGTACACGAGTTTTGTCGCATTCGCATGGAGAACCACGTCGATTGATCGCGAATGGAAAGAGATCGAAAGAAATAGATGGGCCGGCTGATTGCGCCGGAATTTAAGGTAGGGTGTTTGTACATTGGTTTTTCCGTTTCGAAGGCATGCACGACAAAGGAGATAAAAGTCACGAGTGCTCCTTACTCTGTGAGTGAAATAAATTTTTTGTAGCAGCTTGACTAATACAGTGACGTGATAAATATGGAACCAACCCAAAGACAAGCTACCGGAATAAAATTTTCACGGTCCTCCTATCAACACCTTCAAAATGTTTAGGCTCTTTAGGCTTCCGTAAAGATAATCAACTAAGTACTTGATCTTAGCTACTTGATCTTTACTAATCACACCTGGCATTCGATATTTACGAGCAACATTCAAGATTAAAAAAAAACAGGATCAGTCTGCAACATCATAACGACACCTGAGGACTAAATTCGATAGCTAGACACCTAATGTATCCAGCAGCAAGTTAAAAACTCTCAACAATCCACTCTATCGCAAGGCAATCGTCCACCCCACGATCTTTTGTCTTAAATCAAAGATTTAACTGAACCAGTCCGGGAGCGTTTCGTCATCGGTTACGACACGTCTGTGCTCCTTGCAGGGAAGCTAGGATCTACCAGTACGCGAGAATCGAGGGAGAGAGAAGGGGATGCGAACAAAAGACAGAGACGGAGAGAAGAGAAGAAGGATGAGGAGAAACAGGGTAATGGTATTGCCGGTTTGCGGTTTGTACCAGCCAGCCTTACCCACCTTAGATAGCTTATTGATTGCCTCCGCTGGCGCGCTGCCTCCCTCCGGCTCCCTTCTGCCCCCTCTGCCTCATGCCTACCCATGCTCACGACAATGTAGAACGTCTAGGCAGCAACCGGTACTCGCCACGAGCATACCGGGTGGTTAGGCGTGCCCCAGGCTTACCTAGCTGGAACCTTCCGTCGCGGTCTGATGTCCCGTTGGAATATCAAGGTTGGTGTATCAGCGAGCGTGGGACCGGAAAGGAGCGGACTCTGGTCACCTGAATGTGGGAGAGGTTGGTGTCTATGGATTTAGGTGAAGAATCCAAGAATAGGCTTAAAATGAGAGACTACGAATGTTTAAGTCGGGATAAGTCATACAGAGCAGGTTCAGTTACTTGGATTGGAATACGTTTGAGGTGAATTGTTGATTGTTTTCTTCTGTGGGATACTTGTGCCTAGTTACTATGTTTTATATTCCCTCAAAAATCTTCAGCATAAACTGTCACCATGAATAGTGTAGAAATTTAGATGGACTTCTTAATACAAACTATACGACGGATCTATGATAAGTTCATCAAAGCACTGCTAATTAAATAGTATTCGATGCTTCATAAAAATGTTCGTAAAGCCACGTTCGCAAATCCAGCAAAACTCTTCTTGCTAAATTAAAAAAAAAAAAACCACACGTGATATTTTCAGCATGGCACGACACCGAAAGCTTCTAATACCCAGAGAGTCGAAGCTTAGCGATATCGCGGGACACCAGAAATAATCCCAAAGTGGGAGCCCGATGTTGGAGGCACGCGCGAGAGAAGACGAATCGTTGGAGGGTCATTACATTAGTCCAGGCGCGTATGAAGAAGGTTGGGGACCTAAGGACGGGGGGCGGTTGAGGCAGAGGACGAACGTCCCCGAAATCTCGAGAGCATTTCGATGGCGCCACCCGATACGTGAGAGCCCCAAGTGCCATACAGCGGCGGAAACTGGCAAATGTAATTTCGTAGAATGTTTCCATTGATATAAGAAGACTGCGGCGAGCCTTCGGGATGAGGAGGGCGATGGCTGGGACGGACTTGAAGGCAGTGGAGGATGAGGGAGGTGAGACCAGAGATGTCGCGGCACGATGAAGGGAGAGGGAACGAAAAATGAGAGCGAAAGAAACAGAGAGAAAGAGAGAGCGAAAGAAACAGAGAGAAAGAGAGAGCGAAAGAGAGAGAGAGAGAAAGAGAGAGGAACCCGCGAGGCAGTAGCGCCCTGGAAATTGCTGGGTAGAAGCAGAAAATGGAAGAACGGAAGGAACGTCGTGGAGGCGGAAGGAGGAGGTGGGGGAGGATGAGAAAGGAAAGGGCGAAGTCGCGGGAAACTGCAAGCTAGACGGATATATCTCCCGAGTAAATTAAAATGGATTATATATGTCGACTCCATCTTCAATCTTTCCTCCCTTCCTCCTTCATTCTCCTGCACCTTCTCCTCCACCCCTCGCTGGGGTTTGGTTTATTGCTACGTAGCCGCTCGTTCGTGGCACGCGGAGGTAATTGTTATTGCACCGAAATGAATGTGCAGTTTTCGCCGACGGAGTCGAATCGGGATGAAAGGACGTTCACCTGGGATTCAACCGGAAATATCCGTTTTCTTCTTCTTCTTGCCTCTTTTTCTCCCACCACCACCTCCTCCTCCTCCCTTTCCAACATTGTCGACGAAAGCGCGCGGACTAACTGAGCTGGTCTCCATTCGTTCCTTTGCTCCTCGTTCCACCCGATTGCCCACGGCGGCGACTTTCCCAGGAATAATTCCGTTCCTGCGTCCTGGCAGATAAATTAGAGCCTTCCGGGGAGAGAGAAAGAGAGAGATGGGGAAAGGGGAGATCGATTTAATCCTCCGCACCTATGCATGGGGATTAAGCGAGAAGTCGATAAAGGAGATTGAAGAAATTCTCTTTTCCCTTTTTTTTTCCACCTGACCATCGGTGGTCAACGAACCCTTCTTCCCTTGGAAGCATGCGTGCGCCAGGGACCTAGCTTTGGTATTGGATAAGGCACAATGACCAGGGTGGAATTAGCGTCTAAGTTTGGATTGAAGAATCTCAATTCTCTAGCGAATGAGAAACTTTGAACAATCCTGGAAAGACATTTTAACGTAGAGTATTAGGATTATGGGCTAAATTAGTGGTTGCCCTTGCTTTAGTAAAATTTATCAAAGTAGATCTACTGATGGCACAACAAATTCGTAGACGGGATCCAGAGAGAGTACAATTTGCCGGTTTACAATTGGGAGGACTGGTATACAAATTCTGCCTGTTACATATCGATATTACAGAAGAAACTGATACCGAAGTTCAATAAAACGACGTCATTACACTTTTTCTGCATACAATCATATTTGACAAACGTATCGAAGCTTATCTTTAAAATTGATCGAGCCTGCACGTCTACGCATTAACGTCAAACAAAGAATGAGTGAACGAAATCAGGAACAATCGCCTTTCACCACCTGGACACCTGACTGGGCACATCTCATCAGTAGGAAGTGCTGATGGTACCTAGATTTACTTTGACTTACGCAAATGCACAAAGGACGATGTTCCAACGCGCAATTTCTCCTCGCTCCCGCCTAAGAAGAGACACGAAGGACGGACAGACGTACGGCGGTAGCTAGTAGGTCGCTACTCACAATTCTGGAAAGCCCGAGAGAGAGAAGCGGAAAGCCCGGCCGCCGGCGGCGAGAAGGTCGGGACACGGAGAGTCGACCATGAGGTATGCTCCTCTTCCGTCTAATTAAACTTGGGGAGGGTCGCAGAGTTGGTTGGCTGGCTGGTTGAACGAACGGACGAGCGGACGGATGGGAGGAGGGAAAGCGGGACGACGCTCGTGGGCTGGCTTTCAAAATGACAACCCGGGGAGAGGCTCTCGGGGAAACGGGCGAGCAAAAGGAAGAGAGATAGAGAGAGAAAGAGAGAGATTCGCCTATAGCCAGAACGAGGACATTCTCCTTCTCGCGTTTACCTCGTTGACCCTTTGAAATATGCAGGTTGGTTATATTACAGGAATTCTTAAACAAATCGGCAACCGTTTGTTTTCTTTGTTTCTACAAATACAAAGCGTTTCTAGACGAAAGGAGAAGACGAGGATCTGATCATTTAATCATGTTCACTTTGGTCATATCGGACGCATCCTTAAACAATCACGAATTATTTGATCTGCTTGTGCCTAGAGATAAATACAATGTGTTTCGAAGAACAGAGAGCGATAAAAACAGTTTTATTAGCAAAACTCGTATCATCCTAGTATGCCTAAGTAGTTGCACCTCGAAGCTTAGATATTTTAAAAATATTTCTAATATACGCAAAATCCAATCCCTACCATCACTAGATCGCTCCACAATTGCATATTGAACCCTAACATTTTTCATAGGTTTGACGAGTTTTGCTTTCGCCATCGGGCTCGATCAGAAAACTGTTTTACCTTTCAGTGCAACCATCTAGTACTATAGAAATGCACTGGCAAGGTTGGAGGCGACTGCAAAATTAATACTGAAGGATCTGAAATGTTACGAAGGTTACTCTTATTCTCTTTTTCTCTCTTTCTCCCTCTCTCCTTCTCGTTCTCTTTCTCCCATGAGGGGCAGACTGCCGTGCTCTCGCTATGGAAAAGGAATGAAATTTAATCAAACCAACGCGGGCGGCTGGCTCGCAGGCGAAGGCGGTCGAGCAAATATGCGGCGCGCTTGCATTGCGCGGAAGAAGAGAGAGAGAAGAGACAGAAGAGGGAAAAAGAAAGGAGAGAGGGAGAGAGGGACAGCCCGGGTATTCCGCCTCCATCAAATTAATTTAATTTATATCTCGCTGTCCGAGCTCTCTGCTACGGGTCTCGAGATACCATACCCAAATCCTCTCTCTCTCTCTTCTCTCTCTCTCTCTCTCTCTCAACGACGTTCTCCATATCCGCACGTTCCTCCTTCTTTATCGGCCCGCCCTCATCTCACTCCCGCATTCTCCGCTACGTCTCGTACGCTTTGCGTTTCGTTTCCCTCCTTGTCCTACGAATTGGCCGGGGTCGCTCTTAAAATTTAAATCCCGAGACCATCACCATTCGGAGCATTACAAAATTCTTCCCCTCTCATGCGGGCTCGTGAAATATCTCGTGATTGAATTGACTTCACCCCAACAGCGCAGCGACACGCGGAAACTTTCCACCTCTCACGTTCTTCATTTGCCTTTTGCACTCTTTCATTCCCATTTTCTTTCTCCGGTGTGTAGAGAGAAGTCACGTCAATGCGGCACGTGAAAACTCTCGTTGGCTCACGACTAGAACGAGGACGAGCCATTGGCGCTTACCCTCGAATTCCTTGGCACCGGCGGCACCCGCGATTTCGAACGTTTAACGTTGGGGGCAAGAGCGGAGATGGAAGGAGCGGAGGAGGAAATGGTTGAACGACGACAGACGGCAACCGAGTAATTGCGCGAGGCGCGAGTTAATTTATTTCGTGTCGGGGATCTCTGAGATATCGCGAATTTAGTTGATTATTCGCCTGGCTCTTGCCGAATGTATGTTTAAAAGGATGTTTCGTAGTTCGAGGATAAAAGAAATAGAGAAGGTATGAAAAAATTAATATGAAGGACCTCTGAGATATAATGGATTTACTTCGTTATTTCAATCGCGCTTATCGACTGAATTTTAAAGAACAGGTCAACGGTTTGAAGATGATAAAAGTACAGGAGCAAGGAGGAAGCTTATTAAATCATGAAAATCTTTTAAATCGGCGTCGGAGTAAGCTTCGAATTACCCCGGTGACAATTTCCGATCGATTGTAAACTGCTCTCGAATCAGCTCACAATCAGCTTTTCATTAGGTTCCAGTCGAGACTGTAATTTTGTCCAGAATTTAATTTCCAATCAGCTGAAAATCTACTTCAAAGGATTAGGGCACTGAACGGGGAGCATGGCGTCATTTCAAGCTCGCCAGAAAGAAGCGCAAAATGTTTCTAAGCAGCCTTAGCTGATTATCGAGATAATAAATATGCGCCTGGCTCGCGTCGGAGTTTCTCTTTTCTCTCTAAAGAATCTTCAATGTGACTGTACGTCTCCTCATCCTCCGTTCCATCTCTTCCAGCTGACTGCTTAATCGGTCGCAATCAAACTGGCATGACAAATCGACGCCGCGTTTCAGGAAAGGCAAAAAGAGAAACAAAACAGGGAAAAGGAGAGGGAAAATACAGAAAAAAATGAATTAGAGAGACTGCATGAAAGACATCGGCAATCTGATCGAACAAGTAATTCCATGATTTTTGGAATGGACTAACGAGAGTATCGATTATTATTGTGAATTAATGTGAAATTACAGACTCGATTGGATATCGGAACACGCGCCAATCAAACGAATGGACGTGATATTAGAAATCGATTGAAAAGAGGAATATCGATAATCATCGCGAATTAGCGAGCAATTCTATTTCCGATCGATTATTACCAACTGGTCAGCATCTAAACGGGACTAATCCGTGGAACAATTTGCAAATTGCGCGCATTCGATATCGTTCACACCCGCTGACAGGTTTATCAATCGCGCCAGGGAAATTCGAAGGGTGGGCAGAAACGATAATTCCTTAAATCGTCACTGACATTCCCATCCGACGTCGCGAAAACGAAATCTTGTCATTGAGACAATTGTTTCTTCAAGAACTTGGAATAATTGGATTTGTTGGATAATATGCTATCGACACTTCAAAGAAAAGAAATTGATAGTTCATGAATTTAATTTCGAAAACTGGGTAGAAAGAGATACAGAGAAAAGAAACAACGAATTATCAAAACTGAATTAGACAGCAAATTAGGAAACTCGAAAATTGATGTACGAAAACATCAAAAAGCACGATTCTCATAAAATTTCTGAACTGTTTCAAATCAAGCTCAATTATCATGAACATATAAAACATTTCTCTAACGAATAATCACGATATTACAAGAGATTTCACATACCTTTACCCTTTGTTTAATAATATCATCTCAAAAGTGACACAACTTAAAGACGAAAGCCGAGCAAACAAACAAATCTGACAAAACCAAAGAAAAAAACACTAAGCACGGTTAGGTGTCTACACAGAATGCTCCAAAAAACATGCAGAGAAGAGGAAACAACTAAACAGAGAGAAACCTACGAAGAGAGAGAGAAAGAGCGAGAGAGAGAAGGAAAGAGAGGGAGAAAGAGGGAGACAACCAGATAAAACGAGGGATAGAGAGAGATAAAGAGGAAGAGAGGGCTCGTCTTTTCACGAGATATCGTCATCGTGCAAACAGCGTATATGCATTAAACCATGAACCCACTATCCCCGACGTCATATCCAATACACGTTGCGCGTTAGGGGCAGGCAGCCAGGCAGGCACACACGCGGGACTCTCGCCTGAAACTGAGGGCGGTACGGAGTGAGGCTGCGAAGCGACGAAGAGGGTGAGAGGAGGGAAGAGGAAAGGGGGTCGCAAGGGTGGTTTCGAGGGTAGCACGGGCGGCAACACACCACCCCTTCTCCAGCACCGTAATGGCATTAACCGAGCTGCAATATGATTACCGCTCTCGCAAGGTAACCTGATCACACCCGAAATCTATGGGGTGTCCTGAGTGAGGGAGGGAGATAGATTGTTCGATAGAGAGACGAATAGGGAAATGCACGAAGGGAGAGAGAACGGGAGGGACAATGGCACGAGAGATTATGAGATCTCTACGCGTGTACATGTGAGTTAGTCTGCCTTAGTGTGGTGGCTTGTGTGTTGCAGTCTAGTGGGATTGTCACGCGATAATAATAGTTGCGCCATTTCGCGTCCATCGATGGGTACCAATTCACGGCCCCTTGCTTTTCTTACCTTTTTTCTTCGGTTCGACCCACCCTACTCCACCTAGCTTGAAATCACGTTGCACTTTTTCAGAGTCAGGTTACCCATGAATCATTAGACTTGTTGCAAGTAGGGCTGACTTTTAAAAGTGGACTGGTGGTAAGGACCAGAATTTCTTATCTCGTGGAGGTTAAAATAGGGTTCGAGAGTCAAGGTTCATTGGGAGGGTAATTTTATCTTCTTTTTTTAAATTGTTTTCGTTAGTGATGTGGATATAGTAGTTATTGTTGATTCTTGTACTTTGTAAGTATTCTGACGTACTTCTTATCTTCATTCAGTTGTTATGTTGTCTAATGTAACGCAAAACGAGATTAGGAGTGTAATATATTTCATTTTAGTTCCCTTTACGGGTTTCATATCAAACGTCAAGCGTGTTTACTACTATTCCAAGGATGTTCTTTTCTTTCTTATCTAATTATTACTATTTTTAGCTTTCCATCTGTAAACGGGTTTTATACTCCTCAAGCTTGATTAGAGGGTCAACGACTCATTAGAATATTACCATCCTCTTAAATTTTCTCTTTCATCGATTAGCTTAGACAGGTTCCGACAAACTTCACGTTCAGCCTAATTACAATATTTTCCAAAATAAGACGTTAACAATGTGCGAGACACCTGATAGACTAAGAGTACAAGAATAGTTTTCTCCTACTGCATTAAATTTCAACGAAATCCTCGACTGAACCTTCGAGTGAACTTAAAGCAGTCGCGCCGCGCGCTTGAACTCGCACCTTTGTCTCTCGTCGATTACCTCGAAGAGAAAAGGACATCGCTTACGAGGGCGACGAGCGTCGCAACGCCGGCACGAGACGACGACGTCGCCGTCGCGGACTGACAGACGTCATCGAGCCCGCTGGTGCTCTTGCGATGACAGAAGGAAACGCTTCGGCGTTAGTTTAAGTGGTGAGGACTTACCGTGAGGTGTTGAAACAGCCACGCCCTGAGGATGTTGGTCGCGACCTTGGGAAAGATTCCCCGCTTCTTCTGGTTCTTCTTGCCCGTCGAGTCGTCGTCTTCCTCGCCCGTGCCCTCGCCACTCCCGATGCTCGCGTTACTCGCGTCGCCTGCAACAAATCAAATCAAAGATCATTCACGCGACTTCCCCATTTTTCAAGGACACTCGTATTCTCGTGCTTTGCTATCAAGCTTGTTGTCAATTTCATATTTATTCTCATTCGCGTTTTACTGCCGATGCTTATTCTCCTTTGGTTATTGTCTTGTGTTTGTTTGCTTTGCGTAAATAGTTAATTTAATACTTTTTGTATTGGATATCATATATGTATATAATCTTTTATATTATACAGGGTGTCCCGCAATAGGTGTAATCCCCGCGAAGGGTTGTAGCTGAAATAATTCTAAACAACATTTTCCTTTGCGAAAAAGTTGGACGAGGCTTAATTTTTGAATTACTAAGGAAAAACATAGGCGAATGAACGCGCCCGTAAAGCCCGCGCTCAGGGCCGTCATGCTCGCCACTCACCGCGGTTGTAGACGGGCGCATCGCAGTGGTAAGGCACGAAGCGTTGGACAGAAATTATGTCGAATAACAAATTAAAATTCCAGAATAACTTCAGATGGCGAACCCCAGAAGGCGACGGGATGCCTAATGCATTTCCCGATGCAAAAAAATTAGGATTAGGTTAGGATTAGGTCAGGGTTAGATTAGGGTAGATTAGGTAGATTAAGTTAGATTAGGTAGATTAGGTTAGATTAGGTTAGATTAGGTAGATTAGGTAGATTAGGTTAGATTAGGTTAGATTAGGTAGATTAGGGTTAGGTTAGGTTAGATTAGGTTAGATTAGGTAGATTAGGTAGATTAGGTTAGATTAGGTAGATTAGGTAGATTAGGTTAGATTAGGTAGATTAGGTAGGTTAGGGTTAGGTTAGGTTAGGTTAGGTAGATTAGGTAGATTAGGTTAGGTTAGGTAGATTAGGTTAGGAACCCTAACCCTAACCCTAACCTAATCTAGTCAGGGTTAGATTAGGGTAGATTAGGTAGATTAAGTTAGATTAGGTAGATTAGGTTAGATTAGGTTAGATTAGGTTAGATTAGGTTAGATTAGGTAGATTAGGTTAGATTAGGTAGATTAGGTAGGTTAGGGTTAGGTTAGGTTAGGTTAGGTTAGGTAGATTAGGGTTAGATTAGGTTAGGTTAGGTAGATTAGGTTAGGAACCCTAACCCTAACCCTAACCTAATCTAACCTAATCTACCTAATCTACCTAATCTAACCTAATCTAACCTAATCTACCTAACCTAACCCTAATCTACCTAATCTAACCTAATCTAACCTAATCTAACCTAATCTACCTAATCTAACTTAATCTACCTAATCTACCCTAATCTAACCCTGACCTAATCCTAACCTAATCCTAATTTTTTTGCATCGGGAAATGCATTAGGCATCCCGTCGCCTTCTGGGATTCGCCATCTGAAGTTATTCTGGAATTTTAATTTGTTATTCGACATAATTTCTGTCCAACGCTTCGTGCCTTACCACTGCGATGCGCCCGTCTACAACCGCGGTGAGTGGCGAGCATGGCGGCCCTGAGCGCGGGCTTTACGGGCGCGCTCATTCGCCTATGTTTTTCCTTAGTAATTCAAAAATTAAGCCTCGTCCAACTTTTTCGCAAAGGAAAATGTTGTTTAGAATTATTTCAGCTACAACCCTTTCGCGGGGATTACACCTATTGCGGGACACCCTGTATAGTGTATAGTGTGTGAGATATTATTTTGCGGAGACACTTTTTCGAGAATTTTTATTTAGAAAGATTGTTGATCTTCCGGTAGATGCACGATAAAAAAGATTCAATGCTAAGAAAATATATCTCTTGTTCTAGATCATTGCGATGCTCTCAAGAAGAATGACAAATAAAAGAAAATATACTTTGATAAACTGAAAAAGTAAGATAAAGTTGAATTATATACTTCTTTTTTGCTTTCAGGAATTCCTTTAAGCATTTCCACGTACAATAATTGTTAACCTTTTCCCAACAGCTATGGCAAAAATATGCGTCGGAGCACTTATCCGTTCCACGCGTCTGTCGTCACTCATCACTCACTCGAGTCATTCTCTTGCTCGGATTCACTTACGCGTTACTGACCCTCCTGGAGTTCTCGATTTTACCTAATCAGTGTCGTCTCTCAACACAAACGTTCGCAGTTAGTTTTCGGTGGTTACATTTCACGATATTATGCGTGGTATACATTTGGGAACACGTATCTTCTGGTCTAAGTAATTATACTGCGCAGCAAAAAAGTAAAGAAGCAATAAATCAGTATGGAATAAGAAAAACCAAATAAAATGAAACTCTATCTTGAATTTTCCTCTCATTGCCTGGATTTTTCAGTCCCTTGACGTAGCCAGATATCACAAAAAAAAAAAAAAAAAAACAATCGCTTCTGAGCACAATAAAATTTGGTTTACGACAGGCCCGCCACTTCTTTTTTGTTCTCATACGAGAGAAAGAAAGAATAATAGGAGGAAGCCGATGAGAAACGCGCACGGACGACGCGTCGCATATTCGATGACGCAAGTGAGCGACGATAGATCAAGCGAGTACTCGCGTTTACTCTTGAGCGAGAGATAAGATCGTGGGGAGATTCGCATTAATTTCAAACGTTACACCGAAGGTACGCGAATTGATTTACGATCCACCGCCGTGCGGTTAAATTGATTCCAGGGACTACTTTTTTACCTGGCGAGACGCGGTGGCCTTGCGTACACGCGCAAGGCGGAAAAATGAGAGCAGGTTAATCAATTCAATGGGGAAGCGCGAGCGTTACGATAAGGTGGATGATTTTGTTCGCTTCAGTGTGTGGATTTAAAGATAATCAAGAAACACCTGCTGGTCAACCTAGGTACTTAACTAAGACGAAGTTCCCTCGTTAACAGAACGTTAACTGACTTTTGGCAAAGTAGTTAATTAAGGTAGTGATTAGTACAACAATAAAGTCCTGTACATTTAAAAGTCTCGCAGACTCAACAAAACAATGTATACAATACAAAAATCAATCGAAACATTTTACTCGTCGACAAAGGCGAAGAAGAAAAAAAAAAATGTGTTCTTCCTCAGCTAGAAGTCTGTCGTTCTTCCTGTACTTCGAGCGGCACGCTCCGATTTTCGTCTGAGACCCCATTGGCCGATAACTGTCCCTCACCCTTAGAGCCGGTTCCCATGCATACAAACACCATTAGCCACCCGCAATCAGCCAGTCTCCCCATTTGGCCCTTTGCGAGACACTCGCTCCACCACCACCCTCCACCCCTCCTGCCTCCAGTCTACGTCCCTGAATTCCTTTCCCTTCACCCTTCTGCTCCAGCCAGCCTCCGTATCCCCTCGCGCAATAATTCCCCGTCATTTATCAATCTTAGCTTTTTAATTGCACGCGACTCAGCCTCACCAGGGACCCGAAAGAGAACCGAGGAGGGTTGGTGCGATGATGGTGAGAGAGAAAGAGGGGTGCCTGTAATGAGAGACATTAAGACGACTTCCACGCTCACGCTTGCCCCTCGTTCCACCTTCTGGTCTGAGAAACGAGTGGGAGGTGGTAAGAGCAATTTTTATAAATTACGGAAACCGCGCAAGGGTAGTTTCTTCATTGTCTCACGATTCCTTTCGCAATTTGGGAAAATCGAAGGGAAAGAAAATGCGAGGAGATCCGTTGATAGGAGCTGGTAAAACAATGTCATATGTGTACTTCAAGTTTCGTTTAGAAATAAAGTTCTTTTTGGAAATTTCTATTACGTAAGAAAGCAAATTAGCAATTTTATTTTATCATGTGTATTTAGGATTATTTCGGCTCTGATTCTTCCACAGTTATATTAGCCCGAAGTTTCTCACTAGACCAGCCCCAATTATGTTTGAAATTTCTTTCGCACTTAACTGTCGCTTAAAATTCTTCTTCACCTTACTCTCCAATTTCCTACAATCCTTCTATTCTACCCTCTCATATCTTCCCCCACTATTTAACCAGCACTTTTCACCATCCTCTAGAAAGGGAAACCTTGCCGCGCTCACCCTACACCCTACCCTCCTACGACCATTTTCCCACCTTTTTCTCATTTTACCGATCGAGCAAGCGTGAGCCTCGAGCGAATCCCAGAGAAAACATCGGTGGGCTACTTACGCCCGTAGGATTATAAATGACCGGACCTTATCGTCCTCCGGCCAAGGCTCCCGGGGGTTCCCAAGGCTCTCTATCGCTAACAGAGAGATCGGGGTGTGCCCCGACCGGTGTTCCCAAGGGGTTCACAATGACAGGTCGCCTGAAGGCGCCGACTCACCCCCACACACCCCTACACACCCTTACACGTATCCTCGGTACCACCCCCGCCACCCTGAGTCGAGCCGCTTACCAAAGAGCAACGTAGTCTCGTGCCTGAGATTAACTTTGAATTCGTCCACTGGACACGTGAGGGGGCGGAAGCGTTTGGGGTGGGCCCAAGGGGGCACCAGGGGGTGAACGAAAAATTTGTCCATCGTAGGAGCGGACGTGAACCGGAACGGCAGAGGGTGTGGAGGAGATCGATGGAAATCGGAGAGCCCGTGTCAGAACCTACTCACGTTTCCACTTTCAGTTCTCAGCCCCTACTGTTTTCTGCAGGGTGTAGGATGGGAGGCATTGGTAAAAGTTGAACTTCCAAATGGAGAGCAGAAATGACGATGACAAATATTCGAATAAAGTGTAGTTGCATATTTAGAATGAGGTTGGAGTGGATCACGATTCTTACCCCCTGAAGGTACCCTTTTCTACGTCTGAACTGTGCTAGCAAAACGCAATCGCTATTAGAATTCGAATTCAGCAAATTAAAAACAGAAATCGTTGATATAAATATAGGTGAGCACGGTAGCATAGCTTGAAGGTGGTCAAACTAGATAAAGGATCAACAGATCCTAATTCTAGTCACCTGCAGAGTACAAACACAAAGAACTTACGAACATTTGGCCAAACTGTAGTGGCAGGCGCTGAATGAGCTGGAAACGAATGAACAATCGGTAACCCTGAATGAGCAATTTAATCATACCAATCCAGGCCAACCCTAATCACCACAATTAACCCGAACAGAGAACAGCCCTGTTCAAGAGAATCAGCCCAAGTACACGTGAACAAGAACAATCCTTGGACGATCGGAAGAGCGACGGAGCTGGTGGCGTCGATTTCTTTTCCTCCTCCGTCTCCTCTCTCACCTCCCTCACCTTCTCCACCTCCAGCAAGGAGGAGAACCTTGTTTTCGTCCAGCGGATAAGGACCCCGGCACTCGCGCCGAGCAAAAACGAGGACGTTAGGCGATTTCTCACTCCCACCTCCTTCATCCTCCTACGTTCTCCCTCCCTCATTCTCTTGGAGGAACCTCGTAATATCAAGCCCCACGGAAACGAGCGGAGAGGTCCGAGAATGGCGAGGAGGAATTGGACAGAGTGTAGCGGAGGAGAGAGAAGGTAGGAGGGAGAAGTGAAGCCGGCGGAATAACCGAATGGCCAGCAGCCCTCAGGAGCGTCCCTCTGATTGCAGTTAATTTAGCCGGCGAATCGGCTTAATGTACCGTGCGGACGTTCCGCAAGCGGTACTCGCTGCGTGCGGCACCGTCTCTTTACATCGCCTGGAAGATTCCTAGCCCCCCCTCTTGTTTCTCCGCTTTCAACCCCTTCCAGCCCCTCAACCCCTAGTTCGGTGTTACTGGAACTCCAGGATCGAGCAAAAAGGGGTGGCGAATGGGTTTTCGATTATTCGTAAAGGGTTGGAGTGATCGTAAAATAGGAAAGACAATTATTATTGTGATCGTTATCTTTTTTTTTTGAAGTATAGATGGTTGTTACGAGCAGGGCACAGAGCTTTGTTGATTGAAAGTTGCAGAGAATTGAAAGGTGCTCAGATTGAACAGGTTGATAGTAAGAGCCTTCATAATTTACTCCAAGGGATCTACGCTTGAATCGAAGAAATTGATGACAAACAATGATGTTTGCTGTTTTTAACGAAGGCGAAAGCGAGAGAATTTACGTAGGGTGCACTAGAATAAAATCATTTAACAGGAAAACGAAGACATCCTGGCTTCAAAGCTTGCTGAAAGACATTAAAGAGTCAAGCTAACCAAATCAACAAAGATTCTACATAGTCCTTAGTTAACTCCGAATCACTGTTATTATCTGGGCAATGTTGATGCCTGAGAACCTTAAGCATCTTTGCTCGTCTGCTTACCTCCAGCTTGGCGGACAGGAAGGAACGCGCGCATCTCCTCCTCTTCCATCCGAACGCGCGTAATCCGGCTGCGCTGGTATTTCGCGCCCGAGCCATCCGCCCACGCCCTGTCATCGATAATGTAATGCCGTCTCCCGTCGTCTGCTCTGGTAATCGAGCCGGGTAGCACGCGTGATCGACGACCCACGCGCGCGTGCACGCGTGAGGACGATTGGTCAAGTTAAAGGCTCGTTTTCACGCCTCGATATGGATCATTCGATGGTTGAATCGTAAGTCGCCGGTGAGCAAATTGAATCTGTTTGTGCGTAAACCAGTTTCACCAATTCGATTGGAATCATTGGTAAAGGTATAGGTAATAGAAATGATGAGAAACGAGGTGTTCAATTGTCAGATTTAGATTTAGATGTTAAGTTAAATGAAAATTAAGCACCGTTTAGTTGAGTAAATAGTATTTGATAGAAGTTAAGGTACGTTGCTTATTTGGAATTACTGTGAAAAAATATACGAATGGAATACGTGAAATAGTGTATGGAGACCTTCTTGAGTCTTGTGTCTATTACTCCGTCAATCGGCTAATTTTAGTAGATATTTTTCATTACTCGCTCTTTCTTATTTGTCCATCCCAAAACTAACAATAAGGGAGACGCGGTTAGTGCAGTTAGACCCTACAACATCGTTTAAATGCTGAACTACTCTAACCACTGCATCGTCATAAAACGACATACTAAAATGAAGAAAAATAAACTTCTCGAATAATGCAATCACCATTCACTGCAACTAGAATCTCAAAAAAAGGGAGACACCGAAGTGGAAGGGAGTTGAACGAAAGAGTAACGATGAACTTCCACCTCCGCACCACCTCCCCATCGTTCCCGTGTTGATTTACGCGGCGCACCGCGCATTTTTACTGCCCACGTTATACGGATTTAAGTGCAGCCAATTATACGTTTATGTCGCTCCCACTACAACCCTCACCCCTCGTTTTCCTCGTGTGCCACCGCGTCGTCGCATGCGGTCCCTCCGCGTGCGGGACGCGTCACGGGAATCTCGAGATTCTCCCGTTGTCGTGCCTCGTGCCTATAGTTATACTTAGCACGCCACAACGAAGAAGAAGACGAGGATGGCGACGTTGAATTGGGAATAAGCTAAGGCAAGCATCAACGTAACGCTATTTCAGGCAGGCGATACTCCAAGGATGTTATTTGGAATATCGGGGTGGGAGAAGAGACGAGACCGAGAAGCCGAGGAAGAGTGAATTGAAAATGGCGAAGATCGTGACGACGAAGGAAAAGCAGAGAAGTCTCTTTTCTTTCCATTGTTTTAATTCCTCCACCTCTCTCCTAATCGTTTCTCATTTAGTATCATCTTCTTTTTCTTTGAATATTCGCTACACTCTGCTGTCTTCCATTTGTGTTTCTTTTTTTGTTTTTCTTATCGCCAACAAGAGGTATTTCCTTTCGGACAGTTTTCGCTTGTATCTTCACTTTTTTTAGAGGATTCTCTACTCATTTGCTCTTCTATGTAAAATATGTCCTTTCAGGAGCCAGGGTACCTGCATTATAATAGCATTGACTATTTTTGAATGTTTGGTAATTTTGCTTGTGCGATTTTTCAGTTTCAGAAGGATCCATCAAGCATGTCAGACGTCATGGATGCCGAGAAGAGAGGAAAGAAAGAAGAAGAGTTCTGGAAACGTGAGAATCTTTTTATCAGTAGAGGGAAGGCGATCTCTCGATAAGTTTCGGGTTACCGTTGAAGATCGAAGTCTCTCGAGAAGGAAAACTACACGGTGTGTGCAGTCGTTAATCTGGAAATCGCAAAGGGTCGGTGTAATCGGAAAAACGTCAAATTCGTTTCAACTTTAACGTGAGCAAAGCCTTTTTCTCTCTTTTCCCTTTTTCTCTTTGTTCAAATCGTTTCTCACAGAGAAACCTGTCGAGACTTACAAGAAAGTATAGTGGGATCTTCAAAATTTCTTTTTATTGCCAATTATGTCACGAGAATAGTTGAGAATTAATGCGTATCCTTGGTCGTTACTTTCATGTCTCAGAACATTATCTTTAGCATGTCTCCAAATTTTGCTTACAACTTTCATTTCCTAAAGACACTTACGTTTATTCTCAACAAAGTACCAATAAAAAATGTTTAGTGTTTTAGCTCACGAATAAATAAAGAAAACTTAAAAGTTAAATAAATCAGAAAAACTTGCGCTTTGTTTCACGATTGTAGAAAATCATCGTGACCAACGACGTGCAAAAACAATACTTTTTAAATAACGTCTACAATTCAATTCACAAATAAATAAACAAGTAACGAACGAAAACCTTTTATTATTAGCTCCAGTCTAGAGAAACACAATAAAAATTGCTATTTAAAAAAACATTTCTGTGCAGTTGTATCAGCTGATTTTCGAAAATCAAATCAATTCCATTAGATTCACGATCACGAAGGCGCGCGAGCGATTCGACGATCACCAATGAGATAGCGGCTGGATATTTCGCGGCGCGGGTACGTCTTCCTCGAAGACGGGAGGAACTTCTGCCTCTATTTAGGGTGGCACCAAGGCGCGCAGGCACCGTCGACGAAATAACCCGCGCATATGGCCGCCCGAAAATAAACCTCCTCCTTATTCCCATCCCGTCGAAGCGAGAGACGAGCTCGTGTCTCCTTCTCATATTTTCTTGGGCTCTGTCACTCTTCCTCATTTCCTTTTTTCAAGCTCCGTGTACCAACTTTGTTTTCCTAACAATTTATATATTCATTTAGTTAGCAGGGACATCTTGACGAATGTAATCGTCATTAAATTAGTTAATAGTAACTGCACACTATTGAAAATTCTGCTTCGTAGTAGAATTTGTTCAGTCCAAATGTTTACGTTCGTAATTTAAATGTGTTCAATGTCTCTCATTGCTACTCATTTTTTCTCTTTTTCCTTTTCCGAATCAATTCAGCCTTTTTCCTTTATTCCATCATTTCTCGACAACGGTGCTTGCTCCTCTTCTTCTGCGAAAGAGAGAGAGAGAGAGAGAGAGAGAGAGAGAGAGGGAGAGAGACAAGAGAAGGAGAAAGAATCTCCGATCTCCATGGCGCGTGTAGGTAGAGGACGCACCGGATACCGAGACATTTATTTGCTGCCACGCCAGTATGCTACGAGTACGCGGACGAGGACTTGAGAGCAAGAGAGTGCACGAGGAGAAGAAGGAGAGAGGCGAGAAGGGTGCGAGAAAAAATGAGAAGGCGAGAGCTTCGAGAAGCGAAGAATATTCCATACGCCTCTTCGGATATCACGTTTCACGGTCATGGAACGACTGACTCCTTCCACCACCACCACCTTCTCGACCTCGACCACCACCCTCAACCTTCTCAACCTCCTCCTGAACCTCCTCCATGTTCCACCGCACCAATGGCGGCAATGCTGGGCGCTCACAAGGTTTATGATATTTACCCAATTCTCATGTATCCCGACAAGGCTCTCGGGTATCGAGCATCGAGAGAAATCGATATCACGAGGGAGTAAGGCGAAACGGAACCGAGAAATTACGATGATTCGCTCGTTTCGCGTGGAGACGAGAGAGGGTGGGTGGTTTCAAAATCGAAAAATGGACTCGTAGAATTTGTAAGAATTTTTCTTATGGATTCTACCTTTTCGTTGTGGAATATCGGGGAGCAGGGTACACGAGATCATATCGATTTTCAGGGGGTAAGGCGATATACGAACGGAAAATGCGATGACTCGCTCGTTTCGCGAGAAACGGAAAAGGAAGGTTGGTTAGGTTCAGAGTCGCCAAATCGAATCGTCGAATTTGCAAGGATTTGTACAGTTTTATTTTTTCTGTCGTGAAATATCAGGAAACGGGGTACAGGAGATCATGGAGAATTTTAGGGGGAATGTGAGAAGAATATACTGGGATTTTATTGTGAAGAAGAAAGGTTTGTCTTGATTCTTTTTGCCTCTACAGTCTTATACTGATATGAGAGATACGTTGAAAAATGTAAGAATGAAGTGTAAAATGATACAATTGAATATGTAGTTGACATGAGATCTGCATTCATTTTGTTTTAAATAGGAAGAAATGGTATATATTTTTTACTCTCTGAGCCATCAACGTATGATTTGATTTCGTGTGCGAAATTTTCTACTATTCGCAGACCATACATTGAGAAATTTTCGTGTCAGGTTAGAAAGAAAGAAAACGTTCAGAAATAGAGCCAATACAGAAAATGCTGACATTTCAAATTTGAACATATAACGATGGGTATTCTTAAATACGAATCTTAGATTCGGAAAGATGACAAACGAAAGAAAAGACAAGCACAAGCGTCCCACTGATATATAATCGATCATTTAACTGTTATTTAGAACGTGTAAAATTACGCGTGTACTGACCACACAATTCTGCTCTAAAAAGTAACAATGTACAAGAAAAAGTACGAATATTAGCAAATATAAATATAAATTTGCAAATGCTCCCGAAAAAAATAATATCTATATTTTTACAGAAAAGCTTCCTGAACATTTTTCGTTCTCGACAATTTAAATAGAAACAAAGGATCCGGAATTACTCCAATTACTGGAGGACACGTTATTCTTCCATCGTCCCTTAAATTTCAAAGTCACCCCAATTTACCAAAAAAACGTCCCTACGGACGATCCCTTGGAATAAAACAAGTAAACGAAGAAGTGGACAAGCCGAAGAAATCGACGTGCTTCTGGTCCACAATTTGGTGGTCAACGAAGGGTGTAGGGACATTAATCCTGTCCCATCACAACGAAATATAGCTTCGCCAAAGTGTCTATTATTCACGTTACCAGAATAAACTGGTGGACTTCACTTCGACTACAGACGGCGAAAACCGACGGACGAAGAAAGATCGTGGTAAGTACTCGCTTGAATATTTCAACGTGCCGACACTCGGACATTTGAAATTCGACTGTCAACCATTGGACTTCCAACAGCCACTTTTAGGATTAGTCCCACCACTCGTGACGTTTCCCATTAGGTCCACCAAAAAGACTTTTTTTTATCCAACATCGCACACTGCCTAATCCTAACCATTCAAAAATATTCTACGAGATTCTATTCGTATGAAAATGTACACTTACAATAACGTAACCCAAACATTCTAGAAAATAAATTATTCACAAGGATCCACAAGTAACTGAAAAATTAACATTCGCCTCTTCATAATACCTTAACTCTTTTAAATACATCCTATAAATCAACTCACTAATCAAAGGGTTAAGGACCAACAATCAAACCGTTCATATCCCATAGACAATTACAACGGCTTCATTAACTGTCCAATTAAACTTTAATCGTGGCCGACTGCAAAAATCAAAAATACTAGTTCTACTAAAAAAGTGCGATGTCACTTATTAACAGCCCCGTCTCTCATATCTCCGAAGAACACCGACAAGGTACAAAACACTTCTTCAACTGTACGCAATTATCAACGACCCTCTCGCCCCTACGATAAACCGCGGAAAACGGAGAGCCTCGACTCGCAACGTCTTACGCTCACTCTCCAAGATTCAGCGCGGTATTTCGTTGTTGTCTAATGATCCTCGAGGCGGAGAGGGAGGGGAGGTGTAGTATCCTCTCTCGGTAATGGCCGCGACGATTTACGGAAGCGGCTCGAATTATGCCTGTCCCCGTAAATCTCGTGGCTGGAGATCAAAATGATCGTCGTGGAATATTGCATGACGAACGGCCACTGTTTTGTCACGCGCCGTTCCACCGCTGATGTATGCAAATTAGCCGCGCGCGGCCTCGCTCCATAAAGAATTTATGCGGTGCGCCAAAAGCGCCCTCGCAAAAGCACCCCGACGGATAAATAATAATAAATTAATTCGCGGAAGCACACCGGTACCTTCCGACAATTATTTACAACTGGGACGTTCACGTCAACGTTTACGACTGCAGGCACCTTATTGGTAAGCCCGGGGGTCAATTAGCGAAGTGGACGATGGTCCGTGAACAATTTACACGGAGCCCGCGAAGACACGTCCCAAGTGACGGATAATAATAATGAATAACTTTGGGATTCGTGGAAGATTGATTTGAATCTCGTGTGTGATAAATTTGACGATGCTTGAGCTTCGTTTGACGTGGCGAGAAGGATTTTATAATGAATGTGTATTGAGTGAATGATTAAGATTAAAGGGATGAATTTTTATTCAGACTTTTTGTCACTTAGAGCTCGTCAGTTTATTATGGTTCGTTTAATTAGTTAGGAAGAAGGCGTTGCAGGAGGAATTTATTTCCAGGATCGAACGACAAGTAATAAGAATGTCAATCGTACTGACAGGGTCAACGTTCATGTCGTTTAAATATTTCAGGGGATTTCTAGCATTGAGGGAGTTATATAAAACAGATTTCTCATGAATGAATTATTGCGATTGACACTTTTCACTGGAACTGATGAAAATCTGATACAGAAAAACTTATGTCTTCTTGGATTCCACTATGGTTTATGTCCTATTGTTAATCTTAATACTTAACCCACCGCGCGCGCCACAGGCAACTGTATCTTTTCCACCGCGCTCGGACAAACGCTTGTTCAAACCGAGTAGATCTACCCGTTCGGTCGTACAGCGATCTACTTCAAAACGGGTTGATCTACCCATTTTGGTTGGTTAAGTGTTAATAGGAAAAATTAGTTCATTACAGCAGGCTCTTTTGAGAATGAAACAAAACTATTGCACTCTATCAAATTTTTACTACCAACATCGAAAAACCTTAAACACAAATCAATGCTTTCCATTTGGAACTAAGGGATCTCACGTAACGCGGCATGATTTATAAAATAATTTTTCTTTTTTTTTTTAACAAGAAAAAGAAATCCAGTAATTCGTGAGTGCACGTAAATGGCACCAGCAAATGTTTCACATTCCAATATGGCGACAAATGTTTTCGCATGCTCGCGAAATCGCGGTCTAGAGGTCATTGCACCAAAACACGCATTCTGGCGCGTTCGCATCCCACTCCTCCTCAACCACCTCCACGACTTCCCGAGCTCTCATCCCTCTCGTGTCGCTTCGTTTCGACGGCCTCGAGCGGCGTGCACGGAGGAGCAGAGCCTCTCAGGCGATTCCTCGACTATTTTCGGCGATGAAATGCTGCCCGATGTTTCTCCGCTCCCTCCTCCTCCCTTTTCATCCTTCCACTGTCCTCCGTCGAGGTTCTCCATGCCTCTTGGTTCGATAGTTAATTGAATTTAAACCTATTTTGCAATTTTTATTCGGATGGCCGGAATTGTAAATTGTTTAAAATTGTCTTTTAATATTGCTCGTTCTTGCGAATTGATATTGTATGTTTATATTGTTGTAGTATCATTGAAAAATTAATAGGGTTTATAATTCAGTTTATGCGACTCTTTAAGATTCATCGATTTGTCGTTATCATTATTATCACATTGCACTTTACACTATTTGAGTAGCATCACTCATTACGTGTTGGGTTTTTAAAATTCTCCAATTATATCTCGTAATTCGATAAAAGGGTTGTTCCCAAGTGGTCAGCCTCATTTGAAGAATCTTTAAAATGCCCACTTATTGTTAGAAGCAAAAATATTGTACATCATTATTAATTCGTTATCATCGTCAATATGAAATGCCCCAGGATCCATCTATTCACTTTACTTCTCATTTACATTCAAATCCAAACCAAAAATAAAACTGCGTTCAATTTTATCTCGACCCTCTTCCACCTCTCTCTTTGCTGTCCTCCACTCTGACCATCGCACGAGCGCGAGATCGTCACGCGCGATTTCGAGGTGGAGCCTCTCGCGCGAAAACGCTCGCGCTTAATCCGAGAATCTGCTTAACCGGGAGATTAATTGGTGATTGTGGGAGAGATGGGGCGAAGATGTGAGCCACGATAGAGGAGCAGTTGAGCGACCGTAGAGAATCTCGACGATGAAGAAGAAGATTCCTTCTCTCCTTTCTCTTTCTCTCTCATGCTCGAGAGGTGAAGAGTACGCACACGCCTCGTCTTTCTAACTCATCCAGCGGGTACATGAGTCGGGAAGAGAAATCAAAAGAGAGAGAGAGAGAGAAGTGCGCACTTCGCGAAAGTTTGTCTTACAAATGAGCCGGACGACGTAGGATAATTTAGTGCGCCGCTTGCGAGCGACGATCTCTCGCCTGGAAAGACGTTTGCTGGGTTGTATGAGTGTGAGAGACAGAGACGCCGAGAGAGAGAGAGAAAGAGAGAGAGAGAGAGGGAGAGTGAGTGAGAGAGAGAGAGACACTCGTATATCGGTGCCGTCTGCCTATTAGTCTCGGGTTTCCGCGGGGTTCGACGAGTCGAGACGAGTCCGTCGGACTGTGAAATAAAATTATTCGTTGGCGAGAAGGAAGGAATTAGAGATTAAGGGGACCATTTTTGGGGACCAGTTGCGACGGGAGTTTGTGCAAGGACGTGGAGGGAGACGGTTTTAAATGGAATTGCTACTTAGCAGTTGGACATTCTTCCCTGTACTGTGAATTCTAATGGAATTCGATAAAAGGTTACAGTGTTGTTACGTACAATGCGTTGTAGGGACGGCCAATTCTTATTGGGAGCTTTACCTCTCGAAGAAGTGTAACATGGAAAAGATTTTCAAACAGTGAGAAAATAAATCATTTTTCTAATAAACATACCTACTATTTTCATGTGAATTAAATGTATACTCCCCGTTCATAACTATGGGCTCATTAGCAATCGAAAGTAATTCATTTTCTGTAGAAAACATAGCCACGAGACAAAGTTACTCTCATCGAAGTTCATGAAAATATATTATCTAATAACCGCCGTATTGATAAGTGAAAATAAGCAATTCGAACTGACCATTAATAGACGACATAAGCAACAGATTCCCTTTTCTTACTGAGTATTTCTTGATCTCGGCAACATAATCAACTGATCTTACCTCATATTCGCCAAGCACAGGACACCATCACCCCACAACAAAACCAGCACAATGATTCCACACTCGTCACAGACGGAACCAACCCACGAATCCACCTTTCCAAATTCCTCCTCATGCCCAATCCTCTCGTAACTTGCCTAATTCCGTAATTCCATAATTCTCATAATTAACGCGCTGATCGCACGACAAACGTCTCACGAACAGGGACCAATCCCATCGGAGCTTCCAGCCCACTGGCCAGAATATCCCAAAGACTCGACATCCATCCAACCTACGACCCATAAGGATAAGGAGCATAAATTCACCGATTTTCACTGAAGAAAATCTCGTCTTCGCCGTCGCTCCGAAGAGCTCCCATAATCCTGATGACGCACGACGTGTCTGCGACACGAAGGAACGCTCGAACGGGAGAACGAAAAGAGAAGAGATGAGAAAAGGGAGGAGGGAAGAGGGCAAAGGGACAAAAATACTTGGCTATCATCGCGACGAGGCACGAGGATGACGAAGGGACGAAGAGAGGGCGAGGAGAACGTCGAAGTTATGCGGATTAACGTATGGAACGTTCCTTCCACTCTCTCTCCCCTTCATACTTCTTCTTCTTCTCTTCGACTGGCTCGTCCTAAAAGCCCCTGCGCCGCGTCCGCCGATGTTATTGTTATGATAGAAGCCCCGGGGATTTTCAGGAATGTCGTCCCGCGCTCGCCGCGCCAAGGGAACCGGACGACACGCTCGCTCGGCTGACTACGGGTCTAATTCCTTTCATTGTTTGCATAGAGAGAGGAGCAGAGAGGAGCAGAGAGAGTCAGAAACTACCGCCTCTTCGACACCTGACGTGCCTCGTCAGGCTGCTCCGCCTCGTTTAAAACTGACGCGCATGACGCGAGCGTAAACATTTTCTTCGGTGGAAATATTTCCGGGAGCGAGTAGAAGGTGGAGGAGGTCGTGTGAGCTTCGTGGTTGCTCGTACGGATGAAGGAGATGTGTGGGGTTTTGTCGGTGTTTGGAGTTTCGAATGTGTAGAGATTTGATTCCTTTGTATGTAGTGTTCTTAGGATTTGTGGACCAAGAGGTGAGAGGTAGAGAAGGTTAAGTAACTCTTGGTGGATGCTCTAGGAATGGAAATGATGTGTGTGTTTCATCAGTGTTTTGGAGTTTTGAATGTGTAGAGATTTACTCCGTTTGTATATGGTGTTCTTACCATTTTGTAATTCTGGGAACCACGAAGTGGAAGGTGGAGAAAGTTACGTAAGCTTTGAGAGTTGAGGGTGGATATGAAGAAGATGCATGCATCTCGATTATTCCATTCCTGTTGGACTTTTGGGGAAGTTCTGAATTTATATAGTTCGTTGCGTTTGTATGCAACGCTCCTAGGTTTTTTGATTCTGTGAATCCCTAAATTGCACATGTATCGATGATTTTTGCTCAATGAATTTTGCTGGTTCTCTTGGAAACCTTGTATTTCTATAAAGTTTGTTTCATGTGTATGCTGAATTCTTATTCCGAAGAAAGATTATAATTCTCATGTGTTCCTTTACTCTTCCCAGAAGAGTTCCAAATACTGTGAATGTTCGATCTAATTGTCGTCCTGTCGTGGAAATGTCTCAACATGCATCTGCCATTTCAGAAAATTTTTGTATTCCGCGGATGCATTGGGAGAAACTGTCGAAGTTCGGAAGGTAGCAGGTAACAAGACACACGGTTTCATGCGCACGTGGAAAGACAATCTGACGAGAAGTCAGGATACATTAAGGTGGCTTTACACATTCACCAGATATAAATAAAACTAGAAGCTACAGCAATTTCGAAGCCAGCTGCAACTAATCGAAAGCAACCCCAAAGTTATCCGTTTCATTTTCAAAAGTTCGTTATTACTAACTAATCAACAACAATACTTAACAATCCCACATTGAACTATTAATAATCACAAATGTGTACTATTTTTCAGGATGTTGATTAATCTTGCGACACAAGATCCACAGCTTTTATATAACCCACTTGCAGATCAAGCAATTGTTCATCGTCCAACGTTCTTTCCTATGCCAAAATTCCACATTTTTACGAACGCCAACAATCGAATGTACGATCGCGCGAATTAAGATCGGGATGAAAGATCGTGTGTAAGCCACGTGTAAACCCACCTTTATAAGCGAAGAAGGAAACGCGCTTGATTGAGACATCGTTCGAGCAGCTGTGACAGTTATCTGATTCATGGACATGCCGGGTGTATTTTATGCCGTACGACCTATGAATACAGATCGATCGTGAGCAAGCGGGACACGACGGAACGCGCGCCGGCCGCTCTACACGCCGCCACCGTTGGCGGTGGTTCCCGCCTCCCTCCCGCCGTCTCCTGCTACCACGAGAAGATCGTAGGTGCTGCTGCTGCACGCCTCTCCTCTCCTCTCCTCTCGCTCGTCCTCGTCCTCGTGCACGGATATATCAATTACGGTTCCACCGACAGGACCGACGCGTATACTTGCGCTGGAGGGTGGAGGAGGATCGTGAGAAGAGAAAGAGAAGAGAGAGAAAAAGGATAACAAAAGGATGCATTTTTATTTTCTCCGGATAAAGGGAAGCCGTAGCAGGTGCGGGCTTCTCTAAGAAGTAGAAGAGAGAAGAAAAGTTGGGTGAATTAACGAAGGGGTGTTGCCCGGAGGTGTAGCAAGTGAAAAGAATTAATAATGAAGAATTAGTATCGGTGAAGAGAAAGAAGAGGGAGTAAGAAGAGATTGTTGAAATATGAAAGTGCTAAGAAATTTGTGTAGCTATTCTTGAAAAACGACCAAGAGACGATTTGTTTAAATACTCGTGGTAAGAGAACATTCGCAATTAACGGTGACGATAGGAAAACGACAAACAAAAGTGGCGCGGATTTCCTAGAAACCACGTGAGATAGTAAATTGACGAACAAGAATCATAACAAACAATCGTAATCTGAAACTTGCAACTAGTACCTGGTGCGAAAGTCCAGAGAGAGACCTTGCTGAAAGAGGAAGCAAATGAAGAAATGAAGTAACGATATCTGTGGAGCAACTCGTCTCGCGACAACGTGGCACGTACAAAGATTGTACCAATTAATGTCACTGGGACCGACGAAGAGGACCACGAGGAGCGGAGGGCAGAGCATGGACTATGCAGTTACTACGATAATTAAAATAAAATACTCGCGATAAGAGAGCATTCGCAGTGAACAACGGTAAGAAAATGCCAAACAGAAGTGGCGCGGAATTTCCTAGAAAGCACGTGAGATAGTAAATTCACAAAATATTCGCGCAACAAGATTTACACTGAACAATCATCATTCGAAACTAGCAGCTAGAGCCTGGTGTGAAATTCTGGAGAGAGACCTCTTGCTGAAAGAGGAAGCAAAAGAAGAAGTGAAGGAGGGATATCTCTGGAGCAACTCGCCTCCCGACAACGTGGCACGTACAGAGATTGTACCAATTAATGCCACGGGGACCGACGAGGAGGACGAAGAGGACCGGTGGGAGGAGAGAGGGCCTGAGGAGGGCCGTTGCCAGCAAGGGCCATGCCGTTACTATGATAATTACCGCGAGGACGTGAGACTCCGTCTTAATTGGGTTCTGCCGGAGCGAATTAATAACGCGACACCGCGTTAGGCAGGATGACCTTCTCGCCACCTTCCCTCCCACCTTCAGCTGCCACTGGTGCCGCGTTGGCAGGAGAGACATCCCAGTGCCACCCTCAATGAGTACGCTCCTGAGATCACACGATATTCTCGCAAGCCTGACGAGAAGAGAATGTTTCGCGAGCAATGGAAGAGTCAGGTGAATTGCAAAAAATTTGGAAGGAATCGTTGATTCATCTTCGTCAGAATTGGTGAATTGGTGCATAAGTATATTATGCATTTGAATAGTTTCGAAGTATTGTGCTATTGAGCATGTTTATAATTTACCACTGGCTATTTTACCATATGGCAAGCTTCCAGCTTTAAATAGTTTCGAGCCAGAAGCAAATGAATTTTATATTTTCCTCGAAGTATTATTTTTATTATTGATGATTTCCACATTTCGTAATTGAAATTCATATTTCATAACACGTTGCAGTAAAATATGATATTCACGCAGTTAAGGATTTACAACTTTCAACACATTTGAGTCTATAAATCGCTCGGTAGGTCTTAGCAATAAACATACTACTATTCTATCTTGGCAAAGTCGTAAATCCTAAATATCCTAACCACCTGAGACAACTGAAGAACATCCAACTACAATACACAAAGAAAATCCAGGATACGTCCTTAAAATAAGTACCAGCAAGTTTCCGGAATAGAGGTATAGCAACCGAACGTCTTCAGAACTAGTACTTTTCAACCTGAACATTTCTATAAACAAACAATCTATTGCCAAGTAAATCGATCGATCGGAATGAACCCCGTCGAGAATGTGAAAACGCTAATGGAAATTCTGATGAATGAGGGATGCTGACGCACCCGCCATCGTCGTCGCGAGGCTCATCCCGTCCCAGCGACGTCGACCGCTTCTTCGTCGTAGACTTGGAACTTACCGCTTGAACATGTGACGAGCACGTGTTCCGAACTGGTACATATCGGCTTTCGGCGCAGCATTAGCGTGCCCGAGACGTGCGGAGCAGAGCGTTACCGCGCGAGCAAAACGCCTGAGCGAGCGCCGTCGAGCGCGACGATGCCTCCCCCTTTTTGTCACCGTGTGCGGCGTCGCGACGTCGGCGTCGCTTGAATTTCTTGTGGGCGCGCGTGCTGTCCTGCTGGAAGGGTTCCCTCACTTTTCGCTTTCTTGCTTTTTCTTTTTTGCTTAAGTGGAAAGCCTATAATTACTTTATGCAAAGGAAATATGCTTAGAATTGTTTGTTCGTTTAGATATAATTTTTGTATGAGAATGTTATTGGGAGTTAGGTGAGTGAGCGCAAATTTTATTACTAGCTGAAATCGTAGGAGGCGAAAAACTTTAAAGTAATCAGCTACCAGATCTGTGAGTAGATTGTTTTATAAATGATTTTTAGAAGTTATTGTAAACTAGCGAGATATCCCGATGAAAGTAGCTTTTACTTTGTATACATTTACGGTAAGGTTGCGCAAGTCGTACCACCGCTTAAATCGTACCTTTTAAATATTAGGCGTAATATCACGCCAACTCGCGAGAGAGAGAGATAGATAGATAGATAGATTTATTAATGAACGTTCAGGGACAATGTCCCATATGAACATAACAGAAAAAGAATACAATAATAATTAAACTTCTACGTTGTAAGAAAGAAAGAAAGAAAGATAAAAAAAAGAATTTAATAATAATTAAACTTCTAAGTTGTAAATACTAAATATTAATTGGCAACCTAATCTAAAACCAAAAGTAAAAACCCCAATGAGAAACCCATCTCTCATCATCACGAAATAAACTAAACTGAAGACTGACGGACGGTGACATTGGCTGCAGATAAAAGAAACAAACGCAGTTTGCGCCTAAAGGCAGGCAAGGACGCCGCATCGCGGATGTCAGCTGGCAAATCGTTCCAAAGTCTGCAGGACAGATAAAGAAACGACTTTTGATACGCAGTCGTCCGGCAAAGTGGAGTAGCAAGGTCCTGCGACGCAGCACGTGTGGCCCTGCTACTTACATCTCCTCTCCGCACATAAACCTGAGCAAGCTGAGACGGCTCTCCAGTATGCAAGATGGCATATGTAAGGGACGAAATAAAATAATCTCTACGATCCTTAACCGACAGCCACATTAGCTTATCGTAAAAGGAAGAGATATGCTCATCCCTACGCAAATTAAAGATAAATCTAACAGCTGTATTGAGAGCACGCTGCAATTTAAGATTTTGCTCAGCAGATATATTGCAAAGTACGGCGCAGCAATAATCAATGTACGGCAAGATTAGCGCAGCTACCAGCCGCCTTCTCAAAGTGAACGAAAGACAATCTCTGTTTAGCTTCAAAGGATATAAAGCCCGATGCACCTTATTACAAACAGTCGCAACGTGCTCGTGCCAAGACAAAGTATTATTTAAAATGACACCAAGGTCACGCACAGATGATGTAAAAGGAACAGAAAACCCACCCATAACAATTGGCGGCAGCGCCTCCATTCTTACAGAATTGACGTACCTAGCAGACCCAATAATCATAGCCGTAGTCTTCGCAGCATTCATGACAAGGTGATGCCTAGCTGACCATTCGAGAATCGCACATATATCCTCATTTACAAGGAAAATTGCCTCCGCAAGATCCTCAACCGGGCAATGAAAATAAATTTGGAGATCATCAGCGTATAAAACATGCTTCGCGTGACATATGACTCCAGACAGATGCCTAATGTAAATTATAAATAAAAGCGGCCCCAGAATAGAACCTTGCGGAACACCCTTACTAACAGGAATAATTTCCGAGCACACATTGCCATCACCTCGCACAAACTGCGAACGACCAAGTAAATACGATGCCATCCACTGCAAAGCGGAAGGAGAAAAACCAATCTCCTTGAGCTTTTCAAGAAGAAGACGATGATCAACAGAATCAAACGCCTTGCTAAAATCAAATAGAATAAGTAAGGTCACCATCCTTTTATCTACAGCCAATCTAATATCATCAGTAACCTTTAAAAGCGCAGTCTGCGTACTACAATTGTTAGTGAAGCCATGCTGATGCAAATCATGAAGACCGTTTACACGCAAATAATCAGTAATTTGCGCATGAACAATCTTTTCTAAAACCTTTGACAGAACGCACAATAAAGAAATCGGTCGAAAGTCCCCAACTGAAGAAGGATGACATACTTTATTCAAAGGAATGACCAAGGCAACCTTCCAAAGGCTAGGAAATACAGAATGGATCAAGGAAAAATGAATAATATCAACGAAAACAGGCAGAAGCACCGAAATAGACATTTTAAGGTAGCTGCACGAAAAACCGTCATGCCCCTTCGCATCTGATCCTAAAGAGAACAAACACCGACGCACTTCATCGGGAGATACACTTTGCAGATAAAAGCGCCCACTGTCGAAACTACTGACCTGAAGAAGACCTGACAAGTCAGGAAAACGCACAGGAGCAGCATCAAACAGAATAGAACCAGTCGCGAAGAAGCAATTAAGCTCATCAACAGAGAAATTGAACGTACTCATAGGTTTACGAGACTTGACCATCCCCAACTGACGAAACACGCGCCAAAAATCCTTAGAATGCCTTAGAGCTTCAAAAGTTCTTGTAAAATACTCTTTCTTGGCCGCCCGCAAAGCTGCTTGAGCCAAATTACGCGCAATCTTATACTCCTCAAACAACGCAACAACCCGATCTCGCATGAATAATCTGTGAATCCGATCCCGCTGCTTAAGAAGCGATCTTACATCTGAAGTGATCCACGGAGCAGATTTCGCTCTAAAAGTCCTAGTAAGAATCGGAGCATGAGCGTCAAACACAGAAAAAAACTGCCTATTTAAGATCTCTACTTTAGCATCAATCGACTCAGCAGCAAGCAGAGCCAACCAATCAAGGCCACCAAGATCACGCAAGAAGCTCGCAGAATCAAAATTCCTGAAGCTCCTATATGTGACCACCCTACCAGACCGGGAAGGAGCACGCAAAGAATAAAGAAGATGGATAAGATCATGCGCAGAGAGGAAAGGAACTGGCTTTTGCCCAAAGTCAAGGACCTTCAAACGACTGTCCACTACGCAAAGATCCAGTAAAGTGTCAGATGTGATAGTATGATGAGTAGCATCGTAAGGCACTAGCTCCATATCACAACTGTAGAAAAAATGTTTAAGATAGACAGAATCAAAAGAATCGCGCAGCATGTCAGCATTGAAATCACCAACAATAATGATATTGCAGTACGCACTGTAAAATTGCGCTAGACAACGCTCCACATCCGCAAAATTACCGACCTTCGGCGGACGATAAACTACCCCGAGGAGCAACTTAGACGAACCCGGCCAAGAAATTTCAACAAAAATAAACTCTGGGTGGCCTTCAACGCCAGCTTTCGATACCGATAACAATTTCGCAGCAAGAGATACATGCACATACAGAGCCACTCCGCCGCCCGCCCTCCCCAGCCTGTCATTTCTAATCAAACTATAGTCGCCCAAAGTAACCACATCACTGGAAATATGCGGTTTTAACCACGTCTCCGAAACCGCAATAACATGGTAACATTGACTACAAAAATAATCCCTGAACTCATCAATATGCGGCACCAACGACTGAGCATTAACATGACAGACTGACAGAGCAGACGACTGACAATAAGTAGCAGAACTTGAAAAAACTCTAGGAACTAGTCATTGACTAGGACCGCCGCCAACAGCTGCAGCGCGAGAAGCAGCTGATGCAGCTTGCGCACGCGTGATCCGAGGAAGATGTGAAACAGCAGCAGAATCAGCAGCAGAAACAGGCTCCGGCAAATTCACAGACCCACTTTGCGAAGCTGACGCCAACCCTCCCGATGACTCTTCTTCGGACGGCAGATCACCCGCACCCAGGACTCGAACTGGAGCTTCAGCAGCACTCCTTTTAATATATATTACACCATTCCTTGTCCAGGCCTGGTGCAATTTCTTCACGCGCACAAGAGACCGCGCTCTCATAAATAAATTATAAGTGCGCCCAGGCAGCCGCTCGTTAATATTCACATGCGTATCCGGAAAACCAGGAACAACCTCACTACACTTCAAAGTCTTCTTAGCCCTCTTCAGAACAATCCAGTTGTTCCTAAGATCAGAGGAGGCAAATCTAACAGTAATGGGCTTAGGACGACCACTTCTACCACGCGATCTGAAGCAAGAGACAGGTGAAGCAGCCGAAGGACCAAGAACAGCTCCCAAGCGCAGCACCAGATCAGTAAGGTCCTCGTTCACATGCTCAGGAATCCCAGAAATAATTAAGTCTTTATTACTGGCCTCGCGCTCAAGCTGCTCAATGCGACCAACAATAGAGGCATTACTCCCATCAGATGAGTTCACGGCAGCTTCAAGATTGGAGACACGACTCGACAAGTGAGCACTAGAGGTTTGAAGAGATGCAGTTGTGCCCTCTAGCGCATTTACGCGGCCACACAAGCCATCCAGCTTCCGAACACAATCATTAAGAGAAGATTTAATGTCCTGTAGACCACCAACCTGCGCTTTAATATACGCAAGATCCCCCAGCTTCGAATACATGTCATCCATCTTGGCCGAAAGCTGACTAACTAAAAGAAGAACTGACGATGCACTATCCCCTCTCAACGACCCAGGACTCGCAGAAACTCCAGCCACAGTGGACCTGCTCGGAGGCGCCAGTGCAGATGATGTGCTTGACGCAGCCGGCATGATAGCTGCACCACAGTTAGTACAAATGCAACTCTCATAAGTATCCGTAACAGGTAAGCATAGCTCACTAAGAAGACACTTCAAGTGAAAGAAATGCTCTGCCTCCCCCTTACAAGACAAAGCTTGCGAGAGCGAGACAAACTTCTTGCACAAAACGCACGTGACAGTCATCGTAAACACTCCTGCCGCAACACAATGTTATTACCTCAAATAGTACACAAGCAAGCCAAAAGGCAGATTCACAGGTGCTAAGACAGGAAAGCAGAAATTGCAAATGAAACGGCACTTAACTGTTTGGGCACGGTGGGACACTTTTATAAACAGCCACACGAACACCAAGCCTGGATGTAAACAATACACGCAGCAGCTAAGCTCACTAATAAGCAAGGTTGGAGCCGACACCTGTATCGTATTCCCGAAACGGCCCGATCACAATGAATTTCACTCGAAAATCCAAAAAATTCCGGGAAAATTTAACAGCTCAACCACCAGCACAGTCAAAAATCGATAGTACAACACGAGCACGGGCCCCAAAACACCAAGGCATCAACGAACTCCCCTCACTTCCACAAAGAAAAGCCAGTAATATAAGAGCAGCAGAAAAGCGTGACTCACAGATCAGCAACCATCTTGAGAGAGAGAGAGAGAGAGAGAGAGAGAGAGAGAGAGAGAGAAAGAGACCGAAGCCCTATCCTACAATTTACATCTGTTTTTTCTTAGGAGACACGACTTCCGCAGCCTTACCTTAACTACTCTTCTATTCACGTACGTCAATATTAAGAATCTTTTAGCAGTAAGAGTTCAACAATTATTCACATCAAAACTCATCCAAATTATTGTAGACGATGTTACAAAATTACCAACGACAAATTCCATCCAGCATCATATAAATCGGGCACGCGAAACCTCATGGAATTCTGAAGAGACACTTTGGACTCTTTGGCGGGAAATTGAAAATGTCGTTTAAACGTCACAGATCAAAACTCGATTTTCCTCGACGAAAGACAAAGAGAATTTCGCGCAAACTGTTCTACGCGTGCACCAACTATGCGAGGGGGTTTCTCTTGCGAGGAAAGAGTAGGCTAACTGAGATGAGAGAGAAAGAGAGAGAACGAATGAGAGAAATGGGCGCCGGTGGGCAGTAATGAGCCAGAAAACTGGCGACAGCTCTCGCTATGCTCCCTATATCCTATTCCAACGAGACGTGGCACGATATTGTAAGATTCTCTGCTGGTGTGAGAGGGTATATGTACTAAGGAACGACTGTGTATGTGTGTGTGAGTGTGGAACGTACGAGGGCCCATAACTCACAACGGCTGGCCCGCAGGCCCGTCTTGTTAGCGCCCCGCAGAAACCGAACTGAGGTCCACCTAACTATGATACGGTCTCCTTCCACCGATGTACACGCGTAGTCTTGGTGGAGGTTGAGTGGAGGAGGTTGGAGGATGAAGGAAGACAGGCGAGGGAAAGGAAAAGAGGAGGTGAAGAAGGAAGATCGAACTGGTCGAGAGCTTCGGAGTATCGGGTGCCCAGAAACTCATCGTTGTATCCTTGTATTCCGCGGCCCATGATAATTTTCAGATTTTTTTGCATAAAAAGGCTCTTATTCTTAAAGGAAAAATTGTAGAATGCTGTGCACAAACGTGAAGTAGACTAAGGTCGCCGTATGAACATTCGACGATAACTATTTTGAACATGTTCACCAATCGGATGAGAACCGTACAAAAATGCTACGAGAAATAAAAAATAATCAATAAAAAGGACTTCAACCAAAAAAGTAAATGGCATAGGATATCTGCCGCTGCACGTGTGAATAGTCTTCGTCCAATTCTAAATGATTTTATTTCTGTTTACCAATTTCATCTTAATGGACATCCAAAATGCGGATCGCATCTTCTAACATCCAAACGTAAACAAAATCATTTTAGGCCAAATGAAAGAAACTGACGCACATCGGAAAACTTAAATCCTCCGATGAAGGATACAGCATAGCTCCAGCAAGGCGGAAAGCACGGGTGAACCTTCTTCTTTCTCAATTCGCCTTTCCACCCTTCTCGCGTTGTCTCCATCACATCCACCCCTGGCAGCCTTCCTTATCCTCCACCTTCACCACGCATAAATGCATAACTATCTCCCAACGCATCTCTGTGGTGCGCAACGGGCCGAATGAGAGGAGCGCGTTATCGGCAACTCGCCCCGATAAGCAACCCACCTCCCTACCAACCCTCCTGACCCCACCCTTGCTTTCCGAAAGAATAATGAGCTGACATTATTCAGGCTAGCCCGTCAGCGTGGCTCCCCAAACGGTCCATAGCATCCCGCCTTGGCATTTCTTCTTCTAACTTTCTCGCTCTCTCTTTCCTTCTCTCCCTTTCTCTTTCTCGATCAGACCAGAGATTCGCCGCCCGGGCCATTAGGGGAACCCGACGAGAGTCAGCGAAGTATCCACCGTAGAATCGGCCGAACGATATTATTAGGAGGGCGCTTAGCTCCGGATCAACTGGGATCCGTTTCGGCGCATTGGTTCAGTCAGATCAAGCAGAGACTGCCTCGACCCAGGATCCATCGAGCCTAGACACGAAATAGCCCAGAGGCAGAAAAAAAAAACCTGCAGATCGATTTGAATCTCGAACGCTCGGGGTTCTCCAGTTGGGATGCCTCGTCGAGCCTTTCTCTCGCTTTTCAAACCGAACACTTTCACTCTCGATTGTAAAACGCGCGCGAGACCGCCAGCGAGATTTCCATTTCGACGCGATGTTACCGCGGCTAGATTCTAGAGAGGGGAACTGGCGTGGACCGATGCCGGTATCTATCCGTGACATTGAGTGACACGTTTAACGCGTCCGTTTTATTACGGGAGCCCCGGACCCTGCTGCCCCTCGCCCAGCGACCCTTCGTCACTCCCTCTCTCTCCCTTCCAAACCAGCATAACTCTCCCGCCCCCATTCCATCGCGCGATAAAACACGTGGCGACAAATTCGCCGCTCCCGACAATCACGATCGAAACCAACCACCCGACTACCAACGGCTGGCACCAGTCACCAACCAGTCCGTCGTTCTCCACTGCTGGGCAGCTGACGACACGGCCTAGCTGGGGCACGGGTCTGCGGTTATTGCGGTGCCGATGCACTTTACTCGTTAACGCGGTAGGTAAGCAGAGGGTGGTTGGGATGGCCGTGGCTCCATTGGGCTCAAGGGGAATAACCTGCGGATCGAGGGAAAAAGGTATGGATTTCCGACGGTCGGAGAGTTAACGGCAACCTGCTGCAATCGTTAAAAATGTTAGGGGGATCGTTGACCTAGGCTGGATGTCTGATGTGGGTTAAAGAGTTCGAAGGACAAGCTTAAATAATCGTGCGGACTTTTAGTTGCAGAGTCAGAGGAATCCTAATACAAGTGAAACTTAATGTTACTTATAAACATTAGTGATCCATTAGAATCTCTGATCTAATCTAGCCTCGGTATGCCTAGCTCAGAAGGAAAGATTTTTTAAAATGAACTTCAAAGAGCTCCTGAAGTATCCAGAATGCGGAAGCTTATATCCATTAACGTGTCGTCATAGTGCACGTAGGTACATTGCAGTTGAATTCTTCAGGTTGTCGACTCTAACTTTCGTTCAACAACCGTACTCTCTATTCCAGCTTTAAAGTATTCCTTTTTCCACAAACTGCTCAAATCTTTCCGGATCCACTGGATGAAATATTTCGTGGAACCAGGTCCTTGGCAGTGCTGACACATCCCGTGCGGGCGATCAACGATAGGCCCGTGGATGGTAGGGCGAAGAACTCCTGGAGGATTCTTCCTTTATCCTCGAAAAAGCATCCGAAAGGCGAGCAGGGATCAGGGTAGGGGCAAGAGGGAAGAGCAGAAAAGCGAGAATGTTGTCGGACGCTCTTTGGACTCGGCGCGTTATTTAGTGGCCCACCCCCGCTTAAGTGCTTCGCTGACTTACATCCCTCTGGGGCCAGGGCCCTGCTGAGGGGGCGTCACGGAAGATCCTAAACGTATCCTGAAAAGTTCGTCGAAAGTGGAAAAGAGCTACGCGCGACTCAAGGGTCTGCGAGGCTCTTCCACCGAGGGAGAAGAGTACTTTTTACGCGGTTCCCGTCGGGCGACGTCATCGAAATTCGTGGTTAGAGAAAGAGGCAAATTATATATACTTCTGCGAATTTTACTGCCACCCAACTCATTCCTCGTGGAATTTTATGATGCCAAAGGTGCATTTCGCGAAATATTAACCACGTGGCTAAGCATAGTCAATGTATGATACACGTAATAATCTAAATTACATATTTCATGTAAAAAAAATAGGTTGATAGCCTAACAGGCCTTGATTCCATGATCAAAGCAAAGCTCCTCGTCTAGGATTTTTGATAAAGAATACACCTAATCACAATTGCGACAGTAAGTAAATTTCTCGTAGATGATACGATGCCTTCGTAAATTTCTACTGCTACACTAGAATCGTTCGTGCTTCTTGAGGTGTCGAGGAATCACTTTATCTTGCTGCTAACCTCGATAATATCGGCCTTCTTAAGAACTGGTTGGAAGCACCGGGCACTCCGATGCAATGGTGGCTCTCACGATCGACCGAGCGAAACGAGGCATCGCTTGGGCGATACATCATCCTGGGGAACTCCTATCGTTCCAGGATCTCTTATCTGGTTGGTCCCGTCGGCTCTGTCGAACAATAGCCCCGTCGTACGCAAGACTGCCAATGGCCAAACCGCGACTGCACGCGAGAAACGATCTTCTCGGGCCCCACGCATTTTGTGGCATCCACGAAACTGGAGACTCTCATTTTCTCTTGCTGGACCCATGAAGTTTATGTTTTTTAATGCATATAAAAAACTCAGGTGTAAGGATATTTGAGAGTCTGGAGAGCTGAAGACTACGTTGAAACATACGATTTTCAAAGATCTCATTCTAGTAATTCTGGAAAGGCTGGCAGAACGTTGAAATCATTTGTTAGAGACTCTACGGAAATAGCTTACCCTGTAGAGATGAATACTCAAATTGTTACATCTGCGAGAACTTTTCCGCTCCGTCTAAGATAATTCAGAGCCACACTCAATATATCCTAAATGTCCTTCGTACAGCATTCTAGCAAAGCTCCGAAAGTTACCGATGCTCACAGTAATACTCTCATCACTATTATTATTTTTCTAAAAAAATAAGCTAAAATCTCTACAATCGCACAATTCTTTCTCACAGCCTCGCAGTCTCAAGTCAACTCCTAATCCTTTTTGCTTTCCAGCGAAGCGATCAAGTATGAAAAAAATGCCCACACACACGTGCCACAGCCATGCGAACAGCCTAGTCACACGTCCTCGCGTGAATTATCAAAAAAACATTCTCACCGCTTGTCTCGTCAAGCCGAACCAACTTAGACCAACCCGACTGACTTCAGCGAGGCATGTCCAAGCCGACGAGGTTCGCCATGGTTGCACAACGGCGTTCGACGTGTCTCGGGGAATTTCTCTTCGCCTTTTCACTCGTCCAACTGGGAGCAAACGATCCGCGCTGGCTCGCGAGAAACTCGAAAGGCACCGACCAACCGACGACAACCGCGGCGCGCGGCTGATGCCAAACGATTCCGCCCGAAGGAATTCCAGCGCGTTCCAATCGCTTCTCGTCTAATCGGCCCGCGCCGCGCGATTATTATCTCCATTTCGAGAGCTCGCGTTCGAGAGGGGCTCGTGGCACGAGGGAACGAATGGACGAACGGACGGACAGGGAGAAAAGCAGGCGGCAGTAAGTAGGGGCCAAATATGGCGCGCCCAGCATCATTGGTGTACGCCGTCGTCGGTCCTCTCCTCTCAGGTGGGCATCGATCGTCCGTTTCGCTCCTTCCTTTATCAATCCTTCGCTTCGTCCATTCGTTCTCTGCGTTCGTGCGTTTCTCCTTTCTCTTTGGTTCCATTCGCGCGTTCCTTCTCTCGTTCCTTCCATTCGCGCTTTCGACGATTCCTTCACGGGTTTCCTCCTACGTTTATGCGTTTTCCACGCGGTTCGTTCGTTTCTTCTCACGTTCTTTGATTCCATTGGTTAGCTAGTTTCTCCCCTCGTTCGCGCACTTTACCATTCGATGGTTTCTTTCAATCCTCTCTGATTTTCTATCCCTCCTTCCCTTTATTCGCACATTTGTTCGTTCCACCCCTTCATTCATTCTTTCCCTCGTTCCTTCGCTTTATTCGTCCTCAATTTCTTTTCTAATCTTTGCACCGTTTATTCGCACATTCCTTACTGCACGCGTTCGCTCATTTTTGAGCGTTCGACGCGGTGGCAAGAGAATTGAAAGTTTAACACGACGCCAACGTTTCGTATGGAAAAGGGCAAGGAATCAAGGAAAGAAAGGGAGGAACTGGAGGAGGTGGGAACGTCAAGAGTACTCTGGAAGACCAAGAAGGAAAAGAAGGAGGACGAGAGGGTCGCTTAGGATGGAGGCAACATTCCATCAAGCCAGACTTCATCTTACGTGCTTCTATCCCTGAGGCGTCTTTGGTCCCTAGTTCGTTTCTCCGTGTCCTATTCATTTCTCTTTTTCTCCTTCCTTTTATTTCTCCCTTTTTCTACCTTCGTCCCCTCCCTGACCCCTCTCCTCTTCATCTCTCCTTTCTTCAAGCTGACTTTTGCCACGCGATGAATTTTCGAACCCATCTCTCGTTTGCTTCAGCGTCAGGTGATTTGCCATTTTATTCAACGCGTTACTCTGCTCCCCATAATTATTTACAATTTTCGTATCTTCTGAGTGTTGCTTCGAGCGATTGAAGAAAAACGAATTTTGTAATTTCTGAATCGGTGAACAGATACATACAGAATGGCTTTGATAGAATCAAATTGTTTCTGCTGTCGCGAGCTTTTATCAAATCTTAATTCAGCTTATCAATAAACAAATACTGTTGGTTTTCTATTCCCTACAGTATCAATGTTAAAGCGTTCTGATACAATCTAAAAATGATTTGCTCTACGTAATATCGATATTTACGATTTGCATGATCGATTATCGGGAGCATCTAGGTTGTCACGCAGAAGTGAGACCGTACAATAATGCGAGAAGGTCGACGACGCGTCTCGGGGAATGGGCGCGTTGACGTGGTCCGATGGATGCATTTTTAACGGGCGATCTGAAAATAGCGAGGCATTCGGTGGAGCATAGTTCGAAAGAGGAATCGTGAGGGCAGAGGGACAAGAAAGAGGAAGAGGAGGAGAAAGGGCGATGGCGCAGACAAAACAGCGACAGCTGCGACAAAGGGGAGATGAGAACGACGAAAGCCAAGAGTGTCGCAAGCTCCCTACGAAGATTCTGCGACCTTCTTCCTTCCAGTCTACAGAATTCTTGTTTTCGTGGGCCTTTGAATGAGAGAAGGAAAAAAGAGAGGTTAAATTGTCGTAATTTATCGTAGGTCTGAAGCATAAATGTTTCTGCACTGTTGGTGATGGTCAAACGACTTTACAGTGAGCTATGATGTTTGAGAAAGTAAAAATATATTCTTGCTCTTTCGATATTTTACGTTTGGCGTATAAGCAACTTGCTGGTAAATGCTATTGCTCTAACGATGACCTGTTGTTATCCTAACGATCTCATCTTTGTGTTATTAGTTAAAGCCGAAGGGCTTGTGTTGTGGAATTTAGAATAGAATAGTCTTTTGTTCGACCTTTAATAGTTCAAATCATTCGTACTTGCATTTATGCCATGAGTGCAATGTCATGCAACAAGTACAGGTTTGTCCTTCTACGATTTACATATCAACTACAGAAAGTATACTCTTAACAGAAATGAATTAGTAATTTGACATTATTTTGTTAACCAAATTCTTCGTCGAGCTTACTGATTAAATTAATAGAATTCACTTTTCTTTTCAATCTAAATACAACTACGAAACAAGACAGAAACTGCTAAAAGAAAGAATTATCCCAAGGCAACCCACAAATTTTTCTTTAATTCTTCTTGCACGGCCTCTTCAACTTTCGATGAACAGTTAAAAAAAAATTTCACCAGACTACCTTGTGTCAATGTCACAAATTAATACCTGCCAGACGAGTCATTAACCAGCGTGGCAAAAAGGTGAATAAACTCAAGAACTCAGCTCGATAATAATCGAAACGAGATCCACGAAACGTGACTCGGCCCGATTCCTCTCTGGTCGGTCCGATCGTTGTTCCTGCCCATCGCGTGTCCCATGCCCATGGAAGATTATGTAAAAGATATTTTGACTGACGACCAACGCGTGCTCTCGTGATTAATGAGCATCGCGAGAGTATTCGCGAGCAGGAACTTCCGTGCGTGGTTCAAGGTCACCGACACTAGAGGGTAAACCCTGACCCTGTATCTCATCAGCACGGACGCTTTAGAAATTTCTCAGTGAATTTATCGTTGGAGAGTTTACGAATGATTCTGTAATCTCTTTCACAGAGAAATCCTACCTCGTTTTATTCATATACGTATGATAATTGCACGCAGAAACAGAAAGTTGTTACGACAATTGTTATAACATTAACCCATTTGCTACCAGCCGTCGCATATGTGTGACAGTTTATTCGGATTTTCTCGGGGCCTGATAGCAAACGGGTTGATACTTTTGTAATAGTATAATGATAGATCAGTTCCTAGTAACTTCATAACACAAGCATGCCCATAAACGTGAATTTAATTTCAATATTGCTCTGTATATTTTAGGTTAGCTTGATTAGATTCTCACGTAAGAAATTGTGCATACTTTCTTCACGAAAAACTAAACGGATTATTTCTTAGTACCTGCATATTAAAAGTATTGGCAGTGACGCGCTGATTTAGAAAACTTTATTAGATCGAGTATTTCCAATAGAAATTTAACACATTTTCCTGGAACTTTTCATTGGAATTTGAATCAATGATGATAAGGCAAATGCAGAAAAAGAAGTGTGAACGAAGAGTGTAAAGGAGGAAAAAGCACCGACAGTAGTAAACCAACAAGAAGAGCAAAAAAATCTTACATCTTTCATCAATATCATCACTATTATAATCATCAAGATGGCCTACGTAAATGAAAGAAGGCACCTGCCGTGATAAATTAATTATTCAACCCCTTCGACGGTTCGCATATTTTTGCCCTTTCCATCAAACTCTCTTATCCTCCGTTTATCCCTTTTCATATCTTTCTTCCCTCATCTTCTTCACTTCTGCGCTCCTCCCATGTTTTCCTTACTCTTCGTTCCCTTCTCTTCCTTCTTCATTTCTTTCATCTTCTCCTTTTTTCTCCTTTCATCACTCTTGTTTTTTAAAGTCTGTCGAAACATACTCCAACTCGCCCAACGCACGCCCAGGACCATGCTACCAACTTCAAAAAACACCCTAGAACCATCATCACCATCAGCGCTACCATAATCATCAAGATGGCCTATGTAAATGAAAGAAGGCACCTGCTGTGATAAATTGATTATTCAACCCCTTCCACGCTTCTCATATTTTTCCCTCTCCACCAAAGTCTCTTACGGTCGTTCTTTACTCTCGATAACTTTCTTCCCTCATCTTCTTCTTTCCGTTCTTCTCAAGTTTTCCTTTCCTCTCTCTCTCTTCATTGTCCTCATCTTCTCGTTTTCTCTCTCTTTCCACTCTTCTTTCTCGTCACTCCAGGCACCTTTCTGTTCACTCAACGCGAGTTCAGGACCATGCTACCTTCCTCGTCTCGAATTATAATAAATGCATAATATCGATACTTTACATGTTATCCGTGGAAAGGGAATGGGGATCTTAAGGAGCGGCGTAAGTGGCGCCCTCAGGCCCTTGTCCCGCAATTTCGTAAATATTTACATCGCCTACGATGCGCCGACGCCGTGGCGTAAGTGGACTTGTTTTTATGTTATTTATCTCTCTCTCTCTCTCTCTCTCTCTCTCTCTCTCTCTCTCTCTCTCTCATTCTCTCACTGTCTGTCTTTTCTTTCATCTTCCCGACAAGAATTCTTCGTACATGGCCCTCCGAGCGAAAAAAGTAGAAGAGGGACCGTAGAGAAGGCGGTACTGATGTTCATGTGTAAATAGTGGAAAAAATATTGTAACCTTTGTGGATTGCCAAAGAATTCTGTCGCATTTTACTTGTAATTTACTTTCTCTCATATGCTAGGAAGGATAACGGGACAATCTATCGTGAAGCCTACCATTCAAGTATGCTTGCACGGCCCTTCCCTCGACACTTTCGCTCACGTCTCAAGATCTTCACGTTATCGCAGTAGTTTATCAGATTTTTTAAATTATATAACACTTTTAGCTTCAGAGAAAATTCATGGACATCCGAAATCATTGTGATAGAAAAATCAACAATGTTTACGTTAAAAATCTTTTAAGCGGTTTTATCGTAATTTTATGGATCACTTTTATTAAATGCCTGGAATGTTAATGTCTCGTAGAACAAAAACCAAGAACAAACCACTGGCTTATACAGATGGACCCCACGCAATGACGAGAGAAAACGGGAGGAAGAGAGACACGAGTTGAGTGCTTGGACTTCTGAACCACCCTCGAGAGGAAGGTTCGACCCTTCGTAGTAATAGTCGAGAGCACCCCCTACTGTTTCCACCGCCTAACGCACCCTCACCCCCGCTTCACCCCCTTTCGCTCTCGAAATGCCGACAATTAGTTTCCCATTGACCTATACCGCGGACCCCTCGTTTCACGAGAGGCTTCGAGATTTCTCGTATGGGCGAATTAAGGCCGGAGAAACAAACAAACAAGGGAAAACAAAGAAGGCTCGGTTGGTCGCGTGCACTTTCACACGCACTTCTCAGGGGTGGAACACGTTGATGGGAAATAGGAGGGATTGTGATTCGATTTGCGAAAGAAATTGCTCGTAGAATCTGTTGGTGATAATTGGGAAATTGGTAACTTGTTGTTTTAATAATTGGAGAAATTCGTAAGATTATGATTCATTTAGGGTGAGAATAATAATTTTTTTTAAATATTCAAACGAGCACAATGCGTATTCATCTTGTAATCTTGATAGGTTAAATTGTTCGCTTGCCAACTGATCTAAAACAGCAATTTTATTCGTATTCGTTTATTAAATATCTTTTTGCGGAAAGTAAAAAATGCAGAAATAAACGAATCGAATTGACTGTGAATCATCGTTCACGATAACAAGACGGATTTTAGGAAACGTTTAACTACCTTCTACCTTTTTTCCCAATCGACATTCTTCGACCACTATCACCACCACATATCGATTACCCACACCGCCCAAGCCCAACCTGCACGAACGTCTCATTACCGAATCTTTTACACGATCTACCAAACAGACTTGAGGAAAAAATCCACCACCTGAATTCGACACATACCAGCAGATACGCGTTGGATACCGCTAAATAAACGGGAGGAGGAATTAAAGAGACCGTAGAAGAAGAGGAAGAGGAGGACCAGAGCAGAAGAGAATGAGAAATAAGAGGGCCTGGAAAAGGAAAGAAGGAGAATCGTGGAAGCAGCGGAGAACGATACGAGTCAGCAGGGAAGAGGATGAAGAATAAGACTGATAAGAGGAAAAGAAGAGACAGAAGCAGTTGTGGTCGAAGATGAAAAGGAGAAGGGAAGAAGTGGAAAGAAGGCAAGGATGGCCGAAGAAGAAAAAGAGAAGCAGAAGAGAGCAGAAGAAAGAAGAGAAGGAGAAACGAAAGACAGAAACTGAGAAAAATCTCCTCACTTACCCTTAAGCTCCCTATCTATAACTAACCTACTCCTTCCCTCTTTCCTTCCTTCACCCCTCTTTCCATTCCTACTGCTTCACTCCCAACCATCGTTCTTCAATCGTTGTAATTAGAGTCCAGGAAGAAGCTGCTGGAATAAAACTCTCTCCTGCTCTCCTCTCTCTCTCTCTCTCTCTCTCTCTCTCTATCTATTCATCTATCTCTCTCTCCTGCTAATTAACGATACCGAGGTGCTGAAATCGAGTCGCAGTATTTCACCGGAGTGGTCTGTGAGAAAAGGTCCACTGCCGCCTTCCGTCCAGATGGTTGAGAGGAGGAGGAAGTGGGAGCAGGAGCCTACACAGCACGAGAAGGAGAAAGAAGAAGGAAGAGGGAGAGAAAGAGAAGGTTGAAAATCGTCGTACCCCCAGTACAGATTCTTGGGACACGAGGAACTAATAGGACGAAGTGAGAGAACAAGCCGCCGTGGAGATAAGAAAGTGAATGTAAGAAAAGGAGAAAATGAAAAGAAGAAACAGAGAGAGAGAGAGAGAGAGAGAGAAGAGAGAGTGTGCCTCGTGTCGGCCGGCTGGCATAATAATTTGTGCGTGCCTGCTGCCCTCCCTTCCTCCTGATCTGCGAGGAGGAACGTGTAAGGAGGGATGGAGGAGAAAGAGAGGAGGAGGGGAGGATTATAAAGAAGAATGTGGAAGGGAAGAGCAAGGTGTCGGACGCCTCAATTAAGAGACTTCGAGAAGGGAGAGCGGGAGGAGAGAACGGGCGAGGTAAAGGGTGCTAAACAGAAGTGTGCAGAGGGAGAAGGGGAGATTAAGAATATAATAAAATAAGGATACTTCGATGTATCTTAAAAGGACATTCAGTTCCTCGAGAACATCTCATAATTTGTACAATTTCTTTTTACATTAAAAAATCTATGCTACGCATCTGTAAGTCAATCTTTGCGCTAAGTACAAAGAGAATCAGTCTGATAAAAAAAAAAAAAACTTCTATCGTACGTTTGTCACTAACGAAATGCAAGGTATATTGATGGTAATGTCATTCTTCGAAATCCATAAAATCCATAAGAATTTAACAAAGAAGAAAGATGAATTTCCTGAAACGTGCATAAAACAATGAAAATCTATAAGATAATTATGTAACGTAATACCTTGAATTTTCTAAATCGATAACGTTCCATAAATTCGAACGGAATAAAAGAAAGCAGAAGAATGCAGGAAAGATAATTAAAAGTGTCTTAATAAGGATGACTCCAAATTAATGAATTCCCACATACTCCATTCAGCGCGCATTCAATCTTCTTATAGAAAAGCATTATTTTTAGAGCTATTCGCTTTAAATGGCAAAGTAACGAAAAGGGGAGGAAGGAGGTGGGCGCAATTACCGACGTTATTCTCGATTCATTAGCACTCCGCACTCAATGTTCCCTTCTCACCCTCCACACTTTTCTGTTCTTCCTCTTTTCCTCTCAATTTTCCCTTTCTCTCTTTTTCTTTCGCTCACAACTCTCGACAGTCACTCAGCGAACACCTTTCTACTTTCCCTCTTCTCCTCTCCCTCCTCTTCTTCACCCAACCTTCACTCGCACTCTCCTATGGTCCAACCCTCTCCGTCACCTCCCACTCTCTGCCACAAAGTCCTACGTCACTTCACCTTTGGCGTCCATTGTTGTCGGTGACGCCGGGTACCGCTCATTGTGCGTCGCCCGACAACAATAATAATTGCGCTAATGATCATCCTCGAAAAGCGCCACGTAATCGGTGGACTCGAATGCCCGTGGCACCCTTCCCTCATCTTCTTCCTTCTACTCCTCCTACTTCTCCTCCATTCACTTCGATTTTCTTCGTGCACCAATTGAGTAGTGACTCCTGGCGCAACAACAATTTCTCCGAAATTTTCAATAGAATGACTTCCTTCATACTGTGCTGTTTATTCCAAATTTAAACAAAACTTTTCTTTGTTCATACTACGAAATGAACTCCGAAACCCACTTTTATTTTTCCTTCCCTTTCTCGGTAGTTGTATTAAGTTGCCATAATAGCCTCTTGAATCCCAAAGTGAATTCATAATTGTTCAAAAATTATCTCGCTTTGTTTATCCTTCTCCATTTGTTTAAATATTCTATTCTGTCGTTCGCCTCGTTCATTTGCGCCTCAACTCAGAATAAACATCTCAAATATTTTACACGATTATGCACTACCTTTCGTCCAACAACATTCTGCTGCTCGGAATACGATCCACCATTCTGGAAAACCCGATACCACCGGCCACAATGAAAACGAAAATATCTAAATAATAATGATAATAAAGTTGAACCTCCATCAGCCACCGGGCAGACGAATCAGAACGCACCACCCCGAGAGTGTCTCCGCGAAATTCATGAATTTTAATAAGTGCCACAGGGAGTATCCGGGGGTGGATGCAGAATAGGGAGGGTGGAAAGGGGTGGAAAACGAAAAACGTAGAGCACGAAGAACGACGATTGCCACGACGCGATCGACGCGACGCTCGCACGAGGTAGAGGAGGGTTGGAAAAAAGGAGAGCAAAGAAGACAAAAACCGATTTTTCTCCCACCCCCTGACCACCCCGACCATCCATCCCCTCGTCCGCGTCCATGTGATCTCGTTGTGATAGATAAAAGTGGACATGTGTGTATGAGGAGAGACAAAAGAGGCGGGGGTGCAAAATTGGGAGTGGGTGGTAGGATTGAGCGTCCTCTCAATCGTGCGTGCCTTTGGAAGGAGAAGGAGCAACACGCTACGTGAAGAGAAAAGCGCGAAGGGACGTGAGAGACAGAAGGAAGAAGAAAGCGAGATAAAGAGAGAGGGAGAAAAAGGAAGGGCGAGAGTGCACGCGCGCGCGTGTCTGTGTGTGTGTGTTTACACGGGACAGTGCGGTACCTAGAGGGTACGTACGTACGTTTTAACGTACGTAGGAGAAGCCGGGGGTGGCAGAGGAGGGGCTGGAGGTGGAGGCAGAGTAGAGGATACGCCACGCGGGGGCACTCTCTTCATTTCCAGGCTGTCACGAGCAGAAGAAGATTCGGCCTGCGTTTGACAGCCCCAGGCGCACACCCGGGGGTTGGAGGTGGGGGCGGGAAGGTGGGTTGCCGCTGCTAGGCACCCGCCGAGGTCGGAAACGTAGGTTGGGCGTAGGTCGGGGAAGAGAAGTTCGTGCAGGAGGGCCACGATGGAGGAGGTGGGGGGGGGGGGAGGGAAAAAGAGGATGTTGGCGTGCACCAGCGCGATTGTACCTCACTGTATGTGCAGCACCATCATCGGGAGAACCACTCTCGTCCACCTCCACCTCCACTTCATCCTCCAATTCTCATCCTCCTTCGCCCTCTTCCCTTCCTTCTCCACCTCCTGTCCTTCCACTCTTGCGCCGCACATCCACCTCCTCCTCCTCCGCCACCTCCACCCCTGGGCGCGCACTTTCAGCTACACACTCGTCCCTTCGGTGCATTCCTTTTTTTTTTCTCTCTCCTCCTCTCAACCCCTTCTCTCCATTCGAATTTTTATTTATTTCTTTATTTTCCCTTTTTTTTCCCTCCCCCTCGTTCGGTGTGCATCTTCCTTCACTCTTGTTTGTATCTGGTTGAGATAAATTCTGCGAGTATATTTTTCGCGTATTCCGTGACCACGTAGGAATGTCCTTTTCGGTAAGACGGATGTTGGATTGAAATGTAACAAAATCGAACATTTTGGAAGCTACGGTTAATCGCATCGAGCGATTCATTAGAAATTTCATTAAATTGAAACAGTTTATTCGCGTGTATTCCCTACATCTCGTTGAACATAGGTGAAAAATCTTTTCCACTCCCTCACGAATCTCGGAAAATTTAATATTTCGAAAAATATTCTGAGTCGAACGCAACCTCCGTGCATCTGCCTCTCGCAATACCTCGTGCTACAATATTTCTCTCTGGGAGAATAAAAAAGGGAGGTAAGGGAGGAGGAAAAAACGAACAGGGCGAAAGAGAAGGAGGAGGAGGAAGGAAGGTCGTGGAATCGCAATGGAGGTTCGAAAAAGGACAGAAGGAGAAGGGAAAATGTGAAAATTTTGTGGACCTCCAAGGGAAATCCTCGATGGAGTAAAGCGGAAACGCAAGTTCTTCGTATGTATGTGTCTGTGTGTGTGTGTGTGTGTGTGTGTGAGTGTGTTGAAAGAAAGAGACCAGATGCAACGGCTGCTGCTGCTGTTTAATATCGGACTCGCACATGGGAACTGCTCGCGAGAAACATTTCACTAATATTGCAGAGAATGTGTAGAGATCCGCGAAGATGCACGCGCATACCCACTGTGGCACACACGCTCACACACGCCCAACACACGGAAAAGTAGACAGAATTTCACGAGTCGATCCCGGCATTAATATATTCAAACGTATTGCGAACGTATTGCGGGAAGATAGAGAGAAATATGTGAAGATAGAGTGTGTGCAATGGTCGAACGGAGAGAGAATGAAAGAGAGAAAGAAAAAGAGAAGGGAGGCAGAGAACGCGAGAGTAGCCGGATACGAGAGCTAAACTATTCTGCCTGTCGTTGGCTTCCTGAAATCTACAGTTTCTCTCTCTGTCCGTCCGTCCGTCCGTCCGTCTTCTCTCTCTTTCTCTCTCTCTTTGCCCAACCCCTCACACTCTTCCATATTGTTCCACGACTGAGCATTGTGCTTTGTGCCGACGCCCAACACCCCGGAACTATTTCCGTGCCTTTGAATGAGGGAACTAATGAATGTGAAAGAGCAAAGAGAGAGAGAGAGAGAGAGAAAGAGAAACTAGTGGAGGACTCCTCACATGCTACTAGAGGCGCTTCCACAATTTTCTGACGTGCACGTAACACGTGCGTGAGGCTTATCGTGGGATGTCGAGGACCTCTTTTTCGAAATTTCTTTTAAGTCCACCTCCTACATTTATCTGAACTCCTTTCATTTGCCATCATTGTAGATAATGGTGTGAATATTGTTCACCGAGACTCCGGCGATTCGATGGGACAGCTCTCTCAAAATAGAAGTGAAGAACGGTAGTAATTATGATTCAGTGGAAGTTTTTATTCTGCAAGCAAAGTCATTTTTTGGCAATGCCTGATTTGCCACGATACTATCCTATCGTTTCGTCTTTTGCTTCTCCTATTCCACCCATTTTTGTTCACATTATATTAAATATATTCTATAAAATGAGCAGATTCTTGAACCATCCGTATAACAGACACTTCCTTCTTACCATTATCTCCGGCCAAATTATTCTATTAATTCGAATTTTGTAAAAATTTTCCCCCGTCTCTAATCGTTTAATTTCCGTTCGTATGTTTTGCGATAGAGTTCATCAATTCTTACCATCATTTCACGCAGCACTTCTGGCACTCGAGCTTCCTTCTTTCGAATATTTCGACAATCCTCATCTCATTCGCTGAGCCAAGGCGCTTTCTGCCTCCATGGGAACCAATTATCCTCCCACCCCTCCCTCTCTCTTTCTCATACCCTCCGTCGTAGAATGGCCTCCGCCCCTCTGAGCAATGGTCGCAGGTACGCAGGAGGGACCACGAGAAGGAAGAGGCGAAGGAGAAAGAGAAGGAAGAGGAGGATGCTCATCTAGCGTGTAAACGTGCGTGCATGCGTGCCTGAAGGCGCGTGGACACACGCGTCTGGTCTCACGATGGAACTAAGTGCACGCGCGTGTGCGTGGGGTAAGAGTGCGCGCCGCGAAAGGATCGGCGGAGAAGAGAGACTGCGAGAAAGAAAGAGAGAAAAGCGAGTGATGGATTGCCCAATCAGTGCTGCGAGATGGAGCACGAGGGAGAGGATGAAAATGAAGGAAAGAAAGAGAAGGATAGAGAGAATGAATCTTCTCTATCTGTTGTGCGGAACTGTAGAGAAGAGAGAAGAGAAGAATAGAGTAAGAGAGAAGAGGTCACGGTCGGGTCGGTCTCCTGCTAATCGAAGAACACAAGGTGGCCCTCGCGCAGAGAAATTCTGCCTTGCCCCAAACCGCCCCTCTGCCACCCCCACTCATTCCACCAGCACGCCTATCGCGTCCACTGGAGCGGCGAACGTGAAGAAATTCCCCTGCGGTGGAATTGGCTGAACGATCGGGAAGGAGGTGAGTTTAAAAATGGAATGATGAAAAGGACGAAGGGGAACCTTTAGGGATTTTTCAGGAAGATTAAAAATGATGGACGATCGTTCGATAATAAGGTTTGATTTGTAAATATTGTTTATTGATTTAAAGAGGAGGTAGGTGGATGAAATAAATTTATTTGTTAAAAAAATAAAAATACTACAACTGTAAAAGTACTGCATACAAAACTGTATATTCGTATGATTTCTATTATATCGCAGTTTAATTTGACCTAAGTTTAACAGAAACCTATAGACGTCGATGAATTTAAGTTATTTTTAGGGTAAATGTGAAAAGAAACGTATCGACGAAATTATTGAAGAATCTAACACAGTGTCAGAAATATTTCATCGATCAGTAATGAAGGACCCGTGACAAGATTGATTAATGATTAATTATTTTAACGTAATAAAAAAAGGGAAGAAGATAAGGATAAATGAAGTAGTTGATACCTCCAAATAAATCGACTCGAAGTAATTACCACCACCCGTTTCGGTTATTATCGAAGATCCATCATCTAGGGTGCGTCGATTAATCGACGAATCAAAGTTGTGTAGTTATTTGCGAGGGATCGCGAAGCTTCTCTACAGTCCTAGGAAGAAACGGAATTGCGGGACGACGAAATTGCGGTCGAGAGGGTTCGCAGCACAAACCACCGTCTGGTACACCGAGAGGGTTGGAAAAGTGAGAAGGGATGGTTTCACGTTTTACCAGAAGCCTTCGAGTGGTTGGATGTGCCAAGGATTGTTTGCACGCGGAACAAAGACGCCAATGGCGGAGAGACTCACCCCCCTTACGTCAACCAATGGCGTGGAAGGAGCCTCTGCTTATTGGAAATCGAAGTTGTCGATTGTTATAATTATTTAGAATTTTTCTCGTTTAGCGAATTATCATTCTCGCATCGTCAGAAAATTATTGACTTTCATGACTTTAATGAATAATTTGAAAGAGCGCTGAACAATGATCTGTTTAAAAAAAGGCATACACGATGGCACAACGCGGAGTGACGGTAACATATTGTAAGATGATAAGACACGATAGAGATCTTGAGCATTAAAATCTTTCTTTTTGTATGGCACTAGGTAACGTAATGATAAGACAATTATCCTAATTTAAAATAAGGGATAGATTGTCACATTGTTAATAAGCGCAGATAAAATTCCTATGGCGCTACATGAATTAGAACTCCATTAGAGATCATGCGTGTTCTTTATAATTGAATGCTTCGCGAAGAGTTCGTTGCGTCACGAAGAACGAATACGGTAAAAACCGATTAACAAAGATTTACGCGATCAAAAACAACAGACAACTCACACAAAACAGGATACAATTACAGAATTGATGAACGGCACATATCGTTTAAAAGGACCTTCATTAAAAATCATCTCCGAAAAGCTAGAAAGACAAAACCAAAAGGTGGGCCACGACGCTCCTACAAATTCTTCCGATCGATTCTCTGGACCTCTGGTTGGTCCCACCCCTGCTCCATGATATCTCAATTCTCAGATCCGTTCGAACCGCGTCGCGTTTCACGGGGTCGAAAATTTATTCCCCTTCGTTGCGGTAGCGTTTCACTACGCCATTGGGCTACGTGAGAGGCGAAAGAGAACGAAACTGCGAGAGAGAAAAGAGCAGAAGAGAGAGAAAGAGAGAGGGATGGCTAACAATGGCCGCCAACCAAAACATCCGATAAATCTAACCGACCCGGACCTCAAGCCCCGAGGGGTTTTAAACTCTCTCAACCCCAAACGCCGACGCGGGCGCAACCCTTACATTACGCTACACTCACGCAAAAGGGAGAGAGCGACTATCCACCAATCCGCCACCACCCCACCTCCACCGACACCAGCCACCACCATTTTCACCAGTGACGCCTCGTGTGCCGTTGCAGGCAGTGGGTACGAGCAGGTTAAAGAAATGAACGATTCGTACGAGCCATGAAAAACCAAAAGCTGGTGAATTTCAAGGCCGATGATGACCAATGTTGAATTTAAGAGGGAGCCCCACAAATTCGCGATGAGGTATAAAAAGTTTACTCTCCTTTCTTAATGAAAACGATATTTAAGTTGGTTCTCTAGGGTTAATATTGAACTTCGACGAAAATGTAAAAATCATATAGAAATTACAGTTTTACGCCCTAGTTTTTGAAACGTAGTTTCTATTAGATACAATGTATACCGCCCCAAAGCCTGCACATTGGTAAATCTAGCACTGTTGATGACCTTTATGTTTTTCTTTCCCTTGTTATCAGCGTAACCCGTGTCTGACCTTCAACATTCTCCAAGGTTGTCCTCGAGTGTACCTTAGTGTTCTTATCATTCATCATCCCCATCTTCATCCTCCAGCTTCTTCATTATCCATATCCTTATTCTTGATTCTGAATCTTGAATCTTAGTACTCAGTCTTTTCATTATTATTTTCATTCTCGTCTTTAACTTCATCTTTCTACGGCAACGTAACGAGATCACCCATGAGGTGACGTGGGTGCCCTGGGGTGCCGGTATGTGGTCATGTCCACTAGAATTTGCGACGAATTTGTTTGCGGCCGACTCTTTCGTAATTCGTTCAATGACCAGTTTGGTCGTCCCCCTGATGAAAGTCCCTTTTCCAGGGGTGCCGGTAAATCTCATTTCGACGATCAACTGTTTGTGGGCTACTTTGCTGATAAGAGGTGATAGAAAGGAGGAGGAGAAAATTCATCAAAGTACTTGAAAGTATCCTAAAAGAGACAAAACACTTGGAAAAAGATTATTATTCACGGACAGTTGATCCTTTTCGAATATTTACAAACTGCACGATATTGCTTGCACCAGAGTGAATCCGACACGAAGGAATCCTACCCAATTTTCGCATAACACAGAGTATCCTAACAACTAAACAAGTTTTTTTCTTGAGATGCCTGGCTAGCCTCTAAAATACTCCTCGCACAAATAATATTTCAGGACACCAGAATCTCATTCGAGTGTTTGATAAAAGAGTACAAATAAAAAGATCTGTAACAATTTCTTCACTCGGCACCTATCCTCCGTACAATCATCCTCCAAAAATCCTACTCACATCATTCTCACTAAACAACATCCTTCAAGCACCGAGACGAACTTGTCAAAAATTCCTCTTGTTCAATCACCATACGTAGCTACCCACCCCACCATCTAAATAAATCTCATCATATATCAATCTCAACTCTTCAATCCTACCTCCTAATTCCACCAACACACAACTGGCATTAGAATCTGAGCATTCATTCGTAGCAAGGAAACCGATACAGAAATCGAGCATCCATTTCGTTCGGGGAAGGGCCGTCGAAAGGGCTCCATAACAGGAGGAGCAGAGTGCTGCTTCCCTCGCTCTCTATACTCTCTCTCTCTTTCTTCTTCCCTCTTCTCTTCACAGTGATGCCTCGGGTCCACCGTGGGCGGAAGGAAGAGGTCGCGATGGACGAGAGGGAGGAGGAGGTGGTGCAGGAGGTGGAGAAGGTGGACAAGGTGGACGACGGCGACGTGGACGGCAGTGGAGGACGAAGAGGAAGAGGAGGTGGAGGAAGATGAGGAGGAGGCAGAAAAGAGGGACACAGACAGGTCGGCCCGAGAGAGGAACCCACGGCTGCCATGGTTACCGCCGCATTCCCGCCTCGCCCCGTTGCCATGGCAACGCCTCACACACACTGACACACGCACACCTCTTATTTTCTCTTTCTTTCTCTTTCTCTCTCTCTCGCTCTCTTCCTATTCGCGCAAAATCCGCGCACACATACAAACGCAGTCTCCTTCTCTCTTTCCGCTTCTCGTCCAGGACGTTCTCACCATCCTCGCGAGCTTGTCCGCCCGTCTCGTCCTTTTCTTTCGCGAAAACGAGTAGATGGAAGGAAAGAGAGAGAAGAAGGAGAGGACCTTCCTCCTTACTTCCTCCGCATGCGCGGTACACTCCTAGTTGAGACTATTCGCGTTGCACGTGATTCTCTCCTTTTCCAATTTTCTCTCCTTCTCCTTCTTTTATCATCTCGTTTGCTCTACCACTCTCGTAGGGGACCCTCGATTCCTTATTAATGAGCGTCGCTTTATCTCCTCCTTATCGGCCCGCCGATATGCTCGTAGTTGCGATCCCATTCGAGCCGCGGCCACGTACTCGTGCGCGAATGGAGAGATAAATTGATAGAGGATTGTTTATCGGTGATTTTCACGACTTCATGGTGCTTTCGATCTTTTAGAATGGATTAGGTATGGGCGTATAACTGTGCGCACGTGATTAACATTTTTATGAAGGTGCATATCTCACGGTGGAATTGGATGTGGCTAATTGGAGTACGGAGAATGCGTGCATCATTTGGCGAAATTGTAATGGTAATAGAATAATTATATGATGATGATGATGACGATGATCTCAACAATCAAATTTACTTGTCCTACAATTAGAATAAATGAATGTAAAGATGTTTTTTTTTAAATTTTCTAAGGTATTAAGTTGGACACTGAACTGGTGTACAAGAGAGTGAATAGAAGAAGATTAACGAACAAGAAACGCATAGATTTGAGTATTAGGCGAGCAAGTAACATTCATTATAGACGCAATAATTTGTTAAAGCAGAAACGAATAAAATATAATCTAATTAAAGGGAAACGACAATGTAGCTGCTGAATAAGCAAGAGTTCCTTTGGAATTTATATAAAGGAGCGTCTTAAACGAACTTTGGAAGATACTTCGGAAATATGTAATAACAACTTCTATAATTTATACTAATAATAACTATTACTACAACCGATTTAAAAACTGCATACACATGGCTACGAGGCTAGGTAGTAGAAGGTTTTGAAAATTCTCAAAAGTAAGATATCCTTTGAAAATAAAAAACACGAAAATGATTTACCAAGCAAAAATCGAAGAACGGATGCTCTCAAAATTGTGCACATTGTTAATATGGAGAAATGAATAAAAAGCAATAGAGTTTGAGAATCGTGGAACATCTAGAAAGGAAAAACGAAGGACGGGGCAGGAAACAACTTCTAACGTCCTCCTCAACGATCCTTGTCTCATCGACCTCCTCCTCCTTATCCTGACCACCACCACCATCCTTCGAGTGATTTATCTCGTCATGCTCGCGCGATTCGCGCTAACCGCGCGCCAATTATCGGCGTTTACGTGGCCGGCGGCGGCTTCTCTTTCCCGCTTTTCCGCAGGCGGATTTTAATATCGTGAATCGCGAGTCGCGCGATTTAATTCCACGCCGATTCTAGCACGGTGATAAGCTCGAATTTATTGCCGTGGAATCTCTAATTATCGATTCAACTGCTGCTGCGCGCGAGGAGGAGCCGCTCCTACCAGCGCGACGGAATCAATTGCACCGATTGGGGCGAATTATGGCGGCGAGATCGATTTTCGAGTTCTCGTTTTACTCGCGATTCGTGGTCCTAATCGATACGTTTAATGAAGACTGATCGGAATTCTAATGATCCTCGTCAGGCGCTTCTTCGAACTTCGGTACAGGTTTAGTATTTTTGGCATCCCGTGCTTTCCGGGGCACGGAAAATTTGCGAAATTTTCCGCGTGTCGATGGGTTCGTTTGAAGTGTCAAAATCTATTTGGAACGATCATCGACGCAGTCGTTTGGAGTTTTCATTTACGTCAATTTCGTCGTGCAATTTCACGCGGCATGGATATTTGCGAAATTTTTCCCATCGCCGTTTAGTTCGTTTAGATCGTCAAATAGGGATTATTCGCTCGTTTGTGGCTTTCATCCTCTCGCGCTTGGTCAAACCACGGAATTCGATTTAGAAGTCTTCAATTATGGAATTTGCGGGATAAGGAAAATTAACGTACTGCACCTTATTATGATTAATTTTCATTTCGCCGATGGCGCTAATAAGAGTTTTTTTTTTAACCGACATGTCTTCTAATTGGCAAATCAGTAACGACATTTACTTCTAGACAAACCCTTATTGCGCTATAACATTATTCCGGCGAAGAGTTCACGTGAAGACGCTTTTCAAAAGGAAACGTTGTTTAAAAAATGTTACTCAACCAACATGAAATACTCGAGTCTAGTTATCTTTAAAACCTCTTGATTATAGTTCCTTCACATCTCCGCGGACTTTGTTAATTCCTAATAATATATGATATTTTTAATATCACTTTTAATAATCCGTGCTAGTTACAGGGCATGTAATGTCGACCGTTACATTTCGCGTAGTCCCAGTTCTTTCAAAGAACTTTATTCAAACTATAAAAAACACATTCCTCATCCTTTCTACATGCAATAAAAATATCGATTATCTACCACATTCAAGCCACGAGTTCTCGTCCTCCTTAAATTTTACGCCTACTCATAACGATTTCACCAAGAATCCATCAAACCACCTTCTTCCGTCTCTTCTTTTATACGAAGTGAATCCCGTATCCCATCGGATCCCGAGCACCTTGTCATCCCGGGTAGCCGCAAAGTGAATTTATTTTACCGTCCAAGGCCGTGTCCCACACCTTCGCACCTTTGCTACTCCGCGTTACGTCACGATCTCCCAACGCGCGAGTCTAATCGTCTCGTTATCGTTATCGTTATGTCAGAATGGCTCGAGCGCCCGAGATAGAAAGAGAGAAAGAGAGGGAGAGAGAGAAGGAGAAACTCGCGCAGGCCTGCTCGCGCATGTGGTGGTGTGCATCGTGAGCGTCCCAGTTTTACGAGCCCACGATATTCCGATTGGCCGTCGCCGTCGCCACGATATTAATATTTATTCAACGCGGCGAATACCCGGGGCACGATTAAAACTTGTTTACGCACGACGACCGATTCGCTCCTCCCACCGTGCGCACTCCTCTTCGCTTCGTTCCGTTTTTGGTAGGGTGTGCGGCTCTGCGTGTACTCATGGCGCTTACAAATTTTTCTCCGTCCACTTCCAAAATTAATGTTCCAGGATTTTTTCGAATACACGAGAATCTCGTCCTTTGCTCTTCAGGCATGCGAAGCGCGTTTCGTCCATTATAGGAGTTCTTTGTCCGTTGATGATTACGCGATTGAGTGCGTTTGTCGGATTTTTACGAATGAGTCTTTTCTCGAGACGAATTTATTGTTTTTTTAAAACGCTCGCCGTTTTGCTCGCCCAAGAATAGTTTTAATCGGGATGCTTTTGCGTTTTGCGAATATTATTGGTTGGAAATTTCGTTAAATGCTTCGTTAAGTGTTGCCATTACGCATGGATTTCCGTGCGAAGGATAAGTGATTACGATACACGTTTAAATGTAAGGTACGTATTTGGTAGTTTTTTTCGGAAAATTAGGTATTGGATGATATTGTCAACGGAATTTTGAGATTACGTTTATGTATCCGTGAAAGACATTTTGAACATTTTTGGAGGATACGTACGTTTAATACCGTAGACAATCTCATTTACGAATAATGGAGACCATTCTGAAAGCCGATATTTTCTTAATTCTCGCATGCCTAATGTCATTCGTATTAATCGACAATTCCAGTAATCTCACTGTTTTCGGTCAACGAGACGAGCATAAGATGGTTAATTAATAAGTTACTCCCTTTACGGTCGTGCCTAAAAACTGATATTCTCGCATCAAATACCCGATCAACAAATACGTCGCGCTTTCTTCTATCGAGAGTGCAACTTGCGCCTTGACAGTCACACGTTGCAGACTACAAATAATGTTTTTCTTTGATTTTCCACTTACCAGGGCTGCCGAGGAAGACGGAGGAGTAGAGGACGCCCCGACGCGCCGCGTCGCTCGCCGCCCTTTGCGCGTCAGGCGGCGAACTCCATTCTCTACGCGGACACCATTTTCCTGCAAACAAAAAAGATACAGGAACATTAATAATGCGATTGATCGTTGCAGAGAATTTGGATGAAAATATGCCTGGAGTCTAATCATCCTTACAATTAGTATTAATATCGTTTAAAGTTTCTAGTAAGATTCAAGAATATTCCTTTATCGAGAAAGACTCTCTGATTTTATCGTTTCCTTTGAGCTTACGAGAGTTTCATTTGCACTAGTTACACCCTCGCCCTAGAAAACTTAAATTCTTACTAAGCTTGCTTTCAGCGCGATACTGAATAAGTAGGAGTAAATACTGGAAATAGGCGTCAATCAGAAGAGCCAAGAGGCGAGGTTGATCGACGTATGTTCGGTTTTACCATATTTAAGACTAAACCACCTTCGCATTATTAGTAATCAGTGATTTCTAAACGAAATTCATTTTTCTCGCTATTCTCCGATTTTTATTCTCAGATCGTTTATTCGACCGATAGACGGTCTGTTATATCGGCGATTAATAATTAACAAAGTCTTCTCTTTTTCATATTACAATTCTATCAACCTAATCCTTATATTGGCAGTATGCTTTCTTCACAGTTCGCGGACCCCCTTACACACCTCTTCCCAAGAAACACGCTATTTACAAAACTCACGTAAGTACACCATCCCGACCATCGCATATAAGTAAGAAATCAACGGTCACTAACATTAACTTAGCGTACTTATTACGCGTATTGATAACCTGAGATTAACGCGAACCGCGAGGAAAAAGAGAAGTGAAAAAACGCTGCGGTGAAACGTGCGTAAGCGAAACGGTCCCGTGCAAATGATTGCGTAAGAGGAGGTGGGTGCTAACGGAGAAGGAGAAGGAAGTGCAAAAGGAAGAGGAGAAAAAGATCGTAAGATAATGAAGAGGCATGAGAAGGATCAAAGGGCGAAGCGCGGCGTTACGCGAGTCTTCAAAATGACGAGTTATCGTCCGCGATCGCGTATGTGATTAGTTCTGACAGTTTTGATTGACACGATCGGTGATCGTGGCGCGATCGTGTGGGACGATGACGATTGGCAATCGTTAAGGAAGGTGATCGTAACAGTCGCGAGGCGTGTCATCCAGCGCCACAAGAAGTTCTGAGAATTTCGTTGGGCGGCCACGTGCTGTCTTACTTCTTCGAATGATTAGAATTATTTATTAGCGGTTTAGAGAAGGTGAAGGTGGGTGTTGCATTGGCGCACGGAAGCTGTCACGTACCATTTCGAGATATCTCGATTGACTTAATTATCGAGTTTCGTTATTCCAGTAGAGGTGGAATCTCAATCGATCGAGTTGGAGAAATTTCTTCCACGGTGATATAAGGAACGAGATCGCGCTTAGTTTATTTTCTCAATTGTTTGTAAACAAAATTCTGTTCATAAGCGGTATGCTACTGGAAATATCCGAGAAGAAAATGTCGAGGAAATCTAAAGATGAGCCCAGATTACTAAAAATGTGCTACACTCGGTAAAAATTTACAGGAGACTTAATTAATTTATAACAGCATGGACGCATGTGCAGCATAAGAACCTGCGCAAACAATTTCCTCGCGTTCAATGCACGTGATCCCTTTGTTAGCAGTTTTTTTGCGAACATCGAAGAGATTGCGCCGCATCATAATTCTAGTGTAGACGCGTCTGTAAACACATGTATCGCTTCTCCTTGGACGATTGCATGGTGTCGATCCTCGATCGTCGCTTGTCAACGATGGACGAACGTCTTAAACAGAAACGCACCACGAACAACGTACATATTCATGTTGCAAAAACTGTGAATTTGCAGTAAAAATTAAAGATTTAACGCACAACATACATTCCTACCAGCGTGGAGCCGGCTTAAGAGGAAGAATATTGTGTAAACAAATGTGTTGCAATGAGAAGATGAATCCGAGCTATTATTAAACAATATGACAAAATGGCACTCTAATTAAACGCAAAACCTAATGGTAAAGCCGAAGCAACGATCCTTTTCCTAAGATCTCAAATCAAAATGGAATCTTACGCTTACTACGTAAATCGGACCCTAGACTAATCCACTTATCCCTAAAATTCTGTGTTTCTCCATCATTCCACTTAAAATAATTCGAAACCCAATGCAAAATTAAACAGCCGTATTAACAAGCACGCAATAACGAAGCCAACGGCAAACGATCATTTACTCGGTAATATTTTCCAATTGAACTTTTCAATCGCACGTCCAATCATCAATTCACTCACCAACGAGAAAGCGATCTTTCCCTCGTCCAAGCACACTTTCCAAAATAATTCGTCCATCTACGTATAATTTGTCCTGGACGAGGATATAACCGCACTCGCGATTTCCCTTCCTAAGACGACGCGGTATCGCAATCCTCCAGATGCGAAAATAGGAAAGGTGTATCTACTTTATTTCCAAGGAGGATCCCAAGGCCGAATGAGGATACACGGTAAGAAAGGGTGGCACCGTGGGATAAGAGTAAGCCGCGGAGCAAAGTAATTTCACACGGGAGAGCAGGGTGCCGTCTCTCGCCTCGACCAAGGAGTTTGAGGACGAGAAGGAAGCGAAGGAAGAAAAAGGAAGGAAAAGAAGGATGGGAAGGTCTTGCCGCCACCGTGCCACCGCGACGGTCTTATCTCGGAAATATAGCGGAGCCTCCCCTTCCGACTTTCTCTTCCACCACCACCGAGAAAATTATATTCTCGGAAAGCAGAAAATTGCTTCGCTTCGGTGCCCCTTGCACTTCGCACATCCCACGTCTAAGGAACAGGTTCGAGAAAAATTTGCCTGGTGTGGGTAGTTGATGGAAGAGGAGGAAGGTGAGATTAATTTGTTTATGTAATTATGTTTAGATAGGGTGACTTTTCTAGGTGGAAAAGTTTGATTGATTATAAAAATTGATTAGTCTGAGTTGTTTAAAATTATATTCCGATAGTTACTAAAATTAATTCTATTCGTCGAATTGCCTGGATTTTGTGAAGGTTGCTTGGAAAGGAGACTGTTCAGTAGATATAAGTCTGATTTGCAGACGAGAAATTTTGAATCACTATTTCTCAGTGTTACTAACACTGTAAGTATACTCACTGTGAGAATACTTGTAAGAATTTTAAAAATCGTTTATATGCACAGCACAAATGTAAGTGTTTCATATTAGCAACGATGTTCACGTTCTAGCAACGACGAAATTGGTCTAGTTTCTATATTAACACTAAATCTCCAGAATTTTTTTATCCATATTAAAATTCCGCTTGTTGACCATCATTTTGACAGATTTAGTAGTTCTAGTGTTAACGTGTAACATTTATTATAGCAGATCGATAATAAATTTCTGTCAAACGATCCTAAACATTATGAAAGATGCGCCAATAAAAACTATTTTCTTCGAGCTCATCTTGCCATATTATTGCAATCCGAATTCAATTTTTCATACTTTCCAGTCCAACCACTGTATTCATAACTAAGTGCCGGCACACGTGAGGCGCCAGTTTCTCAACGCAACGCGCGACGTTTAACGACCCACTAATGACTCACCTAATCACCATTTTGATCCTCCTAATGATAGGTTAGAGAAATTCTCGAATACATCATTTTACGTTAGACTCGATATGACACTGATTGCAATCTTATCCTGACTTCAAACCAAGAATTACCTTTTTGCTCTATTTCTAACCTCTCATTTAGATAACACTAGAATTTTCATATGACGTACAAGCTGAAAAAAATTGTCACAATTTAACGAAGGAGAAACTTCATTCTAAAACTGCACGTAACTAGAAATTAATTGTAATTAATAACGCTATGACGAAGATCAGCTCGCACAATTAATTTCACAGAATATCAATAATACAAGTATCCATTCGATGGAACTTTGAAAGCAGACATTATGATTATACGTCCTTAGGATCAAGTGCAATTCCACTGAATCGATAATCCTGGCGAAATATTAAATCTCACATTAAATTCTTTATCAAATTTCCTTTTTCTTTCCGATGTCCCCGCGAAACCTCGAGATCGCGTTCAAGGTCATTCATCCTGGGCTCCTTGCCGCACGCTGGCACGAAGGTACAAAACGAAACGAAGGCGCACGGGTCACAGTTATTTGGGTAGAGTCCTCGAGGAGGTGGAGGAGGTTGAGAGGGAACGAGGACCCGACGGATCCTCGAATACCTGTGGCACATACACGTACGAGTAGTAAGTAGGTGGAAGGAGTAGGTGGTAGAGGAGATTTATAGTCGGCGGAGAAGACAGGGTGTAATCATACACATCACCCCATTCAACCCCCGTAAACTCTGATTTACCGTGGGAATTTTAAAAGTCGAATTCCCTGGTGCTGTGTGCGCGCGCGGGTCCTTCGGGGGATTCTCAACGACGAGAAATTCTTTTTCTTTTATTTTTTCGTTTTTTCTCGAGGATCTCGAATTCGAGGTCGTTCCACAGCGAGGGTGGAATTGAGAAAATTCGCGTAGAATGATTTAAGGGTGTCGCGAAAAGGAAATACGAAAAAACCAATGGTGAAGGGATTTTGTTGGAAAACGAGTTCTCCTGGGGTAACGTTACGTAATTTTCTGTTTGAGAATAGTGTGTTTTAATCCTTATTTCACATCATCGCATTTGATTCACGATAAATGTTAATACTAGGGTTAAATACTGCACACTCGGCACATACCTCCTTTTTCCAGACTTTATCACACCAAACCAGATTATGATCAACAATTCATAATGCTTTGCTTTTCAATTGTCGACGCTCACATGGCGAAGTGAGCAGTACCGTCTTACATTTCATTCCGAAGAAAAGAAAAAATAAGGTTAACCATAGCCTGTCATCGTGCTTTCCTTGGAACTACGCGTTACAAGCTTGCATTATTGAATAATCCAGTACCGAAGGAAAGTCAACCGGATGCGTGCAGAAATTCACACACGGCGCCGTACTTCGTCACGGAAGGAAATAGCACAACGTAATTCATGCCCACAGTTAGGAATGCGCTCACTGCTGGTTACTTTCACCTTGAACCCACCGTACAATAATACAGACACGTACATACGCGTGCATCTGCAAAGAGAACGAGAGAAAAAGAAGGGAACGAGAAAGTCGAGCATCGTCAATGATGGCACCAGCTTATGGAAGAAGAACATCAGGAGGAGGTGAAGGAGGAGACCACGACGTTATAGGCAGGATATAAGGTGTACATCCCCAATAACCCCATCACGCCGGGGGCAGAAGAGGCGGGAGTGACGGGGGTTACTGCCTCCTCGGTATAAATAAATCAATATAACCTGCTTCCCACCCCTTGGACTACTACGAAGAAGCGACCCTCTCTCGTCGTGCAAGGAAGTGACGTATAAGGCCTCAACCGTAGGGTGTAAGAAGGCGATATGGGGGGTGAAGGAAGAAGTAAAAGAAGTTAAAGAGAAGAAGGTGAAGGAGGTGGATCTGTTGTTCCACAATGTGTCCTACCACAGTTTCACAACCCAAAGTAAACTAGAAGAATTATTAATTATTCTTTATTTGTCAAAGCACCGACGAACCATGAAGACTTTCGATTTTATGAGTAATGTGCTTTCATGGAAAAGGTTATGAAGTAATTGATTTTCGTAGTAAGAATGGACGATTTATAACAATATCTGTGATTATAATGTGAGTATTCCAGCTTATTGATATATTGCTACTTATAGTTCTTTGTCGGTGATTCAAACCTTTTTTATGTTTTGTTCTGATTTTTCCATTTCCTCCGTTTTCTCTTCTACCTTTTCTAGATTCGTCTATTCGCCCACATTGAGCCTCCCGCCTACTTCGCAAAGAAAATTTATCTTATTCTCTCTCTCTCTCTTGTTTCTCTCTGTCTCTCTCTCTCTCTTCTCTCTCTATGTCTCTCTCTCTCACTCTCTCTCTCTGTTTTTCTTTCTGTCTGGTTCTCTTCTCTCTCCTCTCTTCCAGGAGAGACCAAGGACACACACGCACGGGGCCCTCGGGAGAAGCTTTTGTCCTCGAGCTATAAGCGACTTCCTGACAGGCCAAGTTTGCACCTGCTTTCCTTCTGGTGTACCTCTCTCTCTCTCTCTGACACACACGCACACAATTTTCTTCGTTACGCACTTTCATTGTCTACCACCACCCGGTACTTCCTTCCTATTCTAATCCCCTTCTCTATGATTTTCTCCAAGTTAGCTTAGACCCTCTACGGCCGAACAGCTTCACCTTATCCTTTTAGCATCCTAGACACGGTTGGTGTCGACGATTTTGCTAAGGACAGGAAATAATTCAGTCGGCTCGTTCTTCCTGCCAAGGTTTCTTTCGTCGACCTCTATTATATTTACTATTAGACCCCTAAGATACCGTTGTAATTTCATATCCATTCGCTACATAGATGGCAAGCAATCTTGTAATTGAAACTCAAGAATTTTTAAGTAACTCACTCCAATATGGTTGCGCACAGTAAATTGAATGTCTCACTTCGTTAAAGTGGTAAAGCGGAAATGAGAATGTTAGCAACGATAAAAGAGAACGGAGACTACGATTACCTCGGCGAAGAGGAGAACGGACATACGCGTATTTACCACGAGTGTATGTGTGAGGATGTGTGACGACTGAACGGAAACGAAGATGGCAACCGGAACAGGACTAATCGTCTAAAAACACCTTTAACCATTCTAAGTGTGCGTGCGCGCGTGTGAAATTTTGCGAGCATGCGCGTTAAACGGCATCGAATTAGCAAAAATTGACGTTGTGCGTGAATCTAGAATTCGACGCGAATATTTTCGCCGCAGATTCACAGTTTTTGCTAAATAAATATCTACGATGGTCACGGTACATTTGTAATCAACACATTCGTGCGTCACATTGATAAAGGACGATCGAGGATCGAGAGCTGTCGTTCAAACGAAGACACGAGACGATAACTGCATTTAAAAAAAGAAAACCGACAACGAAGGAATCGCGTGCGTTTGGACGTGGCGTAGGTGCTCGCCGGTGTTCTCGTGCGACGACAAATCTACATTCTTATAAATTAGTCAGGATTCACGTAAATTTTCGCCGTATGTAAACGCACAACGTAAATTTTGTAGAAATGTGAATGCGGCTTGAAAGATTCGAAAGTGTGCGCGCGCGTGCGCGCTTTAACCGTTTCAACAGTGTGCGCGCGAGATCGCGATTAAAACGCGTAATGGCGACAAGCGCGTAATGGAAGTGCGGCCGAAAGACCCGCCGCGCCGCTGCGGTACCAAACGGGTCAGATAAGATCGAACAAAGGTGTTAACGTAATTCAACTGGCTCGGTAGCAGCGAAGCGAGGTGAGGAGGAAGGAGAAGCAATGGTGAAGGAGGTGGTGGGGAAAAAGTAGCACCTTGCCGTTACGCCAACCGACTGTTATAACGTGGCACCGGCGCAGCCAAAGGCGTCGGGACGACTCCCTTCGATAAAACGCAAATTTCCACTTAGCACGCTCGTTTCCTCTGTTTCGAGTGCGCCACCGCTGAGGATTTTGGGCAATTTCTGCTTTCGAAACTTTGAATTTACTCTACGGATTAGCGAGTTTACCGTTTACCGGTGACCTTCGTGAGGTGTTCGCTGCCATTACGCATTTACATTACACGATCTGGTCTTGATAATACTCATTTGTTAATTCGAGTATCGAAGAATCGGTTCGCAGTAACGTTTTTCTTTTCAATGGAATCGGAGAAGTGGATTATTAAAAGTCAGTATTACCAGAACGAAAGAATAAATTAGCGCGGGGAGAAGGACGAAAGTGAGAGGGTGAGAGATCGCTTAAAAGCATGTAAAAATCAACCTTCCGAAATAAGCGTAATGAGAATAAGACACTAATAGGATAACGCTAATGACGATAAGTACGATGGAGTGAAAGCGTAAGTGGATTAGGGGTTGGTGAACGGTCAGGTGACGTCATCATTCGTGACACATGACACGTGCCCCTATAATTCTGGAATTGTCACTCTTCCGCTATCCGTGTGTGCCTGAGTATGCGCGTGTGTTTGTAGGTGTATACGACGCGACGAAGGAACAGCTGGAAGGATGCAAGACGGTAGAACTGAAAAAGGAGAAATAGAACGAGAAAGGGGATAGAGGTGAGAAGGGCAAGAGGTGACTATAAAAAAAAGAGTGTAGGAAAAAGACGGCGAAGAAGTGGAAAAAAGAAAGGACAAGAAAACAGGCTCCTCTGCTCTTCTCTGTTTCGCTAATATCACGCGTGAACCGAGCCATGTGACCTGCCGCCCCCAGGAGACCAGGCACCACGTTCTCCGAACTCTCACCCCCTCTTCCTCCCCCCGCTCGCAACACAGCGATGCACTTAGCATAAATTCACAGCGTCCTCTGACGGGAAGGCTTCACGTGTTCTTCTCATCCCTTTCGCGCGTCCTTCATTTGCCCTTCACTCCCTTCCTTCATTCCATTCCAACTTCCTGATCCTTCTTCCACGGTCACGATCAAATTCTCCCTTTTTCTTTTCCTCAGATTTATAGTAGCATATTAGCAGGAAGACCAGAATTAATTTTATACGGAATTTTCTTATTATTATTGTTCGTTTAATTATACGTAGAGTTTTTTTCTTTTTGTTCAAAGTAAAGGTACTACGTAACATTTTCCATACAAAATCCAGTAATTAGGATGACAGGACGGAATGGTTTATACAGATTGATGAGAATCTTAATTTCATTGTATAATTACATATTTAATTGTACGCTGAACGTTATATAAGGTCTTTGTAAGGAAGAGAGAGCAAGATCAATCCAATGTCATCGACAATCCAATGGGGCAACGAGGATGAATGAATATCGATATAGAACACATTAAAAGAGAGTGGTTAAATTTGCTACTGACAATTGGCTGGAACACTACTTGCTACTACACGCACGAGTAATCTGCGTCGTTCACGTTGAGCGCATGCCTCTTCATTAGAGAATTTTTTTTCACTGCTGTTGTATACACAAGCCTGTTACATTCTCGTAAAATTAACCACGTGTAAACGTCCCCTCTTTCTTTCCTCTGCCTTCAGAATTTCCCCAGGAATATTCTAATTTCCAAGAACATTGACCGAACAATTTCTTATCCGCGAATAAAGAAAAAAAATGAGAATGAAAAAAACGTAGTCTCGGAACACCAACAGGAAAAAAGAAGTGGAAGAAGAAGTATACAGGATAGAGAAACGAGCGGAAAAGCTAGCTATTTCTACGCGATGTTTCTCCGTCACGTGACGTCACGTGACATCGTGGGATGTCCCCGTCGGCACGCACGAACGACGAGACGCGTGCGCTCGCCGAGAGATAGGAGAGATTTAAAATGTTGCGGCAGGTCGCGGCAGGACTAAATGATGATAAACTATCTCGGTCTGGTCCCGCTGGAACTGACCCACGCGGAGCTGCCGCCTCCGCCCCCACTGCCTCCGTCGGGGGCTTGAATTACGACGGAAAAATAAAAGCGTCCGACGGGACGGCTGGCTGCTCTTTATGCACCGTAAGAGGAGGTGGAGGTGGTGGAGGAAGAGAAGGAGGATGAGGAAGTGCGTTGGTGAAGCTTGTGGTATTGATGTTGACATTTGTCATCGAGAAAATTTCTTCTCTCTCTTGTCATTGGTAAAACCAATGTTTCTGACCAATACTTGTTATTATTAAAATCTTTCTTCTTTGTAGAATTAGTCGAGCGCTCTTAATATTAGGTTCGATCCAAAAGTTGGAATAAAAGCTTTCGTTTCTTTCAATATCGCTATTATTTGCAATGATTTGAAACTGACTTTTATCAGGGTAAATTTATCTCGCACGGCTCGTTTGTACTTTCTCCTTAATAATAACCACTGTTCTTACAAGTAATTGCTTCTGATTTGACACTCGAAATAAACAATTGACCGGCCCTACCCCATTTCCAATGGTGCTCTCCGTAACCCTTTTTAACAGTCCACGTTCAAACTATGAGCTTCGAGAAGGGCTCGATATTTCGTTACGTCGAATAAAAAATCGAGATCTAGAGCCGACCGCGGTCTTTTTCCTCGCAGTAGAAAATATTACGAGCCAATGGACGAAATCCTGAAATGCATTCTAAACAGTCGAATGCGCTGGCGCGTTCCACCCCCTCCACAGCCTCATTCTCCCATCCAGCACCACGGTGGATTATTAATTCCCTCGTTAAAATCCGGCCCGCGGCACCACCGTTCGTTATTTACGAACGAAAATTGTAAATACGCGCGGCCCCCGTGTGTGTCGGCGTTCGAGTTGCGTATCGACGGCACCCTGCCGCCTCCACTGCCCCCGCACGCTTCGACCTGCCTCTCGCCTCTCCACCTTCCATCCCACCCATGCCAAATGCCCCCGGCTCGCGCCCACCCCGAGCAATTAATAATCGCATCGGAGGCTAATTAAATCCGGAAAACATGCAAATGCACTGTTTATATTTCAAAAGGGCCGCGCGCGCCGTCGGCTTCGGTCGATCGGACTGGCGGCGGGCGTAGGGACGTGCTGGGAACTCTGCTTGGTTTTGGTTGGTTCACGGAACGGTTGTTGTTGCTGGGACGATATGCGTGAGGAGGATGAGAGAAATCAAGTGCGGAAGAGAAAGGGAGAGAGAGAGAGAGAGAGAGAAGAGAATTCGTGCACGAGAATCGCCCCGGAGGATTTGGTTACAAATTGCCCATAAAAGTGCGCAAAACGAGCGATTATGCGCGCTATTAATTGTCTTGCGCTCCTTTTTTTTTTTCCACGAAGGACTTTCGTGCGGGACGTGTATTAATCGATTGTAGGTGGACGAGCTAGTGGAGAAGGTGGAAAAAAAGATTGTAACTGATTGCGTTCTGTGACAATATGACCGCGCCGTCCGATTAATTGTGGGGGATGAAGAAAAGGAATGCGACGATTTTTGCAGGAAGCTGCGACCGTGGAGGTAGGATTAATAATACGCGACAGAAGAAGATTAGAAGTCGAATCGATCGTTTAAAGTTTTCAATTATTTTATGTCGTCTAGTCGCAAAAAAGTAGGAATGAACAATTCATTCGCGCAAAGAATAATCTCTCTATTTATCTATCTTTCTCTCTCCTTCCCAAACCTTCCTTACCCGTGCTGCCAACTGGCGGAGCGCGCAGTTACTAAAAGCACTGCCCCGTTGGTAGCGCCACGCCTGGTCGATTTTACGAACTAAGCGCAGTTCTCCTTGCGCCTGGTCGCGCGCGCAGTGCCCTCAGCTTGCCACGCATAAGGGCATTTAATTTCTTTGTAGGAAGCAGCCACAATTTGGAGAAGAGCAAGGAAAAATGGAGGATGTAAAGAGATACAGGATAGTTTAAGGAAAAGAAGAATAGTAGCGAAATTGAACGATGCTTAAATTTTATTCCGTTCCACTACTCGTTCTGGCGACAATTTTGCACGTAAGGAAAAATGATAAAAATTCTTTACGTGGAACGAGATCCGCTCGGGCTAGCCAACGATTTGCGAGGAGAATTTTCTAATTACAAGGATCGTATTAAAAGGAGATTAAGAGTGAGAAGGTGAACGGAGATGAAATAAAAAAAAATTCGCCGACCCCTTCCGTTCGTTTCTTTCTTTCATTTTATCGTTTTCCTTCTCCCTTCCTCGTTTTCCGTTCTCCTCCACCTGACACGCGTAATTACGCCGTTAAGCTCGAGGCAATTAAGACGCAAGAAATCGAGCAACAATCACATTTACGGTCCTGCTGCTCTCGTAGATTCGCCACGGCGTATTGATCCACGACGGTGGGGGTCGCGTAGGATTCCGGGGGCTGCGGGGGCGAAGGACGAAGGAGGTAAAGAAAAGAAAACGTAAGAGAGAAATAAGAAAGGGGAAAAAAACTGCAGCGCGAAGAAAGAACACGAAGCACGGTGCTTTAGATTTATCGAAGGATTTCGTGATTTGGAAAGTTTAGCACGATATTCGAACGTTCTGTCGAGAAAATACACTTTTTCGAAAATTATTTCGGGGCAGAAAAGGAATTGTAAGAATTATTAGTGAAACTTGAAACGTTTCTTTTTTAGCGAAATGAAAATCCTGACGACGTGGCGTTTTTTCCTCCCCTCCTTTTCCGCGACAATCAGGAGACTAAGAGATAACCGGAAGTGAGCCCACAAATAATGTGACGTCACAAAGTATACATAAGAATAAGAGTACAATTCACCTTTCTATCGTACCAGCCTCTCCTCGTGTTTTTCCTTGCGGAATACGAGACTTTCCACGTATCATTGAATTCAAAATAACGCTACGGTGATCCGGTAGCTTGAAACATCATTAAACAATGTGATCGTTACGCACCCTTAACCCTCGAGCGAGCGCACCTCAGTTTTTCACAACGGCGGACAAGAGTGGCACTCCGTGTCGCCTGACTACGATCACTACAAAGACTAATAAAATGTTGTCTTTCGAATATTTTACGTGAAAATACTCACAATTAAAGTTAATCAACCCTCAAAAAAGAGATTTGTTCTTGAATAAAAAGACAATACATTATATTTTTTCGGAATATAAAAATTTGGAAATAGCAGGAGATCGGTTACTGCCTGCATGCTCATTGCATAAATCTTTAAAACATAAATTACTTTACAACATAAACACGTGAGAAATATACATTAGCAATGTAAATTTACTTCCTTTGGTGCGTAACGCGAAAGATACTGTCGTGCGTTCAGCAGTGCAAGATAATACTGATTTACATAATACCGGGGATTGCACAATCTCAATTTTTACAATATGAGCGCCATTTATTGTCAAATTACCGCAGGTAAGAGCGGCATATACCAAAAAATACCTACCTACAACGATTTTAACATAATTCGAAAAAATGAACGCGGGTGGCGCCGGGTGCCACTGTGCGCCCGCTCGACCGTCAAAGAATATTCTCGCACTAGAAAAAAAAACAAAAGAAAAAAACCAACAACCAATATTCGAGGCATCTTTGAATTGAAAGAAAAATCTCGACGGCCATTATATCCATTACTACCGCCCCACCGACGCGTCTGCCCTAATAAAGAAAACCAAATGCAAAAAAATCGACATCTGGAGCTAAAAAATGCGCGACCCTCCTCCACCCACCCCTCTTACTCTCCCTTGGTCTCCTGGCCTCACAGAGAGCTCGCAGGGCGGCGAGCGCCGTTAAAGTCAAAGGAGCCCCGCCGCGTGATAGCGCGGCCATAAAAAAGTGCATATCGAGAGACGGTGAATGAACAGAGGCGCGCGGCACGTCGGGTGGGGACTGCATAAGGTGCATGAGGCGTATGAAGGTGCATAAGGTGCGCATAAGCCTCGCATAACGTGCGTGCATGTGCAATGCGCTCGCTCGCGTATTACGCGCGCGCTCCTCTGTCTCGAAAGGAAAAAGGAGAGGAGGAGGAAAGAGGTGGAAGGAGGACGAAGAGTGGAAGAAGAGGAGGAAAAAGAAAGAGGAGAAGGAGTTGCACGCATTGTGAGAGAGGCAGGTAGGAAGGAGTGAGGTGAGGGAAGGTTGGAGAAGGAGTGGTAGAAGGTGATGAAGGAGGAGGGGGTGGTAAGAAAAGGGAGCGAAAAGAGAGGAGATGAAAAACGAGGAGCGCCGGGCCAGAACCGGACCCACGGACCCACGGACCCACGGACCCACGGACGGACGGACTCATGGACGGACGGACTCATGGACTCATGGACTCATGGACGGACGGACGGACACGCTCGCGCAAAGAGAATCGGCGGCGGCTGCTGCGGTGGCGGCTTGGGCCCCTTTTCAAGCACAGAGAAGTAGTCGGCGAATCAAACGATATCGGGCTTCTGGATTAATTTATGCATCGTCGTGGCCTCTCGTACGAGGTAAGAGGAGGAAGGGATGGTGGAGGGTGGGGGTTGTTAAAACGCGAGACACAAAGGCGCGCCGCTTACGTTGCAATCATACGGATCGGCCTTTGAGCAGCGCACCTCGACTCTCCCTCCTTCTTCACCCTCCTCTCCTACCTTTTCTACCTTCGAGCTGCCGATCGCGGGAATTCGAGTCGCCCTTCGCCTTGGCACAGTTGCGGTCGAGTATGCGCAGCGAGAGAGCGAGCAAGCGGGTAAACAGTTGCCGCGCGTGCACCGAGAGTGTGAGGCTACTTTTGGTGCTTCGAGTTGGTTGCTGGCTTTTTCTCTTTCCTTTCTTCTTTTTATTCAACTCCAGAAGGAAATGAGAGAATTGCTTAAGGAAACAGATACGATTTGTAGTGCTCTTAGAACATGTGGGTGGATGCGTTCTTTCGTAGGGGGAAGCGGAATGTGGAGAGAGGAGGTGGGAGAATGAAAAAATAATTGGAACCCCTAAATCCAAAAGGTGAAGAATAGAAGAAATTAAATTAATAACGTAAGAAGGAAATTATTGGAGCAGGTTGTAGGAGGACTATAAGAGGTTATAGGAGGTTACCTATTTTCGAAGGTTAGTGACGCCTGTGAATTTTAGATTTGTTCTTTGCGGAGAAAAGATCGTGAATATAAAGGGAAATACCGAAAGAGCGAGAGAAACTAAGGCAGGAGAATTAGAAATATAATACAACGGAAGACAGTCTGAACAAAGAAGAGGAAAATCATTAAACCGGACAGCTTTAATCGTATGCTTTAAACTTAATAGCAGCAATCTACTTATAAAAACGTATGATTCGCAAATATGAAATCACCTTAGGTACTGCAAATAAGATAAATATTTCACCCAATTACGCCACTACCGTAGAGCACAAAACCATAAAATCAACAAGAATTCGAAACACGCTAGGGCAGCACATTCTGATTAATTATGCAACAACACGAGGAGAAAAAATGCAAAAGAAGTGTAATAATTTACATCCTCCGCGCGTATCTTTATCGAATATCGAAAATAAGACCAAAACGAGCCAAGGAGAAGAACGAAATTTTAAACTAAAAAAAAGAAGAGAAGAGTGGAGAAGAAACGCAGGAAGGTGGAGGAAGAAAAATCCTATCGTAAGATCTGATTCCTCAACAATTAGGCTCATCGGGGGCACCGCGCCTGATGAATTATTAAAAGCACTAATGACTCGAGAAAGAAATCGCGTGAGCACGCGAGGGCATTCGCGGGCGTTTTACGCGACCGGTAGGAAGAAATTTCAGTGGGTAGCCTAACGACCGGTAATGTGCTTCTTTCGTCCCCAAACGAAACTATTTATATACACCGGGGACCGGTGCGGAGGTGGGGGTGTTACGCGCCATAGGAACAATACACGCTTGGATCCTAATTTATCTTTACTCCCGATCACGAAGCTTTCGACGGAGAGAACACGCAAGGATTTCGTGGCTTCTGCTAAAAAATCGAACAGTAGAATCCATTGGCATTTTCTGAACGCTTTTCTCTTTCACGGGAATCGAAACAAAGATGTGTCTCTTTTCCATTTGTAAAAATTGAGATTTTAAATATATTTCGAGATTGCGATTATCGGTTTATGTAATATGGCGAATGGATTTTTGAATTGATTTCCTTTCAGATATGTTGACTTAATCTCAAATATTACTTTACTGCCAATATTGCCTATTCCATTTTCGCGAATTTTACAATTTACACGGTGCGAGCTGCCCCGTTAAGCTCGCATAAACAAATTACAATTGCTTCCGATACCTGTCTCGAAGTTTTCAAATTTCTCTTTTTTAAGGGTACACGATTTACGAATCGAGAGTAGTTGACAGGTCAAGATGCAAGATAAAAATATAACAAACCGGGTCTCTCTCAGCCTCTGATTCGTCCTAACGGTAATCTAAACTTCACGTGACCAGGTGTACCTGACTATTACGCGAAAGGTCAGAATTTTATCGACGCCATTAATCCCGCCATAATTTTCATTTACATCTCAATGGGATTCACAATTTCGAATTTAAGCAACTTCCGGCTCGCAGTGCACGATAAATTGCATCCTTTTCCTGTTACCACCACCACCACCACTATCTTTCGGACATTCGTGGGTGGTTCTCTTGCCTCCACCCCTATTTTCTTTGAAGCTCCATTTCCTGTCTCGCTCAACCCCCCACCTCCATCCTCCAAGAAGGGGATGCAATTTACCGAATTGTTTTTAAATCCCTTGGGGGTGGACGTTCGAAAGGAAAGAAGGAGGAAGGGGTAGCGAGTGGAACGAAAAACGTCGAGCGACGACGAGGAAGAGAAGAAAGTAATAAGAAGAGGGAAAAAGAAGGCAACGAGTTGGCGGCAGCCATGGCGTCAGCTGTTTTGTGCCTCGAGGCACCGAGCACCAGTTTCTTTACATTTTTCTGCTCTCCCGGAAGTTGCCGTGTCCCGATATCATCCCTTCCACCTCTTCTTCCTTTTTCTACCCCCACTCTCTCCTCTTCGATACACCCAGACCTCTTACTCCTCCCTCTCTCACTCTTCTCTCGTTCCACCAGTCTGGACGTAACGTTAAGTGCAAAAAAGCGTATGGACGCTTCCACTACCACAACCACCACGACTAGCATCATCAAGAATGGAGGCGCCTATGGTAGTAGTCGTGGGCGTTGGCGTCGCGACGCCTCGTTCCACTGTTTTCCACGTCTCGTCGACCAGTAAAAAGAATTACCAAGGGAGATACGAAAATCGGAGAGAAGGATCAGGAAGCGTTTTACCATCGAATGGGTCCGTGGATGAGACTTTGTTTTGATGGGCGAAATGTTATAAAGGGCGCAATTTAAAAGTACATTTGCCGAGGGGAATGCGCATTTTTCATTGATCTTCAAGAGACTCTTTCTTTTTTCTAGTTTATGGGAAAGTTATCGGAAGAGAGAAATTAGAAGCTTAATAGGGAGAAGCTGAATGTTGAAGAGTCAGAAGTCAATAACCGAACTCGTCTTTCTTGAGAATGTTTAAATGCAGCTTGTAGCGGTAAGAATGAAAAATCCAGGGTCTTGTGTAAAAGCCAGTACTCTTCAACAATAAAACGATGCCCGGGATGATAGACATGCTATTAATAATCATCGAAAGAAAAGGACTTTGAACTGGATCGTGTTCAGGACCATCCTCAAGATTAAAACGGTAAAGTTGGGGGTGGCTCGCGTCACGTGACCGACCGACTGACATCGGTTGGCTCGAGGTAACGAGTACTACAACTACTAAAACTACTAGCACGACTACTAGGACTACTGCGACGACTATCGGCGTGCGCGACACGACAGGTGCGCGCCGATAACGCCCGTCGACAATAATTGCAAATCGTGGGCGGCATGCAGCCCCGTGCTACGAGCGACCGAGCAACCTGAGCGTACGCGAGAGCTCGTGTCGATCAAGATCCGAACAATATGCTCGCGGATACCACGAGGCAACGATTCCATTAGCCACCCCCAAACCTCACTCCTCGCCTCTACCACCCTTAGGCTTCCCTTCTATCCATCCCTGCTCGGACGGGGATAAACGGTCGCGTTGACGAAAGGTTCCTTCGTCGTTGCGTGCCATCGATCTTGTAGGATCGATTGGTTTGGTGGATGAGGTGTGTCGGTGCACGAGAATTCGAAATTATTCCAGTGGGTGTTCTAATATTCGAGGTGTTTCATCTGTTGGCGGAGCTGATTTGAGTGGCGGATTCGATGCCGTTTGAAATTGCATTCGAATCATTCAGGTATTTCATCTTCTGGGAGTAATTGTTTTTTCGTATGAGATGTCTAAAAGTTCACAGGTAGTAGAGTGCGTTCAAAGATCCAGACCAGTGATATTCGTAAATTCGATAATATTCGCATAGCCGAAATATCCGACTGAATTTGCAAAGTTTGCACAAATTCTGAACAAACCCATATTTGGTCAATCATCAACCATCGTCGCAAATGGAAATCAACAAAGAAATTCAAGGAAGCCCACCATATCACACCCCACGGCAATCACCTAGACCATCAAGACAGACCAACTCGCAGCTCATCCAAAACCCTCGCGAACGACCAATCATCATCCAACATCGAATAAACACCATGAGCACCGTGACCAACTGCGTAAATCTTCCACCAACGTCGAAATGGACGATAAACCGAAGGACGAGCAAATGGAGCTCTTCGCCTCCAGCCCATCAGGATTATCGGTTACGTAAAGTGGCGATCTTCGTAATCCAGATCGCGATTAAAGCCCGCGAAAATAATGTCGTTACCGTCTGAGAGTACTCCTTCTAGTATTCTACTCCACCTCCCACCTCCACCACCTCTTTCGCATCCGTAGAACAGTACGACGTCGTTGGTTCGCGCGTTTCGAAGATCCTCCTAGTCGTCGTCGAGCCATAGACGACGCCGAGATGAGAGGAGGAGATGGTGGAGTAGGATGAGAGAATGGAGGTGGAGTAGGAGGAGGTGCGCGGACGAACGAAGACGGAAAGTTATCGAGAGGGAGGTGCAGGAGGTGGAAGAGGCCAGTCTGGGGTAACAGTAACGACGTCTGTGGGGGTTGTGTCGGGGGTAACAACCCCCACCTCCACCACCTCCCTTCTTCTCGTTTCGTCGAAAGAGAGGGTCGGCTGAGAAGAGGGATGGAAACGGGAATACGATTGGTTTGTGAGGGTCGCCATTCACGGGGGTCGCTGCCGTTTGGAGTCTGCGCTCTTCCTTGATCCTGCCGAGAGAGGAGCGAACCGTTTCGCGAAAGCAAAGGGAGGGAGAAGTGGATGAGGGTTGGTAGGGCTGCAGAAGATCCCTCCGAGGCGAAGGCCACGGATGCGATGTGTGTCTGTGTTTTTGAAGGTGTCCAGTGTGTTTGTCCGTGAGAAAGGAACAGCGGAGGCCAACTGAACGGCAGCTTGACGGACGTCGCGACGCCCTGCGTCACCTTTATCGCCGACGCGCTTTCTCCCCGCCCTTTCTATTTTACGCTTTTGTTTCTCCCCGACTTTTCCGTTCTCTTCTCCTTCACCGAGAGTTGTCTCGATTCCTCGAGAACGTTCGGGTCCACAGGATTTTTAAGTGGAACTCTCGATCCGTCTTTATGGATCAGCGTGGATATTCCAGGGATGTTTGAGAAGATACTCGTCGTTTTCTGATTGTGTATAGATGCATCATGAAATTGATCGTGTCGAGGTGGGATGTTAGAAAGTGGGAAAGAAAAAGGTTTAGGTTTTCTAGATGAAGTTGGCAGAAAGTCGAAGTTATATTAGATGTGGTAGAAGAATTCGTAAACAACATTTTTCTGATTCGTAATGAAAAAAATTGAAGGTGATCCAGAAAGCAATGAGAAACTTTCCAGGCATGGTGCAAGCGTAGGTAGAAAGAGTCTTCTAAAACAAGAACGATGATTCTTTTAATTTTACAACGACCCTTTCCTCAATTCCGTTAAACTCTTCCATTTCGTATGTTCAATTTTCTGTACATCCTGATCGAAATCACCGACACACTGTAAACATGTACAAACACTTTCACGACTATGACGAACCTTTCAACCTTTCCTTCGAACTCATCGAAATCTCTCGTTCCATAAACGGCGACCTTTCGTTAGAACACTTCGCATGGTTCGATCGATGGGCAAAATTAATTTCTGGGGTCGTAACACTTCCTGTTTGCTTCCCGACGGGAAGGAAGGGCTACGCGCGTTCACCTCCGAGCCCTTGATGGCGAAGGGTAGACGCGGAATGACGCAACAACACCGGCAGGCGTCGTTTACGAGGCCGTTTCGCTCCTAACGTTTTCGCGTTGGGGCAGGTCGCCTCGATAGGACTCCCCGCTCGATATGTTTATGTTTATGGGGCGGGAAACCCGCATCGCACGTGGGCCCAGACGTAAACGCACGATCCTCGTTAAACGAGGACGAAAAGGAAAAGCGAGGAGGAAAGGACGGAAGTGAATTAAAGACGATTGGGTAGATGAATTAGGAGAGATCGGAGCTAGTTGTGACACGGACAAGTAGTGACACTTAATTTTCTGAGCGACTCATTAGATCGCGACACTAAGTAGCGCACTGCATGTCTCCAGATTCTTTGAGTCGTACTCTCACCTGTACTTTAGTAGCACTCCGACTTTAGATGCGTTTTATAGACACGTGTGGACATGAACATGCATATGTATAAAGCCCATCTAAAGTTCGAGCGCTACTAAAGTACGGGCGCGAGTACGGCCCTTTGTCTTAATGCGTTCTACGAATTTGAAATGGAAACGTTGCGTAGTTTATCAGCTACAGTACTTTGGCATTGAAAAATAAGATTTCGAACGAATTTGTTAACAGTAAAAACTGAGATATGTAAACGTTTACAGCGTCATTGGAAAGCGTGGTATTTTATATGAAATTTGACGGAATTGATTATTATGGCATTCGACTTGACGTAAATTAATTAAACACATGTAAACTGGCGACAAATTGGGGCATTGGTGTGACAGTTTATAGTTGTGCTGGCGTATATCCTATTTATTTAATAACTTCTGTAAAAAAGACACACAACGCAATAGACAAAATTCGTCTTTTTAAACGTTGGGCAAACTATCTCACGATCACAAGAACAATAATAATTCTCACCAATGGAACAAATTCGCCATACTATTTATTCTCGCGGCAGATATTAATTAACAATTACAGATCTATAATTTGTCTTTTCAGATCTCCTCAATCTCGCGAATCGTTCACTCATGGCGTTCTTCTTCTCGAGACAACAGAACGAAGGACAACGCAGTCTTTCCTTCTCTTCTCTGCTTTGCTCTCGCCATTCCTCGGCGTTCCAAAGGCCCCGCCACCGGAACTCCCACGGCTTCTCGCGCAATTGACGGGCGGGCCTCTCCTCGCGAAGGACAGGCCGAGCATTATTTCGGGCTGGTCACGTGACCGTATCGACATTGGCATTGTTTTGCGTCGTGTCTGCAATTATGGAGGAGCCGGAACGGCGGGCGGCATGAGAAAGAGAAGAACGAGGAAGCAAAGCGGGGAGGAGATGAAAAGGGAGGTAGGCGCGCAAGGACTGAAGGAGGTGGAGGTGGCTGAAGAAGAGGATGAGAAGAAAAGTGGAGAAGGATCGGAAAGAGGTGGAGGAATGAAGAAACAGGAGAATGGGGTAGGCGAAGAAGAGGAGGAGGATGGAAAGGTTTCGAAGCACGAGAATGAGAAAGACGAGGAACACGAGGTGGATGAAGGAGGTGGAGAAATGAAGGAACAGGAGAAATAGGAAGGAGAACGAGGAAGGAAAGCAAAAAAGGAGAGAGGAGTGAGGGTAGGTGGTGTAGACAGGTTCGCAGGTCTGAAGAAGGAGGAGGAGAAGGAGGTGGAGGTGAAAGGAGGTGGCGGCAGGAAGGCCCGTGCTGTGTATTTAAATTTAAATATAATGCAAATCGGCCTAGATAAGATGAATAATAATTGTAACCGCAGGGGCGGGTGACTCGAACGGCCCCGAGAGGTGGAGGAGGACGCAAAGGGAGGTGGGGCTTCATCGTAGATAAGGCGGCCTCGCAATTACCGTGTACCTCGCCTCGGTACCGCCATCGCTCCACGAACGACGTCAACAGGCTGGACTAATTGGGAGAAAGCAGAAAAGGGAAACTGATTTTGAAAATTTCATACCACACGTAGTTACAAATTGTTGCAATTTTACAGTTTTTTTCAGGGAGAATATTCTTTCACTGGTATTGAAGCAAATTTTTAGTTTCTTTGAAGAGCGGAAAATGGTGCTTGTAAAGAGTATGCAAATTTGACGAATGAACATTAGACAGCAGTATTTCTTAACGTTTTTCGAAAATTATTCCTGTAACACGGATCAAATTGAAGCAGACGTAAATACTAAACGTCGTAAACAATATTGTTGGCATTTTAGGATTGAGAAATAATTGTAATCTATTCGTGCTAATCAGATGATACTATCTGATGACACTGTTACATTTTTTCGTAAGGTCCCAATGAAAATAATGATTGAACATTTTTATTAAAACAGCAAAGAAACCACAAAAAAAAGACAATAGTCCTGATTTAAACGTTAGGAAGGGGTTCGATGGAAAAAGATTCAGGCCACGCACCACTTTGGACTAGAATATTACGAGAATTGCGAGGAACGTTTCCTTGCTATTTGAGGATCGCTAATGCCCCGCGATCGCAGTCTTGAATTATTCAGAGTAACTGCCCGATGGGAAGAAGTTCAAGCCGTTTCGTTGGTACATTACGCGGACACCTATGAACAAAGCTGAAATCGATGCCTCGAATCCACCTACGAGTGCAAAGCTAATCCAAGCAACACGACTGGCTCAAAGTAGCCTTAGCACGTGGCCACTGGGCTACGTAGAGTCTTCAGTTATTCACGCTCGGGCAAGGGGTGTCTAGGATGACCTTGAAACTACATTGTACCACAGGCGCCTTTAGTTTTGAATATTCGCGTAGAATCGATGACGCAAAAATGAGTAAAACAAAGGTCTTTTGTAAATTATTGTTAACGGAACGTTACAGCGTGGCTTTGATCGAATAGCTGGGTTGTCCTTCGGTTCGCGAATGCAGACTGTATAATTTTAGAAATGTTCGATTGCTCGATACTAATTTCTCTCTCCGATTAAGTTGTAATTGGCCTTCCTTCTTTCTTCTTGTTTCGAATCTTATGGATGTTTAGTTCGAACCATGATCAACGTTTAATCTAGTTTAACCTGCACCATTTTTCTACCTTTCAGTTAACTACAAACCCCAAATAGGATTGGTTATTTTACTACACTAAAACAGAACGTGCTGTTAAGTGGAATCACTGACAAAATCCTGCTTAAAACTCGCATATAAATGACAATTCGTAGAGATGTTACAAAGTAATTGTAGTACCTTGCAGAATAAATACAGTTTTACGTAACTGTGCAAAAAATAATTTAATAATAGTAGAATCGTGGAACGAAAAACTTAAATGTGGCCCAGAATTAAAACGTAACAGATGATCTGAACAAAAACCGTTGTCACTGCTGCCGCTGCCAAAAAAACAAGATTATCCTTCCAACGAAATTTCTTACCAAACATCACTGACTTACAGACTTACAGTCTGCGCAATCGTAAGAGCGCCGACTCGAGACGATCCCTTCAAGAGAATCTCTCGCGGTTATCAAGACGTCAGTTCCGCGGAGCGTGACAAACCGGATTAATTCCTACGTCGCGATTAAAATCACCCCCCGAGTGTTCCGCGCGATGCGGAATGCAGAATAATGTGTGGCGAACGAGAAGGTGGAGAAGTTGGAGGAGGTGGAGACCCTCGCTTAGTTCCTCCGGCGCGCAGAAAAAGTTCCGGCCGCTCGAGAATTCACGGCTTAACGACGGCGCGCGTTGCGGATTGAACGTTTTGCAACGGGCGGGTGGCTTTCTCGTTAAGGTGCTCGGTTGGATGTAACGAGAAAGGGATGGCAGAGCGTAGGAAAAGGATAGGTAGGAGAGTGGAAAAGAGGAATCGGTCGGTACACACGAAATGTGGAAATGACGAGCAGAGGATGTACCGCGAGACAATAAATGAGAATTAAAAGAGCTTCAGAAAGCTTGGCTTTTTTTCACCACCCTGAACAGTGTCTGTCGTCTGAGGCTAACATGAACGTTTTATGCACGAATTTGCAATGTAAAGCAGATGGTTGTAGATTGATTGCGGTAAATTATGACACAGATGAATGTAACGTGTAATAAGGAAATTTCGTGATATCAGAAAGTAGCATGAAAACTTTAAGCACAAATTTGCAATGTGAAGCAGAAGTTTGAAGATTAATTGCAGTGAATTACGAGGGCAATGGTGAATGTAATGAACAATAAGGAAATGATCATTATTCTGAATTTCCCGATACAATACTTTTAACGAGCATAAAAGCTTTAAGTACAAATTCGATATATTAAACACAGTGTTGAAGGATAATTATAGTGAATTATGAGCACATGCGCGAATTGCAGAGTGTACTGAAAAAATGTTCATTCTTCCGAATCGTTATTAAAGAATAAACTTAACGATATTTGATTGTATTTTGGTACTATTATTACATCGCTATTTCTCCAAGTTTCTTTGATCGTAAATTATACTCGCTGCCTTGTATAAGTCCTTCATTTTCTCTCATACTTCGCTATAAATACATATAAGTAACAACATTACAACAATATTTAATGATAGCATTTAAGGGTTAACATCATCTTCGTCTGCAAAAGATTGGCAGTTATTATCGACGATGAAAAGTATGGTGCTAGCTTAGAGGCCATCTCAAGGTCAAAGTCAAGGCCCGCGTATAGGCTTGAGCATAGAATCATCCATATCGATTCATGCCAGATAAAGAAAGAAATCCTACGCGCGTGGTTCTCAAAGTGGAACACGACTTACGATAGTTATCGATTCTAGCCTAGAAAAGTATCGGTTGTTGCCGTAGTAAAAAGGATATTTGAAAGAGTGCACTGGAACTGCATCAAGGAATATTGCATTGGCAAATTGAAAAAGTTTGAGGTGCCGGGTGACCTTGAGACGGTCACTCAAATGCAGCGTGAACAGAAAGTAACCAAGGTATCTTAATTAATTCTTCGTTTTGCAACATTATCTTTCGTAGAGCAAAGTTGTGCGCGGAAGCGAAGCGATAAGCCAGTACACTTCAATTATTTCTTCCTCTTTTCATGCCTCGTGGCAAAGAATACATATATATAAACAATCGCCTTAATTATTTCTTCTTCTTTTTTCCTTCGCGCTTATCTCTCGTACCTGAGAACTCGGGGAACGATGCAAAATGAACGCGTCTTAATTGTAGCCACTTCTTTTCTTTCACGCTTTATCGAAGAACGCGCAAGAACGAAAGCAAGAGAAGAAACAGGCACGGTGCCTTAATTGTTTTCTCTTCCTCTTCTTCTCTCTCATCATGCATATCTTCCATACCGCGAGCTCGCGAAAGGATCGCAAAATGCGGTGCTGCCTTAATTGTTTCTTCTTCTCTTTTCTTTTCGCACGCGTATCTTCGAGACCGGGTTGATTGTGAAGGGAAGCAAAAGAGAAACCGGACGAACACCCATCGAGAGGACTCGACAAGGGAGTATCGAAAGCACTTTCGACGCGTTCTCCGAGCCGGGCGGTCTTTTCCTTTCCGCTCGATCTTTCCGCTCGTCGCCCATCGCGCATGCGTGCACGCCCGCGTGCGCGCACTCGCTCGTCAGTCGGCGCTTTTTTGCTCGCGCGAGTCGTTTTTCCGCGCGGAATCGAGAAGAGAAGAAGGAGAAGGAAAATGGTGAGGCCTGTGAGGTGCGAAGCGGCCGTTTCCGTTGCGAATGCCAAGCTCATGCGAGCATTTCAAACGCGTCGTGAGAAACTAAAGGAACAAGAGGAAGGAGGTCCTTATTGGTTTAACGTTAGAAGAACAATCAAACGTGGCAAGAAGTCTCTTGGATTGTGCGAATTACCCCGTTTGAATAATTTTAAAAGTATACTTTTGCTTCTTTATGTGAAAGCGTAGGTAGATTTCAAGTGATATAACAACCGTATATTTGACTTTCAAAAGGGACAGGTTTGATGGGGTATTTAAAAGCCGATCGTTGATTTGACAGTAGAATCACACAAATTAACATTGTAAGAATATAGCAAGCATAAGAGAAGTAACAAATTCGTATAAAGTAACTATGCTTGTTACGAATGCTATTTTGGTTTAATAGTAGTAATCAATTAATAATATTCACCCTCCGACCAACAGAGGGGCCTCACAAAAAACAAATTAAAGAAAGGAAACGGAAGTCGTAGAAATCCAAGATGTGCAAATAATTGATTTACGAGTATGGTGAATTCTCCACTGACAGATTATTTTCGCTCGAAGATATACAGTGTAGTCAAAAGAGAACATTCGAAATAAATTCTCATCCTCGCGTTTCTAATTTAAAAAGTGTAGAGCCTCGATTGGAATTCTATGAAATTGAGACTTGTTCAATTCGTATCTAGAACAAACTGGACGTTCCCAGAAATTGTTTTGCCCTCGATTCTCAATTGGCGTTCTCCTTCGACGTGAGCGCATTAAAATAAGAAAATGAATATTCCTTAAGAGGGAAAGTCTAGAATGGCGTAAGGGGAGCTGATAAGAGTTGCATCGTGTCACTTTTTCGCGACGATAGGAGGTGACGAATCGGCTGCCGACACGTATGCGCGAACGTGTAATTGCAAGTTCAGGATTATCGTTACCTTTCGTGAAATGAATATTCCAAGGATAAGGACGAGAATGCCGCGAAAGGGGACGATAAGAATCGTGACGAGTCATCGTGGGGAAATTTTTTCTACGCGTTCTGCCCATCGAGTTGATTGTTCTTAACGGACAAGTTTGTACATGAAAGAGAATGAGTATGTAAAGAGTGTAAACCAAATGATTACAAACAATATAAACTACAACTGAATATTCTTAACCGACAGAAAAAAAATTAAATTATGGCAGAGAAAAAATTGAAGACAATGATAGAAACTTATATGCGCTAATCTAATTTCGTTAATGTTGGTTTATTTAACGTTTTTTGTGTTATTTAGTTTATTCCACGATCTGTCGTTTCTCACTTTTAATATTCACAGTTACGCATCCATTAGTTATGGTCGTGCCTCTAGCTTTACTGCCTCTGCCACTCTCTTTCTATTATTTCATCAAACTGTGTCCACTTCATTTAACACACTCTCTGATCGTTTCTATTCCACTCTTAATTGCCTCCTCGTATACTTACTTGGATAAAATTGCAACTCTCCAAACTACCCTAACACCCTTCTTTAAATTACACTGTTCCTTCTATCTCTCCTGCCAACGAAACCAAGGAAGACCTTGCACGAATAAATGGACGAGCTGAACGATCAAATATAAGTCGCGTGATGATATTAATAAAGTCGGTTCGACGCATTCGACGACAAACGAGAACGATCACGACGAAAATGAAGAGGGAGCCTTGAAAACGAGCGGAGCATCCACGAGTTTCTCTTCTGAGGTCAACGACCCCTCCTCCCGCGGTAATTTCGCTCGCGTGCTACAAGAAGGGAAGGCGAAAATCGCTTTTGGCCCGAATATAACGTTCGACGGGTTCAAGGTCGAGCTGTAGGTACCAGCAGCTTGGATTCGCGATTAAATATGCCCTCCGTACCGATTCGTCTTCTTCGGTGAGCCACTTTTACGAATCACTTTTGCACCGAACGGATATAAATAAGACGCGTGGAGTTACTTTACACCGGAGAAAGCATCGAGAAGGAATTGAGAAAGCGTCTCGAAGACGGGAAAAGTTTTAAGAATGTTTTTGGAGAATTAATTGGATTTGTGAACCAATCGATATTGGCTCGTGCTAATATCGAAGGTTTTCTATATTTAAAAGTATTGATTTCTTTCATTTTCATTCGGTATTATTTCGTAACTGATGTCCGCCTGGAATGGTGAATATTTTTAGTTCAAGAATGTTCGATGTTAATCTGTGCTAACGTTGATATCAAAGTTAGGCGTATTTGTGCCTATATCGTTTATCATTGCTATGTTGTTTAGGGTGTTTGCGTAGGATGAGGAAGATTCCTCATTTGCGAACGATCGATGTAGGCCTGAGATAAGATCGAACATCGCACAGAATGGTGCACATTCACTATTCTGACAATTACACAATGTTATTTTGCTATGATTTTGTTTTTGTTAACCGTTTCGTGTCAACGAATTTAACTTTGCATTCTTGAATCTTAGAATTGTGCATATGTGAGAGCAAGTTTGATTATCAATGCAAAAGACAAAATAAATACATATGAAATACTTTAAATTACAGTAAATATTTATTTGAAAAGCCGTCCATCAATTAAACAATCAAAAAACCAGAAAAACAACCATGTAATGCATCCGCAACTATCTAATATCGAAAAAAAAGGAAACCTGCAAAATACTGGTTTAAACGGAAACGCAACTATTTATATCATAACTAATAAAAACCATCATACACAATAAATCAATTGTACCTTATCACAAAACACCCCTTTATCAGTCCTCACCCTCAAACAAACACCCCACAAACATAAAAAAAAAAACCCTACTGCACAGTTTCCTCGTAAAATTCCATACACAATTCCAAGAAAAACATCTTACAAACCACGTGCAAATGAATAAAAAAAATATCGCGACAGCTTCTTTCTAAAGGCTCGTATGCTGCAAATGCGTATCGTAGAAAGATTAAGAAAACCGATAAGAAAGAATTCATCGTGACATTCGACGCGCGATTCGGGTGCTGTGATTCCACGCCAGTGGGGGCAGGGGGCCGTTCTCGGACCTGTATAGATTTCAGTCGGCTCGACGAGAGAAGAGAAATCGAGAGAGAGAGAGAGAGAGAGAGAGAGAGAACGACAGAGTTCAGGGTCGAGGCATACAGGTGGTCCATAACATAACAGTCACTGCGTTTTATCCGGCAGTAAACCGGCGGCAGGCGCTCTGCCGGCTATATGATTTAATACCCCCGAACCCTTCCCTTCCGCCACCACTGCCCCCACCCCCGCTGCTCTCGAGCTGCCTGGTCCGCGACCCCCGGAGGCAACACCCCTTACGACCGCCTCCCTCCTCCCACCCCCGCTGTCCTTCCGCCCCTCGATCGACTGCCCCCGCCTCCGTCGCTCCTCCGCGATTTTCTCTCCCCCCACCGATTCTTCCCACCCCCCACTGACATTGCAGCCGGCGTGCTCGCGTTAACCCACTGCCACGACGGAATGGCATTATCGGCCTCCAGGTCGAAGGATCGTAAAAGGGTGCTTAGGAGTGAGATGGTGGTGGGAGATGAGTCTCGCGTTTCACGGAGAGTGTGCAAATTGGTTGGAAAGATGGGGTGGCAGAAAATTTGTAGACTGCTTTGGTAATTGATGACTGTGGTGTATGCGAGAGTGCGTTGCTCTTTTTTTCGGGGGTCGTTCGGGGTTGCTTTTCTGCGGGATGAATAAAGCTTGACTGGCGTTTCTGTGAATAAAGTTCAGTTAAGGTTGAGACTGTTATCTAAGATAGTCTTGTGTATTTAAGTTACGTACATTTAAGATAGTCTTTTAGTAAGTGCTTCGGTTTTCTTATTACTTTGTTTATTACGTCGCATAAGCTACTGTTTGTGATATCAACCTAATTTGTTGAATTCATTTTCGGTAATGCTAAGTTCCTCGAACTCGTGTTCGAGAAATTATTGTTAAGACAGTATCACGAAGTAGTAGGGGAAGGTTACATTTCTAAAGGCTAATTTTAGAAGAATGTTAATGTCACTGTATAGTGAACCTACATCGTTGAATGATTTGCTAACTGAAAGATGATATGTACTAGAATATACAAAAAAAGGACAGTAAACATTACGTTCTAAATCATCAAGTTCTCTGTGCTCATCAAATTCGCACACTTACTGTTCTGCAAAAAAGAAAATCAACTACCAACTCATAAGATCTTCCCACGATGTTCCTGGAATACCCACAATATCCCAAGTTTCCTAAATATCCACAGCTAACAGACAATGGCACCAATCGAAATATTCAATGCATCAGACTCTCGGACCAATCCTTCCTCAAATACATAGAACTTTTCCAACACCACGAAACATCGTAAATCATCTACAGTCAGCACAATATCCCGCAGTAGACTGACTTCCACCAAACAAAATTATTCAACACATCAGATTCTTGAATCATCGAAAAACCTACTCCATAATTCTATTAAAAATCATAATTCTCCTTAAAACCCTTAGCAAATTTCAAATGCGTCCAACCGTTCATCAACGATCATCAGAGCCCTCCCATACATCCTGCAGCATCCAGAATTCCACTAATAAAAATTATCCAACGCGTTAACTTCTTCAACCATGTAAAAACCTACCCAGTCTTCCTATCCAAAACAACAATCCTCCTGAGAAGACCAAAAAACTTTCAACCACCACCAACCATGGATCGCAAACCATCAGCAGCCAGCCCTACATCCTGCGCCAGCCTAAACGCCACCAATCAAAATCACCGAGCACGGCGGAGGATTCTCCCACGGAGCCCGCCAACTGGAGCCCTCGTGTCTCATCCATCGAGCACGTAGTAGTAACCCAGCTACAACCAAACCCACACGAACGAACACAGCAGCCCGACGAGATCGGAGGAGGAACAAGCAACGGAGACACGTTCGAGTTAGTAAGCCGCATAACTCGAGGCTCGAGCGCCGCAGAAGCCCCGTAACTCTGTTAATTCATATCCTCGGCGAGTGAGAGGAAGCTAGGAGGCAGAGTTAGGTCGTACCATTGCTAAGGGCGTAGTTGCCAGGGTGGTGGCGTTGTCATCGTCAGAGTAGGAGAAGGTGCGCGCGAGGAGTTGCACGTAGCTAGTGGCAGTCGAGGAAGAGGAAGAAGGTGCGCGTGAGAAGAGCTCTGCGAAGCTGGTGGCAGACGAGGAAGAGGAAGAAGGCGCGTGAGGAGAGTTCCACGAACCTAGTGGCAGACGAGGAAGAAGGTGCGCATGAGAGAGGAGAGTTCCACGAACCTGGAAGCACACGAGGAGGTGGAAGAAGGAGGAGGCGGTCTACGGCGGCACCAAGGGTGGTGGTTCGCGAGCCACCGGAGAAGGAGGGCCTGGAAAGAGGGAAAAGTGAGGGAGGGTGTGCATCGAGGGCTCGGTAGAGGGTGCCTGGAGGGAGGTTTCCCTCCTCCTTGCAAGCCCCAGCACCCGAGGAATCGATACGGTAGAGCCACGGCGCCTCCCAACGCGCCCTACGTCATTGCAACGGCAAGGCACCCTGCCACCCTGCTGCCTCCACTGCCCCAGCCGATTCCACCCCCACCCTTCCACCCCTGTCACTCCCTCTCCTGGCGAAAGCTTCTCGTGCGCTCGCTCCAGGCCCCGTCTAACTTCCAACCCCTCTAGCCCACCTATGAGGGCTCGGGCAGGGCTCCTGCCAACCCCTGCTCCGCTTTTCATCTCTCGATAACTTTCCACCTCGTCCTTTCTCACTCTCTCACGCTCTCTCGTTGCAGTCTTTGCTTCTCTTTAGGTTCCATGGCTTCTCTCTCTCTCTCTCTTTCTCCCTTTCTCACTCACTCTCTTTCTCCCTACGGGTTAGATTTGGTGGCTGGCGAAGCAGGAAGTGGAACGTTCGGACGATACGTGTGAAGGAATTCTTGCGGAACTCCTATCGGTAGACCACCGTCGAATATTTCGAAGTTCAAGATGTTGCGGGCCCCACTCCGGCTGGAAGCGACGCGGGAAATGGTATTTGGACAATTTATGGTTCGAGGAGATTCTGGGTGGGTAAGGTTTGGGAGGTTAGAAAGGTGGAGAATCGGGACGGTTGTTGGAGCGTGTAAGCAAATGGCTTGGCCTGATCTACTGAAAATTGATAATCGTTCGTTCGAGGTAGTGTTGCTCGACGTTAATTTTTAGCGATAGAAAATCGTAGACCCTCGTGTAAGAAATTTTTGCTTCTGCTAATTGCGCGTATGTCCCTTTTGTGAAAATCTTGTTCCTGAAGTTAATCGTTTCGATACAACACTCTTTGATCATTGAAAAACTCATTTAAAGTAAAAGCCTGAATCAGGTATATCCTAATTCGAAATTGGCACTGTGCGATGCTTCTAAAAACGCAGTGAAAACAGCTGCATGTCTGAGACGAATCACAGAAAAGTCCAAATGGTTCAGGGGTTTAAAGGGGATGGGACACAGAAATGACGCAACCTAGCTTCAACTTCTCTCTACCACTTCTCAATGCTAATGCGGAGCGAGTTCTCGCGGTTAAATCGTCAGACTAGTGCCCTGAGAAGTTCACGTCCCTCTGGATTACCTGCAATGGCACCGCCTGAAAGATTCCCTTCTTCTTATCCTCCTCCTTTTCCTCTCTCGTACCTCGTTGTTATTCAAATTGCATTCCTCAGCACTGGCTGGAGACACCTCGGTATTGCAACCACGGACAATACGCCATTTTAATGGAATTTTTAATTTGCGAATTTAATCTTTTGGCTCTCTCATTCTCGAGGAAACGATAAACATGAAAAGGTGATAAAAACTTTCATCGAAAGGGAGAGATAGATGAATAAAAGGGTAGATGAAAATGTCAATTTGCAATTTTTTTCAAAATCTGTATAAAAATTTATAACAACGAAGTAGACAAGAATTTATTTATCCACTTTTATTATTGGCCCGATCGCGATATCTCGTGTTAATTAGAAAACCGATCGCAACCAACAGCCCCATGATGGTGCGTACAATGCTGGTAGGGGTGCGATGGTGTCGGTGAGAAAATGCAATTCCAACATTTGCTCATGGCTATCGTGACGACCAATCGGTACGCGTGAAATGCCAGTGCACATTAATTAAATGTGTGGCTCCGGTATTCGAGATTTAATTTTGTACTCACACTTTCTTCTGTAAGCGATTTTCTTTTTTGACGTGAGAAATAGTAGCGAAGAGCATAAAACAAATTTTCGTTGGAAAACTATTTCTAAGAGCTTGGGGTTTTTGTCATAACAGAATTCCGTGTTACGTGAGTGAAGAAGGAAAACTGTGCAACATTTTATTCATTCTTGAATGTTTTCATCCTGATTCAAAAATAAGGTGCCTATAAATGGCATGTTTAAAGTTCTATGCAATTGATTTTATCTTTGTGGTCAGGAACAACATTATTTGCCCATTTTCTTGTTTTCTCGTGTATTTATGACCATTTACATTCCGCGGTTAAAATTTTCAAGCATACACCGAGACACGAATATTTTACTTACTAGTAACTTCTAAGACAGATAGTTGCTCTCGTAAGATCGAAGCAGACAATCACTTACCTGAAACAAAGTAAAAAGAAACGTGGTTAGAAAAATCATTCAATAGATTCCACTATCTATTGTTATCACTATCGTTTTTAACAGCAATTGAAATGGTCACCGTTAATTATCATCACTATTATTATCATATTACCTACTGTTCCCAATAATTAATTATTTTTCATCAAAAGCATTATCTACCTCTCTAACGCCTTCAATATTCTGTTCTCCACCCTTTCCAGCTTCTACTTCCACATCTACTCATCCCACCCATTCGATGACTGTTCCTAATGACGATGCTGACAATATGGCCGTTGCTCACTCACACACATTCTCCAACCCACCCTTCACAGATCGATACGTTGCACAGGATGTGCACACAACACACAATACAATCACACAAGGACAGTGGGAGATGTCACCGCAAACGCCAATTCGCATACACTCACCCACCAAATCCCACGCCACAGGGGAACCAGATCCTGTAAGCGTGTTTATATACAAACGCACCAAAGGACAATTTCTACAGTGTGTGATAATGGTGGCGATGGTCGTGGAACAGATCGACGGCATACATCATCGCGAGACTAATTTCCGCGATAAATATTTTACGGACAGCCATTACGCTTAAAAGGAAGGGATGAGTGTGTGAGCAGGGGTGTAGTCGGGGGTGGAGTGCTGGTAGAGAATAAACTATGGATGACCAGAAAGGGTGTGAGAGAAGGCAAGAGAGAGAGAGAGAGAGAGAGAGAGAGAGAGAGAGAGAGAGAGAGAGAGAGAGAGAGAGTGAGTAAGTGAAAGGGGTTGATCGTAAAATTCACTTTTCCAGAGGACCTTTCAAATGATATTCCACTTTCTTTTATCACGAGACTGGTCTACGAATGAATAGTTACCCCTTTTGATACGTTTTGAAAAATCGTGCAGATCTCAAAACAAAACTTAATGGAGATCATTACTTACAAATTCTAATTGGACACGAACATTCCCTTTATAGAAGTTTAATTAATCGGATTTAAGTAGCTGGATCGCGAACAGTAACAATTCAATCGTTCAATTCCGTTCATTAAAAACTTGGAAAATGCGACCTTAAAACATTGTGACATTAAGAAATAGGTCATCATCGATCTTCATCTCCGTCACGTTTAGCACCTTGTAAGCAAAAAATCCGCAGAGCCTCGCAACGGGAGCCAAGATCACGATCAACAATCGCGATCAGCCAAACGAATCGACAGGAAGAGCGTGAAGAAGGAAGCCATTTCTTTTCCCCCTTGAAGAGAAAAGAGAGAATTCTGGAAATTATCATGGGGTCCCGTAAAAGGCTCGTCGCGCGCCTCTGTTGTTGACCGACGACAGGTGAACTCATGCATAATTCTTCTTGAGGGGGAGTGAAAGAGAAAGAAGGAGAGAGAAAATGAAGAGAAAATAGAAAGGCACCGTTGTGCTCGCCGCTATCGTCTTGTCCCTAAAAAGTCTTACTATTCAATGCGAGATTACTGGGACGAATCGTCAGGCTCATCGACTGTTCAACTGTTCAGCTGTTCACCAGCTTTGCGTGGAGCAGGTGGCGAACCCTGAGCGACCCTACTGTAAAAGGGACCCTTTTAGTTTGCAAGGACATCATGAAAAACTCGTGACGGAAAATTGCCGTGGAAAATCGTTCGACCCGTATCCGTTTTTTTTCTTCATTAACGCTTTTTCTTACTTCTAGAAGATTTACCCGGAGAATACCGTCAACGAATTCGCGAATTTTTATTACAGGTAACGGTATGATAGCAATGTGTTATAATTATCAGTGATAAGAAGGAATTCAGTTTTTACGATGAGTCTTTTGATATGAATTTTTGGTTGGTAAGGTTCCAAAATTTCAAAATTGGGTATGGAATGCTATGTAGAAATATAATCCATGGTGGTCAATTTGCGAATTGCCACCGATTATATTTCATCCTGAATAGTAGTGGATGTTAATATACACATATTTTACGGTTTCTTCTAGTTCTTCGTATTCTAATTCCAGTCCAGAAATTGTGGATTTAGATTTACGATTATTAATTTTATAATTTAATTTTGAATTTTCATTGACCTCACGAACCAATGACAACAAAATCGCTCTTCCCTCTGAGTCATCTCCATTCTCTCTCTCTCTCTCTCTCTCTCTCTCTCTCTCTCTCTCTCTCTCTCTCTCTCTCTCTCTCACCTCCTACCCCCGTTGAATCTTCCTAATGGTGTTGTTGGCGTCACGACGCCACGCGCCACGCCAGATTACGCGGCGTTAATTACGTGGCAACGCGCTCGATGACCGAATAACGTCCGTCCAAATTAGACTGACCACTCGCGGCCGATTCACAAGTTTCTATAATCGGAGCGGAGAGCTCTCCTCTCTCCCACATTCCTCTTAGTTCGTCTTCCGATGTGTCACACAAAAGGCATCCTCAATTTACGAAGCGTCCCTTCTGCCCTTCCTTTTTTGGTAAGAAACCAAACTGGTTGCGGTAGGACCATTTACTTTCAAGTATCCTTTAATTTATAATATAATCGATTTTCTACCACAGTTTTCGAGGGTGCATTTGTAATACGCAAAGTTGATTATTTAATAGGATTTAGTCCGTTCGCTTTTAACAACACATATAAATGAAACCACCCAAAATAAAACAATTATGCGGAAAAAATGACTGCTGAACGGAAGTGATTTTTGAAAAATTCGATGTAACACTGGAAATCCATTAGTATAGAAATAGCCACGCGTATCGATCGATCTCGATAACAGAAAGTCTCTTTTCACTAATCTCACTCTCTAGCATAAGAAAATAACTCGCATACTGTACGCTTCGGCGCGTACCGAGGATTGCACGATGAAAAGAGAAGGAAAGGAAATAAAAGGAAATGAAGGCGATAGAAAACAAGAAGGGAGTAAGGGTCCGCATTATGCCTTACGCGAGAAAAGGACGGAAAGAGGAAGCTTGCGTTGGTCGTCGTACAGCCAATTGGATAAAACAGTAATTGAGTTCTTATCGCGCGTGTCACGCGGGCTCTGCGCACTGCGCTGCGCGCAATCGAGTGGCAAAACTTCTTCGTTACGCCATCCTCCTATCTTCTTTCCAACGGGCTCGGGAGCGGCTTCTTAGAACAATATTATTAACGCGCCATGGTGTGCACCACCTCCGTCCTTCTCATCCTCCTCCTTCACGCTACCTCCGCACCTGGCGTCCACCTAAGCTAAGCGCTGTAATTATCCCGAGGGACCGGTAAAAAGTGGAATTCCGGATTCTACAGGAGCGTATGAGAGAGAGAGAGAGAGAGAGAGAGAGAGAGAGAGAAATAAGCGCCTCGTAGATTAAAATCGTAGGGGTCGTTGACCTCGTATGTGCTACCATGTGCTGCTAATTTTTATTTATCCTAATAGGATAGCAAGAGAGTCGAGGGTGGAAGGTAATGATTTGCAAGAATTTGCAAAAGAACATTATCGTGACAAAAGGCCCTGTTGATTTTTGAGTGTTAAAATGTTCCAACGGTGTCTGGTGTAAGAGAATTTTTCAGGCGATTTTAATTACTTTCAGGATTAAATATACGATAGAGAACATTTACCAAATGTGTGTTTAGAGGTGTTCTAGTTTTTTATATTACTATTTCTCTTCGCGCAACATCGTCTCATGTGCATCATAATAGGTGAATTTATTTAAATCGGAGATTAGAAAATTGGCTTATTTGAAAATTCTTATCAACTACCAAACGATGCTCTACAAAAAATTGTTCATACGGTAAGTATGTCCTAAAGTAACTGAAAAATTGATCGGAACCCTGATCGCGAGAGAATCAGTATTTCGAGGGATTAATTAAAGCCGAATTGAAAATCATGAAAAATTATCTCACACAATTGATAGAGTTAAACGTAGTCATGAATAAATTTCAGTTTCTTCCTGAATATTTTCTTCTAGATCCTACGACACGATTTCCCTTGCATTCTTCATCCCACCCTCATCCGCGCCCCCGCCTATTTCCTTCTTTTTGCTCGACGATCGCGGAAGGTGGCGTGGGCGTGTAATTGCCGATCACTCGCCTCTAGAATAGACGAACTTGACCCTGGATGCAGAAAACTCTCGGTGGATTCGTGTCACGGACGCACGCGTGTACAATCAGAAGTTCACGCGCCGTGAGCCTTGGGGGACAAGAGTGGTGAAAGTTTACGAGTTTATGTGGAAGAAATATGGAGTATTAAAGGTGGACAAGTGTTAAGAATGGGTGGCATTGAGGATGGAGGCAAATGGATTTTTATCCGTTGTGGTATATTAAGAGTGTTACATTAGAAGCAAGTGTAAGGAAGTGTTCACGAGAAGTGTGGTAAAATGGATTTTTATAAACGAGCCTGTCAAGTTTGACGATATTTTAATTTAATATTAATATCAATAATGCGTTCGCTCTTAAATTAAGAAACATTCAAAACGTATGTAATTATTTACGTTTACCTAGCAGCTTGAAATTACATCTTGACGTGACAAAATCCGGTAAATGCATTTTCACTCCACAACGAAAAAAAAATCCATTACTACAGATTGTATAATTGATTGCACTTTCACCTAGCAAGTACAATGAACTAACATCTTACAGATTACCTGGATAAATAAGAATATCTTGATGACACTTCTACTCCACAACTAGACAAAACACACTGTTCCAAGAAAATTGGAAAAAAAAACCCTACACACACCGAGTCCAGTGGCACTTATTTAAATCCTCATAACGCAACACAGTCCGACGATCTGCACTTCCTAATGCAATCGGGAGGAGGACACCACCTGCTACTACCGATCGCCTCCGGCAAACGCTTAATTCAAACCACACGTTAGACTCTCAAACTAACGAGCGATTCACCGCCTTTGATCCGCCAATCGCGTGGGCTCGCCAACTCCATGCAATTCCACGCGGAACGACTGCTAATGGCGCCTCGCGATATTTTCCTCCCGCCATACCACACAATTACACACACACACACATACACACTCTCACTTCGTCAATCTCTCTAGACATAATTATGACAATCATGTCACATCTGTTCCCGCGGATATCGCCAATCTCGCGGCCCGCGCACACTCCTGTATTAATCACTTTGCATTCAATCCAGTCTCGTAATTACGGTGCCTCTTTAGCTCGGATTAATCGCAAACGCGCACTTTGTAGTACTCTCTCCCCTCTCCTTTTCCTCTTCTTGTAGGTGCGCGCGCGCTATCCATCCAGACACGCTAATTTACACGGTGCGGTCCAATTAGCGGGCGCCACACTATTTTCCACGGCGAGGCCAGCGGAAGTCGTACCGTAAACAATTAATTGGCAGTTTAATATCCTCATGGGAGTACTCCACTTCTTCTGCTTCTCTCCTGAGAGTGGATCTCGCGAGCTCAGGTGTCTGGAGCAAGGGACTACAGGGGAGTAGTAAGATAAGAATTTATGTGTTGCTCGAGGAATGATGGTGTCTGAGCTTATCTTCCGTGTGTCGATTATCGTCGACATTATTGGGACGATGGTTTGTTGTTTTCATGCAGATTTGTAAAGCACGGATTTTACGAGCTGAACATTTTCACTGTATGGTTAAGGTTATTTAATCGCAGATCTAATCGTAAACTTGTTCGAGAAGTGTTCGCGATAGGATAAAGCATAGGATGGAGTAAAATTAAATCGCTTGTCCCATTGCTTAAAGTTATCTCCATTTCGTACCTATTTTTGTAAAAACATAGTGCAGGACACATTTTTAGAGCAATGTTCATTGTAAACATTTCTAAAACGAATTTATTAAACACTCGTGAAATTGAAAATAATAATAAACCTCATTTAAAAATGTACTCCATTATAACATACAATGTTAATCTCCTTATTTCTCTATCACGCTCTTCTAAAATTCTGTTCTAAAGGTAATTCCGTTACTCTACACCATAGATTCTCAACGTGGGCGTTTGAGACTTTCACGAGGGCAGTAGAAGACCTCGCGTGGGCAGATTAAAAAAAAAATACAGTCTAAAACCGACAAAAAAAAATCGCGCGTTTTAATTGCTCCCATTGAAACATTCTTCTTTAGGAGGGCGCTAGAAAGAAACATATTCTCAAAGTGGGCGGTGGACAAAATAAGAGAAACTATGCTCTACACTAAACAACAGTGGAAAAACTAACAGAGTTCACCTAGCTCGATATTGACACATAAAAAATAATCCCTCGCACCCTATTAATATAAATAAACGGTGACCGCGATCTTAAAAGGAGAGGTAGGTGTTCTTACTGACAATAATATGAGAAGAGGGATTAGCATAATTTCGTGAGGGCTTGTCATCGAAGCCCGAGGCCAGTTTGAAGTAGGAGGGGGTGTAAGAGAGGGTTGAAGGAGAAGAGCAGAGAGGATGGAGGATGCGGAGAAGGCGTACGCGAGGATATTAAATATGAGAGAAGCCCCTGGGGTCGCGCACGCTCACCTGGGGGTGGTCGGGGGTGGCTGGGGGTGGAAGAAGCCACCCCTGGTCGGTGGGCTCGGTTGGTAAAGCGGGGATTACCCGAGCTAAGAGGGCCCGAGCGGGGCTTCGCGCCTCATCGTCTGGAAAATGGCTTACTGCTTACATTTACCTACCCCCAACCCCGATCCACCCCCACCTCCACCGACGTTCTCTATCCGCCCTTATTGTCACGGCTGACACCCTATATACAACGTCCCTTTGGCTTGCCCTTTAAGGATCCGCCGTGTGCACCTTCCTTCCGGGCCTACCCATCCCTTTTGTCAACCCCCTCTCTGGCTAGCCGAAGATCCAATGGGACGTGGGAGGCTGTAAACGAGCACTAAGCTCCTTTTCTTGTGCCTCTTTTCGAAGACATTCAAATAAATTTTTTTCGTCTTTCTTAACTGTGATACGAAGACTTAGAGAACGTTGATAGATTTATAATTGCATAGAAAATTCTTGTGAATTTTGAATGAAAAGGTGAATTCATGTTTGGGGTGTCGATCGACGATCGCGTGTATAACAGGGAATTGAATTTATTATTCTGTTTAGAGAAGAATATTGAACTTTTTTTACCATCTTAGAGAAACGAGAAAATTAGCAGTAAAAATAATATACGAAATTGGTTTTTAGTAAGCAGTAGTGAATTGAGCAGTATTGAAGGTGTTTGGACGATTCATGTATAACAAAGATTAGCTGCTTTGAAAAGAGAGTAGAAAAAAACGAAGAAATCTAAAAAGTGTAAATACCGAACTGGCGATTTGGCGCCAAAATTTAAAAGCAAAATGAAAATTAATCAGACGTACCCTGTAGTACATCTAAGAGTAAAACGGTCACTGGTAAATCTCTCGCGTCATAAACAAAATGTTAGTAATCCCAGGACGTCACGCAACGCATCCTCCGCTAAGTAAATTTTCTTCCTATGGGCTCCGATGAGTATCGGACCACAAATATCCTCCGCCATTACGTAATATTGCGGAACGAAGAAAGGCAAGCAACCCTCGAGGTGCACCAAGGGCCAAGGGAGTGATTTATACGCCCTTCGGCCCCATAAGGAAGAGGGACGGAAGTGCGGGGTATTGGACTTCCTATTCTCCAAGGAAGAGTCCCTGACCCCTCCTTAACTACGCTCGAGTTGACTTCAACCTCTCGTCTTTGCCGCGAACTTCACGCACACACACGCTCACGCAGAAGCGAAACGAAGTGCGTTCAATCGTCCTTGAAAAGATCGACCACCACATGCCACTCGCGAATTTCCGTAGTTTCCGGAAGAAGAAGAAGAAGAGTCAATTTTGAAGATCCACGAGGATTTTCGAGTGATTGGTTTTTTGCAGTTTCCTAGAATAGTTTGTTCGTGTATTGGAATTAAATCATTCAACTTGCCCATACACTGTTCTCAAACAAATAAGCGTGTGAAACTTAGCGAGACAAATCCAAGAATTCTAAATATTGCAACACATTACACGAAGAATTCGTGTAATTCCTTTCTAGAAAACAAAGTGTCCATTTTGAAAGTTTATTCGCACAAATAATTTGCATTCCTGTAATATCCGCGCAATGAACGTTTAGAATCCATCGATTATATCCAGTCTGAATAATTATAAGCCCTACGGTTAAAAGACTCCTACAGAGGCAAGCACCTTATACATTAAATTAAGTCTTTCTCTAATGAAAGCTCTTAACAGCAGTTTCATTATCTTAATAGACAGTGCACTCTTCTCTTTTCTCTTTTATCAGATCTAATGGTCGCGCTGTCTGGGCCGATGGATGGTGTAGACTCGTTTCGCGAAGGTCCTTGACCTTGAACCGCCCGTAGCACGCGAAGGAGTGGGGCCCGAGCAGCTGAAGAGGAGTCTCGGCGTTCGAGTTTGGGCCTTCCTCGTCGGCGAACGAGTGGACCATTAATATTTCGGCAATTAGCGCCGTTGTCACGCGAGCTCGGCTCCCATCGTGGGAGGAGATGGTGAACGAAAGAAAAAAGAAGATGGTAAAAGGACGAGGGGAAGACGTATGAGGCTGGAAGGAAAAGTAAAAGGAAAGTAAGAGTAAAGAGAAAAGAAAAAAGAGAAAGTTGAAGGCTTAACAGAGAAATTGTGGTCCTGTTTGAAATATACACGTAATAGTACGTGCACAGTACCTATTAAACAATTGTGTTATATAACGTTGTGAACAATATAACATGATTGTTAATATAATGTAGATGTTGAAAGAAATAAAGATACATGTTGCAATGTGTTTGTAAACAGAAAACAACATATGTATAATCGTACAAGAAGCGAAAGAGGAATGAAAAGAAACAAAATTCAAATGCCGAAAGACTATTGGATTTATGTTGCTTGCTATTCGAATCGTGTTCAGGCACACACGCACGTCTCCCTTACGGAATAACATTCTTATTTTTCTTTTCTCCTTGTATCGTCTCTACATCTTCGTGGCCGCAGATCGACTCCCTTCTACTACGTACTTCCTAACAATCTTTCCATTGAACACCAATAGTATAATCAAAATGAACACTTTAATTTTAGGGAAATCAAAGAACGAGCATTAACCTGCTCACCTAACGACAAACTAAAGCTAAAATGCTATATCTAATATAATAACACAATTGTAAGACAAATATGAGACCCTATAAAAATAACCTGCGCTTTTGTAGATGGAAGTGAGACAAGTAAAAAGAGAAAGGAAAAACAGGAAAAGTGCGACACCGGGCAACAGGAAACGGAGAAAGTCGGAGGTAAGGAAAGCTTACGCCCTCATACCGTAAACTCACGTAATAATTAGAACGTTTACTTTCGTAACGGCGTTTATGCGTTTCCGCCGTGAGCTCGGGGATTCGAACGTACACGCCCGGAGCTTTTTAGTTGAAAAGTCGTCCCGGTGATGATTGGTCGCTGTCACGCGACTGCTCGTCCCAGAACGGCATTTTGTTCTTCGGAAAGAGAGAAAAAAGAAGCGTTCTCCAGGGACGAATGAGTCAGGGGCTCCACCTTTGCACAGTATGCAAAAAAAATGCACGAAAGAAGGCTTTCCGCTTAATGAAAATAATTTTAAACTGTCGTTGGAGTGGAAAAAATATTCGAAATTTTCAAATCGTTACAATAGAAGAATGTGTATTTTTTCTCTGCACGTCCCCACGTAACCAAAAAAAGAAAAACCAACAAAAAAGTACAATTCAAGAATAGAGAGGAGTGAATTAATAAACCATTGATATTGAAATTCACGATTTAAGCTTTGCCCACATTTTGTTCTGTAGTGGCGAATTCTTTTTAAAACAAAAAAGCAAACGCAGACTTTTACCGCGGATAAATTAAAACGTTTAAACACTGTCGGTAAAGGAGTTTAAAGCGATTCCAAAGATTTGCGAACGCTTTCGCATCTTCTCACAATGAGAGGAGGCTTTAATTGTCACCTTCAACAGGATTCATAGACCTGAACTCCCATTTGGATCCGCGTGTTTCCTCGCATTTCTCTCCTCCATGTAGTTCTCCTCCTTTCGTTCCGCCACCTCACGCCACCTCTTTTGCGATCGTTTCGTTCCGTCTCGGCTCTACCAGCGACATTGCTGGCATAGCGTAGCAGGCATCATCGTTAATTAAGGATTTTCTCTCGTCGCGAGCACTGAATGACGTTGGAACGAAAGGTGAGCTCGAAGGGCAGGAAGAGGTGCAGCAGAAAGAAGACATTAAGGGGACATTCGTGTCCTCTGTTCGTATGGATCTTCTCAGGAAGCTAATGACACTATTTTCTTCACATAATAAACTGAATGTTTCGTTCGAGTAATAAAAACAATATGTTATTTATTAGTTAGGTATACGTGCCTGTATTCGCGTAGATTTTCTCAGGAAACGAATGACGTTGTTTTGTTGACATAATAAAGAGAACATTTCGTTCGACTAGTGAAAACAATATTTTGTTTATTAGTGGGGTATTCATGTTTTCGGTTCTTGCGGCATTTACGTGGCGTGTAATAATCATTTATTTAGACGGTAGGCTAAAGAGTACCGAGACGCATATTCTGAGAAAAGAAATGTTTATAACGATAGGGTTAAGCATGCGAACAAATGATTGTTTTTATAGCACACGAATTGAATCAATAATTGTTTATCAAAGAATATTTAATAATTAGTAAATCTCATTCTACTCGTGGTTTCCTTCATCGCACCCTGTAATCCTTCACGAGGAAAATCTTAAGGGATCTCTTTCACTTTCTCTCCTTGCGATCTCGAACCAAATCGGCTCTACTTAACTCGTGCAGCGTAGAACAAATGTATATTTTCAGAAAAACGATATGTCTTTCAGAAAACATTTTATAAAATGTTCTACATACCCAGCTACTATTTTACAATTCCCAAGTTAAGGAAATCGGCTCTACCTAATTCGCGCAGCGTAGAACAAATTGATATTTCCAGAATTATTTAAGTTCATCATTAAATTATTAACAAATCTCATTGTACTCGTGGTTTCCTTCATCGCGCCCTCTAATCCTTCACGAGGAAAATCTCGAGGACTCCTTTCACTTTCTCTCCTTGCTATCCGAAACGAATTCGGCTTCCCCAACGTTTGCGGCGTAGGTGGATCGTGACGGCTCGGTGCTTCCCCGCGATAATATGTAAATATTCCGTTATCTCTCGTCCCGGGGCCCTGCGAACTTTCCCGCCTCCCCGATCCGACGACACCCGCGCTGCTACGAGCGATTATTCCGCGCGCGTAGTAACTCGCGCAATTACGCGCGGCTTACGACAAATCGATAGCTTTTAATTACGCCTGGGGTTGGGGGTGGATTTACCGCCTGCACCGTTTCCTCAACCCCTTCCAAACACCCTTCGTGTCCTTTCGCTTCTGCCTTTGAACGGGAACGAGGTTTCGTCGAACATTTGCTAGACACGATCTCGAATTTCTCTCCTTTGCTTAAGATTTTCCTTTCTGAATCAGTTAAACGATTAAAGTAACAGTATACAATGTAATCATTGCTGAATCGATTTGCCACTCGATTCTTGTAAGTTATTTTGAAACTAAATCACTGCAAGTTGCAAAGAGAATATTTGATTTCTGCATTTTACGGTGACCGAGATAGCGCTCAATATTTCATTAAATATCTCTCTCGTCGGGCTAATAGAATTGCCTTAAAAATTACAAAGAACGTTAAAAGGAACGTACAAAGCATTATTCTCAAATTATACCTCTAATTTCATCTAATACCCCCCAAAACAATCTCCACTATTCCACCTAATCCCTAAACGAAATTAGAAATTCCAGGACGGAAGAGCGCGCATGGAAAATCATCGAAATAAAGATTGATTGTTCTCGATAACGCGAGAACGGAGAACCATTTTTAACTCGTTCGTAGTGATGTCGAAGAGAAGTGACGTTCCGTGAAGAGTGCGCCATGGTAAAGAGGAAAATGAGGAGCGGGTAGAAGGAAGAGGAGGGACCTCTGGAAGGGAGGAGGAGAAAAAGAAGAAAGAGAGAGAGAAAGAAGCAGGAGATACGGTAGCGGAGCTCGTCGTCGGAAGCTGCTCCTTTCTCCACGAGAATTGCGATGGAAGAAGAAGGAGCCCCCGAGGGAAAATGATTAGTTATTAAAATGCCGATAATTATATATAATCAAGCGCTAGGGGAGTGTCCTACGCATACGCTTACCGCGCGAGCCTGCACTTCTCTCTCCTTCTCTCACCTTCTTTCTCTCTCTCTCTCTCCCTCTCTCTTTCTCTCTCTTTGCTTCACTCGGTTGGTTTACGCCAAGCATCGCCGATCGGCGCGTAAACGTCGTCGTCGTGGAAGGAGAGAAGGTAAGAGAAGAGGAGAAGTAAGGAGAGAGAAGAAGAGCGGAGCGTACACGAGCATTATAAAAAGCCCTTAATAACTGTTATCCACCATCTCGGACTATCCCAGGCGGCGAGTCGGGAGCGGAAGGAGAGAATGAGAGAGAGAGAGAGAGAGAGAAGGGAGAAGGTGGAGGAGGCTTTGCTACTATAGTAGGCGGCCCACGGTAGATAATGGCCCCGACGACGAGCCAAAAAGAAGAGAGACGCGATTCGGTGGCTTCTTGCTTCGCGAATATTTCCAAAAAGGTGGAGGTGAAGGAGACGAGCCGAGGAGGATGGAGGAGGTGAGAGAGAATGAGGGATTGGGTGCGAGAGTGATCGTTCTTTACCGATCCTTTGCTTGCTTGGGATTTTGTGGAATCGATTGAAAGGGAAAGGATGAAAATGGTGAAAGAGAAAGTTGAATCCGTGTATAATAAAGTGGACCTGAAGGAAGAGAGCACGAGAGAACTGAAAGTGAAAAGGTTGGGTAAGATCAGAAGTGATCGAATCGAATGAAGGAGAAATTAAGATGTACATTATGAAAATTGGCAGATTGGAAAAGTTGAAAGAATCGAGTCAATTACTTGTTTTGAGGTGGATGTTGAACCGAGTTAGGTAGTATTTTTAATATAAAACTTTTTAAATAACACCATCAGCTCGTAAGGACATCTGCGCGCAAATTTGAAAAGCGAGGAAAAAGTATTAGGTTGCTACGCATAAATTTCCGAATTTTCTAAGAACTGTCAAGTTCAGAATTAGAAGAAAAAGTACTTTTCATTCGCCGTAACGTACCCTAACCTACGTCAATACACATCTACCAATAGCAGCTAAACGTCCCTCGTGAGCGAAAGTGAAAATGTGCTCTTGAAAAGCGAAATCAGAATTTTCACATGTAAGAAACTTCTCATCGTATCTACGCCGAGAAAGAAAATCCCACTTGGTATACGTACAACTCCAATTCACCGAAGACAAACCTCAGGCATATCCTTCGTGCCTTTTTACATCGCATTAAACACTCTCGGCTATTTCAACGATCCAGGCAACAGCGATCTTTGAGTGAACGGTTTCATTGGAGCTGCCATCATGATCGGAAGCAGCGAAGAAAGAGGAATCGAGATAATCTTCGAGACCGATAGAGATGAATCGCGGGACACGGTAGGAGGAGTCTGAAGCCGTACGAAGTGTGCACGCACGCTTGCTCTCACACGCGCGTGCGCGTGTATTAAGTGGTGCAGCCTGCTACCACCACGGCAAGCACGTGAATGAAGAGAGGGGCATCGCGGTGGAACCGCGCGCGTCAATGAGCCGCGGCCATCAAACTGGTCAGGCACGTATCGCCACTACGGTGGGCCCCGGTGATTTACAACGTGTCACGTGACGAGAGGGACCGAGAGGGAGAGGAGAGGTGAAACTCGAGCCAGGAAAGATGACACCTCGAGCAAGGCCACGTAGATTCAGCCAGGAAGGAATGTTTTGCCAGCGGAAATTTGAATTTCGAATTTTTACGCCACTTTTGCCATTGAATTTAAATCGATGATTTTTCTTTCGTTTCTTTCCTTTTTTTTCGCGCTATTACGTAACTGAAAACGGTATTTCGATAGGAGAACGAACGTTCGAGATTTTCTACGGTGATTTATGTAGAATTGTGAATATAGGATTTGTTTTTATTTTTTTAGTGGATCTTCATTGTTTAAATCGAAGTGGACGTTTTGAGGGGAGAAATTTGAATTTTTACGAGACTTTTCGTCGTTGAATTTAAATGGATGATCCTTCAGTCGTTTTGTTGCTCGCTGTTACGTAATTGAGAAGAACATTTTGACAGGAAAAACATAAATTAAGGATTTTCTTCGTTGTGTTGTGTAGAATTGTGAGTATAGCATTTGTTTTTACGTTTTAAGGCATTCTTCCTTGCTTAAACCGTGGTGAACGTTCTCGCGGGAAGATTTAAAAATCGAATGTACCCCGGTCTTACTGGATGAAAATTTTGGCGGTATAAAGGCTTCAAATTTCTCTGAAACTTTTTCTGAACAATTCTCCGAAAGAGAATTCTCATCGGTCATTCAATCCTGCTTAGTAGGATCGAAAATTTGGATGGGAATAAAACAAAATTCGAAACACATTTCTAATTACATCGAGTTACAATTCCACCCATTGAATTCAGCAGAACCATCTAGTTCGCCTTCTCACCTATAGAAACTCCCTTCTCGTTACTCGTCCACGAGAAGATCATCGAGCAAGAAAATCTTCGGCATTCGACACGCTACTTCCTGTCCTCCCTTCCACCGATCAATCAAGTAATCGCGAAACATCGACCAGTTCCTGCCTCGGACGATTTTGCTAATGTTCGAGCGCGAAAACACCGGATGGAATTTAACCGAAGAAGAACAAATAAAAAGGTAGATTCTCTCGTGAGCAAAGCGCGATAGAAATTGATTACTCGAAGGAGAAGCGGAAGGAGAAAGAAAAAATGAGAGAAGGACTCAAGAGTCCTTGCACCTTCATCAGCGTAGTAGTAAATAAGCGAGCAAGATAAATCGATCGATTTTCCATCACGCATTCTCTTCTTCTCCCCAACTTTCCTTTTTACTTATTGTTACTTTTTTTTTTTTTTACTTTCAAGCATCCTTCACGTCGCTTTCCTTTTCTTCTTTTTCTGCTTCCTCCTCCTTCTCTCGCTCTCTCGACTCGCGCGCGATACCTCGCGATATTAATTTATGCCGTGCAATAACAATAACAGTAACTGGATGGACGAGCAACGTCACTGGCGTTACGATCGCTCGTCCGTGATAACCGCATTTGCGTCCACAAGAAGCAGCCCGCTAATTACAAGGAAATTAATTATAAGTACATTGCCCCCCCCCTCTCCCTCTCTTGCTCTCTCTTTCTTTCTTTTTCTCTTCGTCTCCGTGGTTATTTTTATCTTACTCATTTACTGTTTTCACGTACGTTCGTCTCCTAACTTTTGCTTCTTCTCCTGTCCCTTTTTTCCTGCTCGTTCTCTCTTTTTTTTCTTACTCTCTGTTTTTTTGATTCTTCTTGTGCGCGTCTCTGCTACTTTTGCTCTTGTCAATTTTCTTTTCTTTCGACTTCATTTCGTCCCTTCCTCCTTTTCTTTCCCAGCTTCCTTTCTTTTGCTTCTTTTTCTTGCTCTTTCTCTTGCTCATCTACCCTCTTCATGTGCGCCACACTCTTCCTCTTTCCATCATTTTATGTTACTCTTTCCATTCTTTTCTACCTTGGAGTATCCATTAATCGAGACTGTACGAATAAAAACTAAATCGAGTGCGGTTAGTGTGCATCGTCTATCGATTTGTCTCCCAGTTTGCCATTCTACAATGATTCCACACAATTCACTGATCAAATCGCCCAGAAGGATCACGAGGGATCAAAAGCGTCGAGCTTTTAACTGGCGAGGACGGGGGCTTGTCATTGTGAGAATTAAAGTGTGCGTGGCACCGTGACCACCGACATAATTGCACACGCATGAACACCTTTTGCGAATGCGTTACGTAACCAGACGGGGCGAGTCACCTGAGACTGACCACGCTAAATACCATCCAGAATTGTGATCTAGGAAATGACGCTTCGACGAACTAGAAGAATTCATTTAGAAGAAATGTAAATTTACAAAGCGAGAAAAATAATTGCAAGCTTGGAATACCTTCCGCGACATTATTGACCTGGGAAGTGATACTTCGAGGAATTCTTTGAAATATGTAAATTCGCTGAAAATATGTGAGACAAACAATTGCCAAGAATCTCGTCGACATTGATCCGACGATGATCGCTCAACACGCTTTCCTTCTAAGCCCAGAAATTCTCAGATACGGTGTATTCTCGGTGATGTTCGATCGGAACGTAGATAAAAATAAAGAATAAAAGAGGGAGAAAACATTTACAAGGATTATGCGGCTTTATCGATGGATCTGCCGAACATTTTCTTTTTCCTTGGCGCATCTGCGCACGATCTGCATAAAAGGACTTTGTATGCGGGTGCCGCTCGTTCGATTATTATCGACGAGCCGAAGGCAGATGATAGAGGTGGAGGAGGTGAAGGCACGAATAAGCATCTGGTTAATACATTCACCGACTCGCAATTTATTTATCGATGGTTAGCGACAACTGCAAGTGCACGCAGGAATACGTTGCTTCTCGATTACAAGACGGTCTTCCCCCTCATCCTTGAATTACAATGCAAAATATTTAATTGCATCTTTACCGAAGAAAAGAAAAACTTCACGTTCTAAACACTCGCGCGTACGTATGCCATTTCACATTCACCTGTTTCATTACTACGTATCGTGATCTCATTGTAAAATACATTCTCTCGTGAAAATCTCAAATATGATCGTGTATCAAGACATCGGGTATATTATGGATGGTTAGTAACGACTGCAAGTGCATCCAGGAATATGTTGCTCCTCGATTAAAACACGATCGTTTCCTTAATCCTTGAATTGCAATGAAAAATATTTAATTGCGTATCTACCGAATGAAAGAAACCTTTACGATCTAACCTCTCACACGTACGTATCCATTTCAAATGCAAAAGCTTCCTCGTTACGCATAATAATATCATTGTAAAATTCACTTCTTCACGAGATTCTCAAGTATCAAGTGTATCGTCACTATCGAGTGTAATCCTTTTCGCGTATCTTACGATAATCTTCACTATCCACGAAGAAATTTCACAATTTAATCGTTGCGCAAGAGCGTATACGCTTAAAGTGATACAAAGTGACTGATAGGGCCCATCACCTCTCGCTTCCTCGTCACCGTTAAATTTCGCTCGCGCGCAAGCATTTACAAATTCGCGCTCGCTTACAAATTCGAGATCGACGGGCTCGATAAAATCGTAAGCGCGGCATCGAATTTAACCGACAACGAGGGAATCGCGTTAACGTCACGACGTTCCTCTTCCTCCTCCTTCACCTCCTCCTCATTCTCCTCGATCCATTCCGTCGCGCTGCCCGCTAATTATCGAGTCCTCCTCGAGAGCTCGAAGCCTCCTCTCGTTAACCTTGCATCTTATCAATCTTGATCTGCCATCGCCGTCGTCGCGGCTGCTGCCCGCTTCCAGGAATTCCTACAAATTGACTTCTTACGTCAGAGACGCATGCGCGTACGCGGAACAGCAAGAATGAGAAAGAAGATGGAGAAGGAGGGACGAGATTTTATTGGGCCCTGAAACTGGCCAGTTTCTTTTGGGCACCCTCGTTCGTCCGAATTAACCCACTTGTGCTTCTGGATAAGCGGATATTAACATTTTCTTATTTCTTATTTCGGTGAAACGAAGGTTGTACTTTTGCTCATCTTTTTAAGCCCACCGAAGTTTTCTTCGTGGCACGAGGAAATATATCGTTATACCCAGATGAAAAGTGTTAAGAATACGTGTCCTCGGACGGATTAAACGAATGCGTACGGTCTAAACTAATGAGGAGAACAAAATAAATTCACGAATTCTGAGAAAACAACATATCGATTTCGAGAAATTCGTATTTGAATTGTTCGAGTGAAATTTTTCTCACGCAGAAATTATAATTAATAGTAGGACTACCAAATTGAACAAAATGAAAGGAATTTTGCATGCGTAAAAGGATTTTCCATAAGTATCCCGATAACCGTTCTTCGCGCGAAGGAATGAAATCTTGCAATTATCGAATCCTTTTCTCAATCCCAAGAACCGGAGAAGAGAAAAGGATGCGAGGTGAAAATAATTCCTCCGCGCACCAGCAGAAAGTTCACCGGCTAAATTCGAGGAAGGAAGACGAGTTGCAAGTGGAAGGCAACATTCCTTGGGCTTGCGCGAGACTCCAGTCGCCCTCATGATCGGTTGAGTTTTTAAATTCCCATACTGTTGCGCGCTCGTTCCCGGAATTCGAGATATCTCGCTCGCGCCCACGCGAACCACTATCGACATTCTCAAGCTCGCCTGCCACCGCCACCACCGTCGCCACCACCATCGCCAAAGGGGAGAAAGGTGGAGGAGATAGTCGAATAGATTGATAGATAGGCATCTAGGCGTTTGGGCTCGGGCACTCGACGAACGAATAGAGACAAAGGAGAGGAGAATAAGAGCAATGACTGTGGAATCGAATGTAAGGAGCGCGAATCGGCGTGTGCGTGTGTGTGTGTGTGTTCGTGTGTTAACGAATGTGTGCACGAAAAAGAGATAGAAACGAAAGTGTGGTGGTGAGAGAAAACGAAAGATGATGAAGGAGGAAGAGAGAGAGGGAGAAGAGGAAAGGAGTGAAACACACGCGCGAGCACAATGTTTAATTCTAGGTTCGATTTCTTCAAGCGTATAGAGACAATCAGCGCCCGCTTGGCGCCTGACACCACGATAAACGTGTCTTGTCGATGTTATAAGACTTTAATAACTTAACGCTAATTCACGAGTCGACTCCTGAGATTATTTTTCGTTGACACCTAATTTGGAGCAGCAGGGCGCACTTCCTACTCTGTTAATTGTTAAGCCTGCAGAAGTCCACAGCATTATACTGACACGCTTCGTTTCATTTCAAATGTAGAATGAAACGAAGCGTGTCAGTGTAATGCTGCTTTCTCGCGATACCTACTTAAAGTTTCTCCTGGTCGTTGCAGAGTAAGAATAAAACAAACGATCGTTGTCTACCTTTTAACGCGGAGGAGTCAATTTAACTGTGCATTTAATAAGGAGCAACTTTAATTTACAAAGAATTTATTTAGTCTTCGTCACGATTAACGAATTATAACCACGTCCATGATCGAGAAGAGATCGATTAGCTGTCTGCGATTGTCCTAGGAAATCTTCGATAAATATAAGAGAGCGCAAGGATGCCTCACTTTTCGTCATTTCGCGGATCAAGATATTCGAAAAAGTTATAAAAAATTCTTTCGGTCAGTTTTCTCATGTCTAATTACACAATAGACGAGTTTCAAGGAACGTTATCGAATTCTAGAATCGACCACGAATGGAAAATTCCTCCGATACCGTCTCATTTTCCACCTCTCGCGATTAACATCCTATTCACGTCTCCTCGCCTTCGCGAGGATATTATTTTCCTATTACGCGCTTCTTTCGATTCCTCTTGGGAGTTCGCCATCCTTGGTCGGGCTCCTGTAGTTCCCCACGCATGAGCTGGCTGGACCGAAGAGAAGCCGACGGGGTAACGGGGCGCAAAAGAGAAAGAAAAAAATAAGAAGGAAAGAGAGAGAGAGAGAGAGAGAGAGAGAGAGAGAAGGGCAAAGGGTGAGGATGAAGGGAAAAGGGAGAGAGAAAGAAGATTGTGCCAAGATACGCCGCCACTGCCGCCGCCGCCGTCAAAACTGGTAGGCCTTGAGAAATTATGCGAACTATTCTTGCCAGTTTGTCCGCCGTGAATTTACGAACGGCGCGTTGACGCGTAGCGGCAAGCCCAGGGGACCTACCCTGGGCGTGACCAGGAAAGAGAAAAAGAGAAAGAATGAGAACCATGAGGATCGGAGAGATCGATCCTCCATCAGATTATTATCGATCCAGGACCCATCCTGATTTCGGAAGGATCCATTGAGATTTTTTACGCCATGATTCGTGATAGAGGAGTTGCGAAAATTTTTTGTAAGCCAGTGAGATACGCTATTTTTTCGTTACGATAGATTCATTCAAGATTGTTTTTCCGAGAGATCGATCTTCCATTAGATTATGGATCTTCGGAGCTTTCTAATTTTTAGAGGGTCCATTGAGAATTTTACGCCACGATTCGCAATAATCTTGTTTAATAGACACTAAATTTCTGTGATTATGGCAAATCAGCTCTCTGGAATAAATTTGTCTATCGATTTTATGAACGACGAGTATTATTCTGTGTCTATCAGATATGAGATCGAGCGAGAAAGGATGAAAGAATGAAGAGTAAACAAGGACGGAAGGGAAAACGATTTCCATTGAATATCGCGAGAATGTAAGTCCAGTAATTAATAATATCACAAGGGATAAATTTAACTTCCTTCCAAAAGCTTTCTAAAATGAATAGCACACACGGTCCGACTAAAACGGATTGAAAATTCGCAGACGACAGTGATCACCTTCATCTAATTATCCTTACCGAGATCAATTACTCTGCTTTAACGAGAGTTAAACAAGAACAATTCGCCAGATATTCTTTTTCCTTCTCTCGCTATTCGTCGCTGTATTGGGTTCCTTTAAATAATCACAACGAACGTGAGAAAGCGAGAGAAGAAAAATTCCGATTTGCCAGTCATCGATAAAATTAGCGAGGAAGCATTCGAGAATCGGGAAATCGATTTGATTTTTAAAACCAGCTCGCTACCCCATCTCCTTTATTATTTTCGGATAATCTTCGTAATCGTTTGTGACGTTGTCGTCGCGTGTCCTGCGATAAATGCCTTCCATTCCATTTAACACTATTTCACGGGAAGAAAAAAAGAAAATGTCGTATTGTCCCGTCTCCGAATTTAGCGAGCATTGTGGAGTTCTTCTTTGCCTTTTTACGCGCATGAACAATTTCACGTGCCATCGGTCTTTTCTCATTGGTCGAACAAATTGCAAGCGCGACGAAGGGTCTGATTTTAATTGGTCGTCGTTACTCTCTTCCGTTTAAAATCGGACGCTCGTATTAAAGGAGCCTTCGTATTCCGGGATTTATTTTTGGGTGGGAAATTCAAACTCCGACGGTATTAAGGAATCGTCATTTGCTTGGCCATTCCATTTCTGTTTCTCACGAGACGACTTAATTGAGCGAACGGTTAGTACATAAACGATACAATTCTTTTTCCTTGTATTCAATGAACAATTGGCACATCGTCCCGAAGTGGAAAAATGTCTGGGTTGGAAATATTTCAAATGAGGAAGACGTAAAATTGGTTAATCAGTTGATTAATTACAATGTGAAATATAAAAGAAATACATTTTTTGAGATACCTTTTGGTTACCGAATGTTAAAAGATTCTGAAAAAAATCCGACACGTTTTACTCTTATCAAATTAATGAAGATATTCTCACGTGGTATGAATTACGACATTTTGCTGCCATCCAGAAGCTGATTATTGAAAAAAAATCTTAAAATGAATGCCAACGCCCTAGTAGAAATATAAATAAGGAAATAGTGTTCTTGGCATGCAAATTTGCTCGCGCATTTCTTCACGTGCCTTTTCACCTTTTTTCTCTACCTTGATGTCTCTCTTCTTCTTATTTCTGTTATTCATCTTTTTCTTCTTCTTCTTCTCCTCTCGGAAACGTCAGAGTCCCCTTCCCGATTTGGCTTATCCCTCAATCTTCTTCCTCTCCTCTCTTCTCTCCGACCGATTTGCATTCTCTGCTTCTCTTTGCATTTCCTTCTTGAGATACCTTGGCCCTTCGTCCAGGCGTACCTTCGGTACCTTTGCACCCTTCGAGTCCGCGTCCGCACACAATTTTTTCTCGTCGTTCCTCGTGGCACGTTTCTCTTTCTCTCTCTCTCTCTCGCGTTTTCATCGTTACTCTTTCTCTCTTTCTTGTCGCAAGTGGCCCGTTAACGAAGAGATCGCGAGACGATCGTGCCACGTCATGCGGGCGGCCCCGTGGGACTGCATCATCGAATACGTGTGCGCTTCCTTGCTCACCTGTCGTGTCCTTTGTAATTTTCCTTTTTCTCTTCTTCGATTCTTTTTTTTTGTATTTCATCCTTGGCTGTAATCGCCATCGATCGTTTTCTTTCTCACGATCTTCACGATCCTCGTTTACCAATTTCCTTACTTTTCCCCTTTACCATGTTCTCCGTCGTGACACTTGTCTTTATTGTTGCTTCCGTTGTCATCGTCGAGTCATCATTGTCCTTCGTGTCAATTATTTCGGCTTTACTAATGTTACCATTGTTACTAGTGGAGTTATCATTAATTGTACCCTTTTCCGTTTTTGTCATCGACTACACTGTCATCCACTTCGTGAGTGACCAATTTTCATGTTTTCGTCTTCATCTTCGTCCACGAGAACTTCTTGCGAGAGCAAGAAAATTAAAATGAGAATTTTAATTTTGTTTACCAACGACTTCATCTTCATCTACTTTCTTGTAATCATCACTGACGTCATCCCGCTTGTCAGCATCGCGCCATCATCCTGCCTTCTTTCTTCGTCCATTTCCTTTTTATCAATGGATTTCTAGTTACCAATTTCACGTCCAATGAAATCATTATGCAACTTGTTTCCCGTTCCGTCCTCATCATCCTTCTTCTAGAAACTTCATCGTTATTACAAACCTAATCCACCTCCTCGTTATTCCATTCATCATCCTTTGCTTTTATCACCATCTCAATTGTCATCATTACGTTTAAAATCACCGAAGGCAAAAATTCGCTGAAAACTCTTCATTTTCAAATTACCTATCGCCTCGGCAAATCCCCGATCACAGTTACCGCATGGCCTGCTAACTCGAAGGATTAATTAACGGTTCATCTAGTCACACGAGGTGCATGAACAGCTTGCTGCTGACGAGCGAAAGAGAGAAAGAAAGATGGAGAGAGAGAGAGAGAGAGAGCCCAAAGAACCGTTTATTCCTCTTTACCATCTCTCTTCCTTCTTCTCCTTCTTCGCCATTCCGTCTTGCGTGAGGACCCCATCCACGATCGTGTCCGTCGCAATTATCCTCCTCTACCTCTTTCACCCTCGTCCCTACGCTTGCCACTGGCTACTACCTGTCAAAGAAGGGAGCGAGAACCTATCGAGGTGTCGTGCCGCCTCCATCACCTCCATCGTCTCGTCCACCTCCCAATTCCTTATTCCTCGCGCGCAAGGAAAATTCTCGTCGACAAAGGGAATCGCCTTCGTGAAATATTACCCGCCCAAAATATGTGCGTTAAGGAGGTTGTGACCTGGGTAGAGGTGGTAGAGGTGGCTCGGAAGGGGAGCACTAGAGAAACAGATAGTTATCGGAAGGGCCCCTCCTTCCTTTGATCTCTAACGGAGAAAATCGTCTGCTTGTAGTCCCAAGAGGCGGAAGGAGGTGGAAGGAGGTGCACCGACGATGCAACCTTATATTGATTCTATCTCACTTATTCTCTCTCTCTCTCTCTCTCTCTCTCTTCTTTTATTCTCTCTTATTTCCGTGGTCCGTCTATCCTTAAGATATTCCACCTCCTCCACCCCTTTTGCCAGACGAAGGTCATACCTTATGTATGGCACGGCACATCGTCATCCGCATGCGAGAGGTGGTGGTGGAGGTGGACGTACTTTCCACGTTCGTTTAGTATTCGGCTGACCATCGCACGCCACTTTCCTCAGGATCTGGTGGGCTGACCATCCTGGGAGTAGGCGAACGGTTTATACGTGCCCACCTCCTCTTCCTTCCTGTTCTTACCGTCCTTCTCCTCTTCATCCTCCCTTTTTCTGAGCTTTCGAGTACGCGGTGGTCCATGGAGCGTGCGAGAGTCCGCCACGGTCCCATACGTGCCGCGGAAAAGGTTCGCGGGGTTTGACTGTACACTTTTAGTTGCTCTTTGTTCGTCTTTACTTTCTAGGTGTCTTGGAGAGGAGTAGAGGTGCCTTTAAGGGAATGAGAATTTCTCGGTGTATTTGGCAAGTTTTTCTTTCTTTAGGATTTGTTTGGTGACGAGGAATAACGCGAACTTTGGAGAAAGCTGAATTTTAAGTTGCCATTTTAATTATTCGGCTAATTGTAAGGCGGATTATTTAAGCTTGGAGAAAATTCGAGATGAAACTGAGAAAGCTTGAAGAATACATTATTCTCTAGTTTTTCTTTATGTATTCTTGAAATTGCTCCTTGAAATAAACAATTGCGCATTTTCCTCAATTATCGCTAGTTCTGCTAATGGACAACTAAGAATATTGAGGAATAACAGAAACATTCATTCAGCGAAATTAGACAACTAACGCGAGTGCCTTATCGACAGCTATTTAAACAATTGCACATTTCGTTTCGCCATTGGCTCCACTTGTTGCCACTATCGGACCAATCCCAGACAATCCATCATCGGCTTCTTACTTTGTCTCTATTGGCGTAAAAGCAAGCGCTAATTTTGCGATAAAATGTTCCTCGGCCCGTGCGCAGCACTTCAGTTTTAGTGGGTCGAGCTCAACGAACGATTACAGGAAGGCAGATATCCTCGAGGACACTTTGACGATAAAAGATCCTCTTTATCGATACTTTTACGGCCAATCAACTGCCATCTCGTTCTCTCACTTCTTCCACGTGACTAATGATTAAATAAGTAGACGCCATTTCGCAAGGCAAGCTTTCGACGCGAAGACCTGGTCGCGGGTTTTCCGTAAATAAAAAATAATGTGTACGAATCTCATGACAAAACGTCATTGTAGCTTAATCAGGAAGTACCCTCTTCTATGTGGAGCAATTAATAAAAAGTGCTTTAAATTCTTTCAAATACACGTGAAATGTAAAAACATACACTCAAATTTGTAAGTTAGTGTAAATTAAAAAGAAACTGGAGGGTTCTTTCGCTGTCTAGGTTTAATGTTTTTGACACTGTAACGAGTATTTGAACAAAACGTTTGAATATATTTTCAATTACACTTTTGGAGTTTCTTCCATGGGAATAATAAATATTTATAAAACTAAGGAGTACCACGAAAATCCATTAATCCACTAAGAAAGATAAGTTGAAGGAAGTCTATCGTCGAATCTTTGACATTTTTCCAGATAAAGTCACGAAAACTTAATCTGCATTATGGCAAAAATTGACTCACTGGGGCAGAAAATTTGAGTTTTCTAAAAAATGTTCCTGTCAGCCTCGATTATCCGCAAAATGGTATGACGCGAACGTGCAGAAAACGATAAACGAAAAAGCTGCAAGATGGGATCTTGAAGGAAAACAAGAAAAAGAAGAAAGTTGAAGATGAACCGCCAGAGAAGAGTGCGCAACGAGAACATTCGTCTTGCCATAAATCACGTTAATAAACTGTATCACCACCACCATTACCACCACACAGTTTCAAGAAAGTGGCCAGGCACACGACATTCTCTTCAACGTCGGAAAACATTCTCCTCTTTCTCCTTTCCTTCCATCTTTTTACCTCTTCTCAGTACCCCTTATCTCACGAGTCAATTTCAAGTCGACCTTACTGACTCAATCGAGAAATTTTGCCACCTTGATTATTCGACATGCGCTTGAAGGGGATTGATGATAAAATGACACAATTGATTAATCGATATAGAGTTAAGAGTACGGAGAATCCAATTAATCATTCCAAATGGAAAGAAAGAAAAAATAATGAATAATATTACAGCACGCTGTGTGATGCCTAAAGAGCGCGTGAAATTGAACTAAGCAACGAAATGGGGGAGAAAGAGAAATCGCACAAAAGGAAACGAAAAACACTAGTAAAAAGAAGAAGCGAGGAACGAGGAGGAGTGGTAGAAGTAAAAAAGAGAAGCCTCGAATGGATGAGCGTCTCCACGGTTGATTAAAGAGAATCGAGTTAACGCGTCCCAAATTTGCGTGAGTCATCCAGACGCAATCGGTCCCTGCCTTCTTCTTGTTGTCATCGTGGGGTGTCGTGTCTGACGAGCCAGTCGACAGTGTCGAAGTATCTAACAGAAAAGCAGTGAAGCGGTGCACCTTTACAGGAAGCACAAATGAATGACAGTTAAGAATATGCGAGTGGAGAAGTAAATGGGTTAGGGTAGACGAAGAAAAGCCAAGGGAGGCAGAGAAGAGAACAAACAATTTATTTAAAAGCAGAATAGAAATTACGAATGGATAGAACAAAAAAGGTGAATACACGCGAAAGAGCAAATGGTACGAAAGTGAGGAAAGAACCAAGAGGAAATATTGAAAAATAGCAAAACAGAGAGGAGAGCAGGCAACGATAAGAGAGAAAGAAAACGAAGGTAAAGATATTAATAAAATAAAAAGCAAAAGGAATAGCTAATTTGAAAACATCGGGGTAACAAAGAAGATAAGAAGGAATAAGAAAAGATGAAGAGATACCAATAATTTTCTAAAGACGAGTGGTGAATAAACAACGATCCTCGGAAGATATGCGATCCTTCTTTGCTTTGCTCCTCTGTCCACCGAAACCTTCGATCAAAGACCAACAAAAAAAAACAATCCTTTGGCCGAAATATTCTTCCTTTGCGATCGCAAGAGCCCGCGAATGCCAGGCCGGAAGGGGTTGCAAGCGGATGAGGAAGAAGAAAAGGATGAAGAAAATGAGAAACGAGAGAATCTGCTGTCTCGTTTATAAAAGCCTACGTGCGAGCATCCGCCAAGTCAAGTTGGCCTCGGAGGATCCTCAAATATGCCCAATTAGCCAGGCCTGACATAATAAGTAGATAAACAACTCTGAATTCTACCACGAGAAGGGATTAAGAGTTTCGGTGAGATCACAGGCGAGAACTTTTTCTATAAGTGAATCGAGATAAAGGGTCAGTGGTAGAAGCGCATCTTTTAATGATCCCTTGGAGTTAGTAGAATTTGCTAGGGAATTCGTGAAATTCTTCGGTGTCATTAGTCTACTTGTTCTATTACAGAAGTAGAATGATTTTATATTTTGTGAAAATGTAGATTTAGAGAACTAGGAGAATGCGATGTGAGATTAACTATAATTAACACATGAAAAAATTTGCAAAAATTGTAAAATCCCTATCACTGTGACACCAGTAATATCGAATGTGCAATTCTTTACACGGTTACGATTGTATCAAAGCCGATCTTCCATTACAGTAGATCGTGAGCGAGTAGCATTTATTTTTCTTTTATTCCCTTTTTTTATATCTGAGAAACAGCAGCACGACGATAACAATGTTTTATAGGCAGATATATCCTGACACTATCGGACAATCAATTAACACCACTCATCGTACATCGGTATTCTGATTAATTACGAAGTTTTCAATTTAATAGCCACTGAACGCACCCTATCTTCATCAAACATTTGCATAATTCTTGTCGATGTTGCTCCTTCTTCTTTAACAATTATAAATAAACTCCACGCGATAACGTAAGTGAGAAGTTTTTCTTAATACACTCTGACGCGAATCCTGGCCAATAAGATTTTGTTCGAGAATTCCTCGACTCTAGACAAAAGAAATCGTAGAATCTTTTTCCTCGTTCGGGACGATACCGGTGTCTTCGCACGCACGCACGCAGTTTCACGAGCCTTCATAATTCATTAGCGAGGCGATAGGGAACGACATATGCGCAGGCTATGATTATCTCGAGGCGAGATCGTAAATCGATTCGAGATCTCGCGCTCGAGAGTACCATAAATATTCAGCGAGGTGCGAACAGGAGCCGACGAGGCTCCTTTACCTGCGATCTCCACGGCGAATACGCGTGGACAGGGTGATCGAGCATTTTACCCGCCAATCGCCAAAGTGGTAGCTCGTTAATTAGAGCCACTTAGAAGATTAGAATATTATACGAAAAGAAAAATGTTTCTCTCTCTCTCTCTCTCTCTCTTTCTCTCTCTCGCTCTCCGCCTGCGAATTATCGTTCTTTCAATGCACGACGGAAACTGTTACTTTTTAACTGGGAATTATAAAATAGTAGCTGAGTATTTAGAACATTTTATAAAATGTTTTCAGAAAGATATATCGTTTTTCTCCTATCTATCTTCTTCCTATTGTTTTTTTAGATCAAGGTATCACATGCTTTTACAAAACAATTATATTAATTGCTAGTTGCAAATGAATAGCGCATTGTACAGAATTTTTTAGAATATCCTTGTGAAAACAAGAATAATTCCCTCAAACGTTTTCGTACACATTTCTACACTCGGGTAGAGAATACATTTTCAAGTTTTTCGAATTACTTTACTTTTTTCCCACCCTCAATATTTTACGCAACATTAAACAAAACAAAAACTGTCCCCGGCATTTGATATTTGCCAAAAATTAGCCAGAATTACCTTAACTTCCCCAGAAACGAATATGGCAGCAGTAAACGATTAAAACAATTCTGTGTTCCTCCTCTCGCCGCAACCAGATTACTCTCCAGAGAATAATTAGAGCCTGGAACGTAATTGGGTCCGGCAAAAGGGAGAAGGAGAAGGTTACTCGACACTACTTCAACCCCCATGCGAATTAAAATCTCTAAACGAATGCTCGCCCGCTCGTACCATTCCCATTAGAAAGTAAAATTTTATCCTGAAGGGCCAAAGAGGAAAAGCGCGAGCCACCAACGGGTACTTGCGAGCGCCGAAAATTCAAATTCGTGTATCGAATTAAAAGCTCTCTTGAAAGCTCAAGGATAATTTTCGCATTTAACATATGTTTTCATCGTATTAACATTATGCTTTTAATAGTGTACCTAATATTATATTTCTAAAAGACACCTGAGGCTCATTGAACAAATAAGAATAAGCATTTTTATTATTTCTTCAGTTCCACATTTCAATTTCTCGATATACTGAAAAGCTGAATTTTAATGAAAGTAAACACACGAAAATTGTTAGCGGTAAATGAAAACGAAGAAATACAAAAGATTTCGCAAAATGTTACAGACAACTGTGCCTATTCGCGTACGCCTAACAGACGGATGATGTCACGAGTCTTAAAAAAAGAAGGGAGAAGAAAAATGGAAAACAAAGTACTTCCGCGCAAACAGCAATTGTAACAATTAAGATTTCGAACGTTTCGTAAGCTGCGAATGCAGGCCGCTAATGGCTCCCTCTCCTCCGGGTCATTAGGAAGCGACCAATCATCCTGTAATCATCCTGTCCACTACTAATGGCGCACCATGCCGCGATAACGGAACGGATTGTCGCGATTAGCGACCATTATCATTGTTGCCGCGCGATAATGCGTGGCCAAAGCCGAAGAAGCCGAGAGAGCCAAGGTGGAATCACACGGCAAGTTTCCACGACGCGTGTCACTCACTGTTTCAACCAGAGAATCTGCACGCTGAATTTTAATGTCAAGTCTCCCTAAAACTCTCGAAACGATCCTCTTTCTCTTCTAGCGTGCCCTTGCTGGGTAGATTTAATAATGGAATGGTTAGTGGATTTCGTGAGCTAACGCGTCGCGATTTTCGTGACGCCTCGTTCCGTCCCCTGCATTTTCTCCCTTTTATTTTCGTAGTAGGAGAATCGTGTGAGGAGTGGATGAGCGAAGGGTGACGGAAAGGAAGGCGAAGGAGTACGTGAGCGGCGTATTCAATGAGAGAAAGGAAAACGGGGGGCCTCAGGGAGAAGTACCTACCCCCATAGATAGGGCGCACGTAATCTATTTGTCGCGACCGCGAAGAAGTCAATGGTACGGTGTATGTGTAATAAAGGAAGGGTGGTTGAGATGCCTTGCAGGAAGGTACGAGAGCTTGAAAATGTGTTCTGTTCTAGTTTGTAGATTTTACATGTAAAAAGGAATATGGTGAAAGGTGAATAATAATAAAATCTAAATGTGCTTAGGACACACGCAAATTATTCCTCGCCATCACCAAGAAGTTGGTGTTACGGTGCATATGTAACAAGGGCAAAGTGGTAAAGGTTCGTTTTAGGAAGATGAAAGATTAAAAAAAGTTTCGTTCTACATTCGTTTTAACTATTGTGTGTTAAAAACGTATTTCGTTCTATATACATTAAGTTTGCAAAAAGAAATATTAGAAACGTTAGAGGCGTCCCTTTTGAGCAGTATTGAACTTACTATTTAATTGAACGTCACGTTGATCGCTGTAATTAGGCTATTTTTCAAACTTCAGCGTCTAAAGCGAAGAAATGGTCAAAGTTCCATAGTTCCAAAATACGAGTAATAAAATTATAATTATTAACATTTGAAATAGGTGTGTACTGAACCTTTTGTTAGAAGTAGAGAGTAAATTAATAGCCAATTCCTTGTATACTTGCAGGAGGCAAGAAACGATTCAAAAAAAGCTTCAAGCCGAAGCTAAGAAGAAATTACAATCACCCTCGTATTGTTATTGTGCAATTTAATCAATGTATCGATAAAGGGTGTTGCTATTATTTGATTTCATTAATCTACGAATTAGGACGATTGTGAACGAACACTTTAACGTATGTAAGAGGCAATTCAATCGACTATCACGACCCGTGTAGCAAGCCGCCTCACTACGATCGTTTCACGATGGTATAAAATCGATCTTAATGCCTGTCGTTACTCCCGCTCGTAAGAAATCGTAACGTCCAGATACTGTTTCTTTTATGGATGACATGATCCGCATTGATTCCTAAACCGTGCCCCATATGCGTACCATTTCACGTTACCAAGCATTAAAATTTATTCCTCTCGCAGAATCTATGCGATTGTTACCAATATTTGCCGTAAACAGTGGGTGCTTTTCATGGCGCATAAATCATGAATCACGGAAGAAATATCCTTCCGTTTGGAGGACGCGATAAGTGTAACTTTATTTCACGATAAAATTGAATACGAAATTGATTTGTGAATTATAATGCAGTACCTGTTACTCGAGTTCGTTTTATTCTATTTCCTGAATATCTTTTCTTTCTTTTACGAATTAAAAATAGCACCAGTAATTTTGGCAGTAAGACTAATTAATTTCTTCGGTATCGATTATGAAATAAAAATTAATATCGTTGTAAGAATTAATTGTTTTGTCGTGATAATTTGTTTCTATACAATTCTGATGAAAGCAGCAGATCGATAATAATTCATAATTCATTTTTTGTTTGTTGCGAATAAATGAAGAAATTTAGTTCACACCCTACAGATGCACACGAAAGATTTTCAAGAGGATCATCCGTGAAAATCGGAATCCTCTTGCTACCGTTTCTTCTCGTCTGTAACCATTCGTTCGCGGAATAACGCGAGCTATAAAAGGCGCCGAAGCTTTACTACTTCCAGGACCGAAAACGCATTAAACAGTGACGGCAATGGGGTCTCTACTGAGCACATTGATGCCCATGTCCAGAAAACTAGAAGCGAATATTCGGCGTTTTTGCATCTCTTCCTTAATTGTAACTATTTATTTAACATTCGGCATTATGGTATTTTGCGGCAAGATATTGTCAAAGGTCAAATCCTATTTTAATAAATTATCCACGAGGTCCAAATGGAGAAAGAATTTTTCTTTCTTTTTTTTGTATGTTATCGATGAACCCCAGTATAAACTTATTTTTACTTATTGTTAGCTTAGTATGTTTACATATGCGCGTATAAATAATGCGTGGAGTTACAACAGTAACGGAACCTTTTTGCAATGTACCAATTTTTATGTTAACCAATCGTTAAATCGAATAGTAAATTAAAAATTCTGAATAAGCAAACATAGCTGGGCATTACGAGGATTAAAATTCTTTAAGCGTATAGTGCATACATTGCAAACGGTACGCTATAAAATAAAAAAAATAAACATATATCGCTCTCGAGTACTCATATCCGATAAGACGAACTCAAGAACCACCTAATAAAATCAATTGCCCGTTGCAATCAACGATAAGCACTCCCCTTAAACTGAATATCTTCGCAAAGAGCTCACACTACAATATTAATAAAGCAAACATGTTGCGTTAAAGAAAAAGGCAGTATTAAAAACTATGCTTAATATGGGCAATGAAATCAACTGAAAAGTTTTGAACTTCAAAATGGAAAAGTGCGTCTGGCGTTCCAAGACCACCGCGTGAGAAAATGATTCACGAGATTTGAGGAAAAACCTCTTGGAAAATAAACGAGAGCAGAACTCGTTCGAGTATTCGCCTGAATGGTCTCTCGATCGTAAAAGAGGGAACGAGAATGGAGGAAGAAGTGAGAGGAGGAAAGCAAAGGTGTTCGTTTTACGATTTCGCGCGACAACCTCCTGACGATTACGTCACACGCGCGACGTCTGTCGTTCTCGAGTTATTCACCGAATAATAATTTTCCATTCTCGTTCACGAACGATCCTAAAACTCTGCCGAAACTAGTCTCCTGTCCACTCGATCGCGATGAAAGAAAGCAAATTGCCGCGCGAAACGAGTTTAACGTTTAAGAGTGCGAGCGCGCTTCGAATCGATTTGCATTTTAATTAGTCGGCCGCCGAAAACGATCGGGCTGTGATACTTTGTTGGTTTCGATTTTGAGGGACCAATCGGAAGGAGAGGAAGGAGGAGAAGGAGAAGCGTAAAGTGTCGAAGAGTCGCTGAGGACACACGAGAGGATCGTAAAAGGAGGCTGCGGGAAGAACATCAATGTCGTGCTCCGCCAGGATGTTTATCTTATCTGCGGTGGTCCTCTCGTTTCCGAAAACCGCTACCCATTACGTCACACGCCTTATTTTACGTCGACGTACGTGCGAGTGTCGTTCGTGAGATCGATCTTCGACGTAATTCCACGGAATTAATATTTTTATAACATTCACGTGGTCGAGGAGAAGCTTTGCAAATTTATCCAAAGACAGGATTCATTTTTCAATATACTTTTTTCAAATCTTCGAATACCATTCCTGGAACGAAGAAAAAGAAAATGATTCGATGACGTATCGTTGTGACGTTATACACTTTTTCCTCGGTCTTAAAAAAACCCGACTCGTCTCCATCCACTTTGACTAATTTACGAAGTAACTTAATTTCCACGTCCTACGTTGATAAAGAAGAAATATAATATATATAATGACAAGCAAATAAAAAGCACTGCGGTACCGGGGGATATTGTTTCTGCCATCGGCTCTCTTCTCCATTAATTCTCAAGAATTTTCCAATCTTGGATAATGCTCAGCGGATTGGCTGAGAAATAATTCAGTAGCTGGTCTCCTGTCGGAGAATCCATCGATCTACCTATGGGCGCTAGTTTACCACGTCCTGGATGGAGAGAGGAGGCCACGAGGACGCGAAGTAGGGAGGGACTGGCGCGCTAGAGGCGTTAATGAATACCTAGGGCCATGACTGGTAATTACGTTTAAGCGTCGTCCGTTCGCCGTGCGACGCCGACGCCACCTGGCGAGCGTATTTCGCCACGCGACGTCGCGCATATGTTCGCCGGACGCTACCCTCCTCCACCTTTCTCTTCCTCTATTTTTCACCGCCACCTAACCACCTTTACATTCGTCGATTTCCATAAAGCCAACAAGAGGAAGGAATTGGAAGGAGAAGATAGAAAGCAGAAAGGAGAAAGAGACTTGAATGTTACGCGAAAAATACCGATGTTCTTCCTTCCGTTTCTTAAATTCTTCTTCTTTTGATTTAAGGATCACGAAGGTCGCGTGAAAAGATACCCACGCGTCTTACTATTCATCGGTTTGTTCATCATTTTTTTATTTAGATTCTGAATTAATTAAAGAGAGAGACAATCTTTTCTCTGTTTCGAAATTATAAATACTTATGCATGTTTAATTCGCGATGTGAGTATTGACAAAAGTGTGCAACTAGAGTGGAAAGTGTTTAAAACGTCAAATTCGACGTCCTCTTTCTTAGTCACCCGGAAGCGTACGATCAGGAAGCGAAGTCAGCCACGAGTTTTCGATTCTGCGAAACAATTACTACTCCCTCTTCCTCGTCCCGTTAATTTTCCATTTTCCACTTATCTCGCATGCCTGCGCTCGGGCGTAAAGAAGAAAAAAAGAATAAAAAGAAAGGAGATTAAGTAACGATCCGAGGCCACGGGCTCGCAACTTATTTGCACATTAATTGCCGCCTGCAGTCGTCTGCTTCTTGTTTATCGATCGACTCTTCGTTCCTCTTTGCTTTCGATCCCAAGACTCGCCTATCATCTTTTCGCTTTTGATCTTCCGCCTCGTTCGATTTAACTGTGCTCTTGACCGCACGACTTTTTGTAGTCTTGTTACCTTTAATTTGGCATTTCAGTTTTGCGATCTTTGTCGTGTTTCACTTGCCACTTTTTTCTGTGGACTTTCGAATTTTCATTGTACTTTATTGGCTAAACTCTTCAATTTAGCAATTTCTTCTGTTCTCCACTTTCGATTTCCTAACCCCTGATATTTAGTATTATCGATATTCCAATTGCTCGTATTTTGCAATCACGTACATTAATTGCTGCCTGCAATCGTCTGCTTCTTCTTTATTCATCAACTCTTTATTCCTCTTTGCCTTCGATTTCAAGACACACCAGTCTTCTTTTCGCTTTTGATCTTCCTCCTCGTTTATTCAGCCGTGCTCTTGACCACGTGAATATTTGTAATTTCATTTCGTTCAGTCTGTAATTTCGGTCTCGCGATCTTTCTTGAGTTTTGCTTTCCACTTCGCATTTTCCACTTTCTTCGGTGGATTTGCCATCACCTTGGGGTTTGTAATTTTTGATAATGATAACTGGCCAATGACATTAAGTGAAAGATATAATTATTTAACTAATTTTTGATAGAATGTTCTCTAATATTTCTCAATATAAAATTTGCAATTCCTCGTCGTATGCAATTCTGCTTTAGTTTCTCATATCTTCAACCAATTCTTTCTACTTACAATTTAAAAATCACTTCTACACAGCTCAGCTTGTTCACATTGAAAATCGCTGGTTCTCACATTTCCTTATTCCTCCCGCAGCTACTCTTCTCTTTCACCTCCCTGCATCTTCTTTGATCCTCTCGTTTATGAATCTAAGCGCATTCCGCAAGACGCTGTAGACTGTACACGATCCGGTGGATTTTATCGGGATGGATCGTTTAGCGCCGTTAATTTTAGCGGCGTGTACGCGCGCACCACACGCTTACTCGCTCCGCTAAAGGACGCACGCGGAAAAGTGAACGCGCTTGTCTCCGTGGCCTCCTCTCTCTCTCTCTCTCCCTCTCTCTCTCTCTGTCTCTCTCTCTCTCTCTCATCCTTTTCCTTCTTTTTCTCTCCATACGCACGCGGCTAGCAAGCGATCGTTACTTGAAGCGTCGTTTAATCCCCGCGGCAAGTCCTCCTCTTCTCTCCGTACCACGAAATTGCCCGCAGGAACGAATACCGTGAGCGCATATAAATATTTATAGGCACTCCGTGAAGCGCGCTCGCTTTTACCGTTTATATATATTAATTACGCCACGTTCCATGATCATACGAATGGGATCCTTTCCGATGCTCCTGCGCGCGTCCTTCTCACGTCCTCGTTCCGCTAGATAGAAACAGATAACGCGAGATGGTAAAAGCTGGATGAAGCATTTTCGAAGGATCGTTCCTAGAAGGATTGAAGAATCCGATGGGTATCGAAGCATTCGACGAATGCGGCATGCACGGTTTTAATGTTGGCATATTAATTTTCATGCGCTCGCGATAATATGAATGAGAGCCGTGGCTTCCTCTTCTTTTATATCCTTCTTGTATTTTAGTCCGCTCGAGCGGATGCGAGCGGAAAATTGTGAGATGAACGAGAACAAGGAAGGAGCGAAATAGAACGAAGGATGAGTTTTTGATGGATGATTTCTTATAATGTTAAAATATGTAATGTAACTGTGATTTGTGATTTTAATGTTTAACCCTTAGCACTCCTATGCCGAGTGTGGCTCGACATCACATTTCTTACGTCAACTCCAATGTCGAGTTAAACTCAACATTATGCAACGCAAGTTTTAGAATATTGTAAAATCTTTAAATTTGTTTAAGGAGTACAACGGGTTAAAATAGAGGACAGTCCGTTTATTGCCATTACCTTGGGGTTTGTAATTTTTGGTAATGATAACTGGCCAATGACATTATGTGGAAGATATAATTATTTAACTAATTTTTGACACAATGTTCTGGGAGGAAGATTCACTCTGTATTAAGTATACGATGTTCGCGACAACGAGTGAGATTACTTTTCTACTTCCTTTTTTCCGCGTTCCTTCCTCGCCACCTTCGCCGTTCGTATAATTAGACGCGAGCTAAAAAGCAAAGTGAAGTGAACGAGAGGAAGGAAGGCATTTATGAATACTAATTTTCAATGAATTTAAAAAGTGTTACGATCGTGGAATTCACTGAAATTCTCTTAGGCGCACGTGCACTCAACTATAAAACAATCATAAACTTGAATGTTAGGGGCGATAAGAAACAAGTGCGTGTCTAAACAGGAATGATACAGGAGAAATAAAAAGAAAATTAGAAAAATGAAAGCAGAGCTGTAAACGAGTCGTTTATTCGCTAAGGGTACGAGAGTGAAGCGTAAAATTCTCGAAACGTTGGACGCAGAGCACTGGGGCACGCCTGCAATCTAATTAATCTAATTAAGGCGTAGCCCCTCGTTATTACCGTAACGCCTCTCAAGTCTAAGTGCACGAGTGAGAAAAGCGATTCATTTATTGACAGGAATGCGTATTGGAAATTGTGAGAGACTATTGTGATAAGTTAACGAAACGACGATGAAGTTAAAAATTAAAGGAAGGATCTATGCAAGATTATATTTCAATATTTAGTAAATTTCACAGTAGACGAATAAATCGAGAACAAATCTTACTAAACTGTACGATCATTAGTAAACACGAGTAAAAGTAACCCGCTAATAGTTCGACAATGAATTTACGAAATGGCAAAAAAAATGTGCTGACAGTCAGCATACGCTAAATTCACCAATGTGAAGCTAAAAGCTAGGAAAATGAAGATGCGACTTTTTTTAGATTCTTCCTGATGCCATTCCTTAGCTCTGTGCAAAATTTTAATCGATTCACTTGAATAACTTCGAGGAAGCAAATCGATAAAGAGAATTGTCAAATGCATAATGCATTAAGTCGAGGAAGCGTAGATGAAAATTGTATGAAGTATTGATAAAATTGACGTGCTAATGCAAACACCACCACCTTTTCTAACCTGGAAATCAATTAATAGACAAACTGCACTCGTAAAGGTAGACAGGAGCTTATCGCCAACTTATCGGGTGATTACCACCTAACGTCCTGTTCATCGCTCTTAATTACATTTAATCATAGGCGACTCGCGATCGGTCCCACCTGCTACTCACTTCTTCCCTTTTTCACTAACCTGAAGGTACGCACCCTAAGACCGGAGTAGTAAACCCCCAGCTCTGGCAATAATTAAAAGCATAAGACGTAATTAAAGCGTGTGTAAGTCGTAAATGACGAATCGTTTGATCAGCCCTCTCAATAATGTGGGTATTTGAAGATCGGTGGACAGGGATATCCAAGACGTGATGTAGATCGATGTTAAATTGTTCTAAAGTGATTAACCTACACATGTCGATTCGTAAAAATTAGCAGATGTTTTTAGAATTAGTTAACCCCTACGCGTACTTTAACAAGTCGCGTGATGAAGATTTTGGCCCAAACATGAATAGCACGAGTCAGACTCGTGGAATGAAAATGGGGCCAAACGTGAACATCGCGAGTCAGACTCGTGAATTAAAAATCGAGACAAACGTAAATTTCACGAGTCAAATTCGTGGAATGATTTTTTCCCAGTTACAATCGTAATTTAGTTCTTACCAGTATGAGAGTTGGTCACGATTCTTAGAATCTACGTTACAAAGCAATGACTATATCACAGGTATTTACATTTCGGCTAATATTGCAACTGTTTTCGAGAATCACTCTGGTCTGTTTACCGCGCGCCGTCCCGTACCGCTTGGGCCCAGATTTCGTCGAGCTAAATGGCACGGGGAAGGGTTAATAACGGGATATGTTTGTTACACGATAAGACAAGCATTCTGAAAGAAAGAAAAAAAGAATTTTTGACGAATGAATATCCTAAGTTTTTAAACGGTATGCTTTGACCAGTCTCTATCGCTTGGAAGAATGCATACTTAGTAGATAAAGTGCAATTTAGAATAGTTTAAAAAATACAAAGTAACTTCCGAACGAAATTAAATGTTATGATGTTTTAAGGCGTCACGTTTATTAATATGACGCGAAAACTTTTCAAAATCTAATTGGCAAGTGTTCATACTCTCGCGAACAGTAATAACACGAGTAAATAGAATTTGATCTATATTATTAATCGAATAATCTATGGCCAGCTTACAAAGTACATAATTGCTGAAAAAATTAAGTAAGAAAATAATCTAACCCCGTCTACTGCAATATTTTGAGAATTTTCTCTTCTCTCACTCTTTCCATCCGAATATCATAAAGACCCTCGAAGCACGCACGCATGCGCACGCGTAAGAGCCTCTGCTACTGCAAAGCGGTGCGATTAAATCGCTCGTTCGTCCGTTCCGACGAGTTTTCTCGACCGATCGCACGATCGAAGAGAAGCGGAAGAAGAAGAAGGAGAAGAGGAACTCACATCCCCATCCTCATTTCGCTTCTCTCTTATTCCTCTGGAGAAGTGTAACGAACCATCCCGGTACTCACGTTAATTACACGCTATTAGCGAACGAGCGAATGAGCGAGCAAGCGGTTCGCGATTTCCTACGAGATCTCGTCGAATGGAACGGATGGACGAATTGATACCGATCGCGTCGATCTTACCAACGTGAAGCTTCGCTGGATGCGATTGGTGGTAAGGAGCGTTGGACACTTACCCATGGCGTCTGAAACAGAAAGAGAATTGATACGGTTAGTTAAATGTTGACTTCCTTTTTCCAGATGGAGATTCGACAGTGGACAAATTATACAAACGATTTTAATCATTTCGATTAGGTCAATTTAAAAAACCGATTCGATAACTTTTAATTAACGTCGCTCGCCTCTTACGATTAATAAATTAAAAATAATAATAATTTGGCAGGAGTTATAAATCATGACGACGCTTTTCCCATTGTTGGTTTCTGAAACATTGTCTTTATTTAATTAAATATATCATCGCTTGGGCATAGACAGATGTAAATGATTTTTATGGCAATTTGTTCCTGCACTCATTCTTCATCATTTAACAATTGCGAGCAAGGTATCTGAATGGATACTTTCAAGAGCAAGTATTTTCGCCTATCGAAATATCCCATCTCCAATTAATTCATTTTCTTTCGAAGCGAGACGAGTCTCCTTCGACGTGTTGTCCCGTCGAAGCGGATAACGCGCGAATATGAGAAGAAGAAGCTGTCGATCGATCTCGAAATACTGTTCACGTCATCCGCCCACTCGTCGCTCTTAACATTTTATTTATATCTCGCGAGCCACTGCGAATAAAATTACAAGACAGGAGGCACGTCGGGCTAACGCGAAAGAAAACATTCTAGGCATCGTTCGAAGTAGGGGGTATCCAGATTATTTTTCATCCTTTTCGCGAGCGACCCCTTTGGATCGTGGAATCCGTTGAACGATCGAATTCCACGAGCAACCTACGGAACGGTCCGCCGTCCTCTGCTAGAAGATCGAACCTCGACTTTCCGCATCGAGAGATCGATATCTAACGTCCACCTACGCGCGATCCCACGCTCGACAATGGAAACAGTAAACGCGAAGCGAAGAGGACTCTAATAATAATACCAGCGGCGCTTCGCGTATCGTGAGTAAAAGAGTAGCGAGGAGATAAAGAAAAAGTAAAAAAGAGTAAATGTCAAACAGAGGGAAGTGAAGGAAGGTGAAATCGAAGAGACCCAGACGAGAGAGAGAGAGAGAGAGAGAGAGAGAGAGAGAGAGAAAAGCGAAGAATGAAGGGGGAAAGAAAACAACAAGATGAAGGAACAGAATAGGAACTATGTCGAAACGTCATGCTGGACGTCAAGACGTCGTCATCCTTGTCGTTGTCCTCGCGTAAAAAATGAAAATAAAACGACGGTAGCTCGGGAGAAAAAGATGAGCTGAAACGAGAATAGAGAAAACTCGAAGACGAGAGATTCGTGGAGAACGAAACGACTACGAATCCAAAAGCGTCACTTCGTCGAGATTCCTTCGCGATGTTACCGGCGGCATGTCTTTTGAACCAAACGAAAATTCCTACGGGTAACGCACGGCGTGACAACGACTCGACGGCCAGAAATTTTCATCCGCCCTTTCCTCTCGCGCTCTTACGCGCGTTATATACGGCTCTCGTGAATTTGGAGCGTGGTGAGATTTTCGCGGGAAAATTCGAGACAAGAGAGCGTCGATAGCAGATCATGTTCTGGAGCGTGTCTTATATTAACCTGTTGACTGTAATTTTCGTTTTCCTGCTTTGGTTTCACATTATTCTTTGGTTCAGTTTCTTGGATCTTATTCTCTGTGAGAATTACGAACTCAGGAATGTTTATTTTGAAAGTTCAGTTCCTACCTTTCCAAAGATCAAATTGAATTTTTCGGAGAAAAATAAATTCAAGTTAGTGTTACTCCGAAATGAGTGGTTAGCATTTCAGAAAATATTCAGAGTGACACTTTGTCGTAGGAGTTATTTACGTGTACACCGTTCTTCTAAAATGTACAAATCGTAAATTTGTATGCAAAATCGTATCAACAAAATATACAATAATTCCGCTACCTTCAGCACCCCGTATCGTTGCCACTCCTGTTCTCCTGGCGTCGCGTCTTTCTGAATTTTACAATTTATACGAATTTCTCGCCCTGCCTGTCAACCTCGTGAACATACCGCGTACAAAATGTGTGACATTAAACACAAACACATACATACACGAGTAGGAATAAGAGACATGCTCGCAAGTAAAGAGAGGAACTGGAAGGGAGCCCGTGTCCCGTCTAGCAATAATAAATAGAGATGGTCTAGGAACGGATACGAGAAGCTGACTGAAGTGGCCGCGTTACAAGAAAGAGAGAGAGAGAGAGAGAGAGACTCGAAGCAAGAGAGAGTGCACGTGTCTACAAGCCCACGCGAAGATTATCTCGAAGGAATTATGAGTGACCCGCTCGAGCTTCCACGTTCTGTATAGTGTCTAAGAGAGTCGCCGTGAAATCTCTCAAGGTTTCTCTTACCATTCCAGAATAGGTCGTTTCTAACGAAATTTAACCCTCGACCCTTTAGAGATATACGCAATTGAATTGTTAGCAGAGAGTTTTTAACGATAAACGATAAAGGCCGTGAATTATGAAGCGTAAGGTGTGAAAGTCCCTGTGAAACGTTTTCTGAAAGTTTCTTCCGCCGCGATAAAGAAGTGAAATCTTTTTCTCATGAAATTCGAAGCACTTGCATTTTGCTTACTCGTGATTTTCAACAATTACGATTCTTCAAAATGCTCATTCCATTCTCGATTCTCTAACGTTTTTAATATTAATGTTATAGCGACCATTACCATTGTGTAATTATTGCCACGATAATTGCGAACGTTACAACGAAAAGTGCCAAATGTGTCCACCTCGTGTCTCACGATTATATGTAGCACACGAACCAAATGCTAGAGCAAGAGAAAGAAGGAGAAAGAACATTCCTGAGGAAGACACGCGCAACGTCACCGCAACGAAACGCAGAAAGATAAAATAAACAGAAACGCAAAAGGAAAAAGAAGAAAGAGAAAGTGGAACGAAGCGCGTCGGCGCAGAAGAGGCGGGGGCCTGAAATTTTCGAGATGGTTTCGGTCGATCCTCGGCTTAATTTGTAGCACGTTCTTACGCCCCGGGGTGATGAGGTCCAGGGGCGGCACACTCGATCGTCTCGCGGCGCTGGCGGGTTAGTTAGCACGACTTAAGGCGACGGCCAGGGCGACTGCGAGTTCTTGCTGTCCCCCACGTTCAAGCCGGTGCACCATTTTTGCCCGCTAAGACATCGTCCCTAATTAATCTCCTCGTCGTCCGCAAGCGCGCCGAACGAAGATGAGCAAGAGAGAAACATTGAAGAGAGAAAGAGTGAGAGAGTGTGCAAGGTCGTTGCGCGGTGACAATGACCAGCGGTTAAACGGACGAATAGATTTTGAAAGGAATTTTCAAAAGATGCCGAGTCGATTGGTAAAGAAATTTTGTTTTATTCGCAAGGATCTTCTCGAGGTACGCCATTATTATTCTTTTGGGCCGAGTAGTCTGGGTTAGTGATACCAATAATTGACACATTAGTAAGCGAGACTAGAAAAATTTACATATTTCAATATATAAGTTTGAAAAGAAAGAGACTAGCAGGATAGTGTCTTAGTAGCTGACACTAATTATTGTTTAGAATATGAACATGTGAATGTGACAATGTCGAAGAGAACTTTCTTGAAAATAACCTTTTTGCTGATTTTATCCTGATTTATAAACACCACTGACAGTTATCTATAGTAAAAATTAAAAACCCGTATAACGATCTTATTTTAATTCGATTATTCTACCAACTCTAATTGTAAGTGTCAATTTTCTTATCTCATTTCTACAGCTATGTGAATTAGCAGTGACATATCCCACACACCCTGTTATCGCTAATGCAACTATAGCTGTTGATCTTCCATAGAGCGACACGGTAATACAATTTTGTAACATCGAAAAAATAACAACACCATGAAGAAAAGGGAGATGTGTCACGTACGAGACACTTACTTCTCCAATTACGCGAATCCAAAGTAAATATTCTATTTTCACCTACTAGTCGAATTACACGTCTCAATTACCCTAATCTGGAATTTCTAAAGTGCGCCCTACTGCTCGTCCTCCACTAGAAACCAGTGAATCGCTCTTTTAACGTCTCACTCTTAAACGCATCACTTGTTCCACGGTAGTCTCAAGAGGAAGAGAAAGACGGAGAAGAGAAAGAAGGAGGACCACGGAGTTTAAGAGGAATGATCATCTTCAAACGATCCATTCGATTCCACGTGACACTCCCTCCAGCCTCTCTTCTCGTAATCGTCGAAAATGATCGGGGGATCATTCCACCTCCACCTCCACGCGGACAACGCACGCGATTTACGAGGGGTGCAGGTGAGTTTGTCTACCCGCCGCGATTTCTTGCCGGTCCGTAAGGAGGTGGACCATCGAGGAGGAGTAGGAGGTCCGTGGCAGACGATAGTCAGTTTCTTCGGTAGCTAAGATACTCGTCGGGCGAGGTGGTTTTGCGTAAATTAGCGAAGCCCGTGCACATCGATCACCGGGGTAAGCGGAGAAGAAGCGAAGAAGAGAAGCGGAAAGTTATAGAGAGGGAAGGAGAGGGTGGAAAAATGCGAGATGACGCGAGAGGGACCGAAAACGCGAGGAGCACGTCGTGAGATTCTCTTCTCTCTCTCTCTCTCTCTCTCTCTCTCTCTCTCTCTCTCTCTCTTGTACTCTTTGCTTTTCTTCTCTCGATCTGCTCACGCGGGGGCAAAAAGGAGAGCTACCTCCCTCTCCACCTCGTTCTCAGGCTTCCCTTTTTAAGTCTCGCTAAGCTAGCGCCGCCTCGTTTCTGGTGTACCCGTGCCTCCAATTCCCGGGAGTCAATCAACTGTGAGTCGGGGCCAGTTCCTTGCTGAGAGAGAAGGAGAGAGATAGATAGAAAGGAGACAAAGAAACCGAAGAGGTTAAGAGAGAGAGAGAGAGAGAGAGAGAGAGAGAGAGAGAGAGAGAGAGAGAGAGAGAGAGAGAGAGAGAGAGAGACAAGGAAAGGGCACTTATTCTCTTTACATTCCCCTTAACAAATTTCCAACGGCAAAAACTCGTTATGCCCGACTTCGGGGCCCGACGCCTCTTTGGCGGTCGAAGTCACTCGCGATGTAAGACCCAAGCTCACCTTCCGCGAGACAGTCGAAATTTTCTTCCGAGTGATCCCTTTTTGGAAGGCGGAAACAGTCGTTAGGGGTCTGCGACAAAGTACTGTGTCGTATTGAATAAGAGATTTTTCATTCGTTCATTTTACGTATTCTTGTTCAAAAGAATTTTCCTAAGTGGGTGTTTGGAAAAATTTGATTGGTTAAAAATTAGTTGGATTCGTGGGATAGGTAGAATCTTTATTGGAAAACAGAGCTTTCGCGATTTCTTGCAATTTGATACTAGAAATGTGAAAATCTATTTTCTTGCAATATTTTTTTTACGCCAAGCAAATCAATTATGCTACTTTCGTTATGTACATGTTTTTTTCGTCTCTTGCGGTCTCCATTATCTTGCAATTCGTTAAACAATATATTTACTTTGACTTTTCGCTCGTAGAACATTCAGGTAAATTCTTCTTTCACGCGCTTGCTTTTACGCCTAGCAACAAATTATATCGCAGGTCGTCCTACCTGTCTACCATTGTATTTCACTATTAACTGAGCACTTTGTTTTCGGTATCTGAGCGTACGTCGAAAATCCTTTTCCTTTCTGTTTTTCACGATAAAATACGTACAAATCAAACGTTAATCCTTAATTTATATGCCGCCATCAACATTTCCAGCAAACCCCGGCGTAAACTTATTCAAAATTATTCATTGATCCCCCTCGTTGGTATCTTAAAAAAAAAAAAAATAATAATTCGGAAAAAAAATGATTTTCGTCAAAGAGCGTCGAACGAAATTCGACAAGCGGGACGAAACAATTACGCAATCTCTCTCCATCCATCAATTCGCGTTTTCTCTTTCGACGGTGCAAAAAAATTACCACCCTCCTCCTCTCTCTCTCTCTCTTTCTCTTTAAGCACGTGCCTTCTAGCGAATGAATATTCGCGCTGCCGGTTAAGTAGACAGCAGGAGGAATGATAATTTCCAAGGGAATAAATAATCGGTGCTAGCCACCGTTCGGGCTGGTTCGTTCCACGGCAGCGCGATGAGCATTTCAAATTTCCGAGATTTGAAATTATAATCGTTAAACGTTAACGCGCCGATGAATATTAATGGCGGAGCCCCCACCGTGCGCGAGTTTAGATTAAAAACACCGGTGGCCATCCACCTCCTTCTCTTCCTCCTTTGGACGGGTTCCACCGCGCCACGGAAAAAGGTATAAGAGGATTTCCGCGCGCGTTCTCGTCCGGTAGAGATGGGAGGGACGTCAACCATGAGAATAGTGTCCATCATGGACGAGATGGATGAAAGTTGCAGGAGAATAGGTGATCGGGTTAGGATCAGAATAGTTGAATTATTTCAAAGGGTGTTAATTTTTGTAAATAGTATTAGTAATAAAAGTGACATTCATTTAAGAAGGAGACTGATATCACCGGAGATTATTTCTGTGTGGAGTCGACAATTTAATGCTCCATGGTACGATTTGTCTCTCATAAAAAAAACAACCTTAGCCGGATTATTAACAATACTGTAGAAAGAAATTTCCGTTGAATGACGTGACAGTTAGAGGGAGAAAAAGTTATCGCATTTGGTCAGTTTGAATGGCGTATCAAAATTTATAATAAGAAGAAGAATATTAGCTAAATAATTACCAGAAATTCCAACTGGCCTCGATTACTTTTTAGAATATATTCTGTCAATCTTGGTAACAATTTGCAGTACTTTAGAAAATCTGGAAGATAATTGATTAATAGAAGAACGAAACTGGTATCAACAGTAGTGCCATACTGAATTAAAAGAAAACAAAGAATCTTTCGAATTCGATGAATTCAAACGACGATCAAACAACAAAAATTCTGAGTGGGTGGCGCCCAGTGGCATTAGAGTGTTGTGCCATTACGCAGTCATCTCAACTCACAGAGGACATTCAATAGGCGTAATGAATGCGATCTACGCATCGCGTGCCCGCCGAAGCGTGACAACTGACAAGGACTCGATAAGTGGCGTCCCTAGTTGCTCCTGTATCATTCCTGCCACCACTTCCTTTAATCTCTCAACGATTTCCTTCCTCCTCCAACTCGAGACTCGAAGAAAGAGATCGACGAGGAGTGGGTGGTGGATGAACACGGTAAAATTCATTTGACGCAGGGGTATTAATAGAAGATCGTGAGAGGTCTGGAAAAGTGTCGTTCCCATCCTGGAGACCTGAGAGTTTGCACGAGCGTTAAGAGAAAGATAAAGATCGATTAAGAGAGATGGAGAGTGAAGGTAAATGTCAGGAATAGAGATCACTCGTGTGTGAATTATTTTCAGGCGATGATCGAAGACTTGTAAACACCAGGATGATGTAAAAGGTTAAGATGACGACGACAAGCTTTCGATGCAGGTACGAGCTATTTACTTCGAGTTAATTGAATTTAATTGAAACTGGAGGTATTGTTATAAAAAAATTCAAGGGACGAGTGTCTGAGAATAACGTCGATTTTATAAATAGGAATGACTATGTATGATGAAGTTGGCCAGCTATCAAGGTTAGTTGGAAGGAAGTAAGATTGGCACCTTGGAAAATCTTTCGTTGGAACTTAAGTATCTAAAAGACATACTTCAACATTTTAAATTTACCATCCATTGTTTAGTGCCAAAATTCTTCAAAGTTCTCCAAGATTTTCTAAGTACCAACAAAGTCCAGCAGAAATTAAGAAGGAACCTTATAAAAGTGGCGCATAAGTAAAAAAACTGTTCACGAACTCTGCCAAGAATACATCATTAAAAATTAAACAAGTAAACAATAAAAGTGCGCTATTATCTAACTAAATTTTCCTTTGAAATTCGAGCACGTTTACCCACATTCTCCAATTTAGACCACTGAAATTCATTCGCCCGAAGAAAAACCAAACTGATCATACCCTAAACAAAATTCCTCCTAGATTACCAGCGTTCTCCAGTGTCACCAGCCCGTACAATCGGAGCCGAGATCGAACTGGGCGAACCCGCCAGCCCCGGGACCAGACGAAGCAGGCGCGAAACTAGGTCGACTTTTTTTCCACCGTCTGGTCTGGTCGACTTCTCGAACGCGCGGTCGCGTCTTCGAATCGTCAAGAGGGTTGGCGAACGAGGAAGCCGAGGTCCGAGCACCAGCAAAAGAGGACACAAGGCACGCCAACGACTGGAGGGGGTGGCGCAGGGGTGGAAGAAGAAGCGGAAGCGGCGTCAATGAGCGGGGTTAATTGGTGTTCTATGAATTTGACGACGATTACCGCGAAACCACTCGGGAGAGCCCGAGCAGGCCGGACGATGCGGTTCAGCCTGCTGCCAGTGGCTGGCACAGGCTTCTCTTTGGTTCTTGCGAATGTGGGGCGGTAGGTTCGAGGTTAGGGACGGGACGAAGTGGAAAGAGGATCGAGGAGAAGAGAGGCACGGGTGTAACGCGCCACAGACGGATGGTTGGACGGACGGATCAGGAAAAGAAGAAGTAGGAAGAAGGAGTGAGTCGGGACCAGTGGGCTCCGCTGTTGCTGCTGCTGCCGCGCCGCCGGTGCGCCCGTGGAATTTTAATTATAAATTAGTTGATTAACTCAATAGTGTTTTTGCCGTGAGCGACAGTGTCCTCGGATGAGACTCGCGAGGACCCGCGCGCGGGCCTGTGCGTCACGCACACAGAAAGGCAGACGTCGTTTCTTGGCGGCTGCGAGTGGCTGGCAACGCTCAGGGGTTCTCCGAAAGTCGTGGTAAATGCTGGCTCCATGCTTTTTGTATTTGGGGATCGGTGGAAGAGCTTGTGCGATAGTCCACGTTGTTTTCTCGGGAATAGAGTACCCGCATAATTGGATAGTAAGATCTTAGATGTAAGGTTTAAGGGAAATTGCAAATTGTCAGAAACTGGAACCCATAGAGATTAGAGATTTTCAGAATTTAGAAAATATTCGGGCAGTTTTCTGTTTTTCCTTTTCTGGACTTGCTTACTATTAATCATATGAAATCTTTGCGGTTGCTTCTATGGTGCTCCTTTTTTTTTAATTTTCCAAGGTTGGATTCTTTGTAGACGCTTGCGATCGGTCACAAGGACAAAAACAGTGTTCATCTTTCTACGACAATCAGAACATTTTATTCCATACGCCATCTTGTCCTTGGGAGATCGAAGCTCTCTAGAGTTTTACAATAAAATACAGTTTTTCTTCTTTTATTCGTATGTCAATTTCAAAAAACTTCGCTTAACAAAAGAGCATCTGCCAACCATGCATGTTCATCTGATCGTAAGGAACGGAATATTCACACCAGTTTGAAATTTTCAGAGATTGTCTTTCTGATATCGTTGTCTCGATTCCATCAGCTTGCTCTACTCTCTATCTTAATCCTTCGTAGAATTCTCCTACTCGAAAACGATTGGAAGCAACGCAGGGTGCAGCAGGTGCGAAATTGGCTGTGTCCCTCTGCGTGCACGTAATTCTCTCGCATGCTCACGCACACGTTCGCGCACACGCGTGTGACCATCTGGTTGTTGGGCCACTCGCGCGCGCATACAGAAGCGCAGCGCCTCCTTCTTCTCCACCTTTCCATCATCATGGACGCACAGTCCATTACAATTTCCTCAGCTCCTCTTCCTGCTTGCCCGATCCCTCCTTAAAATGTCGGACCCGTTGATCTCACAAGTAAGAAAGGATACCTTCCGTTACATAATCCAATGCAACATCTGACAAAATTATCGAAAGGAAACTTTCGCGCAGAAATACGGTAAAACATTTTTAAGAGTGAATCGAGCTCTTCTTCCGCGTAGTTTCTTTTGAAGAGTTCGGTGATGACAAACCAACTTTTTTCCGCCGAACTGATTTAGTCGAATTCGGTATTGCACCCTTCACGATTTTCCTTGGATGTAGCCAATTAAATTTATAAATATGTGTGGTGTCGCGATAATCGTCATAACTATGGAAAGTTCATGAGAAAATATGACAGAATATTTTAACAGCGGTATTCTTTTACGGTACCTCAAGCTATGCACGAAAATAAGTAAATAATATAAAGGATATAAAACAATATATGAGTTTGTCAGAAGCATTCCGAAACAACTTGTATCTGAAGTATCTACCAATTCAACTATTTATCTATTTCACATATGCTACAATTATATAATTTCCCCATCATCTATGTATTCCAATACTGACGTCACAAGAAACTAAGCATCTGTCGTATAAAAATCTCCTGTATTAAGACCGCCAGATCGATTTAAAAAATAAACCGAACAAAAAATTTGAGCGACGTGATCTCCGATATTATCCATGAAAATTTAATAACCAGGGAGCAGCGCTCTGGTTTATGGGCTAAGTTGAGAACCAGCAACGATTCTCGTGGATGCCCACCTTAACGTTTCGAGGCCGTCGGAGGCGCACAATGGCCGCGGCGAGGATGCGACGACGTCGACGTCCTCCTCGCTTCGTCCGGCACGCACGGCGCGCCGGAATGCAGTTTGTTTCATATTAAATAAAATATTCCAGGGGATTCGACCTGGGGCCCCTCTCCAAGCTCCTGCTTGATTGGACGATTTTCGGTGATCGGAGGGAGAGAGTGAGGGACCTATACGTTTAGACGTTCGAGAGGAGAGAAGAGAGAGTAAGGTCTAATGAGGATGGATGGCGCATAGGTCGCATCGATTGTTATTGTTTTTAGTTTAATGGGCCCTTCGAGAATGTTCTCGATTGGTCCCGTTCTCGAAGATGAGATGAACAACGGCGCAGCAGATGCGTGTAGTTCATAGCGATTTAGGTATGAGAAAGTTTGGTGATTTTATTCGATGGTCTCCATTGATTGGTTTCGGGTTAAATAAGATGGCAAGGGGGAAGAGTTTTCTGCAGAATCGTCCGATTTTTTGGAACAAACGGAGACTTGAGAAATCGCGACCCACTGCAATATTTGATATTGTTCGCTTCAAAATATGGATGAGAAAGGATTTTCACGGAGACTTGCCCGATTTTTAAAGAATTGTCCTGAGAGCAACGACATACTTCAATAATCACATTCTTCGCTGACCTGACCCATGAGTATTGATTCGGATTGATTTAGCGAACCATCAAATTGTAAATCAAACAAAATATTCCCAAAGGCCTAATAACAATGACAATTTAATTTGGAGATTCGATCATATGATTCGACTGAACTTAGGAAAACCACAGACTCTGTTGCTGAAGTATAATATTTAATCATTAATCAAATTACGCTTTGCCCAATTTTGATATTCTTCAATCGCTTTTCCACCACAAACTCATTATTCTACAAACTTCCAAATAAGCTCGTATATTCTCCAACGCCAAACGACAAGAAAGACGAACTCCGACGCATGCTAATAATAAACGCAACTTTTCTTTCCTTCTTCTGTCATCCCCGTCTCTCTCCTCTTATTCGAGGGGTCAAAAGATGTTCCGCACAGTTCTCCGTTCTGATTCGCATACCGAGGCGACTTCACGGGTGTCTCAGGATCAAGCCTCAGCCCCTTCCTTCGTTTACCCTCTCAGAGTCTCAGCCGCCGCCGTTTGCCTCGGGTCCCGAAGCAAAAAGTACAAAACTCGTGACCCTGCTACGCTGCTCCTCTCCACCGGTGCTGCCATTCGCCTCGAAACCGCCATACTTTTTGCCGGCGACTTCGTCGGGGAGTGAGAGAAGAAGAAGAGGAAGAAGCAGAGAGAGGAGGAAGGAACAGTGTCCAGCGCGCGAACGTCAGCAGAATCTAAAATATGCAACGCGTTCTCCACCTTCGCCACCCCCACCGCCACCAATACGGCCAGCCTCTAGCCTAAGCTTCTCCTTTCTACTTGAACTCACGAGGTACATTCTCGAAAAGTGGAGAATTCGCGCGAGCGGCCGAGAGAGGACGGAAGGAAAAGATGAGAGGAGGGTCAAGGAAGAAGATGGTGGAACAGTGGGAGTGGAAAATATCGAATCGTATGTCAATCGATTCGTCCTCCGTCACGCCAGCGAGTTCAATTACGAACTATTCTCTCCTGCCAACCTCCTCCTACCATTGTCCTCCTAGGAATCCAATTATAGCGCGGGCCCTCTCAGGGAATTCTCGGGAAAAAGCTCGCACGCCAATGGTGGAATCCTCCCGAGCGCGAAGAAGGAGATGAAAAAGGATGAAGAAGGAGGAAAGTTGTGAGGAAAGGTAGGAAGTGAAGATGGAGAAGTGGAGGCATTGCTGAAAGGATAAGAGAAGAGGAAGCGGCGCCTGCTAGAGAAATTCAAGGATGTAGGCGGAGAGGAGGAAAGTTGACAAATCTTTGAGTAGAACGAAGAAAAGAGGGTAAAGGGAAGGAAGATGAAGACGGAAGAATAGAGAATATCCGTAGGATGAAGGCAAAGTAATTCAAAGGAAAAGAAGTCTAATGAGAATTGGAAGAAACAGGACAAAACGGAAACTGGGGTACTCGCAGTAAGCAGGAAAGAAAAGAAAAGAGGCAAAGAAAGAAAAGATCAAATAAGGATAAGGAAGAAATTGGAGAAAAGGCAACCGAACTCGCAGAAAAAGAGAAAATACAGTCAAACAGCAGGAAGCTTTAGAAATATCAAGGAAGCAGGATAATCATGTCGGTTACAGAAAGTCTCGAAGGTCTGCAGATAAAGCAAAGAAAAAGTAACCAAAACAGAATCAAGGAAAGATAAAATGAGCCAAAGAAAACGAAATTAAGAAAAATCACGAAGATGGAGAGAGGAGGGGAGGAGAGATGATAAAGAGAAAGAAGCAAAATGGAGGACTAAAAATTGAACCTATGAGTAGAAGCGAAATCGCACTAGGGCCGGCTGAAGAACGAAGAGAAAAAGAAGGACGAAGGAGAATCAAGAGAAACGAAGAAGAAGCTAAATGATGAAGACGAAGAAGAGGAAGAAGGGAAGGAGGAACGAGAACGAGGACCGTAGGTGCAACGACTAGTTTCTTCCTCCCGTGTTATTATCTCCCGTGTCCGGTAAGTGCCGCGTAAGATAGCCAAGAAGACGCGCCGGTGGAGGACGTCATGTAGGCCGGCAATACCAGCAGGCCCGTTCACCTCCTCCACCTCCTTCTCCACCTCCGACAGTACCTACGCGAGCCAGGCCTGCCACTACCTACGGCCGTCCACTTAGTTATGCGACCGTGAATACATTCGAACGAATATACTAATGATTCCAGGAGATACCTCGGAGTCTTGCGTATGTTCGCAAGGTTAAGCTAGGGTGGAAGCAGTAAGGAACGAGAAGGGGATTTCTTCCTCGTTGGCATACCGATGTGGTTGGAAAAGGATCAGGGAGTAGAGAGGAGAACTGGATGGGCTAGGTGGATTTGATGAGCTGGAGATCAAAGTTTTTTTTCCAGCTGATGAAGGTGCTCGATGATGGAATGATAAGGAGGTCCCAGTGAATCTTAATGAGATGTGAAGAAACGAGATTTCCTAGGTTGAATAATTGCCAATGGGCGTTTTGAAGGTTTGAGGTCTTTCGCGGCGATAAGGGGTAGGGAGAATTGGATTGGTGATGTGCGGTCTTCGGATTTTTATATTGTTTTTCATTGTTAGAGAAGGTACGACTGAAATGAATTAAGGCGAAGTATTATAGAACTCTTGAGAATCTGGAAAAGGCTATTAGATTATAGACGTACGTAATCAATAAATCTTCTCACCTGAGATGGAGTTTCGATTTAGCCGAGCATCATATTAGCAAGTACAATTGATCTTACTGAAGTGCAAAGATGGCACCTCAACCTTAAATCTAATAATCCACGTTTAGTGCTTGTGCACTATATCTATACCATACAATCCTCACTTTGGTAAGCGCAGGTAAAGAATCACCTATTACTCCATCGAAACGACGAGAGGCGTCTTCAACGAGTTCGCCTTTGAGATTACGAGAATAGCATCAACGCAGGCCTAAGCTTAACTAAGGTTGGCAAACTCCGTAGGTGAGGTTCCTGAATCGCGAATAGGGAACGGTAATGGAGCTAGGAGAAGAGAAGACGACACGATCGAGGGATAAATTCTCCAGCCGTCTCCTCTTTCGTTTTCTTCTGCATCCTCGTCACATCCGTCCATCTATTTCTCTCTCTTTCAACGCGAGCCTTCATCCAACCTCCCGCTCCATTCCCCTCACTCTCACGCGAACGTTCCGCTACGCCCACGCTCTGGCCATTCGCCTTGATGGTGGCCATACCATTACATGACTTTTGATCGCCGACCGTTACCCCGTGTATTTGCAGTAGGGTATTTTGCATACACACTTTGTCAATGTTGCATCGAAGAGAATCCTCTCGCGAGCCTAGGTAACCCATAGACCATCACCAGTATATGCACACGCATAAACACACTCGCGTTGTTCGGTAGGAACAGAGACAAGAGGCCTCAATTTATTGGAATATTCGTTTTAGGCTGTTGGAAGGTTTAGGTTCTACCAAGACTTTGGAGACTGCTGAACTGACTGCAAGGTTAGACTCTTGTTTCTACGTTGTGCATCGTTAGGTAAGTCTACAGAAAGATTCTGATCCGATTCGTGGATGCATTTGGCATCTTTCTCGCTGGTCCCTAATTAATTCGTTAATAATAGCCCATTGTGAATAATCATTTTTGGATCGTCCACGACGTTTTTCGGTAATCCTCGACCGCAGAATAATCTTCGCCGCTTAGATAAGTTGAGAAATCCTCAAATTAGCTTGGAAATATAAATCCAGCCAAAACCAAGTCAACAGCTCTCAATGAGAAAACTTTTCACATGACCAGGACATTTGGACTTCCAAAAATCGCGGTTCCTTCTCCAGTCTCTCTCTCTCTCTCTCTCTCTCTCTCTGTTTCTCTCTTTCACTCATTTCTTCTCTTCCCATCGACGGTCTCTCGTCCTCCTCTCGTGGTCCTGGCGTCGCTCAGATCGGACTGTCGATAAGGCGAGAACGACATCGGAGGAGAAGGTGGAGGAGGTGGCACGAACGAAAAGGGGCCGAGGTGAGGGAAGGAGAGCCGATTCCTTCGATCCTTTTCACGAGGACACTGGGCCACGGTACGAGACTCGATGGAAAGAGAAAGAGAGGGCGAAAAGGAGGATGAGAAGAGGATGAGGATGAGGATGAGGAGGAGGACGGCGACCACGACGACGACGACGACGACGACGGGTTATCATTAAGTGAAATGCCGTGTCCGCTATCGCTCTGGCCTCTCACGCGCTTCGGGCCCTCACCTCCTTCCACTTCCACGATCTCCTCATCCTTCTCCTACTTCCAGGACTCGTTTCCTTCGGCCCGCTGGATATCACGCGGCCGCAAGTCCCTTGAACCATCGAGAATGATCCTCTCGAGGAGGATGAGAAAAAGATGAGAAGAGGGGAGGTGGTGGAGGTGCTCGTGCCCGATCACGAATTGTTTCTTATTTTTCCTTTCTCCTTGTTTGAACCTTTTTTATTCGTTAGAATCTTCTTCTTATTGTTTTTGCTAACAAACCAGGGGTTATTAATAAGGCCGGCGCTATCTAACGCAATTAGACGAGAAGAAGTCTCGTGAAGCTGCTCGCGAAGATATCTCGTGAGTGTTTTTTCTTCTTCTCACTCACCCTCTCTTTCTTCTGCCCTTCTGCTTTGCTTCTCTCGCGTCCTCGACGATGGTATTCATTTGCGCGCGATGTAGCCGATTTATTATTCTCACGCCGGCACTGCCCGCCACACGGTTCTCGTGCGTCTCCGTCGTTTTTCTCGTCTTCCGCTTCTTTTTTCCTTCTTGCCTCGCGATTCGAGTAATGCGAGCGAGCGCGTCGAAATCTCTTTTGAGGATTCTTCGAGTTGGACACGTGGTTGTACAAAACGGTACTTCGATCTTGTTCATCGATATTTCGATTCTCCTTTGGTAAATGTTTAGTATTTTCTCGTGTCGACTTTTCGTCTTCTTCTTCGTCGTACGATTCAAGAAGGGGCGCTTTAAAGTTTCTTTATTAACTACTTCATTTGCAGGGACGATTCTCATCCCAGTTGGAGATAAATATGCAAAGATATTTTTATTCTTCCCAAAGACGATCTCTAATTTTGTTAAATCATATTTCTTGGCAATCGACGTTTCCGCGAATTTAAAATAATTGAAAAAGCTAAGAGAATTTTCACATTATCGAATTAAATTCTTCACAGCAAAAATCCACGGGCACAGAAATTCCTTGGTTTGATTATAGTGAACGTCAAATGATGGAGTTTGTGTTTCTTAGATTTTTCAATTCGAAATTATATATGCTGTTAAACCACCGATAGATCGCTAAGGCCTCGCCTTCCGTTCCATGAGGAGGATCACCGACACGATCACGATCGTTACGATCGTACCGATCAGGATCATGATCGTCGTTGCCTCCGTCATCGGGAAGATACAATCTCGCGACATCGAGGAGCCAATTGCTCTCGCTCGCATATTATACGTGCGCGCGACCTTGCGACGCGCCTCGTTCTTCGCGAGAGGAAAATGCGCGAGTTGCCACCAGCCGATCATAAAAGATCCTTGAAGGCGCGATTAAACAACCAGGGTCCATCTCGAGTCCCCTGGTCGATCGACAGTCTCAAGAGATTATGAGAGGCTTCAATAGATAGATCACGTTTAACCGTAAGCGGCAACTAAAACTGCTACACGTACTTTTGCTTTTATTCAAGATTTCCTCTCGATTAATAGATGAATAAACGTACCTACGACGGACGCATAAATTGTAAGAATTGTGCAAATAATTAAAAAATATACCACCGCTAGAACCGATTAAATACGCAAATGTCACGTGTAAGAATAAAATTGTAGGACTACAGGAAGCAAAATTCATTGGGACATCACTGCCGTTAAAAGAGAATGACACCGATGGCAACTATTACTGAGTCGAGTAGTACTTACAGACAAAAGAGCATGAAAGCGATCGAAGTTATTATTAGACCGAGTGAGAGAGAAGTATTATCAATGATGAAATCGGTTTCGTCGGTCAGTGCATACCTTGTCGAGTGTAAAGATGCGATCGAAAGAGAGAGTGAGAGAAGCGTGGCGGGACGTTTCAATCCATAGGAGAGGAGAAAGGAGAGAGAAGAGATGAGGATACTAATTAATTATGAAGGTGAATCACCCGGGCGCTACCGCGATTCCGCCTGATAAAGCGACGCTATCTGGCCCACGGATTTATTAACCTTCCCGGCCGATTAACGGTTAACGCGCAATTACGCGCGAAGGATATTTTTTTCACCATTCTATTATACTTCATCCTCTGAAGAGATTTTAAAACATCACCGAGACACGAGGGTATATGAATTTAGGTTACTAGTGCATAAAGATCATGAAGGACGATAGGAAGGAATAATGTCGTTTTCAGGAGTGATCTTGATAGGCTTTTAAATAATCTTGAAGGCTCTTGAAATTATCTTGGAATGATTTTAAAAGATTAAAATATAATCATGATACGTTCTGAAAGATACCAAACTGTTCGGTGCGATCGGCACAATCTTTCAGAATTGTTTGTATCTCCTTTAAAACTTGTGAAATCAATCCACATCTTCTTAACATCATTCATAAAAACGACAATATTTCCTCATGATGTTTCCTATCAACAAGCTAAATCCATTTGCTCGCATCTCTCGATGTTCTTCACCGTGCCCGATAAAAAAACAATAAATTTATCCCATTCGCGGACATCGATTATAAAAAGAGAAGAAATAGTTACGAAGAAGAATATTTTCCTACTTAATTTTCACAAAGGTCACGTCGACGGAGAAACGGAAGAAATACTAATTAAGCTCTACACCTCCTGCATCGATTAACCTAAAAGGATCATGAAAGTTCGCACGATTTTTCGCATCTCTTAAGCTTTCGACGAAAGTTTAAGACTCGTTCTTCGCCATTTATCATTAACTCGATAATATCTCGGAAAATTGTTCGCCCTCCTTATAGTTTCAATTTCGGTGCGGATAATTTGTTTACGCCTTTCCTACAAATGGAAATCGATAAGACGATACCGATCAATTATGAAACTGAATGGGCGAGGGCAACCGCGCAATCGATTCGCTACGGTTTAAACTAGGCGGAGATTTATTAATCATTCCTTCGGGTAATTAATCCTGAATTTGGGCAAGGCTATGTGGCCTCCTCACGATTCAAGGAGAAAACGAGACAGAGAAAGCGAGAGAGTAGAAAGAAGCCGAATGAAGAACAGAAAGACCCACGCATATAATGTGCAGTTGCACTTAAACATTCCTGAAGGAAAAAAGAAAATCAATGAAGACCGAATGCCCGCACGTCCATCGTTAATTACCATCATTTTACATAAATAAAAAATAATATGGCTAAAAACTTTTGCTCGATCGTGTATGAACACGAGGAGAGACGATATAGAACACGAGGAAGACACGAGGACATTAAGAAGTAATTCGTTGTCTTAAATAAGCCAAATCCCATTGTCTGCATATGATTAATGCACGTAGTACCAGGTCTAGAGAAGTGTCCCACTCTCCTTCTCTTGGAGGATCCTCTTAAATAACTGATCTCGAACCAGACGCTTTTAAGACAAGCCTTCCTCTTCCTCTTCCACCTTGGAATGACGAACCGGAGGATAACCGATTCCGAATCGGGTTATCGATCGTCCTTCCTCAACGTGAAACACTTTAGCCCCACTGGGAGCATCCCACCTGATAGTGTTCGAGAAGATTCTCTTTCCACCCCACCATCTTTCTTCTCGTCACCCCGAGGAAAACGCCAAACGATCACGATGAGGATTCAGTGACCCAGTCTACGTATTTCGGTTGGGCGAAAGAGAAAATAACCTGACTGGGAGTGGGAAGCTGTGGACGTGAAGAGAGGAGAAGAGAAGGAAGTGGTAGCACCGAAGGATATTCGATCGCGGATAACTCTCATCTCGAAATAACTCTTTAATAATCGAGGACAGTCTACCGATGCTTTTAACGGCGGATATTAGTTTCTGATGATGGACTGTAGAGTGTTCTACTTCCGCGTTTTTGTCGGATGGAGGGGAGGAACTTTAATTTTCATCCTGTGGAGAATTTTAATAGAACAAAAAACAAGTTCAGATAATAGCAGCGAATGTAATGATTCGTGTTAGTTTTGGCTAGTGATCGCTAGATTTATTAGGAACTTATATGTTAAAATTACTATGGCCTTCATTTACAGAATCCCGAGCAGAATGAATTTATCTGATCTAGGTCTATTGTCACTTGGTATTATAGAATGCAATTAGATACTTTTAAGTAAGAATAAATGAAGAAGCAATAGCCTAAGTAACTTGTAAACAAGACTTAGCCCAAAAATGTAGTTTAATCTACTAGCACTTAAACGAAAACAAAATTGAATTCCTACTAATTCTCACCCCCAAATTAAGGTTTTCACGTATTAGATAGATTTTATGATGGTTATTAGAACACAATCCAACACTCCGAAAAAAAGTACAAAATTATTCGTCACCAAACCCTATCTTAACCTACTTAAACATCTCCGTGAGATCGGTAGAATATTAATACTTTTATTATCACTTATACATTCTCAAAAACTATCCTTAATCTAATTGAACGTACACAACAAGAACAACAGACCCAACATTATCAAATACATTCTGCCAACATGCACCAATGCCATCCTTCGTTACAATATTGAACAATGAAAATAATTCGACAATCTCTCCCAACTGAAACCTCAACAATAGCCAAACTCAACACCTTCCAAAATTTCATAGAGTAATTTCCGTCGGACCGATGACGTTGTCTCCATAATAGACGTCGTAAGAATATCATCGGACACTCCGACCAACAACTGTAAATCGAATGAAGGAACGGCAGTGAGGAGGACGCGAAGGAGAGGAGAGGAAGAAGAAGAGGAAGAAGAAGAACAGGACTCAAACGGCGTGGATGAGGAGGTGGACGTGATGAAAGAGGAAGAGGAGGAGGTGGAGAAGGTGGAAGATATTTCTAGCCGATCATTACAGCGGTGCTGCGAGTCGGGAGAGAGCTAGTTACCGGAGGTGTCTCCTCGTAAACACTCCGACATTTACATAACGAGTGACATCTGCCGGCCCAATCATACACACCACCGCGAGAGGGGTAATACCGTTGGTGTTGCTGGTGCCCAGGCCGGGGCAACCCAGGCAAGCCATGGAGGGCAGACAGGCTAAGCAAGAGCAGCAAGGAGCCATGCCACTCTTCTGCATTCTCTCCTCTTTGTCTCTCTCTTTCTTTCTCACTCTCTCTCTCTCCCTTTCTCGCATTTCCTTTCTTGCTTCTGGTAGAAGACCACAACTGGTCCCACTCTCATCTCTCTTTCCTCGGGGCTTCACCTGCACACATCCTCAGGCCTTACCAGGAGAGACGATGACCGGGTCCGAGTTGCTGCTCGTCGTGTCGAATATCTTCAAAGCGAGAGCGAACACGTTTGCCGGACCCTCGAGCGGGAGATCTGCATGAGAGGAGAGGACCTCGATTGCGAGTAGCGAATATGGCGATGCTGATGTTCTAGGGTTTGATAATCGGGAGTTGTGGTGGAAAAAAAATTGCGGGGGGTGCACTATGCTGTGATTCGTTCAGGGCACGTGGGTGGATACTGAATGTATTGAATTGACGTGTAAGCGCTGGTAGCGACAAAGAGATGTCTTAACAATTGAATTAATGTTAGGCTGAAATACGAGTGGAGGTTGTCAATTTGAATGTAGTATTTCTTGAACTTTACTCAAATGTACGTAATGTGTAAATTATATAAACTTTCTAAATTTTATATTTTGCACCTTGTTTAATACTTTATAGCTCCATGAAATTTATGGAATGTACAAATTGTACACATTTTATGAAGTACGTAGACTATTTTGCTCGGTATTTTTACGAAGATCAGTGTTCCAGGGTTCAATCAAATTGAAACCATAAAATATTCAGATTTGTCAAATATTCAAAATTCAAGAAGTATTTGAATGTTACACAATTTCAATGCCACCTTCCCAATATGCTTAATACGTATATGCAACATCCTTAATGAAAAAATATCACAAGGCGAATTTCAACCAGGATTCAGGCGTTCAACAATTGCAGGTATCCAGAAAGTTGTCTATGCAAACGTATCATCATAATTTCTACCGTAATAGGAAAATTAGATAATCCTTGATAATGCAGAAGAGATGTAGTGCAAGAGCCTTTGATGGAGCCGATAAATGAAACTTCACCACACCTCAATTAATTGTAGATAGGCCTTTAAATATCACAGATTTGAAAGCCTAGAATCGCGACGCGCAATGCAGCTTGCAAAAGGAAAGAATCCTTGGTGAGAGAGAAAACGAATAACACATATAGACGCGTGCATTACGATAAACGGACCAGACGCAAATTTCTCTCATTCTCCCCACACTTGACCTTCCTACGACTTTCGATAAACCCCAAGAGCGAAATATTGTTTGTCGCGCTGAAGTCCTCGGTGAAATTGATTCCCGGACAACGGTACCGCGCCACCTTGGATTCCAATGGCCCGTGGAAATAAAGAACATTGAATTAAGTTCCAGATAGCCAATCCATGGACAACGTGCAAACACTCAGGCCAGCTGCTGAGCTATTCCTTGCTCGTCGAGCTTCTGCGGATTATTTTTGAAAACTCTCGTAAGCGTGAAGTGCAAGAGGAAAGAAGAGGAAGGACGAAGCGGATCTCGAAGCACGGGCTATCGACTCTCATTCGCGAGGAGTCGCATTTGCTTATCGAATTCTTCTCTCGACGTCGTCCGTTCGCTTATCTTCCACGATACACCCGGTGAGCTTCTTTCGGAAAATCGCCGAGGATACGTATTGGTCAAAGCTATTTCCTTATCGTGAAATTTCTCGAACCGGAAATCGTCAGATCTCCGTTGTAGATCCACTCCTTCGTTGGCTTCCACAAATTCCACTCTTCCTCTCGCTAACTTTCCGCTTCGTCTTTTTGCCTGCCTCGCACCGGCTCAAAGTTGATCGTCCGAAACCTCGATTGTTTTCTTGATACGATCGCCGATAAAAGCGAGCGATTGATGGTGCAAGAAAAATGCTAATGGTGATATTACAAGATTCACGACGAAATAAAACGATTCATTATCCACTCACTTTACTGACATGACCCACGGCGAAACAACAGAACTCACGACGAAACAAAATTCATGAACCTTCGGCCAGTTCCAGTTCTCTTCCTGGATCAAAGTGAAACTAGGGGAGTCCTGGTGAAACGAAGCGAGTCCATGGTGAAACCAAGACATCAGGGACACCAGCAATAGCTACCTTGCCAGACACGACCTAATTTGTCCATGGCTGAACGGTTAATTGGAGACAAACCATCATCATTAGGCTAAGGTAGGTTACCGCAACCACCACCATCCTTGGTCTCCATCTTGTTATCATCCCGCTCCTAATCACCGTGTTTATTTTCTTCAAGATCGGTCTAGCCAAGAGCCTATCGCGTGGCCATCCTGCTCCTAATCATCGTGCTGATTTTCTTCAAGGTCAGTCTAGCCAAGACCCTATCACGTCATCACACCCCCTTCTACAACTCGTCATCCTCTCAGTCAAGAGTACGGTGCTCTTCTTCTTCCTCCACCTTCTCTTCTTCTTCATTTTCTCTTTCTCTCTCGCAATCCTGGATACGGTTCGCTTTTTGCCACTACCACCTGTCGCTCGGACAACCGCCCTCGATTCTTTATTCCGATCATCGGTAGTCTCCGGGATCCGTGCTGTCATATTTCTTGCCGCTCGTGGTGCACGACGAGGCAATTTAGAGAGGCTCCTCACCGTAACGCAACCGACGATCCTCAAGGCAAGTGGAACTGGAACACTCCGTTGCGACGGTTTCACGGTTCTCCTCCTCTTCCTTCTTCAACTCCCTGACCACTCCTTGTCATGGTTCGCCAAAAGGGGACGAAGAATATGATAAAATTAAATCTGGAGTCTTTCGGGGGGTATTATTCGGTCTGTCGAAGAATTTGGTTCCAATGCATTTTTTAGGCAACTAAAAATGGATCATGTGTTTTCGCCGCGTTAATGTTTTTAAACATGAAGATCACCTAGCACATCAAGATCTCCAAAACTTCAGTAACCAAAGTACAAAAACTCAAAAATTCAGACCAGATACATTCGATATGGCAGAAGCGCGGGAATTTACCAGAAAACCATCGAATACATACTAACCGTGCAAGACGTTCGAAAGATCGGAAGAAAAACAGAGACATCTAAGTGACAACAAAGCTAAAAGACATCAAGAAGGAGGCAGGGGATTCGAGCGGGTGTGGCAACATATAATTACAGTAATTAGCGAACAAGTAACTAATTAGGTTTCGCACGTCGTTCGTTATTTCTCTCTTTCTCTCGGGACTCATCCTTCTCTTCCTCGTTCTCTCTCGGATCGTCTCCTCCTGGGAGAGTCGCAGTACGCGTGCGCGAACATAACCCACCTGTACAAAGCAAGAGAGGAAGATGAGGGAGAGAGAGGAAGAGAGTGAGGTGGAGGGCGAGGCTGAGCGTGTAAACAAGTGGAGTACCTAGCGTTACCTGTACCCTCCCTCTTGTAGCCACCAGTTGGCCAACTCCCCTATACGTCCCAGCACCTAGCAACGTTGCACAGGAGGTTATGTCTTGATCCCAATTAACGAAGGATTTTTTGCGTCCCTCTCCACCTTCTCCTTCCTCCCTCAAAAGGGAGGATAAGGTGGTGGAAGGCACTCCCGGAGGGAACAACGTCGCAAAACGACCTTCTCGAGATCGCTGGATCATCTGACGAGAATCGTTGCTGGACATAAGGGTCTTTCGAGACGAATTGATATTTTCTTGAGTAGAAACCGTTTAAGGAGAAAGAATCGTTGGAAATGGTACGATGTTTGTACGACAGTTGCGCGACGTGGTAGGACACGATGGTTTTAAAGTTGATGGATGATGTTAAATGCTACGTATAGTTTATCTGTGTGATCGGGTTTAGCAAGTTATTGTTGATGTATCTTGGGGAGTTGATTTGTATGTGTTTGGTGATGCAATGGACTTGAAGGTGAAGGGTGGTTTTGTAATTTGTATAAAGGCTGGATGAGTTTAATAAACAATACGAGTGACAATTAAATGAAATGATCAATGTGTTATGAAAGCAATAAGTGAAAGAAATTGGTGAAGGTCAGAAGATTAGCACTAATCAAGTGTTTTACATTGTTAATCATTCCTGTCACATAAGTTATTCTCTTCTGGAAAATGTCAAAATACAAATCAATCCCATTCCACATCCTGCCGTTAAATCAATTCGTCCAACTAATTCACAACCAATCTAATCTTCTAAATGGTCAAATCAACCTCTGTATCGAAACGCATCGTGTATCAGTGATTTTCCATTTTATTTATCCACAGGGAGCACCGAGGACGCACTAGATCGAAGTCGACAGTCGATACCGAGAGGAGACAAGTCAACTCTTAACCGTTCGACAAGGAAGTGATTGGCTTGTGTTACTCGTCCGTCGTTCAACCCCTCCCGTCCCAACTGAACTTCCCACAGGCGACATTGGCAGCGGTACTCCTCGCAATAAACATAATGGCGCGCGCGTCGTTAATTAAGTCGATTTTCAATCAAGATTCAATCAGTCTCGTTGTAAATGTAAATGCATCGGCCCAGCCCACTTGGCTCTCCTTCTCTTCCTCCCTCTCTCTCTCTCTCTCTCTCTCTGACACTCTCTTGTTGTGTTTCTCTCTCTTTTCTCTCTCTCCTCTCCTCTCTCTGGGTAGACATTCGTTCGGCCGTGAACGTTCATTCGGTCGAGCAGCCAACAGAAGGATCGATGCACTTCCTGTGCTCACTGCCTCGTTGCACATCCACGATAAGATGAAATTTATATGCATCACTTTTAAACGATCCTCTCTGGGTATTTATAGGGATCGGCTATTCAGCATAGATTTTCGCTTTGTAAAAGTGCAGTGGGATAGATTTTAGCGTGTTACGTGTTCTATAATTATCTGTGAGACAGATTGTTGGAGCTTGAACATAGATTTGTTAGATTAATAGTTTCCGGTAATGTGTTCAGTTTAATGGCACATCAATTTTGTTCTACTACTGATGATATTTAAAGTGCACGAACAAGGATTTTGTTTCAGCAAGTAGCGTTTTTGTAGAGTATGTATACGAATTGGATTTTGTCCTGGGATTCTAGCAGCAACGTTAATTTAGTGTTTTATTTGGGCGGTGCTTTGACCAAAATGTCTTTTAGCTTTTATATAAGAAAATTCGGATAGGTGTCGAAGTCTGTACGTTATTTCATTACGCGCATTAATCTGGGAATATTTTTATTGCGTGTACACGTACTAAAATAAAAGAAACTGTTCGTCCTCAAAATTACTGACGAAAAGAATAATACTTGCTTCTCGATACATTTAAATTTATTTTTAACTGCAACAAATGAGCATGCATGGCTACACTAGTAAAACTATCAAGAATCGGAAAAGACTAAAAACAAAATAAATACGCGTAATAGTTTTGATAAACAACGTTCGCATACTCGGCTTGATAATTTGACAATATTTACTACTGGTCTTAAGGATCGAATTACTTCTGTGATGCACAGACTAATACGCTTACACGCATAAGAAACACACGTACACAAAATTCCATTGCAGCCTACGCTTCTCTCGCTTCCACCACGAGTATCGAAGAAACGAGAGGATCGAGAGAAGGCAAGTCAACGAGAGTCAGTCACGACGTTGGTCAATCCGTCCCGAAGTAAACGGAGTTGAAAGAGACGGAAGGGGGTTGATGAGGCAATAATGTTGCGTAGCATCGAACAATCGAAACAATGCGATCGGCTACTGGACAGACTGGCGCACCTTCGCCCACGACCATCATACTCTCCATGGTGCCCATAATTTCTATTTGAGTGCCCGACCAATCACCACGAGTCTCCGATCGTGCATTAGAAAGGATCTTTGACTTGCCGAGGTTTAGAAATTTTTCTGCTTCGTGGAAATCCAAGACAGTTTGCAAAGTCTCGTTAATCGGTCGATCGAAGAGAAAGTGGAGGGAATGAGTGCAATAAAACGAAGGTGCAGTGCATTAATGAACATTTTTTTCTTTCTAGTTAATGCTCTTATCGAACAATTTACGTACCCGAATTCGGAAGAGGCTTATAAGTGTGTTAACGTGCGCGGCAGTTGCAACACACGGAAACTGTGCATTACCAATGTATTCGATATTCTTATCGAATAATTTATTTCTCTTGAGGGTTGCGCGTTAAATGCAAATTTCAATGGGCTTTTTTCCTTTCGGAAAGTTTCACTACCTACCACTTTCTCCCGCTTTTTCCAGGAAGGAGTAATGGTCGATGCAAAATTCATTGGCAATAATGGCGAAGATTTCGTCATATATTCTATTATAGTAATACCTTGAAGTGAGCATTAAACTTTGTATAACAAATTTTTGTGTTTGTATTTAATGAAATATTTTTGGATCTGTTGATGGAATGGACCGGTTGTAACTGCTTATAATTATTATAAATGAAACACAGTTGGTTTTACCAAATGCACGATAACGTTACTAAACATATAATACTTTAATATGGTTCTTCAATTTCATAACTTTTATAAATTTTTAGTATCGCCTTGAGTACTGCCAGCCTAAATTATACTATTAAGTGTATTATATGAACAATTATCCATAAAATATAAACGTAATTTTTCCTTATACCAAAAACTATCGCTTGTAAAATAAAGAAGCAAGGGTACCTAATATATACTCCCACAGTTGCATTACTTCAAATATACTCATTAAACAATTGATTTCCACTGCATTAAAATACGCCAAAAATAAGTCTCTTCCTCAACCTTCATCCCCTTATTCTCAACACCCTCTTCATCCCCGCGGCAGACACTGGTCCTCAACTCAAATGAAATTTTCCAGGACATTGGGTTCGAACGCGATTAAACTACGGGACACGTCGATACCCTCCTCGGTACGATAAAGGATGGAAAATAAAACCACTTCCATCGTCAAGAGATTCCTCCTCTTCCTCGTTCCCCGCCCTTTCTCTTAGAAACCCTCGGCCAACCCCATCGACAAGATCCTCGCCACCAACGTCGTTGTCATCCATCTCCCAAAATCGAATTGTAAGTTTCCAGTGGGCCGCTTGGCACACCCCCGGCGCGTAAAAGCACGCGTGATTCATCGCCCGTGCGCGAGGAGAAAGAAAGAGAGAGAGAGAGAGAGGAAAGAAGAAGAAGAAGAAGAAGGATAAGGATAGAGCAAGCTAATTCTCCACGAGTATCGATTCGTCTGCTTTGAATTCGAAAGCTCTCCAAGCCACCCCTATTTCACCCCCTTGCCACTCCTTAGTTTCGTTTCATTCCATCCTTCTTCCTAGTCCACCCCCCTCAAAATTTCTCCTTCTCTCGTGCAAATTTCACGAGAAAGCAGTGGCGAATGAATTTCTAGCCGAGAAACCGATAGATATATCGATAGATTCATTTGCAAGGAGAGGGTGGGATGTAATTAAGAAATTATGTCGCTAATGGGTTTTCGATAAGGGACCGCGCCGAGGGACTCTATCGTCACACTTTAATCACCATAAGTGTCTTCCATGTCCTCGTCTGGTTTCCTTCGAAAGAGGTAGAGGGAGAAAATTCAGGACGTCGTCGAAATATCGACGATCCAGTCGAATTCCACTTCCTGTCGTCGAAGCGTAAGGTGGAGGATATTTACGGCGGTCTTGTGAATAGGAAAGGAAAAATGAGGACGAGTTCGAAGGCTGTGCAGGTGAAAATCAATAAGAGCGAAAGCAATGAACTTCGATTGAACAGAAAAACTTAGAATCTTACATAGATTGCAACAAGAAATCTTTGAATTTCACGTTCTCATTTCAAGAAATTGTGAAAAACTGCTCCTGATAAGGGATTTCTTTCGCTTAATTTTTGGTATGCTTCTATGGATTGACACTATAACATAAATACGTGTTTCAAATAAAAAAAGAAGAAGAAATAAGTGTAATGTAATTATCCAATTGCCTGAAAATTATTCAGAATTGCCGCCTTTCTCCATATCTCCATTTTTAAATTATTATTATGCAAGGCATTTGGACGTTAACATTTTAGTTATATTAATAATCATCTTTAAACTATCATCGACTACTGATCCTGCGTTTCTATTCCATCACTCCTTTCTATATCATCCTGGTCGGCGACTGTTACTTCGAGAAGCTTCTTGACTAAACGCGTGGGTTAAAGCGAGCACAAGTAGCGTCGCGTCTTTATAAAAGGCGTCGATGGACGTCGCGGCGCACTTCGTCGTCACGTTGCGTCAATTTTGATTCGCCACAGTCCCTCGTCGCTTCCACCGCTACCCCAACCAACCCTCAACTCTCACAGTCCTACAGTGGAGACGTTCACGCAAAAGGAGGAAAGGGGTTGGCTGACAGTGATGGACGGATAGCTGACTGTGACGTCACTTCTCCTTCGAGCTCAGGAGAAACTTCCTTCTCTCGGTGTCTAAGGAAGAGTAATTTTGGTAGTGAGGCACTAGAATGGAAATTGTTCCAAGATTGGCGAGGCTAGTGAGAATGAGATTGTTCGTGAATTATTGGGTGCCAACGTGAGAATGATTATTGCGAAGTATTCGGGCTAGGTATTAACGGACGTGTGGGTATAAGAATGAAATTGAAGTTCATTGATTCATCTTGGAAAGTAAGTTGGGACTCCTAACTTGGGTTAAGAGTGTTTGTTGAAGTATAGACGAAGATTTCTGGATGAAGATGATTCAAGGATTCCAAAACAATATTGCGATTGTCTCACTAACATACTGTCTACTTCAATCGTTGCCAATTCGTTCGAGTTCAGCTCTACGAGACTCGATCAAATAAGCAAATTGGGAAAACACAATGGACACTAAAAGAGTTTAATAGCAGCCGAGGCCTTCCTTAGTGGATACAAACATATAACCACATTTTTTATAGCAAACCCTAACCTTATAAACGTTAAACGAAACAAGCATCATCAAACGCAGGCAAGAAGCTTGAGAACTTCGAAACGTTCTTCTTCCGCCTCTAAGCCATAATTACCACACCATTCCCACCGAGCCTAGAATGATCCCACCTAAGAAGGAAGAGCCTATAAAAACTGGATTCTTCGTTGGAGGATACAAAGATAAGAACATATCAATGTAGCACACTCTAACCCTAACCAAAAATTCACGTTATGCCAATCTAACCCCATTAAACAAAACGAACTACATGAAACGCCGGCAGAAACCTTGCAAACCTCCTCAAAACGTTCTTCTACCGCCTCTTAGCCACAGCTACCAACACTCTACTCCCACGGAGCATAGAATGATCCTTAGGATAGGAGCCGGAGGAGCACCGGAGTGGTCTCGCCCGTTCACCGAGGGCAATATACGCGTCATATATCACCTGGCCTGTAGCTAATGCTCGTGGAAGGTGTGCGTGGGGCTATCCGCGCGCCATAAAACACTCGCGCTCTTCTCTCTCTCTCTTTCTCTTCTCTACTCCAGGAGGGGGTTGCTCGCTTGCGTTCTGCTCCTCCCGCGCTCGCCTCCGGTGGCGAGTGTCACCGCAGGTGCGGACATTCTCATCATAAATACCCGGGGACCGGCTACAACCGTAAACCGTCTGGCGGGACCTAATTGGGGCGTGGCTCTCCGGTTCGCACCTTCGAGACTTCGCGCTGCTCCCACGTCGAGCACTCCACCTCCACTTCCTCCTTTTACTTCTTCGCGTCTCCACCTCCACCTTTGATCGCGCGATCGCCGTCGTTCAGGCGCCATGCCACCTGATAGCTCGGTACTCCTCTCGATACGTTCTCGCAGATAAGTATTGAGGAGGTGTTATTCTTGATTCTTGAGATATCGTCGGAACAGAACAGTGACGAAGAGAGAGAGAGAGAGAGAGAGAGAGAAAATGTCCAGGAGAGGACAGTTTGAGAAGAAATGTGAGAGCATCTGAGGAAAAGATGAAGAAGTGGGAGGATTAAGAGTGGTGGATATCAAGTTCGGTCGGAAGGTAGAGACGTGTAGAGGGGAAATGTGAGGGGGCGAGAATGATTGTACGAGATCAATGAAAATCGGATAAAAGTGAGAGAATTGGAAACACGAGATTTGGAAATTTGCAGAATCTTGGATATCGGAGGAAAGTGCAGGAATTGAAATTTACAAGAGATTCAGGATTAAAAACAACATTGAAAGCCAACGCAAAAAAGGAAGCGAAAAACCTTGTTCGAGAAAAGCTCGAAAGTTCGGACAAGAGAGATGGAATTCCAATGCAAAAGACACAAATAATATCGTTAAACCGCGGTACTTAAATACTGGACAAAAGCATGGCTACAAGGTTAACGATAAAAACACCGAACAAATGATTACAAAAAAATCACAAAGCCGAATGATCAAAGGATCGAATAATCAGCAGTACCCTTCTACCACCTTCTCGATTGTCGCGAAGTGACGTACGCTCGCGTCTCTCTCCTTGACTTTATCTCGAAGCGATTAATCGTCAAGTCGAAGAATTTCTTCGAGGTGCCTTTGGAATCTGGCGACTCAAGGCGCAAAAAAAAGTGAAGAAAAAAGAGAAACCCCAGAGATCTCCTTTTACGCGTGGTGCGACGAGATAATTCGATGGATTCCTTCAATTCCTTTAACCGCTACTCCGTGCAGAGAGAGTTCGCGGTTTCCTTTTCTCTTCTTTTTTCAATTTGCTTTTTAAATTTATTTTTTTCGCCAGCGCAAAACCACGCCGAGCCTGCTCGCGGCGAAGATACGATTGCGAATGCTTGTACCTCTCGCGAGGTGTTCATCGATATCTCGAAATAATTCGAGCCTCGTTTCAATTCCACGATACTGGACCTCTCGCGTGACGTCGGGATCTTATCTCTTTCCCTCTCTCATGATAGGCGAACCGAGAGAGGCTCCTCCTCGAACGACTTTGTTCGCACATGCGCGTGCGTCTCTCTTACCGTTACGTTCACCTGGTCAAGTATATACGAGGAGAGAGAGAGAGAGAGAGAGAGAAAAAGAGAGAGAGAGAAGAAAAACCGAAAGAATCGTACCGGTGCAGATCTTGTTATCACTCGCAAGGTTCATGCCAACTAACAGTTACGGAGAAGGTGGCAAAAGGAAGGTTGGGTTCTCTCCCGTCATAAATTTGGACGAAATAAAGGCTGGCAATGATGGCGCGAATGAGACAAAGAGAACGAGGGAGAGGGAGAGAGAGAGAGAGAGACAAATGTGAAGGACAGAGAATGAGATACAAAAAGTCTGTCACACTGGCGACATTAGAATTGAATATTGAAATTGTAATTTTTTGTTAGTGCAGCAAACTCTCGAGATCTTCGGACTACGATAGATTCCATGTAAATGTGAAAGCTGAACAAGAGAGAAAGGAGAAGATATTAAAGAAATAATATCTTAACAACTCGACACGAGAGGACAGCAACGATAGTGCTATGAAGGACGGCACAATTCGTTCCATGATCCATTAAAGATCCCAGTAAATGCTTCATGATTTACGAAGAACTTACTCACCCACTGAATTACACTTGGACGCTCACTTTTTTCGTCGAGTAATTTATTCTGTTTAAAGGGCGAACAACAACGTGCCACTCTCCCGTCACATTTGGAATTAACGAATTAACGCTACAAACACGATGCTTCTTACACATGCTTTACCAGTTGACTGCGTTCGATGTATACACACGTCAATCCAAATTTTTTATAATTTTCATCATGAACAATAAAAAACACTTACCATTCGATATAAGAACTAAAAATTATAACTGAAAAAAGAATTCCACAGCTAACTGGTTAAATAAATAATGACAAAGAGAATACCGAGGGTATTCATTAACTAATAAGCTAATGTGAATTCTGGAGAAAAAAAAACTTTAGAATTTTTATTCTCAATAAAATTTCAAATCTGCTCCGTATAAGAAAAAAATATCTTTTATGTTATATCTATTGATTTGACGATAATGTCGAAAGACAGATGAAAGAGCAAATGAGAGAAGAGAGAAATGATTCGAAGCGGTTAAACGTGGAGGTGTGTCGGTGCCTGCCTACCTTTTAACGCACTACCCCCGCAAGCGCGAAGCACGCACGCGGCACATTACGGGGAACACCTTCGAATCGGGCACGCTCTCGCTTTTCTACCGTAGGGGTACCACGAGGCCTTCCATCACCTTCCATCACCTTCCCATCAGCCGCCAAATTGTCCGCGGCACGCTTTCGAGGTCGACCAGAGAACGCTCGTGGGGCGAGAGGAGGATTAATTAATTCGTTCGCGTGATTCATCGTTTATCGATCATCCTGCGTGCAGTGTTCTTCGGATCAAATCGTTGACACTGGGATGGTGTTAATACTGAGAATCAAACTGTATCTAGTTTTACCGAAGGTGTTGGAGCAAGATAGATCTGTTTTTGGGTTTTTTTTTTTAACGAGTAAATTAAAACAGGGTAAAATCAGAGAATTTAAAAAACAGCAAATTTGCCATTGAAACTGATTTCAGAATTGTAGCAATTAAATGAATTATGTATGAATTAAAATTGCGCTTATTCCTCCTTCAGCATTATGAAAATAAGTACAATTTGTTTGATAAATAAATTCGTGAAGGAATACTTCCAGCATTTTTCTGATCCGGAATAAATTGTTAATCAATACTGTCTTCCGTTTAGACTGATTTGATAATTCCTATAATTCTGTCGACTCAATGCTGATAAATGCGTGCCTTTCGCGTATACCTACTCATAATCAGTTAATACGATTGTCGTAAGTCAAATGAAACTATGTATAAGTTTGTATGGCATTTTACAAGTGCCTTTTGATAGTAAAGATATTTTCCTCGAACCACTTACTGTTGCGATCCAACCGACACTCCCACGCAAAACGAGGACGAGTTTCTGTTCATTGGGAGTGCCCGGTTATCGTCTGCTTCGTTCGACATGTTCAGAATATTCTCTCTCCGTTGTCTTCCTTATTTTCCTTTTCTCCTCCTCCTCCTTCTTTAGTGTCGCCTGTTTTAACGTCGCGCATCAAACATTAATATTCGTAACTTCATGGATCACAGAGCTCCACAAATTTTAAAAATCTCAGAAGATACGAAGAGATCACATCAAGTCTTCACCCTTCAACACGTAGAATTTTCCGAAGGAATATTTTTCGAGAGTTACTCGAAACGAGTTGTAATTTTATGCTTTCATGAGTGAAAGCCCAATGTGAATTGGAGATTATTCATTTTGATAATTATCAAAATGTTGCGATAAGAGAATATTTCACGAAGAATCGATGCAAAGTATGTACATAATTACTCGAAATTTTAACCAACCACAGGGAAAGAGAACACAATTTCCAGTATATTCTTCGTAGTATTTGTAAACAAATGTTCCGGTACAAACTGACATAGGGTAATTAGAGTAACTAGAAAGTCAAAGGACTAATTAAATATTCAAAATTCAATCCTATCACTAGACTTCTAAAGACTATTATCAATAGCGAGAGCAGACTTTTTCAAAGATTTCTAAAACAAATCGTCCTGTGTTTCCCGGTCCACGTCTAATCGCGTAGAACAACGAACAACAAAACAAACGCAAGACCACTTCTCCGTTCATCGGAAGCTTCGAAGTTTTTCGGGCTCCCGTCCTAAGAGTACACATGATTCAGACAGGCACGTAAAAAGAGAAAAAGGGAAGAAGAGAAGAAGGTTTGTTATTGGAGGAGCGTGTTTGAACATATTTGCTCGCTACTCGAGGCGACGCGGGAGCCACTCACGTTATTGGCTCGAGGGAAAAGTTTTCAACGTTACCTCTACTGGCTCCTGCACGAAGAAGCACCAGTTCCTCTTTTCCTTCCACTTTTCCACCCCTTGCGCTGGCGTGCGCGGGAAAACCCACACCCTGGTCTGCGAGGAAAAATTTCTCGCACACCACCTACCCCCTTCGTCGTAATATCGCTTTAAGAAGGGCGTGTACACCTTTTCTATTTTTAAGATCGCACCTCTATAGTCGTACGATCGATATAGGCCTGTGCCTCACTTTTATCCCCTTCGGCGGAAAGTTCGTGGAACTGTTTTTTTCTTTCACGTGACAAGCGCTCTGTCACTCTGTGCTCATTGTTTCGAAGGTGATGTAGGTATCGATAAAAGTTGAACGGAGGTAAGAAAAATTGTAATTTAAGGTGGGGGTTTAATAGGAAGAGGAAATATTAATTTTAAGTGATTAAAATATTCGTTTTAGGCACGATCGTAAAGAGAATGTGTACTATAGCGAAAAATGTTAATGTGTGCGTGTGTAGGTTTTCAATTCCGGAAAAACGCTTGAACTGAATATCGATTATGTATCATTTTAGTGCCACGAAACGTTGCGTATTGTCATCTTAAACCGTCTTAAAATGGCGTCGATTTACATTCTTCGTGAGCATAACTCTTTTAGAAAGAAACAAAATCGGATATACATTAGAAAAGTGACTACAATAATTCAGAATCTTCTAACGAACCAATTGCGTTTGAACTGCGCGTGCGTCTATTGCAGAAATGCTTCGCTCTAGTCTCTAGTTATTATTTGCCTGACGATATATTCTATCAAACACTACAGTAAGACCTGTTTCTATGCGGTTTTTTTTGTGCGGTTTTTTTATGCGATTTTTTATGTGCGATTTTTCCATTTACCGCATAAAAAAAGTTTTTTTAAAATGTGTTGCAAACGAAAACCTTACGAATTTACGCGATATTTTTTTTGTATGCGATTTCTTTTATGCGGTCCCTATCGCCTGCACAAAAACAGGTTTTACTGTATATTACTTGTTCGTAAGAACGCATAAACTGTTAGAAGACGTCACAAGACGACCCGGTGCTTTTAAGGCGTTCATAAAAATGTTGATTGGGCAATTTCAGGACTACTATGAGAGTACTTGACACCTTGGAATATCCAGCAATCTCACCAACTTGCCAGCCTTCGGTAAGACAGTCGCGTGCCCTGATTATTTGTTTCCATGCGAGAAAAAGAATATGTTCTAATCCTCCCGGAAGCGAGGAGAATATGAAAACAGGCGATTGGCAGTTCGTGAGTCATAATAAAGTGTTTGCGCACGAATGTTTCAGCACGATTCTTCGATTATCTGTCTTCCTGGGTCCCCTTGTTCCGCAGTCATTTTCGCGAAACGTTTCGCAACATATACGTTATAATCTAGCGCCGTGCAAATTAACTCTGTGCAAAGAAAATACATTCTCTTTGTAAAGTTATCATGAGAATGCATTATCCATTTCAGAGAGCTCTTCTCTTAACATTCATTTTTCTTGTGCAATTTGCATATATCAACGCTTCAAATATCACTACAAAATCCACATATTGCGAGACTGCAGCCTGTTCAGCAACAGGTACGTATATTTAAATCCAATTCTACGAACAGGTTGGCATTTTTTCTTGTATGTGAAAAATATTCGTGCGGTTTCACATATAAGGACGTGCGCCAAGCTAATCAAAGCTAATTATTATCAGCAACGACATCGTACAGATTCTAAAGGCATGTGCATTGCAGCGAAACGATTGGCGAAGGGCATGGACCTCTCACAGAAACCTTGCAACGATATCTACCAGTACGTTTGCAACAAATTGATGATTCCTCAGCGATATACTCGTGACATATTTCAATTGCGGAGAATGTTATTCGATGTGAAGAACACTCAACACGAAAAACTTCAAAGTAAATCACCATGTTTTAACGATAATTTTAAGCATTTCGTGTTTAATACATGTCGCGAAAACTAGAAAGAAGCGTTCTAAGAAAGCGGATAAGAATTATTCACGATATGCTCGTTATTCGACAGACATCTTGAAGGAGCAGTCGAAAGCTGAGGACAGCGAGGAGTTAACATTCGCCAGGAAACTCTACCAGACATGCTTAAACAAGAGTATGCATCGCGCGCGTGATGAAAGCAAATATTTGTAAACTTGCATTTTTATCCTAATGGAGAAAATTCTTTCCACAGCTGCACGTGACACGCAGGGTTTGACGACGTTGAACTATCTGATAAAAGCGGTTGACGGATGGCCGCTACTCTCCTCTGAAGGCAGTCTATCGAATCACATTGAATGGCAAGATATTAATAAAAAGATCGACCGCTATCTTACTTCCGAAAGTCTGTATTCGCTCTATTGGTCGAGAAATACCGAAATTCCGGCTAACATCGGACTACATGTAAGGATACACTAGAAGCAAAGACACTTTGAAATTAGTTAATCGAATAACGAGGTTATTACAGCTTTCAGAACCTGTCACTTTTCTACCATACGGATCAGATAGAGAAAGGAAAATTCCTAACAGGTTGAAAGTGGATTCGTATCGTCAATTTATCGAGAATGTAGCTGAAGCCTTAGCGGAAAGCATGAGCGTCGAAGTCGACAAGGAAAAATTGAAAAAGGACATAGATGATATAATAGAGTTTGAAAAAGATATACTGAAGGTGAATATAAAAGATTTATTTAATACCAGAAACGTAGTTTCCTTGTCCATGATAATGACCAGTTTTATGCGCTTCAAAATGCGAAATGTAGGAAAAATTCTGTAACTGATAAGTTTTTATTTTAGAACATTTAGCCACGTCATGCCACGTCAGTGCATTACGATTTTTTTTTTATAACTTGGCATACAACGGTATAAAGACGCACGATTTATTAGTAAACCGATAGAATATTGTCGTTTCATACGAGTTAACAGTTACTTTCCTCGTAGATAATCGGCACAAGGATTTCATCGAACACCGACTTCAAACTAATTCCTATTAAAGAGATTCAAACTATGTACGATGAAGTTGGTGATACAGGTAAAGGCAAGGTAAAGGTTTTACGTTTGTTATTATGACCGTCTTACAATTAGAAAATATGATCTATTAAAAGCTTGCTGCTAACACTGCAGATAGACTGGTTGGATATCATGCGAAACAAATACTTTGAAAGCAACGCTAACATTGACCCTAGCACGAATGTCACTATTATTGGATGGAGTTATTTCCATAGGTTGGGTCCACTTTTACATGATACAACGACGCGTACCATAGGTAATGTTCCTTCAAAAGCATCGATGAAAAATTGTCACGACCTCAAACAAAAAAAAAACCTGATACGTGGTTACAGTGAATTACATCGTATGGCATTTCATCAGGAGCTTATTACCGTACACCACGGGCAAAATGGAAAATTACGTACGACAGGCGGAGAAAGTTGTACTAGGGGAGGAAAAAAAACCGTACGTGTTTCATTTTTAGTGATATTATTAAAAATATACTTTCTAATGCGAGTTTTTATTTCGGCGCATCAGAGAGGAGATATGCTTAGAAATGCCGAATTTAGTGTACGCTGTAGACTATGAATATGCAAAGCGTTATTTTCCAGAGGAACGGAAACAAAAGGTACAATGTCCCACGTAGAAAACTTAATAGCAACGACAAACAGTGATTCTCAAAACTTCCGTCATTTTATACTTCACGTAGGTTCTGCAAATCCTCCGCGACATAAACACTGCTATACTGCAAAATATCAAGAGAGCAAAGTGGACGGTTTGCCCGAATCGATCTGCTTTCCGCAAGGCAGTGAATTCAGTGGTACCACAAGTTGGTTATCCAGATTGGTACAGTGAAAAGGGCATGCATGAGTATTACGAAAAAGTGTGTGAAATATTTTACGCTAACCAATTTTGTTTCTTTAAGAATATTTATACTTCTATCGATAATCTTTTTTGTCGCGCGATCTATTCACTTATATTAATTGTAGTTTTCGCATACGGTAGTTTAGGTAATTATTCGCTGAGTATTTTACAGTTGGATAAATCTATGACCACTCTCTTGGATGATGTTCTAAAGGTTAAAAAATTCACCATGGTTCAAGAAGGGAGAAGATACGGACAATTCTATGATCCCACTGAGTGAGTTTTATTTTTTATTTCTTAACACAAAGTGTCAACTTCGTGCAATGTAAAGTAAATATAATGGAGAGTAAGTTCTTAAATTGTGCTGTAAAAATTTCCAGCTGGGTCTTCAAGTTTTATCAGCTTAGAATGGAATTGGACAGTGCAAATGGAAACTTTTCTAAGGGATCATTACGTAAGTCACTATATCTGTATAAACGTGGTGTAAAAAATGAATTACTACGAAATGTATGTTTATGTCTGTAACAAGATTTTATAATTCTATTTCATAGGTATACCTGCTGGTATGCTGGACGACGAAATTTTCCATCCAGACAACCCAGAGTGAGCATGAATATTTCTTTCTTAAATAATTATCAGACGTATTGAACATCTACAGAAAACAACAATATACATATTCACGTTATCTCTGTAGAGCCATTAACTACGCAGCAATAGGCTATCGACTGGCATATTCAATGGCCTTCGGATACGGTAGCCTAAGTAAGTAAATAATTTTGTCGCATCTTGAAATGTTCCACCATCGACATATTCGTAGAACGTATGTTAAGCGGTCACAATGCCTTACAGCTAAACTGTTCAGGCAAAATGAGAATGCGACGAAAGCGATGCCTGTCGAGAAACAAACCGCCTACAATGATAAGAAGAGGTGCTTCCAAACATATTTCCAGTCACAAATCGCAAGTACACCGATCACAGGACTTGTGACGGTAAGATAATTATTTTATACATATCTATATTATCTCCAAATGATTTTTCATGTATTGTTACCAGCAAAAATACAACGTTGCCATTCAGAGTATTCTCTTTAAATAATATAATCTTTTGTAAAAAGTCGAGCAAGTGGCAAATACATTAATGAATTGTAGACACTTTTGTCTCAAGTAGACTAAGATAAGTGCAAGTAACAAGGCCCAGCAAATACGAAGGGCCATTTCGAATGTTCTTAAAAATCTAAAACTTTTTGTCGTTCTTGCATTTCAAAATCATTACAAATATCATAGTTTGTAGTCTAACGTTAATATATTCTCGTGAAATCAAGGGTTCTCAAAAATACGTATAACTTTCCTTTGGAAAAAATTATTCATTCTTAGATGAGCCCTAGTACCCGCGCTTACATCAATGAATCAGTAAATATTGATGATTTCATCAATGACGTTGCAGTTTTCTCTTCTGTATGGAAAGCTTGGCTAAACCATAGGACTAGCATAAACAATTACGAGGATGTACGTTTAAGGGGATTTTACAGATTGAACAGTGACCAACTCTTTTTCATTTCCCTCGTTTCCGTAAGTTCGTAAAATTAAGTACCAAGTGCTATAAATAGCCGAAGCGTTAACACGAACGTTATTCGTGTATGTTTCAGCACCAGTGCAGGAAGATAATGTTCAGTAAAGAGCATTTTAGAATGTCCATCGGTCTCGCAAACCTTCCAGCATTCAGTGATGTATTCGAATGTCCTGTGGGATCTCCTATGAATCCAGTAGAAAAGTGTAGCCTTTGGTTGTAAATTAAAATGCATCGAAGTATCATTAGTTACTGAAAGTGTACGAAGATAGCAAACAAACAGGAATAAATTAAATAGAATCAACGTGTAAACGTCACGAACGGATACTTTTCACTTTTTTTTCATCGCATCTAAATCCGGCGCCCATCAATCCATTTATTAAAAGCCATAAGTAAGTTACTGAAAACTTATCGAGGATGTACCTTCAACCTCTTTCTGTGATATCCTTAAATCTAACGAGATAAACCCAATTGGTTGGGCGTATTGTGCGCGAAGGTTGAAGAGAGTAAATAGAAACGAGAAGAACCAACACCCTAACACACCTAACTAATCACACCTTGATATTCGTGCCTTTTCTGCCTTGTTTTCTTTTTTCTGCCTGTGATCATACAAGAAAAATAGTTATGACGAAATTATGACAGAGCCTCATTCACCAGAAAAAAAGAGCTGACTGATACGAGAAAATCGTCCGTAGAAATTTCACCAGGACAAAGGAGAATAAACAGGATCAAACGACGTGAACAAACATTTCACGTGCGTTATATTGATACACGTGCGTAGTCATTGGATTAGAAGAAATGAGGAGATAAATAGAGAAAAGAAAAGGGAAGAGAATCGACTGACCGACGCGTTTGAACAGACGTCGATGGCAAGAAAGGTCTCTTTGGAAAAAAAAGAAAAAATGAAGGTAATAGAACGAAGAGATACGAAATTCGAAGGAGAGGAACGAGAGAAAGACGATGGCGCTAATAAACAAGTGGACGTTACCGTGACTGATGGGCCACCATGATGAGATGCATAGAAATTCTAAAGTACGGGACAAAGAAAAGCAGGCAAACACAATCGATCGTTTTCTACTCGCACCAAGTTGAATTCTCTCTCTCTCTCTTCTCTATCTTTGTCTCTCTCCCTGGTCTCTCGATAGACGGTGTGTTTAAAGAAGGAAAAGGTCGCGCCTAGATCGAATAATGTAAATTCGATTCTTTACGGGCGTGGCATTGTAATGTTGCTGAAGGGCCTAATTCGTCGAGCGTAGAGAAGGATTGAGGAAAATTCAGTGACGAGAAGGAAAGAAAAGGGGTTACCCCTTTGAGTCGTATGCGACGATGAGCCCTCGTTTATTCTCATTTCCCTTTGCTTCTTTTTTTAATTGTGTCCCTTTTCGTTCGGTTTGATATCGAAGCGAATGAATGTCGAGAGGCTTCCAGGGGCTTTATATTAAGGAAAATTATTTTGAAACTTTATGAGGAGCAAGTTATTGAGTATTAGCAAAACTTGATTTAGTTTTCAATTTATTGTTATTACATAGAATTCAAATTAAATAATTGAAAGGGACTTTGGAGCAGAGTGTACGTAGAATGATTTTTAAAGGCAGAAAACATGTCGAAAAGGATATAATTAACATAGCACTGTCGTGCATTATTTAGTGCAATATTACGCGTTTCAATACTTCAATTCGTTTATGTGTCACGAGTACTGTACAATCGTTAAAATAAACAGTCATCTTTCTAATAAAATCTCAAGTTAAGATGAACTTTTCGGTGCAAAAGCAAGATTACATTAAAACTACATTACACAAAATTCGCAAAAAATGCCACGCTTTTATTTCCAGCCCAAACACACACTCTCTTCCCAATTCCAATTACTCCTTCTCCATTTACACGTGTAAAACAAACTTTCAAAAAAAAGCACGAAATGCTCCCTCCGTCCCAAGGCTCTTTTCTCAAACAGGAATTAATTCTTCTCCAAATATGTTGCTAATTACGCGAAAAAATTGAAGCTCGCCCTGGACACGAAAACGAAACCAAAAACACAAGGATCCACGTGAAATCAGCAGGTGCCAATCCCTCTCACCTTCGCGACAATGTTGCAACTTGCTCTCACTTCTAAAAAGAGAAAAAACCAATTACCCAGTACCCTTCTCATCAGGCGCAAAAAGAAAATTCCTCCTCGATGCGGATCGCTCAACGATCGCCTCTCGATAACTTTCCGCGCGGGCAAAAGCGAGCAGCGAATGGCACAGGTGGCGCGAAGCGAACCGTTGGAGTGTTCCGACGGTAGGGACAGCTCGTAAATCCATAAGAGGAGGCAAATGTCGCGAAGGTGGTGCACCTACTCGCAAGAAGGAATTGTCGTCCACCTCCACCTACCCTACGACAGGTGCAACTTACGCGCCGAGTGTCGTCCTCGGCGATCGTGCTGATCGCGCGTGGCAGGATTCGTGCCACGAAAGCCAATTACACTTTGAGTTATACGCGAGGAAATATTTCCACTCGTCTCCTTTCTTTTTAGTTTATTTCTTTTTTCTGCTCGAACCCCCTTTTACAGGCGTCCCTAAGGAACGAATGTGAGGAATTGTCGATTGACGCGATAAAGAGCTTGAGAGACGTGGGCAAATGGTAAGAGGATAATTGGCCTACTCGTGGAAATTCAAGTGAGCAACGGGAGAGGAGGATGATGTGTGGAGATATCCGCTTTGGGATAATTTAATTTGGATATCATTGTAAGGAGAATGGGAAGTTTCAGGTGAGAAGGCGTAATTGGGAATGTTGAACGGAACGTGGAAAGATTGCTGTATTATGAGATAAATATATTCTGTTCTTATGTAATATTGTTTATCGAGAACGTAATGCTTTCGACGAACGTTAGAGAAGAGCCTTCGGCAAAAAAACATTCCTAGAGAAAATGCTATGTGGTAACGTCGGAGATAAAGTCTTTTTTGCGTAATTCTGCTTATTTAGGACATAATGATTTCACGAAGAAGATAAAGGCCAGGAGACAAAAAATCCCTCGGAGATAATCTAAACCGAGAGATTGAAAAACGCAAAAACCTTCCAAATTTACTAACTGTGAGAATGAAAACTTTCTTTTTTTAAAACATCCCAATTTGTCCATTAAGATCTGATCGCATTATCCGTGAATCTGGTAGTTGGTTATTACAAATTATCTTAATCGGGCGATTAGAAAGTGGAATTTCTACTTCAACGTTGCAAGAGTGAGATATTTCTAAATCAGTCGAGATGTTATCATTCCTGCAGACCTAGGTGAAAAGTACTTTGAATGAAAGAAACTTCCGCGCGAGAAACCGATAATTACTGATCTCATAAAAATCGAAACCAAGTGATTAGAAAGCTTGGAACAAATTACGATTTCAAATCTGCACCCAACATTGTTACGAAGAACGAAACGTTCCTCCTTTTAGATAGAAATCTTAATTCGTCAAGAGAGATGTTATCGCTTTGTCGATGCGCGTAATAAAGACTTCCAGTCCAGAGAAAGAAAAAGAGGGAGAGGGAGTGTGTGTGAGAGAGAGAGAGAGAGGGAGAACTACGAGGGAAACGATAATTGGGATCCACGAGGAAATCTAAATCGCAAATCCCAAAAGAGGAAAACCACTTTCTACGATACGCAGAAAGAAAAGGAAACGCGCGTGTATGAATCACGTTTGCACACGCGAATCGATTCCTCGATGCCTGTGCCTCGCAGTACCTGAGGTTCCAATTAACGGAGAAACCGAGAGGAAAATTTTCCTTTTTCGTCGAGATTGTAAGAGACGAAGGATCCAAGAAGACAGTGCCCGACGAGTGGGTCGAAGACACTCGCGGTACTCTTAGCGTCCACCCACGACAGGTGCGTACGAGTTAAACGCAACGTATGATTCTTAAACTGTTTCGCTATTTTCAACCCTATGCGAGTAATTGTATTGTTCAAGGTTCTCTTTGAAATGAAAAGGATTAACGAACGGTTTGAATTTATTTTCTCATTTTTTATACACGGCCGTAAAGGGAGTGACTTATTTTCTATGGGATTTTCTAGACAATTCGGATCATGCTGTTTGAATAACATTGTTCATTATTCTTGAGAATATAGGTAAAAGTCTCATTTGAAATTTCATTAGCAATATCGTACGATTTTACAATCACGTTTAAAACAATTCTGTGAATTTAACGTTGTAGAATACTTCTGTCGAGTAGAAAATCCACGGGGGCAAGAATGGACGATAAAGAATCGATTTACAAAAAACCACAAGGGAAAAATCGTTGACAAAAACGAAAAATCAGAACGGCGAAGCAAAAATTCGTAAATGTTATCCTCGAAAAGTGCAGGAATAACAAAAAGCAAGAGGAAAGAATGTCGAGCTCGAGATTTACTCGTGGATTACGCGCCAACCAATACTGTCCACCCACGACGGACGTTAAGATTAGACCGATCGGCGAGTCGCCGTCTCCCAAGGCCCATCGTCTCTTTGCCGTGTGCCCATTAGAAGGCGCGAGCCACACGGGAGGAAGAAGAAGGCGTTCTCGTTCCGTTTACCTTTTTCAACGACGTTTGCACATGCACGCGTGTGCGTGCGCGTCACGCGAAAAGGAAACACGCGCGTCATCTCGCGCGTCAGGGTGTACACAAGGAGGTGGAGGTGGTGGAGAAGAAGAGGAAGAAGAAAGGAAAGAGAAGGAGAATGTGGAAGAAAGGCATCGACTCAGGAGCGGAAGGGCGCGGATAAGGAGATGGAGGTGGGAGGTGAGTGCAGCTAACAGGGCAAACACAGGGCCCAGTTAACCGCTCAAATATTTGTACCTGGCCGGATCCCGTGGCGTTATCTCGAACACGCACCGGCTCCTACGAAAAGGAGGAGGACGAAGCGAAGTAAGATAAAGAGGAGGTCGATTCGTTGCTTAAGAACGACTCGCCTCTATTAATGAAAGGTCCTCTTTCACGAAACGGGGACGCCAGTGAAATAGAAAATAATCTTTCTTTTGTTCTTCCTTTGAAATCTCCCTCTCTCGCTTCTTTTCTCCATTCTAAATTTCCGCGCTTCTAAAATCTCGATTTACCCCGACCTATCTGCCGTTTTCTCCTCGACGTGAGAATCTCGAAGGAGTTTCCTGGCTAACACGATAATCTAATCTCTCTTTATATCCCGCGCGAAGAGAAACGGCATTGAAATCTCTCGTAGAATTTGGTGGAGATGAAAGAAGGATTCGTTGTTTTCGGTGAAATCTCTCCGAGTTTGGACTTGACCGTGTGAATGTTCTTCTCGTGTGATCATTTCTGCTTCGGTGACTGAATGGAATGAGTGTTGAGCGAGAATAGCAGCTGAGCTTTTCTGCTATGGATCACGAGGCAGGACTCGCGATCGTAAAATTTTCAAGATTAAAAGTAAACTCTGTTACCTTCGTTTACACTTTAAAAACGCATGTTAACGGTGTCGACATTTGAACTACAGATTCCTTGAAAATAACGTGTCAGACCGTGCTCAGCGAGGTCACTGTAAAATAATAGAACGACGACAAAAAGTATAAACAAAAGGAAATGCGAAGTGGAACGAAGAAAATGACAAAAAGCAAGACTCAGATAAAAAAGAGAAAAATACAAAGAAACAAGTAAAAGAACGAAAAAGTGACGATTGGACCAGTGGAAGAAAATGGCCGAGCACAAAATTCGAGAGTGGTCTTCGAATATTCCCCATAGGGGGGATAAGAGAAACGGGAGGGGTTGAATGTAAGAAGATTCCGACGCGTGCACATTGTTAGAGGAATCAGATTAGTTGGGCGCGAGTCTGATGTGTGTGCTTATGTGGCCAGTAACGTAGCAAGCCGAGCCAGTGCCCATTTATTTTTTTCTTTCTCTTCCTCTCAAGCTTCTCCCTCGGTCCGAATTTTCTCTTTCTTTTCCTTTCTCTTTCCATCTTGTTACTCGCTCCACCGCCAATCTCTGTCTGTGCACTACTGTTTCGGTAGGAGTGACGGTGGCTAATGCTACTGGTTCCTCGGATTAAGATCGATCTTGGCCTAAGTAACTGCTAAGCACCGCTCCGAGCGACGTTAATGCCTATTTTCGCAGGCCTCCGGCACGCAATCCCACGCGATGACCTTTCCTTCTCCTTCGTAAGTACTCGAGAAAAGAAATCCTCTCGGTGATCGTGGGGCACGGAGACAGTTTCGGGAGTGGTCGAACGATTCGAGAAGAGATTCGCGAATTTGAATGAGCCATTGATGGATTCTTATCAAATCTCACTCTCGCGTTCATGCGTGACTAATAAAACATTAAAAACTTAAAAAGAATCGTGCGGAAGAGATGGTAAGAATTAAAATGAATTTTAGATTAACGAATTATTGAGAATAATCGAAAAACGTAATTCATATTCAAACGACGCATTCTACTTTCGACAGAAATCCGCTCGAATCAAAACCGAATGATTTATAAAAAACGAAATTATTCTGAAATCATCTCTGGACACGTGAAACGGGATCTCCTTAACGATTCAGCATGCAGATCCTTTGAACGGATTTACCCACGTTTTCTACTCAATAAAACGAGAAAGAAATAAATGAAAAATAAAAAAAAATAGAATACAGCTCCATCCGTTCAACGTTCACGTTCAACGAACTCCGTGGATTCGATTAAAGCAAGTTGTAGACTCGCGAGAGTGAGTCGTCAGTTGATTTCGCAATCCCTCGAGAGGAGTTCGACTTTAACGAGAACACCAGACGGACGCTCCTATCCTCGTGAACTTTAATAAATTCCACCCCTCACGATTTACCGCAGGATTAACGAGATCGTGATCGAACGTAGCGTTGAAGGACGAGGATCCTAGACAATCTCGTATCAATTACTAACGGTGCCCCGTGCAACGAGAACTCTCGTGTAGACAGCTCCCATGACGAGAACAGTCAATTAGCAAGGAATGTTTTAATTGCGCACTCGCGTTTCACTCGCGATCCTGTCGCGAGGGGATAAAAATCGCGCGTGGCAAACGTGAGGAGTATCTGAAAAATTTGGTTTTTGCGCCGTGGTTGAAGGTAAGAATGAAATTGTGGCGAGTAATGCCGGCATGATGTTTTGTGGACGAGTGAAGAAAAAGTGTGTTGACTTGAGACAATGTTTGCTCGATGAAATTGTCGTGTCGAGTGAAACGTGTAGCATTCCTTATGAGTTTTGTCGACGAGTGAGGAAGAAGTGTCTTGATTTGAGACAACTGATTAGTGAAATTATTAAGTCGTGCGAAACATGTAGGAATCCATTGTTGATCTTGAAAAGTGCTGACAAAAAATTGCCCATGAAGATATAATCAACAAAATTGTGCAGAAAAATAATTAAGAGAAATGTTATACCGTTGTCGTTAGTTATTCTTACTATTTCTCACGATCCAAATTTCATACAACTCAACGTGTTTTTACCCTAATCTCGTATGATAGAAATTACTTATGTAAAACAGGGTAAAACATTTTTTAAAATTGGAAAGTCAACCACTATAGAAGTCTATCTTACCCTGTAATCGAAATTATACGTATAAAAAGAGAATTCAAACACCTTTTAAGAACGACATTCTAAAGCACCTAACTACAATTATTACTATTATTGTCACTATTTTCACCCAAACATTACATCAATTAAACACACGATCTTTATATCTTAGATTTGCACAAGGAGAATCGTACAAAAATCAAACCAAAAAGTTATTGAAAGCAATCTGTTAAACCATCTAACTCTGCCTAGTTCCCACAATCCCACAAAAAAAGAAAAGAAATATCAAAATGAATCTCCTAGATCTGACTACTCCTATTAGACAAAATCAAACCGCAAGAAAAATCGTCTCAAGCAATAAATCAAGAAAAATTATAATTCACGCACCCAAACCACCTGACCGTGCGCACTCTTGACAATTCGAAACGCAGGCGAACCAACGATAATCCTTACATACTACCGTACTATGTAGCCGGTGATACCGCGCACGCAGTCACTCGTCACGTGGGACGCGGAAGAGCGCGACAGTAGGAAGAAGATTCGTCGAACGAAGGGATTTACGACAGACAACGGCCGGCGCGAGTCCTCGGGAGGTACAAAAAAGGGAAGTGAGCGCTCGCGGATGCGCATGCGCGTCCTACACGCGCGCGGATGACTTGACTCCTTCGCCATGATAATGACGAAGAGGAGCGCACCATGAGAATGGCGAAGAGAGGGAACCTGGTGTACGGAGGAACTCACGAGAATGACGAAGAGAAGGAACGAAGAAGAGAACGTGGGAACAGATCGACGATTTGCTCGTACGAGGAGAGCTCGCGCGCGCGCATGCGCCTTCTGAGCACCTGAATATCCCGTATGCGGTAGTCCTCAGCTGGATCGCACCGAAACGGCTTCTTTGCCGGCGTGTGGGCAGAATCAATTACACGAAACGAAGCGAGCGAGCACTTGGGATTCGCTTGGCTTAGGTCCGCGTAACCCTGGAGATCGTTAACATTCAAATAAGCGTAAGTGCGTGAGTGAGCGAGCGTACGCCCACGTGTAACAGCGAGCTTCGATCCGTTCGATTTCTCGTTCGAGTTGGAGACTACTTCCGGATTTCGGATGGCGTAATGGGGAAGGTGATGAAAGTGGATTGATTGTAGATAATTGATTTGGATAATGTCGATTCCACGTAGACGATACAGACCGTACTTGTTATAAAAAGGGGTCGATGATCGCAGATAATTTAATAGAAACGGTAAAAGCGAAGGTATGTTAAAGAAAGTGGATTAATTATTGTGAATAATTTGGATTTGCTCGGGATAATTATTTAAACTGTATTGCGCCAATCACGCTTGATAATAAAATTGAAACTTGTTGTCTGATGTAACGGAGAGTCTTCGCAACATGAATAAAATGCTATCGAAATCCAGTTGCTAGGCATGTTAAGCGGCCACTAGGCGGTCAATATTTACGTCAATATATTGCATAATATGTTGTACAATAATACTGATGGGCCGACCTACATGAGGCAATATTTTTGCTTAATAAATTAGTTCACAGCTGACACTTCTTCAGTCAACATGTGGAATAATAAGAAAACAGGAAGTTGTGTGGCTATTGCATTACTTACAGTTTGAAAAAAGAAGGAGAAAAAGAAGCGTAGGTGGATGAAGGAATGGTTCAAAAAAAGAAATGCATACACTCATGAAAATTTGTTAACTGAACTAATTGTAAGAATTAGTGAACCAAGTGATTTTAAAAACTTTCTACGACTAGACGAAATATAAGATGAAATTTCTTTCAATCTCTTTTCTGTTTTTAGCCATTTTAGTCGATGTTCACTCTAACACTGTGAAGTTACAACTGAATCAGTATGGCGCAATATTAGCCGCAGACGACACAATATCTTCTAGATTGTACAATAAAAATCAAACTCATTTTGATTGACACAATATATTGATAATATGATCTACAGACGGTCAATATTATTGTACAATATCCCTTATTGTGCAATATATTGACGTAAATATTGACCGTCTAGGGGTCGCTCTAGTTACACGAGAATACCGTAATAACGTAATGCCTATGTGTGTAGATAGCACGTTCGATTTTCGCTTCAAATTACATTTGAGCGTGCAAATACGAGAAAACAAAAGAAAGAATGTTTGAGGAAAAATAAATTGGAAAAATATGGTACTTCTATCAGACCACCCCATTAATAATGGAGAATCCAGCACGATAAAGAAATGTCTTCCTGCTTGAGTTCTCTTATCATCCACGTGGAAATCGTTCTGTCACCGCACCCAACGCAATTACGGCAGACCACCCGCTAACTACTAATGCCTTTTTTTATCTCGACCACCTCCTCCTCCGCCTCTTTTCAAACTTCGTCACTGAGCAAGTCGTCGTTAATGCATCGCTCGTTCCGCGGAAAGACGCCAAAGTATCCCTGCTTTATCGACTAATGAAATCGTCCCGTCGAATCCAACCACCACCTCCTCCACCTCCATCCTCATAACGAGAGGGTGTGACTTCTAGGCGAGTACAGAGGGAGTTGCCCGGTCTGCGTGCCACCGTTGCCGTTTTAATTTCCGAATATCATTAGGCTGTCAGTGGAAGGAGGTGAAAGGAGGTGAGAGGGTGACGGAGGTGCGGGCAAATCGTCTATTAAGGCCACGAAAATTCTTCAGTCGATCGTAGCAACCTTCGTGAAGTAAAAGAAGATCAATAAACATTTCAAGGACGCGTAAAGAAAAAAACTTATCCCCTCACGACGCAATATAAAATCAACCCTGTTCTCGAGGTCCCGCAAAAGACCCACTCTCTATATAACCAAGAAAAAGTAAAATCACTCACTTCATTTCTCTGAAAATTCCAAAATTCTCATTGTTCGCCTTTCAAGGATCTCCACTTACCTGTAACATAAGAAGGAGAAGAAAAATATGATTAGAAAAGGAATGTCCATTGGTGATTCATCTTAAATAAATTAAAATTAAAGAGTGTCTTAAATATACGCCTAAGGGGGTGGGCATCACCTTAAGGGATCCCAAGGAGCTAATAAAGGGTGCGACTATAAAATTCAATTCCTGGGGAGGTGATTCTCTCTCTCGCTCTTTCTCTACCTCTCTCTCTCTCTCTCATTCATTCTCTCTCCCTCCTTTACAGTAAGGGTGCGTTAAAGGTACCACCCCTTTCTTCTCACCCCCTTTTCTGAGGTCGAAGGCGAAAGTGGAGGACGAATTTCGTGGGGTGGTGCGGGTGGAGGAAGTAGAAGTAAGACGAGAGGGGTGGTGGTGAAGAACGAAGGGGACCCAAGGACCACCCCCACACCCCCACCCCCAATCCTCACTCCGAACCACCAGGGTAATGGTACTCGGTGGCAAGACTCTCTTTTGTGGTGTGAGAACGGCCATTGTCTTTTTACGGCCTCCGCAGGCACAGTCCTGTCTCTTCCGACGCCCGAGGGAGCACCACCACCACCTCCTTTCCTCTTTTCCGCAGAGAGACTCGCAGACTCATCTCTCTCTTTCTCCACTTCCTCTCGCATTATCCGGGAGAGATCACCTTTTTACCGGTCGTTGCGACCTCGTCATTCCGCCCTTATCTCTGGGCCACCCCACGTGGTACCGAGGGCAGAGGAGTGGAAGGGCTAGTGGAAGAAGAGGAAGGAAGGAAGGAAGGAAGGAAGGAAGGATCCTCGAGATTCCGAGAGAGGTGCGTGCGAGGTCCTTCTTCTAGTGGAAAGAGGAATGTTTGAGGTGGATGAGGGGGTTGATGGGGTGGGGGATGGATGGGACCGTGACGAGGTCGTCAAATCCTAAGGGCGATTGAAAATTATACAGGGATCGTCTTTACGAGCGGGCGCTTTAGCCGTGCTGACGTGCTTCTCCGATGCGTCGTGCGCGCGTGTGCGTGAGCGCGCGCGACCGTGTGTATTCATGTGTAAAGGCAAAGGGAGAAAGAGAACCTCCGCGATATCCTTTGGCCACTTCGTTTATGCGATTACTTGTAAACACACGATTCATCCATTGACATGGTATCGCAAGCGGCAAACAATCGCACCGCCTTATTCTCAATATGTTCAAACTAGAGGACCCGGTCAGAACCGTGTTTTAAACTACACGGGTACACATGACACGTGTTGTCGTACTATACGTTATATCTAACACGGATATCCGTAGATACACGTGTACACGAATAACTATAAGAAATTTTTATCACAGCATCTTACATCTTGTGCCAAATTGTATGTATTTGCATATATAGATATTTCTTCTATCGCTACGACACTTTTTTTACATTTCTTAGAAAAAAAATGTTCTCATAATTTGTGAAGTGTTCGTGAAATAAATACACGTGTAGTACGTGTATACGTGTATTACACCCGAGTACCCGATACACGTGTTTAAAAAAGAAAGAATTAAATACACGTGCACACGTGTATTCGTGTACACGTGTAATAGAGGGCACTAGTTCAAACGTCGATGCGCTCATCTCATCTAGTCTCTAGATTCTACCATGATTGACTACTATTCGTCGAGTGTATTAGAATTGCGCAAAAATCGATGCTACACGCAGGACTAAACGAAATTAGAATTCTTTATTCGTTTTTTATTTGCAATTTATTCATACATACGTGTATACACGAATGTATAAATAAATGTGCCTTGCAAGGTAATGAGCATTATGGCGCGATTACAATTATATAGGTGCGATAAAAACGAATCGCAATAGAGAATACAGAAAGGAAGTGATGCTCGGTCAGGGCAAATCCTCTTTGGACTCAGGCTATGGAAAAGTTAGCGGGAGATGGTATCTTAGGTTCTTTTCTCTAAAATGCCTAGTTTTCAAGATGTTTCACGGAATTATGAGTTAATGTTGAAAACTTCACATCTTTGGTAATAAATATTTTTTAACTAAATTAGATGTATATAATTTTCATGATTTTGTAATCATGTGATTGGTTCTAGGTATTGTGGTAGCGACGCTCTTCCAGATTAACAACTTTTTATCATTTTCGATGTCAGGTAAAGCTGTGTGCTAAAATCAGTTATGTTGCCGCTGCATGTGTTGATTACGACGGGTTATTCAACTTTGCTTCATAAATAAACAAACGAAGCAAAATGGTTAGGGTTAGAGTTAAGGCTAGCCTAAAATAATATTTCTGTTGTATAAAAAAGTCTCCGAAATATGGAAAAACCCCAACATTCCTTGCCGTTTAGGAGAAAACAAATCCTCAACCTTGTTTAATTTTAGTGCTTCCAAACCAGAATGACCCCTTAACTAGAAAGTATTTGATAAATTTAGTTGGTTTCGTATAATATGTTTGAAAAATGTTATCCAAAATTCTTTCTACTTTTTAGGCACAACCGTAATTCAATATTTATATTTTTATATTCATCATCTCGCGAGCAATCAAAAATTCCTGTGATTCCATACGTTCCACTTTCTCCAATAAAATTAAAACTTATAACTCTCCTAACCCTAATCCTAACACACTTTCCATCATTCAGCAACCAATTAAAAGATCCAGCATGGATCTCCGAGCGAACCATTTCGCAGCGGTGAAATTAAAATCGCCACTCGCTCTCGCGCCTTCTCGCGAGCTCGTGAATATTTAATTAGCGGGGCGAGTTCGCGCGAGCCGATTATCGCGCGAGTTCATAATTGGTCCTCTCTCTCTCTCTCTCTCTCTCTCTCTCTCTCTCTCTCTTCAACTTTCCGCAGAGGATGGACCACAAGGCGGATGGGCTTATAAATTACGAATTACGCGCCATCCGCACGCATCGTAAACGTCACCCTCGTGAAAATTTATAATATTCATGAGGTTCGCAAGCGGCACGAGAGGATGAATCTTAAAGCGCTCTCCTCGCAATTTGTTCTTTTTTCTTCCACCTTTCCCTTTTCTCGTTCTTACTCGAGTCTCACGCTTGTCACACGCGCGCCTCTAATGTAAACGTCCGATTAGCCACTATACTTTGTAGAAGTAATAGATATCGCGGAACGATGTAGCCGTCGAGTTGGCAAACAGGAAGTTAATCTCCGATTTGAATTGCGCACGCGCACTCTGCTCATCAATTCGCAAAGCTACTAGTTTCATTGGTTGGGAATGGCTCGAGATGCGGTAACGCGTGTCAGTTTAAGCAGCGCGATATCTTGGAACAGGAATTGAGGTGTGATAATTAAAATGAGAATACTAGTAAATGATTTAGTGGCTCAGTGAGTTGTTCTAGAACAGGCCTGGACAAATGCTGCTCTCGGTACGCTTCAATGCTACCGCTGGGCACCGCCGAACGGAGAAGAAATGGCCCCTTCGATGTACACTCTAGTGCAAAGTCGGTGTCCTCCCGAGGTGCTTGAATCGACCTTGCACCGTTCCAACCAGGAAGCATTTCGACGTTGTAATGAGAAATCTTGCAATCTGATTATCAGGAATTATCATATCGAGGTATTTTATTTAGAATAAATGGAGTCGTAGGAAGAAATATTGGACGATGAATCGCAATAATAGATGGGTCGTGGGCACTGGCTTGTTATTGGCTGCCGACAGGGGACACCAACTTTGCACTTCATTGTACCTATCGCGCCTTTCGACGTTCGCCGCTTCCTTACGTCACACGACTGGTGCTCAATACGGCGTTTTTTGTTTATTGCTTCGCACGTGGTTCTGTTCCGAAGCCACAGCGTAGCATCTATGTATGAGCGAGTATGCACGTGTGCATCAAAAATAAGGACGGCGCGATAGACAGGTGGAGGGGGTCATTTCTCTTCCGTTCGACGGTGACCTTGAAGAGCACCGAGAGCAGCATTGCCCAGGCCTGTTCTAGAAGCTTGTCAAGTGATTATTTACTTGTTATTAGTGAGTTTTGCGCTTCAGGATGTTTGCAAAAAGCGAACAAGAATAGAATATACTTTCAATTTACTTTGTCAGTAACAACATACAAAATATTAGTGAAAGAAATATTTGTTTATTCCTTTCTTAAACATGAAATTACTCGCAAAAATGAATCACCTCCTAGAAGTACTAAACATTAAATAAATAAAACACTGCTTATCACGTTGTCAAACTTGATAATTCCACTATTGATCCAAAGATGGCAAAGGTAAAATATTGGAGAATCTAGAACATGTTCTTATTTTGCACAACATCGAATGCAACCAATTATCGTCGAAAAATAATGAAAATAATTACTGTCCCACTAAAATGTAAAGTTACTTAAAAGAATCAGCTAATCCAATTTACCACAATAATAAATACTATTTCAAGAATCATCATGCTCGAGAAATTCCTTAATGGGTGCATTCGCAGAATAATTGGAAAAGCGCACGGGCACGCGCCTTGGTAATTTGTGGTCGAGGAGAGACCATGACTCCATGAGGGAGGAGAAGAGGAGAGGAGGATGTGAAAGTTGTGGAGGAGGTGAAGGGTGGAGAAGGTGGTGGAATAATCTCGCCCGAACGCTGACGTGTCCGCGATACTCGCGCACTGACGATTATTACTCCGATCACGCGTAACTCTAATCACGTTTTAACGAGGTCTTGTTACTTAAGGGAGCAGCCCTCTCGGGCACTCGGCCTCCACCTCCTCCCACACCCGAAGTCATCACGTTAATTCGCCTCGCCGCGATTAGCTTGTTGAACGATACTGGTTAACGTCGTTAAGGGCGATGCCACCGTTTCCTTTCCCTTCTACACCCTTTTCTCTTTATTAACGCGCGAGTACTCGGGCCCCGAGTCTCCAATGGCAAAATATCTGGAAGACTCTCGTGTAGTAGTTCAGGAGACTCCTCTGGAGATTACTTCGTTCGTACGATTAGAATGTTTGCTCTAAAATTATTATTCTATTGGTTGATTTCCAGTCATGCTTCAGATATTCCTTAAGGATAACACAGGCCCACAAAAAAAAAGTACGCTGTGCTGGCGATCTGACTAGGCTAGTCTTATGTATTTTGTCCCGCTGAATTCGAATCTGACGTCAGAATTCCTTCATCACGTCACAGTTTTTTTTTAAATCGCAAAAATAGACGAAATTTCATAAAAATCGACATTCTAAGGCAATAAGATTGCGCTTCTTAAACAAGAAGTTACCAAAATCATATTTTAATGTATTTTCAAACGTTATAAATTCAAATTCAACCTAGAATGCGTTGTGCTCGATTTATGATTCGAGCTGGACCTAACGTCCGAATAATGTCACTTACGATCGTCTGCGCTTACGCACTCTTTTATCTTCAAATGATCTGTGAAGCGGATTTCTTTTACGTGTTTTTCTTTTTGTTATATTTTCTCTTTTAAGCATCCAACAAAAAGAAAAACACGTAAAAGAAATTAGCTACTAATTAGCTCGTAATTAGCTATTGTGTCCTATCCTTCTTACTCCAGCGAAGATAACCGATTTAAAATGCAATGGGCTCCGTGTATTACTTTCCAAAATTTCCACGACAAATGAAATCGTCATGCCCGTTGGAGTTTTCTTCCTGGTATGGCGAATTATTTCGTGATACTCGGTTACCGAGTTAAGCGACCCTGCGGACTGTTAATCAAGGCGTCATAAATACATTGGAAGGGTAACGAGGTAACCACCTTCCTCCCTTCGTCCGAGAAATTTACAATTACCATGGCTCGATGGGAACAGGAACGACTTGGTGAATTTTCCTGCAAATGAAGATCAGGTAACGGAACCGAGGGCCGCGAGATGTTCATCTTCAAGAAGGGGCAGAGCGGAGAAGGACGAAGAAGGAGGAAGTGGAGAAGAAGGAGGACAAGAGAAAGAGGAGGAGGAAAGAGGGCTACTGCAACGTGACAGTTAATTCCTCCCTAAGGTAATGGGGCCTGCCACCTCCACCTTCTTGGTCCTTCTACTGCTACGTTCGTCCTCCCATTTCCACCTCCTCCATTACAGAAGGTGCGCGAGGAGACTCATCCATACGTTAAAGTCGCCCCCTCGTGGACAGCCTCAAATTGCTTCATTAGCCCGCGAGATATTTTATAGAAATTGCGAGGATGAGAGCGGAGGTGGAGTGAATTGCCGAGGCTTCTCTTGAGTCTGTGCGGCAAAGAAAATTGTGTAGGATCAAAAGAATGCGAAAGAAGAAGAAGAATATTCGAGAAATGTATTGGGCAATTTTCCAAACGTAATGATAGGAAGATGAGAAATTGAAAGGACGAGGAATAGGATTGGAAAGAAAGATAAGAAGATAATTCGAAGGAATGAAGAAAGCCTGGTGATAAATGAACCGGGTGAGACCAGAGATTGAAAGATGGATAAATAAATGGATAGTACAGCCCTTATTCAATTTAATCGAATAAGAACTCACTTATATGGAATTAAAGCTGTTAATAATTGTTTTAAATATGAATTTGTGAAATCTAATTTCTTTCAATAAACACCCTGCATTCGACATATTCTCAGGATAAGAACATAAACTGTGAAAGGAGAAATGAAGTAGTAATAAATCACGAAAGACAAGAGGAAATCAATCCAAAGATAAACTGCAGAATTAAAAGTAACGATACTACGTGAACACAATGCTTGGCGTAATAACAAGAAACAGAGACGGAACTAAGGCGCGAAAGAGAGAATGACGAAACATTCGGACAACCACGGAAAGTGCATCGTCTTAAAGAGTAAAAGATAAAGACCGATAGAGAAGAACGAAAGAAGAAGACAAAGAAACGACAAATTTAATGTGCGTGTGTATGCGCGTGGGAGAAAGGAGGCTAGAAGAAAGTTTGGCGAACGAAAGGGTCAAAACGAAAAGAGAAGAAGAAGAACGAATTGAAGTGGTAGCGGCAGCAGCAACGACAACAGCAGCAGCACCACCAGTGGAGCGATCCAAGGAAAGAAAAGAAAGGAGAAGGTCAGTGGAAGGAAAGGACGAGCAATCGTAACGAAGGAGAAGGGAAGAGAAAAAGGGAGAAGGGCTGAGGGTCATTTCTTAATTATTTACGCGCCACCGTGCGGCGGCCAGCATTGTTCGTTCGCGGCGCATAAAGCGTGCCGAATCGCGAAGCGGCTTTCCTTTGCGAGGAGCAGTGGCACCGCCACTGCCCCCACCTACCTGCCCCCAATAGTCCTTGTCGTTCACCCCTCTACCTCGTAGCCAAAGCGCAGTTTCGTGAATGAAGCAATTAGCATTCGATGGCACACACGGCATATATTTACTGTGATAGAGAAAGTTAGAGAGAGAGAGAGAGAGAGAGAGAGAGAGAGAGAGAGAGAGACATTTATTATTATTGTCTGGATGAGTTCATTTTTAAGATCGCTCTGTTCGTGATTGGTTTGTTAAAAAATAACATACGCATGTTCAGTAAATAACAATAGCCCGTTAATAAACTTCTTCACTTATTTACAAGCTTTTCAATATCAGCGAGTTTAAAAGAATCTAGTAAAACGTAATTCGGCGTCTATCAAATTTATCCAACGCATGTAAAAGAAAGTGATTCGACGTCACAATTCCTTAGCAGTGTTCCGAAGACATCCTTACTCCAAAGTCACCCACGATTAAAAAAAAAAAAAATGTCCCATCATTGTAAGTGAAAAACCACCGACCACTCAGAACTAAGCATAAACAAAAGAGAGAAGAAGATATATGAAAGCAAATACCGAAGGAGATAATGTCACGTAGAATTGAAGAAAGGAGAAAAAGAACAACGAAGAAAAGAAAGTCACCCACAGCGACCCACACTTAATTTCCTTTTCCCACGAGAGCGAAGACTTCTTATTATTATCTCGTCCTGTTACGCTCACCTACCAACCCCGCCCCCATTTTTTTTCCTCGTGCCCTCCTTCACGACACTGACAGGCCTCGGGCTAAGACAAAAGAACCACCCACACCTCCGAAGCAGCGAAGCTCAACCCCCTGCTGCAAAACTACCGCGACATCCTCATCCTCCACCCCCACCCCCAACCCGGAACGGTGGCCGAGTGTTCACGGAGTGGAAACGGTGGGTGAAATGAATTGGCAAGTTTTAATTAAGATGGTATCATCCGAGCTCTTCTCCTTCGTGGTCCCAATTCTACTCCTTGTCCTTCTACGTCTTCGTCCTTCGTCCTTCATCCTTCTCGTAAAGATTTAGCGAAGGACTAAGGCGCCCCTTCGTCCTTCCTCGCTTCATCGGCGCACTTTCAAGCAGCAAGGGGTGGTCATGGGGACCGAGGGGGTGACTTGGGGGGTGGAAGAAAGTAGGGGCACGATAGCGGTTAGCATTCTTTTTGTTCATGCCAACTATTCATCATCGGTGACACTTCTCGAGATAGAGGGAGCCCTGCCTCCACCCGCACTTCCACCCACGCCACTCCATCCTCTCATCATCTCCTTCTATCTGCTTTCGCGTGCTATCCACTTGGTAACTTTCGCTTTCTCTCTCTCTCTCTCTCTCTCTCTTCCTTTCTCTCTCTCACTTCTCCTACCCTAGGGGCTTTCCTAATGGAGCCCGAGTCTCTAAACTCCCCACGCTCGTCTCTTTTTCTCGCCTTAACCTGCCCCCACCCTCACCGCCGTCCCTGTCGGGACGGCTCCTTTTCTATCGTTTCGTAGAGAGAAGAGTTCGCGAAGGATTTTAATTTCCCGACCACCCACCTTCTCCTCATCCTCCTCTTCTTGATACCACCGCGTTCGTCGTTGCGTACTGAGACAATTCTTTCAGGGTCGAAAGTTCGTTGGGTCTCAAGCAGATTCGCAGATTTTTTGTTTCTTTCAATTTTTCAATAATTTTCGAATTTTTTTCTAAAATTCTATGCGCTGGTATAAACATAGACCCAGTGGGATATTTTCTTATCTGTAGTCTTCGGTTAGGGTTAGATTATAATAAATAACTTTATTTTAGACCTTCTTTCGTTATTTTACTTTATTTTCAAAGTGGGTTTCTAACCGTGGCCTGGTTTCGTTTTCGTTTTATTATTCCGTAAAGCGTAGCTCCCTCAATAGGGGTGGTTCCTGAGAAATTTGAAGAATTAAAAGAGGCGCAAGAACGCGTGAGTGGAGAGGCCGACGAATCGTATAATTATGACACATCGTAAACATACTTCCCGCGTGCTGGTCCTCCCCAAAACCCGTCCCACAACGTCACGACTGACTCAGGGGCGGAATGAGAGGGGGCGGGGCACTTGAGGCCCACCGTGGATGAAGAAGGTATTCCCGGGACCACCATGACACCCATGAAAGGGTGGCGAAGTGTGCTCCTGGGCACACGACTCGACACGCAAGGAAGAAACTTTTCTCTGAGAGAAAATTAATTTCAATTATGAAGTCTTGCTAAACTACCCTGATCAGAAGTAACTTCGAAAATTCTTAACTCGATCAGAAAATAATTTTAATCGTTCCTTTGAACGAAGAGAGAAAATGATAAGAATTTCATAAAAACCAATGATCGACGGAGCTTCAAGCACTTTCCAACCGAATACCACAACATTGATATAAACTTTTACCGTAAATATACCAACAAAAGATTTCACTCGACAATCTGAAAATTCCTGCAATGCAATTTTGCACCACTCGTGTATTTTCGCATCGGTAGTTCACTTTTCGACGTGGTAATGCTAAGTCTATAACTAAGAGTGTCGAAGGAAAGAACTCCTAGGGCTCGAAGCAAAACCAGACGTCGTCACGACATCTCGAAGAAACTAGTGGTTACGACACGACAATGCCGTATTTAGAGCATGTCTCCCACCCCCTGACACCTTCAGCTTCAACCCCCTTCGCGAGAGCAGACTTTCAGCGTCACCTCAAACCACGGAGAATGGAATTCATGTACAGGAAAGCACGCGTGGTTTTAAATAATAAATGCTTCGCAGGTGAAGGGGATGAAGAGGGTGGAAGGGGGTGGAAGAAGAAGACGTCGACATGGGGCTGTGGGAAATAACGTAATCATGGCAGGGCGCGACGTGTGACACGCGTACCATTTCCATCCGCCCGCAACCCACCCCAACTCCCACATTTTCCACCCTCACGATGCATTCGCGAGGCGGCAGGCACTTCCTTCCTTCTAGGAAGAAATTTCTTTTTTTTCCGTTTGCTTTTTTCTACCTCCTTCGCCAGCTCTCGTGGATTCCCAGAGGATTCGCGGGTAGACCGCCGATGAAACCGAGAGAAGGACGTGTGTGTGTGTGTGAGTGTGCGCGTGTGAAAAAGAGAAGGATGAAGAAAAAGATTGAGAAGGACCAGACACGAGAAGCACGTGGGAGCGTGATGTGCTGGCAGGTGGTGGGACTCCTTTGGGACCAGCTGATATAAATAAATGGCGACGCCAGAGTGGAGTCCTCCCATTTTTTGATTCTCCTACCAATCGTCCTAGAGGTCTTCTTGTGTAAGAAATAACGAGATTCAACGGCGGTGACTTGAAATCTTCCGTGTAGGACTGGTGTGATGAATGAATGAAGGAATCAGTAAATGAACGAATGAAGTTACAAGGGGCGAATGAGTGAACGAATGAACGAAATTTGTTAACATCATTTGTAATTTGTGAGATATTTTATCATGCGGGTTATCTGTGTTTTTGTTTATTATCAATTTTCCGAAATTAGAATTTTTTTATTTTGAATCACACGCAATACTAGAATTTTTATGTACTTAACAAAGGTATTGTTTCAGAGTTTGATGTATTTTTTTACGCAGAAAAGACAAACAGCTTTTCATACACATTATTTTGTTACTTTTCAAAATTCTTATTTTCTATCAGAATTTTGGAATTCCAAGAATTTCACTGTCTGCATTTAAAATCGCAGTGTTTCACAATCAGGGTATCTTAATAAAGAGAAAAAAGTTGCAGTAACAAAGAGAAGTGGAAACTCTACCGCAAACTCTTGCCCTTCGTGTCATTAATAAAGTTAAGATTGCATCTTGGTTTGCGGGGGGGAGGATCAAGTGCGGCGCGAAGGGACGGACAGAAGGAAAGGAAAGCGAGAAAAAGAAAGAAAGAGAAGAAAAGAATCGACGCATCATCATTTCGCGCCCTTAACGACGCTTTACACGACTGTATCAAAAACTCACCCCCCGTTTCAAGCACTCCATAGAATATTTAAGCTTCAATTTCATACCTACCCGATGTCTTTCGTGCCCGCAGACGTATTAAAAAGAAGGCGCGAGGCAATAAAGCGGAAGAAAATGTCGCGAGATAAACGAAGAGAGACCGAGAGGGAAAAAAGAAATGAAGAAGATGGTTCAGATCCTTCGTAGGGGCGAGTGGTGCTTAAAAAAGGATAAAACTACAGAACACTATACGGGATTATTATTTATTATTTCCATTCTAGCGTGGATACATTCGAACCTAAGCATCGAAACCAAACAGCAGCAACTAGACTCTCTCCATAGAGGAAGTTGAATTGCAAATCTTTCCGCAAGTGTGCAAGAAAAAAGAACCGCGATCTATCGACTTTTCAAGGTGGGGAAGAGAATGATGAGAGGAAAGTGGAGAACCTTGGAGAAGGGAGTCAGTCAGGCTTGGGGTGGTGAGCCCTGAACCAATCTTCGTAGACACCAGCGTGTCACCCTTCTGGGCTCGCATTTTTTTTCTTTCCACCCTCGTGTGCGACACACACGGGGTGACTACGTCAGCGAATAACCGAGTTCGATTCTCTCTCACACCCTCTTTCTCATTCCATCTTTTCTTCGCCCCTGAGAAACTCACCCCTTGGACATTTCCACCCCTCCCCCTCGCCCTTTTCCCACTCTCTAACTTTTCGTCGTGCGTCGTCGTATCGTTATGGTTATGGCATTAGACACACGAGGCGAAGTACAAACGGTTATTTCGCCGAAACGACACCGTGCCGCCTTCTTCTTACAGGAAATGTCTATCCACCCCCTGGAAGTGGGGGTTCGTAGCGTCCTGGCGATAAAGGATCCTGTGCTAGCTCGCGGGCCCATAAGAGGGGCGAGTGAAAGTCATTCGAATTTTCCGGTTAGAGAGTCTGGGAGAACGATCGGAACCCCTCGAGAGGATATAGTCCCGTGTACGAGGAATTCTCGACGGGTGGAGAAATTCGTCTCTCGGCATATTCTCATTTCCAAACGGCCGTTTCGTCTTCCCCCGTGCATCGAGATGTTAAAGATTAATTGGAATGTTGCCAGCGGGAATTTTTGAAAGATGTGATTTCTTTTCGTGGTAAGGTCGGGGGTGAGTGAATTAATTTGTTGATGGCATTGTATAGAGAGATGGTAAAGATTAATTGTGATATTGTTACAGAGAATTTTTGAAAATGTGATTGTGTTTCGTGGTACGGTTGGGAGTGAATAAATTAATTTGTTGATGCGATTGAATTTTATTATCCCAGCGATGATAATATTAATAGATCGTTAGAAAAGAAAATATGTAATATTATTTATTTTGCAAGTAAGTTTATGTGTAATCTTGTCTATTAGATATTAGATCGTAATTACTAAAAATTTCGAAGAAGGGTGACATTACTTTCGAAACATACTCTTATTGTAATAGGCCACCACAATTGAAGAACCCAGTGGCTTCTGAGACCTCTCAAGTTAAAATGACTTCACTAATAAGTAATAAAACAGAAATCACGGAGACAACGTAAAATGCGTGAGAAATAAAAAAATCAAATCAAAATTAATATATGCAAAAAAAACAGCTTCTTGTCGCATCTTGAATTGTTTAACCCTTTCCGATCGGCATACAAAATAACAGAGGTACACAGAATACAAGATCATGCCTCCAGGCTGGCGACGCCGACTTCGAGAACAATTACAAATGTCACCATTGCGGTGACACCGACCACAAAGGGGCAACTATCGAAACTATATGAAATATGGGTGAAAATGTAGTGAAAATTAAATGACGCAAGAAAAATTCACACTTCATTATTGCCCTGAATTAACACAGAATTATTTAAAGACGAAAAATATGACATCACAAAATGGTGACATCGAGAACAAAGAAAACCAACAAAACCGCCCATTTTCTCAACTACATTTAAAATCTTTAAAAAACACGCTTATAAACAAAACGACCGTAAAACAACGCAAGCAACAAACGAATAACATCATCTCTTAAATCTGCAACACGGAAAACAAAAAGCAGACACAGAAAAATTAAAATTCGAGGTCACCCTGCCGCACAAATATATTTCAAACTGTATAAAACATACTTCTGCAGGAAACGATCTAAAAACAACTCAACCAACAAACGAGCATTAGCCTACGAGTAAGTTCGATCCTCGTACGAGCGGCAAAGCTCGGCGACCTCGACGGTGCTCCTCGCGGGCAAAGCGTCGGTCGGCGCGCACATCGTATGCGGTTTGTTTTATCTCTTGCTATTTCACTTTTTATTACTTTCGGTTAGCCGACTAGTTAAACCACCCGTGAGCGCGCGCACCTAATGACTCGGCGAGTAGAGACAAAGGGTTCATTTGCGAGGCGGCAGGTGTACACGGAGCCCACTCCTCTCCCTCTCTCTCTCTCTCTCTCTCTCTCCCTTTCTCTGTCTTCGACTCTTCATTTTTCTCTCTCCAACGCATTCGATCAATCCCACCTTTCCGTGGAGGTCCCGCGCGGGCGCCGCAATCAAGAGAACCCGCGACACTCTCTAACTTTCCTCTCTCTCTTTCTCTCTCTTCATCTGCCTGCCCTTTTCCACGAATAACGCATCCGCTTTCAAGAATTACCTCACCCCTCACCCGCGAGAATCCTCTCCTCCTCCTCCTGCGAAGAAGGCGAGAGTTGACGATGACGATCACGTTCGTTGGCCGGTAAGATGGTAAGGAAGGACAAGCGCGCAGCCAGACGCTTACAAAGAGGAAGAATGTACGAGTAATTAGCGAACGGGCTCGAGAAGAAACGTTTCATTAAGGTATCGTTAACCATTCCCAGTCGATGAGGTTGCCTCTCGTGATTACGGCACGCCAGTAATCAAAAGGAGCGAGTCCGGTGTGCTGCTGTTGCTGATGTTGCTGGTAGGTTGCTGCTTGCTTACTGCCTCTGGTTTTGCCGCGTTGCCATTGCCCTGGCCATTTCTGGCCGAGACGCAGGCCTTAAGCTGGCAGGAGGAGGAGGAGGAGGAGAAGGCTTGAAAGAAACGGAACGAGGATGCTCATTCCGGTTTGGCTTAAGAGTGAAGTTTGGTTGAGTTAAGGAGAGCGAATAAATTGGGTGCAAGGCGCGAAAATGGAATTGGGCTCGGCAAGATCGATTAACAGGATTTTTGTGTACTACGATGAGAAGTTGTTAATGACGAGATAATTGAAGTTTCTGGGGTTGTGAATGTGAGAAGAGAATTGGGACAGCGTCCTTGAATTTATGCGTCGTGCACCGCATAATTTGATGTTATTGACATTTAGGTTTCATTGACAGTTAATTACAATTATTATTATAAAATCGTGAAACATATTGCATGTAAGGGGTGCCCAGGATGGCGTTTGGTTAACTAAGCCTAACGAATTTACCATAAAATTGATAATTAAATTATTGGGTACAATGAGACCCTAAAACAAGCTCTACTAACCATTCTTGAAGCAAGCAATTCGTTTTCTGTTCCACACAATACAGTAGAATTTAATAGAAGCTCGAAATACTTTGAACCAACAACACCTTCGCAACAAAATCCTTATACAAACCACAACCCGAAAGGACACCTGATCACCAAACTCTCTTTTCCTTATCTTCCTTCAAAATACCTTCTTCGTGCAGTTCAAACCATAAGAATACAACACGACCTGATAACATCGCACAATCTCATCGTACAAAGCAAACTCTAATAATACATCAAATCATCGAACTCTCTTTTTTCTTTCTTCTTTCAAAACATCCTTGCAGCCCAATTAAAATGATACCAAGCCGATCTCTACTACCTTATCAACGCCATCATACAACGCTAACCCCAAGAAGGCATCTAATCATCAAACTCCCTTCCCCCTCCTCCCTACTCCCCAAACGTTCTCTCTACACAATTCAACCCTATGCAAGCCACGTTCCAGACTTCGAGATCAAGGTCACGAGTGGTATACCCGTTCCAGCTCCAGGAGGTGGCTATACCCGGGCACCTGCACACTCCGGCAAGTCTATTCCTAACTCCTCCGGGCACGCGAGAGTGGCTGTCACCCGGAGGCGCCCTCTTCATCAGATATCATGACACGGAGATTCAACCCAGTAACCGTGGAGGAGTCTGACACTCCGACCAACCCCTCCCATCTCCACCTCCTCTCGCTATCTCTTGCACCCTGGTGTTCTCCCTCTCGCTAACTTTCCACTCCCTCGTTCTCTCAACCACCGACTCACTCCATCCTTCAGGAACCAGGAAGGAGTATTGGAAGCAACGTGGCGCAAGTGCTACACGTCCTCTCCTCCTCCCTCTTCTGTTCCAGTGGTGGCGTCGCGCGACCCTGATCCTCGAACCACCTCAAACCACCTCAAACCTCCTCAAACCACCCCGTGCAACCCCCGAGGACTCCTTGGTCGTCATTCTCTCGTCCGACCTTAAGATATTAAGTACTTTACCCGCGATTAGATCTCTCATTGTGCACGCCGGTGTCAGACAAGCGGTTCGTTAGGCCCTCCGGGAGGGAAAAGAGAGGGAGGGTGGGATTGAAAGTGCTGGGGGTGGGAGGGAATGAGGAAAGCGAGTGAACGGAGAGAGGCGAACGATGTTCAAGGGAAGACAATGCGGACCTAAGAGACAATTGCTCGGAGAGAGTGAGTGAGTGAGAGAGAGAGAGAGATAGAGAGAGAGAGAGAGAGACGAGGGCTCCTCTAACTGCTGTATAATTTCCTGCAACGACACCTTCATTGTTCGTCCCGGCATTTCATTCTTATCGCCCAGGAGAATGCTCGAGAAAGAGCGTGCCGGCGTTTGTGACTCCGTGAGAGGTGAAAGAGAGAAGATGAGAGTGAGAGAGAGAGAGAGAGAGAGAGAAGAGCGTGGAAATTCAGATAGACATGCGACCATCCTGAAGGAATTACACGATGAGTTACACGTGTTAAGTTAGGGATCTTTGATGGAAGAGTGATTAGGAAGATTAGAAGCGCGTGGTCTGATGATTGACTATGTAAAAATAGTTCCTGAGAATATTGTTAACAATGGCAGTGGTGATTTAAAACTTTTGGGGGAATTTACAACTTGGTAACAATGGAGGTAGGATTCCTGATATTTTATAGAAGAAATGAAAAAGTTTATAATTTTATTGTAGGCAGGAAATAAATTTGCAAATGCCGTTCCTTAAAGAAATCTCCTTGTAAGTTATTATGTCCACGTATATTGTTGCCAATTGTTACGATAAGTTGTTGTCAACCTCAAAAGTTTGTATACGTAGAAACTTAAAGTTTTATCCTTGGTTTAATGTTATATAAAATTACAAGTTCCAAAGTGATCAGAATAAGCGGACCTCACTGTAATACATATATCATGATGTAAAAAAAGAGTATACTAAATTTGCCAGTTACACCGTTTTAACCAAAAATTTAAATGACTCTTTATTAATATAAACTGTTTAATTAGAGGGTGAATTAATTTAAAATGATATGCATGAAAAATTCTGTATCATCACTTCTATTGTAATAACACAGTCCAAGATCCTACGTCTTCTTTTTCCTGCTTGCCCAATCATCAAAGCTTTCTAATTAACAGAACTTTCGAATTACAGATACTTTTTCAAATTAGAATCTCGCAATGGTCTACGTAAACTAAAAGTTTTTGTTTCGCGATAGACATCGGGATTTCATCGTTACCACTCTAAAGTTTCTGAATAGGTCCAATCACAAACCGTTGTGCGTGACTTCACATTGTCCCCTTTACGAACCAGATTCTCTCTTCTCTCTCTCTCTCCCTCTCTCAACGATCCGATAGGAAGACGCATCTCCCAAACCAGATACACAGAGTTTGTTTTCTCAGTGAGGGCCAAATTCGACGGGACGATCCACTCGAGGGATGCGCCAATGCACGGAACAACAAACATTTGGTTGGATGCACCGCAGGGTTGGACCCTTCTTTCGGGGGCCCTTTATCGTCCCAATGATTTCGAGGGGACCAGAGCACACGCCAGGTGAGCAGTCTTGACCCATTTCTAACCAGGATATTTTTCGGTTCGAATAACTGTGATCAATGTCGAGATACGAATGTGTTGATCTGGATTTATCTCAATGACGCTTAGATGAATAAATAGTTCTTGGAATATTCCAGCTCCTTGAATGTTAAATTCTCTTAACTTTTTTGTATAATATACATGTATAATGATACAAATGAAAATATATTATTTGGCATGTGTACGCGTGTGTGCTTTCTCATACGTCGCATTCCATTATTTTTGTAAAAATGTAGCCAGTTTAAAAAATATTTTCATACGTTGTTCGCAATTAAATGATCATCTTTAGTTCTGTGTTAAGAAGAAAAACGTCGAATGAAGTGGAAGAAAAAACTTGAGAATAAACGATTACACGTGTAATATTTTTAGTTCAACTGTTACGAAGGAAATCGCAGAGCAACTTTGATATGCTTGAGTAGAACGAAGGGGAAGAAAGCGAAGAGAGAAGAAGAAAAGGGAGGATCGTAAATGAGGTAGCGACAATCCTTTCGCACTCGCCGATTCACCACGGCGCGGCCGGTTATTGTGAAAGGCGACGATAACCTTAACGTCCGTGTCATCGACGCGGCAACAAAAGGGCGGCAGGACTTTGTGCGAACGGGAGACGGTAGCTGAGAGCACCAGGAGGGACAAAATATTTTCGCATAGGGCGAAAGGAAGCGAGGAGAATTTTTTGCAAGAGAGATGAAAGCAAAACAAAAAGAATTGAACGTGAAAAAGAAAGAAAGGAGGATGAAAAAAACGGAAAATGAAAGTACACGCTTTGAAAATGAGGAAGAAAATGAGGAAGGAAAATTCAGAATAAAGGCACGTGAGTAATTGCAAGGAAATTTTTTAACGGAAAATGGCGTAGAACAAAAATAGCGAGAAGAAATATAATCTGGAGAAAGAGTGCGACAGCGTGTATAGAAATACACAATGAAGAGGAAAAAACAAAGAAGGTATGACAAGGAAGAAGAGAAGAAAACGCACCGGATTTTTGCAGATTTGTCACGCTGTTCTTCGATCGCAAAATCGAAAGCGGTGCAAGACGTGAGATACACAATGAACAATACATTTCGTGGGGTGAAAGAACGGCGGAAAGAAAGAAGAGGAGAAGGAAGAGGAAGAAAAAAGGGAAAAGGCGGTTAGTCTAAGCGAGCGCCCCACGTTTGTAAATTCGTTCCCTTTTGCAAGAGTCCCTTTTCGAATTCCCAGTGCGTCCTGTTCCCGGGTTCGTGTTGAATTAGAGAAAGAGAGAAGGAGAGAGAAATACAGAAAAAGATGAACGAAGAAGAGGCAGTTCGGTTTAGAAAGGCGCGCGCCGATGCGTAGCGGTACACAAGCGGAACAGTTTGGATCGTCGCGTCCCCTCACTCTTCTCTTTAGTTTTCTCTTTCTCTCCTCTTACCCCACAATTTCATTGTGTCGTAGCGAACACTGTACTAGAGTCGATTGTCAAGGGGAGGATTGATCAGGGGTTGCACTCGTACCGTCTGCCATGAAGAAATTTTCCGAGGGAGTCAAACGCCGTGAAGATGTCTCTCACGGCTTAATCGAGAATGGCCAGTGAAATCAAATTTGCAAATAAGTCACTCCCTTTACGGTCGTGCCTAAAAATAGGCAAATTAAATGATGAATTTCACGAAAGGATGAAGTCAAGACAAGTTTTGCATGTTGCTGGAAGTTTATCGTTTATCAGTTTTGCTCTAATATAAATGTGACTGGATACGTATTTTCAAATCGACCCTCTGTAAAAGAAATTACCCTGGAATTTTAAACTGATGTGCGAGTCTAAAGATACCCCGTTTTTATGACTACCCTCCAAAAAATGTTCCATACAAAATCAATTAAATTTACAAGCTTCATTTTAGTATCGTTTCTTGCAATCTTCCACAGTTCTCAAGAAAATGTAATCAACTATGAAAAATTACAAAGTCACGGACGGATACACGGATGTTAGACAATGTAATGAACATCTTAAACTCCATAGCCCCAATAATTCCAATTTACTATAAGTCTCTATACAAACGATCAACAAGAAAAACATGATAAATTCAATAGGAACGTAATGGAGCAGAATCTTCTAAACCATACACAACCTACTCATCTTAATAAATTAAAAATTCCAAGTAGATCACACATTCTTCCTCAAATATTTGTAACGGAAAATTACAAAAGCGTGTAACAGACCACGAATTAAATAGGGACAAGATGTAATAGAGAGTAATAGTATGTATCCAGAGCATTACCACCCCCGCGGCTCCTTCCATCCCCGTAAATCCACTCACCCCGTTGTCGTTCACCATCTATCGCAGGCTCTCGCTTGAGCCTCCCCCCCGCAGCCATTCCGACGAGCTCCCTCTCCGCCTTCACGTTTTCAATCATACACATCAGTGAATTTCATTATTACCGAAGTTAGGATAGTCTACCTTCATCTGTCCGCTCTCTCTCTCTCTGTCTTCTTCTTCTTCTCTTCCTTTTAAATTCTCTTTCTATTGAATGTTCCTTTACTCGCTTTTTCTTTGCATTCATGCAGTACGATGCACTAAGTGCTCGGAATAATAATCGATCATTTTCAGGAAGCCTTCAATTCCCTAATTGGATATAACTATTGTCATAGAACTTTTTTTTGGAGAAATGTTTAATTGAAATTGTGTAATTATTGGATTCTTAATCGTTGAGTTGATTTTGTTATAGTACTACGAAGATTTGATGCGTACAATTGAAACATGTTCCTTTGAAAGAGAAGTACCTATTTAAAAGTGAAGTGTAATACGATTGTGAGCAAAGTATTACAAAGACGGAAATATAAGAACGTGTTCTATTGACACGATTCGTCATTTTGTTAAAATGATAATTTGCTACGAAGAGTAGTGCTAAAGAAACGTTGTATCAGATAAAGAAATATTGTTCGTCCTTGAAAAAATTATTTTTCCACAAAGAAGAACGAATTCATTCTGCTGTTAATTAATCAACCCTGTTGAATAAGTACCTCGTCGTTTCGTTTCCTTCAAAGGAATCTTGAATCCAATAAAAACCCAGTGCTGTCTTATTACGCAAGATCTAACCCAGAAGATAATTGCGAGCGTTTCGCGAAAGCAAATCGACGATAAGGCGTTAAATTTCCGTGGATGTCATTCGCCGACGATCGACCGTTCAATTGGCGTTAATTAATCGCCCGATTAAACGCGATAGCGCGCGATTCGCTCGATAATCTCGCGACTTGACGGTTTGACAAGGTAGTTGGTGCAACCACTCACTTCTTTGCATTTTACTCGAGCTTCTCCGACGTTATCTCTTTATCGGAGACTCTTGGTACACGCGACTTTTGCACTCCTCTTATTTTTTTGCCAGATACTTTCCCTCGATAGGTGATCGGATGGTCCACGAGAAACGTCGATCTCGAAATATCGATTCTAGTTTCTCAGGTACGCCTCACTGCGTCGCACAACCCTGTGCAAGTTGTTGTATTATTGTCATTGCTTATTCTATATTTTCTGAAGTCATTGTCGGCACGCTTGACGAGAAGCGTTTCACTTCGCTCAAGCGCCAACCCCCTCCAGATTGTCGAGTGCATTTCTGTGATCGACGCAAGTGAAGTTCAGAATTCGTGCTCGCGCAAGGGGTTCCAAGATAAAACATGAATTACCCACAATTTCGAAACGGTTGAAGATGGCCATACATAAAGTTTCGTAGCACCAAATGTGTATCTACTCGAAGTACATGCCAAATTTCGTCCGAATCTATAAAGTGGTTTTGCTGGAATAGTGGACCAATCAGTCATACCCTTTACGACCGGGTCTAAAGATTTGAATTAGCCGCCATTTTTGATTCGGCCAATCAAAAAATTTGAAACTTTCCAGTAGTCGCCACTGTATACGTGTACATGTCTATGTCAAATTTTATCGGGATCCAACAAGTAATTCCAAAGATATGAATTTTTTGGTATTTGAACTTGCGGCCATTTTGTACCGATTCAAGATGGCGGCTCACAAATGTTAATGTCAACTCACAGTGGTACAATTGATTTTTGTGCAGAAATTGATCCTGATCGGTTCAGCCGTTTTTCTGAAATCGAGGATATACACGGACACGCACACGAACGGTTTTCGCGATGGCGATTGCATAAATCACTCCCTTTACGGTCCTGCCTAAAAACTACAGAAAAAGTGGGCGATTTAGCCACTTTTTACATTGGGCGTATAGAATTTTGCTCATTTTATAGTCATGTGCTTGGTTCTACCTCGAGTGATAGCGACACTCTTCCTGATTAACAACTTCTTTCAATTTTCGATCTCGCCTTATTTTCACCTTATCAATACGCAAAAATCGATACCACCCGCAGGACTAAACGAAATTAAAATTCATTATTCGATTTTTATTTGTAATTTATTTATAAATACGTGTATACATAAATGTATAAATAAATGTGCCTATGTGCGAGGTAACGCGCATTATGGCGCGATTATAATTATATAGGTGCAATAGAAACGAATTGCAATAGAGAATAAAGAAAGAAAGTGATGCACGGTCCGGGCGGGTTCTCTTTGGGCTTAGGCTATGGAAAAGTCAGCAGGAGATGGTATCTTAGGTCCCTTGCAGCGGCACCAGCTACATCCATCGAAAGAAGTCACTTGCAGAATGCACTTCACAGATAATACGAGGTCAAATTCCACATTAGACTACCGGCCATATTTTGCATATGATTGCAATTCCAATTATGGTACTCACGATATCCACGTACCGAACCTGCAGGCTACTGTTCGTGCAAGGTGCTTGTCTGTTGGTAGTCTATGCCCTGTTGCCAGCGGACATTCTGTCGCGGTTTTTATGGCAGTCTGCCGATACAGTTCCTGCGACTGATCTTAACTGGCGTTAGCGTTACTTTTGTCTGTTCAGATTAGCCAGCTCCTGGCCCAAAGTTTGTAGTTGCGTTTCCATCTGTCGCTGATTGCACTGCAAACATTGCAGGTGAGTCGTCAACTTTCGTTTTTCTCTTTCAAGGTCCCCTCCTTGTCTCAATGATTCCTGCAGCAATCGTAGCTGCGCTTCTATGGTTGCCTGACAGTCTTTGTACAAACGCATTTTCAACTCGCAATCTTGTCTTGCTACTTGGACGATAGGACCCGGGACCCCTTGGAGCAATGCTTGCAGATCTGCTGTCACTTCTATCAGATTCTGTTTCGCTGTTGCCAGCTTGCTATTGTACTCTGCTATTTCACTGCGAATGCGCGGTTGTTGCGACAGTTTTGTATTCACTTGTGCTATGGCTGCGTCAGCTTTTCTCTGGTCGCTTATCGACATTTCCACCTTTCTGGCCAATTCTCGTTTTTGCCCTAGAATCTCTTGTATCCGTTGCGAATTATTATTAGTCGCTGGTCCGCTCTTCCTCATCTGCGCGGACACACTAAAGATAAGGATCGCTGCCAAAAGCAGTAAAAAAAGTCTCGAACACATTGTCTAGTAATTTTTGTTAAAGTGCTTTTTCGGACACAAATTCACCTTACAGCGCGATCGGTTTCTGTTACCTATACCGATCGATCGCGAACTTTTATAGGCGAGAATCGTGCGACGAACCTTCTTCCTTTTTAGAATAGTCTAGAAACAACTGGAAGATTCTGGATAATTCTAGACTAGTCTAGAATAGTCTAGGAACAACTAGGTGATTTTGTAAAATTGTGAAATATTGTATAAGCAATCGATCGGTGAGGGGTGATTCACAGTTTATTTATTACGCTTTACTTTACATGCTATTGGCTATCGTCGGAACTAGAATTAAGCATCTGAAGGTCACAGCTGTCGCGCACAGCCTTTCGTCTACCGCCCGACTCTACCGCATTTCGTAACTTCTTTTATGAGGTGTTTATGATAACACAAGTACTTCATTACATTTCAATTTTAAGTATAATATATTTTGGCTTGCTAATAGCACCGCCTTGATGCCGCCGACAATTGACGATCAGCTTGCCGATGGCACCACGCTGGTGTCACAGGACGTGAAAGTGTCAATGTGGAAAACTTTACATTTTTAGTAATAAAAAACCATCAAAAAAATGAGCGATTTTGCTATTATTTTGTATTCGACGTATATAATTTTGTTAATTTTGTAGTCATGTGATTGGTTCTAGCTCCAGCGATAGCGACACTCCTCTTGATTAGCAACTTTTTTTAATTTTCGGTTTCGGATAAACCTATGCGTTACAATCAGTTAAGCCGCCACCGCGTATTCTTTTTAAGGCGGTTTATTCAATTTTGCTTTATAAATAAACAAATGAAGCAAAATGGTTCCCGAACTAATATTTCTGTTCTATAAAAAACCCTCTGAAATATGGAAAAACCGTAAGTCCTACTCTCTGTCGTTTAGGAGAAAAAGAAATCCTAACATTGTTTAATTTTAGTGCTTCCAAACCAGAATGCCCCCAAAAGACCAATGCCTTAAAACTGAACCGTGGCAGAAGAGTGACGGCATGCGGGAAAGGAACTTGTCGACGAAAAAACTGTCAGCCCAACCAAAGGAGGTTCCTCGCCCTTCCTCTTTATCCCGCGTTCACGTGCGCAGGTTCCTCCTTCCTTTAGTGCCATACTTTGTGGCTTTCGAAAAAGTTTCTTACGTTACTGTGACCTCTCCGCCTTTTTCTCTCTTGTAGCCCACGCCGTGCGAGCAGAGGCTCTCAATGAAACCGATTGGAGAGAATTATCGAGAACGAAGATCGATTACTTGAAATAAGACGATGATTTTTTTCATCTCAAAAACTTCGTGTACAATAAGATCCCTTGTTTTTGCGCAACCAATAATCAGTCCTTGAAAGTGGCTCATGCTCGTTCTTGTTTCGCGTGACAAGGACGCCATCTTCTTCTATTCCGTATTTTCAAAAACCTCGGGACGAAGAAACACAAAGAACCACCTTTTCCAAACTCGATTTCCTTACATGAAAGATAAAACGAATTATTCCTTGCGAGGAGAAAAAATATCGAACTAATTGTGCGTATCGTAGGAGGTAGCAGAAATTCCGAAGTGTCGAAATGGTTGTCTTCTCCTTCTCTTTTGCTTTTCCCAAAATCTTGGGATGAAGGTGTACAAAAAAAGAATCGTTCCTCGAGATAACTCAAATCAGTTCCCTCCTCGGTTTGTTACGCGCGCGCACCACCGGCGCACGAGTCCTCCCCCCCCCCCCAAACCTCTGCGGTTATTTTAACAACGTGGCGAACCCCTTTGTAGACCGCACGCTTGTAAACCAAGAATGAAGTCTGCTACGGACGGAAGACAGGGAGGCAACAGAAAGAGAGAGATAAAAGAGGAGAACCAGCAGCCCTCTTATGATTATCGATCGATGCTTCCAATCGTTATTAAGAATCAATAATCTCCCATTTTTTTTCTCTTGATTTAATTATTTTTTACACAATTTGTATACAGTAGAGCGTCGGTTATCCGAAATGTCGTTTATCTGAATGACCGATTATCCGAATATCGAGTAAGTCACGTATATATGTATTTCGGCTACGTATTTAACAATGTTTATGTTATGAGACGCGTATCGTAGCTGTTTCAAATGCCCGAATTTAGTATCTTGACTGAATTTAGTGCGTTCATACGTATAAATTTCACCGTACAATGAGTACTAAAAGAAAAAGAGTGGCGTTGAAATTAGAAGATAAGTCAAATATTATTAAACGTTTAAAAAAAGGTGAATGTGCTTCTAATTTAGCCAAAGAATATAATATTGGAAGATCCACCGTTAACAACATTAAAAGTAGCGAGCCAAAATTGTTAAGCTTTCAACAAAAATTAAATAATGAAAGCAATTTTCGATCTCGCGAATCTTTCAAAACAGCAAGAGATGAGAAACTAGATGATGCGTTCTACAAGTGTATCTTGCAAAGACGGAGTATTGGAATACCAATATCAGGTCCATTAATTCAAGAAAAAGCTCTTGAATTGAATGCAAAATTATTCGAGAAGACGATGATTCTTAAACAGGTGCCTTTTTTTATTATTAAGTGTGTATTAATTTACGCATAAATCATTCAAATTAAAGAAATACCTAATTTCTAATCGAATTGGGACATAATTAAGAATATGATTTTTTCAGACCGATTATCCGGAAAACCGATTATCGGAACGAATTTGTCTCCCAATTGATTCAGATAATCGACGCTCTACTGTATTACGTAATCCTTAGGGAAAAATCTAAAGATTCAAAAAATCTTGTTCTTAATTTTCTCATGGACGATATTTGTATAAAATGAAATCCGCGGACAGATAATGAGACTGCGAAATGTAATAATAATTCAGTGGCAAGGGTAACCTGTGAAATTTTTCTTTCGGTATCAATGATATTGGATCATAAGCGATATCTTAAATTGCATCATAATTTAAATCGTGTCGTGAAAGGATCGATCGACGAAACATTTCATCGTGTTTCTGCAGGCAGATGTTTTGTGAGATCGTCCAATCGTCCTTGTCGTCTCTCATGTCTCGAATGACTCTTTCTCTCCTCACCCCCTCTCTCTCACTCTCTCTCGCTCTCTCTCGTGAGCGTGCGATCAAGTTGAGCGGCAACTCGATACACCACGGCGACACCGGTGTATCTCACGTTTCAGTGCACGTCGCCCGAGCGTGCCGAAGGTCCCGAGGAACCAGGAAGTATCGAAAATACAGAAGGAAAAAAAGTGATGCGCCGAGGAGCGCAGAAACGAGAGGAGAAAAAAATTGAGGAGTCGTGCGAGTCGGATGGAGGCACGCAAGTATTTGAACAAAATTCCTTCGAGCGTTTTTCTTTTATCGTAAAGTCGACGAAGACGAGTCAAACGGTGTACAATTATTATTTCTGTCGGTTGATTAAAAGGAAAATAACAATGAAGTAATTCTCGGTAAACAAAATATTCTAATTTAATCGGTCACAGGGTATAATGGTTAGCTCCGCTTTATGTACACTTAAATCTCAGTAATAAAATATTAGATTGATTCTAATGTTTAGCGTAGTCAGTAAACGTTACTCGTTTTCTTTTCTAAGGAAATGATCGCTTTACCAAATCTACTAATCACTTTGACCAATCAACTTTCCTCTATTACGAATCTTATCCGTTCGGAATAATTCTCGGTAGTTTTAGCGGTGAGAGAGCGAGACTCTCGTCTCTTGTATTTTTGCACGTCGCTGTCGTCTTTCTTTCTTTTTTTTCGTCATTCTTATTTTGCTCCCTCCTTCCTAGCGCCTCTTCGCCGATCCTCCACCACCTTTCTTTCTCTCTTTCGTGACTCATATTCTATACTTAGAATCTCCCGGAGAACTCACGCGCGTGTGTGTCCATGGGGCCACGGACGCATGCGCAAAAATATGTGATACCCATCTTTACACTTGAGATGAGTTCGCGCGCGCGCGATGATGTGTCTTTTATCCCTGGAGAACACGATGTGTGGTCCGCCCGTAAAATTCGAATTGCCCGCCATGTAAGCGAATCGTGACGTCATAGGTCCAACTGCACGTCGGAGGATGTGTTGAGTCGGTTTAACAATTTTTATATTTTGTCATTCAATAGGTTACGCCTACTCTTCAATTCTTACACAAGTCCGGCAAATATAAGAAGATATAATTAGCGGAAAGAATTACACGAATTATTTAATATTTCCTTGTTACGTAATTTTATGCGAGGCTCGAAAAATGGAAAGTCGTATCTGTTCTACAATTAAAATGTAAATTCTGGAATACATATTGCATTGTTAGGTAGATCAAGGAAACAGACGGATAGAAGTAAAAGAATAGTAGATCATTTTCGTTTTTTCATAAAATCGTTCTTCTCAGTTCCCTCATCTCCGCAAATCGAAATATTGTGAAGACGAATAACCTTGAGCCTCACATATCAAAGATTTTCAAGATCTCGAATTTTGCTCGTTAAGAATACCGCGGATTATTTTGACCATTATCGGTTCGAAGCTTCCTAAATTTTCAAGATCCTAAATATCGTACTAACCACCGGGACTACGAAAATTGTTCACGAGTCAGAAAAAGGGATCCGGAAATGGCAGAAGGAAACGAAAAGCAATACGAAAAATAAACGAGAAGGTACCAAGCATTTTGCAGTGCTCCGTTTGCTCAAATTCACATTTTCCTCTAAACAAAATCTTAATATCACTCAGAACACCACGAAGGATCTGAAACCCTATCTTCCAGTAGACCCCACAAGACCCAACCATTCACAGAATAACAACGACATCTTGCCAAGCTATTCTCAAACTATAAACAACCTTCTATTACCCTAGCATCGACACCCGTAAAATCCATCCAGGGCTCACACGTAAGAATGAATCCAAGTAGTAATCGGAAGTGGCAGGAATATGAAACAGGAAGAACAGGTAGCAAGCGTTTCGCGGGACCAGTCTGGCGTTTAAAGTCAACGGGCTGCCTCGCGGGAGCACAATGGGCCGTGTGGGTGGCGGTGTAAGAGAAAGAAGAAGATGGGCTGAGAGAGAAGGGTTGCTCTCGTGTTACCTAGGGGTTGAAACAGGGTCGGGGTGCTGTGAGGGTGGTTGGTTTAGAGGCGAACGGCGTGACAACCCCTCTTTCTCGTCACGGGAAAGTTTCATCACCGCCACGACGCAAACTCATTCCCAAACCCCCACTGGCTGAACTTCGACCAACAACTTCGGGTCTCCTCCTCGTTTATTCCGGGTGACTGCACTTTCCTTCCATCCTGCCCCCCTCTTGCCTTCTCTTCATCCTCATTTTCCACCCCAAACCTCTGCGCCTTTCCACCCCCACTCCCTTTTCACGAGAGCGCACGCTTCTCTCGCCCTTTCTCCTCACCCTCTCTCTTTCTCTTTCACTCCTTTTACTCTTCCAGACTAGGTAGAATCCCATACCAGAAGCAATTTTCCACGATGGCCGTACACACGATAAAGAATCTGGCACGTCCTCCATCGTTTCGGGAATCCTGACGCGCATACCTATGGCCAAACGAGGCGCGTGGCTCGCTTCTTCTCCATTTCCTTATCGTTCTCCTTTTTTGTTCTTCTTCTCGCTGATTTTGTAACAAGGAGGTTTACGCCGTGGAGAGACACGTGCCTTAGGGTTAAGGCTCGTTGTGTTTTTTGGGCACATGTTCGTTGATTAGTGTTGTGACGAAGGAAGAAAAGGATTTGATGTAACGTAACATGGCGTCTTGAAAATCATCAAATGTAATTCGAATGGCGGAAGGTGTTTGCAAAGTCCTTAGGTTCGATTGGATCGAGATTATCCTACATTCTAAAAACACGATCCTTGATTTTTAATGGATCTTCTCTTATGATCAAGGCCAGATCTCACGTCGTAAAAAAGAAGAACGACAGCGATCATTCAAGATACTCTACCGTTCGAACGAATCGACCAGCTCTACTTCGTTCTAAGAACATCCTTCAAACCTTCTCTGCATCGTTGCTCATTAATAAACCCCCAAATCTCCCATCATCGACACGATCCTCGTAAGACTCATTCTACGACCACACGAATCCTCTCCCGTTCCAGTTATCTCAGGAAGGAACGGCGAAAGGGAGAAGGGTCTATAGGAAGGAGAATCTAACAACAAACTAAAATGGGATAAGGGGTCTGCTCGAACGAGAGGAAAGAACGTGACGCGAGGAAGTTCGGCGTGCCTTCGGCAAAAGGGAACGGAGCGTCCGGGCTCGCGGAAAGGAAGACGTTTAGGGAGTGGAGAACCTGGAAGGGCGATGGTAAGAGAAAGGGAAAGGGAGCGAGGAAGAATTAGCTAATGGCGCACGATGAATCCGTAATGGGTTTGCGCTGTTCGCCGTGCCGCATCGGGATTTCCAGCAGCACTGCCATCAAGTTCGAGGGAGGTTCCAGGAGCTACTGTCCTCTTTCAACTGAGAGCAGGCACATGTGTAAGACGAGGAGAAGGAAGACGTTCAGAAGTATCTGTCCTTTTTCAGCTGAAAGTAGGCACACGGGTAAGACGAGGAGAAGGAAGGCGTTCGGATGGTTCTGTCCTCTTTTCGCTGAACGTAGGCACACGAGCGAGGCGGGATGGAGGCATGTGCATCCGCGCGAATTGGAAAGCTCGTGAAGGAGGTGGTTGAGAGGAAGCACGATGCTGTTCTGCCTCTTAAGAGGTGAAGGAAAATTGTTGTGGAGTCCGGTAAAGAGGGAATGAGGGAAAGATGGGGTGGAGTGATGGTGTAATACCCGGAGGAATGCGTGGAGGATGCTGGAGGTGGAGATAAGAGAGGCCCCTGAGGGCCCGTGATCCTTGAAGGTTGGAAGGAGGTGGAACGAGTGAATAAAAGGGGGTTGTTGCTTGCCTCGACCACTCTAAGATCTCGTGAGGAGAGAGAGGGGAAAGCCCTTGGTGAATCCTTGCGGAAAGGCTTAGGGACGCGTGGCAAAGAAGGTGGTGGAGGCAAAGGAGGATGAGGATGAGGACGAGGAGGAGGCGAACGTTTACTTCTTCCTTCCTACCCGTTTCGGTTCCTTCACGATCTGGGAAGATGAGCCACCCTTAGGCCCTACGATGTGTAGGGATAATTTGGATGGTTCGTATTAGCGATTAAGGTGAACCTATCGGTCTGATCTTTTAAGAAGTTATGATGTTGTTATGATTTTTTGCGGGGTACAACATTTGCGAATAATATTTAGCAAGTTGCCAGGGTGCTGGAGAATATTTTGTTTGATAGAGGAAAAGTTTAATTGAAAATTTATTGTTCGGATATTTTATTAGAAGTTTGGCAAGTTTAGAAGTTTGAAAGTTTCTTTATTAGAAACTTTCTTTATTTCATAGAATGTTTCTTTGTTACTGTGTCCGCTGGATCTTTTATGAAGTTTCATTTAAACGTACGGAAAAAGAAGCTGTGAGATGATTATCATGAGCTATACGTTTATTTCGTTTGGTAAATAAAGTGCAATAATGGCAAATAATATTTTATATTAAATTCGTAAATTGAATTAAATTAATCATAAACAATATACGGCAATATAACCGTCACTCCTAATATTTTATTGATAGTGTGAATACATTTGAACTGTAAGTATTTTCTGAGAAACTAAAAAGTTATCAGCTCTTACGAAATCTTAGAAATTTCCTTTATGTATTTTTCAATTCGGTCTTTTGTGAATTTAAAATATGAATATAAGACCCGATGAAGCTGTTCGAACAAAATAATAAGAATATAAAGAGATCATCGAGTGTCAAGACCACATGAACAAAATAATCAAAGCAAATTTCCAAGCCGCCTACATAGTCCTTTAAACCCACACCAACGCAAACTCCAATAGAAACTCACTGCAGAACTATTTCCAACGCACCCTTCCATTAAATAAAGCCGACAAAAGTAAAATCTCATTCCTCGCGTTCCATTGGCTCTCGACACCTTCTCTCACGCACGATTTACGCGCACGCCTCATAAGTATTACACTTTACTGTCACGGTGAGCATAAAAGCGAAGGCAAAAACAAAACGGAAGAGAGAGAAAAAACGAATGGAAAAACATTTCAACGCATGGTGTCACGAGGAACATGCGCACGAAGGGGTCCAAGGAATTTACGAGTGTCCAGGACAACTGGCCAAGATCATTTTCCTCTCCTTTTTGTCTCGCTACATTTTTCTCTTTCCATTCTGCGGAGAGTGAGCCGATCGAGATCGAAGCGCATTGCACAAGAAGCAAGGCAATGCATCTTGCGCGATATCTCCAACGAACGCGAAGCGGGCGACTTTATCTCGAGCGAGTGCGCACGCGCGCGCGAGTACTCGCCTCCGCTTTAAAACCCGCGCGCGTAAACCGACGGCGAGGAGGTCGCGTAATCTTCGAGCTCGAGGCTGAGAGAAGGTGACGAAAGATCGGGCGCAATGCCCGCTGAGTGTACATGCTTGAGAAGGAAAAATTGCAATTTATCGGGGCTGAGTGTATTGTGTACTAAAAGGCAAATATGTTAAAAGCATCCGCGTTGGTGGTAGGTATCGTAAATTAATGGACAGGAGTGCGTAAATAAACAAACGAAAAGATAGATACTGATTTAATTTAATGGAAAGGGACGAAATAAATTCCAATTTCTTTCATCGATCTCATCAAGCGAAGGACGAACATCCTTAAATTATTTTCCCAAGTTGAAAACGTTTGATAGAATCTATAAAAAGAACAGGAATCGTCAAAAACTCTCACCAGTCAATTTCTTAAACACACACGCAAAGAGAAAGTAAGAGCACTACGATGCTGCCGTGTGAAGAATAAATCACAAGCACTCGCAGAAAGTGGCGAATATATCGCAAGGATTAGATGAAAAGATTGAGAAAAAGAGAAATAATAAAGTCTGTCCTCTTTCTCATCAAATATCGAAAGGTGCTTCTTTACTTTCTTCCTCTTTTTTTTTTTTCCTTCGAAGGAGCTGAAGAAGCAATAACAGTCTGACAAAATGCAACGCCGTATTCTCAAATATTTTCATTTCGCCATATTAACCTCCTCCTCCGTCATACCACACCATTCGAAAGTAGCAGCTTTCGAGGAATTCTTCGCTCGTGGGGCTGCTGTCTTTTGTGCGCGCTCGCGCCTCGTCCACCTCCAGTTTCGCGGTAATTCGTACGGGTCCGATCTGCTAACCGGCTGACAGGAAGGGAAAGAAGAATCTCGGTGCTTCCGAGAAGACAATCAAAGGAGGTGAAGGGAGGAGGTGGTGGTGGTGGTGTGGTCCGGCCATTTGGGCATGAAGACTTGAAAAAATACAAACTACGTCAATGCGCACGCGAGGCCGCCGTCGCTTCTTCTTCTCGCCAAGAAGCCGGGGCCCCTTGGTGGAGAAAAGGAGCGTTTGGGTTATCTTGTATACCGTGGCAGGGAAACAGCTGTCGGCGTCAGGGGTGCTCAACTGCGTCATGATGTTCGGATTGATTGGCTGGGCAACAGGACGTTACCGGCTCCAGCTCGATCTTTTGTGTTCTATCCATTTTCTTCACTCAGTGGATCCATATTTGGTAGAGAATTCGAATGTAATTCTTTCATTCCTCATTAATCATCGAATGCGCGTTTTACGAATTTTTACCGTACGTGCAATTCCGTGAGTCCGGAGACATTTAAAACTTTACAAATATTTTTAAGTTATTTTTAGATTATGAAATAGAACTGTGTGTATTGTGTCATTTTCTTCGTTCGAAAAGCTAGAAAATTGATATGTTATGTATTAGCAAAGATCAGATTTTTATAAAATAAAAGAACGATTCCCGCTAAAGAGTGATTTAATCAATTTTCGGTATCCAAAGTTTACTTCAATTCTTAATAAATTCTTTATAATTGCGAATCATCCGCAGAAAATTCATATTATAAAATTTCTTTAAATTTACGTGGGAATGTACTTTTGCCTCCGCATTTTTCTCTTAACTTCAGGATTCATCGCAGATGTTTCTTCTCCCTCGAGGACTCGAAGCTTACGTGCTTGCATTCCCGGAAAAGAAGAAGACTACCAAGGAAGATCCCACGTTCAAAGAAACAAGCCGTCTTAGAGAGCACGACGGTGAAATTCAACGAAGTGACAGTGGGGCGAGGGCTCGACCTTGCCCAACTGGGCCAAATGCTTGAAACTGTCCTCGATCGAGCATGTCGGCCTAATTTTTATCTCGAGAAAGAAATTTAACGAAAGAGAACAGAATCGAATTACTCGCTGCTGCCCCTTAAAAAGAAAATTTTACGCAGATGATCTTGAGGTCGGTCGAAGTAACAAAATTAGTCGCCCGAAAGAATTTAATGAAGAAAGATTTTGCGCAGAAATTTCGAAGGGTTTCCAGGAAAGACCCACGTTCTTCTCATTCGCTCAATTCACTCGCAGGAAAATTTAATGGAAATGAAGAGAATGTAATTATTCATTTCCGTCCCTCTTACGACATCTAGGACCTAACAAAGAAAACCTTGAGATCACGTGAAAATTCAACGAAGACAAATCTCTCAGAGATCTCAAAAAATGCTCCTATCTAAGCATTATCATTGTCTCTCGAAAATAAAAAAGGACTCTGAAATCATTCGCTTATGATCTTTGTTAAAGCGTCAAAAAATTTGACAAGGATAATCTTGAGAAAAAGGACATTGAAAAGTAGATACCGATTGTTTGCGCAAGAATTAAACGTGGATAAAGAGGCAAAGAAAATTCGTCGAAGATTTCCGGGCAAGTTTCTTCTTCGACTCGCTCCCTCGCTCGCTTACGCTCCGATAAGAACGAAGTAGAATGGAGAAGAGAGAAAAGCGAAGGAGAAGGGAGGCTCGAGGATAGTCTCGCGTGATGAACGCGCGGCACTCTCCGCTTGCTACCAAACTGACGGAAATTTACTGCATGCGATGATGAACGACGCCGACCGATCGGCAGCCCTCGCACTCTTCTCCCACATGCTCGTGACTAAATCGTGCGGTTCTCGCTTCTTCCTCGTTCCCGGAAGACACACCAGCGAAAATATCAAGAGTCCCTCGAGACTCCGTCGAAGTCACGTACAATAACAACTTCATAATTGGCGTGGACGATTTGCGATAATACGAGTGTTCGAGGAAATTTTAAAGTCTAATTTATTTCAAACTTTCTTTCTTTTCACATGACGTCTGATTGCCCTACAGTTTCGCACGTAAGGAAAATTACGAATCAAGTATTTTGTTATTCTTAAGTTTCTTTCCACTTCCGATAAGTCACGGTCTACACAGAAATTTCGGTAAACGAAAAATGAAGCAGAAAGAATAATGCGTGTAGAGCGGCAAGGGCAGCGAAAAATTGTTGGCAAGAATCAGGCGTAAAGAGAGAATGAGTAGAGCCAAGTCACCGGAGACAAGTATGAAACAAGTAAACAAACAATCTCTTGTTAGAGATAACCACGAGTGTTGACCCGCAACTTTCCATCTGTGGAGTTTAAGCAAATCTAAAAAAAGAATTCTTCGAAGATCGTCAATTCTGCGCTAAGAATTTAATGAAAGTAACTCGGGAAAGAAGAACAACGGGAAAGAGAATAATAAAGGGAAGAAGATAGGATAGATGAGCAGGCAGCATTACTCATTATAACACTCTACTTTATTTTCAGCTGGTCGAGCCTCTCGTCATCCTCCTCTTCCGAGGTTCTCAGCTTCCTCGATACACTCCCTTGGGGGACTGACAAGAGGCCGTCACGGATCGCCTACGCGAGCCACTGATATCGTCGATTCGCGAGGAGGAAGACGCGAGGGAAAGTGAGTCGAGACAAGTAAAGATAGAGAGAAAAAAAGAAAGAAACAGTCGGGCGAACGATGAAGAACACGAGTGACGAGCGAACGAAGGAAAAGGGGAGGAAAAAGTGGGAGAGAGGAGAGGAAGAAGCAGAAAGTGATAAGCAAGAAGCAGGAGAAGTTTATCCGTCAATTACAACACTCTCGACATGTCGTATTTTCTTCGTTGCATCGGCTCCGGACGCTTTTTTGTCCTTCCTGTTCATCTCAACATTCTCCAAGAATTTCAAGTAGAATTGACGAGTGTTCTCGATAGTATCAGATTGGAAGAAGGAAGAGCAAATGGAAATGGGGGATGAGAGGGACGAGAGAGGCAAGAGGAGACGAAAAGCAAAGAAGAAAATAATTTTTATATTCGCTATGCCTTAGAATTCTGTGGTCCTTTAAGGACATTAAAAGATAGAGATACTCGAAGAGGAATACAAGTAAGAAGTTTCAACGTAGAAATAACAATAGGGGAGAAAGAAAATGCAAAAATTAAGATGTACAAAATTAATTGATGACTGCAAGAAAAATTGAAATTGAATTTTTGAATTTTTGAGAAAATATCAATTGTTCCTTTGGAGTAATGCAATAACGAATGTGATTGGTAAAAAAAAATTAAACTCACGATAATACTACTAAAGCATTCTTGCAATATTGAACCAATTGGTTATTGTTTTGGAAAGAAGAAGTAACGAGACCAACATTTTTATTCACAATGAAAAGTAAGAAAAAATTACACTTGCATGGAATAAAAGCTAATGAGAATATTGTGCACTAAATATGGGAAAAACAAGCAGTGGGGGAGAAGAGAAATGAGAGAAGAGATAAATTGGAGAGGAGGAGACTGTGGGAGACACATTAAGCCTAAGCCAACGCGAAATTTACGAGCCAAATTGGCCGCAGGATTGGAAACGAATCGGAAAGGAAAGGGAAATTAGTTTATGATTCCGATAAGGAGATTTACAAGGACATACGAATAGTGTAGTAAATTACGAGCGGCAATTTGCCAGCGCGAGGTCGCAAGAGTTTTCGCAGAAATATAATAATTAATGTTTAAATGGATAATCAAGAAGATCGTTATAAATGACGTCGAGAAAAGTACGTGTGGCACGTGAACTCTTCAGAAATGTCTAGGCTCTTTCAGAAAAAGTTAAACCATAATTAATACCATAATGCAGGACACAGTAGTGCATTCGGAAGAATGCTCGTGAACCAACAATAATTGAACTTGCACGTCATGCTTAAACAAATTTTAATTATATGCGATGCCTGTGAATATTTTACTTACACGCTTGTAAAAAATTGGAGTGCATTCATGGCTCTTGAAAATGTAAATCATATTCAAGCAAATGGCAAAAGTAACTAATTACCAGAAATTGCCATTTGGCGATTAATAAAATAACAAGGACCTTTAATTTTATAAAAATTATCCAGCAAGCCAAAGAAAACAAAGATGAAGTAATAAAATAAATCACCAGACACATAAATAAATCAACAGTCAGGCAAATGAAACCCCTACCGTTTACCAAACGCAGAAACGACGCGAAATCCAACCAAGAATCGAGATATCGAAATTAATCGCGACTAAACGACGTGCGCGGACAAAGAGAACGCCAACGCGGAAATTCCGTGCGCGTTTCGCAACTCGCGACGGGCACCGCATCGAGAGAGACGAGATCGCCATTGGCCAACACAATTCTGAGATATTCCAATGCCTCTTTCTCCTTCTTCTTCGAGATCATTAAGTTTCGTAATGACGTCACGGCGCGCGATCGACAGAAAGAGAAAAGAGAATACTCAATTGAAGAAAAAAAAAGAAATCTTGATTCTTGTCTCGAGAAATTCCGGTATGCACGAGTGAGCTCGATAATACTCAAATGCAAACGCGATCTAATAAAATGTGCTGGAAAGGTGTGTGTGTATTATGTGAGGAGTAAGAAAAAGAGGGAGAGGAAGAAGAAAATTACACGATGAAAATTGGCAGAACCAACGCATGTCTCTTACTTGCGAATCGATTATGCTCACACGCGCATAAATAAAAAGATATACATATGTACAAACATAAACTTGCACGCGCACACATCAGAACGCACGAGGCAATCGCGGGTAATTGGCCCGATATTTCACATAAGCAGCTTAATTGATTTTTCTCGCTCGCCCACGAGTAGGAAGAGAATTTTGTGAGAGGGTGGAGGATGGTGATCGCGATATTTATGACTATTTTTAAATCGCGGCAACGGGGTAACGTTTATTCGCCCCATGGTCGATGTGTAACGAGCCCACACACCCACACAATTTCCACCCTGGTGGATATATTCAGAGGCAAATTCCAAAATTTGCTCTTGGCCAATGTGCAATAAATAGTGCCACCCTCTGGCAGCATCGACGAGCCTATATTTATTATTGTTAATTACTACGGCGTTAAAAGGTGAGAAATCCAGAAAGCGGACTTATCTTGTCTTATTGCAAAATAAATATGCACCACAGCAACTACCTCTCAGGATCAGCAACGAACGCTTATTTATTTATTTTTGTGTGCTTACCAGGACAACAAAGAAAGGGTAATAAGAGAACAGGATAGCAGGACGCAATAAAATTAACTGTACTACAAGGATTGAATATATGTTATTGTCAAATAAATACGCGTATCGTTGTTGTAATTCGCAATGATCCGTCTTTTAAGTTCGTGAGGTAATTGTGTAATGAATACAGGGGCGTGTTGAGATACAGTAGAAGTTTGTCGAGATCGATTTTTTCTCCGATTTTAAGGAATGTATGAAAAGTAAGTCTGGAGACGGTGTGTGGCATTTTTTGAAGCCGAATGATGCTCCACTTCGATTAACAGAGAAGACAGGAACGCGACAGGATAGCTGAGAGTTAATGATAACTGATAATTATCCACATCAATGAACCCAGAGAATGCTGTCGACGCATGACGCGAGTGGGGCTGAAGAGACTACGAAAAGAGTAGTACAGATCCGAAGTGAGTACGCAAGTGCAAAAGTAGAATAATAAAAAAGGAAGGACGAGAAATTGGAAGAGACGTGAGGAATCAAATGAACAAAGAGATGACAACCAAACGATAAGACAGGGTAGAAGCGAGAAAATATTCTGCTCGCACTCTAAAACAAGTATCTTAAAGAGGCACATAAGATATGCCCTATCTAAAGAAAAATGTAAACAAATGAAAGCACCGTATACGAAAAATACAAACGTAACTAAAAATACTGATAACAACTCAAGATAAATAATAACAATAGAGAGGAGGGACGTGAAAAATAATTTCTGAAAACAGAAATCAATGTAAAATTAAGAAACGTAGAAAAAACGAAATACACAGGCGTGTATCTAACAAATTGAAATTACGAGAGAATGAAACGAGGCCAAAAAACGGATCAAGAGGCAGGAACTGCACGTGGTCGAAGAAATATCGAGTTAGCAGAAAGACAAAAAGAACACGCAACAAGAAGCGAGGGTGAGGCAACAGTGTAAGAGAGACGGGCGTGCTCGAGGGGTTGGGGGTGGGGGTAAAAATTCCGGAGATTAGGAGGCATAGTAAACAGTAATATTGATGAGAATACCACCCGCTGTCATGTTCGGCTATCGAACCGTCGAACGCGAGGCATCGATACGCGCCAGACGAGCGAGGCTGCTTTATTATTCATTAACATGTCGATTAGCTTCAATGTCGTGGTAGCGTAGATGCGCTGACGCGCATGCTCGTAAACTTTGCACCAAGCGTGCGACGTTATGGCCTGAAAGGCACGCCACCGCGAAAACGCGTTTTACGATTTTGCAATAGCTCTTAGGGGATGGGTGAGCTTGCGTCATCGGAGCTAAAATTTCCCAGCGAGAAAGAGGAAGATTCTAAAGATAGATTAAAAATAGGAAACTGCCATCGGGGATGACACAGTAATAAATAAGTGTCTTTTATGGGAGTTTTTTTATTGTTCTCTACAAAGCACAGGAAGTTACGCCGTTGAATGTTAGTTCTTCGCACCTCGACTAGGCACCACGAATTTAATTCTATTTCGTAAAGTATTTACTAAGATTTCAGTGAATAATTTTAACGAGGATAAATATTTAATCGGGCTATAGTAGTTTAAATTCCGAATCTATTGGAAATTTTTTAATTTATTTGAAATTCTGTGCATCCTCGTCACTTTGTCGACAAATCTTTTCAATTTCCGGTTGAATTTTTGGGAATAAGAAAACTGATGAAAATTGTTTAAGTATTGTATGCAATGACAGCAGTATTGTATGTATTGTATTTAATCATCAGTCGATTCTGCGCGAACAAAGAATTGTCGTTGAATATTTTTTAATGGGGAAAGAAGTAAACAAAGGGAATGTAAAGAAAGAACGAAAAAAAAGACAAGAAAGCCAAAAATGATTCATAGCTCCTGTCGTGCGACTAAGACCCTAATATATTTAACAAAGTAATCATTCACAAAAAGTACTTCCTCTTTTCTTCAATTACAAAACTATCCTGTAATTTTTCCAATCAAATCCAATTTACACGAACCTTTTAAATTGCATCGTATACACATGGACATTCGCGACTATAAGAAAGCAATAATGCTCACGTAAGTAACAAGAGACTTTAACGTAGTAGCCTTAAAAGAGGATTTTAAATTTCCCGCGACAAGTAGTTGCCCTCTTTTCACCCTTAAACTGCACAGTCGAAGGGGTACGAGGCACAGAAGTTCACGACACGAAGGCCTCATTATGGCGGAGGAAGGCGCGTGAACTGAGAGAGAGAGAGAGAGACAGAGAGAGAGAAGAAGGAAAAAAGGAAAAGAGCTCGCCTCGGCTCCACGAAGGAAAAGTGAGAAAAAAGGGAGGAGGAGACGGACGGGCCGATAACCGGCCGATACCGCCCGCCGCCACTCGCTGAAAACACAGAAAACAGAGAATCAGCCTCATTACTTCTATCTTCCTTCACAATCCTCCCGTTTCTCCAACTCCACCCCGCATCCTGCGCGCACATACCGATTTCCAAGAATTCTCTCCGTGATCTTTGGACCCCTTAACACACTCTAACCGTACTCGCTCAGTTTCTCTCTTTTACTTTTTCCTCTTTCTCTTTTCTTTTTTCTCTACTCGACGTGCTTCTCCTTCTACTTACTTGATCTGTTAACTTTGTCTGACGAGTATACACGCTCGTCCTGCCAAGAAAAATCGTGTTGAGTTTGAATTTCGGTACAAATTGAAGGATTTTGGGATATTTGAGATATTTAGTAGTATTTTGTTGATAAACAATTCAATTTGGAGATTATTAAATTTATCATTTCGTATATCCGGTTTTTCTTATTGAAACAATTGTCGATGTTTATATTTTAGTATCGTATGCGAATAATGAATAAATATTTTCTCTGCTACTACTTTTCTCACAGTTTTCCTTCTTATTCTTTCTTACTTCTTTAAAAATCTCCGGTTCTCTCTTCCTTTGTCCCTTTAAGAGAAATATAGTACCTCTAAAAACAGACAAGGTACCTCTACCAAATTTCTCTCTCCAATTCCATAAAAATGTTGAAACCCCTGTGAAAAAAGAATAAAAATCCCAAAGAATCAAAATCAAAACAGAAGACGAAAACGAAGGGACAACTGATATCAGGCGAATCAATTCCAAAATATTCGTCGTTCACTCTCCCCTCCTACCTCTCTCTCTCTCTCTCTCTCTCTCTCTCTCTCTCTCTCTCTCTATCTCTCTCTCTCTTTCTCTCTTCCTCTTTTCAAAAATACCAGAGGGCACGCACCACTATTATCCTTGAAGGATCAAATCGAAAACTGCGATCTGTCCGAGTAGAGAGTCTTACGTGAGGGACCGTTGAGCGAGTCGTTCGATTTCAAGAGGATGAGAGAAATGGCGGGAAGGGATTTGCTCGGGACGAAGACGACGACAGGCGGTAGGAAGAAGCCGAGCCGGTTCGACGGCAGAGATAGGAAGGTACCGATAGGAACGGCCCGTCGGATAATAGATTAGTCCGATCTAATCGCCTTTTTCGATCGTGGATGTTCCAGGGAGATTAGGTGGGATCTAGGTGGAAAGTTGGGTTAGAAGACCGAGGAGGATTTTTATTTCTAAGCGGGCTGCAACTCATCTGTTAATTGGTAGGGTCTATGAATTTCTTTTTCTTTTTTTTTTTTTTTGTTGATTGAAAATGTTCTACGACGATAGACAACGGTTTTGTGATTTTTTAGAAATTGTCCTTCCGATTCTTCAAAAATCCACTTTTAAATCGTGAAAAGTCGAGCAATTTCTTTTTCATCAGGCCAATCCGTAATTTTGAATTAGAAGATTTGCCACAAAATTTAATTTCTATTTCTCGAATCATTAACAATCGGCCAACTTCTCTTGCATATCTCATAGATTTTTTCCTGAATTTTGCTTACAAGTGCCTAATCGTCTAGTAAACATTTTTTAATGCAAACGTCTCGAATGGAACCCTTTGACTTCTGATGGCGCCTAAAGGGGCTTAGAATATATGCTCTTATAATACTGTAGGCGCTTAACTTACTTTGTTCCATCGACACGAGAGTAGAAGTGCAGACGTGCTCACAGGCAGAATAAATAAATAATATTAGTTTAATGTCGTCGACTTCAAAGTTTTCATTATTTTGATATACTTTCTCAGAAATACCCGACTATCGGAAAATTTCGCTGTTCTTGATGTATGTTGCGACTAAATTCCTACTTTAGGAATGATACGTCTCAAAGTCTGTCGTAGTGAAAGGGTTAAATTCTATTTCTCGAGTCATTAACAACTGTTCAAATTCTCTTGCACGTGATGCGCGATGCAAATTCCCGGAGTGCGTTGCATTTTCATGCAGCGCGATGGTGCCCGGGTAGGCCACATAGAAATCTTGGCGCGAACACTTTTTCCGGCACCATCGAGCGAGGCCGCGCTAAAGTGCACGTTAGACGACACGTGGGAAGAACTCGACACACGTACATTTACATATCGTGTCGCAATCGCTCGCGGATAAACATGTTCCTCGTTCACCTTCTCCTCCTCCACGACCTCCCTCCACGGCCACCACTTTTCTCTCCTTTACCTCTCGATTTGCCGGAGATCTTCCATCTTGCCTGCTCGAACTCACGAGGCTTGTCGTTTTATAAGAAGGTGAGCTTGAAAAGTATTGGTGGACGAGCGATGCCGATGGATTCGATTAGAATGAAATTTAGCCGAAGCTTCTTCGATACGTGACTGGGTTTGCAAGGAGAAATAGCAATTTTGGTTTCTGTACCGTAGGAGAATCTAGTAGAAATACTTCATTTAATGAATTAGAAGTATGTACAGTAGGAATGCTTCGTTTAATGCCAGAAGCCTTCGTGTAATTACATTTCTTTTACACTCGTAAATTCCTAACAGCACAATCACCTTTATCCATCCTCAAATTGAACATCATTTTGAAGAAAACTAAACGGATTCTCTTGCGACGTTATATGCTAGACGAATAGTAATACGATTTCCCAGGTAAATAAGGAAATTGAATTTTTTCTTAAATGTCTGAAAAAATTAGCATTCTAATCCAGGGTTAACACGTTATAATCTTATTCTAAAAATAGAAAGAGATTTGTAATTTTAACGTTATTACGAAGCAGATTTATTTATTCATTTTCGCGCGAGAATCAAAAGGTTGAATGAAAAAAGGGTGCGAGAAATATTCACTCTTTGCCATCTCCTACCTCCTTTTCGCGTAACTTAACGCCTGGTTCTTTTGATTGTTATTGATCAACTGTTCTGCTACGCGCTTATATGCGCGCCAGTGCTCTCGCCACGCGGGCTCATAACGTTTCTCCATTGCTGAAAGAGAAAGAGAGAGCAAGAGAGAGAGAGAGAGAGAGCGAGAGAGAGAGAGCGAGAGAAAGAGAGAGAAAGCAAGAGGGTCCAGAGAGGCTTAATGAATCTTTATGGGATGGTGTCGTGAACTTGTATTCCCTCCGGTGACTGACTGAACCCCGCGTGTGCGCATGCGCGCGCGCTACCGAACTTCACCGGCGAATCATCCTTATCCATTACCATTAGTGCTCGTTAACGATTCTACGGACGTTCGCAACGTGCTCCTTTCTCTCTCTTTCCCTTAGCCTTGCGGAGATTCTCCTCATCCTGATTTTTCTTCGCCCGAGCAGGAAGGAGAAAGAAAACCGACGGAAGGATCGGAGGTCAGTAACTGATCACCTGCTCATTTGAAAATTGTTAATGGTACATTTATGGTAATGTGAGAGTCTAGATGTTCTAGGAACAAGACTTTCAGTTTCTCGATATCCTTTCTTTAATTTTATTGTTTATTGTTATAAGCTTCGTATGTTTATTATTTTAAAGAATGATTCTAGGCCAGTCATTAGTCACCTGCTCATTTGAAAATAGGTAATAGTACATTTATGATAACGTAAGAGCACAAGTGTTCTGGCACAAGGCTTTCAGTTGGTCGATTTTTTTCCTTCGCGTTTATTTTTTATGAAATTCGTGTAAGTGCTTGTTATACATATCGACTTAGTTATAAATATTATAAATGAAATTTAGAAAAAACTAAATGTTAGAATATTCTACAGTTAAGAATGTCAGGTGCTTTTTTCAGTTTAACTTTTTGTCTGTCTCTTTTCTGTTCAACAGGAACTTTATTCATTTCTTGCTCTTAGCTCTATTTTATGCTTAATATTAATCTTAATTTGAATTCTAATACAAAAGTCTGTTCCTATAATGTTTTTTTTCTTATATTTGCGCACACCTACGGTTATAAGGATAATTGTCTACGGTACTCATAGGGTATTTAAATATATTTATCTCTTCCTTTCATACAAATTCTCTTTTGTTAGGGAAAATTAGTATCTAATATCATTGCCTTTCATAGCAAAAGTTGTCACTAACCGTTAACGGTCTCAAAACTCCACCAACCAATTTCAAATGGACCTTTTTTTTCTCTTTCTCGTCCTATCGATTTTTGTGTCGACCAATCGATTCTACGCTCCGTCCTTATCCGTCACTACGAGCCGATCTGACGGTTGATCTTAAGCGTGGGTAGGGGTGTCAACCCCGAGATAATCTACGCTCGCGTGTACCCTTTACCCGTTAATTATGTGAAAATTACCACATGGTGGAAAAGGGATAGCAGTGGAAAATATGGAGCATATAGAAGGAGGGTAATTGTATTTTCCCAGTGACGACAGCTCGCTGATAACGCGAATGCGAAGCGTAAGGAAAAAAAAAAAAAACGAAAAATAGAACGTAAGATAAAGAAGAAAAGGAGTGCACGCTTATTAATCGAGTCTAAGGGGAAAGAAATATGGGATAAAGAAGAACATATGTACACCCTATAGATTAATGTTTGTAAATGAGTCTGTCAATCTAGCCTAGTATACTTTCTTGGGGAACAAAATGGCCTGTAAAATAAGTCGCGGTGAACGTAACATGTCTTACAATAAATCAGTTGTAAAAATTGTTCACGCATGTCTTAAAAAAATGTATTATACTTTTAAAGAAAAATCACAAAAGTTAAACCTTTAAATTCTACATTATGTTTCGGGTTAAATTCCGTCGAGTGCGATTCATTTTTTATTTTGCATTTTCCTTTTTCTTTATCCTCACAAGTGTCCTTATCAAATTAGCGGCTAGGAGCCGACCAATCTTGAATTCACAGATAAATCCTGAATAATCTTAATTCTACAGATAGTATCGAATAAATTTAACCGCGCACACAAATGTCAAATAAATTTACATTCGCGGATAGGAGCAAGATAGTTTTCAAATTTCTGGATACGCCGCACACTTTAAATCTGCAAATAAATGTCGAATAATTTTGAATTTGCAGCTAAACGCCGAATAACTATAAATCTACGAATACTTTTAAATGTAGAGGTAAATATTGAACGGCCATCAAGCCGCAGGCATATATTCAGTCCCTAAGTTTAAGCTTCCGTATAAATGTCACACAATATAAAATCTACGGATAAGCGTCGAATATCATTAAATTCGATAATAATGTGTTTAATCAAATCTTCACTTACCGGGGTCCGATGAGTCCAGGCTGGTGGGCGCTTGCTGACTGAGGGGACCTGGTGTACCGCCACTTCCGGGACTACGTGCGTCGTCATTGGCTCCCGCCCCGGGATACGAGAGCGACGAGGAGGGTGGCCTCTGTAACGAAAAATAAGAAAAGATTCGACGTTAAGTGCCTGTTATTTATCGCAACAGTGGGGTGAAAATTAATTTACAAGCGGACACGGTGATCGATTGAGTGATTGATAATGTAATTAATTTCAGTTTGATTTTGTTTGACTCAGACACCTGGAAGTAGATCGGGTGAAAGGCGGTGTAAAGAAATATCAACAGGATGAAAATGATGTGAGACATAAATGGTGGAAGTAAAGGAAACTGTGTTCTGCGAATGAGAAAATGTTTGACAATGTTGTGAGTGTTGCTTTGTCTTCTTGAGGTGAGTGCATCCACAGATACATAGATAATTTTAAATTTTAATTCTTGACTACCACAAATATACTTATTATTACCAATGTTGCGTATTAACAATTTTTCTTCCAGTGCTAGCACAATTGCGCGCGAGCTGCGCGTGCAAAGTTACGACTTACACACTTACACAACCAATCCTTAGTTTCAATATCTCAAAAGAATCGTTTGCCACGTACTAGCAAATTTTTAAATTAAGATCCAACGGGACTAAGATGGATCACCGCCTGTCTTCAATTCTTCAACCATCGTCCATATCGAAATACGATAATGAAAATTTATCGATCGACTCCAGTCGCAACTCGGGTAATACGATCTATTAAATCTCGACCAATTAGACGATTCACAAAAAGAAGATAGTTTTCCAATCTAAGCTTAGTAATTTTAAAATCCTCCTCGACCACTTGGACAATTTGACAAACTTCAATTCGAACACTCGTTGATAATTCGCCACCTCCTTAAATTTCCGAATAGGAATTTCCAAAATAAACTTTCTCGAGAGTGTCGACGCCTACTCTCCACGTTTAGGAATGTCCGAAGCACTTGACCTTGAGAAAGGCGGGGTGGATAAAAAAAAAAAATCATCGAGATGCATCGATCACCAAGGGCGTATCCGAACGTCTTCACCGACGGGCTTTAAATTTTCAAAGCGCGTGTCTCGCTCGCTCGCGACATGAATATTTTTTCTTCGCGAGCCTCCATTCCATCGTGGTCGATTTCGATCTCGATTAAAGGCGGAGCACACGTAGCAACATTGACGAAAATGCTCGCGGCATAAATGATTCTCCACCGTATGCCGGTTTCCTTTTCTTTTTATTCTTCTTCTCGTTCTGCTCGTTGAGGTACGCGCGCGCCCTACGAATCAACGAACTTTCAAGCAGGTCCTCATCGGTAATCCCCACCAATTGCCGAATCAATTGTAAATATTCCATCGTTTATTCCGTGGGTGTAGCGCGCCGTGGTGAAAGAGAAAGGAAGCAGAAAGAAAGAAAGAACGAAAGAAAGCTGTGGGCAGAGAAATGGAAAGTACAAGTGGGATGATTTTAGAAGTGAATTCTACAGAAAGAATTATTTACGATCTTTCTGAAATTATTGAGAAAATTGTATTTCGAAACAATTCCATAGTAAGCCGTAAGCATTCGTTTCCTTTGCACAAGTTTGAGGGTTGAGAAAAATCGGTACATAAAAACGAAACCGGTCTTACAGAAAAGGTAAGGTCAATTTTGTGCTAAATACGGCAGAATTATGGACACCATAGATGTTATAAATTTGTTGCAAAATGGAAAACATTCAGAAATGAAATATTATTTTTAAACGAAATTCAAAAATTTCCTCGCACCATCACGAGTTACTTTTCGACGTCAAAAGAAAATTACATCCCATTCTGAAACGCATACAAAAATCATATCTGATCCACAGGACCGCAATACTTTCTGAAACGTCTCTTTTAACAAAATTATCTTCCAAAACGAAGTTTCTAAGACGCCCGGAAACATCACTTTCACGAACCACGAAGAGATAATTTGTCAATCTTTTAAACTCGTCTATTCTCATCCTTTTGTATTCTTTCGGCCTAATCCACGACAACCTAGACGCTTGTTCGCACGTGACGCACATCGAAATATTTTCTCGCCACGAAGCGCGTTAATGTTTCTCGTCATGCGATAGACACACTCACGTGGAACGTAGCAGACGACGCGAGATAAGGAGAATTCGCGTGCGAAAGTATCATCCTCTCCTCGTGGTTGGGCAGGAAGCTTTGATATATCTCTCTCTCTCTTCTTTCTCTCTTCTGTCTCTCTCGGTACGCAGGAAATAATTAAAGTCGGAGATCGTCGGATTTAGACGGGAGGCACCCGATCGGAACGAGCGGAGGCTCTCGTCCTACGCCGCGCGCCGGCCGGATGAATTACGTCGCGTAACGATGGGATCGTCGTCGTTTAACGTCCTCTCTAATAAGATAAATCAGTGGGCGCCGTTAAAACGATTTTCCCCGAGGCTACGTAGTCCCATGGACCGTTAGGGATGCTGGGCGCACCGTTCGATTCACGCTCAACATGGAATTCTTACCATTTCGAAATAACTCGATTTTTCCTTGACTTTTTTTTTAAGCTACTTCGAGAAGATTCTGCTTATTATATTTTACGTACATTTATTTGTTAACATCTCCCTTTTTTTAGTACGAAAGAATTTCACGAGACTTCCTCCGTTTTTGTGTTTTTTTTTTGTTCGTTCAGTTGTTTTTCCCTTTCTTGTATGAAATCGTTTCTTTCTTTCGATTTCGAGACTTTCATTCTGTTTTCAGCGAACAGTTGTTCGGCAATAAATAGTCGTTGGTTAGTTCGATTGGGTATAATCCTAAATTTAATAATTATTTGTTATTATTCTAACTAAAGTATCGAATGAATTTGAGGAAATTTCTAATTGGAGTAGTTTGTGCATCTCTTGCTCTCGTGTCTGGCGCATAGCTGTAGGATATTGAAGAATCGAAGTGGTCGAGGAAGAAAAAGTCATGAAATTCTGCTGCTCAAGTATGTGACGAGGGTCGATTAGAATCGTCGTTCCCATTCAATGATTTCAATTTAAATATTAGATCGATTGAAGCTGAGATCTCGAGTGCACCTCGTTCAGTCAAATTGTTTTTATATACGTTCACGCGCATTTATTACGGTTAATCGCATTCTCATACGAATAAACTTACAAACCGTATATTTAAACGTGAAACTTGATATCACTAATCCTCTGATATTAGCAATATTTATAGAAACGATCTAATTACATTACTGTCCACTTCTCCTCACTGCCACTAATTTAAACTGACTGCTTTCATTTTCTTATTCAATCTTAGGAAAATAAAAGAATTGGAAAATTAACGACAAGAAGGAAATCAAAAGAATTAACAAAATTCAACGGATCTGGAAAAGGGGGTAAATGGAAAATATCGTGAAAGAAGGAAAATTCATGACGCGTCGTTTACGATGATTTCCTGAGAGGCACGGGCGAGCTCTGCCCTCGCTGCCGCCCGTATATCTCGAGGTCGCGAGGGTAAGAATTTCAAGCCCACGAATCTCTCGCGATACCACGAAGCGAAATGTCTGGGCATATACATCACGTCTGGCCAGGCAACAATGAGTGACAGCTACTCCCACATGCTGTCATAGGCGTCATCTTCGCGATAATGTCTCGTCTCTTCCTCTCTCTCTCTCCCTCTCTCCCAATCCCTCTTCTATCCGGCATCAAATCGTTGTACACTCGAATCTCGAGACCCTTAGAGAGATCAAAATGTGAGAGAGTAAGAGAGAGAGAAAGAGAGAGAGAAGCGTCACCGCCCTAATCGCGAAATGCTCCACGCTCCAATTACGAGGGACACTCTTATCGTGTCTTGGCCAAGCAGGTCTAATCTCGAAGCACGTCTAATCGTCGCGAAAAAATATTCCGCGTTCGATTAACCGCGTCCGGTTGTCTAGAGGGAAAGTTGAAGCGTGAGAGAATCGTCCTTTGGATGCTCTTGCATCGAGAGTCGTGAAGAAGGATTTTAATAGAAACGAGAAATGCTTTTCTGGAATTTTTAAATTTGCTAAAGAATTTCTGTTTCAGAAGCTACATTGAAACTAAACATTTATCCTGGGGTTTAGTCGGATAAAGCTGCTGACAGGGAAATGCATCCAGAAACGAATTATAAAAATGTGACAGTAATTAGAGGACTGTTATTAGTCAATTTTCTCATTGAAAATAAGTATCTCCTTCTGCAGTATAGACGCAGATAACAGGATAGAAATGGAAGAACAGTTTCTCCAGATTTTTTATTTAAGAAGCTTTCACGGTAACAAATAAATTCTTGAAAAAAACACTGTGAATCTTCTTAAAGATCACAGTAACAAGACGAGTGAATCGAACCAATTGGTGCACCAATAAGCCGCACAAAGATTAGAATAAACAATCGATTTTAATCGCTATACGACACTCGAGAAAAATCATTGGCTAACGTAGTGCCATTGACCTTGATCCTTCTGGTGCCCCAGCAAGCAATTCAACACTCATCGAGAAGCGATCGACATGCCATCGATTGATTCCTCAATGGACCAGGGTGGAGGAGGTGAAGAAGATGAAAAAGGAGGCGGAGGATGAGATGAGAGACCGTCGAACCCTTCGACGAGACGTCGTGAACTTACGATGTAAACAAGCGTGTATCTCGTGGTGTAGTGGTCGGTTACGCGTTGCTAATATTTACGACGGGCCTTCACGACTGACGTCACTTCCTACTAAAGGCGGCAGGCGAGCACAGTTTTTTTTTAAGTGGCTCGCGGCTAGGGTCCCCCGCACGAGCGACTTGCGCGTCGATGCGATGACAAACGTTTTAGGGCCCTGGCTGCACGTAGTTCGATTGTGAAGCGTGTATTTTAAAGAAAACAAGAAAAAAAATACTCTTGCTGTAGCAGTCGAATTTCACGAAATACTCGTTTTCGCGCAAAAGTGCAAACGTATCGACGTGAACTGATGTTTCATTATGAAACGTCGATGCGAAGAATTTGAGCGACAATGAGGATTAGGTGCTCGTAGCTCTCTAGCTTCATTCGTGAAATATTCGCGCTTGTGGAATGTGTAAGTATTAGCGCGAAGTCTGATTTCGTTATGAAATATCGTTGTTCGTAAGAAAGCTTCAAATAATAGCACGAAGTACGAGCTCATGATTTAATGTGTTCATTTGTGAATTATTTTATTCCTAAAAAGTAATTGAAATAAATCGCGAAATCTTTTATGGAATACAAGCAATGAAATACTTCTGCTTATAACCTGTCCAAGGAACGACATGAACAGTGTTTTCATTATTTTATCGTTACCACGAAATATCCCAATGGTTCTATCATAGTTTTATAATGAAATTCCAAATGTTTATCGTGCAACAATGATGCAATGATGCGCATAACAACTTGAACAACGATCTCACGGTATATTCGATAACACGAACTACCACAACGTCATATCATAGCCTTTGAAATGAAATTCCAAATGCGTACGAAGCCTAATGTGTCCGAATAACACAATGACATGAACGTGTCAAGTTCGCCACTCGTTGATTTGTCTTTCATCCCTCCCTTCCTCTCTATCGTCTGCTTATTATCTTTATTTTTACGTCCTCTCTCTCTCTCTCTCTCTCTCTATCTGTCTCTTAACGCGCGCGATTCGACAAACCGGATGTCAGCCGTTCGGCCTCTTAAATAAATCAGTTTGCCCGCATCTCATATTCCACCCCCGCATTGCTCGTCTCTTTCTCGCTCTTTCTTGCTCTTTCTTCCAATCACTTTCTTTTCTTTTCTCTCGTACAACGCGAATCGAGACAGGGAGAGGAATAAATGTAGCCAAGTGTGGGACGTTAATCGCAGAATTAAAGAAAAAAAAATTTTCAGAACAGACTAAAATTCTTGTCCACCTTAAAAGTAATCGAATAAAATCGATCGATCGTTGTACATAAGTCAACAGGTATACCATGCCGATAAATCAAAAAGGAAAGTCCAGATATCTACTCTGACAAAAACATAATGTTCATTATTCCTCGGTACAGTCCTATTACTGACAAGTTAACGAACTAAACAGATATTTATTTTTTTATTGGTTAAAAGAAAAAAATCATTGTTACATTGTTTTTCGTTACAGTTTTGCTAATGCCAGGCTGACGTACTAAACAAATTTCCATTCACTAATGGCTGGAAGAAGACAGTAAAGGAAAGAAGAGAAGCAACAGTAACAGTAACGTCAAACTGAATCGACGATCTAACGGACGACTGACTTGCCTGCTTCGCTTTCGACTCATTGTACGCACGTATTAATTAGTCGTACACACATAATGCCATATAATTATGTAATTAGCAAGCCGGGCATTAGTCTCGCTGACTGGTTTACGGCCGCGATACGTAAATCTCCACAATTAATTTATTGGCGCGCGCGCGCGAGTACCACGAGTCCACTCGAGAGAGAACCAGGGGGAACAAGAGAGAATGAGAACGAGAGAAAGAGAGATAGAGAGGAGTATAGATTGCAGAAGCAAGAAAGTTGCATTTGTTAGTATGATTTGAGTATTGGTGGTGATCCTCTTCTTCCTGTCTGGCTCGCTAAGGTCAAGAGGAAGAAGCAGGAGTGATTGTCGAGAAACGAGAAGTAAGACGGAGAACGCAATTGATTTGAATTGCATGATTAATTGATCGACGTGGGAAGATTTCGATGGACGTGGCAAAAATAGTTACAAGATAATCGAAGATTGAAGATGCCATATAACCACTTATCGTTAAAAGAAATAAGAACAAGGGTGAAAAATATGAAGGAATTTATGAACATGTGCATCGGTTATTATCATGATAATCGGTCAATCCTGAAAATTCAGTATCAAATTAGTTTCATAAAAAAAAAATATTTAAACCTCTCTTTAATATTACCCTTATAAAAAATTGCAAAATTCAAAATAATCCCAATAAGTGGATTCTTTTCTAAATCGTAGTATCGGTAAAAGAAACAAATTTAATTTCTTCCTTCTTTAAACAAAATCTAAACAACCACCTTCCTGTAATCACTCCAAATCCGTTAATCGAAGCGTCACTCAAATCAACTATTTAAAATCATTTAAAATCTACTACCTCACAATAGGAATCCTATATTGATTGTTCCAATTACACATAATCAGAACCCAATTTTCAATTTTTACCGTCCACCGAGAAATTTACTTCTCGAAAAAAAAAATTAATAGTTCGCGCGAGAATGAAAAATATAGAAAATAATTGACATCGGAGATGAGGAAGCTACTAGACGGTCCAAGCGTGCGATGAGAATCGACAAGATGCTTCGAGAGGAACAGGAGAATGGGGGAGGGAGAGAGAGAGAGAAATAAAAAAGATAGAGAGAGGAAGAAGAAGTGACTGGCCGCCGCCTCCGGAGAGTCTTGAATTTCTCGACGATACCGTCGTGCGGCCGGGGCGTATGGGGATCATAAATTACGATTTATTGCGGTGGCAGCGCCTCCGCTCGACGGATTATCTTCCCGTTATGTCAGCACGCTACAATTATATTTACATTTTCCCCGTAATGGAATTCCCGCGGCTCCTGCATCACCCTCGGCGAGAAGAAGAACTCAAAGACAGCACATTTGACGAAAATAGAAGAAAAAGAATTTTGATGTCTTGACGAAAATTTGCAGATTGCGAAGGAAAGGTCAAACTCTCGAGGAGATTTCAAGATACGACAATGAAACATAATTGAGAATAAGGACAAGGATCAAGATGAAGGTATATTGCTAATTGTCGTTAGGTATTGGTTCAACCGTCTTTAACCTCTCCACAATAAAAATACAGAAGTAGTAAAGAAAGAGAAAGTAAAAAATAGAAATATCGAGAAGAAGCTTCTTAGTATTGCGATTTTCTTGAGGTCAGAACATTGTAAACAAATCAGTTCCACGACGAATTCGAAATTTTATTATTGTCCTTCTGGAGAACAGAACGGCGAGGAGAGGAGGAACTGAAGAAAAACGGGAAGTCAGCAAGAGGATCCTATCAGTGTCTAACAAGCTGTACACCTGCTCCCGACCAACAAGAGATTTTAAAACGGTCGTATAAGAGGAACGAATTTACGACGGTGGTCCTTAGAGTGTGAAGAGGACAAGGAAGGAAGGTGTGCAAGCAGTGCCACTTCCTCACCTTGTTTTTTCCTCTCTCGTGTTACTGGAATTCTTTCTTTTCTTCTCTCCTCGGAGTTTTTCTCATGGACCACGTAGGAGGTACCGTGGTAAGGTCCACAGAAGGGAGAGAAACCATTCATGACGGTAGGGTGGAAATGGTCCGGCCGTAAATATGGAATCCGGCTATTTGCCGCGTTGTCAGTAAAATCCGAGCACCAGATTCGTCCTGTCGTTTTTACGACTCCACTACTGCATTTTCGTGGTTTGTACGGTGGTGGCCCAGGCACCATGGGGTCAAGGAACGTTTGAGAGAATTCGGTGAAGTTCCGATGGGAGATTATTCTCGACGAGTGCACTGTGGGTACTTCTGACAGATGTCAGAGGATAATTGAAATTACATACATTATGCTCTTCATAATATTCAGAAGAAGGTTAAATTGGTGGAGACTGATTTGAATGGCCCAAGCACTACACTTTTATAAATGACGTTTAATCATAAGATAGAGTACTTTGTCGATAGAGTACTCTACGGCAAATTAAGATTTTCTGATGTCCCACAAAGATTCTAGAATCTACAAACATTGAAATTCTTATTGCAAACCTAGTAAATAAGAATCTTCGAGGTAGAACAGTAAGTCAATGTGAGCTCGTACAAAAATGAATTCTGAACTACTTCGGTGGAATCGATGTTAACTCTTTCCATAAAATACTCTCATTCGGAAAATGATCTTCAAAATGCACAGAAATTAATTTCCACTTCCAAGGATAATAAGAAAGGCAAGAAAATAAATTCCATGTTCGAGCCAATCAGAAATTCCTATCAGACACTTCCAAAAACCTTCGCACACTTTCCAATTTTCAAGGAAACCGAACGTTCGTCCTAAAAACACTTCCTATGCAAATGCGAGGTAACGAATTTAAAATTCGTCGGGAGAGGACAGGACTCTCGCTGCTCAGGACATGCTGATACTCTATGGGCTTGTCGGGTGGTTCGCGAGTGAACGATAACGGCTAAAAGAGAGAGAGAGACCGAGAGGCAGAATGGAAGAGAGAATGTGTGAGAGACAGAACGAAAGGGATGAAGGGGCCGAGCAACGCGAGAGTGAAGGCAACGTTGCGAGGCAACCGACAATGACCTCGAGCGGTGGAGAAGGAGCAAAGCGAAGCAACGAACCAGTCGTGGCGTTCGTCTCATATCTGGTGGCACGGTGGCGGCGTTCCTCGGCTAATTGGTTTCCCATGTTGCCTCCTCTCCCTCGGGATAAGGCGATCTCTCACCCACCCCCTGCTATTTTACCGTTTTCTCGCTCCTCGCAAATCTCTCTCTCTCTCTCTCTCTCTCTCTCTTTGTTTCGGTCTCCGTCTCCTTCTCGAGAATGGAATACATTTATTCTTTATCGGAAGAATAAGTCGAAGCTACGTATTTAACGTAAACAGCACATATAATTGCATTTGTGTTATGGAATTTATTGCGAAAATGGAGTAACTCGATTTTTTTGAAAAATTATTGGTTTCTCATGGTCCTAAGCTCTTTCTTCTTACAAGGCCATTGCTAACCTATCCATTGTTGTTTGACGGTTTTCTCGCTCCTCACGAATCTCTCCCTCTCTCTCTCTCTCTCTCTTTGTTTCGGTCTCCGTCTACTTCTCTATTGCATAGTGGTGGCGCTTATGTTGAAAATGGAATACATTTATTCTTTATCGGAAGAATAAGTCGAAGCTACGTATTTAACGTAAACAGCACATATAATTGCATTTGTGTTATGGAATTTATTGCGAAAATGGAGTAACTCGATTTTTTTGAAAAATTATTGGTTTCTCATGGTCCTAAGCTCTTTCTTCTTACAAGGCCATTGCTAACCTATCCATTGTTGTTTGACGGTTTTCTCGCTCCTCACGAATCTCTCTCTCTCTCTCTCTCTCTCTCTCTCTTTTACTCTCTCGCATGCTGACGTAACATTGATGGCGCTTATTTTGAAAATGGAATAGATTCACTGGTTATTAAAAAATAACTTGAGGCTGCGTATTCAGTGCTAGGAAGATTAGGCTTACTGTTCTCGGGATTTAAGGAAGCAAAAGAAATGATAAAGGGCGATGCGTTGTTAAAACTGTTATACGAAATAAAATATCCTTTGCGTCTGCTCGTCAGTCTTCGTTGAATCGAAGTGCGTCAAAAAATTGGCTTACGCGCGAAAATTCACTGGCGAGCGTTCGAAGCAAAAGATACGAGCCTAACGATTGCCCGTGAGAGGCGGCTTATCGTTAACTGCAATCGCATTAAGCGCACGGACACCCCGTCGCGTCGTTTCTACGTCAGAACATATTCGTTCATTAGCGAAAAATAAGCGGGAGCTCGACCGTGCGATAGAGACAGATGAGAAGAAAAAAAGGGAGAAAGAGTGAATTTTATTGGTCTAGGAAAAAGATTCTCTCGGTGAGATAGCAACAGTTTTGCATAAAAATGCGTAACAAACTATACAGATTGGTTGTACAAGGTAAAAAGTAAAAGAGGAAAAATGCAACGCGTGTTGAAAAGATTCCGTGACTAAAATAATTAATTACTGATTAATCTCCCTGTAAGAAAAGCTTCGTTAAATTGAGTGAGCACAATTTTATTCGTCTGGCTCGATACAGCATAAAAAAATAAAAATACATCGTTCTCTCGGATAACAATCGCGTACTATAAAAAGAAAGAGGATACTTCGAAGGAAGAAGGGCTGGAGATACATGCGTGTAACGAACAGATTTTACTACGCTAAATATAGTCGAGAAAATTCTAGCTTTGCGAAAAGCGCAATGTTACGCGCGGTAACTGTACAAACGTCTATAATAAATAAGAAGAAAAGGAAGGACGAAGTGAAAGAGAGAAAGAGAGAGAGAGAGAGAGGTACGGTAACCGGATAGTAAAGGTCTTAGCGTTCGCGGCCTTACTCTACGCCACGTAGAACGTGCGTTGCGTGACGCAAAGTAGCGGTGGAACTTGCATATTAATAAGAGATGCATTGACGTACGAACGTGCCAGAGGGAATCGCGGAAATGATAATTGAAACGGTAATTCCAACTGCAAAGTCGTCCCGTAGAGAATAGAACGCCTTGCCGATTACGAAGAAACTTTAAAATTCCTGCCGAGGGGATGGCGAGAGCTGCAATATTCCTTTTTTATTCTTCGCCGCTCGAACAATATCGAATTCCATAGAGTTTGCAATTTTTACACGCTTGCCTCGACACTTTGACTACTGGAATGCAAAAAAGAAATATCTCACTGGAGCCATAACCTTTCTCGATATTTGCGAGTGTCGGCGAAACGTTTGTCGACGAAAATGGAAAAAAAAAAAACACACGGAAAGAATAAAAATAATAGGGGTGGGTTTTCGATATTCGTGGAAATAAAATTCTGTATCCAATGTGCAATTGTACAAATTGTTACTGTCGAAAAACAATCCCCATAGTTACATTCGTGTCTATTGTTCATTTATTCCATGTCAATGGTGTTTTTTTAAGACATTATTTTCTTACTCTTCCTCTCCATCATCGTTCATCTCGCGCGAGGCATTTTTAGACTTTCTCTGTACACACTCTTTCCTTCCTCTTTTCAACCACAAAATCCATGCGAGCGATACGCCATCTATATTTAACGAGGTCACGCTTGCGGATGCAAAGTGCTTGCGAGCTTTTCCCACACGTGTAACACGCGTCAGATGACACGCGTGCGGCCGCACTCTCTCGCGTTGGGAACGAGACTTTGCACTCGAGACACGGGGCCAACAGGAACAACATCGACGTGTGTCGAAAGTGCGAGCATTCCCGGTGCCTGATGAAAAATAGATCGCGCTTTGCTTCTCTTCGCCGTGGAATGCAAGTTTTAGGGGTGAAAGAGTAGCGAACGTATTTCTGGTTGCAGAGAGAACAAAGGAACGACGAGAGAAATGTTAAAGTAAACATTCTCTCAGTAGGTTGCAATTTTTTCATTAACCGCGCCTGAGAAACTGCAAAATGTTCAACTTGGGTTTATTAAAAAATGTGAATTTTTAATTCCCGCTTCCCCTTCTTTCCAATATTCCTAATTCGTCAATTTATTTCTTGCGATAAAAACAAAAATTCGTTTAATCCGAAAATTGTTAATGATTATATTGTCGATTCACATGTCTTCGATATGCAATGGCAAAATAAAAATATCTCGATATGGTTTAATTTCTATAATGAAGAAAAGATTTATTAATTCCAAATACCATTAACGTTAACTGAATAATTCTAATTCAGATGGCTTGGTACGTCAACAGGAGAATCGAATATCTTTAATACGCCCTACTTTCCACGATGCAACAAAAAATGTATTAATGCCGAAAAGGGCTAAATTCTAATATTAGTAGAATAATCCTAATTTACTTGTCGTCGATTTCCAATCAATAGTAAAATTCGAGCGACTCGATATCTTCGAAACTTGTCATTTAAATCGAATCGAGTTGTACGGTTAATATCGAGGAAGATGCCGAGCGTCTCGACGACAACACGTGCCCGGGGCCGATTATTCGGCACCGCGGTTTGGACATCGTCGAGGGTTCGACGGCGTAATGAGGGCGTTTGGAGAAGCTGTCTAATAATAACACGCGCCTAATTGAGCGCTCGCGAGATGCGCCGTTCTCTCTGGCGCGTTCACGGCAACCAGCACCCAAGGAAACACCGATTCGCGTTCGCGTGAATCAGTGGTGCGCAAACAGAGTCTCAAGAATTTTCAAGAAATTTTCTCTTCAGAAAACACGAGACATTGAGAAACATGCCTGCAGTGGAAATTTTTCAAACATTTTTACAAGTATCTTCTTCCGGGATTAATGCAGAAATTAATAAGATGATTAGCAAAACAAAAGATGCAAGAACTTTGAAGAAATTGGTTAGCAAGAACGAAGAAGAAATTAAGGAGATGTTTAAAAATGCGCGTAGGCAAATTGTCAGATGTAGATTTTTAAAGATTTTTCGCGTAAAAACTACGTATAATAAGGATTTCGAGAGTTGGCAATTTAAAAAGCATCCTCTTGAAAACTATGAAAAAGTCAGTTACCAATATTAACGAAAAATTATCAAACTTCGAATTTTAAATTTTCCAAATTGCAAATTCACAATAAATTTCCCCGTAAGTACTCCTCCAGAAAACAAAAATGATTAAACTATTCAAAATTGAGCACGAGCGTGATCTACGAAAAAGGGGAAAAGAAAACATCAAAAAGGTGACGTAAACTTCCAACAAATAACACCCAAAGTAATCATCACGAATACCAAACAAAATGTCAACAATCTACAGTTAATCGATTAAAAAGAACAACGTAAATTCCTTTTCAACCATCCACCATAATCGTCACTCCTTGCCGCTCGAATAATTCTACAGTTCTCACTTTAACGTTCATTGATCATCGTCGTTTACTCCCTAAATCCTGGCGAAGCCGCAACTTCCGTTCGCTCTGATTCGCAAAGTATTTTGAAAAAAGCGCGGGTCCGTACTCTTTGAATATATGAACCGCAGCTCCACCGCAGAACGGACAGAAGAAGCGAAGGGTGCTGGGCGCGGTCGTTAGGAGGAAATGGTTTTTAAGGAAGGGGTGTGTCGGCATAAAGGCGGTGAGGCGAAAGGGAGGAAAGTGAACGAGGTGGGAGGTAAAAGAAGGAAAGAGGACTGGAGGGCAGACAGGAGGGTGTCATTCGGTCCTTCGCTCATCTCCTGTACTTACGTCTGTCATTCGTGGCACGCAAACCTTTCGCTCCTTCTCTCTCTTTCTCTCTCAATCGCATGTCGCGCCATTATTACGTGGACTGACCACACGCGCGCGCACGCACGTACACACCTTCGAGCGATTCTCCTTTGACCAACACCGACCCGCTTGGAAAACGTGAAATTTCCAAGCCGTTCGAGGAAAGCCATTGGCCCCAGGATTTTTTACAAAACAGCCTCCACAATTTGGATTCTGCAGAGAATTTACTAATTTTAGCACACGGTTTTTTAACGTTGGATTTTTTAATAATGTAAAGAAATTTTTGTGATTCCAGCGATGAAAATGAACAATGACTGTTAGTTAGATTAAAGAAACGATTTATCGCTGCGAAGAATAGATTTAGCTAGTGTAATTCATAAAAGTTGTTATTACAAACGATAAAGATCATAAATGATAAATAAGATTTTGTACTGTGTCTCCGTAAACGAAATAGGAGGAATATGGGAAATTAAATTGCAAGATCGAAAAAACATAACTATATGTATACACGAGTGGTCCTTTAAAAACAAAGCAAACAAACAAATACCCAATCCACCGACATAAATAAACAAGAACGATTGAATATTCACAAAAAATAATACTCCCAAATAAACGTCATATTCAACGTCCAATGTAACATTTGCCAATTAATAACAATAGACGACGGTATAATAAAGAATTAGCTGATTAAGATACCCAAATCCTCGATCACCTTTTATTCATCGCCACATTCGACCCACTTTACTAATCGTAAAAGCCTCGCTATCGAAACTGTATCGAACTTACTTCTCGACCATAACTCGAACGAGTGCGATCTAAAATCTTTAAGATTCTTCCCTCAGCCTCGGAGGGAAACATCGTTCGGGCCAATAAATGTCGCATAACTCAAATTATCTTGCCCCGCGTGCAACATAAGATTCGTGATCCACGAAGGGAGTGGGGCGCATGCGCGAACGAGCGATCGTAAAACACGAAGAGGATGACCCGTGGTGTATCTTAATTGTCGGAGGAGAGATAAGAGAAGGAGGTGAGGAAGTGAGGAGAAAATACATGCTGTACGGAGACTCCTTTACGATCTGTCGTCCCACTCGCGGACCGGAAGTTGCGATCACCCTTCCCTGCTTTTTTCCGTTTCAAGGGTACGGCACTTCGTTGGGGCCGCGTTTATCTCCAAACCGATATAACTCAGTTCGCCTTGATTAAATTCAACTTGATTAAGTGGTGTAAATTGTACTTTGTTGTAGAATGTGTCTGGATACAAAAACAATTTCTATAAGGCCTAAGTGGAAATTGATAATTTAACCATTAAAATGGAATATTATTGAAAATAATGTTTTATAGGTATGACATCTTGCTCTTCCAATTTGCTTTCTCCGATGCAGATATCCCAAAATTTACGTTATGAACAAATCGTCGTGCATTTATGATCCGCTTATGATTAATCGTTCTTGTGAATTTCAAATTAATCGTGCGATTACATTTACGGAAATGATATCGGTGAAATGTATTTTATTACTCCGGAACAATTTGCACGTTACGTTCTGCATACTTGCTTGCACATCCCCTTATCATTTTCCTCGAAGCGGAAATGTTCTTTACGCTTGTAAAATTTGTTCTATCCTCCACTAACAGGAACAGTTCTCCTTCCATCTTTTCTCTCCCTCTACCTCTTTACACTTCGTGACTCACGTTTTACGAAAGAGAAGGGGCAAGCCTACCTTGGGCTACTATATAATTATCATATTACGATTATGTTTATGATCCTGCTTGGGTCTAATTAAACGCGCGTATCCGGACTCGCACGTTCGCAGACTTTCCTCTTCTCCTTCCCCTTTTACCTTCAGCTCCCTTTTAAGCGCCTACACGATCATTCCTCCATCCTAAAAGATCCGTCGATAGAATCGAGATATATCGTGCTTTTGAATTTACAATCTAATTGATTGATCGTGAGCACAGGAGAGAAAAATGCTATTGCTATTCGTATTTCTCAGTTAATATTGTTAGATATTTTGTTAACAGAAACAAAGGATAATTCTTTAATAGCGCCCTTATAAAAAAGAAAAAAACTGATCTATCGCAAAATCCAATGTAAATAACAATTAAGTTTTCACGTTCGTAACGGGTTAAAATTACCGAATAAAGTAATAATTAAGCTGCACCGAATCCGATTTGCTTAAATACGAAAAGGGTTGAGAGAAGTATAAAAGAAATCGAAAAGATAGAAACACAAGAGAACAAAACTGGCACGAAAAAGGAAAATTGCCAAATGACTGAACAAGCTATAAACAATATATTGAATCGATACGTCGCGAAAGGATCGGGACGATGATAAAAAATCCAAAGGAGGAAAAGATCGAGACGAGAGGAGAGGATTGAGTAGTGACGTAATCACTTGGCGATTCGACCGGATCTCTTGAACAGAATATTACGCGATCGCGTTGATAGGCCCCCCAGCATCGCCATCGTCGGAGTAAAGGAAAGATTTGAGAGACCAGAATGAGTAACACTGCGAGCAAAAGCTACGCACACATTCAAACACACACGGGGATCGGAGAGCGCATTACGTTTAAAATACTGCATCGTGAAGGCACCGCGTACAATCATTGCGACATTCTCGATAATTGCGCCTGCGGTGTGCAACGATCGTTTGGTCTCCTCTCTCTCTCTCTCTCTCTCTCTCTCTCTCTCCCGCCCTCTCTCTCCCTATACTGCTGCGCTTGAATATTTCTATTTTTGTTGTTGTTATTATTATAAGTAAGCAGCTCGATAAAGAGCGATACTTTACTACCGAGCGGTGGTGTTGGAATTGCGACTGGTATTCAGAGGGACGAGGAGGTGCTCGGTAATGAATTCGTCATTGCGTAAATGAGAAAGGAGGTGTGGAGGAGGAGGTAAAGGAAGAGGAGGTGTAGCACGGACTATTGACTTTTTAGGATTTATGATTTTTATACGCGTAGATGAAAAGGATCAGAATTTTAATATTAGTATTAATTACTTTATTAGGGATAAAAATACGTAAATTCATATTAACGAGTTAATGAATTTTACTTGGAAAGATTGCACGGAGTATTATTATTAAATTGCTACGAGTCGTGCGAGTAAAAAATATACTTTCACTGATTACAGTACATATCTTTTGCTGTTAATCTTGCATCGATAATTTATAAAAGCGGGTTAGCAAAATATTTCCAACGAGAAAAATTTGAGATTTCATACGCACCATCCCGATAGTATTGATTCCTAATTTATTAAAAAGAGAACAATCTCATGACCCTCGACACATTACCATTAACCTCAGTAATCAAATAAAAAGAATTCCAAAAGAAAACTATTCAAGCACACACGAAAATTCTTTAAACAATATCACCATGTAAAAAAAGCATGTGTCCATTAAAAAGTTACGAACAACAGTCACTAAAAAGAAAAAGCTAATACACGATCGAAGCGAACCTTACGACAGAAAACTAAAAAAGAGAAACAATCGCGGCAAGTAACCCCATTACTAGATCCCAAAGCACGAAGCAATAAATACGACACCCCGTAACGATAATAATTCACGCGCTAGACACAGTTTTTGTTCTCGACTGGCGCATTACGCGGGGAGACAAAAAGCAAAACAAAGAGAAAGACGGAGAGGGCAGTTGACGTGCGTATAGACAACAAGAGAGAAACCGAAAGAGAGAGAGAGAAAAAAAAGAAAGAGAGAATCGAGAGGGGGGAGGGGGCACGCAGACGGTTGGGCGGATGCGTCGAGTGATGTACTTCCGGTTATTGAATGGCGTCTGAAGGCTGAACCGAGTTCTGGATGGAGTTCCGCTCTCCGTAGAGAGTGACTGGCACCTGGAGGTATGAGAGAGAAAAAAGAGAGTAGGAGAGAAGGAGAGTAGAGAGAGAATCCTGGGGACCAGGAAACACGTTTCCGAGTCCTGCGAGCGCTCTCCTTCTTCTCTTCTATCCTCACCCCTCGCTCTGGTCCTGATTAAACACACCCGTCGTCTGTACGTTTGTCCGTTCGTTCCTTCGGCACGGCAAAGAGGAGAACATCTGCCGTGCTCTGCGAGATGCACGAGAGAAAACTCCTTCTGCTTCATTTTACAGAATAGAGAAAATGTTTTTGATTTTTGGGATCAGATGTTTGTATTGTTTTATTCATAACACGTTATACGATTATGATCTTGCGTGGTTGATTGTATTATTGTTAGTGACAGAGAAGCATCGAGATTTTTTTATGCAAATTTGGTTTAGGTGAATCTAAGAATTCCACATGCCTTTTAAACGGTTTAATGTGCCTTTCGAATTGGCGTTACAATGGCCTTTTATAAATTGTGCTTACCTGATTTTAAGTTAATTTTAATTATTTAGCAAAGGTAATCTGCTTATGTGAGTTTCTTGTAATGTATGTCTACGTATATATTGCAAGGCAACGAAACTGTAATCCCTTTATAATAGTTCTATGGCATATTAAATCTTTATACGTAATTAATTTGCTATCACGACGTCATAGAGCTCAAATTGTATTTCCTAATTTCCCAAGAAAGCTCGACACGAAGGTGTAAAAAATCAGAAGCACGTTTATTTCCTGACACTTATGTTATACTTCGAGAATTCCGGATATACATGCATATCGAGGGAGACTTAATTCTCCTTTATAAGAAATCAACGTTGAAGAATTGAGAAATTATCGACAAACATTTCGAGGCGCTAAAATGTCGCGTGCGACCAAAATTTACAGGATAAGAAAAAAGTTCGTGGATAAAAAGAGAATGTAGTAGTGTTGCTTGACCGATCGATAGATCGACAAGAGGAAATGTGGAGGGACGAAAAACTTGTGGCTGTCTGTGTGTGTCGGAAAGAGAAAATTGCCGGGCCAAGTACGCGATGACATTAAGCTTTCCGCTCGCGGATTTTTATCTCAATAAAATATCGTGCGTGTCTTTACTCTCTCATTTTCATTCTCTCTTAAAAGCCACACGCTTCTTTGTCGTCTGGCATCTACCATTCCTTCGTGTTTCTGTTATTCTCTCCTTCTCTCTCTCATGCACACACACACACACACACACATACACACATTTCTCATCGACACGACGACGTTCGCGACGTTTAAACGTTCGGCGACACGCACGCTGCTGGCCAGCCTGAATGGTTTATAATTGCGGCATTGTAGATATAGTACGCGATACAAACTCTCTTTCTCTCTGTCTCCTGCACATCGATTCGTCTGGCCTGTTTATGGCGAATGCGACGAGAACAGAGAAAGAGAGAGAAAGAGAGAGAGAGAGAGAGAAAATGAGAAAGAGAGAATTGTCGAAGCACGAGCAAGCCAAACGCGATCCCGAGACGCAACCGATGGTAATCAAAGCGAATCAGTTCGCGAGTGCGACGTTTCATTTATTCGCCCTGCGGTGCCGCGCTTGTAATTTCCACCGTTGCTTGTTCAGGACAGAGAATGAGTGTGCGAGTGTGTGAAAGAGAGAGCGACGAGAGAGAAGAGAATCGCTTCTATTGAGCCGAACTGAAAGAGGAAATAGAGGGAAATATCTAGAGAGAAAGGAGAGAAACAGATTCGTAGATTTATTTTAGGTCCGAGCTGACGGTGACTCGTACTGAATAATAAACTTTACACTATGGCCAGGAAGGTAGGGTGCTATAAATAATTCGTGTGCAATCATGGGAGACGAGAGACGAGAGTAGCGATAAATAAATTGGAACAAGGACTACAAATTGAGAACTCAGCTATGAACGAACTTATCGTTTGCAAAACATTTCATTGTTTATAAGGATAAATGCTTAGTCACCGTATAAAACGGCAAAATGCTATTGACTTTTCACACGTTGAACAATAAATTGAAAGCCCAATTGAGAACAATGTTGATATGCGCGAAGAACTTGATTGCTTTAAGAAGCAAATATTAGCTTCTGTTTTTATGTTTCTTCATTAACCGTTAATTAAAGAAAAGTATAAACGTTCCTCGTCTCGAGAATAATGTTGAGTTATTTAATTCGTCGTTTTATTTTACAAGTTACAGTTATTTCAATTCGAACTTAAAATCGTCCCGTAGCGGAAAGCCCAACCGATCGACTCGAAAGAGAGCGCGTCGAGCACGTCGGTCAATTTAGAATAGTGTCGGAGCGTGACGGTCACGTCGCGTTACGTAACGCACGCGCGTGCACACACACACACACACACACGGGCGTGCGAGTAACTGGCTGCTCGACCACGCGTTTTCATGCAGTCGCTCAGTCCTTCCTACTTCCCTCCCTTTTTCATTTATCTACGTCAATCCTCCACATATAACAATTAAACCAAGCGTTCGAATATTATAACAATGCAATATAGTAGAATCCCGCAATGGCCAGTATAACCACTGATTAGAATTAATTATTATAATTAGTCGGTTCTAAAACTTTCCATCTAAAATTCGTACTTTTACCTTCATTTAACATTAACAGGGAGACATTGGTAACAAAAATTGCAATTCTCAAAATATTCATAATATAATTGGACTTGATTTACTAGGATCTAAACTCAAATTGTAGATTAGAGATTATGAACATGTGCAGAAATTTTTCTAATAAAATTTCTTTCTTGTTAAAATAGATCCTATATGTAACTATACATTTATATAAAGAAAAAAATTGTTTTTCCTTTGGATAAAAAACAGGCGCCTTTTTGCCACTTCTCCACCTTCACCTTCACTCCTGCCCCGCCCTTCATTCGTGTGTTCACGTGACAAAGGGAACAATGAGTGACCAAAAGGGAGCGGAGGTGTGTACTTATCTGGGAGGTCGTACGTGCACACGTTTCTGGCAGGCGTGTTTCGAGTTTGTTGGTTTTTCGTGCCAAATGACACACCGATCGGAAGACGGAGGTGGAGGGTCACGATCACTCCGTCAGGTGCACATGCACACACATGCGTTTTTCTGCATTCTACACAAGGCTTTTTGTGTATTTTCCACGCAGAACAATATTTTTGTAAGACAACATTTTTCAAAGAGCAGAATAAATAGAGGTTATTACTGGACATAGATGACGCTGTAAATGCGAACATTATAATAAAAATTACATGTTCCCAATTAGAAACAAATCTAACATCAATTGCACGTCTTTTATTTCTATTTAAAATCAAATCCACGCGTAAAGAAAAATTGCCGAAACATCAACAATGACGAATTATTTGTGGAAAAATCCAGAAGTGTCTTCGTAAAAATCTAATGTTCAAACGATCCCTCCAACCGCGGGTGAGTTCTTCATTTTTCGGTATAAAAGAGCGGACAAATTTTACTCTTTAGACAGATGTGTGCTAATAATTAGATTAAGAAGGATGTAAAAAGAGGAATAAATTTAATTAAAATCCTGTCACATTTTCAGGAAAAGTAACTACCGAACTTAACAAGAAGTAGTAAACGAAATCATTTCCCACAATCTCTTTTATGAAAATCACATGCTCTTTTTATAAAAATCTTTTTATATAAATCTGAAAGTTTGAGAATCCCACGTTGCTCGCGTTTGAAGAGTTAAAGAAAAAATTCGTCCTCACTTAATCTCGAGAAAGACGAATAATCATAAAAGGAAAAGCCACGAAGATTGTTGAAGCGGAAAACGGTAAATTAACAATCACCGTGCGTACGATTAATTTACATCTCTGTGCGTTGCGGCAACCACGTGCTGCCGCGCAGGACGTAGCAGGCCGCAACGGCGGGCGCGGCCGTTAAAACCAAGAGTGTCCGTCGTGCCCACCAAATCCAGCGTGTAAACGGCATTCGGGACCGGGGACGTAATGACGTTATAATGACACGCCAGAACGTAACGGACTACGAAAGGGCCCGGCGGCCTGGGCAACGAGGTGCGGACCAATTTCGAAATTTCCAAATTCCACTGCGAAAAGCGTGAGTGGAAGGGACGTGGAATTTAATCCCACTTTAGAACGAGAAGATAAAAAACGAAGTTCGTTGAGTACAGACCGAGGTAAACATAATCCAGAGACTGAATCAAGAATTGAACAAAGGAATGTGATTGCGAATAAACGAATAAACAAAAACAGATAAATAAACAATCATCAGCACCTTTTATTCTAAGCGATTATTGATCAGTATTACTTCAAGTTGTTTCATTCTTTTTTGTTTTCTTCTATGAAATAAACGTGAGTAGACTGATTTGTTATCAAATAAAATGATTACTACTTATAGTCCGAATGAATTTCCGAAAAATTAAAGTTACCGGTTACTGAGGTTCTTAATACTACTGTTATTAAAGAAAAAAGAAAAGCGAACAGAATAAGATTCGTTACATATGCAAAGGGTTCGTATAATTCTGTCTTACAATTAGTAGTTTATAAGCAATAGTACCAGAAAATTCTCAGAGATGTTGAAACAAGCCCGTCTACGAACAGATGCGTTACTATAGGTTCATTTTCCACACGCGGTTTTGCAACGCCTCCCTCTCTCGGTAATTACTATAATGACTGACCACCGAGCTCGCTTCTTAAAAAAAAGTAAAAGAAGAGTAGAAATGAGAGAATAGATTTGTCGTGCTTCCTTAAGAGAACGCAGAACCCTTGCCCGTTGCTTGCTTTACCCACTCGGTCATGAAACTCTTCACGCTCGTTTTCTGAAATTGATTTAACATATTCATTAGCCTATGCAAATCGCACGTGACCACCTCCTTCTTCTCCTCCCCTTCCTGTTTTTCCTTTTCTCCTTGAAGGAGCCCGAAGCAACGAACCCAAATAGAAGGCAGTGAATCCAAGACGAATTTCAGAAAGCACGGTAATTTTTTTATTTTTTTAATTTCTTATTAAGGGCCAGAGTTGGCTTAAATTCTAAAATAGAAATTTCGTGTTTTATGTGGGAATGTGTTTCTTAATTATGGAAATTCTGAGCAGCACTATGAAAGTAATCGTAAGTAGTAATAATGGATAGAAATGTAGATAGTAAAATTTCACGGAAAATTCGCAAATTGAGTTTTTTTAATAGAAGTTCGTAAATCGTGATTTTTATAAAATTTTACTTTTCCACGTTCGACATTATTTACTGCAATTTGCATTTTGCTTCAAGATTACAACACGAACTGTCGCACGAGAAATTGTAAGTAGCTATAAAAAGAAAGATATTGACATTAGCAGTAAGGTATTTAAATTTTTAAGATTTCTTAATAATACAAAAAAAAATCTGCTCACAAAATACATCAGCGACTGTTTTCTCTATTAAATTAAATATCCTAAAAATAATTCAGCAGAGTTCGAAATTCCAACGGAAGTATGAATCGAAGGAAGATCTTCGTGCGACGAACACCGAATTGGACGAAACGTTCCAACGATCCCGTCGTCCATTGAGTTAATAACTTAGGAAGATTATTATTAAGTCCGTCGCCAAGAGCGTGGACCAGTTTATCGATATTCGATTCGTTAGCTTGACCACAAATATCGACATCGAAATCCGAACGATTACGTCAATTTCACGTGTCCCTCCTTTTTCCTTCTTCATTTTTTTATCTCACGTGTAACGAGCATCGAAGCCACCGCATTCACCTCCTCTCGAAGTCTCCTTACGATTTCAGTCATCCCCGTACAGGCGAAATATTGATCGACCTGTTGCGCACACTGTTCTCGTTTGATTTTCCTAAATATTTGAAGGAGCCGACTGGTGGATCTCGTTTTCGCTGCAGACGACACGCGATAAGTGAGAAGGAAGATGTGGGAAAATTGACGAGGAGAATGTTTTGTCTGCGCCGTCTGCCTTCGGTTTAGATCAATTTTCTATGCGACGCTTCTTGGGGTTCCGAATAAAGAATTTAGATATTTTCTTTAAGTTGCCGTTCACGTGTTTGCCGGTGATTCCGTGGTACTGATTTTTTAAATATTTAAAAGAGAGCATGAGAAACTGTATTCAGGCGAATTTAATAAATGAAGAATTTAAGTCGTTCTTTGCTACATACTATGCGATCCTTCGTGAGCTATTAAATAAACAACTTAGATATTTTTCTTCTGTTATCGCTATGGTGTTCAAGGGTGATTCTGTTGTACTGAATTTTAAAATACTTAGAAGAGACAACAAGAGTCCTGCATTCGGGAGAATTTAATACATAAAGAGTTTAAATCGTTTCTTTGCGACCCTCATTTATATCCTTACTATAGTGAAGAATAAAATGGCTACTGATCATTTGACTAGATTTTATGATTTAACAAAAATATACTCGCTTACAAACCGTGCTTGCAAAAACTTTTTGTTTAAATAAAAGTGAATACTTTCTTGTTTGAGATAACGAGGCAGCTCCTCCTGCTCCACCATTCGCGTTTCACGCGTGCGCGAAATTAAATGAGTACACCTGCGATCCCTTCTCGTTCGCCTCTAATCGAGGATATAAATGTTTACGGGCGCGACATAAAGTTTAATTAATTCGCGATCTCTCTTATACGACTTGAAAAATTCACCGCATGTGTTGTACCCTTCATTAGACATTTTCCATCGAAAAGAAATGATAACGTCAAATAATTATAGCTCAAAAGTAATAATAAAACTAAATTCAGACTATTTTTAATCGTCTTTTCATCTAGCTCCGTTGACGTTTCTTTATTCAACTACTTCTTAATGCCCCATGGACACTTTGCTTTTGATTTATTTTTAATTCGTTTCTTTTAAATTGTTTAGCGCTACAATCGTATTTCGGATCACGATTGAACGATAAAGGAATTGTTTTTTAAAATTCTCATTCTTATACTTAGTTTTGCGCACGCGCACACTTCACGCTATCGAGATCTTTATTGTCGGGGACGTACATTATCCCCGGGGCACCCCCTGTTATAAACATAAAAGACCCTACCGTCCCTCTAATTGAAGATTCATCGGGGTAATCGAGCTGGTCTTTATTACCGCTACACTGTAGAAAGGTGTCCCCCTCTTTCTGTTTCTTTCCGTCCTCTTTTTAAATTATTTTTTGTTCTACCTTCACATGCCATCAAGAAAGGAAAAGAGACAAAAAGAAAAGAACATTCGAATCATTCAATTCGGTCCGTTTATTCGTTCGCGTGAAACGAAGAAAAAATTACGAAAGAAAGAAAGCAAAACAAAGGAGATTCTTCAATTTCAGTTCCTTCGATATCCTGTATCGCATAGTTCATATAAGAACTCTAGTAAATAAATAAAAAGGAATAACAGAAGAAAGAAAATATATTGTGAAAAAAATGTCGAGAAAGTCCTTTAATACATATATCTCTAAAGAAAATTTATAAAAATTCACGGACAAACGGAAATGTAATGTGACTTAAATAACTGTGGCAAATTCACCTCTCGCGATAACGAGAAGGAGGAAGATGCGAGAAGTGTGTGCCTTTAAGGAGAGTTTAATGAAAGTCGTGAACACCTGCTCCCTCCACGGGCCTCGTGCTCGCGGATCTTATCCGGCTTCTGTGTTTACCGTTTACATTAGGAAGGAGGAGCAGAAGTACAGAAGGAGGTGGTAGTGGAAAGGGTTGTGCAACCAGGTTCGTTCGATTCACCTGATCCCGTGCGAGGATGCGATCGTTAAATCGTGCTGGACGCGTAATGACGTGAGAATAATTGGGCGTCAGGTGGAGCCGGACGAAAATAAAATTTGCGAAAGTGAAGAAGGTGCTTCATTGAATTAACGAATCAATTTCGCGTGCGATAATGCGTAAACGTAATATTTAATTATTTATAACGTCTCGATTATGTTACACTTGAGCGGGAGAAATTTTAAATTGCATTAAACGTGATGCGACGACGATTTAAGAAACATTTTAATCGTCATGTTTTTAAATCAAGCCTATTATTTAAATCAGCTTTCCGAGCTGAATTAAATGTGACGATATAAATAAAAATTACTTTTAGATTGAATAATGTTTAGACAGTAGAAATTAAAATTGTTAAGCGTCATTAAATCGTTTGTTACATTAATTTGATTATTATAATGTTCTGACAATGGTGCCGTGAAAATGATAATAGTGAAACCCAAGTAGAGTTACGGAAAAAATTATTGTTGGAAATTTAGATAATTATTCTATGCTCAACGTATCGGAAAAAGAATAAAACACCCTCGTGATCTAACTTTTTCTAATTCTAACCTAGTGTGAGAGTTTCGTGAGGGACAACTCCATGTCCCTCGGTTTCTGCGGCCGTCACGCGATAATAACAGGTCACTAGTTCCAGCGAAGCGACAAAAAGCGGCAACAAACGAGGAGGAACCACCTATCCGGAAGAACGTTAAGGGGGGGTGGCATCTACACCCTAAAGGCAAGGGCGCGTGTCGCCTGTCGAAATTGGAACGTTTCCTGATGTCTTTCAATAATGTCCAAAGGCCATTGTAACACAAGATGATTAGAGAAATGATTATTTCGATTCTCTCTTTCTGTTCTGATTAACATTTAAAGAATCGAGAGAATTTTCAAATGCAAATACATTTTTTTTAGACAGCGCCACGTGGTAGTCGTGGATAAAATATATTCTTCTTTTCTTCGAATATGGAATACCAACGCGAATAAAATGCTGTTCATGGTGACGCGTGAAACTAAATCTAGAAGAACCGTGGTAAATAGGAAAAAAAGAATCATAAATCACCCTGTTAACGAGAATATTTTAAAAAACAGATCGGATACTATTCGAACTCGCAGAATAAAAATATTCAAGATTTACTTGAAAATTTCGAACTTTTTACTTTCTAAGCCGACGAGCCACGAGATCGAGGATTGGAGGATCTTGCTCCTTCTTTATCCTCTCTTTACCTCCTCCCGAGAAAAACGTAACCCGAAACCTTCTTCTCTCCCGGCGGTCGGAAATGTTCGGGGGGTCGTGGTCGTGGACACGACGATAGTTGGAAGCCACGTGGTGCTCTTCACTATTTCTCCTTCTCTCATTCCTTTTCCATCACCCTCCCTCTGAGTGAGAGTAAAAGTCTTTCTTGCCGATCGTTTGCTCGCCACATGTTTTTCAGCCCTGGCCCCTTACCTCTGTCCTGTCAGCATTCACTCTTAACAATCTAGCAGGACTTTCTTTTACTTATTTCTGTCTCAAAAAATTCTAAAATTCCATTTGTACTCAAGCATCCGTGTGAACTTGTTCTTTTCGGACATGAAGGAAAACGACGGGAAATAAATGACTTATTGTTAGTCTATAGCTTCAAATATGGAGGTGCGAAAGAATAATTATTTTCTAAGGTTCATTTGCAAAAATAATGATATAAAAACCGAATATGTTCATATACAATTTACTGGGTATACCAAGAAGATCGGTATTTTTCTTTAGTCAAAGTAAGTAAGGAACCCAACAGTACTCTCCGTTATCCTAAATGAATACGTAAAAAGAAAATGGAATAGAAGTAAACCCCGTATAAAAGAATAATAACAATCGAAATACGAAAGCGGAGAGAAACAGTAGAGGAACAGGGTGGAAACAGCAAACAATCGGTAAAAAAAAATATGACAAGGAAGGAGAAAAGTGCAGACGAATGGAAAAAGAATGACGCGAAGAATCCGTCCGTTTGTGTGTCTCCCGTGCGGAAGAGGAGACACTTGGATTTCACGCTAGGCCATAAAAGCGGCATAAAGATCGGCTATTTTGACAATATCTCGCGAGCAGCAGCGAGCAAGAGAAAGAGAGGGAGAAAGAGAGAGAGAGAGAATTCTCTTTTCTGCATCCCTCTTCGACAACGATAAACTTTACGACGGCTCGTTCCGTGGCCCGCGATGACTACGACGAGGAGAAGGAGACGGAGGTGGAGATCGTTTCTTCGCACAAGTCACCTCCCTCACCTCCACCGCTTCTTCACGTCGAAGCATCCCACAAAGGCGGAAAGACTCGCGCGATTCCCGTTTCGAATCTGTTGACTGTCGTGCTCCACCTCCCTCCACTTCTTGAACCCCATTGGAGGATGATCGTCTCCTGAAATCCCTGAGATCTTCGAAACGATACGGCTGGTAAAGCGTTTCTACGAAGTAGTCGCGAGGATTTTGCGGACGTTCGCTGCGACACGCGTAAATTCCAATGTTGCAGTGAATCTTCCTCTATTTTTTTTTCTCTCTCTCTTCTTGGGTGAATCTCGTTGTAGAGGGGAAGATCGTAAAATAGAGAAGACGAGAACGAAGGCTTTGTGAAATGATTTTAAAAGAAAGTCGTGTCTTTCGGGGTGTATGCAGACGTCTTGAGGATTTTATTGCGCGATCCTTATTATGATTTTGAGATGAACTTTTATCTTAGGGTTTATCTCGATGTGTGTTGTAAGGAGTATTGCGAATGGTGCTTATGGCGTGTTAGTTGTTTTGGAGAAGGTTTTCATTTGTGTAAGTAGGAAAATGTGATTCGTCTGATACTTTTGCTGATGAACCTTCGAAGCCAGTGAAGAAGTATTAACGTTTGATAATCCCCCCAATTTAAGAACAATTCTACTTCTCCAGATAATTCTAAAAGGAAAGGAAGGAAACTGTTTTCGTGGCAGCAAAACAGGAAATTCCAAGAATACAATAGTGTGTGATTGGTTAAACAAATTTACATTATTCAACTTATTAATTCGGAAAGTGCCTGTTATATCATTACGAACTGCATGACTCGGGATCAAAATTTGTATAAAATTCGCGAATTCGCATAAACATTTTCTAAAGTTTTATAAAAGATGTCCTTGCCTCGGAAGAAAATGCTTTATCATAACAGAAGAGAAAAAAAAAGAAATAAAAGGCTCCAAGCAACGAATATATTTCGTTCTGGTAATAATCAATAGCAACGGTGAAACTTCATGCTTGACTACCGCCCTTCTTGGAGGCCGGTGGGGTGAGAAAAGGGCGCAGACTAGGAGGACAGAAGAGGACTACCAGGTCACCGTGCTCGTCGACGTGGGGGTGCAGAATGCAAGTCACGTCGGGTAATTGCACCACGCGACCATTACATCGCGTGCGGTGGCCACTTGCCTCCGTGGAAGGTGAAGGTTGCTCGTAGGTGGGGCGCCCACGATGGGCCCCTGTGGTGCCCACACATCACAACCACCGAGTCAACAATCTCGGTTGAAAAGAATTCTTTACGCGATGAAAGAGAAAAAAAAACAGTGTTGGATGGAGCGAGAAAAAGTGTCATACATTTTTTTTTATATTATTTTAAATTATTCGTAACGAAGTTGGAGATGATTGCTTCCAAGGAGAAAAAATCCACCCTAGGATAGGATAGAGAAATGGTAAGTGTGACCTTTTCCATACATTTTTAGACGATTCATGATTTCGTTAAAAGAGAAATTAGAAAAGTATTGTTGATAACAGAAAACAATATTATTACATAAAATTATAATAAAGGTTATTGGTGAAAGATTCTTCGAAACATCCACATTTAATCATTTTTGCACCCATCTAATGGTACGTTGAATTTCATTTATCTTTTTAAGAAAACCTGGCAGTATTTACAAGAATACTCGTTTACAGTCGAGTATAATCTTAATTCAAATTTCAGCAAAAATAGAGAAGAATCTATCACACTTCTTTATCCTTCTTCTCACGATAATCATAAAAATCACACTTTTTGTGTGTACTCAGCTTAAAAAGAAAAATTGTTTCATAACGATTTTTCAATGTTAATCTCTATTTTCTCTATGTTACAAGTTTCACCGCGATGGGCCAATAGAAGAAGGGCAAGAGGTGGCTAGAAAATTTTTCGTAAGTCCACCAGGCCGCCACGTGTGCTCGTGCGGCACGAGCTTACGAATATTATTTAGAAACACGTCAGATCCGATAAGAACTTTCGTGTCGTGGCGCGTACGTCGTGCGTAAACCGGAAGCGAGCGTCCAAGGTACCGAGTTCCGTCTCGTGTAAATATTATGCTCAAACAGTCCGAAACATTAAACATCTTCCCGACAGCGAGAAGGACAGCCTGTTTGTATACGGGACTCCAAACCACCCCCTTCTTCTTCGTCTCACAATTCGTTTTAGAAGTGAGAGAAATATCGATGTAACTGTCGAGATATCGCTTAACGAGCGGACTATTGAATTAAGGATGTGCGAGCATTAAGTAAATAGAGATGAGGTAATATTTTAAATGTTTGATATTCAGATATAATCAAAGGAAGGTTAACAGAAATTAAAAATATTCCACCGGGTTTGTTATTTTTTTAAATAATTCAGGGTACTTTGTGTGGCGTTTTTACTTGGTCTCTACAGGTAAAAGTTCTACAGTGTTACGTTATAAAAAATTAATAAGAATCCTTATTCTTTCTTTATGCGCCTGAAAATAGCTTGAGTAATTATGCACGTTTACTTTTTATTCTTTATCGCAACAGGTATGAGGAGAAACTTTTTGAACTCTCCAATAAGTGTACAGGTATGATTTTTCAAGCCTACTCTCAATAATTTTCCATTCACTATCTATGGAAAAAATTGATTACGGAAGGAATCGACCGAAAACTGTTTGTCCTTGAAAGCGAGTAGTAGGTGATTTACCTGCCCTCGGAAAAGGTTCGATGAATCGATTTAAAATGGAACGGAAACGCCTCTCTCTTGCTTTCGCGTTCGACAGGGTCGGCACGATCAAATCACCGTGCTATCGAGAGAAAAGAATTCGCCAGGAAAGCAGCTGACTACAGAACCTTTTATCATTGATCGAGTGAGGAGAATGGGAGGATCACAGCCTATGGGATCTTCGACCTTGTCGAAGTAAAGAAATAAAAAAAAAATAAAAGAGACTCTTACAATTACTTTCCTTTTTTTATTCTCATTTTCAGTGGGCCGATTTTATTTTGTCTATTGGATGTCGAATAACAAGGAATTGTTTAACGCGAACAAGGCCTTAACAAAATTGTTCAGGAAATTTCGAAAAAAATATTCAAAGGTGCTTTCTATCCAGAAGAAATAATTTGAAAGAAAGTAGTTAATTTTCTTTCAACGTTAATACCATCTGTGGTTTCGAAAGATCCTTTATAATTTTTATGATTTCTCGTAACCTATAGTTTTAACAAAATTGCACCTTCTGAATATCCATACAGTACAGAGAAGAATTATTCTTTTTCAAAATTCTACCCGCTTCCATGATTCAACGTGATATTAAAACATTAAAAGTCCACAGAATAAAGGAAACATCGTGTTCAATTAAAAAAAATCCTTTATCTCCATTGGTTTTCACGAGTAAATTTGTTAAAAAACTTCACCGATAAATACATCCGGCTGTCAGTTCTCTCGAAAGTCTTCCGAAGAAATTCTCAGCATTGATTTCAACACCACGTTACACGTAACACTTACAACTGCTCCTATTTCGATCGGGAGCCAATGCTTACATCGAGTTTACACTCGAGCCGCGGCACGGTCAAAGTTTACAATTCACGCGTGCGTAATTTATCGCGAACGAGGTGTCGGTCGATTTCGAGGAGGAGATCGACAGGGACATGCGCTGACAGGTCGAGTCGAAATTTCGACACGACGTGCGTTTGCCATTCGCAGTCCTCAACAAACGTTGGGGCTGCTGCTGCTTCAGGGCTGTATAAGGCGCGCGCAACACCCCGCAGGGAATTTTGTCCGCTTCATTGCGTGCATCTGTGGGACGCGCGCAGACCGTCAAGGGTAAAAAAATTGCATAGAGAGATTCACTGTACGTTTTTGGGAGTTATACATTTTTGGAGGATTATTGGAGCTGCCATTGAAAGAAACTAAATATCAATAGACTTGTCGGAGATTTCTGATTTATTTGTGTAGTTATTATTCGTAATGCATTTATTTGTAAATATAATTGTTAGGAATTTTATTAGGTTCACTTTTGAAAGTAGTTTTTAAATCTTTGTTTCTGGAGTAACTATTTTCTATAAATATCTATCAAATCTACAAAACAATTAAATAAATATTCCTACCATCGCGTTCCATAATTAATCTCTTACCACACTCTTCAAGTAACTAAGCATCGCAACCTTTAATTCTCTAGAATTATAAAACATTTTCCTACGCCCCAATAAGCAATTAATCCCCCATTAAATCAATCACAGCAACTCAAAGTAATATCCAGAAAGACATTTGGCAACAACAAAGCATACTAACCTAATAAAATTTCCATTTAAGACACCATCCTGTCGCATAATAATAATTACTCCATCCAGAGGAAGCACTTTAATTAATTTCGAACCACGTGCTATCCTTACCCAAAGTGCTACCACCAAGCATCACGCTGCCGGTCACCCCAAGGCGTCAACTGAATTCTTACCATGATTCAAAATACCCTTCCCATCTCCACAGCTTTCCACATGGGTTGTCCACGTGCACCCTTCTCCCATGGGACCACCACAGGGGGTGCCCACCGTCCACGAGGTTGGCCCATGAGCGTGCTCCATATACGTGTCCACCACCCATCAACCCCATGAACCCACCCCACGTGGCAGCCAAGTCCACCATGGCGAATTAAGCTTGCATTATAATGTCGATAATGGAATTTGACGATATTGTGCATTTTACAGGCGAGCCAACCCCCTGCGGTGGTTCCGTTTCTCCCGTGGGGCACCGTGCACCTCTCCACCCCTTAATTGTCTTTCTTGCCCAGGTCTCGAATATCCATTGTCGGGCGCGAATACCCCGCGCGTGTGCCATGCGCCGTGTTATTGTTGTTATTGTTGGTACGGTTTTTTATTCGCACGCTGCGATTGGCCTCTGAGTAGCTTGAACGGTTAGCCCGCCCAGAAGGGGCATTGGAGTGGGGGTAGGGTTAATTCTTTACGAGTCGAGTACCATATGCACGCGTGACAATTTTCTTGCTCGTTAAAATTCGAAAGAAAGATAGAGCTTGTAATATTGTCGATTCGTATCTCGAATTTTGAAAATTGTATTTGACAAATTGGTGAAATTTCCTTGGGCTGTTTTTCCTTTCTCTTTTCATTTCAATAAAATAATTGTTCACGAAAAATCGTTTACCGCGTAACCGAGGACGTCGATTCTTTCGAAACATTCGTCTTAAGCTGCTTTCGTAATCTTTGGCACAATTATAACCACACTTTAAATCAGAATTTTTCACCGTGTACATATTAATATAATCCAATATGAAGAATAAGAGACGTTATAAATTTACTCGGACAGAAATAAACAAGTTTCCTTAAACAATTTTAACACAAAATTTCCATTTGTTCCGCGTGATCTTCCACGATCCCAAAACTTTCGCGACCTCTCGGTAGCACGAGCAGGAGGGTCAAGACCCACAATTCACGAAACACTGTTACCAGCAGACCCCTCTAAGAATTCCACCAGAAGCCGGCGGTGAAATTAACGACGCTCTTTGTTTATTTACGCGCGGCTGGCGAAGGGGACGACGAAGAGAAGTGGGACGAAGAGGAGAGAAAGAAGACCGCAGGACGAAGAAGGAAGAAACCGCGCATGGGCAACGATAAGCGGGCAGTGCCGCTTCCGCGAAGTGTACCACCCCGGGTTAGACGGTTGTAAAATCGAAAATTTCGTGGTGCCCACCGTTTGTTTGCGAGTGAGGATCGTGAAACCGTTTCCCTTTATCGTTCCTGGCGAAATTAAACGGAGACGGAGAAATGCGAAAGTGAGAAAGGAAGAAGAAGAGAGAAAAAGGGTCAGGCCTGTTCCATCCTTCGCTCTTTGTGGAAACGTCGTGTGTGGCCGGTTCGCCCGCCTCTTTATTGAGTTTACGCGGTAATACCACGGCGAGAAGAAAAATACATTAACGTCGATAAATGGTGGGCCCCGCCACCGCAACTGGAAAACGAATAATTCCGTGCTCCGCGCAAGAACGAGCCTTTCATCGTGGCGGACGTAAAAATTTACGAGGATCCCCCAATTCGCTCTGGACCTGGATTAAATTTCGAGTTTCCGCAATTTCTTGAAGATTTGTCGATCGTACGGTCGCCGATCCTCTTTGAGCGAGAGCTTTACGATTTTTTTTTTAATGCGGTGCATTAATTTTCAGTTAAGTAAAAGGGATGTTTTGGAACTTGTCAGATGAAAGACAGATCTGACTTCTTCGATGCTTGCTTTTCAAAGAAATTTTTAGATAACGATGACTTGACAATTATTTGGTACTTTCTTCTCTTTCGGAATAATTTACGGCTACTCCTTTCATTACATTTAAAAGAGTATCTGATTACACGGACCCACTTGTCGATCCATCTACTCCGTTTCTTTCAGTTTACATACATATTTTAAAAACTTCATTCGTTCACATTCTTTCAATCTACAAATCTGTAAAATTCTAATCATTCGATCGAGCTAATCGCGAGGGCCCCTCTTCACAGAATTTTTCTCTTCGCCAAAACATCGAGAGAACAAGAAAAAATCGTCAGAAAGAAACGACGAAGAACGAAGAAAGAAAGATCACGTGCACTTGTGTGCGCGGATCCATAAATAAAGTGTACGCACGCCTTCGTCCTCCCCATATCTAAGTGCGCATGGACTCATGCACATAATCGCGCACGGAACACATGAAGAAATACGCGAATCGAATTTCCACGCGCACATGCGCGCACACTTGTGGGATTCTGCACGCGCTTATTGAGATGCAACCTATCGTGCTGGCCAACGTCTCCTGCCGACTACGTTTGAGCATTGTCCCGCTTACCAAATAAGCTTCAACGAGGCAATAGTGGGAAAAGAACGTTTACTGCCGAAATTATGAGCTTCCATGCGGTGAGGAAAAATACGCTTGAATTACGCGGGTGTGGACAATAGTGGAACTGATGGAAGAAGAATTCTAGGCTACTGTGACACGTAGAGAAATATGCTTCCGACGATGTGAATAAGGAAATGATATTTGAAGCGAAGAGAGAGAAACCAGATTATACTTTATGCCACTCTGCGAGTCCGTAGTCCCAGACGCGTCGTTTTGCGAAATTATGATCAGTAACCTACAATTTTAATAACTTACAATTTATTCTGTTGTTTGATTAGGGTCCCGTTGTAGACATTAAACGAAAGCATAATTATAAGAGCGGCGAAGAAAAAAATAAATACGAAAAGGAAACTAAATCAAGCACTAACCAAGCTACACTTCAGTATCCACAAAAGAACAAGACGAAGAAAAATGTTCTCTTGTCAAAATGAAGTATACGGCGAATAAATATAGGAATCAAGCTCAAACTATTAACGTCAAAATATTTCCGGAATAACATCTAAATACATATTTCAAAATCTGTACGTATATTTACATGTAAACATGACACATCACGATCTCTGATATCAAAAAAATGAAACACTAAACACCAACTTTCTTCCTCTCCTTCCAAAAAAAATAAATCTAACGCACAGCCCTCTTCAAAGTGCCAACGCGCAGCTCACCGTCGTCGAAGAAGAAAGAAAGAAAAGCAAAAAGGAAAAAAAAATAAAAAGACGAGAAAAGAAAATCACTCGTACGCGTTCCTCGTCCACGACGAGATTTTCTAAGCTGCTGAGCAGAGCAGAGCCAGGGCCCGGCACGTGATCGGAGTACGTGAAATTATTCCTAATGCAGCAGCCAACTTCTCCCTCTCTTTCTCTTCCTTTTTCTCTTTTTACTCTCAAAGCCGCGCGCCGATGAAAAAGAGAGAGAGAGAGAGAGTGTGTCCTCCCGGCGTTAGTGCGCGCCCGCGAGCCTGGAAAGGCACCTGCAAAGGAACTGGCCTACATAATGAAGACATAAGGGGCGTGCCGTGCCCCACGAGCGAGTAAGCGAGTGACTCGCGCGAGCAACACGCTCGAGTCAACGGTTGGGCAATTAATCGCGAGTGGAAGCGGTGGTGGTACCTCGGACTTTCCGCTCGGGCTACCCGATTTAGACGGGATCGGGCGCGCGCGCGCGCGAGTTGCTCCTCGTTAGAGGAGAGGATCGGCCAGTAACGATGGGAGTTGAACCGGAATGGTGCGAGCCGGAAGATTCGCGAGGTCTTGGAAGTCGATGACGTGAATGGAATGAATGGTATTTCGTGGTGAGGCGTGGACGAGTAAAAGGGTTAACGACCTTATTAACCAACTATTCATTTGATCTGTCAAAGTTAATAACCTTGTCGATAATTTTTCATGCTTGCAATAATTGGAAATAATGCGAGTATCACTTTCGAAGGTTTTTTGAAAGATCGAAGTGATTTTGAAAGCTGGGTGGAGTGGAGTGAAACGCGCATTCGACGAATTAGGGCGTATGTCGTAATGGGGCCAATTACCTTATTGATTCGCTAATTTAAGTTAGAATTAATAATGTTGTGTGGTTGTAACGATTCAAAATACTGCGGATATCAGTTTCGAAGCTGCTTTTAAAAAAGTGGTGTGATTTTTGACGGTGGATGGATGAAAGAAAACCATATTCGACGAATTAGGCTGTACGAGCACATGGGATCAATGGCATTGATTTAATTCGTTAAAGATGAATGACGATTTAATTCATTAAATTTAAAAATTCATAACATACGCTTGTCGCTTTATGGTTACGGACAAACATGAATCTGCATCTGCAATTACCTAAACTAACTCGAAGGCATTTAAATGCGCATTGACCCTTTCACACTAGTTTTCAGAACATAAAAACTCCCTTCAGTCGAAAGAAGAGAATTTCTGAGGACCTCTCCACTAGAACAACCAAACAAACAAACAGCAACAAGTATACCTAAAATCCAGAAACATCAAACAACACCAAACTCGTACAAATCCACCCTCGTAAATTCGCAAAATAGTCGAGAGAGTCGCGCGAGGTGCCAAGAGGCATCTGTCCGTCTGTCTGTCTGTCGGTGCGTTTGTTCAAGAAACTTCTCCCGCCTTCGCGCTGGTTTTTCATCGTGAGAAGGCACGTGCGTATATTGTTTTTGAAAGCGCCATTAACGAGCATGACTGTCAATCGCCTGGAGCACCACGACTCCACCGCACCGTCCCAAGCGTATCGCGTCGGTACGCTCGGGTAATCACATTACAACCGCGGTGCTGCTCACCTCCGCCTCACCTGAGAGAGAAAGCGAGAAAGAAAAGAAAAACTGAGAGAAAGAGAGTGAAGGAGACGTCACAATGGCGCGCGACTTTTTTGCGGATCGGCGGCCAGGGACACGGCCATTGTTACGTCATTATTCGCGTCTCAGGTTTCGGTGGAGGGAGCAGGAAAATGTGTGTGCGTGTGTGCTTCTGAAAGTGTGTAAAAATGCGTAGAAGAAATAGAGAAAATGTATGTGCGTGGAATAGTAAAAAGGACGGGTAAAATTGTGGCAAAAAGAATTAACGCAAGAGCCACCCCTGCGACTTGCACCCATTTCTACGGGACGCCACCCTTGCTGAAGGTTAAAAAAAATCTTCGAGGTCGCGTTTCTTTCCTCTTCCGTTTCTTTTTTTTCATATGCAGAGGTTTCTTCTGGCAAACAGGATAAGTTTTTTTTTATTTCCGTTTTCAAGGGTTTTGGTACAGTTACACGATGATGCGAGAAGTTGTTTATGAAACAAAAAAGAATTTGAAGAAGGCAAGAAGGAAAAGAAACAGAGCAAAAAGGACACATTTCTTACTTTTGCGAACTGGACGAATTTTTAAGAATTTTGTTCTTTTTCTTCTTTGATACACGGACCAATGAGTGAGTAAAGGTAACAATCAAGCGAAAAAGAACAAATGTAAAAAAGACAAGAACAAGAGACGTAAGGAAGAAAATATACGTATTTACTACTTTTAGCAACAGAACGAATCTTTTGTCTTATCTTCGCATTTCTTCGAAGAACATTTTTGGTACAGTAAGGGCAACAATAAATAAGCAGAAAGAGAAAGAGAGAAAGGGAGAGCGAGAGGGAGAGAGAGAGAGAGAGAGAGAGAGAAATGGCAAAAAGAGCAAAACGAGAGAAGAGAAAACACGCAACGACTTTCGCGTGAAGGGTGAGCAGAGAGGTGGAGGAGGAGGAGAAGGCAGAACGTGACAGCTGCGACTGGCCTGGTGACGGACACGTGTGAAACGGCGGGACAACGAGGAAGTCAAACGTCAGGACGTCTGGAATGGCAGGGTGTCAAAACGATGGAAATTGTCGGATTGTTACCGTTACCAGAAGACCCAATAAATAAACGAGTCGATTAGTTCTGTCCGCGTGACCGAATCCGCATAAACGAGTGGTGTAAAATTTTGCGTTTGAGAAATTGGTGGAAAAAAGCTGATGCGCAAAGTGCTCCAAATGACAGACGGTTTGACGTGAAATTAAATTATCAGGTTGAAACATGAGAAAATGTCTTTCGTAGGTTTCGCTACATATTGAAACGTATCTCTTACTCATGATATTGACAGTTATCGTAATTGGCTTCCCTACTGCCGTGAAATTTGGAAAATTGTCTAGTGATACGATTGTTACGATGTGTCTGATTATTATCAGTAAATGTCTATTGAGAACAGGTTCCAGAAATTATCATAAAAACCATGTTCTAGTAAAAAAATAAAAAATAAATCATGTACAACTTCTGTAAGACAGATTTCAAGAAGTCCACGCGGATCGAATAGTGTGCGTCAAACCTAATCAAATTCCAATTATGTACATCATAATCACGAAAGAATGCAAAAACCTACTCTGCTGCGAACGAAGCATTATGCAAAATGAAATCTCGTTTTCTTCTTGAAAACTGCAATAAGTCAGACACGCCCCTCTCAATCGGGCCATCGTAATCAAACAACGGCAAAAAAACTCTCCACCATTAATTGCTCAATATCAACCATAGAGTGTAATCTCGAAACTTGAAACCCAAAAATCGAAAACCTTCGCACGTGTCTCCGGGCCCGAAGAAGGAAAAAGCGGAAAACTTGGCGGACGATTCGAAAAAGTGGGCAAGGGCCCGCCCCCTGTCGCACGGTTCCTCGTCTCATGTGAACGCGCTGGGTCGCCCATCGGTCACCCATCTGGCATCCAGCACGGGATCCCAGACACCCGAGCAACCCCATGGATCCAGCCATGCGTGCCGGTTTTACACCGTAGGCCCCGCCATGCATTTGACTATCGACAATGCTCGCAACATGTCGCACCAAGAATGGGGTGCATTGTAACGAGGAGAGACTTTCTGAGCAAGTAGGGTTGAAAATAGATAGAAGGAGGGTTAGACGAGAGAAGGAAAGAAAGTTTTGTGGAGATGCGCAGGAAGAGGACGAAGAAGCCGCTCGACTTGATGACCGACGAGTAACCGACGCCTCTTGCTGCTCTCCCTTCTATGAAAATTAACGTTTAAATCCCTTCACGGATTGGCGGGTCCAGGGACGTTAAACGATTCCTATCGACGCCCTTGAGGGACGAAAATGGCGGCGCGTCGAGAGTCGCGAAGCACTTTTGGCACACTTGAGTTGAGAGAAATTTGCGAGGGTGGTTTCGATTGAATTGCGAGAGACATTGTGGAGGGAGGTTTTAGGTACGGATTATTGAGGAAGTGGTGAATTTCACGATTGACGATCAAAAGGATTCTGGTGGTAGTGGAATTTGGAATTGAGAGCATACCTGGAAAGATTTCTGTGGTGAGCTTGTTAAGAGAAAACTTGTGGTCTTGGGAAATTTTGGAACCGTGTTGAATGTGTGGTTTTGTCTGATACGGAGATTTTTGATTTTATAGCTACTTGGATTTTAACGAGGAGTATTTTCGGTTTTATAATTACTCAGATTGTGTTCTTAGGTGGAGAATGTTTCTTAGAAGGAGAATTCGGGGTGTGGCATTTTGAAAATGGTTACACTGGAGTTAAGGTATAAATAATATGTCATTGTGTACGTTACACACGTGCATACAAGTTAATTAATAGTAACAGCTTCGTTAAAAATTTAATTTATCTATCTCCAATAACATTTACTCTGTCAATTTCTAAATTAGAATGCAAATCTTACAATCACCGTTGAAAATTATAAATACAAATTATAATAGATTATTTCTTCCTTATTTTTGCTTACATGCATAATTCTCAGAATTAAGCGATTGGACTCAATGATTCGAAACAAAAATTCTTTTAAAAAGAAACTCTTGTGCCATTATCGTGGACCGATGGTAGGCGCCGTTTCTGGGCCACATTGAGCCAGCAGTATCGCGAAAGGTCGCTTAATGGGAATGCGAGGCTCGAAGGCTCAAAGGACGGTGGCACCTTATCCTTCTCCTTCCTTCCGCAATTCCACCGATCACTCATCCAAAAATGACAGTGCAGACGAAGGGTCCTCCTTTTCGTATTTTCAAGAAATCACATGCTCACGGGTGGAAAAGAATAGAAAGAGGGTGTGATGTAATTGCGACCAAGTGATGTGGACATTTGAAAAAAGCCTTAGAGAATGGAGAAAAGGATCTAAAGATCGTTCGAAATATTTTTACGGTGTTTTCTGATGAGATGGGATTTTTAAATAGCACGATCCAAGTTTAATTTAAACATAAAAAATATATTTATTCAAGCACGAATGCATTAAGAGACAGTCTTGAAAATTCTATCGAACACATTCGGTACATTGTGTTCTTTACGAATTAGAAAGTTTACTTTCTTGAAAAGTTCAGGTCAAGCAAAATTACCATGTAATGGTCAATTTCATCAACAGCATCCAATTTGTTAATATCAATACAACAACAAAAAAGAATTGCAAATTGCAACGTAATAGTTTTCTCTCATCCCTGAAAAACAAGAAATAGGTGCCTTCGGAATAAGTGTTATTAATAACTCATCCTGGTATCTATTCACACTCTAAACACAACAAAACATTTCGCTAAAAATTACAAATTACGACCGCCAAAATTCTTTCCAAAAAGCTCCGTCTTTTAATTCCAATTAAAACACAATAAACACCGAATTTCCAATTGACGTATCCACGTTTCAAAAATCGTCTCAAGGTACTTCACATAAAACTCATAACCTCTTAAAAAATCCTCTCTCCCTCTTTTTCTGTCGTACACACAGAATACAACACCGTCAGTAAAAACTATAGAAAAAGAGAAAATCCAGAGAAAAGCCACGGTAGCAAATCGAGCGGGGCCTCGAGGCTGCTCTTGTTAACACAGAAAGCAAGGGACGAAGAGAAAGACGCGTTAGAAGCGGAAGCGTTGGGGAGCACGAGGAGCGCCGCAAATCGAGCATTCTCGTCGTCCGACTAGAGTCAATTGGTATTATTAGATTGGCACCCTTGCGCGGTACTCGCCGGTTGGTAACCACCGCACGACGCCGGCCCGTAGGAGGAGAGAGCATCCCTCTTGTGCTGGGTTGCGGTGGCACCCCATGGTCGCTACGCTCCTGGGCATGGGTACGTGCGTGATGGTTGGCGGTAAATTTCATTCCAGGAATTATCATGATTGAATCAGCCTGTTCCAGGGCTCCGCTCCAACGGCTCCTACAGTCCGTCGCCACTTCACTCGAGTTAGATTCGTAGGATCCCTTCCTCTCTAATGTTCTCGGTGTCTAGTGTGCTCCTATTTACCCTCCTGCGATCTTTAAACGTCGCGGTGTGCACGACAGACACTGGAGGGCGGTCGATTTTATTTTAGAATGGGTTGGCCATTTTCTCGAGGGGAGAATTTGGGGGGTTAGAAGTGAAGGTTTCGGTTGTTCGTAGTTTAAATGATATACTGCATAAAACTAACTTTTTCTTCTTTAAGGAAAGTGTCCTTGCATTGAAAAAGCACCGAATTCAGAAAAACACGATGTAGTAATTTTTAGGGGGTTTTATGAACGATGGAGAATCGTGCGATTCGCTGATCTCGATTTTTAGGCTAAAACGATTGATAAATTTGGCGGAAAGAAAATGATCTTTCTCTCTTAAAAAAGAAAAAATTAAATACACTTTGTCTCAAAGTGAACCTGAATTTTGAATAATAAAAGTACACGGAAGATAGTCGGGATAAAAGGCAGTACTAGATCGACGAGTCTATAGTATTTTATCAATAGTCTAGGACCTGGATGATTCTCGCGCATTTACGTGAGACGGAAAAATTGGACGTGGGACTGTACGACAGCGGCGAGAAGTTCCTCGAACTACTCCCCTCGGAGGCCACCTCCCGATATATGTATATTTATTTCAATATCTCCTCATTATTCAAGGTGAATATACCGCAAGGCGGTCGCTCGGTTCAGGAAGTCCAACCGCGAGGGTATCGAGTGTCGAAGACCGGCACCGGCCCTTTCGCGGCACGGAAAGCCCATACGAGAGGTTCCGCGCATGCGTGAGCGAGTAAGTGCGTGCGTGCGTGCGTGAGCGGCTCGCGGCACGGTCCTTCTTGGGGGCCGCGGCGGCAGTGATTTATGCACGCTCGTGTCACGGCCAACTTGATACAGTTACAACCCGCTAACTCACCTCGGCGAGGAACAGAGGCTGCACACCAGCCACCGCCAGCTTCCCGCGCTTTTTCGGCGGTTCGAATTTTAAGAATAAGGTTTCATGAGATTTTTTGATGATTGGAGATAGGAAGAAAGTGAAATAATCAATTTAGTTTAATAAATGCTTGTTAAGGCACCTTGACTAACAACAGAGCCTGCACACCAGCCACTGCCAGCTTCCCGCGCTTTTTCGGCGGCTCGAATTTCAAGAATAAGGTTTCATGAGATTTTTTGATGATTGGAGATAGGAAGAAAGTGAAATAATCAATTTAGTTTAATAAATGCTTGTTAAGGCACCTTGACTAACAACAGAGCCTGCACACTAGCCACCGCCAGCTTCCCGCGCTTTTTCGGCGGTTCGAATTTTAAGAATAAGGTTTCATGAGATTTTTTGATGATTGGAGATAGGAAGAAAGTGAAATAATCAATTTAGTTTAATAAATGCTTGTTAAGGCACCTTGACTAACAACAGAGCCTGCACACCAGCCACTGTCAACTTCTCGCGCCTTTTCCGCGGCTCGAATTATAAGAATGAGATTTCATGAGATTTTTTCATGGTTGGAGGTAGGAAGCAGGTGAAATAGTCAATTTAGTTTAATAAATCTTTGTTAAGGCACCTTGGCTAACAACAGAGCCTGCACACCAGCCACTGTCAACTTCTCGCGCTTTTTCAGCGGCTCGAATTTTAAGAATGAGATTTCATGAGATTTTTTGATGATTGGCGATAGGAAGAAAGTGAAATAGTCAATTTAGTTTAATAAATGCTTGTTAAGGCACCTTGGCTAACAACAGAGCCTACACACCAGCCACTGTCAACTTCTCGCGCTTTTTCAGCGGCTCGAATTTTAAGAATGAGATTTCATGAGATTTTTTGATGATTGGCGATAGGAAGAAAGTGAAATAGTCAATTTAGTTTAATAAATGTTTGTTAAGGCACCTTGGTTAATAACAGGGCCTGCATACTAGCCACTGTCAACTTCTCGCGCCTTTTCCGCGGCTCGAATTATAAGAATGAGATTTCATGAGATTTTTTGATGCTTTTGGGGAAGGAAAGAGGCGGAATGGTTAATTTTAATTTTGGTAAGTACTTGCTAAGTTATCTGGATTAGGACCAGAGCCTGTATCGGTTAGTGTCAGTTTCCCGCGCTTTTTTGAGGCACGCAGTAGTTGAATACTTTAGAATTTTTCAGGACGTTCTTTCCACTTTAATTACTAATAACTTTAAATTTAACCAATAATTCCTAGAATCTGAATTTAAACATTCACACATTATCGTGTCGTATCATTAAAAAAGTTAAAGAAAATTATCAAGCAATTAACCACATCTCAACTATTACCCCACATAAAGTAACTTTACGTGCTATTATCAGTCAAAATTCATAAATACTTTAATTAGATAATCGTTTATCATTACTACCATTAAAATCTGACAGCGCTAAAAATAAATCTCTTTACTGAAATCATGAAAAGGGCATATTTAAAGTTCGTCCACGATCCCAATCAGTTCCATTTCCACTATTACTCCGGCTACTCGAGAAATCATCAATACCCCTCTCTCTACCCTTCTAGCAATCTTCGCTCGTGCCTACGCTGCGATAAGGCACGAGGTAAATCATCCTCGTCACGCGCCGGACAGACACGGCTCATGGCAGGCGGATACACGCTCGTTACGCTTCAGCAGCTTATCAAAAATAACAAATCGGCGAACCGGCGATGCCAAAAGTCAACAGGAAGGCACGAATAAACGAGGACGCGTGAGTTCATCGTCGCGAGAGGCTACCACTGTCGATTATTATCGTCTACGTGAATTAAAAGAGTCAACTATATTAACATCGTTCGGACACGTTGTCTCAGCTCTGTTTCACCGTAGAGTGATCAATCGATTATTAAAAATTCTCACGAGAGTCACCTTCACGATCGATATCAAAACAGTTCGCGAGATAAAATTCTTCTATCCGTCGTGACGCTTTTAGCGACGATTTTAATCTGATCTCACGTAATTCGATAGATAGGAAACAGCGATTGACGAGTAGTGATGAGCTTCTTTGGATAGGTCCTGTGGATTTATTTTAAATTCGAGGAAGATCTTTTTTCATTTGGTGATCGCGATTCTAGGAACGGTCGGAATACCTGACCACACGTATGAAGATCAATGTGTCGAGTTACTTTAACAGCCGAGTAGATTTGAATCTCGACGGAATTCCTGAAATATTAGTATTAGGAATCATCATTATTATTATTGATGATATGTCGAACGTATTTATAGTCGAGTTTCTTAAATAATTTGTTGGAAAGACGAATTAACGTTAAATTAAAATTATGATTACTTAATTTTCAATTTCATGTAAATTAGATTGCCTACGGAAAAAGGGAAAAGAATAAAAAAAACACTTAAGTAAATTATATTTTTCAGTTAGTGCAACTTGCATCTTTTTTACGTCGCTGTGTACAATTGATCAGAAGTAATGGTATATTAAAAATGAGAATAGTCCATAAATTATATTACAAACGGAAGATTCAATAATCTGTGAATAAATTGAAAGCGGAAAGTTTCAATTTAACAGGAGAATGCGTCGAAATAGAGGGAAACATTCGCGTGGCAGTGGCCTCACCACGCGTAACCTTGAAAACCTCAATTATCGAGCGGCTGACAATGTCGTTGCTCCGGATTAGAGTGCGATTAGATAGACTAATGATCTGGTCGATATCGTCTGCTCTCGAGCGCGCTTTATCTGCGACTTTCCTCACTTATCGGTCACGCTGGAGTTTATGACACGAGGGACGAATCGAAACAAGCAGCTGGGCGCGGAAGAACTTTCGCGAGGAATCCAGAATTGCAAATCGAGAATTTTTCTACACAGAATGCGCTTCTTTTTAAAGATGAAATGCATTTGTGCAGTTTCAGGCAATTTGCATGAATTTTAATTTACTTATTTTCCAGTTCAAAGGAATCCGTCGTGAGAAAATATGAAGAATTTTTCCAACAATATTTCTTATTAATTAAATTAATCGAGAAACTATTTTTCATATCCTTCCCAAAATCTATTCTGATATTTGTACGTTTCGATGCAATGGCAAAGAGCACTACGAATTTTCAAGAGACTTAAATCATCGAATTTAGAGAAAACACGTTTCAGGAGATTTGTAAAAGCTTCACTCTCAACATCTACCCCACAATAAATCGTCTAAAATTCTACAAACACAAATACGTTCTCTTACCATTAAGATTCATGGTGACCTAATGGAAAACATCGAAAATCCTTACAATAACAATTAAATGCGAACCTCCTCCCTTCCTTTCCTACCCCAAAAGAAACTCAGCCTACTCGAAAGCATCAACCCCGTGAATTCTTACGATAACAAAATTACCATCGAACAGAAAATTCAAACCACCCCAAAATCAACAACCAAAAGTCCATAGCATAACGATCACCAGCCATTTGTAAATTCATAGTGGCCAGCCCCGAACGACACGCATTACAGGCACCAGGGCAAACAACGAGGGGTGGGTTTTCTCGTTCGACATTTTCGATGTGCAGAGCCCCCCCGAAAAAAGCGAGAGGGTAAATTTAGTCCTTGGTCAATGTAAGGGAGGATTCGGAATACCGGATCTTTGGATGCTGCTGCTTCTACCCTCCTCTCCTGAACCCGTCGTCACGCTGCTCCTCTTCTTCTTTTTTTTTGCTCTCTGCCTGCAGGAGCGGGGGTCCAGAAAAAGTTCACCACGGCTGGAGAGGTGGAAGGAAGGGAAAAAGGGATGGCAAACAATGCGGCGCGCGGTGTGGCCCAGCCCCTCTTTGTGTGTGAGAAACGCTCGCGACATTGTCCCGCTCGCCACCCCTGTATGTCATCTGGCGGTGACTTTCGTAAACACGGCGTGTGCGCATCATGATGGATAGAAGTGTGCGAGTGATGGGAATATTACCCCCGTCGATTTTGAGAGAGAGAGAGAGAGAGAGACAGAGGCAAATGGGGTACGATTCGCAGTGTCAATGAAGCCGGTTCGACCTTAAAATTCTACGATTGCATACATGAATTTGTTTTATGAATTTCTTGCCTCTGCTAAAAGTAATCTAACAATAAGTATAGAATGGATGAGCTTGATTAATTTTTTTTTATAATTCTTTAATAAGCGGATGATTAGCGTGGCTATTGGCATTTCAGAGTCTCATTCTCTTAATATACTTTTGCTGTCACCAGCATTGAGCTGCTTCCCGAAAACTAGCCTCATCCCGTTTCCTCGCCTTCATACATTCGTCCAAATTCAATTGTTAAATTCCCTTTACTAATACGAAATTTTTGTATTTTTCTATTCAAGAACGAATCATTTTGATAAATGGACAGCCTATTCATCCTCTTTGGTTCTTCACCCCCTACCGGAGAACCCTTGGAAATTTCGAAATTCGCGAAATTCGAGCCACCTCGAGTTCCTCGATATCAAATTAGATACATCGTTAGCGTGTAATTACCGGGTAGGCTCATTGAACTCGCGCACCCCTACGGGAGCACGGCTGCCTACCCTCTCTCTAACTTTCTCTCTCTCTCTCTCTCTCTCTCCTCTCATTCTCAATACTCTCTCATACAAGCACGGAGAGAGCTTAAGGCTTAGAAATCCTGGCCGCTCTCATCCCCCTTTCACCCCCTAAATACTGGTATTACTGATTACAGAACCGCAAGCGGCACGGGCACGTGGCTCGCGTCTGCACCCGTCACAGTCACACCGGCCAATTTGCGTTTCCGTAATTTCCGCTCCACAATGGACCACCCTGCGTGTATTTTCTGCGTGTGTTTGTGAGCGTGGGTTTGCTGCTTGGAGCTAATCTGCCCGCGCCACCACCGTGGGGCATTGAGAAGAGATCGAGAGGAGGTTCGATGGGGGTTGACCGAGGGTGGTTTTCACCCCCGCGTTCCACGTACGCGTTTTCGCACGCTCTTTATTCTTTCTTATTTGCTGTTTTTATTGGCTCGTTGAACTTCAAGATGGGCGTGTCCGAACTACTCGACGCGTCTCGTGGGGGAAAGAAATTGTCTAACGCGAATTTAAAACTCAGTGGTTTAGCGTACAATTAAGATGCCTAATTAGTTATGTATGTGTTCTTATTATGCGTGGGATGAGAAACTTTTTTCGAAGCCTCGCTTAATACTGAAATATTAAACGTGTACAATTTAAAGCTGGATGCAGATTTCTAAAAACATTTGGATGTCGTGAAAATTATTCTTACGAAATTTGCCATGTGTCATTTCAACTTCTGAATACTGTCTTTTACCTTTAATTTATGAAATCTCCACACAAATAAATACCGAACGACGTGACGAAATTCGCTACAAAACGCTCCAAATACGAATTTAAATCCACACCATTCTCCCCTCGAAATTCTTCTCACTGGAGGGTCGTCGTGTGACCAGAAATTTCGCGGAACCAAAAGAAGCATTCTCTCGAAGAGAAGGAAAAGCGTGCCCCACCCAGGCAGATTTTCTCGAGAAGGGGACCGGAGAATCAGGCTGAAATCCTTTTGGCCGGTGATCCTTTGCCCACATTTGTCCTCGTCCTTCTACGTACCGACGTTTCACTTTAGAACGACTCGCGGAAGGACCAAGAAAAGGAGGGCAGGCTCTCGCTTCAGTTTAAACCGACCGCGGAAGGACGAGGAAAAGGAGGGCACAGGAAAGTGCCCGTTGGCGAACACAATGAGCTGGGCCCAGCAGGGCGTCCGTAAGGTCCCTACGATTTTCCAGGCCCTTCTCTACACCCCGCCCATCGGCAAGAGTCCTTCCAGGAATTTCTCGGTGGACGACAAAGGGCCTGGTGAGAAGGAGAAAGACGACTGACGAAAAGTGGAAAGTCCTGCGAAGATGGAAAATCTCTTGGGTCTTTGCCTCGCTAACTTCTGCTTAGTCTCTCGGTGAGAGTTTTACCAAATCAGAGTGGCGAGAGAGAGAGAGAGAGAGAGAGAGAGAGAGAGAGAGAGAAGACTTGGCCGGTGAGCGTGGACCATTGGAAATCATGGTCAACCACCGCTGACCATAGTGGGTCGAGGAACGTTCGGCGCAGTTGTCGCACAATGGCATTAGTGTCTCAGGAAATCCGTTTAGAGTCGCTTTTGCGCGTAACCTTCCACCCCTTCCCGGGTCCCTTTCCACTCTCTGTCCATCTAGGTGAATGGCAGTATCCTCCTACACAAGCGCCCAGGGGATCCAGGAAGAACGATGGATCCTATGGTTACGATTCGTGTTGTGACGGGCCCGATCAACGCAACTAAACAGAGTCAATGTCCAGCGAGTAAACAGCAGGACTTGTCCGATCGGCTTGATTGAAGTCAACGGGATTGGAATTTGGAAAGCTGAGTACTTAGGTTTTTTAGAGATTTGTGATTTAGAAGAAGAAATTTAAAGAGGTTCGTTGAATAAATTCTGATACCAACAATCAGGAGATTCCAACCTTGGAGATTAAAACGACAACTGTTTCATAATGAAGCATACAGTGAAAAGCATTCCTAATTCCAAACTGATTTTTAATTAATTCTTAAACGATGTACATTAAAACAAACGGAAACTGACGCAAGAACGAAACGCATCCAATTATCCTAATGTACCCTTCGGTGATCAAGGAAATTCGTTTTCAACGAGAAACAACCCCGAACGAGCCATCCCCACCAGCTTGAACCCCTAATCTCGCAAATAAGACTTAAACGGTCGGCACGCAAATCAAAACCTAGCCGTGGGCGAATATCTACGTCATAAAATATGGGAAGGATATAAGCGCACGCTGCTGGACAAGGAAAATACCAGCAGCCTCGGTGCCACCCCCAGAGCCACCCCCAGGGAATCCCTGAAGTATACCCGATAGACAATGACCTCGGGGGTGGGTTCGGGTAAACGACACGCTCTCTCGCAATAGAGGCGCCGAGAATAAATCACGAGGAGAGATTATTCCTACCGGCCCACGTTCTCTTTCTCTCTCTCTCTCTCTCTCTCTCTCTCTCTCTCTCTCTCTCTCTCTCTCTCTCTCTCTCTCCCTTAACGGATCGACATTGAAGGCTAAGCCAATCCCGTTGCGGCCGTGAATAAAGTACCGTCCAATCCGGGCGCTTGGGATCACTCGACTCGGAACAACAAAAACATCGAAAATCAGTCCCCGCGACTGGCTAGGGAGGTAGATGGGGGTTGAAGGGGGTGAAACCGTTCTCCGATATGTGACTCGAATAATGGGGAGGGTAAAAAAAAAAAAGTTCTCGGCACAATGGGGCCGACGACGTAGGCAGAGCCCTCTGTCTCTTTCTCTCCCTCTCTCTCTCTCCCTCTCTAAGTTTCCTCGTTTCCACAGAAAAAACTCTCTGCGCAAGAGAAAGAAAGAGAGAGAGAGAAAGAGAGAGAGAGAGAGAAAAACCAAAATGAAATCTAGGCAAAAGGGGTCGTTCGCCGGGACTCTTCCTCTCTTCTCCCTTCTGTCTCCTTCCTGCGGTCGACCAGGACTCTTTATTTAAACTCGAGTACAGAAGATGTGAATGCCTGGATTAAAATGGGAGCGAATGAGAGACCGAGGGAAAGAGAAAACGAAAGAGATCCTAGCGGAAGGGAAAAAGGGAGGAGAGGATCATTTGAATGAGTAATTCTACACCTCGCTCACCCACACGTTTCAACACACACGCGCACGCGCACACACAAACACAGAGGCATACTATTCGACGAGCAGCTTTGTTTGATACGGCCGCATTGTGCCGCCTGCCACTGGTTCACTTTATACCTCTGCCCCCGCGCCCAGGTATTTCCACCCCCAGCCACCCTCACTGCCTCCACGGTACGCGCACTCTCTGCCTCTCTCTCTCTCTCTCCTCTCTCTCTTCAACTTTCCGCTTCTGCTCCTTTTCTTCTTTCCTCCTCGCTTCACGAGAACACACTCACCGAGCTGAACTACTGAAAATTGTATTATAATGCGAGCGGGACGCGCACGACAATGAGGTGAACGGCTTGCCCGAGTTGCCTTATGCCGATCCCTTCTCCTTCTATCCCTCTGCCCCTTCAGTGCGGGGGCGGTTGTGATTTCAATGACGAGAAAAGAAAGACCGGTGGCGGTAGGGGTAAAAGGGAAGCGGAACAATTCTTTCGTCCTCCATCCCCTCCTTCGTTTTCGTTTCACCTCGTGCATGTTCCTCGCGATCGGCGAGGGATGCGCCTGGGAAGCACTGTATTCTTGTATTCTTTCGAGCATAGAGTTTCATCTCGTTTGCTCGATGGAACTCGAGAGATGCTCCTTTTGGTCTTGAGAATTTGAGAGGAGAGTGTAATTGATAGGGGACGAGCGCTACAGGCAAATGGTGCTGCTTCGTGCGACATTGTGCGGTACCACGATGATTACGGAGATTTTATCGAATTTCCTTCTTTTTAACGAATTTATTTACGCGATGCTGCTTCGCAGAGAAGATGTCTCGAGAATTCCAGATTACAGAATTGCGCGGGGTATAAGAAAAATGTAAACGCGGACTTTGATGTTTTTATAGTAAAAGGATAACAGAAACGTATAATAATGTAAATACTTTGGGAACTACGACTGAGGTATCACGGAGGGTAAATATAAAGTATGAATGTATACTTTAGCATATTCTGGCAACTTCAACCGAGAAAAGTGCAGAATGCTGATACTAATCATTCTAACCCTAGATCCACTTAATTTCCGAAAAGAACGTAGCAAGGGCTATAAGAAAAGAATCATTCGTAAGAGTATTCAAGTGAAACAGCACTAAAAATCATTGGAATAACTTCATATCTTTGGCAAGGACGTACAAATGACAATAAAACGAAGTAACGAGAAAGACAGGAAAACACAACACGAACGAGTTAGAGGCTTATGCGTGCGTGTATGCAGGTGCACGCATGCGCACACAAGACCCATCGAGGAGTCACGTGATTCAACTGTAGATGCACCACCGTCTCCTGCAGCGGCGACGATAACGGAATGCACATTATTCCCGCGCACCTAATCCTAGGGAGGAGCTCGTCGGCCGGCTTGCAAATTTATCTCGCGGGGGTGTAGATAAGAACACGCCGCCGTCCACCCCCAAGCCGGTTTATTCCGGCCAGTTAATAGTGATCTTCGTAAGCTCTCGAACGAAAGGTAGGTTAGGTGCCTCGTACAAACCGGAAACGGCATAAGCGCCGTTTCTCGATTAATCGAAGATTATAGAGCGCACGTGGACGCAGAAGGTGGGTTACTGGAGAATCGTATCGGACGTTAAATTTGAATTTTCCCGCCACAATCGAAACCTAAAAAGAGTCGACTGGCTATTAGCGAAAATTGCAAAATAAAGTTTGCAGCACTACGAATTTTTACGCGAATAACGAACTATATAAAATTGTGCAAGTTCCTGTTGATTGAAAAGTAAAATCGTCATTGGAAATATTCCCCTTTCTTCTGGTATTTGTGAATATCGAAGAATTTACTCGAAGGAACATTCGAAAGCTAAATTAATACAAATAAAATTCAGTGAATGAAAAGAAAACAATCCACACTGGATCGAAATATTTCGCAAACACTTTCGAAATGAGATCTTCCACGAAGCAGCACCAGGCACGTCCTTCGAAACATCATTCGTTCGGGCTCTCGCGATAAGAACGAACCAACTCTTTTCCATGGGACGCGATGCAATTATTCACCTGAGCTCAGGGACGTACCAGCCCTCTTCCACCTCCAACCTTCCCAGCGCATTTTCCATCCGTGTGGCGAGCCAACCGTTCGAAGGACGAGGCGGAAGGCTTAAGGGCTTGCCAGATAGGTTGAAGTTAGACAACAAGGAGGATGCGCGCGCGCGCGCGCGCGTCCAGGCTTTATCGCAGACAGCAGGATAATTAAATTTGTCGGGGTGATTTATGGCGTTGTACACGAAGGGGCGTCGTTGGGGGTTGGAGGTGGAAGAGAAGGGGTGGTGGTGGCCCAGCAAGAGGGATGGGTCGCGTAGAAGGGTGGGAGAAATGATCTGCTACCGTTTCATGGAACTACACGATACTACCCACCTTCTTTTCGTTCCAGCCAGTCGTCTCGCGGCTTTTTCTCGCAAGAAGAAAAGCACGAGGCAAGAAAAATGGAGGAAAATTACTTACAAGGTTTACCTTTGCCGCCGAGTAATAAAATTACTCGAAGAGAATACATTTTCTTTGTTAGCGTATCTTAATCTTAGGGTGTATCTAGTTTCGGAAGAGGAGTGTTGTTAAGCAAGTAGGTAATACCTTGATGCATTTATTGATGGTCGTAGAGGAATTTGTAATTTGACGGTTGATGTTGATGAGAAATGTGACAAGAATGTTTATGGAAGTATTTTTTTTAATGTGGAAATATAGTGTGAAACAATAATATAATAATGCGTATGGTAGATAATGCACTCCGACTGACGCAAATTAATGCTCCAGTTGTCTTCGTCCGAATATTAGGTCTACGTGGCTGTTTATCTAATTTTAATTAAAAAGCTTTTTGCTTGTCGCAGACCCAAAGTAAAGATTCGCCCTATAAAGAACTTGGAGAATCTACCCTAACCCTTAACTAGTATTCATAAATAGTTATTCATTTATTTGCAACGACGTTTTCATCGTACCCTACATACTCACTCCAAATGCCTCGTATATGTATAAGCAGCCCTATACGTCTCAAGTTATGCTTCAATTCTACCCGAACCTTCTCTTCATTTCCATTCTCAAAAGCACACGATGATATCAATTGCGAAAACGAACATTCTCATCTACAGATTTTCACACTCTGCTTTTCACCCTGCGTCTCAATAATTCACCCGGGCTTCGACGATCAACGCCGAAGCATCAAGAAAGAACGAAAAGGAAAACGAAGAGAGGAGGAAAGAGAAAAATGGGAAGACCAACCTACGAGATAAAGAGGAGCGTGTCGTTCGCGTATCTCGCGCCCTGCTGGGGTGTCCTCGTAAAAAATTCCAAGGCACCCTCCGACTATCGCGAAAATCGAGGCGAAAAGAATTAGGGGGATGGCGGATACACCCCTGGGCGCAGCATCTCTTTGGTGGTGGGTGGCAAGAGGCGCAAGAGGAGAGTGTAATAAGAGAGAGAAAGGAAAAAGGAAGAGAGAAAGAGAGAGAAGGGCCTCGAACTTTTTACCCCTCGTGGCAAGTGTCGCCCGGTCCTCATTAAATATTCAACCCTGTAATACAATATCCAGCGTGTAGAAGGCACTGTACAAGCAGGATAAACGATTTGCGAGGGTTCCAGGGTGCTAGAGGGAGGTAGGAGGAAGCGGAGGACCTCAATGGGAGGAGGCTTTGGAGAAACGGCACTTTCATCTCGATACAAGCTACTTCCTCCTGAGTATCGGTCGAGGGATGAAGAGAAAAGGTGATGGAGAAGAGAGAAGAGTGGGGTGGTATTTGAAGGCTGAGGTTTTTAGGTGAGGTGAAAACGGCACGCGTGTCAGGTTGTATATTTTATTTAAGATCGCGATATTTTTTAGTGGTGGAAGTTAAATTGATCGATGGGGTGGAAGCTTGTGTCCTTAATGTGAATTGTCTTGTAGGGATCAAGCTTCATGAAGTGAGGTTGAAAAAAATTCAGGACGAGGTTCGTCGAATACGTAGATTCAACTTTGAACGTCATTGGAGATTTTTAAAATTGGCGAAGGAAAAAATTAGATTGATACACGATGCTATAGGAGGTGGATTTTAATTAATCTGAATTACTTTGGGGTATAAACGCCGATGAGCCGTGATTAAGAACGTTTAAAAGCAAGATGAGTTTTTCAAACTTTGTAATTTCAAACTTTATTTGAAATCGCAAGCAAAATCGATTGTAGAAATCAATTTTGTAAAATTAATTCGTGAATCTTCTTTAATAAATAAACAAAAAATGCCCTACAGTGGACTATCAAATTATGGAAAACTGCAAATTTTCTGATAATAAAAATTGTAATGCGGCATTCGTGAATATTTTTCTATAAGTTATATTGAAAAGTGTACACGAAATGAATCTTATAGAACCAATCGAGAATTTGTCTTGAATTTTTTTTAAAAATAAATAAAAAAAAAGTTGTCCGGCGCATCATTGAAGCTTAGCGAGCTCGTCGGCGCCGTTTCCACAATTTTGTTTGGCATAAATCAGACGATAATCCTTTTGGCACGCGATACTGGCCACTGCGAGAAAGACAGAGAGAGAAAACGCTTCGTCGACGGCGCGTTACAAATGTCATCGATATTTTACACTAACGTACTGTTAATTCGATTTTATTTCTTTCGAGATACTATCGGTTATTTCGGCGCCCCACTCTCCTAATAATATATGCCCACCCGCCCACAGTACTGCTTTAAATCAATGCCGCACTTCATTTATCTCTCCTGCCTACAAATCCCCATTTGTTACACGCGTCTGTCCTACACCCACTGCAGAACTTGTAATTGTTTAGAACTTCTACGTTAGATCCGTTCCTTCGATATTAAACGGACAAGAATGTCAAATGATCGAGGGTACGAGTAGAGGAGCAAATTAATTGTTTATAGATACTTTTAAAATTCCTTTTAATTGAAAATTCATAAAACCTCCTACAAATGTATTAAAGGATCGATATTCAGTCTACAGTTTAGCAAACACACGTTTAATCTATAAATAAATGGAGTAAGTATTGAGAATTGTAGAGGACAAAAATTGAATAATAATGAAATGCCACATTTACGTACATCTTGTAATCGTTTAAAAGTAAACCGTACGCTTTTCATCATTCTCTTACGAATTCCAAAATTCATTAAAAAACTAGTCTTAAAAAAAAGAAACCTCATAAGGAATATTAATTTCACACCTATTTCTAGATAATCAGAATATTTATAATCGTGCATTAATAACAATAATAATAAAGAAGAAACCAAACTTATTTCAGTGAGAAGGAACCACCCTGCAAAAAAAAAATAAACATTCGAATATTATCGAACTAAAAAACCGATGAAACTTGGGATTTCCATTTTCACGCAAGTCCCGCCCAACTCTTTCAAACTCAACCGGTAAACAGAGATGAGATAAATTGGCGAGTCTGAGGAAAATCACGAGAAGATTTCAAGAATCAACGTTCACCACTACCAGCACGGACCATCACCACCATCAGCGCCAACGAACCATCACCACGACGATCTTGCATTCCACCGTGACGGTAGCCAAACGCGCTTAGATTAGGGATCTAAGCTCAGTCTAAGTTCCGCGAGGGCCGGTTATTTTAATAACGTTATAATAAGACGTCGGGATTGATGCTAAACTATTTGCTGGCACCAGTGACCAAAGCACCTCCTCCTCCTCTTCTCTCCCTCTCGAAAGAGGAAGAGAAGCGTGCGTGAGCAAACGTTCACGTCTAGATCTAAGGCTTGTCGCCTACGAGTCATTAACATACTTACTACTAGCGCGTCGAAATTTCGAGAGGGAGAGGAGAAAATGAATGAGAGAGAAAGAGAGAAAGAGAGAGAGAGAGAAATTGTGATGGAGAATCAGATGTTTCGTGGGATCATGCGCGGTGAGGATGCGCCATCGAGGAACTTCCCTTTTTCCGGCGATAAAATTAAACGAGCCCATTTTCTGACGCACCATCATCGTCCTCCTTCGCGTTCAAGCTTCTTCTTTCTCTCTCTCCCTCTCTCTCTCATTTTCCACCGCTACGTTTTCACTTCTTCGCTTCTCACTCGTCACGTCATCGCAGGGCTTCTACGGCAGCGAGAAGATCGTCATCGTTCTCTCTTCTTTCTCTTCTTTTCTCTTGCTTTTCGTTCGCTTCTCTTCCAGTCACTGCCAAAGCGAAGCCGCTTCCTTTGAAGAGGAGAGGCCCCAGAACGAAGAGGCAACGAGGGAATCGTCATTTTGAAATGCTACAATTCGCGAAACGAAATCTGCCGTCCCGCCTAGGGATAGGCGAGAAATTTATACTTCAGTTGGGAGTTTCGTGCGATTTTGCCATTCTGCGTTGAAGTAAAGTGGCGTGGAGTCGTTTAAGTGGATTTTTTTTTTAGATGGGGTTGAACTGAGATTAAATCTAATTTTTAGTCGCATACTGTTGCGGTACACGTGGATGCAACGTGACTGTATAATTCTTTTGTTTTGGTGTTTTTTGGTATACTGATTTTGTGCACTTTATTTCGTTGTCCATTTTTGCGAGTTTCTCGAAAAAAAATCGTTTTAAGATTTCGTCGATGCGAAGAGTATCTATTAATTATCATTCTATAAGTAATTTAAGAGCGAAGAGAAAGAATTGTAGTTATTATTCACAATGCGTAAGTTTTTATTTGATCCTTAATGGTAAGAAACTTTAATTTTATTTTTGATTATCTTCTTTTCTATATTCTTTACACAGTCTAGCATTCCTGTGAAATACGAAATTCGTGAATTTTAATAAATCACGCTAAAGTAAACGCTCATTTTTATCCTCATTTGAAACAATACATATCTATTTTATTACAATTCATCGATCTCCTAAATAATGAAAGTATTCCCCTCCAAGAGAAAGAAGAATAAGGTAATTTTACACTTCCATTCGTATAATGGAAAGTTCTTGTTTTAAAAACGTCCATCCAAACAATATTTCAATTTTAAAATTCTACAATTTGATAATCCATTCTATTACAATTCCCTACTCACGTCAATCATAATTTTATTTTGTATTGTACTGTGAAGTTCGCCGAGGGTTCAGACCGTCAATCATAATAGCCTAAAAAAAAGAGAAGAAAATTATCCGAGGGGTCTAACATTGTGCAATCACGAAGGTCGAAGATCGAATCCTCCCCGCGAGTGTTCAGCGTGCCTAATTGTCCCTCTCGACCAGAAACGTCGATAGGAGTGATCGTGGCCGATGACTTTACGGGCGTCGATGCCTCGTTCCCTTGATTTACGACGCACCTAACCTTCGCCGCGTTACCTACATTGTTTTCCTTCCCTTCTCCTCCCTTCTTCGATCCGCTCCAAGTCGAGAGGGTTCTTCTCTTTGCACGAACAGCTCCTCGTGCTTACTGTGCGTATTGAAGCTTTATGCTTTCCGAACGATGCCCTAAACGGTACCTGAAGGTAACTGTCCACTTTCGAGGAATCATCGGTTGAAGTGAAACCGTTGCTTTCGATTTTCCAATATTCGCTGTCAAATTGAAACCGCGGGCTATTTTGGATTATTTTGGATACGAGTGAAATAACAATTGAGGCCGAATTTCAGAAATTAACAATAGAAGTAAATAAATAATATCGTCGCTGCAAGAGACTTAAGTACGAATTACGAGCGTAAACATTAATTCGATTAAATAAATCAGAATATCGTATTCTTCAAGAACTGAAGAAAATTGCTGCGATAGTCAATTATCTACTGATTATGATTCTGACTGAAATATAATTTAATATTCATTCAAATTTAATCTTACAAAACGTCGAAGACGAAAAAAAAAGGAAGCCCCACCATCATTAATTACAAGATCAAGCCGATTCGATCGGCTTTCTACGAGGATCGAATACGATCTTCGAAACTCGAGGCTCGATTCATCATTCCACGAATATACCGTGGAATAATTGATTAACGGGTACAAAGTGGTGCGAATAACGAAAATAACCACGTAAGAGAGGAAGGAGGGCCTGCGATGTCCAAAATAATCACTACTTCTCTCTCCCTTTCCATCTTTCTCTCTGTCTCTCCCTCTTTCTCTCTTGAAAGGAGAGAGAATATTTCTCCTTACCCCGCGTACCCCGGAGGGATTAAAATTCCAATGATCCCGGCCGAGGTCCCAGTCTGGTCGACTTTCTGGATCGCGACGTCGACGGGAAGCGTAGCGCGGGCCAGCCCACGCCAAAACTCGTAAAAACATTTTTATGGGTTTATAAATCAAGGTATAATTCCACCGAGCGCTCGAGGAATCCTCTTTTACACGAGCTACTTGTGGCTTCCATCCCCTCCATCCCGAAGTCTTTCTACTCAGGAGCAATCTTGACCCCGATACACACTCTGTCCGCTCGCTACTGTGGGATGATCTTGAGAATGATCTTGGGGGTTCATTTGGGGACGATCCTGGGGATGGTATCCTTGAGACGATCGATAGGCACGCGCGCACGTGCGGCTAATACGTGAAACGAATGATCTTAAGAATAATATTGAGAATGATTTTTGGAGCTGAGCTTAACCCTTTGAGTGCTGAATACTCGCGGCCTATGCAGTCCGTACGGACGGTGACGATCGCTGTGGACGGAATACTTTTTGGGTACACTCAACTCTATTAATTAACTATTCAAGAAGCAAATAGTAATAAATCATAGTAATCCTTTTGCGCGAGATTAAATAATTAAAGAGCGTTATTACCATGCTGTTACTAAGGAATGCATCTGTATTCATCTCACCCAAAAGTAACTGTAATGCTTCTATGTAGGTGATGGAAAAAATCGACGGACGCGTATATGCGCCTTTAGGCCATGCCGATAACATAGAGTAAACGCATATACGCGTCCATAGGGCTCAAAGGGTTAAGAATGATCTTGAAGACAACCTTGAGAATCATTCTAAGGGAGGTCTTACAGATCAATTTGATGGGATCTCTTTAAAATGATATTGTGCATAGCCTTGATCTTGTCGATGATCTTAATAATGATCAAAGTACATATCCATTGGAACCAGTGCGAAAAAAACTGTCATGAAGTTACATTGGGAATTATTCTAGGAATGACCTTCAACATGATCTTGAGAATAGCCTCGAGAATGATCTTAAGGAAGATCAACGTGCACGTCTATTGGGAACAGTGCGACGAGAACGAACGAGTTGTCCAGCAAAGTTTTGATACTTCTGTCACATCCCTTAGTCTCTTCACCGCTCGGTAACCAGGCCAAGGACTCGCGTAATGCGACGTAGATACGAAAGCTCGTGGAGAAAAAGCTCGCGACGATTTTTATAGAAATAGCCGAAAGACGATGCCCTTGGCGGTTTGCGAGAGCACGGAAGATGAGCAGACTCGACGCGGGAGGATCTCGAGTTTACGAGCTCTACGAGACGATACGCGAGAGGCAATTCGGCTCAAGTGGGACGTGGAGAATCGCGGAACCGTAAAATAGTGGGTGCGAAGGCGTCGGGACGCCTTGTGAGAAGAATGGCGTCGCTGACGGGACGTACTGGAGTTATCTGAAGTGGATGGAACTATTAGAATTCGTCGTTTACCAAGAGCGTCCATGATCGTGATTGGACTGCAATTAACAAGGAATGTTTGATGAGAGGAAGTTGAGAAATTGAAAGAAATATGGGAAATACAAATTGCCATTGATTCTTATGAATATTCGAGGCTGAGCAGATATTCTTTAGTTGATTCTACAGTAATTCTAAAACGCGGCAGCCTTTCTTCTACAATTACAAATAAATGATTGGTAATAATAAAAGCACCGAAACATTAAATAACGAATTATTTACCAATAATGTACAAACTTTACAATGTTTTTCGAAAGGCTCGAAAATTCTATACTCCACGTTTATGAATCATGAAAAGAATCACTTCGTAAAAATTCGCCGACAAAGGTAAAAGATTAACTAAGACAAGAATAATGTAATATTTCACAAAACCCCAAATTTCTCATCGTTAAAAAAATATTTTTCTACCTTCTAAACAAGTAACCTTGTATTTTATACAAGAAAAAGCCAACGATGGTTCTCGAACATTAGAAAAAAACAAGAGTACCAACAAGCCAGTATGGCTCATCACAAAAAAGAGTAATATTCTACAAAACACGAAATTCCTCATCGTTAAGAAAATGTTCTTCTACCTGCTACCCAAGTAACCTTCTATCTCTCGAAAAAAATCGAGCGATCGGAAAAAGGAAGTATCAACCCTGTATCGCTCATCATAATGACGATCGTAAGACTGGCAGGTCGTTAAAAACCTCTCGTGGCCTCGTGCCGCCCACAATGTATCGATCTCACGAAACGATCCCTCGACTTCTCGCTTAACTTCTCGTCACAGTGGGTACAGCTGCGCGCCCGCATGCAGGGAGAGAACGAAAGGTGCATCGGAGCTGAGAGTGACCCTCGACTGCTCCCTCTCGACACCCCACCAGGTGCCACGCGCCATAAATTCAACGGGCATGCGTTTACGACGGGATTCAACCGATTTCGGATGAATTAAAAGAGACTACCGCTCACGAGGCTCTCGATTTTACCGTTTCTTCCTACGACCTGGCGCCGATTGGCTCGAATTTTAAAAGAGGTAATTTTAATTTGCAGAGTTCGCAAAAAGAAGTTGATCTTCTTTCGCTTCTTTCCTCTAGTATGTTTTGTTTAGATAGAAAGATATCTGTAATGTTCGTACAATTTTTTAAGTGGGCGTAGAAAGGTATTTGAGTCGAATGATAAAGTGTTAATGTTTTCTTTTTAAATTCTCTTATTCTAAATTGCCCGTCAGAATGTTTCAAAGGCGAACCATGCAATTATGAGTTGAAATTGCGTAAAGGACAAAAAGGGTTTGCTTTTCTTTTAAATTTTCTCTTAAGATGCTCTTTGATAATGTGCGTGTATAATTTTATGTAACATTTATGTGTATAACAGAAGGAGCCAATCACCATATTCGATTAGCACGAGGTTCAAAGTACCTCGAGGTTTTTTATTTTACGATTCTTTTACGACATTTTAATCTCGATCTCGTTCCTTGAACACGGGTGAACTTCCTTTCATTTTCGATATGCCCGACTGACCAAAGTCGTTCGAATCAGATGGACCCGTGAAAACGTGTGTTCACGCTCCCGCGTCGAGGTGTCACGGTGCGATTAATCGTCGTTGGACACGCGAATTTATAGTTTCGCGGTTCGTGCGTATTTTAATGCATGACGGGTGACTCCAGTTAATTCCGGGTGGTCCTCACTCGCTTGATAATGTATCGAAACGTTTATCGAATGTAAAATTTATTCGTCCCAGGATACACGAGAGAAGACGACGTGGACAATTTTACTTGTTCAGTAGAATGAAAGATTGTGCTTTGAAAAATATTCTTGTAAATAAACGTGAATTGTGATTCTGACAAATGTTTTTGATATCAAAAATCATACGAAAAGCCGAGAAAAAAATTGTTTTTGCATGCCGAAGAATTTTCGTAAATCAGAAAGTAATCTAATAAAAAAGCAAATAAAGCATTGGTAACCGATCGAAGAAGAACGATTCTAATAATCCAATACTAACTTTACGAAAAATCCAATACCTCGAAGCACATCTTTTTTCTTATTCACACCATCTCTCTGATTCTAAAAATCCTAAACAACGCCACGATTCAAAATCCCTCTAAAACTTCACATCTTCTGCGCCATCCCTAATTTCGAATTTGAAAAGTCCTACTCAAATCTGACAAAGAAAAACTATTAAAACCCCTACAATTTCACACTTCCAGCGCCGCCCTAAATAAAAATTTTAAAATTCCACCCAAATTTCTTCCTTTCTCTCACCCTCAAAAATCTACCGAAAAACATTTCCTCTCTATCTCTCTCCTTCCTCACGTGTCACGACACGTTGTTTTTCCACGTGGAAAGCTCGCGACACGAGCAACTCGGAACTCGCTCGTGGGTAGCGAGCGACTTACAACTGCTAGTTCTCTGTGCAGGCATTCTGACGAGTGAAAGAGAGAGAGAGAGAGAGAGAGAGAGAGAGAGGGAGAGAGAGAGAGTCAGAGCAAAAGAGAAAGAGGGCCTAGACGTTGTTTTGCAAGTCGCCGGAATAGAATATTGGTGGCTGGCTGGCGAGGAGACAGGGAAGTGCCACTATTTCTGACGAGCGAAGAGAAGAAGCTCTCCCCACCTCCTCACGTCACGTCCGCTCCTACCTCCTCCACCTCGTCGTAGAGAGAAGCTCGGAAAGAGAGAGTCCGTGGTAGCCCTTGGAGCTCGAGAGGAGGTGGAGAAGGAGGTGGAGGGAGCCATCTGAAAGCGGTGAGCGGAGCACGCGTTAATAGAGGGCAGACGCCGAGAGGCGGCCAGGAATAACCGTCAAGATGTCACACTTCCATATAGACATCGGCAAGGCGAGCGGTAGCGGCACCGGTTTACACGCGCGCGCACTCCGCTCGATGATACGCGCGTAAGTCTGTCCGTCGTTCGGTTCCATCCGCATGATTTTTCGTGATGACAAGAGAGGGGGGAGGGGCAGAGAAAGAGAGAGAGAGAAAGAGAATACCGTAATTTGGTATCGACCCTTGGTTGTCTTCATTTGGGATTCATTTAGAAAGTTGACGAAAGAAAGAAAGAGTTTAGCTTGATCAACGTCATTCCGCCTATTCGTTTATTCTACATAGATGAGGAAGGTTGACAGTCTTCTGCGATTTTTTATTGTGAAAATAAATCATCGGAAGGATCTTTCCAAAGAGATTTTTATTTCCTTGGAATTTGTTTAGAAAACTGACGGGAGAGGAGAAAGTAATTCAGTTCGATGTCCGTCCGTCTGTTCTATCTGGATAACGATGGTTCTTGTATTGTGTTTTATGATTTTTCATTATGAAAACAGGTATTATCAAGAGGAGGTAGAGAGTGAATTTAGAATATTAGGGGTAAAGATATTCAGGAAAATATCCGATTGTTTGTTTTTTTACATCAATTTTACGACAATATTTCGCATAATTAAAAAAGTAAAATTCAGTTGCAATACCGTTTACGGTGGATCGAGACATTTTTATTATTGCAGGATATTACTACGGTGATATACAAAATACGACGTCTATTTAGAATGTTATAAATAATCCTTCGTATGAACGAATGTTGCCACGTTTGTAAATAAAAATAATTTGGAGGTTAAGTAGTTATAGCCCTAGATGGATTAGAATGTATAAAAAAAAAGAATTGACAAGAATTTTTGTCCTACTTTTCCCTAGACTGGAATAACCATCGGCTGATCGAGATAAAGAGATTGTCGACTCCCTTTGAATTTCTCGAGATCAATATATAAAACGTTGGGGAAGAAAAGGGTGAGAAATACGAAATAAAATTTCATTCGGTAGCAAAAAAATCATTCTGATTATTCCCTCAGCAAACATTGCCTTAATAAAATTTAAGGAAATGAGGTAAAAGTAAAAGGAAAAAATCTAAAAGAAAATACTTTCATTCGGCCAACATTAACTAGTACAGGAAAATCTTGGAATTGTCAAATAAACTAATTTTTCGCGCTTTATGTTTGAGAACGACGCGCGTGAATAAGTTTTACGAGTTTCAAGCACGTGAGCACCCGCACGTGGACCTGTCCAGTCGAAATTATTAGCCACTGTCCAACTTACAACCGCATCATCACTCGACAACTTAATCATCCACAACGATACACCTCCATCCTTCCGTTTTGGCGAGGAATGACGAACGATTGCACGCTTCGCGTCGCATAATTCGCCCGAGGTAAATAAATAAATTTCTCCGTTCTCCTTCGTCATCCGTTTTCCACGATGATTTGGAAATCTTCCCGGAAAAGCGTTCTCCAACGAAGAAATAATAAATTATGAAAAATCACGAACAAAACTGACACCCTTATCCACAGATGCGTTAGAAAAAATTTCACAACTGTCTATTCCTTTGCCACGAGAAAATGGACCTGTTTAATTATAAATATTTTTAAAAATCCTGCACTTCTGCTCCTTTTCTTTCCTCTTCTACGTATTTTATCTTTCTTTATCTTTTGGTGAGTGTCTTTTACGTTATAGAAAAAAGATATATAAGAAAATCAAAAGCGGGACGTGCAGGAGGAGAGGAGGAAAGGTGAAGTGGAAACAGAGAGGCGTGGAGCAGATCTATGAGGGCCGTTTGTCAGGGTAATGCGACTGGGCCAAACGAGGCGTCGATATAACAACAACCTTACTGCCAAACTCGTTGTTACGTCTGTCGCGCGCTATTTTCGTCGCTTGGACGCGCGAGGAGAAGGAAAAGAAAAAAGAAAAAATCACACGCGAGCTTTTGGGGTCTCTTGAGATGCGATCGATTTGAAAATTACTGTCATCTGACGTCCATAAAACACTAGGATGACGATGATATTGTCGGCAATATTAATCGACTGGAATACCAGCGTTATTATATTATTTAAAATACCTAATATGTAAATCGATTGATTCTTCAATTAACAAATGTATATGAAATACGTAATAAAAAATAAAAAAATATGTCCACGTATAGCTTAATTCATTATTAACACTAGAACTACCGAAATCTTTTTATCATATGGAAACCCATCATTTTGACAAGTTCTAGGTTAAATTTAATATTAAATAGTTTCTGTTCGCACCCTACGGACTACCGCAAATAAAATCATCCTGTTTACGAATAAATGAAAAAGAAAGAAGTATTGAAGAATCGGTAAGCGCGGAACGATATCAATGATAAATAGACTATAGGACGAACGAAGAGTAAAGTAAGACTGCAATGAATAAATTAAGAAAGGATAAAAGTAAGGGGCCGTCGATGTTGCAAGTGAGCTTGTCCTAAGCAGGACTTAAGTCACGCGAAAGGGCACTTAAGGAAGGCGATATTTGAACGCTAAAAGACACGATGCTAAGGAGGTGAAGGGAAGAGGTGAAGGAGGTGAACGCGTGTGTCGTTGGCACACCTGCCAGCATTCCTACGGATCCAACCTCACCTGGTACCATATGCATCGGCCACGAGGAGGAAGCAGTCGACGATACCTACCGTATACACGTTTCGGAACATGCCACTGTCATTTCCGGTTTCAGAATTTCTAAGTCGTTGCGCCAAAAATAATTACGACCCTACTCCGAGCTCCTTTTCAAAGATTTGAAAGCATAGGAGTTTGTTCGACGAATACAAAGGAACTTGTACCAATTTCGCAATATATTTTTTACATTCAAGAGAATTCAGTGGACTAATGATTATTACAAATATTTACATCCTTTAAGTAAATTCTGAATTTTTCTTTTTATTCTGTAATTGGGTATAGTTTCTTGTATGAAAGTATCTTCATAGGTGAAAGGGGCCTTAAAAAATAGATCAATTTTGAAATTATTGAATCATCAGGAAGGTTTAAATTGGAAACCTAAACAAGGCAAAGTAATTAAATAATTAATTAATTAATTAATTTAAGGTATTTCTACGAAATTAAATTCTTCTAATCGAAATTAAACTATTCAAAATTCCACTGCGAAACACTCGTGTAACGTATAAACGACGAATTCATTGAACTACATGAACGACAAACTCATTGAACACCAAACTTCGTCAAAGTACACTAACGGAGGATACTACTCCTAGGTACCACGACCAAATTAAGACAGCAGAAGAAGAAGCAGATAAAAAGAAAGAAATTCGTTAGCAGCTCGCGTCGTCGAAAAGATACTCGTCCAATTGCACTGGTAGATATAAAAAGACAATTCTTTTCCAAAAATTTTACTTGAAAATGCGTAAACGACAAAATCATTGAACACCAAAGTGCGTCAAAGAGTACCGACGAAGGACGTGCCTCCTAGGTACCACGATCGAATCGAGGCAGCTCTACGCCAAGAGAAAATTAAAAAACAAAAAAGAGAGAGAAAAGAGAAAGGAAGAAATTCGTTGGCGGGTCGCGTTGTAAAGATGCTCATTCCATTGTGGTGGCAGATAAGGCGCGGTAAAAGGGCATCGACGCCTGTCTATCTCGTGCCACCTCCGCCACCTCCACAACTTCCTCCACCTCCTTTCCATTCCAGTGCGGACATGCGACAATGGCCACCCAGAGACTCGCGATCCGGCGCCTATTCGTGAATGACAAATGCGTCCTTCTCTCCTTCCACCTCCTTCGTGATAAATCGAGCGCGCGTCCTCAGGTACCGTTCGATTGTGCGAGCGCGTCGCGACGCCCCGACGACAGGGAGAAGGCAGGAGAAAAGAAAGGTGGACGTCGACAGACGCGAACAGGCAGAAGGGAGGGAAAGAAGTGAAGAGAGAAGGACGAAGGAATGTGAAGAAAGAAAAATGGCAGATTGTAAATAAAAGATGCGCGCAAGTGTGACTGTGCAAAAGTCGATCGCAATTTCTCAAAGGATGAAGAACGTTAAATGTAAAGTAGGGTAAAGATGCAGTACTAATAATAAATGTTTTATTTTAAACCAATGCTTCGAATCATCTAATCTTTCTTCAAAATTACACCTTCGCACGTACTTTCATAGCAATCAGGAAACAGAAGCTTCTTAAAAATTCGCTGAAAAGTCGATATGCAATTTTTCAATGGGTACAGCTAAATTTAAAGTAGAGTAAATACGCAAAGCTAACAATAAGTGGTTCGTCTAAATCCAATGTTCTTAATAATCTAAGCACGAACTATCTTTCTTCAAAATTCAACGATCGCGCCTAATTTTCCAAAACCCTCGAATATCCAAAATTTCTGAAAGTAGCCTTCACCTCAACTTTATCCAAACGAAAAGCCCAATGAATCAAGAAACGAAACCTTCTTCGAAAATCTTCTAAGATAAATCGTATCTTTAATTGATAATTTTACAAGCTTGTAAAATTAATATATGACGTTCCGAAAAAGCAAACCGGTCGCGATGAATGCTACGTCTCTTCGCCCTCGCACTTTTCTCTGTAAGAAGGAGAGAAACGGAAGAGACAGAAGGATAAACGAGAGAAAAAAGATTGTGTCCACGATGGGCTCGTGGTTCGCGCTACCCCAAGTGACTGATCCTCTCAGCGGCACGTCTTTCACTGCTTGCACGAGCATACGCTGATTGCCATCGCTCGTGCGGACGCGCCGATTCTTTCTGCGACGAGTGCGACGACGAAAACGACGACGAAGACGACGACGACAACAATGACGGCGTCCCTTGGCCGACTCGAAATTTTACGAGCCACCCGAGCACTCGCCGATAAATCAAAAATTATTTGTCAAATGATGCGCTTAAGCGAGCAACGTGAAAATAAAGAATTTACTTGAGGTTACACTTAAAAGGCTAGAGAACGGAGAATAATAAATTTAAAGGATTGTTGTCCTACTAATTGCTATTCTCGAACGCACGATGAGTAATTGAAATTAATTAACCTGGTTTTCGATTCTGCTAAACTAGATATTAATAAATCCTCTTGATATATTAATAAATCTAAAAGTCTTGCTTCTCCTTTCTACCCGACGATCGTCAGTTTTTTTGCATTTCAAGGGAACAACAAAATGAATTCTCAATTAACAAAAAAGAAAAAAAGGAAGTGTTTAAGATCAATTGCAACTCTAGTTATATATCTACGATTACCAATTTTCCTCAGAGTCTCTTGTACTCTCGAGCAATAAAAACGAACCTGAATCATAATTGTGAATTAAAAATCATTCACACCTACGCGATTAACAAACAGAACGTGAACGAAAGATGGAAGCAACACGTGGCGAGAGTAGATACTGGCTAGTGAGTGGTCGGACGATACATCGACGCGTGGCGTCGCGATGCTCGACGTCGTGCGACGTCTCGTCGCTCTCCACGAGACTCTCTTTGAGCGCGAAATCAAAGACGACGAGCTGACGCGTAACAAGACAGCGCCACGCAGAGGCCAAGGAGTTGCATTTAACACTCAGCAGTGTTACACTCTCAGGCTCCCAAGACGCGCATATTATGCCGACATGAGGCTCGCAAAGAATTCGATCTGTGCCACGCGGGAGGCTATAATAGATGCGATCGACCTCGATGAAAGATATCGACGTAAAGAAACGATCACTTCGAGGCGAAGACTCGAGAGGATCGACTTTGTGCATAGTGCGAATTTTCTTTAATGACTGCAGGAATTTTTCACGTTGTCGATAAGACGAAGGCATCCGTTCGAATTCAACGAATTCTTTTTTGAGTTGAAGGGAGATTAAAGGAAAATTAGATTACGATTGTAGTAATTAATAATGAGAACTTGTGGAAAATGGAACTTATTCGCAGAATGACGTGAGATAACGATTAGGTTAATAAATTTCGTCCGAGGATATAGTATAAAGGAAGCATTTATAGTAAACAATCAGAACTGAGAAACGAATATCAACGAGAGGAAGCTAAATTTGCGTAAAATCAAGAATTAAGTTACCAACCGTTTAATGGAATCTTTTAATTAAAAATTAGAGTGCGAGAAAGATTGAAACATTAACTAAACAATTATAGATAATAGAATTGTCTGTAAGAGCTCTTGGAGTAATAAAGTTCCACTCGGACGCGAATCGATAAATCCTCTCTTTTCTTCTCGGCAACAATCGAACTAAAAATTCACTCCGCATCGAAATGCCGATGAGATGAAAAATTCTTGAGGTGTAAAAGCGTGAAGGAGGTACCGAGTAATAAAAGAAATTGCTGGCCACGCGGAACGCGAGACAGGAGCGTGCCCCTTTTTTACGTAGAACGAATTCTCCTCAGCTCGTAGAGGATGGTTAAATATAGACGGTCTACGGTCGAAAAACGCGGGCTCATGGCTCGTTCGCTCACTCGCTTGCTCGGGAGACGTTGGACGCGCGAGTTTCCGACGAATCTGAGAATATAATCGTGGAAGGAATCGATTATCTTCTAGAGAAAAGAATCACCACAGAAGTTGATTTTCAATGACTGCAAAGTAAAACAACAGAGCGTCCTTGTAAAAATTTGGCATCTAGTTCCTATTAAACAGAAATTTTAAATTCTATTCGGAGAAAGTGAAGAAGAAAATATGTGTACTTAAAACAAGAGAATGAAAATTAATCTTCAATAATTAAACTATTCGCACCAGTCGAAGAAGGATCGTATTTATTATTACTTATAAGTGCCTTCGATCGTGTTTGACAATGATTCAAGAAATGATAATAACAGGAGAAGAGTGAAATAGAAGAATAGAAATTTCCCAAGTTGCCCAAATTTCCCAGACATTCCCTCGTTTTATAGCTCGCAAATCGAGTGCCCTAGGAGAGGCACACTTCCTTCCTTCCTTCCTTCCTTCCTTCCTTCCTTCCTGTTCTTGTGAAGAAGGTGAGGAGGAGGTCGAATTCGGGAGGACCATTCTCGCGCTCGATTTAGCAGAATGCATTCGTGTCGTCGAGGCGTCCCTTATGCGCGCTTACGACCACGAAGCTCTTCTCGATCGAGGATCCACAGGACACTCTAACCCCAACTCCTTCTGCTCGAACCACCTCCAAGTATCATGCACTAACTTTCACAAACGCATACGACTAAGGAGCATAGCAGAGAACCAGTCGTTCCACAAAGCGCGTGCCACAAAATATCCATTTATGATTTCGACTCGGATAAATTTTTGAGGTTAAAGAGAGAGGGAGAGAGAAACGATTTCCGGACAAAATCAGTTTAGTTATCTAATAATTGATTTCGTATGTAGTAACGTAAAAATTTAATTATGATCACATAAATTTCGAGTTACAGATAAAAAGCACGAGAAATCTGACCATTTAAATTTCTTAATTTTGAAAATATGTGTAAAGGCCTCGATTGGATATTACCAACAATTAATTACACGATTATACGAACTGAGAATAAGAAAATAAATTCTTTGGAACCAAGTTCTAGCGAAAAAATGCTGCTGCAAGAAGTACTTTGATATTCATGAAATTGTAAGTAATTCATTTTTACGATCACTATACGTTAACAACGAACTTTACGCACATATAGGTAGCTTGTTCCCAATCTGGTTATTTACGATATCGTGGACTTTTCACGAGAGAGATTAGCAAATCACGTTGCTTACAATCTACAGGCGAAAAGAGGATGACTCGAGGATTTGCCAGATCGACAAAATTCTCACCCCTTCGTCGTTCAACCCCTTTCGTCTTACCACCACCCTTCAAACGCGAAACCCGCGAAAGGGTGTCGCTTCAGGGATTTGCCTGTACATTTGCATGAGCCTCGGACCAATGGGACCGCACACACCCACCCCAACACACACACAGGCATACACGCACCAACCAAAGGGCATACAAACGTACAAATCATAGCGGTCCCTCTAATCCTCTAATAGGATTTATACGCGCGAGCTCGATTACCTTCAGTCAAGGATACACACCATCCTCCACCGACTCCGACAACGTGTATTTACCGCGGTAATTTCATCCTCCACCCCCACCTCCCACCCACGCCTCGAGCCCTTCGGCCCATCCTACTCCAAAGCACCCCAAGTTCGATATTAACTGCACACATACAGACAGAGACACACACGCACGCACACACACGCTCGTGTCTGCCATAGATACGGAGGGTGGCGAAGGGTTAAAGGATCCACTTTCGATGAATGAAAAATGAGAAAGGTGGATAAGATAATTGTCGATAGTGGAATTGCTTGACAATTGCAATCACGTGGAAATCGATGGCCACGATTCTAACGTGCAGTGGAAATGCACATGAGATGAATCGGTGTTCGTGTGATTGTCTTTGATGAATTGCCGATGAGAGTTCGAACGAGGAGAGATAATAGTTTGTAAATTGTGAATGAAGCCATTTTGCAGAATCAATAGGTAAGAATCTCCGAAGAGAACGTTGAACGGATGGTTTATAGGGAAGATACAAAAGGCTGGGTGAAATTTGAAGACACGATGGACAAAGGATTGGCAAAATTGGGTAAAATTTAGATTAAAGGTATAAAAAATCTATGTAGGGTCTAGGTAGAGTTGTTGTAAACTGCTGGCAATGTCTGTGTAGATACTAGGTGAAGTAGATTGTACAGTTTAGGTAAATGAAGATAAATTATAATTAATATCTGGGTGAACTTTGGATAAGCTCGGGATAAAGTCCACGTAAAGTCTAAAATCTATGTAAAGTTTAGGTAAACTCGGGGGTTCAAAATCTAGGTGCACTCGAGATAAGACCCACTTAAACATTATCAATATCCACTAGGACGACCAAACAACTTTCTCCCCACTTCCAACATTACCAAATGAACTCCAAAAACACTTAATTTCACAGACGAAATAGATCGAATGCCTTCCCAAATCGGCGCGAACCCTAAGCAAGAATCTCTCTCTCATTTCTCCAACACCCTCGACACAAAAATCCTCGGAGTAAGATCCACCGGTGACAAACTTTTTTACAGACTCCTCTTCGCGCTTGGAGTCCGCTTGATAAAAGAGAATGTGGCGCGAAATAATAAAACATCCCCACGTGTAACGATAGAATGCGTAACTGCCTGTTAAAGGGGGCAAAGGACGTGCGAAAACTGTCCAACTGGTCTCCGCACGCACGAGTCCTTCCGCTCCAGAAATCTGTCCGCGCGAAAGCCGCTCAACTGCGAGAGGAATAAGAAGAATGGAGGTGGCCGGATGAGGGGCTAATGCACACCGTAGGGCCACGAAAGAATTCGCGGATTCTTCGACCAAAAAAGGGTTGGAGGTTGTTCGCGGAATATCTGGACACGCTCTTTTAACTCGGTACACCTCCCTCACCTCCGTCACCACCCTCACTGGAATAACGATAAAATCCACGGAGGTGGCGAGCAGCAAGATTCATCTTCGCACTCAGCTCACGTACCGTCACCTCTCCGCCATCCCACCTCCACCACCTCCATACCGATCGTATATCTAACACCGTGGGGAAGGCAAAAATCTCACGGGCAAATAGTTTCCTTCGCACCTTCTCCATTCTGGCCACCTCCACCATCGTCGTCGTCATCTCCGAGAGCAGTTGTTCGCACCTCCACACCTCCACCTTCTCCTTCTTCCTGCTTCGTTCCCAACCCCTTTTTTCTCGTTCCGGAACGAATCCACGAGGGAGGAGGTCGTGGAGGTGGTGGAGGTGGGCATCGGGATTCTCGAGCTTCCAGCGCAGATCACCTCGAAGGATACCGGCGGCACGTTTTCTGTCCTTCTCGTCTCCCTCCGTTTCTGTTCGCGGTGGATAAGGGAGGTGGAAGGAGGTTGTGTGGAGGTGGAAGGGCGAGGGAGGTGCCTGTGTGCGAGGAATCGATGCCGCGGAATGCGTCGAGAAGAGGTCCATTCCGCTCGAGAGGACGCGCGCTTGTGCTGTGTGCCTTTCGTCCTCCTCCCTCGCCACCACCTCCTCCACCTCCTTTTCTTTTTCTCCTCCGATGCCGCCGCTCGTTGGCTCGCTCGGTGGAAGCGGGCGAGCGCGATCGGTTCTCTTATTTGGCGGTCCTCGATGCGCCGAGGATCAAAAGTCTGGAGGGAGGTGAGGGAGGTGCGGAGGTGGGGGACTTGGATGCGACGCGCGAGACGAGAGAGAAGGAGGAGAATCTCGTAGGATGAAGAGAGACGGGGAGAATCGGTTCTCTCTTCGTTCTACCTCCACCCTCATCTCCTTCCACCTCCACCTCCTCCTCTTCCTTTCATGCGAGCCGGCCCGTTAATCCTCCACGGATCCCGCCAGGATCCCACGGAGATGCACCGAGGGAATTTGCATACAAGATCTCCTGGCATCTCCTCCTCCTTCACCTCCCCACCTCCTCACCTCCTCTTATTCCACGTTCCGCTTCTTCTCTTCTCTTTTGGATCTCCTCGCCCCACGTAGTTCCAGTCGCCATTGGGACCCGCTTGTGTGCCGTCCTCCTCCTCCTCCTCCTATCTCCTCCACCTCCGCTATACTACCATCTCCACCTCCCGCCCCATCTTGATACGACGCGGTCCCTTCGGCCTCATTGGAATCGCGGCCGGTCCGTCAGACACCGTCAAGCAGAAACCGATCGCGGTCAGAAATGGAACAATGGGGAGGGTAGGACCATTCCGGGAGTCCCCCAAAACTCGTGAACAGTTTCCGAGGATGCGAGACACTCGCGGTGACCTTGGGAATTCGAGATACCGCAGGTGGAATGACCTCAAGGTATCGAGGGGATACGTTGAAAGAGTTGGAATTGTTTGTGTCGCGTGAAAATGATTCTGCATCAATGTAACCAACGATAATCGACGATGAGAATTATTCAATGATGGAAGATTCGATAAATTGGAAAGAGGCCGTCCGGCGGCTCAACGCATCGCGAAGAAATTGACTTCGCGGTACCAAGGGAGTCGTGTCTACGAAAATAAATACTATCTAATCAATTAATAATTTAGTGTATGTGAAATGACCCTTTATTGGTATTCACGAAATTGATGTACAATTTCACGGTAGCCTTGAATATTTAACAATGACAATCGAAGAATGAGAAGAAGTCTATGTAACTTGTGAATTATTTCCATGATACTCAGAGCTCCGCGAGATAGAAATTCAGTGACGTACGCCGCATTTAACGAGGCCAATAATTTGTGGAGTTTTAGAAAATTGACGAATCATTTCTATGGCGAGACGTCGACGATAACCTTGAAGACTCAAAGTACCAAAGGATGAACGACCCCAAAACATCAAAGAGGTTCGCCGAGGTCTTCGTTCACCCGTTCGAGTCACACGGAAATAATTCCTAGTAATAACATGGATCTCACTCGAGAGATCGCACCCCCTCCTCCTCATCCCAAAAAGTCGCCTTCGAGTGCACGGACCCTGACGCGGCACAGTAATCCCGTAGGAAAACTCATTCGATCGGATAACCCCGAAGAATTTGACGTGGGGGGCCTCCTGCTTCCCTCCGAAGTTAATCCGTGCCATATACGCGAGCGATTACCGTTAATTATATTTTCCTAGGGTGGGGTGGTGGTCCCTGCGGGGCCTGCTGCGCGTGTGTGTGTGAATGTGTGGCTAACAGTCGAATGTGTGTATTCCACACAGCTCGTGAACCTGAACAGCGCGTGGCTTACGCCAAAGGTGATTCTATCTCCCATTGTGCGTGCGTGAGTGGATGTGTTGAAAATTCGCACGTGTGTATTCCGCGCAAAGAAATATAAGCAAAGAATCTCATGAACATGAAGAAAATGCGACTCACGTGTGCATGTTTTGATCTCTGTATAATTTATGAATGCGCATATCGTGCAATGAAGGAAAGAGAGAATAATTTCATGTAGCCGAAGAGTACGTGACAAACACGTCAAAATTTGATGTGCGAGAGTTTGCATGGCTACTGCCCTGCGTGTAGGGCGTGGATTCTGCTGCTGAAATTCCACGTGGGAAGTGAGGGTGTTGGGTGACATCGGTGGTGGTGATGGTCGACCACCAACGTTTCTCTTCAGCGTGCGTAGCCTTGGCCCCCTGCTTCGCTTCATCCCCACGCGAGTGGTGTCCCACCCTTAGCGTTAATACGGGCGGGCGAAGGGCAGGATTAAATTGGCACCAATTACCAGCAAAACACCCTCCGCGCATTTTCCATCCCTTCTCAGCGATTCACCCCTGTTCCATCCCCCCACACACACTTCTGAGGGGTGCCTTTCCCGCCCCTCGTATTCCTGGCGCCTACCCTCTGCCTTCATCCCCTTCTCCTCTCTCTCTCTCTCTCTTCGTCTCCTTTCCACGCGCCTCTCCACTTCATCCCTTCTTCCTGTTCCCTTTCTTTCTCTTCTTTACACGCACCCTACTCTTCTCATCCTCTTTTCGTTCTCTCTTTCCTTCTCTCCTTTCGACGTACCTCACCATTTTCATCCCTTCTTCCTCTCCTTTCCACACCCTCCCATCCCTCTTTTCCCCTTCTTCACTACACCCAAAGTCCACGACGAAACGCACCCTCTGGAAAGAGGGTGGTGATGGTGGTGGTGGTGGTAGCCAACCCCTCTTGACGCCCGACTATGCGTGGCATCCGCTTTTCTCTTCCCTCTAGTTTTCATCCCCTTTCTCTCTCTACGATTCTCTCTTTCGCACCCCCATGAAAAAGAGAACGTGCCACCCCTCGAATGGTCCCCAGGCCGGCAACGATATTACATTATGAAAATATACATCACCAGCTGACGTAGCTGGTCCCTGGATGTAATTATCGGCTGCTTGCGCGCCCTGCTTCGCTGGTGTGCCTTTAAGTGCCTACTTGGCGGATTACGATTTTGCGGAAGGGGCTGCTGGGGGCGCGTATCTACTTGGAATAAGAAAATGGTGGTGTGGGAAGGTAAGAATGGAAATGGATAATTATTTTTGGCGATGCTGTGATTCAGATGACGTAATTAATTGTTATTTAATTTACGTTCGTCATCTTTGTGATAAGCATTATTTTGTAAGTTTTATTGCAAGGTGGCCTGTTATTGAGTAAATCGTGTGTTACCCTGATCGTTGACTGTTATAATTATGTGAAATACCTGTCCCTAAAATTAACGAGGGAAAAATTAAAATCATATTGCACCTGCATTCATTGGAATGTTTGTGAATAATTGTGTATTTAAGTAAGAAATGCTTAAGAAACGCTTGAGATATAATCTTGTAGGTTTAATTTTGTCATTCTTCCATACGCAAGACGAGATCTATTTTTACCAAGAACGATTAATCGGTGGATGATTAATTGAGAAGATGAACGATCGATTGTCGATTATTCTTGATGGCGACCGCAAGAGCGCGTGAGTATTCGCGAAAGACCACAAACTACCAACTTCCTCCGAGAGCACGAAATCTGTGATTTTCCACTAATGACGCAATGAAACCCGCAAACACACGTCTTGCGAAGAAACGATTGTTCACGCAGCACACGTGACATTAATCACTAGTTTGAGGTAATTTCACAGACCTCTGTGGTCTGTTCATAAAAGTCAGTCACTGCTCATAAATATTCCACGTTCGGTGTACTAAAAAAAATGATACTGGAGATTGATAAGAATTGTCATATACTAGACAAGACACTAGATACCAAAAGTGTGAATTTATTTACAGGAGTGTGCGAGTGAAACTGGTTTCTAATGGCCAATCTCAAAGGCATATTTTTGATCTAGTACAAGCAGTTCAAAAAAATGTCTAAAACGATCTAGAACCGTAGAAAAGATTTCTACGTACAAAAATATATTTAGATAGCTACCTCAGTCAAGAGGAAATATAATTTCTAATAATTCTCTAATCTCTACTGCTTTCTTAACCAACAGCCGAGCATGAATCTTCTAAGACATACAGGGAACTGTTTCATTCACGCGAAGACAAGCGTGACTCACTCACAAAGAACTATAGATTCTAATAATTCTAATCTCTACTATCTCCTTAAGTAACAGTCCATCAAAAATATCCTAAAACGACCACAGATCTTCTCATTCCCACAGTCGGCAAATGTGTACAGATAAGTATCTCCTGGCGAGGAAACATAACATCGAACAGTTTCAATTTTTTGAAGTAGCGTAACAAGAATACTTTAGAAATTTCCCCTCATTTCCGTATACGATTATGCAGGCAAATTATGAGATCGAAGAAAGCAAAACTTGATCTCTACACACCTACTTTTCTCTCCAGAATTCAAAGAGAAAATAAAAATAATAGATCCTTTGTCTCTTTTATACAGGTGCCTCGCCAAAGCGCTCCAACTAATTTTTCAATTTCTTCCATTCCTCAAGGATATTCGCTAGTATCGCAACCACTCTTACTAGACTTATATGCTTTCCTCGCAAACCACACACGCTCGTCCCATCGCACACTAAAATCGACAGCCTCCAGACGCTCGCGCGCATCCACCAAATGGGCGTTTCTGTTCAGAGGAATGAAGCCGGCTGACGCAATTGGTCGACTTGGTCGTTACACTTTATCGCATTACTCGTACGAGTAAAGCGTTTCTCGAGACGCATGCGCGTAAAGCCTCTAAAAGTGTGCTGGTGTGTACGCAAGTGCGCACCTCGAGAAGACGGGGGACCTCTGTGAACCGCGTGACGAGAAATGCAGAGAGAGTGGAGGTGAAGGAGGACCAAGAGGAGGAGATGGAATGGTGGGGGCGTGGGAGGCTCACGTTTAAAGGCACATTCAAAACGTGAAGCATGTCACGTGCTCACGCGAGCGTGTCGCTCTCCGGTGTGTGTGTGTGTGTGTGTGTGTGTGTCTGTGTGTGTTTGCACGTGAACGCCATTTGCAAAGCGGTTTTGCGGGTCTCTTCGTGCCACGCCGCCCGCCACCTTCCAAGGAGATTTTCCTTTGCGGTGTGACTCGCGGTCGTCCGTCGGATACCGTGAGGAAAAAATATTGGAGAACGCGGGAGGAGGTGTGGAGAGCATCTAGAGAGGGCAGAGGAGGAATATTTTCATGGTTACTTGTAAAGAGATATTTATAAGGATTTGTGAACGCGAATGAGGAGTGGAACGATTAGAAAGTGTGCGATTAACACATTGCGTACCGCATAGAAATCTCTAAGACGTACGTCTAGGACCGCACGTTTTGGGCAAACCGTCCGTAACAGATTGGGCGCGAAACGAGAAAACTCGTGAGCGGTCCGTAACAGATGGAACGCGAAACACGAGAAAACTCGTGAGCGGTCCTTAATGTGTTAAGAGAAGTATTCTTGATTATTTGTAAAGAAGTTACATCAACGGGGTGTTTTTTACAATGTCTTAGAAGATGATGGTGTAAAGATGAATAAAGAAGGAAAGCGTCGTGAGGAAAAAATTGGTGAACGCCGATAAGAGAAGAATAAGTTCGAAGAAGGAATAAGCTGCTCAGAGAATGTTACTTGAAATTTGTTCGTATAAATGTTTGACATCATTGAGATAGTCGCAGAATTTACAACAATATTGCAGATACGTCGTGAAGATACAAAAGAGACGAATAAAGATTGAGGAAGGTGGAGAAGAAAAGAGTAAGCGCGAAGCAAAAATAAAAAATGTGCTGGAAAAAGCCTTCCTCCCGATGGAATATTTATAAAGAAAATTTACAAGCGACAATTGTCGAGAAAAATTGGAGAACGTGGGGAACAGAGAACGTTTACTTGTTGACAAAACTGTTTTATTAACATTTATGAAAGATTACAAATACGAATGCTTCGATGAAGAGGAAAGATGAAAAGGAGGTGCACGCGCGCGTGACGACGCGATTAACGCGAGCGGTGCCCGAGTTCGATTGACGTGTCAATTATCGATAATGATTCGATTCTCGACGCGGCGAAACGAAACGAGTCGAAATTGGAACAAATTGATCGGCCGTCCCCGCGAGCGAGCGCGCGGAAAGAAAAGGAGAAGCGAGTTGGAGACGCGCTCCCGTTTAATTGGCAAATTGGAAGCAACCGCCGAATTATCGTTTCGCTTTATCGGAAGAAATTGAAGACGCGAGAAATCGTCGAGTTGTCGTTTTGGACCAGCACAATAATGAAGTTTCTTTACTTTTTACGAAAATTGAGAACGAGCAAAATTTAGATTGCCAAGATTGTCGGCTGAATGAGCGAGAATGTTTCATTTATGGGCTCTACTGGGAAATAATGAAAGATATCAACGCTGGAAAATGAGCAAAATACCGACGAAAGGATGGATAGAAAAAATTACGTACTTTCTGTAATCCTTCCTTTCGTTCTTTTTATGCAAAATTACCGAGGAACTGTAACATGAATTTCGACATTTCAAAATATCTTTCTATATCATATAATTTCCAAAAAAAATGTCAACACTGAACATAAAATTTTCACAATTGCTCAGTTATTTATTCGTTAGAGTAGGTATCTTCCATTTATTGGTTTTTCAAATCTCTATTTCCCTCTTCCGATATTTTACGTACTAGTTGTAACATGTATCATAGTAGAAATAGTAGAAATACCAATATCCATTGGTTAACAAAAAGAATATCAATTCTAGACAATTTCACTGCTAAAAATATCATTGAACGACATATCAGACATATTTGTCAAATTCTTCTCGAGTGAATCGTTGGCCGAATATTAAATAAATTGATTCGTTAACTACCGGACATCGAAGAAAATATTTTTTATCGCACTCATACGATAGTGCAAAAATAAGATTATTCGAAGAACTATATCCCAAGGAAGACGGTTCACAGACTCTGCGACGAATGCGGGTTGCCTCGTGTTAATAACATTGCATGTGGAGCGGTTCAAGGTCACATACCGAATCCCTCTTCCCTCTCAATTCAACATCCTCCACTCTCCTCTCTGAAGAACGAGTCGAAGACGAGACTGCTTCTCGCTTTCGAGATTATCGCTCGAAAAGACTGGTTGGCGTCCCGTGGCGTCTTATATTGGCAACTACCACACACGCGGTACTCCCTAACACACGCACAAAACCTACATGGACACGTGGTTATATTTAGTTCAGTTGAAGTTAACTCATTCTCGCACTTTCATATTTTCCTTATTGATTCTTTATTTACTCACATGTAGAAATGATTTTGCTGCCTATTTTCCACAACCAATTTAAAATAGTTTTTATATTGGCGAAGATATTCAGTCTCTCCGTGCACGAGCTTAACAATTCCTCGCTCACATTGCATTAACGTGAAATTGTTTGCCAGTCACTATAGAAAAACAGAGCACTATTTGTATTTATTTTCGAGGGAACTAGTAAAAATAAAATAAAGAGACAAATACAATAGTGAGCATGAAACTTTTTTACGACACACTAAAGAAGTACAAAGAGACAAACATCTATCTACATTCACCAACCATCTAAAGACTTATCCCTTCGATAACTAAACCTCGAATATCAGTATTTTCAAGGTTACTGAAAGAATTCGAAAAAGGAATGCAATGATGAATAGAACAAAAAAAGAAAACCTCAACTGGTTACGATGTGGTGAAGAAGGAGTGGGAGTAGAATGAGAGAAAGAAGAAAGAGAGCGAGAGAGAGAGAGAGAGAGAGAGAGAGAGAGAGAGAGAGAGAGAGAGAAAGGACAGAAGGATAATTTATTATGCTGTCAGTATGTCGCTCACAATGACCGCCTCCTCGATTTTAGTGACACGGCGATTATCGTAGCGGCCGATCTCCTCTCTCGAGGCCCGATCATCATCATCGTTAGCATGAATAACGTGACAATGGTAATCCCTTTCGTGAAAGTGCTAACGGCCGTGCGTGCCTCGACGGCAGATGCCGCTTTGAACGTGTGCGTCGGAGAGGACGCGAAGGAGGTGGAAAAGAAGAAAAAGGTGGGAGGAAAGAAAGAGAGGGAGAAAGAATTTTCGATGCGTAAGGTGTTTCGGAGAGAAGATTCAAGTTAAGAGAATTGACGAGTGTGGAGAGGAATGAAGAAATTTAGAGAACAATTGGTAGTATTGATAGTTAGAATTTCTTCGTTACGTGAGAATGATAAAAGGCAATTGTAACAAAGAATAATAATTACAAGAGAGAAGGAATAAATAAGAGAGATATTGTATGAGAAAAAACTCAGAGCTCATTATTGGAGCACCGAGGAAATGAAAAGAGTGTGAGCAAAAATTTGAATATTTTCGTGATAGAAGAACAAAAGACACAAATAACCGAAGGTACAATTATTTCACACGATTTAACAATAATCTTGTAATTTAAAATCCGCAATCTCTTAGCTCTAATCCAAAATGTACAAATATAATAAAATACTCTCTAAAACAAATTCGCCTGCGTCAAAAGAAATCGAAAACTTACGTTTCAAATTAAAACACAATACAAACACTTCCTCGTGAAGAATATACGTGAAAAAATTCACACGATCATCGAGCGATTAGCTTCTTATTATCAAAGAGCCAATGCACTTTTGTTTTGAAGCCGATGCGAGTGGAAGGACCGAAGAGAAAGAAACGGAGGGAGAAAGAGAAAAGAGAAGGAAGAAAAGAAAAGAGGAAAGTCAAACAGAGAGACATTCGAGAAGAAGACGGGAACACGTGACTGTGTACAAACCCTCGTCTGAGCAAGGATGAGGATTCTAAAAATATTTCTCGATGAGACGGAGGAAGGAGGAGGTGAGAGAGAAGGAATAGGAACGGCCTCCTCCCTCTCGCCGTTTGGAAAGTTTTAATTTGGCCATCGGAACGCGACGATTTGCGTCGCGACGTCCTCTCGCCTTCTCTCTCCTCGAGTTTCGAGGAGCTAAGAAGAAGACACTTTTCTCATGTGTCTAAGCAACCCTCGCAAGGATGCTCCCCCAGGAGATTATGCTATTTTTACTCTCGTCCGTGTTAGTTTTATATTTTCGTCTCCAAATTTAATCCAGATCCGTGAGAGAATGAGTGTTTTCAAAGTGAAGGTACAAGCATACGCGCTCGAATTAACCGTATGATTTAAACCGATGATATTAATTACCCTCTGTTTGCGTGTAATTAATTTTAAACCAACGAGGACGAACAAGAAATTTTCTTGTGGGAAGATAATGGATTTGCATGATTATTGAATAGTGATTTGACGGTGAAACAATAAGAAGATGAAATCAATTTATTCGGATGCTTCGTGATTCTGCTAATTTTAGTGGTTCACAAACCAGGGGAGGGAATTAGGAACGATTTCGCTTTTACATTTGTCCTACATGTAGGTCTTCCTACATTTATAGACAGTTAACTATGTTCACTAATCCGTAAAACAATATAATAAAATCGAATGGACTAAAGTTCTTTAAGAATTCAGGACTGAAATACGTTTCTCACAACTGCGTTGCTCAAAATTTGACGATGGAAATGAAGAAGACTGGAAAATTCTTTTGCAGTCACGGAGAATAACCCATGTTCACTTACTCCTAAACCAATATAGTAAAATAAAGTGAATAATAACATGAAACTTCCTCAACAATTCACAATAGAAATAAATTCCTCACAAGTACCGTACTCCACTACCTTGGGGGTGGAATTAAAAACAATGAGAAGAATTCGCGTTTGCGTTTCTCCTCCGTTTTAGGATGTCTAAAGTATGCCCACTTTCCACTTGGGGCCAACTTACGTTAGGGGGTGGTTCTAAAGAGGGTGAGAGACAGAGAGAGTTTGGGTGGGGGTGTGACTGTGCCGTAAGGGATACGCCGCGCACGGGGGTGGTTTTCGTGGAAAGGTGGAGGGAGGTGAAGTGAGCAGGGGTGAAAAGAGAGACAGAGGGAGAGAGAGAGAGGGAGAAGGAAGGAGAGTGGCCCCGTTACAAGTTTTACTGCAGTTTTGCGGCCTCGAAACTGCGAGAGCGCGTAACGGAGCGGCAATTGAATTTAAATATTCAATTATGCGATGTGTAAATGAAATAGAAGCCTTTATGCAAATAGCTACACGCTGAGGGCCGTTGCAAATTTAAAGGGTTAAATATTTATTAGCGAAGGGTTAACCGAGATTTATGAAGGGGTGGCATAGTGGGGGAGGGGAGGGGGGTAGTTTCTCCTTACGCCGATTCCGGAGAAATTCCTCAGGGACTGATACAGTGACTCTAGAAGGGTGCAAATGAATATTGCGTTTCCTTTTTTTGTCTTAAAAATTGTCTAAGCTTTACGGTGACGCACAATATCATTCCAATTATTGTTAATCCTATTGGTATCTTTCTCATTGTGATTGCGCTTCAAAATAAAATAAGAAATCCCGATGGCTCAATAATCGAAATATTTTCGTCGTGATGGTCCTTTTAAATAAAAGCTACTTTTCTCCAAGAAAAGAAAACAAAGGCCATAAAAATTTTGTCATAAAAATGACGTCGACAGTTGTTGTCCTCTTCTCCTGAAATGTCAACAAGCTGAAAGAGTTCTTTATCAATTAAATAGTACCAGTAATGATTCGTATAATGGAAAATAATAAATTATGATGCTTCCTGTGAATAATCGTGGAAATAAAAATAATTTTACACGTTACGCACGTGCGTTGCTTAATTTCAGAATATTTGAGAACTCGCTTAATTACCGTCGTGACGCATCGACTTTCAGCTCGATCCTAATCGATTTCGTTACTCGTAAGGACACGAAGGCGCTAAAAGGGCACGTAAAAGGGATATGAGTAGAGGGAGAGAGCCTCATCGAGTTCGATGAGATCGGCAGAAAACCCATCGAAGGGCCTTCGCCTCGTTGCCGCATTTAATCGAGCGAATAAAGAAGAACGCAGACCTGATTATTTAACTCAACAAGGCTAACATTTATTTATAATGAAAATACGTTGATCGAGACAATAGTTTAAACAAGTATATCATTATCGGTAAATATATTATCGCTATGTAATGCTAGTCGTATACAGTGTTCGGGGGTGAGTTTGCATTAATCGTTTATTTTATTTGTTTATGTTTTTTTTCTCTTTCCTTACGTTCTAAAATTTAAGATGTAATCGTTAAACACACATACATGCACAATGTATTCTCCTCTTCCTTCGCGATATAGATCGCGTTTTATCGAGTCCCTTTTCTTCGTCTACAATCTCGAAAGAACGTCAATGAAGAAAGAAAGAAAAAATCAAGAAAAATTATTTCGTCGTAATGTCTCTTCTTTTCCATCTTTTCCCTTCCCTTCTCTCGCAATTTAACCGTAAGCTTGACTTAACGCGACTTCGAGTTTCGTCATCACACACATTCGTATCAAGCGAACGAACACAACAATCGCTGAAACAAATAACGTAACTATATCATACGCGGAATATTAAAATCAACAAAGGTTGCGCTCGGCACGGAGTCAATTAATTTTCTCCCACTTGTGCTCTCCTCTCCCACACGCAATTATCTCGCAAACCACGATTCCGCCCGAGGACGCCAAAATTTCATCTTCGATCTCTTGGCTCAAGGACGAGAAGATCTAAGCGCATCTAACAACGAAGATAAATGCAAAGATAAAAAAAAAGCTAGGACGTAGAAGTCACGCGCGCGCAGAATCTTCGCGTCCACGAGCAGTAGAAATTTACCGAGAGGGCGAGAGAATATGATCTTTTGTCCAATTCAACGATCCGGGGTCTAATTTTTGAATGAGACCAATTTTTCATTCGAATTCTAAATTCGATTTCGTGGATATAAAAAATTCGAATTTATGCAACAGATTATATTTTATCGACATTTTCAACAAAAAATGGATTACAGTGGAGCTACTCTCGCCCTCTTTCCAGAGTATATCTGCTTCTCTTCCGATCAATCTTCGCTCTTCGTTTTATTATTTTCAATCAAGCCGCAGCTTCGACCAATCATCTCGCGCGCTGCGGCCTATGGCACTAAGTATTCACGTTACTTCGGCGCATCCGTATGGCTTCAGCGGGAAAATTCAAAATTTCGAATTTCCCGCGCTTTTCACGAAAGTACGAGTCGCAACGCTCATAAGGCTACGAGAATATAAGCGTACGAGTAATTTGAATCTTCTATGCGAACTTCGCGTAAAGATTACTAACTGGATAGCCCGGCGCATTTATGTGGCGTACGCGTAAAAATTCAAAATTTCGAATCTCCCGCGCAATTAATCAGACGCTTTATTCCTCGATTACATTTTATTCTCGTAGACGGACGATTATGACGATACTCCTGAATAATTGTAAATCCTTTCCGCAGACTCGCGTGAATCTATTGCCGATTGGCCAGTACGTTGTGGGCGGTAAAATTCAAAATTTCGAATTTTCCGCGCTTTTAATCACACGCTTTATTCCTCGATTACATTTTATTCTCGTAGAAGGACGATTATGACGATACTTCTGAATAATTACAAATCCGTTCCGCAGACTCGCGTGAATCTATTGCCAATTAGTTAGTACGTTGTGGGCGGCAAAATTCAAAATTTCGAATTTCCCGCGCTTTATTCGTCGATTAGTTTTAATTCTCGTAAAAGGGAGATTACAACGATAATTCTGAATAATTACAAATCCTTTCCGGCGACACGTTTGGATCTATTGTCGATTGACCAGTACGTTTTGAGCGTCAAAATTCAAAATCTTAAGTTTCCCGCCCTTTTTCTCGTCCGTTTCTTTCGCCGCGCACTTGGACGTAGAAATTCAACGGTTGTAGGGGGACAAATATAATCGTGCGCGCGAGCCTCCTACGTGCGAGTAATTCCAATCTTTTGCGGAGGCCTCGTGTGTCGATTGCTAATTCGCCAGTTCCGCTTGTCTCCGATTAATCATCTCTCATCGATCGCACGTCGCGACGCGCTGCGACGCCGGCGTTTACATTATGCGACGCGTTCATCGATACACGAGCAAAGGTACGTTTTCATAGAAGCGGCACGTAACTTCTCAAAGCGTCTTAGAAACGGAATCTTCGTTAGACATAAAATGCATAGGTTAAAAGAACTCTGCGTGCGCACGATTATCATTTAAAAGATAAAGTAAGTCAATTAAAATTCGTTAAAAACGAATTTCTCGTAAGACGTAAACTAATGGGAGTATTACAAAATTCCTTTGTACACGAGCAATCGTTAAAACATATCTGCGTACTCACGAATACGTACACATTCGTGTAATAAAAAAAAAACAATTAGTATCAAATCGTTTGATCAAAACAAATGCCTCGTAAGGTACAAAATACAATAATATTTTAGAATTCTCTTTCACGTGGGTAACCATTACAAATAAATCTACGTACCCACGAGCTTATATATGTACACATAAAAATTATCGATGAACAATCGTCTTACGTCTCGATTAGCAAAAACTATAAACGACGTACTTAAAAATCACTAAATAACGCGCTACCCTCATTTACCAGCAAATTTAACTGGCAAAGAATTGAAATTACTCGCCGGGCGACGTGATTAAAATTTAAAAGAGTGGCGCTTGAAAAACGTATTCTCTAAGTGAAAAAAATGATGGCGCCATTGAAAATGCATCCTCTCGTGAGTTTCGAGTCCCTGCTCTTTGTTTTACTCTTCGGTCAATCGTGATCGTGCTTCGATCTGCCTGAAAAAAAGAATCAGTCCTTCCTCTTCATCTGCTTACGTCGACTCTTCCTCCCATCGTTATGAGAAAATTGTCTTGTAACTTGAAAACCGAGAGAGACTCCTTTCTTCCTTTCTTCCTCTCTCTCTCTCTCTCTCTCTCTCTCTCTCTCGGCCCTAGGTTCGGCACTCGTAACTAGGGTTCCGACTGGCTGGTGCCGAAATTCACCTACCAACCTCCCGTACACAACACCCTTGTGCTTTCACCTCTCCTCGACCTTCGACTGAAGGTTACCTTGCAAGAGAGGGCGTCACGCTGTGACCTTCGACCCTGGTACCCTGCCACCTTGTGTCACGCGTCTCGTTGTTCGTAAAAATTTGTTTGCAAGCATGTGTACGTGTTTGTCTAAATGTTAAAGGATCTTGGAACAATTTAACTGCAGGTATTGATTGTTTCGTAAATCGAGCTTCGAATATTAAGAATAAAGGCATTAAAAAAAATTCGACATTCCAATAGAGAAATAAACAAGAAAGTAAAATCAAATGACAGAGAATAAAAGATTCAATAAAAGGAATCTCATTGCAGGTTTGATAAAAAAAAAAAAAAAAAATCCAACATAAAATACTCGAACCGTCAAATCACACGTTTTTTCTACAGTAGAAAAAACAATTATTGTGTTCCTGTGCAAGTGAGACAATTTACTAGACATAATCCGTTCCGTCTCTTCCTGTTTGCGAAAGAGGGTGTCCGCGGTACCTGCGGATTGAAAATTAAGAGGCGGGGGTGTAGCTCACCCCCAAAAATATGGCGAGGTACCAGAGTGAAGCCGCACAGCATGTGGAGCCGCCCTTCTTCCATTTCTCTCTTTCTCTTTACCGTTCTCCAAAAATTCTCCTCTACAACAATTTCATCGCTAAAATTGCCAATTGCAGAAGAAAAAGTTCAAGGGTGATTTAAGTACGGGGGATTGGGGGGGTGGATTTCGCGCGCCCGGCCGGCCAGGACATTGTACCTCACACAACTCCCTAGTTACGAGTACCGAGACCTAGTTTTTCGCTTCTCATGGTTTTCGGACGTTGTTTAAGCGGGTGGTCACACGTGTGCTTCCTGCTCGTCGAGTTTTCGAATTTCGCGCCTATTCTCGTTTCTCTCGTCACTTCTCGCTCCATTGAGACGCGCGGCGTAAGTCCTCGCAATTCTTCTTCATCTTCTTCGCGAGAATTGTTCTCTGCTTTCCTTTCTCTCTTTGTTATCTCACATTGTCTCGCGAATGTACACGCGCACTCTCTCACTCTCTCACTCTCTTTCACTCACTCTCCTATAATTTCATTTCCTCGTTATGCCCTCTACACCTCGTGTCCTTTTCGCGATGTTGAAAAATCTCATCGAAAGTCGGTTTATTCCGAGTGGCTCTCTCTATCGGATTAGCGCCACGGCCTCCTAATTCTAATCATAAGTTAATAACTACGTAACTACCATTTCTAGTCGTCTAATCGCGGGTGCACTCTCTTTCTTTCACTCTTCCGCAGAACACATTCGCTCTATCTCTTCTCAATCTTACCAGAGTCTAGCATTAAGTTAAGTTAGTTACGACGCAACCGTGTGTATAACGTTTAAAAATAGACAGAAAATCGACGCCCTTCTCTCTTTCTTTCTATCTCTCACCTGACCAACGATTATTTAAAGCCTTACATCCTAATTACGTATATTTTCTGATCACGGTTAATAAGTTTCGTTTAATAGTGCTTTCGACCGATCTTTCCATCTCGAAAACTTTCCTCGTTCTCTCCTTTTCGCGAGAGTAACGCAACGCGCGCTTGTCTAAATAAATGACAGCCCCCCCCTCATCCTACTTTACGTTCGCTTTTTTTTCATTTACTTATTTATTCTTCCAACCTATCCTCGATCAATCATCCACCTCCAACATCTCACCCACCCCACACCACACCTTCACCCCTACTACTCACACACACAACAGACGCACACGACCACGCGCTCCTGCCCGCCTGCCTTTTCGCACCTAACCACCGCGCTCCGGTGGTCCTCCATCGTCTAATTGTAAGAGAGGAGGTTAGAACGATTACGTAATACGCCTAACCCATAAAGACGCCTACCTCAGCGATACCTATCGATTTATTAATCGCCATTCTCATCCGTCGCCTATCATCGCGTCCTCTCAAAACGGTTCTTCATTTTCTTTTTCTTTTTTTTTCCTTCGACCTCTCCGTGTCTTAAGGTGTCGCGAAAAAGCGATCTCGCGATCGCGATCCTGCGCGAAGTCAGCGATCTTGAAGAAGGAGAGAGCATCGAGAGAGTCCACTTTGCTTTTCGTACTTGTAAAACTTGCATTTGGCGTGAACGTGACGGTTTTTTTCTTTTTTTCTTTTTCCTGCGGTTGCGTATGTTTTGGCGAACGTAAAGCTGAAATTATAAACTTTCGTCGCCGTTCGCAGGTAACGTAATTACCGTTGTTGATTCTCATAGATCTATGTATACAGTTACTATGAAAATCAACAACGGTAACTACGTTAAGCTGCGAACGGCAACGATGACGGAACGTTGGCAAAAGTTTATAAATCCAGCTTAACTGTTGACTTTAGATCGACAATTTAGTGAGATCAGAAGTTGAGTCTTCGTTTGGCTCGTGTAGAAGATTTGAGACTCGAGCTGAGGAGTAGATTGCTTTCTCTGTTTTTGGCTCTACTTTTTCTACTGTTCGCTCATTTGAGCTGACGTTGTGCCGTACCGCGAGTGACCTTGAAAAGCACCTCGGGAAGTTGGCGAATGAGAATTCGGAGAAGACCGAAGTTAAGGACGAAGTGGAGCAAGAGAATGATGTATGCGACGAGAATAAAGTAGACTAAGAGTGTAATGTAGATTGTATGAACAATGTACACTCTAGGTGCAATGTAAATGAATCAACTGACGTAAACTCGAGTGCTATGTAATCCAAGAAAACGTAATGGACCGAGGAAACGATATCAGACATGAGAACAATGTAAACCAATAGAACGAAGTAGGTCAAGTGAAAGAGTAAACCACAAGAACAATGTAAACCAACCTAAGCAACTAGACCAAGGACCCTGTGTAAACCAAGAGACCGAGGTAAATAAACTGGACAAAAGTGAACGACGAGAACACAGTAAACATGGAAGAATCAGTAAACAAAGAAGAATCGGTAAACTTCACATCCTCCTCCTCGTGGTTCCTCTCCACCATCGTTTCCGGTGAACTCGACGATGGATAAATATAACCAAAGAGAACCGAATTGCATAAGATGACACGCGAGAGCGATCCAGCTTCGGTACACGATCGATACGCAGATAGATAGGTGGTGGCGACCAGTCATAGAGAAAGACGGAGAAACAAACCGATGAAGGAAGACAGTGAGACGAAGACAGAGACATGGGCAAAGAAGCGAAGAAGAGGAAGAACAGTGGCTTCGAGACGTTCGAAACGTTCGGCCTGCTCTCGCACGATAATAGCCCATTACGACTGGTTTCCAAGGCGAGTTTTCGTCGCAAGAATATGTCTCGAAGAGTGGGGGGAACGTCCCGAAATTCGATGTCAACGCACGCGAGCTGCGTCTGGCTCGAAACAGATTTAGATACATTCTTCATTTGCTGGTGGTGAGCAGAAGTGGTTACGTAATCGATTTTACCTTTGCCCGCGAGGAATCTATACGTACTCGCGACGAATTGACAAATTTCTGAGTGGAGATTGTTGGAAGAAGGTCGAGTCGATTACCGACTGCTTGACTCGAGCTTGAAAAGAAATTGTTCATCTTGCATATTCAGTTGCACTCGATGAGAAATGGATAATTCCTCGAGCATTCTTAAATCTTTGAATTCGACAATATATTGTTTACGTTCACTCTAGATATATTATACTCGCGAGAAGATAGAAGCAGAACAGAATTAGCTTTCTAATTCAGAATTATTAAGCAGCGCGGGTCAAACTGCGGGCCCTCGCGTTGAAAAGTTTAATATCGAATAAAGAAAAAAATATAGTGATCTCTACGAATTCCATAAGAAATTTCGCGTGCATTCCCGTGGAAAGAGAGAAAGCGGTAAGAAGGTGCGAAGAAGAAAAAACTGAATAAATAAAATGAAGAAGAAGCAGAAAGAAGGAATCGTGAATGAGCTCGGGAGCCAGCCAAGCGCCAAAGAGACCAATGGAAATTCGTCATTTGCCCTAGGAACACGCGCGTTTTTACGTAAGCTTAGAATGATCCGACAAGTAGCGCCAGTCCAACAAAATTCTAATTCGCTCGGTTCCGCGCATGCGCGCTGCTCCCTCTCGAGAATTTCTCCCTTTGGAAGAGATACGAGAGGGGTTAAGAAAAAGATAAAATTAAAAAAAAGGCGTGGATGAGAGAGAAAAATAAAGAAGAAAAGGAGGAAAGAGAATTGACCGGTGAGATTTTGGAAACACTGTCAGGTGCTTCGCTCTTGACTCGTGAGCTGCATACGTCATCTCCAGCCTTCATCACCTTCTTATTTTCCTGTACCTCCTCATCCTCCTCTTTCTTATTCTCTCACACCTTCTCATCCTTCTACACTCAAGAAGGCTTCCTAGCACGCATCAAATGCAGGAAAATAATGAGAATCGGGACGAACGCATCATACTCATTCCTGTGTGGACGAGGTTTTTGACTCGCACGGAACGAACGATTGTAAATAAAATTTGTAACAAGAACGACATCAACTCTCAGACTGCATCCGCCAGTGGTGATTGAACCCAATCGAAGAATTATTCCGAAGTTTAAGAAGCTGAGCGTTAAAATTCCCATCTAATGTGTCCGATTCAAAGAATCCTATTACAATTATGCGACGCGTCATGGTGGCTTATTAAAATGATTCAAAGTAACATTACATCTTATTAAAAAGACTCGAAGTACAGTGAAATAATACCAAATCAATCCCCAATTGTACGAAGAAAAACTACAGCGCTACCTTGATTCTTCCAAACATCTACAAATTTCAAAACCGATCTCAACATCCTTTCGACAACCATGTGCCTAAAACAATTCATCAAGATCTGCACGAACAAACCTTCCAAAGTACATCCACGTCTCACCACAATTTCCAAAACCCCCACAACCCTCTCCAAGCTCACAAATTTCTTCAAAACCCTCTGAAATCTTCATCCGAAAGGAAGAAGAACTGAAACCAAGCCAAACCGTAACGAATCGGATCTGAAATCGGCACTCCTCTTAAAAAAGAAACAAAAACATGGAAAGAACCCACGACACATCATCGCAATTCTCTTAAGAGACACGTAAAGCCCAAAACGTCACATTCCTCTCTTTCTCTCTCTCTCTCTCTCTCTCTCTCTCTCCCTCTCCCTCTCTACATCCCTTTCTCTATATTTCGCGGAGCAAAAAGAGCATTAGGTTTATTACGAGCACGGATATACGGCCGAGCTGATGCTGTGGTAGGCGGCTAGGGCGGCGTGCGCGTGCGCGTGCGCGTGCGCAGGGGGCGCGGACGCGGCCGCGTGCGGCGAGGTGGCCATCGCGGAAGCCGCCGCGGCTGCCATCATCATCTGCTGGTGCGAACGCTTTAGGGAGTTGGGAGTTGTGGCGGCGCTACTTGGGGTAGTAATAGCGGTACTGGTGGTGGTGGTGTTGTTGCTCGACTGCGACTGCGGGTGGTGGTTTTGGTGGTGGTGGTGGTGGTGGTGGCTGTGATTACTATTACTGTTGTTGTTGTTGTTTTGACTTTGGTTTTGGCTCAGTTGCAGGGCGGCGGGGACTGCGGCGGCGGCGGCAGTGGTACTACTGCCGATAGTCGCTGCGCTAGCGGCACCTTGGCCATTGCTATTATTGTTAGCGGTGTTGTTGCCGCCGCTGTTGTTGCCGGACGAATTGTTACTCGGATTGTTACTCTGATGGTGATGGTGGTGGTTGTGGTGGTGTTGGTTGTGGTGGTGGTGGTGATGGTGATGGTGGTTGTGATTGTTGTGGTGGTTGTGATGGTGGTGGGGAGTGATCGCGTCGTGCGGATAGTAAGACGTTGACGAGGGTGAGGTACTCACGACGTCCGGCGTGCTGGCTCCGTCCGTGTGGCTGGTGCTGTCCGCGGTGCTCCTAGGCCCGCCGCCGTCCAGTCCGTTCCCCAACTCGGGCGGCTTCGAGCTCTCCCGGTCGTCGATCACCAGGTCGATCGGCATCTTGCCCTTCAGGCAGCTGATGTACCGGTGGCAGAAGTTGTCGCAGAGCTCGTGCACCTGGAAAATATAGAGAGAGGGAACGACATTAGAATTTGCTAAGGACCATTTCGGACAGTTTCGGTGATTCGATCATTCGCGCCAATTGGACGATAGAATTGTTCTCGCGCATGTCTTTATAGCGAATTAATATAGGTACTCAAGGAGTATGATTTTTTACCCTTTAGGTATGTTGTCACTGCGTGATATTGTTAAACGTGAAATCGTTTATCGAGGATTTTTTTTTAATTTCACCTACTTTCTTAATATTCGCTATGTATCATTTACGAAATAATTTCAAGGATGTGTTCGTGATGTAATTAATGCTCAAACGGACAATAATTGTACTGTACAGTCGCAATCTATAACTGCAAACTAGACGTTGGAGAACAGGAAATTTGACAGACGAACAATGTTAGCGTGTCATTTTGCAATAGTCTCGTATTTTCTCTAAGCTCCGAGAACGAGAACCTGTCGCAGCTGCATCCTGTGATTTAAATGTGTGACATTGACGACTTCAATCAATCGTTCACATTGAACAATAAATCGTTCGCATCAACCTGCACGCGTTATTTCCTCGCATATTACCATTAACGTAGAGTTCCTTTCCCCGTTTAACATCCACGAGTAATTTCCATTACCAAATAAACGAATTATCCTACTCCACATTCCCTGTTTACAAACACGAAACTCTAGATTGAAAAACAAAACTAAAAAAACATGCGAAAATGGAAAACCACTTGTACAACCTCATTTTCACCGATGCCACGTAACGAATACCTCCGAGAAAGTTCCAGTATCCAACGAATCGATTAAAACGGATCAATTTCTTCGAAACCTCTTCATAACTCTCCACCGCTCGTAAGCGAGGTAAAATTTCCCCTAGGATTTTATTCCCAGCACATGGAGAGGAGGAGAGAGGCATGGCCGACCACGGGGATAGATGCAAACGCGCGGGCTCGTATCGATACACGAAGATGGCGAAGCAAAAGGAGGAGGAGGAGGAGGAAGAAGCTGACGTACGCGACGCATCTCGAGGCCGCGAGAGAGCGAGAAGAGAAGCTGCACGAGATGCAGCGGTAGAATAGTGAGACGAATAGAAAGAGAGAGGAAGAGAGAGAGAGAGAAAGAAAGAGAGAGAGAGAGGGGTCTGACCGGTGTCCAGTCGACCAGAATGTTATGTATGCAAATGAGGGCTGACAGGCCTATGGGATAGCCGATCCTCCTCCCTTCCTTCTCCACCTCCTTCCACCACCCTTCTCCTCGGCCTCTTTTTTTCAGCCATGAGCGTGCTTCTGCTTCTTCTGCCGGCAAGCGAGCTGGCAGGCAGGCCTGCGCGCCAACGCGGGCTTAGAAAAAATATATTATATAAGCAGAAGCAAATAAAAATCGTTATCTTGTTATATGTAAATCGAGAGGTAGGAGGAGGAGAGCGTATTATGAAGCCGCTCTCGTATGCAACCGTACTGGTCCCTCATACTTCTCTCTTTCCCTCTCGTCGTTCTCGTGCGTGGAGTGGTTCGTTTGGTTCTCTTCTTCTGTCGTTTGGATAGCGGAGCGGAGCGCGTCTTGAGCGGGATGGCGTGGGAGAGACAGAGAGAGAGAGAGAGAGAGAGAGAAATGGAAAGTGGGGAGGAAAGAGATAGAGAATGAAAAGTTAGACGGATGAGAAATGTAAAGTACGAAGCAAGGTTAAAAAGAGGAATATTAAAGAAAGACGGATCAAAGGAAAAATATCATTTACAAATAATGATATAAAGAGAGGAATGTTAAAAGAGAAAAATCACAAAAAGACACCTGGTCCTTTATGAAAGTTCTTCTTTCTAGAGATTTATAATATAAGAACCAAAAGCTAATGGCAGCCATCCTTGTGTCACAGGCGGCGCATGCCGCCCTCTGATTCTCTGCCTCCGCACCCACCCTCGTGAGAGCTGCCCCCATAGACAATGCGAGCGTTTATCATACGTTAAGCGTATGCCAAGAGAGAACTGCTTTGCTTCCTCCGTCCAGTTCCCTTTCGTTCATGATTCGTCGGGGAGAGAGAAAGAGGGAGAAGAAGAGAAAAAGAGAACGAAAGAGAGAGAGAGAGAGAGAGAGAGAGAGAGAGAGAGAGAGGAGGAGAGAAAGGATCATGGACGATTTGCTTCTGAAAACTGGTCGTACAGTCCGGCGTTCGACGATGCGTGACACGACCTCCTCTATCTTCTCCTCCTTTCTGTGTTCTACTTATCTTCCACCTCCTCGTCTGCCTTCTACCTTTCAATCAATTCCTTCTTTACTTTCCAATCGACTTCCTCCTGCTTTTCGAGACGAGCAAAGGAAATTGATGTTTAGAAAGTATTGGATACGCTTTTTCTTTTGTCTTATATAAGAAAATCAATCTTCTTTCTTTCTATCTTCTCCTTCCTTTTACAGAAAAACTATCTTTTCTGCTTCTTTTTTTCTCTTCTCCACATTTCCGTTTTATGTCTCTTCTCTACCTCATCCGTATTCTATCCCTCTTTCTCCTTCCTCTTTCGCTTTTTCCTTACAGTTCTGTGTTTCCAACAATCTCTATTACTCCAATCGTATGACAAAGTCAAAGACCGACGATGTTTCAGTGACTGCAAAACATCGTCCAGCGACACGGTAAATATATAATATTTATGTAAAACAATGATCCCAAATTACTATCGTACCCTACGAAAAATGCCTTGCCCATTTCACCCTTCGCCAACCTCTCCTTCACATCTGCGCAACACATCTCTCTCCACTTTCTTTCGGTCATTCTTATCCCCTCATTAAGATTTTTTCACCTCACCTTCCCACCCCTTTTCCTCCCTCTACCTCGAGAAAACCGTGGAGGTAACACAATGCCTTGGCCGCGGCATGACTAGACTCTCCCTTTAACGCGAGGACTAAAGGACGGCGAAGGAGAAGGAGAAGAGAGAAGAAGGAGGTGGAGGATCTCGAAGGACAGCGGCTATAATGCCGAACTGGTTAGAATTTGATCCGCCGGGAGTCGGAGTCGAACCGGCCGACAATACTCACCGAAGAAAAGAAACGAGGCCCACCTCTCTCTCTCTCTCTCTCTCTCTCTCTTCTTCTCACTCTCGCTCTCCGACGTGCACAGAAATATTCTCTCTCTCCCTTCAGATCGCCGAAAGGACTCGAACATCGGTCGCAGAATGGCGGCGTACACCGTAGGACTCTTTGTGTGCCTTCACGTACGCGGAGAGAAGATAGGTATCGAGAGAGCCCTCTTCTTTTATCTCTCTTTTCGAAAGCGACTCCTCTTCAGCCTCTCCTTTCTCTCCACCTTCGTTCCGCACGGTCTTTCGCAAAATGCGATCCTCCTTCGATGGGAGCTTCGAGAGGGAATAGCCGAATGTATCGAGGAGAAAGAGAAAAATGTTTATCGGATTCTCAGATGTAAGATGTCTGGTGGAATTTTAAGGTTTTGAAAGCAGGACTGGAGGATCTAGATGATTTTTCGAGATTGGTGAATTCTCGCGATTATCGAGAATCGTAAGAGCGACAAGGAGTATAAGGACGGTGAAGAGTTTTTGTAAGGTAAATTATTGTTATTTAGCGTGATGTCAGGACTAGAGGTTTAGGATAACGTGACTAAGATTCAGAATGTACGGACCAAAATTCTCACTGTTTACCGTGAGTGAGATTAACGTGTATTTATTTCTGACGAAGGATTCGAATTAAACTAAAAGAAGAAGGCATTAGCAAAAAGAATATTTATATATTCTATGTTTAAGCGTCTAAAGTTTTGACTTTTCGTATTAGACAATTGTAAGAGGAAAAAAAAATCATAAAACGTACGTCTGACGATTTAGCTTAATTGCCTCGGTTAACGAGCCAATGTATAGAAGTTGACGAGAGGGAATCAGAAAACCCAAAAATAAATACAACAAGAGCAAAATAATATTGCAAAGGAGCTTCGAACTTTCGAAACACAATAATTCCGCGTTACAATTTCACTTTTCTCGTGCTCGCTTCCTCGACGACGCTCGTGATCTAACGAACATGATACAAGGGTTAGCGAGTATAGATGGTTAGGGTGAAGGGACTTTTTTTGCGAACTATCGGCCCTTCGAATCACCACGTCATCCTACACCGCGCGCCATGATCTCGACTTGACACAGGATCCAACGAAAGAAGAAAGGGGACGGAAAGAGGAGAGTACTCGACTCTTCTCGTAGCTCGAGCGTATCCATCCTCCTTCGTCTTCTCTGAAACGAGGACTCTGGCAAAGAAAAGAATGAAAAAAAATGAGAGAGAGAGAGAGAAGGTGATCATTCGTAGTTAGGCCCAATATTTAGAGAGAAGAAGAAGGGTGCGATCTTCGAACGATAGTACGGGGTCCAAGGGACACGCGATACGTGAGAGACGAATGAGGAGAAGAAGCGAGAGAAAGAAGGAGAAAATGGGAAGGAATGAGAAGAAAAAAAGGAGGAAGGACCATCTGGAGTCCGGCGTGAACGAGGAGGGAGAGCCGAAACGAACGATTTCTTGGATTCACGTTCGGACGGTCGAATTCGGCTGGTATCTCGTAGAACGAAGCGTGACTCTAAACTCGAAAGAAGGAAGAGGAAGCTAGAGGACAAGAGGAAGAGGAGTGGCGTTCGATAAAAAGAAAATTCGAAGATAAAAATTGTGAAGAAGATACACGAAGTCAGTGAACCCTCTTGGAGTGGGTTGAAAGTAATTTGCATTCGTGCGACCCTTTTGATAAAAAGCACTTCATTCTCAAAATTACCCACACGAGCGTAAAATTCCTCGATCACTTAATGCTACAGAATCTAAATAAAGAACCATCGGAAAAATCTTCAAGAAAACGTCTTCGTCCTATGTTGCATCGTGCGAAATTAATCTTGCAACGAGTAAGAAAAATAATAATAAGAATCGCGACGGAAATGTCGCGCACATTTTATCATCGCATGCAAAATTTTCACGGAGAATGAATACGATAAGAAACAGAGAGACGATCTCCACGGTTTACATCTTCCTTCGCCGAGCTTAACCATCCGCATAAAGCAACCTTCGACATTCTTCTAAATTATCCACCGCGTTGAGTTTCTTCGTTGCATCGTCACGAGTACCCATACACGTTTCCGCGAGGACAACCGCGAACGAATAATGCCAAGGATGAGAAGAGGAAGACTCGACACCGGGGTTAGGATAATCAGCGCAAATATTATTTTCTTTATGTAACCCGCCACCCCCTCGTGATCTCGTGTTCTCCGTACACACGACACCACCACCGCCGGCGAAACGCCATTACCGGAAGGTGGCGGTACAACGACGCCGACGCCGACGCCGCCAGAAGAAACCCAATGGCCGTCGGCGCGATACACCGCTGCTTGTCGTTCGCTGTAACTCGAGATCATTCCCATTTTATGGCCAATTTAACAAGCCGGGACGCGGTAGATCAGGGAGAAGAGGAGAAGAAGAGAGAGAGAAGCTACCTTCTTGTTCATTGGTGTTTGCCAGGAGTTTGCGAGAAGAGGCGCGCAATAATTAATCTGATTCAAAAGTCAGGCCTTTGCTTTCGTGGAGAGATCAAGAGTAAAGAGGAAAGAGTGGAATAATTACAGAGAAGCGAAGTAAGAGTGTGGTATAGCAGGAAGAGGGAAGAAAGGAGAGAAATCGGGAGATAAATAGAAAGAGAAAGAGAGAGAGAGAACTATCCTTCTTGTTTATTGCTCATCTCCAGAGTTTACGAGATGAAGCGTTGAACAATTATTGTTATCGTCATCGAACTCTATTTCCGTTCGAATATTCCAAATATGAAAAATTCAGGCCCTTGCTTTCGTAGAGAGATCAAGAGTAACGGAAGGAAGTGAAGAAAGAATGGAAGAATTTCGGAGAACGAATGAGATCGTAGGTTTAAGGTACAACGAGCCTTTTTCAGGGCCACGAAGATAGCGATGGTTTTCGGGATGTAGCTTCGTGCAATCCTCGAAGTAGCTGAATGAGATTCTGGCGAACCACTTCGTTAGGCGCCCGCACAGCTTTCCTTTTCCTCGTTTTCTCACAACTGAATTTTCTCACTAATCTTTCTACGTAAAGAAAGAAAACTCGTTCGGACAGTAAAATCTGCAATATCCATGGACCATTTGCATTTCATGAGAATAATTCTTTACAAATCGAGAGTACGACGACGATTAATAGCTATTCGAAATAATAGCGCAAGTTTAATATCGAGAGAAGCACGAGAGGATAATGTGAAAGTTCGAGAGAGTAAGAGAGAAAGAAAGGTTTATGGGTTAGAACCAGTTTCCTGCATCGCGGCCGCGAAAAAGAGGAAGGAGGGCACGATGAAGAAGGGAGAGAAAAGAGGCGATCGTGCGCGTGTTGTACCAGTACGAATCCCGTTTGGTATGCACTATACGCCATAATACTCCCATAAGAAACGTTACCGTGATCTAACCAAGTGAACGGTGTGCGTGCAGGTTCCTCGCGGTGAAAAGTTCTGTCGTATCGTCCTGCACGAAGGGGGTAAGAAGAGAATGAGGGAGAAAGGTTGAAGTGCCACGCGAGAGGAGAAGGCTGAGAGAAAACGCGAAGAAGGTAAAGAGGAATGAAGAAGGAAGAAAGAGATTGTATGACAGGATGAGGAAGAAAGAGGAAGTATAAAGAGAACGTAGAAGGTTTAGAGAAAAGTCAGTGGGGGGAGAGAAATATGGAAAATGGAAAGAAGAACAGCGAAGGGTAAAAAGAAGAAAAACGAATGGAAGGAAAGAGAAAAGGAAGAGATGAGAAGAAGGATGAAAGGAGTGAAAGATAAGAGAAGGAAGAGGAGAATGTAAAGGGAAGAGAAAGAAGCCAAGAAGAGAGAAAAGGACGAGAAGAGAAACACGATGGCCTTCCTTCCGTGCTTGCACCGGGCCCCGGCAAAACGTAATTATGCTAATATGCGATTGGCTCGAAAATGTTAAATGCACACAGAGCAGCACCACCACCCCGGGCTACCATGCCTCACCCGATTGGTTCTCTTCTTTTCCTCTCTCTCTCTCTCTCTCTCTCTCTCTCTGCTTCCTGTTCGCGTATGCCATACTTATTTCCCTCCCGCCTTCTCTACCACTGTCTTGTGGGGTAACCTCCTTCAAACTTCTCTCTCTCTCTCTCTCTCCGTCATGCTCTTATTCTCCTTCCACGGCATATTTCTGGAATCCTTGTTTCGCTTATACACTTCCCCTCCTCTCCCCTTTTATATTCTGCTTCTCTCTCGTCGATTTCTCCAGAACGGTCCAATGGAGACCAGGAACGTTTCAATCTTCATTTACCCGTCGAAGAGCCCTCTCAAAAAAATATACCGTTGCCAAGAAATTATAGAACCATCTTGCACGATCTACTCGTCTCACTCGCTTAAGAGTTTTTTTTTACATCATCACCTGTCGCAGGAAAATGATGATTGGATTGAGAGAATATTTAAAAGAAATTGTAAAAAAAGTAACTCCAATCTCCCATCGAAACCCATGATCATTCCATACAAAATTCAATAAAAAAGAAAATAAAATTCCTCCAAGATAACACAAAGTGCGCAAGTTTCTCAAAAGCAAGCACTGACCGCATTCGAAGATCGCGAGCAAGAAATTCGAAAGGAAATTCCACTGCACGATGGGCTGATAAAATTTTTGCGCTAATCCCTCTCTACGTTGTGTGCTCGTGGAATGAAGATAAAGAAATGGGTAGAGGAGGTTGAAAGATCGCGATCGAACGATCGCAGGTAATTAGCGAGGGGCGCGACTAATTATTCTCGAGGTTGACGAGCACGAGGTCGTCCTTTGAGCCATGCGATCCTGTCAGATCGACTCGCAGATGCGTCGCCTGGAATCGTGTCGAACAGACGCGGGCTCGGACAGGTTGAGAGAGAGAGAGAGAGAGAGAGAGAGAGAGAGAGAGAAAGAGAGAAAGGGCGAATGGCATGCGGGTAAACGTAAAAGGGTGGAAATTAATGAAATCGCAGAGAAATACACGTGCAACGATTTTATCGGAGTGGATCGATTTGTTTCTGATTTTAAAGATAATTATTTGTATTTTTGTATTACCAAGTCGGTGTGATAAGATTTACAATTAGTCGTACTTACATAGATGAAGTACATAATAGTTTCTTAATATAAAGAAACACTGAAGAATATTTGCAAGGCATTTTATGATACGAGATTTCGTCGAATTTGAGCGACGTAGAAAAACAGTAAACTTCCATTACATCTTATTTCTTGCGGATACGCGAAAAATAGACGGTTGAAAAGTTAGTGGTACATCGGGCTTCAAAATTAGGTTTAGTAAATTGCCCATTCGTAAAATGCCCTACGATCTAATTCCAATCTTACAAAAAGCGAAGAATGTTTTTTGAGAAACTTCGTGTTAAATGTGATAATGTAAAAATTGCAAAGCTAGAATTCAAACGTGGTTTCGATTGTTTTACAGGATTGTTGTCGCGCATTTTTGTCATACAATACGTAAAAAGATAAAAAAATCCAAATGCAGCTTAAAAAAATTCCACTCCTGGCAACTAGGGATTATACGCAGGTGCGGCTTGAGGGATTAAAAAATGAAAGAAGGAGGGATGAAACATGGGGAAAAAGAAGCAAAGGGAGAGTAAAGAAAGTGGGAGAGGGAGACTTCGATGTCTGCAAGAACACCTCCCTCGAAACGGCCAATGGCTGCTGGCACCACGTCAGCTGCCATTTCGATGGAAATGCGATGGATGTCCGGTGTTTTGTATGATAAAATATCGCTGCAAAAAGAGCAGTTGGGATCGGTGTCTGGGTAGGAGGAGAAGGTAAAAAGGTGCTCGACGATGCTTCGAACGCTTAAGAGAAATTTTCAATGCTACACTTTACCCAAGTCAAGCGCCCTATAATTAGTATAATCAACGATGGGTCCCTAAACTCAAAATTCAATATCGAACAAGTCTAATATATGTATAATAAGGCAAAGAAAATTTTCCGGCCCTCCGCGTTCTTTTCTTAATAACACAGTAAAAAAAATGACGTTAATAATCCATATTTATTTGTTAACGTAATCATTTTACAAAACTTGATACGATAAGTTATAATAAAGTTTAATATCACCGTCCTCCAATTTTTATCTACCTTTGATATTCACGATCGTTGATTCCAATCACTTTTAAGAAACAAATTAATCACAGTCGTACTGAATTAAAAAAATTTATCGTCAATAAACTGTATGGAATAATTGCCGAACATTTTCAATGAATTTATTTCAGAATTTCAAATAAATCGAGAACAAAAAGATACTCAGCCTTCTGCTATTTCTCGCAATCTTCAAGTGAACCAAAGCAGCATATCATTTTTTATAATACACCCTCGTTAACGCGATTTTTCCTACGCACGGTTCTTCCGCATTGTTTATACGGGCGAGCCACGGGGGTCGCGGGCATTTCTCTTCGCTCTGATATTTTTTTTTCTTTCTTCGCTTCCTTTCCCTCCTGCTTCTCCACACTTTAATGACACGGACGCAATAATTAGACCGAGAAACGCGCGCGCGAAGCTCGTAAAAAAGCAAGTGGAAGCGGAGAAGGGTCGAAGACATTTCGCGAGGAAGGTATCGCGTAATATGTGTGTGCGCATGCGTGTGTCTCTGTGCGTGAATTTGTGTGAGTCACCCTCGTTAGAATACGAGACGATCGGGGCCGACATTGCCCATGCACTCCACTTGCAATTTTCAACCGCAGTCAACGAGCAAGGGCCTTCTCTGATTTTCTAGATTATTCTCGCTTTTTCTAAATCATCGCAAATCATCGATCAATATTTGATTCGAATTCCAAATATTCTCTTAACGAATGAAATGACAGATTATTTTTACAAACTCCTGACATTGGTATTTAATCGCTCTTTATTTGCGTCTTTCAGCATTCCATTCGTTTGTAGAATTAAAACTGTCCAGACGATTTCCAAAAATGATTTTGCTTCTTCTTATTTCGAACCATATCTGTTCATTTTGAAATTCATTGACTACTCGTTCTGGAATATTTCTTTTTGGGCAATAAGTATCATAATTCTGGTACAAAAGAAAAGGCTGACAAGGAGCAAGACCATCGAACGAAGAAGGTGACTTTGGTATGGAAAAAAAATTGGGGCGAAAAAGATGGCAGTCGTTTAGACGCGAACGAACCAACGGATAAAGGTGGCCAACGTGTCAGTCCATTTTCAAACGGACGAAACGGACAGCCAAATGACGCCACTTACGCTTAGAGTTGACGCACTGACTTTAAGGGTTACACAAGGAGAGATAGATATATGTGTCTGACGACGAGAGCTTTCACTGCAATTAAGGAAAATTGCCAGTGAGTACACGCAATACTAGAAACTCAACTGGCACTTTTTTTATTACGAGAAATCAGAGCGAAACTACATGTCATCTCGATCCGTTAGCCCTTATTCGACAAACATGGACACGCTGTCTTAAAAATCGAGCACCACAAATGGTGGAGAATTTGATTAGAGAAACTTAACGATATATTTATTATCGAAAAAATAATAGTCCTTCAGTTATATTAATTTTGCGATAAAGACATTCAATGTATCTGTACCCTATTTTTAAATGTCGTACGTAATTACTATAGGGTGGAAAAATAATTGTTAACTCACTTTTTCCAGCTCGAGGAGGTGAAACCGGAGGACTTGGATCGCCTGAACCATCTGAAACAAGAAGAATAAAAATAATTAAGTTCAGTTCCCCTTGCCATTCTGGAAACTAATCAATCAATGTGAATAATTACAAAAGGAACTAGTTCCTAATATAATTTAACGTACTATAATACACATTTGGCACGCTTTCTTTAACATTGAATTAACTCACTTTATCATAACAATATACTATGTCAACGTAAAATAAAACTTTCACAAATATACAGTCTCTCTTACAATCTGTGCATCGAGATTACAATAATACACGAAGTGTACCACTAAAAAAAAGCAACCAACAAAAAAAAGACAATCTTCGCACACGCAAACGACGAGGACGAGAAACTAAAAATCCCCAAGACTCAAAATTATCCCCTTGTCCCATTAAACTGATAACATCCTTTCACCCCGCGCACGTCCTCCCTCTCTGCTAAAACCTTAGCGTCACGAGACTCGAAACGGCGACGACACCTCTGCCGAGGAATAATCCACGGTCGCATTAACGGTAATCGATTATTGCTATTATTATTGTTATTGTTATTACTATCGCGAGGGGATCTGCATCCCGCTAATTGCCCGGCCCCAAATTCCAGCGGCGACGTGGAATTTCCAACACGGCAACGACGGTTCGCGAGCTCGATAAAGCTGCCGACTAGAGTGAGCGTGCGAGAGAGAGTGAGAGAGTGAGAGAGAGAGAGAGAGAGAGTTCACTCCGAAGAAAAACGAAGAAAAGAAAAAATCCAAAAGTCCGAAGGGAAATATACTTGCTCCTCGGCGATTATCGTTAAGGAGTTCCACATTGGTATCGGCCGATGAGAGATTCCCAAAGGAATCTTGGCTCCGGCCAATAGAAACGAAGAAACGTAAGAAAAAAAAAGGGACAAAAATTCCAATCAGTTTCTATCGTTTGACGAGAACGAAAGGGCCAGATGAATAACAAGAATCTTTCCTCTCTCTTTCTCCGAATGAAATTTCTTCTTCCTCTTCGGCATCTCCTTCTACCGCAGAGTCATAGCAGAACGAAGGGTGGGACCTTGAGCAAAAAGGAGTACAACCCTTTTCCATCGGGCCAACGAGGGAATTCGTGCTCGAAGGATATCGAGTAGGGCATACGTGGTGGGGCCATTCGCATAATTTTCCGATACGCCGTAACGTTTAACCACCTCCTACCTCCCTGGAGACTTGAACCAACCAACCCCCACCATCACCAGTTGGGTTGGTTCGCGAAGCAAAGGAACGGCCTATACGTCCCCGCGGATGGTCCCCTTTCGAGGCAGCAGAAGCGGCGATTCAATTAGGCAAAGCGGCAATCTTAATTGTTAATTAACATTATATTTATGCAATTATGGCCCATTATGATTTCGCTCGGGCGATAACGCGAGCGAGCGCGATGAGTGCTCCCACAGATAGCGAAGCGAACGAATGTCCTGCCCTCTCTGCTCGTCCTTTTCCTTTCTACCTTCTTTCTCTTTCTTTCTGTTGGTCGAACAAAAAGAAGCGAATCTCAAGAAAGAGAAAGAGAGAGAGAGAAAGAAAGCGAGCCGATCTTTGCCTATCAAGGCCCACCCTCTTTGAGTATTTTCTCGTGTTCTGCTTTCGCCATGTTTCCCAAAGGTATAATGTTTGCACGGATTTTTGGTGTACAAAAAGATTTTTTATAAATACGGAATCTCGACCCTGCGTGATCTGTGGGTCGTAAAATTAAATTTCATAAGTAAGTAACCTTGGAAATGGAGGATGGATTCTTTATCGATAAAAAGATCCACGTGGGATGGTACGAAGGTTTTGTTAGCAGATTTCCAATTTTTCTAAAGATCAGTAATCCCTGTCGAACGTAACGCTAGATCTCTTATGGAATGCTCGTACGCACAATTTCGAAGAGCAATGATGCGAACGAGCGGGCACGCTCTTGTCAAGCGCGGAGAGGGCAAAGCCGGAGGAGAATGCGCGCGAGCGATGCAATTTAAAGACGACTATTCGCGGCCACTTCGCGCCACATTCCATTTGGCAGGAAACAAAGCGGAATGATATAATTAGAGCTCGCAAAGGAGGGTCTCCTCGTCCTCCACCACCTCCCTTTACCACCTTATCTATCTCTTCTTTCTCCGTCTTCTTCTTCTCCACGGACTCTTTCTCCTCTTCCTCCTCGTTCTTCACTTCATCCTCCTCCACCACCTCCACCACCTCATCCTCCTTCTCTCTTTTTCTCTCCACCTCCTTTTCCATTACCTCCTCCCATCCTGCCGCACCACTCCGTCCACCACCTTCTTCTCTCCACGCTCCTCCTCCTCCTCCACCTCCTTCTCCTTTCTGCGTGGCGAGACGCTCTCGCGATATCATCGGCGCATTCTGCCACGAGAGATAAAGATATGCGTCGGGCGGTAACGAGCCGGTCGCTGCTGCTGAATATACAGCGACGCGTACAAATTGAAGGCTTCGGGGTGTAGGGGTGAGTGAAAGAGAGAGTGAGAGTGAGAGAGAGAGATGGGGTAAAAGAGAGAGGGAAAATATGGAGAGAGATGGGAAGAAACAAAGAAATGATTAGAGAGAAAGTTGGACGAAGAAAAGAGGAGAGAAAAGTTAGAGAAGGAAAGAAGGTAGGAAAGATTAGAAAGAGGAGGAAAGAGAGGAAAGTTGAAAAGAGAACGGAAGACGGAAAGCAGAGGAGAAGGAGAAACAGAAATTAGAAATAGCAAGAAAAGGGTTAGGGTTAGGGTTAGAGAGAAATAGGAGGACAAAGAAACTGATAGAGAAAAGAGGAAGAGAGCGATGAAATTTCGAGATGGGATAAATAAAGGAGAGCGGGGAAGACAAGCTGCGAACGAGAGAGCAACAAAGAGCATGAAGTTAAGCACGAGCAAGAGCAAGAACGTAAGAAGGAAAAGAAAAAAAGGAACACGCATGCACGAGAAGTAGCGCGCTGCCTGATTGCGTACGGGCGAAAAGTTCGAGGAGCGCGCATGCGCGCGAGAGAGGAGGAGCCAACCCCGCTTGAATATTTATGAATATCGATGGGTAACGTCGGATATTTTGAATTCATAATTTGAAGGCGGGAGGATGGGTGCTCGTGAGCTCTTCGCCATCATAAACTTCATCCTCTTCTGTCAGGTTGGAAGAAAAGAGAGAGCGAGAGAAAGAGAGAAAAGAGAGCCTGTGGTTACGCGATGAAGTATGGACGAATCTTGAATTTATAAGCGCGGGCTTTTGTGCGCAAGGACCCTTATTTAAAAATCTTGTATTATTTCGTACCGCCGACATTTCACTTTTACTTCTTTATGGGTGCCCAGAGTGAAATCCTGGGTAGCGCTGGTAATTGAGAATCTACATGATGCGCGGTCCTTCGCTACCACCTTCTTGCAGTCTTTATTCTTTCCTCTTCACTTTTATTTCTCCGCGGATCATTATGCGCAGCAAAATTCCCAGCTGCAAGTTAGAACCTTTTCGCGAGAAGTTAAAAGTAGATGACTGCTAAGAAATAGCAGGTTTCAAATGGATAAAGAAACTGGTCGAAGTTGTTGGACTCTTCTTGATAACTGACGCGGCAGAAAAATGTTTTCTCAAAAACTGTTCCACCCTGCTAAAAGAATCCCGATGGAATCTTCTTGAAGAAATAAAAATCCCTTATCTCTGTCCCGAATTGAATTCGTTAATACTTCTCGCGTATACTACCAAACAAGCCAATTCATAATTTTCAATAAATTAAAAGAATCGATGTAACAACACCCGTAGAAAAATTCCGAAAAAAAGGAAGAAGAGCAACGTAACACTGTGGAAAGTCACGCGAAAGAAATAAAGACAAAATATTTGAAATTTACTTCGAACCAACAAATGCAGAAAATTCGAGTGCAATTCGAATCGGCTCATCTTCAAGTGCACCGCGCGCACGTCAATCGTGAAATGGTGCGAACCACTGTTACGCCTTTCTTCTCACTCTGTCTCTCTCTCTCTCTTTCTCTCTTTATCCCTCTTCTTATTCGTCTCGCGTACGCACAATGTGTCCTCTATGTCCCGAGGTTTTGCGCTTCGCCATCCCACCTCCTTCTTCCTTTCTGAGGCTGCAACTGCACCGAAGTGCATCGACCACGTGGGGGTGGCGGCGTGCACAGCATCTCCTCGCGCTTCCTTCTCCATCTCCACCACCTTCTTCTCTTCTTTACCCTTCACCTCTTTTCTCCTCCTCGAATCCGTCGGAAGGGGTTTTGCCACGATCGCTCATCACGTGATATTAATTAGGCTTGCGAGGAGCAGCTCGTCTGTGTCGAGTGGGAGGAAGAGATGCGGTGGATCGCGAGGAACTGGAGAAAAAGTGGCGGTGGGGCACGAAGAAACGGAGGAGATGGTGTTATTTATAAGCGCGTCGGTCGAGCGCGAGCGAGCGTGCAACGGCCGCGAGGCGCACCAGAAAAGATTCCGGCCCCACTTTTATCGCCACTTCGAAGCATCTTCAGCTCGCGGGTCACTCTCATCGTCATCATTATTAATGTTCGCGTTGTGCGCGTGATTCTACGGTGAACTTTGATTTCAAGACGCTCGTGAGTTAAATTTCGCATTGGCGATTTAATGTAAATTAATATAAGACGAAGGGAAAAGTAAGGTCTCGAGAATATCTTTAGGCAATCATTTGTATTTAATTATTGTCAGTGCGCTAGAGTGGTTAGTACGTGTTTTTAAATTATGTACTCCTACGCATTTCTAATGTTGTTCACGTGGAAAGTATCTTTTAATTTTAATGGTCTCAACGCATCTAAATTATTACTAAGCTTGCCCTCAAAATAATGAACTTTCAAATAGTGGCTCGTAGTATAATTTGAAAACGTCACAATAAATTTTACGAATACGTAGGTGTACATATTTGATCACGATTATAGAGCGAAAAATATACTTTCTTTTATTTAGACAACTGAAAGGTTCACATATTCGCTTCGAAGTGATTGATTTCGTTCTAACTATCAAGAAAAAAGAAGAAAAATGTAGTGGCAAAGTAAGAAAACTGTACCTCAAAAATACATCTTACCATACGTCAAGAACAATACCATTTTCCATTTATTCGTCAAAATTATTTCTCATCCAAGAACTACGAAGCTTCACCTTCTTCCAACGTATTAATCTCTCTTTACGAGACCGACAGAATTATTCTACGTGTACCAGTCGCGGAACACCCTTGCCACAAACACAAACATACACGAGCACAAGCACGCGCATACAAACCCACGAAATCCACTCACGTTCCCTTGGTCCGCGCGCGATAAATTTCATTCCCATTTCTCCCTTTTCGGTCGGTGTCCCTTTACAGAGCTAATTAATATGTCCCGCGCGCGGTCGCATCTGCCTCGTATTTTTACAGGAGGTAAGGTTGCAACGATGTTACCGATGTAAACGTGCCAAGGACGGTGGTGAGGCGCACGTTCGCAAGGAAAGTTCAAGAAACGCTCGTGGCAGCCACGGCAGAGCGGGCTCCGTGTTGAACGATGAACTTTTTGCCCGTAGATGGTGGGAGAGATAAGGAAGGGCCCAACGGGGGAGAAGGTAGCATGGAAATTCTCCTGATACGGTGAAGATAATTATAGAATTTTAATGTTACCCGTAACCGGGGACTGTATATCCCTCCTCGCAGTCCGTACTTCTCGTCGGCGGTGCTTGTGTCCGTGAACTTCGTGTCACAGTTATCGCGAAGTATCCTTTTTTTTGCGATGTAGACGGTACGTAGACCGTTGCGAATTGCAAGCACGTGGTATCAGTAATGATAATTTGAAAGTGGAACGTCCAGTGGAATATTGCGAGACGTTTGTTGCACGAATCGTACCGGTGGAGAAGATTAAAATTGAAAAATTGTTGGTAGATTATAATTATGTATATAATTTAATAAATGAATTGAATGAAGTTTAATGTGTTCTATCGAAGAGAACACGAATGGCTAATCTTTTGTTTTCACAATCGTCGACGGTTAATTAAAAGCAAACTAGAAGCTTGGTATCAGAAAGTTTAAAAGAAAGGAACATCAAGTCTTTCGATTACACGTAATTTACTATTTGTTTACTTTTTTCGCTCATTTGTATATTTGTCCTTGTTTGCATTATTGTTCATTCTGATCCAACAATCGGAACGTGACAAATGCCCACAGATCAGTCTAGCGCATGACTTAACGATCTTGCTAATCATTGTCGCGTAACACGTTCTATCGCAACAAAAAAATTTCGAACGATCACGTACGATCTCTTGGCCCGAGCACGTGCACGAGAACCGCTTTTTGTTCTTGATTTTCCTCGCGGATTAAGCGCGAAGATCTCCCTCGATTTAAAAACGCGCACGTACACGAAGAACGCTTTCTTTTTCTCGACTTTTCCTCGTGGATCAGGCGAGAAAATCTTCAATTGAAAAACGCGCATTATACACGAGGGACGCTTTCTTTTTCTTGATTTTTCCTAGTGGGTCAAGCGAGGAAATCTAGTTTGATTGAGATGCGAGTGAATCGACTGCAAACCCGAAGATCCCAAAGTTACGATCGTATTCATAATAATTGTGCAATTCTACAAATCCTTCAATGGCATCACCTCAATCGTAATATCTCGAGAAATTTTCTACAAAATGCGATACTATTCTTCCTTTCCACATCAAGCATTGGACTATGGGTTTATCAAAGTTAATTTCCGTTATTTCAGTTGTTAGCGCGTTTGTTATACGAACTACTGTACAAAAAATAGAGTATGGACAATACAATGGAAAATAAAGAAAACGTGAAACGTCCTGCAATTTTTAAATTTCATAAATCCTCTGCTTTTCATTGACCACCATTAAAGAACCTTTACCACGAAACTAATTAAAATCAATCTCTCGTTGTTTATTATATCTCTCAGATGGACGTTTTTCGCGCGGATAAAAACTCCAAAATCGTGGGCATTTAAAAGACGAGCAACGCGCGCATGCGCGCGAACGTTGAGCACGGTGGGCCATGCGAGGCGCGAACTGAAGGCTCCAGGACGCGGCGTTGCGCTCATTTACGCGCTGGGCGCGTATCTTGCGCATGCATCGCATAAGCGAGCGCATCGTAGCACGAGCGAGTGCTCGCTTCACGGTGTTGCACTGGCGCGCGGTGCGTATGCGGGTTCGTAAAAGAAGAAGAGAAAAAAGGTTAAAGAAGAGGGGAGAAGAAGCGGGTGGAGGAGGAGAGAGAAAAGCTAAAGCGAGGCTTTATTAAATTAAGGAGCGCAAGAAGCGCAGAGACTGGTGCGCGTAAATTAAAGCGATAAGAAGAGAAGCGGCGCGTTGGGAGTGGAAAGATGTCGAATTTGTGACAGGAAGGAAGAAGGGTACGAGAAGAATGGAGAATGGAGAATGAAGGAGGGTGGAGGGAGCGTGGGTGAGAGCCAGCTCGGGAAGAATATAAAGTTAATGCGATAATTAGAGGCGAGAAGAGGATCGTTATCGAGATTACGTGGCGGCGCGTAAAGCGGTAGGAAGACGTTGAGGATCTCGGGTTAGATCTATCAGGGTACACTCTTCTCTTCCTCGTGCGTTCTGCGTTTTGCGATGCGATGAGTTTTCAGCTGGGGTGCCACGAGAATTCTGAAGACGCGTATAAATAAATAGGACGTAATGTTCGACATGCTGCGATTTTTAAGATGTGTAGAAATAAATGGAAGATAATATTTGGCTTGTTTTAAATTTTAACAAGCGTATAAATGAATAGTAGATAATATTTGAAGTATTGTGATTTTTGAGAATGTGTGTAAATAAATACAATAGATTATTTCATGTGTAATTATAGATAATTGGTGTGCAAGAATTTATTTTTTACTGTGCTTCAATTTACAATCTAGGATAGGTGAGTATGTAGAGAACAGATCATTCCTGAGAGACTTATAACTAACAAATATTAGGTACAGTCATAAATCGTTTCCAGTCTTTGATTATTCTCGTACGTCAAAAAAGAGAACATAAGAGACATTCAAATTCGTTGAAAAATAACCAAGTAGAATTGGCAACGGTAAAACATGACCCGAAAAAAAAGAAAGAAAAAAAGAAGCTCGTGAAAAAGCTTACAACAACCGATTACTCGCCGACAGAGAATTAATAAATTCGCTATGCATATGCATACCTCTGGTGCGACGCATCATTATCGACGCGAAATACTTAATTAATTGCCTAATTAATTAACGAGCCACTCGTTTGTCTTTCTTGCTAACTCTTCCCTTTTATCAAGCCGCGCACGCACTCTTACGCTCTTTTTATAAGCACGATGGTAGTAGATAGAAAAGGAGAGAACATTCTCTCTCTCTCTCTATCTATCTATCTCTCTTTCCCTCTCTCTCTCTTCGAAGAAAAGCCTTCGACCACTTTCGCGTGATATTAAATCCGATTTTCAGCGGAGCGTGGTTCTACGACGTCGTAAATCTTCGAGGAGCCGGAATCAATGTGTTTAATACTAAACAGCGAGAGTACGCGAGCGATTCGCCCGACGCGCGGGACGCGTCGTACCGTGGGATTGGACGGCGATCGGAGACGCGCTCGATTTAACATCCCCTCCTTCGTCATGGCCCACCTTCTCCTCGTGTGAGTGCTCGAGGAGTGAGAGGAGTGATACATTGGAAATGATTTTCTAATCGACGAATGTTCGATTCGATAGAAATTAACGGAAATTTCCAAGTGTGCGGAACGATATAAAAGCAGGTGAGACAAAGGTTTATTAATAACTGTGATGTTTCGAGATTGTTTTTCAAATTTCGTTATATCCGGTCGCCGACAAGGCACGATAGAATCCGCGATTAATAAAGATTTCTTAATTATTGTGACGTTTAAGAAAGGATTTTCGAATTTTGAGATATTCGATCTGAGATATTCACATAAAAAAATCTGAAGATATGATAATAAATGGAGAATCAAGAGTACATAAGCATGTATACAAAAAATTAATAACATAAACGGATATAGTTGTGCAGACTTTTAAGTTGGTACGCTTCGCGTAAAGGAAACTTGTGGTTGAAGGAATTTAATGCTGATTAATTCAAATTAATCTACTTTGCACATTTTTAACTCCCTAATAAATACAGTACCCGACCGTTTACTCGTGATTAAAATGATTAGTAATTCGCGATATAAATTCAATCTCTAAGATGAAACGCGAATCGAATTTGTTTGGAAAATTTCAATTAGCATATTCACAAAGGCGTTATTTTCTCTGTAATAGCCGGCCTTGATCACTTAACGTTATTCTCAACCACCCGTACAAAGCAGAACTTCTCAATTACGTTAATTATGTATTTGCGCCGGCTGACGAGAAATCAACGACAACCTTAACACGTGTACCTAAATAAATGAGATGAAAATTTGAAAAAAAAACACGCGGAGATTTCATCGGACACGTCACCGTGAATGAAACGAATAAATAATTAATACCTCGCTTTCGTCGCGTCCGCCAGTCACGCGCATAAAAACGAATTCTGAAAAAAAGAAATCACATTCCCTACCGATTGAAATTGGTATTAATTTTCAATCGAGTGGCGCGAAGGAGCGAATGAAAAAAGGAAAGAGAATAAAAAGTGAAATAAGACATTATCGCACGCCATGGAGGTGCGGGAGAGGTGGTAAGCGGGCAAGTTGGAAAAGGAAAAACCTCGTACCGCAGGACTGAAGTCCCGTATTAATTTTCAATCGATCGTATGAGCGTCGCACCCGCGAGCGCGTCGTAAATTCCGCGTGCGCCATAAATCAGGTGGCTGCTGGCAAATTAAACATTCCGCGCGGCCACGGTAAAAATCCGGCCGATTCCAAAGCGCGCGTGACGTCCTCGTTTACGAGAAGCACCGCCGCGACGGTGAACGTCACATATCAGAAAACGCAATCGTGGCTGGACATTGTTGCATAATAATTCGCGGCAGAGGAACTTGGAGATAAAAAAAAAAAAATTGTTCGTATGTCGAACGAATGCTAAAAGGCAGCTGGATTTTTTTTGTAGCTTTCATGGTGTGATACACACTGACAGATATAAACGTGCGTAAATAGGAGGTGTGAGAAAATGACTATTTTTTAAGGATATTTTTTTGAAGACAGCAATAAATCGAAGTATGGAAATTGATGACTGTATTGACGGATATGACATTTGGATTTTGTACTTAAAAAAGCGAGGGTAAGTGACCGTACCCTCGAGAAAGTAAAGGACTTTCAATGAATGGATTTGCCAACGATGTTAATGGTAAATGATAATTTGTAAAATATGCGATTTCACGTAAAACCACGCTGACAAACTAAACCCTCGAACGCGTTGAAAATAAAGAAATGAAAGGACGACTAAACGGACACGAGCAGCCAGATTAACAGCACACAGAGATAACTTCGACTACGCTATAAACAATGCTTCCAATTATAAATAACAATTCTTTAAGATAAAAGACAAAAATGCAAACTCAACAGAAATTCCAGTAATCTTTTAACACCATTCTAAAAACTGAGCAATCGAATATGAACACAATAAATGAAAGACAAATTTAATACGACATCAAAATAATTTCCGCTATACTGCATAATTGGCAAACAACGTTTCTAAGTGCTCAGGAGGCTTTTAACGTCACGGACTCGGTCAAACGCGAGCGAGCGTCGATCTTAACGCGCTAGAAGCCGAGAACGCGTCGGGACTCTAATGAATGGTCGTTAATTGTATCAATTATTAACGAGGGAAGTCGCACGCGCGCTCGTGAGAGAGAAGCAGAGAGAGAGTGAGAGAGATAGAGAGAGTGAGAGTGAGAGTGAGAGAGAGAGAGCACACTACACCGACTCTTATCGATGTCCAGTGATTTACGAGCCATCTCTGCTCCTCTCCCTCATTCTCCTTCCGTTCTAAATACATTTACTCCCCTCTCTCTCTCTCTTTCTCTCATTCTTAATCCCCCACCCAATGCAGAAATCTTCATCCATAGAATTTCTATATTCTTCCGTTTGGTGTGACTCATTGGCAAATGTCGCGTACGCGTGCCCCCGAGATTTAATTTCCCATTATCTAATGTTTATGCGATAATGTTTATACTCGGCCAATGAATCGTTCGACTTTTAATTTCACGTGTTTAATTTTGCCGGACCCCTCGAGTCTCGACGACAGATTTTTCTTCGGCCCCTCTTCTATTCGGTCGTTCATGTTGCTCTTTGGAAATTGATTTACGAGTGATATTGTGTGTGGGATAATCTTATTCATTTGTTCGGAATGTAATCTGGCGCGGAAATGAATTACTGGCGCCCGCATTCAACTGATAAGAACGCAATTACACGCCAAAGTGACTTTTACAAGTAATCTTGCGTGTGACAACGTTCTTGTTCTGTTCTGTCCAGTGAATAGTTGCATTGTTTGCGTCACAAAGAAATTTTATAATGTATATTGACTATTTGACGAATTGTTCGATAAATTCCGCTACTAACAGCCATACCTAATATTTACCATTAATCATCGGTATACAAATGCAGAGTTAAGTCCAGAAAATAATTGAAAGATTTGAATTGGAAAACACAGAAAGCTGTAGAATAGCATGGAGCAATATTGACTAATCAACGAATTATTTGATTCACTCAACCCCTTAATTATTATAATTACCTATTACAAATTCCATTATTTATATCAACCGATCGGAATTGAGAAAGATTATCGGAATATCAATTTCTCGACGTAATGCACAATCTCACGTGCAAATGACTTTTTCTTGGAGCTTTATCTTTTAGAATTGAAATAACAGATTAAAACTTTTAGCGATTGAATTAACGAGTGCGCCGATACTGCATTCCACACCTTCGACACACGACGTTAATGCATGAAATAGTAATTAGAAGAAATATACGTAAACCCCCGTAGAGAGCGTAGCCAAGAGAATAATTAATTCCCAATGGGCGTTCCATACAAACGATCGCGGAAGCGACGATTATTCATTTGCGGATTAATTGTTACTGCCGATTAATTCGCGTGTCGTGAATTTTTTTCCCCGGTAGAAAAGAATGCAGAGGCGGACGGTTCGTAAAGAAAACGAATAAAAATAAAAGAAGAAACGAGAGAGACGGAATCGGAATGATAAAAAGGAGTGAAAGGAGAAAAACGATGGGCGGAGCCCGATGCTTAAGAGGGCGAATAAAAAATCAAATTATCGATACTCGCCACGCGAACTTCTTGCCCATTAGCTGGTCTCGCTGTTTTATTACATGATAACTCCACGCGGCCCCTAGCCAATGCTAACCTTTATCTCTAATTCTCAATTCTAAGCCAATAAAGATACTACGCGGAATCGATTACGAAGCGGAAAATATTGCAAAACAAAATGCATAATATTGCAAATGACATTCACACGTGTACACGTGGCAAGCGCTGCTCGAGCTTGTCATATATTTGAATGTTTCGTTTGAATTTTTTTTAAGAAAATTTACAAATGTTCTATGTATGCTTTTTTCACGTTTCCGTTGTTTACTTCTTTCTGAATTGTTAATGCAAAAATATACTCCATGTTACCGCGAATATCCTGTAACGTTGCAGTATGTTCCATATCAAGCAATACAAAACGATTGAGAATAGAACTCACGCAATCGTTTACATTTTTCCAGAAACGCAGTAACAAAATATCGTTCGCGATAGAACAATTCGAGGACACACGACCGTAAAGGAAGGGAACGAACACCTTCGTAGTTATACTGCCTCCACGAGGCTGAAAAAAAAACACGATTCCACAATAAATGCACTTTTACGCGAAAATTTACGGCGTCACTACTTGGAACGCTTCCTTATATCTGCAAACATTTTGCGACGAAAAAAACATTTTTTTGTGCGAAGCGCTTTACAGCTACGACGAAACACAGTGGTTACCAAGGAAGTAACACTTTGAAGAAATGTCTTACACCTTGGAATTGTTAATTATCTTAGCATTGATTGCTACAACAGTGCTTAGAATTGGATCAGGCTTAAGTAGTGAGTAGAAAGATTATTGGACAATTTACAATTAAAGACTTAAGTGGATAAAGATGTTATGTCACAAACCTAAAGATTCTTATATTTATACACGATTCTACTTTTATTTTAGTACAGCGACTAGCTGTGGATGATCTGTCACAATTTTAATTGCAATTCACCAACGATACCGACATTGTGTTTCAGCGTGCTCGGACGAGAAATATCAGACACCTGTTGAGAAAGAGTTACAATGTCCATATAAGATTCACCGACGAGCAACCAGTATCAACCTGTCTCGCTACCGTGTCCAAAAGGATTTTCAGGGAAGCATTTACGTCTATGCGCCCTCTGTCACCGTACAGGAAACAAGTAAGTATACACACCCTTCTAGACGAAAATGCTTTCCGTAAAAATTGTAGAGTAGCTCATCTAACGTTAAACTGCGGCTTCAGTGCGCGTGGAGCAAGAACGGTGCGATCCACATCTTACCGTCGAAACGAATGATAACATGTGTAATGCAACTCTCTCCAGAGATTACGAATGCAGCGTCGCAGCAGTTGCCAATATCGCGGTAAGTGAATATTATTTTTTATCGAGCGTACCTTCATGTGGTGTAGATAATAGAATATTTTAACTTCATTTAAATTCATTTTTAACAACTTCAAATTTCTCTTATGCAGTCGGACGGAAACCTCGGATTCAACAAAGTACTTGCCGGAATGTGTCATGTGTATATATTTGCAAAAAAGGATTCGTTAGATCGAAAATGCGATATTCCTGATAATTTGGGAAAGGACATTGGGGACTCTGCTCAACACAAGGTCATAGACGACAATGACGTTCCCGAAGAAATCCGGTCGGAAGTTGTTGACGAAACTTTGTCTTCCTTAGTAACGGAGTTCTGCACGCTCATGAAGCAGGACCTTTCCTTATATGTAACGGAAACGGCTTTGCCGTTACCACTGACGGTACGTAATTCTTATTTGTGCATTTAACAGCTTTGTCATTGGAAAATTATCAACGTATAATACATTTCAGGTGATAATAAACGATGCAGTAGACAAGTCTCTTATCCGTCTTCGAGCAAATATCGAGAACCGTCAGCGTTGTGCCTCGAACACGGAATTAAAGAATATACAATTTTCAACACACGTTACAGACGGTGACATCGACGGATACGTTACCTTTGCTGATGGCATTTTCGAGTAATAGAGCGTACAATCTTCACCAACGAGAAATTACTTTTACAATTACGTAATCTATTATCTATGATTTTTGTACCGATGAATTAATACATCCCTGTAATTTTTTTCACAGAGATTTGTCGTCAATCGTGAGAGTTGGCAACGCAACCGCAACAATTCAACCAAATGTGTATAACATTAGGAGCACGTTCACATTTTCTCAAGCGCGTATCCACTTCGACAGCTATCGAGTAACTTTTTATTTCAATACTTCTACCATTAAATCTTTACGGATTAGTCGCGCGAATCTTTTACCAACCAGTATTTTGCTTCTTTTTTGCAGTTCCGCTCCGAAAAGCTACCAGTTAATGGTACTATATATCTAATCATACACGATTTAGAAATTCAACTCGAACGTTCTGGATTTTTGAACAATGGTGGTTGCAATGAATCTGTATGGCTGAATATTACGAAATTAAGCAGTTGCTCGTATGAGTTTTCTGACTTCCAATCTGACCAGTCAAGGCTGTCTAATGCCCTCAAATCGATTACCCCAACGCAGTTGATGGAAATCCAGGAGATGTTGGGACATTACCTCGTGTGGAATGTATTACAGTATGGGGTTGCCGATTACACCAATTATATTTACGGGCCATGCATGTCTAATTCCAGCAAAGAATGGCGTCATATTTATTCTTCACGAATGAATTTTCGTTTTATACAATAGTTTAAAAATACAGAGTAGTCAATTATAACATACCGCTGAAATATACGCGGGAAACAAGTGTATGCAGAACTCCAAATATACAAATTGAAATCATACTCGTGCATCAGTAATTATATCAAATCCTGAAGCATTAATTCAATCATCATTTCCAAACTGCTAAAAATGACAAAACACAGAGTTTCGTGGCACAAAATTAGTATATCCTCGATGCTTTTGGTAAATTTTGTCAGGATTCGTACAGCCGTCTATTCGGAACACTGGATAACAATTCTCAAACGGCTGCCATTCTCGATTCGACCGATCTAACGGACCGAAAATTAGTAATATGTTTTTTCATGTCTGTCTAGGCGTTGTCTTAAGTTTTGTGCGGATTGGACAAGCGGAACCGAAACTATGAATTTGGTAAAGTTTGAAAAAATTGCAATTTTCCAACGGCTCAATTTTCAAATGGCAATCTACGAAATTTCGCTTCCGCAGTCAATGATATACATGATTTTTGTGCAAAATTTCAACCCGACGCGTACTTGTATGTCTCGACCTTGAGATACACGCGGATACTTATATTTACCCTCACGCGCGCGCGTAAAAACAATTTTCGCGATGGTGGTTGTTTGAGTCCCTCCCGTTGCGTCGGTGCCTAATAAAATGCACACGATCTTCCTGATTTTTTACGAAACGCAGTAACAAACGCGTTCGCGATAAAACAATTCGAGGACACACGACCATAAAGGAAGTAAATAACACCTTTGTGGTTATATTGTCTCCACGTGCTAGGAAATAGACGATATCACTATACCTACATGCAGTTTTATGCGGATATTTAGAGCGTTACTATTTACAGCGCTTCCTTATAGCCACAATCATTTTAGGACGGAGAACACATTTTTTATGCCAAGTGTCTCCACGGGTATTTTGAAACACAGTGGTTGTCGAAGAAGCAATAATTTGAGGAGATGCTTCACACCTGGAAGTTCCTAATTGCCTTAGCATGGATGCGCTCACCGACGCTTGGATTTGGCCCAGGTATACGGAGTGAGTACGGCTAGTAGGACAATTTGCAATTGAAAACTTATTTCGCACATTACTACCTTATGAACTCATAGTTTGTTTTTAAATATTTTATTTTAGATATTTTTAATTGTTAAAGTGTGAAATTGGTATCCGGGAACCTTAAACAATCAACAAAATCACTTTCCAAAAAAATGCGACATAACACTATTATTCACTTAGGTCTTCAGTTGTTACATTCCTGACTATACCTACAAGTAAAAATTGGAATCTCGAAAATTCCAAAAAATATTAAATTTTACAAATATGCAGAGTAACTATATCTAGGAATTACATTATTCTTTGTATTTGGCCGAAATCGGTTTAAAGGGGTGAAATCACCCTCCAAAGATTAAACGACGTTTGACTTTTTTACGGTATAACTGTTAAACTATAGACGATAGAGGAAATTGTTCTACATGAATGGGTGATGGTATCAACATCCTAATAAAGTACATAAACAAAATTCGCACGAACTTTGATTAAAAAATTTCTAAAAGAAAGAAGTTTTTGAAAATTCTATTTACGGAGTTTATTAGAACGTATCATACTGTCAATCTTTCATGTGGAACAGCCCCTTGTACCTTTTACAGTTTATGAGTTATACCGTAAAAACTAAAAGTGTCAATTTACTTTTGAAGGGTGATTTCACCCCTCTGAACTGTTCTTGGACAGATACAAAGAGTAGTACGAGCTTGAGATATAGTTAATCTACATAGTCTGTAAAACTTCAGATACTTCGAAATTTCCGGGTTCCCGATGTTCCCTTGTTAGTATAGGGATAAGCTGCGGACAGCCTGTCACGATTTAATTGCAATTCACCAACCATACCGCCATGGCGTTTCAGCGTGCGGAGACGAGAGATATCAGACACCTGTTGACAAAGAGTTACAATGTCCATATAAGATTCGCCAACGGGAAACCAGTATCGACATGCCTCACTACAGTTTCCAAAAGGATTTTCAGAGAAACATTTACGTCTATGCTCCCTCTGTCACCGTACAGGAAACAAGTAAGTATACACACTCTTCTAGACGAAAATGCTTTCCGTCAAAATTGTAGAGTAGCTCGTCTAACGTTAAACTGCGGCTTCAGTGCGCGTGGAGCAAGAACGGTGCGATCCACGTCTTACCGTCGAAACGAATGATAACATGCGTAATGCAACTCTCTCCAGAGATTACGAATGCAACGTCGCAGCAGTTGCCAATATCGCGGTAAGTGAATATTATTTTTTATCGAGCGTACCTTCATGTGGTGTATATAATAGAATGTTTTAACTTCATTTAAATTCATTTTTAACAACTTCAAATTTCTATTATCCAGCCATGGAGAGGCTCCGGTTCCTACAAAATGCGTGCGAGAAACTGCCAAGTCTACATATTTACAAGAAGGGCAAGCTGGCATCGAGTATGTGACATTCGTGATTATCGCGACAAGAATATTCTGTTCTCTAGATTATACAAGTACATAGAGGACAATAACGTTCCCGAAGAAATCCGGTCGGCAGTTGTTGACGAAACTTTGTCTACTTTAGTTGCGCAGATCTGCGCGCTCATGAAGCCGGACCTTCCCTTAAATGAAACGGAAACGACTTTGCCGTTACCACTGACAGTACGTAATTCTTATTTGTGCATTTAACAGCTTTGTCATTGGAAAATTATCAACGTATAATACATTTCAGGTGATAATAAACGATGCAGTAGACAACTCGCTCATTCGATTTCGCGTAAACGTTGAGAACCGTCGGCGTGGTGCCAGAAACACGGAATTAAAGAATATACGATTTTCAACATACGTTACACACGGTGATATCGACGGATACGTTACCTTTGCTGATGGCATTTTCGAGTAATACAGCGTACAATCTTCACCAACGAGAAATTACTTTTACAATTACGTAATCTATTATCTATGATTTTTGTACCGATGAATTAATACATCCCTGTAATTTTTTTCACAGAGATTTTTCGACAATCGTGAGAGTTGGCAACGCAACCGCAACAATTCAACCAAATGTGTATAACATTCGGAGCACGTTCACATTTTCTCAAGCCCGTATCCACTTCGACAGCTATCGAGTAACTTTTTATTTCAATACTTCTACCATTAAATCTTTACGGATTAGTCGCGCGAATCTTTTACCAACCAGAATTTTGCTTCTTTTTTGCAGTTCCGCTCCGAAAAGCTACCAGTTAATGGTACTGTATATCTAATCATACACGATTTAGAAATTCAACTCGAACGTTCTGGATTTTTGAAGAATGGTGGTTGCGATGAATCTGTATGGCTGAATATTACGAAATTAAGCAATTGCTCGTATGAGTTTTCTGACTTCCAATCTGGCCAGTCAAGGCTGTCTAATGCCCTCAAATCGATTACTCCAACGCAGTTGGTGGAAATCCAGGAAATGTTGGGGCTCTACCTCGTGTGGAATGTATTACAGTATGGGGTTGCCGATTACACCAATTATATTTACGGGCCATGCATGTCTAATTCGAGCAAAAAATGGCGTCATATTTATTCTTCACGAATGAATTTTCGTTTTATACAATAGTTTAAAAATACAGAGTAGTCAATTATAACATACCGCTGAAAAATAAGCGGGAAACAAGTGTATGCAGAACTCCAAATATACAAATTGAAATCATACTCGTGCATCAGTAATTATATCAAATCCTGAAGCATTAATTCAATCATCATTTCCAAACTGCTAAAAATGACAAAACACAGAGTTTCGTGGCACAAAATTAGTATATCCTCGATGCTTTTGGTAAATTTTGTCAGGATTCGTACAGCCGTCTATTCGGAACATTGAATAACAATTCTCAAACGGCTGCCATTCTTGATTCGACCGATCCAACGGATCGAAAATTGGTAATATGTTTTTTCATGTCTGTCTAGGCGTTGTCTTAAGTTTTGTGCGGATTGGACAAGCGGAGCCGAAACTATGAATTTGGTAAAGTTTGAAAAAATTGCAATTTTCCAACGGCTCAATTTTCAAATGGCAATCTACGAAATTTCGCTTCCGCAGTCAATGACATACATGATTTTTGTGCAAAATTTCAACCCGACGCGTACTTGTATGTCTCGACCTTGAGATACACGCGGGTACTTATATTTATCCTCACGCGCGCGCGTAAAAACAATTTTCGCGATGGTGGTTGTTTGAGTCCTTCCCGTTGCGTCGGTGCGTAATAAAATGCACACGATCTTCCTGATTTTTTACGAAACGCAGTAACAAACGCGTTCGCGATAAAACAATTCGAGGACACACGACCGTAAAGGAAGTAAATAACACCTTTGTGGTTATATTGTCTCCACGTGCTAGGAAACAGACGATTTCACTATACATGCAGTTTTATGCGGATATTTAGAGCGTTCCTATTTACAGCGCTTCCTTATAGCCACAATCATTTTAGGACGGAGAATACATTTTTTATGCTAAGTGTCTCCACGGGTATTTTGAAACACAGTGGTTGTCGAAGAAGCAATAATTTGAGGAGATGCTTCACACCTGGAAGTTCCTAATTGCCTTAGCATGGATGCGCTCACCGACGCTTGGATTTGGCCCAGGTATACGGAGTGAGTACGGCTAGTACAACAATTTGCAATTGAAGACTTATTTCGCACATTACTACCTTATGAACTCATAGTTTGTTTTTAAATATTTCATTTTAGATATTTTTAATTGTTTAAGTGTGAAATTGGTATCCGGGAACCTTAAACAATCAACAAAATCACTTTCCAAAAAAATGCGACATAACACTATTATTCACTTAGGTCTACAGTTGTTACATTCCTGACTATACCTACAAGTAAAAATTGGAATCTCGAAAATTCCAAAAAATATTAAATTTTACAAATATGCAGAGTAACTATATCTAGGAATCACATTATTCTTTGTATTTGGCCGAAATCGGTTTAAAGGCGTGAAATCACCCTCCAAAGATTAAACGACGTTTGACTTTTTTACGGTATAACTGTTAAACTATAGACGATAGAGGAAATTGTTCTACATGAATGGGTGATGGTATCAACATTCTAATAAAGTACATAAACAAAATTCGCACGAACTTTGATTAAAAAATTTCTAAAAGAAATAAGTTTTTGAAAATTCTATTCACGGAGTTTATTAGAACGTATCATACTGTCAATCTTTCGTGTAGAACAGCCTCTTGTACCTTTTACAGTTCATGAGTTATACCGTAAAAACTAAAAGTGTCAATTTACCTTTGAAGGGTGATTTCACCCCTCTGAACTGTTCTTGGACAGATACAAAGAGTAGTACGAGCTTGAAATATAGTTACTCTACATAGTCTGTAAAACTTCAGATACTTCGAAATTCCCGGGTTCCCGATGTACCCTTGTTAGTATAGGGATAAGCTGCGGACAGCCTGTCACGATTTAATTGCAATTCACCAACCATACCGCCATGGTGTTTCAGCGTGCGGAGACGAGAGATCTCAGACACCTGTTGACAAAGAGTTACAATGTCCATATAAGATTCGCCAACGGGAAGCCAGTATCGACATGTCTCACTACAGTGTCCAAAAGAATGATCAGAGAAGCATTTACGCATATGCTCCCTCTGTCTCCATACAGGAAACAAGTAAGTATACACACTCTTCTAGACGAAAATGCTTTTCCGTAAAAATTGTAGAGTAGCTCGTCTAACGTTAAACTGCGACTTCAGTGCGTGTGGAGCAAGAATGGTGCGATGCATATCCTACGGTCGAAACGAATGATGACGTACGTAATGCGACTCTCCTCTGGGATTACGAATCCGACGTAATGGCATTTGCCGATCTCGTGGTAAGAATATTGTAACTTCATTTGCTCCGCGCCGTGCGCCACTGTCTAAAGTTTCTATTATCCAGCTATGGAGAGGCTCCGGTTCCCACAAAATGTATGCGGGAGAGTGCAAAGTCTACATATTTACAAAAAGGGCAAGCTGGCATCGAGTATGTGACATTCGTGATTATCGCGACAAGGACATTCTGTCCTCTAGATTATACAAGTTCATAGAGGACAATAACGTTCCCGAAGAAGTCAGGTCGGTAGTTGTCAACGAAACTTTCCCTTCTTTAGTAGGGCACATGTGCGCGCTCATGAAGAAGGACCTTTCCTCAAATGTAACCAAAACGACTTTGACGTTACCACTGATAGTACGTAATTTTTACTTGTGTATTTAACAACTTTGTCATCGACAAGGTATTATCATTTAATACTTTTCAGGTAAAAATGAACGGTGCAGTAGACAAATCTCTCACTCGTTTTCGAGTAAACATTGGAAACCATAGGCATTGTGTCGAGAACACGGAATTAAAGAATATACATTTTTCACTATACGTTACACACGGTAACAAAGAAGGATACGTTACCCTTACTGGTGGCATTTTCGAGTAATACATCGTACAATCTTCACCAACGAGAAATTACTTCTACAATTGCTTAATCTATCATCTATGATTTTTGTACTTTCTACATCTCTGTAATTTTTTTCACAGAAATTTTTCGTCGATCGAGAGAGTCGGCGATGCAACCGCAATGGTAGAAGCAAATGCGCATAACATTAAAAGCACGTTTCGCTTTCCTCAAGCGCGAATCGTCTTCGACAACCACCATGTAACTCTTTATTGCAACATTTTTACCGTTAAATCTTTATGGATTTACGTACGTATATTTTACCAACCATTACTTTGCTTTTTTTGCAGTTTTACTCTGAACAGATACCATTTAACGGTACTATATATCTAATCATAGAAGATTTAGAAATTCAACTCGAACGTTCAGGGTTTATGAACCATAGTGTTTGCAATGAATCTCTATGGCTGAATATTACGAAATTAAGCAATTGCTGGTATGAGTATTCTGACTTCCAATCCGACCAGTCAAGGCTGTCTGATGACCTCAAACCAATTACCCCAAAGCAGTTGGTGGAAGTCAAGTCAATGCTGGGACTTTACCTCGTGTGGAATGTATTGCAGTGCGGGGTTGCCGATTACACCAATTATATTTACGGGCCATGCATGTCCAATTCAAACAAAGTATGGCGCCACGTTTTTACTTTTCAATTGAATTTTCGTTTTATATAACAGTTTAAACATGAAGATTATTCATTTATATCCTACCGCCGCAAAATAAGCGAGAGAAATGTGTGTGCAGAACTCCAAATATACAAATTGTAATTATACTCGTAGAAGACGAATTATTTCGTATAGATTATTCGAAAGTAGGGCACGCGCATCTATCACTGTGCTTCAACTCGCAAAGCATTTACACGATAAGCGCAAGCGGATCTCGATGAATTCAATACATGATCTCCAAATATAGTTACTGATACTGTTCTATTGTCTGTTAATCGTAACATCTGGGATTTCATTTGGTCCAGATAAGCAATAGCGACAATATAAAATCTTGAAGCATTGATTCAGACGTTATTTCCGGACGGTTTAAAATGATGACACACATAGTTTCGTGACACGACATTACTATATTCTCGATGTTTCGGTAAATGTTGTCTGGATTGATACAGTCAAGAACTCGCACAAAAGCATCTAAAGAAACGTATCGTGGTGGTTCAACACTGTCCTTATTCACTTGATTTTTCTTCGACTTCTGGGTATTTGTGAAACTGAAAAGGGCAATGAAAAGAAAGCGTTTCGACACGATTTCACATATCCAGAAGGTAACGACCACTCTTATGTAGGCAACTTCAAAGGTTGGGTACCAGAATTGTTTCAAACAATTTTTCAAACGTTCCTAGTTGTGTATTGGCTCACAAGGAGCCTATTTTAAACAAAAACTCAGGTAAAGTAAAAATGAACAACATCTTGTCTTTCCTGTGGAACGGACTGCGTACGCACACACTCGCGGGACCACATGAGCAAAATTTTGGCGATTTTAGTTGTTACACAAACAACTTCCGTTGCGTTGGTGCCTAATAATATACACGCGACCTTCCTAATTGTTCATAAAACGCTGTAATAAACGCGTTCGCGATAAAACAATTCGAGGACACACGACCGTAATGGAAGGAGACGAACACCAACGTTGCTATATTGCTCCACGTGGCTGGAAAAAACACGATTCGGAAATAAATGCACTTTTACGCGAAAATTTACAGCGTCACTACTTACAGCGCTTCCTTATAGCTCCAAACATTTTCCTATAAAGAGAATAGTTTTTTGGGCGACGCGTCTCTGCGGGTACGACGAAACACAGTGGTTGCCGAAGGAGTAACAATCTCAAGAAATGGCTCACACCTTGGAATTGCTGATTGTCTTAGCATCGATTGCCACAACGGTACTTAGAGTTGGCTCAGATTTATATAGTGAGTACAACCATTATTAAGACAATCTACAATTAATGTTTTGTTATATTTATACACGTTTCTAGCTTTATTTTAGTATAGGGACTAGCTGTGGGTGCTCTGTTACAATTTTAATTGCAATTCACCAATGATACCGACATTGTGTTGTAGAGTGCTCGGACGAGACATATAATATACCCGTTGAGAAAGAGTTACAATGTCCATATAAGATTCGCCAACGAGAAATCAGTATCAACATGGCTCACTACGATGTCCAAAGGGATTTTCAGAGCAGCGTTTACGCCTATGCTCCCTCTGTCACCGTACAGGATACATGTAGGTATAGAAACTCTTCTAGATGAAAACACTTTTCCGCAAAAATCGTAGAGTAGCTCGTCTAACGTTAAACTGCGGCTTTAGTGCGTGTGGAGCAAGAACGGTGTGATCTACATTCTACGGTCGAAACAAATGATGACATGCATGATACGACTTTCTCCTGGGATTACGAATGCGACGTCGCAGCAGTTGCCAATATCGTGGTAAGTTAATTTTTTTTTCAGGTCGTTAATATGTATATTGGTAAACAAACGTATGAACGAATCGGACGTACCTTCATCTGGTGTAAATAATATCTTATGTTCATTTGCTCCGCGCCGTACAAAATTTTCTTTATGCAGTCAGGCTCCGGGTTCTACAAAATGCTTCCCGGAGCGTGTCAAGTGTATATATTTACAAAAAAGGATCAGTGGAATCGAGAAGGCAAGATTCATGATAACCTCAAAAAGCACATTCAGGTCTCTGTTGAATACCAGATCATAGATGACAATAACGTACCCGAGGAAGTCAGGTCGGTAGTTGCAGACGAAACGGCATCTTTAGAAGCGGAGATCTGCGCGCGCGTGAATGACGACTCTCGAACTTTCCATTCGCATTTGAGGAAGAAGATTTTTCCGCTACCACTGATAGTAAGTAAACATTATTTGTGTACTTAACAGCTTTGTTATCGACAAAATATCATTATGCAATACCTTTCAGGTAACAATAAACGATGCAGTAGACAACTCGCTCAGTCGATTTCGCGTAAACGTTGAGAACCGTCGGCGTTGTGCCACGAACACGGAATTAAAGAATATACGATTTTCAACATACGTTACAGACGTCGACATCGACGGACACGTTACCTTTACTGGTGGCATTTTCGAGTAATGGATCGTACACTCTTCACCAACGAGAAATTACTTTTACAATTACTTAATCTATTATCTATGACTTTTGTGCGCATTAATTAATACATCTCTGCAATTTCTTTCACAGAAATTTTTCGAAAATCGAGAGAGTTGGCAACGCAACCGCAACAATTCAAGCAAATGTGTACAACATTAAAAGCACGTTTCGCTTTCCTCAAGCGCGTATTCTCTTCGACAGCTACTATGTAACTTTTTATTGCAATATTTTTACCGTGAGATCTTTCTGATTGAGTCGCGCGAATATTCGTCGAAACATTACTTTGTTTCTTTTTTGCAGTTCCGCTCCGAAAAGATACCAATTAGTGGTACTATATATCTGATTATGCAAGATTTAGAAATTCAACTCGAACGTTCTGGATTTTTGAACCATGGTGTTTGCAATGAATCTGTATGGCTGAATATTACTAAATTAAGCAATTGCTCGTATGAATTTTCTCACTTCCAATCCGACCAGTCAAGGCTGTCTAATGCCCTCAAATGTATTACCCCAACGCAGTTGATGAATGTCAAGGAAATGTTGGGACTTTACCTCGTGTGGAATGTATTACAGTACGGGGTTGCCGATTACACCAATTATATTTACGGGCCATGCATGTCTAATTCGAGCAAAGCATGGCGTCATATTTATTCTTCAGGAACGGATTTTCGTTTTACGTAATAGTTTACCTATGCAGACTATTCGATTATAACCTACAACACTCCAAATATACAAATTGAAATCATACTCGTACAAGGCAAATTATTTCACGTAGATTATTCGGAAGCTGGATACTCGCATCTACCAGTATGCTCCATTTCCTAAAACATTTTCGCGATGGACGCAATCGGACTTCAATGAATTCAATAAATGATTTTCAAGTGTGTCAGTCACTGTTCTGACAGCTGAGATTTCGTTTGGTTCATATAGGCATTAGCTACGATACAAAATCTTGAAGCATTCACTCAGCCTTAATTTTGTCCGGATTCGTACGTCCGGCTATTAGGCACTCTGTGCAACAGTTTTCAAAGGGATAGTAGGTTTTTCAAAAGTGAAAGATGTATTTGGTTTTTGTGCACAATTTGAACCCAGTGCATTTAACAGTATGTTCTGAATTTAGGATAGACGTGGATACATACACGCAACCCACGCGAACGTGTGAACAAAACTTGTGCCTATTTGAACAAAATGTCAGGGAAACTATAAAAATGAACGTCTTGTATTTTATTTTACAACAGTCGCCTTTCCTGCAGTACGAACCGTGCACACACGCACATTCGCGGGAACGCATAAGCAAAATTTCCGCGATCTTGATTGTTTAAATCGGTTCCGTTCGGGGATGCCTAATAAAATACACGCGACCTTCCTGATTGTTCACGAAACGCAGTAACAAACGCGTTTGCGATAAAAAACTTCGAGGACACACGACCGTAATGGAAGGATACGAACACCTGCGTTGCTATATTGCTCCACGTGGATGGAAAAAACACGATTCGGAAATAAATGCACTTTTATGCGTACATGTACAGCGTCACTACTTACAGCGCTTCCTTATATCTCCAAACATTTTCCAATAAAGAGAACAGTTTTTTGGGCGACGTATCTCTGCGGCTACGACGAAACACAGTGGTTGTCGAAGATATAACAATTTGAGGAAATGTCTCGCATCTTGGAATTACTAATTATATTTGTCTCGATGGCCTCAACCGTGTTTAGATTTACCTCAGGCTTAGATCGTGAGTACGATACTTATTAGGATAATCTTCAAGTGAAATATTTATATACGTTTTTAACATTATTTGAGCCGACGATACCAAAGTTGTGTTTCAGCGTGCACGGACGAGAGTAATCGGGAATTTGTTAACAAATGGTTCCAAAGTGCGTATAAGATTCGTCAACGGGAATTCGGTATCACCATGTCTCGCTACGATGTTCGACGAGATCGTAACATAGGTACTTATGCGTATGCTCCCTCTGCTACCGTAGAGGAAACCTGTAAGTATACAAACTTTCCTAGACGAAAACACTTTTCCGTAAAAATCTTAGACTAGCTCGTCTAACGTTAAACCGTGTCTCCAGTACGCGTGGAGCGAGTACGGCCCGATACACAGTCCAAAGTTGAAACAAATAATAGCGTCAATAGTCTGACTCTCTTTTGGAAGTACGAATGCGACGTCGCAGCAGCTGCTAACCTGCTGGTACGTGTATATTATTTTGCTACGTGGCGAATATATCTATTGCTACACAAACGTAAAAACGAAACTGACGTACTTTTATAACGTGTAAATAATATTGCAACTTCATTCGCTATACTCCGCCGTATAAAATTGCTTTCACGCAGCTGGATGGAAGCCGCAAGTTTTACAAAATGGATGCCAGACGGTGCCAAGTGTACATTTTCATGAGACGGCACAGATGGGATCGACAATGCGAGATTCGTGATAATCTCACAGAACATACTAATTACACTGTTCAATACAAGAATATAGACGACAATGACGTACCTGAGGACATCGCGACACTAGTTGGTAACGAAACTTTGGCTTCTTTAGAAGAACAGATCTGCGCGCGGGTACAGGACGAGCTTTATTCTGCCCGCCCAAATACGAAGAGCACTTTGCCATTACCACTGACCGTACGTAATCGTTATTTGTATAATTTGCAGCTTCTAATCTGCAAGTTTCCATCACTTTATCTCTTTCAGGTGAAGATAAACGATGCAGTCGACAAATCTCTCACTCGTTTTCGAAAAAACATTGAGAATCGTCATGTCGAAAACATAGAACTGAAGAATATAAGTTTTTCAACCTATGTTGCGCATGGTGGTGTCAGAGGTTACGTCGACTTTACCGGTGGCATTGTCGAGTAATTGATCGTAGAATCTTCATCAACGTGAAGATACTCATGTTACTGTTTAATCTATTATCTATGTTCGTTGTGCTCGATAATTCATCTCTCCAATTTTTTTCACAGGTATTTTTCGATACCCGAAAGAGTCGGCGACGCAAACGCAAAAGTTCAAGCAAATGTATATAACATTACGAGTGCAATTGCTTTTCGTCAAATACGTGTTCACTTCAACCGCTACCATGTAACTTTTTATTGCAATATTTTTTGACCGTTAAATCTTTCTGTTTGAGTCACACGAATCTTTGACATTTTATTTCTATATTTTTACCGTTACATCGTTACGGTTGGGTCGCGGAAATATCGTTTCAAAACATTATATTGCATCTTTTTTGCAGGTTCGCACCCTAAAGGGACCATTTGATGGTTCAATATGTCTAATCGTCCGAGATTTAGAAATTCAGGTCGGTCGTTCAGGATTTTTTAACCGTAATGTTTGCAATGAATCGGTATGGCTGAATATTACCAGAATAAGCGATTTGGCGAATCAGTTGTCTAACTTTGAATGCGGCTACACAAATATGTTCAATACCCGCAAATGGGCTTCACGAACACAGGTGGATGATGTCAAGGACATGTTGGGACTTTACCTCATCCCGAATCTATTGCAGTACGGCGTGGCTGATTACACCGATTACATTCATGGGCCATGCATGTCAAACTCAAGCAAAGTATGGCGCCACGCGTATTCTTCACAAACGAATCATCGTTTCATATAATGGTAGAAAAATGCAAATTAATCAATTATAACGTGCACCGTAAATGTAAGCAAGAAAAAAACCGTGTGCAGAAGTCTAAATATGCAATTAAAATTACATTCGTACAGAATGAATTATTTCACGTACAAGATTGTTACTGGTCAGTATCGTTGCATTTTCCAGTGTGCAGAGAAACTTCGCTTCGCGAAACATTTTTGGGATAAGCGAAAGCTGAGCTCGATGGATTCAAGAAATAATTTTTAAGTATTACAGTTACTGAGAAGTGTATTGCAATTAAAGAATGTGAATTAACGTCGACATCTGGGATTTACCTTTGCTTTAAATACCTAATAGGAACAATATAAGTTCTTAAACTATTTATTTAACCACCATTTGGAAAGGGCTAAGGATGACGGGACACACAGTTTCGTGGAACCACATTTGTTTATTCCGGAAGTTTCTACTAAATTTTGTCCGGATTCGTAAGGCCTCGTCTATTCGGAGCACGGGGTAGCAGTTTTCGATTCGACCGACCAAATGATTTCAAACCTCGCAGTATATTTTTCATTATTTCTATGCGCAATTTCAAGTTTTGTAGGGAGCCGACAAGAGGAGTCGAATTTATGAATTTAATCAAGCTTGTACAGTGCGGCATTTTACAACGACTCAATATTGTAATTGCAGTCTACGAAGTTACGTTTCACGAGTCAATGACATACTCGATTATTGTGCAAAATTTCGCACCAAAATGCGTTCAGCCGTATCTGCCGAATTTATAATAGACGCAGGTATACACCCCTTAAGCTTTTCACGAAGATGTTGCCGCCTTAAGGGTCGTTTATACTTGTCAACTTCAGTGGCGGGAAGAAGTTTCTGTCCGTACACTGTCTCTCATGTCTGAGTTTACACGTCTTTCAGTTTACTTGTTTCACAATAAGAAACAGAATGACTGTGAATGCTCTAATGCATGCTTGTAGTCATCGCAAATGTTATTGTTCAAAGTTTAATAAACAACTTGAATTCTAAGAAAAAGAAGAAGATATTATTATCTATTCGAGATTGAACGACGCGCAGGTATACTGTGATCCGAGCTACTTCTGCTCCACTATTGAAAGAAATTAAGTGTTCATTAAATGCAGCGATATAATTTCTATCGAAACGACACAATTCAAGGGCATACCGCTGTAAAAAAAAAAAACGACCACGTTCGTGGCTATATTGTCTCTACGTGTTTGGAACCGATAAGGTTCCACTGGAAATGTATTTTTAGGAGTGTTATTCTTCATAGCGTTTTCATATGTCGACATTTCTTATTGCGAAGCGTTTTCTGGGGTGCAACGAAACACAGTGGTTCTTGAATAAAAAAGAATTTGAAGAAATGGCTCACACCTTGGAATTTCTCATTGTCTTGGCATCGATGACAGCAACGGTGATTAGATATGGCTCAGGGATACGGAGTGAGTACAGTAATGCCTCGATTTAAGTCCCTTTCTGGCTTTCGATTTAAGTCCCGAGTGCTGGTCCTACGCCACGGCATACGGCGTGTCTGCGCCAATGTTATCTCCAGCGGAGTCGGTCAAGCGTACAATGTATATAGAACCCGATCCCGACGCGGTCCCTTTGATGCAAGTTTGCGACTTCATAGTTTATAAAGCACTGATATAACCTTTATAATTTTACTTTTTGGCACCCACACATTTTTTAACATATTGGTGAAATTTTTCCGAGCAAAATGATACCAAACATGATATAATTCGGACCATATTTATGTTTACATGGTTAATACTTAATGGCCCAATTTACTACATAAATATAGTCCAAAATATATCATGTTTGGTCTCCTTTTGATCGGAAGAATCTCATTAATATGTTATAAACATTTTTAAACAAAAATAATTGAAAATAAAAGAGTTTACAGATTGTTATTATTATAGCTTCAGCGCGGTGGCATTTAAATGCCTCCGTTGCCTCGGCTCTCCTTTCATTCTTATCTCGTATTCGCTGTCCTTTTCTTCGTTCGGCGAACTACAAAGGTGGGCCCGAGGATCGAGTTTCGATTCCTAGGCCTCGATATATGTCCCCTTACGATTCTACTTTCGGGACTTAAATCGAGGCACTACTGTACAACGGATATTCGGATAGTCTCCAATTGTAATATTTACCCGCATTTTTAACTTCATTTGAGTGCACAAATAGGCTGCGAATGAACCCTTACTGTTTAATTGCAATTCGCCAACGATACTACCACTGTGTTTCAGTGTGTCCGGAAGAGAGATATCAGAAACTTGTTGACAAAGGTTCAGAATGTCGATATGAGCCTTCCCTACGACAAACAACTTTCGCAATTTCTCCCTACAAGGTTCAAAGAGATTTTCAGGGAAGCATTTACGCCCATACACCCTCTGCTACCGCGTACAATACATGTAGGAATACGGATTCTTATAAACGTAAACATGTTTCGTAAAAATCTTATTCCTAGAGTAGCTCATCTAATACTAACTTGTGTCATTAGTGCTTGTGAAGGAAGTAGGGTGCGATGAACGTCCTGCGCTCGTGGATAATGCAACTCTCTTTTGGGAGTACGAATGTGAAATCGCTGCAGTTGCCAATATCGTGGTAAGTGAAAATTACTGTGCCACGTCCCGAATATATCTATTCGAACATAAACGTATGAACGAATCCACCGTATCTCTATATTATACAAATAATATTGCAACTTTATTTTATCCGTGGCGCCATGCAATCTTATCTTGCCAGCCAGATGGACGGACTGAGTTTTTCAAAATAGAACGCGGAAGCTGCCAAGTATACACTTTTACAATAAAGGAACAGTGGGACCGAGAATGCGAGATTCGTGATAATCTCCGTGAACATATTAAGTACACTACGCTACACAAGAACATCAGCAGTGAGGTTCCTAAGAACATCAGAAAGAAACTTTGGGACAGAACTTTCTCTTCTCTAAAAAAAAAGATCTGCAACCGCATGAATGAGGATCTTCACACCGCCTCAAATCTAACGAAAAACGATTTACCAATACCATTGACAGTACGTAATCGTTATTTGCATATTTAACAGCTTTTTCATTCGCAAGGTATCATGGTGTTATTTTTTTGCAGGTGAATATAAGTCATATAGTTGACAAATCTCTGACTCGTTTTCGAGTAAACATTGCGAACGATCGTGTTGAGAACATAGAATTAAAGAATATACGTTTTCCAGTCTATGTTACACGCGGGGATTTCAAAGGCCACGTAGTCTTTACTGGGGGCATTTTCGAGTAATAGATCGTACAATCTACGCCAAAAACAAGATACTATTATAATAGTCTCTTATCTATTATTTTTGTGAGCATTAATTAATTTATTTCTGTAAATTTTTTTTACAGAGATTTCTCGACGATCGAAAGAGTCGGTGACGCACTCGCTACGATTCAAGCAGATATGTATAACATTAGAAGCACTTTTACGATTCGTCAAGCACGCGTTCATTTCGACAGCTACCATGTACATTTTTATTGCAACACTTTTACCGTTAAACATTTACGGTTGAGTCGCGTGAATTTTGTGCCAAACATTACTTTGCTTCTTTTTTGCAGTTTCCCTCCTACGAGGCACCATTTAATGATACAATATCTCTAATCATACAGAATTCACAAATCCAACTCGAGCATTCAGGATTTCGGGACAGCGGTGCTTGTAATGAATCTGTATGGCTGAATATTACTAGAATGAACGTAATCACAAATCAGTTTTCTAACTTTAAGCCTGATCTACCTATGCTATTCAATACATCCACTCGGATTTCTTCAACGCATGAGGCGGAGATGAAAGAAATATTGGCACCTTACCTTGCGCGGAATCTATTGCAATACGGAGCAACCGATTGGAGTAATTATACTTACGGTCCATGCATGTCCAATTCAAGCAAAGTATGGCATAAGGATTATGCTTCACAAACGGATTATCATTTTACATAATAGTTTAAAAATGCAGAGTATTCAATTATAACATACATCTGTAAAATAAGCGGGAAAAGTGTGTATGCGGAAATAAAAATATCCAAATTAAAATTACATTCGTGCAAGATGAATTCTTTCACATACAAGTTTTCTTACTAGTCGTACCTCGTATCTGCTAGTGTGCAGAGAAACTTTAGTTCGCAAATGATTTCTGCGATAGGCGAAAGCCGAGCTCGGTGGATTCAATAATTAATTTTCAAATAATGTAGTTAGTGTCCTAATATTGACGTTAACATTTTGAATTTTTTTTTGATTGAGGTAAGTATTAGCAACGATATAAAAATTTAAACCATTTATTTAGCAGCTATTTTGCAACAGTCCAATTGTGCAATAGCAGTCCGGCAAGTCCTAACCCAACCCGACCCACACTTGTTTTTGTGCAAAATCTTGATCCATTTTGTTCAATCGTTTGTGCGGAATTTAGAATACACGCGGGCACATATACACGCACGTGGACGCACAAGCAAAACATCATTTTCTTTCGTAATTTTAAACCTCCTCAGTACCCTTAAGTCACTCCTTTTACGGTGGTGCCTAATAAACTGGACGCAATCTTTTCGACGTGCAAGAAACTCGGCAAGGAAATTTCGTTCAAGATAAAACAATTCAAGGACACACGACCGTAAAAAGGAAGATAACGAGCACGGTAGTAACTATATTGTCTCCACGTGTTTGGAATCGGCAGGGTTCAACCGGAAATGTACTTTAATGCGTACATTTAAAGCGTTATTATTCGCGGCGCTTCCTTACGGTGACAAGAAATTTGCGATAGGCAGAACACTTTTTAGCGAGACGTCTCAACGGCTGCGACGAGACACAGTGGAAGAAAAAACAATTTGAAGAAATGGCTCACACCTTGGAATTTCTAATTGTCTTGGCATCGATGGCTTCAACAGTGATTAGATTTGGCTCAGGCATACGTAGTGAGTACGACTATCCGGACAACCTCCAATTGTAATATTTACCCACGCCTTTAACTTTACTTGAGTGCAGGGGTAGATTGCGAATTATTTCTGGCTATTTATTTATAGTTCACCAACGACCCTACCATTGTGTTTCAGCGTGTCCGAAAGATAGATATCAGAACTTTGTTGACCAAGGATTAGAATGTCGATATGAGCTTTTCGCACGAGTAGCAAGTTACAACATGGCTCACTACAAAGTTCAACGCCATTTTCAGAGAAGCGTCTACGCTCATGTTGCCTCTGCTACAGTACACCATACATGTAAGCATACAGATTCTTATAAACGTAAATATGTTTCGTAAAAATCTTATTCTTAGAATAGCTCATCTAACATTAATCCGTGTGATCAGTTCTCGTGAAGCAAGTAGGGTGCGATGAACTTCCTACAGTCGTGGATAATGCAACTGTCTCTTGGGAGTACAAATGCGACGTCGCTGCAGTTGCCAATATCGTGGTAAGTGAAATTACTTTGCTACGTCCCGCATATATCCATTCGAACATAAATGTATGAACGAATCCGCCGTATATCTATATTGTACAAATAATATTGCAACTTTATTTTATCCGTGATGCCATGATATTTTCTCTTGACAGCCAGATGAACCGTCTGAGGTTTTCAAAATACAACCCGGAAGCTGCCAAGTATACGCTTTTACAATAGAAGAACGGTGGGATCGAGAATGCGAGATTCGTGATAATATTCGAAAGAACATTAAGTACACTATGGTATACAAGAATGTAGACGGCATTGACGTTCCTGAGAACATCAGGATGGAAGTTCGTGACCTAGCTTTGTCTTCTTTCAAAGACCACATCTGCAACCGCATGGATGAGGATCTTCACGTCGTCTCAAATCTAACAAAAAACACTTCTCCATTACCATTGAAAGTACGCAATCGTTGTTTGTGTATTTAACAGCTTTTTCATCCGCAATGTATCATAATTTAATACTTTTCAGGTGACCATAAACGATGCAATAGACAAATCGCTCACTCGTTTTCGAGAAAACATTGCGAACCATCGTGCTGAGAACATTGAATTAAAGAATATCCATTTTCCAGTCTATGTTTCGGATGGTAACTTCAAGGGCCACGTCGTCTTTACTGGGGGCATTTTCGAGTAATAGATCGTATAATCTACACGAAAGACAAGATACACTTATAATAGTCTCACTTATTTTTGTGGGCATTAATTAATTTATTTCTGTATATTTTTTTTACAGAGATTTCTCGACGATCGAAAGAGTCGGTGACGCATTCGCTACGATTCAAGCAGATATGTATAACATTAGAAGCACTTTTACGATTCGTCAAGCACGCGTTTATTTCGACAGCTACCATGTACAGTTTTATTGCATTACTTTTACCGTGAAATCTTTATGGCTGAGTCGCGCGAATATTGTGCCAAACATTACTTTGTTCTTTTTTGCAGTTTCAGCCCGACGAGGTATCAAGTAATGATACAATATCTCTAATCATACAGAATTCACGAATCCAACTCGAGCATTCAGGATTTCTGGACAGCGGTGTTTGCATTGAATCTGTATGGGTGAATATTACGACAATGAGCGCAATCATGAATCAGTTTCCTAACTTCAACCCTGACACGTCTATTCAATCGAATGCATCCATTGGGATTTTTCCAACGCGTCAGGTGGAGATGAAGGAAATGTTGGGGTCCCACCTCGCATGGAACCTACAGCGATACGGGATAGTCGATTACACAAATTATATTTACGGTCCATGCATGTCTAATTCGAGCAAAATATGGCGGCATGCTTATACTTCACGAACGGATTTTCAATTTACATAATTGTTATAAATGCAGAGTATTATAACGTACAGCAGCAAGATAAGCAGGAAACATGTGTATACAGAAATCCAAATATACGAATTGAAGACATACTCGTAGAAAACGAATTATTTGACATATATTATTAGGAGGCAAGAATTGCATCTGCTAGGGTGCAGAAAAGCTTCAGTTCACCAAGCGTTTCTGCGATAGGCGCAAGTAAATTTCGATAGATCCAATGAATCATTTTCAAACATTACAGTTACCGAAAAGTGTATAGTAATTCAAAAATGTGTATTAACGTCCACATCGGGGATTCTGTTTGGTTCAGATAAGCGGTGGCAAATATAAAATCTGAAATTACTGACTCGGCCGCCATTTTGAAACGGCTGAAAATAATGACACATAAAGCTTCGTGGCACCAAATATCGTATACAAAATATTATAAAATATTGTATAGTGCATTTCTGCACTATGCGAAAGCGTAGTCCGAATACATACTTTTGAATTATTGGAGTTACGGTTCTAACATGTATTAACGTCTACATCGAGGATCTTCTCTCGTTCGGATAAGCATCAGCAAAGATATAAAATCTTGAACCATTGGCTCCGACGCCATTTAGAAACAGCTAAACATGAAATCCACATCATTTCGTGTAATCAAATTAGAATATTCTCAATGTTTTTCCGAATATTGTCCGGATTCGTTCGATCGTTTTTGGAAAAACTGGATAGGACTTTTGAAACGATTGCGGTTGTCGAGTCCACCAATCGAAAGATTTGAAAATTGACAGTATATTATTCGGTATGTTTATATGTATAACTCACGATTTGTCCGGGTGCAACAAGAGGTGCCGAAGATGTCAATTTTACAAGAGCGCGACGCTTGGCAACGGCGTCTTTCTAATGGCAGTTTGCTAAATTTCGGAAGCACAATTTTCGCGATGCTGCTTAATAAAATGTATGCAATCTTCCCGATCGTTCACGAAACGCAGCACCAAAATTTCGTGCGAGATAAAACAATTGAAGGACACGTGAGCGCAAAAGAAGAAAACGAAGACGTGTCCAGTTATATTGTCCCCTCGTGTTTAGAAACGACACGACTCAACCATAAATACATTTTTACAGGCGCTTTTAAAGCGTCATTATTTTTAGCGTTCCTTTATACCTGCAACGATTGTGGGACAGAAACAGAATATTTTTTGTTTGAAGCTTCTCCACGAGAGCGACGAAACTTGGTGGTCAACAATTTAAAGAAATGCTTCGCACTCTGCAATTTATAAGTGTCTCAGCATCGATGGTTTTAGGAGTGTTTAGCATAGAAGCATTCTCACCTAGTGAGTACGACGATTATTAGAACAATCTCTAATCATAGTATTTAGACACGTTACACTTTCTAACTTTATTTGAGTGTAGGTGTAAATGTCCCGATTTAATTGCAATTCTTCAAACAATGCCACCATTGTGTTTCAGCGTGTCCGGACGAGAGTAATCAGGAACTTGTTAACGAAGAGTTACAATGTCCAATGGAGCTTCAGTATCGAGAAACACTTATCAACATAAGTAACTGGAATATCCATAGGAATTCTGACAGACAACTTTATGCCTACGCTCCAGAAGGAGCGGTACACCATATATGTAGGTATACAGATTTTTCTAAACGTAATCATTTTTTTATATGAAAATTTTGTATATTGTATATTTGTAATTTTTTTATACAAAAATTTAGTACGGTGCGATGCACATCCTACAGTTGCAGTAAATGATACCATGCATCGCGTGATTTTCTCTTTGGAGTACGTAGGCGACTTTGTTGCAGCTGTCAATGTCGTGGTAAGTCAATACTGTTGTACCATGTCGCATATTATCTCCTAGTACTAAGAACGTACGAACGAATATAACGTATCTATTTAGTGTTTTGCCATGTCGCCTATTCGCACTATTAACCTAAGAACTACCACACCCCAATATCGTAGTAAATAATACTATAATTTCATTTTGTTAGCCGATCGGAACAGAGGGTTTTTACAAAATGGATGCCGGAGGGTGTCAAGCGTATATATTTGCAAGAAAGGAACAGTGGACTCAAAAATGCCCCGACAATCCTGAGAAGTACATTATGTACTCTAGACAATACAAATACATAAGCGACAGAGTCGTACCTTCGGCCGTCAGGACGATACTTCGTAATGTAACTCTCTCTTCTATAAAAGAAGAGATCTGCGCGCGCGTTAATGAGGATCTTCGCACTGTCCGCTCAGATCTGACGGAAGAAAGTTCGCAGTTGGCACTTACGGTATGTAATCTTCGTGTATTTAACACTTTTGTCATCTGCAACGTACCATCACTTTATCCCTTTCTTTATTTAGTTGAACATAAACGACGCAATCGACAAATCTCTCACTGATTTTCGAATGTACATTAAGGACCATCGTGTCGAGAGAACAACGTTGAAGCAGATTCATTTACCGATCTATGTTATGTACGGCAACTTTAGCGGCTACATCTTTACCGGTGGCACTTTCGAGTAATGTCTCATAATTAGTATTAGTATAATTCTCTTATAACTCTTATAATTAGTATTCACCTGTGCAATTATTTCCACAGAGATCTTTCGACAGTCGAGAGGGTCGGCGACGCACGCGTAACAATTCAACCAAATGCATATAACATTACGAGCACGTATATTTTTCGTCAAGCACGTGTTCACTTCGACAGCTATACTGTAATTGTTTTACTGTAATACTTTTACCATTGAGTCTTTACGGTTGAGTCGTGCAAATATCGCTTATTACTTTAATTCTCTTTTATAGTATCATTCTGAGACGGTACCATTTAACGGTACACTATCTCTAATCATGAGGGATTTGCGATTTCAAGTAGGCCGGTCAGGATTTCACTACCGTCGTATTTGCAATGAATCGGTATGGTTCAATCTTACGAGAATAGGCAGAATCACGTATCAGTTTTCTGACCTTCAACGCAACCAGTCTATGATGTCCGATCTATTCGATCGAATTTCTCCAAAGCAGCATACGATAACCAAGGAAATATTGGGTCTTCCCATTGTGTGGAATCTATTGCAGTACGGTGCGGCCGATTACAGTAATTATATTTACGCCCCATGCATGTCTAATTCGAGTAAAGCATGGCGGCATATTTATACTTCACAAACGGATTATCTCTTTATATAATAGTTTACAAATGCGGATTATTCAATTGTAACTAGCAGCTGCTAAATAAGCGAGAATAAAGTGTGTGCAGAAATCCAAATATGCAAAACGAAAATGACGAATTATTTTACATAGACTATTAGAAAACAGGACACTTGTATCTACCAGTATGCTTGAGTTCGTGAAGCATTTCGTATTATGCGATAGCGGAGTTCGATGGGTTGAATAAATAATTTTGAATTATTGCGGTTACCGTTCTAACGCGTATTAACATCTACATCGAGGATTTTCTTTCTTCCGTATAAGTATTAGCAAAGATATCAAATTTCGAAGTATTCACTCCAACGCCATTTCGAAACAGATGAAGATGACACGCGTAATTTCGTGCCATCAAATTAGCATATTCTCAATGTTTCTCCGAATTTTGTCCGTATTGGTTCGGATGTTTTTTCGAAAAACTGGATAGTAATTTTCGAATGATTGTGATTCGCGATTCGACCAATCAGAAGATTTGAAATTTGATAGTATATTTTTCGGTATATGTTTACATATATATCGGAAGATTTATCCGGCTGGAACAAGAGGTACTGAAAATGCGAATTTTACAAAGATTGACAAGCTCGTTCTTTGGCAACAGCTTGTTTCTAATGGTCGTCTGCGAAATTTCGCAGGCACATTTTTTCCGATACTGCTTAGTAAAACATATGCAATCTTTGGGATTGTTCATGAAACGCAGCAACAAAATTTCATTCCAGATAAAACAGTCGACGGACACGTGGCCGTGAAGGGAACGAATACGTTTCTGGTTATATTCTCTCCACGTGTTACGAAACGACAGGATTAAACTATAAACGCACTTTTATGGGCAGGTTTAAAACATCGTTATTTACGGCGTTCTGCTTTATCTACAACAATTTTACTACAAGTAAAACATTTCTTGTGGAGAGCGTCTTCATGGACACGACGAAACACGGTGATGTCGAAGAAATAACAATTTGAAAAAATGTTTCGCACCTTGGAATTTCTAATTGTCTTGGCATCGATGGCCTCAACGGTGCTTAGCTTTGGCACAGTCTTCGATAGTGAGTACGAAGATTAGTAGGACACTCTGCAATTAACATTTACCCGCATTTCTAATTTTATTGATATCAGCTGTGGGTGATCCGTCCTAATTTGGACCGTTTATCTTGAAAATGGTGTAAGCCCATTGTTAAAATAAAAATTAACCAGTAAATAAAAGGCTTATACTAAATTAATCACAAATTATGGAATACCTCATTTTTTTTAAAAAGATGGCCTTAAATAATGACCATTTTCAGAACAAACGGTCCATTTATTGAAAATTCACCAGGAATACTACCATTGCCTTTCAGCGTGCTCGGACATGGGTTATCAGCAACTGGCTGCCAAACGATTTCGATGTCGATATAAAATTCACCATCGAGAATCCAGTATGAACATGTCTGACTATAATGTTGAAAGGGATTTTCATGCACGCGTTTATGCCTATGCTCCCATTGTCACTGTGCGCCATACGTGTAGGTATACGGACTCTTCAAGACACAAACACTTTTTCGACAAAAAGAGTAGTAGCTCGTGTAACGTTACATTGCATCTTCAGTGCATGTGAGGCTAGTACGTTGCGATGGGGCATCCTACGGTCGTAACGAATGATATCATGGGTAATGCGACTCTCTCTTGCACGTACGTATCCGACATCGCAGCAGCTGCCAATATCGTGGTAAGTGAATATTATTTTTTTATAACAGAAAAACGCTGTCAAATTATGGCGTGCGTAAACGATCAAAGAAACCCAATAACGCAAAAAACTGAAAAAATTCCAAAACCATGTACGTACACTATAATTTTATAACGTTTTCCTGTTAAATACACGGCGGTTGTGATCTTAATACCATTATTATTTTTCTATGACGCCAATACATATATTGGCGAGCAAGCGTAAGAACGAACCCTCATATTGTATAAACAATATTTACTTCATTTGCGCAGCCAGACGGAAATTCTGAGTTGAACAAAATAGACTCCACTGGGTGCCAAGTGTACGCTTTTACGAGAAACGAAGCGTGGGATCGAGAATGCCTGATGCGTGATAATTCGAGAGGTCGTATTACTCACTCTATTCAATACAAATTCATAGATGCCAATGACGTTCCTATGGACATCAGGACGGTACTTCGTAACGACACTTTGTCATTTATGAGGGAACAGATCTGCATGCGAATGAATGACAATCTTCGCACTGTCCGCAGAAATCTGACAGAAACCAGGGCGCCCTTACCACTGACAGTGTGTAATCGTCAGTTGTGTACTTAACAGCTTTCTCATCAGCAATGTACCATGTTTTGTCCTTTTCAGGTGAAAATAAACGATGCAATAGACAGATCTCTCACTCGTTTTCGAGAAAACATTAAGGAGCAGCATGCCGAGAAAGTCGAATTAAAGGGTATACATTTTTTGACCTATATTACGCTCGGTACCTTCCACGACTACGTCGTTGTTACTGCTGCCACATTCGAGTAAGAGATCCTGTTACCAAGATCACTAACGTGAACACACTCTAATAATTAGTATTAATCTCCGCAATTTTTTCCACAGGGATCTCCCGATGATCGAAGGATCCGGTGACACAACCGCAACAATTCAACCAAATTCATATGATATTACGAACACATATAATTTTCCTCAAGCACGTGTTCACTTCGACACCTATAATGTGATTTTCCATTGCAATATTTTTACCATCAAATGTTCACAATTGAGTAGTAATGTCGTCCCAAAGCATTTCTTCGTCTCTTTTTTCCAGTTTCAATCTACAAATGTATCCAGCGAAGAACTACCTAGCGGGGCAATAACTCTAATCGTACAGGATTTGGAAATTGAAGTCGCGCTTTCAGGATCTCGGAACCGTGATTTTTGCAATGAATCTTTGTGGATGAATGTTACGAGAATAAGCGGATTCACGTACCGGCTTCCTCGCCTGAATTCCACCAACTCTGTGCTGCCTAAAGCATTCAGCTGGCTTTCTCCAACGTGGAAGATAGATCTGAAGAAACTGTTGGGATTTCATCTTGTGTCGAGTCTAGTAAAGCACGGCGCAGCCGATTACAGTGATAATATTTTAGGATTGTGCATATCTAATTCGAGCAAAATATGGCAGAATACTTACAGTGCGCAAACAGAGTTCCGTTTTGATAGTAGTATCAAAACGTAGGTTAATTAATTATAAATTACAGTAGCATAATACCGGTGGATAATTTGTACGGAAGAATCCAAATCTAGAAATTAATAGATGTATTCGTGGAACAACAATTATTTCACGTGCATTAAATGAGGTGGCGAGCTCCTTGCATTTTTCATTTGGTCAACTATTTTGCAGCGTTTATTTATATAGCCATCTGAAATTTTCTCTGGGTCCGACAAGAGGTGCCGAACACATGAATTTTTCCAAGTTCGAAAAGCGCGCCATTTTACAAAGGCTCAAGATGGCCGTTTAGTAAATTTCGTACCGATCCGTTCAGTCATTTGTCGAGCATTTCGAACACATCCACACAGGCACGAACATTTCTCGCGGTGGTGGTTGCATAAGTCACACCCTTTGCGGCCGTGCCTAAAAATGAGGTGGTCGGAACGATATTTGAATATTGTTAAACCAGCGCGATACTTGCCATCGGCAAACACGGAACGGGCCTCTCGAGTTTTCGGGCGAACGGCCAGCCACTGTGTTACACGCTCGAGAACCGCCGCCGTGGGCAGTGGGGGCAGTTGAGTGGTTTACGCTCGTTGCGCGGGAAAATACGTGGCCAGATAGGGATCACGACGTTGGCGAGGAAAAAAAAATTTCTTCGGCACCCGTGCGCATCCAATATTTATACCTCGCTATTAAAATGCACTTTTGTGATTTCGAAATGTAAACGAAAGAATAAACAATCCATAGAAATAAGGAGAGTTTAGATATTTGTGTCCACGTGAAACATAACATCTTGCAATGTACAGTAATGTCTTGCTTTCTGTCACAGTCTCTGTTAATTGTGTCAATTCAAAACTCAGTTCCAACAGTCCGTGTTATTATAAAAATAAATGTATAAACAATCATATAAACGATCTAGAACTAGAAAGAATTGCAGTATAAACAAACCGATTTGCAAGTAACCTTCGAAATCCAAAGAGATCGTAAAAATCTGCATAATCACAATACAAATAATCAATAACAAACACCTTCTCTCTACTCCGAGAAAAAATCTTTTTCAACTCCATCAAGCACCTCAAAGAATGTTCATTAGTCCAGAGACAATTCCAAACCCTTCGAGAGATCCTCTTTCCTCGCTTGTCTCGCATTCTCGCATATCAAGGAAAGCCTACGTTCGTGCGAACGCGCATCAAACACGAACTGGGGAATCAATTACGCGCTCGAGCGCAGATTACGAGTTAACGGCCGATAATGCGGAGGTATAAAAATAATAATTAGGTGCCCCCTGGAATGCTCCCGCGATGCGCAAGAGAAGGAGAGCGTGGACGAAAGAAGAGATACAGAGAGATAGATAGAGATATAGAGAGATAGACAGAGAGAGAGAAAGAGAGAGAGAGAGAGCACGCGCGTAACGAAGTATTAAGATGATAGTGCGGTAGGAGCCCTGGCACGGGCCATCAAAACGGCGGGCCACCGTCTTAATAGCCAGAGATTTATAGGCCCCGACCAACGTCGACGCAACGTCAGGAGGTAGAGGGAGAGGGGATTAGAGAGAAGAAAAGGAAAAAGAGAAGTAGAAGCTCCGATGTAACGTAGCGAGGTAGAAAGGAGAAGGAAAGAGTGAGAGGAGAAGGAAGAAGGGATTGAGAAACGCTTGTAAGTCGGAACGAAAGAAAAAATTCGAAGAAGAAAAAGAGACGAGGTGTCTAGGTCCGACCTAAACCATGGGCTGATGGGTTCATGGGTCGGTGGAAAGATCGTTGGGTTGGAACCATAGGACGAGGCCCTCCGAAGGGCACTGTTGAAAGGAAAAGGAAGGGAGGAGTCACGAGCAGCCGTGAATTTCGAAGAGAAAGTCAGCAAGACGATGGAGTGTCGATAAATAATCGATGGTTCGTTAGACGTTGTAGAAAGAGCTGTCTTCATCTTTGTTTTGTGGAACAAACGAAGAAGTGGTTTCATTCTGCGACGAAATTCGATCCTCTCTACTGTAAAGTGACGATAAAAAAATATCTTAATATTTATGTTTGATGCGAGTGCTTAGATTTAGGATTGGTTTTGATTCTACGAGGAAATTTAGTACTCTCTGCCCTAAAGTTAATAGTAAAACGACATTTCAACGTTCACGTTTGATGCGACTGACTCAACTTTCTCGACGCTTTCATTTATTATTGGATAACTTTTCATTATTAACAGTTTACCTCCCACTACTTCGTTTCTTACTGAGAAGTTAATTTATTATTTCAACAAAGAAGCAACTGAATTAAAATAGCCAAACGTTACTCTCGTCTTCTTAGATCTCCAATACATACAAGGTTTAACTGTTTAAAAGAACTGCGGAGAACCTCCTTAAGAACCTGTGAAAATCTTAATTGCACAAAACGGACACAAAAAGAAAACAATTCGGTCTACAATCGTACAAAAATGTTCAAAATTCGTTAAAGAAGAAAATGTCTGTACAGTCCAACCGTCAACTCTCACTAGTCGAAACACCCACGCAGACAGACAACTATCCCAGTAAACAAAAACAATGAACCATACAAAGAAAGAAAGTTTCACAGATAAGAGAAGTTCCGGCCTTCTTGTCCACTACAGCGTGTGGTCCTTGCAAAAAAAATTCACGCTCACGTATAGCACTAAGGAGAGAAGGAGGTGGCGGAAGGGTGAAGAAGAAGAAGGAAGAGAAAGAAGAGGAGGTGGAGCCACTTAGACGCGCGCGCGTCCACCACGAGGAGTCGCGTTTAACTGCACCTGCATTTTTGCGAATATTTTCGGCGACATTAACGTCTTAACGAGCGGGACCCCGCGCGCAACAAGGGCAAAAGGAGAAGAGCGCAGGCAGGGGCGTAGCCGTCCTTCTTTCTCCTCTCGTTTCTTTCGTTTTTCTCTTTCTCCTCTTTTTTTTCCTCCTTCTTTTTCGTCTTCCGCCGCCGTGTCGTCCGGAGGCGACATAAACTCGCGCGGGCAAAAAAGAGGCGCACCGACCCGCGCGCTGTTGCGAGCCTCGTGGTCCCACTAAAAGAGCCTCGCTCTGCGAAATTATTTTATACCAGAAAGATACGGCGAAAGAAGAGGAGAAGGAAGAAGCCGGAGGAACGAGACGAAGTTGAAGACGGGAGGAGTAAAAAGAAACGAGAGGAGATGAAAGTGGAAAGAGAAAGATGCGATCGTGGGTATCGGCTTTATTATACCTTTGCGTGCCACGAAATTCTTCCCTCTCCTTTTCTCTCTTTCTCTCGTGCTTTCTGTACGATAATTAGTGTAATTTTGTATCATCACGTCCGTTAATTGCCGGCTCTCGGCTATACGCGAAAAAGGGACAGGGTAAATCCATCAGGGGTACCAAAGAGTGACGTAAGTATTTGCAGGACACCTGTTTATCAATTTGAGGATCTCGATCTAGCGGACCGTTCATACCTTCTTGCCCTTTTGCTCGACGTGCTTTTGTTTACTTTTTTAATGCCTTTGTGTTTTTGCGCGTTTTTCGTTGCTTACTTTCAAAAGGCACCGTTGATCGTTAATTGGAATTATCGAAGACCTTGGAAAGAGCGACTGCTCCATTTACGTTGCGTTATCACCGTCCAAACGACAATAATACAAGTACATTTTTGAAAGAGAACGTTTTCTTTCCTCTTAATAGATTAATTAATGTTCCTCCTTTTTACTTTCTCCTTCGATTTCGCATTAGCCGGGGTCTATTCTTGGCTCTCCTAAAAGACGAGACTTTTTATTCAGAGGAATTTCTAACTGGCACACCTCCGCGAAGAAAATATTGCGCCGGACGACAAAAGAGGAAAGTGGCGAGAAGAAGAGAGAAAGAGAAAATTAAATTAATTAATGAGACCGCTTCTCGTCCGGATTTCAAAAAGTGTCACACGTGGGCTTCCCAGAGCTACATCGGCGATTTGTTTGCCCACGGTCTTATCGATCAACCCACGCAGGTGTGATCACACGGAATTTAATCAGTTTGTAATATCGATACTGGAAATATCGGCGTGCCGATCGAATCTCAAAGATCGCTCGCGACCGTAGTCAACCGCTCGTCCGATTACTTTCTCACGAGGAAACTGTGAAAGATTTACTGTGAAAGAATTATGCCAGAAACAGATAAATGAGACATGTGATCTGAGCACTGTAAATTGACAAACGAACAAAATAAATAAATAAACTGGAAAGTGTGAGGTGAGGGCAATTGACGCTCCGAAATCTGATTACGAGACATTATCCTATAACTATAAAACAGAATAGGGAGAAGCTCATTAATGAATGATACAAGCCACCTGTGCTCGATACTCGAAGAAACCAAAGTGAAATAAATAAATAATATAAAAGCAAGCTTTCCACAAATACTCAACAGCACCCGCGTAGCCGGGTAATCACGAGTGCAAAGGTGTCGACGAAATGTAAAATCAGCAAGGAGGGAATTGACAATTAGCCGTCGGTCTCGCTCTCGAGCCTAACGTCGTGCTACGTGGAATTCAATAAACTCATGCGTGCGAGTAATTGACTCGTAAAATCGCGGAAGAATCTCCAGGAAGAATCCGAGAAACGATCACAAAGTAAGAGCCTATCATTTGTAGACACAGTGAAACGACGACGACGGTGATCGTCATCGTCCTCTCCTCACCACGTCAATCCAGTCGACAACTCGAAGAATTCTCAATGAGCACGCGTGCGAATAATACGCGCGTCGTCGTTCTACTTCGGACTGGCGAGAGAAACCAAAAGAAAGAAAAAGAACGAAAAAGAAAATGAGAGTGGTCGAAGAAACGAAAGACGAGCAGAACGAGGCGAACACGGAAATTGCAACGAAGTTGCGATAGCGATCGTCGAGTGATCCTCGTTCCTGATCGTCTACTTGGAACTTGAATGTGGACGAGGATCGACGTGCATCGCGGTAACAACAAAATTGCAATAATTATCGCTCGTCACGGAGAGAAGGTGCCCGCGGAACACAGGCGTGTAAAATACGGCAAGATCATCGCGCGAAATTATGGAATGAAAGTGGAAGGATACGAATAAACGTGATAAACAGATGAGAAATTAGAAATTGAATAATGAGACAGAGGGAGAGAGTGAGAGTGAACATTAAGAAATAAATAAAGAAAAGAAAATAATACAGATTACCACATGTTCTATCGAATTCTCCTCCTGCCGTTTTACACTAAAAATTTAGAAACATCGTTCACAAAAATTGGAAGATTTACTCTTAAATGTCGGAATTCCGGATTTCCAAAAATGAATTTTTCTTTCCGTTATTTCCACAAGTCGACAATTACAACAAATTATGACGATAATTACATGAAATTTCGAGCCAAGGTTCGAGCCTTAAAAGTAGAAATACACAATCAAGAACAATGATAAATATAAGATAGAGAAAACAAGAGATCGAGAATTACAAAGTACGCGAGTGATCCATGAGAAAGGAACGTAGTACGGTGATAGACTGCAAGACGACGCACGACGAATAAAATAAGAAGAAAAGAGTAATGAGAATGAGAAAAAGAAAGAGGAGGAGGAAGAGGGAGGTGGAAGACTACGTTCTTGATCCCGAACGGAGCAAGTTCCTCGGGTCCCGTTATTTCCTCCGCGGGAACGGACAACAGGACGGATCGACGGACGGATGGACGGACAGAGAGGCAGACAGACAGACAGACAGACAGACGGATGGTTACCTCCCCTTCGTTCACCTCCCCCTTTTTAGCTGCTGCTCTTGCTCTCGAAAAGCGTTCATTTAAATTCGGCGTCGAGGCTGCTCGCGCATGCGCGACGTGGTCTAACGACCTCGTCGAGATTGTTCGTGGAAGTGGAGCAGAGATACGAACACGCCTGAAACCGGTATGGCGCGAAGAGGTAGGAACGAAAAGTTCCGTGAACGATAGTCCCGCGATGACGACTACGAAAGGTGGAGGTGCATAGAAGTAGACACGTATGACGCAAGCAGGTGACGTTGTATGACGAGGTGGAATGAAGAAAACATTGAGAAACGTAAGAAGAGATTCTTTGGATACGAAAATATTGAAATCGGAAGGAAGCATGAAGAAAACACTGAGAAGTGTAAGAAGAAATCGTTTGGATTTCGAGATATTGAGTAGAGTGATTTTTTTCGTGGTTAGTTTCTCGCGGTGTGATTATGAAGAATCATAGTTGAAAGATTGTCGATTGAATTTATGAAAGTTTTTCGGGGAGACGGAGTGGTAATAAGCAGGTGACCGTGTATGACGCGAGGTAGAATGAAGAGAACATTGGCAAATGTAAGAAGAATTTGTTTGACTTGAGATAAATTGAATTGAGTATAATTTTCTCGAGTTTAAGTTGGCCACAGTGTGATCGTAAAGGATCTCAACTAACAGAATACAGATTAAAATATGAACTTTCAGGACGCATGACAATCATAAGTAAGAATGAAATAGGTTCAAACCTGTCTAAACTTAAATCCAAACAAACGTAAACCAGACTCAACTCAAACCTAAATTACACCTTATGAAACTTAAACAGCCTCGAAAAGGCACATTACAAGAAGAAGTGCACAAGGACAAGCACTCTTCTTCGCGTCAATTTAATGAAAGCAGCCCCAAAGTCAACTCGAAAATCAAGTCGACTTTGAAAATGCCTCAAAAATCGTAGAACCACGTGAAAGCCTCTAACTTCGAAACAGCGGGACAACACTGAAGGTAGACGACTAGAAGAGTCTGGATGGTAGGACGAAAAAAAGAAATCGGAAACCAAAAGGAGCAAGTTCCAGTGACGAGGAGCGATGGCGAGAAGGAAAGAAGAGAAGAAGGAAAGAGGAGAAGAGGAGCCTGCCTGCCCTGGCGAAGGTTTCATTCTTGATCCTTGCACGAACAGCTGCGGGTATCCTTGGCTTCCAGGGTACCGTTACCAACGCGCTTCCATACCGGCTCGTCTGCTCCGTGAGAGAAAGAGAAGGAAAAGGCGAGAATAAAAGAGATGAAGAATGCATTCTGCGCCTTTTATTTAGCTCCGAGAAGGAGCAAGGTTGGTGTCGTCGTCGTCGGAGGGATATCGAGTTAAGGGGTCTGCCCGTTAAACGGAAATGGAGTAGACCAGAGAGGATCGCTTAATCGAAGCCTGATAGGACGAAACCTCGAGATCAATGTTCAATGCATATCATTAGTTTCCAAAGAGCTTCCAAAGTGGATACTGAAAATTCTAGGGATAAGATTTTTTTTTTCTCAAGATAAGTGAGAAGTGTCGTTTTCCTTAGACGCGATCGTGTGGAAAATTTGGATTCTTGGAACGAGGTTGTGTTTGATTCTGCTTGATGGTGGATTCGTGGATGATTAATTTAACGGAACGATGAATGTTCAGCGAAGAAGGGGTGGAAATTAACAAAACGATCAATGTGCGCTCGAAGGCAATGGCTCGTTAGTGTACGAATACCTGTATCGTACCAGGTACGTGAAAACGTAGAAATAAATATGAAAGATTGTAAATAAAAATAAATAGGCAATTTCTTCTCAATTCGTCATTGTACAGATATTTATGCTGCACTGCAAAAAGGATCGTAAATAAAAATAAATAACAATTTTCAAATAAAACCAATAATATCATCAGCCATCTTTTGAATGTTACTAGACGATTAAATAAATACTCTGTTGTTTTGAAACCCCAGCATTCGAGTAGGTGTTCAAAATGATTTCGGGACGAGCGTGGGACGATATGCTCACAAACGGAAGAAACGACAATGAGGAAGGTTGTTGCTTGAAAAAATTTATGCGACGGGAGTTTGAATAAATATCGCGAGCGTAACTTTAGTGGCACATGAGGGAATAAGAAAGGGTGTACCTGCTGCTTTCGCAATAATAATTATTCACGAAACGCAAGACCGACAATTAGCATCTCATTGGCTCATTTCGCGCTTATGCTAATAGGGCATATTATTTGAACGCACGCGTGAGAGTCAACCCTCCTTACTTCTCTCTTTCTCACAATCTTCCTCTCTCTATCCATCTCTTGTTCTGCCCAACGTGTATCCTCGTGGCCACTTTACTACTGCTTGCTTTGCTCTCTCGGTCGGGACTGACAGAAACATTCTGTCGTTTCCTCGCCGGACATGATCCCTTCACTTTCGCCTCCATATTTACAAACTTCGAAAGGAAGGAAGGAAAAGGTGAAAGAAACCGAGTGGAGTTTCGTTCACCCACGCGAAGGACTCCACCAGGCAAATATTTTCAACATACTCGTTTATGCTCGTGGAATGATACGTATTGGTTTTATGACACTAGATTGAACGAAGTTGGGTAAAAAAGTTGCCATTTTTCGGGAAAAATTTGTGACGTCCTTGAAGAGAAAAGTGTCGATGAGATTTGGATTTTGTTGCACGAGGCAAAGTTAATTATTCTCAATAGAAATTAAGATAGTTAGAAAATTAATAATATTTATACATTCACGAAAGATTATGCTTTAAAATTGACTGTAATACAGGTATGCGAAATTTTGGAAAATTTCGATAGTATTTACGAACTCAACAAATTAGAAACAATAAGGAAAAGTAAACTGGCGAGCAGTAAAATTAGCTAATCCGGCACTTTTCATCGTGAATTCTTAAACATGTTTTCAGAAACATCGTTTAAAGAAGAGCCAAACATCATAAACGGAAAGAAAATTTTATTTTTCATCGCCGCCATTTGTAGAAATTTCTTTAAATAGAAAATTCGAATTTCCTCCACGACGCATTCAGAACGAGAAATCCGTCCGTCGTGATTCGCAGGGGCCTCCTCCACCAAGAGGTGCTCCGCTTTTGACTCCTTGACCTTCGTTCGAAGGGGAAAGAATGAAAGAAGGAAGAAAAAAGAAAAGGAAGCAAAATGAAAAGAGCCTCGCTCTTCAGGTATTGTACGTGTCCTCCACAGCGTGGAACAACTACGACCCCGTTTTGCATGTCCGTTGAAGGTTAAGGGTTCTCCGGTAAAGGATGCTCGGAGCACGGACAACAGGGTCACCTCCACCACATCCGAGACATCCTTCACCTTATTCACCTCCTCATTGCTCGTTGAAAAAATATTAGATTCGTGAATAAGAAACGTGGGTTTTTACAAAGTAAAGTACTATTTCTCAATTTTATTTCACGTCGGATTCTTTTAAAAGTCATGCCATTACCAATTAAAAATGTGTACATATTTTTAAAGAAATCTGTAGAGTGAAATATAATACATTTTTCAGCTTTTGATTTTGCAATGTGACAGTCTAATAAAATTCATTAAATAAATAGAGGAGAAAACTATGAATTGTTTTTTCTTAAATTGCTTTTTAGAACAAGAGGGGAAGGAAAGAATAATTGAATCTGACGTCAAACTCACTCTGTACGAGGTAAAGAAAATATGAAGAAACTGCTATTTTTCTTTCGAGAGAATAATGCCGTGGAACAGTTTCTTTTGAGACAGAAGGGCTTTCGTTCCTCCTCTCGATAACTTTTCCGCCCTTTTCTCCAACTTAGCAGCAGCTGGGCCAAATTTTCTGCCACTTTGAGCCCTTTCATCAACGCGCGTTCGAGCGTGACGGAAGCGTCCTGGAAACGTCGGTTTCCGGCCCGATGTTCTTTTTCCTCTTTCCCCCTGTCTCTCTCTCTCTCTCTCTCTTTCTCTCTCCAAATTCTCAACTACATCTTCTGCCAACACCACAGTAGAACGTTGCGTCCTCTGAGATGGAATTCTCGTGTACCAAGTTTTACTTTGCATACATTAAAAATGCAATACCTCAAGAGCCCTCCTAAAATTTCGTAGTCGAGTTCGTGAGAAGAACGCATTTACTTATACGATATAAAAACTCCATTAAGAACACGTGGAAATTTGAGTTAACCTTTAATAGTGATTTTCTCGAAAACGTATTTATTAACCTACTATGCGGGATAATTTAATAACCAATCGAGTTAACGAAGATTAATTATTCATCGAAACCTTACGACATCTCAAAGTTTCCACAATCTCCATCAAACCCAAATACAATTCTATGCAAAGATAAAAAAGAACGGATAAACAAAAGAAAAAATCCACTCGTGTATCTTCGTACTGGCGAAACGTCCTTCACTATTAAATCCAAATCATTCGAGAGTTCCTCCGTCAGAAGATGGAAAATATTCTCCCCCTCCCTCTCTTCCTCATTCACCCTTCACCTCGCACCCCTCTCGGTTACTCTTTAAGTGCCCCGACCGACACCAGCGCGAGAGAAGCAATTCCGCTCGGTGACTTTTCCGTTCTGCGAAATTAGTGGCAAAAAAGCTGTCGGCCGATCGACTCCTCTTCTCCGCTTCTCTTGCACAAGAGACGGGTGGTGGAGGAGGTGGATAAGAGAGAAACTGAACGAAGAAGAAACGAGAGAGAAAGAGAGAGAGAGAGAGAGAGAGAGAGAGAAAATGCGAGAGACGAGATGGTGCGCGCCCGTCGGAGAAAAGAAATCTAAGGGGCCCAGACGAGAGGAGCGACGGAGGTGGCGGAGGTGGAGAAGGAGAAGAGAAGCAAAAAGCGCGAACGTTATGTGCCTCTTCTTCACGATAGAAGCTCATTGCTCGTAGATTGCGATTTGCCACGGGCGTAATGAAGCCACGCCAAGCTTCTGCTCCTGCTGGTTCTGCTGGTCTTCTCATGGGGGCCGCCGCCGCCACCGCCTCCACCGCTCCCTCCCACCTCCTTTCCTGCGACTGAACGACCCGCAGACCGCCTGCTATGGCGCGGTCAAATCGACGCGCTGCGAGAGCAATGAGCTGAGGGCGCAGGTTGTCGTTGTTGTTATTGGTTTGTTCGCTTGCTTGGGAGAGGAGGTCGAGCCGCGAGGTGAAGAAGCATTTAGTTTCAAATAATGATGTCCGCTGATTTTGGTGTAGGAGGTGGAAGGAGATGAGGGCACAGGTTGTTGCTGATTTGTTTGCTTGGAAGAGGTACGAAGAGGTTGAAGAGCGAAGGAGAATTTTGTTTGAGATGATAATGTTCGATGATTCTGTTTTAGGAAAAGGAATTAGCTGAAAGTACAAGTTGTTGGTTTGTTTTGTTGGGTGATTGGATGAAGAAGGGGTGCACATTGTGAAGGGGAATTTAGGGTCGGATGATACTGCTTTGTGACTTTGTTTCTGGATGAGGAATGAGCTGAGAGCACAGAGAACACGCGAGAAAAATTCTTATTCCTAGGCTTTAGTTTTGAATTTCAAGTGCCAGAGAATTATGATCCTACCTGCGAACAACTTCAAAATGAAACAGAATCTTTTTCTGGGATACTTGTCTTTTATCACTTTTCGGCTGAGCTCAGCATGCGTGTGGATTGTTCCATTCAGTTATATTGATATAATCATAAAAAACCGTGAAAGGGAGAAGGAGATGTGGTTACAGTTGAATACAGTCAGTTACTGTCGGTAATAAAACTGAATCTTACGGTGTTCTTCAGAAATCTAGATGTGTTTAGCATTATTGTTTCTCTGGGTGAACTAAACCAGACCGAAATATCGACCTATCGCATTTAATTAAATTAACACGCCTCGTCTGAGACAAAATTATCATGTCAATAACACATTCCACATTACTTTGTGAATCAATGAACTAGAACAAATCCGCTGCATCGATTTTCTAATCTCAGTATTTCTTGTTTACCGCAGAATCGAAGAACACCGAGTTAAAAATAACGAAACGAGGAACTGCTTTACGGCAGTAGGAGAAAAATCCGGGCGAGATTCCAGCATGAAAAATTCGTAGTCGGCGAGTGGAGAGACCGCGAAATCTCCCTTTTACAATTTAGATGGCACTGCTTTTTTTCCAGTCTCGCCCGAGTCTGGCCGCCGTCATTTTCCACGGTGCCGCGAATGCATAATTCAGTCCAACTGGGTCGAAAGGAAGGGACAGCGAGAGAGAAGAGGGGAAAAGGGAGAGAGAGAGAGAGAAGAAAGAAAAGTTAGAGAGAGGAGCAAAGAATCGTGCGTTTCTTCTGTCGCAAGCCTTCCACGAGGGACTACATAATATTTCTCGCTTTTTTCGCTTCCTCCCCACTCTATTTTCCTTTTCCTTTTTCCGACCATTTCTTCCATCCTTTACTTTCTCTCTCTTCATTTTTGCTTTCCTCGCGCGACAAAGTGGGAAGGTCCAGTGGACGACTAAAATACAAGTAGCACGTTTACTCACTTCGTTTCCACGTGCAATTAGAATCACTCTCATCTTGATAATACCAGAACATTCAATAGTATTTTTATTTTCTTATTTTAGTAATTCCATTGCTGTTCATCCGTGTTTCGTTGGTTCATTTTTCCATTCGACACGATCATTAACCCTCTTTCATTGTGATCTACGAAATATCTAAACCTCAATAAACGATCTACCTATTTATGTAAATAATAGTTTCTTGTTTTTTCCTTTTCGTTATTTGTCAAGAACCATTTAAGATCTCACGGCATCGTAAACATGTGAAACGAGAGAAATCTTCAATTGCATTATCGGTAGGGGTAAACTTCCTCAGTAAACAAAGAAGTAAACTCGAGAACACAATTGTCCGGTGGTAAAATTTTAAGGAAAAGTGACTTTTATCTCGCAGTGTATTCTTCGTTCTGTTTTCTCCTTCTTTCTCGCTCTTCCAGCACGCACGTCAACTCACACCCTCCTTCCCTTGTAAATGCCGTTGTGACAGGCCGACCCAGGCGCCGTGACGTTTTGAAAAATTGCGAGCGCCGATGCGGCGTCCTCGACGAAATGCATTCTCGTCGCCCACTTTTTTTCTCTTCCTCCCTTCTATCTCTCATTCTCTCTTTCGTTCTCTCACAATACACCTCTCCTCGAACTCTCTATTTATTTATGACGCAGCCCAGCCCACCAGGAACGAACGACACGTCTGTCTTCACCTTCCTCATCCTTCCCCGTAAAATTCCACCTCCTCCTCTTACGCAGGCCACCACCATTCGCGATGACAAAATTTCAAAAAACGGCCAGCAAACATCGGTTCGGCATTACCGAGCGACACGCTAGGCGCGTGCGATTTTTTTAACGCCCCTGTCCGACGAATTTTCTCGAATGGAAAAATATGGCGAGCTCGTATTGGCGAGAGATGGAGCTTTTTTTTCTGCATGCTGTTATTTTTATCTTTTATTTTCTTTTTTTACTCCGTGAAACCATCGTGCTTCCAGCCTCAACAAATTGGAGTGCTCGCATTATTCTTTCCACATGTTATATACGTAAATAACGCGTTATTTATTGCATGTATTTGCTGTTGCTTGAAGGCGGCTAATAAAATAATTTCTAAAAGTAACCTTGCACCGTATCCTTAAACTTCCAATCTTTTGCGTTGCACGAGCCACGGATGAAAGTACGAGCAAATGTTATTAACGTGGAATGAAAGAAAAAGTTCGTACAAAGCGATCGCCTCCATTCCAAAGCTCTACCTACGAATGTCCATGACCTTGAATTGACCCTTCGAATAAATTAAAGAAGTCACACAGTTCTCGAATCGCCTAACGGACGTCCCGGAGATCCTTATCGGAAACTTGAAATATTCCTTCCTTCGACATTTTTCGTTAGACCATAGTCAACGCGCGTCTAACACCAGCTCCGACGAATAGCACAGAAAACTTCTTAATTGCCATCGGCGCGTTCTTCTTTCCACTGGCCTTTCCCAAAATACACCGGAGAGTCGACACGTGGAAAGTCTCGTTTTACCGACTCCTTCCTTCCTCTCCCTTCTAGCGAGCCAATTATCCCGCAACAGGCGAGACATCGTGTACCGGAATTACGTAAGCGTGTGTGTCCGCCCATTTCCCGAGAACCATCATCCAGCTCGACCGACCACCTCGCTTTTACCGAATTCACGAACGCACGGTGGGTAAACGTAGGGCGTGTATCTCGAAGGGCGATCGTCGATGAAATTGGACGATTAGAGCGCGGGCTAAGGCCCTGCGTTAGCGGCAATGTGGTAGGGGTCTCTGATAAAATGGAGAACCGGAGTGACCGGGCACGTGATCGTCGTTTGATGTTTCGAGATAGTTATTGATATTTTTCTGGAGGGTCGATGAACAAGAATCGAGAGTTTTCGGTTAGGTGATCGGTGGTCATCCACATTTGACATTGCGCATCATTATTGATATTTACGAGGATTGATAAAAGAAAAAACAAGAAATAATCGAAAATTGTGCGATCATTTATCCTTGGACGATGTCCAAGATTATTTACGTTCAAGATCATGTTGCGATAAAATGGAGAATCGGAGTGACTGGACACGTGATCCCAGTTTGGTGTTTCAAGATCATCATTGATGTAATGTATTATTGACATTTAGAAGAATCGATAAAAGAAAGTAATAATCTAAAAATGCGCGATCAATGATATCTAAAACTCGAGGACGCCGTAATCAAAGTTAAATTAAAGATCAAGAACCTTACTGGGGTTCTTCCAAGACCGATAGAAACGACAGTTTTAAGAACAATGTCTTTACGTCTCTCAGATTATAATTGTATAAAATTACTTTTGCACCAACAATAATAACTAATCATAACTGTCACTGTTCCATCGCGACTTTGTTAGTAAGCAACTCGCTTATCTATACAATCGTAAAAAGGACGTGCTCGTTTAATTTTTCTCATTCATCGTTTTTCTTTTTTTTTTACGTCTTCCTTGTACGCGTGAACGTCGCGTAATAATTCAAACGACGAGAGCGATTCAACAAGCAGATTAGAAGCGTGCGATTAGGCGCGAGTGGTTCGCGCTCGGGCTAGTGAAATTCCCTACCGTGATGTTTCCACGTGTGGCAAGAGCAGCATAGTTTCTCGCGATAAGCTTAAAATAAGGAAGAGATACTCACCAGCGAGTCCACCTCCGGGTCCGCGATGTAATAGGGCTTCTCTTGTCTGATCTGTAACGCACAAGCACACGTTTATAAGAGACTTTAATAATTAGAAACAGCGCTTAATTGCGGTATTAAAATTATACGAAAGATGATATCGTGGGTAGACACACCGCACACACACACATCTTGAGAAGCAAAAGTGAACATAGATCAATTTCAAATGGACGAAATTTATTCAAAACTTTTTAAACACGCGTTTCTCCGTTAATTTGTCAGCGTTACATTAAATTATTTTTTGCGAAGTCTCCATAAATAGACTCGTAATACTTTTTATAATTCCTATTTTCTCTATTTACAATCACTATTTCGGACATCCCGTTCTTTCAAATTATACCCTTCGCAAAACAAAAAATCCAATTCGATTCTTTCATAATTAATACGGATCCACTAGCGCATAGTGAACCTTTAGTAATTTTCTAGAATACTTTTACAAGCAACTGCATCTGACATACATGTAAATCTATTGAGAGCATATAAATTAGGAAGGAATACGAATACGACGAATATAATAATCTACCATATTACCACCTGTAATTAATTTTCATAAATATTAGACGCGCATCAATTTTTAGGCACGACCGTAAAGGGAGTGACTTATTTCATTTTCGATTCTCAATCTCCGTGTACGCAAAAATGTACAAATTATCTGAACTCTTCTACCCCCACTACCTTTCTCCCCACTTCTCTCCTTCTCCTTCTCCTTCCGCTCCTAGCACTAAGCGATTTCCTTCGCGTGCTTCGCCCTTAATTGGACCCCCGCCGTTCAATTCGTGCGTACCAGAAACGGAAACCGCGTCGAGGAACGCGATGGAATCCCGACGACGGCGGTGGACGATAAGTAGAGACGGTAGATTGAGAGGGAATGTGAGAGAACGAAATGAAGGAGAAGAGAGAGAATCGCGACGGGATTCTCAGGCATTTTCATGGCGCCGCATAGGTGGCGATCAGAATGGAAGCAAAACGCCAACGACGCGCGAGAGGACGATGCGCTCGCTCGATCGCTCGTTCGTTGCTGGCTTGCCTCTTAATTGGGCAGCCCGTTGGTTCTTTACTGGAAAAGATGAGAAAGAGAGAAGAGAAAGAAAGGGGAAAGAGATTCTTTATGGTGCCTTGGAAGTTTCGCTTCCTAAGGGCATCCACAATTGTGAGTATCGATGATTTAAAACGAAGAAAAAGACGGTGGATTTATACGAGAGAGATAAATTGCAATGAAAATAAACGCGTTGGTTGGTTGGATCTATATTTAACGCTTTTGTTTCGGATCTACATTCAATTCCTTCTTCGTTATTTTCATCCGGGCCAGTGACTCTCTCAAAGTTCGTATTTTTTCCTAATCCCACTGTCCATATGAGATTTTATTTCATATTTTCTTTGTCCTCCATCAAAAGAACGCGCGCTACTTAATTAGAAATTCATGCCGTATGTTTTGTCAATTTTGAAAATTAGAAGTAACTCGCTGCCTTTAACGTTAATTATTTTTATATAATGATGATAAATTATTCTTCGACTGCGAATCTTCTTGGTTCCCACGGGACGGTAGTATCGGCCAATCGAAGAATTCACCGTAGGACGAAAAAAAGGGAACGTTGAAAAAGGATTATTATCCTCTTTCTTGTCACTTTACCAAGCCGGACCATCTGATCGGGACGATCTCGCGCTGACGACCACGGTGGCAAACTCGAATGTCGTTAAAATTCTTTCGCCAGCCACCCTGGACGAATACACACGGTTAGGAGGAAGAGAAGGTACCCAGAAGATGAGACGCTATCGAAACGATCGTTAGAGATTTTTTAATTACCAATTTTAGAGAGGTCCGCTACCTACAACCAGCCTGGAGAATTCTTCGGCCTCGTGCAAATTTCTGAATCGCGAAAAAATCGGGCACTCCGCATGCAAAAAAAAGAATTGTCAAATGAACCGAAAATTATTCGCGTCTACTGAGATAAAACGTTAGCGGAACGATCGTTAGGCGTTTTTTTTTTACTTGTCATAGAGAATTGATTGAACTTCAGAAAATTTACAAATCGTGGAAAAATCGGACAATCCGCACAGAAAAAAGAGGATTGTTAAATGAAATGAGAATTATTCGCGTCAACTAAGACGTCATCGGAATAATCGACAGAGGCATTTCTAATTGCGAACCTGGAGAATGCTTTGGGTTTGCGAGAATTTGCGAATGAATAGAAAAACAGTGTAATTGTTGGAAACATTTTAACTGGCCATTTATCCGATACTTTACCGTGAACATTAAAACACTTACTTAAACGAATGATTAATTCACTCATTAATCAATGTAAATAATTACTTCCTTTTAATATCGCTTTATAATTACCAAACCCTTTACTTTCATCTTCTGTCGTTCCATCATTATTCACTTTCTTTCTTCTACCCCCGCTTCTTACTCCAATTCCTCTATCATTCTCCAATCTGACAACTCCAAAAATTACCGCACGCAAAAATTCCAACCCGCAAAAATTTAAATATCTCCGATCTTCGGAGACTGATGAGATCGTCAGAATCCACCGGGGGATTCCGAAACCAACTGGAACAGTGCACGAAGAATATAAACTACCCAGGAAGACCTAAGAAAAAGCCAGTGGGATTGGCAAGGAATCCTTTACGAGTCCATCGTGCACCAAAGGAAGTTATCAAACTCTCCTTTCTCGCTCTCTACCTCCCTCGTCTCATCTCAAATATAAAATATAATCCGACCGATTGACTCGAGAAGCATCGTCCTTGGGGCGTGGTTGATATTTCGCGTGGAAAAAGTGGAAGGCGGACTGCACCACGTGGAACGGGCTAACTTGGAGGAGGCTAAAATCGAGGCCGATTTTGCCTTCTTCTCTCATCGTTCTCTCGTAGCTCGCTGCTGATTCTGCTGATGCACGAAAGAAGAAGGATCGAGGGTAATGAAATATGTTCCCTCGCAGGATTCTCAGGCCGGTCCTTCCTCTCTCTCTCTCTCTCTCTCTCTCTCTCTCTCTCTCTCTCTCTTTGCTCGAGGAGCCAGCCGCGCCCGGTTGGGATGTATTCATGAGCCTGAATTCTGAATGGAGCTTCTCCTCTTTCTCCTGTTTCGCGGCGAGCGGCAGCGGCAGGCCCAGTGTATAGGTAATGAAGGCGTCTCTGGTACGTCGAACAAAAATACTGTCAACTCTCTTCGTAGGGGGGAACTAGTTCTTGCTTGAGCCAGCCCTGTCAGCTCGATACTTTTTCGACGGTCCCTGAGGAGCGGCAAGCCTAGCGCCGCGCGGTTGCAGGTACCCACGAGCGATTACAAATTGTAAACAGTTCGTTTCCTTCTCTCTTTCCCGTTTCTCTTCGCCCTTCGTATCCCAGCCGAGAGTTCTTCACCTATTTAAAACAGTTTTCGTTCCTTCGGTTCGTCCTTCTCTCCGACATTTTGTTCCATTCTTGATTTTGTACTTTTATTGTCTTTGTCGGGAGAATGTTATGCGGTTTTTTTTTTTAATTGGTAACCCTTGAGGTTTAAGTGGGTGTAAATTAATTGGGCGTCTGCAGGCTGAGTTTGTTTTATACGTTCTTTTTTCCTTTCGGTTTGTGGCGTTGATTTTGTAGTTTAGTATTCTTCTCGGTTGAGGAGGAATTTTTATCTCGTTTTCGGTGCGTTCAGTGGGGTCGAGAAAATGAATCTTGAGAAGTGAATTGTACGGTTGTAGGCTTACGAAGCACATTCTATTTTTAGTATTATGTACTACAAGCATCCACGACATCTAATTGGTATCCTTAACTTTTAAGTGCATAAAGTATAAATTTCGATGCCAATCGTATTACAAACAACCTATCTTTCTCTTTCCTGTATAGTTTTTTTTTATTTGCAAGTAAAAATTCATGCATTCCAGGGTTAACGCCATTCTTTTACGCGTTTCTCAGATGTCTGCAGGATCTATTCCAATCCAGTATAACATGTACGATTTAAAAGGAACACGCAAGAGAGTAGCGAGGAAGAGAAAGGAGAAAGAAACAGCAAGAGAAAGATAAAAAATAGAATGGAAAAAGGATGAAGAAGAAGCGAGAAAAGGGGGGAAAAAACAGAGCGGCAGAAAAATGAGAGTAAGTAACGTAGAAAGCGAAGAAAAGATGCTACGAGCAAGAGAATAGGCCCACGACGAAGCACGATGGCGTCCGATGCGAAAATAAACATTCGACAGAAGTGAGCGCAGGCAGAAAGCGTCGCGGAGGATTCGCTCTTCCTATCCTCTCGCGATTTGCGGACCGTGTGCATAATTCAGGCAGAGATGCGGGACGATAAAAATATTGCGCGATAATATTTAGAGAATGTTCTCCGGTTCCACTCTCTCATCCTCTCTCTTTCTCTTGAAATGCACGCACGAATTTCTAGAGGGCGTTGGTTTAACAACGTTTTCTCTGGACCGGTAACGTCGAAAATTCTCATTGGTCGAAGTTGGATTCCCGTGGTGAGAGATATATGAAGCAGCTGCTTCTAGAGATCGTTGCTCGGTGCAACGAAATTCACAGAGGAAGAGAATCATCTTGAAAGTCGCGAAGTCGAGAAAGATGAGAAATAACGGTTCGTTGCGAAATACGTAAACTATATGGGACGGAAGTTGGATAAACACATATGGAGAGGAAGAATAAGAAAAGAAGACAAGTGGAATCCGAAAAATCGGGTAAAGGAATTGAAGAATGCTCCTCTTCGTTGCTATTGATCGCTAAATCCTAAACTTGAATACGGAAAAATAATTTGTTCGTATCGCGCCTGTCAATTACGTCGGAAATAAAATTACAAACTAGCAAGAATTCCAGACAACCGTAGCGAAAAATCTGAAACAAAAGAAACTAACGGCCTCGTTTAAAATCGGTCCAGGATTGTGGAGTAACAGGAATCCCGCAAAGGACTTCTCTTCAACCCAGAGAAAAGTAGACTTTTCACGGCGAGTGCTCTCGATCGAATTCAAAAACTAAATAACACGAATAATTTGTTAAGATTTTCTTAGATCTAGCGATCCAAGTAACGAAGTAAGCATCCAGTCGGACGACCCGACGAATCTAAAATAGAAGAAAGAAACAGTCCGGTTTACAATCGGTTCAAGACACGCGGTAAACTACGTTGGGGCACGGTGAAATTTTTACTGTGGAGCAAAAGCAATCGCGCAGGCTACTTCTCATTATTCCAAGCAAAAGGAGACTTTCCACGTTGAATTCTTTCGAAGCGAAGGTCCCTAAAGGACGTTCGATGGGGACGGTAAGACAATATAAGAAACCGGTGGACGATGGTCAGCAGTTCATAGGGTCATGGGCTGTGCACCCACGGAGGACCACGAGGGGTCCATGGGCGAACAAGCCCCTCGAAAATTCCAACCTGGAGAAATGCCTCGTTTGACTTTCCCCCGGGACCTTGACTTCTACTCGGAAACGAAACGTGCGACCCTGACATAAAGTAATTCCGATCGTAAAATTTCCAATGACCCACCCGCCTCCATTGTCCATCACGTGGGCGCCGCGGGTCGATGGGATTAATCTGGCAAGTACCGATTGACGTGCCGTAAAGCGAGGGACTATTTTTTCCCCGGTCCGTTTCCCTTTTTCGTCTTTTTTCCTTCCACTTCCTTTTTTTCCGCGCAGAGTACAACGTTGCGCTTGGCGCATGCGCGTCTCTCCTACACAACAGGTCCAAGTAAAGATACTTGAAGTTCAAATTCGCAGTGCGCATCGTAGCAAATTCGTTCTTAGTATTCTAGAATTTTTACATAATAATAATAACGTGGACGCTTGTTATATATTTACTAGGTCTTTGGAAAAAGTTTCAAAGCAGCTTAACAGCTGGCCTTGAACAATTAACACGTAGAACAATTAACATTGAATGTAATAATCGATAGAGAAGTATCAGAGTATTTCCACTAATCTTTTCGATGAATCCTTCTCGCGTAACATAATTAAAATTCGACTGAAATTGTACCTTAATTAGCACTCGAATGATAACTCTGCGAAATCGCCAGATGGTTTACACTCGACGTGCCAGCGAGGCGATCGAATGAAAACGAAAGCGAAAACACGAAAGAGTTACACGCGTATCAGAGTTCAGGACACAATCAACGTCCGACGTGAGCGCTAATTATCGCGTCTGCTCGCGCGACACATGCGGATTACATCCAATCGCGAGGAAAAGATCGAGAGATTCTTATCCGTCGAAACGACCAGGAGAGAACAACGCGAACGATTGTAGAGATGAAACGGGTTAACAAGTGGATCGAACGAAGGTGATTGTAGAATGAGAGCGAATGAATGAGAAAGTAGCTGAAAGAGTAATTAGAAAATTAAGCGAGCTCCGAATGAACGAGTAGAGTGAAAGAATGGAACGGATAAGTAGAAATAAAGAATAAAGAAATTCATTAAACTGCTGGATTCACGAGTACGACGAATGATGTAAATAAATAAGCGAGCGCAGGAGCGAATAAACGAGCGGATCAATAACAATTGATTATACTTTCGTATGATTATTTGGAGTATGGAATATTGCTAAGTACAACTGACTATATTCACAGAAGTCTAGAATCGAATTGATAACCATAATCCAAATCGCCAATTTTAAATCAATGAACAAACAGTGACTATTAAAAAATCGGTCGATATAAAAATCAACGGTCTTACTACTTACAGTCACAGACAACAAAGTCAAACAACCAAACACAGTATTATACGCCACACGAGGCAAGAAAAGAGCATCAGTGAAAATTCATTAAAACTAGGTTTGAGCTTAAAGCGAATGTTACCACGTTGTTTCCACGGATGATAATTCTATGCTTTCATCTTAAACACCCCAGCAGCGGAACTGTTATTTGTTTTCTTCGCAATTTCGAGGCAACGAAAAGGCAGGTGAAAGAGAGACGAAACGAGGAAAGAGCGCGACATTACTGGCACAATTTCTAACCCATGCCAGGATAATTATGCGACCCAGTGGTGGCCCAGTGGGCGCTGCCATACTTTACGCTTCCTCCGCGAGGCTCTGGGAAAGCCGGGCGAGCGCACCGGGTGGTCGCGTGCATAAATAATTACCGGCGTCGTTCTACCACCCCTCTACGTCACTTCCACCCTCTGCGCACCCCTAAGCCGCGATCCCACGCTCTATCGGGCCCAGCTCAATTTCGCGATCACTGGCTCGCGGCTTGCGCGAAACTATCGAGTAAGTGACACAGCGATGTATTCGATAACGTGCGCGTTGAAAAAAGAAGGGCTAATATTCCTTTGAGGCTTGGGTGCTGACACGAGAAAGAGAGAGAGAGAGAGAACTAAGGAAATAATAATGATGTACGAGTAAATGAAAAAAAGATAATGGTTTATCTTTTTCTGTCTAAAGAAATATTGGACAGTGGATTATAACAATGATTAATTTGTAGAAAGGGAGACAAAGAATATTTTAGTGTCGCGATAACGACCCGTGGACAAACGGAAAACAATAATAAAACTCTCTGCTACATGTTCAAGATCGCACTACGAGAACGACGCAACAATGACCCTAGTTCACTAACAAAATTTGATTTAATTGACAAGAAAATACAACTCCAACAAAATCTAAACGACATCGAAACCGCGAGCCAGATTACTCCATAACGGAAGAACGGTCAATGCTATTAATCACTCAAAAAAGGAAAAAACAAAGAAAAGAAACGAAACATTCTCGTGATGCGGGCTAAAGTAAGACAGATCTTAGACGAGGGCGAGCGAAAGGGTGGGCAAAGCGAATGGGACACGAAGGATCGAGAAATGAGAAAGTGGTGGGAAGAAAAAAATCGTTCCCTCGCCCTAGTCTCGAGAGGAACAGAACGATTTCAAGCACGGGCTCCACTTGCTGGCTGCTACTCTTCTCGCGTGGCAGTTCAAGCCGAGGATCTCGTAAGAGAGAAAGAGAGAGAATGCGAGAGAGACACGAGAAGGAGGCATTTACGGTTAGAACGCGATAATGACGAAATTGCAGCCTGGCGGGATAGCGCGCAATAACTTCGCGTGGACCGTTTAACAACGGGGAATCGACGATCTACCGCACCGCCCCGTTATTGCGGTAGATCGTTTCGCGAATTCGAGGCGTGGAAAGCGGGAAATGAGAATGAGAGAGGTGGTAGGGCGGTAAAAAGGACAGAAGAGAAAAGGGTGAAAGTCTCTCGCGAGAGGCGGACGAATTTGACGACGAAATTGCGCAATGCGAAAACGGTCGGTCGGTCGATCGTTAGGCGAAGTAGAATAAATTTTGTGATTTTTTTTCGGTTTATTGTGAACCGGTAAGGAGAGATTTCTACGAGAGAAAAATCGTCGGTGATTTATCGTGGAACTAGGTCTACGAATAAAATTAAACAGACAGGGAGACAGTGAATCTAGGAAAAGTATGCGACAAAAATCCCTGAGATTTTCTTTCTTTCTGCTTTGTTCAAAGCAAGGATATATACATAGTGATCTTTTCTAAATGGAGCTAACAATAGGACACGAATTTCGCGAATGAATTTGTTAATGCCGATAAAAATGCAACGAAAATCCACGAACACCTTATCGCGGACCAGTAATCAAAGATTTCGATTCGGGAAGAACCGATGGATACGAAACGGATAAAAATCAAAATCTTGGATAAAATTTTCTCGCATTCTCTTTCTTTATTGTTCCATCGAAGAATGAGCAAGAAATGGTGAGCTGTCATTATCGCGCGCGTGGTAATCCATGCTCACGCTTGTTTACCACTTTTCTCCACGTCATTTGCTGCAGGAAATTCTCAGAAATCTCTCGAAACTTTGTGAATTTGTATTTGGCTCCTAGTACCGATCCTTTTCTTGCCGACCTCCATCGGAAGAATCGAAAGCGATCGTAGGATTTTGAACCTCGCATAAAACGTTCGAGGCGACCGAAGATGTCTGGAGCGATAAACGAATCCCGATTCTTATCTGACCACGAGAAGAAAGAAATATATCTCGATGTGAGAAATAATGATGAAACATGCTACGCCTATGGCGACACTTTTGGACCACGCTGGTATTAAACGCGGAATAAATTATAATCCGTGAAATCGTGTCTTTGCCATAGGTTAAATAACATTAAATTATTTCTGTCCCTCTGTGACGAGTATCTACTAAATTCTATTCTTCTTTATTACTGGACACACTTATTTAATATTATATCTGTAATCAGGGCATTTGCTTTATTCGAGTCAATGAAAATTGCCAAGACACACGAGACTATGAAAATTTCGATCGCCCTCTTATACGATTACTAAACCCCACAAATATCTCTATTATGTCCACAATCAGGATCTCCTCGCTTTTTTCAGAAATTACTCCATGCTATGAAAATATGCGAGACTACGAAACTTTGTAAACACACTTGCAGGCTCTCGTGAGATCGTAAAATTAATCACGAGAAGCACGCGTCGATTCGTCGATCGCGTTGCCCTTCGTCACTGTCCACCTTCGTCATAGGAGAGATGCCTGCGAGAAAGTGCGCCCACCTCTGCACTACCTATGGAGAGAGAGAGAAAGAGAGAGAGAGAGAGAGAATCATCCATGTGGAAAAGCAGGTAGCCCCAGTGCTCGCACTCGCAGAGGGCGCGTTTGTCTCGCGGTCACATTAGTCAGGCCGTCAGTTGCGGGGGCCAACGTTTTACGAGGGTTTAATGCCCCCGGAGGTGCATTCTAATTGCACCAATAAATCCCACCGGGGTCCTTCTTCGTTCTCCATCCCTCTCTCTCTCCTTTTCCAAAGCGCACATGAACACTTTCTCTTTCCGTCCACGTTCACAGGCCACGAGAACGCACCGTGACATCGTGACATCGTGAGGAGTACCTGTACGCCAACGCGGCTCGTGACACTTCTCTATCGGGACGCCAGAGAGTTTGGTTGGACGAGGATACTGTGCGAGGTACGGTGAATATTCATTTTTGAGGTTTTAGTCAATGGTCGAATTGTTTGGTGATCGTGATGAGAATTGAGAATTAACAATGCCATTCGTTACTTTTTGTAGTACACAAGGAAGTTTTAAGTGGGTACACTTAGAAACGTATATTATTTCATCGAACCCCAGATGCTGTACAATATTTCTTCGAAGAAATATAAAAAAAGGATTGTAACGGCAAACCAAAATATAATAAATTTAAATGGATTTTTACTGCTAAACTCTCCGAAAGCTAAATATAATACATAAGGAATGCATCCTTACCACCCTGAATTACCCACAAAATTAATGTCACTTCAATTAAAAAAACTAACATAAAATGAAAGCTCCTCCATCCTAACTCAAGCATAGAGTACCCCAAATTCTTAACAAATCCCTCTTAAAATTATTCACAACCATCAACCCTACCCATCGATCACCTCAACCCAAAAGAGTCCCCAAACTAGAATCTCTGAATCACGAAGTACTACGCCCACGAACAAAAATGTCTGCCCTCACCGCGGCGCCTCCGAAAAAGCGACACACGCAGGCTCCTCCGCCTGGCGCGGACGACTACGAGAGGGGTGAAGAAGAGAAGAAAAAGGAAAGAAAAAAGAAAAGGGAAAGTCACAACAATGCCCGCAACAATGCGCACAACGATGCGCAGCAGGACGCCGCGCCACGTCGCAGGCAGGCAAAAGAAGGCACGCAGGCGAGCGAGACGCGAGGAGGTAACAATCGCGAGGGGTGGTGGTGAACGAGAGAAGAGGAGAAAAGGCAGAAAGGAGGGGGAAAGAAAGAGAGAGAGAGAGAGAGAGAGAACGGTGCGTATGCGAAGAACGGAAGGAAGGAAAGGGGGAGAAAGACCGAGGCAGAGAGAGATCCACCGAATGAGCCTGCAAGCCGAAAGCAGAGGACCTCGAGTGAAGGGGCCCCATAGGGCACACACGCGGCGTGCCCGGGACCGCACGGCGGGATAATGGTGGACCCATTGAATAGATCAATTTACAATGGCAGAAAATGAGCATTCGCCGGCGCGCTGCTCTCCTCCCTTCGCTGCCCGAGCATCATCCCTTCGCGCGTCTTTCTCTCCCACCAGGCGGTCCACGCCACGCCACGCACTTCTCCCACTCTTGTACCGTGACCCCCCACCATCGACCACCTGCGCGCGCATCATCCTGCGCGAGAGCGATGCGCGCCACTCGACGGTCGCCGCGCGACTGATCCCGCGCATGCGCCTACCCACCCCCACTACGGCCCCAACTGCGACTACGCATGCGCGACTGCGCGTAAGATCTGCGCAGTAGACTCAAGCGACACACCAGCACCAAATCCGTAAATGCCACCACGAGGAAGGACGAAGCCTACGGAATATAATCCGTCCTGTGCGCCCAGCGTGCGGCCCTTTTGTCGCTGGGCCCTTCCTTCTTCTACATGCGCGCCTCCGACTGCTCAATATGCTCCGTATACTCAATACGAAGGGACGGTCTATCTACCAGTGTGGGTTTTTTACGCGCGCGCGCGACACGCCTCAACGACTCACCGCAAGAGGATTGTCACCTGCTTATCTCTCTCTTCCTCTATCTCTTTCTCTCGCTCTCTGTAGCCCCCCGCACGATTATTCGTATACGTTACTGCGCGTGAGTCGTGCGGTGAAAGAAAGAGAGTGAGTCGTGTGTTTGCGAGCGTGTCTCTTTCGACGGTGGGTGACGACGGATTGTCGATGAAAAATTAGAGAGGATCGCAGAGGGAAGATGATGACGGGACGTGAATCTTGAGAGTAGATCGAGGGGCCTGATATACAGGGGATGAGAATAATGAATAGGTGGTGAATGGGTCGGTTTCCTTTGGATGCTTCGTGTCAAAGCGTGTCACTGGGTGACGTGTTGCTTTAGTCTCTGACGGTTTGGTCGACGGATGACCAAAAAATAGGTATCTATACTCGGCGAGCAAACTCGGCAACTAGCCTCGGCAGCTAAATGTGCCGACTTCAAAGTTATGACTTGTCGATATCGTAAAGACCGTGAAATTACGGCGGATCACCAGGAAAATTGCTTACCGTGTGAACGACGGCATTTAATTCAATGCGCTTCATTGGCCACCACGACCAGCGAATTACTCGTGCGTCACTCGTGCTTTCTCGATCGCCGTCAACTCGTTCGATCTCAAATATTTTAATATACGCAGTTGCGCCGACAAGCTGGTCTCCAGCGTCTGGTTGGCAACGCTCAACGAGCTTTAACATTGTTTCTGGGCGTGACAGTCCCTAGGTACATTTTCGTTCCAATGTCACCGTACGTAAGAGGGTAAGATTCTAGGGTTAATTTTATATTTCCAAGTGACTGCTTTTATTATGGGGTTGTCACGTGACAATCAAGAGAAAAATCATTGTGATAAGAAAAGCAGGGAAGCATCTCGGTAAAAAATCAACGGCACAAAAATTCCCTAGCCATTTTTTTTTTTTTCTTTTTCAACCACACACGACTGTCAACACTGATGACAAATAACAAACTAAAAACTCGAATTCCAGGGAGAGAGCGTAAAGTTGCTATTGGAGTATAATTTCATCTCAACCTCGTCGCGTGCCAATCAGAAGGGACCTGATAACGCGGTAGAAAAAAAAAGGAATGCAGAACCGCTCGTCCGAACACGGTCGTGATTACCGTGTCGTAACAATTTGTTTATCCGTTCCACGATTCGTGGTCCGGTAACCGCCAAATTAACGAGAACGTGTCCACGATAAATGCGCAGTGGGACGCGCCCTCTCTCTCCTATCTGTCTGTCTCTCTCTCTTTCTCTCTCTGAACGCGCGCGCGTTTCGAACGCGAGGAGATTTCAGATGCACGATTTTATTGCTTTCGCGAGGCGAGAGTAGCGCGTTTGGGGACAACGACGAGTCTGAGACCTGGGACGGAACAAGCGTGGACTGATAAATGTAAATAAAATACATTTATCGCCTCTCGCGCGTGTGCACGCTTAGGGGGAGTTCTCTCTCGACTTTCAGCCTTCTCCCCCCTCTCTCTCTCTGTCTGTCTCTCTCTTTCTTTCTTTCTTTCTCTGGCTCTCTTAAGAAAGGCGCAGCTTTTAAAAGGCGCCTCGACGGCGGGCGTCGTCCCGCGCATTTTCAGCGTACGAGGCCTGCGAAACGAGCTGGTAAAAGGCAGTCGAAACGGCGTCCAACGATTTACTCGCGCACGCATTCTCGCTCACCGCGCGATTCTTTCTCTTCTGTATTCTTTTTCAACTTTTTCTCTCTCCTTCTCTCTTCCTTCCTCGCTCCACACACACGCTCGCGCGCGCCTTAACATCCTTACCACCGATATATGCTTCTCAGGTGGGAGAGGTAACGGTCTGAGAGAGCCAGGCTCACATCCAATGCGTCTTGTTAAGATGCAAATGTCATGTCGATTTCGCAACGTTAACGGACTATCCGCTGGGAGCGCGCGGTGCTGTGGAGTTCTCTTTGCTTCCCTCTATACACTCTCTTTCTCTCTCTCTCTTTATTTTTTCCTCTTTTAATTGTGCTCCGTCTTTCTCCATCCAAAGCGTTCGAACGTAATGTCGGCACGCCGAGCCACCGTCAAGATAAATAATAGAAACGACGAGCGGGCGAATAATCAGCGTTAACCATTAACGTTCTGCACGAGCTAGTGGCAATGGTACACGCGAGCGTACTACGAAGAGTCGAACGGAAAGGAAGAAAAAAAATAAATCCTCTGGTTAATAATTACTTCGGTGGTTGCGTGATTAACGCTCGCGTTCGCACGGCTTGGGTCCTGCCTTGCTTCGATGATTCGAGTAACGGCCTGCGCGAGGGTCATTGGATCGAATTTGTAAAAAAAAGGAGAAGGAAAAAAATAACTTGGCGACTCGGAGAGCATTCTTGCACGGTGAGATCTTTGTCTTTCGTTTCAACCGCGCCCGTTCGCGCATAGGGATTTAAAAGAACGATGCAAACAGTAAGAAGACGTTAAAGGTTACGACGGAATACAGTTTTCTTTTTAAGGAGAGCAAAATTCGTTGGGTGAGAAAAATTTCGAATCTCCACGCAATTCCCTTCTTTTCACTTATCGTCACTCTTTTTCCTTCCCAGCTTCGGCCACTCGCGAGTGTTTGAACGAGTAAGAAGTGGAGAAAGAAATGCTCACCTCTCCACACCCCACACCTAATCCCAGCGCACGGTGAGAGTCCCGGGGGGGCTCAACTCCTTATCGTTATCTCGGCATACTAATGCTCAAAGCATTTGCTACCGTGTTACCGACGACGACTTGTGACGACGTCGGCGACGAGGCCTCTCGTATTTAGGCTCACGAGATTTTCAGAAGGAAAAAAAAAATCTTTTTTAGTCTACGCTACCGACGCACGAGGACAAAACGGCGCATGGTGAGCGCGCGTGTACTTTGCGATTTAGCAAGGTAGAGCCGAGAAAAGCGCGCTGCGTGGGCGAGAAAGCGGGGAGGCAGATAGATCGTGGGTATAGATAATATTTATTGTACTCTGGAACCGATGTTTCGTACGAAGCGTCGACGAGTTTTACGAAAGGAGAGGAGAAAGATTATAAATACACGCGGCAAGTTTGATTTGTTCTGATCAGAATGATCAGTCGTAAATTAATTACTGTTGTTATGTCGCGGTGTTTAAAAGAAATATATTAAAGAGTGATCGATGCTATTGTATTATAACGAAGGTATTGCAAAATAACGTAAATAAAACGAGGGATAAAGTGAATGTGGAATAGATTGGCGGATGTGTATTGTATCGCACGTTAATAGAAGAACTGAAAGTCCTGAAAATTTGAGAATAAACCGACGTGATATTTGTAATCAGTCAGAGTGGAAAAAAAAAGAGGGAAAAAAAGATTCTCGGTATCGCATTTATTACCCTCGCCTTTTCTCCTCACCTTTTCCCTTCTCAGCTCTAAGCCTAAATTCTTTGCACCTCTCCTATCTAAGGAGCCATCAGAAATTATCGCGGTAGATCGCGATTATGATACGCGCCTAAACGAGACGCGTGTCGTAGGACCACCTACTCTTTTTCTCCGTTATTCCTACCTTCTCGGCACGAAACCCACGAAAAAGAGTTATAAGATCGATAAAGCTTCTTAAGTGAACAGAATGAACAAACGAACGAACAAAGTTTATCGCACGAACGAAATAAACGTATAAACAAATGAAGCGTGTCAAGTGTGCAGAATGAACGATTGAACGAACGGAGCGTTGTTCGTCGGACCGAGTGACTCAGTTCGACTTTCTAATCAATTCATTTCCATATTGCATTCAATGACGTCTCAGTTTTGCAATTCCTAATTAACATTTTCCAACTTCCTCGATGAACCTTCCAATCGCGAGAAGGTCGGGGGGAGGGAAAAAAAAGCGAACTTTCATGAAAAATCAAATATCGCTGGTGACTTACTACCGCTTGGCGTTTGACTTTTGCTACCAGAGGCCGTCCTCGTGCGGGCGCACGCGGAAACACGCGCGGCGGATGGCGTGCCGAAATAAAGTCGGCCCGTTACGAGCGGGCGGACGACCTGGGCGAGTTGCCGAGGAATGTAGACGGCGAAATGGAACGTTTTTAAAGGGCCTCAAATCGTTTCGCGGCATGCGGCCCCGTGCCGTTCTCGGATTACCTACGCGTGTCCTTGGGGGACTCTCGGCCCCAGGTGAGTTACTAGAGAGTGGGTGAAGAGAGAGAGAGAGAGAGAGAGAGAGAGAGAGAGAGAGAGAGAGAGAGAGAAACAAAGGAGGGTGAGAAAGAAGAGGAGCGAACGAAGGAGAAAAAGAAAAGGAATCACGCGACTCTCCTTCGTTACGGTGCACCCTTCGAATATACGGCCCTGACCCTTAAGAGCCCTTCTTAACGTAGATCAGAAAGGAAGCGAGAATGCGGGCCAATCCTTCCGTCTTCTTCCGTTTTCCTATTGCGAGGTGGAGCCGATGGAATCTCGTGGAACGATCGAAGAATCCTAAGTACGGGATGGTCCTTAATTTATTCGCATGAGACGCGGTAGAAATCATTTTTCAGGAATTTCAGGTGGGCCGTTGGGACATTCCCTCACGAAACGGGTACCTGACCGAGAAGTCCCGGTCAGGGAGAGTCTAAGGAGACCGTGGAGCGTTTTGGGACCTCAGGTAAGTATTTTCGAGAGGAAGAATGTCGGGTCCTGTTGCGAGGATAAAGGAAATCAGAAGCCGGAGCTCCGCGTAGAAAAATAAGTGGGCCGTGTTTTGCTGAATTTTTAATTTTTCAGGAATATTCACTCAAAGTCCTGTTGCAAGCATAGAGGATGTCAAAGCGTAGAGTTCTGAATAGAAAAATAAGTGGGGCGGTCTTGGTGGATTTTTTAATTTTTGCTGAATTTTCAGTGATAGCGAGGCTATAGTACTCTGCTGTATGATAGCAATTTTCCAACGACCGTGACTGGTGAGAGACGATATCACAAGAAAGTTTTCAGTGAATCGAAAAACGTCATTCTCGATACTGGCTGATACCTAATGTGTAAGTAATATTAGGTGCCGTAAAATATTTTTTTATATTAATTAACCTCTAAATTAATTCGAATAATCAAGAATGAAGAGAAAATACAAATGGTATACGACGTGGAAAATGGTAAACAAGGAAAGTTTTAGTTTCCACGAATTAGCGTTCCAAATTGTTTTTTATGGTTTGAAAAAGTTTCTTACCTCTTTTGAGAAGACGGCGATGTCCTCGTTGAAACTGTCGGACGAGCAGACGTCACCACCCGCTACGCCTGGTTCACGAGGCGTACACGTCGCTAGCTCGCACTTTTGAAAGATCAGGGCGAGTAGCGGAAATAGGGGGTGGCTGAAAGTAAAAGAAAACAGAAACAGTTAATATAAAATTCACAATTTATGCATTCATTCGTTTACTTATGATTGAATAACTTTTATTGTGGAGTCCACGATGCAAATGCAAAAATTAAAGAATTGTCTTGTGGAAGCAAAAGAAGCAATTGTTAATAAATAATTAAAAATTGATGTAATAGTTATGTCGTCGTGATTAAGTAAATTTTTACACAGACACGAATTGTTAATATAAAAATTTAGACCATTTTTTCGGAAGCGAAATCGCTTTAAATATGTCACGCTATTCCTTCAAAATACATATATAATAATTCCAATATCCCAGCCATATCTGCATGACTTAAATAATTTGCATATTCGCGCACGCAAATTTAAATTATTCATAATAAATTTAAATAATTCGTTCAAATCGTTCTGGAAGGTCTACGAAATTTGATGAGTCTGTATATCTACAAATTTCAACTTCCGGTAACTTATCAGGGGACAGAGTTAAAAATGAATTCGAAAATGATTATCACGATTAACAAAGTAATATGGAGTAAGGATGACAGGCTAGGCTCATTAAAAGAAAGCATGATACGCTAAACGACCTAGAATATCTAATGGCCTCAAGCAAGAATATAAAACACAGTACAAATGTTAAATTCTCTCAAGCATTTTCCACCACATTAACTGGAGAACGAATAACCTCAACCTTCTTGATATTTCCAGTTCGACCATTTAGAGAATTATGTCAAACTTCACTTGAAATAATTTAAATCCCAGAAAATACACCTCGACCGGCGCACAACTTCGCGAACGTTCTAAGCAACTTCTAGACAGATTAAAAATCCAAACGCCCTCCCGGTCCACAATTTTACCATTCAAATTGCCGAACGATCGTGCGCCTTTTCTCTTAGCATCAACGACGAAACGCCAATTTTTATCTCGAACTCATCGATATTTTATCTTACGTTTCACCGCGCGGGAGCACGCTGCCAGATAAGGCCACATTAAGATTATGAATTCTTAAACAAAGTGCGAACGCCATTTACTCTATCGGCAGGGCCGGAAGAGCATTAAGGAGCTCTTCATTTTTCAGCATCTCCCACGGACGTGACGCGTAATTCCGCCTCGAATTGGGAGCCGAGAGGAAGAAAGAGAGAGAAGAGAAAAAAAGGAGAAAGATTTGCAGGGCATTCACGCGCGCGCGCGTGCGCTCTCGAGCGAACGACTCGCTTCTCTTCCCTCCTGTTCTTTAGCTGGCGCGAGCGCGAGGACTTTTGGTGAGAAAGTGAAAGTAACGACGACGCGGGGGCACACGAAAAAAAACAGGCGAGCTCGCCATCCTGTCGGAGCACGAAACGATCGACACGTGCTTTCCACCGGGCGATAATCCCGCGCGGCAGGTAAGCGAGAGGGAAAATAAAAATTCGATGAGGAGAATGGAAGAGGAAATGATACGCAGATCTCACGAACTTGCACTATTTTTTCTCTTATCTTCGCTTTGCACTGACCAGCAAAAATCTTCTAGTTCTCGTGTATTATTTAGCAGGGATTTCCTTTGAAATTCTAGGTGAAAGGATTATTGGAAAATTACCCGAGTTATGCAAGGTTCAAACGAGGGAGAATCAGTTATATTGTAACTGTGAAATTATAAAACAGATATAGGAAGAATCACGAAGATTTATCTTTCGTACAAGAGAAGAACGATTGAAAAGATTTGTACCATGGTGATGTGCAAATACGGGTCGATACAATTTAAATTGTCACAAAGACACCTTCGATATAATCTTTCGCTTTATTATCGTATATCTTTAGTGTTTATCCCACACTATTTTCACAAATACTCTAATCCCTCGAAAGACGAGCACCCACACCAACCTGTCCTCCTCCTTTCTCATTTACTTCGCCTCCTCCTTCGCGATTCCGCTTCTACGAACAAAAACTTCCGCCTGTCGCTCAAAGACGACCAACGGCGTGCAAGAGAGCCGCGCGAAAGGTTTTTCCTTCGATTCTCTCTCCCACCCAAGTTTTTCCCTTATCGTCGTCGAGAGTTCAACGAGACTTGTCTGTTAGCGCTACGAGGACGCAATTAACTCGGACAGCCGAGCCCGGCAAGAAACGAAATTCAGCGTGAAGCGCTTCAAAAGACTTCGTTCGACTGTCCGCCACGTAGACGAGGAGGTTTGACACGGACTGGCCCGCTCTCACCGCCAGAACGTTTTGCCATCCGACGGGCACGGCTCGTTCGCTCTCATTCGGAAATTCTCTTCATCCTGATTTTCGAGGAGAAACAAGCCGCTCGTAGTCGAAACTGTTTACTTTATTCGACGACGTTCCTTCGAAATTTTTAAATCATTCAAGCAGCACGCGCTCGGTGATTCTTTGGATCATAATTCAAATAGAGAATTCTTAAAACTTCATTGTCACGCCCGATATTGAATGTTCTTAATCGACAAATTGCATTCTTCTTGGAATTCATATTCTCAAGGCAGAAGAAAAGTTTGGAGGTATTCGGAAAGTTAGTTCTGGTAAAAAATACCTCCTTTCGAAACGCAGTAAAAAAATTCTCGGCAATCGTTCTTTCTTTTCGTTGTTTCCTTTCGACGACCCCAAATGTGAAATGCGAAGAAAACTAGGACCGCTTTCGTAGATAAATTGGTAATGCAGAAAGTAGGAGATTGGGAGTATGAGGTGGGGATTTATCGAGGGTATTGCAAAACTCCGTGATATTCTTGGCTCTACGTAAACGCGTGTTACACACGAGGTTACACACAAAGTCTGGTTACCAGCGCGGTATTAGGAGAGGATCACTGGATAAGATAAGATTAGCTTGGGTGCCGGTGCAACCGCGGTGTAACCAGGGTCCGCTCGCACGCGAGATTTAAGGCGGGTATGAACCCAGGAACGATAACGGGGGCCTGAACAATAATTTTCTCTGTTACGCATCTTCAGATGCCGCACAGTCTTAAGAGCGGCATCGGAACCTCCTCAAAGTGGAACGTTTCTCGTAGGCCTCTCTCATAAGCGGATCCCGATTAATTAGAAGACGTAATAAAAGTAAGCGAAGACCGATTTTGTTTGTCCACTTTATTCGCCCGGAGTGTACCCTCTTACGGCGCTTGAAGAAGAAGAAAAGAATTCTTTTAATTGTAGGAAGCTGCGTAACTTGCTCCAAATTGGTTCACCAGATTATTGCTTGGAATTAATTCGGCCGATTTGACGAAAGTTTATCGTGTTCGTTAAATGTGTGCTCGAAGATTGCCTAATTCTCTGCAAATATGTATTATCAGGTACTGCTTAGAGGAGAAGATTATTAAGGATAGTAATATCCGAGGTATTTTACAATATTTGAAATAAAATGAAGCTTGCGTTATTCGAGAAGAATGGTGTGCACATTTTGGGAATTCTCAGGTCGAGGACCTCGAAATTACTATTACAATATTCGACGTGTATTCTGCAAAAATTACAGAATTACACCCAATTGCCCTAACACAACTTGTTTAAGATACTCATTAAAACACACACACACACACACAAGAAATATCCAATTTAATACCAGTTCAATTTAAAAAAAAGACTTTACCGTCGTTTCAAAGCAAAATACCAATCATCCTAACCGACCAAAAATTCTAATTCCACCCTACAATGCCCTGCACAGTGGAGAGCGTCTTTAATGCAACTTTAATTTCTCGACAGAAAAAGGGGATGTTACAAAAAAAAAAATCCTGCTAATTGCGATTTTATTCCGCGCACGAGAACCACCTGGGGTGATGGTCCGAATGCAACCGCAGAAGCGCGCGAACGGGCTCGAAAGGTGGTAGCAGGATGGCAAAAGGCGTTTGTATGCCCATGGTAGCGGTTCGCGTCTCGCGGCGTGGCGGACATAAAACGATTCGGAACGAATTTCGACAAATTGACGTGGCCGCCGCGCAAGCGAACGACTCTCCCTCTTGCACCTTTCTCTCACTCTCTCTCTCTCCTTTACATTCTCATTCGTTCTCTCTTCTTCTATCCTCCCTTATTCTTTATCTTATTCTTATTCCTTCATCTCGTTCTCTCCTCTCCTGAGAGCTAAGCGAACCGAAAGGTGCCAGACCTGCAAAAAAGTTCCCTCCTCCACGCACTTCGCACGGCTCTTCACTCCCTCAGTCAGGCTATACCAATGAAGAAGAAGGAGGAGAAGAGGAGGGACTAACGAAATCTCGTGCCACATCCTTTTCTTTCGTCTGGTCGACACGTGTTGCTCCTTTTCCTACGTCCCGTATTATTCGTTACTTAGTTATTCGGGTGGTAAGCACTCCTGCCTGGTTCTCAGTTCGATCGTGAAATTAAAAGAAATTACGAGAGGTGGAATTAATTAGTGATCATTCAGTGATCACTCCTGGGTGGTAAATCCACTCGTGAAATTAAGAGGACTTGAGAGGTTCAGTATAAATTTGACGAGGTGTGAAGGGAATGAATAAATTAATTACATAAATGTATGATTGGAATGAATTAATAAACATTAGTTAATTGGATGAAGTAAATTCTTTATTGGTTAGCCTACGTCGATCCTTGAGAACGCGACAAAAATAATAACAAAATCATTGTAGATTAAACTCAAAACGCGCACAAATCAAAATCGATTTCTTCGCAATCAAGCCTGCACAAAAGCGACTCTTAAACGAAGAAAAAAATGAGGAACACTAGAAACAATATAACAAAACGAATCTCATTTGTCCAACACTGAACAATCTCATGGGAATTGACACTTGCAAAAAAAGATCTCTTACTCCTACATCAAAAACAAACAAAAAATCTCCAAAAGAACGAACGACAAATTTTCACGGAGACCCATCGACGATATTCCACCACCAGACGCCACGTCTCCTTCTCCTCCACCTTCACCGCTCTTCGGTCAGATAAAATTTCATCGTGAACCCTCGCGTCTCTGCGCTCTCCCTGATTCAAATTAATTTAACTCTCGGCGCTCTCGAAATATCGAGCTTATCGAATTATCAATCCCGGAACCATAGGCGAGGATCGTTTCGACGTTGCCACCGTCTGTTACCACCCCACCTTCTTCACCTCCTTCACCGCGAAACTTCGATCGGAGCGTCGCAGCGCCCTTTTATTACAGGAGAGAAGGAAAACCACCAAGTACCCACATCCAGAGGAATGAATGGGGCGAGCATTAAAGTGCAGGTTCCTTAAGCGGCACGGGGGTGGTGGCAGGTGGAGAGGGTCGAGGTTAACAAAGTGCAACGTCGATGACAAACGAGCGTTCGAAAGCGAGGTGTCAGGATGACGGGACCGCAGAAAGGTAATGATATGATTGGCCGGTTGGCAAACGCGTGTGCGCGCGCGCGCGCGGTAACCGGGGATGCTCGCGGTTTTGCGGTTTCCGCCCTCGACTCGTTCCCTCCTCCTCGCCAAACTCGCCTCCTTCTACTTCCAGCCCTTCGTTCTGCTATTGCAGGCTCTCTTTCTCTCTTGTTCGGTGTGGCCAAGTGTTAGGTAGGATTTTTAAGGTTTTTTTTGGGAGAGAGAGGATTGAGAAGCGTTCCGAATTTTTCTGCTACCATCTGATCGTGCTCGTGATTCATTTACTATGGACCCTCCTTTTCGTCACATGCGCTTCTTCCTTCTTCTCGTCCCAGCCTATTTTATTGAATACACGTGACAGTGATTTATTTTTTTTTTTAGATAGATAGATTGCATTTATTACAACCAAGAGAAGTTCGTTAGAGCGTCCGACTAATGAAATTAAGAACATACGTAAATCGTAAAGTACAAAATGTAAGAATGAACCCGAGTTAGCCCAGGGATAGAATTTAAGATATATAACAATGATAAAATAAACAAAGGAGAAAGAAGCGACACGCGAGAAAACTAACGTAAACGCAAAAGCGTTCCGAAATACTATGAGAGAGAGAGAGAGAGAGAGAGAGAGAGAGAGAGAGAAAGATAGAATTTTAAAGAGCATTCGAAATTTTATAATCGTATCGGATAATACTTGTGATTCGTTTACTACGGCCAGTGCTAGTAATTCTAGTCAACGACAATAGGGAGGATTGCTAGTTTATTCTTGAGTATTTTACGATTTTGCCAATTTTACATACATTAATTACATCTTGACTTACAATTAGTCAGGTAAAGATTTTTGTGAATCCGTCTACCCTCCAACGTGATTTATGTTATGCTCGGTGCTCAAATGGGACAGCAAGTTTCGCAATGCAGTAAAATACGCTTTACAACACAGACTATTCTATTCTCTTTTTATCCCTCTATATCACGTACTTTTACACGATACAGAATTTGTGTCTTTTGACTTCTCAATATCAGGTACTTAATCGTGATTTATTCCTCACCGTTGTTTCTACTATACTTTATCCTATTCGTTATTATTCTATGACCTCGTTAAAATACTCAATTGTTCTCCGACAATTCTTTGTTACTCATTCCATTATTTAATTAGCCGCTCCAAGAGCGTTGGCCCCAGAAGACAAATAAGCGTAACATCGCTTTCTTTATTTGCTCACCTCTACTCTCATACATACACAAATATAATTCATCCACGCACAAGCGCGTTACTAAAAAAAAATCACCGATAAATCGTCGAAACAATAAAATCTACGAGGAGCACAAAACCAAGGCCCCACCTCTTTTTATTCACAAAGTCTTCGACACACGAAACGAGTCGAAATGCGGAAACGAGAATCGACAACAACTGCTAGGATGGAATTAGGGAGACACCCAGTGCCATCTCCTTGCAAATTTACCGTCCCATTTCCCTCCTCCTCCTCACAGCTCGACTCTTCTCTACGACCGCGAGGAGAAACCGCATCGCGGAAGAGACATAACTCGGCCAGTTTCGCGTACCTCATTATTTATAATAGAGCGCATTACATAAATCGGCGTTCGTCAATTAGCAAAGCACCAGCGGGTAGGAGAGGCGGAATGGCGAGAGAATTTCGCACGAGACGAGACGATAAAGAGAACGGGACGTGAGGTCCTGAGGAGGTGGAAGGAGTGGAGGGAGAAGGACGAACGAGAGGGATGGCGGCGAGGAGAGAAAGTGGAGAGGCCTCTTTGCATACGGGACGTTTTGCATCTTGATTTTATCATTGGGTTAAATTAAAAGTAACGGGGTCGCGAACCGATGATAATGAGCGACGGAGAGGCGGCCGCGCAATTAACGTGTTGAATTATCGGAGGAAAAAAGGAAAGGGAGCAAAAGACGCTGCGAAGGCACGAGGAAAAGAGAGAGGGAGAAAAAGAGGCGGACACTTCCGCGAGAAATTAATGATCGTGGAGTATCTCGCACTCGATAGAGAAGTTTCCCTTGTTTTTAACTGCGACCATTCGTTAGCAGTTCCTTCTCCTTAAATTGTTTTTTCCTCCATCAGCGATCTCGTACTCAGTTTTCAATTTTTTTTTGTTTCTTAATTATCAACAGACCTTAAAGAGATTCGACGTGAGTAACGTTTCTTGAAGAAATTACCCCGTGAGGGTCCTCAAAAAAAAAAAGAAATTCCGTCCAAAGAAAAATTGAACACTAAAAATAGGAGATTTGCAGGTAGGATACGGGATTGTTCTTTGAAATTAACTACCGAGAGAACATCCTTCCATCGCACATAGCAACGCCCATTAAAAACACACACACAAACCGGAACTGAAAACCATGAAAAAATGAAACTTAATTCTCAATAATTCGTTCACTTCAACCGCGTAATCGAATTTCCAGATTGCAGCTCCAGAAGAAAGAAGAAAGAGTCAGTCGAGAGAAAAATGCCAGAGCAATATGAAAAACTAAGTAACTCTCGCCGCTTACTAAAAATAGGAGAATCGCTTTACGAGCAGTATCATCGGAGACGATCGATAATTTTAATCGATCGGTCGATCGGCCGTCACGGTGGAACGAGGAGACGATGGTTTACGCCTATAGCTTGGCACGTATATTTTCCCGCCGCGGGCACCGATCATTAACTATGGTGACTTCCTTCTGCCGTCTCGCGAGAGTGTAAGAGGTAACGCGCGCGCGGAAGGCAGGCAGATTTGCGTAAGAGACTCTACCTGCCTGAACGTCTAATCCATAAGTGACTCGACCAATCGGGCGCCTCCTTGCATAAGTATTCCGAGTTCACCGGTGATTGGCAGATTCTCTAGAGCTAGCTTATTCGCTCGCAAGCAGTGGCCGCTTTAGCTGCGCGCTCAGCTCGTCCTCGGGCGACACTTACGTAAATCTTCTTTTTCCGTTTCGTAGCATCGCGGGGAGTCTCCGCGAGAGTCGATGGAATTGAAGAATAAAAAAAAAAAAACAGAAAAGTAGGATCCTTCGTCCTTACGATTGTGCAAGAGCGGGCAGGTGGAATTGTGCGTGACGAATAATTTAACGATCGTCGATTGGAAGATTTATTTTGAAAGCTGTACAAGTCTTTTTTCTGCGATGTTAATTTTTTTTTTTTTATATACCAATGCAGAAGAGTCGAGATGAATGATAAGGTCGCGTTCGTCAATTAAAGCCACGCGAACTCTGTATCGTTGGAAATTCATATTATTACGTAAACGTTAAAAAGAAGCGTGCATTCAGTTCTCTCTGGACTATTACAGAACAAAAGGCAGATTTGTAAAATAGAACGGAATGATACGGAACAAATCAATAATGGCAATCGTCGCGATAAACAGTCCTTACGACAGAAGCATTCTCATTGAATTTGCCACTGTTAAATAATACACGAAACTCTACGACGTCGTAATAATATTACCAATCCTTTCACCTCTCAAACTCCAACGAACGCGGCTCGACCATCCACTAGAAGCCAAAGCCGCACGCTGACGTCTAAATTAATCGCGCGCTCTTTTCCGCTCGAGGGAGTAGCACTATCGATTGTAAATTCTGATCGACGTCGAGTCGACCGAATCGAGCGCTAAGGAGCGAGTTGGGAAAAGCGGGTCGGCGCACGAAAATGGTCAGAGGCTGATCTCGCCTTGAGAGCGAGACGCGAGTCAGGATGATGATGAAGATGAATATGACGAAGCTGCTCGTGGAAGCAGAAGACGTCTGGAGCGACAATCGCGACAGGTCACCACTAAACTCGACGACTCAATTCGCCTTTTGCGAGCTAGAGTAGAGTAGCTGGAACACAGTTTCCGTCCCGAGTGCGTTTGTAAACACGGGGTTTAAGGCGGTAACGTTGGAAATTAATGCCCGGGCGTAAACGCGGACCCCGAAACCACCACCTCCTGTTTCTGCTCCTTCTCTGCTTCTTCTCTTTTTCTACCTCCACGTACTCTTTGAAAACGGTTCTCAGAATGTCGTGGGATGCTCCGTGGGCCGACGACGTAGGCACGGATTCCGTCGGGGCACACGACGAATCGACAAATTACAGGGTCCGCGAAATAACGAGGCTCCCGTTCTAGGGTGTACCCGCTACGCGCGAAATTGGGCCATGCCTCCACCGCCCTCGACTATCTGCCTTCTTCTTTTTTTTTTCTTTTTCAGCCACCACCGTAAAGGCGGTGACTTATTATTCCACTTTTCTCTTGTTTCGTTCCGCTACCCTCACTTCTTTCTCCGCGGTTTTGGATTTGTCGATGCGGTTTTTCATGCTCTGCTAACACGAATTGATTATCGTTCTCGACGTAGTCAATATTTTGCATTTGGTTAGTGTTTCTTAACCAGTTAAGTGCGCTCGACGTGTATCGACGTGTGTACACGTCAATTCAAAGTTTTTATATTTTTGATCATGAACAATAAAAACAACTTACCATCCGATATAAAGACTAAAAATTGAAACTCAAAAAAAGAAATTCCACAGTTAACTGGTTAAGGATTACTTCGTGTATATTAATGACGAGTATGATTAACAAGCTATCGGAAAGTGAGAATTTATTTATCCTCTTTCATCGTTTCTTCAGTTTTATCTTTCGCGATTTGCAGCTGAGGTTTTATAATGCCGTACCATCACTGTTGTAATTGATAGTGTCAACTTGCATCGTGGCTTTTTTGTACCTTCGAAATTCTCACCGAGCACTTGTATAGTAATTTTGGACTTTAAAACGTTCGTGTAAGTCGACGTGTAAATACTATACGTGTGACATAACATATTGTACATTGAAACTAAGTATACGCATTGTCAAGGCACAGTGCAAAAGTTAAATGCTGCAAAACAATTACATTTGTTATAGAGACTGAAGGAATCTCTAATGAACTAATCTTTGCGAACGAATTTCGTGCTGAAAACGACTCGTGAGATTTGTATCCTTAAAAACACAATCTTTGCACATCACTAGACTCAATGTAACACCTCACCGTTTTCCAACCATTTCAATTGTATAATCGTCCGCTGGCCATTTAGTGGTGTCGCGGGCGAAGCCATAAATGTATTAAGTGTCTCCTTCATTTCTCTCTCTCTTTCTCTTTCTCTCCCTCAGCTCTCCTTTTCTCTCTTGCGATTATACGCAAACGTCACGAATTAATGAGCTTTTTGTCGGACGACTAAAGGGGAGCGGGGTGGCCCGCGTTCGATGCCTCGTTGGTAGACGACGTTAACATTTTATACCCGGATTTATGACACCTAGAAGGCGCTAAAAACATCACCGTGCATGTGATGATGTGTAAAAAAAAGGTGACGCGGGTGAGGGTACACATGTAAGAGATACGGTAGCGATGAGAGAAATAAATATCACGACTTCCGGTTAATTCGATATTCAGGAAGGAGAATCGTCCTGGTCGCGCACCGATTCTTACTTGAGAAATCAATCTTCGAAAATTGTATCTATTAATTAACCGTATAACACCATATATAAATCAAATTAGTTAGATGGAAGAATTTGGATTTAAATTTGAATTACGTTTCGTAAATGTTACGGCAAAAGTGAAAAATGTGACAACGGAAACGCGAGCGATGAACACCTTCCTTGACATGCGACGGCGGAAAAGTTTGTGCTTGGAACAATTTTGCATCGAACAAGACGGGAGCTGACCACACGAGGGATTGTCGATCACTCACAAACGATTTAGATTCGTATATCAAATGCGATCTCGTCTGAGGAAACTCACGTGCGCATAGCATGAAGTTGGAGAGCTTCCGTGTGCGGGTCAGGAATAGAATTGTAAGCGTAGCAATTTCCAACCATTTACAATTTATTGTTTAGTGTCCTATACGTTTCAGTATTTACAGATATGTATTCTATATGTCATTTACTAAATTATTTAATAAATTACCAGGTCTGGGGGATACTTCAGTGTAAATTACAAATCCGTCGAGTTCAATTTACAAATCACGCTTTCCTCGTAAAACTGAACAAAATCTCAACAAGTTTCGAGGTGCCCCATAATTTTCTGTTCATCGAAAATTCTCTCTAGCTACGCCAACTGAACCCGAAAACAAGATAAATATTTCTATCTCTTCCATCCTGCGTCTTCCCAAAATTAAAAAAAATCGTTATGCTAATCTCATTGACTCGTCAAACTCAAATATTACTAATTGCCGACTGCTGGTTTCTTTCTATCGAACAATGGACAACTCTACCAAATACAATAAAATCACAAAAGTAATTGATCAAGGAAATTAATTTCTTTCTACCAAGCAATGAGCAGCTCCACCAATTAAACTCACAAAAGAATGTACCTGACCACTGAAATTACTTTCCTTCTACCGATCGAGAAGCAACCGTAAGAAACTGACCACGGAGAACGCGAATTCGCGAGAGCACGATTGTCCACGTGACGTCGCGTCCGCACTCGATCTTGCCCCCCGAACGATTTGTATATCTAATGCGACTTTGTCAACCGCGACGAAATCACAAATATGCCGTGCGTTATAAATACCATACCGGCCAGATATCGCACGGCCAGAAATGCGGCTATCTTCTCGCCCCTACTTCTCTTTTACTGTCGCGCTCGCGCATCATCTGCCACTGGTGCTGCTGTTTCTTTTCCTCCTACTTTCTCCTCCTCCTTCTTTCTCTCTCACAATTTCTGTTTCTGTTTCTGCTTCTCTTCGCTCGTCCTCGCTTAACCGTATGGTAATCGTATTCCGTCCCTGCTCTCTCAGGCCCGTCGCGCGGTGTCGTATCTATAAAAACGGTAACGCGGCACCGGCGAAATGAAATTGGTCAACTTCGAACCCGCAGCCCATAATTCGTCGATTCCACAAAAGAGAGACGCCAACTGCTGGGACGTTATTTCGCTAGGAGATGAGAAAATGCGGAGTGCTTGAATTTTGCGGTCCGTGGTGGCGATGAATCGTAGTAGGGTGACTTATGCGTGAAGTGATTGAGAAATTGTGTGAAATCGTAAAACATGGATTCCGACAAGGAAGCGTTTAATGAAGCTTTGACTTTAATTGCAATTTAGTTAAACTCAGACTTTATCAAAGCGCGGATTAAATTCTAATTAAGCATTTGTCCTGGAACGCTTCTGACGCTCTTGAATTTAGTTTCGGTATGTGCGATCATCTGGGTGTAAATAATAATCGTGTAACTATTTTAAAAGGAACGTTAGAGCGTAAATTAATAATGGTGGAGAGTATCCAAAGTGTATAAAATTAGTAAATTCAGGAGCCAACCAAATGCGTTAGAAGCAAACCCAATAATAATGATTAAAGATGTTATAAGGCTAAATTGACGTTGGATAATTTAAAAAATATATGTCTCTAATTTCGTGTTTTTCTTTCCAAGCAAAAATCGTCACTTTGCTGTCTCCCGTAGAAGTTACTCCCTATTTCCACTCCCAAATGCCTAAACTCAGGTAGAGATTCAGATTCTCACGGAGTTCACATTCCACGCCTCGTAAATCCACGAGTCTCATGCTTCGCGAAGTCCCGAAGCAATTTACTTTCTAAACTTCTCTGTGTTTCACTTTCGCTGTTGCGGGGGGTCCGGCAAAACGACGAATCACGATACGGGATCATGACGACCAACAATGACGAGGGATCATCGTCCCAAAACTTGGCAACGAAACATGACGCCGATCTGTGACAACTATTCGTATTGTCTAATTGTAAGAAAAGACAGCATAACAACGAATTACGACGTCCAACTGTAAGGACGAATGGTAAGGATAAATCATGACGCCGACCTATGCCAACTATTCGCAATGCTTTGTCATGATAACGAAACATAAGGACGATTCATGATGCCAAGTTAGAACGTCGAACTATGCTAAGTATTCACAAAACTTAATCATAATAAGGAGACACAAGAACAATTGGTGACGTCGGTCATGACGACTAAGCATCGCTAATTATGACGACAAATATCACGATGACGATGATGATCAATTATGACGCCGCGCTATGAGAAGAAATTTCAAAGATCTGTAACGAGAGCTCATGACGCCGACCATGATTAATTATGATGCCGCGTTATGAACAAGAATTTCAACGATCCATAACGAGAACTCATGACAACAAACATCATGACGTCGATTATGATTAATTATGAAGCCGCGCAATGAGAAATAATTTCAACGATCTAGGACGACAACTCATTGTGACAAATATCATGACGCCGACCATGATTAATGATGATGCCGCGCAATGAGACGAAATTTCAACGAACTATAACGAGAAATCGTGACGATAAATGTGGTGGCGTATTATGACGCCAATCGTGGCGACAAAAGGACACATGACGCGTGAGAAGAGTAATCAGCAAAATCAAGAAGAAAGAGAGGAAAAATAGAAAGGTATTGGAAAATTTGGACTCACCCGTAGATCGCGTCCTTGTCGCGCTTGTGGACGTCTGGCACCGCGGACGCCGCAGCGGCGGCAGCCGCTGCGAGGACGTGCTGGGGTGGCTGTGGCGGGGGCGGAGGGTACTGAGGGTGAGCCGGCCCCATGCCCCCGAGGTGCGGACTGTGGTGTAGGCCGGGGACACCTCGGGCACTGCCATGCGGGTCGTAGAGACCCGTGCCACCACCGCCGCCACCTTCGAGGTAACCCGCGTGCAGCCCGCCGTCGTCATACTGAAACGCACGAATGATAAATTAGAAACTTCATGATTTTTATAGACACACAACAATTAGAGATTCGAATGCGAGATTACAAATTTGCAGTTGTTTAAAGAATATCGAATAGTCGAGTACCAGACGACCAAATCGAAGTGTTCGGTGAAGCTTCATATTATGCAGATAAGCAAGATGGTAGAGCTGTGACATTCTACGATACGCCAAATGATCGAGGTATGTACCACGTTAACCCTTTGACTGCTAAAGGCGTATATATACGCCTTCACAAGTCCATTAATATATACGAAAGGCGTATATGTACGCCCTCACAAATCCATCGATATATACGAAAGGCGTATATGTACGCTCTGTGTATTTTTTTTGTAAAAAAATAAAAGGAACAGTATAACACCTTTATATTTAATTACCGATTATTGTTGAAGGAATGCACAAATTGAGTTAAGTAAATTAAAATAGCTTAAAAAGTTACTTAAGAGAAATAAGAAAAATTGATATTTTTAATTTATTTGCCATTATTATTTTTTAAACCCTAAGAGTGGTATCAAATTTCCGGGTACTGTTTTGGTCACTAGTCAGTGGACAACCAGTCGCAGCGACTGACATGCAAAAAACGCGCCGTCCATATTGATGGATTCGTTCGAGAGCGCGCCACAGTCAAAGAGTTAAAATTCATATTCAAATTTTATTCTTATTTTTGCAAGTTATTCATTTGGTACAAGATCACTCAGCTCGTTGTAACCGAGATAATCGCTCCTAAAAAAATATGATCACATCCAATTCGACAGCTTGAAGCTGAATCGCCCGACCAAATCCTCATTCTCGATCCAGCCACTCCCACACTTTCCTCAACTTACGCGGCAGCCCAGCAGCGACCATCAAAAACTAAAATACACTATAATGGCAACTATTACACGAACGGAAACCTACTGTAATATCCACGTAGGAAAGACACCTAGCGGTCTAGACGCACGTCGCGCGCACGTCCACCACTTATAAATAGAAACGAGAATTCAAACTCGTGAAGTGGGTAAATGCGCAATTTAACGGGGCCGGGTCTGTGTATCGAGTTCGCGTTAAAACAGAGCCATTGCTCGAACACTGAGAGAGAAAAAAGAAGGTGAGGTCTACTGAGAAGAGGCCATCCCGCACCTAGCGTCACTCCACTTCATCCACCGCCTCTTCATTTATTTTGTTATCTTTTATTTAACGCAACTTGCGAGGCACAGAATAGTTGCAACTTGTCTGTAAGCCCTAAGAGCCTAAGGACGGGCCACACACCGATCGACGTGGAAGGAAAAAGTCGAACGTCCGAGTGGGTCTCTAGAAATTGGGTTGGAAAAAAAAAACTTTCTCTCTCTACTTGAATTGTTGTGTTATTGCTGCCTGTACCACCGCCCTAGCCTATGGACACGCTAATAGGACTACGGAAATGTACTTCAGTGGCGTTCGCGGATCGAAGGCGCGTAAAGAGTGAGCAACTTTGAGCGGCAAGGGTGTAAGAAGGTGTTTGGTAGAAAATTCAATGACTTCGCCGACGCGGTTGCATCGTTGTCCGCGACGAGGAGGTGGATCTATAAGAATGGAGAGAACTGGGTTAGAGGAAATTTATTACCGCGAATCGGTGTGCAGATACTTCTTCATAGAATCATCCTAAGGTTGACGCTTAATGGATCACATCGTGATTTACCAGGAATACCGATGTCACAGAACCTTGCTTTCCGAGCTTGGAGGAAGAGAGAATGATTTGATCTATCACGAGGTTCATTGTGGCCGTAGAGACTGCAGGAATTAGAACTCGAAAATCATTTTGCGAAGAACAACGGTGATTTTGGTAGCGTGCCTGGTTAAATTGCGAAGGTGAGAAAATCAGGGAAATATATGTGAATCGAGACAATGATAAACGTAAGTGTGTGCATTGTAAGAAATCAAATGAATGCTTGAAAAAAATAGATCTTCCATTCAGCTACTAATATTTGTGATGGTGTCTGTGAAAGTGGCCTAACAAATTGAGCGCTCTTTTAAGACCTACTTTCTCTATCCATGAAGTAATAACAAAATCTTTCTCAACGAAAAAATCGTTCACTCGTGTTACTAAAGAGAACTAACAATTCCAATCAATCCATTCCACTCGAAGGTACTAGAAGCAGCCTAAATAAAATTCATCCATTAAATAAACCCACCCCAATGATTATCCCAACGAACTCTCACCAAAAGTACCATCAAAAACTTCCTCCCCAAATTCTATCCAAATCGTGCATGAAAACATTCTCTTCTCATTCACCTACCTAAACTTTACTCCACGACTCTCGAACCACAAAAGCACGCGAAGATTCTTTCCACCACGGTCATTGGAGGAACGCGCTCAACGAGCGGAGATGGAAAAATTGATGCCCGTCGAAGCAATGGAGAGAAGAAAGGAAAAAAAAAAGGGAAACTCGACTAATTACCGGACCAATCAAGCACGACGCGCGCGTATCGACAGCAATGGCGTCGTTCGAGGAAGCGTTTCGAGGCGGCAGAAATGAAAGGCAAAGTTTTGTATGGAATCGATGAGGAGAGGAGCGTAGGAGACGGAAGCAATGATTTTCCTCGCGTACCGTTCGCGCTTGTGTCGTTCGTACGGTTAAGCGAGCAACAACCAACCACACAGGCGTACGCACGACCACAATCGCAAACCGCACAAGCCGCCACCGCCTTGTCACGGTGCACAGAGAGCGCGGAAGCGAAGGCACAAGCCGATTATTACCTGTAATTACTTAATTCTAAACGTCAGGTAGGCCCTGGAGGCTCTGGTAATTCCACGGTTAAAAGAGGAAAAAAAAGGAAGGAGAAGAAGAAAAAACAAGAAACGATAAAACTCGTGGTTATCAACACACGGCGATGTGCGTGAGAGAGTTTCGACGAACGGTGGAATAAATGAATGGGGAGGGGTGGATAATCGAGAGACCTTAATTACGAGCTTCGGCCAAGGTGACATCACGGAAATAGTAACTTCACTTCTGCTTTGATTCGACGTTCCATTTTCTTCCATTCTTGTGACTATTGAGAGAGATCGATCTGGCGAGACTGGGTGCAAATCTCAGGATAATCTCGTCGCTTCGAAACATTTCGCTTTCCCTCTCTCTACACGCATCCCTATTATAGTCGTTTGTAAAGACCGTAGGATACTTTAATTTTTCTTCGAGACCGAGGTGCACTCGTGCACCTGTTTATTCTGGAATTTTTGTTTTTACATTCGCATTGTAAAATATTCTTCTGCGAACCGAATCGCAGAATCGCAGTGAAGAAATTTTTAACGATATTTGATATGAGGGTTATGCTAAAAACAATCGTAACGAAACCTCTTTCGTGTATTATATCCTATGCAAGACTGTCGTTATAGAAATTTCACTAAAACTAGTGTTGGAACGAGACCTTCTCATTTTGTTTTGTCCTATGGCGGTCTCTCGTTAAAAAAATTCCACTAAGACAAGAACAGCATCGAAAGATTCTTGCTCTCCTTACAAAACTCTCTTGTACCAGGGCACCGAAGTCATCCAAGATCCTAATCCGATCCAACTAAATATTCCGTCTCCCCCTTCTGCCCTTTCGTCTGTCTACCTAGAACCAGATTTCCCGCTTACGAGAAGGAGGGAGCAGAAAAACAGCGAGAAATGCTTCAAAGAGAATTGCGAGCGGGACGCGTCGCGCTTGGAATGTGAAAATAAACTGAGAGTCGGTGCCGAGCGAGCGAGAAAATTCCGCGGAGCGACGACGAGGCGAGTCGGCGAGCGGAAAGCGAGCGAATCGGAAAAGGTGGATGTTGATGGATGGATAGATTGTACTTTCCGAGATGCAGGAAGAAAAGAATAAGAGAGGGAGAGAGAGGAGGGACGAAGGATAAGGAAGAGACAAAAGAGGAGAAGAAAAGTGAAAAAAGTCACCACCAATAATTCACGCTGGCGGATATGAAGATATCACTCAAGAATCGTCGTGTCGAGAATATTTCTCAAGGAACGGAATAGTCGGCTGGCCGTTAGTCGAGAAGCTGAGTTAAGGCACGAGATTCGAGAACGATAGATGGATATTTTGTGCTCTGGATCGTATGAAGAAAACTCAAGAAGTAAACAAGCACACGGAAATTCAGGATTTGTGCAGAATTAGTAAAAAGAATACCTTGAACTGGTAAAAGAACATTGTTCCACTATTTGAAAACGAACTAAATAGAACTACAAATGAAAGGATTTGAAGATTCTACATCATACAGGCGGATCCAACAAAAAAATTTTGTAATATTTAAAAAAAAAAAATGGTTTCGTTGCTAAATACTATTATCTTCAATGTCACGATAGATCAAAGTCCGGGGTAATCGGAGCATCGAGAAACATCAATCATAAATAACGAAAGAGGGCTGCAAATTCGAACGCGGTTCTATCGAATTTCAAAATCCTGCTCCTTCTACAAGGATTCTCGAAAAAATAATTCTACAATCCGCGAACGTTCACCGTACTTCAAATAAATAAACAAGATACAACGGAAAATCTCTCCTCTATCTAAATCTTCACTGGTTCTCTCCATGGAAAATTTTCAAATACCCAGGCGAATCTCCATATCGCGAAATCAAGCGGGTCTCACGATTTCTAACACGTTGCTCCGTTTAGAATTTAGAAAATTGCGCGGTCCAATCAACGAGGTCCGTGCCGGAGGAAATGTGTACGATCGGCCGAAGTAAATTACAATAATGCGCGAGAATTTTTCCTTCTCCTCACGCGAACGAGTTACGGGCACAATTTCTCTTTCTTTCTCTTCCTTCTCCCGTTCGTCCTATCGCTCACCCATTTCGCATTCAAACGGCCACAACACATTCGCCTTTTCTTTCAACGCGGACGACCACGAGCTCTCCTCATGGACGACGTGGAGCGTTGAAATCAATTCGAGAATCGCGTAACGCACGCGAGAAAATGTCCGCACGTCGGCACCCGCTCGGCCCATTAATCATCCGGCTAACTCGCAAGGCGAAAAAGTTTTCGCTGGCGCGCAGAAAAATCCATGGGCCCCGACTAAAGTCCCCAGAATCTTCTTGGAGGAAGCTCCATGGAAAATTCGTGGCGCAAAAGAAGAACCGATGACCTCGTGGAAAATGCGTAGGCCCGACGGAAAAGAAACGAACGAATTATATTTATCGAAGACTGCGAATAACGAATAAGATAAAACTCATTGAGAAGCAGATCGAAGAATTTCATTTTCTTGTTAGTTAATAATAATGCACTTCACAGTCGCATTTTCTATTTCACGTTAATTTTCGTGTAAACAGTTTAAAGCGTCCGCGGAAAATAAACTGTACAATAAAAATGTATAACGGATAAATAATTGCAGAATAATAAATCAACATTTCCGAACCACGTGCAAATAACATTACATGATATTAAAATTGATATTTCCCAATTAATAGACAAAATACTACGAAAATAAATATTCTCGAGAAACGACGAAATCCTTAACCGATTCCAAAGTGTAACATTCGCCGAAGCAACGAGCCAATAAGATCAGAAAGCCGACAAAGTGAACGAATCACCCGAGAATATGAAACAGACGCAGTAACGACACCGACGACACTAAATAAATCAACTACCCAATGTACAAATCGAAGCAACACTCGCGTCATGTAACACCGAAAATTCTTCACTCGCAAGGAACATTTTGTGTTCGCTAACGATTGCCGCGTGATCTTCGCGAATTATTCTCAACGAAGGCGGTCGACGTTTATCCTTGTAGAAGGAGAAGTACCGAAGGAACAAGAAGGCCAAAGAAAAAGAAAAAAAAAAAAGGAGAAAGAAACGAAAAAAATGAAAACGAAGCACGCGTCTCGTCGGAGAGCGCGCGCTCGATGGAACGACGAGAAATCGATACGACTTTAATCCGCGGGCTAAAGCCCGATATCCGCTGCAATCGGGAGAGCGAAAGTGATTGATGGATACCCATAAATACATAATCACGCCTCGGGTACGTGCCGTACGAATAAAAATTCGGTGTACCCCTCTCGAGCCTCTTCGTGCAAACGTGTGCGGGTGTTCGTGTGAATGTGCCTTGTGCTCGCATAGATCGCGCAGATGAATGTCCGTGATGGTGATGGCGATAAAGATGGCAGTGGCGCGGATTCGTAGTGGCCGGAATAATCATCCTGGTAATTATAGTATTACCACGCGGCTCGAACCTCGCCAGTTGCCGTGCCGATCGTGGTTGTTCGCGCATGTTCGCGAAGTAATCCTTATTCTCGTCCTCATCCCGCATTACATTTTTTTTTCTTTATGTTTGGGATTCGCGTCCGTAGGGAGTTCACTTTTAGCATTACTAAGATTATCATTCTCGCAGTTCTCATGCTCCATAACCTCGACCATTCTCGTCCTTAATGTCCTCATCCTAGGTACACGTATATATGTCCTTTTTACGTTTGATAGTCGCGTTCTTAGGGAGTTCTTTGTTAATATTATTCAGCTCATCCTTCCTGCAGTCCTTATCCTCAATAGCCTTGACCTTTCATCTTTAACATCCTTAGCCTAAGTACACGTATCTTTACTCCTATTTTCATTCTGGTATTGGCATACTTAACATTCTTGTCCTCAGCGTGTTTATCCTTAACATTTTTCCAATTCTCACCCTCATGCTCGCTTTCTTTTATTCTTAGGATACGTATCTTTAAGATTCTCAACTACTATCGCACCCTCATCCTAATTCTTATTATCGACCGTATCTGCATTTGAACCCTCGTCCGTTTTACACGCAGCATTTTTAATGTCAACGGCACACACGAAGAGTTTTTCACTCAGGTCACACAATCGAAAGAGATTGATTCCGAGGAACGAAAATTGTCCTTTACAATTTTAATGCTTTCTAGAATTAACTACTGGAATTAACTACTCCTCGTTCATTCCGTCACAAGGAATTTTCAGTCACCTTTGACTTCTTCTTCCACTTCAACATCTTGGATCATCGGAAATCTATCGACTGTCCAACGGAAATTAGTCTCTACTGTGTAATCCACTCCAGAATAATCTCAAAGAAGAATCGAAGCGTGGGAGTCTCGAGATGTGAAATCAATTTCCCCTCGAAGCGCGAGAATCGAGAAGTGGCATTTTTTCGAGCGGAGCATTTCATGGCGCGGATTCGTAATTCGCGGATGGGCAAATGCGAGCAAAATTATTGCCGCGAAAAAGCTCATGCGAGGCATTCAAAACTTCTTCCACTTCAACATCTTGAATCATCGGAAATCTACCGACTGTCCAACGGAAATTAGTCTCTACCGCGTAACCCGCTCGAAAATGATCTCAAAGAAGAATCGAAGCGTGGAAAAAGTCTCAAGATCTGAAATCGATCTCCCTTCGAAGCGCGAGAATCGAGAAGTGGCATCTTTTCGAGCGGAGCGTTTCATGCCGCGGATTCGTAATTCGCGGATGGGCAAATGCGAGCGAAATTATTGCCGCGAAAAAGTTCACGCGAGGCATTCAAAACTTCTTCTTCCACTTCAACATCTTGAATCATCGGAAATCTACCGACTGTCCAACGGAAATTAGTCTCTACCGCGTAACCCGCTTGAAAATGATCTCAAAGAAGAATCGAAGCGTGGAAAAAGTCTCAAGATCTGAAATCGATCTCCCTTCGAAGCGCCAGAATCGAGAAGTGGCGTCTTTTCGAGCGGAGCGTTTCATGCCGCAGATTCGTAATTCGCGGATGGGCAAATGCGAGCGAAATTATTGCCGCGAAAAAGTTCACGCGAGGCATTCAAAACTTCTTCTTCCACTTCAACATCTTGAATCATCGGAAATCTACCGACTGTCCAACGGAAATTAGTCTCTACCGCGTAACCCGCTTGAAAATGATCTCAAAGAAGAATCGAAGCGTGGAAAAAGTCTCGAGATATGAAATCGATCTCCCTTCGAAGCGCGAGAATCGAGAAGTGGCGTTTTCTCGAGCGGAGCGTTTCATGGCGCGGATTCGTAATTCGCGGATGGGCAAATGCGAGAGAAATTATTCCTGCGGAAAAGTTCACGCAAGAACGCGCGCGCGCCACGCCACGAGGAACGCGCGGAGAGTGGCTCTCCTGCCAGGAAGAGGCTACCGCTCTAATTAAAGGCGGCCAATTAAACGCTCAATCCGACGAGTTCCTTTAGCGGAAACCTTGGGAACGGCTCGATCGACGGATTCCTGGATGGTCACTGGGCGGGAGAGAAAGACGCTACCGTTGGTGGTATGGTTGGAAGTGAAACGAGCTCGTGGAGGTGGGTCCAATTTCCGTGGAACGGTCTCGCGAGGTAGCATCCTCTCGTTGATATCTCGATTATCGATAAGCTAAACTCATCCGATTATCGATTCCAAACGAGTCGTCAGGATATCCCGAACGATCCGCCAACTTCACTTTTCCCGCGCCAACCCTTCCAGATCGGCTTCCGTTTAGTTTACTAATCGCCCGATTAAAGTAGCGATCGTCGATAATATTATTCGCGTGATTATCGATAAAGGAAACAGTCGATTCTACTCGGGGAAAATTCTAAATGATCCGCTAACTGGATTATTTCGCTACCACGTTTATTTTACCTATGGATAATTTCCGTCCTGGATATCAACTTTCTTGGAGGCAATCGGTAAAATTCTGATTGATGTAATCAATTTGGTAAGTGTAGCTTGAAACGATTGACAATATGCGAGGTTCTCCGACGAACTTGTACAATGCTCGAGTGAGCTCTACTTTTCATGTTTTCGAGGATGCTCGGTGAATAGATGTTCCAATTATTCTTGGAATATCGCACTCTCTAATTCAATCTACGATACTATAGTCGGACACGATCATGGGTTAAATTCGACTGAAAAAAATTCACGCTTTAGGAGACCTAAACGAATCTGCTGAAATTATTGGAAAAATCTTTACGTAAAATCTTCTAAAGCTTATTGACGACAGTCTTCTATATCCTATCGATTCGATCGTTTTCTCTAACTGTTAATACCTTACACTTCTTGCAATTATTCGCGCACATATCTGCGTAAAAAAAAACAAAACAGACTACCGCACTTATTCCAAAGCTCCAGAAAATCGTCAATCGATCCATTCACTCTCCCAAAAATCTGCTTGAAAAGGCAAAAAAATATGGAGGCATCGCAAGTTACCTTCCAAAAATCATTCATCCCCACCCTCTCAATTCTTCTTCTCTCCAAAGCATCCTTCAATCTTCTCCACAAACTTTCATCAAATTCTTTCGCCAAAATTCGCCGATCCTCTCTCTATCACTCTCTTTCTTTCTTATTCTCATATAAACCTCGTCACGATGCACCGAAAAGAAATGAAGAGAAGAGAAAACGAAAGGAGCGAGGAGACTGTCGAACGTGGCGAACGTGGCGAACGATGTACGCGAATCATCTGGGAGAAATTTCACACTCGACACAATTAACCACATCGTAATCTGCCTAAAAAGAAATCCAGACACTACCGCAATTAATCCATTTACTTCTCAGAAATTGTTCACCCCCGGCCCCTTAATTTCACGATTCTCCAAAGCATCCTCCAATCTTCTGCAAGAAGCTTTCATAAAATTCGTTCGGGAAAATTCTCTCTCTCTCACTCTATTTCTCTCGTATTCTCATATAAACCTCGTCACGATACCGAAAAGAAGTGAAGAGAAGAGAAGAAGAGAGGAGCGAGACTGCCGAACGTGGCTCGATCCACGCGAAACGCACGCGAGCCTCTTCTCGCGCATCACGCACGCAAACGCACGCACGCACGCACGTTTCGGCAATTTCGCGATCGGAGGGGCTTCGCGAAAGAGCGAGATTGAGTGGTAAAACGCGCCACGCCGTTCTCGACGTTTTGCACGCCCGTCTTGAGCCGCGGCCGGCGGAGAGAAACGATTGAGACACGCCGCGTGGACTCACTGCTCCTGCTGGTTATTTGAACCCACCGAGTCGATACGCCCGTCGATTCTTATTGTTCTCTCTCTGTGTACTGCGTTGAGTAGAGCGCACGCCGACCAATTAAATGCCGCGTTAGGCCGTTCCGCGTTTAACACCGGACCCTCTCCCAATTCGCCCTTCGTCCCTCCTTGCACTTTCGCGTGGACACTTTCCTCGCGAGAACCTCTCGTCTCCACCGACTCGACGAGGTGGAGTTGTCGGTTTGGATTAGATCGCTAAATTGCGCATTGTTACGTCGCGCGGTGCCTTACGATATGGAATGATATTTTAATTAAGGAATCCAAGAGGCACGAACAAGACGAATTGACTCGCGTGAGCTTTCATTTTGGAATAAGCAGTTCGAATGTTCGAATGGAATTTTAGGCGAGGGTGCAATTTGTTTTTCGGTTTTTCGTGTTATTTAGAAATGAGGAGTAAAGCGTGGTAATTAGTTTTCGAGCCACGAGAGAGATCGTTCAATTCGGACGGTAAGTTTTATTGGAATTAATCGATTCGATTGTTCCTTCGTTACTTCTGAAAGAATTTTAAATTGCAAGGGATTTAATCGTTTCGCATTGGATTACTTTTGAATACGACTAATTATAGGGCAAAGAACGAATCGATTCGTTGTTTAAGCGCAAATTTGCCATGCTTTTGTCTCGCGGCGGATTGGCTAGTTCGAAGTTTCTCGAGTGGGCAGAATAATTCTGATAATTTCACTTGAATTTCGAGATAATCCACGGTACCGACGGAACACGCACGCAATTCTTAACGATCCACGTTCGCGCGCAGACCAACACGGACATTTTATCGTTCCAGGCCGACGGAATTGTTTAAATTAACGACAACGGGGTCGCGATTTCGCGAGTTCAGCGCGTAATTCTCGACAATTTATATTCATCGACGACAAGTGAATGTTACTTGCTGATTTTTAATCGATCCTCCACGGAGAAATTGTTTAAATTAACGCGAATTATTTACACAGAGGCGACGCGAGCCACCGACGGCAGAACACGAGGTCACTTCACTTCACTTCGCGAGATCTTCGAGTCACTATTATTCACAAAATGTCACGGCTGTTGAAGAAATTACGAAATTGTTTAATTCATTAATCGAGCAATTGCGCACAAGTAAATAGTTTCACGCTCCACGTTACTCCAGATTCCTTTCACTCGAACGAGACATTCGCACGGCAAGAAGTCTCCGTGGAATATCTAAACGGCAATAATTTCATTACCAATAACAAAACCCTCGATCTCTCGACGAACCCAAAAACACTCACGGACTCCACCGTGAAAGAAAAAGTATCAAAATTATTTTCATCCTTCGGATAGACTCGCGTCATCGTCCAAGAGAGAAACCGACGGACCCTAAGAACGACCAGGCGAGAGGATCTCGCGCGTCGAGAAGAGCTCCAATCCGAGATAAGAATAAACAATCTAAAATACGAAATAGAAAAAAGAATAGAAGAAACCATCCGACTCTGACGCACGAAGAATTTTCAACGCGGCTCCGATTCGAGCGGAAGAAAGAACGCGAAATTGAAAGCTCGAAAATTTTATCCCAAAGCGTCGCGACGGTCGGCGTCGGTCCGTCGACTCGTTTGATCTCTTGATTTTCCGCCGACGATCTTTTCTCCTCGAAAAGAAGAAAGAAATTTCGCAGCCGAGCTTCGTGTCGCGCGATCACACTCAAGATCGTTTTAACGAGTGATCGTACTTTCATTCTCGAGGACAGTGGAGGGTGGTAAGTTGGAGTACCAAATACTCGTTATCGCAATCGATATCTCGCTTTTCTTTCTCCTTTTTCTTCTCTTCCTTCGAGCGTGACCAACGCACGGGGTGCCCTCGCCGGTAATCGCGAAGTGTCAACGTCGTTGAACTCGGTCGCGCACGTTTACTTCTATTTGGGTTAACGACAGGGCTCGAGAGAGAAGGGAGAGAGCAAAAGAGAGACGCGAATAGGATTTATTATAGTGTAAGGTGAACTCTGCGCGCCGGGACACAACACTCGCGCGAGAGGATGCGACGATGATGGCGATGGAGAAATGAGATTCGCGAGATCGATCGATCTGTCGGTGAGAACAGAGTGTTTCGAATTGTCAGGTATACGACTATTTCAGGGAACGCTTGACGCGCGAATTTGTTTATTGATTTCTCGTCTCTTCTTTATTTTTAATCGACCAGGCGAGACACGCGCGAGCACTGGGAGAAGGAAAAACGAAATTCGCGAGATCGATGGATCACCTTCGCTGACTGGAATCTATGGATATTTTTCGAGACATCGAATGTCAGAATCTTTTTATAAATTGTTATTTTTGAAAGATGCTATTTTTGATGATACTCCCGATGACGACTACGACGATTAGGATGATCGTGAGATGAAGAATCAGTTTATTCGTTTCAGACTACGAAATCCATGAATATTTATAGGAGACAATTAACCTTAGAATTTGTTTATAAATTTTCCTTATCTTTCAACGCCGTGACGAGATAACGGACGAGGACCATAATGACGGTCGAGAAATAAGTTTCACGAAAAAACGTGGATTCGTTTATCGATACACATTGTTTCGGAGCCCGAGATTTATGAATATTTTACGAGACACTTGACACCAGAATTTATTTATATCTAGGTATCTTATCTTTAAGTGACTAGAGGAGACATCAATGACGCCGAAGAAACGAGAATCACGAAATCGATTAAAATACGTCGGGCGAATTCCGATTGTTTCAGATTGCAAAACGTCTGAATTCATTTATGAAACGTACAGCGCTGAAATTTCTTTAGATCAACCGAAATTGGTGCTTATCTTTAATTGACAAGATGAAAAGATAGAAATAAGATCGCATAATCGATTCGAATGCCTCTGCAAGAAAGATATCAATGGCATCATAAAATATTCGATTAATTTTAGCGTAGCAAATTTTCCCTTGCCTCTAACAGACTGAACTGTCCTATGGACCAACCCTGTCGCTGACACACTTACTGAAAATAAATTTCGTTCGATTCTAAAAATTTCGACGTTTAACAAATCTCATCGAATCACTTGAAAAAAATATTTCAATCCACCTATCTCGTTACTCCCCAACAATAGAACTTCACCATCACAGATACGCATTCACACAATATAAATCCACTGTAAAAATTCAGGATACGGAACTGTACCCTTGAAGTTTAAATTAAGAATTCATCGTGTAACGAGCTCTTCTCCGGTAATTTGTAAACGAAAATTGACAGTTTTCCTTTCCACGAAGCGACGAGAGATGTCGATGATGACTCCAATTCGACTTTCGCAAGAATCGCACCGGAAGTATCCTGGGACCCTCTTGTCCTCGTTGCTTTCAGAGGGAAGAAACGTTTCACGTGGAAGGATCGAAGGAACACACGCACGTCAGATGGGTCTCTCTTCGGCCCACCCCGCCATCGACGGACTGGCAGAAATTCGGCGAAATTATCATTGCCTCGTTCCTTCTTCCTGTCGATGAACCACCACCGTGAGGTTGGAATATTGCGTGAACGAGAACTCGTGTTTAACGACAGGCCGATCGTGATTAATTCCACGAAGCGGCTCAGAGAGCGTTCACCGTCGCTCGTTGTCCTGCGTCGGCAAGCAAAAGGGAAAAGATTCTCACGGCGGTGTAAGAGGTGAACGAGAGAAAAATCATCCGCCGAATTAGCCGGAAGTTGTTTAAAAATATCGAGAACGATTGTAAGGAGGATATTTATAACGCGTCCGTCTTACTAAGTGATTTTACGTCACCATATACCACTGAATATTACAGATATTTTGTAATTAGTCGATAGGACTTGAACGAGATTTAATATTCACTAGAACGTGCTCAGTCGGGCGGACTGATTTTACGTTGGCTTGTCACCAAAGAGCGTATGATTAATTTATCGGATCGTGGATATCATTGAGAACGCGCATAAGGTCAGAAGTTTGCGAGGAAGTGTTTGAAAATTAGTAACCATTTACAGAAATTGGCGGTTTAGTTGAATTAAATGAAATTTAAAAGTAGTTTAGTTGCATCGATTATCTCTACGTTAAATTGTCGTTGAATATACGGAAATTAGGATCAACGATTAATTTGTATAATCATTCTAATTAAAATCAATAAAGCGGTTTCAGGTAAATCAATGATAATCGATATAAACCTACGAGAAGATATCTTTCGGCGTACGTAGAAAAAATAGCTGTCAATGTGCTCATAATTTTACAGCATCGAAGGCTACTGCTTGATTGAAAATAAAATATGTCTGATGAAATTGTATGGAAAATATCGAATATGAGTGATCTAAACGACGAACGAAGGAAGACGAATGGAGTATTGGAAAAAGAAAAGTGCAAAGGTACACCGTTAACTGACGCTGATCAGGAGTGTCAAATATCACAAGAACAAAATCGAAATAATTTTTCGAACTTCTAAATCTACTCCGATACCCGTGTGGAGCAATAATTATTATAAATAAGGATAATTCCTGGAGTTGCAAAGGAAACTATCTGTTGAACATCAAAAATATCTACCCTAATCCAATCGACGGAAAGAAAACGTGAATCCTAAGTTGAACTTTTCAAAGGTAAATAAAATATCAAAAACAATCCTTCCCACAAACATTCGTCAGGTGAATTATCTGGAGATCACGATAAATAGAAATTTCACGAAGAATCACCACCAGGAACAGAAGAGCGACGACCGACGCGTACAAGTGTCACCGCCACACGAACACATTCTATTCGTATAATTGCAACTATTATAAATAATAATAATTCCACGAATAAGAAAACGTCTCCTAAAAGCCACAGATTCAATCGACAAGAAGAACACGTCGAACCTACGTTAAATTTTCCAATGCTGAACGGAATATTAAAAGCAAACCTACCCGAAACATTTATCCTGTGAATTATCACGAACGGTTCACGGTGAATCGAAATTTCAGAAAGTATCGTGCGCTGACAATTATCAGAAATAAGAATAATTCCTTAGGTTGAAAATATTCGTCGAATACCACTAATCCAATCGACACCAAGAACACGTCAAGTAGATGCCCATACGTGACAACGTTAAACGGAATATTAAAAACAAACCTACCCGCCTCTCCAGAAACATTCGTTCGGTGAATTATCGCGCGTTCACGATGAATAGAAATTTCACGAAGTATCGCACTAGCCACGGACAAACAGGAGCGCGCGACGTCGCGTACGACAAGGACGAGCACCGAATACAAACTGGCACGTCACACCGAGAGCAACAATCTCGTCCTTTGCGGTATGTGAATCGACGTGTCGATACCTTTCGAAATTTCACCAATACGCAGGCGTAGTGTTTTCCTTTAAGCGCGCGCGCGCAAACCGTACGTTACGCTCCAAGTTGCTCAATTACTCTCGGCCACTTCGCGACGTAAACAACAAAGACCTTCGGCGTGGCTCGTTCAAGAGTCCCGAACAGTGAGAGAGAGCGCGTAATAATAATATCGTCCCTAATAGATTAGCTCGATATAATCGCTGGTGTAATTCACAACACGATACCGATAATGTGCCAGAGTTCTTCAGTGATGTCAGTCAAATTTTCCGTTTGTCGATTTCACGAGAATTTTTCTGTCTTTCCAAGATGTGTTCATTCAAAAATTATTATCGCGTGATCAATTTTATTTCTAACTGGGATACGGATAATTTGACTCCGGATCCGAGAAGAAGGTTCACTTTTCGTTTATCGGGCATCGAAGAATTGACAGTTTTGGAGCGACTGAATTTCTAAGATTTTTCTACAGAATTATTTTCACTTCGACGTCATTTTGCGATTTGGTTACACTTTCCGACGCGTCCTGTCAAGAGAGTAAGAATTTCCATTCACTAAGAATTCAACGACAGCGAGTCGCAATTCACGAATCTTTTATTACTTCTGAATTGTAAATTTCACTCGATCACTTTTATAGAATCACTTTTAATTCATCCAACGATTAGACTAATCTCTCTGCACTGTGTACCCGCTCCGTCGAGATAATCAAAGTTTCCACTAAGAATTGTCCGTCGATAAGATGAAGTTTGAGAAAACGAGAAAATTCTTAAATTCTTTCAGCAAAATGTTTCTGTCCTGTGTTTCATGTAATCACTCGTATATTCGCGTCACAACTTTAATTGTATGCTCGCGCACTATCAACGAAGTCTACTTTTCCGCTTAGTAAGAATCGAGCGACGGTAAGTTGAGATTTATGAATCTCAGAAAATTTCTAACATTTTTCCGCAGAAAGCTTTTATCATTGTAACGTGTGATTATAATATCGCTAACTAGAAAATCACTTCAACACAATCACTGCTAAAACACTTCAAAAGTTTCCAATCCTCCGTGCTCCGAAAAAAAAACAAATTTTCCTTTTCCTAAAAGGTACGCCCTAAACTGGAGACTATCTAGTTCGTAAAAATGTCTAAAATCCCTTAACACAAAGTTTCCCCGTCGAAACAATCGAATCGTCACTGCTGGAAAATCACTTGAGCCTATTCACGAGTAAATCACTCCACGATTTTTCTCATTTTTCCGCAGCGAATCAAGAGAATCAAAACTCTGCATTTACCACGAAACATCGAGTCGAGAGAATGATCTTCGGTGTTAGAAAAGCGTGCGTGTCTCTTGTTATAAAGCGCGCGAGCCTTTTCTTCGGCTTCGCGGAGAAAGTAAGAAAGAGAAATGATGAGAAAGAAAGAAAGAGAAAAACGCGCGAGCGTGAAACACGCGCGTGTCCCCGACGCATTGACAATCATCGACACAAAGCTCGTATAACCCCCGTCGGACTCGCTTCACGATCATGTAAATTTCTTTCGACGCAGAACGCGGCCCGTGACTGTTCTCAATTCAGGCTATATCCCAGCTGCGTCTGTCTGTCTATCTGTCCGTTCCGTCCGTCTGTCCTTTGCCGCTTTCGACGGCAGACGCCTGGGCCCGACGAGTTTCGAGAAACTCCCCTAACCGCAAGATCGCGTGAATTTTTACGTCTCAACCGCAGCGTGGATTTCTTTTTCGGTTTCTTTTGGTACAAGTAACGAGACGATTTCAGGGCGCAAGAGCAGTGGGAAAGTATCGACGTGGTTTTGAAGCTTGAAGAATTCCACGGACGTCCGTGAGAAGCGACGAATTCGATCTTGAAAATTCGGAGTAAGACGATTTTTCTAGAAATTTTCGAGAAATTTCTGGAGTCACTGATTTTTAGAGAAAGGATTTTGTGAACTTTTCAACACCGGGTATGGCAATCGCAGTGGCATTGGAGAAACTCGCGTATCTTATAACGATCGCTCACAGTTTTCCGAGATTGAATCTTTTAGGGTCTAATGACTCTTTTTAGGAAATTTTTGAGAGTTACGAAGATCGGTAATTGGAGAAGAAACCACCATCGTCGAAGGGTGTCACGAGACAGGGGAGTTTTCACTGAATTTTTCCAAAAGATTTAAATCAGTTTGAAGATCACTGGTTCGAAGGAGCGCGCTACTTTCCAACTGTAAATCATCACTAAAATCACAACGATTCTCGAATCATTCGTCGCGTCTTAAGATCCGAATTTTTCAATCACCATATCCTATTCTACCAGCACTATTTTCCTACCAGTCGACTTTCCAACGATCCCTAAAACGTCACAGAATATCTGATTCCCCCAGAAAATCACACAATTCTCATTGGCCCCATCAACACTCTCCTTATAATCACCTTCCCTCAGAAAAACATCCACCCACAAACTTTCCACGATATCACAATTTTTCACCTAAAAAACGGTTTCCACACCACCCAATTTTAACCTAGCAGCAAGCCCACCACCCTTCTGCAAATCTGCACAAAACTCACACGACCACAATTCGCGAACCCTCTTCACATAACACGTAAAGAAGAACCTCGTCCAAAATTGTTCTGAAAAACTGAAAATTTTCCACGTACCCTTGGCTGCGCCATGAACGCCCTGGCCGCGCCGGGGAACTCTGCGTGCTGAGCCACCGTAGCGGCTGTATTTTCCCACAATAAAGAAAGAAGCAACCACTTCACAATCACACCTTCTCTCTAACCGCACTTTTCCAACTGTTGCACGCTTCGTCACTATTCTCGTTCAAGACAAAAACGATCGGCCTAAGGAGAACAATCGCAATCACAAAATCTGGGTTCACTCCGATGCGAAGGAATAATTATCAGGACCCCAGGAGAATTCTTCTGATCCACGGAATCCGTGCTACTCGTGGTTCTAAACACTCTTCTAATCGTGTGTCTGCTTCCGTCGGCTGAGGTGGCAGCGATGCTCGCGGGTTCTCCAGTCACAGGCCCCTCAGAGGTGGTCCGACGGGAGGGAGCTTAGCGCACGATCCCTCAACGATATTCCTCTCGTTCGGTTCAGACCCACGTTGGGCTAAAACCCGACCCACCTCCACCTCCTCTCGGTCTTGGCCGGAGGAAGGTCCTGCCAAATCCCAGAGAGGATTCCCTTGGTCCTTTTCTTCCTCTGAGGAATCTCGAGCGTCAGCAGTGCCTTAGGTTGTGCTCTACGTTCGCTACGCAGCAGACGGCTCGAGCCGGACACACGTGCTTCCTCATCATCGCAGACTGCAAACTTCCTTTACAGCGATAAAGGCGAGAGCGAGAGAGAGAGAGAGATAGAGGGAGAGAGAGAGAGAAAGAGAGAGAGAGAGAGAGACAGAAAGTGCTCTCTACGTTATCAGAGAACGGCAGCTAAGGTCGCTCATCTGGCTGGTGGTTCGCAAGTGGCCACGTGGTCTAGGGATACTCAATATCACTGGAAAAAAAGCACTAGATCCCGACGATCTCCTCTTCGTCACTGCAAACCACCTCCCACCTCCTCCACCTCCTGGTCCAAGGACCGGTGGGCCCCCTGCTGGTCCGTCCACCCTGTCGCACTAGGATCACCCCTAAATCTCACTATTTTCACAGCACGACGCGACCAGCCAACAAGCCAACCTGATCCTCGCGACGAAAAGTGATCACTGTCAAGCCGTCACAGTCCCTTGGTTCGAGCAATGAACGAGGCTCGCGACACGAGGTTACATCCTTCGCGCTGAATAAATCCTCCAATCCTCTCTCCCTACTGATCCTCTTCAGTCCGACCCCTCTCCAACGAGAGCTCAGACGGCCATCCGTAGCCGTCGAGTACGCGCGCGGCGAGTTTCCCTCTAACCGAATCGAACTTTTGAATCGGCACTCTTAATCAGCGGCACACACCACCGGCCCCAACAACGTTAGCAACAACAACAACGAGGACGAGCACGAATGGAAAGCGCCGCGAACTGGGGTCCGTGTCCGGATACGTGAGAACGACGACACTTGGATGATGAGCAGCTCGCGTCGGCACGCCACGATAGATGAACCTAGCGAGGCTCGTTGTAGCCCAAACAACTGAGACCAACCAACGGCACACCACCAGGCTATCTCGCGCACACTGGACCAAATCGCGGGTAGGTAACCGAGGGGACGCGCACGTGAACGGCACACAATTATCGACGGTGGGAAAGCGGTGAACGCGCGCGGTGATCGACAAGATGATAATGGAACAACAACAACAACAACGTGGGGCTCTATATCACACAATCCACCAGTGGAGAAGCAGCGGGCTGGGAGAGAGCGCGCGCGCGCGCGCTGGCTTACTGGCTCGATGCCGCGACGGCACCCCCGCGGCGAGGTGCACCAGCAAGGCCGAGCAACAACAACAAATCAGAGAAACAACAGCAGCAACGCGATGGAAGAAGGAGCGAGCGAGAGCAGTCCGCGGCGACACACACGGCCGGGCGACCCTCCTTCCGTGACTACTGGCCTGCGTGCGGGAGGCCTTCTCCCGTGGCAAGAGTAGAGCGCGAGAAGGCGGCGGCGGCGGTGGCGGTGGCGGCGGTGGTGGTGGTGCCGGTGGTGGTGGTGGTGGTAGTGGTGGTGGTAGTGGTGGTGGTTGCGGCAACGGCGGCACCGGCCGGAGGTTTCGCCTCTCTTCTTTTGCCTGAGCTAGGGCGCGCGTGATATTTTACGCGCGCGCGCGTATGCGCCTCCAAGAGAAGAAGAGCGCTTTCCTTTTCCTCTGGCCCTCTCCGCTCCTCCTTATTCGCCGTTCCCGTCTCTTAGATTCCCTCTTTCTCCGCTTCTCCACCTCTCTCCACCTTCTCTTGGTGCTCCTCGTTGGCTGGACGAGGAGGTAGAAGCGCGCGGTTGGCGCGAGCGAGTGTACTAGAGGGGAGGGGGACAGGCTAAGGCTTCTCAGCGGACGCGCGCGCACGGTACACGGTTCCTTCCTCTTCTCACGTCTCTCCTCTTCTTCCTCCACTCCGCGAAGACGCGCGCGCGTTTCGAAAGGACACGATTGGCTCGAGAAGTGAATCCAGGTGATTGGAGCGCGTCGATCGTTTCTTCTTATTGTTGTTGTTGTTGTTGGATGAATTCTGGGCCCGCTTCCGTGTATTTTTTTCCGGTATGGTAGAACTCGCGGTACGACTCGCAGTGGCGCGGGCAAAATTTTTCCATTGAAATTTTCGCTGATACGTGGGATTGCGACGCGGTGCGGGGTGTGTGTTACCAGCGGAACGCGAAAGAAACGAGCGTGGAGAGCAGCGCCTTGCGCGGTTTTAGATCCTGCGCCGTCCGCAGTCGTTCGCCAACTGTCAATCAGCGCTCGGTGGAAGCGAGGAGTGGGAGAGAATATTGGCCACGCCCAATTGGACGCGGCCAATGCGCCATCTAGGCCACGCCCACTCTGGTAGAGAGGACGCGGGACGACGGTGGCGCCGCGACGGCGGGACCGCGAAACACTCGGCGCTCCGCCATCGCTACACCACTACCAACGAGACCGCCGACGAGGGACGACCGGCGCGGTGGCGAGGAGGAAAAGTCGACGAGGACATGGCGACCGTGCCGAAGCCGGGATCATTCTCCAATTCGTTTTTCCTCGATTCCATTCGCGCGAGAGGAATTCTCATTCGTGGATTTTATTCTCGGCCCGAGAGAGCCCAGACGGGGGATCCGTTTTCTTCTTACCCGAGACCCTCGGATGAGTTTAGGCTTCTTCAAATTTTCTACGTGTCTTCCTTGTGACAGCTGGAGTTCGAGTAGCGGATCGCGTGCCTCGCACGTGTGCCTTGGTACTCGAGGATGATTAGAGAGTGGAGGTCGTGGTGCCCATGCTAGTCGTGGATAGAACTGCAGCGAATGGAATGATCCGAGAGCGTCGGAACGAAGGTCTCCGAGTGGGAGTAGTACTTGTGACACGAATGGAGTAGTCATGAGGTTTATTCGTGTTACTCGGTGGATGTAGAATGGACGTCTAGTTGAGCTAGAACGGTGTCCGACGACGCAAGGTCTCGGTTTATTGATTGTCGAGTACTACTGGGTGACCCCAACTATTCCAGTGAAACGATCGGGGAATGCTCTGACGTTTCTCTCGCTGAGGCTTTCGACGGGGTGTGCTTCACCGAGTTTGATCGCAAAGTGCAGTTTTCTTGAGTACGTAAAGTGAAGCCTCGGTAGATTCTGAGGACCATGATTTGCCTTGTGTTGTCATTTTGAGTATTCCGGTCATTTGCACATTCATCATTAACGTTCGCTCTACAAAGGTTTATTGTATCATTAACCGGTGCATCGATAAAAATTCATACTACTTGATCGTTGACCACTGAGTGACCATAAGAACTTTACAGTGAAACGATTGACGAATGCTGTGACGCTTTGCCGAGCCTCTCGGCGGTGCTAGAGATTTTGATGCAAAGTGCCGGTTGGTTTTACTAGGTGGAGAAAGTGCAGCGTCTCTACGTTCTGGGTAGGCTGATCGGCCTTGTGTTGTCAACTTTATCATTTCAATCACTTTGCAAAGTTTGCTCGATAGAGGACCCCAAAAGGCTAATCACTCCAAAACGGTGCATTATTCAAAATTGCTAGGTTCTTCGTTGACCGCTATCGAGTGAGCATAAAGCGATTACGAACCAGGACTATTCTGACATTTGGCTGAGACCATTAACAGCGCGTGCTTGTGAAGAGTTTAACGCGAACTACGGTTCTCTTGAGTAGGTAGAAAAAGTGACACCATTGCATCTCAGCATTTTACCAGCCTGCTGATCGATCACCCGTTAACTCGATCATTGTCCGAACACTCCAAGCACCCTTCCCGCGTAATCGCAAAAAACTGATCACCCGAAAATTGCTGCTTCATCGCCAAGTCCGACAACGATCATCGCTCAGTCCTTCCTACCAATTTCATCGTACCTGGTACCCGCTATAAAAAGAAAGCATCGTCAAAACCCATCAGATAATTCGCCGTCGGACGCTCATCCTCGCAACTAAATCAACTACTACTTTCCATCAGAAGCATCCATAACAAATCCCAACCAACCAATCGACGATCAAACGTACTTTCAGCACCAATACTCCGCCTCATCGTCAAACCTCGGCGCGAATAGGTGCCGACTATTTTTTTTTCTCACCCCTCTTTACCACGTCTATATTTTACTGGCGAGCCAAACGGGATACCAAAAAGCTTTCGGCGCTCTCGAGCCGCGTGAGATTTTTTTATTAATTCGTTTGGCCACTTTGCCACCACCACCCTTCTGGCCCCTGTTCCTCTCCCTCTCTCTCTCTCTCTCACACACACACACACGTACACACACATACACACCCTCCCTCTCGTACTCGCGCATGGACTCTCTCTCACTCTCTCTTCCCTTCTATCTCGTGCCAGGCGCCCGCCGCCGGCGGTCGATCGAGCTTTGAATGAACCCGAACAGCTGACTCCAACGTAGGAATTGGGTCGCGGAACGTGCGGTTTCGAACTTTGAATGGTATTCGGCGTTCGGTGAGTAATAGCGACGGGGTTGGGCGGAAGAGGAGGACCCGGTGGAGGAGGTGGAGGGCAAAGCGAGAGGCGGCTGTCACCGACATCACTCAGTGTCTCCCTCCTGGCGTTCACCTCGCTCGATTTTATGACTCCCTCTTCCTCCCTCTTCCTCTTTCACCCTCTTTCTCTCACGTTCTCTCTACCTCCTCCTCATGCTCCAGCTCTCGTCGATCGTTTCGACCGTCCGCGCCCGCACGATTTCGCATGATATCGCAAATTGGTACATCCGTTTTTGGCCATCGATCCACGCGCGCCCTCGTCGAGGTTGTTCGCCTCTTGCAGAAAGGACAGTTCTTGATTCGTCAAAAGATGAACACCTGGCTAGGTCAGGGTGACTTCAAGAGTGGAGGATTTAAGAAGGGTAAAATGTAATTTTGCGGATAGTTTTGAATGGATGTTATTGAGGGACGGTGAGATTGCGGGGAGGGATGAAGTGGAAGAAAATGAGAAGGGTTGTTTGTGCAGTGACCAGGCATAATTCGAATGGTTCGTCACCCCCGTAAATTTGCGTAATGATGAGTAAAGAATGTGGATACGCTGGCGATGTGCGGACGTGATGCAAAGAACGAATTAAATGATTCATTATTGTAATGGCCTATCTTGAAAAAGGAAATTGGATTAGAAAAATTCAGTCCTCTCGAAATCATTCCACGCAGGTGCTTGTAAAACTTTGAAATACTCATTGGCGTTTCCCCAAAGAAAAAGTGTGCTTTAGCACCTGGAAGCATATCTAGCAGAGCACTCGCATACGTGTCAGAATAAAAATAAAAATTGATCCGACGACACCTTGCCACGCGCGCTAAGTGATCGCCTATGAAACACACAATGCCTCCTCTTATACTTGGCGAAACTTTAAATGCACGAGCTTTTGCACGTGGAACTTTCCATGTTAAATATAACTATGCGAAGAGACGATTTTCCTACCGTTATATTTCGATGTTAGGACGGAATTCTCCGAAAGCGTGTCATTTGTGATCGATTGGACGTACGTTTGACTTTTCATTAGAATGTTTCTATTTTCAGTTGACAAATAAATCATTTCGCGGCGCTCGAGCATAAATAATTCGTTGCTTGACTTTTGCAAATGACGCAGGCGCGTAAGATCGGTACCGTTGCCAGCACCCACGATCACTCGTGTTCTCTGTTACTTTCCACCGACCCTGCTACTATCCATCATCGCAATTCCGTTCTAAACGTATGCCCTTGCTGCGAGACAGTATCTCTAACGAGAAGCGATCGGAGCGTTAAAATATTCGATTGATTCGCGATATCAACACATTTCCAGCACCTGTCTACGTTGGACTTTGTACCGAATCGAATGCGCGAAATTACTGATTGTTTCATCAGCAAGTAACCCTTAACATTGTCCACATTTCTCTCTTTTTACGTATGTAAATTTCCGTACGATATGCATACGCACAGAATCTAATTATCCTTCAATTAGCATTATTAATCAATGGCACAGCGACACGATTTTCTTACACCTTCAACTTACTCCGTACTCTGAAGGCTCTCGAAGCACTATTAATTTTCTATTATCACCTCGACAATATTTACAAATTCGAGCACATCAAGTTCATCGAGTATCTAATTACCCTTCAATTAGCATTATTAATCAATGTCCCAGCGACACGATTTTCTTATACTCTCATCTTACTTCGTACCCTAAAGGTTCTCGAAACACTATTAATTTCCAGTTATCACCTCGACAATATTCACAAATTCAAGCACATCAAGTCCATCGAGTATCTAATTACCCTACAATTAGCATTATTAATCAATGTCTCAACGACACACGTTTCTTACACCCTCGACCTACTTTGTATTGTAAAGATTCTGGAAAAACTCTATTAATTTCCAGTTACCACCTCGAGAATATTCACAAATTCAACCACATCAAATCCATCGACGCCAAATTCCTCCGATCGATTCGACCTACCCTCCACTAAATTTAACGTCCCATCAGGAAGATCGTCGCAACCCGTCAAACCATGTTTCTCTTAACACGTTGGATGCCGCTCTAATTCGAATTCAACACTTTGACTGATCCCAGAATGTGTTTGCTCGATGCGAATAGATGCGACAATTCGTCAGCTGACACCTATAAGCGACAGAAGCATCCGACGTGTTAAGAAAGTATCGATCCACCTCGGACGATTTAGACGTAAACCACTGGGACCTGGTTACGTGATCGCTCGCCGGAACAGTCGGGCAAGGGCCGACGCATCTCGGCTGAAACGTTTCTATCGTGAAAACTGGGCTGGCTCGAAAGGAGAAGGAGGAAGAGGTGAGACGCGCCTACGTTCACGTCGGACAGTTTAAGTTACGAAGAAGAGGGCGAAAGGAGAACTGCATGGTCACCCCGCGGGGCCTTGGGTGCCTCTCGGTAACAGGCCAAGCGCGCGCCATTATCCGATTAATTCGTAGGTGTTCCGGACATTGTCCGGAGGCCGTTTACCTGGCTCGAGACACTTCGGGCCTGTTATTTCACGATAAATCATACGCCGAGGAATTGGTGACTCGGCCACATCGATGAAGGAACACGTGCAGGGAGAGTGAGCGAGAGGGAGAGCTCGTAGACTTTCTTTTCATTCTTTCGACAAATTCTCAGCTTGAATGCTCTGTTTCTATGTGTGCAAAATTTGCTATGGAGCAACGGATGCTTGATAAGCTTCAAATGCGAATACACAGAAATGAATGAAAGTACACGGGTAAGTTAAGTTTAACCGTTTACACTCGAAAGGTGCTTATTGGTCACCACTTACTTTGCTGCGGCGACTAGAACGGTGACACTGGTCATCATTTGAGCGACGGTGATATTTATCTGCATTTGATTTCTTTTCAAACTGGAACCGTTGTACAATACATATATCCTTCCGAAGTATAAAATGATGTATGTTATATATTTTATATACAGGGTGTTCCATTTTAAATAATACACTCAAATATCGTTGAAACGGTGAGTTAAATGAAAGAATGTTTCAAACGAAAGTTGCATGGTTTGAAAGGGGTTGTCAGCTGGTGACATTGATTTGACCTTGGAGAGTCATTTCAAGGTCACGCGAAGGTCACCGTCCATTTCTTAAATAGAGATCCCTATTGTTTGTAGCATGTTCTTGTAGCTTATCTGGAGAGCTTCCCAAAACACTGTAATCAAGTATTTTTCCCTCATTTTTAAATCGAAAGAAATTGTCGAAAAAGATCTTGAGTGTAAAGGGTTAAGCTCACCCTTTCACAAAGAATATCGCGTGTGACTCGTGGTAAGAGATTCGGCTCAACTGTGGAAACCACAGGTAAAAACCGTGGTACGTCTACCGGGCTAAACTTGTTGTTATCGCAGGGCCTTATTGTTAATTATGGCCTGTGCCGTTGAGACTTAAATCGTGGCACAAGAGACTAATAAATTGAGAATGACCGTTTTCTTTAAAACAATGGTAGAGTCTAATATCATTACGCTACTTAACACGAAGAACCTATTCAGTTTACAAAACGGACACGAATCCAAAGAAATATTACGTCGATCATAATAAATCAATGACATAGAGTAACATCGTAATTTAGAATAATTTGACAATTCGTCGATCTTCGTTGAAAGAACTTTGCAAAGAACAAACGACGCGACATCGACAGAAATATAAACGTTATTTTCCAAACAACTTCTAAAAGAATTTGACAATCACGTATTAGAATCAATCGCCTTTATAAGCCAATGCACAGATTTGACATAATATTCAATACGCCCGAAATCGAAGCAACCCTAAGAGAACAGAAGCCCTCGCAGCCCTTCTTCCTCCTTGGATTGGTAAACAGCCACGAGCCATTAAGTTCTCCGTAACATCGTCGAAACGATCGATTCTTGCGTAAGCCTGGCTATGATTATGTAAGTGCCTTCTTCAAGAAGAAGAGAAAGAAAAGACAAAAGGAGCGGAAAAGAAAGAAAACGACGAAGAACGAAATCCAATCGACTCCTCCTCTGCACGTTTATACTAACCACGATATTCGCAACTTTCTCTTCTCTCTCTCTCTCTCTCTCTCTCTCGCTCCACAATTTCCCTTCACGCGAAAAAAAGAGAAGAAGAAAAGATCCTCTCCCATCGCGATTCACTTACAAACTCACGCGCTTCGTCTTGCATAACGCGGCGCGTAACGAGCTCGGGTATTTATGAAAAGCCGAGGGGGTCGGATATGGAAGGCCTTTCGAACGGTACAACCAGGGGTATAATATGGCAGCTACGACACAATGGGAGCCTTCGCGCGGCCTAACCCGTTCGTTCGTCCCCGTGCGTAATTCTACGAAACGCCCCTACTGTCTCTCCTACTCCTCTTCCCTCCACCCCTTTCACAATGTCGCGCGCGCACCACCAACAATGTCAAAGTCTGTACCGTTAAGCCGAGGGACAAGAAGAGAGAGAAAGAAGAAGAAAGAGCGCGCGCGAGAGAGGGAGAGAGAGAGAGAGAGAGAGCAAGGAACAGTCTGTACGACGCTCGTGCACGCTCGATTGTTCGTCTTCCGCGAAACTTCCTCCCTCTCGTCCGCTTATCTAGCGACTCGAAATTTTATAAGTATCGCAGTTTATCCGTAACAATGCGTTCTGGCACGGTCGCGAGTTGCGGAGTTTATGTCGTCGAGCCGGGCCAACGAGGTCCGAGCACGCGACTCTCGTATCTCGCTGTTGCTCCGTAGAATTTTTTGAATTTCCCGCCAATCGGACCGAGAGCATGAGATACGCGCTTGTTTGTATCGCGATCTTCTCCCGGCTTGTATCGCGATACGGTACGAACACATTCGACATCAACGGTATCGTCGGTGACATTGTTTTTCTTTCTCTTTTAGTTTACATGTGCGATGGAAAATCTACCAAAAGCTACAAGGCTTGTGAAATATTTGCTCTATTATGCACTCGAGGCGTATGAATTCTAATTGTGACTTCTGAGTCATTGGCTCACGAGAATTTTGGAGTTTTCACACATGCGTGTAATATTGGAAATCATTATGAGAAAGGAAGAGTGTGACGAATGAAGAAAATGTATGAAATTTCCGAAATGTATGAATCTTGTCGATCGATCTTCGCGAAAGACACGCGTAACGCTGATATCGCTCGAATATTTTGAATTTTCTGTCAATGGCCTTTCCAGCGTAAGAGCTATTTTGTGTGCATATCGCGATTTTCCGTTCGATGCTATCGCACGATGTCGCGCGACTTGTAAGAGTGGAGACAGGACGTGCCTTGCGAAATACAGCGGATCTTTTTTCGTTGATTTATTCGTCGATTCCACGCGATGCGTGCTTCGATATGATCGAAAATGCTTCGCGAACACTCGGAGAAGTTGCGAGACTCGGTTGACCCGAGACCCTTGTTGTCAGTTGTTCGTGTATCATTGTGTTTGCTCGAGAGAGAAAATCATTTTCAGAAGTGCTTTAATGAATGGCATTACGAGCGCATGAGATGAATCAAGATCTTGTTCGCGTGCACCTACAAAGTGTTTACGAACGCGAAACGACATCCGCATGGTAGCGTGAAAATAATTTGTCACTCATTTGTGAGTTTCAACGTGGTCCGAGTACTTTTTTCTAGTCGCGTAAAAGTGGCGGTATTTCTTCCTTTTCCTCTGTAATTCTTGATAATCTTGAGGAATATGTGGGATCCTTTTTAAAAAGAACACAAACACAATCTACGCGACAACACGGTGTACAATGATAAGGTACAATAGGATACGCACAATACAAATAAAGAAATCTTGGAGAATGTGTGGGACGCTTTTTAAGAAGAGCACAAATACGATGTATGGAATAAACACGATGTGAAATGAAAAGGAATAATTGAATGCACAGATTAAAAATCAGAAAAGCGAATAGGATGGGATACAGATTACGTAGTAAAAGAGAAACTTTGCCTTCTGTTGAAAATTCGCACGTGCCGGACATTACAACGGAATAGAACAATGGAGTCCAGGAGGGAAATTGTCTCATGAACGATAATCATGCGCGTAACGTGTATTGCCACGCGACTTAAGAGAGCTCAACATAATACTTTCACGAAATAAGCAAGTCTTTAAAACTTAAGGAATTCTTGTGCGTTGGAAAAAGTAATTTCTCTTGTATCAACTTACAGTCATAGTACAATTCTAAATTAACACCACGCATTATGCAAATTTTGTCACTTGCAATACTATTGCACTGTGACGCGTATTATAAACTATGAATTATAAAGTATAATTACTACCCTTGTCATCGCAAAATAAAAACGACTTTGATCCATAATTTTAACTACTTTACAGTATTCTGTACAATGCACGTTATAATATATGTCTGCATAGACTACAATACTTGTAACAGTATAAATTTTCCTATGCCTTTTGCTACAAAAAAAAAATGAAAAAAAAGTAGTCTACGCAACACTTTTGCCAAATTTCACTTACAAATCTCTCAAATATTACATCTCATTGTGAGAACATCGACAAAATTATCTGATGCTTCGACGCGAAGTTCAACTTCGATTATTCCCACGACACGTTAAAATCTACTTTATTTTTGATTTGCACAAACGCGACGCGAATCGGTCGATCCTGATGAAACTAATCTTCTCAACACTTCTGCCTAATTTCACTTACAAATCTCATAAATATTACATCTCATTGTCAGAACATCGACAAAATTATCTGATGCTTCGACGCGAAGTTCAACTTCGATTATTCCAACGACACGTTAAAATCTGCTTTATTTTTCGAGTTGCACGAACGCGACGCGAATCGCTCGATCCAGATTCTGGCGTGAAAACGCGCCTTATCCGCGTCGCGATATTTATAGACGTCAATTGCGGATCGCCCGCGGGATTCAAAGGGGGTCCATGCGCCATAGGGATCGCTATTTTCCAACGGCCCCGTCGCCGTCCACGGCTTTTCTTACGGGGCCACGGGGATTATCTGGCGCGTCGCCTGTCCGTGGAAACGATCGAGCACTTTTTCACGGCGAGCCGTGGAAATCTATGGCCGGGTTTAAAGGCGCGCGCGCGAAAACTCCACGACGATTTTACCCGCTACGGATTCCACCAGCGGCCTGTGTACCGTCGAACTGCCGGAATTATCTTGCGTTCTTTTTTCTGAATTTTTTTTCCATTCAAGCCACGAGACACGAAAGGATTAAATATTTTCTCGAGTTATTTCTGTGCTCCGCAAAAATTGCAGATCTTGTCAATGTACAAACGTCAAACTTCAATTCTTTTTACTCTGTTTTCTCCTCTCTCAAGGAAGAAGACGCAGCAATAATCGTACAACGAAAATTGGAAGATAACACCGAAGGGGTTAAGGGGCTCTTCTAGGATTATCTTCACGAATTATTCTCGTGCTCCGAAAAGAATCACGTGTGCTCGACAAGCAAGAAGGAGGTCGTGTTTTGTGAGAATTAAGAATTTCGTAAAATTCCATCGTAAAACGAAAGTTATACCTGAACGTCAATAGAATCGAAAATCTTTTTCAAATTAGCTTCGTGCTTTGAAAAAAAATTGATGAACACCCCCCCTCCCCCACCCTCAAGAAAAATAAAGAAACAAAAGAGCCTCTGTATCATAAGAATTGGAACTTTGTCGTTCTCCCCCCCTTCTCTATCTCTCTCTCTCTCTCTCTCTCTCTCTCTCTCTCTCTCTCTCTCTCTCTCTCTCTCTCTCTCTCTCTCTCTCTGTATCGCGCTCACAATTTATCGCGAGCGCGTGTGTGCACAGTTGGGGAGTAGACGAAGGTGTCGTCGGGCGTGGAGCGTGCGGTCTACTCGCCTTTTCGGTGAAAAGCAGTCAAACAATGAGAGGGGGTGGTGGACAAAGGTGGGCCTACCCTGGGCTCATGATTTATAATTCCGGAAACAATTGATCATCTCTCGCCCATTCGACGATGACGCGCGCGAGCGTCTTGTTGGGCGAATCGGTAAATAAAGACAACAAATCGTCTATCTCGTTAAAGGTACGATAAGGGAGAATTTCACACGAGCGCTTAAACCCTGTCGCAGAAGCAGAAATTAGCACCTTATCGACATTCATAAATTTTGTTTAATATTTCTTACGAGAACACGCGATGATGCGTAAATGATTAATCGACTAATCGCCCTCGTTTATCTACGTCTTAGGCGATGGAAATAATTTAATCGATTAGGACTGTGTTCTTATGTTTTTTGTTCCATTGTTCGTTGATTTATCGAGTGAGATCGTTGTCGTTGGGTAATTTTCGCAAATATGACGCAGATTGAGAGGCGGCGTCTCGCAGGTGTATGTGATACACGTGATGTGAATTGTTCGCTAAAGTGTAAGATGAGAACCGAATTCACGTGGGTTGTAATTCAGACGGAGCTGAAATATCGAAGTTGGGTATTATTATATTGTGGGTACAGCGAGGAAAATTGTTCTCTCGTGGGAACGATAAATGTACAGTGTGCTTCAATAATAGTATAACGATTATCTGATAACATTAGACAATTCTTCTTTTTCTGTATAATTAAACTAAAGTGCATTCATTCTGATCGTGAAAACAGAAACCATCTTACAAATTGAACAGAAGCAATGGACTATTAATGTCACTGAATAGATTAGACCCGTGTAATCGCCAAATCAAAAACTGTTCTACACGTCGATTAATCGTCGAATGAAAATCTATTTTACACCCTTGATAATGTCTACGTTCGATTCGACGACATAACAATTCACGAAACACGCTATAATCGATCGCTCGTCGTCCTTCTAATTCTTCTAAGTCTGTGCTCAGGAGAAACAGCTGATCCCTGGGTAACGAGGCCAGGAGGATCCGATCGCGCGACCCTCGGGGCCCACGGCACGAGTTTCCGATGCGCAAAACCCGCCGTTGGTGCCTCGTGCGATTTGTCAGCCTCACGAAATGCAACACCGATCCGATTATCGCTCTCGAATTACCAAATTCTCGTTCCTCGCCAAAGGCGTCGACGCTTTGTCACCACGGGAGTAGGCAAAGGTTGGACCGGCGCAAATTTTTCGGCAACGAGGAATTTTATTCGAGGGACAAACTTTTGGTGTGCCTCTAAAAAATTTGATTAGCCCTGTACATCGGTAGATCTTTTCATTTCTTCGAAAGAAAGAAAAGTCTTTGCATTCTGTGATATTGTCGTAACAGACTGAATGTGGTTTATTTTGGCGGCATCGAACATTATTTACAATATTATTTATTGGCAATGTACTTACATGTATGGACCGTTTATTTTGAAAGTGATGTAAGTCCATTTGTTTAAAAAAATGAGATATCACATAATTTGTGATTAATTTAGTATGAACTTTATATTTACAGCTGGTTAATTTTTTTTTTAAATGGACTTACACCACTTTCAAAATAAACGGTCCATATGGTTAGTCGTGTAATAGAAGAATATTATTGTACCTAACAGACTGTCACTGTTGGCTAAACATGTATTTAATAATGGTAAATACAGAACTAACTCAAATATACTGTAAATATTTTTGAATGATATATTCAACTACGGTAGAAAAGCTGTTTAATTCTTAACTTAACCTTTTAACGGCGGGAGTGGTTGATATCTCGTCCAGGAGTCAGTTGCCTGACTTTTGGTATACTCTATTAAAGAAAAGTATTGGATTTTATGCGTCTAATCAGAGATTGATTATAACTGAATTTTTGTCCGCCATTAAAAGGTTAAATTCTGCTACTTTTACGTGTAAATGTCTCTTGGCGAAAAATGAGTTATTAAAATAAAAGAAGGACACAATTGTGATTTAACCAGACAAAGTCTGATCGTACAGGGACGTTAAAACTCAGGCCACTCGAGGCCTCGTACTGAGCGTTGTTTATGCTTTGTAGTACCAGGACGAATTCCAGGGACGGGGACAGCGCACGACTTCAACGCATGTGCACGTAAGTTCGCAGGCATGAGCACGGGCCACTTTCCTCCCGGTGTCGTGAGAAAGGAAGGTCTGTTAGTAAACACTGGCATGCTCACGGAGTAGGAGAGCAAAGAGAGAGAAGTGCATGAGAAGTAACGACGTTGATATCCGCGTTGCTGCGCTTAGAAACACGCTCGTCTTGAACGAGTGTCCTAATCTAACGAATATTTTTAAAATGACATTCGTGAGTACTATAATTGACCACCCTTAAGATTTTGTAATTAACCGCGTGTACTCGTGGAAGAATTCTCCAATTTTTGTCGATTATCGAGACATATAGGGAGTTTTTAGATTCGTAATTACGATTTTTAAATTTGTTGGAAAAGCACATTTTTCAAAAACAGTTATAATTTCAGTTTTATATTAGCTAAAGCAGAAAGAAATGTCGCTTTTATATAAGGTACCGCAAAAGACGGATAAAACGACATTACTTTTCGCATTACATAATACGTAAGTAATACTTGGATAAGTGCAATTTTCAATAATAGACATTCTTAAATTCTTTTTTAACGTTACACTCTTTCACTCCCGTATTATTGAATCCGTTTCTACATGTACTACGAAAATTTGTTATTTATAATCTTCAGCATGTTCAAAAAATTCGAAATAATCTCAAATTCCTTCGAACCAAACTAAATTCTCGCAAACTCATCGCTTCTCTCTCTCTCTCACTCTCTCTCAATCTTAACGACACAATTTCCAAGGTTCTCGCAAACCTTCAATATCCACTTCCATCCTCCGCACGGAAAAAAAAGAGAAAAAAGATCCTAATGCCACGCCAATTCCCATTTCCATCTCCATCTCTACTCCGGCACCACCGACGACTCGCCTAACAGTTTCACCGGCCCCTATCGACGCTCATTGATTTCACAGCGAGTGCTCCATCAGTCACGGGAACACTCCTTAGATCGAATCGAGCAACGTTACTCGAGAGCATCTGAAGCTCGGAGAATTTCTCCGGATACCGAAACCTACGTACCTACATACGGTTTAATGGGAAGCTCGTGGAGAGGATCATAAATATGTGTGTGTGTGTATGTGTGTGGGTATATGGTGTGCACGAGTGTTCGCACGTGTGTGGCAGAGAGTGAGAGAGAAAGTCATAGCCCCGAGACGCACCTAACGTACCACGGATCTCGTATATACGGGGTGGCGGTATTATAAGGGACCAAGGGTGGATAACCCGTGATCGATCACTCCACGTGAATGCGACCACCCCTCCGCGAACGCACATCCGCGCCCCATTAAACCCAGTACAACCTCCCCACCATTCGTCCTTCACTCCAGGCCCTTTGCAAGCTACGCGCGCCTATCGTAAAACGAACTTTCCACACCAACGTCAACATCAGCATCCGAGGATTTTAACAGGATGGGGGAGAATGATTACTTTGGATGATCGGAATTTTTTCATCCTCCGGGTTGTTACTTTTTTTGTCTCAAACCGTTTGCAGGTAGGAGTGGAGCGAGGAGATTTAAATCAACCTTTTAATGACGGGGAAAAATTCAGTTATAATCAATCACTGATTAGACGCATAAAACCAATACTTTTCTTTAATAAATAATTCTTAAACTCGGGCAAGTTCGGTCAATATGACCCGAAACATATTATATTGAAAAAGGAAAGAGATACTACACAAATCATTAGTACTTGTTTATTTAAGAAAATATATATAATATGTAAAAATTAAATATGAAGTAACAATACCCCAATATTGAGAAATCAAGTCACCAATGCCTGATGAAGCAAAATTTGAAACAAAAGCACAATTCTGATTTAAATTTTCTGTCGGGTCAAATAGACCCGAACAGACCAGTAGGGTTAAAGGATTAATGTAAACGTTGTCCGTTGTGTAGAATTCTGCAGACTGTGCTTAGTGGAGGATCGGATTTAAAAGTTGGACGATTGTTGCGACATTTGATCGTTCGGAGTTTAATATGAGGTTAATACAGTGTTCGATATGAAGCAAATCTAAGAATGAGATTACGGTGCTTAGGATTGCTTGAATAATTGTCAATACTCGTGATTATATCAATTCGATCTTCGATTTTGTAATTGAAAAATTATTGTCAGTTTTGAGATAGTCACGATAGTCCTGTAATATTCACGTTTAACAATGAAGCGCACCCCTAAGAAATAAACGCATAAACGAAGATGATTTAAATTTGCATCAAACTGTGGATCTTGCTACAGGTATGCAGGATTACCTCGCTTGAATCCTTACAGAAGTCAGCAGAGATAAATGAGATAAAGTACTCACTGAAAGGAGAAATAACGAAGAAAGCAAGTACACACCATCGATAAGAGGTAAGAGATAACAGCACTACCCCCATAATCGTCCTATTCACACATGCCTCTCATTCAACTAAAGACAAGCGTCTCTTCTTACACGCAAAACCTTTTCAAACTACAACCAATTACGACGCCATTCTTACTTCCGCGACGCGACAAGATACGTCAAGTCTTAATTACCCGGTGCTAATTTCTCGAGCCGAATAACAGGGTAATTAACTTCCTCTTGCAGAACGAGAAGGGGATAGACATTAAAAGGATATTTGCAGTGCGACAGAAAGAACGAAAACAATTGTAACAAAACTGAGTAACAATCGTGCTTCATATTGATACGCAGAAAGAGACGAAGGTAAGACAATATAATTTGTAATATTCCGAAAGAACGAGTCCCCTTGAAAGTATCTAAATAATTATAAGAACTGCGCTGTCGGGTAATGCGGGATATTAAAAACCAGTACTGTTCATAGTACGACGTTTTCCATTAGCTAGTGCCTAAGTCACGAAAGTGAGCTGGAGAAGCAATAAAAAAAAAGAAAGAGAAAAAGTCACACGATCTCAAATGTATCGGACAATCGTCGGTAGATGAGAGGCGACCCTGCAGTGTTTTTCTACTCATCTCACCCTCCCTCTCCCTTTTCTCGCAGAGCGAAAAGGTCGAGCAGATCTCCACCTCGTCGTTGTAAGCGGTAATAGTGATAGACAGGGGAACGAAGTTACGTGGGCGTCTTGGACGACGTGGCGAGGCCTACTCTCCTCGCGATACTCGGCATAAATTACCATCCGAAATGAAGGCAAGTGGAAATCTGATCCCGTCATTAAACGCCAAGCTCCGCGGAACCAGTGATGGAGGTGGTGGAGACCTATGAGCACTGAAATTCTCATCATGCTCGTGTGCGCGGCTCGCACGTTGTGAAAATAAACGCGCGAATCGCGAGGAAAGCGAAAAGATCGCGAAGAGCAGCAATCGACGCGAGGTGACGAAGGGAAGAACTAAAGAAACTAATATCGGTTCGTTAAGAGGGCCAAGTACAGAAGCGGAAATGCGAAATATCGCGAAGCAGATCCGATGGTGAATAAAATGAACGTAATTAGGAGAGAGCATGAAAGTGTAATAATGAAAAGGAAGGTTAAACTGATCTATGGTAACCAGAGGGAGAAGTGAAACATGCGCGAATGAGGAACATCGTGTAAGAGACAAAAGAAAGGAAGAATCACGTACGAGCGATCGAAGAAAGGGTGTGGAGAGTAATGAAAAAAAAAATGAAAGAAACGAGTGGCCTTATTCCCGCATGCAGATTGCACCTTTAAGATTGCCCAAGAAGTACAAGCGGAAACGTGAAATATTATAAAGGTGTTCCGGTGAATATATTAGTGAAGCGTGAGGTAAGTGAGAAAATAAAAATGCGACAATAAAACGGACGTTAAAGAGAGAAATAATGTGTGTCAAGGGGCTTGGGCGTTTCTTTGTTCAAAACTGTTTTGCATGTTTCACTTGGCTAAGAATAAAAAGAAATTCAGTGGCATTGGGGGAGATAGCGGTTCAAATGGCATGGAAATGCGCGTGAATGCTCATATACGAAGGAACGTGTAAATATAAACATTAACGTGCTGCTGAAAATAACAATTTCCTGCCAGTCGCGTCGCCGGAAACTGGAAGAGGCAGACTAATTAGAGAATTATTGTAAGTTATTAAGATGAGCTTACATGCTGGAAATTAAATCGTTAGCATCCCGAAACCGAGACACGTACATCGTACAAAAATTTACAGCACCGATCACATCAATCAGCTAAGAAGGAATATTTCTCCACTAAAAATAATAAAATTATTCTCTGCACTTAAAAATTCGATAATATCGTTATCGACAGTTTCTTTAAGCATGCAGACTTGAGTATGTACCTGTCCATTAATCCCCTCGGAGTAAGAGTAGCACTGTAATTATCCAATTACCTGAAATTCCTTGTACCACGATTACCTGCAAGCTTTATTTTCGTCGCAAAAATTCAAACGGTGCAATTAGCGCAGACACCCTACCAAATCAGAACGCGTTTATTCCTCTCACGTGCACACGCGTGCCTGTCAAATAACTCCTCACGTATACCACCCTCCTTTTCACCATGCCACCACCTCCGATTCTTTAACGAGTGCGCACAATGTTTCTTATCGACGGACGTGTAATTTTTCCCTCGTTATGCCAACGAGTTTTACGATTTTTACAGGCGCACTTATCTGCACGTGAGGATGACGCACGGCCCGCGCGGCTCGGCTCCCGCCTCGTCGTAATTAATCGGCGCGACGCGTAAAAGCGTCGTCGCACACTTTTGCGAAGACGGGACGTGCCGTGGTACACGTGGAGAGTAAAGGCAAGCGAAAGAAAGCGCGACGAATGCAGGCAGAAGGAGAAGAGGAAAAGAGGAGAGCGCACGATGTCATCGCGAAAAGGGAAGGATAAAGAAAAGAGCCTCGAAAGGAAAAGGGGTGTCGACCAAAAATTGCGAAGGTTGCTACGACATGGAGAAGCGCAACGAGAAAGAGGAAATTACAGTAACAATCTGTTCTCTTGCAATTGCAAATGACAATAAACAAGTTTCGACTACCGGCACGTTCCAGCTTGCTCCATTTGCAACTAATCATAGAAAAAAGACAAAAAAAGAAACGAAACAGAAAATAAAATCAGAATAGTTCGACAAATTATTTTGAAAACACCAAACTCTCCCCGTATCTCTCTGTCATTTTCATATCACCCAAGCCGTTCAACGAAATATCGTAAAAAGATATCAAAAAATCCTCTGATATCCACTCTCGTACCACCAGCGCGTGCGTGTCGCAAGAGAAAAAAAATCCTTGGGGGATTTTTCACCCCCTCCAATCATCCATTCGGGAACTCACTCGCAGCCGTGAGTGCGTGCGTGCCACGAAGAAGGAGTGTCAAAAAGCAAAAAATAACAACAACAAAAAGAAGAACAACCCCTACGGTTCCTCCTTCAAATGTTCTTTTCTCCTCTCCCTACCTCATTTCGCGAACGCGTGCGTGTCGTAAGAAAATTCCGCGGATGTCGCTCGTCGTCGTTCTCCACCCTTCTTCGCGTATTTTTTCTTCTCCTTATTTCTCTCTCTCTCTCTTTCTTTCTCCTCTTCCAAGCCCCTTTTAACGAAGTCCGACAGCGCGCGTACGCATGACGAAGAGTGGTGGAAGGAGGTAGGAGGGAGAAGGGAATTACGCAGGAGGTAAGGCACGAACGTATGGCTTTATCGTCCCCATCACGCGAGCCTCCAGGTACGTACAACACTCGCGGTAGAATTAAAGATTATCTTAGACACGGGTGGGCCCTCACCGAGCTGGTTGGTCTCGTGGTTCGATCGTCCACCACCCCTTTCATCCCTTTCCACAATTTCTACCTTCCGACACCCCAGCGAACGGCGCGTTTCCAACGTGGTACGCGCTCCCGTTTATCTTAAGCCCTCCCCGGATATTAATCGGTGCATGCCACCGTAAAACTTCTCTCGAGGCCCCGGGACACGCGGAAGAAGAGGGACAGAGCGAACTGATGTTTTCAGGCAATCGAGAGGGGAGAACGTGCGGTCGCTTGTATATTTTTCTTTCTTTTTGCCGCTTGCTTCTCTCGCTGGTGAATTTTTTCTTTCCATTCTGCGTGATTTGAGATCGAAGATGGCGAATGGCCAAGGTGATGGATCGAGAGACATTTGATTTTATGTTTATGATTCGTGTAATGATAATTGTCGTTAAGTGTATCGAGTTCGCTAGGTGAAAGAGTTTTCTATGATTTTTCCGATTGACCGGAATGTTTAGTGTTTCTTGTAACGGTAAAATTGATTTCTTAATTGACTTTTGCGGTGTATACGTGAGAAACCTATCGTCACCCTGGTAATAATGTATTTTACAATGGCGTTAGTGCCAAAATTCGCGAGTGAAAGGAAAGCAAAAATTAGAAATCCTTATTCCAACTTGATTCACATCCTAAAATTGATGAAGTTTTCATAATAGATCATCACAAATCTTCGGCAAACGCTAACCGTATTAAAAAATCTATTAAAAACGAATTACGTATCTATTAAAAATCCTCGCGATCCTTCGTCCGATTCACCTAAAAATTAAATAAAAAAAAATCCAACACACCTAATCCACTAATCCTAACCTCCTCATTCTATCCCTTTCGACATTTTCTCCTTCAGCTCCAAAAATCCTCACTTTCCAAATCCACCGTCAAAGTAGTCGAAACGGTACGCACTCGTGCCCTTCGTTAATCCTTCTCACCTTTTCCATCCTTTCTCGACTTTTCCTTGTCAACTCCACAACTTCTCCCACAGACATGCACGCACATACAAAATAATAAAACGAGAACGAAAGGTTTCTCCTTCGAAGTTGAAAAAAAAATTCTCACGAGCAAGAAGCGACGAAAAAGGAAAACACCACACGCATACGCGAATACGAACGAGACATCGGCAGCGGGTCAAACGATCAGGTACACGAAAACCGAAAGCCAACCGCGGAGACTTGTGTCGGTCCTCCACCCCGGTCCTCTTGGAACCTTCTATCGCGCCTAATCTGCCGGGCGCGATCTCGTTACGAGATTCTTCCGCGCGCCGAGGCATCCCGGAGCGATCGTCGAAGCGCGCGGTGTCCTCTCCTCGTCCTCAATCCAGGAGAGGATCCCACGAACGAGACGAAAAAGAAGATAGAGAAAGACAGAAAGACGCGCGCGCGCGCGCGTACGCGCGTATAGAGCCACCAGTGGAATTCACGGAGCGATTTTGCGTTGGAGAGAGAACGAAGGAGGAGAAGAAGCAACTCGATCGGGGAAAAGGACGAGGTCAGAAATCCTCGAACGAAATTCCAGGGTGACTAAAGCCCCGTGGATGACTGTTGTCAGGCCGGCTGCATAGGTTTCGTGATGGGGAGGTGGAGGTGGTCGAGGTGAAGCAGGAGGTGGATGAGAGCAAGAGGGGTTGGGGTCGCATAGGCCCATCGCCATCAGAGGATCTCCCTTCGTCTTTCTCTCCTTTCTCCTCTCCTCTCTTTCACTTTCTCAGGACGAAAGGGTGTAAGAGAGAGTAAGGGATGAGGGAGGGATCAAAGGGAGTGCCCCACGCAGGAGGGACGAAAGAAGAGGAGAAGAAAAGGGAGAGGAAAGGAGTCGGAGAAGATGATGCATCGGGACCGCGGCGCGGCGGTCAACGAAAAGCCTCTCGCATGGAGAGAGACCCCAGTCAGTTTTTCGTATGCGCGTATGAGTCAATCCTAAAGGTGTGAGAAAGTCGAAAGGGAAGAGGATGCATGAATTTTATTGGTATAATTTGGAATTTCATTGGCTTATAATTTGGCTTATTTATAAAATAAGAACTGGCGCGTTAAGTATAAGTATCGTGACACAGAGAGAAGCATTTTTGGTTTCTCATACCTAGGCATTTTTTTTGTAAATATTTTAGAATTGTTTCTTCTTATCTTTGCATGAGTATAAATGTGCTTATTCGATGCACAGGTGAAATCCCAAGTTTATATTTAAGTGTGAATAATTGTAGTTGTGTTTGGAATCAAAATTCTGTGTAATTTCTAATGAACGAGGAGAGAAAAAGATGGAGAAAAAAGTCGAAGAAGGTGATGCATCGAGGCGGTCACGGAAAAGCCTCTCGCAGGGAGAGAGACCCCAGTCAGTTTTTCGTATGCGCGTATGAGTCAATCCTAAAGATGTGAGAGAGTCGAAAGGGAAGAGGATGCATGAATTTTATTGGTATAATTTGGAATTTCATTGGCTTATAATTTGGCTTATTTATAAAATAAAAACTGGCGGGTTAAATATAAGTATCGTGACACAGAGAGAAGCATTTTTGGTTTCTCATACCTAGGCATTTTTCTTGTAAATATTTTAGAATAAATTCTGTGTAATTTTAATGAACGAGGAGAGAAAAAGACGGAGAAAAAAGTCGAAGAAGATGATGCATCGAGGCCGCGGCGGTCACCGAAAAACCTCTCGCAGCGAGAGAGACCCTAATCAGTTTCGTGTGCACATGTGAGTCAATTCTAAAAGGGTGAGAGAACCGGAGGAAGGAAAGGGGATGCAGGGAGATGGGAAAAAAGATTGCTGGATGATATGAACTTTATCGTGATGATTTAGAATTTTATTGTAAGGATGGTTTAACGGCGGATGAGATTAAAATGGGAACTGACGAGTTAAGTATCGTGACATAGAGATGATCTTTGGTTTTTCATGGCTAGGGATCTTTCTTGTGAATTTTATGGAACTGTTTCTTCTTATCTTTGTATGAATCTAAAATGGCTTGCCTTATATTCAAGCCAAACTCATACTTAAATATTTATATGTAATTGATTTTATATGGGTTAAAAGTTCTATCGGAAACCAAATATTTTGCGTAAGGTCTAACAAAATAAATTTTGTAGGTTATAAATCCCGCAGATAAAAATTGGATTGTGTAACGGTAAACGTTGCACATTGCAATTGATGCTTCTTAAACTCGCAAGCGGACGTTCGTTAGCTCAGCAGCACGCGAGGAAATGAACGCGACGATGTTCGAATTTACGATCTAAAAGGAGGTGCAAGAATTACACGTTGTTGTTTCTGCATTCATTGTATACTATGCAAAAAAAGCAGGTAGAAAGAAAGAGAGAAAGAGAGAGAGAGAGAGACTCCGGTGTAACGAAGCACGAAGAGCATTAATCAAAATCTACCAACGTATGCGCACTCTACGTAAGTTCGTTAAAAATAACCAAGATATTAAAAAATGGACAGTTTCGTAACAACCACGCAAGAAAGTATAGATGCCTCAAGCACACTTCACGCTCGGCGTTTCGAAAAGAGAAAATCTTTGTGTAAATCTACGTGAACGACTAGTACACGCAATTCTCGTGCGCATAATTTGTGCACATAACTCCTTGGATAAATTATTGAAAAATTCTAAGAACGTCAACCAGGAGTACTAACGAAACCGAACACCTCAAATCTAATTATTCTCGATATACTTCTTCACGATTCCATCCACCAGACGAAAATTAAAAATCACCAAACTCCACCTTCATTCCCAAACCCTCCTAAACAATCTATTTCCTCATTCACACGCTCCATTTCCCAAGAATCGAATTCGTGAACATCTTGCGGGCACGTTTATCTCGAAAACTCACCGCGGCTTGCGTGACGCGGAAAACTCTCTCCTTGTGGGCATTCTAGGAAGAAGAGAAGAAAAAAAGAAAGAAAAAGCGAGATGGTAAAACTTAAAGGGAGCGAGAAACGTAAAAGGAAAGGGAGAGAGGGACAGATTCGAATCTGAACTCTCGAGAGGAGAAAGGAGGAAAGGAGAAGGTCGCTCGGTATGCAAGGCGCGTCTCTCATTACGTCCCTTAAGTCCCTGTCAAAGTGGTCCTTCCTCTTCTCCAGGGGTTGGGACGAAGGGACGAAAAGGGCGGCCCTCGTTCTTTCGCTCGCTCACTCGTACGGGTCACTCGCTCCGCTTTTGGTGCCGAGGAGGACACGCACCCTGCCCTTTCTCACTTTTTCCCACATTTCTTTCCCTCTTTCTTTTTTTTTAACTTCTCTCCCAAGGGCCACCTTATCTACCACGAGCTCGCGTCGAAACGAGAACAGAGCGTACAAGAGAAGTGGCGAGGCTTTTGCGTAGATCGTTGCTGTAAACGTTTCAGTAATTTGTTAATTGGATCCTTTGTTTTAAAAGTGGCGCGAATGCTTGGAATTAGATCAGGTGTTCCAGTGGGGCGATCTAATTGACGATTTGGTAAATTTATAGAAATCTACATGGTGGAATTTCTCTTTTGTCAATGAATGTTAGCAGTAATTTGGGTGGGTAGGCTAACTGATTATACTAAGTAAAAGTTATAAAAGGTTCAGGATTAGGTTTAATATCGTAAAGTGTTTATATGCGTTCATCTTGCTCAACCGAATTTTATTATCTTTTCTAAGAAACGTGGAAACTTAATAAACCCAGAGATATCAATTTAATAAACCAGATTCCTTTCTTAAAGTATTGAAAATATTCGGTGCCGTCGGATTGGAAGTCAATTTTTAATAATCAATCTTGAATATACGTAAGTATAAATACCGAAGCGTAAATAGCGTCCACGCGTCGTTCTAAGTATTTTTGAATTATGAAAAATTGTGGAAAGATATTTTAGGATGGGTGTAAAAGTAAAGGAAAGAAACTAAAAAGAAATGTCCTCTATTTCATTTCTTACGATATAAACAAGGAACTCGACAATTAAACCAGACTTCTTTGATGAGCAAATCGCGCGCTCGATGATCGTTTTCGTCGTAACGGAAGCGTTTGATAATTTCGAGAAGAAAAGAAAATAAAAGAAATGCCACGCTAGCTTCCGGGACGAGGGAGGGAAAATCGCTCGAGCCGTGGAAGTGCTCCTCTTCAACGCGCTTCGTTCTACAATGGACAGCGTATACATATACATAGATATACATAATGTCGCGAGACTGCGATGACACGCGTGCCATCTCGAACGAAGCACCGCGCCATTGCGTCTCTCTCTTCGCTGCTTGTCGTCACTTGCAAATGCATAGAATTTCTATATGCGCGACCGAAGGCGGACGAGAGCTCGAAAGCGCCTTCCTCTGCTTCTTTTTTCATGCTTGAGAGCGGCGGGATGTAAAAATCGCGGCAGGAATTCCGTTCCACGAAAATTCACAATTTATTAATCCTTGTTTCCTTGGTATGCTCACGCAACGCACGAGTACCCAATAAATTGGCGCGTCTAGCAATAACAACTGATAGTAAAGCTATCAAAAAGTAACTAAAACACGCGAAAAGTATCACGGTACGTTAATTGATCTTAGTATCGGTAACCTGGTAATTGTAGTTAATTTATTACGTTCATAATTAAACAGAGCATCGCAGCATTGGTTAATTCACCATCGAAAAGAAACTTTTCATTTTGTATGGGTAATTGAACAAATTATTTTCGACCCATCATCGCGATATAGCTCTAACATTCTCTTAAAAAAAAAATATATGCGTATAACACTATCTCCGATAATACGTAAATATCCATATCACAACTGACACAAAAGGATCAGTTGACATAGTTAGAAAATGAATGTAGAATTTAAAAAAAGCAGAAACCATTCTGTGTCGTCGTCCAAACTCGTCAACTCCAAACCAATTTAAGCTCCGAAATTTTTCATGAACTTTCTTACGCTCCCTTGATAATCCTCGAAAGAATGTCCACCGCGACGAAACCACGCGCTCACAAGCAAGATCTACGATCTTGATCCGAGGAGGATCTTTCCTCCGACCCACTGCGAGGCGCACGGTCAGCTCCTAGTCGAAAACTTTCGACCTGCATTCAAAGCCGTCAGTTTTAGCCCACTCCGCTCTCTGCTTTCGAAAGATCCGAAACTCGCGGACTCATCATGGCCCCTCCGCACCCCGCTGTCGCCGTCGTGACTCGTCCAATTGAGAATAAGACGGCGGCCTCCCTTCGTCGGCAGACAATCCTAAGCGGTGCTTATAGATCCATCGATCCGACACGATCGAGAAGATCGTGATCTGTTTGACGCGGAGGCGAGACCGTGAAACGTTTCAATTTAGTGGTCAAGATCGTAACGCGCGTCGATCGGTGAGGTGCTTTGATCTCGAGGCTCGTTCTGGAAATTTGAAGATCATTTTCCGAGAAGTTTCGTTAGTCATTCGTGTGCTTTATTTCCTTCTGAAGTTTTTCAGGCCGAGTGTTTGATCGTCACTTTGTGAAGGATACGTTAACCTTCGACGGATTTTAACAAACACATTAACGTAGAAGCTCTGTATTTCTTTTTATCGTTTCAAACGCCTCGTTGAGCAGAAAATCATTATCTGCCAATCGTTCCACGCACAAATTCCCGACTAAACATTATTTGCAACTTCCTACATTTACTCTGCTAACCGCTGCGCTTTATTAACAGCGTCAGAAACTCGTTAAACAATATCGGGCAAATTCCGCTAATTAGAGATCTCGAACAACAGGAGCAATTCGGCATCCTTTAGTCCCATCGTCGATTTCGCGCGATAATTAGCCGTATCCGCCAAATAATACCGAAGCAACGATAAAAATAGAATCGGCGAGCGAACCTCGCGCGAAATACGTCAACTCCAAATTCTCGCATAATTGCTCGCGGAACAAATTCGTCTCGTTGGTGAGCGCGCGGCCAGACGTGTGCGTCGAAAAAATTTCAGCGTCTCCGATAAAGGAGCAGTTGGGACGTGACGGCGAACGAAGAGAGAAGTATAAGAGTGGAAGAGAGAAGGAGGTAGAAAAAGGTAAAAAGCCAAGGGAGAAAAAAGCATTCCGTAATTATCCTGCTGGTGAAATATGTCGTGGCGCGTATCGACACCAACCGCCCGTGCCGTATCTCCGAAACAGCCGAAACATTTTTAGTTTTCGCGCTTTACACGCGACGAGCGGCATCCTTCGCGATGACTCGCATAAATTATTTCACCGCTTGTCCGCCAAATTCTCTCCTGCGAAGGTGGCAACTGAAAGAGGAGGAAGAGGTGGAAGGAGGTGGGACTTCAACATCGCGCAATTTTCTCGAGCCACGAGCTCGCGCGCGCACGGCGCATCCGCCCCCGGCAATTACCGCACGGCCAGTAATAACCGAGCGCGAAATCATTTCACTTAAAAACGCGAACGGTGGGGAACGATAATATCGGTTATCGGTGTGCGCATGGCCCTCGAGCGACGCTGAAAATTGTCGAGTGGGATTTTTGCGTGACTGCGACGACGATGGCGCGAGGTAAAAGAGAAAGAAAAAAAAAACAGACGGCTGATCGAGCGAATACCGTGCGGTCTTGTCGCTAAGAGATACGAAGAATTCTTTCGCTCGAAGCTTGTCGTAAGAGACTAATTTAGGTTCGTATAATGTTAACGGGCTTTTCGCGAATTTTTGGCACCTTTGATATTTCTCAATCCTACTCAGAAAATGCTGAGAATATTGATTGATAAAGTACGCGTATGATAAGTCGTCGCTAGACTGATGTATTAATACATTGTTGACCGGTCGCGAGTTAACTCAAACGTTGGCCGGAGTTAACTCGTGTCAGCACGTGCGTTATGTATTTTAATTTGCGAAACGTGGGGTAATATAGAATATTTGAATAATTTTTGTAGAAATATACGTAGAAGGAATAGTCGGTGACAAGGGATAGCTGCTGGGTAAAATTGTCAGTCAACAATGTGTTAACCCTATTCCTACCACGATCGTTTTTAAAATTTCGTTGAGAATTTCCTATATACAACGTAAGTGAAGCGCTTTTAAATTTCACGACTTTTCCTAAAATATTGAAAAATGTATTATACGTATATTTTAGAAAAAGTCGTGAAATTTAAAGGCGATACAATTACGTTGTATATAGGAAATTCTAGTCGAAATGTTAAAAATGGTCATTTGACCGCTCGGTAGGAATAGTGTTAACCACATAAAAATCCTCTGATTTCTCCGACCACTACCAGTAGCGCAAACCTTCGAATACTTCGGAGTCGACCGATTAAATGAAGAAATAAAAATACCCAAAATTGAAACCATTTAAGCCCCTTCATTGCGAAGCTTCTGCACAGCCATAAAATCGAATTCTCTCCAATCGAATTAACTTCCTTGTCGCCAAGAAATACGAAGGATCTTTCGCTCGTAGATTATCGTAAGAGGCGAATTTATTTCTACATCCTACTCAAGAAGTGCTGAGAATATTGATCGAGAAAGTTAAAACGCGCGCGCATATTGTAAATCGTCACTAGACTGATGTATTAACTACGTAAAAATCCTCCCATTTTTCCGGCCACGGTCAGTAGCGCAAACTTTCGCGACTACTTCGGAGTCGATCGATGAACAAAAATAACAAACATTTAAGCCATTTAAGCCCCATCACTCCAAAGCTTTCGGACAGGCATAAAAACAAATTCTCTCCAACTGAATTAACTTCCTTGTCGCCAAGAAATACGAAGGATTCTTTCGATCGTAGATTATCGCGAGAGCTGAACTTAACTCTTCGATAAATCGTCAATAGACTAATTTATTAACTACACCCAAATCTTCTAATTGCCGCAACCACTGCCAGTGCCTCGAGCGTTCTACCACTCCCGAGTCATTCGATCAAGTAAATAAACAAAACCAAAAAAAATTCCATCCATTTAAGTCCCTTCGCTCCAAAGCTTCCACCAGACCATCAAGGCAAATTCTCAAGTAAATTAACCACCAAAAATTAAAGCCTCCTACACTGAAAAACTTGTATTCTTATCTTCAGAATTTACCACTTAAGTTTAGAATATTTCCCACTAAAATAAGCAACAAGAGGATCTTCTTAATTTAAGAGTAGAGTGTTCTAAACAGATTCCTCTAATCAAATATTCTTAACAGATATTTTTATCAGATATTCTGAAAATAACCTGGTTAAAAATTTGTATGGATATATATCGTATATAATTATCGGAAACAAAACTCTTAATGAAATGCTTCACTCTTTATATTGTCGTAAATTACATTATCCATGTCTTGAAATCAGAATTGGTTGAGAAATGTAGTCACGAGAGAAGGTTACAATTCGTATCACTTGTAAATATCTCCATTAAATCTCCCAAATCCTCTTCTTCTAGCCACTTCGTAATTTCCTTATCCATACTTTTTGCACAACACAGCACACAACATAATACAGTACTCAAAATTACGCAGAATTGTAAGAAGAACAAGATACAGGCATCGACATGTGCCGTACGCGATGTGTAACCTAACTTAACCGAAAATCAACACGCATTGAGTGGCGACGTTCAGATGGATTATTAAGAATATATTCCAAAAACCGTCATATCGATAAGAAAATATTCTTGTCTATTAAGAATATCTATTAAGATGAATTATTGTAGTGTCGAAATTCGGGTTGAGCTATCTACTGGGAGATAAGCTCTGCGACGGCCGAATCTCGGGGCCACTGTGTGTTTGTGTGCGTCTGTGTGATCTTGTCTGTGTCTGTGTGTGTGTATATGCGTGCGATTTTCACGTCGATTTTCCACAAAGGCTAACAGCGCCCTTTGTCGATCAGTCCTCGTCGTACTTTAGACGCAGCAGCAGTCGGTTGCTAGCAAGGAGGCGAACCCTGTCGCGAATACAATAAAACACTTATTTTACGCAGTTCGTGTGTGAGTAATCACCAGCATTTCCAAAATCCCTGATCCCACATTATTAAGCTTGTATTTTAAGAATAGAATTTTATCAGTGTAAGAGACGCTCGCGACGATGAATCGCGCGAGCTTCCGCTCACCCACGCGTCTCTTTCCAGTCGAACTGGACGTGGTAGCACCTGGTGACGTCACCGAGTACACGTCGCATCGTCGCCGCGGTGGTTCCCCGAAAAGTGAAGTTTTTGTCCTCGCGCACGCTCCGCCGTCTTCAGGGGATCCTTGACGCGACCCTTTGTTTTGACGCGGTCGGACAGGTGAGTTATCTGCCGGTGGGAGGACGATCGTTCTTCTCGGACACCGACACGTCGCCTAAGGGGTAAAGAAGAGGCGAAGAAGGTCTTGCCCGAAAAAGATCCCGTCCGCGGTGCCGGGGACCCACGGTGTAAACACGCCCGATAAAACGACGCGCGCCCGTATCCTTAAGCGGCCCGCGCGGAAGAGTGATGCGCCGCGGGAAACCATTCTTTAAAATCTCCAACACAACGTATCTCTTTCCTCTCCTTCTTCCACTTTCTCTCCACTCCAGCAGCAGTTTTTCTCTATCCGTATTCACCTCGGTATATAGAGAGGCCACTCTCGAAAGTTGGCCATATTAATTTGTAGACGCTTGCCCAAGCGCAGCCGATGGGAGGAATCGTTAGCCACAGGTTTGACGATCAAACGCATTCCGTTCGAATTCCCTTCCCAAATCGTTAGGTATTCATGGGAAAAAGTGGTGAGCTTACTTTTTCACCCGAAGAATTTTGTTCATAAATGTATCCCCAGGGTACTTTGGGTAGGTGGGATGTTTTGTAAAATTTAAAATGTGCGTAAGAATAAATATGCGTAATGTATCAAAATAACTCGTTACTTTTTGTGACGTTTTTTTCAATCGTAATAACATATGAGATTTTTAACATGTTGGAAATTTGTTTGAAGGTTAGAGAAATGATGCAACTTTGCTGTTAAATGTATCTCCAGGGTACTTTGGGTACGTGGGATGTTTTGTAAAATTTAAAATGTGCGTAAGAATAAATATGCGTAATGTATCAAAATAACTCGTTACTCGTTACTTTTTGTGACGTTTTTTTCAATCGTAGTAACATATGAGTTTTTTAACATGTTGGAAATTTGTTTGAAGGTTAGAGAAATGATGCAACTTTGCTGTTAAATGTATCTCCAGGGTAGTTTGGGTACGTAGGATGTTTTGTAAAATTTAAATATGCGGAGGTGAACGCGAGAAAACAATTTAGAATGTATAAGAACAAATGGTTGTTCGTCAGTTTTTATGCCGTTTTTTTTCAATCGGAGAAGCATATCAGTGTTTTAACATATTAGAAAATTGTTTGAAGGTCAGTAAAATGATGTATCCAGCAAAATAGGAAGTTTTGCTAAATGTGAGTATGTAAATATGCGATAAAGCATCGAAGAATTGAAGTTTCATTCGTGTAAACATTAATCGCGCGTAATATACTTCCAGTCGTGGATCCTATTACCTTCTCAAAAAATTATAAAAAGAAATAAATTCTTGAATTCCTTTCCCCAAACGTTGAGTATCCAACTGAAGAAACTAATTCTGGACATTTTTCAAACATCCTCTCTCGTGACAGTGGAATGTCACTACGCATAAATATATTCAAATACAGAACGATCCAACTTAGCGCGCAGTAATGAAAACCCTATACAAAGAAAGTAAAAAAAAGGAAGGTTCTCGCAAAACCTCGTAAAAGAAATCCAAAACAAAAAAGGTACAAAGAACAAATAAAATTCATAATTTTCAAGTCAGACCAGGGAATAAAGAGAAACTCAGATTCGTCCAAGAGAATCATGCCTCTCGACACTTCTCCTTTAATATGAATTCGAGAACCAATAGTAACCCCATCCGCAAAGGGCGTCGGCGTCGAGCGACAAGATCAAGAACGGCAGGAGCAAACGATCCCACCGATCGCACATCAGTCAGTCAGTCAGTCAGTCAGTCAGTCAGTCAGTCAGTCAGTCAGTCGGCTCGAGGAGGAAGAGGACGTTAGTCGTACGCGGACACTCAGTCACACGCGACGGGGACATTATCGCATTATATATCGACAGGCGGCTTTCAGCAGTGACGACGACTCGAGGAGGAAGCTCGTCCGAAATCGGAGAAAAATGCCTGAATCGGTTGCCCACCCTCTTTCTTCTTGGCATCCTCAAAAATCCCGACGCGCCTCTGTCCACCTACACCCGCTGCGCTCATATAATAGGCTCTGCCAGACTAAGCCCCTCTAATTCCACCAATCTGTCCGTCTTCTTCTTCCTTCTTCGATTACCCTAGCGCTACGGTCTCTCCCTCTATCGACGAATCGCTGGAGCTTCCAGCCCCACTCTTCATCTTCTTTCCTCCGTTCCTCACCCCAGAACGCAACGACCCAAGGCGCGCGTTTCGTTGCTTTAAACGTCCAGGGCTCCCATAGATTATTATTAGAATGCGCGTTTGTGCCCTCGGCAGGTAGATGGACAGTGCTCCGCCCCGGAGAAGATCTCGCAAGGGAAGAGAGTGGAAGGAGAGAGAGAGAAAGAGAATGAAAAAAAGGAAGAAGAAAGAAAAAGGAAAAGCCAGGGTAGACCCCCGTGTAACGCGTGCTTCGTGTGACCTATCTCTCTCTCCTACCTGAGGAATTCCTCGATGAGAATCGCCTCGACCGGGACGACGACTCTGTGTGCCACCACGAGAGAACGAGTGGTACCCCGTCAAGAATTATTTTTAGGCAGAGAAACGAGTTTCGATGCCGCCGACCCGCGCTATTCTACGGTAGATCCGAGCGGTTCCTCGTTTCCTCTGATTCTTTTCGATAAAGACGAGCTTGGGCTCAATTTCGCGAGAGAATATTTTTCTATGTGTTGTTTGGGCTGCGATTCGTCGATAGGCAGGCTTAGATCGGTGCCAGGTAGCTTATGACACTAATGTGAACGTGATATGCACATGTGACTTACATTGATAGTCGGGTGCACGATGTCCAGCTGTATAAGGCGTTACATTTGTTGATACGGATGCCGTGGTAGATGTCAGAGGAAATCTTTCTGCCGAGGGTCGTAGGTGAGATAATTCTACGTTCTGCGACTCGCTCGTTACCTGAAATGCATAACACTCTGGATGTAAAAATTGAATTTCTCGGAATTCTGTGAAAATATTAGGCACGCGATATTGCAATAGTACATACTCTACTGTTTATTCTACTTACTCTTGATTCTAGAATTAATGCTGAATGAGAAACAAATCGTGGATTAGGTGAGGGTGCTTTTAGACTCTGCAATTTACTCGTAACCTAAAAACATGACACATTCGATGTGGGATAATGTAACATAAGTATTATTCTCTATCACACGAAATTGATTTATTAAGCATACTCACCGCATTTCCAACGAGAATAGGATGCATAACCTCCAATTGGAATTCATCGATCTATTGCTTAGGCCTCGCAAATGGCATTGAGAATATTTGTGATTCCACAGTTTATCAATGAGTCACCTATAATCGACACATACTGAATTTTCTTGATTCAAATAATTGGGTAATATGAATTATGTTACATGAAAGAATGATTATGCGCGAAATGGAAACATTCTTAAGTTGAAACGGGTATACTTACTATGCACTGTACAGAGACGTCATAGAATTTTTCTACTGACTCTACAATCATGCGTGTGAACCCCGTAGGGTATTGTGAAGTTGTCGATAATTTATCGATATGCCAAATATGGCGATAGTTTGTTCTACTCGCGTAACAACGACGGTGATGGCGTCACAGAATAACCCTTGCTTCTACAGAATAAAACAAAACACTGCAATTTAACAATTCGAATACAACGAGCAGCTATTCTGACAATACGCGATGGTGCTCTAGCCGATTAGAAAGTTTGCGATATTATTTTATGGAATTTCGAGGAAAATTAACATTTTTTATAGAGTGCGGCCAATCAATTTTTTTTAGTATCGATCGATTTTTGTTGGAATATTTTACGAAAATATCGCAAGAAAATGAGTTTTATGTGTGTGGTGTACTTACATTGATTAAATTATTCATTGGCGTGTTCTTTACTTTGGAATTTGCAACGGATAAAACGTCCTTCTTGTAATAATTAATTCCTGACGACTTCATCACTGTAACAGTCAACGGCAACCATTTGCATAACTGACGGGATCGACAAATCGATGTATCGAAACTGATCGCGAGATTTATGGGGACGCCATAGGAGACAACCGCTACGTGAATATTTTCTGGCAAGTAATTCGCGTGATTAGAGAATTTCTTGTTGGATCTACACCATTCCAACGATGGATTAACATCCTTTTCGGTAAGAGAACATTTTTTAATATGATGTATTTCGAAATTCAATAATTCGATACAGTACAGTACTTGTAGAGTTGTGAAGCGTATCCAGCACGTGCTTATAAAGCGTGTTAACTTCTGCAGAACTATTTTCGCAAAAAAATTTAGACGTACCGAGTTAGAATGCCACTGATAATGTTTTCGGCTATCCGTAGTTGTTCAGCACTAATTTGTTTGTTGCATAATTACGTTCAAGCTCGGTTAACCTGTCAGAAGCTACCCCGGCGAAAATAACCATGAAGCAACAAATTTATTGACCGCAAGATTGATTGATCTACTCTGTGACGCACGCATACAGCGCCGTGAGTAACTAGAGAACTACAGTAACATAGTTGCATAGGATTTCATGTACAGCGTTCTGTGGCGCTGATTGTAAAGACGATCTAAGTCACCGACTCTTTGCAGAAAGTAATTCCGTAAGAATCTATTTCCCAGGTATTTATCTACATCAACTTCAGCATTCGTGGTAGCGCGAAATTTAATATAAACGAATGAAAGACACGTGTCTCCTTCAAAAGTAATTTCATATTATAAGTACAACCAGAAATAATATTATATCCACGGAAAAATCAATTTCTTCGTATTTTCAACCTATTCACAGCTCGCTTTCATAATCATTTGCACCTGTAACGAATTTCATTCCACTCGTTTATCTAAACCGTGACGAAAGGCGATAATATTAGTACGCTAAACGCGATCATCCCAGACCGTGTAGATAAATTTGTAAAACTACCGTGGCGGTAAATTTGAAATGAACAAACGGAAGATGTGTAGTTAAAAAAAAAAAGAATTTCACGTTTCTACCGCGCTAATAAATATAACACTACGTGAATGGAAAAATTAATTTTCTCATATATTTGACTTACAATTAGTCCCCTTTTATAATCGTTCGCACGTGTAACGAATTCGATTCCACTCGTTCATCCGAAACGTGACGGTAGACGATAATATTGGCACGCTAAAGGCAAGCATCGCAGATCGTATTTAGATAAAATTGACGAACCGCGGTGGCGGCGGCCAATTTGATATAAGCAAATCAGCGTGCGACCTTGTAGGCGAGCTCCTTTCAGTGTGAATTTATCACCGGCTTTATTATGTCTGGTCGCACATCGTTTTCGGCGGAGGATCCTCATTACGTCGGATTAAATGCCCCGGCCGCTCGTGTTCGGCATCGAATTGCATAACGAGTTACTGGTTTACTTTTATGCGAAAAAGTCAGGGGTCGAGGACTCGTCTTGTGGCATCGGCACAGCTTTTAAAACAGCGACGTCTCGTCAGATGGCAGCACCGCGCGGCCCAACGATCCTCGTCTCTTTCTTCTCCACATTCTTCCCTTTCTTCTTTCTTCTACCAGACCCCGCATCGAGGCTGACAGTCGAGCAATATCTTTCCGGAACGCTTTTCTTTTCCCCGTTACAGTTGCCAACTCAGCCACTGGCGCAGAAAAGATAAATCGTTTGTTTTCAAGCGACAGTAGAACCCTTTCTCTATCCGAGTATTTCGATTTCCCGTTTTTAGACTGCCGTGTAGGCACTAGTGGGCACTACCGTTCTGCGCAATGAATGTGAGATATGAAACGTCCTCGAATAAACGAAATTGAAGATGGTGTGCAGTAATAATCAATAACCCACGAATGACAAGATTGATTTAAAACTCTCCGTTGAAAGTGAGGATAGCAAAGTACCGAAAGTGATTTACGAATACAATCGAAAACCTCATATTGCATAACAAAAGTATATCAAAGTAGATCTAATCTTTTAAATTACCAAATCAATAATACGACGTAAAAACATATTTCTTTTGGGTATTTTTAAAACAGAAATTTACCTCGTGTGAATTTCTATGGTGAAAATGTATGTAGATATCAGTTACTAGTTGCAATCATTTTCTCATTGCAGATTCTATCTACTCGAATAATCTCGTAACAATTAATTCGCGATATTCGCAATCATCGACTAATTTTCATGCGAGTTCTTCCATCACCACTACCAGACCCATTGTACGAGCAGTTGTCTGAAAAATAGCCAACGGCCGTGCCGTCCCCGATTCATACCTCGAAATTTAATTAAACGCATTTGGCACGATTCTCGCGCAGAAGTGCGCCCGTGTAATTGCGCGCACGAGGGGCCGCCTATTATTTCGCGAGGACCAAAACGCGTTTCGCTTTGCGATTTTTTTTTGTTTTGTTTCTTCCTTTAATTTCACCGAATTTCGCGTACGCTCGTTGTCGCGCGTCAACCGACACGATTGTTTCTAATCGATTCGTCGGCGAATTAAAATAAATCCCCCGATTCTAATTATCGCGAGCGGAGCGACGACGCGTGATTGAATGTATTCGATACGGCGAATTTCGGTTGAACCGACTAGCGCGCGTTGTTGGGTACCACAGCGTACACGACTATAAACTAATCTCACGCACGATTTGATCGACCTGATAACTAAGAATCAATTATTCATTCGCGATTTGAAACGCTAATGAAACTCTCGTTTAAGAAGCCATTTCAAGTTTAAACGGGCGTCTCCGCTATTTTTAGCAACTGGTGGAGCATTCGAGTCCGAATCCCACGAACGAGATATCATCTTTAACAATAAAAGCACGATTTGTCCCGAGGCGTAACGAATAGAGGAAACGAATGAACGAGTGATGTATCGATTGCTCTCGGTTGACTCTCATGGACACGGTAGAAAGTTTGTCAGAAGCAATTTTTGTAGAATTCTAAAAGAAATAAAACCACCACGAACGCGAAGTATAACTAGATAAATGTAAATTCTTCTGCGTAATAGCCAGAGATTTCGAGTTTTTGAACAATGATTCTTTAAGAAATCCCAGTCTGGGTAAAAACACAAGTTGACCAAGCAAGTCGGTAAAATCGATTACAAATTACAAAATTCGAATCCCAATAAGAACCCTAATATTGAACCAGACCACGTGACCATCTCAAACAATGGAATTCTAATTTTACAAGAAAAGAAGAAGAAGGAGAGCCTAACGAACCCTCGCCAATCTTCTCGCTTAAGCTCATACCCTGCAAATTTCCTATTAATTGTCATAGCTTTCCCAGAGTCTGAGGCTCTTCTCCGTGTCCACATAAATAACACCGCTCGATCGTCTCCCACGTTGATACTTTGCCCACCAGAGTGTGCCTACCACCCCTCGTTCTCTCGTCTTGCGAACTTTTCTAAATAACGGCCATTTTACTGCCGTGATAATGAAATTCCGAGGCTATCGGTAATCGGGACATTGATTGGTGGCAGTCACGCCTGCACCGTAAGTTATGTACCAGAAACGGGTAGAGCTGTGGTTACCACGTGCTCGCCTCCATGTCAATTTCGAATAGCTCGAATTCCGGACGGCGAAATCAGAATTTCGTGAGCGTCCATTCTCTCTCTCTCTCTCTCTGTCTCTGCTTCTCTCATTCTCTCACTCTCTCGTGGTCTCCCTATCCGTGGAAGTAACGACTCGATACCGTGTCGCTTCTGGTCGCGCGTGTGTGTTTGTGTGCCATCTGGGAATATTCCTGGGCCTGTCAGCGCCGGTACTACGGAATATTCGCTAATGGGTAGCTCTAATGAATGGACATAAATCGGGAAAGCGACGGGGCTACCAGATTATCGCCCGACATCGACAAGACACTCCGCCTCTTTCGGGCTACCGAGATTCGTCAGCTACGAATCGAAAGATCCGTACCCTCGTTGGCTTGCTTGAGAGGAGTAGAGGATGAGAAAAGGTTTCGATTCGAAGGGTTTATTCGAATTTTTTTTACAGATTTCGTTGTTCCTTGTTTCTCATTTGTTTTTACTCCTCATTACGGCAAGCGCTGAGTGCTTTTATAAGGTGATAGGTAAGCGTTGAATCTCGATTTTGAATTAAATTTTGATGTCGTGAACAAGCTGCTTATGAGTAGACGACATTTCCACACCACGTGTATCGTTTTCGGTACACGCCAGTACACGCTAACAAATTTAGTAATTTTGAATAAATACTTTTTTCTTGTGTTTATGAGAGAAAACATATTTTTCGTAATTATAAAAATTCAATCGACAAAATGATCCGTATAACAAACATAAATTACATCGCTTAAACAGTGATAACAACGATTAATTCTTAGATTCTAATATCTTAAAATTGAGCTAAGCGTATAAATGCAGTTTAGCGTGTACTGAAACCGATACACGTGGCAGGGAACGTGTAAAGTATAGAATTAAAAGTTGCCATTTTAAGGTTCATTTTTTAAAACTGCGCTACGAATGCGAGTTTCTTTTTAACCTGTTTTTAAATCCTTTTTTCCAATGCTTCTCGGGTATTTATTTGTGAAGATAATTGTCAATAGTTTTTAAGGAAATCTTTTGAAAGTGACCGTTTAGTTCGTGCTATAGAAAAACTTGTTAAGAATACAGCGCTACTTGTGAAGTAAGAAGTTTTCAAGTTTCTCTAGTTCTTATTCCTTCTATTATTATAACACCTTGCGCGTAAATTGTTCCTACATTCTCCTTGGGTCTTTATTCACTCCCCCTTTCTGTCACACCCTAACCTCACTATTTTTTATCGTTCAACTTCACCGAATAGTATCTCCTCGATTCTATACCTCACTTACAAACTTTCTAGCATTTCTTCTACGCGATCTACAATTGTGTGGCTCACGTAAAACAAAATAGTTGCAAGTATCTATTTTTCACTGGCTCCTCCCACTCTCCCCACTCCTTATTTTTCATTAACCTCTCAATTCTAATCTCCTCGCGACTCATTCGAAGCATCAGGCGCCATCTATCGCTCATCCAACAAACTTCTCGCGCTCGACAGGTAAACCTCCGACTCTCTTATCGCCTCGTGGTCTACCGTGGCCCCCAGGAGAGGAGCGCAATCATTCCTCACCCGTCGTCGGCCGGACTCGACCTTATCATTAGCCGTACTGCGAGGCGAGCGACGATTTTGTCATCGCGCCACCTCCTGATTGGTCGTCGGCATTGACGGCCCGCCAGACGGTGAGTTCTCGCCGCCAATGGTCGCACGCAGAATTTCGAGCGGCTCGACAGTTTGCGAAGAGAAGGGAGGAAGGTGGTCGTGCAACAAATTAACACGCGCGCTACCAATTGTTACACAAGGTTATGCGCACTGCTTAACGACTGTTCATTTTCACGACGCCCAATTTATGTCGCGCGTATGGTCGAAATAATTTTATCTTTAGCCGGCAGCACGATTATCGGATTCTCCTGCGTCGTATTTAATGCGGTAATTGGACGTTTCGAGGATAATCAGCGATTAATGTTATTTGCTAATGATCATGGGATGAGAAGGTGGAGCAGGTCGTGGAAATGGAAAGGATCTTTGGAAGAAGTCCCACATTGGTTGCTATTAGCGATGGGATCGAATTTGATGTGCATTTCTGAACAGAAATAGAGCTCGTCTTCTATTTGTGACGATGGTAACTAATTGTAAGAAAAAGAAAATTTAACGAATGGTATAATTTTAACAATCTAATCAATCGTAATTACTCGTAAAATTGTTTAAAACGGCCTCATTGTGCATACTTAAAGAAGTAGTTTTCTTCGTATGTAAATGTTAAGATAATCTTATCACCTCGAATATACACCATGAGTGTACACAAAGAGTGGGCTTAATACATTTTCCATAAATGTAATGAGATTCTTACTAAAATATTTCTACGATGCTGTGTCTTTGAAAAATGTTCCTCGTCATTGCATCGATAAAAACACAGCTTTAAAGGGTAAACACTGCATCTTTAGTAAAATTCAATCTTAGGTCCACACGATACGTAAGTATCAAAATACTCCTGCGCAGTGAATAACCTACTTGATAATCCAGCACTGTTCAGCACTAAGAACGTAGTGAAGTTCTACCTTAGTTTCTCTCGACACCTTCTTCTTTCTGTATTCTTTCTTGCACTTAGATTTGCAGCAGTACCGTCCTGGGTACTCGAGTATCCAAATTTCCCTGTCCAGAGAATATACAATTTGATAGTACGATGCCATTCGAGCAACGCGTTTGGTGCCGAAGCTCACAGGGTGCCGGAGCAAAAGCGACGCTCGTCGCGCCGCGTAAAATATTCATAACTTTTAGAAATCCCGTCAATATGCAAATTGGAAAATGCTAATCAAGCACCGTTCGCGCCTACTCGTGGAGCCGCGCCGTGCCGCGCCGGCCGTGGCCGAGGCTATCGTTGACGAACCGCGCGGTCCGTCGGGATTCTTTCCTTTTTATTTCTCTTCTTCTCCCGAATCTCTCCGCCTTTTTTCTTTCGTTTTTCAAATATACGTTTCCTCTCCAGGTGATTTAATCGCCCGTCAAGCCTGCTGACGCGCCTGTCCCGCGCCCCCGTTTCTACGCGACGAGAAATTCGAATCCTTCTTTTCTTGCGTGCCGAAGTTATCGGCGATCAACGGCGCTCGTTTAATTGCGTCTAATCGATGTCGAAAAAGCTTCGGATTTTCTCAGCGTACGAGGGATCTCGAATTTAATCGTGGAATGGATTGGGCTCAGGAGCGATTCGTAATTTCTCTCGGCCGGTGCTTTGCTCGCCGAGACAAATGATTCTTTAAAGTCGACATAATTGCGAGAATCGAGGATCGTGACTACTGAGGTGGTACGAAGAGAGGATTGGTTTCACGTGAAATTGTGAAACAGTGGAGTCAAGAACGGGTAATGGGTAGGTGATTTTAAATGCATGTTATTTGCAGTTAACTTAATCTTTTCTTACGGTTGAAGATATTTTTTAATTTATCCAAGGAACGAATTTATCCGGCCAATCGTGGCGATTGTTCGTACAGGATATAAAATGCTGAAAATTCGACATTTGTTTCTTTTTGATTAAAATTCTATCTTCGAATTTGTCATCTCGGTGATATTGAAAAATCCTTTAACACTATTCTTACCACCACCGGTCAAATGATCGTTTCTAGAATTTTCTGTGTACAACGTAATTGCATCGTCTTTAAACTTCACGATTTTTCATCAAATATTGAAAGATTTTATACGTATATTTTAGGAAAAGTCGTGAAATTCAAAAGTGACATTACGTTGTGTATAGGGAATTCTATCGAAATTTTAAAAACAGTTGTTTGATCGGTCGTGGTAGGAATAGTGTTAAGAATCCTTCTGGTGAATGCTAACTCAAATTTCGTTATTGCAAACTCAAACTCGTAACATCGAAATTTCATAATCGCGGGACACCCGCGAACGAAATCTTGATGAACTACGAAATCACCATCGTGCATGCGCCCTACAAACTTCTCGTCCTACATGAGACATCCGACTCGTGAAACACGAGTACTGGAGTAACGAGTGAGATACACAAACCTTACCTCACGATCAACTGGAGAAGATGGAAAGGGAGGACGAAGGGAACGAGTAAAAGGAGGCGGCTTGGCACAAAGGACGTGGCACAGGTCAAATTAAATCCCGATTAAAAAATAAACCTCGCCACGGTTGTTTACGACGCCGTGCGACGGCGCTCGTTATTGTCCTTAGCTCCTAACTTTTCCGACGGTCGAAGTAAAGCCGCACACGAGCCTGCAGATACATTCTGATCGCAATTAACGAATACTACCCTTTCTTCATCCCTCTAGAACCTTCGGAGCACTCGATAGATAAAATTGGCAAACTAATTGTACGCAAAGCGCAAGGAACGGCACACGGGTGCCTAACGAAGGGCGATATTAGTAGCGTTTTATTTATATAATACCGCGGCGAGCGCCGATTAAATCTTGTTTATGAAAGGTCCTAGGTACGCGAGCGGTAAATTAAGGCACGAGCATCGCGCGGAAGAGTTGAAGGCCCGCGCGGCCCGGGTTTGAATAGAAAAATGTGGAGAGGAGAGGAAAGATTTTCTGGTGCGCGCGAGTGGAGGAGGAGAAGCGGACGCGTAAATTACCCTTCGGTCCGGTTCGCTTCTCGTCCGGTCGGTGTGTTGATAGAGAGAGAGAGAGAGAGAGAGAAAGAGAGAGAGAGGGTAGAAGGAAAATGAAAACAGAGAGGACGAAAGTCGACGAGGGGCGGGTGTAAGGAATGGCGGTGTAAATAAGCGAGAAGGGTTTTAGAAGTTTTAATCCGGGAGGTTTTGTATCGTCCCGAGCGGAATCCGGGAAATACGAGGCGGAGAGCAGAGGAAAGAGGAGGAGGATTCGCTTCGATGCGTTCCGCTCTGGGTGAGATACGAGTGATTAAAGTTTCGTTAGAGTACGAGGTATTGGTACGGTAGGTTGTATTAAAAAAATGAGATTATTAGAATAACAATTTTTGAGAACGACCGCAAAGGGAGTGATTTATTTAATGGCAATGTTCGATTCGATGCGCGGTTATGTCGGCGAGATCGAAATGAATAAAGCTCCGTTCGAATGCGGAGCATTGCTATGGTCGGATGCTTGTCTTAAAGTATAAGATTCGTGAAGTAACAATGTTTTAATGACGAACTAATTTTCACGATCGTTAAATTTGTCGTCAGTCGCACGACAACTATAATTTGTAATTATTTATTTACTTGTTCGATAAGGAAATGCAAATGAGCTTTAGATTCAAGAAATGAGGGTGCAACGTAATTCATAATGTCGGAAAGGAAGAAAATTAAAATAAGTGAGGTACATGGAAATCAAAATACGTGGAAAAAAGTACAAAATATAACAGCGCTGATAATCATACCTGTAACGTGTGTTTGTTCGTTGTGTATTTTTGCAGAAAGCATTCTCGCGTATTCCAAACGTATCAACAAAGCCAGTTACTACTATAATAAAATAGGACAATAAAAGAAGCAGAATTGATTGACATACGTTGCAAAATGAAAAAAACTTCTGTGCAGATGTAACGTTTTTAACCTATAAAACACTTGTAATCCATCAAAAGGAAGAAAGCTTAAAATCACAAAAATTACGCAACCTCGTTATATCCGTGTAATTAAATCGACATTTAATTATTTAATATAAACTTTGATGCACCGTGCAAAATCTACAGTTCCATTCTACCACCCGAAACAAACAATTAAAGAACCCCATAGAAGCCGAATTCACCAAATTAAAACACTACTCGGAACACCGGCTCAAAGAGAACACTTTCTCCACGGACTGGCCTCACGGCGCGAGTAATCTCAAAGCGGGCCCTCGGGAAGATACATAAATGATTCGTCATTAACGCACAAGAGGGAAACGAAAGGCGCATAAAAAGAAAGAAAAGCATCGCGGAAACACGCGGAGGAGAGCGCGCGGGCTTTAAAGCACGACGTAAAAAGCTTCGAGAGTAAAGTCCAGGGTACCCTGGCAGCCGTTAGCCTCTTTAATCGCACCGCGAATAATTAGCGGATGGCGATTAGGGTGATTAAGGGCGAGGGACCAGAGTCAACGGGGACGATGCAATTAGCCGAATCACTTAGCGGGCCCGAGTCGACTAGTGTAAGGCCTGTCGCGAAAGGACCCCTACAAGATTGCGACCTCTGAGGGGCCATCTTCTCTAAGCGTCGCACGGTGGGCCACGCTCCTTGTATCCAGGGTGCTCGAGAAAAAAAATTAATTCTCCAGACGCGCGATTCGATCGGGAGATAATTTTCGAGATAACGAACGTTATCGGTAGGATGCCAGAGAGTGCCGCTGATAACGCGCTCGTTAGAGATGAGAATACCCGTGTCATCAGGTGGAGGATGGGATGAGTGTCATCTGCTTGTAATTGGTAGGAATGGATATCGTTGAAAATTTTTGATTCCTTTTTCAAGACAGACTTGCTTGGATTTTAGTATGAAAATTTGTATTAAGGCGTAATTTTATAGTTTTGGTAAAATAGGACGAATGTGTGCGGTGTTTAGTTGTTTATTTTAGATGATAAGGTGCTGGGTAGGGGGACAATAGCGATATCTATCATTAGGATTGTATTAAACTGAATTGAATAGATATTTGTATGTAATTATCGAGAACTACCTTCAAGGCAGTTTCCATATTCAAACATTAGAATTATTCTAATGAAACAAAATGACAGAAAACCCACTACTTCGCTGCGCTAATTACCGAATTAAGACAATTAATTTCAAACCACGCCTTAAACATGCTTCTCTCCAAACCGAAAAATGCTTCAACATCGAAAAGGTCATCAAGATTTCATATATAAATTACCAATCATCTTCAAAAATTATTCAAAATGATAACCATTAATTGACAGCACGCAACAATTTTCCATCGAATCCTAAAATATTCTCTTCTCTTCTCTCTTTCCGATTGATCTTCTCTTACCGCCAAGTATCTCCGAGCATTCTCCAACCTCACCAGGTTCTCTCCTTCCTCTCAGTCTTCACGTACAACAACAACAACAACAACGTGCTCTCGTGTTCCTCTCTTTTGCGATCCTTCGCGTCCCGCGCCGGTTTCGCGCGGCTCGCACACACGTCCTCCTTCCCTTAAAGTAAGGTACGCAAAGAGAAACTCCTGGATCCTCGTCTGCTCGCTCCACGTCGGGCGGGCTGTTCGCTCATCTACATAAACATCTCGGTAGCGAACGTAGCGGCGTAGGAAGACAAGGCACCCTGGACAACCGCTCCCTCTCGATCTTTTAGGTCTCTCTTTCTCGTTCATTCGCAGGTTACTTCCACGCACGAGAAAAGAAGGCGGCCATCTACATAAAACCTGTGAGCCGCAGTGGAGAAGGCCGGCCCGCGATGTTCCCGCTGCAGTGGAGTCCACGAAAAGCCGCACATTCTTCACCGGGACGCGCAAAAGGTCGTTAAGGTTCGGAGTCGAAGCGCGAGACGCTCTTGTCTCGACTCTTCTTCTCCAGATGGTTTCCTTTTTTTTTGCTCCTTTCGTCCTGATGTTCCTGATGCTCCTTGGGCTGATCTCGTGGTATCGGAAATTTTAAGGGTGTTGAAGATTTTGATGTTGGTAACGTTAATGAACATTATGCAGAGTTTCGTTCTTTTGCAAATTTGTTAATGCGTTTCACCGAAATGCACATACGTCCTCTACAAATTTTTCTTTTATGGTTCGTTCGTTCTGACGTTTCTGGTGTTCTTTCACCTGATGCCTTCCGAACTACTAAAGAGATCATGAAGATTTTGATGTTGAGTATTATGTGTTATGATGATTTAATGGGCACGTGGAAAGGTTTCGTTTCGTAAGTTTATCATTGGGCTGCACCAGGACGCGCGAAAGTCACTACGAAAATAACAACTCGACGACACGAACCAACGAATCTTCAATTAGAAAAGCACTTTTGGAAAATTCTCTAGAGTCTCTTGTCTTTGATCTACTCCAGTGTAGGCGTCTCTTCTATTTATCTTCGTTCACCCCGCCTTGTTTCTCTTCTTCTCTCCTCCATCCACCCTTTCTTCTTCCTTCTCCCCCTCCTCTAGGCCGATTCCTTCCTTTCTGAACTCCTTTAAGCCGCAAGACCCGGCCGTGCGATTCCCTGGATGTGTCTCCTCTTTTTTTTTCCTCGTCTTGTTTCTTCTCCTCTCTTCCTCTCTCAGCAAGGGTGAGAGAGAGAGAGAGAGAAGAAGAACGGGACGAGCGCGCAGGGCCCAAGAGACTCTCACGGGGCCTCGTCACCTGTAAAAGCGCTTCCTTCCATCCCAGGCGAATCCACCCACATAAATTTCCATTAGGCCTCCTCCTCCCGGGTGATCCCCTTTCGAAGATTGGAGAAGCCACGGTGCTCCTGAGAGAAACAACGATCGAGAGAGTAAAAAAGAAGGGAGGACTAAACCACGGTGAAAGAGAAGGATGGAGAAAATGTTTCCGCTGTCCGCTCCGAAAAGTTTCACGTGCTAACGAAAATCCTCTCCTACCCGGCAGACATTTGCCGAGCCCACGAGCCCGACAAAGGGACCCATTCACGTTGCGATTACGCTTCGCTCAAACATCCGGTGATAATCACTCTCCCTCTCTCTTTTTCATTATATTTACGTGCCTCTCTTCTTTCATCTCTCACAATTTTTCTTCTCCCTCACCTGATCTTCCCAGAGAGTAATTCCAGCCACCTAAAATTCCTTCTTAGCCCGCTGATACGCACTGGGCACACAAGTACCTGAGGTATCGCTTGCCTTTTTTTCTTTCCTTCTTTCTTTCTCTTTCTCCATTTTTTTTTTTACTATTTTTTTTTTGTCATCCACGTTTCTCTTCCTCTCGCAAACTTTCCCTTTCTCTCCTCACGACTGCGCGCTAGGGCAAACACACGGAGCACGGCACACCACGGGAGTACCGGGCGAAGATAGTGAGCCACGGTAGCAATGCCGCGAGATTAGGCCTTGTTTTACGACGCAGATTGTAAAACTGTCGCGCAACGAGCTGCCGTATTCAAACGACCGCTTGTTCCTCCGCACGTCGTCGTTCAGCACGGCGGTGAAGAAGCAATTGGTTTTTCTTTTACATCCTTTTTTTGAAACTTCAACCCTGGAAATTTGTAGGATACTCAATGGCTGAGAAACGACGTAACGTAAGAGTAGGCATGCTTTGGTTGATGGATCCATTGGAATTGAATATGATTCCACGATCGTTTGAAATGGAATGTGCTCGAACATTGCTAGAAATGATAATTTAACAATGAATGGAAATAATTATAAAAGGAAGTGAAGCTAATTCCATGAGCTTATTGGGATTGAATTTTATTTCTTGTTCATTTTGTGTTCTTGTTAACAGAGAATTTGACTGTGAACCAGAATGTGGAACCAAAGAAACCCAAAGGGTGAATATTACGTACAGAAGCGATGGCGTAAGTATCCTAAAAATCTTCATTTCGTTATCAAATTCCAATAAAATTTCCCCTTCCATCTCGAGTCACCTAAATATTTCTAATATGCCTAATGCAGAGAATGATTGAGAATAATCGTAAGGAAATGGAGTGGTTTTCGAGAATTGATTGTGATCGATTCGAAGTCTTTTTTAACGATTTAACTGCTCTTGTCAATAGGTTGGAATTTGGATATGAACTGGAATCTTGTGCGATATATAGAGTGAAAGAGATGAAAAAGGGTCAGGATGGATATCGAATATGGAGGTGTAGGTTGGCAGGACGACAGGTGCAGGCGACACCTGCCACGATTTACAGGCTCTATTCGCAGCACATCGTCCTACTCATTGTCCCACGCAACGCCTTAGCGTGTAAATACTTTCGCGAGTACGCTTTCGCTAAAGATTCCATTGTTTCAATTAAAGGCTAACGCCAGGATTATCCTATGAAAATTTACAGAAAATTTCGGGACGAAACTTGTACCAATCTAAAGATTTTGTGATTCTGAACACAGTGATATGCATTTTCAGAACGAGCAACTCCCGGTTCCAGAGACGTGGGTTCCAAAATATTTTTAGGGTTTTGAAAATCCGGTAGATGACGACAAAATCAGTCCGAAATGGAATCGCTAGAATACAAATATTTGACAACAGAGTGTCAAAGTACTATGAATTCTCTGCGAAAAAATCAAAGTTCTACCAACAACTTGTAAGACCACCCGCACCAGTGAAACAACACCATAAGCTATTGGCGTTCTTCAATCGGTTTCCTCAACGTTTGAAACTTGAATCTGAGGAACAAGGATCACTCTATCTAAAGATGCATATCATTGTGTTTAGAAACAAGTTTGTTTCCAAAATTTTTCTGGGAAATTTTCATAGGATTTTCATTGTCTATGGACACTTGGCATTATTAGCCTTTGTTGGATTGAATACAGATGGAATGCTTTCTTATTTTGGAGTATAAAATGTACCGTTAACAAAAACGAAGTAATTCTTTAAAAGATCTTTATTTGCCCTTCTCCAGGAAAAAGAATTACAGTTGATTCGTTGAATGATAATACGAATGTAATTTTTTTTATCTTTATGTAGAATATATTCATCATTATACGAAAAATTCTCGTTCCTTCATGAGGTATACACATACTCGACATAAACAGTTAAAGGGTTAAATCAATAAAGAAGCGAATAATATCATTCTAATAAAAACATCTTACTATCGCATTAAAATTCGCGCTATTCTTAAAATTAAAGTAGTCCGTCATACGCATCCTCAAAATATTTGAAGACAACAAATATCGTAAGAAAAATACCAAAAAGAAGCTGACGCAATTAAGACAAACTCCTTTCTTACACGTGGCAAAAAATGTGACATATTAATACTCATCTTTAGATAAATAAACGACCAAATAGTATCGTTCCAATAAAAGCATCCTTCGATCGCATCAACATCTAAGCTCTTCTCAAAATTCACAAGTCTCGTCACGCGCATCCTCGCGCTTCTCAAAGACGACAACAACAACAACGACGAAGTCTCATCCTCGTACCAGCAACAACTCCACCCCCGTCCAACCACGGAACCCCTTTCCACGAGTGAAATATGTGAGACAGGACCGCCTCGCGGGATAATTCTGAATTATGTCTGCTCTCTTCCCTCTCTCTCCCTCATTATCTTTCCACCTCCCTTCCCCTTCATCGAGAAGTCCTTTTGTCGCGTCGCTCGCGTCGCACGGTACCCCAAGGCATCCTAACTCTCTTTTTTATTCCATTCTCGAAGACGCACCTTCGATTCGTTCCTCGACGCGTCACGACGCGACGCGTCCATCTTTTTGATCCTCGCCCTCGAGCCGAAAATATTTCACGGACGAATCGTGGAAAAGGCGATGGCGGCGCGAAGGACTTTGAACGTTTGAGAAATTTTCTTTTCTTTCCGTCTTTTTCTTTTTTTTTGTCCTTTCTTTTTTTTTTTCCTTTCGATGTGTGGAGGAGGGGCTGTTATGGCTGGCCGCGAGGCGGCCTGGAATAACGAATGACGCGGTTGAGCATATTTACCCTATCTGTGACATCGATTATCTTCAGTTACACAATATCGAGGAATGGGTGTGGCGAGCATGACGTGACGTTCGTTTGGATAAAGTGGGGACAGGTCGATGGAATGTTTAGTTTTTTTTGGGGGGGGGGGGTGATTCTTTTTTTTGTAATTATCCACATGATTCTCTACAATTTGTCCAAAGACATTTGACAACTTGTTGTAACAGCTAGTACAATTAGTATCGTCGTTATCGGTGTTGAGTCGCTAGTCGTAGGTGTCCCTCTTCTGGATTTAAACATGTGTTCACGTAGATATGGGGGATGATCTGGTTAAGAGTCCGTTACTATTGTGTAGTCGCGATAAAAATGGAAATTTTTGAAAATTTAATGTCTTTCAAAGCAACAGGTAATAAGTTCTTTTTTTTTATGTGGTTGGGGTTTCTTGTTTGTACGAATGCATTTTAAGGAGGACGAAACATATACAATATTCGAACCCACTATTATGAAATGTGTCTTAATAATGAATCTAAAAGAATTAATAATGTATATATAAATATATAAATAATAATGATTGATTTAACAAATCTCCTAGTTGAATTAATCGATACTTTAGATCCAATAAAAAAATAAACTATCAACGGATAATGTACTTTTCACTCCGAATTTATTTCGCAAATTCAACAGCATCCATCAGAATATCCTCGCGCAATTTTACAATTACACCTAAGTAAATCTATCTAACACCATATCTCGCAACTGCGCTCTCTTGAAACGTCTTCAAGAACGAGAAGGAGAGAGTACGATTAAAAAAGATAAGGAGAAGAAAAGAGTGCATTCGTGGAAAGACTCGCCGTCGCATCGACTCCACTCGATCGCTCCTCCTGCGCTCGAGCCCTCCACAATTATTTAAAAGGGAGAAGCCGAAATCCGAGTCCGAAACGGGCGAACGAGAAACTCGGGGAAACGAAGGAGGAGAAAGAGGAAAAAATAGAAATAAGAAAGTGGAGGAGGTGGGCCGTAGGCAAAACGAGGAGTCTCCAGGCCCCTTGTGACTGGCACCGAAGAAAGAAGAATAAAAAGGAGAAGAAAAAAATAGAAAGAGAGAGATGGTCTGGTCCACCGGATCAAGGAGGATAAGGAGGAGGTGGAGATGAAAAAAAAAGAAGAGCACGCACTACCACCCGTTGGGAAGGACGAGACGCATGCGTGCGATCCCATACCCATCGCGCTCCATGCTTATGCTCATCCAACTATCCGTTCCACCTCCTTCCATCTCCTCCATCTCCTTTTCGAGCGACCAGCCTCTCAGTGCACGTCCTCCTTCGGATTCGTTCGTTTCCATGCCCTTAGATTTTTTCTCTCGTTTATTTTTTTCGACCATTCTCATTCCCTTTTTTCTTACTTCTTGTTTTTTTCTTCTCTAAATTTCTGCCTACGTTCAGATTAAATTCTAGCAGTAGGTAAAGGGATCTTAGAGGCGATCTTGGAATTATTTGTGAAGTATTTTTTCCCCATTCGGCATTTTTCACTTGGCGGTGTTTAAAATTTTCATTCAATTCTTCAAGTAACTTTTTGATTATTTTGGTAAGAAATTTGTACGCAGGAAAGCACACTAGGTAGAAGAACATATTTACAAGTTTTTATTTATTTTCTTTTATAATAATGCAAATATGTTCCCCACCCTACTTTGGGCCACGTATTACCTATGTTTTGCTCTATTTTAAAATATTCTTTCTTAACGCGAGATTTACAGAAACGAGTCAAGTTGACCCGTTTACGTGAGAAACTGTGTCTGTAAACAATATTCCGTAAAGCTAGAGTTAAACGATATCTCTAAAATTGTGGAATTTTGCAAATTATGAAATTCAGAGATCTTTCGAATTTTCTATGTGATGTTCCACGATGTATTATGTGGTCCACAGCTCTTCAGAAACGAGAGAAGAAGGAGCAAGGGGATGGGCAAAACTTTCCCTCCTCCTTTTTAACCCTCGAAGGTGAAGTCTCCCTTCTGCTACCCTAAATTCTCTTCCACCTCACCTTTTCTCTTCTATCCCTGAACCTTTTACTGATCTTTCCGCTCCCTTTCCCTTCGGTGACGATCCGCAACGCTCTTCCAACTCGAGGTGAGCGTCGGACAAAGCGGAATTCAAAGTTCGTTGCAAGCGGGGTGACTTTTGGTGTATTGCACGAAAATTCGTTCGACGATCGCGAGATGAACACTTTCAATGGCTAGGATTCTATACTGGAGAGAGGGGCTGTGAAAATTTCTGTTGCGAATTTTTCATGCGATCAATTCGTTCGATTGTCGGAAACCATCGATATAACGCATTCGAGTGTTCAAGTAATCGCTTTGGTAAAAGTTTCCCGCGTTTGAGGTCGATTTAACGGAAATTAAACTCTTATGGGGTGAATTTATTCGAGTTGGTGTCGGCTGTTTATTTCATTGGCTCGAGATGCATCTAATGTGTTCAAAATTGTTAAATTATAATGAAAGAATTAAGGAGCATATCGAAGTTTGCGAATAAAATAATGCACGCACGTTTCGTCATAATGATTGGTAATATACTAAATGTAATTACACAAAATGATCTTCTTGAAGAACTTAAATGTGAGATGATTAGTTTTATTTTTTACAAAGGAGAGAGTGGCATATGGCATGAAAAATAAAATATGATAAACTCCTGCTGAATTTCTTTGTGAAAATATTGTATACCTAAAGAATGTGTGTAAAGGAGGAAGTTTTATGTGCTTAACGACGCGGACGTTATATCTCCTTCAGAATTAGATATTATTCTGAGAGTCATTAACCCTCTGTAGTAAGCATTCTTAATTGGAATTCACTGTGTAACATCTCAAATAATTTGAAAGCAATTTGAGTCTATAAGAATTACGGAGTCAATGGTTCTAAAAGTTCTTCAATTCCTCCGAATGTTATAGTATACGAAATAAGCTCTCCTTTCGCTAACTAATTCAAAATTATCATTAACGATAATACGAACATTACCTTTACTTTCTGTCGATATTACCAATAGTAATTGCCTCTAAAAAATCCCTCACTCCATCTTAATACCCTCAACTCAAACCACGAAAAGAGTAAGCGAACCTGTCCAATTCCCCAACAGTTTCTATTGATATACCAACGAAGAATCAATGTTCTACTTGCATTAAATAAAACGAAGAAATATTATTAGATTTAAATCGTAACAAATGACAACAATAATCACACCTTAATGGTACTAATAATAATTGGCTCTCAAAATTCTTCACTCCATCTCAATGCCCTCGGCTGCAATGACGAAAAGAATAAGAGGCCCTGTCCAATTCCCTTTCGTCAGTTTTCATTGCTGTCCCACCGAGAGGCCGAGCGGCTCGCAGCCGGTGGACGACGACGACGACGACGACGACTGCACGGCGATAATTTATGGCGTCAGCAATGGTCGTGACAAATCGTGTATGCAAACATTGTAAGGAGCAGTTCGATAAAAACGGTACCTTCCTCGGGTCGTTTGCCTCTAACGCAATAAAACTTAACTGCTTTGGTACTACTCCCTTACTACTCCACCTCCACCGTGCGTCGTGCCTTCTTCTTCACCAGGAGGCACGAGAGAGCGAGTGAAAGAAAATAAGAGAGAAGGAGAGAGAAACTCACGCGCGCACTTTTCTCGCCCTTAACAGCCCCGAGTGTTTCTGGCCCGCTCGTGCCTGAAATGGCGTGCCTCGAGAGTCGTAAAGTCAAAGAGGGAAGAAGAAAAAGAGAGAGAAAGAGAGAGAGAGAGAAAGTTTTGGGAGATCCCTTGAAGCGGAGACTTCCGTCAGCGGGATCGTAAACACAGAGTTTCCTCTTTCTTTCTTTCTTTCCTCCCTTCTTTCTAGTTCCTCGTCCCTCGATTTTCACGCTATTTTCACCGCTCCCTTCCGGGACTGAGGAAGCTCTTCCACAGTGAGCTCATTTCAATCGTTCCGCAAAAAATCAGAGGGGACAGCGTGCGCCGAGTATTAGAAAGATGACTTGAGAAGGTGAGGCTGAATTTTGTCTCGAATTTTTTGGCTGCAGAAGGACATCTTGAGAATCGGTGGATAAGGGACTGAATTCTAGACACATTTTTAGAATCCTCGTACTATCTTTTTGATTTGAACATGTTCTTTCTCCTGATTACGTCAGAGAATAATTGAACCAGTCAAATAAGCTAATCGAAGCTTACTGGATTACAAAATTTGCAATTCATTGAAAATTGGAACCTTATGCGAATATTTAATAAGTTTATCGAAAGCTCTCGGATAAACATTTACCGATTGCTAAAAAAGAGTACACAGGAAAACCATAATATTATACTCACTCGGCTAACGAACCCTCGACGAGACCGAATAAAACAGGGAAATTTTCAAATCTGCCAAAATTCAAACGTAAATTTAAAAATTTGCCGGAAGCACTTCGATAAACCTCACTCGATTCGTCAAAACCACGTCCAAACTCTCCTAAAAATAAATTCTCCGTTATTTCGAAAAAGGGGGGAGGCACGATGATTGAGGTAAAAGAGAAAAAAATCCCCCGAAATCTCCATGACATACGAACTTCAATCGCATCCTCCCTCCACCTCCGTCAAATTCGTTCGCCATCGAGTGAAATTAATCGCGCGAACGAACTCGTCGAATCCGTCGAAACCCAGCTGCCGCCGAAAACTCGCGTATTTTAGCAATAGGATGGAGGAGAATGGAGGTGGTATGGTGGAGGACGATGGAAGGGAGGAGGGCCTCTGAATTATTTATGGACTTCACCTCGTGTGTCCCGTTTCATTATACTCGTCGACGGACGAGGAAAGGAGAAAGAGGAGAAGGGATTGGTAGAGGCAGCTGGAGGCGGAGAGGGAGGTGTATCCGTGTCTCGACATCGAACCTAATTATTATCTTGCCTTAGCAAGGTACACCTGTAACTTCGTGACATTATGCGGAATGGCGATTCGATTTCTCGTCGAGCAACTAGAGTGGTACCCTTCATTTTCCTTTTCTAATAAATGTTTCATTCTCTCGTTGCATCTTTATTTTCTTTTGATTGCTATTGGGTTGGTGCACAATTATTGCGCCCTGTCTTAAATACATTTTATTCGAGAAAAACAATAAGATGATGTAACAAAAATATCGCATAATTAAATACTTCATTTGCACCGGAAAAATCATGTAAAGATATTTTTGTTACATGTTCTTATTGCTTTTGTCGAATCGAATTTAGAATTTAAAAAAGGGCGTAATAATCATGCACGAACCCAATTGTAATCTTGTTTATAATTAACGTTGTTGTTTACATTAACATTATTCTTTGATAATTCTATCCACTTTGAGTAGGGTCGATTGTGCGAGCTGAACGAGCTTTGATCCAAACTGCAATAATACAACCTAATTTTGTACCTGGTTTTTTTTTTTACTTTTACGTAATTCTATTTTATTGTTGTCTTGTCATCTCTTCTTTCTCTTAGACAGCATTTCTCTTATATTTATAGTTCGATTACTCGCAGATTGTGCATTCTTCTTAACACTAACGTCCGTTCTTAACAAATTGAATCAATGCTCTTCATGGAATCATTCAGCTTTATTCCTACTTTTAATATAATTTACAGTTACTTCCAGCCTAAAACAACTGTTTAACAAATGTTAAAATTTTGTTGTCCACAACGACTCTATGTCCCTGTTCTAAATATGCTTTAGACAGGATAAATTAAAATATACTCCATTCTCTATCTCTTTCTCTCTCTTTCGTCCTCTCTCTCTCTCTCTCTCTCTTTCTCTCTCTATCGCTCCTTTTTCTCTCTTCATCTTTCTTCTGCGCTCAAGCCTTCCCTCATGGCGACCGCGACAGGACCCACGACTACGTCGAGTCACCCACCTCCGAAACTCGAGTCGAGGTGATATACAACCGACACCCCTTTTATGACACAGAGGTGAGTCCCACGAAACGCGCTCGGAACTGTTTCGCGTCACCTCTTTCGTTCCGGTTTCCGAGGCTGGCCTAACGGTGCATATTTATCCGCAACGGCCCCAGGAGCGAACGGAGTGTGCCTGGGGGTGCACAACGCTGGCTTTACCTCCCATTACAACAGAGAGAGACAAAGAGAGAAGAGCGAAGCTCTCTATTAACACGCGTTGCCCAATGCTTTCATAAATCCTACCGAAAGTGGATCTTTTCTCCGTTAATTACTCCTTCGAGGCAGAATTTTGGTAGCCCGGAGACTTCGGTGGATTATGATAATTAAATGGAAGTTGTTGTCGATTAAGGTAGGTAGGTGGAAATGTTCGATTCGGTGAAAAGATGGCGGATGAATTTGTGATAATGAAAATGCGTTGATATAATGTGATCGATATGATTTATTCTTTTACGATGGTCAGGACTTTTTATTTAGAAAGCGTGCGATGGTATTATAAACAACGTTATTTATGACATTTTTTGGAAAGACTTGCGATGATACGTTGTTTGAAGTGATTTTGAATTGAGAATTGTTGAGAGTAAATCGTGAGAGTTTAATGTAAGTAATTTTTTAGGCATGCTTCGAATAATTAGTTTAATCAGTGCATACATCTATTAAAAAAAAAGGATTGAAGTGAGAGAGTTGTTATATCGCGTGATCGAATGTCACGAGAATGTGAGCATATTGTATCAACTAATCCCCTCTAATAATGTCTGCTTGATAATAATTAAAACATTTGATTCTATAAGTACACACAATCTGACCGGAGGTCGTGCGTTTGAATCTGACTTCTAATTAATCAATTAAACCGCAAATTCACAATTATCCGCAAGTTAAGTCCCACTACAGTCAACTAATGGAACACTTAATTTTCCAAATAACTACAGTGCGAATACTCTCCATCGCACCCAATCTCACAACAAATTCCGAGAACAATTATTCCGAATAATCTCGCGATAATTCCCAATCACACGCGCGTAGCAATATTCTCGAGATTATTCCACGGCTTACGCTAAACAATTCATGTTTTTCCATAAACAAACCTAGCAGCTCCCTTAACCTCACTTACAACCAACGATCCTCTCGGCCCTATGGTAAACCGATTTAATCCCATCAAAGAACCTCAGCCCTCCGCAATCACCGACGGCACATTAAGCTTCTTCTCCACTACCGATGATTTACATTGATAATTTACGTTTCTTCATCAATGGGCCTGCTCACCTTTCACCAATCAGAAAGCAAGATCCACCCTAATCCACGAGAAGGAGGAAGCACTCTATCGACTGGAGCGTGTCCATAAATCTGATCCCGGTGATATTCTCAATGGGACGGAATTTCGGTTGCCAGAAATCGTCGGATTATGAAAGGACCCACGCCCCACCAACGATACTAATTAAATGAGAAGTGGAGGTGGAGAAGGAGAAGGTGAAGGAGGAGGTTGGGGTACTTTCGAGTATCCAGAAATAAGACGAGGCGCTTTTCGAGGAATATAATTTAGTGGGCCCGTTGGCGTGGACTATTAATTTATGATAATTAAAAAATCGTCGGTACGCAGGAGAAAAGAAGAAAAAGAAGGAGGGAGAGAGAAGGGAGAGAATAGAGCGCCGAAAAGGCAGAGCGGGTCGTCTGGGGTCTCTTCTACATATTCATGCGGGATTAAAGTCGGTCCTTGGTGAAGAGAGAGGAGAGAAGAGAAAATGAAGAAGGAAAGAAGAAGAAAGGATGGCACAGAGAAGGCCGAGTGTAAAGAGAATCCCGATTATTCATGACGCAGCGTGTCCTTTACACTGGAGAAGGGAGAATCCTTCGTGACTCTGTTTGCACGGGCTCGCTGATTTTGGAGTTGGTTAGATCTTGAAGGTCCTATGTGCGAGGGATAAGATTCATTTGTGAGGGATGTTGACCCGCAGTTGAGATGCGTGGAGGAGCACATTGAAATTGTGTCACTTGGATGCGTAACAGAGTCGTGGTAATAAATTTTGTTAAATTTATTTGTGATTTTGGAGTTGGTCAGATCCTGCGTGTTCTATGCGCGAGGAGTAAGATTCATTTGTGAAAGGTTTTGACTCGAAGCTGAGGTGTGTGAAGGATAAAATTGAAATTGTTTCATTTGGATCCAACCTTCGATCTAATTTTTTCTTGCGAAAAGAGGTGAAATCCAATTGTTATTGCAGCATCGCCATACTTTAGACAGAATCACGCTAATTCAGTTTCATAACGATTTTTGATTGACTTTGCAGTGAAAATTCCATAAAAAAAAAATCTTCATCCCATTGTGCAATCAATCAATTACTCCATCTTAACTCCTCGTCGAATCATGCTGTCGAGTTTCGCAAGGACCTTCGAGGATCCTCGCGGAAGTGGCTCCAACTGATGAGACAGCGTAGCCTCGTATATTTCTCACGCACGCATCTACCCTACCAACTTTTGATTAATTGTTCGCGAATATCTAGAATCGTGAAAATAACTTTGAAAAAATCATTGATCTAATTTTTTCTTGCCAAAAGAGGTTAAATCCAATGGTTATTCCATCATCGCCATACTTTCGACAGAATCACGCTAATTCAGTTTCATAACGATTTTTGATTGACTTTGCAGTGAAAATTCCCTAAAAAAGAATCTCCATCCCATTGTCCAATCAATTAATAATTATTACTCCATCTTGACTCCTTGTCGAATCATGCTGTCGAGTTTTTTATTCCATAAAAAAAAATCTTCATCCCATTGTCCAATCAATCAATAATTATTACTCCATCTTTACTCCTCGTCGAATCATCCTGTCGAATTTCGCAAGGATTCTCGAGGATCCTCGCGGAAGTGGCTCCAATTGATGAGACAGCGTAGCCTCGTATATTTCTCACGCACGCATCTACCCTACCAACTTTTGATTAATTGTCCTCGAATATCTGGGGTCACATGCCTCCACAGGTCGGCGTGCCCCACCTCTTCCTTGCCAGTCCCGAGCACGAGTTGTTTGCTACAACGAGGGGTCGGTTACTGTCCTCTTTTACTTATCCCTTTCTCTTCCTTTTTCCTTCTTCTTTCTCTCCCTTGCTCTTCCTCGTCTCCTTTGCTCCACAACCTTCGGCGAATCTTTTTCCTTAACACGACAAACCCTCCCCACATCTCGCCGTCCCTTCTTCTTCCCGGCACTGCAACTTTCAATTCGGTTCATATTTCACGCGTGCGATACTTTTAAACGCATGTCATTTTCTTCCACTTCTTTTGCTCTCGCGTCAATGAGTAATGATCGTGCATTTTACTTTGGTCAAGTGGACCAAGACGATTCTTTTGGCCAGATAGTGGGAGAATTGGGATTGAGGGAATGATTGGAAGTGGTGTTGACTGTTTGCGAGGAATGATAGTTCGTAGCGAAATGAGCTGGTATGGAATGTTAGTTGGGTGTTGATAGATTGCTTATAGAAGTTTAATGAACTGGCGGTTTTCGAATTTCTGAAGAAATGTGATTGAGTAATTTCCTAGTGAATCTAAAACTTGGTAAATTATTCGCTAATAGGGCAAGGAGGGCCTATTAATTATTCGGATAGAAGATTGTCCATAGAATAAAATTTCGGTTTTTCATTCTAAAAGTGTTGTAAGCGCAATGTTTCTTACTTTTGAAAATGTTCATATCGAAGGAGAAATTCATCGCGAAATGATTCAGATTAGCTTCAATAATTTGTCTTCATCTCTAAGAAAACGCTTCTTTGCTTCGTGACCTCCAATACAGCTGACCAATTATTTCAGTATTTACGGATACATATAAATCCTAAATTGAATCAATTTACCAAATAAATGACAAACGATCGTACCTAGCAACAATTAATATCCGTCCTATGATTCATGATTCGGATATTCGATCATTTCACATTAATTCATCGAATAAAAGAAACAAAATCCTCAGACTCCAATACGATCGATCAGCTAATTACATTCCACTATTCACGAGAATTTCTACTTAATTCTTGTTCCAATTCCTCAAAATTTCGCTTTACCGATAAATTTCAAATTGACCTTGAGGGAAGCGGAAAGCGATAATTTGAAAAAGGAGCTTTCGCGAATTCCCATCCCAAAATTTTACCATCAACACGACCACCGCATGGGGCCACGCGAAAACTGCTACTTTATAATAGGATTAGGCCGGTTGCAATTGCCGATTTTATAAATTGGATTACGGTGCCGCACCGTTACTCGTCCCGTTGAAACACACCACTGACCATTCTCTTCGTCCTTTTGCACCCCCACTCACGCTCTCGCCAGCCACCCCTTATTTTGCGTTTTGTCTTTCGGGCCATAGTCGAGGAGGACGAAGGCAGAAGCCAGGCACGCAATTCGAAACAAAAGCGTCGGTCTCGAAGCTCACCCCCTTTTCATCCCCTTCCAACCCCTAAATTCTACCTGAACGAAGGAAGGAGATTCGAAACGGTAAATCGTTCGATGAAAGGAGGGTTTTCCCGAGGAAATTTGTAGGTACACGCCCTAGTGGTCACTTGGTAGAGAGAATTTTTATTTTGAAGACGATTGATTGTGGAATTTTCTGTTTGGCATATTTACCCTATTTTTCCTTTTTTTTTTTTCTTCATTGTTTTTACGAGAATAACGAACTTCGGTAAATATTATTCAGTGTTATTGCACGCGTATATTAAAATGCAGGGTAATTTTATCGATATAATGCAATATGATAATATTCCATATGTGGAAGTTTTATTTTTCCGATATACCAAATTATAAATTCAGAAATGAGTTGAATATTATAACTTGGCGGTACTTCGGAATCGCTTGCGCGTTGAGCCAAAGTTACGAATACCTTTATTAGCAGCTACTACCTGTTTACCTGCTTACACGAAAGAGAAGGAAGTTCTCAGAAAGAATAAATCCCCTAGAAAAATATTTTCAATGTACTCGAGCCCGTAAGATCGAACAACTTAATTCGCTAATTCCACCAATAACAAGCTTAACAACGCTGGACTGTTATTACTCAGTCATCGATCCGACAGTTCGACGATCGCAAATCATCGACAGAATCCAAACAATTTCACAGTAACGATGGAAATAAATAAGCGGCCCCATCGTTAAATCTTTTCTGGCATCCTATCGGTCGCGCGCGAAATTCTTTTCTCGTAAACACCGCGTGTCGCTAATTACTTGCGGCGCCTATCTGCCTTAATTAAGAGGCGCCTTCGATATTAACGGCACACGCTCGCTTCCATCCTGATAACGGCCCTGGTACCGGGCTAACGTGTCAATAAATACTCACGGAGTGACTCGCGTGCGTGCGTGCGTGCGTGAGTGTGACGCGTGACGAGAGGAGGTGGAAAGGAGAAGAAGAAAACGGCAAGTCAGTGTCCACAGAACTAAGAGACGAGATTCGACGTTAATTCTTCCGCGTGACTCGCCTAAAGTAATTTGCCACTCTTCCTTCTTTCTCGTTCTTTTGAGAAGTGGGCGGCTGGTGGCGAAGATCGTCAGAGAAAGAGAAAAGATTCTTAGACACCGAGACGCTTCAACAGGTGCGCACCGTCCGTTTGTCCGCTCGTTCCTACGGCCCACGAATATTACGAAGTTTCGAAGCACGTAATCGTTAATTATGGGTTCCTTCGAAAGGGCCACGAGAAGATCTCCGGATCAGTTCTAAGGAGTGGGATTTCTTTTTTAGAGATGGTTTCTCTCGACTGTCATGAAATTTGACGCACGAAATTGAATCCTTCGAGTAGGAAATAGTTTTGTTTGGTAATCGCTCGTGAGAGTTTTCCCTCTCTCTTCTGGTGCCGTTTAATGAGCTCGCGAACTTATAATTATAATCGTCGCGATTGTTGTACGAGCTTGTCCTCTTTTTCTTCTTCTTTTTCTTTTTAATTGGGAGGAGTGCGTTATTGGTAGCACCGTTAGTTTTGACAAATGAATTTTGTAACATGAGCTTTGATAATATTGCCAGTGTCAAATATTTCAGATTGTTACGTAAGTTTCCGATTTATGTTACTTTGTGCAGTTCGTGTTCGTAAACACGCGACATTTTAAATAGTTTGAACCGTAATGTTTAACATTATCTTTCTTTTTTGATGCTGTTCAATGAGCGCTCGCGAGCTTATAATTATATTCGTTGTTATATTCGTTGTGATTGCTACACGAGCCTGTTTTCCTTAGTTTCCAAATGGAGGTACGAGGGCGTTTTTTTTTTTTTTTGGAAGAACGGTTAATTTTGATAAACGTTCGTTACACGAACTTTGATTATTTTGCCCGTGCGACATATTTTAGATCTTTATGAAGGATTTCCGTCTTATTGAATACAGTGATGCGCTCAGTTGCGCAAGAATATTATCAAAATCGACAATTTTGTATCGAGAATGTAATCACAGTTACATGAATCGATTCACAACGCATATCTTTGAAAAACGATAAATTCAACGGTCAAATGTACTGCTTTCCTCATAAAAAAGAACCTTTTTACTCTTCACTACACTCCCTACAAACAACTCCAACATTCCGCTAAACACTTCTTGACCCCATAAATCTCACTAATCTTCGATCGAGACTGGTTTCAAGACTCTTTCTCTTCCTCCTCGAAAGAGATGCATTAGCTTTCTCTATAAAGAAATAATTTCGACGAATTCGGGACAGTCGCTCGCGTACTCTTCCAAGAACTCTGCGTGCTTCCATGACATCACGAGTAACAAGAAGAGGAGCAACGGTAACAACAAAGAGAAAACTAGAAGAAGAAGGAGAGAAGAGGAGAGAGACAGACTTACCTCCCGATAAAACATCAGAATAGAAGCTGGCACGAAAAGCGCAGCGATCTCGATGGGGCACCGCCGAAAAAGATCGCATTCTGGCGATTCTAGTTCGGGGCGCACGACTTCATAGGATGAACAATGGCGCGCGGTGAGGGGCGAGAAAGGAAGAAAAAGAGCACGAGGTTCGGCAAGAGGGATGGAACGGTCCAGAGAGAAGGAAAGAGAAAGAGAAAAGAGATTGAGAGAGAGAGAGAGAAGGGACGGAAGGGTCAGAGAAGAGAAAGCCAAAGGGCCTTAGGGATCACCCGCAGGGCTGAATAATGCCCGGCAAAATGCGGCCACCCCTTGCCACGCTTCTTAAAAACCCACGTGGTGGTGGTGGGGCAGGAGAAAAGAGTCACTGACTGAATGACTCGAAGGGCGGAAGAGTAGGAGGCTGAAGAAAGAGGTAGAAAGTATTAACCTTAGGCTAAGAAATCAACTCTTCAAGAGCGCACGGATAAAGAGTAAACAACGTGTAAAGTTGCAAGATACGTGTGTACAGAGAAAAGAAAATGATAATTAGGAGTCGTGAAAAATAAAAAGGCAAGTTTTAAATGTAAGAAACTGGTGTTATTAAATATTACACGCCACTAGATTTTAGAGAAAACACGTGTCCATGATTGCGGAAGAAAGTAAAAAATCTAGGAGTATTTATCTTTCCGTTTGTGTGGCAAAACGCTCGTCTGTACGATGCAACGAAAAATCCAGTCTTGAAATTATTTTGGCCTGACGTGACTTTTGCGATCATCAACACACGTAATCATACTTCTCAATTGACACGGACAATTTAGACACGTAATATATTAACCTCGTATTAACTTAAAGAATTCGTGATTATAAATTCTACTTAAATTCCATCAACTCATGAAAATACTTAAAACGCCAATTCATATTTGTACCTTCCTTCCTATTCGAAACACCAATTACTTTTGTACAATTTAAAGAAGAAATGATTATTTCATCTTGTCTACGTCTACGTTTATTTCCAAAAGAAATTGTTCACCGAATTAAATTACCGTGAAAATTCTACAAAATTCTCTAACAAAATATACTCATCCAACTCAGTCTCGAAAAGAATGAAGGCAAATTGAATTTCCACTCGCAACGATTTAATCGCTCGTCATCGCGATAATAAATTAATATTCTCTTTACCGTAATTTTATCTTCTCCTTGACTGAGTCGAGGGATGGAAATGTACCGGTGTAAGGGAGGCAAAAAGAAGGGAAGGAGAGGTCAGAATTGTAGTTTTAAGTGCCTGCGGAGGTAACCCGCTGCCGTCAAATGTGGGCGGACGTGGAGCATTTCACCTGCTGTCAGAATTTCTTCTCCACCTCTTTTCCATCCTCCTCTTCTTCTCTCGTTCTCTTCTCTATTCACGCGCCGAACCCACCCCCGTCGAGGCTCTCGACAGCCCTTGGATTTCACTAATTCTTTCGGGCCAGCCGTCACTGGCCTGCCCCTTCATTTGCGGACGTGGAACTGATCCCACGTCTGCAGAATCTTTTCCGCTTCATCGCGTCAGTCGGCTTTTTTTCTCCTTTTTTCTTTAATGGAGTGAGTTGGATTCGGTGGTTCTTTTTTAATATCTGCAAATTCGCGAGGAATTAGCGAGGATTTAGTGCGAATTGGAGGACTCGGGGACAAGGGTGATTGATATTGATCGATAATTATGTAAAAATTTGTCCCTTTGGGAATTTATATTGTTTCATGATGGCTGAGTAGGAATTTTTGATCGTCGAATGCGGTGCTTCTAAGTGATTTATTACCGTAAGTTTAATGAGATCAGATTGATTTATTTGTATGATAAAAAGTACGAAAGAATATTCTTTGCATATTTTGGAGAAATCGAGAATGTTAAACTTAAACGCATTTGCTTTGCCGAAAGATGGTATTGTAAGTATATTTTTATTTCGTTGTAATAAAAAGGGTCTTATAAATTTTATCATAAAAAGAATTTTAAACAGATATTATCGTTAAACTTTCACGCGTGCTTTAAACAATCTCTTTATTCGTTTAAAGAATCGAGACGATAACTTATAATTTAAATGATACGAAGCTTCGCCCACGAAATTATTCGTGTTCAATAAGAAACAGCGGGATTAAATTCTTTCGTGCTCACCAGCGGTCTGCAGGATCGCATTTTTCAAGATCAATAGCAGACTGCAAGATCACAAGATAGTCTTCCGGCATTTCTTGACACATTAGTACATCATTCGGACGTGAAGCACGAGTACTCTCGGCATTCTTCAGACGTCCCGTGCGACGAAGAAAAATCATCGTCGTGTTTCCCGCTGCGTCCACCTTCGCGCCACTGAGCGAGCGCATCATCGTTGTGGAATCTCTCGAACGATGATTAATGACAGACTACTTCTATCCCCCACGGGAAGCCGTGTCATCGTGCCATCGACAACAAACAGTACAACTCCATCGTCGAAACATTCGTAGATCTTGTAGGGATTTGAATTTTTCCGCCATTGTGGAAAAGTTCCAATTCGAAATTTAGATATTCTGGCACAGTGTTGGGTAATGTTTTACTTGGATTAAATTTTTAAAGTGCATTTTTTGTTGTTAAGGTTCGGTAGGAGGTGTTTAACTTTTGAATTTTAGTAACTTTATTTTCATTTTGTGTTACGCACGACGCCTGCGTGCCGGTGCTGTGATACGAGTGGCGAATGTTTATTAACACTAGGTTTACGGAAACCTGTCGATTTGACGGATTTAAATGGGAAATTGCGTTTATAAAAAAAGTCCCGTAAACCTAGTGTTAATACTATTCCTACCACGACCGGTCAAATGACCGTTTTTGAAATTTCGTTTAGAATTTCCTATATACAACGTAATTGCATTGCTTTTAAATTTCACGACTTTTCCTAAAATATTGAAAAATGTATTATACGTATATTTTACGTAAGAAATTAAACGCAGATAAATATTGCCGTCGCTCAACGTATCGCGTCAACCCAAGTGGTGATCGGCCTCACCGTTCGAATTGCTGCAACAAAGTAAGTGGTGATCGAGAGGGACACCTCTCGAACGCTAAGGGTTAAATTTTCCCGCCATTCAAACTTCCAACTGCGCTACATATATTCCAATATCACAATCCTGTTATGCGTCGTTGAATTTTTGTTTATACATATATTTTGATTCTTCGGTTAAGGTTTCTTAGAAAATATTTTTGATTTTTGCACAAGCTTTCCAAATTTGCATTTGCAAACTTCTCTTTAAGTCACCTTGTGCAATCAGAGATAATTTGCAGCTTAAGCGTCTTTCTAGTATTTCAAGCGCACGGTTATAATTTTTGAGAGAGTCCTACGATCTTCGGATATAAACGTAAATTTTCCCGCCTCTTTTACTTCGCACCCTCCTTCTTCATAATTTGTAAATTCTTTCGATCTACTTTCTACCATCTTTAATAATTATCACACATTCGCCACTACTAACAATCTGTTAAACTTTCAACATCATCGAAACACTCGCCACCCTCTTTGTAACCGAAAGTATCCACTTTAATACACGAAACATTCCCTGCCCCACCTTTTGGCGGACCTACGAAACTCGTCGTTCCGCCAATCGCCAATTAAAGGCATCGATACAGGAAACACAATTACCATTTGATTGCCCAAGATCGCCAGTTATCCTCGCGATCATTCAGCGATCATTTCCATTTCCAGAATTCGCCTCGTCCACCCTACCTCTTTAAAATTACACCGTTCCACCATACCGGAAGCGACTAACCGTCGCACAATTAACTCTTATCGTTAACGAACTTCTTCGCTGTCCCTCCACCTACCTTCGTTCTCCTTGGGGCTTGGCCACTCTGTGGACCGCGATTTTAATCACAGGACAGCTGCCGCGATTCGTTAATCTCCGATTCCTTCGCTTCTTATCTTTTCACGTGCCTCGCGAGATTCCAGGAGTAACGAAGGAGAGAGTTCGAACAATAACTAACGGCAAGCTTCCCCTACTTCTTCGTTTCCTCTTCTTTTTTTTTTATTATCGTTCTCGATGTTTCATCGTCTTTCTTTTTTTAAAGAAAGAATTCAAACAATAACTGCTAGCTGCTTGAATTTCTTTGCTTCTTTTCTTTATTATTTTCAGTATTTCAACGTTTACGTTCCTTTTCTTCTTCTGTTTTAATAAGAAACAGCCATTTTTCTTTTCATCCTCCTTCTCTATCTTTTTTCATCCTCTCACCTTGTTTGTTCTTATCCACCTCCTCTTTCTTTCGTTTTACATTCACTTCCACGTTCTTCGCCTCCTCTTCCTTTACTTCTTCATCCACTTCCTCGTTCTTCACCTCCTTCTCCTTTTTTTCGTCCACTTCCTCGTCTTTCACCTCCTTGTCTCTCACTATCCACCATCTCGCTCCTTACCACCTTCCCTCATCCTTTTTTTCCTTCCATCTTCTTGCTCTTCACCTCTTTCTCTCTTAATCTCATCATTTTCCTCCTCCTCCTCTCGAGTCTTCTAATCCACCTTCACCTCCTCCTCTACCTTTTATCCTCGTCATCCTCATCCCACCTCCTTCCCAATCATCGCTCTCATGCTTTTAACATGCCCATCATACATATGCAGGGTACCTACGCTCGATCGCACGTTCCGCGTGGATATTTTCCATTTATGCAAATCTAACGTGTTCTCTCTCTCTCTCTCTCTCTCTCTCTCTCTCTATCTCTCTCTCTCTCTCTCTCTCTCTCTCTCTCTCACTCACACATTCACACACACGCACGCGCGCGCGCACCCTCCTCCCAGAACCAAGAGCGGCAAGCGAAACGAAACGTAGGAAGGAAAGGCGGGGAGAGAAGAAGGCAGAAAAAGAAGCGGCAGCAGGGGGCAGAAGGAGCGAAAGACGCTATCGCAATTAGAGTCGCTGGCTGTAACTGCCGCGCCGTAAGGGCGTCGTAACTTCGCCTCGGTGGCACTCACGTGTAACCTGAGACGATGCTAAGGGAGACGAGAAGAGGAGAGGAGGGCTCCCTTACTGACCCTTAAACGAGAATATTTACCCCGCCCTTCGCCCACTATCGGCTAATGTGTTAAGTGGTATGCGCTGTAGCGCGCGAGCCGCGCCATTCGCGCGCGAGGATACTCCTGCGGTTTTATGCCTCGTCCTTTTCCATCTTTCCCTCTTTCCTTCTTACCTACCGAGAGAGTCCTGGGTCCACACTTGGTTCTGCTTCTTCTTCTCTTCTTGTCCTTGAAGAGAAGGTTGCCCTGGATTTTTGCTCCGAGCGAAGGAGGGAATCGTGCTTTCTTTTATTTTTTTATTTTTTTTGTTAAGGAATGAAGGTGCGAGGAGTTGAGGTGGTGGAGTTTGCTCGGGGTGTCTGCAAGGTGGGCGCGACAAAAATTTACGGAGGTACGGAGTTGAGGATTTTTGAGGGTGATAGTTTTGGAGGGTGTTGATTGAAGAGTTTGGTAATTGGCGAAAGTTGTCACTTGATCTGTATTACGAAGAGAAGTGTTTAAAGTTGAAATGGAGATTTATACAAAGAAATTTTGAAGATAACGGTTATTTCAGGATTCGATGTTTCTTGCTGATTTCTTTGTTGTTTTTTGGGCCGACTAAATTCAATCGAAATGCAGATAGTGAGGATGAAAATTGCAAATCCATGATTACGTTGGATTCGCTAAATTTGATGGAATGTATCAGATATTTTACGACTCACCTGCGAGAACTGAAAAATTAATGACGCTAAAATAAATATTAAAATGCCCCACACCGTATATACACCTTATAATTTAATCAAAGTCCGTGATCATTTCACTCTCAAACCCCTCAGTAGTAAACCTCAAAATCATTATTTCTCACGAGACAAAAGCCAAGGCGTAAATATCAATAAACAAGTCACGCACGGGGAAAAATAATCTCAGAAGGAAGATTTTATTTATTCTCCGCTACAAATAAATGTCCCATGGGAACAATTAAGAAACTCCTCGTACAGCTTGCAAATGGAAAAATCACTAAGAGAGGGAGAGAAAGAGAGAGAGAAAGGAGGAGATAGGTGATACCGAAAGATCGTGGACTCGTGAAGGAGAGAGGAAGAAGACTTGGCGAGAGAAGAGAGAAGTAAGAGGAGGTTAAAAGAGGGGTGAGAGAGGGTGAACCACCCCTTCCACTTTTCACCCCTTCTCTTTATGTCGGCGGCCCTCATTTGCACCGGTATCCTCGCGGTGCCTACCGCGGCAGGGCCGTATCTCGCGTATTATTATGATAAAATATTTTTTCGCCCATAAATACACGTCCAGGATGCCGGAGACCCCCGTCGTGCAGCGGGCCACCCGACGCACATTGCGCCGCGATAAACCGCGCGCTGCCGCGCTGCACCGTGTACGCTGGGCGTACACGTGCACATCCAGTCCGATCCACTGGAGGAGGTGGAGAGGTGGCTGGAAGAAGCAACAAGCGCATTTGCGCGCCGTGCGAATCCTACGAGGAATACGTGCAGAGTTTTCATGGAAAGGAGTAGGAGAAGGTAATCCTGTGACCTCCGCTTTCGGCTTGGTGTTGGTCGTTATTGGGATCGCGAGCAGGGTGCTGTGCTGTGATTAATAGAAGTTCATGGATTAGCTTACGTATGTTTACTTGTCGAATTTTCTTGGGATTTTTGGATATACGATTTTATACAAATGCAATATCTCTTATTTGTTAGAGAAACTTCTGTATCCTTGTGCGAATAAAATAATGTAAAAGCACATTTTGATTTCGTGCGGATCGTAGGAGCAATATGTGCAGATTCGAGTTTTCGGAAAAGGAGTAGGAGAAGGTAATCCTGTGACCCTTGCTTTCGGCTTGGTGTTGGTCGTTATTGGGATCGCGAGCAGGGTTGCTGTGCTGTGATTAATAGAAATTAACAGATTAGCTTATATACGTTTAATTGTAGATTTTTATTTCTTTATGTATGGGCGTTATTTTACACGAACGGGATATCTCTTATTTGCGGAGAAACTACTGTATTATTATGTGACTACAATGTAAAAGTGCATTTGCGCACGGTGCGAATCCTAGTAGCAATATGTGCAGAGTTCTTCTGCAAAAGGGTAGGAGAAAGTAATCATTTTCGGTTTGGTGGCGAGCTGTTGCACAGCTTTCTCATCTTCTTGTCCGTCGTTGGCATTGCCCTAAGGTTCATTATAGTCAACAATGAATTTGTTATTCTTTTGAATCGACTGTTTTTTGTATTCGTCGAAACAACATTCGACGATAATTCAATACGCAAATATCTGTCTGCGGTCTACAAGCAGTAATTGATAAAAACAATTCACCAAAGAAACAATGAAACGAAAGTCGATCGAGACTACCGAAGAAATGGAAAACTTACAGAACAAGTGCAACAAAAATGTGTACAAACTGTGCTAAAGTTTCGTCACCCTCGCCCCTGCTTCCAATAACATGAGCATCGCATTTCACGTTTTGCAAAGTAACGCGAAGCAGAAAGAAGAAATGTGCAGAGAGAGAGAGAGAGAGAGAGAGAGAAATCACGAGGGAGTAAGAAGAGGGCACCGCGCGCACCGTAGCACCGAAACATAAAGCAACTGTGAAATCGCAAGGAGCTTTACGTCCCATATCGAGCGTTACTCACTCGCTTGAATTTCTCACCGATTCTTCGGATCGCGAGTGCTTCTCAGGCAAAGTACCAAAGGACCTCGTTAAGAGGGCCTGGTAAGTGCACGCCAAATCATCGCACTGGACACTTTCGATGTGTCGTTTCCTCGGCGCCATTACATTATAAATTTCGCGATATTACGGTAATATTAATAAAGGCGTACCGAAAACGTTCCGCGAGAGAAAAACGTTTGCCATGTCCGTTCGGTGATTTCGAATGTAACGTGCGAGGTGTACTTACTTATCGAGTAGATTAAGGTGTGCGAATAAATTCAATATTTCAACTAGGTGAACATGACATAACGAGAGGAAAAGTTTTCAGTTCATTAAGATTGAAATTTTATAAATTATTTTCAAAGAGAACGGCTGATCTTTTTATTTAAGGAATAGTTTGTCTTTTGTTTTAACGAATGTTTTCAGTGAATTCGATATAATGTAGAAGTTGCAATTAAAATTACAATGTAATTTAAAACATCGCAGCATTATGGAAAGTGTGCATATTATTCGTTGGATTGGGTATTATTATTATTATATTAGTAGGTAAGATAAATTCTTAACTGCATGACAAATGCGATTTTGTATCGTATAGAGCGACGTTGCGAGTTTGAGTACCTAATTAATTATGGAATGAGAATTTTATTGTTTCGGTTATTACGACAATCTTATTTTTAATACACTATCTCTATAATTTCCTGGCCAACGATTCTCGGGACTCAATTTGACGAACGCAATATAAAAGGAAAAATCTACCTGGAACTGTTTATTACAGCCATCAAGATTTTATGTTTGCTTTTCCATCTCATCCGCGCTGTTTCACTTTCTGTTAAATCATTTCTGTAATTACCGTTTCCTGGTTGACCCGCGAATGAGATCTTTAGGTACTTTTGAGCTTAATAAACGTTATTTTTATTTTCTCCTTCCCTCTCCTCTTAGTCTTTTTTCTGCTTCTCTTTTAAGCTGACCGATCGACGCACTGCGAGTGGGCGAATCTCCACGCGTTTGCGTAACCCGGTGGAAAATATACAAGATCGAGAATTCGGCCTAATTTGTTTTCCCTACCGCCGAGAATTTTGTTCGCGCGTCCACCTAGGCGCATGCGCACTCGCGAGGAAATAAACAACTTTCGCGAGGTGCCCCCCTTCTGGCGACCCAATCCGTTTTAACGGCTCAAATCTGTTCGAAGATTGCTCAATCGTTCGTTCTATTATGATCTTATTTTCGATAAGATCAATTCATTAATGACGATATTGTATTCTCGATCGAAAGACTTTATTGGTTGTTATTCTTTCATGTTGAATAGAGCAAAAAATTATTATTCATTTTCTTCACGATTTTTGCTCGCGCAAAATAAAATCGATGTTAGATCTGCAAATTCTAAATTGTTCTACAAATTGTGCGATCTACGTCGACAGTGGCAATCGTGCTCAAAGATTTTTTTACTCGGTGCAAATGCTTTAATAGAATTTGTGAACTTTCTTTCGGAAAATGTGGATTCTAGCCGGACGCGGGTCGGATTTCGAGGATGTTTCAAAAATGAGGGTCCATCCTGTGCTCGAGAGGAGGTCCATATGGAGAGCCTCTCTCCTCTCCTCTTCATTCTGCTTGAAGCTGCTCGTGCGTTCTACTTAGTGTTGCCAGATTTCTCTATTGACCCTCCTGTAGCGCCACGCAAGCGTTTATGTAATAGAAAATGATTTTTCGTCAATAATGAACCGAAAAATATATGATCGAAGTCTGTACTTTCATTCCGCACCTGTCGCATAGTGTTTCTTTTTTTCGCAATTAAAATTGAGTGCAGAGATAAAATAACGAAGGTGAAAACTTCTTATTGATATTTTTTGTGTACACGTAACAATTACTTAAGTGACTCGTGTAGATTAACTACAATCCTTCTCCATCTGTCATTCTCGGTCGATGTAAAAAGGAAAATGAATTTTTTCAGATTTTTCAATTAGGCCATTTTCACAATAACCCGTCCAGTTAAACATGTTCTTCTTTTCTTTATCCTCTCTTTACTCCCACTTTGAACTTCTCTATCTCTCCTTCTCGTTCTACTCCTTCTTTTCCTTCTTCCATCGTCACCTCATCCCTCTGCGTCTTTGTACATCTCTCTTTCTCACTCGATGTAAAAAGGAAAATTAATGTTTTCGGACTTTTCACTTCCGCCAATTTCACAATAATCCGCCCAGCTAAATGACATATTTTTCCTGTTTTTTTTACCCTGTCTTTTCACTCTCTATTTCTCCTTCTAGCCCTACTCCCTTTTCCTTCTTCCATCCTCACCTCATTTCTCTGGCCTCTTCTCCGTTTGTCCTTCTCCCTCGTGGCCCGAATTCCGAAAAGCGAGGAAGCCCGCACCTACTCCTCTACGTCTCGTGGGCGGATCGTGGCCCATAAATACCCGCGGTGTAAACACGAGTCGCCGAATGTTTGGCCAGCCAGTGCTCCCTGGCCCGCGGCGACGTCACGGATTCGGTCGCTCGATGTAAACCCTTTGGTAAAATAAACTCGAGCGGTCCACGACCGATCGCTTCTCTCTTCTTCTTCTATCTTTCTCTCTTTATCCAGCTGCCTCCATGCGACTGATAGTAATTTTTCTCTGAGAAACTAGGTACACTCTTTGGAATGTTTCACGTGACGTCACGAGCCAACGTCATAATTGCAAGGGTGCCTGAATTGATTAATGGTATCGCTGATTTTATTTGTGAGAACGATGGTACTCTTTGCAGCGGTAATGATTCTTATTCGTTTCGCGATTGTTCCACTTCGGCGAAGTTAATTATATCCTTTGAAAATAATTACGGTTATCGAACATTTTCACGCGATGTCACGAAATGGCGTCGTAATCTTTCAGTTTTATTAATTCGTAGAACATTCGTACGTGCCACAATTGAAATCCGCAAAACATTCCACGAATATTTTTCCTTTAATTTGTCGGAGTATCTTCGCAGTGCTGGTTTGATCGCGCCCTACATTGGCATCGCGGGGCTGCTTAATTATTAACCGTAGCGATAATTATAATTGAATTCGGTTGCAACCGTAAGATTCATATCCAATTCGCAAGTTACTCGTTTCCTGAATTCATTTATTTCTCTCTCTCACACGAAGATCCAACAAATAAATGAGAAATGGAAATTACGTATAATACACACGTGTCACTTTAATTTCTTAATTAATAAAGTGATCGTTATCGCGTCTCATTATTTAATATACAACGCACGAGGACGGTTGCGTTTATCGTAACGGTAGTCGATTTCTCTTCTCCTTCGTATTTAAAAACTCTTATCAGTAAAGTTCTTGGGTAGAGGTCGCGGTAGAACGCGCGATAAATCATATGGCATCACTCTCCCGTAAACAATTGAATTTTACGTGTTACCGAGCGATACGTGACGCGAGCAATTGTTTCGCTAATGACGGAACGCCCTTGCAAGCGTGTTGGAAAGTTACGCAATTTTGCTTTAACCGAAGAATGTCTTCTGCAGACACGAATGCGCTCGTTTTCAGACACACGATTATCGGCAAAGAACATGAAATTATATTTCTCAAGAATCATATCACGGTTATTATGCGCGGGAGAATGTGAGAAACTAGTTCGTACAAGTTCGAGCATGAATTACAAAGAAAACCACGGATAAAACTTATTTATATTATTTCGTTTGTTTTGACAAATCATTGAAATAATGTCTTGAGCCGCAAAACTGAAATTCAAGTACATACAGGTACTTAGGTACGTCAACACGGTCATGCCAAATATTTGATACAAAATGACGTTAAACGACAATTTAAATCACTCGACGCTCAACAAAAACCTCAACCTCTAAACACACTTTCTCATGAAACAACCTTTACATCAATCCCACCAAACGAACCAAGAAAACAAATTTGATTTTCCTTCAACGTCTCAAAAACTTCCAAGAAATCTCAGATAAGCGATGTCTGAGAATCGTTTGCCTCTATTATTAATTAATATCCGTAGTTTCTTAGAAAATAGCACTATACAATAATAGAAATCATTCCACACTCGACAAAGGCGCTCATTCGCCCCAATCTCCAAATGCACTTTCTCCCCAAATAACCTGCAAATCAATCTCATCGAATAAACGAAGGGAACAAACCATTTTCCTTCAACGTCCCAAAAAGCTCCAAGAAATCTCAGATAAGCGATCTTAAGAGGATTCTCCGTCGGTACAATTAACCAAAATCCGTAACTGGTGTCCCAATTAAGGAAAAAGAAAACCCCGCCACCTTCTCTTCCTTTTCTTTAATTCTCTCTCTGTCTTTCTCTCTCTTTCTCTCTCTCTCTCTTTCTCTCTCTCTCTCTTCTCTTTCTCCCGTCCAATTAATCTTCCCGCTAATTTCACGGGTCTCGGTAACCCACAGGCGACCGCATTCGCGGGACCGATCACCGATAAAAATAAATCGGTACACTTTCGGCGAGGATCAGCTCTTCTCCTCCTCCTTCTTCACCTCCACCTCCTCCATCGACGAACTACATCGTGTTACACTAATGCGAGCACTATTTCAAGCGCGTTCCGTTCATATATCTCGCCCGGTGCAAGAGGATGGCCCGCCACACGAAAAACCATCACGAACAGGTCCTTCGAAGGGATACCCGAGGCGTAAAGTCCATAATGTCCTGTGGCGGGTACGGAATTAGGAGTAGAGGAGATCTTGTACCAGAGCCTGCTTTACAGAATTTCGTAAGAAGATAAGTCTGCTGGATTTTCTCTCTTTTTGAGTGCTGCCTTGTTCTTTTTCTTTTCGTTATCCTTATGTTTGTAAGGGGAGCGTGAGCATGAGAAGTAACGAAAAAATGTTAGGACGTTCATTATTTTTTGGGAATGTCTAGCAACACGTTCGTGGACGTGTTAAGTATGCATTGTGCCATTAGTGAATTATTTCTTGGTTTCTTTTCTCTTTTACAATGAGAGAAGCGAGGTAGAGAATTTGTAAGAGGCGACGTTATTGGAAATCTTGATTGATTGGTACGCGAATAATTAAATGAAACATAAACCGTCTAAATGGCGAACTATGCGGAAGATTATCGAATAATATTTGCACTTTCATTGCATAGATAGAAATAACACGTAAATAGGATCAATCAATCTTTCTGGTTTTTAACTTTTCATAACAAGCAACGAAAATTGGTGACGGTGCATATATCAGGATTTGAATTCAAACTGACAACTCAATTGTTGCACAGTTAGTTTCTATTTCAAAGAACAAACTTCCTGTTTGCTCTCATATACCGACGAAACAAATCTCATTCCTCGGAATAATTAAAACCCGAAGATGACCAAGAAGAAACGAACTAAAGAAGAAAACAGGTGGTACAAGCTTATCTCGAAAATTGTACACCAAATACAAGAACTTTCGAAAGAACTGAAACTAGTCGTAGCTACAAGAAATCTTCTCACCTTTGTCCGAGTGAAAAAGCGGGGTCTGTAAAACAAAAGAAGAATCCAAAAAGTTGAATGCCGCACGGTGGAGTGTAATTCAAATTCTGCAACGACTTGTGCGATCTCCCGCATAATTATTCGCGCGCCCGAGCTCGCGAGGAAGCAGAGAGGAAGAAGAAGATCTATGCCGACGTTTGACGCGCGTGGCCCCTCGCAACGGCCGACAATTACACACGCGATCCCGCCTAATCGTAAAATGGAATGTCGTGTTTGTAACGCAGTTGTTATTTCTCCTCGTCCCGCGTCACCCGTCGGTTTGGTCCCGCGCGCGGCGAAGGCGAAACGCGCCGTAAATCAACGGACGATGCGGCGAACGTTCGGAAAGGGGGAGGATCGCGAGGATGAGCCGGAGGAAAAGGATCGCAAAGAGAGAGCGAGATACAAGGAAAAGAAGGAGAGGAAGTGAGAAGGAGAAGCGAGTAAGGATCCGCTCGTCAAATTTTTATGATCAAATTTCGAATCGCCCGTAAAGAAATCAAATCTCCTTTATTAACGAATCTCAATAATCGTAGACCCTTATTTTTTGATTTAATGAGAACGTTATCGTTGATGAGAAATAGACCGTGCGATTGTCGAGAATTTGAATGAGGGTTAAGCTAGAATTTTTGTGCATGAATTTTGGAAAGTTTGTTTAGAGAATTGTTTGGTCGGGACGAAGGAGGTTTGAGGAGAAAGAAAAATTCTTTTTACGTGTAATTGAAGCGAGTTATTCTAGGATATTCGGAAAATCTTTCATTTCAATCTTTCATTTCAAAATCAAAGAGAAAAATCTGTTTGACGTAGGTGGACATAATTGAAACAGGAAATTTCTGCTATTCGTTGATTGACTTTGATTATTCTCAAGCTTGGATAGATTTCTGTATTGATCTTCCGTCGCATCGGTCTCAGTTAGTTGCACTTGAAAGTACTCCAAAATCAAAGAAAACTCTAGTTTGTGAAATGATGACAAATGGACGATGATGAGTGAAGAGTACGAAGGAAGGAATGAAGGAATTTGAAAAGGAGGAGGTACAAGAGGAATCGCAAGAAGAGGGAAGCAATTGTCGAAGTCACATTTTGCGATCGGTTGATCGTGTAATGTCAAACAGAATCGAGAGATACAGCTAAGGCAATGAGAAAGACAAAAACGGTGACAAGAAAGGAAAGAAATGTAAACGAAGAGAACAAAATTTAAGAGAGAAGAGGGTAAAAGCAAAAGAATTAATAAGAGAGTAAAAGGTGAGAAACTTTAAAAGGGAAGTAGATGGTGCGACGTCAACGAATTTAAGAGAGAGAAGAGAGAGAGAAAGAGAGAGAGCAAAGTCAGCATCAACAAAATAAGAAATAGAAAAACAGGGACGAAGAAAGTAAAAAAATACACTCTAGATCAAGACACGGATTAAAAGAAACGAGAAGGAGAGCGTTGTGAAAATCATAAGAAAAGGCAGAACAAGTGAACGAGCACGAAAATGAGAGAAACAGAGGCAAGTCAAGACAAGAAATAAAGAGGAGGCAAGAGACGGAAAAATAAATACAGAAAAAAAAAGAGAAACTGTAAAAAGAAAAAGAGACAGCTCAAGAAAAAGAAAGAAAAGAGTACATGCATTGCAAAAAGAAAGAAGGAAAGAGAGAGCCGAAAAGAAGGAGGGACAAAGAAGAAGAAAAAGAGAAGAAGGGAGAGAGAAAGAGAGAGAGCAGCAGAGAGAGAGAGAGCCAGAGAGAGAGAGAGAAGGAAAGAGAAAAGCAGAAGGAGCGTGAGGTGGTTCGAAGAGGGGCAGGAGACGAGAGGAGAAGGACGTGCTCCGCCCCAGGTGCAGAGGGCAACATGGCCGCTGAGGGACGGATTGGCGGAGGGCAGGCCGCGACGCCGACGTCGTCGTCGCGTCGTGACGCCCGCGCGCGCTTCACTCACAGCGCCTAGCCTCAAAACTCAACGGACTTTGCCCGCGCCACGGCCCACCTCCACCGCCACCGCCACCTCCACCTCCTCCACCTCCACCACCTCCACCTCCTCCACCTCCTCTTGAGCCAACCGTCGCCGCCCATCCTCTCGTCTTCTCCACTCCTCTCCGCTCGTCTCCTCTTCGTCCTCCTTCCGCCTCTTCATTCCTCTTCGTCCTCCTCTTCCCCTTCCTTCGGTGCCACCAGTCGCTCACCCGTCCTCTTCTGCCTCCAACTGCCTTCACCTGCCCCCACTGCCCCCGCTGCCGCCCCTTCCTTCCGCGAGCGCGACGCGCACCTACCCAAGGCGAGCGAACGCCCTCTACGTGCACCTTTGGATTTTCTTTTTCAGCTTGGAGTTGGTTCAAGTGCATTCGATGCGTTTGATGGAATTTTGAGACAGAGAGAGAGAGAGAGAGAGAGAGAGAGAGACAGAGGGGGGAGAGAGAGAGTGGTGGAAGGTAAGAGAAGGAATCCAATGTTAGGAAAGCATGACAATTATTTTTTTTTTTTTTGAGAAGGGATCTGTGTTTAAATGGTTCGATTTGAATTGTGGGTGAGAACATTGGGGTAATTGGGGGTGAGATTTTGTTAAATTCAAGTGGGAATTATTTGGGAATGGTTTCTTTTGGAGACAAGGGCTGCGATTGGATGGTTTGATGTAAGTTATGGGTGAGAATATTTAGGTAATTTGCGAATGGAGAGAAATATTACGAGGGGTTTTCTTTAAGGTTTATTCCGTAGGACGAGTTTGCGCTGGTAAGTGCGAGATAAATAGGAGATAGTATTACGTTTAGTAGATTTAGTTCGTTTGAAGTGTTGATGTGCTTCTTTTTAAGAAATCGAAAACTGTTAATAGGAAATAGTTGACGAAAGAATTATTCAATACAAGAGTTTACTGCACTTATTCAATAACAACTGATTATTCTTGTAAATCAGGTTGTATTATCCAGTTGTAACTTATCAACGAAAACACTACTCGGTTAAAAGAATAGAGCAAATATAAACTGTAATTGTCTATCTCCATGTCTGAAAACATTTCACGACTAGGATCTACATTAAACACAATCAAGAACAATCTTTCTAAATATTAACACTTTGACTACCATGATGGTCATACGTGACAGGTCACGGTTTCTCCTGTGGTACCACAATAGTCACTGATGACCTACAGAAAAATCATTAAAAAAGCGATTATACTAATCGAAATTTACAGCACTTTAAAAGATCATATGTTAAAACAAAAAAAAAAAAAACAGAAAAAAAAATGCAAAGTGTGACGCCACGGGCTTTCTATGGAAAATCAGCGTGGCAGTCAAAGCGTTAACTGCACGAATATTAACTGCGCGAAAACTAAATTAACGAACATGCCAACGAGGAAACTCGCCAACAATTAAATCATCTCTCGATTAAAAACCATTCACTGAGAACCGTATCGAGGCATCACCACGTTCCTAAGAAGTATCATCTGTCCTTCGCGCCTTCATCGCCGCGAAGCGTCCCTAATTGAATATTATTTCGAGCTGGCAATGAGAGACGATGAAAAAGATAATATTGACGCACGCACGTCGCGTCCACGAACGAATCGCTTTTCTTTTCCCTCATTCTCTTTTTTCCTTATTTTCGAGATGCGCGCCATCCACGCGTCTCTACTCGGCCACACGCGGAGCCAATGGCGCGACTCAACGTTCGGGTGGGTGGAAGGAGAGAGGGAGTGCAAGAGAAGCGGTTGAATCAGCGATTCGATACGCTTCTCAAATACTCGTAGGTACCCCACGGTGAGTCGCTTCGCGGCGATAATTCATTTGACTAGACAAGAAGGCAATGAGAGTGCCTTCTCTCGTTGGATACCAATCCCTCCTCTCCTTTACCATCATTCGACCCGTCAAGAATCACCAACCAACGCGAAGCAGGCAGCGCGTTCGTAAAGTCACTATTCTTATTGCGCCTCGTAATGAATCCATGCGATGCGAGTGCGCATGCGTCTTGTGGAAAAAATCGGTAATTTCACGAGGCTAGCAAAAGAGACACTTCATTTTATTAAGAATATTATCCTTTTCGGCTCCATTGCTGAACACGTTAAGAAATTCGATTTAACAAGTAGGAAGATTTTAGATCGTTTAAAATAAAATAGTAGACCACTGGACCTACCTTCCGATTAATCAGTAAGGAACGCTATTTTATTGAACTACGTTTTGACAAATAAAATTTAATTTCCTTAGATTTTATTTCTTTTGCTCTCAGTATGGATATTCCGTAAGATAAAATTGAATTCTGTTACGAACCGCTAAATGAGGACATTCAAGGGTAAAGGGTTAATTTACTGGACCGTTGAAAGTATCTTCGACGAGTGAGGATAATTCCACGAAACGATTCGACTCGAGATAAATGATTTCACGAAGGTTCCACACGGAGATAGATTCGTGATTGAGAGAGGAGACTCGAAGAAGAAGAAATCTGATAACGGCGTGAGTTCTTGGGCCTATACCGATTTGGCGCCAGCATCTCACGGTACAATGGGAGATGTAAAAGGGAGATAAAAGGGCCACCTCTGAATTTCTGAAGGGTGATGCGATCGGTCGAATAGATTAGTTGTGGAATGATGTGTCGCACGGGGTGGAGAATTCCCGCCGAGCGCTCACAGTAAGATAACATCGACAGCTGATAAAAGTAGTTAGAAGAATTTGAACAGATGGCCGTGGCGTCACGTTAACGCGCCTTTATTAGTGTCGATTTTCGATGCGGCTTGTGGACTTTGTGTAGCTTCCTTGTTCTGGTTTCGAATCGGCAACTGTCTTCACGCGTGATGGACAGGAAGTATATATTTATCTTTACGTAATCCTTTATCGAATGCGTAATTAATGCTACGAAGATTTATGGGGGTTTCTACGAGATGACGTAAAGCGGCTGTTTACGCATTCGAGCAACACTTTTTAATGTTTCATGAGAATGGGGAACGTTAGAGAGCAGCACCTACTTCATGAGAATCTTCTGCCACCTGTGCACGATACTGTGAACGTAAAGCATTGCCAATAAGATAGCATCGTCAACGAGGTAACGTGATAATGATAATGGTGTTATCGTTGGTGATAATGACGTTTGATACGAACAAAACTGCTTAGTACATTAAATCTATTTGCGAAATGTTTGAATTGCAATTGAAGTATATAATTGAAATCAATGCTATCTACTGTAGTTAGGATCAATTTTATCTACCCTTAGAATGGTTATTTATGATAAATGGTACTACAATGTAGTTTACTCAACATGCAATTAATTCTAGTATTGGGAAATTGCCTTTTTTGGTGTGAAATTTGCTAATATTGTAATGTTGCAAAATATTATGATTATCCTATGTATTTTGCTGGATTTTTATATCCATCTAATCACTATATTTAGTACAAGTGCTTGTTATCGTTGACTGAGTATAATAAGACTCCCCATCCATGTGGGATTTATTGTCCCCCCTGTCTCGCACGGGAAAACGCGCCATCTGCAATGGCTGGCTCCTCGCCATGGAACTAAGAGAGCAAAAAGGTACATAGTCGGTAATTTGGCGAAACACATTTTGACGTTACCGTCAATTTTAGACGAGCGAAAGATGCGGTGTTGCCGTGATCCTCTGAACAGGATGGAACAGGAATAGCCGCGGAAGAATGCCCCACGATTTAACTTACGTATCATCTCCATCGGTAATGCACACGTAACTTGTAGGATTTTAAATGATATTTGAATTAAGTAGACTTTGGTTTTCAATAATCTGCATCCCTAAATGTATTATAAAGAAATAACAGATCCCAAAAAGACGGTTCTTGGAATTAATTCGTAAGAATTAAATTAATTGCAAAATTATGGGGACCGTTCAATTGTGTAATTTGTACATAATATATGTATACATAAGACTGTAAGTTTACTATATGAAGGTTAGGGAACAAAATCGACTCCCCTGGCCATAGTACAGTAAAACCTGCCACACTCTCACCTAACTCGGAATCGAAAGGTGACAGTATGGCAATAGGAGAATCGAAATCTGATCCTCTTTGTAGTCCGCCGAACGAAGAAAAGGACAGCGAATACAAGATAAGAATGAAAGGAGGCATTTAAATGGTAGCGCGCCGAATGCTATAATAATAACAACGCTTAAACTTTTTTATTTTCAATTTTTTTTGTTGAAAAATGTGTATATCATATTAATGAGATTCTTCCGATCAAAACGAGACCAAACGTGATATATTTTGGACTATATTTATGTAGTAAATTGGACCATTAAGTATTAAGCAGTTAAATACAGGGCGGTCCGTTATAAGTTGGCACTAGCAAACATGCTTATAGAGCGGCTTAAAACAAACACAAAAGTCCTGGACCATTATTCAAAATTCGCAATATTAATCGAGTTATTAAGTGTTAAAGATCAAAGGAAAGGGCGTCCGCCAAAACGGCAGCGGGGGGAGTGCTGGTGCCTCTGCGAACTGTAGGACGGCCCAGTTTACCTACAAACAAACGCGGGACGCGGTAAGGGGAAGGCTGAGACACCGCTGCACGGCCGGCTTCGTTTTCGTTATTCTTCCCCTTACCGCACCCCGCATTTGTTTGTAGCCGTTCTGGATCTGTTCCGGATCTCTTCCGGATCTGTTCCGGATCTGTTCCGGATCTGTTCCGGATCTGTTCCGAATCTGTTCCGGATCTGTTCCGAATCTGTTCCGGATCTGATCTAGATCTGGACCTGTTCCGGATCTGTTCCGGATCTGTTCCGGATCTGTTCCGGACCTGTTCCGAATCTGTTCCGGATCTGTTCCGGATCTGTTCCGGATCTGTTCCGGATCTGTTCCGAATCTGTTCCGAATCTGTTCCGGATCTGTTCCGGATCTGTTCCGGATCTGTTCCGGACCTGTTCCGAATCTGTTCCGGATCTGTTCCGGATCTGTTCCGGATCTGTTCCGGATCTGTTCCGAATCTGTTCCGGATCTGTTCCGGATCTGTTCCGGACCTGTTCCGGATCTGTTCCGAATCTGTTCCGGATCTGATCTAGATCTGGACCTGTTCCGGATCTGTTCCGAATCTGTTCCGGATCTGTTCCGGATCTGTTCCGGATCTGTTCCGGATCTGTTCCGAATCTGTTCCGAATCTGTTCCGGATCTGTTCCGGATCTGTTCCGGATCTGTTCCGGATCTGTTCCGGACCTGTTCCGGATCTGTTCCGGATCTGTTCCGGATCTGTTCCGGACCTGTTCCGGATCTGTTCCGAATCTGTTCCGAATCTGTTCCGGATCTGTTCCGGATCTGTTCCGGATCTGTTCCGAATCTGTTCCGGACCTGTTCCGAATCTGTTCCGGATCTGTTCCGGATCTGTTCCGGATCTGTTCCGAATCTGTTCCGAATCTGTTCCGAATCTGTTCCGAATCTGTTCCGGATCTGTTCCGGATCTGTTCCGGATCTGTTCCGGATCTGTTCCGGATCTGTTCCGGATCTGTTCCGGATCTGTTCCGAATCTGTTCCGAATCTGTTCCGGATCTGTTCCGGATCTGTTCCGGATCTGTTCCGGATCTGTTCCGGATCTGTTCCGGATCTGTTCCGGATCTGTTCCGGATCTGTTCCGGACCTGTTCCGAATCTGTTCCGAATCTGTTCCGGATCTGTTCCGAATCTGTTCTGGATCTGTTCTGGATCTGAACAATACTCGAACTATCGAGCCCGGTAGAACATTTTCGAGGTTTAAGAGGCATGCTGTGCCTGAGAGCGCGACTCTCGTCGACGAAAACTTTCGGAAAATTCGCGAGCTTTTCGTTCCTCGAAATGTCGGCGTTCGACTTCCACGATTAAGTATTTATTTAAATAAATAAAAATACTTATTTTATATGCCACGCATATATGTTGTTGCATTGTACACATTTGAAAAAATATTTCTTAATAATTACGATATTTTATTATTTTTTATTTTTTTTTCTGTGTATAGCCTGCGCGTCTGGAACTTAGAAAATTTACAGACGACCGAATCGCGGGACTTGGAAAATTCAGGCCTGTTCGCGCGAGAGGCGAGACGGCCGAAACGAAACAAGCGTGGGTTGCTTTAGTGAGGAGTGAGAAGGGCGGGAGATACTCTCCCTCTCACTCGGCGACCCGAGCGCTTCCGAGCTCACCGACGAGCGCTGCGTCTGTATGCGTGAGCGTGCTGTCGGGCTCGAAAGCGCAACACTGGCCTCGAGTCCGCCAGTACGTTTGTTTCCATATCCTGAATTTGAGCCGAAAACTTGCAATATTCAACTGCAATTTTCTCGAAAGCTAGGGCCCAATTAATCACAATTCGTTACCACAAGCAACTATGATGTTTCACATTCAGTGCAAATGGTCGGGAACCTCCCGTGTCCCCTCCTTGTAAATACGCATGGGGATATCCGACTTATTGCTATCATATCTATATTTCTCTTTCCCTTGAAGATTATACATAATAAAACGTGTTTAAATCTGTTTCAACAACCGCTTTCAATAATATGTAAAAAAACAGCATTCCACTTAAAAAGTCGAAGGTCACCGTCGTTTCTCGAACAAATTTGCGAAAATAGAAAAATTCGCGCATGCAGCATTTTCGTAATAAAAAACAGTAAAACTTTTGCCCGTAACATTTTTATTACAGATTTCGCATTTGGCAGAAAAACACTAGTCCAATATACAGCGATCATCGGGTATAGATTTGTTTAAACCATATGTGTGCTTAAAGAATATTAATAAATGTGCATATCTATCATTTACTACTATGTAATCATTATATACTTTTTTTCATTGTCATATGATACCGTATCGCCATATTCTTAACTCCTACTTAATTCTTAATTCCCTGTAAAGTAAAGAATTATTCGGACAGTCGCTTCCTTAGCCAAATATGAAGTGTGTGCGCATGCACATTGTATGCACACACATTCAGCCAGGCTGTCGATTAATAGACGGCAACGCTGTACAGTACATGTATCGATAATACAGTGACTACTCGGACGGAGTCTGCTTCATGGGTCGCTAAAGATAATGCAGCGACAGAAAATGGATAAAACAGCGCACTGCATTGGCCGGTAATGGGGTACCCGTAACCCAAATGGGGGGTCAGCCCAAATACACGGGGATGGGGAGTCTTATTATACTCAGTCAACGTTGTTATTAAGACTATCTGGATTTACCTATTACGTGTTACTTTGTTCATATGTTTATAAAACAACATTGTAATGTAAATAAGCGTTAATGATAGGCAGTTATTAATATTAACAGACTACTTAATCGATTTCTACAAGGTAGAATTGAAAAGAATGCTGTGAAAAATTAATAGTTATATTACATTAGCGTATTTTCTTACAATTTCTCTATAAAAATCAAATACATATTGACTTGCTTCCTTACATTTCACGATACAATTAAAAAACTCTTCTTCTGAAAAACAACCAGTTGTATGACAACATATCATATCCCTTTTTATACTGTCAAATGCAAATGTGAACTCCGCTCTTGCATCCTGAAAATAAAGTTAGTTGTAGAAAGTGAAATATTTATCGTATAAAATTGTTAATGTTTAAAAACAAAGTTATATACCTGGAGTTCCAATGAACTAGGATCAAGTACAACGTCACCGGTTGTTTTATCGATCGCACAACTCACTGCAGCAATAGTAAACTTCATTGAAAGACCAGAGTTTATCAATGCCAAACATGCAGCATTAATTGCACAAGCTAATAACTGAAATCGTATCCGTTTACATAGCAGTCTCAAAGATTAAACTGATACAATTAATCTGATACATACCCCACCAACGTCTTGTAACTCTTGTACATTAATACACACAGCAGCGCCAGGATGAAGTGTGACAATAATTGCAGCTTCGCAAGTTTCTTTTATGTACAATTCTATTAGTCTGTCGTCCACCTCTAAAAATTTGTGAAAACTTAAATACCAAGATATAGAGTACATAATACTCATATAAGCGTCTCGTGCAAATAAATTGAAATGACGTTTTGTGCAAAATAATTGAAAATTAGAGCGTTGAAAAGTACATTAAACGAAGGCTCTCGGTTGCTCTTGCACACTAGTTTCCAACATACTTACTAGCTGGACCTTTTGTTGGACTGTATGTTACTTCTATGCAAGCTCTGTCGTACAGCATTTTTTGTATTTTGGATTCAACCGGTCCATAAATACCTGCGACCACTGCTGTTTCACCTGAATAAAGGAGTAAAACATATTAGTTCTACTACCAGTATACAAAGTTTCCCTCATAAAAGAAATAAAATTGTTTACATCTAATTCACCTAACCTTGCATAAACATTGCCGAACCATCAGGCATAGACAATTGATTGAGCTCACAATTCATGGCACGTAATGAAAACTTTGATTCTTCTGTATCGGCAGTCATTTTGTTAATATTTTACACGTTAATTACAGTTTACAATAATCGGCGGGAAATACATTAAACAGGTTAGAACAGAATCTGATTGTAAACAACGTGCTCATGCTCCAAAACTCTCTAAAGAGACAAGATTCAACTACTGTAAAAGATGGGAAAAAGGATATGGTGACATCTTGGAGCGAACTCTGTAAGCTGTTGCACAGTTTAGATGGTTTAGATTCCAAATGGTTACAAAACAGGTTGCCCATATAAAATAAATGTACTCAAATATAAAATTAATTTTTTTTAGATTATAAACACTCGACTCTAATTAACTATTGATAGTGCTACTCTTAATAAAGATTCAAATGAATTATTGATTACGTTAAGTCGTGCGTAAAAAAATTTAATTCTTTCCGGATAGGTTCCACATATTCAGTTACACTTAAGAAAATATTGTTTCTTCGGAGTAGGCTCCACGTGTGCTCTTTTTGTGCTTTTCTCGCCTTGCTTCAAAAGCCGGTTCGAAGCTACGTATAAATAATACACGCGATTTTATTTTCTTTGGATTCAATTTGAAATATACAAATATAGTTAAAGTAGATCCAGTCGGTGTGTCCAAACGATGCGACTGACGTTATTTTCAACAGGTAATTGCTAATCGCTTTTGCAAATCGATGATCACATCAGATTAATAGCTGCAAACAACAAGCAATTATATTCCTTTACAGTAAAACCTGTTTTTGTGCGGGGGATAGGGACCGCATAAAAGAAATCGCACACAAAAAAAATTTCGCGTAAATTCATAAGGTTTTCGTTTGCAACACGTTTTAAAAAAACTTTTTTTATGCGGTAAATGGAAAAATCGCACACAAAAAATCGCATAAAAGAAAACCGCACAAAAAAGGACCGCATAAAAACAGGTCTTACTGTATTTCTAAATCAGTGGAGTATTTAAAATACTCTTTATATTTGCTAAAAGTAAATGTTTTCGTGTTTAAAGATTAAGTCGAAATAAGTGTTGTTCAGACTGATGCTGGAAGCGCATGGCAGCGCCATCTAGCGATCCAATATTTTTGACATAAAATGTAATAATGGAAATATATTTCTATCCACGTCCTCTGTCCTCAACGCAATTGTTATTAAACAAATTGTTATTAAGTATTATAGTAATTAGTATATTAGCTATTAACATGTTCATTACTATTTTCCGTATAATGTAAATTTACATTACCATTGTTACAACTACGATCATTTTTTTCTACATTAATGTCAAACATTTTCGAATAACAATTTGACATAATACCATTTCTTAATCACACACATTTTATTATACTGCCTTATCATCAATTAATTGATCACTGACGAATCATTTTATTGAAGATTGATTAATCATCAACTTTATTTCTGGGTCCTCTTCTATGTCTATAAACAAAAAAAATGTTACAACTTTTATTGTGAACTGTTTCATTTCAGCTGGATTCTGATTTCTTTATAATTATCGACTGACCTTACAGTAGCTACTCATTTCTAAAACGAGAAAAATTATCGATTACTCATCCTCCTCCTCTTCCTCCTCCTCCTCCTCCTCTACACCTTCCTCTTCCTCGCCTATTAAAACAAAACAAAATGTATAAATGTTATTCAAACTCTTCCATATCAACCAGAGTCCGATCACTGTATAGTTATCGGCTAAGCTTATAACAGTTACCTATTTCTAGAATGGGAGATGGCGGTAGGTGTGCGAGACGGTAATCTTCCTCATCCTGGGCAGTAGGGTCCCGCACTTCCATGATTTCAGGACCAATTTTGTATTGGTCTTGCAAGTTTGGCAATGCAGGTGGACTGTAGTTGTAAGCAAAGTGCTTGCAAGCCCAACCAATGTAGATGTTGCCGGACCTTCTGGGGAATGACATCGTTAAAATTACATTAGCATGCTTTCCTGGTCATTAATTTTCCTGTAACGTGGTTTCACCTAATGTCCACCCCTCGCGTTAACTCGTTTGCCAATAATTACAGAAGCTGCGCCGAGTTCATTGAGCCACTTCTTGAAATTTATAGGGGTCCCAAGATGCTTAATGTGAATTGAATATTATTTTTGTAAATTAAACTGTTCTCGATGGCAAATTCCAGACGAAGCGATAATTTACAAGTATTGTACGAGAGGTTGTTGAATTGAATTTGAAATTTACAGATATTCCCGATGGATCTAAAATCAAATTCAAATCTTCGGCCACTTGGAAATCTTTTGTGCGTAGCCAGGAAGATTATTTATAATGTTACAGTTTTTTGAGGTTGAAATTCATTGCTATTTTTGCCGAGTTCTCTTTCAGTATTCAATTCTTAACAAATATTGGGGATCAAGTTACATTATCAACGCTGTTATCGTTATAAGTGATTTCCATCAACGATAGTTCTGAGATAGATTTGAACGATTACTTTTCAGACGCAAATGTAAAAGCACCAGGCCACACGTTCGATTCTAGAAGTACCACTGAGGTGTCCGGTTGAGCGAAAGACGATTGTCTAGCCGACCATGGAGAAATGGCCTCGTATGTGTCCTCAGATAAAAGTGCCAATAAGGGTGGACTCGCTTCCTTTACCGGTTCGCCTTTTCCATCCTCTTGTTCTTCGTCTTCCTCCTCCTCCTCCTCTTCCACTTCCTCCTGAAACATGAATTATCAATCATTTCAATTTCTTTTTTTTTTTTTGCCAATCAATTGATTTGTGCTTCTCACGTCTTCTTCGACCTCGTCTTTTCCAGGAGCCCACCAAACAACGCGACCTTGCTTAAGAATGTAAGGTGAATGATGACACCAATGTAACATGCCAGGGTCCAAGAGCTCTTTCACAGGTATAGGATCGTAGTGCGTATTTTCCGTTAATTCTCCATCTAGAAAATCGTACCTTTCATAAAATTGGGTTAAGAATTTTTTCTTTGGAAAGTTGATAATTTTTGTTTTTATACCGCCTACTCCGGTTTCCTCGTCCATTTCATCCTCCTCGTCTAGTCCATCGAATGTGTAATAACCCACAGGTGACACGTGAGTTGACGCGGTGATCCTCGCGATTTGAGCGCGAAGATAGTTTTTCTCAGTGCCGGGAAATGGTGGAAAAGTATACAGCTGTTATAAGAGAATGAATCAGTAACATTGTGGAAGGAAAGGTCGAAATCAGACTTTACTCTGGACATTTTTTAACCCTTTCGCTACGGGCGACTCCTCCGCCACGGCGCTCCCGCTGTACGCCCGTAGTATCTGAGTGGCATCTTATGCAGGGCGACTATAGTCGCCCGTAGTACGTCGGTGGCATTCTATGCAGGGCGACTATAGTCGCCCGTAGTAGCGAAAGGGTTAAAATGAGTTTTAGTGAATGCGGAAAGGTAGAAATAGAAATGAATAAATAGAAGTGATCTGTCAGTTGATTCTAACGAACACGCGATAAGTTACGAAACGTTAATCTAGCAATATTTACGAGTGTAATATAAAAAAGATAGTAATGTCCTGTTGCTTGCAATTACGTGACTCGTAATACATCTATTCACGATTGTCAATTAAAATCATTGATCTTAATACCAACGGAAAACTGCCGAAACTTGTGGCAATGATTATCGAAACCTATTCAAATAACTCGGTCTCCCGTTCGTGTAGAGGTCCTCGAACCCGGAGAATGCGAAAGCTCTAAAATTCCAGCGGAGCATATCAATTCTAATCTAAATTCTAAAACCAGCCACGCACAGCTGCCTCCAAGTCGCCCGTGCAACATCGCACGATCTGCCTGGCCGACACAATCTGTTGCGGAGTAACAGGCGGAAGTTCGACCCATTCGTCCAAGCCGAGCCTGTTGCATACAAAGTACACCTGAAAGATTTCACCGAGGCTTGTCACAGAGGTCTGAAAAAGGTTTTTTGAAAATATCGTCGAATGCAGAAGGTCACACTTTCTTATTGGTTCCAGTTCCAATCTTTTCCGGTGGCACTTCCACCGACGGTTTCCACGTGTTGACTGGCATAGGTGGAAAAACGAGGGTCAGACCAGGAGGTGCTGCACCTTCGCCTTCTTCTTCATTGTCTCTCGCGCGTCTTTCGTCTTCTTGAGCCTTTAGCTCAGCATCCCCCTCTGCCACTTCATTCGCCTTTGCTTTGGCCTCTTCCTCCTCTGCCTTTCGCACGCGCTCCTCCTCCTCTTGTTGCTGCGTTTCAAGCGGTACTCTTCTGATTTAGAGAATCCATGGAATTTAACAGGACAAGTGAAGTCGGTGTTGAAGATATTTATCGATAGACAAGATTCCTTATGCGATAAGCAGCAGACGGATGGAACAATTGTTCGGCGCACTCGTTTGTTTTTAATTTTTTTTCCACAGATTTCTATCGTTCAGTTTTCAATTAATTTCCACGATTATTAATTAACTACGATAATTGATTTGCACATGCACGAATATTTTTCGTATTTCGTATTAACGATCTACAAGATTTTTCTTGGTTGTGAAATAGCGTCTATTCTCGTTATTTCGTCGTGAGGAACAATTTTGTTGTAATTTAAAAGCGAGATATCTTACGTGAGAATTACAAGCTTCGCTACTTAACGATCGTAAATTTGTCGGATACCGCATAAAATTCCTTGGTATCCAAAAGTATTGGTCATTATTTATAAGAAAATCGACGTTACTTCTATTCTACGTTCGAGTTCTTGCGGTTGCAATTCTGCCTCGAGTATGTAATAATTCTTCGGGTTGCCCAGGATCTTGCCCCAGAATCTTTCACAGAAAAATCGTACCTTGAAGTAACAACTGTTGAATCTATTTGAGAAGGTGTCTATATTCAAGTTTTACCTCACGTTCTGAATGGGTATTGCAGCCATGATCTTGCGTATTGCCAAGTTGAGTAGAACAACTTCATATGGAAGCAGGCATACGCCAGTTTGCTCTAAGTAATAAAAAAATTCCAACATGTTGGGCTTCTTCCTCGGTGCCTCTTCACCCTCTTCAGTTTCTCCTCCGTCAGGTTGCTCGTCAATAGCCCGAATCTCCTACGAACCAAGAGATAAAGTGATTCAAAACCACGAACTCAAAAAGTTTTTTTACTTTAAATTTAAATTTACATAAAATTATTCTCACTTTGAATACTCTCGTGGATGCACTTTTAGCATTTAAATACACGAGAGAACCAAATATGTCAAGTAATAAAATGTATATTTAGAGCAAACTCGATTTGAAAACTTTTAAATACAACTGTTTTATGCATTTGATTTTTGCAATTTTTTTTTCTTTTGTTTTGATAGTTAGGCACATCAGTGGCATTTTTGTGGCTTATTATAGTAATCTAAACTTCCACTTGGTATCGTACTTTTATACAGCTTTAGCACGTAACACCTTTACTTTTCCAAAATCAGGAGAAACAATTTTAATATTAGCCGAGAGTTGTGTTTTAACTGAAATATAGGCTATTTGGTATGCGTACGACAAATAACAACCATTATGCAACAAATTTCCCATGACACCTTTATCCGCTCGTGTCTTCGTTTCATCAAGAAAATAAATTTTTTGAATTTTGAAGTACTGTAATATTTAATAGCGCACAGTGCATTAGATTTTCGTGGTTAGGTGGTATGTGATACGTCGCCAAATGAATTCAATGTTAAATTAAACAAAGAAGAAACATTTCTAGTACTTGAAAAAGCTTTATGAGACTCTCGGCTTCTTGGTATTGGCCAGGCGGAACGTACACGTTCCTTATGCAATCAGATTTTCCTGCATATCTCTCTTCCTTCAATTTTCTGCTGAGCTCCTCGATCACGTCCACCGCATTTCTCGGCTTCTCCTGTAAAATCTTGGCGAGCAGTTCCGTCAAGTGGTCGTATCTAGAAAATGTTCGCAGAAAGGTCTCTCGAAGAAATCAATTTAATTAAAGGTTTCACTTTGTTCTCCGGTATCGTCGAGAAATTTCATACTTAAGAATCCACTGTAAATATGCCTAATAAATTAACTTCACACGAGATATACAATTTGATATTTACAGAACTTACTTCATGGTCGACAAAAAGTATTAATATATTTACATAAAATTGTGTATTCTGCTTCTAAATCTGCGACTAAAATTATTTACAGAAAATATATTATAAGAATAATTAGGAGAAGCGTAGAAACTGCAAGTTTGCGCCGTGGAACACTAAAATGTAACGGGACAAAAGAATCGAAAAATTTTTAAACAATTCTTTTGACAAACAATATGTGGAATCGTTCGTTTACATTACTGCTAAATTAATAAAGAAAACTCACAGATTATGTCCCGATTCGGTACTGTACTTCTGCAGGAACATTTTTGCACGACGAATATCGTGTTCCACACATGGCTCGTCATTGGGAGGGAACTCATCGTCCATATCGTAACAATCTCGGCACTCCATTTTTCTCTGCCCTCTCTCTCAATCACCCCCAATTGATCGATAATTAATTTTATTCGACAAAGAATTACGTGGAACCGACAAATTTATTTTTACCCTTGCGCCACGTCAAATCGTCCGACAAAACGCGAGCGGTGAAGCCTCGATTTTAATTGGCTGGCCCAGCTCACGGAATCCTGAAATTTAATTGGTGCTCAGTGGTGTGCCCATGGCCGAGCTGAAAATTGCTCGGCTATCGGCTAAACAATAAAGACTTATCTGGTGACCCAATTAATTTAACGAGCCGAAAGAGCCGTTTTAATCAGCGAAAGTTAAAATTAACCGGTGATAGTGATAAGTCCTGTCCACTTGTTGCTTCCCATCTCCTGTTTCCTGAGACGGTGTGGGCTGGGGTGTCTCGCGGTCGAGTAAAATTTTCTGAACAGTTTTTTGTCACTACTTTTAAGTGCGACTACGTAAAATTAGTAATTGGAAATTGTTGAAAGCTAGTCGAGGCAGAAGACAGGATTTGATTATTTTTCACCAAATCGTCAATGTATCCTGGATAATAAAAGTTGAATTTCGTATATTTCACTTATCTCTCGCAAAATACTCCACGTGACTTTGCAAACGAGATATCAATGGCGTTATTTTAATCGTTTGCGAAGTGCCCACAGTGTGTAATAATTGGGTTGTTAATTAATTGACGATCTTTGTCGATGAAAAATTTATATCCTGCCTGCTGAAATGATTTAATTAGTTATTAATTTAATTAACCCCCCGGATCTTTTTAAATGCCCTTGCCTCGTGCGATTACTGTGGGATATAATACAGATAAATTGTTTTATTCTCCGTGCCTTTAATTGGCGCAACAGCCCATTGCCGATGCAGCAAACGCAAATTCTCTAATTTTGTAACGTCGTGATGTCGTACGGTTGTTTAATAAATCCTCGTTTTCCGCATAATTCGCTAATTTGGCCTTCTGCCTTTTGGCATTAGCAAGGGCCGAGTACAACCGGCCATATTGTACGATTAGTCCGGCCCAACTTGCGCCATTATACACTACTCTAAATAATCTGTGCAACTTGAATTATATCGGGAGAAATGGTGTCGATCGATTCCGCTTTAACGCTACCCCTTTTCTAAATTGTGTCACTCGACTGCGACGTTGCACAGTGGTCTGTATACGGGTATTTACGGAAAAAAACAAATACTTTTTGATTGGAACCGAATTTTGACATTATTTTATTGGCTTCCAGTGGAATGTTTGTTGCCTATAAAAATGACAAATGAAACATTAATAATTAATCATTGTCGTGGAAACTAACAAATATACCTATACATTGATTAGTTTATTTTGCATTTCTGACGTAAAAATGAGGATAAATATCTTTGTAAATCATTAAAAATGTGGTTTAAAAGCAGAAAAAGTAAGTTTCGAAAGGTTATGAAATTTTCAAATATCTGTGCTTTAATTAGTTGCGCATAAATTTGCAACTAACTACCTTTCAAAAATCAATATGAAGCTATAGATATCTGAAAAAAACATGGTTACTCATTGCAGACAAATCAAGCGATCAAACCCGTTTCTTTTCGCGAATATATAAACCTTAAATAGTTAGCTTTATGATAGGCTTATAATGAAAACGGTAAAATTATTAGTTTCTTTTCGACGCAATGTAGCAATTTACATTTTTTTACCATTTAAGCCTATCTCTAAACCCCGAACTTTCTGTGGTAAAAATAAATACTTTAGCTTTGCAACCATCTCTATTATGGACTAAATATCACAAATTGGTTTATATAAAATGAATTAAAACTCAAAAATCTTGGAAATTCAACACTTTTCCAAAACGCGTAATTAAAACGGCATTACCCTACAATGTATACGGTTATTTTAAATCGTAGGATCTATAAATTCTCCCTTGTCAATGCACATTCAATCTGCAATTGTCTCTCCACATGAGAGAGAAAATTTTGCATTTAACAGATTATCGCGTAAAAGGGTCCACATTTTCATTTATCGCAGTGACAAATGAGAAGGTTCATTGGTCCGAATAACAGAGAAAGTATAAAGAATTTGAGGCAATTGTGCGCGTAAAAAAAGAGGAAGGACCCTTGCGATATCAATTATCGTAGTAATTACTCAATCGAATTCTCTTTTGTGGAACTTGCGCGCGTCCGCGATGGAGTTTGCTCTCTTTATTAAACGGCATATAAAATGACGAGATTATATTTTCATTCGACAATGGGACGCATGAAAAACCTCGTGCTCTTTCAAGCAGAGTTAATGAGTCGTAGAGCCGTCAAACTGAATGGCCGTGTATCTCAATGAAGTTGAATCGCACGCGCCGCTTTCTATCAGCCTGCATCCTGGAGGACGTTTATCGTCTATCGGGTGTCCTAAATAAGAACGATGCCTCTCGAGGTCACTAGCTGCTTCCTCTTACGCCCACCCCGTTACTCCCGTACAGCTACTGGCTCTAGTTTGACATCGTTGACTTTCTTATCTTTCATTGACTCTTTGTAGTCGAGTCAATTTTAATGTAGAGTTATATATAGAATTGTTGGCGAAAGTTAAGCAATGTTTTTTTTTTTACGGAAGAAAAGATCTATGGTCGATTACAAGTTAGATTTTTTATATTTGTTATACCAGTTTATGTATACCCTGTTACTACCCTGCGCCTACTGACCCCAGTTTATCATCGTTGGATTTCTTATATTTCATTCACTCTTTGGAGTCTAGTGAATTTTAATGTGAAGTTACTTGTAGACTTTTTGATCGAAATTAAGAAATGTTCTTTTACGGAAGAAAATATCTGTGGTCGATTACAAGCTAGATTTTTTTTTTTTATATTCGATCACAATTTACATTTTTGACTCTGTTTGATATAAATTTTCCCTTGCGAGATGCAAAGGACTTTTTTTCTTCTTGTCTAATTTGGACGTCGTTACATCGAGCAGTTATTTAATTCCAGTTAGAAAAATTATTTTCGTTGGTCGTTTCATTGCTTTACTTTTCGTACGAGCTGTTAACTGCAACTTTATTTCTTTTTGCAAAACAGCGAAATGTGTAAGAGTTCGGGTAACGGATTCTCTTTATACTGAATCAACAAAAGTTGTGATTAATTATTGTACATTGTTGCACGTGTTCTAAAAATTATACGATATCGATCAATTTTTACCACGGAACGATTTCGAATTTAGTCCTGCTGGAACAAAAAACAATTCTGACGCCACCATGCCTCGTAGAAATAGGTGCAATGAACGATAAGCGAGAAAGCGGTGATAAGCATAGAAATGTTTCAAGTGTTGAATAATCGTAACGAAATGCGAGCAAATTACTCGAAGCAGAAGGAAAGTTCAGTGAACGTTAAATATCGTGATCTCTCCATAAATCAGAAAATAACTTCCACAGCTCCATCAACGTTTAATAGTCGAAATGGTAAAGACCATAGTTATCGAAGCGAAATGATGGGTGGATTTAAACAAAATTATTCGATCGCGCAAGTGCGTTGCTATACACGGGCCTAATGTACACTAACGACGATTTTACTAATCTCTAGTTGGAACAGGTGGACCATTAATAATCATGACATTAATATTATTTGTTCAGCTATGCGCCTATGTACTGATGGAATATTTAATTAAGCGACCTATTCGGGAAACATTTACTACCACGGCAGTCTAGAAATAATTTCTCTCTGCACAAATTATTTTTCATATGTAAGAATGACTTGGAAAATTAATTTGGAATTCGTTTCTCGATCTTTGCACATCGATGTCAGGGAAAATAGTAAAAAAAAACAAGTTTAAAATTTGATTTTTAATATTCAGAAAATGTCGTTTGTTTACTGCGTTATTAAGTTAATTGAAGAAATTAGACTTGCTTTAGTTATATCACTTGTGCTACCTAGTATTAACGTATACCTGCTTACCTCGAGTAACTAAGTGGCATAAAAATAAGTCGGTAGGTTGCAAATAGTTCTCGACGAATTTCATTTCAACAGGGCTGGGTGTAATTATCCTCGAGATAGTAAAAGACTCGGAATGGGCGCGATGAGTGGTTGTAAATTGCGAGGGCGTTCGAGTATGAATGAGTAAGGTTCCCCCACCACGATTCTCATTATCTATTTCTCTCTCCTTCCTCTTCCATTTCTTCTCCCCTTCGGACATTCTCCCTCTCTGAAGACATTATTGCAAATGTTATTCTTATTCTTATTTGCAGGGTGTTCATGCTACGTGTTATTAAATTCTATTTTTAATTCTAACCCTAGTTAGAATTAATGCTCTCATGAAAACCTAATAGATTCTCTCCCGATCTTTTACAGTCTCTCATTGTCTCTCTCTTTCCATTCCTTCCTCTCTCATCGACATTTACTGCTTCTCCTTTTTTATCTTCGCGTCTTTGTTTCTCCAGTTATACTATCTGTATCTTCTTCTCCAAAGACAATATCAGAAACATTATCATCATTTATTCGTATTCTTCACATTGCAAAATACCAATTACAATCTCCATTGCAACTGACGCTTGCATTGAAATGAATACATTCCCACTTCTTCTTCTACGCTCCTTCTCCTCTCATCGATGTTTTCTGCTTCACTCTTTCTCCAGTTGTTCTCTCCGTATCTCCTTCACTAAAGACAGTATTATAAACATTATCATTCCTCATTCGTATTCTTCATATTACAAAATTCCAATTACAATTTCCATTGCAACTAATGCTAGCATTGAAAACGAATACATTCTCTCTTCTTCCTTTTCTGTCCCTCATTCACTTTCTCCTTCTCTTCCTTTTCCTCCTCCTCCTCCCATCGACATTCCCCCTTTCTCTCCTTGTCCTCTCGGTTCGTCTTTCGTTCTCTCCCTCTTCTCCTCTTTGTCTCTCCAATTATGCATCCTCCATCTATCCTCGTCTCATCCACCGCGATCTTCTCTTCCCTTTCGGTGAGCCAAAGCGGAGTCCTATCGGGGTAAGCTACTCCCTCTCCCTCCCACTATTCTAGTCTCCTTCTCTGTCTCTCTTTCTCTCTCTCTTCTTCCTGTCTCTCTCTCCATCTCTATCTTTCGTCCAATCCTCTCCGGCTCGCGCGTCGCGGCGCGCGTCTTTCGGTCAGTTTACTCTCGTGCGTTGCACGCGCGCGTCCTTTCCACGAGGGGATCGATTCGTAACGACATACTCCTATTTACTCTTACTCTCGATCGCGCGACGAACTTTCGATTTCTCTTGGATCAGCCTTCTCCTCTTCGGATCGCCAAGGAAGGATTAAGTCGATTCTCTTCACTTCGTTCTCGTCACCTTGGATTCCCGCTGGGCGGGGAAGAATTCAACGTTAATCATGCACCATCGACTTAATCGGTTAGTGAAACTCTTCTTCATAGAAAAAAATGTTTATAAATTTAAGTTGACGTTTATTAGTTCTCACGAGGAGTATTATTGTTTGGTCGATTTGCTTTAATTGGTTCTATGATCTTTTTAATGATTATTTGAAAGCGTTGGGTACTAAGAATTTTTCGCATTTTTTTAATGGGCATTTGAGATCGTTCAATTCAAAGTCGATTCCCTTCCTTTCGTCATCGTTTCCTTAGGTTCGCGTCCGACGAGGATGAATTCGACACTAATCGCACACCATCGACTTAATCGGTTAGTGAAACTCTTCTTCTTTGAAAAAAAGAATAATACAAATTTGAGTTGATGTTTGTTAGTTCTCACCAGGAATATTATTGTTCGTTCGATTTATTTGAATTGGTTCTATGATTCTTTAAATGATTATTTAAAAGCGTTGGGTACTAACGATGTTTAGGATTTTTTAAATTTATATTTAACCCTGGAACACCCCTACACCAAAAGGGATCAAAATGACCTGTCCACAAGGGGTATTTCCATATGGATAAAAAAATACGGTAGTTCTATGCTTAAGATAATTCAATTCACTGATTCTAAGCGTATAGATTATCTTCAGACTTTTCCAACCTGTTATCAAGTAACAACATTTTGTGAATAATTTTATTTTGTAGTTTTTAATGACTTCGTTTAATTCAATTAATAAAATCGATTGCTATAGTTATTTTCTTTTCACCGGCAAATGTCTTTATTATATCTGCGGGACATTTGTGCGCTTGACAAATTAAATTCGAGGAATACATTTTTTCTCTCTCTCTACTTTAACAATTTAACTACGAACTTCTGACTTCCGTCTCTACCAAATATAGTCAAGTTACAGATGCTTCCGGGAGCTGATAGATAATAGAGAAATCACCTATCGCGTTTCCTCCGTCATTACGCATCTTCTCCGAAATCGCGATTCACTCTCTCCAGTCGTGGGTTTTTCACGTCACGTTGACAGAATGGTATCGAATTGTTTCGAAAATTCGCGAATATAATTTCACTTGCTTCCTCGCGGCGGGCTCCTTTGAATATTTAATTTCGTCGTTGATTGATAGGCGGGCGCTCCGAAAACGTCAGTCCCTGCCACACCCTGTGAAATATTAATCGCAAAGCCCGCGTCTTCTGCGGACACCAGTCGTTACCCAGTGGAATTGATTAAAAAGGAAAAAAAAAACAACTCTCTGCTACCTGTCACCCGCGAATTATTTCCTGAAATAATAATTCGGCGCGACAACGCGTTCGCGAGAAGCGAAAGGTATGAAAGGGTGTCGAAGAAGATCTTGGAAATTGGTGGAGAATTTTTGCAGTTCGCGTGACAGTTTGAAAACTTGACCAGAGCGTTGGTGAAGATATCGCGAAACAAAGAAACGAGAAATGTAAGCTCCGACTGATATTAGAGGAAAGATCGAAAAACGGATAATATGAAAGTTTTTTAAAATTGGTTTTACCACTGAATATTTTATTTGTTTCTTTTGCCCTAATGCTTAAGCTTTCGCGGATTTATTAAAAGAGTCGACAGCTTCATGACACATTTTATACCCATAAAAGAAACTGAGCAAAATGTAACGCGATACGTTCTTTGGTATTATTGACATTTCCGACGTGTCTACACTTATGATTTACCATATCTGTTTTACACCCTAATATCGCTTTAAGAAACCATTCTATCTTCGGAGAAAGGATGTAATCATGTCTACAAAATTATTCACGAGATTCTGCACACTTTTGTAAAAAATTGCAATGATTGTCTTTGAAATTTTCAGAGTGAACACATTTAATTAGCCATTGAAGGAAAACAAAGAAAAATGCGTAAACTTGAAAATTCTTTGGAAGAATCTTAAAATTCATCGAAACTCTCATTCTTTAAAAAATAATCAAATCTGGCGAGAGAGTACAATTTCCTCCCAAAATCCAGCGATACTCTGAAACGTCAATTGCAAACGATCCGACGATAATCCTCCACGAAATAGGTACCCTCAATCCCCCTAAGCCACACGACGCACGGCGTGCCAGAAATGCAATAATTGCCCGTAAAGTTTAATTACTCGGCGGGGTCCGCTCTTCGATTTCGCGCTTCTCAATGGCATTCGCCTCCTTCTCTTCGTCCTCCTCGTCGTCGTCTTTCTCCTCCCCCATCCTTCTTTTCCTCTTCATCTTGTTTCTTCCTTTCATCATCCGCCGTCTCTTCCTCTTTCATTCTCATTCTCCTCTGCATTCTCCCCCTAGTATTAATCCTCATTCTCCTTCTCATCTCCGATCTTCACTTCGTCCTTTTTTTCATCCTCCTCCTCGTCTTCATCCTCATGAGTCTCCTTATTTTCCAGCTCTTCTTCGTCCTAATCCTTCTTCCTCTTCATCCTCAGCCTTCTATTTACCACCATCTTTCCGTTTCTCCTCATCCTTCTCTTCATCCTCATCCTTCGTTTCATTAATTAGCTTCTCTTCGCTCTAATCCTTCCTCAATTTTCATTCTCATATCCACCGCCATTCTTCTTTTTTCATATTTCACCTCCTCTTCGTCCTCATCATTCTCGTAATTCTCTAGCTCCTCCTTGTTTCTTCCTTTCATCATCTGCCGTCTCTTCCTCTTTCATTCTCATTCTTCTCTGCATTCTCCCCCTAGTATTAATCCTCATTCTCCTTCTCATCTCCGATCTTCACTTCGTCCTTTTTATTCATCCTCCTCCTCGTCTTCATCCTCATGAGTCTCCTTATTTTCCAGCTCTTCTTCGTCCTAATCCTTCTTCCTCTTCATCCTCAGCCTTCTATTTACCACCATCTTTCCGTTTCTCCTCATCCTCCTCTTCATCTTCATCCTTCGTTTCATTAATTAGCTTCTCTTCGCTCTAATCCTTCCTCAATTTTCATTCTCATATCCATCGCCATTCTTCTTTTTTCATATTTCACCTTCTCTTCGTCCTCATCATTCTCCTCATTCTCTAGCTCCTCCTTGTCCTAATCCTTTCTTCTATCATCCTAATCGTTCTGTTCATCATGATCCCCCTATTCACCATCATTTTTCTGTTCCTCTTGATTCTCCAGCTCGTCCTCATCCTTCTCTTCTTCCTTCACCTCCTCTTCATCCTTCTCTTTCTCCTCGTGGCCCTCTTCCTTCGTTCCACTCCTCCTCCTCGCCGACCATTTGTGTATTCTGCCGTCAGTGGCCGAGGAATAAATGCCGGCTCGTTACTATTAAGGGACCATCCCGTAGCCGTGGCTTACATTATTCATCGGTATGTATTGACCGTGCGCGCGTGCGCACGAGTTCCGATCGCTCGATCGCTCGTAAATCGTTGCTCCCCCTCCTCCTGGCTTCCCTCTTCTCGCTCGGCCTTTGCTTCCCTTGCTTCTCGCGCTCGCTCCTCGGTTTTCATTAAGACGTCGAAGGAAACCGTGGTACGAACGAATGAATGAAGGAGCGAACGAATGAATGAATTTCCACGAGACGAGAGACGAGACATTCACGCGCGCGCGATGTCTCGCGGGATTGCTTTCTGTTTAAATGTCTTGCTGTCGCGAGTTGGAAGCTTGGGAGGAGGACGTGAACGAGCTAGATGTAGGTTTGCTCGTTGCAGCCTTGTGTCTTGCGAAATTTCATTAAGTATACTTTCTTCCTCATTTATGATCATTTCATTATTTAATAAATTATTTATGCGAGTATTTAATCATTTGTTTCTTTCGGAGAACTTAATAGTCGGTTAATTAAGTTAGTTGGTGAACCGTTGGTTGTGACATTGGTTACGATGTATCCTAGGAATGGGATATATTTCTTAGTGTGGATTTAAGAACGTTTATACTTGCAAAAAATCCGTTTCTTATTTGTGGATACTTAATTTGGGATTTTTGAGAAATGTCTAATATCGAGTTTCCTCCAGTTTGATTTTTAACACGCTTCAAATAAGCTATTGATATTTATATGTAGATGTCTTTCCCCAAGTAGATAATTCTTATTCGGAGAACTTAGTTTTATGTAATATACAATTAAACAATATAACTTTTCGCATTATTTATACACATGCAATATACAATTAATCGTAACAACTGGAAGTTTATAATTCCAAATCTACAAAAATACTTTAACCGCGTCCTTTGTTCCGCAGAAAATTATTTTGCGAAAGTCAAACGAATATTACAATAGTAAGTTTTACTTTCCGCGACACCGCCATTTTTTTTTCCTGCGCTCGTCTTCCATCTAAGGAGACACGTGTGCTTGCCATGTGACACATTGGTCCTCGCCTCGAAAACTTTTTTTCTGCACTCGCGATGACGACGTCTCGCGACGAAAAAACCAACCGGCCAATTTCAAGCGACCCTGAGCTCCTCTCATCTTTCCGAAAGGGGTAAAAGAAAAAACAACTTCATTCATTTGGTCCTTTTTTCTCTCTTCTTCTACGGCGGCACACGAGAAGGGCTCGAGACGGTGGAATGCGCGCTCACCAGATTATTATGAGGCTTCCTCCGTGAAATTGAAGCTGCTCGAATGACCCATTTACTTGATTTCCGTTCCGGGCACAGAGAGATTGGAGACTGCTACTAAACTTAACGGAAGTTGGCGTGTTTGAACAAGTGTCGAAACTACTACCGCCCGAAATTAATCGCCGTCGCAGTTTTCCTTTCGATCTTTCTCAGCCGCTGTTTGTCGCAAGAACGGATTTCTGAGAAACTGCGAGAATATTATCGTTTTTAAGATTTTCGTATTTTATAAGGCGGTATTGACCCTCGTATGATCACAGGAAGACAAAAAAATGATTAAAGAATATTTGAAAATTATTAAATCGTTTAATAAAAAAATTAAAAATTGTTTCGTTTCTATTTTAAAGGAGATACAACCGTTTTAGGTACAAATGTACAGTAAAATTTCTGTAAGAACGGTCAATTAGATTCTTTCAAATGGGACGAAGCGCTATAAATACACGAATTTCTTTACACTACAGGTGGAAAACTGTCGAGAGTGTTTTAAGGCTATCGACGGTATCGTAGAAGACAGCTTGTTAGGCTACACGTGTGGCGCGTGGAACAAATTGTGTGTCTGCTTAATGAGAGATTTCCTCTTTTACGAAAGATATTTGAAAATTTTTATTTCTTAAACGAGTAGATAAACATATTGGAATGATTATCGCGATAATTTATGCAACTGGAAAATTGCCGTTTCGCCAAACACTCATTTCGTAATAAATAAATAAGTAAAGCATAAAATTAATATTAAATGGAAAAAAATCAATATGAGAAATGAGGCAGAAGACTTTGCTGAAGAAATTGAAGTTCTTTGTACCCCAGTAACGTCAATTTTGTCAGGAAGACATTTTTCGAAAAGCGATTTAATCATTTCAGATTGCAGAACAAGATTGAAACCACGCGTGGTTCAGCAATTCTCTTTTATTAATCAAAATATCTGTTTCCTGGACTAATTGTGTAACTTTAATATTTTTTATTTGTTTCTTGTTAATTTTGTTACACATATTTTCTGTGACATATCGACTATGGTCTCAGATAGTTAATAATAAGGCTCAATACAAACATTTTTTTCATCTTCTCGATAAATAGATTTGTGCTTTTGTTATTAGTTTATATGTTTAATAACAAAAGCAGTTATTTAATTCATAATACGTTTAATGCCGATAGTATCGATACTATCGATAGTTTCCGCCTCTAATTTACACCCATCGTTCCATTGCACAATAAAAACCAGTGCCGATTGTTAAATGTTGTAGTAAAAAAAATTCGTTCACTGTATACAACGGAAACGTTTCAACTCGTTCAGGATTGCTTCTCGCGTGTGTGAGAAAAAATTTTGTTTTTACAGCTTCTGCAAATTCGCGTGGGAGATTAATAAGGATCAGTTCGATTCTGGCGTGTATAAATATGAACAAATATCAGGACGTAGAGACTTCCTCCGGTCCATATAATATCAAAAGGGCCGCGTCGAAGATTCGAACAAAATCAGTAAAACTCATTCTCGCCTCGTCGTCCCGGGGCGCGTCATTAATTCTCGGATTATCATAAACAAAAAATGTAAATACTCGCAGTCTCGCGTATCTTCGCGTTCCTCTTGCTCCGTGTGCTCCATCTCCCTCTCTCTCTCTTTCTCTTCCTTTCTTTCTCTTTCTACACCCCTTCCGTTCTTTTTTTTTGTTCTTCATTCCCTCTCTGCATATTTAAATTAATATCCTTTCCCCTAAAGGGAGCTGGTCTTAAAAATTCAGCTTCTGTCGGATGCGCAGGGCGCACGAGTCCCTTGGAAGCCGTAAAGTTTCGAGTGTAAGAGAAAGAGAGAGGCGAAGAGAAGGAGAGAATGGAAGGAAGAACGTGAAGTGTGAAATGGGAAGAACAAGAACAGGGTGAAAGAGAAAGGGTTCAGGAAGATGAGGGGAGAATCAGAGTGAAAGGAATTTAACCTTCACTCTGTGTATAGTAAATTTTCCATGGTCTGTGCACGGGATCAAGCTAACTCCATATGCATGTTCATATGTTTAATATGCTTGGTTGGCTTAAAACTTTTCGATACTTTTTTTTAGCAATGTGCGTATAAAACCTTACTTGAGGCAATTCTAGTTGGTTGACATATTTATATTGGTGTGAAACTTATTACATCGCATGTTACGATGTCTGGGGTCCATTTGACCCAAATGCACGGAGCGACGGTTAAGAAGTATGCGATAGAAAAAGGAGGAGGTAATTGTGAATGATCGAAATTGTGAACAAAACAAAAGGCATACCAAAAAGTAAAGAGGGATGGAGAATCAGATTGATTGCAAGTAAAATGAGAAAAGAGTAGGAAAGAAAAATAACAAGAAGGTGGAAGATAAAGGGTCGACGAAGATGACAGGAGGATCAGAGTGAAAGGAATTTCAAAAGTGTGCGAGAGAGAAAGTAGGCGAGAAAAGGATAGAACGGAAATGAGGTAATTATGAATGATCGAAAATGGTGAATTATTAACAAAACAAAGGACATGCCAAAGTAACGAGTGAAGATGAACTAGACTAATTGTAAGTGAAGTAAAGTAAAAAAAGAGCACAAGGAAAAATCGAGAAGTATAAAATACAAGGCACCAAGATTAGAAGAGAGCGAAAATTAATACAAGTTAACGACAACATTTTTCAGGTATCAGTCGATAAAAGAGACGAAGGAAGAGGGGAGTAGAATAAACAATTCTGAACGAATGAAACGTAAAGTGTACGAGAGCAAGAACCAAAGGCAAAATGGAAATAACTGAAGCGGAATAGAATATACCAGATGCGATAAACGAAATTTCTATCTGCTAGAACCGTGCGTATGAAAAAATCAAAGAGAAATCAAACAAAGAACAGAACGAAAAACAATTTACAAGCAATCACGAACAAGCAAAAGTATTACAAGTATGAAACGTGTCTACCCACGCGCAAACAGCACTGAAAAGAAATCACGAAGAAGCGAAAGCAAAAGCGAAGAGAATTGAAAGCGAAGGAGAAACAACGATAAACAACCAAAATATGAATACGAAAAATTGAATATACACGCGCGCGTGCGCGCTCCCCAAAGTGCACAGGGAGCAAAAAAGAAAAAAAAGGATAAGGACGAAGGAGCGTGGAACTGAGAACGAAAGAGAGGCCGAGAGGAAACGAGAATGGGCTTAAGCGAGAGTGAGAGAGAAGGTGAAAGAGAGAAAGAGAGAGCGTGGAGAAGGAGGAGGGAGAAATTAGCGGCAACTTGAGTGTCAGAAGGCCGCAGGCTCGTGGTCCCTGACCGGTCGACGCAGCCTCCTCCCGGTTCCAGAGAATCGGAGTCACGTTCAGTCAGTGGCCGACTCCCGTACGCGGAGGTGGTGCGTGCCTGTACGTTCCGAACGGATCCGATCCTCTTGTACAGAGAGAGAAAGAGAGAGAGAGAGAGAGAAAGAGAGCTAAAGAAAAATAGTGTGTTCCAGAGAAGGGATTTCCTTTTCCACCGGCTTGTTTTTCCACCGCCGAGGATTGTCATCATCCGCCAAGGGAATGACGGCCACCGGGAGCACGTGGTCAGTGGAATTTCTTTCTTTTATAATTGTAATCTACGTGTAAATGCACCCTTCGGTAGAAAAACGCGCCTTTTCCGGCTTACTCTGGCGCGCCAAATTTTGTGAAACTGTGAGAAATTCTCGTTCGCCAGGTTTAACTTGGAGCGACTGTTTATCTAGATTTGCTCTCGAGTTTGGTTTTTTCGTTTCTTTCGCGAGGTTCGTTAAGCTTCAATTCGCATGTCGAAAATTGTTTTTTCTTTTCCTTTTTCTTTTTTTTACAGGAAGTGCGCGCTTTTTCCCGGTTTTTAGGCACGACCGTAAAGGGAGTGACTTATGCTATCGCCATCGCGAAAACCGTTCGTATGTGTGTGTGTATGTGTGTATGTGTGTGTGTATGTGTGTGTGTGTGTATGTATGTGTGTGTGTGTGTGTGTCCGTGTATATCCTCGATTTCGGAAAAACGGCTGAACCGATCGGGACGAAATTTGGCACAAAAATCAAGTACACTACTGTGAGTTGACAATAAGGTTTGTGAGCCGCCATCTTGCACCGGTACAAGATGGCGGGAAATTCAAATTTCGAATAAAATTTAATTTTGCCGGCATTTCGAAACGGTTGAAGATGGCTATACATAAAGTTTCCTGGCACCAAATGGGTATATACTCCACGTGCATGCCAAATTTCATCCAAATCGGTTCAGCCGTTTGGCCGGAATACTGGATTAAAGATTTTTATTAAGCAAATTTAAGTCTTTAATCCAGTATTCCGGCAAAACGGCTGAACCGATCGGGACGAAATTTGGCACAAAAATCAAGTACAGTACTGTGAGTTGACAATAAGGTTTGTGAGCCGCCATCTTGAACCGGTACAAGATGGCGGGAAATTCAAATTTCGAATAAAATTTAATTTTGCCGGTATTTCGAAACGGTTGAAGATGGCAATACATAAAGTTTCCTGGCACCAAATGGGTATATACTCCACGTGCATGCCAAATTTCATCCAAATCCGTTCAGCCGTTTGGCCGGAATACTGGATTAAAGATTTTTTTAAGCAAATTTAAGTCTTTAATCCAGTATTCCGGTAAAACGGCTGAACGGATTCGGACGAAATTTGGCATGCACATGGAGTATATACTGATTTGGTGCCACGAAACATTGTGTATGGTCATCTTCAACCATTTCGAAATGGTGCCAATTTCAAGTCTTTAATCCACTATTTTATTTTATAATTATAGTTTGAAAATCCCGTAATTTCGAAACGGTTGAAGATGACCATGCATAAGTTTCGTGGTACCAAATGGGTATATTTTTGAACTACATGCCAAATTTTTTCTGAATCCGTGCAGGCGTTTCGGCGGAATACTGGATTAAAGATTTCAATTTTCGTAATTTCCGAATGGTTAAAGATAATCATGCATAAAGTATATACTTGATGTACATGTAAAAGTTTGGTTCGGATGCATTTAATTGTCAGGTTTCGATCACTTGCGCGCATTGCAGAAATGCTGCATTTCACGGGCGAGCGCGAAGCGCGAGCACCCGACGTTCTCAGGGGGTATGGCGCTTGAGCGAAGCGAAAGCGCAGAGGACTCTCTAGCATAGTTTAATATCTCAATACTTGAATTTTCAACAATTTCGAAACGGTTTGAAATTCGTGGGCGAGCGCGAAGCGCGAGTGCCGCGGTCGTGCCTATTGCAGAAAAGCTTCGCTTTTCTGCACCCGGTAAAGCGAGCGCGAAGCGCGAGCAAAGGCGATCTGGGGGGTTGGCGCTTGAGCGAAGCGAAAGCGCAGGGGGTTTACCCCCTAGTTGTATTTCCGGTCTCGTTTGAGAGAACGTTCGCAAAAGTTGATTTCGCAGGAAGTGCGTGATTTCTCTCTTTGTTTGCTCTTTTTCCTAGATCATCGAGGTTTCTTTTTTCTCGAACGTATGAATTTCGTTTCGTGCTCAGTTTTGGAAAGTACGCGCTTTTCGTCTAACATTTTTTGGCACAATGCGAAGTCTTTTTGTACAACGACATTTTGCTGAAATATTGTTTCACACACGTGTCGCGCCTCGTACCTCTCTCTTTTCATTTATCGATTTGTTAAATATTTGCCGAAAGATTTAATTCGATGATCTTTATTTCGTACAAGGAGCGCGCGACTTTCCTGTGTATTTTCGCGATAATAAAAATATAATCGAAGTATCGAAAGTCCGTTTCGCATGAAACAGTTTCGGGTGCCAGTTTATCCCCGTTTCATTTGGAATTTTTCTCATCGCCGTCAAATGTACTCTACTAATTCAACGAGTCGCGACGAACCTTTGATTCGGTATTAATCATTGGACCGGATTGAGAATCAACTCACCATGCAAAAGTTGAAAACGAATTTTTAATTATACCGGAAAATTATCGTCCAAAGGAAAACTTTCAGTGGCTCAATGCCAGTCACGGAGAGTTTGAGGAATTAATCGCACGATATCGAAAGTTTTCCGTGACGTTGAGAAACGTTTTCCTCTCGCGCCGTTTTTATTTACCGCTTTTATCGAGTCCCGCTAATAATTTTACATCCGCGGGCAAAGTTCGCTTCTCCACGTCCTTAAATTGACCCCTAATTTTTCTATTCGTAATTAACAATGGCGAGCTTAATCGTCTCGTTACACGATAGAAGCTTTCGACCCTTTTATCCATTTTGGCGGGCCGCGTTTAACTCGTTAGAGCACTTATGCGTAATGGCGTAATTCGCGCGAGTGTCCTCATGTCGCTCGATGAAAATCTCGTTGGAAACTCGCGAGCGCGCCTCGCTTCGGCCGATCGAATTTTCCTTGAGGATATTCAATTCTCTCGGACACGTGAATCTTCTTCTCTCTCAATTCGATTTTCTCTACAGTCGATTTGGAGAACGGTGAGAGGGTTATCGATGATCGCGCGCAAACGCGCACCGAATTACGCGCGGAAAGTTATTAGAGAGCGCGAGGTGAGCGTGACTTACCGCACGATATGCGAACGAGGTTGGAAAATGTTGGAGATGATCCCTCTTTAGAGGAAGAGAGGATCACTTTCGATGGAAGCTCGAGCTGAAAAGTCGAACGAATTGGTGGAAATTTTTGCGGCAGGTTTCCAAGCCGCGTAGGAATTATTTTTGGAACCGGTTTGAATTTTTTCTGGAGGGTGATTTATAAATAGGAAATACTTAACAGAAAGGAAGTAAGTGCAAAATACAAAAATAGGAAAGAATGGTCGCTAAATTTACGAACATGTAGAAATTTTCTTACAGATGCTTTTAATGATTAATTTTTTAATTTGATTGATTCGTGTTGCGAATACGATGATTTACATGGTGGAAAAGTATGTTGAATTGTAGATTATAACGAGTTTAAGAAACTATTTTTACAGGTTTCTTCTTTTACGTGGCTTTGGGTACATTTATATTGTGTCTTACTCGGTGATGAAAAGTTCACTCGTGAATCGCACAAATTTCTTTGCGAATATTGAATAAGCTAATTAAGAAAGAATATTTCTCTTAATGTAATCAATATTCAACGTTCAAGCAAAATAAAAGATACTCGCGAAATAGAAAATTAAAAAATTAATTTTTCGCGAAATTAGAAAGTTAAAAATTAATAAGTGTAGGAATTATGGATTCCGATCGATTCAACTCGGATAGGGATTATTATATGTCGTTCGTTGCAAGCATCTATTACCCCTCAGCACCTTGTGTACAATACTCTCATTCTTTTTATTGTTTATGCGTGTATAGCGAAGTCGTTCAAATCGTTCGAGTCGAGCGAGTATCAAATTTTACAACATCGTGCGCTTACGTTGTTTCGCCTTTGTAACGAATAACACGGAAAACGAGATAAAGTAAAGCCCACCGTCCATTAAGTCACTTTCGTAGCGCGGCGCGGAACAGTGCCGCGTTGGAAAAAATACATGTAAATGAATAGGGGAAGGTGCTGTATCTTGGACCAAAATTTTTTCAACACCCATATTTCGCTAGTGACGACTTTTGTGAACCACATTGAAAATTTAAATTATTCTTTAGCTTATCTACTATTAGTATTCATGACTTTGTTACCCAAGTTAATTCGTCGTTGATTGTAAAAAAAGTTAAGAAAAAGACTGTCATTTGTATCTTGGAGCAGTAAGGATAATAATTGATTACCTTAATATTTCTATTTGTTCTTTATTAAACATAAATTTTTATAACAACTGAACTGTAATTAAAGAATTCTGAACATTAAAAACTCAAAAAAGAAATAATGAAGTGTGTTAATTAATATTAAACTGTGTAAAATCTATAGAAAATGCTCATTGTTCTTCCTGTCTTTTTTCTTTACTTTCTTACACTTTTTTGTTTCACTACCGTTAAAAATATTTTGGCTGACAGAATGTGCCAGTTCGAATCTTGGCCAATTTCGTACATGTCCATAAGAACATCGTCTACGGCTGTTTTTATTAAAATATTCTCATCAACAGCCTGACGCTTATTTCCCATTTTACTTCGGGGCATATCTAAAAACGATTTTTGATATAGTGCTTTGTGACACACAAGTGAATGCATGTACCTTGGACCAGTCCAAGATACCAATATATTGTTGGACCGAGGTACACGATGGGACACTTTTTCAATTCTATGATTCTAGCTTTGTTTAGGTTATGTTTCTCTTTGTTATAAATAGACAGTTCAGAAGATTAAAAACTATCATCTCACCTGTGTTTGTAGTGCAGTTTACACTCAAGAAATAACTTTGTATTAATTGACTAAAATAGTTCAAACAATTTACCACAGCACACCAAAACAATTAAAACATTCATAGATGTCAAACAATTGTCTTGACTTCTACTAAAAACCGAATGTAGATTTACCATTTACTTCAAGCGCAGCCAACTGTAGAATTATGTATTAATATTAAATATTGCAACTGGTCCAAGGTACATTCGGTCCAAGGTACAACACCTTCCCCTATACATATAGGGATGAAATATCGTTTTATGGCGCCACATTCGTGTGTATTGGGTCCTCCTATGACGATTCTGTGCTGTAATAGACGGTCAGCTTAAACCAAACACATACTGTAGAAGTTAGAAAAGATTCGCAAGGTAAAACTATCGGAAGGACGTGCGTTTCTTGTTACAAATAGGAGAGCAATAGTTTAGAGCGACACAAGCAAGAGATAATGTAAAAAATATAAGAACATATTGCCCTAATTGTTCCAACACATCGAAACTTTGAATATCATAGAAACGTAAAATGATAATATGTAATTTTGTTAATACATGTATTTGTATATGCTAATACTAGTAAATATTAGTGTTGCAAATGTAGACCCTTGGAAATGATTAAAAAATTGTAGTCTAATCGTTTAATTCTCATTCTAACCAAGATTTGTAGGATTTCTACAAGTTTACACGAACTAAAGTAATTCTTCTTCGTAAAAGAACAGAAGATCTCAATAATTAGACAAAATCCACCTTGTTAAAAAATGTAAGAAATATTCAATTTAAAACGAAATCTTCAGACTAGCAGTGGCAAGAATCATAAAATAATCTCCAGGCACTCTCAAATCTCTGTACTGGCAAAAACACTTACGTTAAAAACACATTAAAAGAAAAAGACATCCTTTCACTACTCATGGTATCCATTCGCTAAACTCTACCTTAAACTCTCTTCCTAAAGCAGAATGCTCGTCTATCATGAACATGTCCATGGTCGCGCGCTATTCTCACCCTGTTCTCACAGGGCTCTCACATAATTATTCGCTGAAAAGCAGGCGCCTCGCGGTTTGAACCCGTGAAAAACCCAGGCCCGCCGGTGGTATTCGTTAAAATTTCACGGCTTGTCTTCCAGCGTCTCTTACGCGCGAAAATTCAGGAAAATGAAGAAAATGGAAAGCCTCGTAGTCCCCTTTCCCCTTCCATTCTCTTGCCCAATGTGTCCCTTTCTCTTAACCGATGTGTTCCTTCTGTCTCTTCGTAAACTGGTGCTACGTCTGGGGTCTGCACTGAGGCGTTTAGAATCCTACGAACTTGACGCGAGACGATTCGCAACATCTCACAAGAGGAAAAAGGAAATGTAAGGGAGAAGATTCTCTTGTGGGTGTCCCTTCGTGAGAGAGACGCGTGTGGCAGTGGGCTTGGGCAACACGTGTTCTCTTCCTTGGCCTGCCTTGTCGTTTGTCAAGGAAGTGTCCGAGCTTCGCTGTTCTCGAGAAGCACCGCGTCACGTGGTGACGGATTTTCACCGTTTTTCATCCACGTCGTATTCGTTTCGACGCCTTTAAGGAAACAAAATTAATGAATTCATTTTACGGAAGTATCCTCTTCTTCTTCTTTTTTTTTTTTAGTTACACAAGAATACGATGGCAATTTTCTTGTTTTATTTGCAAGTTTCTATTTTGATTTATGTACCTTGCTTGAACAAACGAGGAATTCATATTGGAAGCTCGTTTTTCGTTTCTTTTCAAGTGGGGAGAAGAATCTGAAATGAAATAGTGCTTTTATCATCGTGATTAGTGATTTTGGAATTCTTGTAGCGATAGGTTGATTTTATTTCTAAAGGATGAGATGCGAATATTTCAAATTTCTTTTGTTTTAATATCGACGACAAAAGAATAAGGTTGAAAAATAATATTATCGTTCAACGTGCCTGAAGATAGTTTAATATCACTATGTTAAATAATGAGTTGAGTTTTATTACTTATGCTTTGTTTTTGAATGTCGAATTCACTAGTTCCATGCTTATTAAAAATGCAGTTATTTAATTCGCGGAAATTAATCAAATTTCTTTGGTCATTTGGAGTTTGGACAGATAAGCTGCTGCAGCAGCAGAGTTTCGATTAAATAATTATTAGTAATTAAAACGATTAGATAAATCGATGTTAATTATAGTGCACATTTCAAATATTCGTTTCTTAATTTTCAATTCAGCATAGTGGCAGTTGACAGAAGAATTCACTCATAAGACAGAATGTTTTAAATATTTTCAGTTCATTGTTCGTCACTGAAACCCGCAATTTATAATTTCAACTAGAAATTGAAAGATTCAATTATACTTGCCTCTCAATTTTGATCAAAAAATTATTAATTTCACGTTCAGATATTCATTTAGAAATACCCAATACACCCGCTGGTTCGTCATTCAAAACTCTGAAAGAGAAAAAATTCCAACTTGAAACTATAACCAACGAATTTCATTTTTAATAATCCTTGCCACGGAAAAGATCCTTTTCAACTGCAATTAAATTTAAATTTGTTATACCGAAGTCGAGAGAGCGTACTGAAAAGGAATTCTCAATAGAAAGGTCAATCACTCCTACATATTCAACCTACCGCATTAACGAATCAACTATCTTCACATTCGCCTATTCTCGCCCTCAGCGTCAATCTAAAAAATTAGCAATTCAGACTTCAATAAGAATAAAAAAAAAAAAATGCTTCCAATCCCACCAGACCAAAAGAGACTCGTGATATTCGTGTGCGCGTGCCCGTAAAGACTCGATATCGCTAATAAGTAACTCGATCAAAAGGGTCACGCACGCCTCCGTGCAGTGTAAAAGAAAGAGAGACGAGAAAAATGATGAGAAAGGAGAATGATGGGAGAGAAAAAAATGCGAAGCGTGAAACGCGCGCGCGCGCGCGACCCTCGGGCGAATTTTAATTAAAAGTGCCGTCCCACTTATTAATGGAATTCCGCATAACTATAAATCGATAGAGCGCAGGGTAGCGTCCCTACGGTAATTGGGAGTAGATCCCCTAATTAGAGTACACCAGAAGAATTGCTTGCTTGGCTCGTCCAATCGCGTGCGAGCAACTAGCCGAGCCACGAGATGGTGCAACATCTTTTCGTTCGATTTACGGTTATAACAGTATTCCACCTTGCTCTCTTACTACGAGTTACACACTAACACGCGCGTGTGTAAGAGTGGGTGTAAGTGTATGGAAGGGCCACCATTGTAGCCAGGGTGCGCACGCACGTCGGTTTGTACCTATTCAGAACATGGTTAGCCTGGCAGGACAATGGCTTATGCTAATTCCTTCTGTGGGCCAGGCTCTATGTAGACGTCGTCCTTCCGCGAGACCTTTTCGTTTTTCTTTCATTCTCTTTCTTGCTTTTCTCGTGCCATTAGTTGCTCGTGGTGTAATTATTGTATTTGCTTGTTCCTTTTTTTTTCTATTTTTGGGTTTTTTTTTAGGCGGTGCTTTAGTCGGTTTTTGATGGTTCTCTTTTTTTTAAGAAGTAGAATTCTTTCAGGAAATCTTGGAAGAAATATATAGATTTATTCTAGCGAATGAATGAATTTTTCTAGTGTTTCGTATTTCCTTTCTGTCTTCACCTTCCTGGGATTTAATCATGCTTGTCTTTCCTTTCGTTCTCTCTTTGTGCGCTTGCACGCTTTTTGATCTCTTAATAAGGGAATTAATTTCGGTTCACTGGAATAGGGATTGCTCCTTGATATTATACAAGGATGAATCTCGATTATGAGGATTAAAATATTCTTGCTAGCGTTGCTGTGTATCGTGATAATTTCTTAATGTTATTGTAAGAAATGTATGATAGTAGATTTTGTGAGTTGGAAGAGAAAAAAGGAATGAGTTACGATTTATAAACTATAAATAATCGTCAAAATAATGTCGACAAAACAATGAACAGTAATGATAGAAACAACAGTGTCAATATAACGAGAAATCAATTCATAATGGAAATACATACCTTGCTCAACTGTGCGAGGCAAAATAATTCATCGTCGTTATTTGAATTTTGCGAATCAATTTGTTTGTTCTTCTGCATAATCCGAGGGACCTTCGATTCAGACCCTAATAAATCTCTTCTCTCCTTCTTTTTTCTCCTTCTTCTCGCTGCTTTCTCTCTCTTTCTTTCTTCTTCTCCCCTTTACAAGACGAGTACACCTGTAACACGAGGAGCACTTTTAAAATTCAGTACACGATGTGGTGCCACCCTAATCCCCCCTATTGTCAGCTCATTTCTCTCTCTTTCTCTCCCTCTCTTTCTCTTTCTTTCTTACTCTCGCTCACTCGCTCACTCGCTCACTCGCTCACTCACTCACTCACTCACTCACTTTCTGAACGGTGGTTTACGCGTCGAATGAAGTTTTCGGTGTGGCCGATATAATTAGAGGGTGAGAGAAAGGAACGAGATGGAAAGAGAATTCGATGGAATACCCCGTCAGACATTTCTCGATAATGGAAAGTGGATAATTAAATTTTACTTTATTGTTTTTTGTTGTTGTTGTTTTTTATTTCACCGTGGGTTTCTCTCTCGTGAAATTCCCGTCTCGCGGTAGGTCGCCCAGGAAAGGGTGAGAATCGCGAAGCTAATGAAGCGACGATTAGAAGGCGTCAGCAGGAGGTCGTGCGAGAATTTTTTGAATTTAACGTGACGCTGATTTATGGATCTGTAATTGGACATTTGGATGATGGCATTGTTGGGTGAGCCATTCTTGTGCGTGCGTGTCCTTATGGAGAGAGATTTGAATAGCTGAAAGGGACACTTTGTAGATTCGTGGTTAGAATTGTGGCTCGTACAGATTGTGCAATGCGATGGAATTAGTGAAGTATGCTTTGGTTATTTTTATACGTCGTACATTTAGTCGTATGGACGTATGAAATATTCCGTACGTGTGGCGTTGCGTGGATTTTTCTGGTTTTCGAGGATGAATCATAGAATATTTTTTTAAATTGGTTCGTGGTGCTTGTATTTTCTTTTTACATGCGTTGTTGATATATCGCACTGTAAATGTATGTTACACATTAAATTGTACATAGGAATCAATTTATGTGCAATTTTCCCAGATTGTATTACAGCACTTATCCTGTTAACCTGTGAGATATTCGCTTTTTTATATTTTGCCGTAGCTTAAACAATATTTGTCTTTGACACTTGATTGACTTGTAACTTTTTTAATTTACTATAAGTACAATTCTTTAATTTAGGTATTTAACATTTTTTGGACTCGTGTCACGTTGGATCGCCACGGCACGATCTTACTTCTCATTCGACGCCGGATTATTGCACAACCAAGGTTACGAATCCAAAAAAGGAACGAAAAAAGAAATCACATCCGACAAAACCGAAATACCAACATTCACCCTAAAGGCGTCACATCGGGGCGTTATGTAGCGTGTAATTATTAATTATACGCTCGAGTGTCTCGCACGATACTTTTAACGAAAGTACAAGAAGGAGGTGGGCCCAAGTAACGTTTCGGTCGTTTGAGCTCGCGAGGCACGTTCGGTTTACGCTTTTTGCTTCGCCAATATATCGCCGAGACAAGGTCGTAGAATCATTCTGTCTCGTGATATCGGCCTGACGGCGCACGGTGGGAGGAAAAATCGAGCGGTTGTTCTCTGACGGCGAAGAGACAACTTATTTCCTGCTCAAGATTGCATCGTCGAAAAAACGATCGGGTCCCGCGTGCTTCACGATTTTTGCAACATGAACGAGGTGAAGAGAACTCGAGGGGATAAAATGTACTGAGAATGTTCGAAATATCCTTTGCCGTGGATGAGAAAAAAAATTCAAAAACTCGTTCTCCAAAGGTTCATGGTCTTCATTTATTTTGCTATCGGAAGTTTTATTACATAAATCGATTAATAAGAATGCGCAAGTGATATTATAGTGCATGCGTGTGAAGTAGCGTAATTGGAAATTTTGCAAAAAAGTGTTTTGTCGCGTACAACTCGCCCCTTGTCTTTTCAGTAGAAAAAGAATATCGTAATTGACAGTCGACACTTGAAACAGGATATTAAAAACAAGTTTATAAGATAATTGGCGGTAACAATCTTAACGACAATAATAAAAAATGTTCGGTCCTCTTAAAAATTCTTGTGACTTAATGTCATTGTAACTAAGTATCCTGAGATACTATACTATCGTGTTTTGATATTAATGATAATCAAATGATTATTTCGCCAGGAGAAATTACAAAGTAACGCAAAGTATTGAAACAATGGAATTGCATTAATTGTAAGCGTGCAAAGAAAAAATTATGAAAACTAAAATTCTGACACATATCGTCCATATTACAATCATAAATACAACGTAACATCGTGTGTTAATAATAATTCCCGTAAGACGTCATCCAGTGCTTCATTCGGTCACAAAAAAAACTTCATCCTTCATGCGCCCGCACATTTACAATAAACAGTTACAAATAACATACTCTAAACTCGTTCTATGAATTTTCATCACTGGCTGTCCATTTGGTAAATGTTCCTAACGCCAAAAGCACTTTAGCCATGAACAGCATCGTCCTATGCGGAGTACTTGCGCACAGACACAATTCCGACATTTCGCAGGGTTATTTTGGCAGCCCGGAGAAGAGGGCTAAAGCGCGTGCCTGTTATTTCTGTTCCATAAGTTAATACACCGTGCGTGCGAGAGAAAACTCACTCTCTCTTGTCATAACGCTATATTTTCACTGTGAAGCAACAATGAAAAATATTTTGTAGCCACTTGTCGCCTTTCGTCGACAAAAAATGTTCGACGAATATTAATCCATATTGAAGTTATGGATCATTTTGTTCACCCCAAAGAAATTTTGTAGCCTCTTATCACCATCCCTCGTAAAAATATTCGACAAATATTAATCTATATTAAAATTATAGAACATTTTGTCCATCACGAAGAAACATTTTGTAGCCTCTTGTCGCCTTTCGTCGCTATAAAATTTCCGACAAATATTAATCTCTATTAAAATTGTAGACGAAATACTTATCTGTATTAAATTTATAAGACATTTTGTGCATAACGAAGAAACAATAAGTAGCTACTTATTCAGAAACGTGCAACATTCAAAAAGAACTTTCTCGTTGTTGGCTCAGTGGAGACGAGGCTTTACGAGTGCATTCGAATCGTTCGGCTTGCTCGCGCGGTTGCCATTGTTTATTTATCGTTAAGCGATTGTTTGTTGTTGGAATGGGCCGCTGTGTGGTCCTATCGTGAATTTCAATGGCATTTCCACTTTAGGTGAAACGTTTTGGGGACGCGACAAATTCCTAGCTATAATTTTGACGCGTAAAATTAATCGCTGGAGTAATTGTTATTTCTGCTTGCGCGCGTTCGTTTAATGCGAGAGCACGCGCGGGCGTGCCGTCCGAAAAGTTGTTGCCCACACACACGCGTATTTTTCTTTATTTACGCGCACGTGAAACAAGCACCGCGGTGGCAAAAGTCTCTCATATTTTGGAGATTTCTATTTTTCTTGGTTTTTTTTTTGGAGTATGCATTTCGCCAGTGGTTTTGAATTTTTCAATTGTTCAACTTTTCAATTTTAGTCTACCTCCACTTGCTGCGGTTTGTAGTTCCGAATGAGGCTTTCTAGATTTTAATGTCTGCTTGACCACAGGGTTCCACCGAACGTGAATAGCTGAGTTGGTTAGTTCGCACCTGGGAACATTAATATAATATTGGACGAATGAATTTTGCGAATGCGAGCGAAGTTAATGACGGGGTGTTCCCTCTCTCTCTCTCCCTGTCTCCTTTTTTTCTGCTTCCTTTGATGCAGCCGACTGAATATTCGCGACACAGCGCCAGTCGCGTTGTGCTTCTCTTAATATTCCATTCGAAACGGACAAAACGGCGCGGTACAAAGTCGAGAAAGCTTCGTTGTAGGAAGGGGCAGGTGGAAGAGGGTGGAAGCAATGGTTTCTCTCGAGTTCTCTTTTGGTACAAAGCAAAAATATTCTCACGATGCGAGCGGTGGAAATGATTCACGATCGTGTCCATTATAGAAGTGCGCTCTGAGTTTTCTTTTTTTCCCCTTTTAGTCGCAAGTGCGACTTGAAAGAATGAGGAGGAATTCGCGCGATAGTCATTGAGAAATTTGCATTAAACAATGTAATCGCGTGGAATTTCTTCTCGTGTTTGTAAATTCCCTTACGAAGAACTTCGCAAAATTCAATAAATCATCAGCACGATTAGTTTTTGCTTTATGAACTTCCAAAATCCGTTATAAGAAAATATCATCGATTTTAGCATAATCTTGCAGATTTCATTATTCGGATGGTAGCATTATCGAGAAGAAAATTCTTTAAACTGCTTTAAAATATATCGAGAAATTTACAAAACGAGTTTGTATCTTCTTTCATTATTTCAGTAATGTTGGAGGATTTTTTAAATGTGAGCGAGTTTCACTCGCAATACTCAATTATTCTATCCTATCCACTTTTATTTTCTCTAAAATATTCTTTTCCGCGTCAATAACTAATAACTTGTACTATTTGTAACTTCAAAAATTGTACGTGCACATTAATCATTTATTTATTCTCCCTTTCGACGGACGTCAATTGCAAACATAAGCATTACAGAACATTCTTCGTAAAATGTCTTACTTCTCGCGCAGTATCTTCGGATTTCAAGGGACAAATAAATTTCACCGAATTTTGAACTTCTCCGCACATATAAGATCAATATTCCAAGTACTCTGTGAGAGCGTCGAACGTCTTCTTAAATTATTTCGTGGATCCTCGGTGGATCCTTGGGCGCGAGCACGAGCTCGGCCGAAGCCCTCGAGAATCTGTTTGCACGAATGCACATGTGTCCTCCTCGCTTCCTCTCCGTGTGATTTTTCGCGGAAGAAGGGTCAAGGAGGGATGCGCGCCGGTTTCTGGACTTTCCGGCCGTGCGACCTTTGAGGAGGGACCGCGCGCCGCTTGGCAATGTAAAATTTACGATCCTCCTGGAATATACGGCGCGCGCCGCCGTTCCACGGTATCGTACTTATTAATGGCGGTATCGTAAAATCTCGCAGGAGAATCTGTACCTCGCGTGCCAGCGCTCGTAAGTAATCGAATGACTTTCGAGTACCAGGACGATGCGTCGCGTCGTGGCGGGTCTAATGAAAGCTACAGAGCTGAGGATTCGAATGACAGTACCACGGAGAACTCGTTCGTCAGGGGCTCTTGCATTCTCGATTTCATTCAGTTTTATCGTTGTAGGTCGCGAAAGTAATCGTGGAATTTTTGGAGTTTCTCTTTTTGTAATTCAATTTCAATTTTCTAAACCTATGATTGGGGCTGTTTGTAAGAGAGATTTTTGTTTTGCGCGGATGCTGCTGGAAATGATTTTCCAAGTTGGTTCTGCGAATTCAGTATTTGGCTTGCCTTCTTTCTATTTTGTAGATTTTAGTTTGTGAAGGAAAGTTTAGTTCTGGAATTTAAGGAATGATTTTTAAAGATCTCTTTTTTGCGATTTTTTTCGAATTTTAATTCAATCATTTTATACTTGATTATTCGCATAGGGGAGAAATTGTGCATTGGGGTACCCGCGTTCTTCTTGCGATTCACTTTGAAGTTACCGGGCGGCGAAATTCTGTGAAGTTTCAGAGGAATAATTTCTGCTGTGAACTATGCAATCTCTATTTCAATATTGGTTTATTAATCTTAGAATACACTTTTAGCAAAAGGGTGTTTCGTGGAGGTTTAAAGTGGCTTTAAATTGGTTTTTGCTAATTTAGAATTCGGTTCATCTATTAATTACTTCATAATATCAAGTTGAATCATTTTGGGAATGCAGTTGCAGTTTGCAATTGAAACTACTTCAATTGCCATTAACCATTTAAGAGAATAATTCCTATTTCTTGCATCAATTTTCATCGCTCAATACCTAGTCCGGCTCGCACTAAATCGATAAATAGTTAACATTGCACCTCGCGTTTCATTATTACCCTATCTTTAACGTTGAGTTAAACATTAAACGCTATCATCGGCGTTATTACATTATATATATTAATGTTTGTTATTATAAAATTGATCGGTAACATCGATCACAAAATTTACCATCAATTTTTCTAGTTATTGTTCTACACAGATTCTCTGACAATTTCACTCGTAAATTTTCATGGGTTATGAAACTCGAATAATTAAAATCTATAATGAATATTGACGAAAAGAAAGAAAACATTGCACATCTATTCTTTAAAAAGTTCTCTCATTACAAAATTTTAAATATAAACTATCATCATGAATATTAAACACCAGCCACGTAAAATCCTTATTTAAAAATTCCTTGAGTACAACAACCATAAAAGCAGCAGAAAAATCCTAAATATTAAACATCAAATTCACTTATTCTGCATGAAATATCCAACATTACAAAATTGCTTTTCAAAAATTCTCTCAATCACCACATCGCTCGGAAAAATTCTGAGTATTCGTATCGCGATAAAAATCTACTGAACAAAAAACCTATCGCAATCGCTGCAATTCATTTTACTTTTATTCCGTTTGTTTATTTATGGACGCGACCCTTTGCTACCTACAAATAAATATATGAAATAAGCACAATTAGAACTGGACCAAATTTAAATTATTCCTAAAAACATATCATAATTTTTTCAAGAAATTTGTCCATTCTGCAAACAGATTTTCGTGCTTACAAATGCTATTTATCCAATTACAGGATGTATAGTGGGTTCTACATAAGCTTCGTTGAAACAGTAGAGATTCTTGACGACAAACGTGCTCAGTGTCCCTATCGCGATAGAAATCTAGGCGACAAACAACGTTTCGCAATCGTTCTAACGCAACTACGAGAAGCGACAAATTCATCTTGAAAAAAATTCCTCCAGTCGGATCGATCGCCAAAGCTTCCTGGCATTCGGCTGAAAGAATTCCTCTCGTGCTCATCGTTCGCGTTCCATTCCTCGCTGTTAACTCGGGCACCGCCGTCGGTATAGAATTCGAGCTGCAACATTGCACGCGCCGATGCGATGGTGGGCTGCATACAAAAGAGTGCAACTGAGCCTGCCCGCCCGCTGCACTTTCTGTTCTCCTGCTGCTCGCCTCGTCGCGACGAGACGGAGCGAGACAATGTGGCGATCGAAAAAGTTCACCGCGAGACGAGACGCCAAACCAAGCCCTGCTCGACCTCCTCCGCGCATCTTTCTCGTCGACGAGGCCACCGAGAGATTTTAAATTTGGCGCCACGAGTGAGCGCCTGGGGAACTTTCGTTCTCGCTTCTTCTTCGCCCTCTTCGCGCTCTTTAACTTCTGCTTGTGTGAAACAAAATAGAACTCTTCGAGGACGAGGCCTGACGATCGTCCGTCGACGAGAACATAAATTTTCGTTTCCACCGCAAGATTCTCCGCCTCTCCGTGTCTTCGCGCCCTACCCTTTCTTTTTCCTCGCACGCTCACGCTCGATTTCCCTCCTTTCGCACCACGGCGCATTCCAAACGCTCTTAGAGACTCGACGCCCTTGTCTGGCATGGCACGTGTCTCGGAGCAGAAGCTTGAAAGGGTTTCTTGGTGAGGTCAGATGTAAACATGTGTTGTTTACAATTTATAGTGGGGAAGGTAAAGTGGGACTCGACGGATTTGCTTGCTAACGAATTTCTTTCTTTTTTTTTTTCGTGCACTCGTTCAACGACGTGCTTTTGTCGATGAGCTTGGTGAAATGGAGATTTTAACCCCTTTAGTGCCGAGGAACGATATATTGTCGTTAGTAACCTTTGTAACATGTATCGTAGCGCATACTGCAATTTTTATACACTCTTCCCTCAGGAATATTTTTTGGTCGGCAGTAAAAGGTCTAAAGAGTGAAGACTTTGTTCATTTGCTTTTTCCGAAGAACGTCATTGATGGGAGCTGGAGGATTTAAATTTTATTTATTTCAAAAATTGTGATTTACTTATTGTTATTAGTGACTTACAATTTTTCTTAATGCAAGCAAACATTTTTTTTCTTTTTATACAGTTTCGCTATAATGGTGTGTTGATGTTATTGTAAAAAAATATCCTGAGGAGGATGATAATGTATATTAAATTGTAGGATTAAGGATTACTGTCCGTCTTTATTTTATTACTGTTTTCAACCATTTTTATCCCACTAATGTGAACAGAGGGTCCTGATGCATACTCACTAGCGCCAGTGGCGCTTGACAACACGACGGCAGTACTCTCGACTATGGTCTAACCAGGGGCTAGAACAAATAGTCTCGAAACGAATGACACCTGGTGACGAATGAAATCAGTTTCGCACACATATCGAATTCGTGATCCATTGAGATTATTTTTTTGACTACAGCAAAAAGATCATAAACAGTTACTACGCAAAATTCTGTATTACGACCAGAAGGAATGATCATATGTTATTTGTTTAATTAAAGTTATAATTAAACTAGATTTGAGGTTAGATATACTTTAGTTTATATCATGAATTGTATTATCTAATAGTAAAATTAATATAATTTATAAAGTAAAGGTAGATAATAAATCTATCTAATCGATTTATTAGATAGTAATAAAGATAGAGTTATCGTATGAACTTCCGAAGTTAGATTTGAAATACGTGCAAAACTGATTCGATTAATCGCCACCAGATGTAACTCTTATCATGAATATTCGTTGCATCCGCTGACTAGAGCATGACAGCGATCCAGTCGTGTAGTCTTTCTGTATGACATTATAGTTAAACTACATCTATTCTGTTTTCTTCAGTCTCGCATTGTCTTTCCCTCTTGGACAAACTTGTGTTTCATAAAATAGACAATCTCTAACAATCGTTGATTAATCTTCATTTGTCGACTGTATTTCTCTGATCTTATTAGACACAAACGTAAAGGGAGTAATTTATATGCAAACATCATCGTGAACAGTGTTAGAACGCTTATGTGTGTCCTCATTTGCGGCTAATCTACTGAACCACCTCTGCCACCTAATTAACTCGTTTGCGGTGAGTCGTTAAGATATTTCTGGAATCAATTGCTTCTTTCTCCCTTGTGTTATCAAAGCGCGCGTATTTCTTTTCACAGGTAAATGTTCTCCTGACGCGTGTAGAAGACGAGAGAGTAAGCGCGATTAAAGTTTCCGTTTTGCGATAAGAGTCCCCCATTAAATTAATTATCCGTGGTGAATTCGGCGTGATCGAGCGGCTCCCTACTTCACCGTTTATGTTTCTTTTTATTTTACCGCTGTTGAACACGAGGGACAGCAACTAATTCCTTCTTGGAAGTTTCGACCGGATGAACTGTTCAAGATAATTAGATGTCCCCAACCCGTGACAAATTAGATGGTCAAGAAAATTGGTCTTTTATTCGTAATTGCATGATTACCTTGCTAAACAATAAGAGTAACAAAAAGTAACATTTTACGCTCCTAAGAATTTTAAATTCTATTATAATTTAGATTAATGCACCGTGGAAATTTTGGAATAAATCATTCTGGATTTAATCAATCGATATTACACGTATCGTTGGTGCCTTTGGTTATATAAGAAATATTGTTGAACAAATATGGAACAGATCGTTATCAACGATAAAATAACATTTTCGATGATTCGTTGTTTCAATCGAGTGAAAGGATTAAAGTTCAAATACCTATTCAGTAGGTAACGCAAGATTTTCTTTCTCAATTCCACCTTTATTCTCAAGCAGCAATTCATCTTATACCGATATTTCCTCTCCGGAACGAAAAACTTTTTCCATCGGTTTCACATCACTTCTTACAATCTTCTCCTACCTCCGACGAACCATCGCTTCTCTTTTTGATTCTCCACTAATCTCTTTTCGATTTCATCCCCGAGACGATGCACTCTACGTAAACACGATTCTCCCTCTTTCCTCTTGGTCTCATCCCTTCCAACGAGATTATACCCCACAATCTCACTCGCCCTCAATCCCTTTCCTTCTCTCGCTCTCTTCTTTCTCCCTCTCCTCTTTTCGCTTTCCTCCTCTCACTCTCTTAGCTCTTTCTTTTTGCCATACCGTTGCAACCCTTCACAAGTCCTTCTGCCTTATGTCTGCTTACTTTTCGAACTCACTGCCCAGTATTATTCGGGAGTCGGTCACGATACTTAGCTTTAAATCCAGTTTATTTAAATATCCAATGGATTCTTCTGACTAGTTTTGTGCCTTTTAGAAGTATGTGCTCTTAACCTTTAACCGGTATCATATGATTCATTAAGGAGAGATAGGCACTCTATTGCCTATTACTAAAATTACATAACCTAACATTCTAAGGACCCAATTTGACAGTGTCGATACCAGCTAAAGGTTAAATTTAAGCTTGCTTTTTTGTTTTGTTTTTGTTAAGTGGGTATCGTAATAGTTTCAAAACTATCAGTACCATTATTATACCTAATCAATATTATCTTTTTTCTTTTTCTCTTAGAATTACTTCTATTATGATTATTCAGTTGTTACAGTGAGTCAGGTGATCATGCGCGGTACGTTATCTTTTTTGGCCTTTTTTTATTTTATTCCAGTCCTTTTGGGCTGTTTACTAGTACCGCTTGGGGGTCTAATGGATCTTGGGTCCAGGCATAATCGAATAAATTCTTATTACAATTCTAATTCTAATTCTATGCTCTCGTCCTCTCTCACTCGCTCTCCTTCTCACTTTCTCCTCTCTGTAAAGCTGCGAACGCGTCGAACTCATAAAGCACGTAGTATCGCGACTCTCATCCTCCTACTGCTTCTCCACCTTTTCGAAGGGTACACCGCGTTTGTGAATTATAATCCACCGTTCAAAGAGCAGTGGGCAACCGCGATCAATTGGAGGCCTCTGCGGCTTTTAGCAGTTGTGTGGAGGTGGTGGTGATTGTGGCGATGGCCCCTTCATGCGGAATGTTTCGTCTAACCTTCTCTTGAAACGCTACTGCCCCTTCTAAATGCAGTGCGATATCGTTCCAGCACTATCGTTAAAATTGGGAATTGGAATTTATTATCTGCTCGTGATACAAGATCGTCTAGACCACTGAATAAGACTAGCTTACAAACGGTGTATAATAAGTAATTATCGTACCCAGTATTAAGAACAGGTTGAAAATAGGAGAATTATAATGATGAAGGATAATATGAAGTAGTAAATGTTAAGAATATCCGATAAGAATGTCTGTCAAGAATATTTGATTAGAGGAATCTCTTTAGAGCATTCTACTTTTAAATTAAGAAGATCACCTTCTTGCTTATTTTAGCAAGAAGGATTCCAAAATTAAGTGGTAAATTCTTCAGATGAGAATACAATTTTTTCGGTGCAAGTACAGGCATGCAACAGAACATTATAACGACACTACGTAATAACGTAACATCGTACCTACATTTTTTCATTTTACTAAATAGCCCAAATATGTGTATATGCTACAGCCGCAATGTCCATCTTGCGTAGAGAATAATCACACACTGATGGATACGCTCGAATGCTCGCGCATGAATCATTGCCACGAATCTAAACGCAGCGTAACACAAAATTATTACACGACAGAGTTGCGTTACAATTTTTCGTTCCATATCTACAGCTGTCTTTAGACTACACGAAAAGTATCGATCAAATATCGTCCACGAGGGAAGCTGGTGTTTTATTTTCAACGTTCATCGTGATATTTTTACTTTACATCGTACACACGTGATAATCTTCCTTCGGTAAACCGCAAACATTTTGATCGTCGACAATCACCCTCATTCTGCACATCCTTGATCATTATCCGACGTCACAACTGGCGGATGAGATGTGTGTGACGTCACTGACATAGACCCTCCACACCGAGCCGCTCTTGTGAAAGGGCACAGTGGGGTGCAATTGGATTGTCGATAGATTGGGAGGAGGGTTTGAAGGCTTCCTGCACCACCATCGACGATGTGGTAGGACGGTAATCGCGGCCGCTGATATCGCGAATGTTCGAAGGATTGGTGGGTAGGAAGAGCGGATGGAACGAGGAGGGTACCGGTGAGAGAAAGGCAGGGAGGAAGGGCTCGGTACGATTCCACGTAGCATTGTTTGATCATGGTAATTACGAGGAGCTCGCGCAGGAGGCAAGTGATCCCGCGAAGAGAATAAGAGAGAATGGCGAAGAGGAAGAAGGGAAGAGGACGAGAAGGGACGCGGTCCAGAAGCGTCTCTATTTAAAGGGCGAACGAGAGAGAAAGAGGGTCCGTGGAGGCGGATAAATAAAGGGTTAGGAGGTGGAGAAACGGAGAATATCGTGTTGGAGTCTGTTTTGTAAATAGGAGAGGGAGGAAGAATGTCACGCGAAAGGACTTGGACAAAGAGAGGAGGAGAATGAGGATGAGAATGGAGAATGGAGAAGGCTGGATGAGAATTGTGGATTCGAATGAAGGATGAAAATAATGGATGAGAATGGTGGATGAGAGCGAAGAATTCGAATGGTGGTTGTGAATGGTAGAGAAGGAGAATGGTTCTGGTTAGGATGAAGAATAATGATAAAGAGTATGGATGGAGGATAAGAACAGTGCATTAGAATGAAGAATTAGAACGGCGGCTGTGAATGAAAAGAATGAGAATGAAGATGAAGGTGAGAGAAGACAGTAAGGGGAACGAGAAAACAAGAGCTTTTACTCTTTCTCTCGTTCCTTGCGCCTCCTCCGCCATTGGCTCGCTGGTTCGCTTTGGTCAGCTCGAGTTGAAGAAGAGAACGAGGAGAAGGATGGTACGAGAAAAGGGAAGAATAAAAGTTACTAGTCGGGGTTTATACGAGAACGAAGCCGGTCCGCTGTGGGGGCAACAAGCGTCGATAAAATATCGCGATAGGGATAAATGCAATCCCCTCGCGCTCGTTTCGTGTCGATAGGTACACGAAAAAGAAACCGCGCGGGCGTGCAATTCTCCGTGGCATTCGAGCATCGCGTTCGGCACGGCGAACGAGCACCAAACGAAAGAATAAAGTGGCGCGCTGTAAAATTGAAGAGGCTATTGGACGATGAAGCGTGAGGAGAGTGAAGGAGAATTGCAAAGAAATTTAGTAGACCACGAAAATACTTGATTGCAATTGTGTACGATCTTTTTTAATTTCGCGAAGTAGGATAGGACGTGGCGATTTTCAATTTTGCTTTAATGCTCTTGGAATACACAGGTGCACTTTAAAAAAATTTCCCTATAAATTACAATTTGAAAACTTCAGGTTCCTTTTGCTCGGTTCAGTGAACCTGAAGGCAAATCGAAAAGGATATTTAAATTACTATTTAAACGAATCTTAGGATCTCTCGCATAGCAGAAATTACTTTACTGTGAAATATCAATTGCTGGTTATTATTAATTATCGCGAAGCTTCTAGGATCTCATAATTTGCTCCAAAAACGCAAACCCTTGCTCTTATTCTTCACGTGTTTCGAATTGACTACTAACTCACGGTGCACCGGTGCCTTGACATTACTACTCCGCTACTTTCTCACTTCATCCCTCTCTCAAGGCCCTGGCATTTCTTTCCTTGCTCTACCCACCTCGTTAATCCTCCCCTTCGCCGGCTCGTCACTCGTGACGTCACGCCACTCTTAGGGGTGGCACCCCCTAGGGGTGTACTCTGTGTTTCACCTGTTGCTTCCTTGTTTCTGTTCTCTCTCTTATTCTATTATTCTCTCTCTATTATACTCGCTCTCTTTCTCCATTCTCCCTCTCTCTCTAATTCTCTCTCCCACCACCTATCGACCGGCTCGTCTCCTCCTTCTCTCGCCTCCACTTCTCTACTCCACCCTTCTCCAACCAAATTACTACGCTCGCGCTACTCTCTCCTTCCTGCCTCACTCGCGCTTTTCCTCCTCGCTCGCGGCACTCTTTCTCCTCCTCCGTTCGTCTTTCCTTCGTCTTTTTCTCTCCTTCCGGGACGGCGCACGTCGGCTGCGCTCGCGCGACGCACGCTATAGGATGCCCTTCGTCTGTGACGCGTCTGCCGTCATGTTCTCCTGGTGCCACGAAGGCCTGAAACGTCGCACTCTGTTGCTCCGTTCTCTCGTGCCCTCCTCATCGCACCCGCCTCTACTCCAATGTTTTCTACTTTCTCTCCTCTTTCTCGGGGAGCACACCCGTCGCGTGTTCTTTCGTTCCTTCGTTTAGCGCGTTCACCACGTGTCTCACTTCGTGGTTGCGCGCGAGCCAGTGGAATCCATCTTTCTGTCTCTCGTCGTTTCACCGATGCTTCTCGCTCGTATAGTACCTCCCAGGCCCATATTACCCTGTAAAAGATCATTGTTTAACACTATTCCTACCACGACCGGTCAAATGACCGTTTTTAAAATTTCGATTAGAATTTCCTATGTACAATGTAATTGCATCGCCTTTAAATTTCACGACTTTTCCTGAAATATTGAAAAATGTATTATACGTACATTTTAGGAAAAGCCGTGAAGTTTAAAGGCGATGCAATTACATTGTATATAGAAAATTGTAATGGAGATTTTAAAAACGATCATTTGACCAGTCGGTAGGAATAGTGTTAAGATCTTGTACGGATTGTCGTTTTGTCAAATATTTTGCAGTGTAGGGGCGATCTTTTGCAAAAGATGACCCGTGATGATTGCATTCTGTAAAATATATCGAACAAAGAGCTTTTACAGGGTAATGTGGGCCTCGGATTAATTCAGAATTTAGTACAGAGGTTGTCTCCTTGTTTTTTTGGGAGGAGGGGGGAGAGTTCTGTGTTCTCTTCTTTTCATGGTATATTGGTTGTATTTTGATTTATCTTGTTTCGACAGGCAAGTTTCTTTCTGTTTATTCGATTGAAGATCGTTATGCGTAACTGTTCATTTTATGTTGTTTTTTTTTTTATAAGTGCTTATGGCATGGTGGTACCGTTTAACTATTGATGTTGAACATTTAAAGACAAACGTTTCGTATGAAGATATTCAATTGTCAGATTGTTGCTACGGGAGGTTGATAAGGGTGGTTGATTACCTAAATTCTATTAGATAATACAAACCTTCTCTCACGTGCTTGCGTTTTCATTGTCAGAGCCTCTCATTCTTCGTTCGTTCACACTTTCTCTTATTCTCTTTTTGTTGTTCCACCATCTGTAGACATTACCAATTCCACAAATCAAATTTTACCCTACCATCAGTAAACCTATGCATAAAAAAGAATTGCTCCTGGTTATTTCTTGAGAAAAGAGCGAACGCATATAAAGGAGGTTAGACGCCTTTTCTCTCATTCTCTCATTGCCCATCTCTCTCTCCGATTTTGTTTCTTTCTTCCACCAGCTGTCATCGTATGCATAAAGTTTCTCTCCCGCACTCTCGCTCGTTTAATCTCTCCTTCTCTCGTGCTTTCTCTCTTTCGCGCTCTCCTCTCTCTCTCTCTCTCTCTCTCTCTCTCTCTCTCTCTCTCCTTCCTTTCTCTTCTCTCCTTCCACACGCTCGCCGTCCACCTCACACAATCGCGTGGTCTCTCCTCCTCGCCACTTTTCCTCGTTCCTCTCGCTTTCGCGTCGTTTCCCTTCCCTCGCTCGCTCTCGACTCCTCTCCGCTCGTCTTCCTCCTCTTCCTTCCTACGCGAAACACGACCGCAACGTCACTTTCTCGGCCCTCGCTTCGCGTTCGGTCTGCACGGAATCCTCCACCGTCTACTGATCCCTTGTTCCTTCTTCGCGCGCCGTAGAAGAGCGCGGTCACGGGACGATCGTCTCTCGTCCTCGCCGCGAGTGTGTGACAGAGAGAAAGACAGAGGCGAGAAAGAAGAAAGAAAGAAAGAGAGGAGTGTGTACTTGTTGTTAGAGTTACTGTGCGGTCGGAGATGATGAGAATCTTTTGCGTTTATTCGTTTTCTCGGCTTCTGACAATTTTCTTCTCTGCTGTTGTTATTGTTGTTGTTGTTGGGATAGGGGTGTAAAGTGAGAATGAGGACAATTTTTTCTCTAGCGTTCATTCTTATATTTGAGGACAGTTTTCTTTTTCGTTAGGTTTTTGAGGTGCGAATGAGAAAATGTCTTTTTTTTTTAACCCTCCTCTGCTACCAGACGTAACACATGTGTGACAGTTTATGTGCATTTTATCAGGGGCCTGCATGGGTTGCACGGTTGTCAAGTGACACAAGGAATTTTATAAAAATTGAAAGTTTTTATTCGGTAGATAGATTCTATGCAAGGTCTTCGGGAGTACGTGAAAGAATTGAAATATTGTTTTAGTGGGAATTATATTTTAGAACTGTCGCATTAACAAGGTGAAATTAAATTGTACGACAGTAAACAAAGTAAAATGGAAGTCGAGAAAATGTAGGAGTACGCGTTAAATGTCTAGAAGATAAAAGAGAAGTTTCTTTGATCGGTGCACGGGCGGAGAGGGTGGGGTCTAAAATTCTATTTTATTCTTCCGGTTTAGATGGAACGAAATAACCATCAGCTTGTGATTCCTAGTGTCTGTAACTTTGACAGTGAAATCGAGGAAGTGCGTAGGTTGAACAGTTTCCTGAATCATATTTCTCAGTCGATTATTTTGTTTTATTTAAATTACTACACGTATAAATCATTGCACTGATGTAAAATTTGGAAAATGTTTTATCCAATTGCGTTATTCCTCAATTTATTTCAATAATGGATCGAAGTTCTCGATGAGAACTTGTAAAAAAAATATTCAAAAATTTTTAAAATAATCGTGTCCAAATAAATTATATATCATCTGAGTGGCGGACAGATGTCCTAACCTCTGGCGCCCTAAAAAAAAGTGTCCGTTACGAGTGTAACGGACATCATGAGTGAGTGAGTCGTAAAGCACTGCAAATTGTCGAGACCATGATGTTAATGTCGAAGCTTCTCTCCTATAACAAAAAACAAAATCTGTACGTTTCTATTCCCACAATTAACTAATTACAATGATCTTTTCATACATTTGGGGCCGCAACAAAACCAACAAGTACACAATAACACTTGATACTGCATAAATATTCTTAAAAAATAATCACGCGATATACTTGCACAACTAAGCGACGGACTATCTCATTGTAATAGCATCCTATCGTTTGGCGCCTTAAAAAAAGAAAGAAGTGTCCGTTACGAGTGCAACGGACATCATGAGTGAGTGGCTCGTAAGGTACCACAAAGTCTTCGGGAGTCTGACGTTAATGTCGAAGCTTCTCTTTTTCTCTCTCTCTCTCTCTCTCTCTCTCTCACCTTGCTCATCGATTCGTCCATCTCGCCATCTCTCTTTCTCTCTCTCACTTGATGCCTTCGACCACCGAATAATCGGGGCCATTGTTCCCAGTTGGCCACGTTCGTCGGCCCCTCGTAAGTCATAACTGTCCCTTGAAAATTATAACCGTCCCAAGCGACATTCTCTCGTGTCGTTGGCCAGAGAGTGGGGTGGTGGCAAGGCTCTAAAACGTCGAAATGCATCTGCGTGACGCATAACGAGCTAGCAGAAGGATAGAGAGAGAGAGAGAGAGAGAGAGAGAGGACAAGAGAATGGCGAGGCCGACTGGCCCTTTTCGGCCCACTTCAATCCACCACCCCGCAAGTCGAACCATCGCAAGCGCGGTCTTTTTATTTCCCGATGAAACTGGTGGCCAACGCGCGCCACCTAAAGGTCAGTTCATACCGAGAATCGTTGGAGCTTTTGGTAGTCGTGAAAGAGACTTTTATTTCGGTTATAAAAGTGTCTTCGAATTAAGGAAATCCTCTTTATGGCTGTGACTAAAATATTCGGAGGAAAGATTTTTTTTGTTAATACGTGTACTTGGAATTTGACGTTACTGTCATTTTCTTGGACCTCTTTGAGTACCCTGAAATGGATTTTCATTTCGTACGGTTTTCTTTCAAAGTCTTGTACTAGGTCGTTGAACGTATTTTAAGGGTACGAGCAGGGTGCTGATAATGTAGGGAAGATTCTGTTTAGAAAGGTAACACGGTAGTAGGTTGTTTAAGAATAGCACTTTGTCTTTAATAGAATTGTCTATCATTGTTTCGAAAGGGTTTTTCTTATTTGGATTTTCAATAAGTATGTTTTCAATAAGTTTGTACGAGTAACCTACAAACTTTAATTTCCCGAGGATAAATGGGTCAAGTAGTAGACTAAAAAATGGACAACAGAATTAACAATGTTAGAAGAAAAGTATTATTATGTCATAACGAGAAGAGCGTTATACCTCACGTTTAAAAAATTTGAAAAATTAAAACTATTTAAAAACCTCAAAAGCTTAAAGTAAAGTCAGAATTCTTTCTCAATCGAGGATCATTTCTACCATAATATTCAAAGTCTAAGAAATTCTATTAACACGTTAAGCGCCACGCCGAATTTGCGTGCCTTTCCGTTCAGGCCACAGTTAGCCGTCAGGCGGGTGTAACACACGCGCCGCGATAGAAGAACGAAAAGTCTGCCGTCGGTCCGTAGGGACCGACGTGGCCTGAACGGAAAGTCTAGCGTCGGTCCCTAGGGACCGACGTGGCGCTTAACGTGTTAATAAAAAATCTCAGAATATACGAACATCTGGAACATCGTGAAAACCTTTTCAACGAAAATTCTGTTTACGCGAAAGAAATTCTCGTCTCACCGGACAGATTCTATGACATCCAAGCGGTGTGAAGCAATCTTAACGTCCTCTCGCTAGCGAAGCGAACACGAGCGATACGAGACGTAACTAATGACAGAGCGCGGGCCGCGCTCACCAAACGATTTGCGGCGAGACGAAAGTCCCTTTCGTCGTTGCTGCCGCCGCCGCGCGGCCGATTTTCGAAAACCGCAGGACGTTCGAGCAGCCCGCGCTCGCGCCTCTTGACGACCTCACGAGAGCGAAGAAGAGGAAGAGGAACGAAGCGGAGCAGTGGTAGCGGCGGTGGTTCGAGATCGTGGAAATTTCGCGCGCCGGCTTTGTCCCTCCCGCGCGTACCTGTAATTGCTTTTCGAACTCTAACGACGCGACGCCACTACTACTGCGAGTGCCCAGGAACCGAGGTGGAAGGCCGTGCCGGAAATTGTATCGTGCCCCGGCTGGAATAATTAAAGTTTACGAAGCAGGTGGATCCTCCATGGACGATCCGAGGAATCGATCGGTGCGGCCTCAGATTATTGGATCTCGTGATTAGCCTCACCCTCTTCGGATAGGAAAACTCCCTCTTATTGATACCCAAGGGGTGCTTTATTAAAATGGAGAATTTGTCGAGCGAGTTTAGGTTTTTTTTGAGAATTCAAGGAATGCATTGGCACGTGCTGAGATCATTGGGTATGGTGATTAAGTTTACCCTAGTCCGATAGGAAAACACTCTCTTATTCGCGCCTAAGGAGGATGCGAGAGTTCGTTTAAAAATGGAGAATTTGTCGAACGAGTTTAGGTTTTGCAAAAATTTGATAATTCGAGGAATGGATTGGTGCATGCAGAGATTATTGGATCCGGTGATTAGGTTTACTCTATTCTGATAGGAAAGCTCCCTTTTATTCATACCTAAGGAGGATGCGAGAGTTCGTTTAATAAAATGGAGAATTTGTCGAATGAGTTTAGGTTTTGCAAAAATTTGATAATTCGAGGAATGGGTTGGTGCATGCTCAGATTATTGGATCCGGTAATTAGGTGTTCCCTATTCTGATAGGAAAACACTCTCTTATTCATACCTAAGGAGGATGCGAGAGTTCGTTTAATAAAATGGAAAATTCGTCGAACGAGTTTATGTTTCTCAAAGATAATTCGAGGAATAGATTGGTGCACGCTGAGATTATTGGGCCTGGAGATTAGGCTTACTCTATTCTGATAGGAAAACAGCCTCTTGTTGATGCTGGGGAATGATGCGAGGGGTGGTTAATTAATACAGAGAATTTGTCAAAAATTGTTTTTCAAAAATATAATAGAGCGAGAAATAGATTGGTATAAGCTGTGATTACTGGATGCGGTGATTAGTTTCACCTTCTTTTAAATCCAATAGAATCTACAGTGACATCTGCATCCCGTATATGTATACACAACATTTGAAATCATTTCTTCAAACAGTTAATAAAATAAAGGGACTATTTCAAGAGATACGGTATCAAAAAAATATATATATAAATCTTCTGACATTTTAATAATATCACCTTGTAATTAACAGTTCCATTAAACTAAAAAATTTTACTCATTTATACGATCCCTACCTCAAGAATTTTTTTCTCCTGCCGCGATTTTATATCCCTCGGGAATCTGTCTTAAAAACTTTAAGAACGTTTTAATTCTCCTTTAAAGACTTGAACCCCTGGGGCGCGAAGATTCCGGCGATTATGGCACCGTCATTTCTTCTTCCTCTTCCTTCTTCTTCTTAGGCCCGAGTTTGGCACTCTTGGGGTTCTCCGAGGTGTCCAAAGGGGTCATGAGGTTGCCATTCATGGAGTGGCCAGCTGACGGAACCATTGTCAGCATTTTGCTTCCGACAATGGACCCTCCTTCAGAAGGGAGCACGAAGCTTAGGGTAGCCTTAGTGACGTAACCATTTGAGAGAACCGCTCTTTCAGAAAATATTTTCCATACCGTCGACAAATTTTCTTGTCGACGCTTGAACGACAGTGTGTGTATGTGAGAAAGAGAGAGAGAGAAAGAGAGAGAAAGAGAAGGACTGCCGCGAAAGAGCGTGGCAGGAAAAATCTCCCTTTATTTATCACATTCCACCCTCCAGCGTGATCAATCGTACGCGGCATACCTGCCAATGACGAGTGATAAACGACGGAAGGATCTGCGAAACTGAAAAATGTTACTCGTTTCGGTGAAAACTCTTTTTTCATCTCGTATTGCTATCCCTTCGCGCGAAGGGTCAGGAAGGGTGATGATCCGTGGTGAGAGAACGTGACGTATTGCTTTCGTTCTTTTAGATTATGCGTTCGGATGATTTCTGCCTGCCTCTCAGATGGCCACGTAGACGCGAATAAATTCTCGTTTCCATTGAGTGTGTGTAGTTGGTGCAGAAGGTAGCTTTCAAATGTGCGTTTCATGTGATGAGGAAAGAGGGTTGTGTACGCGAGTGGATAGAGGGTTCGAAGGATTTTTCATTGGTGATCTTTTTTTGAAAGAATGTTTTAATTTTGTTTAAGAATTCATATTACATATAGCTTATCACTGTAAATTGAATAGTAGATTAATTAAGCTTCAAGTAAAGGATTATAAATCAAATTGTATAGTATTTAACAGAAGAGTATATAAGCGAATGATACCAAGATATGAACAATCTTCCAAAATTTTCCAGTTACTTTATTAACACTCTTGCAAAATTAAATTGTCCTTAATTTCTAAAAAAATTTGCAAACCTTCAGGAGCTTGACCGACATTTGAATCCATCAGGCTTATTTAGATTATTCTAATCTTTATATTTACGCGGTCAAACAGTTGGAAGCTCAATAACATATTTTCTATTATTTGTGTACGTCCACCCTCGACTACGTATTTTAATCAAAATTTCCCTACAGTAGGATGCCCACGTTAATTCACTCATTTCATTTGACCATCCTTGTTCGGAGATTCCACCAAAATTCCTGGATTACCTGTGGACAATGTCCAGCCGTCCTCGGGATTACACGTGCGAGTCGGTCGAATGCAACACAAATGCATCTCATCTGTGCTAACAATGCCTCACTTGACCTCACGTAAGACGCGGGCTTGTAATTGTGTAAACAAAGCTCAATCGCTCGGCCCAATCCCTGAATGTCACTGCAAGCATAAGCCGAGGCGGATTCCTCGCGTGAATTGAACGTCATTTGAGCGTAAATTTTGCAGAATCTCGGAAGATGTTATTGACAGAAATTATTGGATGCCATCAGTACGGTATTTAGATGAGAATTTCATTAAATGAATTTTACGAGTTAAGTAGTTGAAACGATTTTTTAAAATCGTGGTTTGGCAGCAAGTAATTTATTGGGCATTAGTAGATTGTTGCATGAAAGGAGATCTGTATTTTCTATTGATTATATTTATGGAAAATATAGTTGTGGTTTCTTGATAAAAATGTACTAATGGAAAATTAATTTTGAAATAAAGATATCTCAATTAGCGTAGTTCAATTTTTTTGTACAGTCTAGGTTTCCAAATAATTTCATCGAATATTGCCGTAAGCTTGTTTTGAAAATAGGTTAACAAACAATTATGCTTAAAGTGTATAGAAAATAAAATTTGTAATAACAGAGTTGCTTGTCAAGCACGCCAATTCAATAAATTTTTAATTCAGAAATGTTTTGAGACGTTCTTAATTAAAACTATTTACTGTTAACACTTTATTGAAATTTCTGGGAGTTTCATTAATTCTTTAATCCTTTGCATTTAATAAAACCCCGTTTCAGCTTAATCCTTTCGAAGAGCTTTATGCTTGAATTCATGTCCGAAGGCATATGCGTCATTTCTCACCGATAAGTGTACTTTCAAAATAGATTACATTGTAACTCGATACGAGTAATTTACACTTCCATCACGATCGTTGGAATAACTTCTAAAGCTCCGTTAGTATAACAGTGTTTCTTATCAGTTACACCAATTGAACAAACTTCTCTCGCGTCTATGACCATTCCGAACTTCTCTCATCCCTTCCTTCCTTCTCTCTCTCTCTCTCTCTCTCTCTGCGCGTCTATTGAAACACCTCCTTTACGCTTGAATTCAATTTCGAAAACATTCGCATCCTGTCACATCGATAATTCTGCTTTCAAAACACATCACATTGTAACTCGATACAAGTAATCTACACTTCTATCATGATCGTTGCGTAGTTTCCAAAGTTCCGTCAATATAACTGTGTTGCTTGTCAGTTACACCAATTGAACAAACTTCTCTCGCATCGATGGTCCTCTCAAACTGCTCCGTCCCTTCCGTCTCTCCCTCTCTCTCTCTCCCTCTCTCTCTCTCTCTCTCTCTCTCTCTCTTTCTCCGCTTCTGTAGAGACTTCCATTCAACCTCCACCGCGTAATCCTCCAACCGAGACCAACTGAACTCGCGCGCACAGGTCGACGATACCCCACGATGGATTTCACGGCCGGTAGTATATGTAGGACAGTAGGACCTGTGCTCCGCTCCTTCGTTCTCGGCAATTCTAAAGATCACATTATAGTAATCCCTCACGTGCCCTCAGGAAGGGACCAAAAGGGAGAAGGAAGGCGGTGGGGCTTCAAAATCGCTCCCGTACACGAGGAGGTGGATGATGGGGTTAGGGTAGGGTCTTTAAAACACTCGACCGACGACTTCTTCTTCTTTTTTTTCTTCTTTACGTCCTCCTGCTCCTGCCGCATCCAAAGGCGAAGGTCCCCCTTTGTCCCACGCACCGCATACTCGCACGGCTATCGTTTCGAACAAAGCCGAAGATCCTCGCCGACATTCTTTGAATATCTCGTCGACGCTCCGCCGACACGACGGCCGAGCGCGCCAGGACCCTTTTGTCAGCCGAGGACATCCGATATGCGCTTGCGCGCGCGAGCTTGTGTGGGTGGTTTAGTGTGTGCGTGTATCTGTCTGGCTGTGTGTGTGTGTGTGTGCAAGAGATCGTGTTAGTGTGTGTCTTGAAGGATGTGTTTGGGATGTAAGCGGTAGGATGTATGTGCGTTTGTGGAAGTGTGTGTTTTGTAAGAAGTCGAGTGCAGCAGAGTGGAGATGTTGATGAAGCTTAGTGCGTCCTGGCTTGGTGCAGCATTTAGCTGGATATTAATTTTGCAGAGGGTTTTTTTTTTATATTGAAGTTATTGATTTTGGGGTTGTCTGACTTTTGTTGGTGATTTAAGTTTCGATTGGTCGAGGCTGTTGGTGATGGGATCTGGGTATGTTTCAAGGCAGATTGGTCTGTTTTAGTACATCAAGATGCATGGGACTTTTTTAGGGTTTGTCTTTTGAAGATATCAGTTTTGGGGATATTCTGATTTTGCTTGGTGGGAATTTAAGTTTTATTGGTCGAGGATGCAGCTGATGAGATCTTTATATGTTTCAAGGTAGGTTGGGGTCTGTCTTGGTAAATTTCGATGTATCAAGGTGTATATGGCTTTTTTAGGATTTGTATTTTGAAGTTATCAGTTTTTTGGAGATACTCTGACTTTTCTGGTTGGTGATTTAAGTTGTAAATGGTCAAGGGTGCAGCTGATGGGATCTTCATATGTTTTCGTGCATCCCGGGGTGCATTGGGTCATCCTGGTGTACTAAGATTCTCACGATTTTTCGTAGATGGTCGTATTTTCCTTTTTAACGATTAAACTTTGATTGGTAAATTTTGAAGTGTTAACAAATCGATGGTTGAATGTAATGATTTGCATATAATAACAGGAAATTTCCATACACATTATTTTCTTTCAAACATACTATCTCATCTAACGTAAAGGCCACTCATACTCAATTCAAATGCGCTTCACTGCATCCTGATGCAACTGAATATATTCACCACCTCTTGAATCACCCCGGAGCAAATCTTTTATCAAGCAATCTCACGCAAAAATATAACAACGAACGCTCGCGGTTCTCCGAAGTCACCGAGAAAATTCCAAGAAGAAGGCCTTCAAACGTTCTCTCCTCGTTAAATTCTTCCTCTCCAAGTTCTTCAAGGAAGCCGGAAGTTGGACGTCAGCGTTCACTCGACAAATTGAAACACGAAACTCTTTATATCCTGTTGCATTCCATCGAGTTCGTGGTCGTCCACGATCGAAGTTGAGAACCCATTGGAATCCATCTGGAACCACACCGTGACTGGACAATATATGTCTGGCTTGCTCCTCTCCTAGACCTCCTACCTATTTCTATCTACGTCGTATCTTCGTGATTTAGATCAGTTCGTGGATTACGATGGCGTCGTCGACCTTCTTCTTCTTCCTTCTTCTTCTCACTTTTCTCTCGTTCGTTGGAAAGAAGGAATGGAGGAAAACGAAGAAACACACCAGAACGCGTGGGCGTATCGATTTTAGTGGGGCAGGCTCGAGGATGAACTCTCGACGCGTGTACCCCGAGCGAACGAGACATGTGGATGTAAATCTTTTGGATTTTTAGCCGGCCGCAGGAAAAGGTCGCGCGAGATAGGGGTTTTCAGGTGAAATAGTGAAAAACGTTGGTAGAGTCGATGGGTTTATTTGTTGCCTCCCTGTATTCCGACGGATTTCACGTTTGGTAGACCGCGTCGAAGTTAAACTGACGCAATCAAAAGTGTTTTGTTAACGGATTTTCGAACTGGAGTGTTTCGAAAGTTTTTGCCGAGGTTTTTGCTCTTGGGATTTTCTTTTTTTTTTAATCTCGATGGATTACTGGTGGCAGTTTAAGTTTTTATTTTTTTCGGGTGCTCTGTTTTATATATTGGAAATCGAAATTGGAAGAGTGGATTTTTAAGATTTTATCTATGGAACGAGTTTTTAGTTTTAGATACTAGCAATGTTTTCATTGCACATTTCGTTTATTTCACTTTTGGTGGGCCGCGTCGATTAAACTGGCGTGGTCGAAAGTGTTTTGTTAAAGGATTTTCGAACGGAAGAGTTTCGAGTGTTTCGAGAATTTTTGTTCTTGGGATTTTCTTTTTGTTTTGTTTTCGTGGGATTGTCGGTGGTGACTTACATTTTTCTGATTCAGTCTTTCAGGTACTGAAACATTGGATTTGAAGGATAGAGTTAGAAGGGTGAAATTAATTTCTATTGATAAAGGACGAAATATTTGAAAGCCTTCATTCGTCCAAAGCATTCAAGATGTGCCCAAAGAACAACAGAATTTAAATTCTCGACAATTTCTATTTAAAATTGTTCGAGCATATCGAAATGCTGTAATCTGTTTTTCACTCGTACTAAATATTAAAGATTTGTCCAGAGAATATAATTCTAACTTTCAGTCTCCATTTAAATTCGCTTAAGTATCTAAGGGCCACTTTCAAAGGCCATCGGTAAATCTTCCTGGTAATACAGGAAACCCGTAGGCACAGATACTTGCAGTCTGGTAAATACTGACTTGTGATTAGCAATCGTATGGTTTTCTCCTATGAGGATGGATCCGCAAGACCTAACCTTACTGCGCCACGTATCCATCAATGTCAAGGAGTACCAAGATGGATTTGGGTTCCTTCTACTTGTGTATTACGCCATTGGTACTTGTCTGGCAATCGAGTAGGTAGTTGCTAAAGTCACAATGTTCTCCATGTTCAGTACATTCCGTTCACTTCGAGTTACCGACAAACGGAAAACATTATTTATCAATCCCTCGCACTAGATGCTCTTTATCACAATCGCACAGATGAAATTGACTTTTTTACGGAAACAAAACTAAAGATACAAGCATTATAATCATTAATATCGACGCATCTTGTATTTGACAAAATTGTATTTTTTACTTTTACAAACAATACCACAGTAATGCCTTAAAAACGCTGCCAGATTTTACCACAACTGCAATCCAAAGGTAACATTGCATGGACCAAATGCACGTTTCATTCCACATTTCACAACAAGACACAATAATTCACTCTCAGATCGCAGTCCGATCTTTAAACAATTTCCTTCTTCGCCTACTCCTGATAAAACTGGAAAATCCACTTATCCACACCAACTTTACCGAAAAAAAAAATATTCTCACTGTTCACTTTCTCTTTCCATTGGAAACGTAATATCGTACGCATGGAAATTTTCTAAATAGTTTCGCAAAACTAAATCTTTTATTCTCTCGTCGACATCGATCGGTCGAAAGATCACGGTGTGAGCTATCGAGACTCGATCTCCCGCAAACGAGCATTTGAACGACGCTTAGATTCCAAGTAGATTCACAGAACGATTGCCGTCTAATCTCTAATGGGATCGTTCGAGCCTGTGCCGACTGTGTTCGGCACTTGGTGTGGCAGAGTATCGCGAGAAATCGCACGTGACTGCGTCGATTAAAATTTTCAACGCTTGTGGAATTTCATCGTACTCTCCTCCTTTTTTTCCTGTCCGCCTCGCAAGTCTCGTTGTAACGCAACGGGCGTCAATCGGCGGTCAAATTAAAATTGGTCGGGACGCGCGCTCCTCGTTCGATTGAATTTCTCTGTCGGCTTTGACGTGCGTTCGTTGATTGAGGTTGAGAGATACCGTAAATAAGAAATACGATTACAAGTTGAAGTCAGTGGGTGGTGGTAGGTTGAATCCGGATGATGATGGTGATTTTTGTGAATGATGAAAATAACGATGATATTGTTTTTGGGGAAGAGAAGAATGAAGGAATAAACCTTAAAGAAGATTAAAATCTGAAACGAGATGTCAAAAATGTACACGAGGATAAAAATCATTTTCGATTATTTTGCAATTTGATCTAACGGGACGATCATATGAAAAATTGGACTTTCGTAAAATCACATCACAACAAAGGAACAAGCATGTACACATTTCGTGTAATCGCTCGAGAAATTAATTAAAAATATTCCAATTTCATTTGTTATTAATCGATGAATCGATTGAACGTAACTGAGAATGGTATCCTTGAACCAAGGTCGATTGCAATTTGCCAAGAAAGAGAATATCCGTTACACGGTCAATTAGTATGTCGTTAATCATGTACTCAAGTGTAACAAACGCAAAGATCAGGGAGATACAGAATTCTCCTGACACACGTGATAAATGAACCGGAAGACTCGGGATTCTATCGATTGTGTATGGGGTGGCCAAGGTCATTGACTCTTTAAAGAGCCTTGTGATTTTTGTTTAAAGAAAACGACAATGTTTTACTTCATTCGTTAATAACATTCTTCTTAAACGTACTTCTTGATTTTCTTCTATTATTGCAAAGAGTTGCGGTAAGAAATAATTCTCTGCAAGTGAACAAAAATCCGACGTCTTATTTTTAAGCACCAGTATGACACAGCTGAGAGTGGTGTACTCGGGGAATTATTAAATCCACTGTTTGCAATCTCACAAAAAAATCAACAGAATCATTCGTCCCGTGATTGTACGATAGACACGGTTTACTTGTGCAAACGTGGAGAACGTCTCTCGTGTTCTACTGTTTGCAAAAGTATTCTCACATGGTAAAGATGTCTTTATGCTCGCCCAACTATTCACTCCTAACGACGGCCTCTTGTGTACCTTGGACATTAGCGAGGACACGAGAGAACACTTCCGGCGTAACCTCCTTACGCGCGGTGGTCCAACAATTATGCACTTGTGCGCAACACCGTTGCACCTGCGACTGCAGTTTCCTTGCATTTTTCTTCTTCGCGAACCGCGAGGTAAGGCACTACGTTTTTGTTTTGAGAGGACATTGAACTCGTGCAATTTCTTTTCTCACGTGTACATTTTATTGGATACCGCGACGTAATTATACCACCTGAACATTACGAGTATTTGTTAGCATTGTGTTTTTTTATTATAGGTTACATTGCGAAGGTGTTTTTATGTTGAAATGTTTATTAGAATGACCTTTTTTGGTACGCTAGTTTCTTTTATAGTATTGTGAACGCACACAACAATGTACTCACGTACATTCTCCTCTTCTTGTAAATTCTGTTAAAAGCATTATCAGCCATTCTTTCACATTATAATTCACATTAAAACCAGCTTTTCTTCAAACCTCTTTTTCCTTACATTTTGCATTGAGGAATTACTGATGCACAACTATTTCTTTAATCCAACATTAAAACTCGTCTTAAACTACCATTGTCGTATACAACATCATACTTGTATTCCTTGCTTTACCTTCTACTATTCAAACTATCAAGAAACTTTCTTAAATTATAATTCATCACGAGCCTTCCCAATATAAGAATTCAGCTTACAACGATGTAATTACGCATGTACCGTCTACTTAAAAAAAAGCTCTTCTCATTACTCTCATCTTTCAAAACATTCTATACTCTCCACCTCGTACACATAGAGCCTATTTTTTGTTTTTATTAATCTTTGCCGGGCAAATCTCATAAGTATCCCTTCTCTCTCGTGGCCACGTGGGTCCTTTAGATCCAACAAGCACGAGGATCACCACCATCAGCGGTACGGCAACGGTACGGTGTGTGTAGACTTGGCTAATATTAATCATCATTCTTGGACGTCCGTTGGGCCGCCTCGTTGGAGTTCGCCGTGGCCGCCATTAACTCAGATTTACGAACGGGTTGCATCACTGTCGACCACTTGAATTAATACGCGACCCTATCGCTCCTGAGCGGCTTAAACAGATTTTCTGGAGCGAGCGATATTAACTCCGGAATCCTTCGTAAGAAGAGTCCCTTCTTCTTTTCACTTCGTAAAGTCTCTCCTGATTTGATGAACATTTACGCGCGGCATCCTTCCTTCTCTTCTCTACCGAGTTAATTGCGTACCCGCGCTAATTGAACCGCCGAATGGACTTCGTGAGATTAACGATTTGCGTAAGACAATTTACGACGAGGCTCGCAGCTCCTCATCTCCACTTTCCAATAAGTTCGACCGAATGCAACGTGATGGCGATCGATTACCAGACCGGAAGTGCAAGAAATCCGGCAAGTTTTAATTACGCACTGTGTTGTTGGCTCTCGTCGTATGCTATGTAAGAGAATTGGATAATTGGATGGGATGTGAGGTAATTAATGTTTTTTTTTTTTGGAGGGGGGGTGATTTTTAGTAGTATATGCAAGATTCTTTTGATAATTTATTGTTCCAGAGTTGCTGGAATTCAAAAATTGAAATTTGAAAATGATGTACCGATTCATTAACAGATTCTTCTTCGCATAAGTGAATCATTTTACAGATGACTATGTGTAAAATTTGAATAAGAAGTCTTCCGAAATAAGTAGTGCGTGTTATAATTAATTACGGACGCGAAAACAATGTTATCCATTAACTACGTAAATTCAAGAAAATTATACTGCTTTAATACGCCGAACACTTTGTCACAAGTCTCTTGAGAAAAATAGAATAGACTCGCTAATGACTTCGATCATTCGTATTCTATGATTTCGCAGAGGAAGCCCTTGAAAAAGGAAAAACAAATACAAGACAGACAGCTTCGATATGTCACTAATTCGGCCGATGTATTTATTTATTTTATTTATTTATTTAGATGGGTGGCCCCTTTTAGATTGCAGAGAATCTGAACAAAGTAACAAGTAATAAGGAGACGCATAAAAGTATGACAATTTTAGCGCATCAACATAATGAATTTAAATAAAAAGAAAAAATGAATTTACATAAATTTACATATGCCGTCAATAGGACTACTAAACAGCCGGTGAATATAAAGCTAAATAATAAGTAATTAATTAATAAGTAATAAGCAACTTAATAAGTAATAGTAAGTAATTAAAGTACTGCGTTTGTCGAGCTAAATAATAAAGTATAGAAATGATAGAAAACGTCAATTTTATATACATATAATAACGCGCAAAATTTCAGTAACAAATTCCACGCAGACACGTTCGACATTTAAATAATCTGCTTCGCGCGGAAAATTCAAATAGACACCTCCGCCATTTCAATTTGCACGCAGGATCAATTTAACACGATAATCGCCGGAGTCGGGATCGATTCTAAGCAGCCGACAATCGCTCGGCCGTGCCGCCGCCGGCAAATTCAAACGCAATTTTTCACGGCACTCTTCGTAACGAGGACATTCGAATTTATCCGCGTACCTACCCCGCTTCACGTATCACGGCAACGGAAACGTTCAATTACGCGATTCGAGCCCATAATGTTCGCCACCTCGCGCCACGATTGACTTCTCTCCGGAGCGCGCGATTAAACGTCCGCTCGCGTTCCACGCGCGCGCGCTCCGAAGAAAATGACTAATCTACGACGTGCGATTAGAGCGATTATGAAATATCCAGCTCGATCTCTGCCACGCACCTTTTTCTTTTTCCTGTCTCGGATATTTTTCTTGTTCTTTTTTTATTCGTAGTTTCTTTTTCTTCTTTCATTTTCTGTTCGTTCTGCTATGGATCGCGTATTCTATCGGTTTAGCTTGCGGTCACTAATCTATGCCTGCGTTTAGCTCTCTCGTTTTTTCGTCTTCCTTGGTTTTTCTTCGAATTGTGTTTTGGTTTCGTTTTTGTACAGTTCAAATTTTTCGCCAGATAGTGAAGAATTGGGGCGAAGATGTTCTTCAAGAGAAGATTTCTCTTTAATTGCAGGATTCAAGTTAGATGTGCTTTTTTGTTTCAGGTATTTGCGATTCTTTTTGCGCTGTTTTTTTCTTCTTAGGTTCAGGACATGGTCGTCTAGATCAGAGGTGTTTGTGTAGATCTTAAACGGTGTTCCGCGGACTTGTTAAAAATATTCCGTGAAATTATGAAAGCGTCAATGTATATTATAGCTAGTTAGGAAATACACAGTGCGCAGAAAAATTACGTAATTTGGACTTTTGTCATAAGCGGTGCCACAGCGGTTGAACCACCATCTAAAAATATAATCTTAATGGTCTGAATAATTCTGGTGTTCCGCAAATTATCCTTCTAATCAAAAGAGTTTCCTGACTTTGAAAATGGTGAAGAACCACCGGTCTAGATTCTTCTTTGGCATTACCTTATTCGTACTTTTATTTCTGATTATTCACTTTCCAGTTGTTTTATAAACAAATTTAACACTCTAAGTACCTCTATTGGACCTTATTGTTAGTTCTCTTCGTTTCTAATATCCATAGATCTTGACGTTAATTCTAACGAACTTTTCTACTTTGATGAAAATATATTTTCATTTCTGCTTAATTCTATTCCATTATTTCTCTTCCTGTTCCTCCGTCTCTATTTGTACCATTTATTTTCACAAATGGTTCAGAATACCCTCCAACAAAATTTCATCTACTGTTTGACCTCTCTCTCTCTCTCTCTCTCTCTCTCTCTCTCTCTCTCTCTCTCTCTCTCACTTGAAAACAAACGAAATCTGTCGGGCACCGGTGTTATCCGTTTTTGCTCCGCGCGCTACACGAGCGCAGCTTCTCCCGTTTCGCTTTTGCTCTCGTGGAGCGGACCTGCCGCGTTCCACGGCCCGCCTCGTTTTCCACCTGCTACAACCTGCGAGTCACGAGCCGCCTGGTTGTTTCGTGCATACCTGCGCGTGCCACCGACAGTAGTAGTTCCGTGGTCCTCGAGGTCGTTCGATACACGAGGTCCTCCTGCCTGCCCTGGCCAAAGAACATCGAGGACGAAGACGTCAGGATTCTTTTTCCTTTTTTTTTTATTTTGGGTCCGCGAGCACTAGAAGTTACGAGGGTTTCTTGCGAGAAGCCGCAGACCAGAGAGATAGAGGGTTGAAAAATTTATTTGCCTTCCCAGGAGAATTCGTTCTTCGGGCACGTGTGAATTTTTGTATTCCGTTTCGCGGTTTGTTGAATTTGTGAGATTTGATTTTTTGGTGTTGCTCTCTGGGGTGTTTAAGATACTTTTCTGTTTTCAATGGCCAAATGGTAGATGGAAAGACATTGTGATGGATGAAATTTTGGTTTGGGAAAAACTAGAATCTGATTCTTGTGGCGTAATTAAAAAAAAAAGAAAGAATAGAATTGGATTTTGAGATATTCTTTGATTATGACAAAATAAGGGACCATGGAAATTACTATTAGCGGACAGTCCCGAAATTTGCTCTATTAATTCGTGAGAATAGTGATAAGTAAATACCTTTAGAACCTAACCATTCAAATTCGGATTTGAAAATAAAAGTAGGAACAGAATCGAACGTCGGAGAAAATCCCATTGTATTTCTGGTGTATGTGAAAATCTTCGTGGCCCTCTCTTGAATCAGCTTCACGATAAAGATCACTCTTCTTGTCCCCCGAATGCTTGCGTTCTCTTCTTTCTCCTTGGATGTGGAAGTCGACGTTGAAATACGAGTGGAGGAAGAACCTTCCTGAAAAGGAAGACGGAATACGCGATGTGAGCAGAGGTCGGCCAAGAATTTTCGAGAAAATTAATAATGAAAATCTCTCCGGCGGCTCTCCGGTGAATTGCAATCCTACGTTTCTTGGAACAAATCGTCAAAACTCACGGAACTCGAAAGAAAAAAGCTTACCCGGAGGTTGCCAGATTGAAGTGAACGAATTGAACGCGAAGGTAAAAGTTCAAAGGTCAGTCACCTGGTTCGTGCTTGCCTGTCGATCCAATTATTTTTCTTTTCTTTTATTTCTGAATTGTGAATTCGAATAAGACCAGGTAAGAATACCACATAGCAATAATTCTGAATTGAACATTTTTTAAAAGGCACTTGAGTTTTGATTGTGGAAAAGACAGATTTTAAAAAATTATTAACTTTTCTTCGAATAATTCTTCAGGATCAATCAAAACCCCGTTAGAATAAAAATATCGAATGGTGAAATCGAGTAAGCGGATCAAGAAAAGAGGAATCTTGCAAATTGTGCCCATTCATGATGAGGTCTTCCGGCGGATATGGGGAATAGAAATTTATTCAATAGTAATGAATAAATCCAATTCACATGCACGCGATCCTGGGCCAGTAAAAAACATGGCTCCGTAGAATCAAATAATTTCATTATGGAAACACGAATCTTTAAAAATCATCCACTCTCATTATCGGTCAATAATACTGCAGAATCAATTATAGTCAGACGTATAAAAATCGGAAAAGGTGAATTAAGATAAAACACTAACCTTCGAATATACTTTCCGTCTCTCTTAACAAATATTTAAACACGCGAGGATAGAACTTAATTAATAATAACCGAACAATTTTTTAATTATTATTTGCTTTTTTAAGCGAACCACTCGAAAAAGTTCAACTAATCAAATAACAATTATTTCGATCGCAGACGAAAAAAAGAACAATCAAATCAAAGCTTTCATTGTGTAAGTAGAAAAAATAACAATCCTTAAAAATCATCCCCCTTCCAAGGACTTCTTAATTAAAAACAACCGAATAGTTATATTCAAACCATCCCTTCAATAATTTCAAATTATTGAACAATTGCTCAGAGCCCAGAGAAGAAAAGAATCTAACCTACCCTAATAATAGCCGCGATCGCATAAATAAAAAGAAGAAAAATCTTCAAAAATCAACCCCCTTCGAAGAATCCTTGCCGCCTGATCCGTAGACGTGTGTTATTGGTTCTCGAAACGGGGCGTAAAACGCGGCCAAGTTTTCCGACCAATATTTGAATAGGGTGGGGGTTTATTTACTTCCTCTGCATAGTCTCTGGCCCTCTCGTGCTGACAAAGCGCCGAATGGGGGCTGCACACGCGCGAGTGCACGCGACAAAACTGCATCCGAGGCCCCTGCATCGTTCTTGATAAATTGCATCGTGTCGTTTCCTCCCACCCACACGCACACACATGCAGGCACACATTTCGTTGAATTTTTTTTCTACCCTCCTCGTCGCGCAGTTGTCGAGAAGCTCGCGCGCGTTTTGTTCGGATTTTTCCGCTTTTCCTACTTTTCCTCTATCGGCGCCATAGAAATGCTGAACAATGATGGGAGGGAGGAGCACCGCGGCGCTCCGTAATCCTTTATAAATTTTCAGCTTTTTATTCACCCTACAGCGGTCGAGCGATAAGAACTCGAGCCCACCGCTTTCGGTAGCCTTTTAACGGTGAAATCCTCGACTTGTGTTCAGGCGAACGGTTCCGACGGATGTTTCTCTTATTGCGCGAAAGCGCATTGTGACGATGCTTCGGTGCATTTGAAAAATTACACTCCTCCGCCAACTTCTCTCGTGGAGAAAGTTTTGTTTGGTCGCGTGGCTCGCGCGCTGTAGGACGATCCTGTTGTCGAGGAATGTTTTTTGCGATGGATCGGAAAAATCCGAATTAATTGTCTTTCTTTGGCCTCGAGGCTGTTTTCCTTTTGGCGATTTTTGGGGGGTTGCTGGTGAATGGAATTGTTGTTCGTAGTGATTTTGTTATCAGTGTGAGGTTTGTGGGTGAAAACTTTGTTGACACATCTTGTTAATAGGCTAGTAACAGGTTTCTTGTTAATGGCTCGTCATGAGAAGCAACTTTGATACTAATAGGTGGAAGCTTGTTACTTTTAAAATTTAAACCATCGATATCCAAAGCAAAGCGAAGTTCACTCTTAAATTTTTTATTACTAATCGACTATCTGTCGAATACGTATAAAAATGTCCTTCTTTTTTTACTTGATTCGCGCTTGGTTTACACAAATGTTTTAGATACCCGTATTCCAAGATGTAAAATATTTTGCCAGAAAGGAAATAGCCAGTTTGATTTCGTTCGAGTAATCTTACGGGACGTGAATCTCATCGGTCCATTGGACACGTTCCACAATTATTTCGTTACGGCACCTTTGACGTTCCTGTGGTCTCCTTCTCACGTCCACGAACACTTCACGGCTTTCGTTGGTTCAGGTAGAAGTCCCATCAGGTCCCTTCACTGCTGGGCACTTCACGAAGCATCTCTCCGTGAAATAACATCCTCTTCCCTCATTTGTCTCGCACCCAGAAATTAGACACGCTTGAAATTCGTAACTCAAATATTTTCGTACGAATAGCGCACTTTTTCGTCAGGTCTCATTGAACGGAACAGACCAGTTTTTAACGCTGGGACTCGATTCTTTGTTCATTCGTACATTCGTGGTAAAGTTAATTTGTGAAAATTGATTTACGGTTTTACGATATCTAGAAAACGCCATAATTATTCGACAAATTTATTTCACTATAAATACGCCTATAAGATAATTACAGAATCAATTTTTCAAACTGTATATTAGCAAATTACAAAAGATTGCAAAATGTAAAATTTTCTTTCTTTTTAACACGTTCCTTGCCACGTGTACCGTTTTCAATATGCGCTAAAATGTATTTGTATGCCAACCTCAATCCTTTAAATTAAGATCTAAAAATTAAAATATAAAAATGAATTGTTATCACCATTTTATGCGACGTAATGGTGTTTACAACACTGTTTGAGACGTGTACCGATAATGGTACAAGTATATATTGTCTCTCATAAACACAAAAAACAAAGCATTTATTCAAAATTATTAAATTTGTTAGCGTGTATCGAAAACGGTACACGTGGCATGCAAATTACATCTACTCATAAGCAGCTTGGCAGGGAACTTGTTAAAAAGATGTTAAAACTTCTCTACACATATTTTGGATTCTTTGCGATTTGTCTCTAGTTGCAAATTCCTGCTTTAAATTCTCCATTTAATTTGTCTGGATAAATTTGGCAAAAGTCTATTTTGCAGCTTCTCGAAATAGCAAAGCCAGGCGTCTTTGAGACTCTTGCAAAGTTAATACGATGTCACTCCACCGAAAATTGAACGAAGCGATGATATCGACGTCTTAATTGCGTGCTCGTGCTATGCGACACCTGCCACGCGGTCGAACGCACGATTTTAGCATCGCGAGAATAAAGGAAGGAAGGCAGTGGAATGATGAGAGAAAAGGCCTGTACCCGGAGTAGTGAGCAAACGAATCTTCCACCAAGATTATTGATTTAGGCCGACGGCGGGTGTACTCAACGTTTCGCACGTATCTGTTCTCTCATTCTCTTTTATTTTTTTTTCTTATTCCGTTCGTTGATCGAAGACATAATAATGCTATCTATATTATCGGTAGATCGATATTATGATGGTCAGAATTTTTGTTTGGTTTTTCAAGAATCTGCACATTCGTTTGAGGAATCCTTGAACTTATTTATTTAAATTTCGTCGATTGTTGCAGGCCGAAGGCTTGCGTACTCAACGTTTTGCACGTATCTGTTCTCTCATTCTCTTTTATTTTTTTTTCTTATTCCGTTCGTCGATCGAAGACATAATAATGCTATCAATATTATCGATAGATTAATACGACGATGGTCAGATTTTTTTTTCCTCGTAAATGTGGAAATTCGTTCAAAGTGCCCTCGAATATATTTATTGAAATTTCGTCGAATCAAGGTTATGTACTATAGATACTTGGATTACTCCAGGCAAATATTCTACTCTCGAATATTTCATCGAGATACTTCAGTGCGAGCTTGGACCGCTCGTCGACATTCGTCACGAGGAATCGATCAATATACTTCGTAAATTCAAAGAGCAAGTCAAACACTTTCGTCATCTACGTAATTTAAAGAAAGTTTCACCGATTTTACATGTCCTCGAGTGTGCGTGAATTTTTCACGTTCCACACGTTTGTTGTTAAATACTCGAAGTTCTTTCATCCTATCATTTCTGGTTTCGTCATAAGTGACGATCTTTAGAATCCATAGAAATCCATGTTGATTTTAGTGTTAGTTGGATAGAAAACTTCTACGGAATTCTCCAGTAGAGGTACAGAGGAACTGAACTTGGAGTACCATCTTCTCTATTGGTGGTGGTCCCAGACATTTGAAATGTCCTGCAAGCCGAACGATACTCGCGAATGATTAATTAGGTGGGGTGGGTTACGCGATGCGTCTCGAGAATGGAGCTGCATGATATTCCGAATGGTAATGGCGGCCGCGATTAATCTAATTGATTTGGCAGCTCGCGTTAGCCAAAGCTGCGCGCCGGCAGCCGTGAAACAGGGGCCGCAGGTGCCGGCGACACCCGACCTCGTGAATTGTGTATTCGGCTACTGTCTTCGTTAATTATCGCCAGGGGCTTGTTACTAGGCGCGAGAGAGGGTTGCTGGAGTGATCGAGAGGGTGGAATTGGCGGGGGTGTCAGATCCATCAATTTTAGAAAATTTGAACTTTTTTTTGATCATTCGTTGAAAGACGATTTTTCATTGTGTATGTCCTGGAAATATTTTTGAGATGTTGGAATGTGAGTGAGATGGCAGAATCGGCAGAGTGTGTTAGATCCATCAATTTTGGAGAATTAGAACTATTTTTTGGTCCTTCGTTGGAAGACGACTTTTATTTGGATTTGTTTCAGAAATATTTTTGACATGCTTGATTGTGAAGAGAGATTGGTTCGGTGAATTTTTGTAGGAATTTTTTCCGTTCTAACGGAATTTTTATTTGCTGCGAAGAATTTTAGAGGGCGGTGAGCAATTTTTAGTTAGTTTTTTTTTTTTATTAAATGGATTCTGGTTTTTTGAAGAAAATTCTGTTTATTTAAGAGTGAAAAATAAATCTCTGTGCTTATAATGGCACTGAATTCGAAATAATTCTTGTACTTAAAATTATGGGACGGGTGACGATTAATTCTTTAGATTGTTCGCGAGAGGAGAATTTTCAAACGAGAATTAATAAAAGTTATTTACAACGAGGAAAGCCTACTTATCCATGAAATATTTACGAGAGAACTGAATACGTAGACAAATTTCTATCACGGATTTTTACACAATTCGTGGAAGTTCATATTTATTTCGAAAAATATTATTAACAGCTAAGGAATTATGTTGAGTGTCATGGTTAAAAAAACATAACGAGAATCCAGATAAAAATGGAATTTCATTATTTATGTAAAAAACAGATCCATAATAATCCAGACTAATGTCCACCTTTCGAATGACTATTCCAAAATTTTCCAAATAAATCAAAGACTATTTTCTTTAAAATCGATAATCATCTTTTTACGCAGCAGAACAAATTTTATAATTTCTTCTCTAATTATACACCGATTCCAATCTCATTGTTCGTGAATAGTCTTTTCGTGGTTCGCAAGATTTGATGTTGACAATTTAATACTACTTCTTCTTGTCACAAGCCTTCCGCATATTGAATTTACCACGACTTCGAAATTACTCCAATATAGCTTAATGAAATTTGGAACGTGGACTAGTCAGGGCCGTGGCTTACGTACTATCTGGCACTGGCCTACGTGCTTCGACTTCGACGCGATCGCAACTGGGACAGGTAAAGCACGTAATATTACGCGTCACGACGATAATGCGTCTACACGTCGTCATTCTCTCGCCTCACGTCTCGCAATTTATCCGGAAATGGCAATTCAAATGAATTAAATTTCATTTCCTTTTGTATTTGCCCGCTCACCTTCCAATTCGTTTCCCGTACGGTATCATCTGGCGCGTTAAACGTAACTCGAAGAACGTTTAAAATTATTAATTAACGCGTTTCACATAAAACGTGTAATTAGGACGGTTTCATTGAATCGTTGGTTTATGGTTATTTTTAGTTGTTGCTTTACGTGAGGCTTTCTGTATATCGATTGCATTTATTTGTGCGATTGTTCAAAATGTTCAATTGAGATATCAAATTTAAGTAATTTAGCGATTTTTATGGGGAAAATTGGATTATCTAGGAAAAGCTTGTATTGTTGAACAAACTAAGCAAATTTCGTAGAATTAGAATGCATTGTATGTTTCTATAAAGAATTAGCACTGTTTAATTTCTTGTTGCACACTTATTAATTAAGAGCACTTCCACAAGAAATTTCAATCAACTTACAAAAAGGTAGAGAAATTTAAATTGAGATATTCAGTTCTCACGAACTAAACTTTTTATATTAAATTTAAATATCCCTCGTTAATAAAAACCATCTAAATAACAAATTAACATCCATCTACAACAGATCACGAAAATTCAACTTACTCATCCAACTTCTAGAATTAAAACCAAATATACATTGAACCCGGTAGTGAAAAGCTGATCCTGTTTAATGTTTACACTCACGCTTATTAATTCAAAGCATCTAAAAAAAAAAATAAATCCGCTTAAAAAACAGGTAGCAGAATTTAAATTCAGATATCCAATTCTCACCACGCTTTTTCCTCATTACGCTCTTCTCAATTAAAACCATCCAACTAACAAATCAACATCCACTTGCAAACAGTCGTAAAAATTACATTTACGCATCCAGCATCTCCAGTTAAAACAAAAGCCACATTGTACCCAGTATTTAAAAACTAACACTGTCAAGTAATTATACTCCATCCTCCTCACCCTAAAGCATCCACCGACGAATTTCAACCAGCAATTATAAAAAAAGAACAAGAAAATTGAAATTCCAAGCTTGAACAAGGTGAGCATTAAATTCGCCGCATTAAGAGACGTACGAAACGGCTGACTGACCGTAAGATCACGGAAGGTTAATCCCATCGGTGATTCTATTAAGCCAATTTACACGTCAAATTTCCTCCTTTCGATTGCCGTGTAATTCGTTCGCCGAGCCGTGCTGCGTGTGAGCAGGTGCGCTGGACGTGCGTGCACGCGCGAGTTGCATCCAGTCGGCGTGTGCAACGTGAAGGTTGGAGGTGGTTGGTAGGGGACGTTTTGGTCCCTCTTCCACGGATGGTAATTAGCGTTTTGCCGTCATCAAATGTGCCGCACGCCCGTCATTCCACGTTCCCTCATTACGACTGTTGAATTTTTTCTCAAGCACGATTAGATAAGAGGACCTGGCGCGGGCTTGATCTTTTTCCGAGCTGATCTAACGAAGTTGACGCTTTTTTTCTTCTTCTTTTCATCTCTGTCGTTCGTTTTTTCTCGCATTCGATTGCAAGAGCGGACGAGCAACGAGAATTAGGACCGTTGGGTGCAATGAACTTTGTAGGAGGCTGATGATAAACTTTCGATTGGATCTTTCCGTTCGGATCGATTAGAATCTGGCGAGTAATTTTGTGACGGCGATAATGACTTTTTTGTTGGTGAAATGTGGTTTGTGTTAGTGGCTTTTTATTTCTGGAAGTTGAAATAGATTTGTTGGTTTTCGTTGTTTGTAGATGTCAGGGTAAAGAATCTGTCTGTTGAGTTTCTCCTGTTTTTAGTTAAATGTGATTTAAATGTAACAATTTCGTTTCATAAAGTTATTTTCGAGTCTTAGCGTGCGTATTAGAATGGCCTTTTCGGTCTCGCTTTTAGAATACATTACTTATTCTTTGGTACCAAAGCTTTTCAAGCCTTTTGTCCATTTAGACCATGATAACAAAGAAGTCTATTTTTATGAATAAGACTTAATCTTCTTTCGAGGAAGTTGACAATGAAAATACATTTCTGTACTCTTTAATAATTACAATGCTTTAAACATTCAATCTCTATACACTCTTATTAGAATTAATTTTCTACGACAAGACATTTTCATTTTTTCCTACCCGGTACCGAAAAACGGATGTTAATTTCCCACTAAACCATATTACAGAATTGAATAAAGCGCTGTCACGATAAAAATACATTTTCTTGGAAAATTCTGCACTCTTTAATATTTATAGATCGCCTTTCATGCGCAACAAAACATTCTTCATTTTCACCACGCGGTACGACAAAACTATTTCTAATTTTCCGCTAAATCATATTACAAAATTCATTGAGACGCTATCAGAATCAAAATACCTATTCTCGCAGAATTCTCTATATTTTCCAATACCTTCTCACGCCCGTCAAACATTTTTCATTTCTCTCCTGCAAGCCTCGTTTTCCCACCCTGTCTCCTATAAATCTCTTGCCTGATAAACACATTTCGTTCTTTCCGGCGCGCGAGACTCTCGCGTTTGGACACGAGGTAGAAAGGCCGGCACCCCACCGTGACGCTAACGACGCAAAACTTTCGTCCACTTTCGGTGGCCGTCCTGTGAATCCTTTCGGCCCACGATGGGCGTGGGTTTCTGCGTTTAATTACGAGCGCTCCTTGCGAGAACGCATTTCGTGGCCACGCGAATCCCAGCGGTGCGCGCAAAAATCCACCTCGTTAGCCGGGAAAGTTTAAATTACCCGCGCGTTTCTTGCGCGAGCGCATCACTCAGAGTGCCGAAGGCAAGGTGGAACGGAGTTTCGGAGAAGAGGTAATTTTTACGTTGGGACCTCGCTCGACTTTTTCGCAGACTCGTCGATGAAAAGGAGAAGGCTGGAAGAAGACGATGAACGGTTCGCCTTACTCATCTTTCATTTTGTTCACCTTCAGGGATTTCCTGAGTTAAGAAAGATTATAGAAGGGGAAGCAAGATCGACAGAATTTCCAAAATTGGTTTCTAATTAACGTGAATTGTTCGTTTGTTAGAATATAGACATTTAAAAGACGCTTCGTATTTCTTTCGTCAAACGGAAATAATCCTTTCGAGATTTGCAATTTTTTTTTTTAAAGAAAGTTTCATGTATAGAAATTTAATAATTAGGGTTTTTGGTTGAAGTAGAATTTGTTTTGGGTTGTTAAATAATGTCAGGGATGTTACGGAGAGTGCAAGAATGTAAAAAAGTGATTTTCTACTCCGTCTGATTTTTTATATGAGTTTATTATTTTGCATCGTTGTGAAATTAATTCTGTTAATGTGAAGAACCTTGTTCGAGGTTGCCAAATATTTTATTAAGCAGTTTCATGGGTTTTATTACTGCAATTTGAAGATTTGATTACAGAATTTTCCCAGAGTTAACTTGTAATGCGAATTCATTCACTTTGCTGATTAAAATTGTTAAATCTTTCTTGGGAATTTATCAGAATAATTCACTTTTTATATTACTTTCCATCGACAGCAATTACGACCTTACTTTCTCTGCTAATTAAATTAATTGAATCTTTCTCACGAATTTACGAAACCATTACTAATTTACATTTTACCCTACTTTCGATCCGCAAAGCTACGAGGCTTATTCCCTCTTCTGTAATTAAAATTTGATAAGTTCTTCGCATGATTTTATCAAACTGCCTACTGTCAATTTATTATCTCTCATAATATCTTCTGTCTTTAGTAATACAGCTTTATTTTCTCTATTATTAATTTTCTCTTGGTTCGACTCTCGAACCAGTAGCATCTGCACTTTATTTCTCACGAATCTTTCTGACAATTAAATGCAATTTTAATTCAATCTTAATCTCTGTCGGTAAGTTTAACAGAAGCGAAGGCAACGAATTCCTGAAAAAATCAACGTCCGCGTTTGTAAGAGAGGCCGCCTAGGCAATAATTCGGTTAAACATGAGTGCAGGTTATTCGATAACGAGTAACCCGCGAAGTCCACCGTCACAGATAACGGACTGGCGATAAGGGAGCGGCTCTTGGTTCTCATGAAACGACTCATTGAGGAGACAAAAATGTTATTCACGAGCGTTTTATCTCGCGCTAGGGAACCGGTAAGGAAGCAACCGCCGCGACCTTCGTAAAGAGAAGCGAAAGAAGTAAGAGGCGGAAAAAGAATCGTGAGTGGCATGTCGGGACACTTGCAAGTGCATGTCTTTAAGTGGACGCTTAGTTCTAATCTTCTTCCGCTCATCTACTTTCGTTTTAGATAAGGACAAGTACAAGGAACTGAAATTTCTTTTTGGAAATTTTCTTTTCCAGTGGGGTGTTTGAATTTGTTTGACAACGTTTGAGAACTATTTTCAGATCGACGTTCTTGATTAACACAATCTTCGCGTGGAAATGATTTTGTCGTACAATCAAATTATTGATACACAGAGGTCATTTTTCAATGCTATGAAAAATTACGTCTTTAATTTCTGTTAATTAAACGCATTTAGTTACAGTTATAAACTTGGAGGTAATTATCGCCAATTGGCAGAATTCATTTCTGTAGTCTCGATACTGTTATCTCGTGTTAATAATTTCAGGAAGCTTTCCTCGTTTAAACACTATATTTCTACACATTTAACAAATTCCAATTTCACGTGTACACGTAGATGTCTAAAGGAATGGACAATTCTACAAATCCACATGTCCAAGAATTGTCCAATACACCCAAAAAATATTTTCAATTTCATATAATTATACGCATATTTAACCAAATTTCGAATTCTGTTTAAAGCTTTGCCAACCTTAGATAGTAATAATAATACACATGTAGAAATATCTCTAAACTTTATACACACCTCTAAATATTTTTCAACTTCCTTTACCCTATATAAGACTAATCTAATTTTAAACTGTCCACATCCGTGATGTCTCTCACGTCCCAAAGGCTGTCGTGTCGTTGGTCACGCACACGGCCAACCGCAAGATGCTTGACCAATGATAACCGCGACATTCTCGAAGATAATCATCTGGCTAAGAAGATCCGCGAAAAAGAAATCTCGTATCTCGCATTCCAGGCCTCATCCTTAACAGGAACCCTTGGTCACGCTCTTTCGAATTGCGATTTATCTCGATCACGTCACCGCCACTTCTTCTGTTCTTCTTCTTCTTCTTCTTCTGGTGGCCTTTATTGACACAGAGGGTCATTTTCACGGTGAGAAACCGTTTCTCTGGGTGCCGCGATGACTCTCGCGATTGCGAGCGCCCCACGCTCTCGCGAAAAGGACACGAGCTGCTCTGACGTGTTTATTTACAGTGAAACGGGACTATTTACATCATGACCGGAGGGTAAAGCAGAAGCAGTTGTGTTCCTGGAAAATAAAGTGCTCTAGAATGTTTCTCGTGTCCAAGGTTTTCCAAGTACACAGTTTTATTTTATTTTAGTAAATAGAATGCGAAGTATTGTCAACAATGTCAATGTACAAACGAAATACGAGATTAGTCTTTACTCAGTTCAATACTTACGACTATTAAAGTGATCAACTTTACAAGAATATAAAATTGTGAAAGTTGACTAATGGTTTGACGATGAAATTTGAACATGTTAGAAAAGTTTTTCTTGCTTAGCTCGCAAATTAACTGAATTGACAATTTAGTAGTATTGCGTGATAGTGCTACCTATTATGACCATTTAACAAACATAATTGTCCGTGTATGAGACTATTCTAAAGTCTTCTAGCTTATTATCCGTATTATTCATATAACTGTAAATGAGCATAAACCACGTTAAAGATGCATTTATCTCATACAGAAGTGTTACAATCGTTATGAATTACACACATACACACGTGTCGTTTAAATAACTACAAACACTTGGAAAACATATTGAAGAATCTTCTTAACGTATCGCGAAGCGTGACAAAAATAGAACATCAACCAGTCCGCTCATCACACTTATCTCCATCGACTTAATGGCAACTTCTTGCCACTAGAAATTTTGTAACACCCACTGCGGGACAAGAAGAATCGTAATCTTCTACGACTGGTGCTCATACGTGCAGTCTCCCGCGCTTTCTATAATTCATCAAATGGCATCAGGAGAAAGGGAGTGAAGCTCCGTGCACCACGACGCTGGGACCAAACGACGAAAGGTCAATCCCATTAACGAGGAAAGTTAGAGAAGAAGGAAGGTGACAATGAGGTGTCGGACGACAAGTGTAAAAAGATCGATAGATCGAACTCGCCTTCGATATTCACGAGTAGCACTCATAACATTTTCTTTGGCTTATACTCGAGTTGCGATGCCTTCTTGAGAAAGTGAGTCGTGCAATATGATTCGTTCCTCGTTACGTGTCGATTGCCTCATATAATTATCGCGATGCATTCGTGAGTTCACGTCTAATCGTCTAATCGTGTCTAATCGGCGAGAGTGAAGACTGCATGTCCATTGAGTTTAATGCGTCGTCACTTTCTCTCTGTCGCACTTTAAAAGAGAATTTTTGTTAGAGGGGTCAAAAGTCGGTGAGAACGCGAGGAGATTAGATGATTAGAGGATTCAATGGAAATGATTTTATTATCGTGGGTAAAGGCCCTCTCTGTGATTTTTTTCTGGTGATTGTAGAAGGCATTGGGGATAATGAGCGATTACAAAGGCTCGATGAAAATGATTTTTTGTTTTTTCGTTGCGTTTTCAAAGTAGGCGAAAATTTTCGAATGTAAAGGAAGTGGAAGTGCACAGAAATAAATGTTGTTTCGATAAATCATATCTTCGTCGGATTCATTGTTTTTAATATTTATAATTACGCGTACAATAATGTCAATACACCAAAATCTTCGGAGTGCTTAGAATTTCTAAAGATTAACCTAGCTCTAATCACTGAACAGTTTGACAGTTTAGAAGGAAAGGAATTTAATAAATATTATTTTATTATCATTGCTCAAAGTGGCGGCACCACTTTCGAATAAACACTTTCACTTGCAGAATTGCACTTAAGGAATCTCTGTAAACACAAACAGATTAGTGGAATCAAATTAGAGCATTTTCTACAAAACGTCGGAATAATACATTGAATAAAAAAATCTCCTCTGTAAAATTCTATCGAGAATATAAAAAAATTGTAGAAATCCTGTGAAAATGATTTTATCATCCTGTCCTCGTAAAGCCTGTCATCTTAGATTTAGGAAGCTGACTAGAGGTGTGATGATTGTGGGATTCTACTGGACCATCACGCCTCTTGTGATATACGTGAGTTGGCCAAGGGTACCACTAAGAGATCGGCCGGTCGATAATTTTGCGCTAGGCTCGTTCGTTATTAGGCCCAACGTTAATAACAAGTCGGCACCTTAGAGGAAATTTACAGCCTGGAGCTTTTCTCTCGCAAGAACGAGGGCGAGAGAGCGAAAGAGAAAGAAGAAGGTGGTCGTTACGAAAATTTAAAATATCAGGAAGCGTATAATTCTCAGGTTGAATCGAGCACGTGATGCTCGTCGAGGAATTTTCAGAGGCTCTTGTGTGAGTTCTCTGCTGACTCGGGTGAACGTCTAATTCTCGAAGTTTGTTCCTTTGATCGCGTTGCTTTAGACGATCACTTCATTTGACCACTTGAAATTGTTTCCTGAAATGTCCACGAAAGGTTTTGGTGATTCGAAATTATAAGCATGGTGTTTCAATGTTTTTTTTTAAATCAAACATTATTGTTTTCTTTTCTTAAAACGAAAATAATAAGAGTTATAGAAATTGACAAGTAAATCCAAGATTTTTAAATATTTCCTTAATAATTCTGCTGTAAGATTAATAGGATTCAAAAGATTCGAATACTCTTATTCTCGATTAAAAGGGCTACTTTTTATTTATACGAAATATGTAACGTTGTACATTGAAAATAATACCATTAATTCCATTAGCCCCTTTAATTCGATTATTGCATCAACACCGTATATTCAATCTATTTACAATGATTCATTAATGGAAAAAAAGAAACATTGCAATATCTCCAGACATAATAAAGTTATCAAATCACTCATCGATTATTATTAAATTATCGAATCGCAAAATTGACAAACCAGAAACGGCACACATTATACAATAACATACTTATAAAAGAAAATCCAGAATTTCATTTATTTTCATTAAACAAAGTAATTTTACAGTTTCCAATTGCTAGAAATCAAACCATCTAAAAGTAAATTACTCTTCCACCCACCGATGAAACCTTCTCCATAATTTCATTCCCTTTTAAACGCAACAGTGGACCAGATCCGGTATCCTCAACAATTTTCCCGCCAGCAACAGCCAGCAACGTATTCATCTAATTTCATTTCCTCGCGGCACACGACCTGCCCTTCTTCTTCTTCCTTCTGGCATCCACTATCCACCGTTGTAAAACTTTTACGAGGCGGGTCACGCGACGCATTGTGAAATATTGTATACATTGTGTCTGGCTTGGTAAGGGCCAAGTCCTCGTCTGCTTTCCATCCTCGTGGGTGAGGCTTCTCGTAATATCCAGCAGAAGTAAATCCTTCGTTTAGTCCCTTTGAAGCACGCGCGTGTCCTTCCTTTTCTTCTGGTTTTGAAGTGGTTGTGGTGGGTGGACACATTACCTAGCTATGCTGGACAGAGCAGTTGGAGACGAGAGCGTGCTTGAAAAAATTATACGTGCTCGGAATGAGAGGAGAGGCTTTCCATGCATCGCTCAGCTCTCCACGCCTAATTTCGAGAGCGCGGTGTAATTAGGGAGCTTGAAGGAGATCTTAATTTTTCATCTCCTCTGGAATATAATCAGAATTCTAGGTACTCCGCGGAAAAGTGATGTGGGATTAGGTCTCCTTTTGTTCTAAAGTGAATACCTGACTGGGAGTATGATTTTCGTACAGAAGTACGAAATTTAGGAGAAATTGTTGGCTGATGTTCGAGTTTCCGGTTTATTGTCAGTGTTCAATTTTTTTTGTATGGGAATAATCAGAATTGTATTATATATAAGAAAATAACTTGCGGTTAGAATGTCTAATACAGTGGATAGTTGAATAGAATAGTTTGTAGGTAGTATTATTTTCTTGGTGAAATAGAGTAAGTTCGATGTTTCTTCTCTTGATCCATGAGTTTTAGATGACATTTTTATTTTCATTTCATCTTTTATTCTTCTGATGTAATTTTTGGACAAAAGAAAGTTTCTCCATCTTGTGTTTCCTTTAACTTTGCAGTTCTCGGCGTGTTGAGCATATTTCACAAAATTCCTCGCACATTTCGTCTACTCATTTGAATTACTAATTCTTCGTGAAATTAATCAGATGACAGATCCTTCGATACTTTTTGTTAAATCGTCAACCACCAGTGCCCAATGAAATGATTCAAGGTCACTGTCACATATTTTTTATCTATCCTGCAATTCTCTACCGTCAAACACACGTGCGCCATTTTCTTCACAAGTGTACAACACCTTTCTCGAACGAACTGTAAATTTTCCAACGGAATATTTATTGCCCGAGCTTGTTAATTGCTCGGAAATGTCGCGCATACGAAAACGACAATTTCGAAACGTACCTTAATTCAGTAGACGTACTGATTGTGCACGTGTCAGTATCCAGAAAGGGTGAAAGCTCTTGCAATTTTCCAAGACAAACAGACGCACGAATTCTCTCTCTCTCAAATTCTTTCTCTCTACCTTCTCTCAAATGGTCGTGGAGAGACTTAAATCGACGGGAGGATGAGGTGGACAGTAAATTTTTGCTAATAAAGGTAACGGTATGCGTCGCACTGATGCTTGGCGTGACGCTCTAATGGAAACGTCAAACACTCGAGAGAGAGAGGAGGACCTTTCGCGCGTGGCACGAAGAAGAGATTAGAATTTTCTTGCCGCCTCTCGTAAACGCAGTTTTCTATTTTCTTTTTTTCTTTAAGAACAACTTCCGTGGCGGAACGAGGCCCGCCGGCGTTTAGAAAGTCTGCCATCAGTAAGAAGCAAAACGAAATGTACGTTTCTTTACGATTTGGGTTTACCCTGTTAAGCTTCGGTAATGTTAAGATGCTTTGAAGAATGTTTTCATTGTTTTAATAGAAGTTACTTTGAGAAGAAAACACTCCTGATTAAATATATAATTCACGCAAAGAAATGAGCATAAAGATTGCCACGGATATATGAAGCACAAGCGTAAAGTGTACTGTAAATGATTAAACATTCTACTAAACGTACTCGACTAAATATTCGCCAAGAAAATGGAATTTCTACTGGTGGACCAAATTCGAGGTAAAAATATTCACATAGGATAAATGCACAATTTCTATTAAACCACATACCAGTAATGAATATACAAAACTAAAATCTATTCGTAGCAATTAAATATTCTACTGAACATATTCAGGTAATTGTTCACCATGAAAATAGAATGTCTATTGGTGCACCAAATTATTTTCGAATCGAGACTATCAAACCACTTTCGACAAAAATACTCACAGAGGATAAAGGCATAATTTCAGTTGAACCGTGACCCACTGACAAAGAGTAGAAACGGTAGTAGAACGTTCTCGCAAACAACGCTCTTGAGCGCTTCTGAATCCGTTCTAATGGAAACGTTAAACATTCAAGAGAGTTCTCCACTCGCGCGACATAAAGGTAGGATTAACATCCTCTCTGGTCCCTACGCTGGAATTGTCATTTACCAGATGGATCTTCGAGAGAAATTCGGACGTTCACCTGTTCCTTGATGACTCCATCAGGATTGTCTGTCGGAAAGTGCACCGAAGCAGTAGGGCGCTTCGAGAATAATTACATCGGTCCTAGCGTCTGTTGAGAACAGAGATACTCAATCCTGGCACAATGAATTTTCACGCTTAATTCATTAAGCATACTCTAGTTCAAATTCAAAAGCAGAATAGAAACGCGAAATTTAAATTTTCCCTAGATACGTGGAGATATTTTTTTTACTATTGTTTATTTTCTGTGTTCTTCCAATTAAAGAGGAATCAGTTTTGTACTGTACTTTCGAAGAATTCAAATCTGGAAGTAGATGTATGGATTCTCAGTGGTTTTGTAGATTTAAATCAAAGATTATTTTTAATAGCAACTTCAAGCGTGTTTGTAACGACGTATTTAATAGTGTCTTTAACGGTATGTTTAACAGTGCACTTTAGCTACATCTTTAGTTATTAATCTTCAGCATTATTTTCACCAATACGTTTACCAGTAGACCGAACAATATTCTTAACAAAACTTTCGGTACAACTAAATCTAGAACAATACGTCTCTTTCACCATCCATTTCGTTTCTATTATTCGGTTTAACCGACATTCTCAAAAAACGAGAGACCGCAGAAATTTGCTAAATGGTCAAAACAATTGTACCGTTTCACCCTTTTCCATTAGTTCTAACACGCTCGCCCATGAAGCATCCCGCGAAATTATCATCTTTGTTAGACAGATTCGGAAACAAGCTTAAGGTCTCCTAATGGACTTTCCGCTAACGTTTAATGAAGTTTCGTGGCGCGCTTTCATAAACTTGGCCGCGTATCCTTCGAGTGCAGGGATGAAATTATCGTGAAAAATTCGTACGAGCTAATGGTGCCGCTTTTACACGGCCGATAAATATCGCTCGCGTGGGAAGTTCTTGGGGGTCTGACGTCTTCGCAAGAGCCCGCTAATGCCAAGCGAGCGACTTTGCTCGCGCGAATTAAGGCGAGCGTAAATGGCCGCGAAGTAATGGAATTTATTGACGTGATCGAGTGCAGCGCGCGCCCGATGCCCTCGTACATCTTCTCGCCGGTGTAAAGAATTTTTACCACCGTTCTCCTCTCGTGATTATTTTTATTTTCAATTTATTTCTGGTGTATTTCAAATAATCGCGAACGGCTCTGGCCAGTCGCAGATTTTAAACGTTGCGTTAATCTGCAATCTCTTTTTTACCTCGACGAAGTGTTTTGGATACTTCGTAGAATTCGCTACTTTGTAAAATTTCGTGAAGCCTGCTACGATAATAATGATTCAAACTCAAATGTTTCCAATTGTACTCGCACTTCTCATTATAAACTCTTTATTTAATTGTCCGATAAATTACTAATCGTTGCGCAGATTTTTTGATTGCCGATTAATTTAGTCACGAGTTACAAACTAATTTTACAATCTCTGTAAGTAAAAAAAGAATTCTATATGCAACCCAGGTCCAAAAGTAATTCACATTCGAATTTCATCGATGCAAATACCATTCAAAAGAGAATTTCACCCTGCTACAATAATTCTCCACTACGACCAAACATTCAACATCGACAAAATTAATTACAATCGTCAAACATTAAATTGCCAAGGAGAACTATAATTTGAACAAGGTTCAATAAACCAGCCAATGACATTATGGCCACTACAAACGGAATAAAAAAGCATAATAAAAATATTTCTCGATGCAACCGAGCTCCAAGTAATTCACGACACGGAAGAACGTGCGAATAACTACGACTGCAGCCAATCACCTCCCACCACTCAACTTCTGCACGATCTTATATCTTGGAAGCAGCCGCTGCTCCTGACGCTCCTTGTTCGCGTAACGACGTAAGGAAGAGAGGATAGGACGGCGGCCTCGTAAGTCCATTTATCTCTGACCGGACCAGGAGGAAGCACCAAGCCGGAAGTACAAAGCCCACGTATGGTTTGGTGCTGGTCCAGAGCCTGGAGTCCGACATCGATGGCTTTATGGCATCGGGCAGATCGAATCTCGAGCATCGATATCATCGGCTGGAGTCGATAATGAAAATCGATCGCTCGCCAGCTTGATTGTCGAATGATATTAATTATTGTCGGACGCGTACGCAATGGGCGGATCAGAATGTCGTTTGGGAACATGCGAGAACGGAATTTGGCGCTGGTTCTATGTTCTGGGTGGGATTAGAAATGTAGTTGGGATGAATGATTGGTGGATGAACATTTTAGTAAAGTTGTCCTGCAAATCATGGTTATTGATTTGACCTGATTATTTGTTGGTTTGAAGATTTGGACCGATTATGTACTTTTGGAGGTAAGGATGATGTGGAGAATTAATTGTGCAGAATGATAAAGATTTGTATAATGTTATTGGATTAATACAGAAGATATAGAAATGATTGCATTTTTTAAATGCTGGATAATTAATTATTGTTAAAGATTTACTTTGATTTTTCAAGTTTTTATTGCGCACTGATTTTGAAGTACATAGTAATTTCTGTTTGAACGGTAAATAGTATGCGATTTATGGGATTTAATAGCAGCTGCTGTGCATAGTTATATTGTGCTAATATTGTCACTGGGGACGTGGTAAATTATGCTGTTGAATTTACATATCAGTGTATCTAATATTTAGGAATTAAACTGATAATTCTCTTCCAGTATTTGCTTTTTCGCGCTGTTTCTTCTTCTTTTTCTCAACACATTCACAAATATTTTCCACCACACGCAAAAGTCAAAATCTGTTATAAATATGCGACAATATTTTATTCGTCGATGATCACTGATGCAGAGAACAATTACATATTTTACTATATTAAATTACATTGCTTTGTATTAAGTATTTTAGGTAGACGATCAGAAATCCAGGACACTTTGCAATTCCCTAGTCCTCACGTAGTATCTGTTTAACTATCTGTTTTAAATCGAGAACCATAAAAAAAAAAATTTTCTCCGTTTCCACGAAGTTGTGAGGGTCAAGGAACCCTGCCATCGTGCTCTGCACTCTTCTTGTTAAAACCTCCAGTCCAAAATTAACCTCCTGATCTAGGTCCGATTTACGTTTACACCTAGGCCAACCGACGTCTGGTTTATTTTTCCACAACGTTAACCAAAGTGGCCGCCGCGCATGCGCTCCAGCACCCCATCGAGGCTCAAACACGTTCAAATCTCCGAGAATTCACGGTGTGCCAAATTTATTTTCCTACGGTGTTACTCACTCTTCAAATATTTCTACATCGACCAAAAAGATTTTCGACATGACCAACCGACCGAGCGAATAATCGATCTTTTTCGAGAATCGTCGACCGTTTCCGGTCACGCGTCATCGCCCGACTTTCTGAAAATTATTTTTCCACAAGTTCCGCGCGAGAGCTTCCGGAAGCGAGGTGAGAACTTCCGATGGCCGATTTATTACGAAACTTCCTCTTATTATTTTCACTTTCCGCTTCTTTCTTCTCATGAATCTTCTTCTTTCTATTCTCCGTAGTATTTCGAGCAGTGAAGAAAAACTGGAAATGCAAAATTCCCTAACCAATAGGCCTGCAATTATATTATTTAAAACAAACGACAAGTTACGTTAATCATATACATATACAATTGCAAATATCTAATTCTCATCTCCTTTGATAACAAATGCAGTCATATTTCGCATAAACAAATCTCATGGGACATTTCTCGAACACGTGCATTCATTCGCGTTCTAAGGACTCTACGTGTAATACACGTTAATAATAAAACAAGCATTTCTTTGTAAGAACTACATAACCAACATAATTAATTCCTAAGATAAGTTGGGCGCCAAAATTCGAGCGAATTCTTAATTTCGATTTTTTCTCCCTATAACTTCACGAGTACCCGAAATCCTGTGCCCATCCTGACCACTGTGCCCGTGGGAGATAACAGGACCGTTTTGACACTCTCAACGACACGATTGATAGTTACGCGTGGTTGGTTGTGAGGCCCTTTGCCCTACGATAGACCCTTAAGTGGGTCACCGTCCCGTGGCGATGGTTCGTTTTATGTATCGGATAGGACTGGCTCGCGCGCACGTTTACACCCACGTTTACTTGCGCGTTTACTGGCCCTCTCGTAAATTTCACGTAACGCGCCGCACCGCGCATTGTTGGCGGGAGTTGGGCACGCTATCGGTGCCCGGTGACCGGAAGCGTGGAATGGAGGAAGTGATTTTTTCGTTGGCGAAGTCGCAGGAGGAAAATGGTGGAGAGGCGGTGGTAAGAATTAAGATAGCGGTGGAAAAGCGGGATTGGTAGGTGAGATAGTGGAACGTTGTTGCGAAATCGATACGTTTTAACACTATTCCTACCGACCGGTCAAATGACCATTTTTAACATTTCGATTAAAATTTCCTATACATATACAATGTAATTGCATCGCCTTTAAATTTCACGACTTTTTCTAAAATATACGTATTATACTATTTTCAATATTTTCGGAAAAGTTGTGAAATTTAAAAGTGATGCAATTACGTTGTATATAGGAAATTCTAAACGAAATTTTAAAAACGATCATTTGAGCAGTCGTGGTAGGAATAGTGTTAATGGTTGTTTATGGCGAAATCTTCTTCTAGGCGATTTTGGCGATTGTTTGAGGTTGTTTGGGTAGATTAACGATGCGTCAGAATTAAAGTTAAAATATTTTGTGATTATTTCACTAGTTCTTCATACGAATCCTTTTATAATGGTAATATGTGCCAGGAATATGTAGCATGTAGCGTGTATAGGTATACTATGGTAATAAACTGGTCAAAATTACTAAATAAATTTTTAGCAGATTTTGGTGATAGTTTAAGCTAGTTTGGTAATGTTGTTTGAGAATGAGTAAATTGGGGTTATATATAGAAACTTTTCTGATTGTCGGGGTAAATATTCCTTATGTAAGTGATTTTCTAGGAAATTTTGGTGATGATTTGAAGCGGTTTATCGATAACTCTGTCTTATTGCCCTTTGTCTCGGAACATTGAAAATCGAAACATCTCGACTCCGATCCTTTCATTTTATCGTGATATTAAATCTTGTCAAGCAATAAATGTGCAACTGTACTTATATTGCAAAATAAACGACCAAACAATTGTTCCGAATCATTGACGAATCTTAATTTTATTTTACTCGCACATATCGAATTGAATTCCTTCGTTTCATTGTCAATTAAGAAATACTGCCGAGTCAGTAAATCCGACAGCAAAGAGAACACCATAAATATTCTCCTAAAAAAAACCACATCGATGTGTGACATTGTGAACAAAAGTTCTCACAAACATTTGTCATTTCAACTCACTCGTACAATTTCCCAAAAAATTTAACGTCACGAAGGCCCATAAAAACATACATTTCCATGAACCCAGCTTCCGCTTCCTCCTCTGGATTCTCTCGTGCATAAGGAAGGATTCTCGCGATGGAGGTAACTGAGAGTAACGTTATTCGAATCACGGGGACAGTAATTTATACGCTCGGAATCGCATCAGTTTACACGCTCGAGCGAGAGAGAAAGAGAGAGAGAAAGCTTTCGAGCGTCACGAGGGCGCGCGTTTATCGCGGATTGGAATTCTTCTTTCGCCGGTCGTACGTTTAACTGCCTCACCTCCACCGCCTCCTTTACCACCTGCACCAAGCGTCTCGTGGAGCTTGGATTTCTACGTTTCAACGGTCCGACAAGTGATTTCCACTGCGTTCTGTAAAAATTCGACGGTGGAGGTGGAAAAAGGTGGAGGTGGAGGTAAAGCTCGGCTGGCTCCATAAAACTTTCTGCAAACGAATCCAATTTACTTTGGCGCCGCGTCTTTCAAAGCTCCACGGTGCCACGGCGCTGGCCTCCCATGCCTTTTCTTTTTTTTTCTCCTTTTTTCCTCCTTGGCTTCGTTTCGTAAGTATATCGTTTGCGTTACGCGTCTTGGTACACGCTTCTTCTGTTTTTTTTTCTTCTTTGTTTTCTTCGCTACATCGCGTCTACCCTCTCGCGAGGACCTTTGCGTATCTTCTGAAACCTTCCATTATTTCTGTAGAGAGAGGGAATTTAAGCGGTGAGATCCGATCGATTTGAGAGGAATGCGTTCTTATAGGAGAAACATTGTGTATGAAAGAGAATCTCGGAAGATGAGAATGCTGCGTCGAATAAATGATTCCTTTTAATTCTTTGAATATGGAATTTTGGAGTTTTCTCAACATTCTTTTTTATATATTTTAACATCTTAACGCACCAATTCAAAATTTAAAAGCGGTCGTTTCTCCGCCAATTTTTTTTTATTCTCTATTTTCTTTAAAGATAAAAGAACATTAACAACTATTGAGAAAAAAAAACAACAGAAAAATGTTGTTTTATGCGAAAAGGAGTAAGGTAATTGCACCTACTTCGCATAACCGAGTTAACTCGGGCAACCGAAAAGACCTTGAAAAGGATAAAAAAATAGCAACTTTATCTACTCGTAATTAATCTATGAATTATTTTCTATTATTTACTTACACATTTATCTATGCAAAAACTTGTGCAACGAATTTTCTTCTCTACGCAAATAAAATCTTTACCTTCTTTTAAAAAAAGTCTTTTTAAAGAATGTCTCGTGATACTTTTGAGATTAAATGTCACTGGTCTATAGAATCTGAAGACACGTGTTGAACGAAAGTGAGCTGAAGAAGATGGTAACGACAGATAACCGTATTCGTTATGTGCCACGATCGTAGATAAAGAGGTGACGATGCTGTTCACGTTCTCGTGACGGATGTCACATAAATTATTGTCTGTGAACAGCATGCGCGAGCATATTTGTCCATGAAGCTATTTATAAAGGGTTCGACATATTCAACATAGATAATCTTCGATCTCTGTATATGCGATATTTATCTTAACTTTGTCATAGTGTAGTTATCGATAAGCGAGCTTCGTTGAGTCGATTGTTGTTCTCGTAAAATCAACGAAGTATAGTAAAATATCCGTAGTATGAATTATAAAACAAAATCTACTGAATGAATGAATGCAAAAAGAGAAATAAAGTATGCACGATAAAAAAATGAATTTCTTCGAAGCAAACTTCTCTAATAATGTAAAATAACTTAAATAATAAAATTGATGATTAATTTAGTAATAAATGAATATGGATAATAAAAGCTTAATAATTGCAATAAAATAATCGAAAGCAATACAGTAGACTCCCGTACAATGCGGGGGATACGTTCCGCGTAATAAGAAATTGCGTTACATTATCGAATCAATTTATAGAAGTTTAAACATTTCTCTAGATTGTGACGGTTATCACAATTAAGAAAAAAAGAAAAAATCGAGAACTATGTGAAAATGTTAAATTTATCTTACGCGTAATACAGGACTGTTTCTCACGCTGTATGAGAACTAGTCGCAATTTTTTTCATCGCGTTATACCAATTGGCGTTATACGGGAGTCCACTGTAATCTACTTTGAAAATAGACACCCTAATAGAATTGTTTTGATTTGATTGCTCGATACCTGCCGAAAAATTCTGAATCGCGCGCGATTGTTAATCAATATGAACAATTGTACGGGATGAAAATTGTCGATTTCATTGACGCAGTGGGTGCCGACAACGCGATCAATGATAATTTCCACGAGCCGTTTTAATCATCCGCGGTCTCGCGAAGGCGGGGCCGCAGTTCACTGATTAAAATATAAATCGCGCCGTCCTGCGGGCTCCGATTATATCAGCCAACACACCTCTCCTCATTCCACCACTAAACCGCTCCCAGTGATTTAGTCTTTAATCACCCGGGCCAGGACGCCGGAGAAGGGAGGAACTATCGATAATCGGAAATCGTCGAAGCTGGATCGTTCAAAGTCACCCGTTATCGAACCAACAAAATTGATTTGCTCGTGATAATGTGTTATTTTATGTTAGATTACGGAAGAACTTTCTTTTACTCTTTTTCTGGGGTTTTAAAATAATCGGCGCATTTTTCCAAATGAACCAGGAAAAAGGCGTTTAATGATTCAATTTTTTCTATAGAATTCTTATTTTTATCTTGCTTTTGTTGTTAAAATTATTAGCGTATTTCCAAAGAAGAAAAGATTGCGAATAAACGGCAGAAGTAATTGTTCGTAATCCACTTGGTTAGAATATTGTTCGAATTAACGTAAAAGTAAATCGTGCGTAACTACTAGAAAGAATTGCTTCAAAATTAAGCGATAACGATGAAAAATACACACATACCCTATCTTGTTATCACTCTAAACAATCTTCTACTCTCCAAGTTCCAAAGAATCGTAAACAATGTTTTACCAATCGACCGATGCCACGATAAAAATAAAAATCTCTAGGACCAATATCACGATTGACGATTCAAATATTTATGAAACGATAAATAAAACGTCTCCAATTCGAGAAACTTGAACCGAAGATATCGGAGTGGAATGCTCGCGGAGGTTCTGAGGACGCGAGCCTCGCGAGCGCGCAGGTTTATTGGTGGAGCTAATTCGATTCCATTCGGTCTAAACTGTTCTCGATATAGAACTAGGAGAAACACGCGCCCTCCTATGGAGAGTTAGCCGATAGCGACGAGTTACTAGCGAGGCGAAGACCGAAACGTAAATGAGGGAGTCGCAATTCGATCAGACGTCAGGGACCCTCCTCAAGTCGTTAACGAAGTCATCTTGTCGAATAGTCCATTGTATTTAGCGCGTCGCATTGTATTTGGCATTGTAAGAACAAAGAGGACTTAAGTGGAAGGCTGTTCGAAAGATGAGGAGACATTTCTTGAAATTACAAATCAGCAAAAGGATATTTTCAGTCTCCACAGTGGTTGCTGAATAAAGGAATTTGAATGTATATTTAAATTGAATTGAATTTTAATTATTGCACAGGTTGCTTTTAAGTGGAGCAATTTTTAATCATTTTTAGCACGGTTAATAAATAGTTTAATTCTACAATATTCGGTCTTGGACGCATGAATTTTTCTTTATTTTTCATCTTTGCATTGACAATTTAAATACATCGATTTTTTTCACGTGTAAGATTAGAATAAGACTATAGTATAACGAACAGTAAAGTACATTTAATTTCATCGTATTTACATTTACACATATACGAATTAGGTATTTTATCTTTAAACAATAAAACAGTACTTGTAACTTTTAATTAAAAATGAACTATCAAATGAACCATATAAGTTTTAAATTTTCCTCGAGAAGTGATTTCTTGAGTAGTGAAAGAAAATTAAAACATGATCGTCCATTACTCTACATCCTTAAAATCCCTTTGACAAGCGACGAAGTCATTATCTCAAAACCGAAGGAATTAAATTGAAATCTCTTTCGAGAATCCATTCTAATCAAAGGTCGATAATCTCAACGATTTTTAGCGTTAGAATCTCAGCGGAAAATGCGAGAAGGAGAACCCGATCCTCATAGATTTTCACCGACGATATTTTCAGGATATTTTCAGGATATTTTCAGGATATTCTCGCGATCACGTCCTCGTACGCGGCCGCTCGCGCGCGCTATACTCCAGACGCCTAGGGGTGGGGGTTAGAATGGATTCTCTGCTTCTGAAGTCTGGACGGAAATAAGAAATCGGCCGCAGGACGCTGAGCATGCACGTGAGGTCTGGCGGAAAACCTTTTGGCGAGAAACAAGAATTCACCCTCTCGCCACTCCCTTCCTTTCTCCCACCTCGTGGAACAAAGGAGAAAGGAAGAAAACGAAGGTAGGCAAAGGAACGAAATCAAATGAAAAGATAAGAAAATGAGGATGGTACCCGGGAGAGGTTAGTGGTGGATAAAAATAAGACAGGGAAAATGCGAAGGGTAAGGTTGTAACTTTAATGGGATGTCGGTTGAATTTAATATTTTAATCGTTCGTTCAAATTTGAAGCGATACAATTGTTTATGAATAAGAAGAAGCATAAGAGAATTCCTTTGACGAGTCGAAGGGAATAATCATGGGGTATTGGAAATAAATGAAGAATTTTTAGTTGTTGTTCCAAGTTGTGCACAGCGTAATTGTTAATAAAATATTTGGAAAACGAGGAATGATAGTAATTCGGCGATCTCATGGAACCACCGATAAGTTCGTACCTGGTAAAGATACCAGACTGGAGGAAGAGTTCACTCCTCCTGTACATAACTGTCAAAAATATCAAAGATATTTTAAACATGTTTCAATTTAACGAGTTTCGATACTTAACGATTTTGAAAAATTTCGTGTACGTGACATTCTTCAAACGCTATCCTCAATTGTCAAAAAATTGATAAGCGACAAAGACGAAAAAAATTCGTTCAACCAATCCTAACAACTAAAGCAGGCCTGCCCAAACCCCTTCTCTCGCGGCTCTCCAGGCCACCGCCGAACGAAGGAGAAACGTCCCCCTCCATCTACCCATCGCGCCGTCCGGCAATTGTCGCTTCCTTACGTCGTAGGAAAGCGACAATCGCCGGACGGCGCGATGGGTGGATGGAGGGGGACGTTTCTCCTCCGTTCGTCGGTGGCCAGCGGTGGCCTTGAAGAGCCTCGAGAGCCCATTCGTGGGCAGGCCTGAACTAAAGAATGAGTTCGCTCCTTCTACACATAATTATATCTAAGAAATACGAAAATCATGTTAAGAAACCAACGTGTAAAATTTCGTGTACGTAACATTATTCATGCGCTATACTTATTGCTAAGTAATTGAGAAACGAGGAAGAAAAAATCGTTCGAACCTTAAAACCACTAACCAGAGCTTCGTCTACTGAAGCTTCCAGACCAGGGAAGAAGTTCACTGCTCCTATAAACACCTCGCTGCACATAATCGCTGCACCCGCTGCTGCAGCGATCCCATGGAAGTGGATCAGCGTGGGTCCCGGCGCGCTCACTTAACACACACATGCAGGCACCACAAACTCTACCTCTTTACCTCACAGTTTACTCTCTCTCTCTCTCTCTCTCTCACACACACACACACACACACACACATTCATCAGCTTCTGAGCTCGCAGAGCTCACTCAAACACAAACACCCACACGTCACACACGTTACGCTTGCCAAATGAATCCTCCTGTTGCCAACGTACCTATATTGGTCATAGTAGTCATTGGCTGGGTGGTTTTGTATATATGATCATTGTGTTTGTGCGCGTGTGTGTGGAATTTGCTAGAACCTTTGATTCTGCTCGGAGAAAGCATCAGCGTAAGATTTAGCACGGTGATTGTGTGGATCTAACAATAAACAGTATTGCAGGCTCCCGCGTGTGTGTTAGGGGTCTATCAATATTCACTTGGTGGTCAGTCAATGCTCGTGCCTGTGTGTCGTGTGTGGAGAATGCTAGTGTTCAATCATTGTTGCACGGGGTTAAGTAGGGATGACAGTGAGGGTGTGTGAGTGCGTTTGATCTTGGCCATGGTATGCATTTAAGATTGATTGTGCGTGTCTCTGAGGGCTCCAGCATTAAATCATTGCATAGAGGTTACGTAGGGATAGGATCTGGGGTGTATGTGTGTGCACGTGAGATCAACTACACTTGTGATATATGGACGTGTGTTCAGGACGGACCACCGAGGTTAGTCTGTGTAAAATTTACTCTTATCTGTGTTGGTAAAGGTACCATTTCAAATGTGGAATCGAATCTTCAATCGTCCTGAATTGTCTTGAGTTATTGGATCACCTTGAAATTTGAGGATAAGATTTGGGCTTATCGAAGCAAGAGTTGAAGTGGAAAGTATCGAAGAGAATATTATTAGTAAATTAATTCTCGAAATAAATACATTTTCTTGAGATATAGAGGTGAATAAAATTGTAATCTACAATTGCACAATTCTCTAAAAATAAATAACAAGAATCTTCATCTAACACGCTTGTATTATTTAAATATTCACAAACATTTTATTCTGTCTTTAGTAAAATGGTTAATTAACATTCCATACATTTTAGATTGAACAACCCACTTGTATTGTTATTTAAATATTCATTACCACGTATATAGGAAAGAAAGTTGAATACAGTTCCGGCTAATTCGGTTTTTAATAAATCGGATAATTGTTAGAGAAAATTTCTCCAATTAAGTAATTGACTCGTGAAAATGAGCCTTAATGTAATTTCCGTTGCAAATTGTTTGCAACAAGTGCATCGCCGACGCCGACGACGCTTGGCGACGCCCTGCAGTCTCGCCGGTGCAGACAGCGCGGCGCGCACTGGTTATTGCTTGCGTTGCTCGTGTGCGCCGCTGCTCTTGCTGATGCTGCCGATGCTGATCTCGGTAACTGTGTGTAGGAGGCGTCGTCGCACGCGAGTTACGCAATCGTGTGTTACCAGCAGTCTGTCTGCCCCCCTCCCCCTCCGATCGTTTCGCACGTGATTCTTTCTCGAGTGAGAACACGCGCTCTTTATGTTCGCTGTGTTAGGTCGAGAAATTGAATATTCATGAGAAATAACGAGAAACACAAATCAGTAGTGAATTGTACAATTGGATGGATGAAAAATGGTGTAATTGAAAATTTTCATACGTAACAATGAGAATGAATAGATGAAAATAATGGGATGGAAGATATGTCGAAGAATAATATTGTAGTATAGTAATTTGGTTAGGTTAGATAATACACTTCTGGAGGGATATGATGTGTACGGCTGGATTATTGACGAACGTAATGGATTGGAAGTGTAGATATTGCTAACCACAAATTAGCTATATGAAAATAGTGCAATTAAGAAAATGGGGAAATGAATAATGCAACTCAGCAAAATTGGAGAAAATCGGGGAAAGCTGAGGATATGCAGTTTGTTAACATAACGAAGCTAAACATTTGCCGATTTACAAGGTTTATTTTAAAAAAGTTACTCTATTCGGTAAATCTAAATGCCTGTTGCTCTATCATTGATTCATTTTGTTATTCTTTTATATTAATCTGAATTTTAATTTACGATTATAAAGAACCAATTAATTTATTCAAGAAAACTGGTCCAACATTCCTGAAAAAATTATTCATAATTATTTATAACGGCGCAATATTTGTTAATGCCCAATTCAAAATGAGAAAGTAGAAAAAAGCGCGATCTACGTGGGCCACTTTGAAAAACTACCGATGCAGAAAAGATACGCGACTCATTCGAGCGATTCCAGTCGCGTGGATGTAAAAAAGTTCGAAGCATCGTCTGTTGGCCCGCGGGGAAATCATTTTTATCGTATCCATTACATCACTCGTGACAGCATGTTCTCTCTCCCTCCCTCTCTCTCTCTCGCGCGCGCGTACTCGCACACGTTTTCTCTCTCCCGAGAGTTTCCTTCTTCCTCACACACACGCACACACATAACACAGTTTATACACATCCCAATACCGATACACGTAAATTATTACACATACATTTGTGATATCAACTCGACTTTGAATGCAAGCCAGCGATCGTATTTATCGCTTTCATTCATAAATGGCTCTCTTGCATTACTATTTTCTTTTCCAACTGTTCCCTTAATATCGTGTTAGTCTCGAATGAATGATATTAACTTGTTTTTGCTATGTCGTTTCTGACTTCATTATTTCCGTTCCTCTCTACCTTTTTCTTTCAACTATCTTTTATCCGTCTGGTTTACTTTGTTGCTACGCCTCTCTCGATTATTTTTATTTTTCATTCATTTCCATGTCTGCTGTCATATCTATTTTCACCCGATAAAGGATCATTTCTCCAAGCTCTAACAAAAGCAAATTTAAAAAAATTCCACTTCATTGCGTATAAACATTTCTCATAATTTCTTCGTCCAACTGTCCGTATCTCAACTTTCGTTCTCTCGCGATAACGACACAAGAATTTTGTCCTCTCTGTTAATGCACATGTAGAACCATTTAACATTCAATTCTCTTTCTTTCTTTTCAACATTCCTCTTAGCACATTGGATCGTAAATTTTTTCATTATCCACTGTAAAAGCTGCATACAGCGGCGGATGGAAAATTTGTGTGCCGTCAGTAAAACGGCGAACAGGGGGCTCTCGTGCCGTCGCGACGCTTCGCTTTTAGGGATGAAGATCTCGTCGTTTGCCTTCATTTTCGCCACTTCCTTTTTCTTTTGCTTTTCCTCCTCTTCTCATTCTCTTCCAGCTTCTCCTTATTCTTCTCGTCCTTTTGCACTTTCTCCTTCACCTCCACCATCTCCAACACTTCTCCTTCTCCTCGTCCACCTTCATCTCCTTTTCTTCTCCTCGTCTTTCTCTTCATCCTCCTAGCCCTTTTCCACTTTTTCATCCATTTTCACCTTCACCTCCTTTTCCATCTCCTTCTCCTCGTTCTCCTCCCTTACCTCCTTCTGCTCCTTCTCGTTCTCCTTCTTCTCCTCCTTCTCCTCCTTTTCCACCTTCTCTTCCTTCTCCTCCTTCACCTCATCGACCTGCTCGACCTCCTCCACCTCCTCCACCTCCTCCAACTCTTCCACCTCCTCCACCCCTACCACCCCTAACTCCACTTCCTCCAAAGCGTACGACTTTATCGTACTGGCGATTTACGCCGGCCACGTTTCACCACCGCGTCACGACACGTTCCTGACCATTTGGCCCCCCGACACCAGTTTCAACCACGTGCAACCATTGGCCTTCCTTGCCCTCCACCTGCCCTCATTCGACCTCCTCCTTCGCTCCTCTCGTTTCTTTCAAGTCCACTACCTCCGCCTTTCCTCTCGTATTTGCCTACATTCTCCTTCTCCTCCTCGTTCTATTCCTCTTTTTAATCCTTGTTCTCCTTTAGAGGTTCTTTTCGTTCTCCAAACTGCAAGAGCATTCGATGTTTTCAGAACTTTGGTCAATATCATGATCCTCCACCCTTTCTCTCATTCTGTGTCTTTTGGTTAAGTTATAGAACGACTACCTCAGGGGTATGATAAAATATTGTCACTCTTTACACTCCTTTATGCTACGTATAATTTTTCAAATCATTTAATTCCCTTAAAATTTTCTTTCTCTCGTTTATCTGTGTCTTTCGTTCATTAATACACACGTGCATACACATAAACAAGTACGCGCACAGCGTACGAATGCTTTATAGCTCCAATTTATAAACGTACTTATCGTATCGAACAGTCCGGGTGGGGTGGAAAATGACGGCGGGGCTGGTGCAAACAGGCCGGAAAAACATTTCAACCGATTTATGACTTTTAATGGCCTCTCGTTTACTGCACCAGCAGGCCATTGCACATTGCTTGCAAACGCGGATGCACTTTGCCTCCCCGAGCGATTATTGGCCCTGGAATTTCAATGGTTTGCCGATGGCGCGCAGAATTTTGGGGTTCTGCGCACGCGCGCCCTTCTCTTCCGTGACGTACGACGTCGTTAATTGGTCGGGCGAGTTAATGGCGGTGAGAATGAAACGTTTCGGGGCGCGAGGGTTTCGTGATCGAGGTGATTAAGTCGATGAGAGCTCGAGATCGTGATTGGTGGGATCGATAGGAAGTCGAGTGTTTGGAATCTTCGTGAGAATGTGAACGCACGAAGGTTCAATGTGTGACGAGTGAAGACTGATCAGTTGGAATTCTTTGGTTTGAATTTTACAAGTTGGATTTTATTGGTTTATTACCTGAGATTTTTTTTACAATTTTCATGAATTATTCAGTGAGCCTGCAATACATTTTTAATGGGCGAAACTGCGAAATTTTTTTTAAATAGAATATTAGCAAAGATATTTTGTAATCGTTTTACTTTTGTTTTCATACTATGAAATATTAGCGTATTGGAGAAACTACAATATTCTTCTCTTGGCAAATATTGAAAAGTGCCGTTGGATTAAAGAAAGAATCTTTATATTTTTGTAATTTCAATTCTACGCATATGTTTCTCATCGCAAGTTTCGTCACCAGGAATAAATAAATTCGTCCATAAAAAGGAACGTTGACTGTGTTAAAAAATGTGCTGTCAGTGAACAAAAATTGTTTCGCCATCTCTCAATGCTAACATTCCCGTTCCCTTCTCTCGTGAAATTCCTTGCTTAAGGATTCGCGTATTTACTTAATAATTTTATTCTCAAAAACGATTTTAACACATTGCGCCTCTGCGCCTGATCGCAGAATGAGGGGGGAATGCGAAGCATTTCGATCGACCTCCATTCGAGATTAATTACATCACTTGGTATCGCACCAGCTCGCCCGCTCATTCAGTCAGCCGTGGAGAAATTCCGTTATTACCTCTTAAATGTTAACTCCTTATTACGAAATGGGTAACGCGCAAATGCAGGAGACCCAGTGACGACATCGCGATTTATGGAAGGATGAAATTTCATTTTCACCTATCAGGATTTATCGATCGACCAGGATTTATCGATTCATCGATCGTGAACGGTAAATTACGTCATTACTAAGTGAAGGCATGCGGAGCAAAAATGCAAAACATGCTCTAGTAGAATGCAACTTTAGAAAACAATCTCTGTCTTCCTCTTGTTTTCTTCTTTTTTATCCTATTGCTTTTCTGCGTATTCTCATTTTCTATTATTTAATTTGATCCCCATTTATTTAATGCGTGTATTTTAAATTCACACTATCTTTTTGTTTTCTCGTTGGAAAGTTAAGTTTACTGCAGATGTATCGTATATTTCATTATTTACTGTATTTTAAATATCCTAAACTGCAAGTAACAAAAACTAACAGTCAGCAAGATAAGCGGCGAACAACATTCATTAGGTGAAATCGGGAAGGAGACATGCGACTGAATCCAACGAAAAAAATAACTTGTCTGAACGCGAAAGAATTCTACCTTCCATTTGTTTATTTTCTAATCTTTCGTCAATCGCGTCGTATCATCACTTCCGTTATTTTTCCACATTTCCATTCAATCATTTTTCAACGCTCGAGGTAATGCACAATGACCTCACATTTTTTTCCCTCTTTCTCTCATTCTCACTAGACACATAAATTCCGGAAGAGTCGTGGGCGACGGTGTGTGCGCGCGCGTAGTAACAAAACGCGAATGCAAACCCGCCTGGGGGGTTGCTCTCGCGTTCGAGCGCGCCGACTGGGGGGTGGAGGTGTCTTATTTCGCTTAAATGACCGAGCGAGCCCGAGGAGAGGTTGGTTGTTTCGTTTCCGTCGCGTTTGCGGCTTCACGGGATTCGAGAGGCTCGCCCATTGTACGACCTGGCCATCCTTGAAAGGAAAGGGGTGGTTTGGGGGTGGAAGCGTCGAGCTCGAAGGGGTGGCATTAAAAGGGGGGTTGTGGGGAGTCCTTTTAAACGCGCCACAAAGACTCATTGGAATATGCACGGTCTCATTGGATTCACAGCCCTCACCGCCACCAAACCATCCCTTTAGCAATAAATGACGTCGTCCCAATTAAAACTCGCCTTTTCTAACGGACACCACCTCTCACCTCTCTCTCTCTTTTTATCTGTTTCAGGTAAGTTTGCGCCTCTCGCCGGATTCGAAATGGCCTGGCTAAAAGGAGCCTGGATAGATCCATCCCCGTAGCCTTCCACCCTTCGCCCTTCTTTAAGGGTGGAATTACCGTCGATTTTATAGAGACGGACTTGCGGTGGAGATGGAGGGGTGGTTACGCGCCCTGCTGCGAATGACTTCGAGGAACAGGAAGTGTCTTTATCTGGAGGGTAAAGGGCAGGAGGAAGTAGTTTGCTCAGTTGGTAAAAGGGTTTTAATTGTAATAATGAATTTAATTTTATTGGAGGATGGGGTGGGATTGTTATGGTTCGTCGCTTTGTTTAGTTTTTTTTTTGTTATTACCAGCGAACGATTTTTTTGCAATTGGTGAGTGGAGAGCTTTTGTTGTAAGTTATTTTGTAATGAATAACTGTTTTTTATAATTTGAAAATGAATGGTTTTTAGTATGAGAGATATCAATTTTCAGAATCAGTTATTTCACTGAGACGTGCCCTTTGTCTTTGATGAAAGAATGAGAGGGTGTGCTTTAAGGATGTAGATGAGAAAGATAGTTCGTAATTATGCTTTTCATTATCGCGGAAGGCATTGTTGAAATTTCCAAAGCTGTCCTGTTTGCGGTAATGAAAGAACGCGGTTTGTCAACGATCGAGAGGTGGGGCTTTGTTAATGTTATTTTTCGATAATTATCTTTCTAATTAGAAAGTGTCCCGAAAGAAGAGGATAAGAGAACCTCCTTTGTCCGTGTTAAAACTAAAACAGTTCCAATTTAATTATTAGAGTCGTCAAGGTTTCGCGAAGATTATTAAGATTTCTCTGGTCGTTATTTTAAGCATCGGAAATTCATTTTCACGAACTCTCGAGGAAAAATTCTATTTTAATACTTTTCAAGTCTTATTTGGCGCCGGGTAAAATTATTAATGAGACTCTGCAGTCCGTGTCCTCGCTTCTTTTTAATCGGCGATACCTCCCGAAGCATCGAAGGAAATTGCAGTCGGTCTCAGATCGGTTGCACGAAAGTTTCCAAATGCTTATCTATTCGCCATGTCAATTATCACATTTAACATCAAGTACAATTAATAATTAACATTTGTTAATAGAAATAGGTGTCACCACACTGTATCCTCGCCACTTTTTGATCGTCAAACTTTTCCGAAACATCTTACAATAAGAAAATTGCAAATCTTACAGTAAGAAAATCTCCGAAATTCGAATTTACATTGAAAATCATATTCAGTACCAAGTACAATTAAGACAGAACGCACCACTCCGTGTCCTCACTTCCTTTTAATCGTCGATACCTAAGGAAGCACCGAAGAAAATTGCAATCGTCCCAGGAGCGGTGGCAGTCGTAAAGTCACGAAGCTTTCAAAGCTTCTTTGCTGCTCGCTCTCAGGTTCGATTCCTCTTCCTTCTTTTTACCTTTCTCTCTCTTTCCTCTGGGTGCACCACTTACTACTCGAAGTAAGGAGCTCGCCGATCGCCCACGGCGTCCTCTCGGCCCGGGTTAATTAGTAACCATTATCTCGATACCGGCCCTGCAATTAATTACCGGCCGTTCTTGAGAGAGATCCTCTCTACTTCCACCCTCTTCCTTCTTCTTTCACTTCTACCCGCGTGAACCGCGACGAACTTTTCCTCCACCATTTCTCCTTCTCACGTACCTTCGTCCGCTATTGCTCTCTCTCTCTCTCTCTCTCTCTCGCTCTCTCTCTTTGTCCGTCTCTTTTAGTTTTGCCTTCGCGATTCTTCGAGATCGTCAACCAAGGTGCACGCGATGCATGTGCTAGTCCAGTATCGGGATTCTGTAACTCCGTAAAGACAAATATCGCTATCATTATCCATCAATATCGATGATTATCGCAAGAGGTTATTCGCTAGCTATGTAGTAGTCATCGTTAATTAACGATGATAGAATGAATCGTTAATTAAATATACCTCGAGACCTTGTCTTGTCGCTAATTTGATACGTGTAAATAAATTTTTTGGAATGTCCTATACTATGGTTGTAGAATGCATCGAGTGCCATGTTGGGTTTTTTGCAGTTATTTTTGGATACATATGTTTCATTAAAAGGAGGATTTTTGACTTGTTGTGGTACTTGTATTGTCAATTTGTTCGATTTTATCTAATAGGGTTGCATTAAATGCCCATACCTTAAACAAAAGCAATTGTTTCTTGTATGTCAAGTGGAATCGAGGGTACTAAGATTTAAGAGATCAATAGAGTAATTTGATTATAATTATAAACTCTTCAATCTACTCCATTAACACCCACTGTAATCCACCAATCAAGTATACAATATCACAAAAGCACTTTACAAAGTCCATTCTTTCTCTAAACATTATAAACAATGTACGAAAGAAAACTGAGAAAAAAAATGAAATATATAAGACATTCAAATCACATTTCAACATGCATTGACAAACTTTTCCGGTAACAGTGGAGGCGCAACAAATAAAAAAAGTTCACTCAACAAATGGTTCGTGGCATCCGCACGACCACGTGCAATAATTCAAAGGTGCTCTACAGAAATAGAGGAAACGAACTGAAGCAGGAAAGAGAAGAAAAAATATTCAGTGCTTCTCCTTCTCCTGCTGCTTCCTGACATCCAAAAGTCCTCGTTGGGTGTCTGCTCGTGGAATGTCAGGTGAACGCGAAGTAGTCGTGAAAAATCATCTGATTTTCCGGAGATATGGGAGGGTCGGAGGACGCGAAATTGCGAGAGGAAGGAAGGTATGGCATTACGACGTAGTTACGCTCGATGGTAGGAGTGCCAGACGTGGCACGATGCGCAGGCCACATTGAATCGTAAATTATATTGCACGCGACAGGCCGAAACTCTTCGAAATAACATGGATAAATTTGGACGGGAAAAATTGCCTTTGCGGTTGTAAAAGAGAGAGAGAGAGAGAGAGAGAGAGAGAGAGAGAGAGAGAGAGAAAGAGAGAGAGATAATAATCTATCGAAATAGTTTCGGAGGTACCTAGGAATAAATAGGTGACAGATGCGTCTCGCTTAAAATTGAAATGGGTGATTGGAAAATTCATGGGCGCTAGAGGAACGTCTTTCCATTTTTCAAGAATTTTTTGGAACAATTGTGGAAGTGTTAAAATTTGAAAAATCACATTCTTTTTTCAATACACATTTCAAATGATTAGAAGTGTATATGATGATTAAGAATATTTTAAATTGAAAAATACAAGCGACATTTGTGGAATGATCGCATGCGTTAGAACTGACGAGGAGTATATTATTATAACGATCAATAATTTCTTTATTTTATTTTCTCCAGATACGCTGATACATAGATAATTCAAAAAATGTCAATTTAAATTTCTTGAAGCACTGATAACTGTGTTCGGCGAGCTTAATTGTAGAATCATGAGGTTTTAATCGTGGGTCATTTTACCCACGTTTAAAAAAAAAACATTTAGCCCAATTTGCAAATCTACTTCCACCCTTTTAAAAATAATCCGCGAACAATTTTTACATTTGTAGCAAAAATCCTTGAAACGAGCAGTACCTCTTGCTACGTTTAAAATAGCATATGGCCCATTGGAGGATTCCTCCGCGAGCAAAATTCGAGTGTCTCTCCACAGTTAGCCACTCTGACACGATTTCGATAATTCAGATGGCATACTTTGGAAGGTGCATCATGATGACGCGTCGCGCAGTAGAACGTTGTAAAATTTCAGAATAATTTGGCGTGCTAAGGATTGCTTTTGGCATGTTACAGCGCATCGTTCTGGATGTAAAAATACGTCCAGTTGCCACGCTGGCTTTGCCAGGCTAGAAGAGCATGGCTAAATGTGTGTACGGACATGTTCACAAACATGTAGTCTCTCTCGTGTGGAAGGCAGAAGTAGATGCGCGAGCATATACGAGCGTCATGGTACGAAGTGTGTTTACAGAGACTGTTTAGAGAAACCGTTGAGTGTATTTGTGCCTAGAGATGTGCACGAGCGCGTTTCTACTAGGGCGGCAGAGAGAGAGAGCGAGAGAGAGGCACACACACACATACACACACGCGTAATTATTATCTTAAAAGGGATCAGGATATAACTGGGTTCTCACAAGAGGGGTTACGAAGTCTTTCGAGAAAGGAATCAAGAGTTAAAGCTTGGGATAAAATCGGAGGTTTAAGGGTAGATGGATCTAGGCTCGATTTATAAAGGTACTTGCAATTTAGGAAATTCAAAGGGAGCCGGTGTGGTTTAAAATGTAGAAATGTGCGAACGTCATAATTTGTTAAATTAAAGAACAGAGAATCTAACAGTAATTTATCAAATGTAAAAAAAATTCAACGTAGCACAAATGGAGCTTATAAGTGCATTAATCATGATCTACCGAGGAAATAAAAAATTTAATATAGTTGCAAGGTTGACATTAAACAAAATTGCTTTTTTTTTAAGTATTTTATTTTACACGCAATGCATAGGCCGAACCTCAACGAAACTCCGTATTCGTCATATTTTTAACAGACATTAGAAAAAAGACATTAACAATGCATAGACTCGTTTCAAAATGACGTTGAAATTCCTCTGAAATGAGATTGAAATACGTTATATTTTTAACATGTACAACAAAATTCAAACTTGCGCTCAGGTTACTGAGAAATATATTCACAATACATAGACTCGTTTCAAAATGACATTGAAGTTCCTCTGGACCACCTAATAAAATTGATTCTTTTCTCCAGACGTTCATCCCACTTTTCTTACCTTCCTGCATTGCCTACCACAAAAAGCAACCAATTTCGAAAAAACGTGCTCATCTCCAAATGCATACGCTCGTGTATACAGACTCGCGGGAGCATTTTACACGCGCGTGCAGGAGGAAGATGCTAGCGTGCTTTCACTACACCCACGCAAATAGAACCCAGTGGAGGAGCCCAACGAGGACTTTACGGCACTGGCGCGACGGCTCCTCATACGTGCCGTCCCCAACGTCGCCAAACGCGAATGCAATATTCAGCTTCTTCTTTTTCTTCATCATCGTCTTCTCCTTCGTTTTCTTCTTTTCTTCATCGCCGTCGTCTTCTTCTTCTTCTTCGTTTTAAACTTTTCCTCCTTCCCTTTGTCTCTTGATATTTTTTCTGCTCTCGCCATCTCATTTCCATTGTTCACCTGATATTTTTTTTTACTCCCGTATTACTTATTTTTCTGGTTTCTCATGTCACTATTTTCATGGTTAGGGTCGTCATTATCATCTTTGAACGATAATTGTTTTATTATCGTTATTATTATTGTTATTCAGACTACTGATCTTGCATATATGTATTCTTCTTCTGTCTTTTGTTTTCATCTTCATTGGATTTATTGCAGCTTGGAAGTTTCTCGTTAATTTTAATTCAAATGAGGGATCATTATTTTTTAATGAACGATGCTGTATTAACTTTTATTTCTTCTTATATGTAATTTCATCTAGACATGCTTGCTTTGTATCGTATGTTCACCTCGTGTCGTGCAGTAGTTTTTATTTTTAATTGTGCAGTAAATTGTAGGCTCGTAGGCTGCTTATTTCTAACAGAGGAAATAATTTCCTTTTTTAATTCTCCCTGTTGGATTCTCCTCAATAAACCTTCACGATGATGATATTAATGATGATAATAATGACAATCTTTCACTTTTTCCCCTACACACGATCATTTATTCTTTTCGAAAATTATTTTTTGTAATAACAACAATAATGCATATTTTTCTCTCCTCTCTCTCTCTCTCTCTCTCTCTCCCTCTTTCTCTGTCAAACACGCAAGCACGCACGCATGCACGCACACACATCTCCTTTCCTTCACAAGGCTCCCTCGTGTCCCTTTCATTCCACGAGGCCTTCGCTTCTCTCATGGGCTCGTGCCTCGGCACAGCCTCCATCCTCCGACCCTTTTCTTCGCTTTTTCTCTCCCTCTTCTTGCTGCTTCCAGGACGGCCAGCAGGAATATTTACCGTTTACTGCACCGTCGGGGCCCTCGCGCCAGGCTCTACGCCACTGCAATTACCGCGAGGTGCAGTTCCAGCGGTCGTAAATTTTGTTTTGTCGCGGTAGAAGGGATGGCAGGGATAGTGAGTCAGAAGGTTTCATTCAGGACGAGCATGGGACTGCACCGGGCTCAGAAAAACGTGATTAGGAAGCTGTGGCGACCTTGTCAAGCTTTTTGCTCGCAGATTAATATTTGCCCGCTGCATTGTTCCTCGCGTATAATTAAGTTTTTCGCCACCGAGAAATGTTCCGTGATGATCGAGAACGTTGTTTGGAATCCGCGAGAATATTCTGCCGGGTTGCTTCACGACGAGAAAAAGTTTGTAGAATTTGCGGAGAAATGTTGAGGTACGCTCGATGAGGAGGTTTGTGTTTTCTAATTTGTTCTAGAGCATCAGGAGTCACCGCTTGAAAATCATTTCAGACGGTTTCTCAATATTTTACAGAACAATGTGTTCCAGTATATATTAGTTAATTGCGTTTGAACGATATTCGTAAAACTCGAGTGAAAATCAAATCCAATAGAACTGAATTTTTTTGGACTGTAATTGTTCCTGAATAATTATTTAAACTATACGGCACGAATTACCATTTAAATATTATTCTGCAGTATTTTTAAGTACCATGAGATTCAAGAAGGCAGAATTAAAAAATAAATTCAACTCATCTCAGAATTTGTGTAACTTAATTTATGATATAGTAACGAAAATCATTCCACGATTTTTTAAATTCTCTTGAACTAAAAAAGAAAACAAATCTCGTGCACGCCATATGAAAAATCCATGGAGTCCAGGACATCGAAAACCATCCAACAAAATTTAACCTACAACAATCCTTATCCGAAGCACTGGATTACGTTTCTTATCCTTTAAAGGATACCCCGAGCTTCCGGTCGTCCGGTTCTCCTCTGGACAACCGTACACCTTGCTAACCATTGCACTCGAAATGTCGTCGCGCCTTTGGGAAACAAAACTCAAAAACTGAGAGGCCATCCTCTTCTCGCGTTAAGAGGATGAGAGCCAGCGTAGGTAACAATTCGACTAATTTTCTCAGCTTCTCACAATCGGCAGAAGGATCGTGGAAGGATCACAAAGAAGGAAAAGAATAGGAGGATCCTGAGATAATCCTGGAGAGACCACTCGACACAAAGTCGTCCATTTTTCTCTCTCCCATCTTTTCTTTCTTTTTCACCTCACCCTGCTTTTTCGTTCGTGGAGCGTCGAGGCGCATCGCGACGCCTCGCCATCAGCACCTAAGTTACAAACAATGCCGACACAATTCCAAATTTATCGCATCGTCGGAGTGGGTGGGCTACACGCGAAGCTAATTAACAGTGCCTACTATCTAGATCGATCGCGAGGATCGACCGAGCAGAAGATCGTCTTGGAATGATTTTTCGTGTGGAGAAAGATCGTCGTTGGTGGTGGCGCGACGAATTAGTGGGGTGAGGTGCGGGTGGATGATCATTCTAAGGATTATCGGTTTTTATACGCTCGTTTATTTTCTTAAACGCAGGTGTGGTTTCTTTGAGATATTTATGTGGAGATTAGAAAGGGACAGATCGAAAGGTTTTTTTAGAGGAAAATGCAAACAGATTTGAGGATTTTTTCTCGTGAAATATATTTTATTTAGGTGTGATATATTTTCAAAATTCATTTTGGAGTTTTAAGTTACGGTGTTCGGAAGTTGTTTAAATGAAAAGCGGGATTAGGTGGAATTTGTAGGTTCTGGTAAAGGATAATTTTGTGTGCGTATGGTACGTTGTGAATTTAAAGATTCAGTTGAGTATGGACTTAGAAATGTTGTTTCAGCAAACACGTTGAAACTCAACTTTAATGATAATTATCAGTCTCACTCTAAATAACGTCATTTACAATGGTTTCAAACAGTAAATCGCAATCTAATTTCAGTTCTTTACGAAACATTTCATCCATGTAGAATGTTTACGATCCATCGTACAAAATCAGAAATCTGCAGAACTTCGATTACCAATATTTTTATTAACTCAACGACTAAAATTTCAAATTTAAATTTCAACTTCGGAAAACTCGTTTAGATAAAGCAAAAACCCTAACCCTTTCACCAATGAACCTTTTACCGAATAATAGAATTCCAATTAAAACTAATACACCGAACGCTTCGGTTTTAAATTACAAGTCACCCTCCGACTCGTCCTTAAAACGACATTTCTTCTTCTTCCATTTCTCGAAAAAAAAAAATCGTGCACCGCAAAAATCTATATCCTCTCTCGATCTCCCAATGATTGATCGCACGATAAACAAAATAAAAGAATGCGTGGAGAAGAAGAAGAAAAGAAAGATAAATTCGCGCATGCGCGTATCGCAGGCACGGCAGAGAAGAGCGGCTTCATAAAAGTTGCATGAGATATTGGATAGGCCTGAATAATGGGACGAGGCTGGCTGGCCCAGTGCCTTCCTCCTCGTTCTTGTTTGTCCACCTCTAATGGATTCCGTTGGTCGGTGCCCAAGGAGATGATGATGGGACTGGGCCAGGTAAGACCATCGTGCGCCCATATCCCATGGGCGGCAGATTCTATCGCAGGAAGATGAAGATGGATACTAATCACCGCGTGACGATTATTGTCAACCGTCCTTTCTCTCTCTCTCTTTCTCTCTCTCTTTTTTTCTCCATTTCTCCGTTCTCTATGGTCCCTCAGTAAATCCCACCTTAGCTCAGGATTTACGCACTTCTTTCTATCGCAACGGAGACCTTCTCGTGTCTCCTGAAAGAGAACGTTCCGTAGGATTACGTCTAATTTGTGGGAGTAAAACTGTGAGGATGTTCCTGTCGGCTACTGGATATTCTTCAGTGACCATTGAGATCTTCGACGAGACGTTAAGTTTATGGTTAGTTGACTTTCTTATGGTCTGTTTTATGGGCATTGATGCCTATTTCACTTCGGCTTAATCGGTTGTCTTCTGATTTGGAGTTAAAGGGATTTCTGACATGTGATTTTCGCCCTAGACTGTCTGTTTATAATAATTATAGTAGAGAAAATAATTTTAACAATTTGTTTTGAGGGATTATGATATTTGGTGTTTGCACTGGACTGTGTGTACCTGGTTACCATAAAAATTAAAGAAACTATAGTAATAATGGAATGGGTTCGAAGATGTTTCCATAATTTTTAAAAATTTTCCATAACTTTATGCAAGAATTAAAAACAATCTTTTTTAGAAGACAGCTTCTGTTAGTATTTTAAGAAGAAAATTGTTGCACAGTTTATTATTTCGGGATTTCTATTACAAATACCTCGCGAACAAATACCCAGGCAATGAACGTATAAATAGAAGTAGTTTATTGCATCAGGCGAGCTTGAGGTCCAGAACTGTGTATGGAACATGAAAAGAAAGGGACATCGAGGTTTTAACAAGCAGACGGTATAAAAAAAATGTTACCATGTGACAGAAGAGTTGGAGTAAACCCAGGACACACATCGTCGTAATCCTCCAACTCGATTTTCCACGCTTCTTTCTTTCTTAGGATTAAAAACTGCATCGCAAAGTGCATTTCGTCTAATTAACGCGAACAAGGGGATTACAAGGCACCACTCCGAAGGATAACGAATAAAAATTACATTTCAAACAGACTTCTGTTTCATTGGGTCCGAGATAAACCATATTGTTAGAAAGTTAAATAAAAAGTACGTCGCCATAAGCGATGAGAAACTAAGACAACAAACCTACCTGAATTTTCTGCAGTAGAATTTTATTTCAGAAAAATCTGAATTTCTCTGGATCACCTACAATTTATCAGCAAAAAATTTTAATAAAATTCCTACATCTTTGCAAAATAAGGAAATCTGAGAAAATTTTAAAAAAGAGCACAGCATCATTTTCCAGATAGAGCTCCCTACGGTAAATAAAAATTCTTTTATAAAAAATGCATCTTCCTGAGAAAATTTAAATTTCATTTCGTCACCGAAGATGGGCATAAAGAAAAAAACAAAACAGAAATTCCAACAAAACTTGCACAATTGCAACGAAAGCAGAGAAAATCCGAGAGGATGCGTTACATCTAGTGTAGTTATCCCGCTCGAATTTCCTCGCTTTTTCCACGCTAATTCTCCGAATGAAAAGTACATCGCGAAGTGCATCCCAAGCGCGAGAAGAGGACGACGAGAAAGAGGGTGGTAATGAAAAAGAATGCAGCAAACATTACATAAATTCTCTTATTACCTCAACCGACTGTGGCGTGGGCTCGTATTAGTACACGAATAACGCAGAAATTGCATTCATTGAATATTGCGTGATGTACGCGCAATGGTCAAGAACGCTACCCAATTGAACTTCCGTTTCACAACCACCCATTCTTGCAAAAAGGTCCTGTGGAATACCCATCTTCCGAATGCGAGCACCGTGTACACCTTTATTACGAAGGTTTCGTTTTGATTTCCTTTAAAACATTTTTATTACCGTTTTTTAACACTTTCCTTACAAGCGATTTATCACGAGATTATCATTAATTTGTGCTTACCGACACTATTTTTATTGAAAGATGTTCCTGACAAACGAATTGTTACCAGATTATTATTAATTTGTGCTTGTCGATACTATTTTTAGTAGAAGACATTCGTTACAAGTGAACAGTTACGAAATTATAGTTAATACGTTCAAATGAGATACGTTCAAAAAAGTGCATCTCAGGCCCAAGCAGAAAAGGGGTGGTAATGAAAGAGAGTGCAGTAAACATTACGTAAATTCTCTTATTACCCCAACCGACTGTCGTGGGGCCTTGTATTAGCGCGCGAATAACGCAGAAATTGCATTCATTGAATTTTGCGTAATGTAGGCGCGGTGGTCAAGAACGATGCCGAATTGAATTTCCGTTCTGCGCTGCCGCATGTGCAACAGCCCGCTGGTGGCTTTGACCGCCCTTCAATTGCAATGGGAACCCGAGGACTCGCATCAGAGTAAACGAGTCGCGTCCGTTTTCCGAGTATCTGGAGCGGGGACGGTAAAAAAAGTGTGCGAGGGCGCGAAACCGAGATATTAACCCTTTCGTTACTACGAGCGAGTACAGTCGCTCTCCATTGTAACGCTTTTCTTGTTTTATAATAAATACATTCGGACGAAGGGCGTGCTCTCCATTTATAGAGACCCGCATCGGTTAGGCAAAATTTAAAAATATATGCCCGTTGTTGCAACCGATACATAAAAATATAATTATACATACGCATAATACTAGACGTGGACGACATATATAAAATATTGATAAATTAGGATACATAGGTATGATTAATAAATTATAGTAAATAAGCATGGCACGCGCACAGAATAATGAGCACACGTTCTGTATTAAGCTCTCTTTCTCTCTTTCTCTTTCTCCCTCTGTCGATCCTGTACTATCTATATTATTTTTCTACATATGATGCCGCGTATTGTACATACGATGAACGATACCATGTTTCAAAAAATATCACACGCGATACCATTATTGAAAGTTATTATTATCATACAATGATATTATATTATATCATGTATTATATTTTGTAATGTTATTTCACTCGAAAGTGTAATTAAAAGTGAGCGTGTTAAGAAATTATAAATACCCTGCTTTGAGGGAGGTTTTTCCTCTTCAAAGAATACCGTCAAAACAACTCGGGTTGTAGTGACAGGAAAATTGCGGCCGCTGACGATCTTTCTCGCCTATCGTGCAGACTTTTCGCGAGGCACTTGCCCGCTTCTGGATGTTTAGAATCAAACAAAAAAATATCTTGATTACCTTCCATCTATCCTCTAAGCATTGAGTGAGTCTTTTTGTCGATTACTTTCAAAGTGATTAGGGAAAACAAATGTTTTAAGAAAAATGTGTTCTGTTTTTATGAAAATTCGTAATTTTACGAATTAAGGATCACCTTGCTAGCATCATGCAGCTTTCCCGAATGACAGCTTTTATCAAATCCACCAGCTCTACCTGTGTAACCTGCATTCAAATTTACATGTTAAAATCTTGTCCGCATATTAATATTATAACGCGATTAACACGCCAAATTATGAATTGTTAATTACCTATGCATATTATAAATTTATCATCAATAAATTACAATACCAAACATTCTGCATAATCCCGCATGTGCGCTATTCACAAACGATTGTATGTTTACATTTATAAACAATTCAAAGAGAAGGACCACGCATTTATATTCAATGCACGCTTCGTGTTTAATTTACAATAAATCCTCGTTCGAGTTTCGTTTACAAGACACTCTTAAACCTCACTTGGCCAGATCCTCCTCGCCACTCTGTGCAACGTTTATATGCCTGAATCTTCGCCTCTCTCATTTCTCATCTCGACGTTTTCTCTTCTGCATTCTTTTACGCGCCGCGGCTTAAGAGCAGGCCGCAAGGCCTTTTTCTCACGCGATTCTTCCGGGAAGGTCCTGCGGAATTCTCATCCTCCGAATGCGACCCCCGTGTGGATCTTTATCGCGAAAGAAGAAGGACCCGTGGAGAGACCGTTTATCGCGAGGTATTTCTTTTCCTGTTTTTAACCAATTTTTTTTGGACGGGTGGAGGGTGGGGGAGGTTTGTTGACACACTTTCGCTACAAACGATTTATTACAAGATTATTATTAATCTGTGCTTATTCCTAGTTTCTTCTTTTTTTCGTTACAAGAGTTTCCTCTTGAGCGAGTTATTGCGAAATTATTGTCAATTCGAGCTTGCCGATGCTGTTCTTTCTTAGACGATCGTTAGTTTCCTAGTGACAATGATATTTTTTTAAGAATTGGTTAAAAAGGTCTGGGTTTAATAAATCGCATTGTGACTTCTTCCTGGGGTTTATCTGATTCATGTATGTTAACTTTGAATAGCATCACGTAAAAATCAATTTTTCATTAAAAATAATTTTCGTTTAAACTTGACGTTATTTACGCGCGCCCACGTATACATATTTATCCTTTTTAGGTACGACCGTACAAGGAGTGACGCTTAACTCATTCGCTACCAGCCGTCACATATGCGTGACAGTTTATACGGATTTTCTCGAGGCCTGGTAGCGAACGGGTTAAGGCTTCTTTTATAATATTCGTAGCTTTATAAATTAAACAAATAATTGGTTCTAAGCTTATATAGGTTAGTCCCTAATTATTACTACGAAACTTAATTACCAAAAATTTTCTCTTTATCTAATTTCTCTTATCCCTTTAAAATCTCAACTATCGTCCCAACTTCTTTCAAGAGTCCCTATAAAACGCTCCCTGACCTACTCACCCCTAATTTCTTCGAACAATCAACTCTCATCGTCCACTTTCTCAAACATCTCCCCCTAACCACCCTCTCTAAGAACTTCGATACAACCCCTGCGCACGTTAAACCTCCAATTTTCGTTTCAAAAGTTGCCCCAGAAAGAAAGATTAGCAAAAAACCAAAATTTCTTCGCGTGACACGCTCGGACTCCGACGCGGACGTCGAGTAATCCCACGAGCGAAATGAAAGTGTCCGATAGCGTGTAAAGGTGTTGGGCTTAAAAAAAAGTAGCAAAAAGCGGTAGAAGTAAGAAGAAAATAAAAGCATGGCGGAAAGGAGACGAAGAACCGCGCGAGGATTACGTGGGAGGCCAGAGAGGAATGAAGGTGAAGAAGGAAAAGGAAGGAAGGAAATGAGAGAGAAAAGGACGAGACGACTATAGTCCTGGCGTAATCCTGGCCTGGCAGAACGCAACTTATCTTCCCTTTTGCATTATGCGCTCTCAGGACGCGTCCTTCTCGTTAATCCTACTGGTCCTTCTTCCTCCTCGAACTTCGTCCTCATCCACCTGTTGTTTCCTCTTCTCGTTCTCCATGCTAAAATCATTCGTGCCGTCCAACAAGCTTCCGTGCGTTTCGTAGCAACGTGTTTAAATATTTCACCGGTGAAGGTCCGCATGTTGGTTGTAAATCAAAAGAATTTTCTCGTTGGCTAGAATTTGTGAGTGCTCGCGAAAAAGCTGGGCGAATGAAACGGGTTAAATCGTTGGCGGAGGTTTTAGTTAGGGTGTAGATGGATTTGAATTAATTGAATTGACTTTGGATTATTTTTCTTCGCTTTTATTTGTACCGGTGTTATAAATAACTAACTATGTTTTCTTATATTGGCGATTTAGATTATAAGTCATCATTTTGCGCAAAATTGGAGAATTGCAATTAATTTGTGACAGCTTAAATGGATGCACTAACATCGTCAAATTAAATCGTCTAGTTGCTAATTTATTGTCGATTCAATTAAGTTAAGAATAATTAAGCGAGGATCGACATTGAATCTGGGTCAATGCAAAATTACATTCCAATTGAATGTAACGTATATTCAAAGCTAATGGTAGAGATGCTGCCTTATTCCTATGAAAGAATTTGCTTTTCGTTTCATGCATAAACGTTCTTAACTAAAGACGCAGCCAACAAGATACCACGAGACCTGGTTAACAATACTTTCGATAGTGCATCGGAAATAAAGGAAGAATAAGACGACTCTCTAATTGTAAGACTGCGAAACTCGGAGTCCAAGAACCCTCTGGGAAACGGAAACAAAAGAAAGTAATGGGTGGAGGAAAGAGATGGAAATTGAGAACGAGGAAAAGAGAAAAAGCGTGGTATCCTGGAGAGATTCGAGAGAGAATAAAAAGCAGAAAACATTCGAGAAAAAGAAGAGAAGGATCGCACTGCGAGTATTCTCTCCTTTGCACCAGAACGCAACTTCCACGTTGCCTCCGTTGATCCTTTCTCTCGATAATCCTTCGGGTCCTCCACTAGTACGTCGTGTTATCAATCCTTCTTCCTGCATCTTTTTATATTTTCTTATTATTATTTTGCTTCTCTGGTCTCTTTCCTTTTCTCTTGTCCTTCCTTCTTCTTTGTTTTTGTTTCTTTCTTCTACTTTTCTTATCTTTTACTTTCGACTTCTACTTCTCTGTTTTCCTTATTTATTTCTCCTCATTTTAATTCTTCTCTCTTTCTCTTTCTTGTTTCTTACCCCTTTATCCCCGAGATTCTCTCTTTTGCGCCTGGACGCAATTACCACGCTGCCACCGTTAATCCTTTCTCTACCTAATCCTTTGGGTTCTCCACCACTATGTCATTTTATCAATCCTTCTGCTGTCACATATTTATATTTTCTTATTATTATTCTGCTTGACTGGTCTGTTTTCTTTTCTCTTCTCCTGCTTCCTTCCTTGTTTTTATGTCTGCTTTCTATTTCTTTTCTCGTTTACTTTCCACTTTGACTTCTCTATTTTGCTTATCTATTTCTCCTTACTTTAACTCTTCTCTTTTAGTCCTGCTTGTTTCTTATCTCTTTATCCCAGAGACTCTCTCTTTTTCACCTGGAAGCAACTTCCACGATGCCGTCATTAATCCTTGCTCTCGTTAATCCTTCGGGTCCTCTATCACTATGTCATTTTATGAATCCTTCTCCTCTCATTTTTTTTTTTTTATACCGTCTTCTCATTTTTTCACTCTCCTCTCCTTTCCTTCTTTGTCCTACCTGTCTCTGTTTCGTCGCCCTTCCTTCTCCCTTTTCCTTCTTTCTTCCAGAGTTTTCATTTCTCCTTTCAACTTTTCCTCGCTCTTCCTCCAAACTATTTCTCCCCTCCATTTCACGTCCCTTTATTTCTCCCCTCTTTTACTTCTCACTTTCAAGTTTCTCTATTTTGCTTATATGTTTCTCTCCACTTGACCTCCTCCTTACTTCTTCTCTCTCTATCTCCTAAATTTTACTCCTCCCTTTATTTTCTCGTTTTTATTCTCTCACTTTTACTGCTCTCTACTCTCGTTCTCTGCTAGTTCTTTGCATTTGTCCTCTCTGTTTCTCTTTATCCGTTATGTCTTCTTCTTGTTCTCTCTACTTCCTCGTTCTACCTGCTCCCTGATCCTCCTCTATCACATCAGAAAACATCGCGAGTCCTTTCCAGGATTTACTTTTGCACGAATCCTACCTCGCTCTTTCTCTCTTTCTCCCTCTGTCTTGCACATCCTCATCTGTAGGTTTTACAACATAGTGGCTGCATAATTCATTAACTGACACTCGACTTATGAGCCTGCGGGTTAGTGGGCGCTGGAAAGACGACAGGAAAGCACACAAATATTTGTTTTCTCGGATACTGGAGAGAGAGAGAGAGAAAGAGAGAGAGAGAGAGAGTATAGGAACGGCCTTCCAACACGTGTAAATCCTTATACACCGGTGAAAGATAAGCTGGAGGATGAGAGGCGAGTGGAACGAGTCGTAGAGGAAAATAGAAGTGGTCGTTGGTGACTCGTCGTGCGCGCGTGTATTGGCCGGTGAGAGGACAACGGTGGTGATTACGTAAGAGCGAAAAGGGAAGAGAAACGAGAAGAAAACAGAGAGAGAAAAGCTTTCGAGTATCTTTATCGCATACTCCGCATTCTGCGGTAGAGAGACTTTGGTCTGTCACATTTTATCGGATGGCCCTGAACACCTGAGATGAGATAGGGTGGTGCTTGGATCGCAAAAAAAGTGTCGGAGAAATTTTTTAAAAGGATTCTCATTAACAGGTGGCCTCGCAGTGCCAGATAAATTTCCTTGAGAAAAATCGAGAAGATAAGAATAAGCGTAAACTTTGTGTGCGAATTGAAGCAAGCGGGTATTGTGAGATTGGTGGAGAATTTCTTGAATGATTATAATTGCAGGAGTTTGCAGGGTTCAATCTGATAATTAATTATGGATTTATTACTGACTATTACTTACGAAACTTTAAGAATTTTTACACATTCACCGCTAAAATTGTATGTCGTAAATATATTGCAGACGTTTTTAAACATATTGCAGCGTATAAAATTAAGCAGTTAAAAAGAAGTTTAGCCGGTGATTAAAATTGCAAGATCTTCCCCTGTTAGATCTGTAATTATATTTTTATCTCTCATTAATTATTTTCTCAAAGGGTATTAAATCAGACAAATTATATAGATCAATCAATTTTACAGTTTACTCGGTACAATATTTGTATCCATTTCAACGAACAGTGAAATACCAATCCTACCGAAAATAACAAAATTCATTCGGAAAATCAAGCAACACTATGAAAATCATCATTCTGTTCTCCGTGCCACTGAAAGCGTCAAATTAATCAACAATAAAATACCAATTCTACCGAAAACAACAAAACTGCAAGCTATCTTTTCGAAATTCAAATTCTTTCGCGGCCAAGCAACACCGCAAAAATCTCACCTCATTTCCTTCCACCCTGAAAGCGTCAAATTAATCAACAATAAAATACGAATCCTAGTGAGACGACAAAATGTCACGCTGTCTTTTTCAAATCGAAACTCCTTCTGAGCTACTCAACAGTATGAAAATCATCATCATGTTTAGCTTCGCCCTAAAAGCGTTGAATTAATCAACAATAAAACACCAGTTCTCTGGTAGCAACAAAATGCCACGGTATCTCTTCCAAATCCTTCTAAAATTCCTTCTGGCTTAAGCAACACCACAAAAATCTTCATTCCGCATCCTCTCACCCTCGATACATCGAAAATGAGCTTTCCCTTGAGAATTTCACCGAAGTCGCTAGAATCGCGTGGGTGTGCGTGGAGTGCAGTGCACACATCTGTTCGCGTTACAGTTATACCGGTGCCGGGAGTACGCGCCGGCATCTCTGCGAGTTCTCGAGTACCGTCCTTAAGGCGCACTTTACATGCACTCGCGGCTTCTGACTCTACCAGACTACGTCGACTGCAAGATGCTCCGGTGAGTCCGTAGGGTCCACCTTTGCAATCCAGACGCGTCGCTTTGCGGTCGCTTTTGCGGAAATAACGCGACGCTTGTACGAGCTCTTCTCTCGCTTTTCCGCGGGCTCCTCGCAGCGCGACGGTGAGATAAAGGCAGACAAAAATAGAGAAGAATTGTCGTGCCTGCTGAGGAAAGATCAAAGCTTTGACGGAAGAGAATACGAAGAGAAGGGAAACGAGAACAATTTTCGTTGTTAAGGGATGACTTTGCGAGACTTTCCGAGAACTTTGTCAGAGGAGGTGCGTTAATGGAGCTGTCAAAATGTGGGTAAGGGCGGTGGAGATGGACAGATGTAGGGTGGTTTCGGGAATGTTTGTTGCGAGAAGGAAAATTGAGTTTGGCGAAGATGAAAATTGGGTGGAAATTGACGGTTGATTGTTCTGTTGTTCGGAGTGGCAATTTAATGTGCACGAGACGAATGCGGAATGAAAGAAAATTATATCTATGTGTATGATATGGTCTTAATTATAATCTTGTATAGAGAACTGTTTAAAAGGACAGCAATTTTTGTACTACTCTGAAAGTAGCAGAGAGAGGTGTATCAGAATCAGTTATTAGATACAGTTACTTTTGAGATAAAATTATTGACTAGGTAGTAAGCGCATTTTTTGGTAATTAAGAAAGAACAATGATGGCTCAATTGAACAATCTTCAATTATTTTAGTAAAGTCTCAATTGAATAATTTTTTAGATCTCTTGGAAATAAATGTCTGTATTTGCAGAAATTGAAATTGAGAAAACAAACCTACACCCTTTCACCGATATTCCTAAAAAGATTAAAATAACATTGCAAAAATTAAAATAATTAAAATCATTAAATCCTTGGATCAAAAAATCCTGAAACATTATTTTCCAACCAAGAACCAACGACGTTTGCAAGGTGTATGCATTTAATTTCACAAAGCAAGATAATTAACAAGCCTTCTTAATCAACAACGTTACTTCTATGGAATTACTTCGCGGGATGAAATAGTAGTACTGGTATTTCCGGACCGCAGTAATTCGTTACGTACTTGTTTCACAAATTTTTTCTTCACTCCGCCTTGGAATTTGTTCTCACAGGGGCACACGGGACTCGCGTGGAAGAAGGGTGATTGCGGTAAGTGATGTGAACTAGAAAGTAGCATTAACGGCCCGCGCCATGGGGCGCCATACTCCGTCGAGAATTTACGACGTCCTATAAAATCTTAAAGCGCCCTGGCAGCCACTTTTGAGGCGAATCGACTCGAATTGACCCGATAAAAGTGAGTTGCCAACAGTGGACTAATTTTCGTCATCGTCCTCCAACTCGCCATTCTTTTTCCCTCGAGTTTCTTTTAAGCTCATACCCGTGGTGGCGGAAAATTTGAACTTACGTGCTCGATAGAAGGTCCATGGACGTCACTAGGAATTTTTATGCGTGAAATTTTCTTTCAAACAAAGTTAATGTTTCGAATGTGTAATAAGAAGATTAGTATTGTCTAATGATACGATCAAATGGATTTCAATCGACATTATGAAGAATTGTTTATAATTTGATTAATTTCCCCTATCGTAATTTTTTTTCTTTCCAGTTTCATTTAAGCTCATACCTCTAGTGGCGGGAAATTTTAATTTACGTGCTCGATAAAAGTTTCAGTAACCAAGGTAGAAATTTTTATGCGTGAAATTTTCTTTGTGACGAAGTAAATATTTTTGATGCGCATTGATATAATTTAATCGAATGCATCGGTATTCAACTAAAGTTGTCCGTTATTTCTGTCAATCTTCCATTTTTTACTGCACTTTTTCAGTGGATTTCCTAACCTTTTATCCCTCCATTTCCGCACGATAAGATAACGAAAAATTTCATCCTTTCTTATCCGCTACTAAAAATAATGGTGTTGAAGGGAGGACGCAAATAGTACTCCGTGAAAGCCCAGATGTTTGGTGGGACGCGTCGCAACCAAAATGGTCCCGGTAATTAAATTTAGCATTTCCTGTTTGCACGACAGTCGCGATAATGCGATTACTTCATCTCGCGGGCGACGAGCCTCTCTCGTGTAAACAATGTTGTAATCGACGAAACTGAATTGCGGAGAAGGAAGAGGGTTGGAGAAGTGAAGGAGAAAAAGTTTGCGAAGGCTCACCGCTCGGTAAACACAGACGAAATTTGTATGGTACCGTGAATCGATTTTAGATTTAGACGTTCGACGTCAGACTTTGGTCTCGACTAATGGCAGAAGATCAGAATCGTGGAAGAATTACTTTCGTCTTGCTTCAAAATGTATTATTATACGAATAACTTTATTACAGTGTTTTAAGATTTCCGATTTTTAAAATTTTCATTGTAGGTAAAGACAAATTTATGAATGTATTAATTATTATGTTTTCGAAGTGTTCAATTGATTTTGACATCGAAATCAAAGGGCTTACTAAACTGTTCAGTTTTTCAATTCCTACTCAATGTTATTTACTTGAAAATTCATTGAGTAATGCGTTAAAGATTTGTTCTTGAATTATTGAACTGCTTTCTGGTGCAAAATGAAGACCTACGTATTCAGTTTTAGAATTCAGTGGTTTCCGAACGTGCAAATATGTTTCCGTTCGCGTCGACCTTGGAAACTTTTTTTTTTCGCCAGCGGTCGAGCGTGAATTTCTGGCGAATAAAGGACGTCCTGTGAACGAAATTCCTCTTTTCCTTAGGCGTCCACTTTAATGTGTCTGGAACTTTCAACGAGAAACATTACACATTCCACGTTCAAACTAAATGTGACATAAACCATTGAGTCTTTCATAAAGCTTCTATTCAATCAGTGCTCAGTGAAACGTGCTTAACACGCTCTTGAATTTTATTTTAAGGCTCCTTGTCACAAATTGGCGACTGTAACTTCTTTGAATGCACGAAATATTACCCTAACACTACAGAGTAATCGTACTTGAAATTGATTAACGGTTACTCATACTAATTGTTGATACAATTTTTATTTTCTGTTTATTAAACAATGATAGCAGAACTCATACGTAAAGGATTTTTACTTTTTAACTATTTTTTTATTTTCAGCTTTATTAACTCTTGTTACATTAAAAATATATCTCCACAACAGCATGCACTTTGCAACCTTTTACTTTAAATAAACAATTAATTATACACTAAGGAAACAAAATGTCTTACTGATGTTATTTAATCGTTACAAGAAATTAAAAATCTCGTTCAAGCCAATCTAAAAATCACATCGTTCACAATAATATTTACTTTTCAAAATTTCGCCAAATTATTGATAAAAAAAATTTTAGATCCTATTTAACATTGAATCTAAATATCACACGTCTCACACATCATTCACTTTACAAAATTTCCTTTGCTCGCTAACCTATCAATAAAACAATGAAAAATCCCATTTAACATTGAATCTAAAAATCGTATCTCCACGACAGCACCTCACTCTTTTTACCATTCTCTCCAAAATTCAAAGCCAAGAACGAATCCTCGAACAATTTACCTTCCAGACTAAACAAAAAAGCTTCCTCAGCCACATTACCCTTGATCGTGAACGTCTGAACGACTTCGATCTCTCCTTCCCGTTCGATTCCATAAATATCTCCAAAGAACAATCGCGCTTTGGCCTTGCCCTTTTCTCTCTCGCACGTGACGCCGACTCTCCGCGTCCCGTCGCTCAACCTTGCAGAAAATTTTCCTCGCGTTTGAAGCGTGGCGCGTGTCATTGCGCTCGCGAACGAGTGACGCGCGACGAACAGGGGGAGAAGGAAAAGAGACGGAGGAAGAAGAAGAAAGATTGCATGGGCATTGAATTGCACCGTTCAGGGAGTTAGCAGAGCATCACTCGATCAGCATACCATTAGAGGATCAAAGCACGTCGCCTATCGCGAGTCTATCTGGAGCGCCGTTCTCTATTATAGAGGCGCGTGCTTGTTCCAACGGGTGTTCTAAAAGTAACCGCCTCCAGTTAGACATGGTTATATATAATAGATGCTGACAGACAGCGAGCAGGTAGCTGCTAGATTTTCTTTTCGTTCCAAGCGTGAGTCTGATTTATTTATTAGTGATTAATTCTTTTGATACTGAATTTCTTGCTGTACTCATGCTATGAGTCCCTTTTTTTTTATTAGAGATACTGTTTATAGGCACTGTACCAATTCTCCAGTTAGTTAAACGTGGTTATATGTATGTGGTAGATTCTGTCAGACGGCAAGCAGGAAGCTACGAGATTTAATTTTTGTTCGCAGCGCAAGCCTGATTTATTTATTTGTGATTGAGCAGTTTCCTCCTGCATTTATTTTGTAGCTGTGTTCTTTTTTATATTAGAAATATTATTTATAATTACTACAGGAATTCTTCTGCAATAGTGTTTATTCAAGTGTTTGAAAGAATTAGATTTTATTTCTTAAGGGTTTTGTTGTTGGCTTTTTGACTGTTTGTTTTTGAGGAATTTTGATCGAGTATTCATAAGATAGATTGGACTTTGGATGCATCCTTGTAGAGCTAAATAGAATTATTTTAGTGATTTTTTAACAGTTTTTTTTGCAGAAACTTTTTTGTGTCAGATAATAGATATTTGACGATGAAGAGTTCTATTAGTTACTGGTTTGCAGTTGTAATTATTGCGTTTCTATGTTTTACCAATTTTAGAAAATTATCGCACGACTTCTTGCGATGGCATTGTAATGCAAATTATTTTAATAGTTTAATCAATAATAAAATGTCAGATGATCGATAACTTTGTTATTTGATTTTAGTAAAAGATACCTCGTTCTGCTTTTTAATAATTTATTGCAATGTTTTATGGCGTTCATGAATTCAATTATTTTCATACTTTTTCGACAGTTCTTTCAACTTTACATAATCCTAATGATTTAATTTACGACATCAATTTAACAATGAAAAAAAGCATTCTGTTAACACACAGTTAACATGGAGTTTCCACAATCCAGTCTGGTGTTAAAAAATAGATGTTAGACTAATAAGAAAATAGATGCACATTGAGGAAGGAACGGAAACTCATCGTCTCGGTTACTTAGCTTGGCTAATGTTCTCATTGAGATGCTGAGCACTGATTGCATCGTCCATTGCACGTAACCTCGTGGCTAACTAATTTCGAAAGGACAAGCACTTTGGGATCTCGGCCTCTATGAACGTTCCTTGCAACTTAATATCCATTAACGATTCGTCCGCCAGGAAGTCACGTTTTATCGACGCGCTTCGAGCAAAACTCTTTTCGCGAGCCCCGCTTAACTGCGTCTTGTAAAATTTTTCTTCTTCTCTTTTTTCTTCTTAATTCTTCCTGGACCCCACCGAGTCATGAATTTTTATAGAGGCATTATCGAAGAACTTTCTTGAAACCAGAATTTGATAAACTCGACGAGTCTTAATTTTAGTAGTTAATTCTACCAAAGGAAACTGCTCCATAGAATATTTTTAGCAGATGTTGAAGATAGGTTTGTCAATGGACGCTGTTAAATCTGTCGGTGAAGCTTTATTCGCTTAAATGTCACGGATGAAGGTAAAATTGGAAATTAGATTCGGCGAGTAGTCTTCTTTATTATTATTTCAGTCCAGAATTTTTATAGAACCATTTAAGGAATGTCTGGAGACCTTAGTTGAATGAATTCGATACTACTTCTTTCACAAGTGAAAGTTGTAATTAAACATTAACTGAAATTTTAACACCATTAATAATCAACACCTTCGTAAATCTGTGCTTGTAATTTATACGTGAATTTTGATTAACGGGGATGTTACGAATGACGCTAAAATCGAAGATTATATTCAGTGAACGCGAAATTATGAAATTCGGAACTGAAATTCGAGATATTATTGAAAGTGGCATTACGAATACATGCTGTTAATTCGTAAACAGAAAATTGTTTCACAAATGAACACTTGATTTATAATCAGGACAAGTTTTGAGATATGAACGAGCAGGTATGAATAGACGTGAAATCATTGTCAGAAATTTCACGACTAAAGGTAAAGTTATAAATTAAATTCAAGCATCTCGAAATGATTAAGTAACGAAGTGCAATTCGAAGTAAAATTTTCCAAGAGCTAAAAATCAACTCTTAAATAATCGATGCTTTTGATTTATAATGAGAAAATTAATCCATGAACGGATACTGTTTATTTATAGTCGGTACAAGTTTTAATACACGAATCAACGATGTTTGTTTACAATCGGAAGGTCTTTTGATTCGCGAACGAGGAAGGATACGAATGGACGTGAAATCGAAATCGAAACGAACCAACGAGGATAATCGAGGGTTTCGCACGTCCGAAGAAATTCCGCGAGCTCGCCTGGCAATTTCCTCATTCCCGGATCCGCGCGCCAGGAGTAATTATTTACACAGCACGTTCGCGCTAATTCTCGCGCGTCCACGATCACCGGCGTGAACGCGAACCGCAAATATTTTTTCGTTCCTGATTTATCCGCGATTCGATTTTGGCTTCTAGTGGCGCACGGCGAAAAGCGTCGAGAATCAATTCACCGGTAGAAGATTAACGGGAGATAAACAATTATTCGGAAATTATTGCCAAGGATTTTTGGTCGGATGATTTCATCGCGATGAACTACTTTTTATTCGGCAGAATATTCTCGTGTTCTTTGTTTATTACAGCGGACGTATAAATTCTAATCCCGATTTCACAGGATCCTTAAAATCAATAAAATGAAATCGATAGAATTCGAAGAACCTCGAAAACACCCACGTCTTAACGTCCACCCACTTTCCAAATTCCCAAAAGCAATCGAGCAAATCTTTCTTCATAATTTACTCTTGATTCTACTTCAACACATTCGAAAGAATCCGTCGATGAAATGTAAATCGATGAATTTCAAAGAATCCCCAGTACACAGCGCATTGATCGATTTTCTATTAACATCCACCTACTTTTCAAAATTCTTAAAAGGAGTCGATCAAATCTTTTTTCACAATTTACTCTAAATTTTATTTCAACACATTCGAAAGAATCTATCGATGAAATGAAAATTGATCAAGTTTGAAGTCTGGAGGCCGTAGCACGCGTGAAGATAACAACTTGCACGCACGCCCGTTGGATGGGACCGGAGGAGAACGTCAAATGTGGTCGAGGATGACATCAGTCAAGCCCATTTGCATACATTGAAAGCCGTGACATAACACGCCACGGGCGTGCAACGTAGCTAATCACGACTGGCTGCCGCAGACGTAATCGGTAATTCATTCAACTCGCTACCGACTGTGAGTCACGTCTCGAATGCCAAATATATGCGAGGGTCTAAGTCGAGTTCTCGGGATTGACAACTCGCTGCGATTAGTTCGCTAATTTCAGCAATGTTGAAAAATAGACTATAAACTATGGATATTGTATTCTGCATTGTTCTTCGATAGTGCAGGATCTCGTTATATCGAACATCGTGGAAGATTATTTTATCGATGGAAATAATTTAAGGGAGCATGGTACCTTAAATTTGGTTGAAAGTCAGAAAAATCAATTTCTTTTTCATTCAGCCTCAATCAGTTAATTTTGCGAAAATTGAGAACAGCTCGTTCTTTCTCGTGTTTCGTCGTTTGGTTTTCACAAAGTTTGCCAGATAGTCAAAAACAATTTTATCGTTGCAAATAGGTTAGATAGATATTCATAAGTTTTACGGAAGATACGTAGAGAAGCAAATCGTTCTTTCAGCTTTTTAATTTTCAAAGAAAATTCTGGGCAGAGATTTTTCACGTTCTGTTTTCGAATTTTGCAAGGATCTTAGAGCGCCATTTTGAAGTACGAAAAATTGTTTAACCCTAGATTAAATACTTCAATTTTAATGTTCAAAAAATACAGAAACGCTATTCTCTTCTTACAAACAATGATTTGCAAATTTGTCGAAGAATCCAGCGCATCCTTCCTCTATTTGCAACATTTGCACGTTTTCACGAGACAAAGAAACACATTTCTGCGTATACATTATCCTTGTGGTGCAACCCACGCGCAAATCACGAAGCATGTAATTCTCATCAGTATCCGAAAAAATTGTACAACTACGTAATTCCTCGCTAGGAAGAATGTCGAATGTCCGACACGCGAAATTGCGAAGAAATCTCGGAACGAATTTCGCGTCTTACGTTCTTGTCACGCGCACGCGCGCGCGCAAGAGAAAGTTGCGATAAGGCGCGGTCACGATTTTTAAAATTGCGTTTCGCTTGACGCGTGCTCTTCCTCTTCCCTTCTCTCGTTCGCAGAAAAAAAGGAGGAAAAAAAGGAGAAGACGAGATACTTATTCCAGATCGTCGTGACGCCAGTCTACAGCCCAAAAGGAATTTCGCCATCCACGCGTCTCCGGAATATGTAGTGAAATAAAAATAGCCGGGTCGCAGTGACTTGCACGATTACGTCACACTGTGAGAGCGCGGATATTTGTTAGTGTTACGATTCTTGGGCGAGATCGTAGGGACAGCACGTGTGCTTCGGTGCGTGGATGTGACAAGAAGAAGAAGAAGCAAGAGAAATTTTATTCTCACGTCGAGGGGTGTGTATTCGCGCGTGCTTCGTGAAATGGTTTTCTTGGGAGGGGGTAGTGCAGGAAGATGAACAGATGGAATTTTCATTATTGACGATTTTAAGAATTTTCGTAGGTGGTTTCATAATTTACGTTATTCAGTCATAAGAAGTGTAATGTGGGTTGGACATTTATAAACGGCTATTATATACAACATGCTGAAAAAAACAGTACCATTACTTTGTCCAGCCTTGCACGTATGCCCAGACAAAAAATTCTAAGTTGGACGTATCCGTGTCTCTCGTAAGATCTAAACGTTCTTAGGATCTGTAGTAGAAATAGCAGGTGAGAAAAAGAAAATAAGAGTCTATAGTAGAAAGAGAATGAAAGAAAGAGAAGGTAAGAGTGTGTAGTAGAAAGAGAACGAGAGAGGCAGAAAATATAGGAGGGAGAGGAGGAAAGAGAGAGAGAGAGAGGAGAGAGAGAGCGAAAGAGAAAAACGAACAAAGCAAAGCACCGCACGCGGGTGGTCCTCAGGGGACCCTGAGACTCACTCGAGTCTTCTAAATTGTTACTGAGCTCCTCTCGCAACTGGACCTAATCTCTAATCTCTAATCTCGTGTCCGAAATACTCTCTCCGCTGTTACGTACAATTTCCACCAATCTCCGTCGGTGGTATTAGCCTAGTTATCGATGGGAAGAGGGAATGAATTGTTCTCTCATCACGCGCGCATGCGCGTGATGCAATCTCCGCGTTCATTTTCGTTTCCACGAGACCCAGCTCATTGAACCGTTCGCGAGCCATGTGCGAATTACCAGGCATGATTTTGCGCGCAAAAGGAAAATTAGGTTATTAGTTTGAGGTTAGTCGCCATTGTGGAGGATCTTTTTTATTCTTTTTTTTTATGGGTATGGGTCAGTTAATTTTCACATACACACGCACTCACACAGCGGAATGGTTCTATACGTCTCGATAATTCTGATGATCCGATTAGAGGCACATGCGTTAGGGAGAATGGCTTTGCGTGGGTGGCACTGTTGGCATGGAAATAAATAAGGAGGGTGTGAGTGAATGCTGAATGAGAACTTCTTTATTTGTCATAGGACCCTGTATTCGTCGTGAGAGATTACAAGATAGAGAAGATGATTGTAGGATGCATGTGTAGGATGTTGCATCTGATGATTTGCTCATTCACGTGCATTGCAAATGAATTTACGTTTAGTTTGGAAAACACTTTTTAATTTCTCTTTCCTCGTTTTTGGAGTAAATGGACGCGATTGGTGCTTATTATTTTAAGTTTATGAATCCTTTGTAAGTTTTATTGTTTCTTGTGGGGTTTATCGCTTTGGCAAATGAATGGGTCAGTTGAGGTCTTAAGTATTGTGAATAAAGTTAGAAAGTAAAGAAGAGAACAAATATAATATTAGATACATACACACAAATTTAATGATAGGGGATGCAGAAAAATAAAGAATAATCCTGTCTTTCCACAATTGCACTCTTAAAAAATATAATCTGATTTCTATTAAACACAAGATACAATGTTTCAATGGACTGCACAGGGTTCGCACACTAGTTCTCATTCTCCAGATTGAAAATGACTTGTCATCTATCGAGTTCTTCAAATCTCAAAAATCAGTTGACACGAAAATCTTTAAGTTGCAAAAGTCACAGAATAAAAAATCTCAACTTCATACGATACTTTCTTCTCGGGCTTCTTCCATTTCATTCTCTTCTATGTCCATCTAAGATCGTGCGTATCGAATCTCCGAGCGAGTCGCTTACTTCTTGGAAATTCTCTTGGATTCCTAACGCGTTATCGTCGCGCCTACCTAACGGCAGCCTTTTCTACGTAACGAAAATGCCGATTCATTGAGCAGTTATTCGCCCGGCGCTGACGCGTGGGTGTTGATATCGGCACCCTGTCCGTTCCGATAAGAAGCACATCCCGGATGCCACCGTGATAGAGTCTCTTCCCCCGCATTTCCTCGTAATTAATACGCGCAAGCTACGCGGCCGGTGTCCTTCGACACGCTCGAAAGTAGCGCGCCGAAAGAAGAATTGGCACGAGCGAAAGACTCTGTAGTGAATCGAAGGACTCGTTCTCGAAGCACGAGTTTCTTTTACGGAAGAAATTGTGAGATAATCTTCAACGATAATCACTTTGTGAATTAACGAAAGTTTTAATTGTCGAAGAACGAGAATTGATATTCTTGCGTGAGAAAATTCGTTCGTGAGTGATGGTGCATTTATTTTTTTGTGACAATTAAAGAGGATGGGATTGTTTTTTTAAATTGGTTTTTGGCATAGATTGACTGAGGATCTTTTTATGCAAATTGTTGATATTTAAAATACGGATGGTTCGTGTTGATTTACATATGAAATTTTAGAATTTTGTAATTGTCGAGAATTATTTATTGTTCTATATTGTGAAGTGGAAATATCGTAGAAGCCAATATTATCTGGCCTGCTGTCAGCTAATATCAGGATTGGTTGAATCTAACAAGTGGGTCTAACAATGGTGCGAATGATCAAAAAACATTCTAGTAACAAACGAAAATTCTACTATAATGAAACTTCTTGCTTAATTTTTATTTTTCTAGAAGAGCACTTCCAACCGTCTAATGTCGTCCAAATAATCATTATCAAGTCCTTTTCTTAATCACCCCAGAATGTCTAATCTTAAAAAATCTTGGTAGAGAAAATTATCACTAAAAAGTACTTGAATTTTGGCTAGAAAGATACCCAAGCTAATTAAATTTTATCAAAAAGAATCATCACTGCTGCCTTCTGATTAAATTTCACGATTGTACCCGACTAGTTCAAATCTTCCGAAAGAAGATCACCAACTTTCTCAAATTTCCGAGGAGAGATTTGATATCTCATCGTAACCTTTTCGAGCCATCAAGAGTCTTGGCTTCTTTATTGCATGAAGTGATGAGAGATAGACTTCAGGCTCAGTTCAGCTGAATTGGAGGTCCAGTCCGCTTCGTTCTAAGATACAAACGTGCCTGCCTGAGTCGTTTCCTTATCAATGACGTATTACTCGATATGCCAATGTCCTAAGGCCATTGAGTGTTTATCAACTCGTTCAATCTCGTTTGAGTTCGGCTTCGGGCTTTCATTGTACACCATCACCATTCGATATCTCGAACCTTAACAGATTTCGAGTTTGATGTGTTTGACCTTGAGCGTGTCCCATGCTGGTGTGATTGGAGCCGAGTTTCAATAGAGATCGCTAATGAGACAGGATGTTTACTTCGCATTGCAGGATGTCGGATGCTGAAGAGATTTAGAGTTTGTATTTCGTGGTGTGCTTGTACTGTGTTTAGGCTTTTTTGAGGGTGGCATTAACAAAGACAATGTTTCAGTTTGTATCGAATGAGTGGTTAACGTTGATTGTTTATTTAGGGTCGAAAGTGAAAATCGATACTGTCTCATACGTAAATATTAACAATTTGTTACTCATATGCCATTTCTGTAAATTCCTGTGAACTTTAATTGCAGATATCAACAGTTGCCACCTTTCCCGCAACTTTACTTGAATGTAATTCAATTTGTATTTATTCTAGGACACATTGTCTAATATTTATTCGAAAAACCATTTCCTTAAAAATGTTACCGGTGTTAAGCTGATCTTTATGTCTTTAATGTATTAATTCATTCATAATTGAAAAAATACCAATTTTTTTCCATTTGACGAGTAGTATACTTTCTATAATACAAAGAACCACATTCTCTATAAAGATAATACTGGACAAATACAGTCAACAGATTAATTACTTAATTCTCGATTATTACTACTGTTTAACAATATTTATCTGTTCGTTTCGTCTTCATCGTATAAATAATTTGCGTTAACAAACTTTTCAATGAAATTTACTCAAATTACCCTCAGCCCAATAATACTCACAAATGAAATTAAATTCTCAAATGCACGTTAAAACAACCTCAACAAAACAATCTTTCTGAAAATTCTTGATCCTTCCAATTTCGGCCAGTCGATCTCATCATTTACCAAGAGATATCGATTCGACTATCAATACCACCAATCCTCTACCGTGCGTTACTCTGCAACAATCCACGCGCTCATCCATCCACCCACCCCCACACACACACACGCACACACGAATGTTTAGTTCTCGTGGCGCGTGTCTGTCCATGAGAGCTCGCCAGGCCAACGAGCTTGCGGAAAGCTTACTGCTCCATTCTAAATGGCTGAAGCCACTCGAGATAGCTGGTATTGCCGTTGACAGCTCGCAGACGTAAGCCTCTCCCTTCCTTCTCTCCCGATTTGCTGTCTCTACGGATCGTCGACGCACTGTTAACGGCAGATCGTCACAAACGAGTGCCTCGTTTCTATCGCTCTGATGATTATCCTCGCGCCTGCATCGAAACCATTGGACGATTATGAGGGACGTAACCATCCTGATGGTCCCTGGAGAGAAAAGAGAAAGAGACTTCTCGAGAATCTGGTCCTGTGGTTCAGATTGGAGAATGATTTTTTTGAGGGTTTTCTTTAGTATTCGTTTTTGTCTTGTAAAGGATTTGACGTGGTTTCACGTGGTTTGATGGGGTTTTACGAATGTTGCGTGACATGAGCTATTGTATAAGTGGTTTGAAAGTCGATTCAGCTTCGTCTTTTAATTTTTGTGGGGTGTAGAAGGTAAAATATATAGAGCAGTTGGGTGCTTATGAAGTTGAATGTAATTCGTCTGCTTTAAGTTCGAGGCTAATGATATTTTACTTGGTTTATGTGCTAGATATGTTTTAATAGATTGTTATTATTTGACTATTCAGATAGCTTCATAAATTTCTTATATCTTCAAATTTTTATAAGCTTGTTATCTCTGTTCTAGTCAGGGTGGTGGTAAATTTCTGTTTGAATACTTCCAAAATGACAGATTTCAGAAGTTATTATTATTCACAAAATACAATTCATAATTTATAAATTTTAATTTCCTACTCATTCAATTTATTTTTATTTGAATAAAAGTTTATTATTTGACTGTTCAGATAGCTTCGTAAATTTACTTCTTATCTTTCTTCTAATTAGAACAGTCGTGAATTTCTTTTTGGATATTTCCAAAATAACGCATTTTGTAAATACCAGTATTCACAAAACACAATCCACACTTTATAAATTATAATTTCCTACTACATTCATAAGTGGACATAAGAATTAAAATTTCATATCTCGGAATCAATTTCCTCTTCGAATCTCTTGTCGCAACTTTCGCATTTTAAGTATATTGATCATTTGCAAGAATCCCTGAAAAGTCTTGTGTGAACGCGTAATTTTCCTGGATAAAGAGAGCGGCGAACGTGACGAAAGTGGCAAAGGGACCAGGCTACTCGACATTATCGAAATTTATGTCTACCAGTGCATTTCTTGGCGCGAAATCGAAACGCATTACCTCTGTTCGCTCGAGGGAGTTCGCGCCTGAATAGAGTGGGACCTCGAGACTTCTCCGTTTCTTTCCTCGAGTTATAATTCGATAAGAGCGCCGGCGACGCTCGTTCCCAGAAAGAGAGGTAGTCGAAGTGAGTTAAGAAACGGAGTTATTCTATTATGAACGCGGAGTGGAACGATTGTTTTGTAGTCCTCCAGGGCTCTGTGGAACGAACTATTTCAAGGAAGGTCCTCGAGTTGCGTGGATAGACGATTAATGGCATCAAAGTGACGCTGCCGATTCGAGAGAAAAATTTCGTCGCTAGAAACGAAAATTACGATTAAGTAAATTAGTAGGGCTTTGAGAAATTTTCTATGGATTTTTGGAGATTTTGAAAATATGATTGAGTAAATAATTTCACAGATCGCCAGCTGCTGATTTGAGAAAAAGATCGTTGGCCGAAGAAAAAGAGAATTTAATGTATTACGAGTAATTGATGCTCGAATCTTTTTTGACACAAGGAAAGAGATTTATTTTACTAAGTATTAGAATAACACTGATTATTACTTAATATTGATATAGCAATTGTTACACAAAAAGTAACCTTCTTAATTTCTAAAGGAGAATCATTCAAAATCTCAACAACATAGCTCTGAAAATCACCGCAAGTGGATTTGCTAATAAATATTTTTGAATATGTAAACATTCGCGAATACGTAAAATTCGATCAAAAGTATTTAGAACTCGTCTGCTGATTCGAAGCGATTGGCGAATTCGATGGTCACCTCAGAATTTAGGGAGCCCATCGAACCTTCCGAAAGAATTCCAAAAGGGTGAGCGAAAAAGGGCCCTTGTAGGTTCTACGAAGGTGAAGAGTGGAGAGGAGGGAGGAAAGGTTCGGACTCCGATCTTCTCTCCTATAACTAATGCTAGACCGGGCCACGGTCAATTAGCCCGTGGTAGAGACAAAGGGGCTGCCGACAGGCAACGACGCTGATAGTCTCCGCCGGATTTCCTTTTTGTCTCGAATTCTACGAGGTACAATTCGAGAGAGAGGAAGAAGAAGGTTTAGGAAGGACATAGAAGACGTTGAAAAATTTTAATCGAAGTAAAAGAGTTTAATGACCATTATTTGGAACAATTATAATTGTTATAATAATAATAATGATTAGTCCGTGATAGAGGTTCAGGAACATTGTCACAACCTAAGAGAAGAAGGGACATTGTTTTGTACTCGATGTTTTAAGAGCTTGATAAAGTTATTCGAAGCAATTAAATACTGCACTCTATTTTACAAATAAATGAAATGCAAAATGTATAAACCAGAGAAACCTTTTTTGTCAAAGAAAAAATGATATTCTTTCGTGAAAAGAATTGGAATTCCAAATTCTTTAACATTCATCGAACTACTCGATTTGAGGAAACTTCATTCTTAAAATTTCCAAACTACGTGTTACCTTTACCTCAAATAAAGCATACTTTCATCACAATTAGATACACTACATTCAACTTAGAATTCCAAATCCCGCTAAACTGACAAAAGTGCTCAACTCAACTCAGCTATCAACTTTTCAAATCTTCAAAGAGAATCCAACTTCTGACCTCAGTCGTGAACTTTGCTCGTCGTCCATCTTCGTCCCAAGAAAAATACACTTACTGTAAACTTCGAAATTTCTTCGAACTCTGTAAATCTCTAGGACATCGATCAAGGGAAATAAAACCGAAAACAGGGAGCATCACCGATTTTCAATTCCTCGCGTCGCAGCCATTTAAGATACTCTTCGAGAAGGTTGCCAATTTATCTCGTAGAATTGCTTGGAATCCTCCACTTTTCTAGCTTCTTCTCGAGAAAGATCAGCTTGCTTACTCCATTGGAAAGAAGAGCGAGGTGGATGCAAGGAGACTTCTTCTGTACCCCTTTTTCTTCTTCTTCTTTTTCCTCATTCTCTTCCAGCTCATTCTCCTTCTCTTCTTCCGTCTCCTTCTCTTCTTCCACTACCAGTCGCGAGTCGAGACAGGCAAACTTCTGGAGAATCGATGAGCCCGCCAATTTGTTCCGCCAACCGTGGCAGACTCCGAACCGCGTGTACGCCAGTTAGGGGATTTGTTTCCGCGAGTAAATCGCGCCACCAGGTGCGAAGGTAGCGCTCATTCTCCCGCTCTTTCGCTTTAGTGGAAGAGAATGTCGAACGAAATGTCTCCTACCTCGTGCAGAAACTCCAAGTTGACGTGTTGGAATTGTGGTGAGGGTAAAAGTTAGTAGCTAGTCTCCTGTTCTTCTGTGAGAGCGAAGGAGAAGTGAACAATTGGGGAATTGGAAGGATTTGAATATGAGAATGGTAGAAATTGGCGATAGAACTGTGTTTAGGAGTTAGAAGTTGTTAAGGATGATTTACATTGATTTAATATGCGTTAGGACTTTCATCTACGAGTCTAATTGGTTTTTAAGAATTGGGTTGTTTTTGTTATTGTTATGTTTCTAAACATGGCACAAATAAAATATTTACGCTGCTTTGGGTTGGTCAATTGTCCATTTTTTAAGATTTTCAGAGAATTCGCTCGGTGCAGAAGTTTGAAGACACAGAATAACAGATTTGATTTTTATTAAAAGTTTCTTTCAAATTATTGGTAGGTTCTATACAGATTTTCTATAGTGCAATAATCAATCCATGCATTAATCAATTATACCCAGTAAAACCACCAATCATTATCTATCAAGGAATTTTCCTCTCCTTGATAATCTTCATAATGATCAATTAGGCCTACTAAAATCATCATTAGCTCCGAAACGACTTCACCTCTTTACAATATTTCATACATTAAAAAATTAAACCCACTAAAAGCCTCAGTTATCCGTCAAATAATTTTCCCATATGAATACAGAAATTCTCTCAAAGCCAGTTCTTAACATCCTGTTCTACAAACAAGCAAACTTTATACAATGACTCTAAAAAAATTCTCATTTATTGCCCATATTCACAAATAAATCCCCCTACAATTTTTCTCACATCCCAAACAACAATTTTCTTGGACACAATAACGCGCATATAAATAAAAACAATTTCCTCTCAATTTCAATTCTTAACTCTCTGTTCCACGAACGATCTAATTTGACACAGTGATCCCCATCAACCGTAGAAAAATTGCTGGTAATATCGACAAATCAAACTTTCCTCATAGAGCCAGGACCGAATCGATGCTCTCTACAAATAAAAATACGTCGAGTCGACTTCCAGGGTGACCACGACGAAACTTTTCAGCGAGACTCGTGGATCTTCCGTGAGATTGGCCGGCGTCCTACGTCGTCGTTTGAAATTTACGTCGAGTGTAGGTCCCTTGGGAGGATAGTCGAGGCGGAGGTGGAGAAGGTAGGACCAACTAGGACTGGTTCGCGATCCTGAGCCACCGTGCCCAGGGAGACTGTCCCGAAGGGCCGTGGAGAGGCGTGACTCAACTTCGAGTAATGAATTGCCAGCTAGACGATAGAAGACGCGAAAGAGGAACGGAGAATTCCTAAGGACCAAGGGTACCGCAGAAAGCGAAGTGGAAGAGTGAAGAAGGAACTGGCGAGGAGAGAAGAATTAAAATAAGCGCGCGCTGTTGGAGAGTGAGAGAGTCAAGTGATGGATTTATTGTGGAAATGAAAGAATGAGGAATGGAATTGGAAAGATGGAGGATGAAGTAAGGTATGGGTGAAGTTAGAGCGAGAATAAAGATTAAAGTGGGAAAGGTAAAAGCATCAGTAGTCGACTACTTGATAAATAAAAGCAACTAATGGGGAAGTGTAATGGTGGATAGTAAGGATAAGATAGTAGAAAAAACAATGTCGGTCGTTCGATTGCACAGTTACGATAATATAGAAAAAAAATATAATGGGGCTCGAAAAGTATAAGAATCGTCAAGAGGAAGAGGATGAAAAATAAGCAAAGAAGACTAGCGAAATGGAAAAAAGAATCTTGAATGAACAAATGGTGAGAATGAGAGCGACAAAAAAAAACAAAAAAGTTAGCAAAGATCGAAAGTAGAAATAGAAGGACGAAGCGGATAAGAAGCAAAAAGTCAAAAAAGGGCATACGTGTCCAGGGGTCAGCGTGCGAGAGAAAAGAAGAGAGAGGATAAGATCGAAACAAGCACCGCACGAGTGAGAAAATTACATTAAGAAGAATTGGAACCGTGGAACGAAAGATGAACTGGTACACGAATGACAAAGTACACGGATGCAGATTGAAAGTGAGAGTGTGGAAGAAAGGGAAAGGATAAAAAAAAAGGAGACAAAAGGACCAGAAGGGTGAACGAGACTGGTATGCTTCAGTAGACTGAAGAAGAGAAAAAGAAATCAAGGTGGAGACCCCTCGAATGAACACACACTCAAGTTCGTCTGTGTTATTTGTGCGTGGACACACAATTGAACTCTTGGAACCAGCAACGACCCACCTTGCTGGTAGAAACAGTTTGGAGACGAGCGTCAGCTCTGAAGAGTCAGCCAGGAGCAATGAACTTTTCTCTCTTGTAAATCTTTGAGAGAAAATTATTCAAGGACTTTCACGTTGCTGTTGGTATTGTTACTGCTGGGACCAGAGGATGTTTCCTGTACCTGAGAGGGTCGTGGAGTGTCGTAAAAAATTTGCGAAGAACAAATGCGCTTTTGTTTGAAGCAGGAGAGCCTCTTCTGTGGATCTTTAGGTATTTGTCTAGTGTCCAGGTGCTAGAATTTCCAGTACAGGAATAATCTGAAGAGCACGAAGGAAGAAGATGGAAATGGCAACGAACCGAATGAAAATTGAAATAGTATTATGTGTCGATGAAAATCATGGCTAAAAGTTAACCTTTTTTTTAAATATACAATTCATTCTTCGGGGCCTAGATTTACGATCAATGGTTAGAAAATTCCAAGGCAAATACGACATGTCCCAGAAATTCAAAAACCAAGTATTTGCTTAGACATACAATAAAAACAGTTATTGAGAACTGACCTGATAACCAAGGACTACAATTATTTCTACAAAAACTCTAGGTTTTTTAAAAACTTGCCTCAACCGGTTCTAGGTTTCCTTGTTACTAACATTTTCTCATAATCAGTCGTCACTAATCGTCGTCAGTAGTCATTGACATCCACAACCTAAAAAATCCTAAGCAAAAGAAAATTTTTCAGGAAATTCTAAAACTAGGCATTTGCTTAAACATACAATAGAAACAGTTGTTGAGAACTAGCCTGTTAAGCAGCGACTACAAATGCTTCTACAAAAGCTTTAGGCTTTCTAACACACTTTCTTAACAATTTCTAGGCTTCTCCGATATTAATATTTGCTCATAATCGATCGTCAATAATCAACACAGAATACACGTTCACACAAACCATTATGTAAACTGTCCATCTTTGTCCATTCACAAAGTGACAACAATCACTCTTGGAAAAATCCTTTGACACCCAGTGACTACAGGAACCAAATACAGACCTATCAGGGTCTCCAGAAATGTCTGCGGACCACTTCTAAGTATCCAGCATCTCTCTAACCTCTTTCCATAATCAAAACACTGCTTCTCAGAAAATTCTCCGCGATACTCGAACGAAGAAACAATCGGCGTCGAAGCTCGTGCGTCGTGACGCTCATCCACCTCCTCCTCCTTCTCAGCGAGTGTTCAGACTACGAGGCTTCGACGCCTGGTCTGAAAAGCTACAAGAAGTAAGGACGGATGGACGAACAGATGAAAATGGAAGGTTTCATCAGCCGGAGTAGGATTGGATGGAGCCAACACGCCGAAGCTGCCTGCTGAAGGATGTAGCGGAGGTGGCCAGGTAACGAAACAAGAGGACAGAGAAACTGTAGGAGATGGGTGGAGGTGGTGGAGAATGGAATGGAAAGAGGAGGAGTTGGAAGAGGTGGAGGTCCTGGAGGACGGAGTAGAAGGAGATGGTGATGGTGGAAGTGAAAGAGGTGGAGAAGCTGCAGTAATAGGAGGTGGAGGATGGAGATTGAAGGAAGGAGAAAAAAAAGACAAAGAGTGAAAAGGAAAGCAAGAATATGTGCCAGGTGCTTCTCTACATGTACTTCGCCACGACTGGCTTTCATGAAAACGTCGCCGTCCGCAATCGGCTGCTTTGTCTGCTTCAACGCGAAATGAAGGGTAGATAAGCCTGGGAGAGAGAGAAATTAACGAGGGGAGGCTGAGAACTTGGGGTGGGTTGTCATTGTGGTTGGACTAAAAATTTTGGCGGAGTAATGAGGAGACTTGGCAAGGGACCCTTGTTTCTGCAATGTTTCCAGCCACGTTTTATTTTGCGATAGTATTGATTCAATTGTTTGTCTAATTGCAGCCGTAGACGGTTCGAAACTTATTATTTTCATACATTTAAGTTCATATTTTCATTTGAAGTAGTTAACTGGTCAATTTAGTATTTGCATTTAGAACCTGCAAGGTGGAGAATACACTCTCTCTAATTGACCAATTCTCACGCACGTGCGCGCGATTCTCTTGTTTTTTGTTTCTCGCACCTTTTCTCCCTACTTTTGTTCTTTTATTTTATTCTCTTCTTTTCTTACCATTATATCGCGTTTCACAGGCAAGACAATTTTACGACGAGGCCGCTGTCGGCGGCATCAGCGTTCTGGACTTGCGGCCTCTCTCCTGAGGTTTACGGCGACTCGCACGTCTCCCGCCGTAACTCGAAGAAAATCCGCGATTGGCCTTTTACGAGCCGAGATTCTTCCCGTCACGCTTCAGGACCTCCTGATTTCCTTTTGGCCTCTCTTTCGGAAACTCCTGCCGTCAAACTCATACTAGACATGAATCCTTTGTTCACGGATATTATCGTAGACCTTGATTCTTTGCTTGAATTATTTATTTCTGAAAGATTCTCTCGAACTGTTCGTTTCATTCGTAAAAGTTCCTATTATCAGAACTATGCTATAAATTAATTACTGTCATTAGGCATTCTTCTTGCCTCTAGCATTTACCAGACTCTTCGCCGAGGTCCGCCCATATCTCTTACATTAACCAAGCATCCGATTAAAACGCATTAAATAAATTTTTACAAACACCATTTGAACCCTAACAAGAACCACGAATTTTGAACAACATATTGACAACGCTCTTTCCTTAGAGCTTCACCAATTACTGTCACTATACATCTGTCTTTAGCCCGACTACCACCAAACCCTCCCCACAGGCAACAACCACCCCATTAATCGCGCTGTAAAAATGCATTAAAAAATATTTAATTATCAACATTATAGAAATATTTGGAAAATGTTAAATATCTCTATTAGCAATAAATTTCCAATTTTAACAAAATGTTTATAATACCCTCCTTAGAGTTTCACCAATTACTGTCACTACACATCTCACATCAACACAGCTTCCTGCAACCCCTTCTTACAGCTCATCCCACATCTCTTACGTTCGACGAGCACCCGATTAATCACGCGGTCCAAACCGAACAAGCAACTCGCCCCACGCGAGTCTCCATCGTTCACCGAACTTCCTTCGAAACCGCGTGGGGCGAGTCCACCGTGAAGTTTCTACCTCCTCCACCTACTCCACCTCCACCTCCTCACGCCAGTGCGGAATGCATTTGGTCGGTGGATGCAGTCGTTCGACTCGAAGTTGCATTCGATTAAACTTGCACCTCCAGTCAGGGTAGGACGGAAACGTTCCAGCGGCTGGCTCGTGGTGGGTTAGGAAGATTATTGAAGGTTTCTTGAGAATTTGCCCAGGAGAATTTACGTTCACCACCGGTTGAAACTGAGCAGCGGCACCCGAACGTTTTCGCTAGGTCGAATATCGGCGAATTTCGCAAAGGTTCCTCGACGAAGGACTAACGGAATATCCTGCAGGACCTCTCGAGACGCGTGCTTTATTCCAGTCGAGGATTAAACTTCTTCGTCGGGTCGATCAATCGCGACGATCGGTTTGAAAATGTGTGGAACGTTTTATTCTGAAAGAAAGAGAGACAGATAGATATTAGTTATGGGCTGAGGCTTGTGACCCATCGGTAGTAAATATACAGAAAATAATTGTGTGGAAAAGACGAGCATGTTTTCAATTTATGATTACACTTGTACTTAAAATAACTAAAAATTACTATGTACACCGCAAACGCGCTGGAAACATACGAATATTACAAACATAAACTTAATGACCAATTGTAAGTACAAAACTATTCATCCAATAAAAACTTAAAAGCCGTTACTTTGAATGTGGTTATTTATGAATACGCATTTGTCTCAAGCGGAAGATGAGTCCACTCTCGGCAAATAGGAGGGGGGGGGAGGGCAGCGAGAGAGAGAGAGAGAGAGAGAGAGAGAGAGAGAGAGAGAGAGAGCTGTTGACCATAGGATTTACTTTCATGCTCTTCACCTATAAAACATTATAATTTGAAGTTTTCTAATTTCACTGGAATTTTCTTGTAGGTGGAAGTCTTACGGATGAGAATTATTTGAGCAAACTTCGAAATTGGAGATTGAGAAGTGTTACAGATTATTTATTTTCTTCGTCGTAATCCAAGGCGGAATAAGGAAAAACATTTTTTTTGAAAATGCAGGGAGAAGTTTGTGATTCTCTAATTTTGTGAAGTAGCGTTTATTTTTAAACATTCGTTATTTTATGTGATAACGTGGTATGCACGTTTACTATTCATCAGTTGCAAGGAAAATTTGTAAGCTATGAAATTGCAAACAGCATAAACTTGACAAATAAAGTTAAGCAACGAAATTTTATAAAGTTTATAGGATTGATACAAGAGAATGATTAATATTGTTAGAGTGTTAATGTTTTCTTGTAAAAGTCTTCGATGTAAATAGCACAACGACCTCTGTATGCGTGTTAAATATAAAGGTAAAATGGTTGCTTCTAGTCTAGTCAGCTTTAGTCTCGAGACTTATGAATATGGAAGACGAGGCTCAAAGTTCCTCGTTTGCTTCGTGAGAAAGATGAAACCTTCTTCCTGCTCTTGTGCCATTTATTTAACAGGTTTTCACTCTTCCGCTTAAACTTCGCGCATGCAAAGATGCATCTTGCAAGGACGCCTTTTACGCAGAATAAAAATTAGTTTTAAACCGTCACATACGTGCAATTTCATTATTGCAGAAATTTAATTGATCAATTGTAATTTTACCCTGGCAAAAATTGTAGACATACTTTCATTACGTTAAAAATTCCAGATATCAATACCAGTTTTATCATTGCAAATATTATACGCATTCATTGGATTTTTATTCGTGTAAAACATGTAACATCGATTACAGTTTTACAATTCGCGAAGTTATTCACATCAATTTCACTGTTATTCTTACAATAATTATATACGTCCATTTAATGCTTTGCAGACCAGTCAATGCACAGACGATAGAATCCATAATTAACAATCATTTGTACATTTCGGTGAATGTAATTAACATTGATCGTTAATTATCACCAAAAATCATTATTACAGGTTGACCTAATAATTTTACATGCAATATATTGTCGCAATTAATCCATCAGCCCAGATGTGTCTCTCCCTTCAGATGCAATCTCACATGTCCCATGACAAATTATCATGACACTCCATAATCGATCAACCTAATCCATGCTTAATGTACATCGGCTACTAATCAAAGCAACACTCTCACGACACGCTTGACCTAGCGAACCCCACCTAAGCTTAACCAACCTAGAGTTAGTATGGAACCTAATCAACATCCATCTCAAGGACACACCTGACTGTGTTGTACAATTTTGCTTTTAACTATAAAATAAAATTACGTAATGGCAATGAAGTTAATTAAATAATGTTAATCAACCATAAAATTCACCATTCATTTTCTAAACAATCTACTATATATTTATTATACAGTACAGATTGTCCTGTTGGAAGAAAATTGCTCGAGATTTAACGAAAATATTGTTTACAGTAAAACTAGTTTAAAAATTGTCTGCTTACAAAAACAACATTCTTAGAAAATTCTTCAAAAAGCACCTTTGCAAACATACTTTTCCACTTTAAGTGTCCACTCTGGTAAATTACGTTGTAATCTTTAAAACCACGTACGCACTTCCGTCGGCGAGCTCTCAAATGGCAATGGTAGAGTTTAGCCTGGTCCTCGGCATCTCGACTTCACGCCACTTCGCTCTTGCAATACTTTCCATTTGGCAACACACTCTCTCTCTCTCCCTCTTCTATCCCTCAACCCAAGACTCCATCCACACGTTCGAAATGATCGATAGACCGTCGTCGGTGGGAGCACTCTCGAGAGAAGTTATGCGAATCGATATTGCGTGTATCGCCGGGTGGTATAAAAATTTTTATCGACGATCGAACACCTGCCATGCTCAACCCCTCCTCCACCTGCTCTACCGTCAGGATCAGGCAGACGCATCGCGCACGTTACTGTTTTATTATGCATGTTTAGTGAGTGCCTTCGCTTGCCGCGAGGGCGGTGGATGGTGCGCCGTGTGCGTGAACCACCAAGGGAAAATATCGGCGCAATTAAAGTGCCCGGCTCGTCACCAGAGTCTAATAAATTGGCCGATAATGAGAGTCGTTAAATCGTCGAAGTACCTTAAGGTACGAGATAACGTTTCACTGTTCTGGTAATTAAACTGACGTGGGATTTTTCTGCTCCATTTAGCTGAGGTGCGAAGTAATTGATTAGGGAGTTTCTCGGTGGATCGGGAAACTGTTTATTTAAAAAATGCGATGGAATGTGATTTTTTTTATTTATCGTCGTGCGAAAAGTACGAGAAACAACACACGTTTTCAGAAATTTGTATGTGCACAAAGAAGACTGATTTTCGTTGAATCGTAGGTAAAAAATTTATAAAGTTTGTTTTATTCATTTCACATCTACTTCGACGATCACTCTGATTTATTTTATACGCGATCAAGTTAATTATGATTATTTTTTATTTTATATATAAGAATGTCATTATCATGAGCAACTTATAAAAGCAGATCGTAATAATAGCCGAAATACAAATGTGAAAACATTTTGTCTCTCTGAAAAAAGTAATTTGGGTTTTTAATAACATACGAACTAATTGCAAGGAATTATTAAGAATTTATTAATTTCATTTCCAATTAAAAAATCTTCGCAAGAAACGTATCAACGTGAGCACCATTTCTCCTTCATTTTCCATGCACATCCATCTTTAATTTCCACCTCGTTTACAGCAAACCTGTCGATAAATCTGTGCAGCGTAACGCCGTTAAAAGAATCGAACTTGAGCACTTGGTTGGCAAAAAAAATCACCAGAGAAAATAGAAAAATCCCTAGAAAAACCCCTAGCGGCTGGTTTCTCCTTGGTCGCGTGCATGACCTCCTGTCCGCCACCCACGGCGCCTTAAGCTCTTCCCATTCGGCGTCTTTTGTACGATTGTTCTTGGCCAGCTTGAGAGCGCCGGCCTTCAATTAGTGCGCGCGCGGCACTGGAAGGCCGTAACAAAGCTCTATTAGTATCTTCTTCATCTCCTGCTCCTCCTTCTTCTTCTTCTTCTTCTTCCTCGCGTTCGTCGGGAGAAGAGAGCGATGAGTCACAGTGCGGCCAATGAAAGCGAATTGTTGGAAATGTCTGGTGTCAGGGTTGGTCGGTGGAGTGAAGTTTCCGTGTTAGATGACGTGGAAGATTGTAGATACTGGCGAGCTGGGTGGCAGAGTAACGACCCTTTGTTTTCCGAAATTTTATTGATCGTTGCATATTTGCGGTGAACATGTTGGACGAGATTGTTGTTAGGTTAGGTTAGGTTATGAGAAAATGTATGAGAGATACTTAGAAATTTTGTTAAAGATGCATTTGACCTAAATGTATTTTCTTTCTGTAATTATTAATGGATAATATTATAATTTACAGAGGAAAGTTGAATTATTAGAAACTTGTTTGATTCAATGAAAGTAATTAAGAAATTATATTTTGTTAAGTTTTCCAACAGTGCAAGTAGAAATGGTTTCGTGTAAACAAAGAAAATTTTTCCAAACATTTTTAAGAGTGCCATATTTAGCTCGGATTAACTAATTCCCTCGTACAGTAGTGCCTGGTTTTAAGGTTGATCAGTAGAGTGTGGTCTCCCTGTCAGATTACTTGGAAGATTGTGGACACTCGCAAGCAGAGTCGTGGAATAATGTGTTTCTCTATTTTATTTATATTCTCAAAAATAACTGAGCCAAGAATTACGGCTTGCAAAGATTTTCCTAACGTGTACGAAAATACATTAAATTTAAAATGAACTTCTTATTGGTACTTAACAAACAAATCTTACAGATACATTACTTCCAGAGAAATAAAAATTTAACTCTTGAAGATCTGGAGACTGATATTTGCTTATTAAACAATACGATATACCTTGAATCTCTGCAAAATAATCTTTCTCTCTATCCTAATAGTATTAACACTTCCATCGAAAAGATAAACGAATCAAAGCCCAAACATTCCTAATTCACTCCTTACCTAATAAATATACGATGAAGATAAATCATTCGCGATTCAACCTCTTACACAACGGACCAAGGTGTGTCTAGCCAATAACCATCCTAAATTAATAATAAACAATATCAGAACCTAACGTCACTCTTGCACCCCACAGCTGCCAGAAACGATCAACTTCGGAGGAGACCTCCTAACTCGGAAGTTTCCCATGAGAACCCCAATTCGAACAAATTGGCTTCGATGGCCTAAATAATAAATCGAGCGCCCTCCCATAAATAAATAATGAGTGGGGTCGGATCAAGCGAATTGGTAAATTCTACTAAAGGTTCGCCGTTATGGACCTCATCGATTCTGCACACATTTCTCACTAAGAGAATCTTACGTCGATCTGGACACTCGTGTTGGACACTCACGTTGATCCCCTTGTGTATCCTTTAATGCCCTCGAATCACGCCAGGATTAAGGTACACGGCAGGACCTCGCTAGTCCCTGTTCGATAATCATGTCAAAGGATTGGCCAGTTGCGTCGCGACAATTCCTCCCGATCGGCTTGCCAGGATTACAATCCTGTTGTCGTTTCGAGCAGAATGTTGTTAGATGAAGAGTGGAGCAATCTAGTTAGACAATTAATGGATTGATTAACTGGCGCCTTGACGATCGTTCGTAACAATACTTTGATAGGTGGGACGAGTAAGATGCTTGTAAAAAGAATTATAAAATAGCCATGGAATGTTGTGACTACGTGAATGGAAGTAGTTTTTTTGATTGTGCATGATTTTACGCGCGTGGGTTAATTATGAGAATAGCTGATTCATTACTTAGGTATGATATTAATTAGGGCTTTCTTCTTAGTGTCAAGAAATTAGGGGATGAACATTATAATAGGATTTTAATTAAATATTTCGTGATTAATATAAATAAATATTTGAATCGTGATAAACGTGTGAATTCTCCATAAGATATTCATTCATTTTTTTAAATGAATTAGATCAGTTATTTACTTCCGACGTGGTGCAACTCCAGTTTTCAAATCAGCAATAACAAATTCTGGCAAATTGTGTTGAGAGTTCAGATTAGATAGGCTGGATAGTTTGTTCTCTACATAAATATTAAAAATTATAAGAGAAACGCCTTATCCAAGCAACCAAATTGAAGTCTACCTATTATTGAAAGTTGCACACATTAATAGAATAGTTTGAAATTTTCCTAGATACCAAAGCAGTTCTAGTACATAATTAAACGACATTACCAAGATCACCGCCATTATAAAAAATAACAATTCTTTGTCTAATAGCGACTACATATGTAACATTAACCCTAGCAACTACATATTTAACATTAGAAAAGAAATCATCGCATTCTTATTATACAACTGGATCGATTCGTATGACCTTGAGCACAATTCCAGCACTCCCAAAAAAAAAGGAAAAAAAAATTCAGTTTGACCCAGGCCCTTAATTGATATCCCATACGTTAAATTCTAATGGATCCTGAGTGCCTGAAGCTCCAAACGCGCCTTTACCGAGTATTATAACACTGGCCCGTCGGCCCTGGCACGTTCCCAAGAATCGAACGCGTTGGATGCTCGTTTGGGATAACCAGCTAATGTCGAGGTTTACAGTCTTCCGCTCGGCTGGCCGAATAGGAACCCCGAAATCACCGAGGCCCTCCATACAATTATGGTATACCCCAAATCGAGCAATCCGATACTTAGCCACACTGGCGTTCGCATAATGAAGAGATTATAATATGAATGGGTACCAGGACTCGTGGTTCTCTATTGGTCACCATGTAAATTGTCCATGTTATAAGGTAGTTGAAATTCTTTCAATATGTTTAGTATGCCAAGGACTGGGAGAAGGATTTGTTTAACGCTGGTCTTTTACGTGTGGCAATATGATTTTTTCATGGTTCAGTTTCTTTTCTGAAGTGAATTTTTGGAGTATAAATTAAAAGGTTTTGTAGGGATGTACAGATTAATTGATTATGTGCATTCTTGGAATGTTTTAAAAATGGTGGTACATTCGAATGTAAAAGAACTTTTTAGTACGAATGAAGCCAATAGATATAGTCTTTTTGTTTTGAAAACATTTTTTTGTTTATATTTTATTTTAAAGTTTTTTCGTTTTTTGTTCTTCTGAAACCTTTGCACTATAACGTTTTTTATCTTCCTTTTCCTGGTTCTTTCGTTGTATACATTCTTCATCAGTTTCTCTTTCAATTTGCTTTTGTCTTCTTTCTTGTCGACTTGCACTTGCTGATAACTTTTCTTCGGTCATTTTAGAAAATAAACTGATTTAAAGATTGAACGGAGAGCGAAATTTACAATGAACACATTCGCATCCAAGCGCGGAATATTTCGCGCTCGATAATAGGAGACAGTTGCGGCTCGTGGAATATTCGGTGCTCGGTGATAGAAGACAGTCGTAGTTCGCAGAATACTCCGCGCTCGGTGACAGCAGACAGTCTCGAATACCCTCCACCATCGCACGCAAGCAGATTCTGCAGAACCGTAGAGAAACAAACTTCAGAACTAGTCTTTAATAATTAATAATATAAATAGTAACTTTTAACGCCTCAATGGCAAACGCAGGTATTTCACGAGGACTAGACTGCCCATCGAGCGTTTAACTTTTAAATGCATGAATTTCTATTTGAAAATAAAAAAAATTGTCGTGTTGCTATAAGAGGCTTAATATGCTTATTAATGGCCTTCAATATGATTGGCGTTGCAATATAAAAATATTATAATAATAAAAACTCGCACTCAATCCTTAAAAATGTTCACATGGAATAGCCACATCAATTCTACCCCCTAACCCAATGCTGCCCTTCTTCAGAAACTCTGGAACAATAATAATTCTCGTGCAAGAAAAACACGAATTCTCAAAAATAGCAACTTTTAACTCCTCAATGGCAAACGCAGGTGTCTCACGAGGACTCGACTGTTCGTCGAACGTTTAACGCGAACTCGCATCCAACGTCCTGACCCATTTCCCTCAAGCGAACCGGCCTCTCTCGTTTATATTCAGGACGAGCTCTAACGAAGCAGGAGGGGTGCATTAGAAGAAATTGACGTCAAGATTGTCGGCCCTCTCGCTCCATGGAAATCGTGGAGTGCGAAGTAACGCCGTGCCGGCGACGAGAAATTACCCGTGACGGCTTAAACGATACCAAGGGGCGGCCCGAAGGTAAATCCGAATCTATAAAAATCCCGAGCCCTGGCCCGTGGCGGACATTCGTTTGAGATTAAGGAGAGCGTGCGGAAATTTTCGTTGGGTTAAGCTCACCTCACACCAGCCACTGCACCCTGCTTTAAAACGCTTTTAGAATTATCGCGTTATGCTAATGGCGCGCTCGTGGGCGTTGCCATTTGCCAAGAGGGACTAGCCGCGAGTGTGTAAACATTTTTTTTATTCGCGTAAACGACTTGAAAGGATTTTTTTCGCAGATTTTCTGGAGCTGGATGGGATTTTAATTGAAGTACTTTTTGGAAAGAAGTGGAGTTGGAAGATGGATCTTTGAGAATTGTTTTGGGAGAAATTGAATTTGGAGACTCTTGAGGTACTGGCAAATTGGGAAAGTGCGAAATATGTTTTTGTGTTAGAAATTTATATTTGAGATAGATATATATTTTAGATTTGTTTTTAGTTAATATTGTATTACCAGCGGTCAGTGCTTAACAATTAACAAAATTGTAATAGGGAGAAAATGATTTTGTCGGGATGAGGTCTTGAAAATTGTACCGTGCAAAATCCGGTAGGAATATTTTCATATTTAAAAGTCTCTAGTTTTCAACGAAACTTTTCAATTTCGCAAAGCGGCATCTGAATTTTCGTTAATTTTTTTAAATTCCACCAGCAAAATGTACTTATTTCAAGAGACCATTTTTTAATTCCATTTTTGAATTCCATTTGAAAAAATTCCAACAAACAATCTATTTCCTGTAAGGAAAATAATGAATCAAACGTCAAACCTAAAAAAAACTCACTTCTCCGATTGTGAGACATTTCCTCGACAATTAAATCCGATTCTTGAAACGTTCGCACATTTTCGCGTGTACCGTGAAAAATTGCTCGCTCCGAAACAAAAATTACATGGCTCTGTAAAACACAACCTACCGTGTCCAATCAATCAAGTCAATCCTGTTGCGCCATAAATAAATCAAATCGTCGGGACCCACTGCCAATTAAAATATCGAATCACTGCCCGTCTCGTCTCTCGCGACTAGAAAGGAAAGAAAAGAAAAAGAAAAAATTCCAACGAACATTTTACTCCACACCATCGCTCCGACGGCGTCGAATTTCATCCTCTCGAATCTTCTTCGATCCTTCTCGACCCTTTCTCGATACTCTCGAAGCTCTTCTCGAGAGTATCGAAGGTGCTGCGCGCCGTGAGATCTCGGCGCAAAATCCACGGTGTAATTTTGGCGTGGAGAGAATGCGAGGAGTGGTGGAAGAAGGGTCGAGGGGTAGGAGGAAGGTCGATCGATTTCTCACGCGTGCATTTTCGCGAAATTGCACGGCACCGTCTCGTCGTCGTCCTCCTGATCGGCCGCAACACGCCCGACATTATCCAGGCGTTACACAAGCACGCGCGCGCGTGCCTGTGTAACCAAGCGTGTTCGAAAATCATATGGTACAAGGCCTCTGAGTCTCGAGGCACGAGCCTGAAGGGGCGGGAACTGATGATTTCTTGAAGGAGAGAGGGTAGGATTAATTGGATCGATTAATTCGTAAGGATCGAAATTGCGGCAATGTTCGCGATTGTTTTGGTGAATTAGTGGTTTTCCTTATTCGCTAAATGAACGAAGAATTGTGGACCGACGATTTTTTGGGAGAGGAGAGTGCGAGAAGGATTAATTTGATCGATTATTTCGTACGATTAGGAATAGTGGCGATTGTTTGGATGAATTACTGATTTTCTTAATTCGTTAAATGAATAAAGAATCAAATTATGGACTGACTATTTCTTGAGAAAGGAGAGAGAGAGAGAGGAGGATGAATGGAATGAAAGTAGAAGTAATTGAATTTTCAATTGGCCATAGCTGAATTGATTGAACTGAATTCAGTTGTCAAACTGACGAAATGCAAAATGGAAACTTAGTTATTTGGTAAACGAGAATTGCGAGTCGTGAAAGCTATTCATGATTGAAAACTAACAATTATGAACACTAACATTTCGGATTAAATTGATTGTCTGTACAAGAGAAAGCTGATACGTATTTTTGGGACGGAATAAAGAAAGACTTTTAATTGATTTACAGGAACCTGCCCACGATTTGAGTACAACCTCTCTCCGTGTTCATTTTTCGGAAACCAACAAACAGTTTGCAATTTTCCATAGTCGAGAAAGATCTAAATTAAAAACTCGAAAACTGCAATTACTTTTTAACAATAGCGCTATTTACTCTCGCATTTAATTGTCCAAGAGTTAATGCTGCAAAATCGCATTAAAATTGTAAAAACAAAAACCACTAAACAAAAAGCTCAGTTTTTTGCGAATGGAGGAAAAGTAAGAATGAAAATATCAAAAAGTACCAAAACAAAAAAAAATCTCTGTTAAAAGCAATACTATGATAAACATCAAATGAGCTTCCTGAAATTCTCACAAGCCTAATGCACTTTCCGAATCGAAAAGTCGGACGAGTTAAGAGCTCGGTATCGTACCCTTGATGATTTCGGGAAGGGTTTGGTGGAGATCAATTTATTTTTCTAACAATAGCGATCGTGCAGGCCATTCCACGTCGCCGCGTGGCTGCGTCTATCCACATTGCGCCCACCGACGACGCCAGTACCGTCGAAATGGAGATGGAGGAGGCCAATATGTGAGAGAAGAGAGAGAGAGAGAGAAAGAGAGAGAGAGAGAGAGAGAGAGAGAGCGAGAGACGATAAGAGAAAGAGAGAAGAGATGCATTCTACGTGCGCATCCAAACGTACTCAATCAGTTACCGATAATAATCCACGCTCGTGCACGAGTGAAATATGACAGGTTAATTAGCGGCGAGTTATGTGTGTGCTTTACAAAGGTATCGTCTGGGTTGAAGGGGAAATGGTAGAGACAGAGAAAGGGATGGAGAAAAAAATATTCGAGCGGCCCGTATTTATGGCAGGTGATAAAAAAATCGCGTGAGATTGAAGTGTGTTGTAAAACGAGATTTCAAAAAATGTTTTACGAAAATGTGAAAGGAGAGAGGGACATTTTCGAAAAGGAAGTGAAAAGGCCATTAAGCATGCCTTTGGGATTGATAAATAATTGAGAAACGTGTACTTACACGTGCACCTAAAGAATCATGCGTAAGAAAGTTGAGACGAAGTGTAAAGTTGTTAGATTACTCTGTATAAGACGGTAAAGGAGAAGCGTATTCGAGAAAGTGTAAAAAATAAAAAAGTTCCACTGTCGAAAGCTTCGATTCCTCAATTTTCATCGCACTTTATTTGAAGTTTGCAAGCTCAAAATTCCGAACTCCATACGCACAATTTACAACGTCCAAAAAATTCCAGTAACCTCTGCGTCGAAGAAAAAACCAATGAAAAACGCATCTTAAGTGGGCAATTCGTTCACTTAGATTCCTCTTGATAATTTTTTCCTTTCTTTGCATTCCGCCAATGCGTGCAACTCGCTCGCGTGCCTATGTACATAACGAAAGATATTTCGTCGCGTGGAATTTCCATCGCAATTGCGGCGACTTAAGGGCACCGCGTGGAATTCGACGTCGTAAACTCGACTTGTAAACTCGACAGGGGAATACCCAGGCGCGAGTAAAACCGAAAGTTTCCCAGCGAGAGGCTCACTCTGCACTCTCGGGCCTCGTTAATAGGTTATTACGCAAGCGTAATGGAAATCGATAATTAATTGATCCACGAGGGGTGAGAGGATTGGAAAGGGCAAAAGCGAGGAAGGACCCTTCCAAAGGATGCTAATTGAGTCTTGAATATTTATGATTAACGCGTTAGGCTCGTGTAACCTCGTAAATGAAAAGAGGGTCCTTATTTCGTCATTGGAGAAAACCGATTCGTCGGCGATTTGGAATCTATCGATATTATTTATCGATTTTATTAATGGGAGATTTGTAAGTTTGTAATTGCTTCTGATAGTTTCCACGTAAATTTTTAATTTTTTCTGTCGAATTCATCGTAAGAGGTAAATTAACGACTAAAATAAAATCAAGCGTGAATCTACGAACGAATTAAATTTAGTAATTAGCTTGGAATGAAAAGAGCTCTTATGAATTTGCAACGGTATAAATTAATGATAACATGTCTTACTGCGGAGGGCTTGCAAAGTGATTGAAATTTGAGTTACCTCGAATGTGTAGATTAAATTTGGATCTTCTGTCCCTTTAAAACAGCGATTTTCAGTCAACGGCATAGTTAAACTATTTATTAAAATTGTGTGGTACATGAACAAATTCATTCTGTACATTTACACAAATTTGAAGAGTTCTCGCATCACAATCATTCAATATTTTTCCTTTAAGATAATATGGTTCAAACAATTTTGCGTCTTGTAATTTGACTCGTAGCATCATTGTAAAATCTAAAGCGGTCGAGCAAGCACAGTCTACCATCATAAGTGAAAATCGTTTTCCACCCAGGAATGATGGGTCTGAAAATGGTGTGGGTGGATTTTCCGCACGACGGCACGCATACAAAACATCTCACACAGATTAACGCACACATCCACTGCGTGCCATTATTAATGACCGATAAGCCAATTATAACGTTATCGGATTGGCGTTATCACGTGGCGTCGGGACGCCGACGCACCTCGCTAAATTCTCCCTCCCATACCGCCACATTCTCTTTAAAAATAATAACAATAATATCAGTATCTATTACGAAGAATGGTCGAATGTTAGTCACGATGATTATTCTCATTGTCATAACGATTATCTTCTTTATAATTATTAATATACTCTGTAGATTCATCATAACATTTTTCGTCAAACAATTTCTATTACTATCGTGAACTGTTGAAATTTGGTTACCGGCAGATAGTTATCGAAGGCACAAAAGTTTCCTTTTTACCAAGGACTACTATTGAGAATGGAAATTCTTTTTAATACTGGATAACCATTACTGCCGACGAGAATGACTGTTTGGTTAATAACAAACTATTATTAATATTTCGTAGAGTACCTCATTCTTTGGCTTATACTTTTTGCTTCTTCCCTTTTTGTGTTGTTTTTTGGCCCTCACCTTATTCCACAATAAACGTTTTAATTTTTCTCTCTCTCTCTCTCTCTCTCTCATTCTCTTTCGCTCTATCTCGCTGCTCGCTTCCTAGTCACACAATCAGATAGGAGAGAAGAACACCCCGTGGCCAGTTTCGCGTGTGCGCGCATGCCTTGCTGGGTTTTTCTCGCGGTACTCTTGTATTGTACGTATCGGTATCTGAGGGTGGGGGTGGGGATGGGGGTGAAAGGGGGTGGGGCAGCACTAATGAGCCTCTTGTTCGAGCGGCGGATGCGCCTTATACCCGTAGTCGAATTCCATGGATACGATCTCGTAGGTCTAGTTGAGTCTGCCACCCTCTGAAACTCTCAGGGACACTCTTCTTATCCAAGCTCCATCTACCGTGGTAACATGCCTCAGGTAGTAATTAATTCTGCAAATTATGTAATTCGCGTTGAAACTCCATTCTGGGGGTGGAGGAATTTTTCAATAATAGGGGTGAGTTTTCGTCGATCGTTTTTTCACGAAGGAATGGCGCGAGTAATGTTCTCGTGATATTAATGGGAGAACGAGCGAAATTAATTTTTATGTTAGTGAGATAATTGAAATTATTTCGGTACATGATTACATTCTGGGGGGTGGTGGAATTTTTTAATAATAGTGTGAGCTCTTCTCGACTTTCTTTTCTCGAAGCTTTGACGCAAGGGAGATTGTTGGAATATCTAGGAAAGAGTAAAATGAGTTTTTATATAAGTGGAATTATTAAAATTATTTCCATTGCGAGATTTAACATTTTTGCGGAAATATTCGTGTTTAATTGTACGATGCTCGAATTAAAATTACGCGAACCCCCCTGTATTCTCTTAACACATCCTTGACAATGTAATTTCCCTGAATTTCTTCGCAACGCAGTACCAGTAAATTTTAGTAAGTATCTCGTGAAACGGAGTAATAATTTAACGGCGCCTTTTCCTTTCGCCGACTTCTTTCAGCGTACTCGCTCTCGACCTGATCCGCGCCCGCGTTAATTAATATTAAAAATGATTTCGTCACTCCACTCTCTCCTTTCTCTCTCTCTCTCTCTCTCTCTCTCTCTCTCTCTCTCTCATTTTCTCTCTCTCATTGCGATTTTCCAAGCGCGACTCAGCGATTACACTTTATAAAATCATCTCGACCGAACTGCAAATTTAATTAGCCGCGTACGCGCGAGGCGAGCACAAGGCTCTTTAAATTCGACGTGCTTTTGCTTGCGCGCGGCTTCCGACGTCAAAGTCATCCCCTCGCCCCCCCAACGCGGGTATTTGGAATCTCGATAGCTTTAATTAAAGAGAACTGACAGAGACGCGACGATTCCTCGGAAAAGTGGAACGAGAATAGGATCGATGGAAAAGTGAAATTGAAAAAGAATTTATAATTGTTCTCGGAAATAATTTCTCGTCGTGAAAAATGCTCTCCTTTCTACGAAAAAAGTCCTGTTGAATGAAAAGTGTACATTTAATTCGGTTTTTTGCCTCTCTCTTTTTTTGCACGCGGTCCGTTTCACGGCGAACAAGGCCATACAAATGGCAATTAAATGTTTTTTCTTGTTCTTTTTTCCACGTTGAAATTGTGCTGGTCAATCCTAATTACACGTTCATCCTCGCCACGCCGGATAATTCGAACCGGAAAAAAATCGAGAAATTGCAGAAAGCGATTTTTCTCGGTGTCGACGGAGTAGTTGCAAGAAAAAGAAGATCTATAATTCCGCATTGTTCTCGAGGAAAATTTCTCGTCGGTCGAGAATACTCTGCTTCTAACAAAATGAAATCCAGTAGAAAAGTGTAGATTTAATGAAACTTTCTTGCTTTTCTTTTTCTTGTGCGGCAGACAAGACTATGTAAGTGGCAATTGAATTTTTTCTTCTTCTTTTTAAATCGTGGAAAATGTGCTGACCAATCCTAATTACGCGTTTGTCCTCGCCTCGGCGGGCACTTCGAACCAAAAAAAAATCGTGAAATTGCACAAAGCGATTGAACGGAGTAGCTGCGAAAAAAAGAACATTTATAATTCCACATTGTTCTCGAGAAAAGTTCTCGTCTGTCGATAATCCTCCCTTTCCTGCAAAAGGAAAACCAGTGGAAAAGGGCAGTTTTAATCGGACTTCGTCGTCTTTATTTTTTGTGCGCGGTTCATTTGGCGGCGAACAAGGCCGCGCAAATACCAATTCAATTTTCTTCTTCTTTTTGATCGTTCGAATTGTCCGAGCCAATCTTAACGCCTGTTCTTATTCCTGCACCGGAACTGAACTCCCCAGAAAGTGCAGAAAACGTATGTATGTGTGCATGTATCTACACCCAACTGCAGTGCCAGTGTCCCTTCTGGGGTGCTTGAACCGGCCTTCCACCGTCTTGAGCAGGGCGTTGCAATCTGATATATTTTTGCGATCAGAAATTATCATTTTGATGTATTTCATTGCGAATTAAAGGATCCGTAGGCAGAAATAGAATACGTATGCCTAGAAATGTTGTAATATTATACGATGGAATGGAATTAATATAATATATGAGACTTCATCCCAAAAATAGGCGGACCGCGGTCACTGCTGATTTCTCGACCTGCTATTGGCCGTTAGCAGGGGACACCGACAGCAACGCGGCTTTGCATAAGGCTGTACTTCCTGCACCTACAAGGACAGTCGCGCAGCGAATAATTACTCCTCTTGCTAATTATTCGGCCAGTCTGTTTGCGCTATGAAATATCATACTTCTCCATACTATTCGTTTTATTCACAATAAAATACATCGAAATGATATCTTATCAAAAAATTGCAATATCTCTTATATTACAACGCCAAAATGCTCTTTCGTCAGAAGAATGGAAGACCAGTTCTCATTCTCTCAGAGGGATAACTGGCTTTGCATTTGGTTGTACACATGGGAAGTAAACGTGTACTTTGCACTTTCTTGGGAGTTCAGTCTCAGTGCAGGGATAAAGAACAGACCTCTAATTATACGTTTGTCCTCATCTTGACGAGCCATTCGGACCGAAGAAAATTCGTGAAATGGCAGAACGCGGTCTTTCTCATCTCGCGCCATTCGCAACGCATCGCCTCCTTCCGGTTCAGGATCGTAGTTGGGCTTTCTAGCACCTCGTACTATCCGAACTCCATTATTTATTTTCTTTTTAAGCAAAATGTTGATGGGCCCGTCTACAAATTTCCATATTTCCTTTTTTTTAGAGACAGGTGAGTTTAGCATAGGCCATTGAGGTCAGTTGATTCGAATTTTTCCTCGATTTGCAATAATCCTAGAAGGTCTTACGCGAAACTTGAATGATGTCAAGGAGCCAATGTAGAACGAGTTTATCTTTTTCTTTTTTTTCGACGGGTTTTTGAGGTGGTCAATATTATTTGCAGCGCAACTGTCTATTTCTTGTTCTACAACTTCGCGTAGCTCATGAAAATAATCGTAAAATAACCGTTAACATAGAAAATTGAAATTAAACAAGCAGTTCATCCAGTTCATTCAGATAATTAAAATAAATTTTAAATAAAGAAACGACCTAACATGATCTATGTAATTTTCTCATGCATTCTCTATTTTTCTCGAAGAATGAAAAATCATATTAACAAGATTTTGGAAAGTTCTAAGCAGAATAAAATAGAAATTGACGGTTCGACAGATATCTCTGGTTAGTACGATCTCAAAAAAATCCACTTACGCATTTCACTCGTGCCTAATTCGTTCGTTCGGGACACCTTCTCCATTTAAAACGGGAATTGCATCCTCGTGTCTCGAGGTGCTCGTGTTGTTTTAATGTAAATGAGCCGTGACGGTGCACACCTTGAGCAGAGAATATAGGCGAGAGGAATGCCTCTTGCAGGTCCATTCTACCCCTCAACTTAAGTTAAATGATTGATCATTGGATGGTGCGCCTTACGTGAGAGGAATTCAGTTGGCGTGCAGATATTTGCTCACTCCGGAGATTTCGAATTGAATTATTTACTCGAGGATACTTATTGGATAGTGGACGACGGGTTCCATTGCTTATATCGACGAGCAATGAAACTACGAAAAATGTATGAACCACTTTATTTCTGTTCACTGGGCAGGCTATTTTGTTACTTAAAATATTAATTTAACGAACTTTACTGATTGTTACATCGACGAGCAATGAAACTATCAAAATCGCAAGAACCACTTCATTTTTGTTTATTGGATAGGGTCGTCTTTATTTCAAATATACATTCAACAAGTTGATAGTAAAATGATGGAATTCTGAGAACTACAGTGGAAATGAGTATTAAGTTGTCGCTTTTTTGTTTAGCGATGGAACCTTGAAAGAATGATATTATTTACCAACGACAAGTATTTTTATAACCGTTAACAGTACCGTAATAATTTCTAATCGGATTTTCCAATTTAGTAATTCATAATTCATTTTTTTCTGGACAGGTAATAGTCTCTAATAATTTATTTCACAGTTTACCCTCTCCATTGTCGAAATAAAAAATTCAATCGAATCATTTTGCAAACACTTAAACGATTACACACAGATTCTCATTTATTCATTTTCATAAGAATCCTCTTTCGTTCTTGTATAGAAAAGAATAAGCCCTAGGATGTCATCAGTGTCTATCATTTTGATCATTAACACATTCCGTGTCACGTGTACCACCGATAGCACACGTTAAACTTGTCATACAATCAGCGTGGCACGGAACGTGTCAACAGACCTCTGCGCAACTAACAAAAGAGTCCTTAATAATCTCTTGCATTAAAAAAAAAACTTTCTTCCATTCGTCCTTCTTCATCTTCAATCCTACTCAACCTCTTTTGTCCTTGTTCTCTCTCGTGCTTCTTCGTCCTTTTCCTCGCACGTCCACAACGCTCGTCGCAGAAACCACGCGCTTCTCATGCATTCTCATCCTGCCTCCACTGTAATTGGACGTTCAAATCACTTCGTGCCTCGGACCGCGAAACAGCGAGAGAAAGAGAAAGAGAGAGAGAGAGAGAGAGAGAGAGAGAGAGAGAGAGAGTAATCCGAAGTTTAAAGAACTCGTTCTCTTGTAACGAAGCCGATCGTGGGGGGTCGCCTCGTTAGAAGACGCTCCTGCCTGCTCGGCTCTCGTTTCCTACCCGATTTACATACGCATACCTGCTGGTCCCGGGCCGGACCTAAAATCTAATTTCACGCGATTAGGTACCGAGAGCTTTCGCGCGAAACGATGCCGTAGGTTCTAAATTTCTCCGCCTTGCAAGATTTCATGTTCATGGAATTCACTATTATTGGCAACCTCTTGCTACACTCAGGGTGGTACTTCTGACCAAAGTTGGTGGTTCTCTTTCGCGGATTACTAGAAAAGCGTTTCGCGAATGTGTGAATGAGCAAGAGGAAGGAACAGGGATAAAGTGTATATTTGTATTGATTGTTTACTCATTGTGCGGTTGGAAAGAGTTTGTTTCATAACCTTTTTTTTGTGGTTGAAAGGAACGAGGTTCTAGCTAGAGAAAAGTGGAGCTGTTGTCAAAGATATTTATAGAATTAACAACAGAAGAAAGGAATTGTTCGATTTACGATTACCTTTTAAAATGTGGAAAATTATTTTTTTTAATATTGGACGATAGAAGTGGTAATTGAGAAAACGATACATCTACATTAAAATCATTGGGAATTAATATGTACGTTTTTGTAGGCAGGATGAAGATGACAGATTTTATCAAGAACCAGTAGTAATTAAGACCAAGGCCAACTGAAAATAAATACAGATGTGAAGTACCTATAATATTTCGTAATTTATATGTTACGTTTGAAACATGTTTCTGTCCTCAATAAAAAAATAGAATGCATAATGATTTGAAATATTCTTCAGAGGCATTGGAACAATGATAAAGTCGCGCTTGAACGCTCGCGAGGGGTAAAGAATAAAATGGAGAAAAGAAAGGTATAGAGAAATGGAAAAAGTGATCAAGGCAAGAAATTGAGCGTGGTCATAGCCGGTAAGAGTGTTTCATAGTCGCAATTAGTGCACGTGAAAACTGCATTCCAATTAACACCTCCTCCAAGGTAGCAGAAACTATGTGGAAGAGGTGAGCAGGACCAGCACGGGCCTCATGTTTTATGCAACTATTTCGCTTAAGTGCACTCCGCTCTCGCACCTGCGGGCCGGATGCTAACAATAATTGAGGAAGCGAGATCCGCGTCCTACATTCCTCGCGACACTCGCCACTGCTGCTATCAAAACATCCTATTTGCTTGTCGAAAGCTTTCGCGAAAGAAAAAGGGAAGGAGAGAATTTTTTGCGCGCAATTAAGCGGGGCCCAGGTGGCGTGAAAATGAAATGAAAATAGAAAAAAATGCGTAGAGAGATTGGTCGTACCCACTTGTTGGGTGTAAGCTTCTAAAAGAAGTTGAGAGAGTGGTGGAGGAGGAAAAAAAGTCGGTGAAGAAATTGGACAATGAGTTCAGTCAATGTTCGTCCTCGAAAGGTGAATCTGTGGCAACTGTGAGATCGACTAGAATTTTATTTTCAGGGTGAAAGCGAAATAATTGTTCTTGAGGAAGTGAGTGCATTGTTTTTTGGACGTGTAGGTTTATTTTTTGTAGGGTAATTGTTTCACTTCGATTATATTTTTTATGATCTTCATTTGTCATTCTATTATTTTAATTTGTGTAATTTCATCGTTTCGATTTCTGTAAATTTCGTTAGATCGTAATCGGCGTGGAATTGGGAGCTCCTTGAACCGAATTAAGTGACATTTTTTTATAGTTAAGTGACCTTTCGGTAGTTTGTAGCGAGGTTCTATAACATTTTGTTTATTTTTTTAAAATCGTAATTATCGAGAAAGGGTGCGCGTTACAAGTTACACAAACATTTTTTAATAATAATAATGGTGAAAGAGACGCTTTAAAGTGCACATTTATTCGTACAAGCGGTTTTGCACTGACAACGCAAATTTTTGACAAATCCAGATAATTATTTTTGCGATGATTCTGTGAACTCAGATTACTTTGAACTTATTGTGACAATTTATTGTGATCACTTCTAATAATCCAGATCGTTTAAATAATTTTGCTAATCTGATGGTTTCTAATATTCCTGAGAATTCGGGCCATTGTGAAATGATTTCAATGATTTCGTGGCATCTTGGTGCATCAAGGTGCCATATTACATTCCAGATAATTCCCAAGTCATCCTGCAAATTAATTATAAATAATTACTACAATGCAAATCATTTGCATACTTCTAATAGTTTAATTCTTTCGAATGACTCTGACAATTCTCATCATTTTCGAGTGTTTCCGATGATTTTCCGAGATTTCGTGGCACCTCCGTGTATCAGGGTGGCATGTAGATTGGAGGAGGGTCATTGTCAGCACGGTGGGCATCGTTCCAAACCAGAATGACGCCCACACACTCTAGTAAAAGAGAGATTTACGCAGCAGCACGTGCCAATCGACCGCAAAAACGCTTTCATTCATAGCTCTCTTGGCGCGCGCGTCTCTCGTTCATTGACCTAGGCATTGCGAGTGGATTCGATTAAAATAGCGGTCTCTCGAAATGCAGGAGTCATCGTTTATATCGCGCGGCAACGATCTCATGGAAAAGTAAAATAAATTATCGGCTTTAGTCAATTTCTCCCGAGCTTCTGAAATAAAACATCAATATCTGGGTAGGAATTTTTTGAAATTTTTATTAATAGTGTTTTTTTTTGTTATTTATTTCATTATTGCAGTATGGTGAGCTTATATTTTGGCGAGACAAAGCAGCGTTTTAAAATATATTACTACAAAAGCACGTAATTATATAAAATTGTACTCTTCTGAGAAATTGTTCCTTTGGATAATTCCGTCTTTGGAAATTCCATTCTCCAGAAAACCGTGTTTCACCGAAGATTCCCTTAAAAATCTCATTATCATTGTCACTTTAAACCCGCGAAGGTTTCATTCGTATCGTAATAAAAATTCTCTGTATAGATACAAATTCAGCAGCTCACTCTTCAGCGTCTCTGATAAATTCAAATTAAATTTAAAATATCTCTTCCTTCTTTTAATTCGTATAAACACTCGAAATCGCACCGCGAATGGAACAGTAGGCGAGCAACGCGGGAAACGACATTAAGAGGAGTAGGAAGGCGAGAGAAATAAATTAACTTATCCGGTGTCCTTGAACGAATCGCTCGAACTCGAAGATCAGGTTTATCCCGATTGCGAAGGCCTCGACTCGATGACCCAGTGGCTCGTTCCATTTGCCGGAGGACGGGAGGTGCACGCAGACATTCGAATGATAAATGGTAAAGGGAAAGGAGGGAGAAAAGAGGAGTTGGTTGCGTTCCTCGTCAAGCTGAAACGAGATGCGTGCCGGCATTCGCGTAACAGCGCGAGACATAACTGTCCGTGCGCGTTGACGTAACGAGTTGCGGGACCTTTTGCATAGCAAAACTCGTCCGGAATGAAAGCAAAGGTGAAATGAAACGAAGCGACAAAGTTTTTGCGTGTAAACTGGTTTTGAGTAAAAACGAATGTTTTATAGGAAGAGATCTTTTTTTTGAGTGAATTAATTTTTGGATGTAATCAAAAAGGAAAAAGAATGAATAGCGAAATTCGTCTGGAACGAAAGCGAAGGTGGGATAAAATGAAGCGAAAAGTGTTTCGCGGGTAAACTGGGTTCCAGTGAAAATGAAAACTCGATAGGAAGAAATAGTTTCTTCTCGACTTTTACTTTGGGACTTGTAAAAATTAGCTTCCAATAAACTTTTTAAACCACCGGGTGTCATCTTTATTATCACAATTACATATTCGTGACATTGATATTAATGATATCATATTTAAGAATACATTTTTATTGCATAAATGTTCAGCCTCAAATTCAATTTCCTTAATCTGTAAATGCATAAAATATCAATTTTGATAGCAATCATATTAATGGTCATTATAAATAGCCTTTAACTCTATGGTTCTTTTTTCAATTTCAAATAGAAATTCATGCATTGAAGGGTTAATTCCCAATCTTCAACACCACCTCTCGCTTATTATATCGACTTTCAGTTTACTCGAATCTCGCTAAGCCCTCGCATCCTTCGGGACCCGATAGCTCGCGGTGTCTCGTTCCATTTACTCTACGAGAAAATGGAAGTGCGCGACTTCGAAGATTCCTTTCGTCAGGTGGAGATAAGATGCGTTCGGTCCACGTAATAGCGCGTGAGGCATAACTGTCTACCCACGCGGGTGTAAACGAGTTGCTGGACCACTTTGTGGTGAAACTTATCTCCCACAGGTAACTCAGTCGCATTAAACCAGAGGATCAAGGACTGAGGGTCAACGTTTCCTCGAGTGCGAGGCTCAGATTAAAGTGTTCCAATTGTTTTTGAGGAGAATGTGAAAATGATCGATCGAAGAAATAGAAGAAGCTTACTGGTATTGAATTTAGAAAAGAAATAATTTAAAGAGGACTGAGAATGTGGGACCAATTTTTGGGGCTAAAGAAATATTATTGTCAGGTATTTGAATAATGCTGACACATTTTTTTCACGTTGTCGAAGATTCATCGAAGAGAAGTTTAAAGTTTTCAAATTTTGAGAACGAAGGATTTTTATGTCTTCATTTTGCTTTTCATTCGTTTCTTCGAATCTCTTATGTAGCTTAACAAGCTCGACCTATTTAGAGGTCAATGTTATTATTTATAATGACGAGACAAAACTGTTTATTATGGTTATTTCAATTCTCCCGAGGCACCGTCTCAATTTCCTTGGCACGCGAGCACTGTAATGCGAAACGTAACTGTCCAGTGACGATGACGTAAAGAGTTGTAGGACCAGTTTGCTGAGAAACGTGTCTGAGAATAAAGTGAATCACAATGACGCAAGAAACAAAGCCTAGGTCAACGTATTCATCGTATAAACATCAGTGTGTCATTGTCAGTAGAGCAGATTACACCTGTGTCAACGTTTCTAAGGTATACACGTGTAAACAATTAATAACAAACCGTTATTTGTTGTTTTTCCAGGTCGTTGGTGCTCCTCTTATTTATTGCATCGGCCTGCATACCGGAGAGCTTTGCAAATTTCGTAAGTATTCGATTTATTGTTTAAATTATTTTCCACACGGGCGTGTACACGTTTTATTGGAATTTATTTTTCATTGCAATACCTTATTACAAAAATAAGTGCGTCTGGGTAAGATTTAAAGAATACTTGTGGATGACTCTCTCACGATCATTAACTTCATCGACCATAATCTTTCTTTACTACATTAATCTCAAAAATGAGTTACTACAAAACCTTCGTAATTTATTAACAAAAATCCGTTCTCCTGGTTTTGAATCAAACAAATATCAAACATTAATTTAATACATCAAAGTGACTTAAACGTCCATAAACAAAATTGAAGAAAGACTACTGAAAAAAAAGTAAACGAATTTACACAATTGACAAGTACAAGTGCGCGAAAAGACAAAAAAAAAATTAATTAAAACAAGAACCACCTGAACTAAAAAATAAATCCGAGAAATGCTGTTACAAAGAAGAAACTTCTGAAGAAAGAATAATTAAGGCTAAAGCAAAGTCGCAATTTGAATTATAACTGTTTAAGAGATTTCTTTCGCCCACCATAGTGTCATTGGTAAGAATAAAATGTCGTAGTCTCTCACGGTAAAATTGTGTCTCGCACTTTCACACCGATCATTGCGAGAGCGCGTGCGAGAGTATGAATATCTTTACAAGGGGTGTCTCGTCTCGAAGAGAATCCCAGTGGAAAATGAGAAAATAAAGTCGGACGCGACGACGGGCGTCGCGAACGAGAGAGACGACAGGATAAACCGCGATAATCTCGTTTCGCGCGTGAGTTTGCGTGCTTTGCATTCGGCGAGTGTGTCGGTTCTGTTAGTGTGCGAAAAACGCTCACACAAATTTAAAACAGCAGCGATCATGCACGCGCACGCCTCTCTCGTCGATTCATTTATTCGCGCAGAATGTGAGCAGACATTTTTAAAAGTAAGTCTTCTTTACGAGATATTTACAAATAATGAATTGTAACTTTTGCTAGTGACTAGATTTCTGAAAAAATTCCGATTTCAAGATATGGATCATGTAGTTTTCGACAATATGAAGAGTGAAGCATCTCATCGAGAATTCTGTTTCGAATAATTATATACGAAATAAATCCATAAAATTTTTTTACTGGGGTATGTTAAGAATATTTGATTAGAGGAATCTGTTTAGAGCATTCTACTCTTAAATTAAGAAGATCCTCTTGTTGCTTATTTTAGTAAGAAAGATTTTAAAACTAAGCCGTAAATTCTTAAGATGAGATTACAATTTTATTCGAGGTAAATTTGCAAATGGAACGTTAAGTGTGCAGTCGTTAATTTTATCATAGGTTGATCAACTGTTTATTTTGTGAAGTAATTTCACTGAATCAATTACCTGGTGTAAGAAATTGGTTAATCGAGTAAGCCTTGTTTTTATTATTGTAAAAGACACTGATAATATTAATTCAAGCTGATTAGAAATTTGATTCTCAGCTAACAATAAGTTCATCATCTGTTGCAAAACCTTTTCAATAATGGCCTGTAGAAACTAATCCAAATACGCACGTCAACACGATGCCACCGGTGATTGATATACACATTGCAGAATTAAAATTCGAAGTGCCTCACATTTTTCCTCTTTTACGTTTCAATTTTATCAATTTCACGCTGTGCTCGCGTTTCATTACTTTATCGCGAAATAGATTATCTCTCGTATACGTACTAACAGGTTACTTCAGTTGATTACAAATTAAATTCAAATCACCAGCAAACGATAATGAATTAATCTACGAAATAAGAACTGATAATCATAACAACATCCACACCATTTAAACAGAAAAAATCAGTCATTCGTTTCAACATACCCATTACAAACATTAAATTCACAGTCATTCACTCTCAGAAACACTTCGGAAAAGCTTTCACGAACACAAAAACTGAGTCATTCATTCTGCACATCTAGATTCACGTGCTCCTGTAACATCCACGCTTATGAGGACGCACTTGTAACACGTTGCACGCAAAGGTACACGTTTACACGCTACATAAAGGTACGACACGCAACCGCCTTGCAAGAGAAATAACTTACGGGAGAAGTAAGTTGATAGGAAGGGGTGCATGGATCGTGTTACTCCATCCCTTTCGGGTCTGCTGTATTCGCGCGTCATCCACAGGACCTTGAACTCAATCCTTTTCTCTCTTCTTCTCTTCTTCCTTCCTTTTTCATTTCTCGCGCCTCGAGGATTCTGTAATTTTCATCCTGACGATACCTACTATTGGATACCTCGTGCCCAGTCGGTGGACGTGGCTATATCAAGGAATTACTAGTGCCAAATATGTCCATTAAGGATATGTTAATTCGAAGGAATATTTGGATTTAAATTTCGTCTTTTAGCCATGCGATTAAAATGTATTATCGATCAACTAGAAAAGTGATGAAGTGGGCATATTGAGGATATGTTTTTGATATTTTTAGTCGTATTGTTTTGTTTAACAGCAATGTGTATTAAGTTTTAAAGTAAGACAACATTAATACTTGTCATTGCTTTCTTCGTTAATTTGTAGTTATATCGTTTCGTGTCAAATACTTTCATCAACGATATGTTAATCCGGTGGAATATTTAAAATACACTATTAAAATTACAATTGAAAAATAATGTAAAACATACAATGAGTTACTTCTTCTTTAAAGACTTATAGGATATTTGTTGTGTAAGATGATAAATTAGTATTTATTAATCATGGATATTTAATACAGATGCTTTTACCCAAAGTTAAATTTTATCGTGAAATTCTACAGTAACCATATCGGTTTACATTATTTTGCTGCAATATGTACGCTTCCAACGTCTCTCCACATTTATAGTTTTTTTTATATTTATATTTACCTTCGCTCATTAATTTCTTTTTCCTTCGTACGCTTTATAACATGTTAACAGTATTCACCCACGATATCTGGTCTGCGAGATTCCGAGTATTATTTAATCCCATCTCTCTTCTCCTCCTTTCGTCTTTTTTTTCCTCTTTTTTTCCTTCTTTTTCTCTGCCTCTACCTCGCATTTTCATTTTGCATCGTCCACCGTCCGACAGCTTTGCGTCGCATTTCTGTTTAGAGTTTCGTCGTGTGTGAGTGCGCGACATTCGTAACTTTGTTCGCTACTGTGTGCAACAGGAAGGAAAAGCGTAACGAGGCCGAGAGAACGGCGGATATTTACATTGGTTGGGTTGCAAAATCTTGTAGTAAAATTTTGCTCGTTAAGGTTTTTGTGAATACAGATTACGCTTGTTAATTTGCAGCATCTCCCTTTATCGATAATAACAACCGTGACGTCATTATCGGTTTAGCAATGATTGATTATTAAATCTTTAACTCTTTCAATTTTCATCGCACGGTTTTAAACTAAAAAATTGTTATTCGTATTCATAAATAATGCCGACAGAATTTTTACAATCTTTCGGATAATAGATTTACAATATGGGTAACTTGCGTACTTTTTTTGATGGCTTTAAAAATGGTGTTAAATGAAAGCAAGCGATAAAATTCGTACCGAAAAAAAGGTAAATTTCCGGAAAATAATTTTCCGCAGATTCGGAAAAGATCCACGCAGATCGGAAGAGACAAGATTATTTTTCGTGGAGTTGAGGTCGGAATGAGAGAGGGGAGGAAAAACTCGCTGCAACTTTTTACTCTCATCAGACGACTTCTCCCGGTCCAGACTGCGTGACTAATCCGAGTTAAGTGGTCGTTAGGGGGATGTCAGAGACGCGAAGAAATCTCAAAAATATTTGCGACAATCCTACGTGGCTCGCGAATAATTCCAAGCATCTCGAAGATTGTGGATGTTTGAGGATGAACATTTATCGAAGGAGGCTTATTTCATTCTACTGTTGAAAAATAAGTTTTTCTGTCATACTTAAATGAAATTACAAATTCTTCTAAACTGAAAAGTTTGATATCGATTCAATAAAAAAATGTATTCGTACACAGTATAATACAAGAACAATATTTCTCTACGTTGTAAATTAAACGCTATAAAAAGTTATTACTCCTAAACTATTTTTTTAATCTCAGTTTTGTACGAAAATTCACATTCAGTTTTCATCGAAAATTCGTTAGAATTTTGCGTAAATATATTTTTGTCGAAATACCTATGCAGTGACAAATATATTTTTCATAATAGGCTAAATTTACAAACCATTTAGACATTTGCAAACTAGACATTTTTTTTATATGATTAATATTTTTTTATCTCACAGATCAGAGCTTAGAATCAAGCGCAAGTGATAATGGACAATTTACACATTCTTCAAAATTCCCTTACAACAAGCAAACATCTTCGAAAATTATGTGTACAAAGTTCTTCTAGAACAACTTGTGCAATCTTATAGATTGTTGCACGATTCACGAAGCGGCCTTTAAACGCCTAAAGCATGCTTCATAACGATTAGTGATTGGAAAGTGCCTTTAAAATTGTCGACTTGTAAAATTATTGGGAGCACGAGCGCATTTGATTGCATGCTGCAAAGGAAGTAACATGCACAAGCAGGAGAGAGAATAAATTACACGGAATTTGGTGACCCCTGTGCGATTGTAAAATAAATGTTGCACCGGTGAACACATTATATGTCATTAGCAATTTACACGGTATGCTCACACGTAAACGGTTAATCGCTCAATGTAACACGACACCCTCCGCGCGAGATGATTGAGGCTTTCACGTTGTTCAAGTGCTCGTTGCGAGAATTCGAATTCCACGAGCTCGAGGGTCGATTCCGTTTTATAAACGCAATCTAAGGAAGTTAGTAAAACATTTATAGTAGTATTTTTTGTAACAGTTGTTTTTGCACGAAATTATTTTGAATGGAGATTTCATGGTTTTTTGGAGTTTGGAGGAACAGTGATTTTTTCGGAGATTTTTTTTTTACAATTATGGGTGTGAAAAAGATTAATTAATCTGGCTGTTACATATCTTCGATAGGTATGACATTGCTGAGGTATTTAATTTTTATTTTTGTAGAATCAACGACTATTATTTGTCATTTCTCATTTTTCCGATGATTTTGTATTTTGAAATTTGCAAATGTTTGTTCTTGTTTGTTTCACATTTTCTCTAGATATTCTTAACCGAAAGATAAACCGCAGGTTACTTGTATTCTTCTTCAATCAAATGCATTAAATCTGATTATTTTTGAGACCGGCAAATATTTACAAAACTCGATACAAATTAAGTTAATCGTTTAATTCTGAAACACATTCAATCAAACGGATACGTTTCGTATAGTTTACATCTATTATAGTGTCTCGTTTATAAATCCGACCGACTACAAAGAAATAACTAAGTAAACAGACGAAGCCTTAACCATATAATAAACAAATACATTAATATCTTACACAAAAATATATATTGACATCCCTAACCTAACATTAAACTAAACAGCAAAATTATCCCACGAGCATTCGCTTCGCAAGCATAATTATCTAATTATCCACTATAATTCACAACCATATTAATAAACAACAAAAATATTAAATAACAAGTCATTCTCTTTACAGTCGTGCCTAAAAACTCACAGACTTACGCGGAACTAGCCATCAAACGAATTCTTTAACTAATTGGACCGCATGTCGAAAGATCTTTTTACGGCTGACGACGTAATTTACAACCCTGAGAATTACACGTCGTTCAAGCGAGGCGAGAACTAACAAATAAATTTGCAAACTATTAACAGTGCCTCCTTCATCGTCCTCAATTAGGAGCCAGGCGCCGCTGCTCTCCTTTTTAACGCACGAAATAATTCGCTACGGTTCCTCGCCGTATGACAATTTATTATTATTGTTATTATTGAGACGACAGGGCGTGTTGCACGGGTCAACTTTCACGGGTCATCGGCTGACCTCACATGAGGAGGACGCGAGGAGTACCTACTTCTGCGAACCATTTAATTAACTCTTCTGCCACGCAATCTCGTGGAACGTCGACCGTCAAATTTCTCATCCGCCCCTGATGAGCACGACACGGTCTAGGGAGACTTGTGGCCACGCTCGATGGGATAATAATAACGCGGTGATAAAATTTTCGGTGGGTGGTCACGTAATTCGGTAAAATTTCGAAGGTGATGCATCTCTTTAACATCGATTTTTGTTTAAAAATGGTATGTTAAATGTTCCTTGTTCTGTTAATATTTATCGGACAATAATATCGTGGTGATATTTTAAGCGAATGGTCGCATAATTCTGTAAAATTTGGCAGTTGACGTGTCTTTGATGTTCATCAGGCAGGTTAATTTAAGTATTCTGCAAATTGATTGTTTGTCGTTCCAATCATATTTATCGCACAATACTAACGCGGTGATAATATTTTAAGTGGGCGCTGGTGCATTTTGTACAATTTTCGAGCTGGCGTGTATTTGATATCGATCAGGCAGTTCCATTCGAGAATTCTATAAAATCGATGTTTCTCGTTCAATTAATATTGACTATCTAAAATATATCATTCGCTCCTAATAAGTTCAACACGGTATAAGTAGACTAGCAGCCACACTCTATGAGATAATAATAACGAGAAGATACAATTTTCAATGGGTGCTAGCGTAATTTTGTAAAATTTCGCGATTGTGTCTTTGATATGGTTCGAGCAGTTTGGTTTGATAGTGAGATAAAAGCATTTTTCTAGTCTACTATTCTTTACAAGAAAGAAGGAAAATTTAAATGACAAATAAGCTTAGTCGTTTTCTCTTATAAATACACTTAACTTTTTCCTCTTTTTGTAGAATTACATAATTAAAGTTGTTCTTAATTACGTTACTTCGCGGTGAAAAATAATTGACTTTCTAAACTGATTCATTCGACGGTAAAATAATTCTACAGTATTCTCTCTTTTTTCGATGCTATGAAGATTGGATACTACCAAAATTTTGTATTAAATTAAACCATTACTCCAGTATGTCAACGAGAGATTACTCGCTTTACTAATATTTCACGTACAATCTCGAAAGCACTTTATCAAAATTGCTAGTTATTCCTAAGGACGTAGTTTCGTCCTTGATAAGAAGCTTTAATGCGAATAGTTTCCTAAGTAGTAACGCCAGGAATGATCGTAAGAAAATGATCGTTAAACTGATAATCCTAGCAAAATCGGCAAACAATTTCAATCGTGCACGAACCATGAACGATTAGCCGTGGCATTTTCTTTTTTCTCTTGGTTCTCTGAACTAGAATCTTGAAACTGGACGCAGCAAACTGTTAACGGTGCAGGGTAATCCGATATTTCTCAAGACAGAAAAGTCGAGAAGGAAGAGGAAGATCGTTTGGTGACTTTCTCCAAGCGATCGGGTAATTCTAGCTTGACGCAAGTTTCTGGGGGATTAACGGGGATTAATTCCCTAGAACTTGCTTCTACTGCTGCTGTGGATCGTATCCGATTAGTGGTCCCGCATGGTTTCATCGAGAGAAAAAATAAGAAGGAACTTGTATGGCGTGGCCAAAGAAGTTATCCGAGGAAGAAAATTATTATTAAACAATGGAAGTGCAGAAATAAATGACACATATTACACGGTCAACTAAATCGTCCTATTAAGCAAATAAAATGAAAAGTTACTTTCTGATTAAAAAAAAGGAGATACCGATCAAACAGTATCATTTGGAATTTACGATTTTAATTTTGAACTCTTATAAAGTCCAGAAATAATTGCGTATATTGCAGCATCTATTAAATTCTACATATAAATTTATTTATTGACTTTCTGTTACTTTAGTAGAATTGGCAAGCTCTTTAAGGCAATAGAGTGCTATTGCTAATAATAATGTTGAACGTGAATTTGGCAAAATGTTTTCAGTGGCAAATGTTCTTTTTCTCTTTTTGTAATAAATATTAGAAGCCAAGCGTCCATAATGTCCACGATGGTAACGGGCAGATAACCGGAAATCGTTTTTATCAGAAGTTCCACTGCGATACGACGATAACTTCTCGATGCAAGAAGACGATCATTTATCATGTACAGAGCGAATTCGCGTTATCCCAACGCGGTGGATACCTGGGATCGCAAAAAGCAAGCGCTCAGAAGGATCGTTTGGTTGCGGCTCGTTCCTGGCTTCAAGCCCATTGGCGGGTTTTTCAAAAACCAGCTGGAAAATGGCAAGAGAAAACGAGAAAAATGTCTGACGTCTGCTTGATTAATACACAAACTGTTCTGGAAAATAAAAGAAACGGAGTGGTAACAGTAAACTCGCATTTTTACAAGAATCTTTTTAAATGTACTAATTTAGTTTGGTTTAAAGAAAATATGTCAAGACGGAATGGCGATTGAAATTACGAGCTTTTTAAAAATCTATGTTCTTAAAAGCAGACCGACGATTATTTACATCGTTTTTAATAATTAAAAATTTAAAGTTTACTATAAAAAGCTTCTATAAAAGGATTGATTTTGACAACAAATTTTTATGCCAGCAATACTCTCTTAGAATAAATTATTCGCGTTGATCGAATATTTTAAATTGACGAGTAATACACGAATTAAGATCCTAGTTTGAAGTAGTTGATACATTTTTAGTTGCGTTGCAGTCATATCGATCGACGTTGAGTTACACTCTACATTTTAAAGAAGTACTTCGCACGTCCCACGTTGGCGCGTGCCAATTCGACGTCGAAATAAATTAGTCTTTCAGGGCGTCCCGCGGCGCGTAAAACTGCGTCATAAACCACCATGGATCGCATGGGATCAACGTTTTGTGTCTCCATGGTTGAATTGGGTGTTCCGAGTGACGAAGAAAATTGAAATTCTCAGAACTGCAGACCGCGAGAATTTTTTTCTCTTTCGTTCATTTACATAAATTAATTTAATCGTTGAATACTTTAATGACTCTAACGACCAATTAAACTTTCCATTATTTAAATAATTTTGGTTGATCAAACCTTTGACCTTTCGTGGAAAAGAAATTTTTGTGATTATTTTACGAATGCTTCGAAGGATGGGTACATGCACAGTAATCATAGTTTTTATGTGAATGGGTAGTGAAGCGTAAGGGATAAAAAATGTGGGAGTGAAAATGCCAATGATCATTGAAAATCATTACTGTATTTACGCGAGTGTAAAACGCGAAGCTAGTAGACTTTAGGGTGCCAATATTCCAAAAACTTCCACGTTCGGTGCAGGTTGCAAAATTGTTTATTGCTGTTATCCCATGATAATAAAAATTTCTTCAGTAAATATGTCATTTATGCTTGCGGAAAATAAATTCTAGAGAGCAAATAACATTTCGTGCAACATTTACCGATCTTTGAAATGTTAAATAAAGCTTACATAAGCATGTATTACAAGTTATAAAAAAGAACATTTTTTTAATTCCAGTAGACGAATGCAAGTCCTTAAAGTACTTAAATTATTTTCTGTAATTACAGATTAGAAATATTTTAAAATTTTATTAACAAAATTTTCCTCTGATGGATGTCAAAAAATCCGAATTTTATCCCAACACTTAAAATACGTTGCAAAAATGCATTTTTCTCATAAAATTCGAAAGAAATGAAATTTCGTAAATTTTGAAAATAATTAAAATGCAGTTTGACAACGTCTGCAAATCAGCCTTTTATTATCGCAACAAAATGTTCGTCGAACGTTGGACGCATAAACACATAAAGAGATCAGGTCACGTAAAGTATGAGGGGTCACAGTGTAATGTAACGTTACGCAATGTTACGTGACACCCTCTTTACTTATACTGTGACCAGTTAGAATGAGCTGCCGTCTGACGACTCGTTGATTCAAAGATACAAAAATAACTCGTTCGTCTGGTCGAGCTCGTTGCTAAACGATGATGTAAACCCCGCTTTGAGCAGATTGTGAGACACGCTTTCATACATTTATGCCAGTATTCGTCATCATCGTCAGGAGTATGGACGATTTCCGAGATGCCTGAACGACGATTAAGACGTCTCCTAATTAGTTGATTTATCGTTGCCACTAATCGCTAATTAGGGTGAGAATTAGTACAGAGGAGGTTCCTTGGGAACGAAATTCTCGAAAGAAAGCAGAAGAAAGAAATTTTGCGAGAGAATGTAAAGAATGTCAAGAAACTCTTCCAAGTTAGGAAATATTAATAATGGAACGTTTGCAAGATAAGCTGAAGAGATGAACAAGTGTTTCCTGATTAATCGTTAATAATTTATTTGTCAGTGAATTTACAGAGAAACTTAATTCTGACTTTGCCAGTTTTCCTAGGCCACATATTTAATTCTGCTTATATTTTGTTAACATTTAAAAAGTTTAGTTTGCATTTGGGATTTTACGAACGTTAACAATCCAAATTTAATTTGAGAAGCTTTCCTGAATTTTTGGGAAAATGCAGGCAGGGCAATTTAAAAAAATTTGATAAAGGAATTTGCGATTTAAAAAGAAGCAAGAAATAAATCAATGTTTCCAAAGAAGTCATTAACAACTTAACGAATTTATTGAATACTCTGATTTCAATTTTCACGATACCGTTAATATTAAAATTCGCTGTACCTTGATAACTTTTAACTCACAATTTAAGGGTAAATAATTCAATTCTGCCAGTTCGCTTTTTGCACATTTCAAATTAAAATTTCAATTTCAATTGAATTAAATTCTATCGATCTTCTGCTTTTCTAAGATCGCTAAACTTTCGAAAATATTCTTCAACCCAGGACATCTTGCTTTCCCTTCTCTCGTAATTCTCGGAACGCACGACAAGGGTCCTATGCGAAATCCCATCGCTCATCACCCACCTTGCTCACGCTAATTAATTTCTCGACACCCTGTAATTAGCCACGTCCACGTCCAGCATGCTCAGTAACTCCTCACCATGGAACTGTTCAACCGATCACAAAGTTGGACAATTGTCCAGTTTCCAGTAGACGGTTCGGCCGCTGAAGCTAGTCCCACTTCTCACCTACTCAGCTTTAATAAAGATCAAAACGACGCTTAAATTAAAGTTAGAGTAATGCAATAATTGCGCATTAATGATAATTACTAGAAACGAATTGCGCTAATTGAACAATATGACAGAAAAGAAATTGATTTGAATTCTTCTATGTACATTATGCCCACGAGCTTTAATAAGATTCATAATATTAATATTTTTTACTAATTATGCCTCCTGTTGCCTTTCTTGGATCTGCCCATTTGACCATTTCTCTCAGGCATGAAGAATATTCTTTCTTCTCTTTTCTTTCATTGCCCCCCACCCCGCCTGTCTGTCTTAATACGAGAATTGTTCCTGCGGGACGGCTCTAATTTAATTTTCCAATTTAATAATATAAACATCCCTTTACTCAGTTTGTCTTTTCTTTTCCTTTTTTAATTTTTTGGTTTTGAATATGTTATTCTTTGGTGTCATTTTTAATTTTCATGTTTTACTTTACGTTGATTGCATAAAGCTTTTTTGTACGTTTTATTTCTTCATTGGCCATAACGCATTTTTGTTGGACATAAGGGTAGTAAATACATTCTCTCTCTCTTTTTCTCTCTCTCTCTCCTTCTCTCTAACCCCCAAGAGAAGCTTTCTTGTGCCTGCGCGCTTTATAACCACCCGCGTCGCTAACACGCCATTATTATCGTTATAAACTCTCTGGTGGCTGAGAATCCCAGCGACCTGGAGAAAGAGGAGATTCTCTCCTACGATGCAGGGAGATCAACAGTAGAACGAGGAGAAGAAGGGAAAGGAGAAAGAAAGATACTCCAGCAGATGCTTCCCTGGAAACCTGAAAAAGGCTACGCGAGCGAGTGCTCGCTTCCTTCTTCTCCTCTTCCTTCTCCTCCTCCTCAGCCTCTTCTTCCACCTCTTGCTCCTCATTCTTCTTATCATCTTCATCCTCATCCTTGTCATTTTCATTCTCATTCTTATCCTCCTCTTCCCTTCTTTTTTAAAAGAAAACTCGGTAAAATTTTGTTTTAACGGATACCGATGTTGTCTTAATTAATAAATATTGTTAGGTTTCCTACTAACGAATAATGTACGTCACAAATTAAGTGGGGAATGACATTAGTTTTCGAGTTATTTATAAGAGAATTTTGAACCACGTGTAAGATAAAGTGGATAGGTGGGTGAGAGGGAGGGGTCGGAATATCCAGAAACTGATGTAGTCGCACATTGAAGGCTGATGACGAACTATGAATGACTAATCGTCAATAGCACGGTCAAGTAAACAAAACTTTTTTTATGCAGATGGCAAAGCTCGCTTGTGTTATGTCATTGACAGAATATTTAGAACGGAACGATCACCCCAAACCACTTCATAATGCCTGTAGATGATTGTTAAAATTTTCAAACGTTCATGTTTTATATCTTTATAAAAATGTCGTTCCCCACTTAATGTTGTTTAATCCATTCAATCGCTTTAATAATTAGTTGAGAAGGATAAGAAGCACTAATCTAAGGCTTTCATTATCCTTCCAAGTACCTATTTAGATCATTTAAAATAAGGCACTGGAAGCGTCGCCCGAATTCGAATGACATGACAGTCAAAGTGTTAAGATAGGCATAATTATGTACTGTCTGGTGTATGCAAATAGCTGAGAAAGCTAATGTAACTAAATCAATTGACCAGACCTCATTCCCCATCACATGCTCCTCATTATCATTCTCCTCTTCTTCCTCATTCTTACTCTTCTCATCCTCATCGTCCTCCACTCTATCGTTAGCCCTCCCGATGCGCTTTCATTCGTAAAGAAAATCCGCTGCGCGCCGACCATGTGCGTTTGCACGCGCGAAGGGTCGTGAAGGAGATGTGGGAAGGGGGTGAGTATCTCGCGACGCTTTCTTCCCACGCTCGATAAAAATCATCGAGGCAGCTGTGCGGTTGCCTTCGCTTAGGCACGAGGCAGTGAGATGCTGAAGTTTTGCCGATGTTGTCACGCACGTGTTTCATCGCTTTAATGGAGGTCGATTTTTTTTTTGAAGCTTTTCAAATGGATCTTTTTAACGAGAAACTATTATTGCAATTGTTGATGTTCTCATTATTATCTGTCTATTATTATAATTACTAAATGTCCAGATCTTCGACTTAATAATAATAATAATTTCTGGATTGAATATTGGGGTACTTCGAAAGAAAATAATCATCGTAAGTAACAAAATTACATATAGCACCCCCCCAAAAAAGAAACTCCTAAAAATCATTCGTTTACCGAATTAAATTACTCGAAGTTAAACATTGCCACGTAATATTTGCGTAAAAAATTAAGCTAAAGATTGGAACAACACAAATTCGTAACTATGAAATTTTCTCGTAATTTAGAGAAACAAAATTTAGTTTTCTACTTTCTCTTTCTCTCTGCTTCCTTGGCTGTCTGGCCGGGTACTCCGATACTCGACGCTCGACTCGCTCCTCTAATTACATCTGCCGTGAGCCTGCCTAACGTAAATCGCATTTCGAGCGACGTCGTTGGCCCTTAATGACAATCGTAGGCTTAACGACGGACGTCCCTCGTCTATTAAGCCGCTCGGAATCTTAGCATTTGAGATGAAGACGCTACTGGATCCGTTTGCATTTGAGATTCCATCGTCTCACGGAGCCGAAACGTATTCCGTAAACATCGCAGAATTACGAGAATAACGGGTAGACGGGAGAAACGAGAGTCCTCGATCGTTTCGAAAAAAGCGCGGGAAAAAGCGCGGGATTTGAAATTGAAATGTGGAAAACTCATGCTTATTCATGTCTGACAATGAGTTTAATTAGATATTCAAATATGCATTTAATTTACATGGTGAAATTTATAAATATTTATGCAGCAAGGGCATCTCGTAAATATTATTCGATTAAACAAAATTCTGGAATTTTAGTTGTCGGTTTTGTGTTAACATTGAATGCGCACTTCTTCAGAGAAAGGATAAAGAAGAATTTATTCGGTGGAAAAGTTTGGAATTGTTCGAAAGGCGTGCAAAATTGGATGCCTACCTGTAATTATCTTCGACACCCTCCGCGGAATACTTTTCTCTAATTAGTTCGCCGTTAGGTGGTTATACTCGATTTTTAATAATTATCTCGTGGCGCCGCGTTCTCTTGCAATTTATTTAAAAATTTACCGAGGCAGGAAAATCTCGTTGTGCGCCACCCACTCTCGTTACTGGCCGATCGATGTAATCCCACGATGTAATTTTCATGGATAAATTAGTGCACGTATCGCCATAAAATATGCCGCGAATAAATTTCGTAAATACCTTGTGGATATTGTCGTTGCGCAGTATTCATTTATTCTCTCTTAATACTCCAAAGGACAGTTATTAACATTAACGACTTTATGCGGTCAATTTGAATTATTTCCTATTGATAAGCCTATTTAATAGTGACTATAAAACATAAAAAGAACATAAATGTTAGACGAGTTGCTTAATTAATACACCTGCAGACTTTTACTGGAAAGATCGTAAGAAATGGATTTTGAAAAAGTACGAACGGGAGATTAAAAAGTGTTTATTGATCTATGCATTTTGATATTCGTCCAAAAGTTAATTACTGTTCTCTACTCTCACACCTAACCAATATTCATTACGAAAAAAAAAAGAAAACATTCCTTCAGAATACGCATGTTAAAAAACAAATTACATTTTAAGTACATCAAATTAATTACACGTCCGTCGATTAATACGGCAAGCTCCAGCACGATCTTAAATTCTTCTAAAAGAAAAGAGTGAAATTAAATCAATGCAATCGAGCAGTGTCAACTTCAGAACACCACCCTTAGTCCTCGTGCGCGCGAGTGAATTTTTCGCCGAGTAAAAAAAAAAAGAGAAGAATCCACTTGCCATTTAATTTCTCCGAAATCCGAACTGTCAACGTCGAAGCCGCTTTTTCTCATTCATATTCAGACCCTTCCAACCCTCCGCAACCCCACCCTCTTCCGGACAAACCAATCTTCGCGCGACAAACGAGCGTTCAATGACCAATCGGAAATCCGCGCTCGACCGTTTCACAAGAGAACGACAAACAGGCTCGCTATCATTCCGGGGGTGAGTTCGGGATGAGTTTAGGGGGTTGAAGGGGTGGTGGAAGGTCGAAAACGAGGACCAAACCGGCTGGCCGATAATTTTATTGGAAACCGGGCATGCACTTTACAACCGGCGAAATGCAAACTGCTTTGGACACGCGCCAGAAGGATCTGCCCATTGAAATGTTATATGGACTCTGGTGGAAATGGGCGAGGGCCCATCCCCTTCGACGTTGCGTCCTTAAAGCTAAATTAATTTTAAATCTTGCGAAGCTGGTTGCGAGAATTAAATCGAAGCCTCGTGAAAATAGGTGCATTTTACATTGTATGTATATTTTCTTAGTGTTAGAAGAGTTGTTTATTTTCTTTATTACGGTATAGGAGCAATTTGTAGGTTTGAATTTACCTAAGCTCAGTTATTCAATAAGATAGTATTCTAATGACACAATAAAGCTAGCACTTAATACAGTTGGCATTTTGTTCACACTGAAATTTCGTAGAAGTGATAAATTGGCGCGTGTGAATGATAAGAAAAGTCAGCAAATAAAAAAAAAATGTGCAGTGTATTCGATAGTTTAGCATTTTATAGTAGATCGTGTTAGGTTAGTGTGTGTAAACTACGAAGTGTGTTGAAAATTGAATTTAATGTTAAAATTCTGATGTCTTTTGCAAAATCGGCACTTGCATCCTGACATTTGTAGACGAGATAGAATAATAATTTACCATCATTAACGAAAGTAATGCATTCGTTAACCGTTTGCGTACCAGAGGGTTTTGCAAAATACGGTCGAAAAAGTCCTATTAATCTAAAATAGCTAACAACGAAATACGAAATATATTACTTGGATTACTGATAGTAGTAAAGATGCGACATACATACGTCCGAAAGGTGAGCGCGTTTCGGAAATCTGTGAACGGCACGTCAGTTTTCTGTATCGACAAAATGTGCTAGGTTTTTTGACACGAAATCTGAAGAGCATGAAAGCGTCCCGTGGGACGCAAACGGTTAACATAAAATCTTTACGACCCTACGTTCTGTCTTTAAATCACTTAAAAAACACAACAAATCGGCTTTTGTAAAAACGAAATTTCTCGTTGCCGAAATAATTGCACATATTCATTATGATTGATAATTTCGTCATCTTCGAATAATTCTCGCACAGAGGTAGGGGCCTCGAGCGTGCAATTTAAATGGGCCGATTAATTCGTAGGGTTCCGTGACAGTGGCGGGGAGACCATAATTAAATTCTAAAGCTTCCCGGGTGCGGACAATGAATTTAAATGCAGTCAAAAACACGCGAGATCCAACTGTTTTCACTGTTGGAAACGCACTCGACGGGTTTATAAATTCAGCGAGCCGCTGGTGCCCACTTGGGCGATAAAATTCGCGCGTAAAATCTAGATCATTAATATTGAATACGAAAGACAATCGAATTGTCGCTGAACGGAGTGTCGTCACTTCGCGAATTATTCCGCTAATTAATTATTCTCGCGTCAGAATCGATTTTTGATACTGCTGGTCGGATGCATTTAGAAAGTAAAAATAAATTTCATTCGATATAATGTTGCTTCTGTTACCTTGACGCACTCCGCGAGGGTCATCCACAGGTTTCTTGGAATCCTTTTAGGGAAAGAAACTTCACTTCGTGCGTATGAAAGATAGGTGCATGAATATTGATTCTGTGTACTTTGTTAGATATCATTTCGACCAATTTCTAAAGGTTCAATAATAAATAATACGTGAAAGCAATGAGTTCTTTTTACCTGAATCAAAAAATTAACAATTTTTGTTACATTCGCGTAATAAATTCAATGCCAATTTCCAGCTCATGTTATTAAATATTGCGAAGTATTCAAAAATCCATTCACTCACTAACTCCCCAACAAATCGTACGTTAAAAATATCAGCATTCTCAAACCCTCGAAGCAAAACGAGATCCGCACCGAAAGCATGTAGATCTGTATTTATGTGAGAATGAGACACCGAAACCATGCATATGCATATCTATGCCCGTGAGAATGAAAGAGAGCGAAAGAGAAATCTACAAATCCAATCAGTCACTAACAAATCCAACACAACAGAAAATCAACATTCTCACCTCCAAGTATGTACATATCCAAACTCTGAAAAGAAATCCAGATCCACGCACCAAAAGCGCACACGCACGTGTATCTGTGCCCGTGAGAATAAAAGAGAGCGGCAGAGAAATCCACAAGTCCATTCACCCACTGACTCCCTAACAAATCCAACACAACAGAAAATCAACATTCTCACCTCCAAGTAAGTACATATCCAAACTCTGAAAAGAAAAACAGATCCACACACCAAAAGCGCACGCGCGCGTGTATCTGTGCCCGTGAGAATAAAAGAGAGCGGCAGAGAAATCCACAAATCCATTCACCCACTGACTCCCTAACAAATCCAACACAACAGAAAATCAACATTCTAACCTCCGAGTAAGTACATATCCAAACTCTGAAAAGAAAACCAGATCCACACACCTAAATCGCACACGCACGTGTATCTGTGCCCGTGAGAATGAAAGAGAATGCAAGAGAAATCCACAAATCCATTCACCCACTGACGCCCTAACAAATTCAACGCAAACAGAAAATCAACATTCTCACCTCCACGTAAGTACATATCCAAACTCTGAAAAGAAAACCAGATCCACACACCAAAAGCGCACGCGCACGTGTATCTGTGCCCGTGAGAATAAAAGAGAGCGGCAGAGAAATCCACAAGTCCATTCACCCACTGACTCCCTAACAAATCCAACACAACAGAAAATCAACATTCTCACCTCCAAGTAAGTACATATCCAAACTCTGAAAAGAAAATCAGATCTACACACCAAAAGCGCACGCGCGCGTGTATCTGTGCCCGTGAGAATAAAAGAGAGCGGCAGAGAAATCCACAAATCCATTCACCCACTGACTCCCTAACAAATCCAACACAACAGAAAATCAACATTCTCACCTCCAAGTAAGTACATATCCAAACCCTGAAAAGAAAATCAGATCCACACACCAAAAGCGCACACGCACGTGTATCTGTGCCCGTGAGAATAAAAGAGAGCGAAAGAGAAAGACGTTCCCTCGTGAAGTCAGGTGAATGAGGGGGCACTTATCGCGAAATGTTCCTTCTCTCCTCGCCGCGCGTCGTCCCGCGGATGCGCCCACGTTCTCACGCCTTGGCACGCTCCTGCCACGACCCCGTGCGACCCCGCCGTGTTGCACGGCCGTGCCAGGGCCGTCCAAGTCGTGGTCGCACGTAAGGACCGCGACGTGTGGTGGTAAACGCGATGGGCAATAAATTCAAACTCGTTCCTGTTCGCAGCATCATATAAAATTAAGGCACGGAAGGCACCGTCGGCAACATGGCGAGGGATATCTGCCCAGCAGCTTCGTCCTGGACATGGACGAGCCCGAGCGGGGCACTTGGGGACCATGGTCATCACCCAGCTCCTGCTCGAGGTCCTGTGGAGGCGGTGTCGCACATCAGACTAGACAGTGTTACGACATAGAGTAAGTGGTGCTTTTCTTTCTATCTTTCTTTCCCTTCTTTCTCATGGTTGTTTTTTCACAATCTTGCACTGAAAAAATTGTATTCTTATCTTAAGAATTTACCACTTAACTTTAGAATATTTTCCACTAAAATAAGCAACAAGAGGATCTTCTTAATTTAAGAGTGGAATGTTCTAAACAGATTCCTCTAATCGAGGATGTCTTGATCGATTTTAAATGCTTCAAGAATTTGTCTAACTCTTTTCTTATCTAGTTGGTTGTTTTTCTGAAATTCATACTATTCTTTTTAAGTATATCGTCGTAAAATGTAGTGATAATAAATTTTCATGCAAGACTTTCGAAATAAACTGAGAATAAACGTTCGAAGTTTGTTATTTATCGGCTATCTAGAGGCCATGGAACTTTTTAGTTTCTAAGGTGGAGGGTGATTTAATAGTACCAACTCGAGGACGAGTAATTTCTTGATTTACCCAATGAATGTTCTAAAATTAAGGAATGGTCGAAGAAGTAAATTCAAGTTTATCAACAATTTGCAAGCGAAATATATTTTAATTAAGATTTCAATCATTTTGGACAAATTGCATTAGATTTCTTCATGCAGCAGGTTTGTTTATTCAAAATTTACTATTATTTCGACGTCGAACGTAATCTCATAGAAAAGCCATATACCAAATATATTTTCATTGAAATTAGAGTAACTTGAAGAACGCCTAATCGTGACCCTCTAATCAGGAGTATCACAAATGCAATTTTCTCCGTGACTCGATATCAATTTATCGAATCAAAAAGCCCACATTAATATATTAAGCTCAAAAAGATCCTGCATTATAAATTCAATCTCATCGGAAAATTGCAAATAATAGACACAGCCCCTCGCTCGCAAAATTAATTCGAAATTAACAATTACCCCTGCGATAATAAACGAGAGTATCAAATCGGTTCCAGGCAACACAAATAACTGCGCGGCCATTCGAATTTGCAATTGGCCACCGAATGACAAAGAACTCAATCGACAATCGGTGCAATACGTCATTAAGCGTTCGCATTATCCAGCGGGCGCATTATCATAATTTTCCTCGTAAATGGCGCCCCGTCTACACGGAAATATTAATTGGTCGAGAAATCTTCTCCATTTCATTGCATTCGATAAACTTGGCAACGCACTGTTCCCATACATATTTCTTTTCCTTTTTAAGTTTCCTTTTCAACTCCGTGAAATTATGCCGCACGCTGAAATCGGAAAATAAACGAGGAAACGTTCCTTGCGATGTCTCGAAGCCGATGTGCAATATGGTATCGAGATTGGAAGAAAAATCGGTTTCACAAAGAATTTAATCGAGAAGCATGACAAAGAAGTAAGATGAGTTTCGCGAGTATTGAGCATCGTTGTCGAAATTGTCTCACGGTTAAATTATTCACAAAATAATGAATTGAAGTGCGTAAATTTGCAGTGCGTGTTTGATTAAATACAATGGCGAAATAAGCGGGCAAAAAGTTTCCTTTCGGTTACTGTGAATTTAGTCGTGAGATGCAAAGGTGAAAATGAAGAAAATCGTTCTCTCAATTTTTTCTCGCCTTCTCCATAATGTTTCAGGAAAATTCTCACGATTTCTTCTCGATCGTGAAAACGATTAACTTTTGCTTTCACGTTGATCTCTTGCGCATATGCGAACACTGATGAGGAAGTGACGTAGTCGTTAATGAATGTTGGATATAAAACGACTCCTGGAAGCATCGTAGGCTAATGAGAGAGTAGCGATTTTAGAAAGTCGAGTAATCGACGCGCAAATGCTCGCGCGTAATGCGTAGTGTCACGTAAGGTCACTGTAAATTCAGGAGTGATTGGAACGTCACGTAAGAGTAAAAATGTCTTCACAAAGAAAATAAAAGCTGATGTAACAGTGCAAAAGGTGATCTGAAGCCCATAATGTCCGGTAAAAATCAACGAGAAGCATTGTCCTCGATACTAGAATCTCCTATGTTGTAATACAAAATAACGTAAAAGCATCTTTAAAGTAAATACTAATTTCTTTTTATTTCTAGAAATTTTTTTTTTAATTCACGTTATTTCTAATACTATTATTGAACAGTATAGAATTCCTCGACGGTTGCATCAATTTTAATTGTGTTCAAAAGTCAATGTCAATAAATTATTACAGACTACACTAACTCGTAAAAAATATTGAATTTTGAAATCCACGCGTCTAACGGATTCAAAACAGACAAAAAATTATCAACCATAGCAACCTAAATACATGTCATACTATGCACCGATACTTCTAACATTAATCCGTCTAGACGACACAATGAAAAAAAAAGGGGAATAATGACACGAAGGGACATCAATAACGAAACTCGCACAATGCAACGAACCACTTCCTACGTCAATCTCTCTCTCTTTCGACTACGTGAAAATGAAAAACTAAAAAATCTTGACACGATGAAGCGGACAAAAATGAGCCTCGTACGATACAATGAGCACTTCCTACGTGAAGTTTGCATGCTCAATGGGCCAACTCGACCGGGATGAAGAGCACAATTGCGGTGTGCCGTTGGTTTCCCATGGGCCGTGGGCAGATAGAAATCGGCCGTAAATCATAGAGAAGCCGTGCACCAACTGCGCGCGGAATGTACCGGCCTAGACACCCACGCTGACCGTACGCAACGCGCTGAGGACGTCGCGGAAGTGCTTGAATAGCCGGGAAGGTCACGGGCTCGTCGTGGCGCGGAATTAAATGCGAAATCAGCCTCGATAAGCTAGGCTGATCGTTCCAGAAGCATATTCGGCTACATTTCGCAGAAGCTTTAGTAGCAAATGTAATTCGACGAGATGGCTCGATTTGTGCTTTTACATCGAGAAAATTTGGAATAGTCGAAGTACAATGCAATAATCATGTGGAAATATTTAAATCATGTTGATCGATCTTTTCTCATTCGAAAAAAAATTGGAATAGTGGAAATACTGTGTAATAATGATATGGAGAGATAAGAACGAGGTCATACGATTTTCTTTTTTTTTTTTTTTTTAAGGTAAGGAATATTGCGACGGTGGAATTCAAATTATTGAAGGTGTAAGGAATTTGGAGAGTTGTTTGCTGTTATATCGATCGCAAATGTCATTTCTGCAAACAAAATTTTGCGGCGTATTTAACTTCATAACAGAGTAGGGGAATTTTCTTTATTGTTTTTAATCGGAGAAATTGTGTCGATGGAAATACTGTAATAATAATTCATAAACATTTCAAATGAGAAATGTATATTTCTGCGTGGCGAATTAAGGTCTCTGGCAATATTTACAAATTTTAGTGTCAAATGTGACTTGAACAGGAGGTTCGATTATTTCATATTTAAAGTTAGCAGTTTCATTTCTAATGAAAAACATTTGTAGAAAGCGTATGTATAATAAAAAACATGGAAAAACTGTACAGGGAAATTTTTGTAAATGAATGCAGTGTTAATTCAGAAATTCATATAACACTTCCTGCGCGGCTCATTAGCGATCCAAATCAATATTTCGGTAAACAAAGCGTTTATTCAATCGAATTATTAACAATGAAAATTCTCTAAATATACAACAAAGTTTCGCGAGCAATTTAAATCAACTATTCAATAAATAAAATTAACGTTAACCTCAAACTACATAAATCCTCGCCTAAAACTCACATCAACCTATGACGAATAAAATCACCCGGAAACTATACCTCAGACTGTATAAAAGGGAAATCCTACCATCGAAATCGTACGAGCCAGTAAAATTATCCTGGAAAAAGGAGCAATGGTCCTTGGTCTCCGCCCACCGTCGCTTCCGCTCGCGAGAAAAAGATAAAGGAAAGGGAAATCCACCCTCCGAAACTCACCCCTTTTACCACCATCCACCCTCGCGCGTATCGCAAAAAAGGGCCCGCGTTTCTCGCTAGAGAGATATGAATTATTAAGAGCGCCGCGCGCGCGCGCCAGATAAGTGGATCTCATTTTTCTGAAACTTCTCCTACCTCTTACCACTCCTTCTCTCGCTTTTCCCACCACCGGCACCACCAACCGTTCCAATTCTGTTCCACTTTGAGAATTGAAACCACGGGGAGAAAGGATGCGAGAGCAAATCGCGCGACTTGCCCGCGAAAGGAAAAGGACGAGTGTGGACGAAGAGGGTGTAGCAGGGATGAAAATTCGTCCCACTTTTCCCGTGGAAAAGCCTCGAAAGAAGCTCGTTAACGAGGAGAAGCCTGGCCGAGTGTACGACTTAACGAACTGTAAATCTCCGATTAGAAACGAGCGAAACTCCTTCGAGCTTGCTTCTCGTCTTATGCAACGTTCAACTGGCCACACAGAGAATCGGGTATCTCGAAATCGATAGAGAGTGAGTATCGGAGAATATATCCGTTTCCGGAGAATGGCCAATCAGCGAGGACACGTCCTTCATTATAGGAGAAGGAGGCTCGAGGATGAGATAGGGGTGGAAAGGGGGTTGGAAGGGATGTATTGTGAAATGGTGTTCCCAGAGTGGCCTTTGACCCCCGTGGTGTATCGCCAGGGGATGCTTTTGCACGTCAGAGCCAATCACTTTAGGCTGAGATGTTCGGATATCCTTGCGGGCCATCTTCGATCGTGCCGGAGAAATTTGGCAATTGTCGATTTTAGGTACGATTCATGATGGAGATCATTTTTTATTGTGAGAATGTATAAGGTGGGACGTGTCATTTAATTGCTTTCGGCTCAGTTGTTGGTAGATCCTTGCGGGCCAACTTCGATCGTGCCGGAGAAATTTGGCAATTCTCGATTTTAGGTATGATTCATGATGGAGATCATTTTTTATTGTGAGAATGTATAAGGTGGGACGTGTCATTTAATTGCTTTCGGCTCAGTTGTTGGTAGATCCTTGCGGGCCAACTTCGATCGTGCCGGAGAAATTTGGCAATTGTCGATTTTAGGTATGATTCATGATGGTGTTCACTTTTTATTGTGAGAATGTAAAAGGTGGGGCGTGTCATTTAATTGCTTTGGGCTCAGTTGTTGCCAGATCCTTGCGGGCCAACTTCGATTGTGCCGGAGAAATTTGGCAATTGTCGATTTTAGGTATGATTCATAATGGAGATCAATTTTTATTGTAAGAATTGAAGAGTTGATATGTCATTTAATTGCTTCAGGCTAAGATGTTGGGAGATCCTTGCAGGTCAACTTCGATCATTCCTAATTTCGAAATCCTGAGAAATTAATCGTCGATTTTAGGTGGTATCCTTGACGCAGGCCAATATCGATCGTGGCAATGTATGCAATGAGGTTCCTTTATATATAGCATTGGGTTCGATTAGCACGATACCGCAGCAGGCCAACTTCGATCGTCGCTCTAAATTCTGTTATTCTTCGCGAAAATCAAGTTTGATCGATCATCATAAATGGTCATATCTTCTCTAAATTATATTAAACCACGTGGCACCATGGCAGCCTTGCGGGCCAACTTTGAAGAGGCCAACATCGATTGTGCCCTGGATCGACCGTCAAGTCCTTCAAAGTTTACTAATTTCGATTGCGTCTTAATTAGTAGGTCTCAATTAGTGTTAGGATAAACTTGACGCTTAAGAGGATAAGGGATGGGCCAATATCAAGCGTGCCATTAATCGATGACGTACTTTTGTTGCAGTGACAGCGGATATCAGAGGTGCAGCGGAGCTTCCAGGAGGTTCTTCTCGTGCAACACCCAGGTAAGTGAAGCAAAAGGGTTGTTTGGTTAGAGTTAAGGGTAGTGATTGAAAGAGAGAATATCGAGTTTCCTCTCGTTCGTCTTCCAATTGCAGGGAACAATTCGACTGTGTTTGATGTATTCTGTGCTGCCCATTCATTCGCATTAGAAAAGAAGAACGAGAGAAAAATTCTGTTTCGTTAAGTTAAGAGCTTCCTTTGTCATTCCTTCGATGTCGAGAATTTTTTTGTAAGGAGTAAAGGCAATGTAAAACTCGAATTTTTACTAGCATTAAAAATTTATATTGGAGATTTCCACATCATACTAAATCAGGATAAAATCTGATTTCCTGCAATTTTGGTTTGAATTAAACATTTGAATGTAAATCAACCTTATCGCAGTCGTTCCTTTTTCGTTTCCGTTCTCCATAATTATACACTTTCAAAATGTATTTCAAAGTTCACGTGTGATAGTGTCAGAGGAAATTGGAATAATGAATTCTGAACATGCTATTTCCATCTAATACTACCTCTTAAGATGAATCCTCATCCCTTTATCATTACCCTGTTCTTATCGCAGACTCGCATAATCCCAAAATTGGTTTCAAACTTAAACACGACAGTGTCTAAGTGAAAACGTTAATTAATTCTGAAAATATAATCTCAAATTAACTCAAACTCGTAATACAAATCCTTACTCCTTCATCATCATCTCAAAAATACGAGCCAATCGTAAAAACATACTTCCAACTTAATTAAACGTCTTAATGCAAATCCTCGTCGCCCTCTCACCCTCTTATGTCTCCAGGAGCCTCAGAAATCAATTATTTTCATGAAATCCCTACACGGTAAAAGGAAACTCAAGAGAATCTGAACTACTTCTCGAAGAAAAATATCAATTTCATTCAACATAATTTCTGATCCCTTCACCATCCTCCTCATCCTTCTCCACTATGCCACTACTCCAAAATTCGCTTTAAACTCGAACGCGATAGCGTCACTGGCCGAGTCAGGACGATTACGTGAGACGAATGCCGTGTGCCCGAGTGGCCGATTAATCGTCACGTGATCACAGGGGATGATTTATGCGACGTTGCTTAAATAGATCGAACAGGCTGACAGTCTATCAAGAGGCGTCGAGGCATCGACGCGTGACGCACGCGTGCGCGTGCACGCCAACTCGCAGTTCAATTATTCCGTACCGGGCGCAAACATCGACGACGAATTCAATCCGGATAGTAGTCCATCTCTATTTATACGTGAATATTATGCTATCACCCGCAGAAGGGATCGGCCTGATTTTGATACCGCATCGTTCGTACCGCGGTGGTGCACGCCACTGTGTGATTAAGCGTACCGGGTGTTCCTATCCATTCTAGATAAATATGTTTCCTCCGTATGCAATTGGTACAATGATTTTTTGGGATTTTTCGTAACGGTGTTAAATGCATCATGGTGCACCGACGAGGAGGTTAAAAAGGGAGTTCATGGAATTTAAAAAGATTCAATGAAACATAAATAAAAAAAAGAAGTAAAGGAACAACATAAAAGAGACAAAAACAAACGAATTGGGAATAGACTCTCGCTACCTCCTCCTCGGTTATTCTTGGGTTCAACAAAGAGCGAGATAGAACTATCGTAATTTACGCAATATGGTTAATCGTACTTATGGATATAAGGGGTAGTTTTTAGTCTTAAAGTTGCACCATTGCCGATATAAAAAAAGATGTGTGTATTATTTTTGGCTAATCTACAAATATACTGACAATGAGTTTCATTGAAATCAGCGAGACGGACGAAGGTAGGGATACTTGTTAGTTGATTTTTATAAGTTACAATATTCAATGACGTAATTTTATTTTTACTGAAATATTACGTTGATTTACGTGCGACTTAATACAAGACGCAGCCTTCTTGATTTTTAAGACTTTCTACTAGGATGTTTAATTTGTTGTATGTATCGTACTAGTATTGTGCAGATATATCCATTATGGGAATTAAATAGAACATGCTCTCTAGGAAAATCAAGCTGTACAAATAGTACTAATTGTTGTCGTTCGATGTGAAATTGTACATACATACAGAAGAAAGAAAATGCGAATATCTTATTTTCTATTTCCTTGAAACTAATGGTGCATGGTTTCTAATTTGAAACATGTGAATATCTAGAAAACTACAAAAATTACACAAGAATATTTCACATAAGGTTTGTTGGGTCTTAGGATGGAAATGACACCGCCATTGGCACCACCCTTGAATTTTCTTAGAATGCTCTGTGGAGGTCACTGTCATATTTTTAAATGAGGTTTCGAAACACTACCATTTTGTACATTTTGCACAAATCATTATCGAGATATTCAAAGTGGATATGTAACCACCATCAACGTTACCCGATGTACATGAGGAGTAGGTTGCACGGTCGGACTTTATGCATTATAATGACTCTGAAAAGAGACAGTCGTCTCTCTCTCTCTCTCTCTCTCTCTCTCCCTCTGTGAGTGTATGTGCCAATAGCACTGCCGTGTAATATTAATTAATTCGACGAAATTTTCCGAAAATTTGTTTGAAACAGTTTTCTATAATTCTCGTGGTTCTCGAGATATTCACACAGATTTCCAATGAACATGGGCACACTGTATATAAACTCATCGAACGTGTAATTTTTCTAGTAAATTTCTCGTAAGTTCCAAGAAGATTGGAACACCCTCTATATCTGGGCCTCTGTGCACGAAACTGTGTACCCTTCGTACGTGTGTACCAGTGCGCCTCTCTACTCACGAAACAACACGCACGCACAGGCCCATGTCAATTTCGCGATCGTCGTGCCGATTCCGAAAGGCTAGTTTATCCATTTATCTGCACTGTTCGCCAATTTCACTCAACGCAACGTCTACACCGCCCAAAATGATTTATGCGATTATTTAATCGAAGATTATTAGGAAGATGCGCATGCTGATTGACCTCGGAGTCAACAAGCTGTCCAAGATACTCCTCGAACAATGAAACAATTAAGACTCTTTAGTCGTTTTTCGGTCTCCCAATTTGGCAAGTGACCCAGAAATATTTTCAGCAGGACTCTACTTTTCAAATGAATTTGTTTTACTTTATGAGTAATCTGTGTACTCTTCATCTTTTAGCCTCACAAATCGGTAGAGGACTCGGAGTTTTGTTTATAAGAACACTCTTTACCATAAATAAACATTTTCCCCATAAACAATTCGTTGGCCTTCATTTTTATCAGTAAAATTTTCTATTCAGCTTGGATTTTCAAGCTCGAAACATAAAATGAAAATTTCCAAAACCCTCGAAGAGATAGACGTAAATTCCAGTGAATCTCAAGAACGAATCTGATCCCTCGATGTTCTTTTGTCGCGTCTGGCGAGTATAGCAACGACGACCTTGAGCGGTTGGACTACCTCTGACAAAGCAACAAAGGCACCTTCCAGGAACCCGTCAAATACTACTCCTCTATAGGCTTTCTCAAAAAAGACTAAATACTTAAAAAAGTCAACACAAAATATAGAACAAAACCAACGGAATTCGTATAATTCGTAATCTACTATTTCTAGTCGTGTAAATTAAAACGCACGTTGTTCAGGTAAATTGGAACCCACGACAGGATGCTTCGTGTCTGCTTGGTTACGTGACGTGAGGAAATTCAATTGTCCTAAGTCCTTTAATGCAAATATCGCTAACTGCCCACCGTCACTCAACTTGTGTCTCCGTCTCTCGAAAGTCGCGTGTTACTCGCGATCGAAGAGTAGGAATCAATTTTTATGAGCACGAGGGTCACGCCGAACCTCTGACCCCTCCGGGGCTCTAATTTAATTTTCTCCAGTCACGAAGGCTCCAGCTAACTCACTTCGTAGTGTGCTCCACTTGCTCGACCGCATCCTTCCAAGTAGGTAAGGTATCCACCTTACCGCGAAGACTCTTCTTCCTGGGTGAGCTCTCATGGATACGTCCTTTCGTGAGACCAGAAGTGCACGTGCTCCTTGACGCTCGAGATTCTGCGATTTAATTATTATTTTGAGATTAGTAGGAAAGTAGGAAAGAACTTTCTTCGACGTCGTTAAAAGTTGAAGGATGGGATTGTATTACGTGTAGGGTTGTTCAAACGAGTACTTTTGTACCAAATTTGGTACTTTTTACAGTCCTTTTGGTACGTTGGCACTCCTTTGAAAAAACTGGTACCTATTGGTACGCACCGTTCTAAAATATTCTTCCTGTAATGGGATGTTGGATTGCAGACTGTACATTTCTGTTTGATCGAGGGATTTTCAGTAATTTACCATTAAAAAGGTGCATAAGTTATTTTTTGGTTGTGTTTTGACGTTTACAGGGTATTTTGACGGTAACGTAAAATTTGTCAACAAATTTTGGTACTAATTTTTGAAATCTGGTACTTTCTCAGTTATCAATCCGGTAAGCAAAACGTTCATGGTTGTTACAACACTGATTATGAGGTTTTATCTGGCTACATTCTGGATTATGAAGCAACGTATCGTGCTCCGAAAGATGCATGAGACAAAATGGTTAAATTATTTTGTGATCAATAGAGAAGTGTGGAGGATTCTCTATGATATCACAATTGTTAAAATTGGACAGAAGTCGAACAATGGAATAATAAATGGAATTTTATTTTCCTGTAGATTTCATTACTAACAATAAGAGAATATAGCTTTTCAATGTATGCACTAGATATTCTCCACTTGAAATTAAACGGACAACAGAATTCAGTACTTTCGTGAAAATCCTGTGAAAGAACTGTGTTGTGACTGACGTAAATTTATTTAAGGAAGAGAATGTCGGTGCAGCAACCGTAGAATTCTACATCACTACATTCCAAATCAACTAAAGCATTATCATTTCCAACATGCCAAGTGCACCAAAAAAGAACTATTCAAAACAATTCGAAAATCTTTCGATCATCCAAACTCTTCAAAACCCGTTATCGAAGCCTAAAACAATCTGTCTGGCAACTAATACATTGAGCAATCGTTCCAATGATCGTTGAAAATCCTTCAACAAAGTAGCATGAACTGAACCGTCAAATGTTGACTCTCGACGTTTTCAGCTCGCTCGCGAATAAAGTTCGCGACTAGCCAGACGCCAGGCGGAGAAAAAGGGAGAGAAGGAAAAGAGGAAAAAGGAGGGCGGGTTGGAAGGATTTCTTTAACGAGGCCAACCTTTAATTAAGAGAGTCACCGTAATTGCGGGAAAGCCTGCGCGCAGCAACACGCACATTTATGAAGCAGTTCGTTGATTTCTCTCTCTCTCTCTCTCTCTCTCTCTCTCTCTTTCTATGTCTCTCTCCTCCTCCTCCTCCTTCTCTCATTTTCTTTTACACGGCGAAATGCACTCATCCCTCAAATGGTTTATCAACCGCGATGCTGCGCGTACTTTTATCTCGCCCACCAGCAGTGGCACCCACGTCGATTCACCATAAAGTCCCTTTTGTGTCTAATTCGTGGCAAATGTTTCACTGGAATGCCGTCTGGTCTGGCCCGTCGTCTGGACTCATTCAACGGGACCCTTCTGTGCGATGAGAGGTTTCGAGGGTTAAGGATAAGTCTGGAAAGGCGTCTCAGCTGAACATAAAGTTTGATGATTTATGGGTGGTAGGAAAGAACTCGTGAATAAATTTCATTTACAAGGATTTTGGTGAAATACAGAGAGATTTTGTAGATTAAGGAATTTATTATTAACACTGGTTTACGAGCTTTTATTCGATCCCGACTTGGAACATTGAAATAATGTTTCTTCAATGCACTTTGACTAGATTCCTGTTGGAAATTATAATACTGTAAAAAATATCGGGTTAAGTGATTTGGCGTAGATGAAACAGAAATTATACGCTTTTACATATTATGGGAGCATATTTATTGTATATCCACTTTTTCCTTTTCTTTTTTTCTACCGCAAGTTTATGCAAAACTGTGTTCACTTTGTCTGTCTACCCTCCAGCTTTTGTCATCCCACTTATAAACCACTGGACTGTAATTAGAAGTCAGAAAATGATTATTTAAGAAACAAACTAATAATCAAATTGTTTTGCAATCTTCGTAATAGCAGATTAGGGAATCAAATATGTGAAAATTAAATCATCAGTGCATTAGAAATTAAACTCGCATTATCTTAATCAACCTAATCAACGTCGTATTCCAGGAACCATCTTATATCCTGTTCAATTTCTCATCGTCCGCAAAGTATCCTCCACTTTTCCAGGCATCGATACTCTACCATCCACGTCTAGCCATCGCAATTGAGAAATGTCTCCCTTCCACCAGAGAATCTTTCCAGCCCCTGTTTTCATCCCCTTCTCCAATCTTTAGGTGGCCCCATACGAGGTAAATTACCGTCCCCTCGGACATGTGCTTGGAGCCAGACTCTGAAGGTTTTTCAAACGATATGGTCCGGCACGAAATATCGCGGGCATACCGGTCTGGATCTATCGGTCCCAAGACACCGTCCCTCGGGTGGGTTAGCCGATAGATTTAAATAAGTGTCAGTGGCCGTTGTCTCGGGGCCATCCGGGTCGATTGTTTCACGGTAACCCGATGCCAGAGAGAAATAAGGTATTATATATCTCGGTGGACCCCAAGGGAGCGACGCTGCTCGTCATCCCTTTCGCCGGACCTTTCAGCTTTATTCTCAGTTTTCGAGAGCTTTGGCCGAAAATTGCGGAAAAGATTAACGCTCCATTTTTCATAGGATGGATAAAGACTTCCAGTCAGCTTCGTCAGTTTACAATGTTAAAGTGTAATGAAGTTAGGTTCGTTAGGGACTGAATGAGGGTAAAGTGATTTCATTGACTTTCTAAAATTCTAAAACTGACCTATTTGATTGGGTTTTGTTAGTTTATGTTTCTCACTTGTTTTTTTTATTTTCGCCGTTGTCGAATGAAGCGTGTCAGTGATCGAGTGGCTCGGTAATTTGGAGATCTTAGAGTCTTGTTATTAGAAATTCGCATCATAAAAATAGATGGACTATGGTCACTGGTGACTACTAGCTCTGCTATTACCTGCGACAGAGGACACCAACTTTGCACTTCATTCTACAAGTCCTAACAATATGTATGCATTAAAGCAAAATCGGTGAGGTGTCCGTTAAAACAAAATTTTAAAGCAATTTGTTTCATATGGAAAAGGCGGTTTTCAATTTCAGGTGAGTTGAAGTGAAATTTTGGCAATGTTAATTGCGAGGACGTGTATTAAAATGCTTCGATACTTCGCATTTACCATGATTTAAATTAACGAACTTTCTCACCTTATCTTCATTATCTTATTGCGATTTTTGAAATCTGTTAAGTAAATCTTTGCGGAGTAGAAAAATTCCTATTTGTCTTCGTTAAGCCACCGTGAGGGAAATCGTTTGAATTCAACTCACGTTACAAGGTAAACACCTATGTTTTCATTCATCAACGCAGCCAATAAGAGAGATACATTTCTTTCAAAAAAAAGGAGTCGCATTTAGAATCGTATAAATTCGCTTACCTAAAAAAACCAAAATTTCTATTAATTAACGCGATAAAAGAAAACTTCAGGAAATACGAAGAACAGTTTGGTATCTCCCGTTTTGAACTCACCCTTGACAAAACAAAAATCCGTTCATTCGTCAACACATTTAGTCGCCGAAAAGACCCATTTCCTTCTCTCTCTCTCTCTCTCTCCTCACCCCCTTCCTTTCTCTCGATTATGCAATTGGCACAGTTTGCGGACCGAGCCTCGATAAACGATCAAGGCCAATTCAGCAGGGTTAGAATAATCCTGTTATAAATCATAGCGGTCGCAGTGAATCGATAGCATTCGTCATCCCGCTGGCGAACATCGTTTTAAACTCGCGCTTTTCGCGCTCAACTTTTTCCGTCTGCCAGCGTTCGCGCCGCTGCTTCCACCACCACCACGAAACGTTCCGTTTCGTCGGCAAGAAATCTTCCGCCATAAATCCTACGGTATCCTCGTGCGTGGTACCGGTCCCGCTGGGATATCTCTTCTTCCTTTTTACTTGGGTTCCACTCGATTTATCGACATTACCGGCCCTCGACCCTTCCTGTCCCTTCCTCTTCTTCTTCATCCTCCTCTCTTCACTCTTCTTCGTCCTTCTTCTTCTCGTCTGACGCCCATATCAAATGTCGCCCATCTAATTTCTGTGCGGACCGGCTAGGAACCACGAAACCGCGTGCTCAACACGCGTGAACTGCGAAACACGAAGGGTCCGGTCCTGAGAGCTCAAGGACTGGCCGGAAGGATCAAAGTGTTGGTGTTGGTCGGAGTAGGAGAGATTCTAAAAGTGTTTCTCGAGACACGAGCGACGAAATGGGGTTTGCGATTAGATATGGATTGGATTTGTACTTTAGAAAACTGTAAATGTTTCGACTTTTGCGAAACGCGAGTCGCCGGGATAGGGATGCTTGTCAAGAGGATCAAAATGACGGAAGAAGAATTTTTATAACAATCGTTCATTGTTGGAGTCTATGATCAGATAGTTGTTGAACCTGTAATTTATAAAACAATAAATGCAATAAATGTTTTTGAGGGTTGCGAAGAACCATTAAAAAGCACAGACTGGTCGTAAGGATGAAAGTGTTGGTGTTGGTGGTCGAAGGACAAGAGATTCTAAAAGTGTTTCTCGAGACACGAGCGACGAAATGGGGTTTGCGATTAGATATGGAATGGATTTGTACTTTAGAAAACTGTGAGTGTTATGCCTTTTGCGAAACGCGGGTCGTTGGGATGGTCGACAGGATCAAAATGCTGGAAGAGGAATTTTTATAATGCTCGTTCATTGTTGGAGTCTATGATCACATATTGGTCGATTACGTAATTTACAAAACAATGAATGTTTAGTAGTCCAGGACAGTTAAGCGTAAAACGAGTTTAATCTTGTTTTTGCGCACTTTCGCAATTATTGATTTTACACAATTAATTGTGAAATAACATTTTTTTGCAAAGATTATAGAGCACAGTGCGTTAGCAGAAGTTGTTATTAAAAATCTTCAAAATAATGAAATCGTGGAAGAACGAGAGCTGATCAGAAAGATCATCCTAATAGGGGGCGAAGAATTTAAAAAATGTTATTTATTATATAGTTTACGTAAAGTGTATACAAAGTTGCAACCTCCAAGTTTTGAGATGTTTCAAAACAGGTAATTGACAGTCGCCTTTACGTATTTCTAATTACGCCAAACTATATCCAAAAATAATTTAAATCAACAAAGCCCGATCGCCACGCGTTTCTACGACAAATAATCTCTAGTACTTGAATATCTCTCGATCGAAAAATTGTTCTTCTCCACCAAATATATACGGAAACGTTACAAAAACATTTTAAAGTACCCCCATTTAAAAGAAGACCGTCAAAGATTCCGAAACAAATTGTCGCTACTGCTTAAATATGATTACCCCCTAAACAAATTTCTTCCTCCAAATACAACCCGCGAAGTTACAAAAATACTTTGAAGCAATTTCCAGCTGCAAAAAAAGGATCACACGTTTCAAACGCAGAGTCACTTCTGCTTTTACGAGTTTCTCCGCTTCTCAACGCGGTAGTCTCGCACGCTCACCGCAAAATTTCAATTTCACACCGCGAAACGCTTTAATTTGAATTTCTTTCGACGAAATCCCCTTCTAAGTCCCTCCACGCAAGGTTTCCCGCCAAAAACTAGGGAGAACGCCTGGGCATATTCCACGGGTATAATTAGTGGGCGGCAAACGTCGTCGTTGGGCGAGTGAAACGCTCGTGAAAGAAAAAAGAGAAGCGAGTAGTTTGCGAAAGCACTCAACGAGTTCTCACTCGAGTGGCAGGAGCGTAGGCAGCCCTCGTTCTTTCTTCATTATTTTTTCGCACGCACCCTGGAATTCGGCGAGGCTCGCAAAAATTTCCTTTCTTCTCCTTTTGGCTTCGTCAAATCGCCTTGTCCTTTTTCTTTCTTTCTTTCTTGATAGACGCGTGTGTGGTGAGAGAGGGGGGAGGCGTCGGCATGAGACACACGACGCGTGAGTGGAAAGTGTCTTGTCACGCCGTGAAATAGGATAGGACCAAGTGGGTTTGCCCAGATGGACGTGTGGGTTGGACCAGAAAGTGTCTCGGTCCAGATTGAACGTGTTGGATCGATGGGTGGGGACGGGATGGAAGCACGAGGATAGAAGCACTGGGTCCTTTTCATTAAGCCGATTTCGTTTCACGATCCGATACTGCAGATGATCCTGCAGTATCGTTACCGTGCGGCTTCGTCGCCTGTGGGGTAGGTGGGAAATTAAGGGAAGGCACTTAGGAATATTGTGGAGCTTGGGTGGAGAGCGTGCTGTGATAGAAATGGGAGAAGGTTTGTTTGAGATTGATTGTGAATTAACTGAGCCATGGCGGTATGAAACATGTCTCATCTTTTTTCTTGTACTCACCTAACATGATGGCACTCGACTTCTCGACTTCGCGTATAACTTTTCGGACTACAAAATTACTTCTTTTTCATAAAATCCAGTGCTTTAACCCCTAAATGCATAAAGACACAATTCTTGTACCAATAATTTATACACCATTACAAACAAGTTATCTTTGTTTTTGCTTTGGCTCTATAGTTTCTCTTTTCTTTTCAAATATAAATGTATGTATTTTAGAGTTAAAGAGTTATAGAAATATTGAGTTATTAATTGTTTTTGACTGGTGATTTAAACGTTTGATTAATTAAAGTATTCAAGGACGTGAGAATGTTTGAGCAATTTGATCAATTTTCGAATAAGTACACTGTTTCATAAGGCAAGATTAAATTGTAAGAAGATTTGCTAGGGTAGCTTGTGACTCGGAAATATTGACTGATTAATTGAGCACTATCAATTTACACTTTATATTATTATATGTATATTAATAAAATTATATTATACATATATTAATAATATTATTTTTGACAAAAGCAGTTTAAGAATTATTCCCTTTTGCAAAAAAATACTAGCGAGGGTAAAATCAACTTTTAAAATTTGACACATTTGTTCCCAGAAGATGGTAATGACGATTAAAGACAATTTACAGGTGGGAGTCTTTTTATACAATCACTCAATTACCTGAAAAAAATTCCCTAAACTTCGAAAACCTTTAAAGTTCATGTGGAAATCGAAAAATCTCAAATTTGTTTATTCCAGGAGTGTCCAGGAGGGGCCAAGGACTTCAGGGCCGAACAATGCGCGGAATTCAACAATGTCACTTTCGAGGGCGTCTACTACGAGTGAGTATATTTTCGATCGTCATGTGACTCTCACCATTTCAAACGAGATGAAGGCGCACGTCGTGAGTAAGCGTGTGCTTTCCGTGAATTCGAAATGATTTATGATTATGATTTACGACGCGACGAGAGAGTGGAAGCATTGAGATTTTTGTGTGGAACACCTCGAGGGTTTTCCTTAATATGCCTTCATGATGTCAAGTTGTCAGTGAAGCATATTGAAAATTACTAATAGATCATTGGGATTATAAAGAAAATTTTTGAAGTGCCCTGAAGCGTATTAATATTCACGAGATGACAATTGTGTTGTAGATATACCATGTTGTATTTCAGCTGTATCATGTTAGCGTTAGATTCATCATTATCGACAATCGCTGGTTTTACGGAAGATCATTTACAATTTACAGACAAAAATTCTCTAGACTCACATTGGTCGATGTAATGAAATTTCTAATACGCTGTAGTTTTAAATGCATTGGTTAATTCTTATAAAAAGAAACTAACAATTCATGTTCAAATTCAGATTGTCCATCAAAAAGTACATAAAAATTTCAAAAGAATAATCAAGCAATTTCCCATAAAAATGTATTTCATTCCTTTGTATTTACCATCAATCGCGTTCTTGAGAAAATACTCTGAATAGTATATTTTCAAAAAATGAGAACTACTTTATACATACTTTAAGGAAACAAATCAATTATCAAAATTGCACACAATCAAAGGATCTCAGGTCATTTTCCTAAAAAACATTTTCTTCGTCTCTTCCCCATATACTCTCAGCCACATACTCGAGAGAATTGTATTCAACCCCACGAGACTCAAATCCAGCCCCGCCCTGATTTACGTTTCCGCAGTTGGATCCCGTACACTGGTGGACCGAACAAGTGCGAATTGAACTGCATGCCTCGTGCGGAGCGTTTCTTCTACAGGCACAGGCCAGTCGTGACGGACGGTACGCCCTGCGAGTCTGAAAAAAACGACGTGTGCGTCGAAGGGAAATGCATGGTGAGTCGATCGGGGGTCCCTTACTCCACGGAGTAGAAAAAAAAGGAAGAATGCATGAAAAAGTGCCCACTCGTGTCGAAAATTTCAATCACATTTTCCACGCTGGACCGTCACCGATTTCATGAGCACCCCCCCCCCCCCCCCACACACGCTTAATTCCTATTTTAATTAACTAGAAAAAGAAATCATTTTTTTTTAAATTACGTTCGACAGCACGTAGGATGCGACTTGATGCTCGGCAGTGATATGAAGGAAGATGCCTGCAGAGAATGTGGAGGAGATGGTTCTGGGTGCAACACGGTGCACGGTATTTTCGATGATGATGATATCCAAGTCGGTAAGTTCTGGCGAAGCAATAAAATATTGAGAATAATTGGACAATTTTATTTCTACGTCATTTTGGATTGACGCGATAGACGACAATTTTGTGACGATGCAGAATTACATAAAGTGAAAGACTTTTTCTATATTATTGCATTACGCCTTTTGTATTCATAATTTGCGATAACAAATCATGAGACATATTTCTTTCAGGCTACATGGACATTCTGCTCATACCAGAGGGTGCTACCAATATCGTTGTGAAGGAAGTCAGACCTTCGAATAATTATTTGGGTAATTATAACAATGTTTTAATTAGAACGTTTAATTGGAAGACGTACTTTAATGCTTCTGAGCATAAAAGCTTAGACAAGTTCTGAAAAATGTAATAGCGTGAATAGGTATTTCAAATAAGAAAGACAAAGTGAAAAATACAAAACTAGAATATCTTAGCGTAAGTCTGATTAAGTTTGTAAACAAGTGATAAAAATATCAACGTTTCTAAAATAAAACTATTATTTATTCGACTGAGTTCCGCCAAAATCAAAAAATTAACAAAATTAATTTACATGAGCTTCTGAACAACTCAATTAAAAGTGAGTACGTCGATGATAATCGGAAAACTTTTCCAAACCTACTTCATGCCTCCTTTTTCTTTCCCGATATCTTATCCGAAATTTATATTTAATCTTGATAATTTTCAGCGATCCGCAACACGTCCGGACACTATTATTTAAACGGCAACTGGAAGATCGACTTTCCAAGAAGTATAAAATTCGCCGGCACGAAATTTCACTACTCTAGGGAACCCAGGGGTTTCTCGGCGCCCGACATGGTCACAGCCCTAGGTCCCACCAACGAGCCGATTTACGTGGTGGTGAGTGGTGAATTTTAATCGTACTCCTTCTCTCTCGTAAAGGAAAGAGAACGTTCAAGGAAAGGAGGGACATCGCTATCCACGAATTATTACTATTCCTATTTCTACCCGCAGTTACTCTCGCAAGATCACAACGTTGGGGTCGACTACGAGTACAGCATACCCAACAAATTCTCCCAGAGCAACGATCCAGACAGCTACACTTGGATCACCGACGAATTCTCGAGCTGTAGCACAACTTGCGGCGGAGGTAGTTTGACGAAACTAGTTTCATGCCTCCCTAGTGTCCTAAGATCCTAGCAAAGGTCCTCGTGTTAAGTATATTCCGACTTGTCCATTCTTCCTGAAGGTAGTTAATTGATCCTGACCTGATTTGGATTCGCCTAAAAAACTTGCGCCTGGACTCTTAAATTTGATAAACTATTTTATCCTAAGATCATCAAGGTTCCAGCAATGTCAATTATGTTAAATATCTTTTGATGTCATGTCATGTCCACTGAAGACGAGCGACCATGCGCTGATCTGCACGTATTTGAACAAATGCTAAGCACGATTTATTCAACCTAACATCTTACTTCCTTAAATATCACCTTTTGAATAACAAAAAGCACTTCGTCCGCCTAGACCCAATAACCAATCAAAGTGAAATTGTTCTGTCATTCCTGACAGCCTGGAAGCAATACCACCTGGTCTTACAAAATTATTCCTTTGAGTGAAGAATTGATGTCTCTCCCTCAGGGTATCAGTCCAGGCGAGTGGCTTGCGTCAGAAGAAGGGACAGTCAGCCTGTGGAGGACAGCCTCTGCGATCCTCAGCTAGAGCCTGCCGACACTGAAACGTGCAGTGAGGGTCCTTGCCCAGTAGAATGGGTGGAGGGCGAGTGGGGACCATGTAGCAAGCCCTGCGGTGAGGATGGAGAACAAACTAGGGAGATCGAGTGCCAGCGAGTAGTAGCCGGAGGAATAGTAAAGGTGGAAGATTCCGAGTGCGTTGAGAAGTTTGGTCCCAAAGGCAACGTCACTCAAGAGTGTAACAAGGACGTGGACTGTCCCCAGTGGCACCTTGGCCCATGGAAACCGGTCAGTACTAACAACAAATTTCTTAGCACTAGAATAGTCAGGACTATGTCTATTACATAATATGAAATAATGATAGGTCTCTCTAGAAATGCCGAATTACAAAAGAAGCGCAGAATTTTTTTCTTTTGTTAAGTTTATACAACGTCAATGTTGGCAACAACGATTTGATTGATTTTTGATTTCAATTATCAGTGCGATCACTTGTGCGGCGAAGGAAAGCAAATTAGGAAGGTGACGTGTTACACGAAAAAAGATGGAAAGATTCAAGTTCTCGATGATTCTGCGTGTCCTGGAGAGGTTCCAGAGAAAGAAAAGCCTTGTGACCTGCGACCTTGCGCTGGTGTTGATTGGGTAGTTTCCGATTGGAGCGGGGTAAGCTGGAAATATTAAATTTGAATATTTTTGTAGGCTTATTTTAATGAAGTTTTAATGTTGTTTAACTATTTCTTCCAGTGTGATGAAAAGTGCGGCCTGGCCAAAGAGACAAGGACGGCTCATTGTGCCACCCAAGACGGCAAGGTTTATCCCGAGGACAAATGCGATCCTGATAAGAAGCCAGAATTGATCAGGGAATGTGATAATGCTCAAAGTTGCCATCACGAGTGGTACGCAGCCCAGTGGAGCGAGGTAAATGAGAAAATTAAATTACACATCCAATCACATATCACGAGCATTTCGTACCGCATAAAATTCATTTCTGCATACACCAGAGGAACATTCGAAATAATACCCTGCTTAAGAATTCGACAGAATGGAGTAATGACACTCGTTATAAAAAATTCTTCAGTGTTCAGCCAGTTGCGGAACAGGAATCCAGACTCGTAAGGTATTCTGTGGGACATTTGAAGGTGATGGCTTGAAGACTGTGCCCGACGAGAAATGCGACCCCGAAAAAAAATACGAGGACACCCAGAACTGCACTGCAAAGGTCGTAGACTGCAAGGGCGAATGGTTCGTTGGTCCTTGGAGCAAGGTAATGAAATTATAATTCGAATACTCGCAAAAGATAGTCCCATACGATCCTGAAGCTTGCATCAATTAAGCGAAGGCGCATCTTTCCTCAACCAGAGTGTTAACCTTCTCCTTATTTCAGTGTTCTAAACCCTGTGGTGGTGGCGATATGACTAGAAAAGTGGTTTGCCTTAAAGACGACGTGGTGGTACCATCAACCAACTGCGACATGGCTAGTATTATGTTCAGTTCCGAAAGTTGCAACCAGCACCCATGCGAGGAAGGTGAATAAAACGCGCGTCGGAATAAAGCTTCCTTAACTATTACCACGTGTATCATGTGATATAAATAATGTTATCAATTGAGAGACGGATATAAATTCAACACCCAATGCTTCAGATGAGATTTTACCAGTGGAGCCAGGATCGACGAAGGGTCTTCCACCACCGGAAGGGAAGGAGGAAGAAGAAGACGAGGAGTGCGAGGAATACGAGGACGAGTCCTTTGTTACGATTCTCTCCAGCCTGGGTACAGACGTAAGTGAAACTGGGTCGGCATATTTAATCGAATAGCAAATAGGCAAATGCGACCGAATTACTGCGTAACTTCGTTTCTTATTGTTCGTCGCCCAGGCGCCTTCCCGTTCTACCGCTGCCCTTTCCCTCTTTCCTGGTCCACCCTCACCATTCCACGCTATTTCGCAAACTCAATGAAATTGTCCCATGCTAAGGCGAGGATGATGCACAGGAAGAAAGGCTGTCTAGGTTGCCACCCTCTTGGGAGAAATGAATTAGAAGGGGGGACGAAAGAATTTATAATATACTCGAAGCTACGAGCTATCGTTGTAAGCTCGTTCCAGTTTGTCAGACAGTGTTCCACTGGTGTATTGTAGGAAGACGAATTGGACAAACTGAAGTCAACAGTGGCTACGCCGTTGAGTTCACCTGATAGCACATCCAGTGACTTGTACGACACCATGTTCAGTGATTCAGGATACAGTAGAGGTGACATTTCACCTACCGATATGGGGAGTGGTTACAGTGGCAGCGGTTACGGTAGCGGAGATGATGAGTTCACTGTGATCAGCAATTTCTATACCGAGTCTGACGATACCGACGAAACTGGCACGACTTTCGAGGGTAGTGGAACTACCCCTGAAGAAGTCAGTACTTCAGCGACCTTGGAGTCTGGAGCAACTGAGGCCACTACAATTGAGTCATCAGAGGTCACTGAAGTTTCCGGTACCACAGTATCTGGAGCTACTGAACCTACGGAAGTGTCAGGTACCGGCGCAACTGAGGAATCTACACTGGCTGAGACAACATCATCAGGAGGTAAGCAAAAGGATATATGAAAATGTTTATTTGGTGACTCACAATGGATTTCTCTGACTCTTATTCTTGATGGAATGTTTAAAATGCGGTTGTATTTATTGTAGTGACTTCATCTGATGTGGATGCCACAACTGAATCAGGACAAACTGCTGGATCAACTTCTTCTGTCGAATCCAGCGAGTCCACGTCCAGTAGTGAACAGTCTGTTAGCACGAGCAGTGATTCGTCCGAGATTAGCACCTCGGAAAGTAGTTCTCAAGAGACCACTGAATTGTCAGGAACTTCTACTGCCGGTTCTACTGAGTCACTGGAAACTGAAAGAACTTCCTCTGAGCTCTCAACGGATGCCACAGATGCTACAGTATCATCGTCAAGTGAAACAACAGAATCGATGGAAACGGAAATCACAGAATCCACGCCTTCGACGCCACCTTCGGAAAGTACACCCACTGAGGAAACTGTTACCACTGAGAGTAGTCAAACGGAATCGACATCTGAGATGACTACGAGCTCGTCAGACACTGTAACGACAGACTCGTCTGGTAAGATAGGTCTATGAAATAACACAATTCTTACCACTTGCATACTTTTATAATGATCTGAAAAACATTTCAACATTGATTTGATACATTCCAGAAATGTAAATGTATCCACGCAATAAACTTTGTTTCGTAGAATCAACAACAGAAGTCACAGGAACGTCACTATCGGCAACAACTGAATCATCCACATTACCTGATGTTCAAGGAGAATATGACGACAGCAAGCAAACTACTGAATCAGGTGGAACGTCAGGATCCGATGAAATAACAGAATCAGGTGCTACCACGGAGGCCGGCACAACAGAGTCCTCTGAATCTACTGTCAGTGGTGAGACAACAGTTGCTGCGTCAGGAGAAACGACCGAACCAGAAATGACTACAGAATCTGGTCAAACCACTGAATCAGAAGCCACTTCAGAATCTGGACAGACCACTGAATCAGGTCAGACAGAAGAAACGAGTGAATCCTCGACTATATCTAGCGGCACAACTGAAAGTGAAGGAACTACCTTGGAGGTAACGACTGAGTCAGGAATTACTACTGAATCTGGGGCTACAACAGAATCGGGAGAAGCTACAGAATATGGAGCAACGACTGAATCAGGATTGACAACAGAAGTTGAAGAGACTACAGAGTCTGGCATGACAACGGAATCCGGAGAAACGACAGTTAGTGGAGAAACCACTGAGAGCGGTATGACAACTGCTTCAGGTCTGACTACTTCATCAGAGTTCGAAGAAACTGATCTGACTGAGACGACTCACGGTGAGTTACAGTGCAGAGTTCAAACGCCCCACGCGTATTTTTATGTTTCTCTTAAACTACGTAATATTATTTAAATTCTTTAGTTTCCGAATTTTGGACCACGGTCAGCTCAGTGGAGACCACTGACAAGAAACTTAGAAAGTGTAAAGTACCCAAAAGGAAATCTTGCAAAAAATCTGAATATGGTTGTTGCTACGACGGCGTTACCCCAGCTCAGGGACCATTTGGAAAGGGTTGCCCAACCCCTCACACTTGTAATGAAACTAAATACGGTTGCTGTCCCGACGGAGTATCGCCAGCTGGTGGACCCAAGAACGAGGACTGTCCTAAATCGGACTGTAACGAAACATTGTTTGGTTGTTGTGCGGATGGTAGTACGGAAGCCCAGGGCAACGATTTCGAAGGATGCAAGAAACCATGCAACGAAACGGAGTTAGTTCCACAATCACATGGAATCTATCTTACGTAATTTCTTCGAACTTTCAAATGATATTAATTATTTTTACAGGTTTGGTTGTTGTCCTGATAAAGAAACGCCAGCCGAAGGAAAGGATAATCTGGGATGTTGCAAGGTCACCAAACACGGCTGCTGTCCAGACGGTATTAAACCAGCTACCGGACCAAGTGAAGAAGGTACTGGTGAAACCATTATTCCATTTCCGATAATATCCATAAAGATTTTTCCTTGGATCTTTACTACGCATATTATCTTTCAGGTTGTGAAGAAGAAGTTACGTCAGAAGTTACTACAGTTACCGAACAGTATGAGATTACTACACTGCCTGCAGAAGGAGAATGTAGCAACACAACGTACGGCTGTTGCCCTGATGGTGTTAAAATTGCATCAGGAATCGACTTTGAGGGATGCGGGGTCATTAACCACGAGAATTGTAGCCAGTCTTACTTTGGCTGTTGCCCAGATGAAACGGCGCCAGGTAAAATTAATACACGAATCACCGATAAATGAAAAACTCTTAATATTTAAATGAATGGTATTAGCTCTTGGACCTGACAACCGCGGATGCCGTATGCCCTGCGCTGACACACCTCACGGATGTTGCGATGATGGTTCCACGCCAGCTCATGGACCCAACAGAGAAGGTTGTTGCTTATCGACACCATACAAGTGCTGCCCCGACAACATACTACCAGCCCGTGGTCCAGACTTTTACGGATGTGGTTGTCAGTACACGAGATTTGGATGTTGTCCGGACAACACGACAGCAGCACGCGGCTCGAACAAGGAAGGTTGCGGTTGCCAGTACACTCCACATGGTTGTTGTCCGAATCGGTTCACTCCAGCCTTGGGACCCAATTACGAGGGTTGTCCCTGTTACACCTTCCAATTCGGTTGTTGCCCTGATGGTGTCACCGCTGCGAAAGGACCTCAGAGCCAAGGTAAGAAAAATGATTTCAACTTTTTTGAAATTGAGTAAGGTCCTTAAAGTGCAAAGAAAGAAATTTGAAATTTATTCTGCTAGGTTGCGGCTGCGAGAACACAGAGTTCAAATGCTGTTCTGATGGAAGAACACCAGCCAAGGGTCCCAACTTTGCTGGGTGCACTTGTGATGCTTCTAAGTATGGATGTTGTCCCGATGGTGCTGAGGAAGCTCAAGGTGAAGAATTCGAAGGCTGTCTCACAGTTCCTCCCATGCCTGGAGCAGCTTGCTCTTTGGAAAGGGATAGGGGTCCATGTCGAGAATTCACTGTCAAGTGGTACTTCGATACTGAATATGGTGGCTGCTCCAGGTTCTGGTATGGTGGATGCGAGGGTAACGAGAATCGTTTCAAGACTCAAGAGGAGTGCAAAGAAATTTGCGTTGAGCCCAAGGGACGAGGTCCGTTTTTGAATGTATTGTGCTTACGGTTCTTTTGGGTGCACATACTTAATTTGTTGAATTTTTTGCAGATGCCTGTTTCCTACCGAAAATCGCTGGTCCTTGCGAGGGCTACTATCCAACTTGGTATTACGATAGCGGTAGAAAGCAATGTGGACAATTTGTTTATGGTGGATGTCTTGGAAACGCCAATAAATTCAAGACTAGGGAGGCTTGCGAGGAACTCTGCGCAGTACCAGATGACATCGGTTGGCAAATATTCATTTATTAAGGTTTCTTTAGCCCATTAGACAATTTGTCTCATTTAACCGTTTGCTTTTAACATCAGATCCCTGCGATCAACAAAAGGAGATTGGTCCTTGCGAAGGCAACTACACCAGATGGTACTACAACAAGGAAGCACAAGTTTGCGAACAATTCAATTATGGCGGTTGTAAAGCCAACGGCAACAACTTTGCGACTGAAATCGCGTGTCACCAACAATGTTTGCAACCTGGTCGAAGACGCGGTGAGTTCATTTTGCACGATTCAATCATTTCTTCGAAGCACGTGTGATAAAAGCATCGGAAAAAAATTGAAAATGACGAAAGTTTAAGTGATTCTGAGAGGGAAAGATTAATTGAGAATGTCTATCAATCAAGATTACTTATTGCTAGGTGACAACTTGATAAAATAATTTAACTCGCATAACAAAATTTGTTAATTACAAATTTCTCACTAATACAGGGTACTAAAAACATACAATAGGAAAAGTATTTAGAATGCGTGCCAAATAATGCTCGTAATATTCCCCTAGTCAATTGAATTAACTGTCGATTAATCGGTAGTCTGGATAAACTGGCAAAGTTGATATGGTGTCAGGAGTGGAGAAAAATTAATCGGGATTAATAAAACATCTCTGAAATCCAACCAGAAGCCTAGGGACCTAGCCAATGGACCACGCAAATACAACGTGGATCGGCCAGTTGAAAGCCATTCAGTGAATCCCTAAAATTTTTCAGTAAAGCAAGCAGACGACTGCAGCTTGCCGAAAGATCCCGGCCCATGTCCGGGCTCTTTGTTACGCTGGTATTATGATGCCGAGCGCGAAAGGTGTAGGAAATTCGTTTACGGCGGTTGCAAGGGCAACGGAAATAAATTCCGCACACGGGCTGCCTGCGAGCAGCGTTGCCCGTCAAAAGGTACTGCCACTGAGAATTCTGAACGAATCCAATCAGCTTCTGACTGTTGTTGCTCGTGCCGTTATCCAATTGTAAATAGCGGCAATGTGACTTAGAAGATGCTGGTGTTGGTGGCCTAATCGAGAATCAACGCTTTCTCATCTGCCTTCCTTCTCGAGGTGTCGGTGCCACTTATCTTATTGTCATCTCATTGTTTTCTTGGTCCCAGACCATCAAGATGTTCGACAGCCATTGAATTCCACAGTGATTCATATAAATATCATGTAATCTCCATTGATCACAAAAATCGTTAGGTAAGGGTTCATTGGAATCTTGAAGTTTATTTGGTTCTTTTGACAAATAATATATTTGTAAGAGGCTCCACCACACTTCATAGTCCTTTATGCTAGAAGAATCTATTTAGCACAAGTGCTCGAAACACTTGTTGAATGCCAACGTTAGGTATCACGTTGTCCTCATACTTCAATCTTTTTGGAACTGTTGTAGCGTGGCAAGCTATAGGTTTGAGAGACAATCTAAAGACATTTCATCTCACCATTGAAAGATACTTTCTAGAAGTTCTTTTGGAAAATCTCATCAAGCTGCAATCATGCATGGCTCTGTCTAAGTTCTATTTGACAGACACTCCTAGATATATTCACAAAACTTCACCGGAAGATCTCACAATGCGAACGTTTTTGGTAGCTATCCTTCAGGATACCCCTGCAGTTAAACTCGCCTGCTGTAATATCTGCGAACGATCATAACACTAGTACGAATAGTTGCACGATGGTCATTGGTGGCTGGCTTTGTATAGAGCCCAGGTGATGTTAAGTTAGATTAGCATTAATGGATACTTAACTTACATTCGTAGAATGAAAATTGACTAACCTTGTTTGGTGATTGATGGATCTAACAATGCATGTCGTAACAATTAATGCGATTAACAGATATGTGCTCGCTGCCACGAGACGAGGGTGGAGATGAGTGCACGGAGAAGTATTCTAAGTGGTACTTCGATCAGTCAGAGGATCGGTGCATGCCCTTCTATTACACGGGTTGCGGTGGTAATAGAAATAACTTTGCCTCTAGAGAAGCATGCGAGTCCGACTGTCCCGCCAAAGTCGGTAAGCATTTATTTCTCTTGCTTCTTCTGTATCCTCTGTTAAAAAAAAAGAACAATAATTATAAAGGAGAGTAAATAAATTTAGCGTAAGAGAAGACAAATGGCACGATGAATTGTCGCGAGATCTATTATTAAAGTGTGACAATTATTGTTGAAATAATGAATGTCAATGATGCACAGAGCAAGATACCTGCTTGCTTCCGGCACTCTTGGGAGAGTGTCACAACTACACTCAAAGATGGTACTACGACTCCTACGAGCAACGTTGTAGACAATTTTACTACGGAGGCTGCGGTGGAAATGAGAACAATTTCTATACGGAGCATGACTGTGTCAGCAGATGCGAAACGACAACTACAACACCTGCACCCCAACACCTTGAATTTAGAACTGGTAAACATTACAAACAAATTTACTTATCTAAAAAGGGAAAAGAAGTGGACGCGTAAGAGCGTCATTTTTTTCTGGAACACATCACACAATCAGGTTAACCGCTTAATGCTTGGCTTTTTGGCAGACACGTACGCCGTGCGTGAACACTGCTCGTTCAATATTATGAAGTGGTTAAACTGACACGAGAAAATCGTTGCAGAATTTTGTTTCCTGGCTGATGAGCACGGACCGTGCTCCGAGAATCAAGTCAAGTGGTTCTACGACAGTAGGGAGGGTCTCTGCAAGCAATTCATTTACGGGGGCTGCCAGACCAATGGGAACAAATTCGATTCTCGGGAGGAGTGCGAATATCGATGCGGCGAAGTACAAGGTAGACATTCATTCGATTCTTCCACAGTAAATCCATTTATCTCTTGCAAGGGTCAGCAGGAATAAATTTGAATTCCAAAAAGCTCGAGAATATCGATGGAGGGTTGCTGAGCACGTAGAGACGTGGCAGGGTTGTCTTTCAGCATAGTTGGAAATTTAATTTGGAAGTCTTGTGGCTCTTCTCAAGGGATAGTTAACTTATAAAAAGTATTCTATGTTTCCCAAGTCCCAGTATAATTAACCTAAATTTCCAAGCGTTTATAATATCCATTATCTGTAACCACTAGTCTTTACATTTTTACTTATCCCGTTGAAATACGTTTCTAGATCCCTGCACCATGCCTCAAGTCATTGGACCCTGCAACGCTTCAATTATTCAATACTATTACGATCATCGAGCCGACGCCTGCTACGAATTTGACTACAGCGGCTGCCAGGGCAACAAAAATCGCTTCCAAGACAGAGACGCCTGCGAGAGAAAGTGTAGGAAGCAACCGCCAGCGGAAGTCGAACAAACCACGCCGGCCCATCCACCACCTCAAGCTTTCCCCAAGAGCCCAATTTGTTCCGCTCCTGTGGACGCTGGTCCTTGCAACCATGACATCACTGCTTACTACTACGACGCTCATTCGCAAACTTGTCAAGCTTTCATTTATGGTGGTTGCGAGGGTAACGGCAACAGGTTCCAGACCGAGGAGCAATGCGAGAGGCTCTGCGGAAGGTTCCAAGGTCAAGGTAAGAATACTTTCCAATCATTAACCTGATTATATCTTAGCCAACTCATCTCACTTAAAATTAGATAACATTGTAGAGCTACTGTTTAAATATTTTCATCGAAGTTAGGACCAGAATATGTTTACAACTTTGGCAGCATTTATAAACAGCCTTAATTAGAAGGTGGACATCTTCAGGATTCATCCTGGACCGATGATGAACTAGTTGATTGGAAAATTCTTCTGAATATTTACCCTACATTACAGACATGTGTAACCTTCCAATGGACAGTGGTCCATGCAGAGGCACATTCCGGAAGTACTTCTATGATCCTAGCATACGCGGATGCCGAGAATTTGTTTATGGTGGATGTGACGGTAATGCGAACAGGTTCAGCACAATATCCGAATGCGAGTCAGTTTGCATTCACCAGGAGGAACCGGTACCTACCGGAAATGATACCAGTTCTTCTCACTTAGGTAGGGCTAGGTCGCATTGTGACATTAAATTTTTATGATGTATTTTTTTCTCATTATTGATTGTTCGAGTCAAGAAAATGATTCTCTCTAGAGAGACTCATCTTTTTCGTTCGTTTTATGTTATGTTTTTTATAATGAAATTTGCGACAATTTGGGCCAGCTATCTGTAGAGAACCCGTCGACATTGGATCGTGCAATTCAGGAAGTTACAAGCGTTTCTACTTCGACGAGGAATATCAGACGTGCAGGGCATTTGTTTTTACTGGTTGCGGTGGAAATCGCAACAGATTCAAAACCTTTGAGTCTTGCATTGCCACGTGTGTTAAGAGTAAGTTGTGAAGGCGTGACACGTCGAGTGTCAAAGCAAGTATTCATCTTGCAAGCTACTTTTGCTTCTCGCGTGTGTCGGCTGGCTTGGTCGCAACAGGATGCTAAATCTTCAAACAAGCTTTTACAGGCTCAAGCAACTTTTTATATTTCAGCAATTTTTACAGATCTCCTAGTTACGTCAGATTTTTGTATTTTTCACTTTTTATGATTACTGTTTTTTGTCTAACATCTTCATCGTTTCTCTATGCTGTATATAATCCACGAATTCACAAATCTCTCACCACATTACCACATAGGTTGCTTAATTTTAAAACACTTCCACTCACTTGAATTAATTCTTTTTCTTATTTTCATCATCGTTATTTTTTGTAATTCGCCTTCGCTAAAATTATCTCGCCTGGGTTTTCAAACATAAGGAGAACAATAGAGTATAAGTATAATATCATTTCAGCGAGCAACGAGATTGACGTTGACTCGGGACGGGACACGAAGGATCCATGCGCTGAGGCACGAGAAGAATGTCAACTCATTCAGTGTCCTTACGGCAGGGAATCGTACGTGGACGACGAGGATTGTGAACGTTGCAGATGTGTAGATCCTTGTAGAGCTGAAGTCTGTCCAGAAGGAACTCGTTGCGCTATTACTTTGGTTGCTGTCAGGGATGGTACAGAGTACAAGGGCGTTTGCAGATCAAGTAAGATATTTCTAAAAAAAATTAATTTAACATTATTTAGTAATTCTTGGCTATTTATGTGAAAACAGAGTGTGGAAAAGTTATATTACAATTTTTATAATGATACCCTATACAGTATCAAACATTTTAATTCTATAACAACATTGAATTCATTAATGTCCATTTCCAACACACACAAAATTAATTAAAATAGTATTTTTGGACAATATGTGATTGGTTTTTGGAAGGAGTGAATATCATGTCAATTATTTTATCTAATAAGAACTTATTATAGGAAAATTGGAATGCTCCTGTTCATTTTTCTTTTCCAACGCAGCCATGAAACCAGGCCAATGTCCCAACGTGTCCAACAGCACTAGATGCGAACGAGAATGTTCGACCGATGCAGACTGTCCTGGAGAACGGAAATGCTGCAACAATGGCTGCGGAACTTCCTGTATAGAACCAGCGACTGAGGAACATTTGACTACTACCTTGGCACCATTGATAACCCCAGCGACGCCACCACCATATGGTGGCGAACCAGCACAGATTCAACAACCCGAAGAACCTAGAGTTAGTGCTGAAGAGGGTAGTTATGTGACCATGAAGTGCGTAGCGACTGGAAATCCTAGGCCTACTATCACATGGAGGAAGGACACAACACTAGTGAGCCCTCAAATTGAATAATTAAATAAACAATAAGTTAAATTCATGATCTCCGGCATGAGAAGTTGATATTTCTTGTATCAATTCTTTTTCTTAGCTCGCGAATAGATTGAATATCAAATTACGAAATCAGCAGACTTTGTAGAGAAGGTTCTTGATGATTTCATTTCTTTAATTTTTACAGATTACGGCATCAGAAAAGAGACGACGGGTATTGGACGATGGTTCTCTGCAAATTGTTAACCTGTACAGCTACGATAGAGGAACCTATGTATGCACGGCACACAACAGTCTTGGACCTCCGGTACGAACGGAATACCAGTTAGAAGTCACAGGTACGCAGTCATAAAATATTTCGAACACTCTACAATCTACAGGTACCAGTTCTCCGTTCTGCAGCACGTCTCTAATGATTGTCCTAATAGTAAAATGTAACGAGAATAACGAATACCTTCTCTGCAAATGTCCCTAACACAGTCAGAAATGTTGAACTAACCATAGAATACTATGAACAGGATGAGATAACAGCAACCAATTAATCAATATCACGTAGAAAAATCTCTTTTATCTTAATCTGGTGGTGCATTAAACTCTGATCAATCCCTAGTGCAAGAAACTAGACCAAGTGGTCAAGGTGAAACAAAGTTACCCAGCTAACCAAGAAGAGAAATATTCTAAAGAGCCTCTTTAGACTTAATCAAGTGATACCTAAACTAACACCTAACAGTCTAACCCTTTGGCATGGCATTCTCTTCTATCACAACAGAACCTCACGAGCACTCAGCCGCGATCGTAGGAGAACCCGAGACTTTCATAACCGTGACGATAAACTCACCAACGATTCTGCACTGCTACGCGATGGGCTGGCCAAGGCCATTCGTTACGTGGTGGCGTGGAGACCGTATGCTGCCACTTTCATCAGAAGTCTACGAGCAGGACACAGATTACACTCTTCTGATTCGTTCCGTAACCTTGACCAATCTCGGGGTCTATACCTGCCAGGCTTACAACGGCATAGAGAGGCCAGCATCTTGGTCGGTAACCTTGCAGGCGATTGGTCCGGTATATAACATCAAGCCAGAGCATCAGGAGTACATGAAGTACCTGGTGCTGCCACCTAGGAGGCCAGCTAGCACGGACAGGCCACAGTATCCGTATAGACCTACTAGGACACCTCAACCCGAACACCCTACTTTTGCTCCTGCCTATCCTTCCTCTAGAACCACTCTACATCGAATACCTGGGGTCATTCCTTTGGAAACCACGCCAGAACCTGCCAGGTTCAGAGGTGAGGGTGTAAGGGTTTCATGTGCGAACAGCGTTGCCAATGTCAGTACATTTGTACTAGCTCTAGTACTAAGTTCTGTCTTTTAATGCGTCAGTGCGCCACTCGAGAATTCAGTACGTGTTTACCAAGCGGTTTGTTTTTCATTCCTGAACTCCTCAGGAAAGTGCAGAAGGCATATGTATGTGAGTACATATGTACGTAGACGCGTTATAAACATATATTCCGCACTTTCTTGGCGAGTTCAGTTTCACTCCAGGAATAAAAATCAAACCTAAAGAGGATCAGTATACAGTAGACACTAGGCGTACACAGTTTTGATCCCCGTCTGTGTCTCTGTGACACGTTTAGTTAAAAATATAAAACAACAAAAAACTAAAGAAGTTATTCAAATACAATTTTTTTGTATAATCTTATGTTTAGAAACAGAATCACAATTACTTCACCTATTGGATTTGATTAAAACAAATTTCGTGGTTCTTAGTATGAAATCTAAAAATTTAGTACGCATTAACAACCTTATGTAGTACGAAAACAAATTACTCACTGGCAACACTGTGTGGGAGGATTAAGGATTCGGTTGCGTGGACCATAATAAGATAAAGAGCTAACAATAAGTTTGTCGACAACATTGTTTAGGATGATCTATTGCAACTGAATCATATCCTCTCACATAACATTTTTTTCTTTTTACGAATTTGCATGGGTTTGCATGCATTTTAATTTTACGCAAGACTGCACGATGCTTTACACTGTACATACACTTATATGGACTAATCGACAGCTCGCTAGCTTTCCTTCCTTTTGTCTGCTTTTTAATCTTGATTCTTTATTATGTAATTGAATAAAATTGTTGACAGGTACAAGCAAAGTGGGTGAGACTTTGGACACATCATTTTTTCTTTAAATATTCCAATTTTATTATTCATTTTACATTGTTTTCTACTTTTTTCATTTATTAAACTAGATTTATGGGCTCCCAACTGTAGAATTAATTGAGAAACCATTGGTTGCATGCAGTTCCAGTTAATGTGAGCGTATCAGCTGGTCAAAGCCAATTCCCTGAAGGAAGTGACATCAGCATAGGGTGCAACGTCGACGGCTACCCAATTCCACGCGTCCTTTGGTACAAGAACGACGAACTGATCCGCACGGGCAATCGAATAAAGATTTCCGAGGCAAATAGGCTCGTTATCACCGATGCCAACAAGGAGGATTCTGGCAAATATCGTTGTGAGGCCGCCAACGAGTACATGTCGGATTCCGACACAGTAGACATTCATGTGGCAGGTTTGTAACTTCGACACATAATTTCAAATAAATCTGCAAATCATCAGCCGATTTATGGCTATCAAACGATAGCTTCTGAAGCACAGCATTTATTAGGTGCGCTCTTTTTACAATCTCGAATAATCTCAGTGAGATTTTGCCCTTTGTCCTTGCCATAATTGCGTTAGCCCTCAAACTGTCTCAAAATGCGATATCGGCTCTTTCTACGATTGTGTAGCATAAGTGTGATTCGGCACGAAGTGCATTGAGTGCTACAAATAAGCGCTGGAATAATCCGAAGTAAACGCTGAATGATATTGAGTCTCTATAGACCGTTCATCTAGAAAAGTTCTTGTTAGATCGTGATAGCATCGAGTGTAAAAAGAACGCACCTATTAGATTCAATCAACTCGTACAACAAAAGGGCTTGCAAAAATATATTGTATCCTCTGCTTCGTCCCAGGTATCTTCATTCATCCGAACTGCCAGGACAACACATTCTTCGCCAAGTGCGACCTCATCGTGAAGGCCAAGTATTGCGAGCACAAATACTACGCCAAGTTCTGCTGTAGATCGTGCACGGAAGCAGGACAACTGCCCGCCAGGGGGCCACACATCGAAGATTCGACGAGAAGGAGAAGAAGATCGCTCGCCGTCAAGTCACTTCTCCTGTAAACATGCCAAATCGACTCTTCGGTAGTTCCGAACAAAAAGCGCGCTAAATTCGAATCTTCATGGCGCTCCCGCCTAGGCACAGATATCATCCCATTTTGAAGCTAGCAGAGAAGAATTTCAAGAGAAGATCGAGAATAAATGTCAAAAAGAAACTGAGAAAGCGCCCGACGCAAGCGCACCTCGGAACACACCGAAAAATCGACATTCACTGCCAAAGCCTTAGAACGTCTATACATAGATACTTTATCTTAGGTGAACGGGGAGGGGGTGAGTCTGAAGGAAGGCAAAAAGGTCCAAGAAACAAACAAAAAAAAAAAGAGATAGAAACCAAAACAAAGACAAAGAACAAAAATGTATCGTGCGACTGACGCGCTGAGAGAAAGCGGGAGAGTTTTTGCTGAGAAATCAGGTGACCTTGAAGAGAGGATTACCTGTGAAAGAAAAATGAAAATACGGAGAAATTCGTGAATCTTCAACTTTCTCTCACAGGACGCGCTCCTCCGCGCGCGAAGGCTTCCTCTTATCCATGTATGCACGATCTGACGCTGACTATCCTAGTCCCATACACTCGATACGAGGTAGATCCGACTTGTCAAAGGGTTACCGCATGGCGTAAAACTCGACATCAACGTTCAATTAACGATGAATTTTGGCTGATCAGATTGCAGATGGACTCTGGGCTCGCGTCTTTGTTCGAGACTTTTTTCATGCCTAATCCTCCTCAGGAGGTAACACAGGCGCATGTGGACTTGAGAAGTATGTCTGCCGCAGGTCACTTTTATCGTTTAAAATGCGTTCTTTAGGAGGAGCAGAATGATCAACGATGATTTCGAGAGGAACAGCTTAACGACGAGAGTGACCTGCCGCGATTTTTTCACTTTTGGAAACACGCAAAGCCAGGAGAGTCTTTTTCGACTGACCCAATATCTACGTAGCACGGCTCTACCATATACGACGTGAAGTGTAAAGCGATTGTAAGCGATGGAAAATGAACGAGGGTAAATTGGGATGGATGGATCGAACGATCGTCCGTCTGCAAATCGTTCAACGCGCTTCAACTCCCTTTCTCAAAGGCAACGTGTTTTTGTGGGATGAGCAGTGGTGAAACGAACATGTACCTACATTGTATTAAGCATTATACGCACGTTATGTTGTACAATATTAATAGTTTATTACGCGATACGCCATTTATACTCTACGATATTGTTATTACTTATTCCTTATATTAATACTCGGATATAATTGCCATATCACGTACGTATGTTCCCGTCGCCAAATAAACTCCCGCAAATGTCGTTTATGAAGGGAAGGAAGCACGATGATGGGTCCTCGTGGTTAGATATGGGCACCGTATGGGAAATGTGATTCTTCTGCACTATAAGTTGAGGATTTCAAACTGAAAGTGCTACAGCATTTTTACCACTTACAGATTAATCGATTAAAGCGTTTTTCAATGCAGAACTATTGATGACAGGACAGCGCGAAGTTTGCAAAAATGAAAACGTGCCTGTCTAATGATGAATTAATATGAAATTTTCCATTCTGTACAAAATGAAATTATTTACAAGATATCAATTGTTTGTCACTCGTGTGACAAACCGAGCTTTCATAATACTCCTTTCAATCGATTCAAAAGACGCGCCCTCGTCATACAGTGCGCACACGTTCCACAAATAAGCATTAAACGTATTGTTTACAAGTGCGTAAATAAACGCGACATCGAATGTCATCGAACCCCATCCTCTCCGATTGTTTTTTTTTTTCTTTTTTTTAATACATCGCTGACCTTCGGCGTGTCGATGCGTCCCTCTTATGCAACTTACACTTAAGTATCTATTAAGTTTCATGTCATAGAGGCATATAAACGTATTGCATTTATATTTGTTCCTGAGACAGTCTATCGTAATTGTTAAACTACGTGTACCGTTCGATTCGTCGAATCGAGTCGAAAAGATCGTCGGGAGAGAATTCGTTCGTCGATGGGGAGGTGAGAAGATTTTAAAGGAAAATGAAAGAAACGAAGATGAGAAGTAAGAAAGACGTAAAAATTCGAGTCAGTTTATAGCGAGTTCTTAGATCGAAGAATCACAGTCGTCGTTCCGTAATCTTATCAATCAGCTCGGTCGCAGTAAAAACTTGACAGTGCCTTATTAGATGTCCTTTGTGAGAGAAAAGGGTCGAGGACAAGAGCGCTGAATACGTTTAATTTGAAACGCGCGGATGATGTAAATAATTAAGGCAGAGAAAAGCAAGGGGGGAATATTCGAATTTTGGCGGGAAATTTCAAAAATGGCGCGCGCGTACTCGGCCACTAAAAAGAGAAAATGCTGCACGATTAAACGCGAATGTCTCACTTCTCAATCGTGAAAAATAAACAAAAAGCTTCCCTCGAAATCATCATTCTTTCATCGGACCACTGCGAACGTTAAAAACGAGAGAATAAAGATTGACGAGAATTTTGAATTCCCTCTGGAATGTCTCGAGCTTCGTGGACAATTGGGATTTCGCGAGAAACGAATTTCATTGCGTACATAAACAGAAAAGAAAGAAAGATCGTCTCGTACATTCAATGCTCTTCTCCTCCACGCTCCTTTAGAGACGACCAAACGAGATTTAGAAAATCGTAGATGGAAATCACGTGTAGCGAGACGCAGTCGGATGTGCGTGTGTAGTTTCGTGAATCGAGTTATCGAGAATAAGTTTACATATAACCGATCTTCTTGTCGTGTAACATCGAACGTAATCGCCGTCGAAAGCAAGAGATTAGTAACAGTAGTAGAAGAAGAAGACGAAGAAAATCGAACGAGGTCAATTCGACATTCGCTTCGAACCTCCCAAGGGCTCGACGTTCGACGGTGAATATCAATTTTACCGTTACCGTGTGACTTACTCTTAAAGTGTATCTTTTCTTTCCTCTTTCTCTCTCTCTCTCTCTCTCTCTCTCTCTCTCTCTATCTATCTATCTATCTATCTATCTATCTCTCACACACCTTCTGTCTTTTTCTCTCTTCTCGATAGCGTCGCCATTACATATAGATGTAAATAATTTTCACAATACCTGTCATCGAGAATTGTATCGAGAAGTTACTCAATCGCCTGTTGAGATCCAGTGATAATCGTGTATCGAGAACCCATCATTTCGTCCTGTTGAAGGATAATCCCACGGTCGGAAAAATTGGTGGCAATAAAAAATGAGAAATGAAAATTATTAAGTACTTAAGAAATGATTCTCAGAGTGATCTTGGGAGATTAATCGACGGGTGAAAGTGTCACGACCAATTGCGTGGATGCATGAGGCTCCTTGAGAAAGGAAATTGCCAAAAAAAGGAGCAAGTGAAGTTAATGGTGAAACCAACACTACCCATATCTTGAAAACATATTATTGTCACGCGTGTAGTTCGTTTCGGCAGTGCTAATAATAAAAAGAGAAAAAAAATCAGCTTAGTGAATAAAGAGTTGATAAGTGTAAGTAATATTAGGTAACGATTAATATATATATAAATAAATATAAATATAATTCTGAAATAAAGATAGATGTAAACTAATGGCACTATAAAATATTGTACGGACAATAATAATATTTAAGGTCCTTAAATATATTATTGAATCATCTTCGCGGGATTATTATTTCACGTGTGTGAGGTGTAATTTTCGAGGCTCACAATAGTGAGAATTTTGGTTCTAACACTTCTAATTTCTCTTTCTAATCTGTTTACTTATCGTTATTAAGAAATGCATACAATTTCCTTCCGTGCTTTTTCCTCTTATCCTTGACCTCTTCGTCCAACTGCGTGACTTTCATCGGATTTGCGAATTTCTGTTGCTCTTCCAGGATCACAGTTCTCTCGATCCTGTCAGTGGCAATTTTCTCGATCTTCGCGAAGAGGTCGCTCTGCATCGCGATGCATTTGCGAAAATCCTTCCGATCGAGACGATAAATTTCGCATACCTCGATCGCCACCACGCTGGCCACCCTTCTACGATCGGGTATCAAAAGTGCGATCTCACCGAAATGCGAACCGTCTTCCAAACGGCAGACCTAAGGTATCATTAATATCTCCATTAAATTTACGAAAACAAATTTGGCGTGGAGAAAATCACGTGCTCGTTTTTTTTTTTTTTTGTTTCATTCTTCTTTTGTGTACTTTTTAAGACTGATTCGAAGGATTTACTTTTAAGCCGTAGGCGATAGTAATTTGTTAAAAGGAGAGCTGCAGCGATACTTGTGACACGGACTGTACAAAAAGCGAGGAATTGAAGCAATTTAAGACTTCGATAATGGTTATCCCAAATATTGTTTATTTGCCATAAAGTAGGTAAGCAAATGTTAGCTTAAACCATTCGGCGTGACATGAAACTTTTATATGCAAGGTATCTCAGTAACTCTGTTACAAGAGAAAACCTCGGCATATTATAGATGTTCTCATTGTGTTGATAAGTGCTTCGAGTCATCACATCGGGTCAGTTACACATGACGAAAGTGGATTTTAGCACATCCCTACCACCAGTTCTTTCTGCGTAGAAAATACAGGCTCGCCATTGATCATGTCAATAATCAACGCCACTGCCACTTTTGTTCTTGCAGTTATTCTTACTCTCGACTTGCGTTGACGCTTGCGCGAGGAATTGTCACTTGCACGATGGTAGAAAGATAGCTTTTCAAGGTTCTTCGAAAGATACGGTGTTCTCTTTTCACTAATTACGCCGAAAAACTGGTCGAAAGTATGCCCAGAAGGTGTCAGGCCATTCTTGAGAACGGTGACGATTTTACTACTTACTAAGTAAAAGCCCCTTAGCATTTTCAATATACTTCCGGTAAGAAAAAGTAGAGATAAACATCGGTTGTACTTTTGAAAAAATCGCAGTTCGTTTCTTGGTGAAGCGACAATTTATCAAACTATGTTCGATTTCGTGACGTATTACCAAAAATAAGAGTTTCTCAAAATTTGAAAAATTCGTAATATACCGTAAAATCCTACAACTTTGAACATTTTTAATAGTATTTTTGCAATATATCTGACATCATTATGTTTACAAACATAGAAAGTATACATCAAACGAGCACATATCAAGGCTATAGAGGAGACTAACCTAATTCTTTTTAAACAAACATTGAGCTTACATATTTGTTTTCTTAAATGGTATTCAAAGTTGGATATCTAAGCCCCAACTTACAAAGAAGTCCGAATTTTGAGGAGTTCCCCTTCGAAGGAAACCTGTTGTTTACGTCATTTTTTTATCTTTTCTAGGGCAACACCTGCCGGATAGGGAAATACTCGCACACTTGTGCAAATGAGACTTATTTCGAAAATTTGATCAATTTCATATCTTCTAGTGTACATATCGCTTTATCTAGTTGCGTATTTCCTGCTTGCTCACCTTCGCGTCTCTACCGCGGATCAACTATAAAAGCGCAACGTCCGACTGTTAGTTATTATTCTGCGGTGATCCACACACTTCGCCATTCGTTTTACATTATCTCGGAGACAATCTGGAAATTATGACGAACTTTGCACCCATCGCGTGCCTCCTCGTGGTCATTGTAAGTAAATATCTTTAATAAACTTAAAGGAAAAGAGAATATTATTACTATGTAGCACAAATTAATGTTTTTGTAAAATCATTTATCACTACTTAATAATTACAATGTAGGGGACAATCTATTGCGACGATGGAAACACTACGTATCCTTTTCCAGAACCGAAATCAATCGGTGACTGTTCTAATGTTACCACTCCTTGTTATAAAGGGTGTTACTACGTAGCAAACGGTTGGGTGAGTAATATTTTCATTGCTTGCTTGCATTAAGGGTACGTTTTAAGGAAGATGATCCTTATGCTATTACTTTCGTTAGATTGTAGGTTCTACTATTCAACAAGAAATATTGAAACGTCTCGCGAAGGATGCACTAGAGTATTACGTGTTGAACGTCCCTTTGCGAGAAGCATTTTTTAAACTAATATATGCGGGAGAGGTCGCCATAATAAATGAATGCACGATTAAAGGTAAATGAATATTTATGTGTAAAGCAAACTATTTTGCAATTATCGCCGTGCCCGCCTCGCCCGGAGGCCGATTAAATTATTTGATGTGCTCACGTCCTTTTAATCGTTCTAGTGAGCCATATGAATGATGTTTGCGAAGTAGGACGGGTATTCGACGACTGCTACGAAAAGGAAATGAAGAAACTGCGCGAGACAACTTAAAAAACGGTGCAATGAAAGTCCAGATTGCAAGTAAATACAATAACATAAATTTCCGAATGAATATAATATGAGAATATAATATCTAAAGATAGAGAAGTCGTAAATAAACGAGATTGTAACTGTACTAAAATAGACTATTCATCCCTTCCCATTACGAAATTTTTTACATATGTTTCACGTGACGTCACATAAACATTAATCAAAATTGTTAATTTATTACACAAACACACAAATTAGCACAACAAATTAGCAAATTATAATGACACACATTAGCACGTATATGTTTGAAATTTTACTGATCACTATCGCCAAAGCGCACCTATACGCGCAATTACAGGAATAGCAGGGTAAGGCGAATAGAATGCAATTAAGGGAAGTCCTCCATTAAACTAATTGTATATTGAACTGACAGCTTATAAACTACTCCGACCGCCTGGTCTGCAGAGGCAACGAATGATTGTTACAATGTGATACAGTAACGACGCATTCACGTATTATTCGTACTTCGCGATTACAGTTATGCACATGAATATCAAGCATCGGGCCTAGGCGCGTCCGGTGGTATGATAATATTTGGATAACTCACCCTACTTGCTATTTCTGTCGACCTTTTAAGTGCTTCCAGTCGCGGGCTCTTCACTAGGACATTTGACAAAGTGGCTGTCATGGTGTGGTAGTCCTAATGTAGACGATCTCGATTATGCCGTCTTGAATGCACTCGCGAACAGTGAGGCGGTACGTAGACGGTAATTACCACCGACTATACACGGTGTCCCAGACCAACCGACGCGGAAGGAGACGAGACATAGAGCGGCTTGTGCTGAACGTAAAAGTCCTGTACCGTTTTGCGATAATCGCAATACTTATCGAGTTATTAATTGTTAAAGATCAAAGGAAAGGGCATTCGCCAAAATGGCAGCAGGAGGAGCGCTGGGCCTCTCCGAGCTGTAGGACGGCTTATTGTTAGTTTACCTACAAACAAATGCGGGGCGCGGTGAGGGGAAGGATAAGACGTCGCTGCACGGCCGGCTTCTTTTGCGTTATTCTTCCCCTTACCGCGCCCCGCATTTGTTTGTAGGCAAACTGAGCCGTCCTACAGCTCGGAGAGGCCCAGCGCTCCTCCCGCTGCCATTTTGGCGAATGCCCTTTCCTTTGATCTTTAACAATTAATAACTCGATAAATATTGCGATTATCGCAAAACGGTACAGGACTTTTACGTTCAGCGCAAGCCGCTCTATGTCTCCTCTCCTTCCGCGTCAGTTGGTCTGGGACACCCTGTATATTCACGATTCCGTGTGAAGAGTGACAGGGATTCGTTGTCTTGTTGAGAATCGACCAAAAGCCTCGAATCAAGGATTCGTGGGTTTTTAATAGTGCATTCAGAGGTAGTGGGGTAAGACAAAGGCTACTCCACTGCCGTAGATAACATAACCCTTCTACACTGAAAAATTGTATTCTTAAAATACAAACTTAATAATTCATCTTAATAGATATTCTTCATAAATAAGAATACTTTCTTATCAATATGACGGTTTTTTGGAATATATTCCTAATAATCCATCTGCATGTCGCGACACAATGCGTGTCGCTAGACGGTTAAAATAGGTTATACATCGCGTGCGGCACATGTCGATGCCTGTATCTTGTTCCTCTTGCAATTCTGCGTTATTTTACGTACAGTATTATTTCGAGTGCTGTGTTGTGCAAAAAATATGGATAAGAAAGTGACGAAATGGTTAGAAAAAGAGGATTTGTGCGATTTAATGCAGATATTTACAAGTAAAAGAACTACGTATGAATTGTAACTTCCTCTCGTGACTACATTTCTCAACCAATGCCGATTTCAAGATATGGATCGTGTAATTTTCAACAATATGAAGAGTGAAGCATCTCATTGAGAGTTCTGTTTCCAATAATTATATACAAAATATATCTACAACAATTGTTTTCTAGTGTATGTTAAAAATACCTGATAAGAATGTCTGTTAAGAATATTTGATTAGAAGAATCTGTTTAGAGCATTCTACTCTTAAATTAAGAAGATACTCTTGTTGCTTATTTTAGTAAGAAATATTCCAAAATTGAAATACAATTTTTTCAGTGCATTCTTGTCAAAAATAAGGGTGTACGTAACACCACCCATTACTGAAACCGTAAATCGCTTCATTGATACAGCCTCGCTTTTTGCACTGTTCGAACACGTACAGTCCGTGTCACAAATGTCGACAATGCCCCCCTTAATTAGATTAGCGGCAAAAATTCCATAATGGATCGCGCGGACATAAGTTGACAAATTAAAGTTTAATTGTTATTTGTGACTTAATGTGCGGATTCTTATTGTCAGGTTCCCCGGATTACTGTAGAATAAAAATAGAAATAATAATTTTGCGATGATACTACCGCTTCGAGGAAAGCTTCACGACTGTTGAAACAAATCGTCTTGTAATCATTAATTCGAATACAATAACCTCTTTTCCAGTTGGTGTGAGAACGTCGACGGTTCCATACGCAATGAAGAACATACTGTCTCCCTGACTGCCAGCCTTGACAATCACGTCATTAGGAAGATACAATTCAAACTTCAAATGCTTCACAATCGACTCCAAAGTGTGCTTCGGAAGATTCTTAAAAATTGCCACATTTTGCACTAACCGTCTACACGACTGCAAGGCAATTTCTTGTCGCAGTTGTTCTAAATCAAAGAAATTCTTCTCATCCAAATAGTAGAGAAATAAATGATTTCTAAAAAGTACTAATGGAGCTTGCACCGCAGGAAACTTAGTAGAATGCATTTGACAGGATTAAGGGTAAAGTCAATTAAGGATACTTCTAAGTACCATTGATATTCACCTGACAGTCTCGATAAGATTACTTTCTCGTGAAAATAACTGTTTCTGAAACGGTAACAATAATACGAGATCAGACGCTCCTTCAAATGTCGTGGCATTTGCTTCTGCTTTATGTATGCTAATAATTGACTCATTACTTCGGAGAACTTCACATCTGTAGCTTTGGTAGATCCGCTGATACGTAGAATATTTACTAAGAATGAATAGTGAATTGAAAAGAAATTGCACGAGTATTGATATGAAGAGAGGGGTTAGTATGTTCACTTATAACATATGCTTCACAAAATCTTCCAATAATCAGGAAAATCACGCTGAATAAAAAATGTTCGTCAGTCTTTGGTTCAATCGTTCCATAACCACATCCGGTTAAATTCTCTAACACCAGAAAGAAAGCGTGGTGATATCTCGTGACCAAGCTAGCATTTCCTAGACCACTTGTCCAACAATCTACGCATTCCTGGATTAGTAGCGACAAGTTTTACTGTTGTAAGATGAAGTGATGCCAAAGTGAGTACAAACCTCAGGTGTCACGTTGAAAATATGCATGGTTATAATAGGGAAAAAGTAGGCGATACAAGAGAACCAATGCATCACGTAAATCATCGTTGACGTCATGTAGAATATTTCGTAGACATAAGTTTTTCGGTTATAACTCTGTAAAGCAGAATAGGAATGTTTAGTTAAGTAATGATTAAAACCGCATTCTTGTATGAACACACCAATTTTAGAGAAAGATTTCGAATTAAACGAGAATTAAATTTTGAAAGTCACAAAAAAGCATAGAAAATCTTATACGTAGCTATAGAACTACTAATTCACAATTTATGCAGGTAATAAAGAAAAAATTACATTCGTTCCCACAATATGATTTAAATGAGAGAAAATTTTAGAACTCGAAGGAGCATTCGTTAAATAATTTGTATCTTTACCCGAAATAAATCGTTCATAATATCCTGCATAAATTTATAACGGGCAACTTTTAACAATGGAAACAAATTGATTATCATGACAGTGTAGTAAGTATTGTGTCCAGGAAGTCTTCTTATTTTTGAAGTTATTCGATCGATTGGCAAGGAAGACAAAACGTCCGGTATAAGAAAGCCCTGGAAATATCTCCTAATTGAAGCAAATGTTATTATTGATTATCGTATGGCAATATTTACACGGTACGTTTACGTGACGATTGTAATTTATTTACCTTAAAACTTTCAAGTGGTTCAACTCGGTACATAAATCCGTTTTATTGTAATAGCCGGAGAAACAGTTTATAATGATGTCCAACCAGCAGATACCGTAAATAGGAAGGTTTAAATTGTCGTAATAAATCTTACGGCCATCCATTACGATAAAACACACCATGAAAGGTATCGTGAAAAATGCAATAGCACAAACCAAGCACATTATAAAATCCCAGTAGAATCTGCCAAGCAAACATTGATTTGCATATCAATTATCAAGAATGTAAACTTTCATAATCGCGGTCTTCTAGAGACAGAGACTTATCCCGCTCATTTATAACTGACGTGGCCTAAAAAGAAAGGATCAACTGCGGTCAATTAATGAGAATACCTGAAGTAACTAAACGGATGAATAATCCACCAATGTGTTAAATTCAAGTGTTTTCTTTTTTCAGCCGCAACTGCAGCCATGCTATCCATCAAGTATCTTTGACTTTTTGGTATCTTCGGATTTATGCCACACCATCTTTGCCAAAAGTTTTTAAATGTTTTAGGCGAAGTAAATTTGGCTGAATGGCGTAATTCGCAAACATGAACTAATGGTATTTTATGGCGCATTTTATTCACTGGAAAAATTGATATTAATTAACGGCTCTAGAGCATTTTAAGGTTAAAGGCCCACTTGTTTGACATTATCATTCAGAGATAATCGTGAACATCAAATATGATTTTCTGTTGTTTTTTTACTCTCACCAGGAAACTATTTTATAGGGACAAACACGTCACTGAAATTTGCATGAGGAAATAAAATACGAGCGACAAATAAAAGTAGATAGCCAATTAACTAAAATTTTATTACAATTTTGTTACAAAATGACCCTTTGTAAAATGGTAGAAAAAAATGGTAAAGAAAAAGTATACGCGCTTATATCTTACAATAACATCTGGGCAGACCAACTATCATACAACATCACGATATCGAAAATTGTTACGTTAACGTTAATTGTATACAAATTCGTGCATGCGAAACTTTTTCGCGTACAATGATAAACATTTATTTGGCCTTTCTCCCCTTCGCAAACTAGTTTTCGTCGATATGATCGAGCCCGATTTTTTTTCGTCTGGGAAAATGAAATATGCGAAGAATGTTGTTTACTTTTATTTCTGCGTATACAAGCTGGGGCCGCTGCGAGCTGTAGAACGGCCCAATTTACCAACAAACAATTACGGGGCGCGGTGAGGGGAAAGATAAGACGCTGCTGCACGGCCGGCTTCTTTTGGGTTATCGATAATTATTGCGAATATTGAATAACGGCCCATGACTTTTGTGTTTGTTTTAAGCCGCTCTGTGGATCTCTTAAGTTTTGTAAACTTTCAAGCGCCCACCCTGTATAATAAAAATTGTCACAGCTCTGTTGCTTTCCATTTATCCATCATGAATGTGTTCAGGTTTACGAGCAAATTCATTTGGTATAAACTGCTTGTTGATCGGGCAAGAGAGCGTGGAGGGGGACGGGATGCCGGTTTACTAGCGCTAGGTTGCACTGAACGAGGTTGATGCTCTCGACTCGTGCCTCGTCTTTATGTTAACTGCACTTCAATTATTTTAAATGCACTTTACCGACCGGTAGCCTATTAATCGGTTTTTTCCAATGCCATCTAACACCAGAAGACCGGCAGCCCGTCCCCCTCTACGCTGTCTTGCCGGTCAGCAGAGCGAGCGCCTGCAGATCTATGGATAGACAACCCACTTAACTGCCCTGTATCATTTCCCAACACCCTGTACACCCAGCACAAAAAAAAGCGATACACTTAAAATTTGGAAAGAAATCACCGATATTCAAATGACGATAACTTCGTAAATAATGAAGATAAAAATATGTTTCAAAAACGGTAAGAAAGCTTGAAACCTCAGTTTGGAGAATCAATTTATTTCACTGTCGCAAGATAAATTTATTTAAAAATGTGGATGACAGAAAGAGAGCATACAAAATAGAAGAATTTTTGCCCGAGTTTGTCATGGCACGTGGCGAGAGTCAAGTATCTGAACTGAACGACGTAAACAGCAACTGATAACGCAGAGTTTCCTCTTTAAAATGGCTGTAAAGAGGAAACTCTGTACTATCGCATGCTTTTTATCCTATTCAGTTGCGACATTTAACTTTAGCTTAGTACCGTCGCAACGTTGGACGATAATTTGCCAATTTTGCATATTTTCGCTTTATCAACTGCCATTTTGGAAAAAAAGGTCGCACATAATTGAAACACGAAATTTCGAAAAGTAGACATCCGAGCCTTTAAAATGCTTTTTATAAGATCTTGCTAGCTGTGTTGGGTGCTGAGATACTCAATCTTGAATTTTTAATAACGTCGAATAGCAAGAATAATTAATCACTCTTTTTACGGTCGTGACTAAAAATTCCGCTATTCACTAGTATCGCGATACTTTGAGGCTCCGAACTGTTTCGTGGATGCCTGCGTGCGCGCGTGAGAGAGAGAGAGAGAGAGAGAGAGAGAGAGAGTCCTTATATGTGCTTGAATGTCAGTCTGCCTAATTTTACTCCATTCATTTTGTAGGACTCTTCGCAGATCTGATAATGAAGTTAGGGCAGGTACGTGATTACGCACGTTTCTGCCCAGATTATCCCACAGATATTTTATCGGATTCAAGTCTGGACTCATAGCTGGCGATGGCAGTAAATTAATTCTAACTTCCCTGAAAAATCCAGGACTCGTCTTGTCACATGAGATCGTGTATTGTCTTGCATGAATAAGAAATCATTCCCAATCAGAAGCGCATGTGGAACTAGGTACGGTATTAAAACTTCCTCTACGTACACATCTGCATTCATATTCTGTTCGAAAAAATCTAGGTCCGTATGTGCTGTGACATTGCATATTGCAACTCACAGCTACCCGGAGCGGTATCTTGAAAAGGGGAATCGGGCTCCTTATAAATCAAATATAGGTTATCTCCTTTTTGGAATTGGAGGAATTTATCCTGGGGGGCTCTATTCGTACCGCTCGCTACGCAAGTCCTTCCGATCTCTTTGTCCGCGAAAAATTCTGTTCGTAATAGTTTCCAGAGATCGGAAGTAAAGGTCTGTTTTCTTATTCATTGTATGTCATACCGAACGCTTAAAATCTTTCAAATTCCGCATCGGGAACGATAATTCTTATAAACGGCGTTAACTTCTGAACACCGGCATCGTAGCGGTGACTCCGAACCACCGCCAGCAAGGCCGCGCGGCCTTGCACAGGGGTGCTCCTCAGGGGCCTTCCGATTCTCTGCCGTTATCTTCCGAACTTGTATCGTTGCTTCGCCAATTGCTTCTATCGTCCTGCTTTCTATTTTTCCATCATATTTCTTTGTTAATCTCAAAACTCTATTATTTTTGCGTTATTTTCCCGATGGTTGACTATTAAAACTGCGCTCACGTTTAACTCGAGTATGGGCGATATCGTTATCTTTTCTGTCAATTCCGGTCCGAATTACAACTTGTGTCTTGGAGGCACCAGGAAAACGTTACCGTGCGCCCGCGCGACTAACACCATCGCGTACCCGAACGGATAAATCCGCCTCACGCGAGTCGACCACTCGGCCATAGTTTTCTATTATAATTCACCACGCTCACTTCTCTCCAATAAATTGTTAATTCTTTGTTTTCTGACTCTTGCTTTAATTTTACTGCTCTGTTCTCTCGCACCCTTGACCCCGTCCCTCTCCGTTCGCTTCGGCGCTTCTGAGCTACGGGTCACGATTAATTCGGCTGTCTTGGGACTTTTCTCGCGGAATCGTTGAAGGGACAGCACCGTAGGTTTAGGATAAAATTCGACGCAGAGGTGTCTGGCGCCCAAATTCAAGGTCGGTTCCGAAAGGTCTTCCGCGAGGAGGGCCAAAAGTTATCGTGCGCGAAAAGGCTATCTAACACCCCAATATCGTGTGGCGCCGGATCCAGCTCGAGTCTCCTCCGCGCTCGCGCGGAGGCGACGATCAACCGCGTTCTCACTTCCCCGCGGGGAAAGACTCGAGTGAGCCGCAAGGCCGGGCGATAAACGTCACAGTGCATTGGCAGATATACTCTCTCCCTCTCTCTCACGCGTGCACGCACGCATCCACAAAACCGTTCGGAGCCTCAAAGTATCGCGATACTAGTGAAAAGCGGAATATTTAGTCACGACCGTAAAAAGAGTGATTTATTATTCTTGCTATTCGACGTTATTAAAAATTCGAGCTTGAGTATCTCAGCACCCAACACAGCTAGCAAGATCTTATAAAAAGCATTTTAAAGGCTCGGATGTCTACTTTTCGAAATTTCGTGACTCAATTATGTGCGACCTTTTTTTCCAAAATGGCAGTTGATAAAGCGAAAATATGCAAAATTGGCAAATTATCGTCCAACGTTGCGACGGTACTAAGCTAAAGTTAAATGTCGCAACTGAATAGGATAAAAAGTACGCGATAGTACAGAGTTTCCTCTTTACAGCCATTTTAAAGAGGAAACTCTGCGTTATCAGTTGCTTTTTACGTCGTTCAGTTCAGATACTTAACTCTCGCCACGTGCCACGGCAAACTCGGGCAAAAATTCTTCAATTTTGCATGCTCTCTTTCTGTCATTCACAATTTTAAATAAATTTATCACGCGACATTGAAATAAATTGATTCTCCAAACTGAGATTTCAAGCTTTCTTACCGTTTTTGAAACATATTTTTATCTCCATTATTTACGAAGTTATCGTCATTTGAAATTCGGTATTGTTTGTCAAAATTTTAACCCTTTCGTTACGGGCGTGTTCTCCGCCGCGGTAACACCGCTGAACGGGCCGCTGCAGCGCACTGCAACAAAATTGCACCCTGCGCGAGATCGATCGTCGGCGACCGCGCTCGCGCTTCGCTGCAATCGTAGCTGGTTTGGCGATGTTTCGATTGTCAAAAATACAATAAATGATGCAAAACAAACACTACCAACCCATAGTACTTTCCTCTGTTACTCTAAATACACGATCCACTATCGCGACTAGACCCTCTCTAGCTGCATTGTTTATGGCAGGCCTGGGCACGTACGTGCTCTCGATGCTCTCCAAGGCCACCACTGGCCACCGCCGAACGGAGGAGAAATGTCCCCCTCCATCTACACATCGCGACGTCCGACGATCTTCGCTTCCTACGACGCGACGTAAGAACGTCGCGATGGGTAGATGGAGGGGGACATTTCTCCACCGTTCGGGGGTAGCCAGTGGTGGCCTTAAAGAGCACCGCGAGTAGTATTTGCCCAGACCTGCTCTATACCGTGGTACAGGTATCAGAAATCAATCGCGCTGTAAGGTGAATTTGTGTCCGACAAAGCACTTTAACAAAAATTACTAGACAATGTGTTGGAAACTTTTTTTACTGCCTTTGGCAGCGATCCTTATCTTTAGGGTGTCTGCGCAGATGAGGAAGAGCGGACCAGCCACTAATAATAATTCGCAACGGATACAAGAGATTCAAGCGCAAAAACGAGAATTGGACAGAAAGGTGGAAATGTCGATAAGGGAGCAGGGAAAAGTTGAAGCAGCCATAGCAGAAGTGAATAGAAAACTGGCGGGACAAGCGCGCATGCACGCTGAAAAAGATGTGAACAGCCGCGCACTGGAATACGCGAAACGGGATCTGATAAAAGCGACAGCAACTTTACAAAGAATAAATTCTGTACAAGGGATGCCGGAATCTGTCCTTCAATCTCAAAGAAGAGAGTGCGAGTTGAAACAGCAATGTCAGGCAACCTTAGAAGCGGAGCAACGAGCGTTGAATGAAGCATTGCGACGAGAAGGGGACCTTCATGAGAAAAGACGAACGTTGACGACTCACCTGGAATGTTTGAAGTGCAATCAGCGACAGATGGAAACGCAACGGCAAAATTTGGGTCAGGAGCTGTCTAATCTGAACAGACAAAAGTAACGCTAACGCCAGTTAAGATCAGTCGCAGGAACGGTATCGGCAGACTGCCATAACAACCGCGACAGAATGTCCGCTGGCAACAAGGCATAGATTACCAACAGACAAGCACCTTGCACCAACAGTAGCCTGCAGGTTCGGTACGTGGATATCGTGAGTACCATAATTGGAATTGCAATCATATGCAAAATACGGCCGGTAGCCTAATGTGGAATTTGACCTCGTATTATCTATGAAGTGCATTCTGCAAGTGACTTCCTTCGATGGATGTAGCTGGTGCCGCTGCAAGGGACCTAAGATACCATCTCCTGCTGACTTTTCCATAGCCTAAGCCCAAAGAGAACCCGCCCTGACCGTGCACCACTTCCTTTCTTTATTCTCTATTGCAATTCGTTCCTATCGCACCTATATAATTATAATCGCGCCATAATGCGCATTACCTCGCACATAGGCATATTCATTTATACATTTATGTATGTGTGTACGAATAAATAAATTGCAAATGAAAATCGAATAAGGAATTCTAATTTCGTTTAGTCCTGCGGGTGGTATCGATTTTTGCGTAATCGTAATACACGCGACGAATAGTAATCAATCGTGGCAGGATCTAGAGACTAGGTGAGTTGAGTGCATCGGCGTTTGTACCCATCCTACGTTTGAAAGTGCTAGCTCCGGTGTCTCTATGTCCTTTATTGTATATTTAGAATAAGGCGAAAATAAGGCGAGATCGAAAATTGAAGAATGTTATTAATCAGGAAGAGTGCGACACTCGACTATCACTCGAGGTAGGACCAATCACATGACTACAAAAAAAATGAGCAAAATTCTATACGCCTAATGTAAAAAATAGATAAATCGCCCATTTTTAGGCACGACCGTAAAGGGAGTGACTTATGCAATCGGCATCGCGAAAACCGTTCGTGTGTGTCTCCGTGTAGTTCCTCGATTTCGGAAAAACGGCTGAACCGATCGGGACGAAAAATGGCACAAAAATCAAGTACACTACTGTGAGTTGACAATAAGGTTTGTGAGGCGCCATCTTGAACCAAAACAAAATGGCGGGAGATTCAAAATTTGAAAAAAATGTAATTTAAATTTTATATTGCTGCCATTTCTAAACAGTTGAATATATCGATGCATAAAGTTTCCTGGCACCAAATGGATATATACTCAAAGTACATGCCAAATTTCGTTGCGATCCGTTCCGCCGTTTGGCCGGAATACTGGACGAATGGAAATAGTGAAAAATTCATTAATCCATTAGTCCACTATTCCGGCCAAACGGCTGAACGGATCCGAACAAAATTTGGCATGTACATCGAGCATATACCCATTTGGTGCCAGGAAACTTTATGTATAGCCGTCTTCAGCCGTTTCGAAATAGCGGCAAATTTGACTTTTTAATCCATAGTTTGAGAATCCCGTAATTTCGAAACGGTAGAAGATGACCACGCATAAAGTTTTGTGGCACTAAATGGGTATATATTTTTAAACTATATGCCAAATTGTGTTTGAATCCGCGCAAGCGTCTCGCCGAAATACTGGATTAAAGATCTCAATTTGTCGCAATTTCTGAATGGTTGAAGATAACCATGCATAAAGTTTCACCACAGCAAAGGTGTATATAGTCTATGTACATGTCAAATTTTGGTTCAGATGCATTTAATTGTCCGGTTTTGATCACTTGGGCCTATTGCAGAAATGCTGCATTTCGTTGGCGAGCGCGAAGCGCGAGCACCCGATGTCCTGGGGGGGGTATGGCGCTTGAGCGAAGCGAAAGCGCAGAGGACTCTGTAGTATAGTTTAATATCTCAATACTCGAATTTTCTACAATTTCGAAACCTTTTGAAATTCGTGGGCGAGCGCGAAGCGCGAGCAAAGCCGATCTTGAGGGGGTTGGCGCTTGAGCGAAGCGAAAGCGCAGGGGGCTCTGCCCCCTAGTTTCGATACTTTTTTATAATTAAAAATGTGAAGTTATCAACATTAATGGATAATTCTAGTTCCGACGATAACCAATAGTATGTGAAGTAAGATGTAGAAAATGGAGCGCGATTGACTTACAACGGAGGCTCCGTGATGGTTGGGCAGGCATATCTGCCAATGCACATACGGACCCATATTTTGTCGAACAGAATATGAATGCAAATGTGTACGCAGAGGAAGTTTTTAATACCGTCGTAAAATACTGTTTAGCTGACGAATCATGGGTCCTTATCCTTGTGACACACACACATGCGCGCGCGCGCGTTAATGATAAGTACTAGTGAAAAGCGGAATTTTTAGTTACGACCGTAAAGAGAGTGATATTATTCTTGCTATTCAGCGATGTTAAAAATTCAAGATTGAGTATCTCAGCACCCAACACAGCTAGCAAGATCTTATAAAAAGCATTTTAAGGCTCGGATGTCTACTTTTCGAAATTTCATGTCTCAATTATGTGCGACCTTTTCTTCCAAAATGGCAGTTGATAAAGCGAAAATATGCAAAATTGGCAAATTATCGTCCAACGTTGCAACGGTACTAAGCTAAAGTTAAATGTCGCAACTGAATAGGATAAAAAGTATGCGATAGTACAGAGTTTCCTCTTTACAGCCATTTTAAAGAGGAAACTCTGTGTTATCACTTGCTTTTTACGTCGTTCAGTTGAGATACTTGACTCTCGCCACGTGCCACGACAAACTCGGGCAAAAATTCTTCAACTTTGCATGCTCTCTTTCTGTCATTCACAATTTTGATTAAATTTATCTCGCGACATTGAAATAAATTGATTCTCCAAACTGAGATCTCAAGCTTCCTTACCGTTTTTGAAACATATTTTTATCTCCATTATTTACGAAGTTATCGTCATTTGAAATTCGGTATTTTTTTTCCATATTTTAACCCTTTAGCTACGGGCGTGTTCTCCGCCGCGGTAACCCCGCTGAACGCGCCGCTGCAGCGCACCGCAACAAAATTGCACTCTGCGCGAGTCCGATCGTCAGCGACCGCGCTCGCGCTTCGCTGCAATCGTAGCTGGTTTGACGATGTTTCGTTTGTCAAAAGTAAACGATGGAAAACAAAACAGTAAAACTGAACGTCCAGAGTGAGATACTCGTTGTGCCGTAATTACATGTGCTCGTCGTGTGTACAATTCGCGGCATTTTATGAAGAGCGACTAATAGTCGCCCGTAGTACCTCAGTGGCATCTTATGTAGAGCGACTATAGTCCCCCGTAGTAGCGAAAGGGTTAAGTGAATCTCTCTTTTTATGCTGGGTGTAGATCAGGCCTGGGCACGTACGTGCTCTCGTTGCTCTCCAAGGCCACCACTGGCCACCGCCGAACGGAGGAGAAATGTCCCCCTCCATCTACACATCGCGACGTCCGACGATCGACGCTTTCCTACGACGTAAGGACGTCGCGATGGGTAGATGGAGGGAGACATTTCTCCACCGTTCGGGGGTGGCCAGTGGTGGCCTTAAAGAGCACCGAGAGCAGTATTTGCCCAGACCTGCTCTATACCGTGGTACAGGTAACAGAAACCGATCGCGCTGTAAGGTGAATTTGTGTCCGACAAAGCACGTTAACAAAAATTCCTAGACAATGTGTTCGAGACTTTTTTTACTGCTTTTGGCAGCGATCCTTATCTTTAGTGTGTCCGCGCAGATGAAGAAGAGCGGACCAGCCACTAATAATAATTCACAACGGATGCAAGAGATTCTAACGCAAAAACGAGAATTGGCGAGAAAGGTGGAAATGTCGATAAGCGACCAGAGAAAAGCTGACGCAGCCATAGCACAAGTGAATACAAAACTGTCGCAACAACCGCGCATTCGCAGTGAAATAGCAGAGTACAATAGCAAGCTGGCAACAGCGAAACAGAATCTGATAGAAGTGACAGCAGATCTGCAAGCATTGCTCCAAGGGGTCCCGGGTCCTATCGTCCAAGTAGCAAGACAAGATTGTGAGTTGAAAATTCGTTTGTACAAAGACTGTCAGAGAACCATAGAAGCGCAGCTACGATTGCTGCAGGAATCATTGAGACAAGGAGGGGACCTTGAAAGAGAAAAACGAAAGTTGACGACTCACCTACAATGTTTGCAGTGCAATCAGCGACAGATGGAAACGCAACTGCAAAATTTGGGCCAGGAGCTGGCTAATCTGAACAGACAAAAGTAACGCTAACGCCAGTTAAGATCAGTCGCAGGAACGGTATCGGCAAACTGCCATAACAACCGCGACAGAATGTCCGCTGGCAACAAGGCATAGATTACCAACAGACAAGCACCTTGCACCAACAGTAGCCTGCAGTTTCGGTACGTGGATATCGTGAGTACCATAATTGGAATTGCAATCATATGCAAAATACGGCCGATAGCCTAATGTGGAATTTGACCTCGTATTATCTATGAAGTGCATTCTGCAAGTGACTTCCTTCGATGGATGTAGCTGATGCCGCTGCAAGGGACCTAAGATACCATCTCCTGCTGACTTTTCCATAGCCTAAGCCCAAAGAGAACCCGCCCTGACCGTGCACCACTTCCTTTCTTTATTCTCTATTGCGATTCGTTCCTATCGCACCTATATAATTATAATCGCGCCATAATGCGCATTACCTCGCACATAGGCATATTCATTTATACATTTATGTATGTGTGTACGAATAAATAAATTGCAAATGAAAATCGAATAAGGAATTCTAATTTCGTTTAGTCCTGCGGGTGGTATCGATTTTTGCGTAATCGTAATACACGCGACGAATAGTAATCAATCGTGGCAGGATCTAGAGTAGTGGTTCTTAACCTTTTCAAAGTCATGGAGCACTTTTGATCAGAAAAATAATTTGCGGAACACCAAAATTATTAAGACAGTTAAAATCATAAAACTAACAAAATAAGGTGTGTTAACATATTTTATTTATATTAAAAGTTACAGATATATTATACAACAATTATAGATTATACAAAAATAAAAAAGGAAACATTAATTAAAAATCTTATATGCCGGTCAACAATATGTTAACAGAGACGCTTGCTTAGTAATTTAGTCGAAAATGCAGGTTACATCTTGTCAGTTGAGTCGCCGCGTCGCTATGCCCCCCAGTTCCCCTACTAACTAATGCACCGCGATGGTTCAAATGCCGCGTCGTCGTCGGCGCAATTATACGACAAAAGCCCAAATTATGGCATTTTTACATTGACGCTTTCATAATTTCGCGGAACACTTGTAACGTGTCCGCGGAACACCGGTTAAGAACCACTGATCTACAGACTAGGTGAGTTGAGTGCATCGGCGTTTGTACCCATCCTACGTTTGAAAGTGCTAGCTCCGGTGTCTCTATCTCCTCTACTGAATATTTAGAATAAGGCGAAAATAAGGCGAGATCGAAAATTGAAGAAAGTTATTAATCAGGAAGAGAGTCGCTATCACTCGAGGTAGAACCAATCACATGACTACAAAATGAGCAAAATTCTATACGCCTAATGTATAAAATAGCTAAATCGCCCATTTTTTCGATACTTTTTTATAATTAAAAATGTGAAGTTTTCAACATTAATGGATAATTCTAGTTCCGACGATAACCAATAGTATGTGAAGTAAGATGTAGAAAATGGAGCGCGATCGACTTACAACGGAGGCTCCGAGATGGTTGGGCAGGCATATCTGCCAATGCACATACGGACCCATATTTTGTCGAACAGAATATGAATGCAAATGTGTACGCAGAGGAAGTTTTTAATACCGTCGTAAAATACTGTTTAGCTGACGAATCATGGGTCCTTATCCTTGTGACACACACACAAACACGCGCGCGCGTTAATGAAAAGTTTTAGTGAAGAGCGGAATTTTTAGTTACGACCGTAAAGAGAGTGATATTATTCTTGCTATTCGGCGTTGTTAAAAATTCAAGATTGAGTTTCTGAGCACCCAACACAGCTAGCAAGATCTTATGAAAAGCATTTTAAAGGCTCGGATATCTACTTTTCGAAACTTTGTGTCTCAATTATGTGTGACCTTTTTTTCCAAAATGGCAGTTGATAAAGCGAAACTATGCAAAATTGGCAAATTATCGTCCAACGTTGCGACGGTACTAAGCTAAAGTTAAATGTCGCAACTGAATAGGATAAAAAGTATGCGATAGTACAGAGAGTCCTCTTTACAGCCATTTTAAAGAGGAAACTCTGTGTTATCACTTGCTTTTTACGTCCTGCAGTTGAAATAATTGACTCTCGCCACGTGTCACGACAAACTCGGGCAAAAATTCTTCAATTTTGCATGCTCTCTTTCTGCCATCCACCATTTTAAATAAATTTATCTCGCGACATTGAAATAAATTGATTCTCCAAACTGAGATTTCGAGCTTTCTTACCTTTTTTGAAACATATTTTTATCTCCATTATTTACGAAGTTATCGTCATTTGAAATTCGGTATTTTTTTTCCAAATTTTAACCCTTTCGCTACGGGCGTGTTCTCCGCCGCGGTAACCCCGCTGAACGGGCCGCTGCAGCGCACCGCAACAAAATTGCACTCTGCGCGAGTCCGATCGTCGGCGACCGCGCTCGCGCTTCGCTGCAATCGTAGCTGGTTTGACGATGTTTCGTTTGTCAAAAATAAAGGATGGAAAACAAAACAGTAAAACTGTACGTCCAGAGTGAGATACTCGATGTGCCGTAATTATATGTGCTCGTCGTGTGTACAATTCGCGGCATTTTATGAAGAGCGACTAATAGTCGCCCGTAGTACCTCAGTGGCATCTTATGTAGAGCGACTATAGTCGCCCGTAGTAGCGAAAGGGTTAAGTGTATCGCTTTTTTTATGCTGGGTGTAGATCAGGCCTGGGAACGTACGTGCTCTCGATGCTCTCCAAGGCCACCACTGGCCACCGCCGAACGGAGGAGAAATGTCCCCCTCCATTTACACATCGCGACGTCCGGCGATCGTCGCTTCCCTACGACGTAAGGACGTCGCGATGGGTAGATGGAGGGGGACATTTCACCACCGTTCGGGGGTGGCCAGTGGTGGCTTTAAAGAGCACCGAGAGCAGTATTTGCCCAGACCTGCTCTATACCGTGGTACAGGTAACAGAAACCGATCGCGCTGTAAGGTGAATTTGTGTCCGACGAAGCACTTTAACAAAAATTACTAGACAATGTGTTCGAGACTTTTTTTACTGCCTTTGGCAGCGATCCTTATCTTTAGTGTGTCCGCGCAGATGAGGAAGAGCGGACCAGCCACTAATGATAATTCGCAACGGATACGATGGATTGAAGAGCAAAAACAAAACTTGGCCAGACAGGTGGAAATGTCGATAAGCGACCAGAAAAAAGCTGAAGCAGCCATAGCAGATGTGGAAAGAAAACTGACGCAACAAGCGGACAATCGCAAGGCAAAAGAAAACTACAGCCGCCAGTTGGAATCGGCGAAACAGCAACTGAGAGACACGAAAGCACAACTGCAAGCATTGCGTCCTCAACAACGGGTTCTGGATCCTGTCTTACAATTAGAAAAACAAAATTACGAGACGAAACAGCGTCGGTTCGAAGACTGTCAGACAACCTTAGAAGCGCAGCTACGATTGTTGGATAATGCATTGAAACAAGGAGGGGACCTTGAAGGAGGAAAACGAAAGTTGAAGATTGACCTGGAATGTTTGAAGTGGCATCAGCGACAGACGGAAACGAAACTGCAAAATTTGGATCGGGAGCTGGATAATCTGAAGAGACAAAAGTAAGGCTAACGCCAGTTAAGATCAGTCGCAGGAACGGTATCGGCAGACTGCCATAACAACCGCGACAGAATGTCCGCTGGTAGCCTGCAGGTTTGGTACGTGGATATCGTGAGTACCATAATTGGAATTGCAATCATATGCAAAATATGGCCGGTAGCCTAATGTGGAATTTGGCCTCGTATTATCTATGAAGTACATTCTGCAAGTGACTTCCTTCGATGGATGTAGCTGATGCCGCTGCAAGGGACCTAAGATACCATCTCCTGCTGACTTTTCCATAGCCTAAGCCCAAAGACAACCCGCCCTGACCGTGCATCACTTCCTTTCTTTATTCTCTATTGCGATTCGTTCCTATCGCACCTATATAATTATAATCGCGCCATAATGCGCATTACCTCGCACATAGGCATATTCATTTATACATTTATGTATGCATGTACGAATAAATAAATTGCAAATAAAAATCGAATAAGGAATTTTAATTTCGTTTAGTCCTGCGGGTGGTATCGATTTTTGCGTAATCGTAATACACGCGATGAATAATAATCAATCGTGGCAGGATCTAGAGACTAGGTGAGTTGAGTGCACCGGCGTTTGTATCCATCTTACGTTTGAAAGTGCTAGCTCCGGGGTCTCTATGTCCTTTATTGAATATTTAGAATAAGTTGAAAATAAGGCGAGATCGAAAATTGAAGAAAGTTATTAATCAGGAAGAGAGTCGCTATCAGTCGAGGTAGAACCAATCACATGACTACAAAATGAGCAAAATTCTATACACCTAATGTAAAAAAATATCTAAATCGCCCAGTTTTTCGATACTTTTTTATAATTGAAAATGTGAAGTGTTCAACATTAACGGATAATTCTAGTTCCGACGATAGGCAATAGTATGTGAAGTAAGATGTTGAAAATGGAGCGTGATCGACTTAAGCTGACCGTCCATTAGGGATCGCGGCGCGGCGCGGAGCAGTGCAGTGTTTGAAAAAATACATGCAAATGAATATACGTATACGGGTGAAATATCATCAAAGGACCCGAAACATACGAATGCGGCGCCACACAGAGACATTTCACCCGTATACGTATATTCATTTGTATGTATTTTTCAAACACTGCACTGCTCCGCGCCGCGCCGCGCTCCCTGACTGACCTAATGGACGGTCAGCTTTACTACGGAGGCTCCGTGATGGTTGGGCAGGCATATCTGCCAATGCACATACGGACCCATATTTTGTCGAACAGAATATGAATGCAAATGTGTACGCAGAGGAAGTTTTTAATACCGTCGTAAAATACTGTTTAGCTGACGAACCATGGAGTCCTTATTCTTGTAACACACACACACGCGCGCGCGCGCGCGTTAATGATAAGTACTAGTGAAAAGCGGAATTTTTAGTTACGACCGTAAAGAGAGTGATATTATTCTTGCTATCCAGCGTTGTTAAAAATTCAAGATTGAGTATCTCAGCACCCAATACAGCTAGCAAGATCTTATAAAAAGCATTTTAAAGGCTCGGATATCTACTTTTCGAAACTTCGTGTCTCAATTATGTGCGACCTTTTTTTCCAAAATGGCAGTTGATAAAGCGAAAATATGCAAAATTGGCAAATTATCGTCCAACGTTGCGACGGTACTAACAATAAGCTAAAGTTAAACGTCGCAACTGAATAGGATAAAAAGTATGCTATAGTACAGAGTTTCCTCTTTACAGCCATTTTAAAGAGGAAACTCTGTGTTATCACTTGCTTTTTACGTCGTTCAGTTGAGATACTTGAAAAATCGAATTGAATGTAAATGCAAAAATGTAGTATGTCACCAAAGTAACGATACAGTAATATTGTTCTAGGATGTTCAAAATAACTTACATCCTGCGTCCTCGATAAAGGAGGTTCCTCGAGGATCGTTAAAGCCGTGATCCTCATTTTTTGCGATAATTATATTTGATATATGCACCAGAGATTTCATTGCGACTTCACAAGCAGCTTCTTGAATGTAAATGCAAAAATGTAGTATGTCACCAAAATAATGATACATTAATATTGTTCTAGGATGTTCAAAACAACTTACATCCTATATCCTGGATAATGGAGGTTCCTCGAGGATTGTTTATAGATTATCGAGGAAACACAGGTCTGTGTGTTTGTACTCGCCAGGCTGCGAATGAAATCCTCGTCTTCATTACTGGTCTTTATTTAAAAGGATGACTTGGACAGCATTGCACAATATAAGTTTTGAACAACAACAAATGGTCTTTAGTGATCTGCGAGCCCTCACGTACCTACTGTAACTTGATAAATTTACCATCGGACACAACTTTATGCGAAGAACAAATGGTTTCATCGAAGATTAAAAAGAAAAAAAGGCTATCATGGAAAATTCTTCAGCCCCTGGCTCCTAGTATCTTACTCGTGCTGACACGTGTTTCTCCTTCCTCGTGGTATGATATACATTTTCACACATACCACGCATTCATATTAACTAGCAGGTGATTATACAGTTTGCCTTTCCAGGTATAAGGTGTGTATTTTCCATCGTGCGCAAAGGCTCTAGCGGGATAAGTATAGTGAATCTGCCTACGACACAGATTTTTGTTTCAATAATATTGATCGATAGGTATGGGCAAAGGAAAATTTTAGAAGCCATCGCGCGCTCTCCACCCGCCCTGGTGGTAGCATGATGTCCAAAAACGTATTTTTAGGCACAACCGTAAAAGGAGTGACTTATGCAATCGCCATCGCGAAAACAGTTCGTGTGTGTGTGTGTGCGTGTGTCCGTGTATATCCTCGATTTTGGAAAAATGGCTAAACCGATCGGGACGAAATTTGGCACAAAAATCAAGTACATTACTGTGAGTTCACAATAAGATTTGTGAGCCGCCATCTTGAACCGGTACAAAATGGCGGCAAATTCAAATATCGAAAAATTCATATCTTTGGTACTATTCATTGGACCCGATAAAATTTTGCACATATATGTACACGTATACAATAACAATTACTGGAAATTTTCAAATTTTTTGATTGGCCGAATCAAAAATGGCGGTTAATTCAAATCTTTAGTCCAGTATTCCGGCAAAATGACTGAACGGATCCGGACAAAATTTGACATGTACATCGAGTGTATACCAATTTGGTGCCACGAAACTTTATGTACCGCCATCTTCAACCATTTCAAAATTATGGGAAATTCAAGTATGGAAACGTTAGTTATGCGGTTGTGCCTATGTCAGAAAGCAAAGCTTTTCTGCACCCGGTAAGGCGAGCGCGAAACGCGAGCACCCGGCGATCGTGCCGACCACTAACCACCACTAGTTTGAAGTATGGGCACATACTTAAATTGCGAAAAACCGACTTTTTACGTTTTCTTCTGGCATTTTCGCGACCCTTTTGAATGGTATGAGATGAAAACTCAACTAAATAGAAAAAGCTTTTTATTTGCATTAAAAAACTCTAAGAATAATTTTACTTCCATTGACGTTTTTATTTTTTGCCCTACCAGAAATAGTTAAATTGAAAAAACAAAATTGAAGTAATTACAATAAAAATAATAGCCTAATAATAATAATAAGAAGAAGAAGAAGTAGGTTAAACGAAGAAATATTTATTTACATAAAAATTACGATTTTCTCAAAGACTGAAATATCATATGAAAACAAAAATAATTAAGTTACACACAATAAACAGAGTCGAATTGGAAAAAACATACATAATCGTCATTATTTTGACTGAAAATTGATATGACTTATTGTTAGTCGTCATCACTATCTTCGTTGATTACTGTTTCTACTTCATCTTTCTCAAATATCTTACTCAGGATTTCTGCTGGTTTTATTATTTAATGAAGATATCTTTCAGCCGACAGATAAGAAATAACAGTGGCAACATGGGAACAACAACCTACTGTTCTTAATCCCGGTTGAGAAAAGTCAGTGTTCCCTGCCGACGGCCAATAGGAGGCCGAGTAATCATCATGGACAGTGGCCCCCGCAAACGCCAAGTTTTCTCGATGAAATCTCATATGTTTGCCTACGAATGCTTTTATTCGCAATAAAATACATCGGAATGATAATTTCTGGTTAGAGGATTACACAAATCTCTCATATGACGACGACAAAATGCTCCCCAATGCTCACTGCTCGGAGCGGCGGAAGGCCGCTTCACTGACAATGAGTGACGTATTTGCTCAGAGGGACACCGACTTTGCACTTCATTCTACAACATCCTGCCTTGCGATCATGCTTTAACCCCATCAGATCTGATTTTGTTTTCAAAAGGAAATCAATTTTTAAGGGTTTCTGTGTAGTTACTACGCGATTTCATACAGAATTATTTAAAATTCTTTAAACATATCAACAATATGCGTAAGCTAGGGCGTACATACAGTTAAAGTCACCACTTTAATATTTTAAATTGAAACAGTGAAGTTCTTTGCCAGGGTACATTACAATATTGCGTTGTTGTGCAGGAGATATTCCACTAACAAGGTAAATGAACAATAGTCTTTATTCAACAAGTCGATCTCACGACGCACGTCCTACTCATCCTTCATCTGGAACGTCTCTGGTGGTCCTTCGTCTTCCGCACACATACACGCGTTCTTCCCCCCCCCCCCCCTGATAATGAAACGGACAAAGCATTAAGCGGCGTTCAGATAACCAGTGAGGCGTGACGTTGCTCGTGGCGTATTGCAACGTGCGGTGTAACGCGTTGCTAGAGCGTTCACATAGCGTGCAGTGTTGTCGATTTCAATGTTATGCTTTTTCTATTATATTATATTATTTTAATCGCTTCCTTATGTGTCTTGATACGTCTTTGTATTCGTTGTGACTTGTGACTGGCAGTGACTGGCAACGGTCCTTGTTTACGAGATTTTCGAACTTGTATTTTGATTACAGTCTCTCCTCATTGGTCGTTGCATCTGCGATTGCTCGCGTCTGATTGGCCTGTTGCTTTCGTGTGTTGCATTGCAACGTAGAAGCTTAGACCTTCCAAGCTTTTGGTTACTAGCAACGACCACTGCACCAGCGCTAAGTCGAATGTGAACGCTCTCATTTGATTGAATGGTGCCAAGCTCCAAAAATGCAACGCACCACGAGCAACGTCACGCCTCACTGGTTATCTGAACGCCGCTTAAAGCTGTATTCTCTCTCTCGCTTTCACTCGCGCCCTGACAAAGGCGCATCGCTGCGTGCTTCGACTGCACGTGGTCTATCCGTGGAGACTTCTCGAGCGTTCTACGCTATCTACACCAATGAGTGCCAGGTATGAAGGGGTTAATGAAAAGAACGTAAGCATAAATCTCTCGTTTAAGAGCCCTGTTATCACCTTTATGCATCCTGCTTGCCACTAAACCTTTCTGAAGTCGTAGTTTTGTTTTCTAGCTTTATAGTTTTAACTACGGAATTTGTATTTTGCAGTAAACATGAAAACGCGCGAGGTCTTCCTCTTGGAAAGAAACCTATTGTGTGCGCCAATGTCTTATCTTTTCTTGAGCAACACGTGTCGGATAGAGAAATACTCGCACACTTGTGCACACGAATCTTCTTTTCATAATTTGTTCAATGTGATATCTTCTAGTGTACATATCGTCTCATCTACAGGGCTGGGTAAAATGCTTTTTAAATTGCATTTAAAATGATAAATGTAAAATGGTTTAAAAAATCTATTTTAAATGCAAAATGTAAAATGGATTTTTCGAATCCATTTTAAATATAAAATGGTAAATAGATATTTTAAATGAGTTTTAAATGCAAAATGGTTTTTCAAAAATGTCGGAGTTGTAATAAGATCATTTAAGCAATCAAAGGTCGAGTTCCAGCGTGTGACACAAGGTGATGGCGAGGCCTTTCCTGTAATAGCAGCATATGTGTATGTTTCAGTAGTTTTAGTAGATCGATGTGTTAAATTCCACGTAGCAGAGCATTTTCCAAGGGTAGAATGACAGGAACGATTATAGCTGCCTCCACTATTTCCAGTAGACTTGAAGAGTGGCCCCGGAGAACACCGAGAGCAGCATTTGCCCAGGTCGGGCGTAAAGGTTTCTGCTGAAATTTTGGTCTGCGGCCAATTACGGGACTTACAATTAGTTCCTCTTATGCGTGAAGGACGCTGAGCGAAAGTGGAAGTTATGAGCAATTGTGGAAAAAACCATTTATGCATTTTACAAATGATTAAATATATAGATATTTCCGTTTCAAATGATAAATGAAAATGGGTTTTTAAAAAGTATTTAAAATGAAAAATACAAAATGCCATTTTCATTTAAAATATATATTTAAAATGGTACCATTTCAAATGTTACCCAGCCCTGCTCATCTATTTACCCATTTTCTGATTGTTCACCTTCGTCTTTACCGCGGACCAACTATAAAAACCTAACTTATGACCATTAGTTATTATTCTGCAGTGGTACACATATCTTGACAGTATTTTTATTTTATCCGGCAGACAATTTAGACATTATGAGGAATGTTGTTGTAAACTAATTTATCATTAGTTAATTTTTACAATGTAGGGGGTAATCTATTGCGACGGTAGAGACACTACGTATCCTTTTCCAAAACCGAAGTCGTTGAATATTGTAATGAGACACGTGTTACCGCGGATTATCTTCTAGGATGCTACTACGTAGCGAAAGGCTGTGTGAATAATATTTTCATTGCTTGCTTGCATGAAAAATACATTTTTAGGAAAATCCTAATGCTAATCTTTCATCAAGTTGTAGGTACGGTTATGGAACTAGAAAGTTTGAAAAAACACGCGATGCGTATAAAATCTGATTTGGATTCGAATTACCCTTCGTGGAAAGCAAATAATCAAAAAATCTATGACAGAAAGCTCGCCACAATAGAAAATTCCACGTCTGAAAGTAAATGAATATTTCCGTGCAAAATAAACTATTTCGATTGCCAATCAAATTATATGATATGCTCACATCCTTTTAGTTGTTCCAGCCAAGCGTGCAGATGATGTTTGCGAACTAGCAAAGCTATTGCACGGCTGCAGCGAAGAAAAGATGAACATGTTAAACTGTACGAAACTAGTGGTGGTTAGTGGTCGGCACTATCACCGGGTGCTCGCGCTTCGCGCTCGCCTTACCGGGTGCAGAAAAGCTTCGCTTTCTGCAATAGACACTACCGCGTAACTCACATTTTCATACTTGAATTTCCCACAATTTCAAAATGGTTGAAGATGGCGAAACATAAAGTATCGTGGCACCAAATGAGTATATACTCGATGTGCATGCCAAATTTTATCTGAATCCGTGTAGCCGTTTGGCCAGAATACTGGAATAATGGATTAATGAAATTTCACTATTTCCATTAATATAAATTAATTAATATAATTAATTTCACTATTTCCATTGAAATATTCACATCACTTCAGTAAGTGAATGGAACAAGGATGTATCAGATTGATCAGATCTGGCATTCGTATTTCTCTTCTCCTCGTAATTGTTTCGTGGATTCAGGTTCACACCAATTCGTACCAAAATATAAGTAACCTCAAAATTTGTATGTACGCTCACATTAGTTTTTATGATTGATAAGTCACTTCTTTGTTACAATCTGTGTTTATTAATTGAACTGAGATTGCACAAATACAACGCGAAAATAACCATCTCATAGTTTTCAAAAGAATTTTCTAGTATGGACCAATAGGAAGCGAGTAACCGCAAGTGATACGAAAATATCACCTACTGATCTTAGTCCGTCGGTAGATCAGCAGCGGGAAGGGGGGAAGTGATCTGATCATTTCAGTTTAGCTAAAAGAACATGCTAGTTTCTGAACAGATGTGATCTGATTTGATCAAAGCGGTAAAAGGAAAGCACCTATTATAAGCTGTACAATCTTAATCCCATCAGATCTGATTTTGTTTCCAAAAGTAAATCAATTATTAAGGGTTTCTTTGGAGTTACTACGCGATTTGAAACAGAAATATTTAAAATACTTTAAACATATCCACAATATGCTTAAACTAGGGCATACATATGGTAATAGTCACAACTTTAATGTTTTAAATTTAGGCATTGGCGTTCTAAGCGAGGGAAGGTTACAATATGGGATTGTCGTGTAAGAGGTAGAGAACTAACAAGGTAAAGGAACAAAACTCTTCACGGCGCACGTCCTATTCGTCTTTCGTCTCGAACGACTGTGGTGATTGGTGATGCTTCGTATGCCCCACGCATAAATGTCATATATGTAATACTCCTATATTGCTAGCCACGTATATTTCCTATAAGCGGGAGCGGCGCCGAGAAAGTGAGACAGAACATCGTACTTTCGAACATATGCGCATGCGTTAGCGGCTGCACGCATGCGCAGTTGCGCCAAAGTACAAAGTGAGAGGATAGATAAACTATGGTGAGAGTGAGAGATTGATATATATGTCTGCATCGTGGTTTTTGCGTCGCCTCTTCAGTCCCATTAGCGATATGTAGTATTACATATATGCATAAATGTATTCTCTTTATCGCTCTCACTCGCGCCCTGACAAAGGCGCATCGCTGTGTGCTTCGACTGCACGTGGTCTATCCGTGGAGACTTCTCGAGCGTTCTACGCTATCTACACCAATGAGTGCCAGGTATGAAGGGGTTAATGAAAAGAACGTAAGCATAAAGCACTCCTGTAAGAGCCCTGTTATCACCTTTCTGCATCCTGCTTGCCACTAAACCTTTTTGTAGCCGTAGCTTAGTTTTCTAGCTTTATAGTTTTATCTATTGTACTTGTATTTTACAGTAAACATTAAATCTCGTGAGATTTTCCTCTTCCATGGAAACCTGTCGTATACATAAATTTCTTATCTTCTCCTAGGCGACACGTGCCGGATAATGAAATGCTCGCACACTTGTGCACATGAATCTTATTCTGATAATTTGTTTAATTTGATATCTTCTAGTGTACATATCGATTAACGTAGTTACTTACTTCCTGGTTGTTTACCTTCGTCTTTACCGCGAATCTAATATAAAAACCCAGCGTGCAACCGTTAGTTATTATTCTGCGGTGGTCGACATACTTTCACATTCGTTTTACTCTATCCAGCAGTGAATTTGGACAGTATGAATAATTTTGCATGCATCATATGCCTCCTCGTGGCGATGGTAAGTTAATGTCTATGATAAACTTAAAGAAATAGAAATTATTATTACTGTGTAGCAGAAATGAATGTTTTTGTAAGATCATTTATTATTACTTAACAATTATGATATAGGGAGTAATCTATTGCGACGATGATTTCACTACGTATCCCTTTCCATTTCCGACGAGGTTCCAAACTTGTCTTTATGACGTACGTGTTGCCCGTGATTGTTTTAAAGCGTGCGAATTCGTATTGAATGGCTGGGTAAGTAATATTTTTATTGCTTGCTTGCATTCAAAATACATTTTTAAGAACACGATCGTAATGCGATTTCTTTCCTTAGATGGTAGATGGAATTATTATACTAGACAAATGGCAAAATGATGCTCTCCGTTTTAAAAATCATCACGACATAATCCACTCTTCGATGAAAGCATATAATAAGCAAATTTATGACAGAAGTCTCGCATACTTAGATGAATGCCTGGTTAAAGGTAATTGAACATTTATGAGTAAACCAATTTTATCGCCAAACTTATTAAAACTATTTTGATCGCCAATCAAATGATATGAATTGCCCATCCAAACCTTCTAATTGTTCTAGCGAACCGCACGGATGATGTTTGCAAAAAAGCACAACTATTCTCCGAATGTGAACAGCGTGAAGACCTGAAACTGTTTCGAGAAACGAGAAAAATGTACAAAAGAGATACGGATTGTTCTTGAATATAATAGGATAGAATTTCGAATAAATATAATATAAGAACATAATTCATAAATGTACAGAAATTGTAAATAGAAGGAATTGTAACTTCGCTAAAATAAATTATTCGTCTCTTCGCATAACGAAATTTTACATATACATATCATGTGACGTCACATAATCAGTAGCGGATGCAGTATTCGACAAATACTCTGATAGACTTGAGACAGTGTTGCTAAAAATGTATTTTGAATGCAAGCAAGCAATGAAAATATTACTCAACCAGCCATTAAGGGGATCCGTTGGCACTAGGATTTCTCCTCGGGAGTACACCGAGAGCCAATAGAAATCACGGAAATGAGCAGAGATTCGGACCCAATTGTTCATCTTCATTTTACTTTATTTCCTACCGACATGGTTATATATAGAAAGCTTGAAGTTTATTCCATTGCACATGACTCTTACATCGAGGGATAGAAGAATGTTAAATGACTAATTGCATTTACAAGTACCATCGATCTCTCTAGCTGTCAAAGACATTTCAATATGGCTGCTCTCGCGCTGTATTTTCTCGAATTTCTCCAATCTACGCGCACTTCAGAAGGACTTACTGAAAAGAGCATAAGCATAAAACACTCGCTTTTTGTAATACTGTTATCACCTTTCTGCACCCTGTTTGCCACTAAAACGTTTTGTAGTCGTAGTTTAGATTTCTCGTTTTATAGTATTTCTGGTCTCTGACGTGTTTTCGAACAACACGTACCAAATACACTCAACGTGTGACGGTGAGTTATTATTCTGCGGTGGTCGACATACTTTAACAGTTGTTTTACTTTATCCAGGGCACAATTTAAAAATTATGAAGAATTTTGCATTCATCACGTGCCTCCTCGTGGTCATTGTAAGTAAATATCTTTGATATACATAAAGAAAAAGAGAATATTACAACTCTTTATCATAAATTAATGTTTTCGTAAAATCATTTATCATTATTTAACAATTATTATATAGGGAGTAATCTATTGCAACCGACGAAATACTACGTATACTTTTGCAATACCGAAATCGCTCGCTGAATGTCATAATAAGGCACTTATTCCCCCTCATTGTTTTACAGCATGTTATTACGTAAAGAAAGGCTGGGTGAGTAATATTCGCATTGCTTGCTTGCATTAGAACTACATTTTTAGGCAGAAAATCCTAATGATATTTCTTTCGTTAGATGGTAGGTAAGGTCATTAAACTAAAACATTTGAAAGAACGCGCGAAGCGTTTTAAATATTCTTTGGATTCGAGTTACCCTTCGAAAAAAACATATAATAGAAAACTGTATAACGAACAGCTCGCCATATTGGATGAATGCCTGGGTAGAGGTAAATTAATAACTTATGTGTAAAAGAAATTATTTTGATTGCCGATCTAACTACACGATGTGCTCACGTCATTTTAACTGTTCTAGTGAACCATGCGGATAGTGATTGCAAAATAGCAGAGGTATTCGAGAACTGCGCGCAGGATAACCATATCAGAATTCTTGATGAAAAGCCGAAATTGTACGACGAGACAGTTCCGAATGCATATCTCAATGGATAGAAATTGTAAAGAGTGAAGGGGGGGGGGGAGAGGTAGAGAGAGGGAGGGTGGGAGGGAGAGAAAGGGAGAGTGAGAGAGACATCCAAAGCCACGACCAATGATTCACATCATCCGCAAGGCCTCGACATCTGGATTTTACTGTCAACTAAACTATTGTCTCTCTCCGAATTAAGATAAGTTGCGCGCGTTTTACAGTAAGACAGTGGGCCGTTAAATGAAAATACAGTTGTATTGGAACGCCCTCGTATTTCATTTAGTTTGTCTTCGTTTTCCATGAGCTTCAATTTAACTTATTTATTTATAAGTCTTGTAAAGCGACCGTTATCGGGTCGAATTTTGTTTTTTATTTACTGACATTTTGTGTTTTTAAATAAATTGACGACAACCCAAATACTATTCCAATTTTATTATGTTTATTAAGAATACCGTAACAATTCCCATGACGAAATGTTTTACGTGTGTGTCGTCATTTGTTAAGGATCCATCGCAGCGCCATCTGTCTTAATTCGTTTTAATCTTTGTTTTATGCTCTTTTGCGCAATATATAGTTTGCCGGCACATTATATTGTTGATGTTAGTAAATTCGTCATCTTTACAATGAGTGCAAAATTCCTGAAGCGATACGAGGCGGTGTTCTTAGCGAATCATGCGAAGGGATTGAAAGTGACGTATAAAGCGGCTGTAAAATATATGCGGACAATGTTATCTTCACGAACGAGTCTTCTGTCTGGGCAGGGTCTTTCATTTCAAAAGCGTGGTCAACGAAGAGTAATAGGATTCTTCAGCGCACAGTAAAACACCCTGTAAAAGTGCATGTTTGGAGATGTTTTTGTAAACGCAGTTTTGGTTGCCTCTTTCTATTTACGAACAATTTAAACGCCGAGAAAATGTGCACTATTTATCAGAAATGCTTGTTGAAGTCTGCTGAAAAGTTTTTTGGCTCTGACAAAACAGATTGGGTGCTGCAAGGAGACAATGAATCTAAACATCGCAGCAAACTGTGCGGAGCGTGGAAACAAAAGAATAATGTCATTACGATCAACTGGCCGGCAATGTCTACAGATGTTAATCCAATCGAAAATGTGTGGTCGCACATGAAAATGAAGCTCAAAGGAAAGCCACTGCACAATCAAAAGATATTGACTTCTTTCCGTACACGTATATTGCCCACTGTGCGGCGTGTCCGTCTGAATGTGTTTCACAGTATTGCGTCAGCCATCGCGTGACATTAACGCTAGCAGACGCCTACATTACTTTTTAACCGCCAAAAGTAAGTATTTTTATTCGATTTCTTTTAATAATAGCTGTTATATGTGTACAGATAGAGTAATGAGTGTTTTTCCTCGTTATAAGTTAAACATTAGTAGTCAAATAGCAGTGATTACTTTGTACGTAGATTATTTTGTATTGTCATGGCGGTTGTTTTTTTGCGGAGTGCGTTGGGTACGGTTGTGACACAAGTAAAATTTGTTTGACGCAGGTAGTAGTCGCCATTACATTTGTTACAACTGTGATGAGTCTGACTAGATCTCAGTATCTTACTTTTCAGTTTTTAGAACTAACAATAAGAATCAACATCAGATTTCTTCTGCTTTTTGTTGTTGTATGTCGATACTTACATAAATGTTTACTTTTTCTTGAAGAAGACATTTTCAGCTTTTTATTTCACCGATTTTGATATAACATTTATTAATATTTGTTTTGTATTTTGACACAACTACCGTAATGTATAATTAGAAATGTAAACATTATTTAACTTTTTTCACTGATTGTAACTCCGTCCCTCCCTCCCTCCTTAGTGCAAGAATTGAAACCACGATTTTGCGATAACATCTTTTCGAGAGATTGCTCTTGGAGACCATCTGGTTTGACACCTCTCGACTATAGTCCGATAATTATCGGTGATTTAATGTCTCGCGGGGAGTAGTCTGAGATTTTTTAGAATTTCTTATTTCTTTGTGGATGACTTATTATGGAGAGAGGTGTTCTTTGTGCACGTCTTTCTTTCAATTTAGAGGAAAAGGAACAGCCCTGATAAAGATCTACCGTATGCTTTTCAGTTCAACATCACTGTACGAATATACAGGGTGGGACAATAACTATTAGCACCTCAGATATCCTTGAAACTATAAGTTTCACAGAAATCTTGTTGAAATAAAGTTGCACAGTACGAAAGCGGCCATCGGCTGTCGATAATAGTCTTTTTGCAGGTGGGGGTACCTCGGACATTTGAAGGTCATCTTTATTTTTTTAAATGGATCAGTATCTTTTTGCTTCCATATCGTGATAGAGGACCTTAAAACGAAGTTTAATGACCTATTACATAAGGTCATTGAAGGGCATAGAAAGTAGAGAAAGGCGGTAATACTTACGGCTTTGGTAGCAAATGAAACATAAGTTTATAGTAGGTGTTCGAAATGATGATTATCACTGTCAAAGAACCATTGGATTCTTTTTACGATTGACTTATAAGTCTCATAGCGTCAGCACTTATTGACGCACAGGCTGTATTATATGCCGCGGTACACGATAAGGCCTGGCAAGGGTGGAATCACTGAGGGAACCAATAACGTGATGTATTATACATAATGCAGGCCATCGTCCCCACCATCCTCTACTCCTGCACGTAGTAGCTGGAGAGGGACCTTTCGTCCTGGCGCGTACCAAGAAGAGGAGACCAGGGCGTGAGGAGACGCAGAGCGCCGAATGAAGGGAGCCTGCAGGTGGCTACGGGGGCAACAGGCCCTCTCGATAATGTAACGTAGCGAGAGACAAATTCGATTTCGGGAAGAGTAGCGAGGTCATGGAATTCACCCACGACGCTTTCCACCCACTCCTCGAGTCTTACTCCTCCTTACTCTTCTCTTGTTGCCCTCTCACGCTCGTAAATTTCTCGCACGCTGTAGTGGAACGCGACATTGGGACGTTTCGTGGATTCGTACGGTGTAGACGGCCTCCCTTCCGTGAAACGAGATAATGTGCTTCTAAGTTTAGAATGTATTTACGGTTTTGTAGGATTCGATGGATTCTTTTTGTACGATGAAATTAGATAGCCTGGCTACGGTCTGAAGGATTGAACAAGGTGGAATATATTGGTATGGACAAAGGTTGTATGTGATTGTTTGTATGAGGTCCAAATTGATATTTATCCCTCTATTTGGGAGTTTTATGAGCACGTATTCTGTTGTACAATGTCAGTTAAGATATTTTGCGTTGCGATATTAATAAGGAACCGCAGAAAGTATCGAAATTAACATGAGCATAAATGTAGACGTAGTCAACTCTGTTTTTACAAATTTGCAATAAATTCGGTAACCCCAAAAATGAGTGTTACCGACCTATACGTTATAGTTCTAGATTTATAAATATTATTCTTAAAATAAATTTGCATGGGCTTAGGATTAGGGTTTCTGTAACATTGTAGTGTATAATTACATTAACAGCATACACTCCTTAACCTATAAAAAATCAATAACCAAGACACATCAAGGGCTGATTAGAAGAGGAATTTTCGAGTAAGTAGATGATTGACGATGGATAGATGGATGAATTTGAATTGTCTTATATTGTTCTTGGATGCGAACAACAAGTAGATGAGGGACTAAACGACTTAATTCACGTTAATGGTCAATATTCTAGAAAGGAGTGTTTTACGTTCTTTTATTTCTTTCCCATCAAATATACTTGTTTGTGCATAAAAGCCGGACAATGAAAATAGTGTAACGTGAAAAACTGGTTGTGACGATTTCTAGGGCACACGGATTATAAATTAAATAGGCGAATTGATTTTAAATACAGAAGAATTTTCCTGCGAATGTCCACAACTTTTACTGACCGCATCTCAAGTTGCGAGTGGGTCTAAAGACCCAACGAGCATACGGAGTGGCAGGTGTGAATGCTCAGTCAATTCACGGACTAAGTCTTGATAATTTTTCAAAAAAGCAACAGGGATAATATTCCTAGAAGTTCAGAGTGTTGGTATATGCAAAAAACAAATCATTGATTTTTTCCGTAATTCTAAGCCTCCTTAGCCCTTCCATTAAGTCACTGCTTCTACAGTGGTACCTAATAAAATGCACGCAGTCTTTTTGATTGTGCAAAAAACGCACCAATGAAATTTCGTTCGAGATAAAACAATTCAAGGACGCACGACTGTAAAGGAAGGAAACGACCACGTTTGTGGCTATATTATCTCCGCGCTTCTGGAACCGATAGGATTCAACTGGAAATGTACTTTTATGAGTACATTGAAAGTGTTATTTTTTACAGCGCTTCCTTATGTTGCCAATAATTTTACGACCGAGAGAACATACTTATGTGCGAAGCGTCTCCACAGCTGCGACAAATCACAGTTGTCGCGGTAAAAACAATCTGAAGAAATGGATCACACCCTGGAATTTCTAATCGTATTAGCATCGATGATCTCAACGGTGCTTAGATTTGGCTCAGGCATGTCTCGTGAGTACAACCACTTTTCGGACAATGTCCGATTTTAATATTTAAAAAAAATCTTTAAATTTATTTGAGTGCAGGGGTGGGCTGCGAATAATCTCTCGCTATTTAGTTGCAGTTCACCAATAATCCTACTATTCTGTTTCAGCGTGTCCGGAAGAGAGATATCAGAAATTTGTTGACCCACGGTTACAGTGTCAATATAAGACTTTCCTAGGACAAGCAAGTTACGACACGACTCGCTACAATGTTCAAAGGGATATTCCGAAGAGCGTTTTCGCCCATGTTTCCTCTGTTAGCGTACATCGGACAGGTAGGCATATAGATTCTTATAGACGTAAATATGTTTCGTAAAAATCTTATTCTTAGAGTAGCTCATCTAACATTGACCCGTGTGATCAGTGTTTCTGAAGCAGGTAGGGTGCGATGAACGTCATACAGTTGTACCTAATGCAACTCTCTTATGGGAGTACCAATGCGACATCGCTGCAGTTGCCAATATCGTGGTAAGTGAAATTACTTTGCTACTTCCCAAATATATCTATTCGAACATAAACGTATGCACGAAGCCGCCGGACCTTCATATTGCACAAATGATATTGCAACTTTATTTTATCCGTGGCGCCGTGCAAATTTCACTTCACAGCCGGACGAAGGGTCCGAGTTTTTCCAAATACAACCCGAGGGGTGCCTAGTATACACTCTTACAAAAGAGGAACAGTGGAAACGAGCATGCGAGATTCGTGATAATTTCCGGGAGCATATTAAGGACAGTGTGCTATACCAGAGCATAGACGACAGTGACATTCCCGAGAACATCAGAACGGAAATTCGAAACCAAAGTTTGTCTACTTTCGAAATAGATATCTGTAGCCGCATGAATGAGGATCTTCGCACCGTCTCAAATCTAACTGAAGACACTTTTCCATTACCATTGCTAGTGCGTAATCGTTATTTGTATTTAACAGCTTTTTCATTCGCAACGTATCATGGTGTTTTTTTTTTGCAGGTGGATATAAACCATATAGTTGACAAATCGCTGATTCGTTATCGTGAAAACATTGCGAAAGCTCGTGCTGAGAGCGTAGAATTACAGAATGTACATTTACCAGTGTATGCTACGTATGGTGACTACGCAGGCGATGTGATCCTTACAGGGGGCATTTTCGAGTAATAGATCGTGCAATCTACACCGAAGACAAGATACTTTTATAATAGTTTATTATTTCTTATTTTTGTAGCCATTAATTAATTAATTACCGCAAATTTTGTTTACAGAGGGTTTTCGACGATCGAACGAGACAGTTACTCATCCATAACAATTCAAGCAAACACATATTACATTAAGAGTTCTTTTACGTTTCGTAGAGCACGTGTTCATTTCGACACCTATCATGTACATTTCGATTGCAATACTTTTACCGTTAAACCTTTACGGGATTGAGTCGCACGAATATTCTTGCAAACATTACTCTGCTTCTTCTTTTGCAGTTTCCGTCGGAAAAGGTACCATTTGATGATATAATATCTATAATCATACAGAATTCACAAATCCAACTCGAGCATTCAGGATTTTGGGACAGTGGTGTTTGCAATGAATCTGTATGGGTAAATATTACTAGCATGAGCGGAATCGTCAATGAGTATCCTATCTTTAAGACTGAGCAGCCTTTGATATTCAACGCATCAATTGGGTTTCCTTTACCGCATGAGTTGGAGATGAAGGAAATATTGGGACCTTACATCGCGTGGAACCTATTCCGGTACGGGGCAGCCGACACCATTAATTATATTTACGGTCCATGTATGTCCAATTCGAGCAAAGAATGGCGCCGGAATTATGCTTCAGAAACGAATTATCATTTTACATTGTAATATAAAAGTTGCAGATTAATCAATTATAACCTGCAATCGCAAAATAAGCGAGAATATACTGTATGCAGAAAGTCAAATATACAAATTAAAATTACTCTTGCACAACTCCAATTATTTTACATAAATTATTAGGTGGCAAGACTCGCATCTGCAAGAGTGAAGAAAACCTTCAATTCACGAAGCGTTTCTACGATAGGCGAGAGCGGTGCCAATAAATAATCGAATAAATAATCTTCAAGTATTGGAATTACTGAAAAGTGTATTGCAATTGGAAAGTGTGTATTAATGTCGACATCTGAAATTTTGTTTTGTTCAGATAAATGGTGGCAGGGATATAAAATCTTAAGGGGCAGCAGGACCGGCCAGTAACTTGTCCAAAAAATGATTTTTTCTAGGGAAATTCAGAGGTTTCCGCGCCTAGTAAATACGTCGCCGTCGTTGATTATTTTTCGCTGCGTACGACAGAAACGAAAGCTTAAACATCGCTACAACTCGTGAAATCTTCATTGACGGTTGCACTGGCAGGATGGTATTTATAAATTGAGATTGGAATTGCGAGTGTCAAATACGGCGATTTGCACGAACAAACATGGCTGCCGTCCAGCATCAGATTTTCACAACTTTCGCACATATCGAACGATGAACATTCTCTATTTCACGAGTTGTCAACCATGTCAAAGATAGCAACAAAAATTAGTTTTTGTACTCTGGTACAGATATAACGCGTATTTAGTATGCCACGAATCCAGCTGTCAATCCACTCTCTGGTTACTAATAATAGTTTAGGCGTTCGACAACGGTAAGCGTCCGAATCGATCCACCGCTGTACCATTATTCCAACAAGGGCCCCGCGCCGTTAATGTTCCTATTCTTCGTTTCTGCGCTTCACGATACATGCAATATATGTATACGCACTCTCGAACTGAGGGACATCAACGTTGGAGGCACCGATCGAATTCCACCGTGCGATATTCTCGAGAGTGTTGGCGAGGTGCCTTCGTAATGGGAACGACGACGCTCACGGAGAAATGGGTTATGCATTCGAAATACTTTAATATACGTGGAAGGGTGGTGGGGCGCGGTAGGCGAAAGAGAAGAGGAGGAGGTGGCACATTACTCAAAACGTTCCCTAAATCATGGTTTCGCCTCGACCCTGGAGGCGCCTGGATGTTTCAATTTCCTTGAGGCGCAATCTGATGGTCCCCCGTGGATGCCGTGAGGCGATGGAGGAAAAAAAAGGAAGGAGTGCCGCGAAACAGCCGTCGGCTACGGAAGAAGGGGTGGTGGAAAGTGCGAGGTTAATTTCTGTCTGCCGCCTCCACTCCTTTTTCCACCCCCGAGTGCCACCTCCGTCCACCTCACACCGCGAAACGATCGCCGGGCGGATGATGGCATAAAAATGATGAAGAACCTCCGGAAGGAATCGAGAAGTTCGAGATATGGGCAGGGTCGGGAGTTTAAAAACAGCCGAGAAAATAAGCATCCGTTCGCTCGGAGGGTGGGATGAAAGAGGAGGGCAGAGGTTTAGATCGTAATGTGTTCCTCTCCCTTTCACATGACGATTTTAACGAATTTGCTGGATGTCCTTATCGTATCAAGAGATTTCGTTCGAAAGAGTACACAACCGTGGATAGTCCGATTGATTGGATAGATCCAGCAGGGCTAGTAGAACGTCAAATTGTTGTTCAAAATACGGATACAATGTGGAATTCTCTATTAGTGAATAAGTGTGTTAGGGTTGTTCGTGACAAACTTTATTGTTGCAGTTTGACATTATGAAGTGAAAAGGAAACAAAAAAAATGAGTGCCAGAGAACTGTGGTGCTTTGGTATGTTTATGTCCCCTCTTGCATTCGATTGCAGAATGTAGCAAATTTTCTGTCCTTGTCAAATTGATTTCATTACTTACTCGCACGTGATTTATTACACTAGTTTACAAAATAAATTTTTTTTCATGTACATTTGACGAGAGGTGAATGAAACTTATGTTTCATTTGCTACCAAAGCCGTAAGTATTACCGCCTTTCTCTACTTTCTATGCCCTTCAATGACCTTATGTAATAGGTCATTAAACTTCGTTTTAAGGTCCTCTATCATGATATGGAAGCAAAAAGATACTGATGCATTTAAAAAAATGAAGATGACCTTCAAATGTCCGAGGTAACCCAACCTGCAAAAAGACTATTATCGACAGCCGATGGCCGCCTTCGTACTGTGCAACTTTATTTCAACAAGATTTCTGTGAAACTTATAGTTTCAAGGATATCTGAGGTGCTAATAGTTATTGTCCCACCCTGTATATTCGTACAGTGATGTTGAACTAAAAATCATACGGTAGATCCTTATCAGGGCTGTTCCTTTTCTTCTAAATTGAAAGAAAGACGAGCACAAAGAACACCTCTCTCCATAATAAGTCATCCACAAAGAAATAAGAAATTCTAAAAAATCTCAGACTACTCCCCGCGAGACATTAAATCACCGATAACACTAGTTTACAAAATAAATTTTTTTTCATGTTCATTTGATGAGAGGTGACTTTTCTTATGGGTTTTCGCCCGCTGAATTCGAAAATCGAAGTTAAACATATTTTTATGGAACGGTTTTTTTTATATTGCAATTTTGTCATCTTTTGGACCTCCTTTCACTTTAACAACCATATCGGGAGCTAGATGTGTCCGATTTCGTCGTTCCTGGCGCCAAATGAAAGCCAGTGAAATGACGAACGAACATATATAATGCGATCTTTAAGTGGTTAAGCGGTTCAAAAGATATAGATGAAAATATTCCAGATTTTCACAAAAATTAAATTTTTAAGCTGATTCTGTGGCCACGGAAAAATAGAAACCGATGAAAAACGTCCGGATTCTCTTGATGTACATAAAGCCGATACTTTTACGCAAAAAATAACACCAACCAGAAGAAAATAGACCGGAAAATGACAAAGTTATTAACAATTGAGTGAATAAATCCACATTCCACATTTTTTTAATATATTACTTTTTTCGACAATACATTGAGTTTAATCGCTTGTAATATGTATATTACTAAGTTGGATCAAATAAAACAACCAGATGACATGGACACTACAGTGTATTAGCATATTTTAGAAAAAGTTTTGGCTCTTGGTTTGTCTTCGGTTCGTTTTACTATGTTAAAACAAGAATATTGGGCGCGTCTTTTTAATCTTGCCCATCCTATAATCGTGAAATGGACCACTATCCATCGTCCTGACCTCGACGGCTTGCCCCCCCCCCCCCCCGCTGTCTTTCTCCCAAGGCATGGACAAATACATATTATTTCTTTCTTCCTTTGTCCCTCTGTCCCGGTCTAGCATACTCCCTCTCCAAGGCCACCGCGCACATTTGAAAGATAAGTAAAACTTTAGAAACGTGTCAGGGCAGTGTGCGGGTTTTATGACATTACATTTACGATCCAAATAATGTAGGATAAGGAGTGTCGGAAGCATCTTTTTGTCACGCATGGTTTCCACGTGCATACGAATAGCAATGGTAAAAATGGTAAAAATGATTTCAAGCAAAGGGGGCAAGTGTAGTGGGGTATTTATGATCCGCCAAAATGCGTGAACGAAAAAGATAACATTTTTCGAAAACATTACATAGAACCAACCAAATTTATCAAATATTTGATAAATTCCGAAGCGGAAGGTATTTTATGTTTTTAAAATATTATTTATTTTTTGTTATTTTTTTTATTTATTTTCTGTTTTTCCGGAAAGAAATTCATATGCGAATGTAAAAAATGGATTTTCAGCGACATATGTACGCCTGTTAAAAATTAATAAAGTGGTAACGGAATGTAATTTTTACTACTTTATTTATTTCTAACAGGCGTACATATGTCTCTGAAAGTCCATTTTTTACATTCGCATTTGAATTTCTTTCCAGACAACCTTGGTGAAGTAAGTGACGAACACGGCGAGAGATTTCACCAACAAATTAAGACCATTGAGCGACGCTATCAAGGGTTTTGAGATGAAGCAATGTTGGCGGACTATGTATGGTTCCTCGCGAAGACAAACCAAGAGCCAAAACTATTTCTAAAATATGCGAATACACTGTAGTGTCCATGTCATCCGGTTGTTTTATTTGATCCAACTTAGTAATATACATATTGCAAGCGATTAAACTCAATGTATTGTCGAAAAAAGAAATATATTAAAAAAATGTGGAATGTGGATTTATTCACTCAATTGCTAATAACTTTGTCATTTTCCGGTCTATTTTCTTCTGGTTGGTGTTATTTTTTGCGCAAAAGTATCGGCTTTTCGTAGATGAAGAGAACCCGGACGTTTTCCATCGGTTTCTATTTTTCCGTGGCCACAGAATCAGCTTAAAAATTTAATTTTTGTGAAAATCTGGAATATTTTCATCTATATCTTTTGAACCGTTTAACTACTTAAAGATCGCATTATGTACGTTCGTTCGTCATTTCACTGGCTTTCATTTGGCGTCAAGAACGACGAAATCGGACACATCTAGCTCCAGATATGGTTGTTAAAGTGAAAGGAGGTCCAAAAAATGACAAAATTGCAATATAAAAAAAACTGTTCCATAAAAAAATGTTTAACTTCGATTTTCGAATTCAGCGGGCGAAAACCCATAAGAAAAGTCACCTCTCATCAAATGTACATGAAAAAAAATTTATTTTGTAAACTAGTGCTATTTCTTGTGGCGACTTAGACAATTGAACTTGAACAATTGACAACTTGGAAGTCAACATTGTCCATATTATATCTGTGACATACAGCCTATACATTGCTCGAAAAAGTGACACAAAATTGAACTAACAGAATGCATTTCGTCAGGGACAGTTGTGGTGGCCATGTGGCCAAAATTATTTTTAAAGATTAATGCCATGAAGTGGTATTTCGAGGAAAACATAATTTTTTTGTTAAAAGTTAGCTTTTTGTGCGATCTTTTCAATGTAAAATTCTATCTACCCTAAAAAACCAACCTTTAGTTTTAACTACGGAACTTGCATTTTACAGTAAACATTACATCCCGCGAGGTGTTCCTCTTCGAATGAAACCTGTTGTGTACGTCAATTCATTATTTTTTCTTTAGCAAGGCGTGTCAAATAGTCAAATATTCGGACACTTGTGCACACGATACTTATTTTGACAATTTGTTGAATGTGATATCTTCTAGCGTACATATCGCTTTATCTATTTTCCTATTTCCTGCTTGTTCACCTTCGTCTCTACTGCGGATCAACTATAAAAACGCAACGTTCGACCATTAGTTGCTATTCTGCGGTGAGCAACACACTTCGACACTCGTTTTACATCATCTGGGAGACAATTTGGAAATTATGACGAATTTTGCACCCATCGCGTGCCTACTCATGGCCATTGTAAGTAAATATCTTTGATATACTTAAAGGAAAAGAGAATATTATTGCTGTGCAGCACAAATTAATGTTTTTGTAAAATCATTTATCACTACTTAATAATTACAATGTAGGGGGTAATCTATTGCAACGATGGAAACATTACGTATCCTTTTCCAATGCCGACGTCGTTCCATGACTGTTGGAATATTGACAGTGATTGTTATCAAGGGTGCTATTACGTATTGAAAGAGTGGGTGAGTAAAATGTTAATTGTTTGCTTACATTAACCCTTTCTACTATTAAGACGAGTCTCACACGTCCTACCGTTTATGCGACATACGTGAATACGAGGAGTCGACTCCCCTACTGTTTATCTGAGAAACGTGAGTACGACGTTCTACAAATTTTGAGCTACTTATAGGAACAACGAGTTTAATTTGTGATACATATTATCAGGCCGTCTATCCTTCGGTGCTCGTTACGTATCGAAGCGGCAAGATTCGTGAGCGAACGCGCTGATAGCTTGAACTTAAATCGCGGACGATTGCGTTGTTCTTTTGAATCCAGGCGCTGCACTAATGTCGCGTAGCGGAAGGGGTTAAGGATACATTTTTAGGATGACGATCCTAATGTTATTTCTTTCGCCAGATTGTAAATACTATCATTCAACGAGAAAAATTGAGATTTCGTGCGGTGCTTGCCAGAAATGAGGACAATTTGTCTCACCCTTCGAATAAAACATATAATAAAAAAATGTATGAGGGAACAGTCATCATAATAAATATATGCGCGGATGAAGGTAAGTGAATATTTATATGTAAAGCAAACGAGTTTACTAATCGACTGATATGACATGCTCACGACCTTTTAATTGTTCTAGCGGAACGTGCGAATAATGTGTGCAAAATAGCACAGGAATACGAAGACTGCAAGAATGAGAAACGCTTGGACCTAGCTGAAAAAATTCGGAAAGAGTTGGAAGAAAATACCAATTGATATTAAGTACAATGGTATACAACTCCGAATGAACGTATTATAAGAATATAATATCTAAAGGTAAAGAAATTGTAAATAACAGAAATAGCAACTTTATTAAAATGAAGTATTCGTCCCATCTTATAACGAAATTTTTTACATGTGTTTCATGCGACGTCACGTAATTATTATTCAAAATTGTTAGCCCATTTGCTTCATTAGTACGTATACGCGTGGAATTTTACTGATCCGTATTTCACTGATTTCCACCAAAGCGTACATACATATGCGCGCAATTATTTTCGACATTTCCCTGCGCAGACTTTTCCCTGACGGACTTAGGGCTTTGGGCGCCAGACGCCGTTTTCCGACGTCGTATTTTTAGTGCAGCCGCGGAACTCGCGGTTTACTCGCGACCGTTCTCGACTTTCCCCATGCGGCAAGAGCTAATAGGGTGAGAACGTCCGGCTAGTCAGATTCGACTTGTGCTTCGCGCACAAGGAACGGATAGTGGTAGGGTTCTTTCAAGAGACAGCAGAGATAGAGTATGCAAGACTCAGTCAACTTAGTGGCTGAATAATGAATTCATTAAAGGTAGAAGAAACAGCCAATGAGGGCACCTCACTGTGATTGGTTCCTTGATAGTCGGTAATCGGCAGTCGGTAGTCTGATACGGGCTTAACACGTCACTGTAATTTCTATGAGACAATAAAGTGCGAGCGACAAAACAGTAAGTAGCCTAAATTAACTAAAATTTTACATTTGTTTTAAAAAATGACCCTTTGTAAAATGGTAGAAAAAAATTGGGGAATTTTTTTTACAGGTGAAAACGTGAAAATATTACAGGGCTGTTAATAATCTTTATTTGTGCTTGTAGTTTGTAAGGGTACTTAAAGAAAAGGGGAATTGAAATTACAAGTCGTAGTACCATTATATTTGACGGCGACTTTATTTATTAAAAAATGTTTGCCTTTAAAAAATATACGCGATTATATCTTACAATAACATCTGGGCTGACCAACTATCATATAACACCACGATACCTAAGGTTAACGTTAATTGTATACAAATCCGTGCATGCTAAACTTCTTCGCGTACAATGATACATATTTCTTCGGTTTTTCTCCCTTCCACGAACTAATTCTTCGTCGATATGATCGAGCTTGACTTTTTTTCGCTTAGCGAAATGAAACACTCGAAACATGTTTTTTACTATCATTTGTGCGTATATGTGGATCGACATACGATCAGGGTACCTTAATTGACCGAATGGAGAAAGGGTGGAAATAATCGGATGCAAAAATGGGACTTGAGCTTATCTGAACTGAAAGTTCAAAGGTACTCGCTGATAAAAGAATAGAAGTTGAATCTAATTCTGTTAAAAAAACAATAACTACTTTCGTATTAATTTTAACCCCTGATGCATTTCCATCGGTATGTATCGTTTATCTAAACTTTATTAGACATGTTTAATTTGTTTCCCTTTTTCAATTCAATGGGAATATATTCGCATCTTCTTTAATGTAACTTTATATATGATGTATTTTCAACGCGTTTTTCTTTTATTATTGTTATTATTAGTAATACTATTATTATTATGCATCAGCGGATTAATTTCAGTTATCAGTCTTCCTGAATTGATGTCTCCCTTGCATATGTACCTTTACAACATTTCTTTTCGTCTCTATATTAAGATACATATGAATCATTTAACAATTCTCGTAATGTGAAATATATGAAAATTGGAAAACCAGAATCGGTGTTAATTATAATCTCAGTGGCATTCAACATTTTTCATTTATATTATTATTAACTACGATACCGAGAATTCCAAACAGTTAACTAACTTATCTCTTTAAATATTTTTCTTGCTTTTAACAATTGAATGTCACTGCTTCAGATAATTTTCCAATTTTCCAATTGTTTATTCCAACTTCTTTATTCGTCTATGCATGTTTGTCTATCTAATCTCTTAAAAAAAGAAAAAAAAAATAATGAAAGTGACATTCAATGTCCCCCCACACTCACTACCACACATACACACTTTAGACTTCTTCGTATTCGCTTGATACACACGTGGTAAATCAGGAACAATTATTTGTGCTAAACGTGTTCTTCGGAAATGTTCATAACAAAATTGATAAGTGTAGATCCAAAAGCACTTGCGATGTTTCACGTTCGTACATTCTATATATACATAACAATTGTGGGTACGCATTGTCATATAAATACAGCACTCTATTGTCTTTGGTGAATAGTCGACTTGCTTTGTCGTTATCGAGGGAGAATTTTACTTTTTGTGACAGTGTCATTTACAACATTAACATTATCCAGCCCCGGCGGTTATAATTTCTTGACCCCCACCGTATCCCACTGTATGCCGTTTCGCTTGGTATGGGAAGTGGTGAGCGAGAGCTCTACTCCCACTACCTACATACGCTGCCTACCTGGGGGAATGAGTGGGGCTTATTTCTACGTCCTTCATCTATTTTCGCCGGGGCTTGATCATTATCAATAGAATATATCATTACGATTTCTCCCAACTTGCCTACACTTCATTCTGTCCAGTTAAAATTCCCACCATCAGTTTTCACCCTTTTAAAAATCCTTCGAAAATCTGTTGAAAATCGTGTGAAAATCCTTAAAGATTCTCTAGCTTGAGAACCTACGCTAAGTGTTGGTGTAACGGACCCTGATCTTCATGTACTTGTATGTTGGTTTAGGCACCTCGTTTGACCTTGTTATTGTATACTTCAAGATCAAAGCTGTGTCTCAGAATACCGGACTGACCTGTCGGATCATTCAGGACAACTTAGTGGGCCATGACGAACTTAACCGCTATCATTGGCGCCCTTTTAAGGTTAAGGCTAGAAGAATCATCGCTCTAATATTTTAATTGGTACCAAGTTTACCTCAACACACTCTTCAGGCAATCATCTTACACTTTCAAGGAGTGGTCACAATCAAGGTGACATGGTAAGCTGACCTTTACATCTAAATCCTTCACCGCTGATCTTCGTGTACTTTATAAGTAAACATGACACATTTGTCACGAAGACTGATCTTAATGTACTTTACAGGTAACCATGACACATTTTTTCAAGGTCAAACCAGGTTCCAAGAACTACCAAGACAATCTTTCTGATTGCACAACTGTTTTTAAGACAATAGTGGCGTGCTCCTCCTTCGCACACCACGCGGATACCGACTGTTTCAAATATTCTCTTGAATATCCGACCAATCTATTTCTAACACTTGATCATTCTTTGTTTAATTTTACGTTCCATGCTCATCGGAGAAAGATGCCAGGGTTCTTTACACGTCGATACCAAGGAGCTCCCTGCTGTCGGCCCTCGATATTCGACGGCGTAAACTTCGACGACGAAACTCCCTCCATCAGACTGATGCGCGCTTCACGCGAAGACTTGCAGACGTGGATGGTGGCCTGTACCCTTGGTAACCAGAAGAGTCTAGGAGCTCGGAATTGGCCGGTCCCAGGCAGGTGCACGAGCAAACGCTGACACAGTCGTCGGTGTCGTGAACGATCGGCCCATGGCCCGCCAGTAGCTTGCCATTCACAGCCACGACTTCACCGTCCAAAGTCAAAACGTGGTGGGAGGCGGATTGGAGCTCGTTGTCGTTGCGACGTGCCTCACCAGCATCCCTGATCGACGAGACATTGGTTTGTTATTAACAGACCAGACAGTTTGATGCACAGACCTTCTACATATGGACTGACCATACTCGTCCAGAGAAGGTTAGACAGAGAAACGTTCTTTTCAGAACTTCCTTGGCTTTTCGTATCCCGAAATATGCTTTGGGCATGTTTACTGGTGTATGGGTTAGAGTGAGATAGATATATTTTTTACCTTACTCTAACCTCCTGATAGTTGAGTATGTATATAGATAGAGTGAGATAAAAAAGACATTTATTTCAATTTGATAAAGGCATGCGCAAAACATGTTTCTGGGTACTAGGAGCCCCAGAGAAGCCCGGAAAAGTATCTTTCTCTGTTTAACTTCTCAGCAGAAACTATGGTTATTGTCCAGCCCATATACAGGGCGTTCCAGATCTACCTATAGGACATACGTAGAGATATAGAGCAGCTTGTGGTGAACATAGAAATGCAGTGCCATTTTGCGATAATCGCAGTAGTTTTCGAGAAATTAATTGTGATAAGTCAAAGGAAAGTACGTCCGCCTAATCAGCGGGAGGTACGCTGCAGCCACTCGAACTATGGGACGGCCCAGTTTACCTATCGATAAATGCGGGGTGAGGTGAGGTGAATGATAACGCAAAAAACGCGACCGTGCAGCGGCGTGTTATCCATCCCCTCTCTGCGCCCCGCATTCGTTGCTTGATGAGCTGAGCCATCCTATAGCTCGAATAGCTCCACAGCTGAGGGAGCCTCCGCTGTTATTTAGGCGGATGCCTTTTCCTTTGATCTTTCACAATTCATTTTTCGAAAACTATCGACATTATCGCCAAACGGTACAGAACTTTTATGTTCACTTCAAGCCGCTCTATGTCTCTAGACGAATTCCGTGTCTGTGTTAGTCTGGGACACTCTGTATAAGGTTTATGGTTTGACAGGACTGCTGTAGACAGGAGTTATTAACCTGTTAACCGTGGAATTAACTTTTGTTCAACTCGTTTTACCATGTATTGTAGATTTTTTCTCTTCACAGTGAGTGGTTATATTATCTCACCTGAACTAATAAAAGAAAATTGCTTGTAATTTGTTGATTATTGATTTTGTTAAAATATTTTATGACATATTTAGAAAATATATAAATCAAATATTTGCAATTTACAGACGTTTAATTGAATGCAGTTACGGCCGCTCTAATGAAAGGTATGTTAATTGACATTTAGTATAACTTGAGGCAGCAACATTTATACATGTTGAATTTGTTACATCTTTTTCTACATTATTGCCATACAGAATACTAACGAGGACCCTTAGTACAGGACATTCTAAGATGACTTTAATTTTGCATTGGAAAAGAAAGTCAGGACAATTTCAATTAATTGGGAAAATAATAACAAAATTAATTTGAAATATACGAGATGAACTGAGGAAGTGACTTGAAATTTTGCTTGTAATAATAGTGTACATATCAGATATACTTATCCGGATACTGACATAGTCATGAAGCGAAGCACCAGCAGATTTATACTAGCAGCAACCACTGCTAAGCCGAAGAGGATAAACACGAGACTCAAGGCCACGTAACCAGGTTTGTTTGAAAGAGCCTGGTCATTCTGGAATGTCAGAAAAAAGTTGTTTTAAATTGAAATATTAATCGGACTAGAAGGGTATGTAGATGCTAAAGTTACGAAATAGTACCACCGAGCGAATTCAACTGAGTTTGAGCGAGTTTAAGCAGTTTCGCCGACTTTGAGCAAGCTAAGTGCGTAATGGGTGACAACAAAGGTGAGGATTGAACGAGTGCTCCGAGACAAGGTACATTTAATTGGCCTAGTTGCTCTCCAATTATCCTTTATCTGCAAATATTTCTCTTCAAGATTTCTCTACCCCAAACATCACAGTATAAATTAGGTATTTCTATTTTCTTATATCACATTCTCCTTCACGTTAATTCCCGAACTGTGTTAATTAAGTCTACGCCAAACTATCGCGCGATAGAAGCTTAGTACTGGAATAAAAAAGAAAATAATAACAAGAAAGGAAGTAATGTGCCTTACTTGAAGCGCTACATAGTCGCCAAAACCGATAGTCGTTAACGTGACGAAACAATAGTAAAAGCTGTCGAAGTAGCTCCAGCCCTCGTATCTGGAGAAGACTGCAGCACCCGTGGTGATGATGATGCTGGAAAGTAAACCAGTTGCCAGCATCAGATTCATCTCAGTCGCTTCCGTTTTCTGGCACCTCATGTACGTCTTGGCACGTCTTATCACCACCGAGGCAAACTTATTCAAACGTTCGCCGATGCTCTGGAACATCACCAGGCCTAGAGGAATGCCCACCATGGCATAAGCCATGCAAAAAGCTTTTCCACCGATGGTCACGGGCGTGGAGTGTCCGTAGCCTTGAGAGAATATTGAAAAAAGTTCAAGTATCGGAAAAAGGACTGGCCAAGGTGAATTTTAAATGTCGCGATACCAACGAGAGAGAGAGAGAGAGAGAGAGAGAGAGAGAGAGAGTACGCGAGGGGGGGAGAAGTCTACCAGGCCGATAGATATTTATGGTAAATTGATAGAGGAAAAAGGTTCCGCTAAATTTCACGTGTACTTGGATATTCTTGGTGTGAAAAATTGTTTGCCGTCTATCGCATAATTTCCAAGCGTAAATAAGAAGATTGTAGTTTCACAATTGTTTGTGCCATAAGATGCTTTCAGTGGAAATATTAATTAACAATCTCTCACCAATCATGGCCAAGACCACAGTGGCAAAATAGAAGGCGCCCGCGAATTTCCATTGCGGCCCAGCTTTGTGCGGTTTGTTCTCGATTATGACGATTTCCACCATTCGATAATCCTCCTGTGAGATGTTGTACTTCTTCATCATATTGCGACGTATTTCTGAAATTTTGCCACATCACGAATTAACGGAAACTGAATAGAATAACTCGTACTTAATAAAAAAAAAAAATGGTTGAAGGTGTTTAAATTAAATGAACTAGTTAACAAGAAAACTATTAACTTTATTGGTTTGAATAATAAATTAATAGTAAAAGTGATGGGAAGATGATCCATACCAGCACATCACTTTTCAAGGTCAATGCTTCATCCTCATAAGTATCCTAATGCAATTAAAAATGCATAGAATAAAAAGCAATATTTATTTACCAAATGAACAAATATAGATAGAGAAGAGAGTTTAAAATGATGGTGTTTATTGTCATTTTCAAATTTTCAAGGCCAATTAATGACACTAGAAATTCCCAACTATACAACACGTCCGAATAACGTGGTAAAATATATAATAACAAGTATATAGTAAAGTAAATAAAACATAAATTTCTGGAAAACAAACGTTTATTGTTGTTTAAAATTTTTCAAGGTCAATCGTCGCTCGAGTCGTCGAAAATTTCCAGCAATTGTTCATCATACAAAGCAAACTGAAAATAAATATGTCCTAAAAGAACCTTCGATATTTTCTACAAACGTTCAAGGTTGACTTCTCACCTTGACCTGGACAAAAACTCCCCAATATTCTGTGTAACAAAAGAGCCTAATTAAAAACCAATGAAATCTAACAAAAATGCTTCGCAACAAAACAGCATAATTAAAAGCCAACTGAATCTAACAAAAACGCTTCGCAACAATCAGCGTAATTAAAATCCAACTAAATTTAACAAAAATGCTTTGGAACAAAACAGCATATATGTATACAATGCAAAGAAATCTATGAAAAATGCTTCGTAATAAAATAGCATAAATACAAACCAAAGTAATTCAACAGAAACTCATCTATAAATTGACTGTGTCCCTTCGACCCAGAGAGAAAATCTGAAAAATGTCGAAATATTCTTCGCAACGAACGTACAAATGAAGAAATTATTAAAACCAAAGGAGAACGCGTTTCGAAATGTTCAAGGTCGAATATGCCTCACCCCACAAAAAGTCCCAGCGCTTCCTTTCAGTGTCGGATTCCAGGGCGTCGAATACCGCCGCGCCAACCAGAAGATACGTGAACGTGCATACCACCAACGCTAATGTCCTAACATTCTGCCTCTTCATTTTATCACGCACTATTTTACGCGACACGCCAACGATTCCACCACCTTCGCTTACCACCGACAACGATCACCACCTTCACCAGTCCACAGATAAAAATCACAAAATTTCACGATCACCACCCCCGAGGCCCTAGGCACGGATAAACCTCTTCCAAGAATTCTTGAGAATCACCACGCGATATGCTGGATCAACTCCAACGGATCCACTCGTCATTATCGTGCCGGCACGCCTCCTGGCATCGTTTCGAGCTATTCGTCACTAAACACGAAATCCTTCGGGGTTGTTCCTTCATGCAGAGGATATTCGTGCAGTTTCTTCTAGTCCATACCACTTCGTCGTAGAATCGATGCACTTGAGGATCTTGAGAACAGTCGATTTCCACGAGACAAGGTAGGGGGTTGGAAAGGGTGGGTTTATGGAAAAACGGTTAAAAAAACTCTCTCCTTGTGGGAGCGCGTGCCGCTCTCGTCCATAGGACAGCACCCACCGTCCGCCTGGCACGCCAGTTTCTCTGTCTATCTCCGCGTGTTGAGAAGCGGATGAAGTATTGATCAGAGCTAGGGAAGAGCCAAGGGGATAAACTCCATAGCAACGTGTTGCCATCTCGGTTGGCGCTTGGAACCGCTCGGTTCATTCGGTAAACGGGTCGTGCGAAAAGAAGGTTTCGTGGGTAAGCAGATGGAATGCCGAGAGACCAGATGGTTCGATCGGCTGTTTATCGTGTACTGGTCATGCGTGATTCTGAGGTGGAGAGTAAAGAAACTTTAAAATTTGAATTTTGAAATTGTAGATTTGACCTTACAAATAGAATGAGGAGTAAAAATGAGATATTTAGTTGGAATGAAAACTTAACAATAGCACCGAGGGGAGATTTGTGAAAAGGGTCAGCGCTAAGGCATCTAGGGACTCCGGCCTCCGGGCGAGGCGGGCACGGGGATAATTGCAGTGTTCTGTTTGACCCACCCATATATGTATTTAAGAAATATATTTTATAGGCAAAATTTTACTTTTTGCACTTGGACAGAGTGCCAACATAATTGTGGTAACACCGAAGAGATGTTGTTAAAGAAGGTTAGCGTTTATGCATCTAGGGACGTCGGCCTCTGGGCGAGGATAATTGAAGTGCCCTATTCGATCAACGGTACTTACGGAATTTCATTGTGACTATGTTGATTACATATATGTAATACTACATATCGCTAATGGGACTGAAGAGGCGACGCAAACACCACGGTGCAGACATATATATCAACCTCTCACTCTCACCACAGTTATCTATCCTCTCACTTCGTACTTTGGCGCAACTGCGCATGTGTGCAGCTGCTAACGCATGCGCATATGTTCGAAAGTACGATGTTCTGTCTCACTTTCTCGGCGCCGCTCCCGCTTATAGGAAATATACGTGGCTAGCAATATAGGAGTATTACATATATGGTTGATTAGCTATGTAGTTATGCCAAAATGGCGCTGACCACCCAAAATTTACTAAGTTTTTTGACGTCCCTAGATGCATATGCGCTGACCGTCTTTACACATCTCTGCTCGTTGACAATAGGGTGTTCCGTCGAGTTGATCGATTGGTTATGATCCCACCCCGCCACGAGGTGGCGCGCAGCATGGCCATTTCTCCCAAGCCACATGCCGTCATTCCGCTTTCGACTCCACCCTTAGGAGATGCCACGTCCCTCCGTTTTGCGCACCGTGTTTTACCCGCGAGGTATGAAATACTTGTAAGGAATAGGAGGTGCGCCTACCGATAGGCAAAGAAAGAGTGTGTGTGAGAGAGAAAGAGAGAGAGAGAGAGAGAGAGAGAGAGAGAATGAGAGAATTAGAGTGAGGGACATAGAGTGAGAAATGGAGAAAAGGATAGGAGGAAGAAGAGGAAAGCACCGAAAGGTGCGAATCGCTTAGCAATCCCCAGTAGAGGCCCAACGCTTGGAGAGGAACAAACCCAAGAGAAAGTCGAGAGCATCATAGGAAGTCTCTCTTGAGGAAACCGCCAGAAAGCAGACTAGATCGGTCTGAAAGTCCACCTTGTATGGCCTCTACAGCTTCCAAATCGCACAAGATTTCTCTCTCTCTCCAATGCGAACAAAACAAGATAAGTTCTGTTTCTATTCAGATAAAAGAGCCGTACTTGCCGGTTCTTCAAACAATATTTTGTACCTCGTATTATTTTAAGAGATTTATGTGACGAGACTAAGGTCCGATTTGCGTATGATTTATAAAATAACGATATTTAATTTTAATAAATTGACGAAGACCCAACATAACATTATAGTTTCCTATAATAGGGCATCGTCACATACTCAAGCATCAGTCGCATGTTTTTACTTTCTTTTTGGTTTTATTCTGTGAGGTTATTGTACGGTTATTATTGTTGGTTCCAGCGGCTGCAGGGGATACACTAGGGATGGGCAAATTTATTAGAATATACTAGAATATATCGATGTTGAACATAGAAACGATCGATCCACGATATATCAGAAGAAATAATGGTAATTATGTATAAAGAGGGGCTTCCCTTCGATTGAATTGAAAAAAACACTATCAGAAACTGCAGTTAAAGATAACGTAAGAGGCTTGGCCGTGCGGCGGCGTCGTAATTAACAATTCATAATTTATTATTTAATTCTTTTAAGAATTGGCATGCATTTATAGAAATTGTACGTAACCAGATCGATTTTTTAACAAATAACGATTGAACAAATTTATGTAATATTTGAAAAAACATTATTTCTCTGTACAAATTGAAACTAACTATAGGCAGCAACAATGAATGTGGTGGAAAGCAAAATAAGTGTTTTATTAAAAAATGAAGCTTTTAGTAAAAAATAAAAACATTTTCATATATTAAGCAACGTTGATAAATGATATTTCATTTATATTACTATTTAATAACAAACAAGTATCCCCTCGAAATGTAATTTTACATATTCAATATCCCTTCGTTTTACATGTTGAAGAATGAACCTCACGTGTTCTTTATCCATTGTAAGAGGCGACGAATTTTTAGGACGTCGTGGAAACATCAAAGATCATAATTTAATTTAAACTTGGACTACCGATTAACATGAATTCTGAAAATGTCAAAGAAAATACTTGAATCTCAACAAATACTTATTACTCCAAATATTCGAGCATTTAAGAAAACAATTTCTAATTTTTTTGTTCACAACCCCATTTTTCTATTCGCGTGGCAAATTAAAATCTACGTTTAGAACGATCATTCTTGAGTCCCAATAGTACGTCAGAACGATTTCCATTCAAGTGCATTCAAATTTAAACGTAGTCCTGAGAGAGAATATTTGAAATATGAACGAGTGTCTCTTGTGGCGTCTAGCGTTAAGAACTGAACAGGTGGGATTGCTTTAACCCTTTCACAGTGTGTTAAAATTACGAATTCTGGTCCAAAACATTTAAACGCCTTACCCTGCCCGTACGTGGCACGAGATAAGCTGAATGGTACTTGACTCTCTGCCCGAGACCGTCACGGGATACACTGTCAATGGGTTAATCAATTAATCGAAGGATGATGTTTAATAATCGAATCGATATCGCAGGGGAGAGTTTGTTCTTCGAATGCCTCAGAAGTAAGATTCATTTAGAAGTGAACATGTTAGTCTCAGAACGATCTTAGAAAATTCTTCTTCTTGCTACTCTTAATTTTACGTAGACAAAATTCATTTTTTACTTATACACTATTCTTATTATTTGCTGCCATTTTCAAAAACGTTTTAACAAATAAACTTGCTAAATTTGCTGCGAAGTATCTACATTATTCATCTCATCAAGTTTTAATTGTACAAGTGAATTTTTTTGATAATTGGAACTTAAAGGCACCAAGATTCTTCTACCATTTAAGAGAATAAAGATGATGTAATTACTAGAAATACTTTCTTCTTTTGTACCATGCAAATTATAAAGATTTTCATCGTTCGACAGTCTGGCTATTATTAGACAACACAGCAAGATACTTCGTGATCTGCCAAACGAAATCAATCTATTTCAACGTTAAACGTCACTCCCTCGTCAGTAATGAACGCTTGCCCATTTACATATCGAACTCTTTTCCCTTACCCTTTTCTCTCGCTTTCCTTCTTTTTCTCCTTTCATATGGCGTAAAGGCCAAATACAATCGTGTCTACAAAATATCGAGCGTTCTTGTATTTTCAACATCCAACTGTGGGGTGCCAACTTCACAGGGATCTGTGTATAGCCACGCATATTTCCGTATCCTTACACCCTCCACATTATTTATTTCAATAGAATTAAATATAGAAGGTCCTGGTATGTTGGATACGTTGAAATATCGGTGAGAAGTTTTTGTCGAAGATGAGTAAGAAAACATTAGAAACGTGTCAAGGAAGCTAGTAAATTTTATGACATTATGTTCACGATCCGCACAATTTCTTTATGACTTCTAATAATCTAATACAAAGAATGGCGGAAGCATATTTTTATCACGCCTGCTTTCCACCTGCCTACGAATAGCAATAATAAAAGTCGTCAAAATGATTTTATGCACAGCCGGTAAGTTGTGTGGAGATTCTATTGCTTGCTAAAACACATCAACATGGAAGTTAAGATTTTCGAAAATATTACGTAAAACCACCCAAATTTATCAAAATATTTGTACGAAATTTATACGTACAATTGAAGCCGTAGGTATTTTTTAAACCAAAAGTTCCCTCCAATTCCCATTCCTACTTTCTAGTTAGCTTTAAACTTCGGGTACAAATTATTTTCATTTTACACTACTCGCATTTCTTGATTTCCCTAACCGAACACATTTCAGCTTTTTATTTTAGCTTGCAACCACGCAGTAGCACCGATATCGTTTTACTATAATTTCGAGGACAAGGTCATACGTTTCCATAGAATAAAATAATCAACCTATCACCTATCGACGCGGAAACGATTCTCACCTATAAAGTGGGCCTTCGGTCGGCATAGATCACAGAAAGCGACCGCTCTGTTATATCGATTCGTCTCCGACAAATAAAGTGAAGAATATCAATTCGTCAACAATGGAGCCGAAACTCCTTTTGCTGCTTTTGGCAGCGATTCTTGTCATCGGTACGTCCGGGCAGCCGAACAATGGGAAAGACGGGCAGGAAAGACGAACATTGAACCAGAATCTGGCAAAGCTCAAGCAGAATGAATCTAGTTTGGCAGCACAGATAAGACGTCTGCAGTCAATACTATCTTTCGAAAACTGTTATAAGAAGAGAGTTCAAGCTTCACTGACTAACGTATTGAAGGAGGTACAGAAGCTTGAGGCGCAGGTACAAGATTTGACCGTTAAGCTGAAGGAGGTGGAAAAAGAGAGGCAAAAGGCGGAAGAGCAATGCAACAGGATGAACGGGTAATCTGCACAGACAATAGTGGCGTTAACACCAATTACGTCAGTCACATCAGCGGTATCGGCAGACCGCCATTCATTACCACGATAAAAAGAATGTCCGCCAGTAACATTGTACAAACCACCAGCAGTACCATGTATTCCAAAAGGTAAGCACCTCGTGCCACAACGATTTCGACAACAGCGTGGAGGAGCGGAACGTGGCCGCCATGAATACAGTGGTTGAAAGCGTCTAAGTGCAGCCGGTAGCCTCGTGTGATAAGGAAGGTGCGTACTAAAAAGGATTTTCTTCGACAGACATGACTGGTACCGCTACGATGGTGTTAGATACCTCCTTATTATCTTCTACTAAATTTCACATGCTTAACACTAGAACTACCAAGGGGGTCAAAATGACTGGTCAACAAAAGAAGCTTCCATATAAAAACAAAAGTAAATGGCAGCTCAGTGATAAAGTAAACGCTCTCTCTGTTAAAATGAGTGGTCAACAAAAGAAGTTTCCATACGTAAACGAAAATTGGTAGTTCTAATGTTAAAAAGAAGTTCTTGTGAAAAATTCACGCACTCGGTCATTTTGACAGGTCAGTACTTCTAGTGTTAAGCTCGAGGAGGGCCTACCTTAACCGTTTTAGCGCCACGCAGCGCGATCGCGCTGTTCGCGTACTGTGGTGAACACGCGATGTTTGGTCACGAATGTAGCTCGTCGCGAGTCATTTCAGAGTTTCCTCTCGTAATTACTATTTCTTTTTCAAATAATCGTAAACTTTCGAGTATTTAGTATAACGTTTCTGATATGACTGATGAAATGAAGCGCGAGTGCGTCGAACGGCATATTTCGACGAAAAGGAAATAGCAGCGCATTCGCGTCGATTGGCATTTCACGCAGATAAATGAACGAAGCGCTGTTGTGCTGCATGGCACAATTCGACACGGATTCTTAAAAACCCCCTGGCACTAAAACGGTTAAGAAAGGATCACTTGGGTTACCTTCTTTATGTAAATTTATGTATACATATATGTATAAATATATTGGGAATAAAAAGCGAATAAAGAATTGTAATCTCATTTTCACTTGCACGTGGTATCCATTTTTGCGGAGATAAATTCCATTCGACGCACAGTGGTTTAACCCTTTCGCTACTACGGGCGACTATAGTCACTCTTCATAAAATGCCGCGAGTTGTACGTACGACGAGCGTGTGTAGTTACGACACGTCGAGTATCTCACTCTGGACGTGCAGTTTTAGTGTTTTCTTTTGCATTATTTATTATTGACAAACGAAACACCGTCAAACCGGCTATGATTGCAACGAGGCGCAAGCGCAGTCACCGACGTTCGGTCTCGCGCAGAGTGCAATTTTGTTGCGGCTCCTTCAGCGGGGTTACCGCGGCGGAGAACCCGCCCGTAGCGAAAGGGTTAAAGCGGAAAAAGTAGGTTTTGGAAAAGTGTCGAATTTCCCAATTTCTTGAGTTTTAATTCATTCCATATAAACGAATTGATGATATTTAGTTCAGAATACTCATGGTCGCAGAGCCAAAGTATTTATTTGTACCAGTAAAAATATGGGGTTTAACGATAAAAACGTAGGAATTTGCGTCAAAAGAAAACTGACAATTTACAGTATTCACTAAAGGCCTATCACAAAGTTAACTCGTCGACTAGTCGCTCCTCCAGCTGCCTTTTTGGCGGACGCCCTTTCTTTCGATCTTCCGTAATTAATTTCTCGTTAATTATTGCGAATATTGAATAACGACCCACTTGTGTGCGTGTTTTAAGCCGCTCTACGTGTCTTTTAAGTTTTGTAAACTTATAAACGCCCACCGTGTATAGAGGAGAGAGAGTAGTCGTCGTGGTTGTAGAGGCCGTACAAATTATCGATATGAATTTTGGGAGAACCTTGCCTTTTCCGTCTTTTAGTTAAGCTCGTCGGACGTCAACTGGCGCTCGTCTCTCGTTATCTTTACGGCTTCGGCTGTGGTCTCTCTCCTTCCTCATTTCTGTATTCTCTCTCTCCCTCCCTCCCTCTCTCTCTACCCCTCTATCTCTCTTGCTCGCTATCTATCTGTCTCTTCTATCTCATACTTGCCTATCCTTAGGCGTACCTACATATTCCTTACAAACCATACTTAAAACCTTTGGTACTGAACCGTTTGAGTGCCACGGGTCTTTGTTGTTACCCAATCCAAAATTGCCAAGCGGCGCGATAGCGCTTGTCTCCTTCTGTGTCGAAAAATGCTAAGAAGCTCGATCGCGCTGTTTTAAGTTAACATATATGCTATAAAATCTCACCTTTTTCGATTCAGTAGAATTCTAATATCTCATTGAGCGGGAGTAGGAATAAGGGGCTTAATTGATTAATCATTGATTCTGATTCCAAGAAACCCGATGGTAATGTCAATGCCCATAATACGCTGGCACTTTTCGATACGGAACAGAAGAAGCGCAATATCGCTGCTCGGCACTCAAACGGTTAATATTATTCCAATATCTAAAGTGCAGAGGTGGTTCCAAACCAATCGTACAGAACCGTGTTTTCAAACCAATTATTAATAATACATGATTAGCTATGACGGTGTTTTTAGGTTGTGCATCAGCAACATCCGATCACAACACCTCCAGTGGCTGCTATAGAATTTTAAAAAATCATCATGAAGAGGATCACTCCACCATTGAAATTTGTAGGAGTTTCCAGCTTGTATACAATACAATGGGATAAACTCCATGGGAACGTGTTGCCATCTCGGTTGACGTGTGGAACCACGTGGATACGCAGATGGAGTGATAAGAGACCAGATGATCGAATGTTTATCATACGATGGTCACGCATGATTCTGAGGTGGAGAAAGGAACTTAAGGATTTCATTTTTAAAATCGTGAATTTGATCTTACAGTTAAATGGGTAGTGAAAATATTTGGTTGGCATGGACACTGAAAAATTATTAATAATGTAATAATAATAGTAATTATAGTGTCTTATTGGTGTTATGAGAGGAGGATTGAATAAGATTACATGAGTAATTACGTAAGACCGCGAAGATTACACGAGTAATTACATACCACCGTAGACAGTATTTACTTTTTCAATTTTCAATTTAAATTTTATAACGTTGAATGAATATGTGGAATTGTATGTCTCAGTTTTCAAGATATTGAAGGTTGTACATATTTTGGTGGACTATGCACATTTTTGCTCGTCGCGAGTGACTATATCGACGTGCGATTGAATCGAGAGTTGATATTATAAATTTACAGATTTCTATTTATCCTCTTGTAATGTAATTTGTTTTATATGTACAAGGATGCGCCTCATGTGTTCTTTATTCCTTGCAAGAGACGATGAATTTTTAGGATGTCTCGGAGACATCGAAGATCATAATTTAATTTAAGCTTGGACTACCGATTAACATGAATTCTGAAAATGTCAAAGAAAATACTTGAATATCAACAAATACTTATTACTCCAAATATTCGAGCATTTAAGAAAACAATTTCTAATTTTTTTAATTCCTTCCACATATTGTTTTGTTCACAACCCCATTTTTCTATTCGCGTGGCAAATTCAAATCTACGTTTCGAACGATCAATCTCAAGTCCCAATAGTACGTCAGAACGATTTCCATTCAAGTGCATTCAAATTTAAACGTAGTCCTGAGAGAGAATATTTGAAATATGAACGAGTGTCTCTTGTGGCGTCTAGCGTTAAGAACTGAACAGGTGGGATTGCTTTAACCCTTTCACAGTGTGGTAAAATTACGAATTCTGGTTCAAAACATTTAAACGCCTTACCCTGCCCGTACGTGGCACGAGATAAGCTGAATGGTACTTGACGCTCTGCCCGAGACCGTCACGGGATACACTGTCAATGGGTTAATCAATTAATCGAAGGATGATGTTTAATAATCGAATCGATATCGCAGGGGATAGTTTGTTCTTCGAATGCCTCAGAAGTAAGATTCATTTAGAAGTGAACATGTTAGTCTCAGAACGATCTTAGAAAATTCTTCTTCTTGCTACTCTTAATTTTACGTAGACAAAATTCATTTTTTACTTATACACTATTCTTATTATTTGCTGCCATTTTCAAAAACGTTTTAACAAATAAACTTGCTAAATTTGCTGCGAAGTATCTACATTATTCATCTCATCAAGTTTTAATTGTACAAGTGAACTTTTTTGATAATTGGAACTTAAAGGCACCAAGATTCTTCTACCATTTAAGAGAGTAAAGATGATGTAATTACTAGAAATACTTTCTTCTTTTGTACCATGCAAATTATAAAGATTTTCATCGTTCGACAGTCTGGCTATTATTAGACAACACAGCAAGATACTTCGTGATCTGCCAAACGAAATCAATCTATTTCAACGTTAAACGTCACTCCCTCGTCAGTAATGAACGCTTGCCCATTTACATATCGAACTCTTTTCCCTTACCCTTTTCTCTCGCTTTCCTTCTTTTTCTCCTTTCATATGGCGTAAAGGCCAAATACAATCGTGTCTACAAAATATCGAGCGTTCTTGTATTTTCAACATCCAACTGTGGGGTGCCAACTTCAAGGGATCTGTGTATAGCCACGCATATTTCCGTATCCTTACACCCTCCACATTATTTATTTCAATAGAATTAAATATAGAAGGTCCTGGTATGTTGGATACGTTGAAATATCGGTGAGAAGTTTTTGTCGAAGATGAGTAAGAAAACATTAGAAACGTGTCAAGGAAGCTAGTAAATTTTATGACTTTACGTTCACGATCCGCACAATTTCCTTATGACTTCTAATAATCTAATACAAAGAATGGCGGAAGCATATTTTTATCACGCCTGCTTTCCACCTGCCTACGAATAGCAATAATAAAAGTCGTCAAAATGATTTTATGCACAGCCGGTAAGTTGTGTGGAGATTCTATTGCTTGCTAAAATACATCAACATGGAAGTTAAGATTTTCGAAAATATTACGTAAAACCACCCAAATTTATCAAAATATTTGTACGAAATTTATACGTACAATTGAAGCCGTAGGTATTTTTTAAACCAAAAGTTTCCTCCAATTCCCATTCCTACTTTCTAGTTAGCTTTAAACTTCGGGTACAAATTATTTTCATTTTACACTACTCGCGTTTCTTGATTTCCCTAACCGAACACATTTCAGCTTTTTATTTTAGCTTGCAACCACGCAGTAGCACCGATATCGTTTTATTATAATTTCGAGGACAAGGTCATACGTTTCCATAGAATAAAATAATCAACCTATCACCTATCGACACGGAAACGAGTCTCACCTATAAAGTGGGCCTTCGGTCGGCATAGATCACAGAAAGCGACCGCTCTGTTATATCGATTCGTCTCCGACAAATAAAGTGAAGAATATCAATTCGTCAACAATGGAGCCGAAACTCCTTTTGCTGCTTTTGGCAGCGATTCTTGTCATCGGTGCGTCCGGGCAGATAAACAATGGGAAAGACGGGCAGGAAATACGAAGATTGAACCAGAATCTGGCAAAGCTCAAGCAGGATGAATCTAGTTTGGCAGCACAGATAAGACGTCTGCAGTCAAAACTATCTTTCGAAAACTGTTATAAGAAGAGTGTTCAAGCTACAATGATTGACGTATTGAATGGGGTACAGAAGCTTGAGGCGGAGGTACAAGATTTGACCGTTAAGCTGAAGGAGGTGGAAAAGGAGAGGCAAAAGGCGGAAGAGCAATGCAACAGGATGAACGGGTAATCTGCACAGACAATAGTGGCGCTAACACCAATTACGTCAGTCACATCACCGGTATCGGCAGACCGCCATTCATTACCACGATAAAAAGAATGTCCGCCAGTAACATTGTACAAACCACCAGCAGTACCATGTATTCCAAAAGGTAAGCACCTCGTGCCACAACGACTTTGACAACAGCGTGGAGGAGCGGAACGTGGCCACAATGAATACAGTGGTTGAAAGCGTTTAAGTGCAGCCGGTAGCCTCGTGTGATAAGGGTGGTGCGTACTAAAAAGGATTTTCTTCGACAGACATGACTGGTACCGCTACGATGGTGTTAGATACCTCCTTATTATCTTCTACTAAATTTCACATGCTTAACAAGTTTCCATACGTAAACGAAAATTGGTAGTTCTAATGTTAAAAAGAAGTTCTTGTGAAAAATTCACGCACTCGGTCATTTTGACTGGTCAGTACTTCTAGTGTTAAGCTCGAGGAGGGCCTACCTTAACCGTTTTAGCGCCACGCAGCGCGTTCGCTCTGTTCGCGTACTGTGGTGAACACGCGATGTTTGGTCACGAATGTAGCTCGTCGCGAGTCATTTCAGAGTTTCCTCTCGTAATTACTATTTCTTTTTCAAATAATCGTAAACTTTCGAGTATTTAGTATAACGTTTCTGATATGACTGATGAAATGAAGCGCGCGTGCGTCGAACGGCATTTTTCGACGAAAAGGAAATAGCAGCGCATTCGCGTCGATCGGCATTTCTCGCAGATAAATGAACGAAGCGCTGTTGCGCTGCATGGCACAATTCGACACGCATTCTTAAAAACCCCCTGGCACTAAAACGGTTAAGAAAGGATCACTTGGGTTACCTTCTTTATGTAAATTTATGTATACATATATGTATAAATATATTGGGAATAAAAAGCGAATAAAGAATTGTAATCTCATTTTCACTTGCACGTGGTATCCATTTTTGCGGAGATAAATTGCATTCGACGCACAGTGGTTTAACCCTTTCGCTACTACGGGTGACTATAGTCACCGAGGAGAGATTGTTAAAGAGGGTCAGCGTTTATGCGGCTAGAGGGGCCGAAAATTTTCACTGCTTTCAGCGCCATTTTTGCGTAACTACATAGCAAAGCAACATAGCTTACATTACAACTCCATAAGTATGGTTGATCGAATAGAGCACTGCAATTATCTCCGGGACCCGCCAGGACCCGGCAAAACGGCCCCTCCAAATACACGGGCGCTGACCCTCTTTAACAATCTCTCCTCGGTGCTATAGTCACTCTTCATAAAATGCCGCAAATTGTACGTACGACGAGCGTGTGTAGTTACGACACGTCCAGTATCTCACTCTGGACGTGCAGTTTTAGTGTTTTCTTTTGCATTATTTATTATTGACAAACGAAACACCGTCAAACCGGCTATGATTGCAACGAGGCGCAAGCGCAGTCGCCGACGTTTGGTCTCGCGCAGAGTGCAATTTTGTTGCAGCGCGCTGCAGCGGCCCCTTCAGCGGGGTTACCGCGGCGGAGAACCCGCCCGTAGCGAAAGGGTTAAAGCGGAAAAAGTAGGTTTTGGAAAAGTGTCGAATTTCCCAATTTCTTGAGTTTTAATTCATTCCATATAAACCAATTGATGATATTTAGTTCAGAATACTCATGGTCGCAGAGCCAAAGTATTTATTTGTACCACTAAAAATATGGGGTTTAACGATAAAAACGTAGGAATTTGCGTCAAAAGAAAACTGACAATTTACAGTATTCACTAAAGGCCTATCACAAAGCTAACTCGTCGACTAGTCGATCCTCCAGCTGCCTTTATGGCGGACGCCCTTTCTTTCGATCTTCCGTAATTAATTTCTCGTTAATTATTGCGAATATTGAATAACGACCCACTTGTGTGCGTGTTTTAAGCCGCTCTATGTGTCTTTTAAGTTTTGTAAACTTATAAACGCCCACCGTGTATAGAGGAGAGAGAGTAGTCGTCGTGGTTGTAGAGGCCGTACAAATTATCGATATGAACTTTGGGAGAACCTTGCCTTTTCCGTCTTTTAGTTAAGCTCGTCGGACGTCAACTGGCGCTCGTCTCTCGTTATCTTTACGGCTTCGGCTGTGGTCTCTCTCCTTCCTCATTTCTGTATTCTCTCACTCTCTCTCCCTCCCTCTCTCTCTACCCCTCTATCTCTCTTGCTCGCTATCTATCTGTCTCTTCTATCTCATACTTGCCCATCCTTAGGCGTACCTACATATTCCTTACAAACCATACTTAAAACCTTTGGTACTGAACCGTTTGAGTGCCACGGGTCTTTGTTGTTACCCAATCCAAAATTGCCAAGCGGCGCGATAGCGCTTGTCTCCTTCTGTGTCGAAAAATGCTAAGAAGCTCGATCGCGCTGTTTTAAGTTAACATATATGCTATAAAAGCTCACCTTTTTCGATTCAGTAGAATTCTAATATCTCATTGAGCGGGAGTAGGAATAAGGGGCTTAATTGATTAATCATTGATTCTGATTCCAAGAAACCCGATCGTAATGTCAATGCCCATAATACGCTGGCACTTTTCGATACGGAACAGAAGAAGCGCAATATCGCTGCTCGGCACTCAAACGGTTAATATTATTCCAATATCTAAAGTGCAGAAGTGGTTCCAAACCAATCGTACAGAACCGTGTTTTCAAACCAATTATTAATAATACATGATTAGCTATGACGGTGTTTTTAGGTTGTGCATCAGCAACATCCGATCACAACACCTCCAGTGGCTGCTATAGAATTTTAAAAAATCATCATGAAGAGGATCACTCCACCATTGAAATTTGTAGGAGTTTCCAGCTTGTATACAATACAATGGGATAAACTCCATGGGAACGTGTTGCCATCTCGGTTGACGTGTGGAACCACGTGGATACGCAGATGGAGTGATAAGAGACCAGATGATCGAATGTTTATCATACGATGGTCACGCATGATTCTGAGGTGGAGAAAGGAACTTTAGGATTTCATTTTTAAAATCGTGAATTTGATCTTACAGTTAAATGGGTAGTGAAAATATTTGGTTGGCATGGACACTGAAAAATTATTAATAATGTAATAATAATAGTAATTATAGTGTCTTATTGGTGTTATGAGAGGAGGATTGAATAAGATTACATGAGTAATTACGTAAGACCGCGAAGATTACACGAGTAATTACATACCACCGTAGACAGTATTTACTTTTTCAATTTTCAATTTAAATTTTATAACGTTGAATGAATATGTGGAATTGTATGTCTCAGTTTTCAAGATATTGAAGGTTGTACATATTTTGGTGGACTATGCACATTTTTGCTCGTCGCGAGTGACTATATCGACGTGCGATTGAATCGAGAGTTGATATTATAAATTTACAGATTTCTATTTATCCTCTTGTAATGTAATTTGTTTTATATGTACAAGGATGCGCCTCATGTGTTCTTTATTCCTTGCAAGAGACGATGAATTTTTAGGATGTCTCGGAGACATCGAAGATCATAATTTAATTTAAACTTGGACTACCGATTAACATGAATTCTGAAAATGTCAAAGAAAATACTTGAATATCAACAAATACTTATTACTCCAAATATTCGAGCATTTAAGAAAACAATTTCTAATTTTTTTAATCCCTTCCACATATTGTTTTGTTCACAACCCCATTTTTCTATTCGCGTGGCAAATTCAAATCTACTTTTCGAACGATCAATCTCGAGTCCCAATAGTACGTCAGAACGATTTCCATTCAAGTGCATTCAAATTTAAGCGTAGTCCTGAGAGAGAATATTTGAAATATGAACGAGTGTCTTTTGTGGCGTCTAGCGTTAAAAACTGAACAGGTGGGATTGCTTTAACCCTTTCACAGTGTGGTAAAATTACGAATTCTAGTCCAAAACATTTAAACGCCTTACCCTGCCCGTACGTGGCACGAGATAAGCTGAATGGTACTTGACGCTCTGCCCGAGACCGTCACGGGATACACTGCCAATGGGTTAATCAATTAATCGAAGGATGATGTTTAATAATCGAATCGATATCGCAGGGGAGAGTTTGTTCTTCGAATGCCTCAGAAGTAAGATTCATTTAGAAGTGAACATGTTAGTCTCAGAACGATCTTAGAAAATTCTTCTTCTTGCTACTCTTAATCTTACGTAAACAAAATTCATTTTTTACTTATACATTATTCTTATTATTTGCTGCCATTTTCAAAAACGTTTTAACAAATAAAGCTGCTAAATTTGCTGCGAAGTATCTACATTATTCATCTCATCAAGTTTTAATTGTACAAGTGAACTTTTTTGATAATTGGAACTTAAGGGCACCAAGATTCTTCTACCATTTAAGGGAGTAAAGATGATGTAATTACTAGAAATACTTTCTTCTTTTGTACCATGCAAATTATAAAGATTTTCATCGTTCGACAGTCTGGCTATTATTAGGGCACAGCAAGATACTTCCTGATCTGCCAAACGAAATCAATCTATTTCAACGTTAAACGTCACTCCCTCGTCAGTAATGAACGCTTGCCCATTTACATATCGAACTCTTTCCCCTTACCCTTTTCTCTCGCTTTCCTTCTTTTTCTCCTTTCATATGGCGTAAAGGCCAAATACAATCGTGTCTACAAAATATCGAGCGTTCTTGTATTTTCAACATCCAACTGTGGGGTGCCAACTTCACAGGGATCTGTGTATAGCCACGCATATTTCCGTATCCTTACACCCTCCACATTATTTATTTCAATAGAATTAAATATAGAAGGTCCTGGTATGTTGGATACGTTGAAATATCGGTGAGAAGTTTTTGTCGAAGATGAGTAAGAAGACATTAGAAACGTGTCAAGGAAGCTAGTAAATTTTATGACATTACGTTCACGATCCGCACAATTTCTTTATGACTTCTAATAATCTAATACAAAGAATGGCGGAAGCATATTTTTATCACGCCTGGTTTCCACCTGCCCACGAATAGCAATAATAAAAGTCGTCAAAATGATTTTATGCACAGCCGGTAAGTTGTGTGGAGATTCTATTGCTTGCTAAAATACATCAACATGGAAGTTAAGATTTTCGAAAATATTACGTAAAACCACCCAAATTTATCAAAATATTTGTACGAAATTTATATGTACAATTGAAGCCGTAGGTATTTTTTAAACCAAAAGTTTCCTCCAACTCCCATTCCTACTTTCTAGTTAGCTTTAAACTTCGGGTACAAATTATTTTCATTTTACACTACTCACGTTTCTTGATTTCCCTAACCGAACACATTTCAGCTTTTTATTTTAGCTTGCAACCGCGCAGTAGCACCGATATCGTTTTACTATAATTTCGAGGACAAGGTCATACGTTTCCACAGAATAAAATAATCAACCTATCACCTATCGACACGGAAACGATTCTCACCTATAAAGTGGGCCTTCGGTCGGCATAGATCACAGAAAGCGACCGCTCTGTTATATCGATTCGTCTCCGACAAATGAATATCAATTCGTCAACAATGGAGCCGAAACTCCTTTTGCTGCTTTTGGCAGCGATTCTTGTCATCGGTGCGTCCGGGCAGATGAACAATGGGAAAGATGGGCAGGAAATACGAAGATTGAACCAGACTCTGGCAAAGCTCAAGCAGGATAAATCTATTTTGGCAGCACAAATAAGACATCTGCAGTCAAAACTATCTTTCGAAAACTGTTATAAGAAGAGTGTTCAAGCTACAATGATTGACGTATTGAATGGGGTACAGCAGCTTGAGGCGCAGCTACAAGATTTGACCGTTAAGCTGAAGGAGGTGGAAAAAGAGAGGCAAAAGGCGGAAGAGCAATGCAACAGGATGAACGGGTAATCTGCACAGACAATAGTGGCGCTAACACCAATTACGTCAGTCACATCACCGGTATCGGCAGACCGCCATTCATTACCACGATAAAAAGAATGTCCGCCAGTAACATAGTACAAACCACCAGCAGCTCGAGGAGGGCCTACCTTAACCGTTTTAGCGCCACGCAGCGCGATCGCGCTGTTCGCGTACTGTGGTGAACACGCAATGTTTGGTCACGAATGTAGCTCGTCGCGAGTCATTTCAGAGTTTCCTCTCGTAATTACTATTTCTTTTTCAAATAATCGTAAACTTTCGAATATTTAGTATAACGTTTCTGATATGACTGATGAAATGAAGCGCGAGTGCGTCGAACGGCATTTTTCGACGAAAAGGAAATAGCAGCGCATTCGCGTCGATCGGCATTTCTCGCAGATAAATGAACAAAGCGCTGTTGCGCTGCATGGCACAATTCGACACGGATTCTTAAAAACCCCCTGGCACTAAAACGGTTAAGAAAGGATCACTTGGGTTACCTTCTTTATGTAAATTTATGTATACATATATGTATAAATATATTGGGAATAAAAAGCGAATAAAGAATTGTAATCTCATTTTCACTTGCACGTAGTATCCATTTTTGCGGAGATAAATTGCATTCGACGCAGAGTGGTTTAACCCTTTCGCTACTACGGGCGACATAGTCACTCTTCATAAAATGCCGCGAATTGTACGTACGACGAGCGTGTGTAGTTACGACACGTCCAGTATCTCACTCTGGACGTGCAGTTTTACTGTTTTCTTTTGCATTATTTATTATTGACAAACGAAACACCGTCAAACCGGCTATGATTGCAACGAGGCGCAAGCGCAGTCACCGACGTTCGGTTACGCGCAGAGTGCAATTTTGTTGCGGCTCCTTCAGCGGGGTTACCGCGGCGGAGAACCCGCCCGTAGCGAAAGGGTTAAAGCGGAAAAAGTAGGTTTTGGAAAAGTGTCGAATTTCCCAATTTCTTGAGTTTTAATTCATTCCATATAAACGAATTGATGATATTTAGTTCAGAATACTCATGGTCGCAGAGCCAAAGTATTTATTTGTACCACTAAAAATATGGGGTTTAACGATAAAAACGTAGGAATTTGCGTCAAAAGAAAACTGACAATTTACAGTATTCACTAAAGGCCTATCACAAAGCTAACTCGTCGACTAGTCGCTCCTGCAGCTGCCTTTTTGGCGGACGCCCTTTCTTTCCATCTTCCGCAATTAATTTTTCGTTAATTATTGCGAATATTGAATAACGACTCACTTGTGTGCGTGTTTTAAGCCGCTCTATGTGTCTTTTAAGTTTTGTAAACTTATAAGGGCGGGAGTATGAATAAGGGGCTTAATTGATTAATCATTGATTCTGATTCCAAGAAACTCGATCGTAATGTCAATGTCCATAATACGCTGGCACTTTTCGATACGGAACAGAAGAAGCGCAATATTGCTGCTCGGCACTCAAACGGTTAATAGTATTCCAATATCTAAAGTGCAGAAGTGGTTCCAAACCAATCGTACAGAACCGTGTTTTCAAACCAATTATTAATAATACATGATTAGCTATGACGGTGTTTTTAGGTTGTGCATCAGCAACATCCGATCACAACACCTCCAGTAGCTGCTATAGAATTTAAAAAAATCATCATGAGGAGGATCACTCCATCATTGAAATTTGTAGGAGTTTCCAGCTTGTATACAATACAATGGGATAAACTCCATGGGAACGTGTTGCCATCTCGGTTGACGTGTGGAACCACGTGGATACGCAGACGGAGTGATAAGAGACCAGATGATCGAATGTTTATCATACGATGGTCACGCATGATTCTGAGGTGGAGCACCGAGGAGAGATTGTTAAAGAGGGTCAGCGCCCGTGTATTTGGAGGGGCCGTTTTGCCGGGTCCCGGAGATAATTGTAGTGCTCTATTCGATCAACCGTACTTATGGAGTTGTAATGTAAGCTATGTTGCTTTTGCTATGTAGTTACGCAAAAATGGCGCTGAAAGCAGTGAAAATTTTCGGCCCCCCTAGACGCATAAGCGCTGACCCTCTTTAACAATCTCTCCTCGGTGGGTGGAGAAAGGAACTTTAGGATTTCATTTTTAAAATCGTGAATTTGATCTTACAGTTAAATGGGTAGTGAAAATATTTGGTTGGCATGGACACTGAAAAATTATTAATAATGTAATAATAATAGTAATTATAGTGTCTTATTGGTGTTATGAGAGGAGGATTGAATAAGATTACATGAATAATTACATACCACCGTAGACAGTATTTAATTTTTCAATTTTCAATTTAAATTTTATAACGTTGAATGAATATGTGGAATTGTATGGCTCAGTTTTCAAGATATTGAAGGTTGTACATATTTTGGTGGAGTATGCACATTTTTGCTCGTCGCGAGTGACCATATCGACGTGCGATTGAATCGAGAGTTGATATTATAAATTTACAGATTTCTATTTATCCTCTTGTAATGTAATTTGTTTTATATGTACAAGGATGCGCCTCATGTGTTCTTTATTCCTTGCAAGAGACGATGAATTTTTAGGATGTCTCGGAGACATCGAAGATCATAATTTAATTTAAACTTGGACTAACGATTTAACATAAAGGCTGAAAAAGTGAAAGTTTTACTTCCAACAGAAAACTTTAATTTAAACAGATATTTGTGGTTCCCAATATTCAAGCGTATAAGAAACAATGTTTTCATTTTTTTGATCTCTTTATCCTACCCTTTTTTCATAACATTCCTTGTGCTATTCATTTGGCAAATTAAAATCCACGTTTAGAATGATCAATGTCGAATTCCAATTGGTTGTCAATGTTTTCCATTCAAGAGCATTCAATTTTAAACATGGCCGTACGAGAGAATATTGAAATATCAACGTGTGTCTTTTGTGATGTCTAGCACCGAGCACTTAGCAGGTGATATGCTTTATTCAATTAATCGAAGGATGATTTTTTAATGGAGGAATCAATACCGTACGAGAGAATAGTCCATTCTATCTTTAGAGCGTTGATTACCAGAGATTTGTCCTTCGATTGTCTCAGAAGTAATTCGTTTAAAAGTGAACATGTTAGACTGAGAAAGATCTCTGAAAACTCGTCTTCTTGCTATTCTTAATCTTACGTAGACAAATTTCATTGTTCACTGATACACTATTTTCTTCTATTTGATGCCATCTTTAAAAACGCTTTAATTAATAAAGCTACAAACATTGCATGCAAAATATCTACATTTTTCTTCTCATCAAGTTGTATTTGTAGAAGTGAACTTTTTTGATAATTCAATCTTAAAGATACCAAGAATCTTCTACCATTTAAGGTGTAAGATTACTAGAAATACTTTCTTCTTCTGTACAATGTATTTCAAAGATTTTTATCGTTCGACAGTCTGGCTATTATTAGGGCACAGCAAGATACTTCGTGATCTGCGAAACGAAATCAATCTATTTCAATGTTAAACGTCACTCCCTTGCCAAAAATAAACGTTTGCCTATTTACATATCGAACTCTTTCTCATTCCGTCTTTCTCTTACTTTCTTTCTTTTTTCCTTGCATATGACGTAAAGGCCAAATGTAGTCGTGTCCACTAAGTATCGTGCGATCTTTTTCTCTTTTCTTTTTCACATAACAAAATATGGATTATTTCTTTTTAAAAACCGTTTTGTTAGCTTTCTCGGGCAGCAATTATTTTAATATCAAGCAGACCTTAATACCGATTCTTACCTCTACATGAATAATCATCCGCCTTTTAATTGACTCCACGTTAAAATAATTTCTTCTAAATCAAACTTTTGTCCAAGTAAGAGATGGAAATATCAAAAGTACATATATGCTTTCAATTTTCCACTAACAATCTCAATAAGCCACAACTGCTAGTTCTCGTCCATTTCCAAGAAAAGCAGGAATCCTGATATAAATAAATTCTTGCGCACAAATTTCCTTATTTGCAGCATACGTTTGCCTGGAGACTCTGATTCGTCACAAATGATCATTAGGTGCGTGCATTAGTATGCGAGAATATTGGAGTGTGGATTCTTACATTTATAGCGATTCATATCGCTCTAATTTGGCGTGAAGAGGGTCGACCGACGTTTAAGAGTCGCAAGGTTCCATCCACGATTCTCCAGCAACTTGTAGGACGTGACGCCGGTTAAGGAGAATATCATTTGCAAGGCTGTCTCTTCTCGTGATATTGTGCTGACGTACGTAGTCGGAGTAAATCGAGATGAAAAGATTCGGAAGTGGCCTTGGCCTTGCCCAGTAAGGGAATATTTTTCGTCGGAGGACAAGGGACAAATCTGATGGGACACGCGACGTTCCGAGTGGACACACTTTAGGCTCTGGTGAAGGCTGTTAATAAGGATAATAAGGTTGATGAACAGTTTGGGGTGTTTTTTGTAAGCTCTTGATGGGGGTAGCGGGGTTGGCGAACATATTCGATTTTTCGGCTGAACTTCCGTATCCGACCCTTGTCCGATCTTAATAAAATTTTGCAGGTAAGTAGTATTTACTAAATCTAGTCGAACGCCATAAGTGCGAATTTAAGGAAACGCCTGCTTTCCGAGATATTGAATTTTTAATTACGTTTAATTTTTTACATTTTTACGTAAAAAAAAAGACTAAAATACAAAAATGTTTTGCAGAAATGTTTTATCGTAGTAATATCTTACAAGATTATAAATACTAATCTATCAAAATATCATTAGTGTACATATTAAAAGCAAGAAATATAGAAAACAATTTTGTTTTTTTCGTAATTATTCACTTATGGGGAGCCACCTCGGATTTCAATGTCCTTCACATATGTTATCATGATCACCACCCTGAGTAATCTTGTGAAGGTTTTAAGCTCTGCTCGTCATTTATTACTTGAATGTGATAAATGGGGGTTAATCTAACCAGAAAAGACTACCACGCTCTCAAGTTTAAATTATTTTTTTATTACGCGGGCCGTGCCTAACCATTGCACGTGCCTAACCTGACATTTTGTGGAATTTCAGTCTTCCTCTTACGTAAAAATTTCAGAAATTGTTGATTTACTCACGTAATTTTAAAATTTCATATCTCGAAAACCAGGCGTTTCCTTAAATTCGCACTTATGGCGTTCGACTGCATTTAGTAAGTGCTACGTACCAGTAAGTTTTTATTAAGATCAGACGAGGGCCAGATACGGAAGTCTTGCCAACTTTTCTTTCGGAAGATGTTTCACGAGGATAGAAGGGTTAATGAACATTCTGGGTTTTGTAAAGACTATCGATGATGATGGATAGCAAGGTTGCCGAACGAATTGAGTTTTTGTGAAGATTGTTAATGAGGATAGCAAGATTATGGTTCACTCTTCAACATATTGGACTTTGGTAAAGATGTTTGATAAAATTTGCGAAGATGAGGAACCTTTTAGGGTTTTGTGAAGATTGTCAAGAGGAATACCAAGGTTTCCTTACAGAATTTCCCTACAGAATACGATCGAGCTTTGAAAGCCATCTCGCATAGAATAACATCAACAACGTTGTGCTACGGCACAATTTCGAATAGCTGGGCTTTAAAGTTCGCTATACTGTTAGCGGCCGTAAAGCAACCTTTACGAGCTTAAGTTATTATCCGAGACTGACAGAACCAGAAGGTTCTGCTCTAGGGGGCCTTCCCAGCGTGCACACCCCTGGCTCGTATACGAGAACCTATTGGCCAGGGACGAAAAAGTAAGAGCGAAACTTACGAGCCTTCCTGACCAAGTGATTTCGGGCCTCAATGTTTCCTTCGGAGGAAGAAGGAAAAGATGGAGGGAGAAATTTACGCGAGAGATACCCTCACCCAAATATTGACCGGTGAGGAACATCGACGTATGAAATTTGTGTGGGCTACATGTATCTTTTTTATTTGAAGGATTTATAGGAACTTGTATCGTAGCGACTACATTAATATTCATTGTTTTGATTAAAAGTTTACCGTAAACAATAAAAACGTTCATTTCAGTTGCTAATTTCTAGAGAGATATGTTTCTGGGTTCATTGTTATGAAGAAGAGAATCAAAATATTGTTTATGCGAGTAGAGTAAACATTTGGTAATTATGACTGGTAATTCTATTTTAAGTAGTGCGTTTAAAATTTCTAAGCTAGTTCCTATTAAACAAAAAATCGAACAATATAGATACTTTTATTTGTAAGAATTTTATATTTTGAAGCTTGTTTGCGTCACAAAATAATTTCGCTGTTACTAATTTTTCCATAAGAAAAATTGTGTTTTTCTATGAAAAGACATAATTATTCCTTCTATATGCATAAGTATTGAAAAAAAAGAAAAAACAATAAAAATGATCTAGCAAGAAAGCAGAATTTTTTAAATTCTGAGCTTTCGATTTGCACAGTCTCTTTATTTAAAAAATGCGAATGGCAGTCGTCGTTACAACTTTTGCTTAGTCTCTCTCACAGTTCCTCTCTGTGTAAATCCGTGTGTTCCTGCTCATGCACAAAGTATGACGTTCGTCGGACGTGCCCGGAAACGAGGGAGCTTTCGAGCGACTGAGAAATTCAGGGATGCCCTCGCTGGAATATTGACCTTAGGCGCCGGGATCCTGAGCTTATAAATATTTCAGGCACATTCTCGTGGAGAGGATCCAATCATTTACGGTACATGTCCGCGACACGATACAAGGAGAGAGAGAGAGAGAGAGAGAGAGAGAGAGGGAGAGAGAGAGGGAGAGAGAGGAAAAGCATCAGGAATAATCGAGAGACCCACATAAATCCAAGCTAAGGGCTTTGTAAAGTCAAAAGGTCCCTTTCGGGAAGGGAAAGCACTAAATTTATTTCGTTTGAGGAAGTTTATATAAACAAGACCGCGTCAATATTAATTTATTCTAAGGACAGGGGCCATTTGCTGAAGGTGAGGATTAGAAGAGGAGCCAAATTTATATCGAAGTAATACTCTGTACGACGTGGAATTAATAATTTGAATAATAGGAAATTGTTACGATAAAGATGTGTCGGCGGCATAATAATACACTTTGCCACAGAAGACATCTCTTGAACATCGCACATTCGTGCAAAAGTTTCTTTTAATTACTCAATCAATCCTTTTCATTAAGACTCTAACATTGAGCTGTAATTTGAGAATTTTCTCAATGTATTAACGACAATATTAAATTCTACATACAGCCAACCTATAAATTTACATATAGTGACTGCCCTTTAAAACTGCTATCGGAATATTTTGCTTACAATTATCAGAAAGAAATTCAATAGATCTGACTTTAAAATCTTATTTTACATAGAGAACCAAAAGAAATCGTAAATTTGCTATACACGGTGTCATATTCCACCTATTTCGTCGCTCTTTTCCCATAAAAGTGAAAAGCGTCGACCAACCCCCATCAATCTTTATGAAACTTCGCGTGGAATCATCCCTTGCGTCAAATTCTTCAATCACCACGCTCCATTCCACCCTTAATGTACTCATCATCCCCTTGTCGTCTACGAGCAAAATCATCGCCCTACCCTCGTTGACATTTTCTCGGAAAATAGTGATCGGTGTCATTCGTCCCTATCGAAGGTACGTACCATCGCAGTATCCCCCCCTCCCAGGGCCACCCTCAGGCCACCTCAGATTATTTGCATACAGATAGAATCGTCGATAGACACGATTTCTCTTGTCACGATCATTTAGCCTCGTGGCACGTGACCTATATCGCTAATAATGAAGTCTCCACCAATGGGGATGATGGTGGTGGGGCGGGGGGTGACTAAGAAAATTTCTCGTCGCCCGATGGTACCACGCGATGCCAAAAGGATGTCATTTCCTTTGTGATGTCGCGCATGTATTTTGGACTGCGACAGAATTTGCCTTTGGGTTGGAAAAGTCACTAAGGATTCTAGAGGTGACTAAGGTCACTAGGCTGTTGTGTAGAGTGAATATTCATAGATGTTTAGCAGTAGGATAATTGAAATGACGAGTAATTGTGACAAAAAGCGATTCAATGGCTCTTCGTATGTATCTCGACAAAATTTTGCATTTTGCTTTTTAGTTCAAATTGCCGTTTACGTAGGATCGTGTTTATTTTATTACGAATGTAATAAATTTCTATTCATTTCTCAATGGACAAGATCTTTCTTTTTGATTCTGTGAAAATATAGAGTCTGATTATATAACTCTGAACTTTTATCTTCGTAGGAGTAGAAAATCTCGTTAATCCGGTTGATTGATTAATTCAGCGTACTTCTATGAAATTCTCAGATCGCAAACAAAATCAACCAAAATGCCCCATCCCAATTCTTCTCAGTATTTTTCCTTCATCCTCCAAATTTACGATCACCAATATCTTAATTCTCACGAACTACTATCGCAAAGCATAAAGAAGCTTTACACTCGACGAATTTACTTGTAACAGTAAGACAGCGAAGTCGGTGAAAAATCGTCGAGAAAGAATAAAAATGTCGAACTTCTTCGAGTCGTCGAAAGTCGACTACTCTACTCGCTTCGCTCTGATAAATGGCAAGCGAGCACGGAGCAACGCACGCTTTACTTCTGCCTATATATCCATCGTTCCCCGACTGACAAACGATCGTCTCGCGGACGAGGAACGATAAAAAAGAGTCAGTCAGTCGTAGACCATGGTAATAACGTCTGTGCGAGAGGAAGAGAGTGAGCGAAGATGAAAGAGAAGGAGGAGGTTGTCTCGTTTCGGTAGAAGACGTCTAGATATCAATAACTCTCGTTGCCTTTTCCTTTGCACCACGCATCAGTTCCCTTCTTCGAGAAACGACGAAGTTTCTTCGTTTTGCAATTCTTTCTGCGTCATGTCAGGCTCGCTCCTTTCGCGATGAGAAACAGGAGCGTGGAAAATGGAGAAAATCTGTTAGCAAAAATAATAATCATTTGTCGATAATTGGTACGGGAGTGTTGCGAAACAAATGTGAGAGTGATCGTAAATAGGACGATTTACTTTTTTTGCGGAAATATCGATGTTTTACAATCTATACATTTTGAATAAGAACGATAAATTGATTTTGTGGGGTTTTAAAGAATGTCTTTTGTATTTTAAACAAATGATATAGTTCCTTCCAAGATTGCATACAGATAAGAAAATACGTACTATAAGAAAATTAACTAAGTAGTTAATTAATCAGCCATCATTAAAAGTCTTCATTACTCTCAACGATCCCCAACTTTCGATCAATATTTAACATCCACCTTTAACCATCCAATAAATAGAAAACATAAAATTCCGTATCACCTTACATCGAACCAGAGGGAATTTACCACGGTTTACGATATTTCTCGGAAGATCGTCAGGCGTATGTGCTTAAAACTACCGCTTAGCCCATCGACATTTACGAGTTTTATAAACCGCAAACCCTATGCCCTGATGTCAAAACCCTATGCCAAAAATATTGTTTTAAAGAGAAACTGTTGGCAAAAGTAATAATCACCTGTCGACAATTTTTATAAAAGTGTTGTGCGAAAAATGTGGGAGTGATTAAAAATAGGACGATTTACTTTCCTTGCTGAATTATTGATGTTCTACAATTTGTAATTGTTCAACAAGAGCAATAAATTGATTTTGTGGGATTTCGAACAATTTCTTTTGTATCTTAAAGTATCTTAAAATATACATAAAACATTTCTTACAATTAATACTTTTTTAGTAGTTATTGCTAAATAACTCTTATTGCTAAACAAAGTAAAATTCAAATATCTTTTGCCCATAAAGCTCGACGTACGGGGTCTTTAGGTAATAATTTCATGATATATCCTTCGGCTGAGGAATTGTTGCAAAACGGTGCTGCACATCCACTCATTTTAAAATAAATTATTTATGTACATGCCTATATACTTTATTATAAGTTATGCGTGAACGCCGTGAACGCGTCAGAAAAGTTAGAGTTGAAGAGAGAAAAAGATAGTGAATATATCTTTCTCTCTCGCCGAATTTGGCCACTTCGAGTGTTGTCCAGACTCTTATTATAGGGCCTCTAGTGAGAGTAAGCGTGTCTCTGTCTAAAAGGAGCGTTGGTGGGGGAATAATGAGAAAAGGAGAAGAGCGTTTACTGTGCAGTTTGCGTTATCCTTCCCCTTCTTGTTTTCCCCCTCTTTTACCACGGAGCGAGAGAGAAGGCCTCACTTTTGCTATATTTCTGTCCTTCAATGTAGCCTTCAACGCGCCATAAGGAGGCTATGAGTATAAGTCTATGCTTTGACGATTGCTCTCTCGTTTTAAAGCTGACCGTCCATTGCAGAGCGGCGCGGAATCGTCATCAAATGACCCGAAACATACGAATGCGGCGCCATACAACATTATTACATCCGTATACGTATATTCATTTACACACTGAAAAAAAGCTGTTGATTCAATTAAAAAATGCGTTGATTCAATCACACGTGTGTGTCACGGGCTGCCATAAACATTTGTAATTGATTCAACATTGTATGTCATTGATTCTAATAAAGTATAGTGTGAAACAATGATGAGGCCATCATTAATTTAATAATACATAATGTTGTATCAAAAGCATATTGAATTGAAACAATATTATTTCATATTATGTAATTGGGACAATCCTCGTTATATGATTGAAATAACTACATATGCAATTGAATCAATGAAGTTTGTAATCAGTGATGTATTATTCAAATAAATAATAAATATAATTGACACAAATATTTATTTCATTGAAGTAATTAAATATATGATTGGTTCAATCAAATTTCTTCAATTATGCTATATTATTGAACCAAGTACTTCTGTAATTGACACAACGGTGTACCATATTTGTTTCAATCGCATTATAATTGAATCAACGAAATTAATTCCAATCATACGGATATCATTGAATCAACACTTTTCTTTTCTTACAATCAGTACATGTATTTTTTCGAACACGGCACTGCTCCGCGCCGCACCGCGCTGCGAAATTGACCTAATGGCCGGTGAGCTTAATGTAGTCTTCAGCGCCTCTCACATAACGCTTGGTCTATGAGTATAAGTCTATGGGCCATACAGACCCCTAGTGTCCTTTAAGTGTTAAGATATAAAAACAATTCTTTGAAATGCCAGGAAATCAATTTATCGCTCTCGTTGGACAATTGAAGATTGTAATCGTAAGATTGTAGAACGCCGATAATTCAGCAAGAGAAGTCCACGATATTTTTCATAGGACCGTGAAGCGCGTGCACTTAAAACTACCGCTTAGCCCATCAACATTTACGAGTTTTATAAACCGCGAACCCGGCGTCCTGATGGCGCTCTGGATGGGGTTAAATTTCCCGTGAATATTTTTTTTATCGTCCAGCCCTCACCCTCTTCCGGCCCGAGGGAGTCGAACGCGATTTCCGCTCAACCGGGTCATGATTATGGGTCGTTACCACGACCGTCCAAATGCACGTAGCTTCATCCACCCATCCTCGTCCACGTCTTTTCATAGGGGACGTTACTGGGCGTACCAGTAAAGCTCCTTGTATATTTTTACTATCGACTGTAAGGCGATTTCGAATAGCCCGCGCTACTCGTAACGAACGCACCGTTGCCTTTCCGAAGGTTGCTCCTGTGGAAAAGAAATTCGACGAACCGTTCCAGTACGATGCTGTCCGTAGTTTCGTTTCGCGACACGGAGACGACAATTTTGTCAATGGAAGGGGTTGAGCTGTTGGAGTAAACATTTGAAGGTCATGACACGGAAGTGTGGATGAATTTCTGTTACGGTTTGTTGGCAGAAATTGTGACGAGTGTTTTTGAATTTTCTTTCGGCGTGCTATTTTGATGGATTTTGGTTAATTACACCTGTGCTTCTCGACCTATAACTATGCATTGTAGAAGCTTTAATTTCATTAATATATATCTCACGTTGTTTTATAAAATGGCGAAGAGTAATTGCGCAAATATACATACATAATTTCATTCATTTATGTTTCATCGACTCGCAAAGTATTTTTATTTTATCTATAGAAATAGATTGATTCGTTCTGAGAATAGAACGAATTCTAAATGTATAAATTGTGTAAGTTATACATGTACTAACATCGAAAGTACTTATTACACAATTTCGGATCTACCCGAATCATGATATTTTTTTGGGTACTTTTGTAGATTGCAGTAGAGAGTCCAAGCATTTTTCGTTTTCCTTTTCTTGCGATAGTGAGGGAACGAACGGATTATTTGTCTCTAAAGAAATACGATATTGAAGATGATCCGTAGGAAGATATTGAACGCACTGTGGCGTGCACAAGAAATTGCACGGAGGATTGAATATCTTCGGAGCAGAGGAAACTGTTATCATCTTCGGTTACCGTGAATAAGAAGAAGGAAAATAATAAGTTCTACGATCGTAAGAAGAAGAGAATAAAAAAGCTAGCTTATTGCAGAGCATTTATAGTTTATTAAATTGATTGGAGAATATGCCCGCAATTGTAACACGTTCAGTCTTCACAAGTGCAACGTGCATGGAACAAAGGAGAAAATATTCTTAGCTTAGTCTGTGCATAGTGTAGGGTACAAGAAAAGCAAAAATAACAGTTTTAAATTTTTTTTAAAAATTACAGAACATTCTCCACCTTAATAACAAATCTTTTGATAAATATAATTGGCATGGAATAAAAATGATAAAGATGAAATTCCGAAAGGTCAAGAAAATCTTTATTTCATAGGAGACGTTTCGACGAGGGGACTTTTAATTTATCACACTTTTTCCTCAGTTGGAGAATCCCCGCTATACGTGGCCTTAACTCGAGCCTGTTCCACAAATAAATCCGTCCAACCTTCGTCGCGTTTTAAAACCGATCCGGCCTTCGATCGTCCGAGAAGAAAAAAACAAATACACCCCGAATCCCAACTCACCCCTCTCGTTACCATCCCCTTAGCTTGAAAACTCCAAACGAGCAACACCAATCAATTACCGTTGTAGCATCGTCTTCTTAGAAATTGCGTCCTTGATCTGCTTTCGAATTCTCTCTCTCTCTTCCTCTCTCTCTCTCGGTCGCTCGCTCGCTCGATCGTTTCGCAGATGCACACGCACACCTTATGTAAGTCAAACGTCACTGAGTCTTGCAGGAGAAGGCGACAGCTCGTTTCCGATCCAGTTTCCAACCTTGGACGCCAATAGGGGTGAGAACGAAAGGACAAAATGACGAGGAAAAAGAAAGTGAAAAATAAAGACGCAAGCCGTCCGACCGAAAGGCAAGAAGTTCTTCGTAGAAACAATCGACGAGGGTTTATTTTCGTGGAAATTTACTGGCGGAGGTGGAAATGTTATCGCAGATAGATAATTCATTTTCCATATTTACGTTTTATGTTTCATTTGATAAGAAATGATCTGTGTACGCAATTCAACCACTGATCATACTAATTAAAAGAGATAATACAAACTATACAATTAACAAACCATAATAAAACATATTTCTCTTCGCCACAATAAAACCGTTGCAAGTAAAGATTTACATGCAATTCATAATCCGTTAGAATATTCTAAATAAAGCAAAAAGAGTTGTCCTGATTCTAACAAAAAAAAGAGTTCCACAGTCATGCTAATACTCATTCTCATTACAACAAATATACAAAAATGACAATAATTTCATCATTCACCCTTCAAATTACCATGTGACCATCGTACCTCACCAACTTAAGTAGAATCTTTCACCATCACCACCACCACCATCAAACCACCATCTATCCAACACACCCACCCAAATCATCTCAGCCCATCCAGCACTTCCATGGTCACCCAGCTTCTTCTGGCAGCGAGTGTTGGCCTATAATTAACGAGGGTAGTCTGTAATTGCAATTACCAGTTAACGTCGGGCTGCTGATGCTGCCTGTTGCCTCCTGCATGCGACCTCGTGGGGCCTCTGCCCTCTTGTCATTACGTGACCGCATTTGTCGAGCGTGCACCCCATCAGAGGGTGGGTGGCAGTCGTGAGAAGCACAGAGTTCGCCGACTCAAGAACGAAACGGAAAAGGAAGAGGAGTCTTCGTCAAGCGGAATGGAATTTTATTTGGAGCACCAAGATGGAAGTGAGGGGTGGGAAGAGGTGGCATTGGAGGGTGGAAAATCTCGGCTTTCACGTCTCGACTGCCAACGGCGGCGAGAAAGAGCATTTTCCGCCCACGCCGTTCAATTACATCGCATTTATCCCATTCACTCGTTCTCCAACCCCCGCCGACCCTACCAGGATCTCATTTCACCTTTTGAGTGTCCATTTTCTTCGTTATTTCTTTCCACGGTTTCGTCAAACCGGCCGGAGCAGCGGCCGGCTTCTCAAAAGGAGTCCGATGGAATTTTCTTTAATTAAATCGCTCAAGGGACTTTTCTCCGGAATTGAAGTCGACGATAAGATCGTGGTTGGTGAGAAATTAACTGGTTGGCCTGCCGGTGTTTGTCCGCACGAAAGGTGATTATTGTTTGCATGTCGTTCTTCTTGGTGGCATTCGAGAAATTTTCTTACGCTTGTGCGAATGTTTTTTTTTCCGATCATTACCCTTTCCTTTCTTTTTCTTTTGCTTTTATTACTGATTCTGGCATTTGTGCTCGAGGGTTGGGTATCTAGTGGGCCAACGAAATGAAAATGAAGAATGGCGAATCGGAAGTGAGCCTCAGAAACAGAATACACAATATCAAGTGATGCTTAATTCGAATATATACAATCAGCTATCCGAATGGAAATAAAGATACAGTAATTTCCACATAGTAAAAGTTGTTTGGTCTGAATCTAAAATTACCTTGAAATCAAGACCCACAATTCTAATCGCATCTAACGGCAATTTATCTATTACCATTTTGAATTTTAGCACAAATTGGCCCCACGATGAAAAAGATCAGACGCCATTTTTCGCTGCACCTTCCTATTCTAAACCTGGGTTGACCTTGCCGTCATAACCTTCGATCATAATCAGGTTTTACTTGAACTCGTCGACTGTTCGGCGACACCGAAACAACGAAGTTTCTACTCCACGTGGGGTGGATCGTTTCTCACTCCAAACGCGTCGTGGTTTACGATCTCCCTGGGGAAACAAAAGTGGCATTACTACGGGACATTACTTTTACAAGGTACGAGATAAAGTTGGTCCATGCAGAGAGAGAGAGAGGGAGAAGGCGCACTTCGCTGTTTGAATGCGCGTTACACTCTGGTCTGGTGCTCCTGCCGCAAAGTCACATGGAAGTTTCGAACGACGTTAAAGACGATATGTTCAGGAGAGATGCAGGCTGAAAAATTATCAGACCTTGTCGGTTCAAGGCCACGAAGATCGTTTATATATCACTGACGAACTAGACTGTTTTTACAGATTGATCATTTTCATGAAAGCTTCAAGTTTTCTTGTGCAAATTTTATGTAGATGCTACTTGATTTTACATACTGCAATAATGTTATGATTTATATTTCTATTCTTTTACATTCGTGTGAAGGGAACGTTGGATTTTGTCGAACCAAAGCGTCGAAGAGAATTCGTTACATATTGCCCAGGAGTCAGAATGTTTTTGTCATTGTTTTCTTGATGATTTTCCAGAAATGATCAAAGAAAGCTTTTAAAATTATTAAAATTAATTATATTTATTAAAGCTTAGCGTGGGCAGGTACTCCGGTGTTCATAGAACATAATGTATAAAGGAATTTGCTATCGTTCATCCTGTACAATTTATCTTCTTATTTTTTAATGATTTTATTCGGCTTTTAATCCTTTACGGACGAAACTGTCTGACGGGCGAGCGTCGACATGGACGAGAGATATTGGTGCGCGCAGTTGAGAAAATATACATGTTTAACGTTTGCGTTATCAAACCTAAAATCATATCGCTTTCTTTATTAATGCCAGTGTTCAAAGAATCAAAATAACATTCTACGTATCTCCGAAGCTTGTTGACTTAATGTAATATAAGATTAGTATGGTTCTTTACTGTGGTGGCTGAGAGCAGACATACGACCGGAACGGTATAAAAGCTTTGGTGGCTGAAAGTAGGCATACGACCGTAAAGGTTTATGGCTTCCATATAAACACTTGAAATCCTTCGGAGTGTGTATCCGTTAAATTGTACAATTTGCTTTGAATGAAAATGGAAGATTTCGTAAAATATTTCAAGTATATTTATCAAATTAAATAATAATACTACGATATTATAAATACACTGGCCACGTTTTTGCTATTGTTGGAATTAATATTTATCGTCGACATCTGAATATTGTAGCCTCTCACATCATACGGGCTATTTTTATTATTTTAAATATACTATAATACCTACATGCTACGGGTCACAAGATTACTTAACAATCACTCCAGACATTATAAAATATTCCTTAGATCCCCATGCGCCCTTTATAATCATGCATGCTCCCAATCTCCCATAAGGAAAGTTCAAAAATTCGTGAAAAAAAGATTTTACAACCTATTGTTATAATGCTTGTACCACTAGAGAAATTTCAAGCAAATTAAATTACCTAAGTGTTAGACTTTTGTGCATGAAAATTATTTGTGATTCCAATGACGTTGCCTCGACGAGGTAAAAAGGAAAACTTCACTTTTCCTCTTCCTTTTTCCTCAGGATATTTTCCTCCGTCCGGTCAACGGCAGCTGCCGTCGTCGTTGAGTTTCTTCTCGTTGTCGGTCCGAAGCGATCAAAGTGCAATAAATCGACGATATCGTTTGCCGCGCGGCACCGGAAGGAGAAAAGAGAAACAGAGGAAAGTTGACGGTATGGATTCTTACCCGTCCTATATAGAAAGTTTCTTTCGCATTTTCGCGCCCTGTTCGACAATGTATTCGAGACACTACGCAACTTTTCCTTTTTTTTTTCGTCAAGTTCCTTCAGGCCAGAACTTGAAAGCTGAAGACTCGTGATTGGCCGATGATCGAGTTGTAGGGTGGAACGAGAATTATTTTGTTAATATTCTCGTAGATTGTTGAAGAAAGATATCAAGCGAATGAGAAAATGGTTTTCCATTAGGAGAATCCATTTTCACGGGAAATTACAATCTGCGATAAAGAAGGTAATCACTTTTAGTAATTGGAAATTGATTCTTGAAAGAAATCATCATTCACGATAAAAATAGAAATTGTTTCATTCCTGGGGTAATTATTTACTCGAGCTTGAACTTTTTTCTTAATTTCGCGAAAATCGATAAGCGAATCCTTGAAAAGTGTTAAATTTGTCGATATTCAAATTGGTCAATATTTAGGACCGGTTACATCGAATTCGGTAAGCTCTAACCATCAGTTAAAACTTGACGTTCCATGTGTATCATAAGAAATAATTTTATTATTATCTATTCTCTTTCTCTACATTTCCCAATCCTACTCGGCATACTAAAACAAAGTGCCGTCTAGCAAGTTTGCAGCTTTTTCAGTTCTCTGACAGTTCACGCTAAAAAATCGCTTATTTTTGCGGTTGGTCATACTCCTTAAGCATTTAACTTCATATGTCAGTGCAGCTCGTTCTTAACCCTTCAATGCACAAAGTATCAATTTTAATACCATTCATATTAAAGGCCATTACGAACAGCCTATCTTTCTTTTTACTTTGGCTCTATGGTTTCTGTTTTTTATTGTCAAATAGAGATTCATGCATTCATAAATTTCATGCAAATGAAAATTAATGCATTTTCATACAAGCAGAAGAAATAATATCCGAGCAGATTCAGACCGCGGAACGATTATTGGCCACCTTCACACCTAAACCAAACGCATGCCGACGCGTTGACGTCAATTCTGACGCGTTCAGTCCTCATGTCTGTCACTGACTAGTCATTCATGTTCCTACACGAAGGAAGACTAAAAGGAACGGGAGTACTCGTCTAATCGAGTTTCTCGGCACGTTCCACCATCCTGTAAATTTCAAATCACAAGCCTCTCATTTCGATAAGAAGGTTTATAAAATTTAAGAAAAATTCGTCGATGCTAAAAAAAATCGTACAATGGCGGCACCGAGGAAGAAGGTACAGGAGTCGAGGAAGCCAAAAAAGCAACGCCAACAACAACAGAAACAGCAACAACGGGGCAGAATTGCCGAGCAATCTTTGTGTGCAAGTCGCCGGAATCGTAGTCGCGCGCAAATGCGCTCTCGCCCGGAAATGGACGTCCCAGATTTCCTTTACGGGCTTCTCAATATCGACAAGCGTAATCAACGCGGTGAGTTAAAGCGTGAAAGTTGGCTTTAAAATGTAGAGAGGGATGGAAGGAAGTTTACAAAACTTTATTTCTCGATACGTCTACGAATTTGAGAAATCGAAAATTCGAATGTTGGCAGCGTAGGTTCAGTTGGAAAAGTTTATTTAGAAACTCGATGCAATCTCACGAATTCATTTTTCAGTAAATAACACGGGTCAACAAGGTTTTTGCCCATGAAATGCTTTTTCGTAATCTCAAAAGAGTACCTATAAACAATATGTATTTTAACACTAATCCCAACTGCGGGTTAACTCGCGGTTCTTTTGGATTTGGATAATAAGATTTCACAGTATTTTCTTCATTTAAAACAAACTCCACTGTAAAAATCTTGTTTTTCCATTTTTTATTATTTCTATAGTTGAACGTCTTAGGAGCATTTAAAACCCAACGCGAAGTTCAAATCTCAAAAACTGACAAAATTATAATTTTTGTAATGGATTAGCGCACTAGTAATTCCTCGTTATACGTAAACTTAAATTGTATTTGGAGTTTCTCCAGACTACAAATGGATTTGTATTATTTCTTCTTATAGCTGAATAAAAAATAAAAAGAAGGAAAACCCGTTTGTAGTTTGAAAATATGGATGTCTATTTAGTACCTACAGTCCCTCGTGAAAGTCTTTATATAGCCAACAAATTAGTTTTATGTTTAATTAGTTGCAAATTGCTGATATTTATTTTTGCAAATATTAGGCATTTGTTACGTGTATAAAGACTTTTATGACTGACTGTATATGAAGATGTATTCTACATTATGCTTTCACGTAACTCTTAATAAGATATCTATGTTTTCATCGATGTATCAACAATATATCGATACATTTCTAATTATACGTATACAAGCTTTCCGTTCGATTGTGTCAATACCAGATGGAAATTCTTAAAACGAAATCAATAACATCCACCCTGTACCAACTCAATCACTCCTCACAATACCGCATATACGATTCAAATCGCATAAAATTTGCGAATAAAAAATAAAAACAATTCCGTTTTTCAGTGAGAGGTAAACAGCGACCACCGTTGACAAAGGCGAAGAAGAACATTCGGAGGGGGAATGTGCAAACAGCAGTGAACACTTCTAAATTCTTGCGCCCGTACGAAGTTCGCGAACCTTCCGAGCATTGTAACAGCTCGGAATCGTCAGACGGGCGTGGTTACACGACCGACTCGACTGGTCTACCAGAAGAGAAATGGGCGGACGGAACCGACACCGGAAACACGATGGAACCACTCAGTTCTGGTAGTAGCAGTGTGTCGACCAGCGCGCCAGATGCAAATCGATCGTCGGTGTCTGCCGATGACACTAGAGCACTGCTCAACAGAAAATCATTGATCAAGGCCCTCGATGAGTTCGTTCAGACTGCTATCGAGGAAGGTAATTTTTCGTTTACTATTCGTGTGAGCTGATGGTATTACAATTTGAAAATGATACAGACTTTTCTAGTGCGCGAAGATTGCGGGTATTTAAGCTTTTAACTACGGATAAGGTCAATGTCCCTATTTCGTTTAAGACAAATGACATTAAAAACAGTAGTTTAAATTATTATTTTAAGTAACAATTAGCGAACAAATTGGTCGCTTATCACGTCAGGAGTCGTATTACATGTAAAATTAAAAAAATATAATTTTAAAGACTTTTATTATGAATAATCGTTAATTAAATGCAATGCAAGAAATTAACGTACAGAGTGTTCCGAAGTGATACGCGGCAGTTGAACGGGTTGCCTATTCATAGATCTGCAGGCGCTCGCTCTGCTGACCGGCAAGAGATCGTGGATGGTGACAGGTTGCCGGTCTGCTGGCGCTAGGTGGCATTGGAAAAAACCGATTAATAGGCTATCGGTCGGTAAAGTGCATTTAATATCATTGAAGTGCAGTTAATTAATATAAGGACGAGCCACAAGACGTGAGCATCAACCCCCCACCCCGTCCAGTGCCACCTACCGCCAGTAAACCGGCAGCTTGTCACCCTGCACGGTTTCTTACCGGTCAGCAGAGCGAGCGCCTGCAGATTTATGGATAGGCAACCCGTTCAACTGCCGCGTATCACTTCGGAACACTCTGTACATACTCGGCAAAAATTTCGATGTCCGTGTATCTACTCACAACGTGTTCCTATTTCTGCGTATACAAGTCTAACAGATTCAGTTTCGGTTTATCAATATCAATAAGGTCGACGTCCCTATTTCAACTCATTTAAGACTAATTGTAAGAATGCTCGGATTGTGAAATTTATTTTTAATAACGAGCTGTTACTTAGCGAGCAACGAGCCTATGCAACTTATGCCGGAGTATCTAAATAATTAATAATGAATCTTTCTGTAACTTATTTTATCAGCCCAATATTAATGTTCAGAAGAATACTTCATAGTGAGTAGAAATCAGGACTTGAGTAGATACTGGGCCATTGACCTTATATACCCACAGAATGGTTTATCGGAATGCAAAAATAAAAATTGAACAAGTAGCATGAAATTGCAGATGTAAAATATTTTTTGTTTATTATAAGAGGAAATTTTCAAATTCGAAACTAGACTCGATATTTCTAGATATTTCCTGTTCTGAAGCGATATCATGAGCAAACATATTGTAATTGCTTTTCCATTCCAAAAAACTATATTATAAAAGTCGTCCAAACGATTTATAGTAATAAGGGATCGCGTTACATTACCGAATCAATTTATGGAAGTTCAAACATTTCTCTAAATTGTGACAGTTATCACAAGTCAGACGGTTATTAAAAGATAAAATTATTTTCCTCTTCTATCTTTAAATGTGTATGTATATGTATTATTATTTCTGTTATAAACCGTTAGTTCCTTTAAACTGTCAGCTTCACTGTTCATACATATAAACAAAAAGTAAGTGTATACATTTGCTTTTCTAAACAAAAGATCAGAAACTATGTCAAAATGTTAAATTTATCTTACACATAATACGGGACTGTTTATCACGTGGTATGAGAACTAGTTGCAATTTTTCATCGCGTTATACGAATTCGCATTATATGGTAACGCGTTATACGGGAGTCTATTGCACTCCTAAATTTTCTAGTGAAATTTATGCAGCGGAGAAAAGCCGATAGCTCCTGATAAACTCCGCAACAACGTCTCACCGTGAAGTTCCTCGAAAGGGTTTTAACGTCAATTTGAGCGCGCCTCGTTCCTCGTGTTTCAGGAAAACGACAGGCTCGAAAGTACATCAGCAAGGCGCTCTCCTTCGGCGTGAATTCTGGTTACCTAATAGCAGCTGATCCCCAGGGTAAAGTACTCCACCTGTCGGCGAGCCTGATGAATTCGAGAAAATCGAGCGACCCGATATCGCGCGCGAGAAGACGACGTGTCCGAAGGGGCCAAGAGGACGACGAAGAGGAGGAGCAGGTGGAGGATGAGGAGGAGGAGGAGGACGAGGACAAAGAGGATATTAAAAAAAATGAGAACAAGGCTCGCAGGAGGGGTAGCACACCTTGGCCCCACAGGGGTAAGCAACGTCGTGATTTGTCGCCAGCGGAGGACGAGACAATACCGAGGAAAATGAAAAAGTCGTCGAAGGATGTTAAGAAGATGACGGAGAATATTGAGAAAGGCATTAAGCAAAGTCGAAGATCGTTGAAAGACTCGAAGTGAGCGAATTTTTTTTTTTTTAGAATTTCTGAGGATGTTTGAAAGGAATGGAAAGTTAGGAACGCTAATTAAATTAAAATTTGAAGGGCTCGAAATAAGTGAAGGGATATTATTTTGCAGTGTTCTTGGCGTTCTTCGTTTTGAAGGTGTAGAAAAGTAGATATGCTAATTAAATTAGAATTTGAAGAGCTCAAAATCGGTGAAGAGTTTTACAGTGTTAGAGACGTTTCTTTTAAAGAATTAGGAGATTAGGAATGCTAATTAATTTACACTTTGAAGGGGTGAAAATAAGTTTTGTTTTGGAGTATCTTCGGTGTTTCTATTAAATTGAATGTTTCAACTTCAAAGTGCAATGTCTCAGTACCTGGGAATCGTATCAGGGTCATCGAAAACACTGTTTATAGGGAAAGAATGATACTTTCTGATGACGAAAGCGGTAATAAAGAACAATTCTACCTGTTCACCTTTGGATTAAGGTATCTCAAATTCCTGACGTGCTAGGACCAAACAAATCACCGAGATTGGATTCAACGCACAAAAAACTTTCTAAATCACCTTGTCTTGTGTCTGGGTCCATAATTAATTTTTATCCTGTAGATCTGTGTTATTAACACCTTCTTCTCTATAAAGAGAAATTCTTAAGAATTTAAATTCACCAAATTGAATTGAAATAAGCACTTAAACCAGACTCTAACCTTAAAATGAACTTTTTAGCATGAGTTGCAGCTCGAGAAGTAAGGATACGATAGTGTCGCGAAGACGTCGGCCAATGAATACGCGCCGAAGAAAACCGCGAGCTGCTAGTCCGAGATCGAGGAGTAAACGACGTCGTCAAGATCCTTCGACCTCCAGGAGCATGGACGATCTCGACGACGGGGAGGAGGAAGAGGACGACGAGGACGACGACGGGAGTCGTGACTCCGGTCGTCGAAGCGCTGGACGTCGCAGGCAAGGCGGCAACAACGATTCCGAAAAAAATACTCGAGACAGCAAGGATCGCGGACGCGATACGAAAAAGGATGTTCGCGACAATACTGGCGAGAGGCCGAAGGAGAAAAGCGAAACGCGTCGCGAGACGAACACGAGGACGGCAAATGAGCGAAGAAAATCGGTGGCACGAGAAGACACAGAGAGAGGCATTAATTACAGGTATAAGATTCTTTGTTCGTTTCGTCGCGAGTGTTTACTGCACAACTGGTGTTTCGATGGTTTGGATATTTCTATACTGAACGAGAATTGCCGATTTTCTTTTTTAATATTTCGTTGAAGTAAATACAATAGTATGCAGGGTAGTGATCACGTTTTACAGTGAGAGCAGTTCTTTTGTGAAATCAGAAAATTTAGAATACAAAAGTCTCTTGTATACAATTACAAAATTTACTTTTGTTCTTTACACATTTTTATCTAAAATCCACGTTTGCAATTTTGTTCTTTCATTGTCAATGGCACACATAGAGAAGATAAAGTGTGTGACGCGTAACCGTGTGTTCAGCACGCTGTCCGTTATAATTATGGCAATAATTTACGAAATGATTATCTTTTAGAACGAACGAAGAAGACCCCGAGAACACGGATTTAACTGTGCAAGATACGGTCACAGAAAGAAGGGATGAAAACGGGCCCTACGAGGGCGACCCAAACAGGGAGAATGTGTGAAAGAATGGAAGTAGATTTCCTTCCTCGTATTTAAAAGAACATGAACGTAGGAGTTTTGTATAATTGATTTTTGTCGTCAAATCGGAGATATTTTGTACACGTCCTTTTGTAGCGAATATTATATTTTCTATGGAACAATTAGTAAATGGGTTTTCTCGTAAGTACAAAGTTTCCTGTAAACATTTACTCTCGAACGTTCCAATAAGAAATTGAATATTAAATTAACCAAAGAGTGTCCATTTTTTCGTGAGCATAATAAATATTTCGTACAACGACTTTCAATAACAGTTAATCATTTAAAAATAATACATTGAATATTTTAGCGTGACATTTATGAAAAAATGAAATATTAATTTGGCAAGTGGATGTTATCCACGTGTGCCTAACTAATTTTTATACGCGCAATCCGCAAGAAAGTAAATCCTCACGAAAATTCCAAAGCGATTGAAGTTTCATAAACTTTATTGGATAATATATATGGAACAAATTCCTACTCGAATAGGAAGGAGGCTTTAGCAGCTTAAATCTCCGACACGAACGATTTGCAATATTTCTACTATCCAATCGGCTATCACACTCCTCACCGGCATTGGGCGGTGAGAGCGAGAGAGAGGAGAGCAGAGAGGGAAGGAGACAGCAGGAGAGGGAGAGAGAGGCAGAAAGAGCGTATCAATGATTTATCCCACACTCTATTTCGGGGATGCAACGTGATTTCCTTTCTTCTTTGAAATTTACTACTCTAGGAACTATTGTTATCCGGAAATAGACGGAAGCGGGCTGGAATGTGAAAACTTAGTACGCTCGGCAAAAGGTAAAAGTCTTGGAGCGGGTGAACAGGACGAATTTACATGGAAGTTCTTCGGTACGTCGCACAGTGGAGCACATGATCCGAAAACGTGACAAAAATTTAAACATAAGCTTGTAAACTTCACGTGTAAGTTATTGTGTTATTTGGAATCCATATGATACATATAAGTGCAAAGTCCGTGTCCCTCTGGAAGAATACGTCACTCAGTGAACCCACCGCTCTAATTGTGAGCAGGAAGCATTTTGAATATGTAATATGAGAGGTCTTTGGAATCTTCTGACGAGAAATTATCATTTCGATGTATTTGATTATTAATAAAAGCATTCGTAGGCAAAAATATGAGATTTTATTGAGAAAATTATACACTAGAATAATTCCGAGCACTGCGTTAAATCATTATGGAATGAGCCGATTTATGAGTATGAATTAAAGCTGGTAAGAGTAAAACACCTCGATTTTCTGTTTAAGTGTAATGAATCCTTGAGGAAATGTACGAAACTTGAAGTACACTCAAGATCAATAAAAAGCATTATTACATTTGAAATTGAATGGCAAGACTAAAGGAAAAAAAGGAAAAGGCAATAAAAGAAAGAATAGGAAACGTGCGTGTGGCGCGCTTGGTTTGAAACTGCATCGCAATTAAATGTTTCTCTGCCATTGGTTGATACATTCTGTGTTTCCATCCACACGAATAAGTCTGAAATACCTTAATTCATATTCTCCATCGAACAAGCGAGAGAGAGGGGAGAGAGAGAGAGCGAGAGAGAGAGATGGTGGTGGAGAGAGGACGAAGTGGTGGCATAGAAAAAAGGTAAAAGCGCAGCTAAAAGCGAGAAATAACGAGAAATGGAGAGGCGAATCAATTCTCGGAAAAGCTTCGCTAATTGCCGGCAGTCGAATGATATTGAAAGAGGATGGAAAAAGCAGGAGAACCAAAATGCGTTGAACGAGTGGAATGGGGGAAAAAGAAAAAATAATCATGGTAGAAAAAAAGAGAGAAAAGAGACAGAAAAAAAGAGAGGGGGGAAAGAGAGAGAGGGTGAAAGATAGAGGGAGAGGGCGAGAGGGGGAGAGACAGAAGGAAAATGACAAGAGGATGAGCCCTTCTAAATTTCATACGCGAGAAAAATCGAATTACTCGACGCCAACTTAATTACCAACGTAACACACGTGGAAACTACCTCTTTCCAGTAATCAATACTTCCATCGACGTCTTATTCCAAATTATTGCGAATAAGTAAGAAAATTGTGAAATTTCATAAGCTTGCAAAGTAGAAAGTTTAGAAGTTTGAAAAATAGATGACTGCATAGTCCAGGAAAGTGAATTCTTTAAATAAAGTTTGTCGATGCAGGAAGCACTTCTGACAATAGTCGAAGATGAGAATCGATGCAGATTTGCTGGCTATCGCCAGTACCGTGCCCTAGCTAATTTCTTCTGCTTCCTTTCGACTATGTTCTCAATTGGTATGCGCATACAATTGCAATGCTTCTAAGTAATGCCAAAAATCTAGAAGAGATTAGAAACAGTCAAATTAAATCTTCAGTTCCATTTTTTTAAAAAATCAGACTATCGAGACGGTGCAAATAACACCAACTGATATCTTTATAAGCCGCTCCACTAATTAAAATCAATGAAATCAAGCAGCTTGCACTTCTCCCTGAAACAAAATAAGAAAAAAAAAAATTAGAAAAATGTCCACGTTCTCAGGCGTCAAATCTGGTCAAATCATTGGTTGACCTTCGACTGTCAAGGGAGCAGAAAAAATACACGGCGTATAAATGAAACAAAAGAACCAGTAACGTCGTGCCGGCTACGTCCACCCGTCACAATCTCATCAATCTCAATGTTCAGGTTAGCACGTAGGCAAAATTACGCGTTCTCGACAGTACGAAGACTTGGCGGTGGAGGTGTAACCCCAGAACTTGTGGAGGTTAACGATAATCGGTGGAAAGAAGAGAAGGTTAACTCGTACTACGGCAAGGTCTGATAGAACCTTTTCGACGAGAAGACAGGATCATACGAAATAGGACCCATCTCAGCAATAGTAAGCACAAAATGGCACCCATTAAGAAGCAGCATGACACGCGAAACCAGCGCAAGATCAGTGAGTGCACGAGGTTAAATTGAATAGGAGATTCATCAGGTTTTGAGAATTTTGTTCTCTCTCTCTCTCTCTCTCTCTCTCTCTTTCTCTCTGGCCCTGTCTCTCTCTCCTCTCTCGAAACGAGTGAATGCACGAAGCTAATTGGCAGGAGGCTTTTCGTAAATATTTTTTTTCTCTTTTTTATTTTGCAATTAGATTTTAAGGGGAAATCAGCACGAGATGCACTAAATGAATGAACGAGATTCGGTTGGAACTAAATTTTTAATCGAGATATTCTTTTTAATTTTTTAAACAAAATTATCTAAGTGATAATAATCGTTCTTTTCTATTGTCGCTTGTCCTTCGGGGCAAAGGTCTGGTAGAATGTTACCACAATTTCTGTTTTTTCTTTTCTTATCACTTTAAGTTTATTCTAGAAAGCGAGACTAGCTTTTTCTAAGTTATTGTCACCTGCTTAATGGAAAGATCGAATTGTAGGCTACGACGATTGTTGATGCCTTGATTTACATGTAGATCGATAGTTAAGGGAAATCGTTCGGAGTAAAGTAGCGCGAATTATTAGTTACTGCTTTAAGGTTAAATTCAAAGTCGTTGAAAAAAGGAACTCGTCGTTAACGTTGATTGAAAGTACTGTTAACCTGAAAATTGAAATTTAGCGAATTGTCATAACCTTTTGTTATAAAATACTGTGTTACGTATTATGAAATATCGTAGTAAGAGGTAAATAGAATTATTCCAATATGGTATGTCCAAAAATATCGGAATCTATCGTATTATTCTTATGCTGATAAAATCTGGGCAAGGAAATTGCTTTGGACAGTTGCTACTTGAAAAATGCACTTTACCAATGCACTTTCTAATTAATCTGACGAAATAATTAATTTTCTCGGTGTATCAAGTTTCTCTTTCCGTCTTCTTATCATCGATCTTCAGCGCAACAATCTCTCGAGAAATCTCAAAAGCAAAAAAGCGAGAGGGAGAAAGATCTAGAGAGACAGGAGAGGGGGGGGGGGGGAGAACTCGAGTTTGTAAATTGCATTAGTCCCGCATTCGCGAACTTCGCAGTTCATCAATTCACCCGTAAACTTTACCACTCGCCATCTTGAACTTTGCTAAATACTAAAGGGCATGTCGCAAGAATGAGAGCAAATGAATTGCAATTTACAGGGTTTCGCAAAGGGCACATGAACGATTGTAGTCTCTACGAGCGCATGCAAAGATTTTTCGGATTCTGGGACGAGAAGGGAGGAAAGCGAAAGGGCAAGAGTGATCTGGAATCTCCCTGTGGTCGTTTGAAATTAAAGAAGGAAGAGTTGGAAAATTCGCGCGAAGGAATGGGTTACAGATCGAAGAAACAAGCCTCGAGGATAGCAAAGGGTTACGGTGTAAACAAACGTCATAGAAATTATGGAGCTTCGTCTACGATGGGAAAGCGTGGCAGAATTGAAGGTAATAAATGATAACGATAACATCAATTTAGCGAATAAATAAAGCAATGAAGTGGCGAAATTATTCAGGCCTATGCAAAGCGCGGAAGTACATAAAAAAAGCTCTCGATTTTGGCATCGAATCCGGATACTTGGTGCCCTCCGATTCAAGTTTGAAAGTTCTTCGGGTCTCTTCTGATCTGATGACCCGGAGGTGCCATAAATATAATAAGGGATTAGAGATGGACTCGGCGGACTGTGAAAAGCACGCGCGACGTTCACAAAGTGGCGGTAACCATTACGAGGAGGAATCTGGAAAGGCGAGGCGACGACGTGGTACGAGCAGGAAAAGAAAAAGGAAAACTCCGAGGTTGAGAAGCGCTTCCCGAAAAAGGGCCAGCACTATGAGAAGGAGACGAAAAAGGAGTGCAAGGTAATTGTAAAATGGATTAGATCATACACGGATTTTTTTTTTTTAAATCTATGAATATAGTTCCGACAAAGTCACGAAGCCAGTAGTTACGTGTAAATTCCAGCGATGGTTAATTTTTAATCCGTATAAGAGTATCGGCCTAAAGGACCACATGTAAATTGCGACGAATGTTCAACTTTAGCCCTTTCGGTCACGCATTATCTTTTAAAATATGAGGATCATTGTATTATAGATCGTTGGATTCGTCTGGGCCATAGCTATTACGATACAATGATAGAAATATGCTGCCTCATTTATAAAAACATCGATGACCTAGATTTCTCTAAAAATATGACCTTGAAGAAAAAATGGTATCCCTCAAGGATACTCCTAATAATAAGTGAATATAAAATCCGGATCTGTAAATAAGATTTCAATATTAAATGAACAATATTTGAATCTTTAAGTAATATTCGGATGATCCGAATTTTAAGATGCAAATATTGACGAATTTGGGTATGTGAATCTTGTAAAATCCGAATCTTATCAATAGCTCTATTCACCATGGGCCGCGACCGGCTTCGCGATTTCGTCGAAAATATGTTCATAGTCTAAAAATAACTGTGTCACTGGTGCAGGTGTTTCTATATTTTGCAAACTTCATCGTTCTCAGAAGAATATTCCGGATAATTTGTTTTCGAAGCCAAAAATTGTCATATGAATTGATATGATATTACAGACGGTGTTTAAACTTTTTCCTATAATTGAAGAATCCATAAATAAATCAATTATTCCGTATACTTTAAATGCAAGAATCAATTATTTTTCTTAAAAGACAAGAAAAGGCAATTTCGACGAAATTACAGACTTACTTACAATTAGTTTCAAATTTAAAAATATCCGAATTTGAATGCTTCAGCAACACTTTTACGCACAGTAAATCGAATTAAACTTATTTTCTTAGAAAAATTAAATAATCGTAATGTTAAATGTTGACAATTAAATTTGACGAAAATTGAAATTCTGCAGCAGCGATGATGGAGATGAGCTGGGCGACGATGCGGACGGCAGATACAGCGCCGACGGCGAGGATGGTAAAAAACGGGAGGACTTAGGCAACGACAACAACGAGAAAAGTAAAAAACCAACGCGATCGCGTGTAGTAGACGGCGAGAAGCCACTAGACATGCAAAGGGACGATGCTTCGGACGTTTCGATAGATGACGAAGAATCCGACGTGGACGACAGAAAGAACAGGAAGAGCACCGCAAAGTGACGTCATTTAACTTGAAAGGAGTCAACGTAGAAGAGATGAAATTACATGCTTGGCTCTTTTTAATTAAACGAAGGAGAATATGGAGGATGAAACACCGTATACACTGTACTCGACTCGAGTACGATTTAATAAAGGAAGAGTGGACTCTAAGGGGAAAAATTTTGTTATCAATTTTGTTTTGCGCTTTTTAAATAAAAAAAAGCAATGGGAAAGCAGGGCATTCTTTACGACATCGCGTAGAGTGCCACGCGCGCTTACTTTAGACGTACAAATAAAAAATCAAGTCAAATGAAATCTTTATAAATTTCCGGCTGTTGTTCCTCTCGTAAGTGTGGCAATATCAGTGAATAAAAGATATTTCATTAGGTAAGTTGAATCTGGAAAATTGGAAATTAATGTCTGATTTCATTCTACTGTCTGTTTTTGCGTATATTCGTACAGCCTTATCAATCTATCTATTGTCACGTGGTATGCTGATAGACAATGGAAAGCAAATTAATACTCCAACTGCAATTATTGTTTCTCATAAAAGTAAAGAAATAATCAAATTTATAATCCATTAAAAACTTCAAATTGGGCCAAAACTACATTAATAACTACATTAGATTTTCTTTGCTCTTCGGAGTCCCTATCAAATAAGAAACATTATTTTCATCGAGCACAGTTAATTAACAAAGGAAAGTAAAGCAATCATAAAAAAAAGAACAACAATAAAAACCATAATCCATTAGAAACTTCGAATCATCCCAACTAGATCAGATTTCATTTACTCTACAAGCTCCCTAAAAAATGAGACGTATTACTTTCATCAAACAGAATATCCCTCTTCTATGCATACTTCGATACCAACACCTCACTAATCAAACAAACATTTTTAGGCTATCCTATGTGAATTCCAAGCGCGACTAACATACTACGGTAAGACGGGAACGTTGGCGTTTATTGGGACGGAGGTTGAAGGAAGTGGAAGGCATGGAATCCGAGATTTCCACCAATGGAATCCGAAACTGCACATGGACACTCACTTCCGTGGATCCCACGGTAACGATCGATGGAATTGACGAGACGAGGGGGATGCACGAGCCTCGCGAACAATTCTGTCGTCTTCCAGCTTCAACCCACCCTTAAAACATTCTCAACCCACCCTTAAACCACCCCCAGCCCACCCTCAACGACAAACGGGCACATCTGAGACTCCCTCGGATAAACGTAAAAATAAGTATAAGCTTTTCCGGGAGCTTTCGTCGCTCGTTCTTATGTATGTTCTACATATAAAAGAAATTGTAAGAGGAGATAAAGGAGAGATAATGGTGGATATTCAATTGTAGAAGCAGAAAGCACGAGTAAAGCTCCCAGAAAAGCTCACCGCAATTTAATTCGAGCGATGGTTAATGTTCCTCTATAATTTTTGAATATTCATGACTATAAGCTTCGTTCCATTTTTTTCTTTTTTTTCGTTCGATATTCCCGTCTAAACTTTATGGAGACCAATGAAAGGTCTGACGAGACACAGATAATTGAGAGAACAGGGAAAGAGGCGACACAAGGAAACTGAAGGATCATTTCCATAAGACATTCTAAAATAGAAAAAGAAAATTCATGTGACCTCCTAATCAGACTCATGACAATTGCAACTAGGCAAAGAGAAAAAAAGAATTAATGAAAGCCGAATAATAACTTCCAATCGAAAATCGAGGAGTCCGCAAATCAAAGCGAAAGAAAGTAAGATGGCCTCGACGATTTTAAGAAGAGAAAGGGTAAAGTGATCGAGACGAAATTCAAGACGTTCGATCGAAACGAGTTTGATATGAGGGATGATAGAAAAAGGAGTAGAAAGGGTAGGGGTGGCTGGGCTTGTGGCAAAATGAAATTTCAGGGGACTCGAGATAAGCGAAGTTTCGTCGGATTGGATTTATCTGTTGGCGATATTCCTTCGGGATTTTCCTTTCTGCTTTTTATGTTTCTTTCGTGTTTCTCCTTTTCACCGCAGAATTCGACGAGCTTCTACGCTGTTAATCTTCAAGTAGATATTCCTCTCTCTGATAAATGGGACAACTTGGCGAAGCTCTTCGCAAAATCTTTAAGAAAGGCACGACCGAAATCCTTCTTGGCCTTCTGTGAGAGACGATATAAAGTGCACTCAATAATCCAGAATATTTTGCATCTTTCTGTTGCACTTCGATATCGAAGGGTTTTGTATCGCTTGAAAAGAGATCAAGATTTAACAAATGTATTGCTGCCGTGTACAATCGTTATTAGACGCTAGAAAGAAATGTTTCTTTATAATATTTGAAAATTGTAGTGATTGAGAATTTCTTAGGTATGCCTTCAAAATATCAGTACTAGAGTAACATTGCTACAAAATCAAAAGTTTCTCTATTAACAAAATTTAAAATGTTTCGGCTGGTACACACTTGCTAAAGCATTCAGTTAACCAAGAAGTAATATTCGATAGAATTTTCACTTCTCGGAAAAAAGTTTTCTTTTAAACAATTTTTTATAAACCGCTTTATTTAAAAATAAAGACCGTTCCGGATCCTGCAAACCCACGAACAAGATCAAATTATATTAATTCCAACCATTCTTAAACTTTCCAAACTTATTCGCAAATTTTCACGTAACCCTAAGGGCCCAGACACAAAGACCCATACTCACTCCGAGAAGGATCATCTGAGAATCAGTACCAAAATATTCTGTTACGACATAAAAAGAAAATTACTCTGAATAGTGTAATCTCACCAAGAATATCAAAATCCATGAATGTCAAACATGTTTGAACTTTCCAAATTCATTCGCAAATGTCCACGTGCCCACGTGCCCATGCCCAAAAACCCACATTCACCCTCCAGAAAATTATCTACTCCAAAAAATCTTCTTACCGTCTTCTAATTTCACCACGAAAACTAAATTCCATTCATCTCAAACATTTGTAAACTTTCAAATTTTACACACACATACACACACACGCACGCGCGCGCGCACACACACACACACACACACAAATCTATCTTCACTCCACCCAAAAAATTCTCAACCCAAAACTCTCCTCGTCGTCGTGCTGTCCACACGAGAGAAACGTTTCGGTGGCAAACGAACAAAGGAATCGCTTATTTCGCAGGAATATCCTGGCGCGCAGGACACTCGCTCAAGAATGCGGGGGTCACGTAAGGCGAATAAAAAGAACGAACAGTGAGAGTGTCTCTGAGACGCGATTTGGACGGTAGGACGGCGGCTGACGATCGTCCTGGACGAAATTGGCCATTAGCCATGGGACACACGAGCTACCCTTAACCGCATATATGTCTTCTTGGAACCCTCCAAACAGCACCGGACCACCCCCATCCTACACTTCACACACACGTAACACGTGTGACAAAGATTCGCGGAAGCGTTGGCCTGTGTATCAATGGCGCGAGATCAATGCTCTCGTGAGAGCTTTCTCGATACTTCGCAATTGGCGAGGTGCTTTGATTACGTGGAGAATTGGGGTGGATTTCGTATAGAGAAGAAACGAAAGCGGCAGGAAGATGTGGAGTAGAATATGTGAGGTAAAATAAAGCAAAATTTGATCCTCGTTTAGTATTGTTCCTTCCAAAGTGTTGGAGTCGATTTGTGGTCAGTGTTGTGCAGAATTACATTTGAATTATTCTATGATTTATGATTACATTATAGTTCTATTAGATTGTATTCAATTATACCGTAGTCCAGATTTGTCATTCGAGTAAATTACAATGTAATTCGTAATCGTAATAAAATACAATTATGAGAGGCAATGTAATTGCATTATGACTTAAGAATTACGAATTGACATTTGCGAACTTCGAATTACGAATAAGAAACAATCAAATAAAGAAACCATATGGCGTCGAAAAAACAACGGAGTGATGAATGGTGTAATTTAAAAATCTACATATGAAGAAAAGTAACCTTCTTTGGTGAATTTTTATTTGAATTTAAGTATAAAAAAAAAGGAAAATAAATCTACAATACACTTAGAATAAACATTACCAGTCTTGTGACCTTTCACAGTTTTGAGTTGTAAATTAATAAACTAATTATACACAATTCAAGATGATTCTTCGAATTTTAAATAAGAAAGGAAAACGTGCTTGTAGGTGTTTCTCAAAAGGAAACCTTACGTGTCTTTCGCATGGATTTTGAAATGGTTGGAAGATCTTGTTAATAGGCACTCCAATAAAGCTCTTGTAAAGTAACTACTTTATTAGAGTTATTATTAAATTTACAATTATTCTATTCTACATTTAAAAGGCGAAGAATTTGCAATGTCATTAGAAAATATTTTCGACATATGAATCGTTTGAAAAAAAAATGTCCAAAAGAAGATTGGAACCGCACGACCATAGATTTGTACCGCACCGCGTTTCCGACTTGGTCATGCGCTGTTTCATGACGTTTACTGACGCGATATCGGTCAGGTCATACATACATCCCAAAACTTTTACTGCAATTTTCTCGAAAATTCCGAAATAATGCGTCGAACTACTTTTACCAGAGCTTTATTGGAATGCCTATTAACAAGATCTTTCAACCATTTCAAAATCCATGCGAAGGGACACGTAACGTCTCCTTGTAAGAGCCCGGAGGAGTCGTGCAATTTAATAAAAGCCTTGAAAAACAAAAAAAAACTTTAAATTGGCAAACTGCAGAAAGTAATAAGTTAAGAGAAGAGAAAATAAAATTTAATTATTACGCGCACAAAGATGGTAAGAATTGGTGAAAATGAGAAGTTGTAAAAATAAGGCAAAGCCCCAGTATATAATATAATAAAATTGTACTTTTATTTTAACGGTTCTTCAAGGGCCTCGTTACCATGTCTCATGGGGATCTTTCGTTGTGACGGGGATGCATAAAAACCGGACAAGGAAAAGTACCAAGAATAAAAGAAATGAAATAAGGAAAGTTATTGTTATTTTAGGTGGGAGTACTCAGCGAGGTTTGAAAAGTACGCGAAAAAAAATTCTATATGTCAAAATGGAAGGATATAAAAACACGCACGTTTCGAGTAAAAGAAGAAGGAACATGTAAAACGTTTCAAAAAATAAAGATACCTTAAGCATAAAATCACAAAGCAAACAAATACTTCTATTTGCGAAATTGAAAAAAAAATGCAATCAAAAGTGTAGCTTGCATGAGTGAACAATCTTAATTTAATGAATTCTTCATTTCTGAAGTTAACATCACTAAATCACTAAGCAAAGAAAGGATAAATTAGAAACTTTAGTGAAATTAGAAACATCTAGACATAGAAGTACCAAAAGCATTGGAAAGCATCCGTTTTCCGCTGCCCATGAATGAAAGTGCATTTGCTAATCATACGAGGATTCTGGACCACTCACGATTGTCGCAATCGATACCTAGCATCTACGTTCAAATTTGGCTTTCAACGCAAACACATTCGTTCGCCTAGCAACTGTCAAATTTATCTTCTACTCTCCCTTCATTAGCTTCTGTTTCCGAGACATTATTCGTGCTACCCCATTTGCTCTCGATACGCACACACGCACGCACCGCACGCACACGGACACACACAAATGACACACGAAATGTTCTGTGCCATGCTCACGGGTCCTGATGTTTGTTACTTCTTCCACTGATTTTTTTTTTCTGTTCGCCTTCTTATTCTCGGAAGACAACCTCTCGACGTCGGACGATACACAGGAGAGACGACAACCATTTCCGGTGAAAAGGTCACGCTTCCTTATCCTCACTCCGGGAATTTCCACTTGCTACCCTCGTGGAATACCGCAACTGTTGCACCGAAGGGCTACAACGATCCTTTTCAGAAAAGCAGTTACAATTCTTGAAGTAGTTTTGGAAATTTGGGTCGACGATTTTCGTGAGCTTCTTGATTTTTGATTTCTAACTTTAAAAATGTTGCAATAGGGCGAATTTATTTATTTTTCATTAATTTTCTTTTATTTAGCTTCGATAATCATCCTGTGCAAATAATTGCAATATTCCATTCCTTGTTTCATTATTTTTTTCACTTTTCTTTTTTTCGTTACATAGTTCCAATTTGACCATATCGTCCATTAATAATTACATCAATTTTACTATTGACTACATACCTTTATTTATCATCAGAAGCCTTCATCAACATTTACTTTTGTTAAGTAAACATTATTACTGACCGTCTGGAAATTATTACTTCCGCGCGCATCCCCATCGCGATTTAAAGAAACTTAAATGAATCCATCATTCTCCAAGAAGATCCAATTCCTCGCTAACCACCACCATCGAAAGTCACCCTCCAAAATACCGCAGCCACCTGCACTCCCACGCAACAAAAATTCACGAGTCTCTACGTCACACGAGCGCTTCGGTCGATCGCCCGGTGAAACCCGAAACACTCCATCCTCAACTATATCGCATTACGTAAAGGTCCGAAAACTGTAGCTCGGCATCCTCCATTCATCCTCCAACCCCCTTCTTTCCATCGGAGCACTTGACCTTGACGTGGACCGTGAACCAGCTCGACCCATCCACCGGTGGTGGTCCTCCAAAATTTACGATCAAAATCTTTGTGTGCGTGCGTCTGCAGACGCCCCTTCCACCTTGCCACTGCAACTGCATTCCAGTGCGGTGTACTCGGGGCGCCGCGGATCGATCGTTCGTCCCTGCGTCCAACGGGACGGTGGCAACGCTTTCCACGACGCCGCGCAAAAGCGAAGGAACGCTCGGCGTCCGCCTTCTAATTTTCCACCCCGCGCGAGCTTTAGCGACGATTGCGCACCACGTGGATTCAAACCGAAGATTCTCCCGCCACGCGGAGCGTACGTTGTGGTGGGAGAAGATGCGTCGTGGATATTTGGTAAGTGGTGGGGGTAAATGTGCCAGTGGTGGAGGTAAACGTGCCAGTGGTGGTGGTAAACAGAGCTGTGCAGACTACCCCCACCACCGTACCATCTACCTACTCCCACTCCAGCTCTTCGTTACCCCCACCATTACACCGACGGCGCCACAAGCCTTACGAAAAGCGTCCACGGCTCCAGTCGGCGCGCGACGTCGCGACGCACACCACCGCGGTTAATAAAAGGAAGATGCGACACACGTTACACGCCATGTCGTCACGTAGAAAAGTTTCGCGCACGGTTAATTTTGCATCGTGGTAGCGCAATTGGTTATGGAATTTTTCTTCACGTTGATTTCGATAGGTGCTCAAAGGTGGGAGCGCGACTCGAGAGTAAAATCGTGAAGTGACGGTTTTTTGGATTCTTTACTTTTCGAGGTTTAGTTGGAATGGTACAGTAACGTTGGGGTGCAAATACGTCAAGGAGTGAAAAAGAAGTCTCGTGGATTTTGGTGAAGTTACGCGTGAGGGTGAGTTACAAAAGTGTTTGGCTTTTGATTTGAGGAGTTTGGTGTTTGGAAGCTTTTCGATTTTCAGGTGCAGCTGATTCTGTAGGATTTTAACCTTCTTTTTAATTTTGTTGTGGTAACAAACGTTTCTTTGGAAGTGAGTACCGTGAATAATTTTTCTACGGTTTCCAGGAACGTAAAATATTACATTTTTCCTTCTCATAAACATTTGGTTACGTTGTAGAAATATAGTGTAACATATTCCTAAAGTTCCAAAAGTATTTGTTTTTAACCCGCCCAAAAATGATTAAAATCATTCTTTTCTTTAGGTTCCTACATAAGGCTCCCCTCTTAAAGAAATTTCGATTCTCTAATTATTCTGCTTGCGATAAACGAAATTACTTTGAATTATCTTTTGAATGTTTGAATCATGAAATTCATGTTCGAAATTATGTATTATAAATCCTTGTTTATATAGAATACAAGAAGATGCGAGTGTACCAGTCCGTACACAAAGTATGGAAGCAACGAATGAAAAACTAAAAAAATTTATCGATTATCGCTGTCTGATTTTTACTCCAACTTATTCTAAAATTAAAACATTCGATAAGATTACTCGATGCCAATTTTTACTTCGACAGTTCAAATTTTTGCCGTGGATCTTTCCCGCGAACCGTATTCCGTCTGACCAATTATACGCTTTTCTACTTGCACCCTTCAATTCCCTTTTCTGTCGCAACCACCGCTAGAGTGTCCTCACTAAAATTTTCAGACATCATCCTCCACGTCGATCCAACATTTTTTCTGACCCTCCTGCATTTTTCTCAAACGCGGAATAAAAACATGCTTTCTGAGAAAATCATAAATCTCCACGCTGAACTCGCAGTTCCAGCGTGCTTTAATCCAATTTGAATTATCTGCTACGTGTAAACTCCATGAAAGAGGAATTTCAAGAAAGAACTCCCCTCTTTTTTCTATCTTTTGCTTTAACTTAATTATACTATTAATCGTATCGCATTATTACCTTTGTGTTATTTTTCAGTTATCCTATAAACGCATATTTTTCTTCCTTCCTGTTTTCGTTATTTTCCACGGAACAGAAAGGAATAAGGCGCGGAGAAAGAAGTCGCAGGCAAACATTTCACGAGATTCTTTTGAGCTCACGCGAGAGACACCCTCGGGGGTGGATTCGGCATTTGCGTGAATTTTGTCATAAAAATAGAATGCGTTCGCTTCCCTCATGTCTTCCCAGGGAAATGTCTTACACAAGAAGCGTCCGTTTTACTATTCGCTCGCCCTCCAGGATTTTGTCGTACACTCTCACATGGTTTATTTTTCTCTTCCTTTCTCACCCCCTCTCCCACACGCGCGCTCTATCAGAGTTCTCGATGTAAGACAAACGCGCCAAGATAATTTCCCATTCCCGCTTCTATATATCGACGGAGGGGGAGTTGGTAAATTTCCCTCCGGCGAGTTGGAGCGATTACACGTTGGGAGGGTATGTCATTGTTGAAAGAGCAGGTATAAAATTGAATCCCCCACGGCGTAGAATCATTTCCACAATATCGTTTGTACTTTACCTTTATGCGCTGTTACCTTTAGCAGAAGTCCTCACGATAATACGATCATAATTGGTTATTACAGACCACTCTGAAGGATCGTTTGCCGTAGCAATATGTCCTGAAGTTGTAGAAAGATTTGTCGATTCGTTTCTAAACAAAACGAGAGGGACACAATGAGAAGTTTTTCTTGTGCATATTTCACTTTGTTACCTACGGTCTTGCGAGTTTACGTTCTATAGATGACAACCTCGTAGAAGTTGTATAGATGAAGACTAGCCCCTTAGAATTTTACGAGACTAATGTACCGAGAAATAAGAATTCCTAGAAACATTTTGAGTCTCTGAAAGAAGCAACTCAATTTCCGTTGAAACTATTTCGTTCTTCACCTCCTTTTTTAACAATTTCTATCAATTTTATTACAGAAAAAAATTCTGAGAAAATTTTATTCCTTTAATACGTCACCCAGGTTAACAAGGAAATAAATGCTAAGAATTTTGGTTTGGGTCATAACGCAAATGGTCTTCTACATAGTTTAATTTGTTTTCGTTCTCACCCCTTGCACTGTTAACACATAATTATTTTTCTTAAATCGACAGGATGATTCTATTCGACCACTTTTTTCCTCGCGATACCTATCCTTGTCCAAATTCAAGCGATCTTCTTCAGTCACCCCACTACTACCTTCGTCAGCCAACGTTCGCGATGTGCAAGCATATCCCTTTCGCACTGACCCTTTCCCTTACAATCTCCACAAATTTTAATACGAAAAAAAAAAAATACTTGGAAAGCTTCATCCCTTTAGGCCTGCCTTACACTGTCAATATTGATTTTGATCAATATATCGATCATCTGAGGAGTATATCGAAACAATAACATTGACGGAAAAATATTGAAGGAAATTAAAACGATGTAATTTTTACTGGAACACTCTATCTTGCTCACCCAAAACTTCGCGAAGCACAAGCATGCCTTTTACACTCACCCCTCCTCTCACAATCTCCACAAATTTTAATACAATAGAAAAATCTTAAACTTAGAAAGTTTCATCCATTTAATACGTTACCCAGATTAAACAAAGAAAGAACTCGCTAGAATTTTTACATGCATCATAATCCAAATCATCTTGCGGAATGTTCATTTGTTTTCTTTCTCACCCTTTGTACTGTCAACATAGAATCCTAGTAGCGGATTTTTCCACCCCCGTGACACTTTTCTTAAACGGACAGGAGGATCCCATTCGAGCACTTTTTTCTTCGCGACACCTACCCCTGTCGAAATTCAAGCGATCTTCTTCACTCACCCCTACATCCTACCTTCTTCACCCAAACCTTCGCGGACTACAAGCATCCCTTTTGCACTCAGCCCTCCCAAAAGCGACTTAAGTGATTACACGACGTCGGAGCAACAGTTGAGAAATTCGCGGAAGCCTCCCTTCCGACAAGGTCCTCCTTCGGGCACCCCATTTGTCTCTTGGCCCTCTTCCGGATTAATATTTATGCCTCCCTGGATGTTAGACGCGTGCCGACGCCCCAGGGAATCAACGGCGGCTCGTCGCGACGCTCGATTGTCTCGTTCTTCACGTCAGACAGCAGGGGTTGAGATTTCGCGTGGATTTCTATTGGACGACTATTGTGAAAAGATTCCTTTTTTCAGATACTGATTCTAAGTCATTTGAAAAACATTGGAGAGAAATTTTATTAAACCGCCCGTGGGCCGGACGGGATCTCAAAGGTCCTACACATTTTCAAATAATTGTGAATAATTTTGATTTTTATAATTAATCTTCAAATAATATATAGGAGTATTTATTTGCAATTTTATGACCAAGCTAACCATGTAACTTTTTGACCATACTCACGGAGGGTTAAGAGTATATTTATTACACAAACCTTTTAGGGATAGTTTTGATTTGTAATAATAATTTCCTTTTAAAACAACACCTTGTATTTTTGTTTCTCACAATTTATTCTAGATTTTTCATTCTGGATTGTACACTTCACAATATGAATTAATTCGCTTACCTGAAGGATAGTGCACCTTGAACCACTTCACATCTACAAATCAAATATCTCCTCGATAGTTTTGGATAAAACTTACTCCGTAAGTTATTGTATTTGTCTGTACCAAGGGGATACGTGATTTTATTTATCCAGTGAATGATATAATTCGTCTTATACATAACGGTGTGTTATACTTTTTACAAGAATAACATCACTATCGTTTTCACTATCAGAAATAATTCGATTTCGTCGAAATTGTCGAGCCACGATTACTACGCTCGAGGAAATCCAAGTGAAAACTGACGAGATACATACACGAGAATCGTCGAACAAAGCGATACTGTATTGTAAACATTGGAAAAGTGGTACGCGAGATATCCTTTAAAGAGCATGGCAAGAATTGTGAAATACATATCTCGTCCGGAGCATCTCACGAACGACATTGAGCCACGAGACATCTCGTCCGTGGTTGTGAAGTACTTAGGAGACCACTTTTAACATAAAGAGCGCCGTACCAAACGCACTGTACAAGGACCAGTGATACCATCATCCGTATAGATAACAGGCAAGGACTAGATATGCCAGTGGTTTTACTGAAGGTCAATGGGGGTGGTATTAACCAACTCTCCATTCCCGCAGACACCTTCTCCTCTCCACTGAAATAGCACGCGCAGTTAACATTGAATTTTATTCGATTTCCCTCAGCATGCGATACCGTCGCAACTGCCTACCTCTCTTATCTCACACGCACGCTTCGCATACGAAATAAGAAACGAAAGAAGAGAGGGGAGGAGGGTAGAGAGTACGCGTTAAGTGAAAAGAAAAAAAATTGCCAGCCCTTGACTGGCTCTTCTATGCTCGCACATGGATATTATTTATAACTTTTTACAATATACAGTTTACAACAAAGAAGATTTCGATCGCCCACTCCCATTGTCCACAGCACCATCTGACCACAGCTTGTCGATCGTTTATGATCGACTGATTTACAAAGCGATCTTGTTAAGCTCTGCATTATTAATAAGTTAATGGAAGAGGGTGGTGGTAAATGGAGGTCACCATCGTGCCGTTAATTACCTAGTGTTTTGCAGTTTTGAAGGTTGGTGAGAATGCTTCGTGTTACTGATAGGGTTCATGATAGGCTTTCTTTTAATGTGTGCTTAACAGCGTACTTAGGTAAAGCAGTTGAAAATTATGAATTTGTAAATTTTGTTTGCTTCCGGGTAAAGTTATTTTCGTAAGTTAATTTAACCACTTCGTTCTTTTGGGCGTTTATACAAGCTGTATCGTCGTCACGACATAACACTCCGAGAAATCGAAGCGTTAAAATGGAATGAAGTAAGAAGTTCTATTCCTTGAGTCAGGTACTATTTGAATGCTTATTATTCTAACGTCTCTGCAAAAACTTCAAATTGTTGATTAACATCAATAATTCAATATATGGTTGGATATGCATAATCAATTTTAAACTAAAATAAATAGTCTGTATTAATCACTCTCCGTATGAGGCTTAACCTAATCTCTGATTACTAAGATGTTATACAAACTATGTAATTTAGTGAATGATAATTTATTATCGACACTATTTTCGTCGAATTGGCAGTTGCATACATTAACGTAACACGATAATTAAAACTAAGAAAGATAACACCACTACCTTAGAGAACACAATGTGTGAACGTCTGCGTTGTGTGTTTACGCGCAACTACTTTAAGGAACACGGGGAAGCATACTCATATAGTTTTCCAGATATGCAGAATAAACTTTAAACTAAAATAATTAGTCTGCATTAATCAATTTCCGCGTGAGTCTTTCACTAATCTCTAACTGCTGACAATGAGTTATACGAACTACACAATTTAGTAAATGACAATTTGCTATCAACTCTAATCCTAATTTTCGTCCGATCGTTAGATTAGCGTGCCAGGAGAATTAAAACCAAGGAATATAACACGAGCCACCTTAGAGAATTTAGTGTGTGAATGAGAGCATGTGCACTGTGCGTTTTTGTGTGAGTACTGCGAGGAATACGTGGAAGCAGGTAAAGTTTTTACTTTACTCGTCTCTGAAGTCGCAGTTAAAGAGAGGAAACGCAAAGTTTTTGAGAATTTATGATGCGGGAGTTGTGTGGCCTGTGTGTGTCTGTTTCTGTGTATGTGTGCGCAGCATGTGCACGCGAAGAGTGGAATTGGTAACGTAGAATAGGAGACGGAGTAAAGTTCTTATTCGACTCGTAAGGGTAAACTTTTACTGCTCACCAGTTCTTCTTCCTTTCTTGGTCAGGCACGTATTCCGTGATCGTTCGTGTGCACTTGATCTTCTCCCTTTCGATTTCTCGTGGCACAGAAAGCTGTGACGACGTGAGATAAAGGCGTGTGAAAGTAGAAAAAAGAATAGAAGCTTCTTGGCCGGTGAGGTTACTGGACTTCCTTATTATTCTTATCGAACTTGCAAAAGCACGTGCCTCGATATCTGTGAATTGAATTTGATATTCTTGTTTTATATTTTGTAGTGTACGTAAAATTGCAGAAATGATCCACGATTGATAAATAAAAGGAGAACATAGATTTTTTGGGGGAAAGATTTCAACTTTATGATTTCATCTAGCCTTAGAAGTTTCTAATTGTAACAAATGTTGAAGAAATTTCTAATATTTATATAACAAATATAGAAGGTACATAGAATTAATAGGAAATTTACAGAGCCCCAAAGAATGTTTATAAACTTTGAATAATTATAAATGCAATATTCGTCAATACATCTATATTTAAAATTTACAATATAGATCAATAAATGTGTGCCTGGGCACATTTTTTAGGACAACTCGCGTATCCAAACAAATGTGAAGAACATAAAAGAACATAAATGAAAAGAAGATCGATCGAATATATTTTCTGAATATAGAAAGTAAATTAAATTTCTTTAAAATCGGAGACACCAATTCTGAAAATATTAAAAATAAAAAGCCTCTTGTATTGCAATATTTACATATTTTCTAGTATAGACCCTAGAAATGGGTAATTTTATTAACTTTTTTTATCATCTAACACGGTGAATGGTTAAATATCTTTCTCTTTCAATTTAGTACGCAACTATCTATAACGACGCGACACTAATTCCGTGCTAAATTTGTTTTTCACTCATCAAACATTTGGCTTGGGCGACACATTAGTCTCGCGAGTTTATCAGGTCTTTACTGGAACGGCGTTTTCTTTTGTAAGTGTGCAAGAAACTTATTTAGAACGTTGGTTTAGGCATTGTTCGCGTGTTCTACTCACATCACAATATCGTGTGTGTCTCCTTTTCGATTCGTGCTTGCCGACTGTAAATCTCGTTACTCTTTCTCATGCTTTTTATTCTTGTCCCTCGGTATTATCTCCTCTTCTCTATTTCCGTAGGCGTCTACGTCAGCTTCATTTATCAGCTGCCTTCACTATCCGAGGTGACGCTTACAGGCAGATTATTTTTTCGATAATGAGATCAATAACTGAGGACGTAAAGCGAAGTGGGGACCTAAGGTGATCGGAAAGGGTACAGGTTTATGAGACAAGATCCGAAATAAAATCGAGTAGTGATAATTTTGAGAATATTAGAAAATGTGCTTGTTACGTTCTAGTATTAACACTGGAATTTCATCATTTGTTAAAGATCAAGGGTAAATTGTTAAAGATAAACGGAAAAAAGTAGAAAAATATTATTCTCCTGATCAACGAAAAGATCATATTTTACTTTTTTATATTGTGCAATTGGTATATTTGTTTTATTCCCATTTCTCGTTTCCTTTTTAAAAGTGAGTCCAGTCAACACATAGAATTTTATGACCGGGCCTCAATATGTAATTTTTTTCACCAGGCTCACGGAGGGTTAACGTGATACCTCGCGACCCGACATTGACCGTTAAACCCTTAAATGCATGAATTTCTCGTTGAAAATAAATAAAACTATGGAGTCAAAGCAAAAAGAAACATATTTATTTGTAAAGGCTTTCAATATGATTGGGATACAAATTGATACTTAATGCATTTAAATGCTTAACCCTTAAGGATTTCTTGGCGAGAAATCCCGCCATCTATTGGCAATACTTTGACACTATAGACGAATATATTTTACAACTAATTTCATTCTTAAGGCTAAAAGGAGGAAGAGATGCTATTTTGATTAATTTGTTGAAATTAGTTGTATTTACTTTCAACATGATTTACCTTAAAACATGGTGTTGTGCATAATTCAGCATTTTTATACAAAAATACCGCGTTTCCTTTCACATTATGCACAACACCATGTTTCGAAGTATACCACGTAGAAAAGAAGTTCAACTAATTTCAAAAAATTAATAAAAATTGCAACTGTTCCTCCCTTTAGCCCTAAGAATCAAATGAATTATAAAATGTAATTGTGTATAGTGTCAAATCATTGCCGGTAGGTGGCAAGATTTCTCGTCAATCGGTCAATACAGGGTCCCGAGATAACTCGTCCCAAATTGCGCAAGCATTAACTTTCCAGTCTTTATCAATTTTACTTCCACATTTAATCCAATCATCCAGTCCCTTGAAAAGTGAAAGAAATTCGTTCTTCTCCGCCCCTTCTCCACGTGCTCATCTACACATACAATAAATTCAAATCCACCCGATTATCATGCCAATCCTGAAACTCCATTAAATTTACATTCTTACCGGTCGATCGATCCTGAAGATTAATATCCTCCTCGTGAAAACGCTCCTTGTCTACCACCTCCACCCCAACCTCTGGAGGGTGTACACGCTACTAGAGAGGAAGGACGACGTCGACGGAAGCTTCCGTTTTCCTCATCCATTTTCCACTCATTCTCTTTCACGTTCTCCACCCCCCCCCCCCCCTCCTCACACACACAAGAGAGCCTTTGGCCTCCTTACGAGATAAAGGACGACCATAAAAAAGCAACTTTATAAATCAGGTCAACGTCGTCGGTTACTGCTAACCCGAGGGTGCAAGAAGAAGAATAAGTGGAGGAGGAGGTGATAACAGTAAGGGGTGCTAAATGAGAAAAGCTACTGCGCGAGAAATCGCCAGAGGATTTGAAAATCCACCCTTTGGCTTCCATCGAAAATTGTTATATTCTTCGGAATGTGATTTTTAGGCACGATCGTAAAGGGAGTGACTTATGCGCCCGTCATCCTGAAAACCGTTCGTGTGTGTGTGTGTGTGTGTGTGTGTGTGTGTGTGTATATTTTCGATTTCGGAAAAGCGGCTGAACCGATCAAAATCAATTTTTGCACAAAAATCAATCGTACCACTGTGAGTTGACATTAACATTTGTGAGCCGCCATCTTGAACCGGTACAAAATAGCGGCAAATTCAAATACCGAAAAATTCGTATCTTTGATACTACTTATTGGATCCAGATAAAGTTTGACATATATACGTATACATATACAGCGACAAATACTGGAAAGTTTCAAATTTTTTTGATTGGCCGAATCAAAAATGGGGGCTAATTCAAATCTTCAATCCAGTATGCCGGCAAAACGGCTTAACGGATTCGGACAAAATTTGGCATGTACATCGAGTAGTTACCCATTTGGTGCCACGAAACTTTACGTATTCCTATTTTTAATCGTTTCGAAATTGTGAGGAATTCAAGTATGGAATAATTTTATCTTGGAACCTCTTACGCGAGCACGAATTCTGAACTTCAGTTACGTCTATCGCAGAAATGTTGCACTTCGAGGGCGACCACGAAGCGTCAGCACGCGGCAATCTCAGGGGATATGGCATTTGAGCGAAGCGAAACCGCAGAGAACTCTGTCCCATAGTTTAATATTTCAATAGTTGAATTTTCCACAATTTCGAAACGGTTTGAAATTTGTGGACGAGCGCAAAGCGCGAGTTACGCGGTCGTGCCTATTGCAGAAAGCGGAAGCTTTTCCGCACCCGACGATCTGGAGGCGGTTGGCGCTTGAGCAAAGCGAAAGCGCACGGGGCTTTGCTCCCTAGTTAATAGATATTTTTACTTATACGGGTAATGAATTTTAAAATTCACGACTCCTTCTATCGCTCTTAACTCATTAGCTGTAAAAATTAGTCACCGTAGATTTTATACATTCTTGTGTAAAAATCAAAAGCTAGTCACCATCGATTGTAAAAACTAGAAGAGCACAATGATAGTCAATTGCTTAATAGGATGTATAATCTTTCTTTAATTGCAATATTTAATCAATATAATTAATATGCTTGAGCACTCTTCTGTGCAAAACTACCCTATCCACGAGTGCAATTTACAGAATGACAAACATTTTTATCCATATGACGAAAGGGGGGTGGAAAAAATAACGAATGTGTTTGTCAATTCACCTACTTGACCCTCTTCACACGTTCCTATTGATACAACTGAAGAAGGTGGAAGAAGCGACGAGGAGCTTTCACCCCCTCACCGAGAACTGCAATTCTCACGACGAGAATCTTCACCCCCTTTCAAACCTAATCCAATTTTTTTTTATTTTCTGCACCTTCTTTCACCCTCCGCAGGATAATTTGAATTACACTCCCGGTCCACTGGTGTCGTCATCGAATTACGTCTTTGCAATCCCACCCCTAGCCCAGCTGAGGCTATTCGCGTAATCGCGCGTTCACTTTGACGACGCGTAAAGCTGAAACGGGAGGAATAACGAGAGCGAGAGCTAGCAGGGAAAATCGGGTCACAGCTGATTCGATCCTTCATTGTGCGTCGAGCACCACGGGCAACGACAGATGTTATGGGGGTGGGGGTGAAACGGGGTGGAGATTTATAAATCCACGGTGGAATTGAATTTCAACGTGCGTGAGTGCGATTCTTCTGTTGTTTCGCCCCCCCCCCTCTCTCTTTCTCTTTCTCTCTCTCTTTTCTTTTATGTCAGCACGCGATGTCACCCCTTTTCGTCCGTTTCTTTCTATATTTTTTTCACTCTATTTCTTCATTGTTCTCTTACCCTCTTTACATAGAGGAAGTGTCCGGAGCCGAATTCCAGTTCTGTTTTTCGTTGATACCTGTCACGGTCGAGATATCGAATGTGCCAAGTCATGCTATGGTTTCGGGTATTTCGTCAGTTTTTCTCGACATTTTTTATTTGATTTAATAAAATCAACGTATGATTTTCGATGTGCAAAATAAAATCGATAACCGACACGCATGCACACGTATGTACAATAAATTGGTAATTAAATAAATAGGACGGGCACGCGTATAAATAGTTAAATAAAACTACCACGTGTACACATAAAATTGAGAATAAGTAAATAATATCCGTTCTTTCCATGTTACGTCGAACCGCACTGGATATCGCAAAATATTAATAACACTTGTAAAAAAGTAAAAATGTTTACTCATTATCTCTAAATTGAATGAAAATGTTTTTAATTCGTTTGAAGACGCTGATTCCGAATATGGCATGAATAATTCAGAGGTCTGTGGTCAGATTTGTTACTAATGTTTTATTTGAAAAAATTAAAACTTCATTAAATGACATTCACATATTTCGGTATAATTGTGTAATTTTTGTATTATTTAAAATAATAGTCTTTAGTACTTGACATTATTACAATCTCCAAGGTTTGGACCCGTTTTCGAACCAATCGTACAGAATTGTGTTCTCAAACCGGCGATTGTTACAGTTCTTTTCGGGACCCGATTCTTTGTACAACAGTTCGAGAACCATGCATCAAAACCCTAGGACCGACAGCACTACTCTTTATCTCTCTTTCTACATGTCATAGGTCGAACTACAGTAGATTGATGTTATAATAGCAACGACATACTGCTCATGGCACATAATATTCTATGGAAAAATATTTACCGGCACACTGGTATATAAATGTAAAACCTTAATTTTAGTGTAGCAGATTTTCGTGCAAATTTTGTAAAATATGTATTCTTGTAGAAAAAACTATTGACCGGTGAATAAATGTCTACACTGCTACTTTGAGACGTCGCTCTTATAACATGAAGTTACTGCAGATCGTACCGATAGTTTTTTTGCTCGCGAAATAGGGGTGGAATGAGAGGGAGGTTTTTTGAAAATCCTGTTTTTGGGTTAGATTTAATGTGCTGCGTTCTTCTTTTTCAGTTTCTTTATCGGGCATGATCTTACGAATCTTGGAAATTACTGGAGTAGCCGCCCCTTTGACGTTCAAAAGGGTGTCTTTTGATTTAATCTAATTGAAAATTCCGTTGGGTCGCTTCGTCTTCGAGTTTCTCTTCGGGATTTCATCTTGAGACTCTCGTTTTCGGGGTTTAATCGGACGGAAAATGGCGCTCGGAGAAGTTTTAAGCATTTATTTTTAAAAGTGGCGCTAAGGCTGGTGGAACGTAGTGCTTTTCGCTTGAGGATATCTCTTCGTGCAAATATAACTTTGAGACGAAGAAAAAAGTGCAAAGTACGTTAATATATATTATTTAAGAAAAATTGAATGTGATTATTTCATAGTTCTACCACCTTCAAGTATACAGTATCAACTTTTCAATAGAAACAGAAAAATAAGGTAAGTCAATTGAACAAATCCACTGTACCAAAAAAGAATTCCACTTTCTTTTTCAATCTGCAGGCTAAATTCTCTGAGTTCTGTTACTTCTTAAATTAATATGTACGGTTTCCTTTTTTAAACCGGCTGCGAGAGTTTTATTTTCTCGTTGGCATTATCGTCTTACTATTGATACTGTTTTCTAACTGTCTCAATGTTCTTTGACAGCCTCTGGAGGCAGACGCCTACTACTGTGCTTTGCAAAATCAGGTCATAGCTGATTCATTCTGTTTCTCATTGTACGCCATGCAAACGTCACGTCTCGCAAATCACGTGATCGAAATCCACGTTTTTACCTCCGCACTGAGGAGAAGAGAGAAAAAAGAGCATTTGCAGGAACGTTTTCCTCGCACTCGAGCTTTCCTTCGATGTCATCAAATTATTATTAACGTTCTCGACTGTGTCGAGTTTCGAACCTTTTTCGTGCACGAGCTGCTCGTCGTGAAGCTTTGTAAATTAAGCCGCTATGAAGCACAAGGCTAAAAGAGAAAATTTCGTCGTAATTTCGCGAGAAAGCGAAAACTTTCTGAATCCTTTAAATGCACCGTGGTGAGAATTTTTTCAACCAGTCATTTTGGGACACTGAATTTTTTTCTTTGGATAATTGAATTTAACTAATTTAGAATATGTTACCTACGAGAAAGAAATATCAAAACGTGGACTGCAACCTGAAAAGGTAACCCAATAATAAATTTACGTGACATTAAACTTTCTGTCCTCGCTTATAAAATTCAGCTCATATTTCTTTGTAAAACCAAAAAAAAGTAGAAAAAATGATATTGTTAGCTCAAACTTATGAGAGTTGAGAAGGACCAGAGTTTATGGATTATGATAAGGCTGAAGTATCAAAGAAAAATAAATCAAGAGTGAACTTAACTGTGACGTCACCTTCACCCACTATTTTAATGGATCATTCTTTGAAACTAGAAAGAGAAAATGTACTTTTGTAGAGAGCCGCAAGAAGGTATGTCGCTTTGCAAAGAAACTAAGAGGACTGACGTTTGACTTCACATGTCAGGGTCTTCGGGACTTTCAGTAAATCCTTTTCAATAAGAATAAAAAAAGAAAAATTCCCAGCAACAATTGGAAGAAGGATTGCTGCGAAAAAAAAGGAAAAATAAATCAGGGTAAACCTCCTTCCTGGTACAGAGGATATTCTGACGTCACACACCAACTCCTCCTTATCCTCGAGCCTTTCGCGCGCGTCCTCTATTGTAAGGACAGCATTGTAAATCGGCAATGAAAAGCTCCACGTAAGCAGGACACAAAGTGGAGGTGGTGAAGGGAAAGGAAATCACGCGGAAGCGAAGAACTTTTCGAAATCCCTCGTGGATCAGTGTCGAGACGTGCGTCACTACGTAATCATTAAAAATCCTGCACGAGGGTGCCGGCCCCATTGTCCAGATTCATACGGCCCGTCCTTCTTTTTCTCACCGCGTCATTCTGTCATTCTGTCGGATTTATATAAAAATTGCAGGCAGAAAATCCGACAGAATTTTTCAGTGGATTTTTTTATAAACATTGCAGGGGACGGAAAATCGCGCAGACACTATACAATGAAACAATACAATTTAACGAGATATTTGTATGTGTAAAAGTACATATAAGATTCAGGTCATAAACAGAGTTTGTTGAAATTTGTTGAATTTTCTACTCATTGTCAGTAATTTTCATACAAATCCCACAGGGAACGCTCGGTTACGTAGAAAAGAATAAATCGTTTTTTCCGTACTTTCATTGCGAAACTTCTAGAACACGTGAGAGGGATCCGTGACACCGAATTGTCAATGAATTACAGAATAACGTCACTATTAGGGTGTCATTCTGTCAAATTTCTGTGAAGCTTCAAGTAAAAGATCCGATAGAATCAGTGAGATTTTTATAAATATTAGAGGGGACAGAAAATTGCGCAGACTCAATACAATATAACAATTGGATTTAATAAAATATTTACATGCGTAGAAGTGTACACAAACAAAATTCAGACCATAAAGATATTCCGCCGAAATTCTCTATTCAATCATTTTCATAGAAAATCCCACATGTAACGCTTGACTAAATAATAAAAGAATAAATCGTTTTTTCGCACCCTCGTAGAGAACCCCTCCAGTACACACGAGAGAAGGGTCTGACGCATCGAATTGATATCAATTACAGAATGACGTCAGCGTCATTGTGTCAATCTGTCAGATTTGTACAGAAATTCCAGGCAAAAAATCCCACAGAATTTCTCGTCTGGATTTTTATAAACATTACAAGCAGAACGTACACCTGAATTTTCCTGTGATATTTTTATAAACACTAAAGGGGAGAGCAAATCGTGCAGACTCGATACAAGAAAATAATGTGATTTAATAAAATACTTACATGTGTAGAAGTGTACACAAACACAAATCTGCCCATAAAAAAATTCCGTTGAATTTTCTATTCAATAATATTCATTGAATATCCCACGCGTAACGCTTGAGTAAATAATAAAAAAATAAATCGTTTTTTCCACACCCTCGTAGAGAATTGTCCAGAACACACGAGAGAAGGGTCTGTGGCATCGAATCGCAATCAATTACCGAATGACGTCACGCTAAACCGCCCCCTCCCCAACCATCCCTTCTCCTAAAGTGCGTCGCATTATTTTCTCATTATAGCTCGTGCTCGAATATTATTGTTACACGAAGGGATGCTCGTTGCATATCGATTAAGTGTATTGGATGGTTACTGGGGCTTTTACTGTTTCGGAGATTGTTGTGGAGAATTTGAATGAGGAAGTGGGTTTTCAGATTGTGTGGGTTTCGTTTAGAAAGGCCTTTGAATGAAAAGGGCTGAAGCTGAAACAAATATCTTCCCCTCAATGGTATTCATACGTTTGGGTATGATTAGATTTTTCTTAATTATTGCACCACGTGATTACGCAATTTTATTAGGGACTTTACAAATAATATACTCTACCTTTCTTTTTTCAACATTTGTTCTATTAACGTTTAACTGGCATCGGTCAAAGTGGACCCTTAGAATATTATGTTATGTAATTTTTGCTAATAAGCAATAGAGTGCGCTGTCTCTCCTTACATGTATTCTTATTTAACAACTGAATCGTGTGATACCCATAGACATATATAATAGACCGGCCCGTGTCGTAAGAGAGAGCGTGCCAACATCTACGGTGCAGACATAGCGTTTGGTGTCCATCTGTCCTTTTCTTCGGTCCTTGGTATGAGTGTGTGAACACATATCTATGAGGACCCGAAGTTAGCTACTACTCCCCAACACGCGACCAAAAGAAAAGGACAGATGGACACCAAACGCTATGTCTGCACCGTAGATGTTGGCACGCTCCCTCTTACGGCACGGGCCGGTCTATTATATATGTCTATGGTGATACCTGTTAAAGGTTGATAGTAAATTGTTTTAAGATTATTTTTTTATTACTGGATACGACTGACAGAAACATAATAAGAAATACTTCAGTGTTTTGTCGATTTACTTCTTGAAAAATTTGATCTTTCGGGAGTATCGAGAATTTACGAGAATTACACATTTTCTTCCAGCCTCGCAAGCTTTACGTTTCGGTTAGATAAGTTTAGAAAGTCTAATTTTCTGGCTTGCAGAACTTTTACTGTCGCTCAAAACAAGAATCCTTTACAATATACAAATTTCTAATATTCAAATGCTATCGTCGATATACTTAGAAGAGATTACGGTTTGTTTGAAAGATGCTTTAAAAAATAATTGCTTTTTGGTTATTTCAGAGAGAACGCGTGATATTCTCATTCAACAAACTCCCCCCTCCACATCTCCATCTCTCATTGTGCCTTTCGCTGAATATGTATAAGGAGGACCCGCGTATTCATACGACCCCGCGCTTGTGAACTCGAATGATTAACATGTCAGAGAGCTCGCGGTCCAAGATCAGGGACCAGCATGCAGGCGGCGTCCGTGACGTAACCCGGAAGACAAATTTGTCAGATAGATGCCCACCTCCACCTCCTATCCAGAAGTCTCAGCCCAGAGAGTTTCGCACTTTGAAGAACTAGTGGTGCTAGTAGTGGTGCTGTGACGTCAGAACCTCCGAAAGTTCTGCGCATCCAGTAGCACTCGAGAGCCCGACTATCGTTCGAGAACTCGAAACGAGACCGTGAGACTACCAATGATCTCAATTTTGGCGTTTCAGAATAAAGCACACGGAAGACAAGAGTCGAGGAGATTTGTGGAAAATCTTGAGATTGTTCCAGACATGATATCGCGCTGTTTCGAAAATTCTGCTAAAGTTCGAAGTATAAGTTGAATTGAAATGGTCCGATAAACGTAATGTCGGTTTCGGTATGGAAATGATGGTCGAGGGAAATTTTGAGAGGATCTTGGGATTTTTTCAGAATTAGATGTTAAATTAATTAGGAAGTGGGTTTATGGTTGAAGTTTAATGTTAAGTTTAGTTAGAGTTATTTCAATTAAGATAATTTGAAGTAACTCAGTAATGAAATTTAATTAAGGTAATTTTGCAAAACTAAATTAATATTTGCAACCTGATTAAATTTTACACTAATTAGTAAATCATTGTATGTTTATATTTGAAATTTAAACTTAAATTTCATTAAGTTATGAAGATCAAGGTGGTTTCCATTTTGACATAAGGAAACACATTTGAGACAGTTTTAGTATTTAAAAAAAAGAAACAATTTTTACTCGAACTCTACACAAACACTTCGGAATGAATTAGAATTTACAATGATTATACAATTAAGATAAACTCGTAAACATATTGATATAGTTTTTCTCACAAAAGAACACCAGACTAGTTACAGTGGCAGTTGGATCAATTTGAATTAAAACTTAAGTACTTTCTACGGGTCATAGAAAAAAAACTTTAGAATGCTCGACGTTAACTTTAATAATAGGGCGCTTCAGAGGAACGGCACAATGGAGCAAAGCTATAGATCTGTTTGAAAAATAGCATCTATAAAAGAGTTATATTTAATCGGACGCTTATACAATATCGCATGGAGTGAGGTAATGGCGTGGCATTTACATCCTAATAATAATGAAAGGAAGACGTGCGAGCATGGAAAACTTTGCAGAAGAATTTAAGAAATAGTTTCCCCACTGAAGTTTATAACGGTACGACATAATACTGTAGTTAACGTAACAGGAGACCTCTACAAGGTAGGTCAGTGATTCGAGGTATTAAATTTTAAATGTATATGACTCTGATTTTCTGTTTGAAATTTCCTAAGAATTTTAAAACCTGTGATCAGATTGTGTGTAAAAGACTTCAAGACATGTGAGACTTATTTTAATATCTATGAACGAAGAAAGAGAGTTTTTTGTTGTGTTAAAAACTGAAGCTGTATTATTCTTGATATAGCGATCATATTATTCGTAGTCCGATTTTTACTATTTCTACTAATCATTCCAATTTTCCTATCAGTTGATAAATTAAATTTTCAGTATCCATCGAAAATCTATGCCAAGATTAAATTTGAAGAAATTACCCACGGCCGCAGTTTTAATTTTCCTTCGAATTAGTTTTTCCTGAATTTTATGTGGCTCTAATTTTAGATGGAGCAAGTAAAATGGATAGAATTCGATAATCCCATTTCTTCCGCTCTCTCGCGCTACGCGAAACAAAATTATGTCCAGCTTCGTAGAGTTAACTTTATACACCTGAAAATACCATCTTTCTCCACGTCGTTCTTCATATATCTCGTCCACAATTTTACTCGTGCTACTGCCTGAATAATCTAAAAAAATAGTGGCACACCTTAATGATTCCATCCCTTGATATTTATCTGCTTGGAATTCCTCATAAATCCCCATTCACACCCATAAAAAAATTAGCAACCCCATCACGTAATTCAGGTAATTATCCAGTGCCCCCTTTATTGCTCATTCTTTCTCTCAAGAAATAACAGGACTATTTCGTTCAGCTAGTCTCGAAAATTCTTGTGTTATTTCTCACCATCTCAAAAAACAGATTCAAAAAACAGCAGAAGTACTTTACGTATAACTACCCTTAGAAAATGTCTTTCCTCTAATATTATTGTTGAGGACGACGATTGTTCCAGGACGACTTTGGAGTGCCTCTGTCAAATTTCCAATAAATTGCAAATTCTTATTCACTTACCAACCCTTTCGCTTCTCACCACCTTTCGAAAAAAATTGCAATTATATTGAACCAAAATTACCTACCCTTCCAAAAACTATCCTTAAATGCTCCAGGACGACCTTGGAGTACACCCATCAAACTTTCACTAAATTGCAAACTCATATTCACTTACTACCCCTTTCTCTTCTCATCCCCTCTTTAAAAAAAAACAGTGATAACTATAACTAAAGACTTAAAAAAATTCAATTTTTCCAAAAATTATCCTTGAATGCTATCCAGGACAAGCTGGGAGTTGACCTACCGAACTATCACTAAATTACAAACTTCTAATCTCTTGGTGAAATGCACAGTTACAACCACGTCCGAAGAAAATACCACCCCTTGAAAAATGATCCTTGAGACCTCCAGGATAACCTTGAGCCAGACCTGTCAATCCCTCAGGGGGGGGGGGGGGGGGGCGCAAAATCGAAGGGGCGTGAAAACTTAGGAGTCAGCGATCGGGAAGAGGTGGCGGCGAACGATCGGGGCCGAGGGTAGTAGACAATGTTCGTTCGATACTTAAAGAGGGTATTGCCGCCGCCGTAAACCCAGATTCTATTTCTGGCACGCTTAGGCGAGAGCTTAGAGAGCGCCTGAGGGGCGGAATCATTCGCGAGTAACCGTCCCGATGAACGCTCGCGTCGACTTCCGCTTGCCTCTGGTGACTTCCGGGTCTTCTTTTCCGCCCTGGGACGAGTTTCATTGACCCATGGGAATTGGTGCATTCGCGTCGTAATTTTGAATGGGTCGGTCAGTGGAATGGATGGAAGAGGAGAATTAAGGAATTTTTACGGGCGACACTAGAAATTGGCACGATTCCGTTCTCGTAAAAGAACAGGGGTAGATGCAATTTTATCTTGTGACTTAAAGTTTCTATGGTTTTTCAAAGGTGCGCTATACTTGGCACCGTTTGAATTTCGTTCTTAAACAGCGTGAGCATTATTTTTACAAAAGTTTTCACTGATTCGAAGACTTGTTAATTTATTAACATGATCGTTATTGTGAAGGATTTTCCAATCCTTTCTCTATATTGCACATAATTCGCAGGATTTAATCCACTTCGAAGCATTTAATAACGAACCCGTAAGAATATTAGAAATCTTCAACTTGTAATAAAAATTCAGTGAATGCTCCGTAACTAATCCACGACACTTTTGCAATATCCTCGTCGTATCTTAATGAAAACTGAATTCACCTCTGCTGAATTACACCAGAAACAGGCTTTGGTCGAATTTCTTCGGAAATTGAACATACGCCATGTTTAAAATAAATGGCCCGTTATTTCTGCATTGGTGAGGATGGAAATCGTCGGGCCTGCCAAAACCGGAAACACTCGCGAGAATGGAAGACGGCACGAAGCCAAAAAGCTCTCGCGAAGTATGAGAAAGGAAAAAAAGCGAAAGGAGAAATTAGAGAGGCAGAGGCCGACCATCGCACGTGGAACGTATCGCAGTCTAATTCCATAATGGAAGGTCACACCGCGCACGGGAACAAAAGACTACGGGAGTGAATTAGGCAAGAGACTCGACCGTTCCTTTCTACTCTCTCCTTTACTTTTGCCTTTCCCTTTCTTCACGAAGGACGAAGGTCATTGCGTCACGAAGTACAAGGTGGACCAATATTTGCGAAGTATTTTTGCGGATGAGAGTACCCAGGAAAATATTTCACATAAAGTGGAATTAAAAAAAAAAAACTAAACCTCGTGTTAATTAGAACTGATATTTACACAATTACTCGTACTAATTAAAAATTGGTTAATGAAATAGAAAAATAATTTATGAGGTAAATATTGACGTAATGTTTTGTGTTGAAAAATATTTGACCTTTTTTCCGCCTACGATGCGATCGAGAACATCTATGACGGATCGAATAATCATCTGTAAATCATCAAAAATCATCTGTAAAGGAGAAGATAACAAGTGACAGTAATATTATTTGACAAGCATCTTTATTCTTTTTATGGTTGAACAAATAATTAAAGAAGCTACAGATGGCAGGTTCAAAGCGATAAATATATTCCAAGAGAAAATTGAAAATAGTGAAAATTATGAATTAGAAACATTGAGTGGAGGATTGCAAACAATCGACGAAGAGAAAGTGAAGAAATTCGTGAAAATAAAATGGAAATTTATTCGTCACTAGCCAGTATACAATTTTCGCGAGTACATAAATAATTCAGGCGATCATAACTTCTTCCAGTTGACCAATTACGCGTTACGCAAATACGAGGGCTGACCTTGCGACGTCGCTGGTGATCAACTCGTAAATAGTCAGCGTGGCCTCTTGGGAGGTGGCAACGTCGGTAAAAATCAAATGGGGAAATTAAATTGCGCGCTCTGTCACGCGACGCAAAATTGAAGTGACCGTCGTCGTCCAATGTCGAGAAACTTTTCTTCAGCGTCCTTGGAACCACGCCGACGAAGAAAATCGATAAAAGAACTATTAGTCACGGCTCAGAAAAATTTTCGACCATTTTAAAACCACAGTTTTGTTCAGATCCATTTAATAAGAATCTTAAATTAAATAAAAATTTACCTTCGGCGAAGACAGTCGCGTGCTGCTGCGGCGGTCCTAAGAATCAAACAGACAAATTGAATTGAGCGTGGTGGTCACGCGAGACGAAACACGGTACTGTCAAGGACGAAAAACTTTTTCATCCCTTGAGCTAAACGGAACTTTTATCAACGAAACGCTTGTCCGCGTAAAATAATCTTTTTCAAACAGTTTTAATTGTCGAACAATTATCCGATGCTTGTAACAAAATTTTTGTAACTTTAATTTCATGACGCTAACAAAATATTTCTTAAACGTTTCAGTGCTATATACGCATATATGCGTTTGGTGAAAGCTATTGGGATGCTAAATGTGCGTATGTATACGTTGAGCAACAGTTACGAGGATACATGGGATTGCTAGTCTAATAAAATAATATTAATGCTAAACAAAGCTTTCTTGTGTCGTTTAATTTGGAGCAAAATAACAGATTGTAACCGACTTGCATCTTGCCTATTCAATCAAGAAAATTCTCATTAATCAGAAGGTATATGATTCCTTACGAGTTGCAATCGTTAAGTTCGCCGTCCAGATGGAAGGCTTCAGCCGAGAGTATTCAGCACTCAAAGGATTAACCAAAATCTACTCTACGAAAAATGATCCTAAGATTTGTGATGAATTAGTATAATAAACCATTATCACAGAATGGTAATAAACTGGCATGTTAAATTAATTGAATTAATGTTTCATTTTAATATATAGCAATGTAAACATCCTCCTTGATACTGAAATAAATAAATAACTGGATGAAAATAATCTTAAGGCATCAGTTCTAATTATAAGTCCTCTATTAGAATTGGATATACTTACCGTATCTTTAGAAAAATTCTATCGTCCCACGCAACCACCGACTATCTTCTCTCGTCTCTACAGAAATCCGTTTAAAAAATTTAAATAAGGCTCCCGCGAATAGACTCTCAGGTGTCTGTACACTTAGGAGGAGTTGCGCAAACAGTCTCAACGGGAAACGCCACTCATCTGGTTCATTCAGCTCCGGGCTGATTCTTGAATGAAAACAGACGTGCTCGGAGCGTGCTACGCGCTAATTATAAGCTGCTTTGCCGAATGGAATCACGAAAGGGGAACAGGCACCCTCTCAGTGTGTCGCGTCGTCGCGTAGCACGAGAAACTCGCGCCCCTGCTGGCAAACTTCAAACCGCAACAGAGGCTCGTGTGCCAAATTTGATAATTAGAACAATTTCAAGGATTTTGGAAGCACAGAAATTTTCACGCTCGTGCGAGTGCCACGTGGACGCGCACGGGGCTCGTGTCTTGTTCTACTTACAATTAGAAAGGGTATTTCCATACGAGTAAGAATCAAACAGGGAAGGATTATTTTACCTAGGAATGGTTATCGTTTTATTAAGATATTTTGTTGATGTGTGTTCTTAAATGACGAATGTGATACATTCTTAGGTAGATGAGAATATTCGAGTAGAAATTGAATACAAGCGAAAAATGAGATTATTGTGAAATTATTGAGAAATAAAATTAATCGTATTACATTGTTAAAGGATATCGCGTGTGTGCTTAATCTCAATCGATTTAATGTAATAGTTAAATAACACTGTTTTTAATAAAAATTATTTCTTGAACGATACAAAAACTTTGTTTGCGAATAAAACATAAGGAGACATTGATCCTTTAGAATTCAGGAGGGTGCTCCATTCGCTGTCAGACATTTTACTAAATAATTTAAACAAAGATCGTACCACTTGAGAAAAATTTGTCATGCACCCCCAAAGGTCACAAAAGACTTAAACGAATGAGAAACGTGACCGAGCGTCTCTCGAGCTAATTATAAATCTTGTTACCGATAGAATCGACGTCCAGTCAGGAACGAGAGGATCCGGAGATTCTCGAATTGAAATTCCACACAGTAAAGATTGTTATCTTTGACCCTGGAGGCGCTCATGCCAAAACCTCGTAAACTTCCGGTCCAAATTCCTCCACGAGCCGTTTAAATCTCCCACGAAGAGCATTTACCTAGAAAATCTCCAGACAATTAAAATCTAACCGCTTAATTATCCCGGTTCGTTGGAATAAATTCCTCTGAGACAATTAAACGGTTCGCTTCTACACGGAGAGACGTGAGGATGTGTCGGTGCATAGTAAATTTTTAACGATAATTTTCCGTGCAGCCGTTGGAAAGGGCCGAATCCATAATGGCCGATAGAGAAAGTGAAAACGACAGCGAGGACGACAGAGAGAGAAACTAATACACGGGATGAAAGCATTAGCAAGGAAAATTAATTACCACTGGAATATAGGCTAATATCATTGGAATATGGGCCACGTGCTCACCCAACGAATTTCCAAATGCACCTATTCCACCGTCACCTCGTGCTTAAAGCGCGAACTCTTCGCTTTGCGTTCGGTAGGATTTAATTCGTGGAATTTAATCGCACGAACGTGCTCCTCGTTATCGGTGCAAGATATTGAAATTAATTTCGGGGGAGGCATTCCTTGCGCCAACCTGCACAATCTAATCTCGAGATTACACGCATTATTACCCAATTAGAGAGAAGCGATAGTGGGGTATGAGAAACGAATGGCGCGAAATTCAAAAGCAGTTCCAGTATCAAAGGTTTTCTTTGAACGGTTCCAGGTAGGATTTTGCACATGTAGTGGCTGTGGAGTGTCAAGGGTCTGGTAGCGAGGGTGGAATAGGTCGAAGATGAAGCTACAAGGAGCTGTTTTACACAACAGTTACGTAACGGGCGCCATCGAGTGTAACGACAAGTTATGTAAGCCGCACGCGTATAATGTCACTCCTTTGCGCCTTACTGCTCTTACCAGTTGGTAATTGCTTCGCCGTTCGATGACTTCCTCGTTTTTCGTCATTTCTATGATTTGCGATAGCCTTTATCTATTTTTGCTCTGAGTGTCTTTGTTTTCTTGAGATCGATAAAATTTGTACTTCCGTTGCATTTTATCCTTTCATATTTTTCTTTCGTTTCCAGTGCATTCCACGAAAAGGTTAATTATTGTTTCGTGTTCTCTGTAAGTTAGCTTACTAATATTTCTTCTTCTTAACACGGTGATTGCCACATCGCCTGAATTTCTGTGACTGTTCGGTTAACTATCGGTAGAGTTAATTATGCGTCCAAATATCTGGTTACATCATTGATAATGAGGTCGAATTCGAATGGCATGGCAGTCAGTGTTAAGATCTTTTTTAGTAATCTCTATTGTCCTGTTTCATCTTTATGGTTGCTGTTTGTTGTAAAACACACGCAACACTTTTTACAGTCACCAATATTTAAGTAAGATCCTTACATAAAAATTGACTGGTTAAACAATAATTCTGTACTTTTTTAATTTCATTCTGTTACAAGGAATCATCGCGTTAGTTGTTTCGTTATTCGATTATTCAATTACCAATTGTGTTATTATTTTGTCGATTACGTAATTGTCCGACAAGTCCACTTTCTTCATTATCATTGACCCTTTCTCTACATTTTCATTCTTTCCTCGTATTTTCCTTCCACTTTCCACACTTTTTTTGCTTCGTCTCCCGATTGCTCCGATACTTTTCGCTTCCTTGCCGTGCATTTTATTTCTATTAACACACCCCTCTACCGCCATGGCATTCTTACAACCATTCCGCTCTTTCATTTCCTCTTTTCTCCATCAGCTCTCGTCCCACGTTCTTATTTTCTACAACCCTCTCCTCCACTTCCACGAAGACAAACAAGCGATCCAATGAGAAACCGTTGATGTTTCGCCAGCATCGACTCTCTCCTTCGACCTCTCGACACACTCCGCAAATAATCGACTCGAAAGTCGAGAAGGCGAAGAAAACGAGAAGAAGGTAAACGCTGCGCATAGTCCCTTCTAATTGATCAGTGCAAATAATTCGTTTCGTGCTCTTTGTTTACTTTTATCCGATGTGCAAAGACGACGTCACGTGAGCCGAGCAGATGAACTTTGAATGGAGTGGTCGTTGTTTCCAAGGGAAGAGGACAATTTCGGGTATATTCCTGGAAAATTCGTCGGATGAATTTTATAAATTTGTCCTTTTGACCCTAAGAATTAAGTTAGTTGTAAAGTATATCGGTCTATGGCGTCAAACCATTGATACTAGATGGCGAGATTTCTCGTCAACAATGTTAATCGGCTACTGCAGAATCGCGAGACATCTCATCAAAAACGTTTAGTGGGCCAGAACCGGCTCGTGAGATATTTCGTCATGCGTTGCGAAGGGTTACCAGCTACTAGTTTTACGGAAACTCGTCAATTTGGCACATTTAAGGGAAGTTCTTCTTGTGCTTTTCAAGTATTGTTACCTTTATCATTTTCTGGAGGGTGGTTTTCTACTTTCTGGTAAGCAAAGATGGCATCGCGTCACCAGAAAAGATAAACTTTACTTAGAGTGGTTGTTGATCCCGAGGGAAAAGGGAAGTACCTGAAAAATTTTCCAGATGAATTGATGAATTCATAAATCTCATGTTCCTCGTTTCGTCCTTATGGAAATTCGTTTAGGCATCGTCATTTTAATTTGAGGTAACCGAGATTATTTTAAGGATTTTACCTTTTTTTCTAGTGTCGCTGGAGTTCTTCCTGCGGTGAATTTCTTCTCGTACCTTCCAGGGAGTTTTCTCTTCTTCAGTTTCTCGGGGGTAGTGGGCGAGAAACTCTTATCAGAAGAGGAGGGAAAACAGAAAGAACACTCAATGGTGGAGGCAACAAAAGAGTTGAAGTCTATCGGAAAAGCATAAAGTTCGTCGACTCATTTTTTTGCTTCTTATTTTTCTTCCTTGTTCGTTGACTTCTACTGGCAACAGAGCAGAAAATGAGTACAATATTTACAAGCCACTTTATCTACACTTTCGTTATGGTTTACTTTGAATATTGTTTAACTGTCTCCTAATTGTATGTCCCAATCTTTACACGGGAAAAGCTGATGTGTATGTTTTTAAATATCTACACTTTCTTAAAGGGTGCACGAAAAAAAGAAAAAAATTGAATTGTTTTTCTTTCATTATCTCGCATTTATCCTTGCTCATTTAATTTTTATTCTCGTATATTATCATTAATTTTAGAATCTCGTGACTAGTTATAGATTGTAAATGTCACCGGGAATCTCTCGTCAGTTATTATCGAACCACAGAAACTATGCCCCAAGGAGGCTTTTGATGGAATTTGAAACAATTAAATTGGAGATCGTTGGAACAATCATCCATCACGTAACTATGGGGTGGGTTGGGAGGGTGGACTTGCGCGCGAAGCGACGATCGACCTTGGAGTTTAATTACGCTGGAATTAATTATGGCGTATTGATTACACGATTGGGTCACGTCAGGGAACGGACAGTAATTACTCGAGTGATCACTCCCTATTAATCCGATAAAGGTTCCCGGATATCACATAAATGGAATAATTTACTTGAAACTTCATTGATACATATTCTACAAAATCTCCGTTTCCTCGGAAAATACTTCCTTAAAGAAGATTTCATTGCAGAAATCGATTTTATTCGTCGCGTCATTAAATATACTAATTAAAGGGGCTCCCCACTTTTGCAGGTCAAAAAATCAATTTTATTTTATTGCATAGTTTTGAAGCTAGATATTAAAAGTTAAATATTAAATTAATTAATATTGAAAATATAATAAGTTTAAATATTAAATTTATTTAACACTTTACAGTGTTAAATAAACTTTCGGTTGCGATTCAACATCCTATGTGCTTCTTACCGCCCGCTCGGCTTCAGATGCAGAAAAGTTAAAAAATTATTGATTTATTCGTTGACCACGTACTGTTTTCAATATTATGTATCAATGTGAGAGCCTACAGTACAGTCTAACAATTCTATCTTCCTAATTGATAACGAAGTGTCGGTTTCCATGACAAACGATTAATAAACTATCGGTCAATGCACGTCGGCGACAAAAAACCGATTAATCGACTACCAGTTTGTAAAGTATTAAATTAATTGAATATATTTGGAAGACAATACGTAGCACGATTATTCTTCTTAATGCACTTGTACTTAAATATTTTTCGTATTTCCAGAATAAAAAGTTAATAGAGCAATTGATATTACCTTTCCTCCATTTAATCACTGGCTTTAATTATTGAGGGAATATCCATAGATCTGCAATCGAAATATTTCAGACTTTATTTCCTTAGGTCTCATAAAAAATGCCATACATTAAAAATCCTGTCGTTCATCTACAGACCAACCACAACGCGCATGCGTGAACTAGTGTAATTTGGCTCGGGTGATTTCCATCGGCCATTATCACACGTGTGTGGGCCAAATCGAAATTTTCGGAACTCTTCCGAACACGTCACATTTATCAGACGTTAAAGCATGCCGCGAGGGCTTATTAAGTTCGTCTGTGGTCGATTGGAATGCGCGACGTCTGCAGTGAAGCACAGGATCGATTTAAAATTTTCCACGCGTGGCTGAGCGAAACCGTGTGTTCCATTATGCACGTGCTTACCTCGGGTATTGATGCAGATGTCTCGCATGTGCGCTCCGAGACGAGTAAATGCGCACACGAGTCCTGCTATTATTGTGCGTATGGGGTGAGTGGCGCGCACGCGACAAGCGTGCAATTTCGAGAAACTGAGTTCGTTTGGTGTGGAATTAGCGCAAGTTTTGGTAATCTTCCTCGGAGAATTCTTGCTTATTTATTTTTCCTTTATAGACACTTTGTAATCGACGTAGGTGGAAAGTATTCGCGCGTCTTTATTTTTGATCAATAGACAAAGGCGCAATTTCGAGGAACCAAGTTAGTTTGGTGTGGAATTATCGTAATTGTTTACGATCGTTATTACAGTAATGTCCCTCGTTCTATTTTTCGTTAATGGCCAGATCTGCGTTTTTCTTTTTTACAATTTTTTGTAATCGATACGGGAGAAAGGTATTTTCCGTTTTATTTGTAATTGTTTTCTTTTTTTAATTCAGTCTGAAGGCAAAAGTAAGGCGCAATGTAGAGGAACGATTTTCACCTAGTCTGAAATACATTCTTTTATGCTTTTCCGGAGAACATTTTTGTTTATTTTTCGTAAGAAAATAGAGCGCCGCTCTTTCATATAAGTCTATATTGTGCAAGATAAAAAAAAATCTTTTTCAGTTTTACAATATTCGTTGCTTTAATCAGGCGTTCCCATATTCCTCTTTCATCCTTTTTCGCCCGAGCAGGCCACCTAGAGATTAGCCCCCAATTTGTTTTATCTCGCTCTGGATTATTATTAAAATTTTCTCTAATCTTCTTTCATTGTTCTCATTTCACGGAACAAGATTTCATGCTGTAAAATTTGCATTTTTTAACTTTACTCTCTAGCTCGCAAAAAAGATTTTCATTTCCCTGAAATCCTTTACATTTCCTTTTGTTCCAAATTTTTAGTTTCTTTTTTTTTACATCCGTTTTATGATCAAATCTTATCCCAGAAATAAACCTAAAACACTTTTAAACGACCATGCATACTTCTGGACTACGAAGGAGGAAAATTCTATTGGAAAAATCAAATCTCATTCTCCTTTTCCATCACTTTACACCCGCTCATCTTTCAATCTCGTCGAATTTCACCACTCTCGCTTTCGACGAATCGAGCTGTCCCGTTCTTTCTCAAGGCTCAAGCGCACAGACGACCGAAGCTTTCAGTTGCACGACGTCCTTGGAAACACTTTGATCAGATTACATCATATTAATGCCTACCTGTCGGCCACGAACAGTTGGCCGCAATCTATGCCATTGACTTAATTTCCTTTGAAATGGGCGACTCCTCTTCGCGAAACTACGGAATTACTAGTGAGTAGAATCTTCAGGCAAAAGAAATCACTTGGTCCGAGACGATTGAGTTTCAGCGCGAACAAACTTTACTTACCACTTATTTATTAATTGGAGTGCTCAGAATCAAGTTCGAGTTACTTTTAATCCACGAGTAAGAATGACACATTTTTGGAAAAATAAAATTGGAGAATCCATGCCGAAAAAAATACTTAGATTACTTTTACTTCGTGATTTCGTGGAATGTTAAACAAAAATATGAATAATACCGATGAGAAATAAATAAGTCACACGAATGATTCATTTTCAACTTCCTTTATCAAATATAGTGATTAATTCAACAAGAAAAATATTGAGAGGATGAATTTTCCTGTCGAGACAGTATTGATCCAAGAGCCTCTTAACTTTCTGACAAATCGATAAATAATCTCTTTTCCTAAAAATATTTTCCAGTTAGCCACTACATACTTACCCCAACCAGTCCACCCCATACAAAAACACAGTATCTCACCCTAACAAAACAATTGCTATTTGCCAAATGGGAGAGAGCACGAAAACATCTTCGCATAAAAATCCATCCACGCAAATATTCGCCCAATTGGCGCCCACGTGCGAATTTCTTCTGCCAGAGACATTAGAAAGTTTCGATGTCCCGTTAAATTCACGTAATCACTGGGAAGAATTATGGACACTGGTTGGCTCTCGTGGCAGCAGCGGCAGAGAGATCAAAAAGAATGAAAGGAGAAGAGAGAGATAGAGAGAGGGAGAGAAAGTGAGCGAAAAGTTGGAGCCAGTCGACGGCGAACTTATCCGATCAATCTTTTCGATTAGGGGTGAATCATGGGCGGATCAGGATAGCGTGGGGGGTTAGAAAAGAGCAACCGATGATAATAAACAAAGTGAAGCGACTGATGGCCGGATGTCGAATTTCAAGAGGTCGCCATTAAAGGAGTGGAACAAGTTTTTGCAGCCGTCCGATCTCGTTCGGTCAATCGTCCTCTTTACGAAGAAGAAACAAGGTGGGGTATCGTGATTTTTTTTGAGTGACTGTTGTTTTTCGTTGATTTGTTCGGAATTATTTTTAATGTTTTGATCATGGTGTACTGTAGTGATTTTTTACTCCAAATGAATATTTTCGACTAATTATAAGTGGGGACAACGATTTTTTTTTTAAGCAAACGCTGTTTTTCGTCGACCCATCGTTAGCTGTGATTTATTCAGCATTATTTTAAATATTTTTTGTCGAGATACACTGTCGTGATTTTTTACTCCCAATGAATATTTTCGACTAAATGGCGACCACAATATTTTTTTTTGGCGACCGTTGTTTTTTGTCGACCCATCGTTAGCTGTATTTTATTCGGCATAATTTTAAATGTTTTTTGTCGCGGTGCGCTGTACTAATTTTTTTATTTTCTCCATATTTTGTATCCTTAATGAAGTTTTTTGGATTGGAGGTGGATCGTGAGCGGATGAGGATGGCGTGGAGTATTGAAAAAAAGCAACCGATGGTAATGAACAAAGTGAAGCTGGATATCGAATTTCAAGAGGTCAATACTAAAGGGATGGAAAAAGTTTTTGCATCCGCGCGACCTCGTTCGGTCAATCATCCTCTTCGCAAAGAGAAAAGAAACAGCGACGAAAATTAACCGAAACGTGTATCGTGATTTTTTAAAGCGACCGTTGTTTTTCATCTATCCCTCGTTGACTGTGATTTAGTCAACGTTATTTTTAATGTTCATTGTCGCTATGCATTGTAGAGATTTTTAATTTCTTCGAAATTTTGTATTCTCAATGAATATTTTTGATTAAGGGTGGCTTTTGGGCGGATGAGGAAGGCGTGGAGCATTGAAAAAAAGCAACCAATCATAATAAACAAATAGAAGCGGCTAATGGACGGACGTCGAACTTCAAGAGGTCACCATTAAAGGGGTGGAAAAAGTTTTTGCTCCTGTTTGACCTCGTTCGGTCAATCGTCCTCTTTGCGGAGAGAAAAGAAACAGGGGCGAAAATTAATGGAATCGTGATTTTCTTTTTTCCAAACGATCGTGGTTTTTCGATTCACTTTCGACCATGCTCTATTCAACATTATTTTTAATGATTGGTTAATGTTGTTAGCCGCTGTGCACTGTAGTGATTTTCCATTTGCTCGAAATAAGTGTAAACGGCAAGAGATTTAAATCTGAACATGAATTTATACGTGAAATTTAGTATTTTGTTTAATAGCTTGTTGATATAAGGATCACCTAATTATTAATCCAACCATCTTCCACTTTTGAAAGAAGATCTTTCGGCCGAGACACGTTTTTGCACTAATTCGTTCGAGAGACAAAAGGGCGCGAAATTCAAATTTTGAATGCGCCACACGTAGAGAGGAGAGGCAATGGGCATGAGAATCGAACATTGTGCCTTCAGCATGGAAAGCGATAATATACGAAATCGGTCCCGCGTGTCTAGACTCAACGTTCGCGATAAATTTACATACATAGAGGGGACGGCGATCGTCGTGCCACGACCATGTCGAAGGGAACTCGGCCCGAGAGGTCAGCCAATCCGTAGCAGTCGCAATCGATCGCGTGTCGTTCGCCAAGGGGAAACAGACAGGCTGGAAAGAGTGGATTGCATCGACTTTTAAAGGGAAACGATCTCTTCCTGCGTATCTCACAAGTGGCTTTAGGCTTGACAATGAAAACAAAACAGCGAATTTAAGATGACGCTTCAAGTGAAAAGAAATATTTTTCTCAATTGTCTTTTTCGATATTCGACTAAATGGAAAGTTAAGATAGTGCTGGTTTTTCAATTCTTCCTTTTTTTCCAAGGGGTGGAAAATAATGAAATGAAATTTTTTGGAATATTTTTAATTTGTTTCACACATATATTTTTAATTCAAATTATTATTTCTTGAATGTTTATACCGGGTGATATGCGAAAAGCCAAGATGAGAGATTAGCTAATCGTAAAGTCAGTCGGAAGGCAGTAGAATGGGAAATTGTGGTAGACCCAGACCACCTTCGGTCGCATTAGAGCGTCTTGTTAATTGCTCTAGACGCTATACATACTTGGTATATTAGTTTCTCCACTCGCTCCCCATGTTTCCCTGTTACTTTGCTTCTCCTTTCGTCTTTTCTCCTCTTCTTGGATTGGCTACTTTTCGGCCATTCACCTTCCCTCGTGTTTTTAGGCACGACCGTAAAGGAAGTGACTTATTATTTTCTTCTAGCACTTCTACTTTCCTCTCGATCTGTATATTCTTTCTACTTCTACTGATTTTCTTCACACTTCTACTTCTCTACATTCGTTTTATTTCGTTTATCGACTTGACTCTCCTACGTTCTCAAATTCCTTTTCTGTTTAATCCTACTTTCTTCTTCTGTTCCTAATCTTATCTTCATTTTCCTTTTATCTACTTTAACTACCCTTGATAGTCCTATGTTCACTTTTCTTAAAAGTGCCCAATTTCTCTGCCAGTTTCTATGTCCACTTATCTTCTGTCTATGTCTACTCTTCTTTGTCACCATCTCCGGGCACCTACCACCCTACATTACTGTCAACCCCACAGCGCGCATCCTTCGCGGTCGAATGCACCGGAATTGATTAATTGTACATGCCCTCAGGAGTTGTGCCCGACACGACGACGATGCACGTGGCACCCTCTTCTCCTTCCCTTCATACCCCTTATTCATTCCATCTCGTCGTTTCGCGTTAACGAAGGACACTCTCGCAATGTCGACGACACGCTCCTCCCATCCACTACTCTCGAGTGAAATCGTACCGCGAAACACGTAGAGAATTCGAAATGAACGCGATTTACTTTTCGAGAAATCGAATTCTTCGCTTTGGACATATTGGGGTTGTGATTAAAAATTAGAGTGAAGAGAATTAAGGATTGATTTTGAGCTTTTTTTTTATATTCCGCGGATAATTAATTTTGTTTCAGATGTCCTTAGGCGACCTTAGATTGCAGGATATTATAAATTTATTTTGTGTTTCTTTATTTCTTTCTTCGTGTATCGACTGAAATTGTGAGATTGCGAAACTCACGCAGAATTTGAAGCGAATGCGGCTTGCTTTTTGAGAAATCGAATGTCTCGTTTTTTGGAAAATTAAAATTGTAATTAGAATTTGGAACACTAAGATTTAACGGATTTGTGATCTTGCATTGTGATCTTGATTGGTGATCTTGTGTTGCGATCTTGATCTTGTGTCGTTAATTGTCTGTTCTTCTTGTTATTCCCTGGATAATTAGTATATGTTCCATTTTTTAAATTTTTGATGCCCTTGGAAGGCCTTAAATTCCCAGACATCGTAAATGTAACTTCTCTTTCTGTCTCGTCCCTTCATGCTTTCTCGATATCCCTTTAACGCATCGCAGACGAAACGTATCGCCAGGAGAGGTGCTCGATACCGTGACTGATACTTCGGTGGATGTGTTTGGGGTTGGAAAGGGGTGGAATTCGATCGAGGGGCGGAAAGTGGATTTGTCGAGAAGCGGAAGCGAGTTATCGGTTTCGATGATATTTCGTGGAAGAGGTAAGAGAAGATCGATGTCATCTTGTGGAAATAAAAGTGAGTCGATTTCTGGTGGTGAATTTTGAAAGAATGTGGAATGTTGTCGAATAAAAATTTATTGTAACATTACCACGTAAATCGCCACATCACCCATACCTGAGTGACGGTTGCGGTGACTGATTATAAATTATCAAAATAGGTCTTTGAAAGTATAATTAACACTCTAGGTTGTTAACTCGACAGAGGCAAAAATTCAAGGTTACGTGGCGAGCAACGTGTTAATGTGCAAAATAAAGCAAGATTTTACAATGCCGATACATTTGTCGGCACCTCCTACAGACCCAAAAATAATACCGTCCCACATGTGCTGAGTTAACAACGAACAAACTAATCTCAAAATTAAAGTAAACACGATCTCTATCGATCCCAGGTGAAATTACCGTTTCATTCAAAATTTAAATTACACCAGAGATCTGATCTAACGCAGAACGTTTCGGTCTTTCGGTCAAAATTTCCACACCAGCTCTATTCTATTTACTTTCCACATTTGTGTGCATGAAACGATGTGTTTGTGTGTGTTTCCACATATCTGCGTGCGCACACCCGGCCTCGGTCGGAGGCACGAGGCCTCCTCTTTCAACGTAACTAGTTTACATTGTGCGAGAGAATCTAAACAGGGCACTAAGCTTCGCAACTGGAGCCCAAGGAGAAGCGAAATGGAGTGCTCGCGCGTGTGAACCCCATTCCAGAAAGAGAAATTGCGCGTAAGAATCCTTGCGTTTCAATTGAAGTTTTTAGGAGAAGGTGCGCGAAGCAATCGTTCTCGACAAAAGGCCTTCTTGCTTGAAAGACTCTTGCGTTACTCAAATTCACGTTGTTGCTGAAGAATAAATCCTTAGGGATTATAGGGACTTGGAGAGAAAATAGTTTACACTTACGTGGTACTGTGTTTCTGTGTTTATCAACTGATGTGAAGATTGAGTTGTTAACATTTCGAGTAGAATGTTTTTGAGATTGGAGACAATTGGAAGGCATTCGTTTACTTGATTAGTGGAAAGTTCGAATTCTTGTAATTTTAAGACGCACTTTTTGGAGATCAGGTGCGTGCTGAAGAAAAATAGTTGAATTTCAAGTCGAAATTTGTAAGAGTTACATGTTTTTTAAATTTGACCAATTTGAAGTTTTAACACTTGGTGATATCAAGGATTAGAAGTTAAACTGCCAGGATAGAAAAGAGCTTGATCGTCGCCGAAATTATATAACAAATAAGTCACTCCCTTTACGGTCGTGCCTAAAAATTTGAAAACAGATAAATGAAAAGAATACAAGAAAGAATCTTAGAAAGAGTACAAGAATCTAATAAAAAGCTTTTTGCCAGTGACAATTATAGTGGGTGTTTGAGTGATATTTAATTGAAAGTAATAAAGCTTTCCTACAGTCTGAATTAAAATGCAATTTCCACACTTCGATATCGAGAAACTTCTCATTTCAAGTTTCACTCATTTCGATTACAAGAGTCGGACATCAAAGGAGAAACGGACACGAAAATGAAACCGGGTGGAATGGAGTATCTTGTAGGTACCTTTCATTTAGTGCAGAAGTACTCTGGTACTCGAGTGCCTATCTCAGTACCGTGAAAATTCACGCGAGTGTAGTAGTGTCACGAGTACTTCGCAGTTTCCCTCTTTTCCTGTCAGCTCTTCACAGAAAACTTCAGAGGCGAGAGCAACAAGGGCCACGTGACAAACACGTCTCTTCGCATTTTTAATTTTCCTTTTTCTTACATCCTTGCGTTCATGTTTTCAACTCAAAGTGAAACCCCGAGATTAGCGAGCTCTTTTAAAAAAAGAGCTTTTGATATTGGTGTCTTATAAATAGAAAGTCTGGTCTCTCTTGCTTCTTCCTTCACTGTATCTTTTCTTTAAGAAAATATTTTTTAGATAAAAAGTAATAAGACGGCAGGATACTAGCAATAAGTGTATATGATTACAGCCTGAGCTCAATATTCACTATGATGTTTTCAAAAATAATTACTGTGTAATGGTTTATTAATTATAAATTATACTACCTGTTCGATCAACGAGAAATGAATTTTCCTCTACTAAACCTATCGCAGGAGGCTAGTTATGTTTGCTGCAAGCAAATGCGCGAAACACTGGCAAAATTAGTTTCCAACTCGAGTCGATTCGTCCAATAGATACCACAGTAGTCCACGATGTTAATTAGATCGAACTCGAAGTCACTGTTTATCTAACGAATTTTTCCTTTCGTCGCGATAAATAGGGAGAAACTGTCATACGGCGAGAAAATTCTGAACTATTACGTCACAAGGAAATTCGTCGCGTTAGGAGATGGAGAGAAATTGTTCACAAAGAAACAACTAACTAGTTAATTATCGCACTTTCCCTCACCCTATTCAAGTTGAACCTTTATTACTCGACAGTTTCGCGTCACTCGACACTCGTGCACAAAGTTTGATTGTTCCAGTGGCATAATTTTCTGCAGGTGAGCTGCCTGTTATGTACAATATGCTTGGCGCAGAAAATAGGGGGTTTAGATGATGCGTGAATAATTAGAATGTGAGGATAAGTCACTGACGCACAAATATAAAATTGAAAATTCTTCTTGATACTAAATTGTTAATTAGTAAAGTATTTTTACACGTGCACGAACGATAGCTTTAACTGCATTAAAGAAACTTAAAACGCCGAGTGTTTTCCCTGAGTGATAGTATCATTCTTAATTAAAAAAAAAATATGTACTTAAAATCTGGCTCACAAAATTAGTATAGTTATGTGTTTTGAATTACGCGAACCATTGTTCCATATCATCTGCGAACTTTTCAAAAAATGAACGTGACACTTTCTAAACATAAAAATTTCGATTTCTTTGATAACGCTACGAGAACCATTTTGTACTATGGCATTAATCACGAAATCGATAATGAAAAGTCTATAGAAAGCAGTTGTTATTCTCCAAGGAACTCTTTCATTGGCAATTTCTGGTATCCATTAGAGATGATTCAGAATTAGCGACGCGGAAACTTATAATCTTGCACCCTTTAATTTGTCTTTCTTCTTCGCGAGATTAATTAAAGTGATTCATAAATTCCTGAGAGGCTTTTATTACCGGATATTCGCAATAATGGCACCGTGTAAATTACGAAAGCGCAAGCCTCTGTAATGGCTGGGCATTCTCCTTGCTGCGTAAAGTCGAGGCTCGTTAGTTTACGCCTTTATATGGATGGCCCTTTATGCATGCTCCTAGTATTCGTAGTATTCGTTCTGGCAGAATACATGCCGAACTGTGTGTACGTGTCCTTTGTGAGGCTACATGTTTCACGTAACTTCCCTACGTTCGTGTCACTTGCGTTAGCAACCCGAGGAAAATCTTGACGACGTCGACGTCATGGTTACTCGAGAGATAAAGTGGGAAGGTGTCTTTCGTAGCTGAGACGGAAGTGTGTCACGTGTGGCTAGAAATTAGTACATTTTGCAATAAGAAAATTTCTAAATTAATGAACCTGTAAATTAGTACCCATAGAAGTCAGTAGATTTGGAAGTCCGATAGTTTGAAAATCAGCAACTTTGATGAACAGCAAATCTGGAACTTAATAAATCTAATAATTAGTTAACTGAGACATCTAATAATAAGAAAAGAAATCGGCGAATATAGAAGATTAGAAGTTATTAAATTTGAAAAAATAGTCGCGAAAAAGATACTTAATTCAATGAAGAATAGACAACAATGTAATTCCACCAAGGAAAAATTGAAAACTGTTAACATTATTGTAAACAATTTCTCTCGTAGAGGGAGAGAGAAAGGGGCGAGAGGGAGAGAGGGAGGGAGAGAGAGAAAATTGAATAAAAATATAACGTCGACACACCCACAACTCGCAGGCCAATCTCGGGACTCGGTACTCCATTACGGGGTCGTGAAACTTTAACAGAGCAAATCGAGAAACAATTTTTAAGAGTAGTGTGTATAACAACCGGAAACAATGGAACATTATGGAATGGCCAATGTATGCCCACCAGCAACTTCAGGAATCCTGTATGCACGTGTCCATTACCACCAATGCATAATAGAGCAACAGCGATTGCAGCATTGCGTTCGATTGCATTTCCGGGTTCGTATGTACCTCAAAGGCTCACTATCTCTTCTCTCTCTCTCTCTCTCTCTCTCTCTCTCTCTCTCTCTCTCTCTCTCTCTCTCCCATCCTGGACATTTCATTGCACTTATGGCGGGCGGCTTAACAAGGCGTTAATTAGTTTAGGACGGACGGTAAAGTGGAGAAAGTGAAATGCGGTTTTATCGAGTGAATTATACGAACGGGGGTTGGAAAATTGCATTTTTAGATTCGTTTTTCTTTTCTCCCTTTTTTTATCGCATCGGACGATAAAAGAGAGGAAAAAAAACCATTGGATCGTTCGAGGAAAATTAAAGAGAGGAGGGAACGGTTTGCTGAATTTATTCCTGAGCGCGGAAGATTATTAGTTTACAAAGGTAAGAGAAATATTTTCTGGGAGATGAGATTTGCAAGAAATTGAATAATAAGTAAAAGGAACGTGAGATGAAAGTTGCTTGAGATGGTGAAACGTTGAAATGTAAATTAAAAATTGTCTGGTTCTGAAAAAGATATTATTCCTTGATTGATAATGGTGCAATCTACTTACTCGGTGGTTTCCTGAAAGAAAGAAATTTAATTTGCATATTTTGTTAATTCCTCTGTGCGCAAGAAACGTACAGATTTCCTTTCATCCCTTCTAGGTGTACTACTGTGAACACAAATTCTACAAGAAAATGACGTAGACAGGCCTAACAGGGAACTTCGATGAGCCCCATTGAACAAATCGAATTGATAAATGGTCATTTCATAAAGATAATAAAGCATTTGTAAACATTGTGTTCTTTCTTACGTAATTTGACATTACACATGTGGAAGGCCATTTAGGTTTCTCTAATGAATAAACAATAAAATGTATACTGAGTTATTTTATTATTATAATTTGCTTGCATTAATTCTTTAATATAGTGAAAGTATAATTTAAAAAGAATGCATAAGAATCATTAACGTTTAGTGGAAACCAGTAAAGATCAGTAAAAACCAGTTTCAAAAATTTTAAAACAATTGTATCTATATACGAATGAAAGACAAGTGACGTCACTTAATGGTCACTTGTTGTAACCTTCACTTACAACATTTAATTGCAAAATCGATCTGCTTATTCGCAGTAATTATCAACGACAATTCTAGTTATTACGACTTACTTAATAATAGCGGTGGGTAACCTGATAATTTACGTTGAACAATATTCTCGACCGTTAATCGAGTCGCATCTTGCAAATCTTCCATCTTTCACCGATTCAACAATTCTCGAGGGCACAAGCTCGCAAACTCGTCACTTGCGGATTTTATGAGTTTGCGAAGGAGCCACCAATGACCGACGAGCGATTTACTAGCGCGAGTAAAATTCTGCTAGCGCGATCGAAGCCAGCACCACGCGTGCGCGCATTTTATTGGCTGATTTTAGCGTCGGGCAAATGGCGTCCTTAAACCCCTTCGATCCGACGAACGAGCTTACTCGTTCGACAAGCTTCCTGACTTCCTGTGTTTTATGACCTGTCGTTTGCGAAGGTCAGGGATGTCGCGAGCACGTGGTTGGACGTGTGGTAGTTAGATAAACGCTGCTTGACACGTGCTGGATGTGAAATCGCAGGTGAACGTGGCCATACGAAGAAACGATCATTTTTATGGAATTCTTTTTTCACGATCTCTATAAAGACATGGTTGCGCACATTCTCTTTTATTTTATTGTGATTATAGTGCTTTAAAGGGAAATAGTAGGTGTCTGAGAATTTTCGCAAAAGTCTTAACGGAGGTGGCAAAAGCAAATGTGATGTAAAAAATTAATTCTTTTTTCGAACATTTCTTTACGTCAGAAAATCTTTCTCATTTGCAAACAATATTTAAGCTGGAGTTCGCACAATCCATACATACCGCTAATGGATACATATTTTTTTAAAGACACAAAGAAGATCCTGCTTCCAAAAATCGTTAAATTAGTTTTCGTTATTTACCCCGGGGTGGATTTCGCAATAACTAAAGAACTGCTTCGACGAGCTACGAAAAAAGACCAGCTGGTTAAATATACGTAAAAAACAATTCGAAGAAGCTTACTTCACAGACTATGAAAAATTCGTGCTGAAACAATGGCATTACTGTACTGTGAATCAAACACGTTGGGCCATTGCTCGCTGTAATCACGTGACAAGCTCGTGTTCCATTCTAGCAACCCCTTAATTTTCATGTACCTGGCAGAAGCCCGTGTTTCACCCTCATAGGTCTGTAACTTTAACGAGTTCATCATTCGCACCGGAACCTACTAGCGGCCCACGCTTCGCGATATTCCCTTCGAACTTTTCTCCGAACAAAAATCTAAAGGCCTTCACGGCTGACTGCACTTCGTCTTACACGATGGTATTCACCCTTTTCTTGAAACACTCAGAAAGCATCGTTCTTCCAAAAATCATCAAATTAATTTCTGCTATTAACTAAGTATCAAGTTCGCAATAATTGGAAAACTACTTCTACGCGGAATCCCTTCAGCAATAATATCTACTTTATCAACGAACTAAGAATTTCCATGAACTATGAAAAATTCTGCTTAAAATAAAAGCAGTACTGTACTGTGAATCAAGCACGTTGGGCCATTGCTCGCTGTAATCACGTGACAAGCTCGTGCTAAATTCTAGCCACCCCTTAATTTTCATCTAGCCGACAGAAGCCCGTGTTTCACGCTCGTAAGTCTGTAACTTTAACGAGTTCATCATTCGCGCCGAGACCCACGTGGCAACCCACGCTTCGCGATTTTTCCTTCAAACTTTCCAACGAACGAAAATCTCAGGGCCTTCACATTTCACTACACTTCGTTTCACACGATTGTATTCACCCTTTCCTTAAAACACGCAAAGAGCATTCGGCTGAACTTCCGTATCCGACCTTTGTCCGATCTTAATAAAATTTTACAGGTAAGTAGCATTTACCAAGGACCGAATTCACGATAACTAGAAAACTACTTCTAGGAAGTATCTCTTTAGCAGAAAAATCTGCCTTGCTAACCAAGCAAAACATTATCAAAAACTACGAAAAATTTTTGTTTTAAAAAAGACTGAAGGAGACTTTAAAGTCTGAAGACTCTATTGTACCACCAATCAAACATGTCGGGTCATTGGTGGCTGCAATCACGTGATAAGCTCGTACTCAATTCTAGGAACTCTTTAATTTTCATCTAGCCGACAGAAACTCGTGTTTCACCCCCATAAGTATATAATTTTAACGAGTTCGTCATTCGCACCGGAACCTACTAGCAGCCCACGCTTCCCTTCGAACTTTTCACCGAACGAAAATCTAAGGGCCTTTACGGCTGACTGCACTTCGTCTTACGCTTTTGCATTCTCCCCTTCCTATTGGCCGAGATCTCCAACCCTCCACTCGGAATAAATCAACGCTGAATTCGTAGAGGGTGAAGAAGAACGGTTGACTTTTCTTAAAATGAACGACGCGCGAGATATTACCGTGACCTGGGCCAATACTTTCCTACTTACTTCTCGTGATCTTCCAAAGTGGCATAGTTATAGTGGTGAAATAAATGTGTGGGGCGAAGTAGCGTTGAGATTAGAGGTAAGCTGTATTTGCTTTTCGTGTCCTCGTGAGAATTGTAGGTTGCAAGAGAAATGTTCATTTATAAGCGAATTCAGGTTAAATTAAGGTAACGGAATTTTTTGCATATTGTAAATAAAGAGTTATAATAATGTTTAAAGAAACAGTTTCGTGAACTTCAACAATATGGCCTTGAAAAATGTTTAAATACTCCTAAGTGAGCTTTCAAGCAGCATCATCGGACACATCCACTTTCTTCCAACCTACTTATGGATTAAAACGGTATATACACTTACCAGACAAAAATAGGATGCTTTGGAATCTTTTCTCAAAGCAACTAATACAGTATGGCGTCTAACAGTTTATTTCTATATTTTACTTTTATCTTGTCCCCGTTATTTGCATACTTGTTAAGTTTTGCGAAGAATTGAGAGCGTTGTACTTTATGTCGTTCAGCACGTACTCTCTGTGTGTGTCTCTCTCTCTTCTTTTCTTTCTCGGTCTTCCTTTCTCTCTCTTTCACACACACACACACACACACACAAACTGACCCGAACGACTGACGCCAAACGCTTCGGCCAGAACGCAACAGGCTCGGCCGACAGGGGGCAACGGCCCTCGTTCAATGAGCCTCGTAGTGCTAGAGTCCAAACCAGGTATTAATACATTAATGTCACCTGTGCCCTACTACTCACACAAATTTCTATCAGTTTCTCCATTGAAGCTGCACATTCTAATGGTCCCACAATGGAATCATTTTATTTTATCGCAAGAATTTAATCATTGACTGTGCGCAGCTTAATCATCTCACTTGTGAACCCCTCATCCATTAACCATTGACTGAACACATTTTAATAATTCCAATAATTCAGCCCACACAAATCATTGACTGCACGCAATAACATAAAATAACATTACAGTCATCAACTGCTTAAGATTCTGAGCTGTGTTTAATCTGATCGATAACTTCTGAATTAGTTGACATTTTGCCTTCGCTCAAAGCGCGTTTTGTACCTCTTGACACGAGGTATATGATATGAAGAGTGAAAACAAACACGACTTTTTTATCTTCATTAATTGGATGCTTGAAAATGACTTATTTGTTTGGCGAGTGAAAGTAGTCTTCCCCTTAATATATACGAGTACAGCTATTGTTGAAATTAGAATTATTGAAAATATTTTAGTAATAACAAAATGGCAGCTTTTAAGAAGAGAATGTTTGAAATTTTCCCAAAAAAGAATGGTTCGTATGTGTGTCGCGAATATCGAATTTTCCATTATTTAAAAAGATTATAGTTATTATATGTAGTTCCAGCAAGAGACATTTTCTATATATACCTGTAAAATTTCAAGTATGTAAAATTATCACGGCTACCAATGTAGAACATATCATCTTGAAAAAATTGCCTTTGAGATTTCTCGTATACTTCTTACCTGTGTAAAGAATACCTACGATTAATCAACTATTCCAAGAATTTCAATCTTAATAGATTAAACTTGAAAAAATACGCAATGAAACAAAATTGATTTTTTGACCTGTGGAAATAGCTAGTTCCCTTAAGCCTAGACCATAAATAAAGAGCTACTCTACTCCACTCTACTCTCGTACGCGAAGACTCTGCGTCTAAGGAGGTCGCCAAGGATGGAAAAGAAGAAAAATAGAGAGAAAAGAGAGGGAAAAGAAGGCGCGAGTGTTGAGGATGGAAAAGAAGAAAAGTAGAGAGAAAACTAAAAGGAGCGAGTGTTGCGAGAGGTCGACGCCCCTGGCGAGTCGAGCTCAGCCCTGGAAAAGGATACGAGGAAATACGGGTCAGGTTATTCGGACCACACCGGTATCGTCCTTGCCTTTTCTCCTTTCTCCACCTCACTTTCTTTTACTATTTTCCTTCCTCTTCCACCTCTCGCCAACCCCCATACTGGTATTCCCATAGCGCCCATCGCCCACGCCCCTGCGAAGTTGCAAGCCTGCGTGACCGACTCGCGTTTTATTTACACTCCACTCCGCTGTTTCTGTTTTTCTTTTTTCTTTTAACTTTTCTGAGACGTCAAGGAAAAGGGGTGTGCAAGTGGTGCTGCCTAGTCGTGCTTCTTTATTTTTTGTCTCTCTGTAATTAACCAGTTAACTGCGTTCGACGTGTATACACGTCAATCCAAATTTTTTATATTTTTCATCATGAACAATAAAAACGATTTACCGTTCGATGTAAATACTAAAAATTAAAACTCAAACAAAAAAATTCCACAGCTAATTGGTTAAAGGTGGATACAGACACGAAATAGAACATTGTAATACGACGGAGTATTATCTTAGATGCGGTAATTGGGTAACTACTTAACTACATTTTTTCGTTTTTAGTAAATAGGAAAAATGTGGATATGTTGCGGTCGCAATGCCAATCTTGCGTAGAGAACAAACTCATGGAACGGTTGAATGGTCGCCCATGAGTTACGCAACAGAGTTATGTTACGATGTTCTGTTGCATGTGTGGTACCCATTTTAAGGGGCATGACCAGTACGATCAGCTGCAGAAACAAGCATTTTTTGACCGTGAATTGACGAAGAATTAAAAAAGCTACAAACTTGCTACAAAATTTTACTTACATTTTTTTAGTATGTCATGAGAATTCGAAAAATGGGTAAGAAGGAAGGAGATATTAATTAAATTATTATTTATTAAATACAGTGTTTGGTATTGCACGGTTCCTTCGTGTCGAGCATTCTGCCATATTGGATCATGTGAGATAAAATAAAAGATGATATTTCTAATGTATCTGTATTACCTAGGCATTGATCATCCTACTTTTAAATTTGTTGAGATTTGTTGAAAAAACTTTTCCGGATGTCTATTGTGAATTTTGCTAATAAAGTTGTTGGTATTTTATGAACTAACAATGACATCGCAAAAATAGCCAGTCAATGCTTAGGAAATACAAATATACTTTAGATATATATATTTATTTTTTATTTCGAATCATCCAATATGGCTGAATCGTCCTTCAAGAATAGACAGTGCGATACAAAACAATATGTTCAATAAATCATAAGTTCATTATTATCTATTCTCTTCTTACTCATTTTTTGAATCCTCATGACATACTAAAGCGAAATGCCAAATAACAAGTTTGTAGTTTTAGTAGTTTTCTGGTAATTCACGCTCGAAAAACATATACTTTTTGCGGTTGGTTACACTGGTCCTACCCCTTAATACCTACTTGCTTTCTACAATTGCAGTGAAATATTCAGAACAGTTCAGTTCAATACATTCAATCATATTCATAACTGTTCAACTGAACTGATATTATCTGATCATTGAAGTGAAACATTCAGATCGGTTCAATTCAATACGTCCAATCATATGCGCGTCTACTTTAGATAATCCAATCATATTCATTTCTACTACTGAACTGAAATAATATTATGTGATCATTGGAGTGAAAAGAAAGCACCTAATATGTTAGATAGAATTTCTTCTTATATCTTCTCGATGACATTTATACAAGGAGGAAATTTGTAGAGAGATTCTGGAATTTGTTGATGGAAACTTTACTGTTAATTATCATTATTTTTTATTGTGAGATAGAACTGGCACCGGAGGTTTCTTATACAATGACTAATCAATCAATAAGATATTTACTTTGTTATTATCTTAATTTCTGAAATTGATTCTTCGATATGCTTCAGAACATAATTTAAGACATGAATACACTGAAGTTACTGGTAATTTGTAAAAATGAATTATACGAGTATCGTTAGAATACATTAACATTCGTATTAAAAATCGTAATATCCTTATAGAATCTTCGTTTACTATATAAATACTCTAAATTATAAATACTATATAAATTTACTATTCTATTATTTAAAATCAACGAAGTCCGATCTAGTCTATGTGTTTAGAATGAAGTTCAATTAAATGTCAAGAATGCTAAGGATTAACGCGCAGGCTTATGTTGCGTGCGCCATTTGCTTTCAACGAGCTTCTCATCATCAATTCCTATTTGATCTCGACTTATTAACAAACAGCGCGTTTGCTTTACTTACACTGATTGACCCTTGAGGTCCCGCCATGACGAGGGTCACGCCATGATCGACCTTGTCCCAGATTTACCTTAGCAGTGCGGAATCGTTCCGTCGATAACTCGACGCCATTCGATACGAACGTTAATGGTGGGGATTAACCTAAATAGGAAGCCTAAACAGCGAATGCATCAAGGTAAGCCCGACGAGAGGATTCAAGAATACTTGGAAACGCAGAAAAAAGTCAAAGGAAGTTCAAATATAAATTAAGATTTTTAGAACTGTTGAAAAACGTGCAAAGATTTACTCGTAGCATTGAAAAATTCACAATTTTGTAGAGTTTCGTAAAAAGTACACTTTAATGTCGAATAGAAATTTCGGAAGACTTCGGACGGATTTTTCTTAAAATTTAGAAAATTCTTGATTTGTGATGTTTGTAAAAAATAAAAAGTTTGGTAGTTCTCCAAATTGTATAATTTATAAGAAACAAATATCCGTGTAACGTAAAATATTAAACAGAAGTTTTGATAATCTTGAAAGTTCGACAATCCTTAAGAAATTCTGTTAAAGGGATAATTGCAAAACTCTTTATTTATAATTCATGTAAACTTGAGGAGCATTAGTAGCTCTTGAAAATTACAGATATTATCGGCATATACGTTTTTCAAATCTGATGCACAAAGTTACTAAAAAAAGAAGTTCATCCTAAACAATGTTATAATCCACTAGTTTTCCATTATTAATGATTATTTAATGTAATAGTGAAACGAACCTTAGTTTCTCGATGGAACTTTAGAAATATTTCTCTCCTACTGCGCGAGACAGCCCAGTTTCGTGACACGTGACCCTACATATCGTCGAGTCAAGAAGAAAATTCAGTCAAAGACCACGAAATTCCATGGAATACTCTACAAAGTAACAAAGGAATATGCAACTTGTCCGAAGTATTCCTGAAACGTCGAGCATAAATTGTTAGAAATTTCATACCAGCAGTTGTAACATTTCGTAGAAAATTTTCCAGGTAACTTTCCGCGCTCTCGCAATATAACTGCGACTTTTTTTCCAAAAATAAAATATATTACGTTTCACGCGAAAAGCTTTCTGCCCTTCGTCGACAATGAAAAGGGATGTCTCTTTCAGGCGATATTTAGTTTTAAATTCAACGTCGGACAATGCAGAAATTGTGTTTTTTATTCCGAATGATTTTGTATTTTACTTTTTTTATTAACATTTACTCATACCATTAGCCATGTAGCATTCACAATGGATTTAATTATTTACATGCATCGTGTTATCTCACATTACACGCTTCTTGTTTATGGATTCAAATGAGTGCTTGCCACGCTATTTTACCACGCAAGCTCATATCTCATTTAATCCGTAATTAGAATTTTTTTCGCACGCTAGCTAGATTACTATCACTACCTACACGGTAATGAAACTTATCTTGTGTTAAGCGGAAAGCATTTAACTATATGCATTTTACTGAAATCTTTCCCTATTTTTCATTGACAAGTTATCAATTTTCGAATTAAAATCGAATCTCACATACGCGTTGCTTAATTTATAATTACAATTTTTCTTTCGTACACCTCTTACGTAATCATTACAACTGACACATTAATACGATCTATCTTATATTAAGTGGCAAATTTTTAACATTAATATACATTTTATCTGAAATTGCAATTTTAGAATTTAAATCTTAAATCACGTATCTTACTTAACGCACAATTACAATTATTCCCTTACACACCTTTCACTTAATAACCACAATTATCGAAATTATGCGACAAGGCCTAAACTAAGCGTAAAACTTCTATGTATCTTTTGCAATTTAGTTGAACGCTCTGTGATCATTTATTCTAAAAATATAGTCTGGAATCCGTCCATAGAAAACCTTTTCTGCGAGTCCTCTTCTACACACACATTCAGAGAAATAAATTCTCGTATTATACGCTCATGTGTGTGTGTATCTTTCCTTAGTCGTGTTTACGCGCGGTCGTTGACCCCATGTGAGTCGTCACGTGCAGAACCCGACTCAATTGGGCTAGGTCAATTCTTACTACACATGACGTCACGACGGCTATATTGAACGTCTCATTGATCCCCGTGATCTTTCGTGCCGAAAAGTTTCTCTCGTCATATTTCACGAACAAATCGTTGTTGAAAAATGAAACAAAGATCAAATTATACAGGAATGTATGTTTCACAACACGATACTGTTCGTCTTGAAGTGCGTGAATTTGAATATTTTCCGTATTTTTTCTTAGTTTGAATAATGGATTCGACGATAATATTTATTTTACTTTAACACTATTTCTATCGTGATCTTGTGTATACTTATTTCGACTAAAATGAGTCTTTTTAAGCCCAACATAAGTTGCAAGAAAATGATACCTCTAAATGAATTTAACGATTAACACTAAACCTACCGAAGATTTTTTCCTTATGGGGATTTCCCTTGAAAACGGTCATTTGACCTGCGTTTGGTAGCTTTAGTGTTAATATACGAATCGTACAAAATTTAATTGAGGAAAAACGATTCAACGTAGAGACTCATTTTAAGGTAGAATTTGAAAATATGTCTTTTGACACCTTTGGTGAAAACAGTGTTAATAAATGATAGAGTTGTAATTTAATGTTGGTAAGATGTAATATCGCGCTTGTTACGAGTCATGAAATTTCGTTAAGATTCTATCGCAAAATTCGAGATAAGAGAATTTTTAAAAAGGGTAGGAGAGGAATTCTTAACTCAAGGCCCCAGGGATTATGGACGTAATGTAGTAGGTAATTTTAGACGAACAATAACAGGTATTATAATGGCGCATTGTGCTGAAGATAACGGGCTTATAAATACTTGCAGACCGCTCAAAGGAACCTAAGATTCTAAGAGAATGTAACGTGAGTAAATAGATGAGCGGTGGGGATTCAAAGAAAAGAAGAATACTAAGAGGTAACGAAAAGAATCGTTCTGTTAGAAAATAATAGACAAAAGCAATCTGTTACATAATTCATTACTTGATCAACGCAGTTTAATCGACATTGTTTATAATAATATTTCTGACTTCGATTCTGTGCGACGTAATAACCAAACCAGAAAATTATTCTATAAATCTCAATTGCATTAAATGCACGAGCAAATAAAACATCAATAAGGAAAATCTCTTCGCAAAATTACTACATAATTATCAATAATGAATAATCACTTCAAAAATATTGTCGGCTCTCTTTAATCAAACATTTATTTTTGTCCATTGCAAATTCTTCATCTAAAAGAAAGAGTAAAATACTGGAGCGTAAAATATTAAGATGATTTCAGGTTTAAGCTGATTTAAATCTCAGAACTTCTTCAGAACTTGACGGACGAGATGAGAACGACGAGTGGAGATAACGGGAGCAAGGGCGCGCGAATTAAGATACTTCATTTAAAAAATTACCCCGAGGCGCTTTCGGAAAAATTAATTACGCGCTCGTAGGTCAACTGGGCGTGAGAGAAGATTGCTGGACTGTGTTGCGAAAGGAAAAATACGTCAAGGACACGGAGCTTACGAAATCAATTTTCAATTTGCAACTATCGACTAGAGCCCTTGAAATAGAAATTCTGTTTTATATCTGTTTAAGGATATCGGTGTAAAATAATGACTGTGCGAGTATTTTTGGGAACAAGGAACTTTGGGACTTGTATTGTCTTATGAGCTATTTCTTTACCAAAGTAATCAACTGGATAAAAAAAGAAGTGCAGAAACTTGGTAAAAAATATATGTTAAGCGTTAATACATTTACGATGCAATTTCAGAAAATTCCAAAGTTCGGGATGGCACTTTGGCCTGACAACAGAGTTTATACAATTGTAGCATTCATAAATTATTATCATCTACATCCTAATGTTACATTTAGTAAACAACTCTTCCCATTAAAAAAAAAAAAAAAACAAAAAAACAACGAATATGTATAAGTGATATGTCCATTTTCAGCAACAAGAAGAAAAAAAAGTTAAACTTGTAGGTAGATATCTACGATAACTTTTATTTGACAACTATTATTTATTTGTGCAATTTTCTTATGAAACTGGAATATGTTCACAATATCTCACAATTTATAATAATCAATCTTTTTCTCCCATAAAAAGATATAGTAATAAACAGAAAACAAGAAATTAATATCTGAAATCAGTGTGCCTTCAGCTCAAATACCATAGCGTCAGTGAAAAAGTAAGTTTACTCGACGTGCCGAGACCACTAATTCCTTCGGCTGGTTTAAACGCTGATTTACCGGATCCAGTGGTGCCCTCTCTCTCTCTCTCTATCCCTCCCTCTCATTCTCTCACTCTTTCAACTCTCTATCTTCTCGGAAAAATCTCTGGCGACCTTGAGGCCGAACTTGGCCGACAAAATGTAAAAACCGGCGAGCTCGAAACTCTCTCCTAGAAACTTTTCTCTCGCATCTCTTTCGAGTCTGAAGGGCTGTTCAAGAATTTTTTTTCCACTCCATCCCTTCTATTTACAACCCCTTCTTTTCGACCCTGGGGATTTCTCCAAGTATTTATCACCGACTCGTTTCCTTTCCATCGCCTCTTACTTCGTCCTCTTTCACAGTCACAATAGTGAGATGTTGCGCAGTAGTAGTGTAGCAGACACCCTGAGGGAATGTTTTCCTCGCTCCGTCGCGACGCCGACGCCTCTGGATGCGGGCGCGAGAATAAAGACGCACTCGCAAGTCCTTTTAAGGATCGCTCCTGAAATTTGATTTACGAGGGTGCGAGAGAAGAGAGTGAGAATAGAGAGGTAAAGAGAGAGAGAGAGAGAGAAAAAACGTGATGGAGATGAGTTGGAGCTTTTTCGAGGAATTTCTTTTCTTCAATTTCTCTCTCTGTCGATTGTCCCTTTTTTTGAATTTTTCGTTTTCAATGTTTTTCAACCGATTTTATTTCTTCTTCGATCCCTCCGACGTCTTTCTCCTCGATCAATCGTACTCTGATTTTCTTTAATTCTTCGATCTTCGATTTCTCCTATTTTCATTCATCGTTACTTTCGATGGAAGAAAATGTCGATTTCTTAGTGTGTTTTTTTCGTTTTACCCCTTCCTCTTTCTTGCTTCAACCCATTTTCTCATTTCTTCTCCTTGACTCTTAACGTAGACAGATGTCTTCTTCCATATTTTTCCAATGCTTTACCTTCGATGATTTGTTAATAATTTTCCAGCCTTGTTTTAGCCATCGTTTCCTTCATTTCTTCAATATTTATTGTTCCTCAATCTGTCTCAATTATTTTCATATCCTTGCAAAATATAATCATACTATTTTCCACGGTGTTACTTTCCTAATTTTCCAAGTAATTTACCTTTTCTTATTTACTGCTTTTCCACTGGTCTACTCCAACAGAAATGTTTTTAACGTTCTACTCTTCCTTCACTTTCTCTTCTCGTTCGTCTTCTTCGAGCACTTCAATTGTCCGACGTGTTAAGAATACTTCCTGCATCCTCTTTGGGTTCACCAGTAGGACGGCCCTCGACAGGAATTCTCAGTGAATCGCGAAGGGTTTCCTTGGAACATTTTCTACTTCCAGTGATTTTACTCGCAATTCTGTCACGATCACTCGTTCCGACCGTCGTCGTATCTGGCCTTCTCACGTTCTGCTATTGTCTCGTGGGCATGAAAAAGCAAAGTTTGCGCGAGAGTTTCCCGCCGAGAGCGATGGAAAAGGAGTCGAAGGTCGAGATTAAGAAATTATGAGCTTCGATACCGAGACCCTCGATAGTTGATAGAGTTGGAAATTGTCTGGTGGACGAGAAAAGCGGTTAGCATCAATGGTTTGCAATCCATAGGAACCTCGAGGGTATTTTGCGTTACTTGTGAAGTACGAGGAATAGCAGAAGTTATACCTCGTTACGAGGAAAAGCAGAAGGAAATTGATCGTTGGGCTAGGGTAGCTTTTTGGAAACATTATTAGGGACGAAGTGTATGTGATATTTTATTCAAGTTCGCGCAGATATGAGTAGATACTTAATCGAAAGAAAATGATTAAAGGGCAACAGTATTGAAGAATTCAAGTAAACTATTGTTGCTCGATATTATTATGGAACGGAAGTTTTTTTTGGGTATGGGTACAACGTAAACATCCGCCCTATTCCAGAACTCGCACGTCTCACCACAAGTCCGATTGGTGGAAAACAGTGAGTCTCAGACTTATTGGCGCAGTACGAAACACAGTTCAATTAAACGACAAAATAAGTAAATTAAATTCTTCTATCGCGAAGTATTGGGTTGTCCCATAAGTTTTTTCCGCGCTGTCTATTGATTTCGCATTAAAAACAAGGAAGAAACTTATGGAAGAACCCAATATATTACCACGAAAGCGAAAGTCGTCAAAACCAACGTAAACGAGTCCAAAGCTTGGTCAAGTGGCATCCTGAAATGTACACCAAAACACTTCAAATAAAAAATAAATCTAAATTCTTCTATCTAAGAATATTCACCAGATTAATTCACGAAAGCAAAAGTCGTCGAAGCCAATGGAAACGAGCCAAAGGCCTCGTTAGGTGACATCCTGCAATTTTCATCAAAATACTTTCACACTAAAGCTACCATGACCGGGGTCAAATGACTCCGTTTACACAGGAAATCTCCATAAGGAGAATGTGTTAGGTAGGTTTAGCGTTAAATAAAAAATAAATATAAATTCTTCTATCACAAGAATATTCACCAGATTAATCCACGCCAAGGAAAGTCGTCGAAACGAACAGAAATATACGTCCAAAGCCTCGTCAGGTGGCATCCAGCAATTTTTATCGAAATACTTTAAAGAAAAAATAAATCTAAATTTTTCTATCACGAAGAATATTCACCAGATTAATCCACGAAAGCGAATGTCGTGGAAGCGAACGAATTGAGGCGGAGACCTCGTCGGGGTTGGATCGTGAACTTCGATACGACGACCTCTCCCCTTGTCACGTCTTGGAAGGGTCGAGACGAAGGGGAGCGCGTTGCACGCGATTCTTCGGCATGATTTTCACCACGGGGAATCCCCTTCGTCGAAGGCGCCAAAAGCCATAAGGGTCGACGGCCTTGGCCCATATTCTCATCGATCTGCTCTCAAAGTAGAAATACTCTTATCGACGAGTTTTCATGCGCGAACTTTTCCGTAGGGAATATCAGTCGTAGCGCGGAGCTGATTAAGGGACTACACAGAGCGGGCTATGAGGGACGAATGCTTTAGAAGGGAACGTGACAATTTAAGCAGAGCTGAATTAACTGGAGAATAAAAGATTCGAGGATGGAGTAAATTGGGTGACATGGAGAAAGAGCAGATGATAAAGGTTGAAGATAAGTAGAAAGTCTTGGTTTGAAGTAAAGTTCGTTGCGATTAAAGAATTATTTAATTGCGACAGACTTAACGACAAATGATTTTATAAAGTTTCGTTTACATCAAATTATCCAGTATAGAAGAAAAAATAGAAGTTTTATACGTGCAGCGTGTAAAGGTTTTTAAGTGAGGTAGGAATTCTGGGGCTTCAATGATACAAAACAAATATAAAATTCCAATCAGGTTGTAAAATGCTAGTGTTTGTAACTCGAAGCCAGCTAACTGTCTGGTTAAAATATTTTTTTGAATTGTATTTTTATCTTCATATTATATTTATTTTTATATTGTTTGTTTTAAATGAAATTGCTTGAAAGGTTTCGGAAAATGAAGTTTTGAAAGTTAATTATTATATTAATACAATCACCCTTGCTAATATTTGATCGTGCCTTGAGTTCTTTGGCGTCATTAAGCGAAATACAATTTTAATAAATTCGCCAAACACATGAAAATTTATCGAACAACACCTATAAGAATAAGATTTTGATAATTCTTTCTGTACGGTTGTCCTTAGAATTATTGCCATAAAATTTGTTTAGAATCTCTGGAAACATTCGAACATGGGCTTGAGCTTTTTGGCTCGATGAACGAAATTAAATTTTAATATTAACCATTTTAATGCCAGGCGATTTTAAGAATCCGTATTGGATTGTACCATACAGTGCGATAGCGTTCATTTATGTGACCCGATTGGGCACGGAGAGCGGTCACGTGGAAGTGCTACCAATAGAACGTCTGCTATGGTAGGGATATGCGCAGACCGAAAGAAAACTCGTCCACTTCCGGTGTATTCTTACGTGAAAACGAGTCTAGACCTTTGCACTCCTTAAACAAATTTAAAGATTTTAAAATACATTAGAAATTCCGTTGCATACTGTTAACTTTAGCTCGACATTGAAGTTGGTATAAGAAATGTGACGTCCAGCCACACTCGACATGGGAGTGCTAAAAGTTAACATCAAATTCATACTGAATTTTTGAAAATCTTCAAAAATAACTTAAATTCATTTACTTTCGATAAACGCAAGAAAATTTTCATCACCTCGCGGAATACCCAAAAATTGATTCGACAAGTAAACGTGTTTGAACTGCGAAACATACACATGCGTGACTCACGAAACCCATAAGGGTCGACGTCCTTGGCCGATATCTCTATCGACCATCCGCGAAGCGCGAGCCTCGTATCATCGAGCTTACAATGTGAAAACTTTCCTTGGAAGCATCCAATAATGAAGTCTACGGAAAGTTCACCGTTACATGAAAATTTAAAATACACGAAGGGTGTGAGTAAGAAAGATCCTGGGAGAGAATTGGAAGCTTAAGGAGGCAGGAGATAACGTGAGAAGCTCCTTAACTTTCTTTGGGCAGGACTAAGAAATTTCCTATCCCAACTGTCAACAAGGTAACCGAATAAATTTATTAAGGATATTCGAAGTTTGAATTAATTCCGTAGACTCGAAGAATTCAATTGAAAATAAAAGAGTGAGACCAAAAATGGCCTCTTTTGGGTACCCACATTTTGGAACTGAATTGTGTAACAAGTGATACCTTATAATAAAGCAGTAATCAGAAAAAAAATGTTTAGTTGAGGTGACAATTGAATTCTAAGATATGGAGGGGTAAATTTGTTAAAACCCCATTAACGTTTCAGCTCATACACTTTGATGGCATAAAGTTTTTTGTTAGTTTGATAATTTAAAACTTCGTAGTCGGGGATTTTGCTGGCTACTAAAAAGGAACTTGAAGTCAGATTTTCGTAATTCAAAATGGCCCATTCAATATAATGAACCAGATATTTCAAACATGTTTAATTTATACGAAACTTAAGATTTAGGTGTATTTTGAGTCGTTGATTACAAATCTGAAATCATTCTCATTCTCATTCCTTTCATAAACTTATTTATTTGTATAAAATTGTGCGAGATCTTTCGATTTCAGCATTAGGAACCAGCTCTAAGGATTACATTAATTAACTCTCGATTTTTCTTTCATGTGAACACGTTTATTGGAGTAAATGTGCGCAAGATCCTTTGATCCTGTTTGACGCCAAGGATCAAAGGACGAAAGTTCACGTACCGCGACATTCTCACGTTTCGTCACGGCTCGGAAACAACTCCCAAAACCTTCGGGAACGTGATGGAGACTTTGACCGACATTCAAAGCGCGCCGAAACTTTCAAATTCCACCGAAGTTCCCGCCAAAAGCTTTGTCCACCAGAAAATTGATACCACCTTCAAACATTTTCTCAGTGCATCTAATGCATCACTCTAATCAATTTCAAGCAATCGGATAAATTTAAAACCTCATATTTAGAAACTGTTTTAAATCAATATTTCCAAGAAGTCCATTTCCGCGAAACGCTAGAATACGCTACTCCAAAAAATTAAGGGAAGAAAAAATTAATAAATTTTTTTTAGTGTTTTTGGAAGAGTTGTATCTTTGTGAAAAATGGTCGCCAGAGACGCCAAAAAAAAGCATTTTATAACTCCAAGTCTCTAGTTCCAAGATCTTTCGACAGAAAAATTTTGTGAGCCCCGATTATAACGTAATTATAAGAAATAGCGCGAAACAAATATTTTAGATTAGATTAGAGATATGTATGTTCCTGGAATGTTTTAGAAATTTCCCAAGACAAAACAAAAATTTTTCTTTCATTTTTAGGAATTTTTTGGCTCCATAAATTTAACAACTAGTGCAAAATTGTGAAAAAATCGAAAAAAATACGGTTTTTTCATTTTGATGATGAGGAATGCTTAGGAACAGTACATTTGTCGCTTTAATTGTATTGCAAAACTTTGAACATTCGGTCCGGAAAAACGGTCCGATGGATCAACTTGCAAAGTTATAGGATTATTGGGGACACATTAAGCTGTAAATAAACGCAACAATAGCCTACCCATCAATATTTGCAAAGTAGCGATAGATTTACTAGAAAACCATAAAAAGTCATTTTATTACCGCTTTCAAATTAATGTTGGGGGTTAAAAAAAATGTTTTTTTCCAAAATCCATGATAAGCTCTAGTAGGGAATTTATTCAAGTTTGTTAAACCATTTTTCAATTTTTTATGCGTTTATTGGTTGCTGAGATATCGATACTTAAAGCAAAATGGTCTTTTTTCATTCAAAGTCGGATATCTCAGTGAAAACTCGACGTATAGAGAGAAAAAAAAAACAAATTAAAGCTGAATAAACATGGTAAATGATCTATGCAGAAAAAGAAACAAATTATGAAAAATTTCGTCTTGCACTATTTCTTATGATTGCGCGATAACCAGGGCTCACAACACTTTTCTGTCGAATCATCTTGAAATTAGAAACTTAGAAACTTAGCTTTAAAACGCTTTTCTTCGTATCCCGATAGGACCATTTTCCACAAAGATACAGTTCTTCAAATAACACTAAAAAAATGTGCTTAATTTCCTGTTTCCTTAATTTTTTGGGGTGGTGTAGAATTTAATTATAATTTCCTTGGAGCGCGAAATAATTGTAGAATTAATCAAAGTAATTGTCCAAATTTCAATGATAACAATGGGACATTCTTAAAACGATAATTTCATGCCTGTGGCTCTCGACTTAATAGGAGAAATGTGAACGGTGAGACCAGGAAGGGAAATATTCTTTTTCTCTCATTCTTCTTCCTTTTTTTTTTGTTAAAAAAAAAATCCCAGACACTTCACGGTGGATTTCCATGGTGGGCGAGAAACTCTTCGAGTCGAGTTTAGTGGGTCAGAGTACGACCTGCGGGCATCAACCCCCGACAGACACGCCCACACAGAAACGCACGCCCACACAATCCACACCCTACTCGAGATGCGAACGCTCTCTCTCACCTGGTACGCAGGAAAATCGAAAACAGTTAGAGGAAACGTAACCGCTTTAATTGTTCATTAAGTTCCGATGAAATCGTCATTGCAAGTAACATGGATTTTTGCGACGATTCTTTAGGGTAGAAAAAATGTAATGGTGTTGAAGTTTGTAATCGATAAGAAACGATTTTTAAACATTCGTAAGCGCGTGATGAAGGAATTATAAATTAAAGTTACAGTTAAAACGATAAATGTAAATTGAACAGCGATTATTAACATAATAATCTGTATGCGTATGTGCAGACTAGAAGAAAAATAACAAACACTTTCCTTTTTCTTGAAATTAATTATATCGTTTAGATCGTTCCTAAACTAAAATTATAAACGTCGAGTATTTATTTAGGACCCTCGTTGCGAAATCCATATTGTAGAAAGAAACACTACTATACTAAATAATAAAAAAAAGAAAATTGATAACGTATTACAAATTCAATAACAAAGCTTACAAAGACGACGAGACGACACCAACTGTCCAGAAAATCTGTATGTTATTTCGACTAATGCTAATTTTAGCCGTAATAAACCATTGCCATGAATATACCGCATAATTATGATAACGATAATTAATTATTTGATGCGCGCCGACAGAGCGGAATTGCAATGGCCGGCCGTCTAACGAGACAGACGATTTAACAGTAATTAATAATTTTATTCTCTATCCTGGGTTAGGTTTCGCGCCAATTTGCGCAATTATCTCACGTAATCGGAGTTTCGAGAAGATTTTCATGCTCGACGAAATTCACGCGTTCCGGGATGAAAAAAAAGTGCAGAAAAGAGAGAAGAAGAGAATCGACTGGCGAATAACCGTGCCGCTTTTACTGTACTCGCAGCGCGCATCGCTTGAAACTTCTGCCAATGGAGTTGGTTAAACAAATACCGCACTATTTACGCTCGCAAGCGCGAGAAGTCGGCTTGCGCAGCGTGCTTTTTATTCCACGCGAATTTGTGTTTTATCTCCCTGCCTGAAGAGAAACATGCGTGTCAGGGTTAAAGCACAGGCACGTGTTGTGTTGAGACAGTCGGAGTACGTTAACGTTCCAACAATAACGCGTTTATTATTAGGCTGTGTTTGTTACGTTACGTTGGGGATATGTCTGGTCTCGTGATAACAATCTTATTGCATAATTCAGTGACTGAAAATTTTCTAAATGATTTAGCAGGGTTGTTGATTTTGTAGACATTTTTTGGATATACAATTACCAATCTTTTGCAAATATACGTTAATTGCCTATCTTTGCTACGGAATGTTAGATTTATCTCCGAACAGGTGAGACGAGAATTATTACATAATTTCGTATTTAAGACTACGTTTGCAAAACTTTTTTTTATAAACGCAATTTGACATTGAAATCCGTTAAATTGTTTATACTTTAGTATGTATTCATCTTTTTATTTTGGATTATCCAATATGGCGGAATCGTCGACGCCAGTGGACAGTGCAATACAAAACAGTATGTTTAATAAACAATAATTTAATTATTATCTGTTCTTTTCTTATGGATTTTTCGAATTCTCGTGACATACTAAAATAAAATGCCGAATAACACAGATCTACAAAAAAGCAATTTTTTTGCTGCTCCGGAAGCAAAATTTATTCTTTACTAAATCGAGGACGCTGATTCCAAAAATCGAAACTGTTAGTTTAAATTAGCTCCAGATTTTAAGATATCCACAGTTTTGTTTTTTACTGGTAAGTAACGTGTAATAACGTAACTTCTCCATTTAATATTCATTGCTTTGCTTTTGTTGATTTAGTTATCAAGTTTTAGTTGCTATGTCCACATAACAACTTGGTTAGGTATCAGAGTTAAAATCATATTTAAGAACTGCTGACAACCAATCATTTAACACCAGTATCGCAAATGCGCAAGTGGAAGCACAGCACTACTTTTGGATGTTGGAACCCAAGTACACCGAATTGTAGTTATGTGGGCGAGTATGTTGTTCGTAACATATAACTCAATCAGAAAAAAGAAAGCAATAATTATTAAACGGAAAAATCACGTTGTTACGCGTAACTTATCAGTAAAACACAAAACTGAGGATATCTCGAAAACTGGAGCCAATTCTAACAAACAGTTTCGATTTTTGAAATGAGCATCCTCGATTTCGTAAAGAACAAGTCTCGTTTCCAGGACAACAAAACCACTGTTGAACATGTATCTTCTTTAGTTCTTTGGCAGTTCACGCTCAATGAACGCTCATTTTTGTGGCTACTTACACTGGTCATATCCCTTAAGTAATCGTCAATCCAATTGTAGCTCGTTGGGACTCATCGTCCTAGCGGGATGTAATTTCCGATCCCCGTCGGCTAACAGCTTTTTGCAAATCGTCGAAGTTTTCGGATATTCCCTGTGCAATATTCTGCACCCCACTCAAGCAGGCACGCGCACAGACACGCGCGCACGCGCGCGTTACCAGAAGTACGCACGTCCGAGTACGTGACGCAAACTGCCGTGCCAACGAAGCTCCGTAATTCGTGGATTCCACTTTCGAGATTAATAGACATCGGCCAGTCTCGTGTGTATACGCGCGTAAGCACGTGAGCATGCGTTTCTCGGATTAGGAGTAGAATTAGAGGGAGCGCTGTAGAGACCGGACATGCTCGGCGATGCTATGCAGTTTGTGTTCTGAAACATGCCGTTTGCAGCTGAAACGCATTCGAGTATGTCTATGGAGAGGAGAATCGTAGGTCTGAGACTGGAATCTGTCAGCAGAGATGTTTTTGAATATTGAAACGCTTGTTGCTTGCGTTATGGAGCTCGAGTCTGTTGTAATATAGGGAATTTTGTATAGGGGATTTAAGAAGTTTAAGTAGTTAGCTTGCTAGATTTTTATTTGTGGAACTCTAGATATTACATTGTTATGATCTGGGATTTCAGGTGTTTTGGATTTTATGTATTTGAAATTTAGGGTGTTTAATTTTCGATGGTTACAATTTAATTTTTACACCTTACAACATGCCGTTTGCAGCTAGAAAGCATTAGAATATATACTACTGAAAGAATGATCGTAGGTCTCATGATGCAGTCCGTTGGCAGGGACCTTTTAAAATATTGAAACTTTCCTTGCTTCCGCCATGGAATTTAAATGGGCAGTGGTACAAGGAATTTTGTGTAGGAGATTTAAGGTGTTACAGGAGTTTGATTGCGGGAGTTTTAATCGTAAAACTTTAGGTGGTTAAATTTCATTCCATTTTAAATCGTTACACTTTTTAAATAAGTCGAATACTTCTCTGAGAACTATTTCTCATATCAGATTCATCAAAACTGGCGTTTGTGAGTTTGACATGTTCGCGTGTTAAATTCAAAAACGTTTAATATAGTGTATTCCGTAACTTTAAATTTCACAGGTATAATCTCGATCAAGATATTTGCCTAGTTCAAGCAGTGGCAGTATTTCTCAATAGCAACATTCCAAAATTCCTCCACTTTAAATTCCAAATTTCAGGGATATCTTGCAAATTATTTCTAATGTTTTCTCGACGAATTTAAAAAATCTCCATCTGTTGCTTGCATCATCCTCCCTGTTCAACCCCTACAAAGACACTTTTTGAAACTTGCGGCGTGGTCTTCCGACTGCAGTCCTCCCACGGACTTTCTTCACAATTCCTTCGGCCCACGCGACAGTGCGCAGTCGAAATTTCATTAAGGAATTTTCTGGCGCGTGACGTCCACATTCCATTAAAAAAAAGAAAAACGCAGTGACGTCACTCTACATCCTTCGCACCTTTTGTGCCAAACGATTTTTTTTCCTCTCGTTTGAATTTTTATTGCGACCACTTGGCAACCATTCTCTCGCCATCTTCTTCACACACCTACTCTGTTCTCCATCCTGTCTTTCTTTCTTTACTTTTCGTATTCCTTCCTTTATTCTTTCCGCGAAGGCTTCAACCCTCTCTAATGCATCCACAGGCCCAAGGCAATTTCGACACGGGCTATTAATTTTGCAATTCGCAGTCTCCGCACGCCAACTGGCAGCCTTTTATTCCTACACCCCTGCTCGACTGTGCTCTTTACGCTTTCATCGTGGGTGAACTGGGTTTAGCCACTCACGTATTACTTTTGAACCTTCACAGACCAATCGGTGAAGGTATGAGGTTCCTCGAGGCGGTAGGCAATATTTTGGGTAGATTGGATTTCTTATTTTTCTTCTATTTTATTTTAAAATTTGATTTAAGTTTTTTATATTCGCTTACATTTCACAGAATGTTATAGCATATTATTTGTACGTGCCGAGTGTGAAGAGAGTGGAATTTTTTGCTAGAGTGATAAGTTTATTTTTTCAAAATAGACAGGATCGGAAATTTGAAATTCTTTTTAAGAACATAAGTTTATTTTGCAAGCCCCACAGTGTGTCCTTGATGCCCCGGTATTTGAATAGATGTGAATTTAAAAGTTATCTTTGCTTTAATTTCATTCACGTTGATTTATTTGTTTTTCAGGTTGGACCAAAAGATCGTGCCTGCTGCCTTAGCATCGCGTAAGACAAAGTAAATATGAAGTATTCTTGTATTTTTATATTTCATTGCATTTATTTATGCGATTTTAATTTTAATAATTACGCGCCTTGTGACATTATCCTTGTCAATGAAATTGAATGGCCTCACGCAGGATGTCATTTTCTTCATTCTGATTATCCTCTTTATTTTAATTCTATGGTGACCTCTACGAACTTATTAATATCAGTAACCTCATCATCGTCGTCATGATTATTATTCTAAAAATTTCTGTTCGACCTCGCCAATTTTATCATCTTCGACCTCTTCGGTGCAGCATTCGTCCTTAAAAACCTCATCATCTTCATCTTTATCGGTGGCCCCTCAGTCGTTAATAACCTCATAATTCTTATTTTTTCGGTAACCTCTTCATCCTCATCATTCTTAACATTTTAATTCGATATTAACGATCTCATCAATTTCACCATTCTCATCTTTCTGAGTATCCTATTCGTCCTTAATGACCTTGCCATCCTCATTCTTTTAGATGTGCACTTCGTCCTCAAAAAAATCGTCATCCTTGGTATTGTCACCATCAATATTCTCTTTCACAGTTACAAGAACCTCATAACTCTTGTTACTCATATGTTTTACCTCATTCCCATTAACATGCCCTCAACATCCTCCCAAGGGGTTACTCGAGCCACGAATGCCATCATTTTTATTTTTAATTCCTCGAAATAAGTCTAGCCATCGGAAGGACACTCTGCTCGTTATTTTTATCATCGACATCCTCTCCACCAACGCAAACGTATTCATCGTTCTCATCATTCGCGACCTCTTCACCAACCCATGTTCATCATTCTCACCATCCACATCCTCTTCACCAACCTTAACAATCTCATAATTCCTGTTACTCTCTCCATCCTCGTCACCTTTTACTGTATTCTCTTTAACGTATCCTCAACGTCCTCTCACAGGGTTACTCGAGCCATCATTTTTATTTTTCATTCCTCGAAATAAATCTACCCACCGGAAGGACTTACTCTGCTCGACAGCTCCACCATCGACATCTTTTTCACCTACCCATGTTCATCATTCTCACCATCCACATCTTCTTCACCAACCTTAACAATCTCATAATTCCTGTTACTCTCACCATCTTCGTCATCTTTTACCCTATTCTCTTTAACGTGTCCTCAACGTCCTCTCAGGGGGTTACTCGAGCCACGAGTGCCATCATTTTTATTTTTCATTCCGCGAAATGAATCTACGCACAGGGAGGACTTGGCCGTGAGCTAGATTCCTCGGACTACGTTCAGGTAAACAACGCATTTGCCCATCGCTCTTCTTCTCCACCTCCTTCTTCCTACTCTTACCATCATCGAAGCATCCACCCACGAGCGGCCAATTTGCATCGAAGATATCGAGAGAGGAGCCTCGCCCCTTTCTGCACGTTTTATTTTTGTAACTTTGCGTAATGACAGTCGGAGCTTGCCGCATCAATTCAGGATGCACGTCCTTGTACCACATTTCGCTTTGGAGTCAATGACGCGAGGTGGTCGACCAACGTCTTGCCATCGTCTTGGTAATGAGACAGCCTGTCCCGTGGGACGTGAAAAGTTTCGAGGAAAGAGATTTTTAACAGTTTTCACATGATGCGAAAAGCTCGGCCAATGTTCTTTTGCCAACTGTTTCATTTGTTGTGCAATTCACCAATTGTTTTGTTTTTATTATCCTATATTAACATATACTTATGTTTTGTATATCTTTTATTTTGTCGTCATTAAATATGACTAAAAATTTGTTCTTATTTAGGCTATAAATCATTTATTCATACAAATACCTTGACAAATACATTATTGTATATACAGACAACCCATTTTGATGAGATTAATAGTATTTAATATATTGCATTTAGTAAAATTGAGTTTGTTAAATTAAAGTTTTAATTTTGTGTTGTTATTGGGGTATGCGGAGACGCGAAGACATTCGGCATAGGCGCTTGATGCCCTCGTTACTTCACTGCCATTCAATTGTAGACAACAATTCGCATACCTCACATGCAAATAATAAAAACAATTTAAAATATTGTCACGTGAGAATAGAATGTATGAAAATTACTATGTCAAGGATCCTACACTTTTTTACGATAGAAGAAAAAACAAACTTCGCCTCTCCTGCTCCCAGAAATTCGCCCGGGCCGTTGCACAGGCACGAGCATAATGGAAATTAAAGCTGACGGATTGTTTACGAACTCAATCCTTGGCGCGGGATGATGGCACGTTTACAAAGGTGTTTCTAAGTATCGTTAAAGAAACCCGAATAACAACATTCTACAAAAACTCATCCCTAAAATAATTGTTCCAAAGTGGTACTTTTCCAAGGTCGTCGTGAAACAAATTAAATAAAAAAAAAAGGGAAGGACTAATTTTGGAAGCGAAAAATATTGCGTTTGAACAAGAAGTGATGAGAAAAAGTACTCGAAGCCAGATGGACTAAGTGATTTGGTCATGGGCCAAAACGTTGCTAACTTATGCAAGCGCGTGGTATAAAATTATTCCACTCACACTATCCTTCCATCCCTTCCAACCCCTTGTCCATTCCCACGACGTTCGACGCAAAACTTTCTCTCACTTCCACCACTCCAAGGGCGACGTATGGAAATCCACCCCCGCATAAACCACGGCCACCCCTATTGTCCGAAGTTGGCGCGTTGAGATTAATGGGACGCCATGGCATTGGACGTCATTAATTATTACTGATTACCCTTCTGTCTTGCGTTTGATTCAACGTCAAGTCTTTAGTTAAATCTTGCTGTGTATTAATTTTCTTGCTAACTCGAACGAAATTCTTTGTCGTCTCGTCTTCGTCATTGTCGATTGGTTTTATCAGCTGGATACTTTTCGATTTAGTGGTTTAATAGGTGAGCATGAAGGAGGAGGGCCTGGAGGGGGGTGATTTAATTTAAGTTTCAAGGATATATTAAAAGCGCGATTAAGAGATTTGATATTCAGTGTGTAAATGTCTGTAATTTTTTTCAGTGAGAAAATTATATTTCCTTGTAACATTTCATTAGGTAGTGATTCTGAGATTCCAAAATCGAAATATTAAGCTCTGATAAAAGCGATCGGCGTGCGTGTAATTTTATTAATTTCGTGTAATTGTGAACTCTATCCAAACCGGCTGAAATTTATCCTCAAATATCGAATATCTCCGTTATTAAAAATAATTTTTCTCATTTTATCTACTATTAGAAACATTAAGCTCTAATTAATTGTTCCGTGTAAATGCCACGTTAATATTACAATTCAATACCCGATGCGTTTTCAAAAAAGAAAAATTTGGGTAATTATTCAGCATCATGACCACTTCAACAAAGTTGGATGACCTTAAAAACCTCAATGTCGTCATTTTGAGCAATTTCTTTTCTATAAACGTTGGTGCCGCTCGGTCTTACTTTTCAAGATATATAGACTATTTCAAGAATAGTAACCACTTGTTGTAAACACTCTGCGCGTGAAGACAATACTCAAACCAGACGAAATCATAAGGCTTCTTTATTGTAGATGAATTAAAAATGGAAAAATGTTTTTGCTGAGAAACTAAGGCCGAGCAGCCGTAACATTACTTTCGTGACTGACTGTATTATAAGAACGAAAAGTGGTTGAGAATGTCGACCTTGACAACATAGATTTCGAATAATTATCAAAGTTTCTTTCATTCTCCCTCGAGATCAAATTCTCCTTTGTCCTCCGAAAGAAAAATCTGTAACACGATGCATGTTAAACTCGAAACTAAATTCCACCCTCGGGATAAAACAAAAGGGATGGAATTAACATGCGAAGCGTCGAATCGCCGCTGCAAACCTTGCGGCTAAAAGGCCACTTTTGCTAATGAAACAAGAGCGGCTGAATAACGGGATCGGTATAATTCAAGGACCCTTCTGTCTGGGGGTTAACCTCGTCGTTGGAAAATTAATGCGGCCCGGCGCACTACGTCATTAATTGTACTTCGGTGCGTGTGTATCGAACGCACAATTCGGCATTGGCCCAGACTGAGAACGGATAACGAAATTTTCACGGAGATAATATCAAGGCCTCGTGGTGTAACGCGGATGGAGTATCGAGAAAACAATCCATTTACTAATGAAGCGACGAGGTTGAAATAATAATTAAAGACATCGAAGACAGTCGAGAAGATAAATGGAAGATTGGAATAAAGTAGCCGTGAGCACGAGAGTTGAGAATTGAAAGAGCTCGCTTTAATGGCGGAACTTTGTAGGAAGTTGGCGAATTTCAAGATGTCAAGGTAACTTTGTTTTAAATAATTGGAAAAATGCAAATTGTGGATATGGATCAAGGTGAATCGAGAAAATTTGCAAGCGATCGGTCAGAGGTTTTTACATAATGTTAATTCGCGTGCATTAATAAGATGAATTACTATCGAGAATGTTGCTAACTGGCTAGCAATTTTAGCTATTGAAAATCGGCGGAACATTTAATCAGTGGTGCTGTAGATTTTGCAACTTATTTTTAGATAATCGTTTAAAGTAGTAGAATTGATCATTCATTAGTTTATTTAGAGTTACGTTTTCTTAATAACATACGAATTACACTACCTAGATTTCCAGTTAACCGCAATATAATTGTTGTAATGTAATTGTTACTCTCCAATTTACGTCTCCTAGTGAAACACTTATTTTACAATTTAGACGATTGTTTTAGTACTTCTTGCAATTTATTTAAAACTATTGAAGCTGCACGGAAAAATTTCATTTCCACTTTACCGAGGCTCTTAGACCTTCAGTCGTGCATTTCACTATATGTCACCGGATTAAATGACCAGCTGGAGTATTTTTGCTTTCAACTTTTAAAAAGACGAACTAAGGGACGAAACGATATTCAAGAGTGGCACGGAGAAACTCCAGTAAGCTCCCGTCATGAGCAAGCGGATTTTCTCGATTCGACGTGGAAAACGTTCCTGACCTTTGAGAGAAGGGGGAGGGGGAGAGAGAAAATAGAAAGGAAAAAGTCAACGTGGTCCACTGGCCGACTTGTCCATCGCACTTCTTTTTCATCCCCTTCGTGAAAAAAGAATCAACAGTCACTCGTTACCGAGAAACAGCGTGACGTTAAATTTTCTAATTGTGCCAGCAGTCTTTTAATTCTCTTCCTGTTAAACCTTCGAAGTTGAAAACTTGTTTCGACTTTTTAACGAATTTCCACAAGTTCCGTGGAACAATTGAAAAATGGAATACTTTTTATCGCGACAATGAGAAATGGAGGGATCTCGTAAGAATACAATTTTTACCTAGATAATTTTGATCGACAATGTTTTGTAAAATAAGAATCAGTTAAAGAAATTTTCATTGGGAAAATGAAAAAGCGTGGAACGTCCTAAAAGTGAAATTTTTACTCGAGTAACTTTAGCCGATGAAAAGTTTGTGAAACGTGTGCTAATTCTTGACAGTTAGAAGCTTCACCACCTGGTGAACAAACGTTGAACAAATGTGACGCTGGTAACACCAGTTAGAAACAGTGCCTTGTACCTCTGAGTGCCTAATGCCATTTGGCTCATGGAAACACGAGGAGGACAGGCAAATGACATTAGGCACCATTAGACGACATTGGGAAGGGATTAGGACTCAAATCCCACGACGAATCTGCTACTGGTTGAAATTCATCGATTTTCTTGTCTCTTGTTAACCAGAAGCGTCACTAAAATCCATTTGACGATTATTCCTATTGAGAAAATTATATACTCGATGCTTGCGTTAATAATTAATGATAACGATGCGCGACATTTTTTCAACAATGCAATTCCGGGAATTAATATTATTACTATTCGTCATTGCACGCACAATGAAATCAACCTTCAAGGTAAAAATATTCAATAATTAAAATAATAATTGTGCATTAAATTTTGAAATAATGTTTACTGTATAATTTTTTATCCAAAAATATTTATCGCTGAATCATCAACATACAACAATATTAATTATTTTTGCCTGTAAGACGGAACGAATTATACCTTCATATTAATCCTTCTAAAAGATCCACCTGATTCACTAAAAAAAAAACAGATTTTATTTTCATTCAAAATATTGCAAATTCTTTTAAAAAATGTGTGGTTTTACATAGTTCTACCACACCAGCCCATAGAATTTTTAACAGAAGCTCGAGTGCTCGATTGGATTTTATCGAACGCGGGCACAGGATAAACTCGAAAGTTAAAAATAAATCTCGTCCAATTTTCCTTCTCCGAACTACTGGCCGACGAATTCTTTTTAGAAAGGTTTTACGCGATGTTTCGCCCAACGGAATTTCAATAGTGCTTCGAGGAGATCGGCGTAAAGGGTGAAATGAAAAAATAAAAATCAAAACCAGAGAAATGGAGTAATCGTATTTTGGATAACGAAGCAACTGATCGAAACTTGGTCGCTTCGTGAATAATTGTTTATTTGTCCGGATGCAATTACTCTTTTCGCTTGGAGGTAATGTTTTTTTCGTGTATATTTACCTCTCTGTTAACCACGTCGGGATAAAAATGCAAATGCGGCGGGAAAACAAGAAAAATCGAGTTATCGCGACTGTCCACCTTTCAGTTCACCAACCACCGAAGTTCTCGAAAGCTCACTCGAGTTTCAACATATTACATTTTTTTAGTAACAAAAAGCATTTATGAAAAAAGCATTTATTTCAAGATTACGAGGATTAATTTCTTTGAGAAGATTTCATGAGACATTTCGTAAGACATTTGCGAACGTGTGATTTTTACTCGTCACACTTTTCTCTGAAACGTGTAATTTACCGAATTTTTGCAATAGAAATGAAAACGTACGTTTTTACTCGGGTTAGTTTTTGCTACTTTGACGATGAACACTAGCTGCAAGCTACTGTGGATTGACAAAAATCTGTTCTAATCTTCTACGCGTGTAACTATGTCAGTATTAAAATCAGAACATACTGTCAATTTTAAATTCGAAATAGTACTTATTTGTTTTTAAGTATGCGCTCTTTAAAGAATTTTAAGTCATTCATAAAATTACAAATTCAGTCAATTTTCAAGCCCTTGTAACAACAAAAAACAATATGACTTAATCTATACCTTAACCACTTGACCTGGATTGACGTGATATGTACGTCAGCTGTTATCTGTGGAAAATATCAATATGACGTGTAGAGCACGTCGCCATTTGTAGTAGGTCCATTCTACTGTCTTCAGTTAGAAAACGTTACTGTGTTGGGTTGTATGCTTTTCTATCCAATACATTCCACTTACTAAATCTAAAGAAGGCCCTCAAAAAGGGTGCAAATTGACGCGAAAAAAAGTTTGCGAAGTGAAACTACCCGGGAATATTGTTTTGAAATTTTCCATTCTGTAGAAAATTATTAATACTGTTAATGAAGAAAAAAACTAGGGGGCAAGCCCCCTGCGCTTTCGCTTCGCTCAAGCGCCAACCCCCTCAAGATCGCCTTTGCTCGCGCTTCGCGCTCGCCTTAACGGGTGCAGAAAAGCTTCGCTTTTCTGCAATAGGCACGACCGCGGCACTCGCGCTTCGCGCTCGCCCACGAATTTCAAAAGGTTTCGAAATTGTGGAAAATTCAAGTATTGAGATATTAAACTATGCTACAGAGTCCTCTGCGCTTTCGCTTCGCTCAAGCGCCATACCCCCTGAGGTCATCGGATGCTCGCGCTTCGCGCTCGCCCACCAAATGCAGCATTTCTGCAATAGGCCCAAGTGATCAAAACCGGACAATTAAATGCATCCGAACCAAAATTTGACATGTACATAGAGTATATACACCTTTGCTGCGGTGAAACTTTATGCATGGTTATCTTCAACCATTCAGAAATTGCGACAAATTGAAATCTTTAATCCATTATTCCGGCGAGACGCTTGCGCGGATTCAAACACAATTTGGCATATAGTTTAAAAAAATATATCCATTTGGTGCCACAAAACTTTATGCATGGCCATCTTCAACCGTTTCGAAATTACGGGATTTTCAAACTATAATTATAAATAAAATAGTGAATTAAAGATTTGAAACTGGCACCATTTCGAAATGGTTGAAGATGCCCATACACAATGTTTCGTGGCACCAAATGGGTATATACTTGATGTACATGCCAAATTTTGTCCGAATCCGTTCAGCCGTTTCAAGATGACCATGCATATTGCCGCCATTTTGTAACGGTTCGAGATGGCGATACACAAAGTTTCGTGGCACCAAATAGGTATATACTCGATGTACATGCCAAATTTTGTCCGAATCCGTTCAGTCATTTCGCCGGAATAATGGACTAAAGATTTGAATTAGTCGCCATTTTTGATTCGGCCAACCAAAAAATTTGAAAATTTCCAGTAATTGTCATTGCGTACGTGTACATGAACGTGTAAAATTTTATCCGGATCCAATGAATAGTACCAAAGATATGAATTTTTCGATATTTGAACTTCCCGCCATTTTGTACCGGATCAAGATGGCGGCTCACAAACCTTATTGTCAACTCACAGTAGTGTACTTGATTTTTGTGCCAAATTTCGTCCCGATCGGTTCAGCCGTTTTCCCGAAATCGAGGATATACACGGACACACACACACACACACACATACACACACATACACACACACATACATACACACATACATACGAACGGTTTTCAGGATGGCGATTGCATAAGTCACTCCCTTTACGGTCGTGCCTAAAAATGAATCAATTTGTGAATTTTACAATAATATTAATTTCAACTGCAACTGCATGTATACATGTTATTTACGTTTAACGATCACGTTTTACCTCAAAATGCAAATTAATCGCCAGGCCAAGTGGTTAAATATGCCAAATTACCAAAGCTTCAAGCGAAAACAAGACACAAGCTTTGTTTTTCAAACTACCGTTTACTATTTTCAACAATGTCAATACCAAAAATCAACCACCAAAGCCTTCAAAGCGAGCTTCTGAAAATTCGAAAATCCACAATATAGTTAATAAACTAACAATCCTCCATGGTCACATCAAAAAATAACATAATTTATTCTTGTCACAATGGCGCACACACACGCACAATCGAACGAGCCCACGAGCAAATGTTCACAATAGCCAGCACGTGGGTAGCTGTGCCACTGTAAATGAACACTGTGTATGCGCCTGTGTGTTGCTACGTGTTAGAGAGAGATAGTGATATGCGGGGGAGGAGGAGAGAAAGAGAGAGAGACATTGAACAGGCTTGGACCAAGTAATATCATATGAGAGTCACGTAGTTTCGGAATAGCATCGTACCGACCACGACGTGTACAACTGCGTTGGCAGCAAACAAATGTGACCGAGTGGTGTGAAAGGACAGAATCACCCTGTACCTACAGAACAGCCAGAGCGGGAGATCCTTTGTTTGCGAACATTTTTCCGCGTAATCCACGACGTCGAAGAATTTATTTCGCATGAACGATTCTCCAAGAAGAGAAAAGTGGATTTAGGATATGGACGAGGATGTAGTAGCTTTTGTAGCGTGAAATCTGAGCAAATGGATCCCGAAGGATTGACATGCATTCATGGATGTAAATAAAACGCGGTGGAAATTGGTCAGTTTACTTATATTGGGATATAATTGGAGTGTATAATCTTTAGAAATAACGACAGAGCTTCATTTTTAAAACGCTGGACCTGAAAAAGCTTTCGAATTTTAGTTAGAAGTTCTGTTACTTATGGGGGGTAACATTTTTAGGACGGACTTTGCCAAGTGAAGGCGGTGCTTTAATAAATACAATTTTCGAAAGAAACACAAAGTAGTGACAAAGTGCTTCCCGAATGTAAGTTGAAAAATTTCTTCTGCAAGATTTTATTAACAGCCCTAATTTCGAAATTACCTCCCTATGTACAGCATAAGAAATTCGAATGATTTTAAAATATTGAGAGTTGTAACAGAAAATGGTCCGCAACAAAATTTAATATGATTCAGGAGGATGTGTGATTCAGTGTATGTGTTAAGAACGTGAAGTAAGAGGTAATGGAAGTCTCTTAAGGTTTGCACAGTATAGAAGGATCGTTACAAGGTAGCTTCTTTATTGGAATTGCTCTCTACATTGAAAGTTTTCCCATTCGAATTAAGGTGCAAGTAGCCTGAGCTCGAATTCGATCGGGTTAGAATCAAGGTTATTCAAGGTGACATTTTGGAGCAAATTCTTTAAATTATTTCAAACCAAAGTTTGGCGAAGCTCTGTAACAGCATTTTTTGCAATACTTTTGCCGTCTTTTTAACATAATTCGAATGATATCAATTTATGTGTTATTCGTATTATAAATATTTTTTTTCCAGGAAACAGTTCAGAATTGCATGAATTGAATGTTTAAATTTGTTATAGAACAAGCATAATGTTTGATTAAGTTCAGTAACATTTTTTGTAACACTTTTGCTTCTTCTATAACCTGCTTAAAACTCAAAATCAGTCTCACTAACATTTGTTTTTAAGCTATAATTACCTTCAGCGAGCTAACATTTCCGTCACCAATTACCACTTCAAACTTCAAATAGCATCACGTGATCTATCGCGTATGAATATAACCTGTGTAAATTATCGTTTCCGGTGCCAATTTTCATTTCAAACTGCAAGTACTAGCACGTAATTTCTCACGAGTGAACCATGTCCCATGTAAATTACCATTTCCGCAAAACGAGTGCACGCTATCCTTCCCGTGAAAATTACAGGAGAACTTGACAATTGGAGCTTGCACAATTGGTGTGGCACACGGTGGTGACATTCATTTTACTCGCTGACTCGCGGTTAGTTTACAATGGAAAATTGCTTCTAAGCAAAGATTGTGTCGCGGAAATTGTAGAGATACGGAAATACGCGTGATGGCAAGCTAGAGAGAAAGCACGGTGGGGCAGATAAATAGATAACTTATTATCCAAATCTGGATTGAATATCCTTCAGACCATACGGCAAAATTTAAGTTTTTAAGCAAATTTAAGTCTTTAATCCAGTATTCCGGCAAAACGGCCGAGAATGTGATTGTTCGCTTTAAGATTGCAGTAATTTGACGAATTACTGCTCAACTTTCGTTATGTATTCAATTCCATATTTGATTTCGCAAAATCACGAAATGAATCGTTACAAAATGCACACCTCCCCCTAGGGTAGAAAAGGATCGACTCGCATTGATTGCGCGCTTATCGTGCCACTCCACTCGGCTCCTTCCATTGGAACTCTTTCATTGGAAATTGCCGATGATTACGCGAACGTAACGTTTACTTCGATCGTCCGCGGGCCAATCAACGTTCATTGTTAATTTTACGAAGATAAAGCTTCGTTCGAAAAATTCATTCGAGTTAATTAAAATTTAATCCTTCACTTTCTTTAGAATGCGACAGGTAAACATATTTTCTTACGCTCTCGCAATATTGGCTTACAATTAGCGAAGAAAAGATACGAAGATACAAAGGGACTAGATTAGGTTTGTTTTCCTAATTTCGGAAGAGTAAATTTGTCACACTTTTCAAGTCAACGTGTGACGATAAGTATTTCTTTACTTATTCAATCTCTTTTGGACGTCTATTAAATTGTCATTAGAGTCAAAACTTTTGTGTTTGCCTACTTGAATATTAAATTGCGTCGATTTCAATTTTGTCTAAATCCGCGTCCTGGATCAGACCTGAAAATTCGGTCATCCACTTAATCTAGTATTAAATCCTAGATTAGCAGCGTATTAGAATCTAATTCGCATGCTGCACAAGATTCTCCATTAATCCCCAAAGATACGTAGCAAACTGCATTTCATTAGACCAGATAAGTCACTGTACTAATTAAGTTCTGCAAACATCCTCGGACCAGCTCAAAATCTTGTGTGAACATTCTCTCGTCCATGATCAAATGTTATTAAAAATTACCAGCGACATTATCCACAACTCAGCAAACAAAATTCTCCATCGCCTATGAACTCCTAGTTCCAATCCATTTCCAAATATCACCGTAATTTTCATCCCCCAAACTCGTATCCCAATGATTTTATTGAAACTAGGTCAAAATTATACCTCGTCACTTCCTTAAAAATTTCAGAATTCAAATCCCGCGGAGAAAAGCGTCCTGGATTATGAAGTAATCGATAGTCGTCAGTTAACGAATAAAGAACGGAATCGAAGATCACGGTCAATTTAATTTTCATCGATCACAAAGCGATTATACTCGTGATGGCAATTAGATATATGTAGAATTCATTTTAATAACGCATAAATCACTTGTCGAATCATTTTACAAAGATTGATTTACGATTACGAATTGGAAGAGTTGTTTATAATTGCGTTTACTTTATGCTTACTTCTAATGATTACAGGATTAACGAATACACTTACTATTTAGTACAACGACGAGTAATTAGCAAAGTGATTACAGTACAATTAAGTCTTACCCACCTCTAACTGATTCCAATTGAATATAAATAAATTACTCATTGGATAATTATTCAATTATTCATTTACAATTGCGAATTACAAACATTATTTCTAACAACTAATTCATCCTAACCCTGGCCAAAAATGACTCACGATTACCGGTTCAACTTAACGACCTATTCAATGAACTATTAAATTCGACGATCAATTCCCAGAATAGACACAAAACGATCATCATTTACCGCTTAACTGTGGCTTACTTTTAATTCCTGCGTGGGCATTTGACTGTGTCACGATTCTTCCCTTTCTCTATCAACGTTCTATATGTAGATACCTTGCGATTCTGTTTACTCGCTTTATTCCACGTCACCGTGTCTAATCTTCCACGATTGTTGGATCGATTAGAAATGTCTCTCCATAAAGGAAGTTTCCCTGGGAAACTCGGGGTGGAACGAAAGTCTCGAGGAAGAAAACCGCGTGTGAGGAGATGCGTGCGCAGGTTGGCTTCGATCGTGACCAGAGTAAATATTGGATCGACGATTAAAGGGGTGGAAGATGAAGAAAAGGGTGAAGCAAAGGAGGTAGAAACAAGATTCCACGAGATGGGGTAGTTTTCGAGAGGTTTGCCACCGTGCTTGAGTCCAGGAAGTAGAAGAAGTTTGTTTGTATCGTTAGCCACGATTGGATGGCGATGGTTATGGAGAACTGAGAGGATTTTTCGCAATCTGTTTGTTTAATTTATTTGTATCACGAATATGTCACTTCTTTTATATTCTTTATAAGAGAACATGTTGGCAAATGTTATGTAAGAATTATTTATGATTTTGTATGTAACTTCAGCCTTTCAACCCTCAAATTCATAAAGCATCAATTTCGATACCAATCATATTGAAGGCCGTTACTAACAACCTGTCCTTTGCTTTAAAATTTATGCATTTAAGGATTAAGTAAATGAAATCTTCTTTGTTAAAATGTGATTTCAACAAATTCTGTTAACCCTTTGAGCGCTGTGAATGCACATATGCGCCTGGCGAAAGCTATCGGCGTGGACTAAGGACGCATATATGAGTTTAGTATAACAATAAGTTGCCGGCATGGCCTGAAGACGCGTATGTGCGTTTGTAGATTTTTTCGATCACCTACATAGAAGTATTACAGTTACTTCTGCGTGAGATGAATAAAAGTGCATTCCTTTTAAATTTAGTTTTCTAGTTTATTGGCCGAATTCTAGTTTATTGTAAGTTTTAATGTTTATAGTAAATAATTAATACTCAAAAATAACGCTCTTTAATTATTTAATCTCGCGCAAAAGGATCACCATAACTTATTCCTATTTGCGCCTTGAATAGTTAATCAACAGAGTTCTGTCTAGTGAAACAGTATGTCGTCCACAGCGATCGGCAGCGCTAGTCGCGCGCCGCACAGTGGGGTATCCGTACTAAAAAGTGAGTCAAAATTATTTTTTGATGTTAACAGGCTCTGCGAGTATCGTCTTGTTCGAATCTGCTATCTAATTGTCGATTTTAGTACATTACATACACTTCGTGCCTTCGTTTATCCATCTGTGTAGAAGCGGCGAAACAAATGTACAGTGCGATAAACACAAGTTGAACATTAATAAAAAACAAACTAATACTCTTAGTATATGTGGAATGAACCGAAAAGAGTTGTCATCTTCAAAGTTTTCTCATTCATCCTTTAAGAACACTCACGTTGCCATTTATCACTTTCTAGTCATAAAAACTGCCAAACAAACAACACGAGCGACTAAGTAATTTTCTATCCGTCCCACACACTAGTGTCAAGAAGATAGAACCCGTATCTATTTGCATAAAAAAGTCCCTAGACACGCGACGGCTTTTAGCCACTTGAAAAAAGCACGACGCAATATCGTGGGAGTTCGATCGAATCCTTCCGTTCACGCGTAAAGGACAATGCATCAATTTGCATATTTGGAGCGCAAATCGTTTGTTTACGTTCTCGAGGACGCTCCACCCACGTGAGAGGACGATCGAGCGAGTTTTTGGCTCACGCACATTTCCAAGATACCCCGTCGCCCTTAATCTTCTCATTCCTCTTCTTCTCACCGCGAGAGAGAGATCGATTACAGTTTGATGTTACGTCGTTTCCTGCGGGTAAGTCTCACGCGTGGGATCGAACGTCATCATCGAGGCAAAAAGAAACTCGGCCGGCCAAAAAAAGTACCGCCATTAATCAAAGAACGTCTTGCGTCACATGCTCGAATAATAAAAGGTTTATTCGTGGACGCAAATCGATTGGTTTAAAAGGTAGGATGATTTTTAGCCACAACCGTAAAGGGAGTGACTTATAAAAAAATAATTTTGTAAGATGCTTGTCTGGACACCTAGTTAGAAGACGACGTAAAAGACTTGCTTGTGAGCACAATTCGATTGCATTAGAAGGTAGCATGGGATTTAAAGAATGGTTCTGAAAGATAATCGTATGATAAAGGATACTTACGAAGTGAAAAAGCCTTTTGAATCACGAGAAACCTATGACATAATTCAACTACGATATTAACCCTTTGCGGTCGGCGGCTTTTTTGGCCGAGGTTTTGTTTATCTAACATAAACACCCGTTGGCGCGTCTGAGTCGCCGCCATCCGACCTGCCGCGCGAAATGCCGTGGCGCCTGAGAGGCGCCTTCCGACCGCAAAGGGTTAACAATTTAAAGATTATCGGAAGTAAAAATTCCAGCATCGTTGTATCCATCGTTCACCATATACACTCACCTATACAGTCAAGTGTCGTAATTGAATGGGATAAAAAGCGTTTGATAGTACATATAGAGCTTCGCCTTTCAAATGATTTTTTAAAAGCTGCAATGTGATGATTTTTCGCCGAATTATTCGTATTCGAAGAAAAAGACAGCCTTTTTCTTCTATATTATCGAAGTTATCGTCATTTGAAAAAGTATTATTATTTACCAAATTTTAAGTGTATCACTTTTGTTTCGGGTGAGTGTATTTGCAGCAATTCCATACAGCTTTAACAAGCTCTGACAAATTCTCACTCCCTTCTCCCCGAGACCAATTAATTCCATTACAACGAATCAATCGCAGAATCCAGTTACGGTTTAACTCAATTTCGTTCACCGCATCAAACTCTTCCAAGGTCCAATAAAAATTCCACCAAATATTTATTTCACAAATTTCTTTCCACTGAAGCAATTCTACTCAATTCAATTACAACCAATCCATTTATAGCCAATTCTATTTTATCCATAATCGCATCGAGGCGCCTTCAATTTTCATGAAAACTCAAATAAATATTTATTAAAAAAAACTCGCTTTCTATTTTCTAAACAATTCTCCTGTCAAATTCCATTCGTTAGAAATTTTTCGTTCTCGCATTACTATTTTCAAACTTTTTCCAGCCAGCAGAAGAAGTATCTAATTGACAAACAAAACAATTTCTTTGGCAAATAAAAAATTCTTCTATACTTTTGATCCACTTCTCCAATATTCCGTTCATCAAAAGAATTTCTGCTCCTCGTGACAATTCAACGAAATATTTATTAAAAGAAAAAAACTCTTTCCATTTATTAAACAATTCTCCTGCCAAATTCCATTCGATAGAAAAATTGTTCATTCCACCATCGTTACTTTCAAAATTCTTCCTGCGAACAGAGAAGTATCCAATTAACAACAGAAATAATTCCTTTACAAAAGAAAATATTATTTTACACTTCTGAACCACTTCTCCGATATTCCGTTCAACAGAACAATTTCTCCTCTTCGCCTCTCAATTTTCGGAGGTGATCGGGCGCGCGTACAGGCCAATTAGGAAACCTTCGAAGACCATCAGCGACGTCACGCGACGCTTGGCGTCCCCGTAACGTAGACAGCCCATGTGCACGGTACGCCTGGCATCGGCAATTAAGCGTCGCAATAGGGAGGCTTCGATTATGAACGTTGGACAAGGAAAACCCAGATTGAGAAGGGGACAACATCAATTCTCGTCAATCTCCGGGAGGGCGCGAGCGATCCAGTCGAGGTGGATTTCCTGATGGCACGATCGACCGTTTCAGGGGTCTCGTCGTGATGCGATATTGTTCCAGTTGCCACATGCAATCTGTGGAACAGGTGATCCGAGAAGCAATAGGCTCGCTGGCAAACGTGATCGGTGGATCTGATGATTCGAGAGGTAGCGAAGCTGATGGGCAAATGTGATGTAGCCGTTGATCTTGGAACTTACTGGAAAATTTATTTCGACAATTTATTGAAGAATCTATTTTAAGAATTTATATCAAGAATTTATTACACCAATGCTTAGTCGGTGGATTTGTTTTGATAGGTGGAAGGCTGATTGGTAAATGTGATCCGGCTATCGATCGGCTGATTTGATCTTGGGATTTGCTGAAAAATGTATGTCAGCAATTTATCAAAGGATTTATTTCCACAATTTATTAAACAATTTATTTCAGCGCTGCTTAGTTATTATTATTGCCAGGTGTAATTTATAGAGCAAGTGATTTGACAAGCAATAGGCTGAGTGGCGCACGTGATCGGTGAATTTGATTTGAGAGGTGGTAGGTTGATTGGCAAATGTGATCCGGCTGTCGATCAGCTGATTTGATCTTGGGATTTGTTGGGAAGTTTAAGTCAGCAATTTGTCGAATGATTTATTTGAACGATTTATTAAACAATTTAGTTCAACAACGCTTGGTTATTATCAGTGCTAAGTGTGATTGATGGAACAGGTGTTCTGAGACGAAATATGCTGGTTGACAAACGTGATAGGTAAATCTGATCATTTAAAAGGTAGCGGTGTTGATTTGTAAATATAAGGTGGCTACCGTTTCAGCTGATTTGATCTTCGAATTTATAGAAAACTGATTTCGGAAGTTAATTAAATAATTAATTGCAAGCATATTATTATGTTATAATATTGTCGTACTCGCTGATTCGTGGAACAGATGATTTGAGAAGCAATAACTTCATTAGCAAAAATGATGCGAATCAGCTGATTACAGAGACACTATGCCCCTCAGTTAAGTATTTTATCAAAAATTGATTCATTGCAAATATGATACATTTGAGCAATGTTTACGTTTTTTCGCAAATCCGATCTGCTGGTTTGAGAAACAATAGATTTGATCCAACTAAAGATTATGTAAAAAGGGTTAATTTAATCGGACAACAGACTTTTACATGCAATGTAAAAAGTCTTGGACTCACTGTTACACATTTATTTACAACATTCCACCATGAATTCAAACAAATCAACAATATATAACTGACCAGTGTCTATAAACAAGGCAGGAGGTAACTACGAAAAAACACAAACACACAGACCATACCGTATAAAAAATGCTACGTCAGAAATTTTCTGACGGGGCCGTTACACTTGTCCAGCGATCGTTTGAGATAGGAAAAAAGGAAAACACCCTCCGAATGGAGAGACATTGATTTCGCTAAGGTTTATTAGTCGACGCTTTGCCGCGACGCAGTAGCAAGGGGGAAGGCACTTTAATGAGACGATTAATGGTCGCATGACGATCGAGTGGCGTCGCAAGCCATTTCCAAGAAGAATAACAGAAATTCACTCGCCCACTACTGTCTGAATTTCTACTTTCCAGGGACTGATGGATCGATTGATCGAGTAAGATCGTTGATGGGCCTCGACATTATCGCTTACTAATTTACGAAACATTTCAGCGACATGTCGAAATAATAGTGGCGTGCTGTAAAGCTTGGATCAAAATAAGAATTATTTATAGCTGATTAATTTATAAGAATCTATTAATCAGTTAGCTGTTGCGACCTCTTTGAAAACTGGAGAAAATATTCATCAAACAAAGAGTACAGCGGGCTGGTATAATATACATAGAATTAAGTTGTAATGAAACGAACGTTTCATTTTTTAATTTAATTATTAATACATATTTTCTTACTTTAAATATATATAGCAAATTGTAACTACTTTTTGCGCGTAGCTAGAATACTCGTGAGAAACAGTTAACTGGTTAAGTTCGATTTGCAAGTTGGATTAGGCAATATTTAGAATTGTTTGTATTGTGGAATATTGTCGTATATTATGGATACATTAACGTCACGGTTCTGTTTACAAATGTGCAAACAACCGGTTCGTGCGATGACAACAGTACAAAGCATTTACAATTACATAACGCTCTAATCTTTCATCGCGATTAATTAATCCACATCTACATTTGAACATCAATCGATAAAATACCAAAATTTCCAAATTCTTACGATTGTTTAAGACACTGGACAAACCTCTAGAACCTTTTGTATGGCTGTCAGCGACTGGAGGACACCGATCGCTGAATTATTAATATTGTAAATTATTTATAACATCCTTACCCTCCGAAGGGTATGTCCCGCTTCGAGAAAATCTATTTATGCGCATTCTAACGCAGAATTAAAACGCACAGGGGACCAGCTTACTTCCTTCCACCCTCCAGATGCTCGTACTATAAATAATTTGCGATAAATTATTTCTCGTCCTCGAATGCCATCTTCTCGTCAGCTTCCCCTACTTCTTCTCTCTCCCTCTCTTTCGTCTTCATCATGTCTCCCTTCCTTCCTCACCTTTCGTTCCACCGCAACTCTCGAGGTTAAAGCTCTCCTGGCCGAAGGTAACAAGGGATAAGCGAGATTTGCTGGAACAACGATAAGTATATGAAGTACACTCACTCCACCTGCCCCTGCACGTGAGCTGAATTAATTCTACAAAATGCGATTTACGGTACGCAGACAGACACACACGCACAGACACGTGCATGAGCGAGCCAGTGAGTGGTAAACCCTCCGAGAAAATATTCCCGTGCTTACACGAGAATAAGGATTTGCAAAATTTTTGTAGGATCAGCTGACGCAGGGGTAGGTTTCTATGCTTTCATATTTTTGGCTTAAAGGAATTCATTTGATTTGCTTGCATTCATATCCTCAAGTTGGTTTCTATGTTTGTTCTGTTCAATGAGGTAAAAAATATGTAGACTGCCAGTCAATAAAACATTGTATAAGAAGGAACAGTGTACTGCAGACGAAAATATTAATAATGAATTGTTTTTGTTAATTGAAGAAAATTGTAGCATAAAAGAGTAACACTAAAATAAAATGACAATAAAATAATAAAAGGACAATAAAATGTTAGCTGATGAACAACTCGTTAAGATCAGTCTGTGAATTAGAAGCAATACGTAGATATTGATATCTAGTCCAAAAACTCTATCTTATGAATTATTCTAATATATAAAATATGTATATACATATACAATGATTTCTATGCTCGACCGACAGTTTGCACAAATTCACCGGTTATTTCATTATCATTGGAACGGAAAGTTAACCACCCCTCGTCACCTCGAAAATTCGCGAAGCGTGCTCGAAACAGGCCGATGACATTAACTGACGGTTCATTGAATCACACTTCAGCTCTTCCCATTTCACACCTCGAAAGATGCATTTCAAACGCAATCCACATTTAACGCAAAATCAGAATAAAACACGAGAACCAAGTGAAATGAAACAATTCTTTTACACGACCTATAATTAAATGCCAATTTCAATTATATATTAGTGCTCGATCCTATTACTCAGTAATATCTATTATCCAGCTAAAACCACTTATGCAGAATGCAAAACTGATCACTAGTAATAGCGTACCTACCTAGAATCCAATTAAAACATTAATTATTAAACCTTGGAATGTGTTCTAGACCAGAATTAAATTAGCTTTAATTCTCCTCCGATGAAAACTGATTAGCTCAATGATGAACGCCGCAATGCAAACCCCATAGCAGAGGAAGAAGAAGTAGAATACGCTGTGAAAATGTTGCATAGTCAACATGCCTGAGTCGTATTCAGCCGTAATTTTTTTGTCTTCGTCGATTACGTTGGTCATTTGCCACTTGGCCTGCAGACCAATTTGCCTGAGCCTCAAAACAGTACGACGAAGAGGATCGCGAAAAGGGTGTGCTTTGCGTGCAATTATGATTACTGGAAAGTCGACCATGGATTCGGGAACAGTATAGATCCTGTTTGATTTGTTCGCCCTGTTTTGCCAATTAAGCCTGTCCACGTTGGTATGCTGCATCACTCCTACCATGTCATGATTGAATACACCCCAGGAAACGTCGGCTGCAGTCAGCACTTGGTACCTTGAAACAAAAGAGAATTTTTACTGAGACATCTGAAGAGTTCTTTTTGGCAGTGGAAAAATAAGATCTGATCTTTATTAAATTGAGGATGCTTTTTCATGATACTATTTTTTTTTTTTTTTTCTTGATGATAGTTGCTTATACGAGAAACTTATACATTTGATAAAATGTAATACTATGGTTTCGCTGAACTATTATCCGCACGATGGCAGGTTTGTCGTGGTTTATTAAAGAAAAATATATTTGCCTTGGTAAACATTATATAAAACTAGATCGCACATAACGGATCTACAGAATTCTTTAAAATAACATCTTAAAAATACCGAAAAATAGTCCCAGACGTTTCACCTAGAGCGCCTAAAATCTGAATGTTTAAATATCCAGAAAATTCGAATAATTATATGTCGGACACTTAACTCTGAATTATTAGAATACTCCTGAATATTTGGTTTCAACTATCCGCATGACATAAATACATATAATCGCTACTATTGATATCGGAATGCATATGTATATGCATGGAATTAGTGAAAAAAAATATTGTGAAATATAGAGTTAAGTATTCCATTCATTTCGCTACAGACGCAGGTACCTACTATATCATTGGTCTGATTCATCAAAATCATTAACACTACAAACATAAACTTAGGGCTACTCCTGGCGCATAGGTAAATATAAAAACCGGATTTGTAAATGATATTCGGATATTAACAGTTTGAGTGCAACGGGTCTTTGTTGTTTCCCTATCCAAAATTGCCAAGTGGCGCGACGGCGCCGGCGCTTGCTTCATTCCGCGGCGAAAAATACCAAGGAGCTGGGTCGAGCTGTTTTAGGTGAGCATATATGCCGTAAATCTTACTTCTTTCGATTCAGTACCATTCTGATATCTCATTGAGCAGAAGTACGGACATTAAGAAGCTGTTAATGATCGATTCCGATTCCAATAAATCTCATCATAATGGCAACGGCCATAATACGCTAGCACTTTTCGACATAGAACAAGAGAAGTGCGATCGCGACGCTTGGTTAAATAAAGAATACTTTCAAGTAATATTCAGAGTATCCGAATTTTGAGATCCGAATCTCATCAATAGCCCTAGTTTCGACATTAAACTCTGGATTTAACTGTGCTATCTATCTTCGATAATCCAGTGAGGAATGATACCTGTCGTAAAGGTCCTTTATGACAGGATCACCACTATTCTCCATGTAAGTCAGGACAATCTTAGGACCTCCGACAGGTCGCCCAGAATCTCTAACGTGTTCAAGGCTCTGCAATAGATCTTCTTCTTCCATCCTAGCCAGAGAACCAGTGAATGTACTGTTGTACAAAACACCGAAGTAAAGAGAGAATATTATCCAGATGCCCAGCACCATTCTCAAGCCGATTTTTTTCGGCAGGGTTACCCCCTGAGCTAATGTCATTTGCCAGATCAGCAGGTATGCTAACTCCTCTCTTATTAGACCAGCCTGGTGAAGGCGTCTTAGGACGTGAATTAGCAAAATGTAGAGTAAGGTCAAGAAGAGTATGCACAGCCAAACTGTGAAGCTAAAGGGCATGATCAGTTTCATAATGTCGTTACCGACATCTCTGAATTTTACTTTCGACGCGAACACCATGGTCCTGTAAAAATAGAAGACGAATGATCGACACGTTTGAGAAACAGTTTAAGGCAACGAATATGTAGAAATGATCACGTAATGTTGATATTTTTCAGGCAATGTAATTGGTTGAACTGAAAAGTGCGAAGGAAAAACAGAAACAAGACAATTGAATTCTCACAAAAGTACAGTAAATCGCAGGGCAAAGAACTAAGTGCAGTTTTAAATACCTGTACATATACCAGGCGACTATCTCCAGACCTTCTAAAGAAGCATTTTCTGGTAAAAGAGTTAGCATCACGTCCACGTCGTCGTTCAACAAAGCTGCTGTACCAGCTGTCCAATTTAAATGATGAAAATTGTGGTCCACAATCTCTATATTATGCTCTCTGGTGAATTCGCTGATCAGATGACCTCCTACGGTTGTTCGAAGTGTTTTAGAATTGTCTGTAAATGAGACAGACAATTACTCAGGCATGGAAACTAACTGTCTGGATCTACAATTTCATAGACTTAGGACAAATTTTATTCAAGCCTTTTAAATAGTACTACATTAATTAGGAAAGATACTAAATTAGATGATAAGCTCACTTGTTAGATTAAAGTCTTGATTGGCCCTTTGTAGCGAGGTAACATATCAAGTGGCCATTGATTCAAAGAAAAAAGGTCATTAGCGTTTCAAAGTCAAGTTGCCAACTTTAGTTTATAAAGAGCTCATCAACACATATAGGGGGGACAAAAATAGTAGTACGTTGACTCCAAGGGAATCGCATCGATTGAAGGGACTAATGAGAGGGTTGTATGCAAGGGACAACTCCAACCATGCAGGCTTTGCTAGAAATAGTCTTCTGCGAAATGTAGATGTATCGTGAAAAATGAATGAAAACAAAACTGCCTGATAGGATGTTCAAGACATTGCATTTTGAAAGTTACTTGTATTGATAATATATTTAAGATCATCTAAAGACAAAAAATGAAATCAGTATGTGGATTGATTAATTTTCTTTCCTGATAACTGATATTATTTAGTCCTGCACAGCTTGATCTTTCATAGTGCCATACAAATTTATGTAAATTCGCAGGCTAGCAATAAAATGTTAATAAAAATAATTCTGTTAGCGCTACATTTTTATTATTATTATGGAGTTATATTGGATGCATAATGTGCAAGGTGGAAATTATCGACTTGAGGCACATGTAGAGTTAATAATGCTTAATAGTGTTGCTTTACAATGTTTTTGTCATCATAAATTATAAATCGTTTCAGACTGTTGATCGTCAAAAAGCTTAACCCACCTCTGCCAAATGCACGCACATTGACATTAACAACAACAACAAAATACGACAAAGTGCAAAGTATTATCCAAAATGCGAATGCGCCCTAAATCCTGGCCATCTATCATCAACTCACTTGACACCTTTCTGTCCTCATCCTTCCAGTATTTCACAGTCTCGTCCACGATGTTGCTATACCTGATGCTACAGTTCCACGTCGGACATATCTGATGATAGAAATCAGGTCGCTGCTCCACTTGCCAGCTGTTGCCCAACGCGTCACACTTACCAACGACCTTGAATGTGTTCTTGATGCCCAAACTGTCATCTTGCCTGGCCTCGAATCTTCCGATGGTGGCACTGTGATTCACCAACTCGTACCTCACAAACAGCATGTTCTTGAAACCAATCGACCAAGCTTCACGTGAAAATTCTTCAACCGTTTGAGCATCAGCAGTTGTCACCACCAGATATTGCAACTTTCTGGACAAGTTTTTATTCTTTTCTAAGAACGTGGTCCTCAAACCTGAGAAGGTTTCATTGCGTCTGACTATCAAGTAGGTTGGCAGACGCCGCGGTGATTGGTTTAACAATCCTATCAACTTGATCGAACTGATCATCACGGTTCTATCAGCCATTAGGTATTTGAGAACACTGGCATCCATTGGCCCACAGTAATCGCATGCTAGGATCACGTGGTTCCTAATGCTCACGTAACGCTGGACAGTCAGTCTCGTGCAATTTGCAATGGTGTCCAAGTCCGTGAAGTTATCCCTGAGAATATTCGCGATTCTGAAGTATCTTTGTCCAGTTACCGAAGGGTCCGCACTGACGATGAACCTGGACGAGCTCCAGATTAGAAGGAATAGGACAGCAGCGAGATACGTCGTCATGGCGGTTTGTACAAATACTCAGGCTGCTTGGACGTTTTTGCCAAGGTGGAGAGGCTTGTAGATATTGTGAAGGTGGGGAAATTGGAGTGATGATCGAATAAGGGTTTGGGTTGTTATCGGTATATTTGATCTTGAGGTGGTAGTATACATTTTCAAGACAATTTGGTGTTGTTAGGCTGCCAACAATTGTTTGTTGCGAAATTGTTGTCAAATTGGTAGTCATTCGTTGCGGCCATTGAGAATGAGTGTGGGTAATTGAAACCTAAGGGTCGAAGGGGTTGATATATAAGCTGACTAGCTTATCTTGATGTGGTGGACAAAAGTTTGAAGATGTTGGAACATGTAGTTGCTGCAAAATCTTGCCAAATTACTACTGAATTATTCTGGAAAATTGTTTGATTGTGGACAAAACAGTTGAAATTTTATCGGATCATCCGTTCTTAGGTTGAAGAAAAGGCTTCCTTGACAATAAGATGTGTGATTGTGTGCAAAGGATTGTTTGGCACGAACTTCCTGCCAAATTGCTGCAAAATTATGGGATAGTGGACTACCTGGCAACTTTTATGACGCTTGCAGGTGCGAAAAGTCCTAAATTGGAGAGTTTTCTCTCACGTAATTCTGCACGCTCGAAGTTGCAGTGAAGAACCATAACCAAGACTTCGCACTTTTATCTATGTTCATCGATATTTCGCAATGCGTCGAGAGTAGTACTTGAAAAAGTGACCAGAAGTTTCATATTTTGAAAAATAAAGAAGAGGGAATTTGTTCCGATAGATTGTAAAGCAAGATTCACAATATATGTATACGTAATAAATTGACGTCTTCTCTCGGATAATTCTGTGAAATACAGGTAATTTTATCTGACAATGATTTGATTTAGCGCATCGTTAGAAAAGTAGTAAAGCTCGAATTTGCAAGAAAAACTCAGGTTATAAGGCAGAAAATTATTTTCTGGTAAATCATAATGGTCCAGTAGTCTCTACACTTCGTCAATCAAAGAGTTTAAAATACCAGGAATATTATTGGGGCAGTATTAAAATAGTAATGCATACCGTGTGGTTAAAACTGATTGTAAGAATCTAAAATTGCGTATTACTTTCAACCCCTTGCTCTATTCTGAAAAATCATCAAAGAAACGCCAATGTACTACACACTCTACAAACAAACCCATTAAATTCAACATTCTCTTACAAAAACAGTAAAAAAAAAATGACAAATCTAAAATTAGGTACCTCTCCAACCATTCTCACCGTTTCATCTCCTTAGTACCAACCTACCCTAAAACCTAAAATTGACCTTCGCAACAAAAGTGACATTTACAGTCCTCGCGAAGAAAGGCTTTCCTAAAAAGGGCAACTGCCCTCTGGAGAATCGTTTCCTCATCGAAGAGCAAATCTCTCGAGCATCTTAAAGCATCGCAAACTCGACAAAGGAATACTTGAAAGTGGAAAGGCTTTGACCTTATGTACTCAGGGCCGTGTATATAAAACGATTGAAGGGACTCTTGGTAGTTGTGACGTTCGGAGGGAGAGAAAAACAGGGCGATCGATTGGCCGGGCTTTATTGGAAAGCTTAAATCCTTCCTAAAGGAGGGTGGGGGGAAAAGCTACTGACTCTCGTCGCTCACCCTTCGTACGCTTCATCAGCTCTCGCGTCAGTTTTATCGCTCGACGCTTCCAGGAAAAAGGAAGTGTGCGGTGGCCAGTGCTGTATCGTCAAAGAGAGTGGTCCCCTTCGTTCAGATGAGTAGCTTAACGATGAAGGAATGATGGAATGTTATGAAGTAATGGTGTACCTTCAATAATGGGGTTCAGATGAGAATTGTGCGTTAGGAGAAGATGAGATTAATTTCAAACGTTAGGGGTCATTCTAAGTTTTTTATTTAACACTGAACCTACCGAGAATGTTTTCTATATGATAATTTTCTTTGTTGATTCGTCACTTGTCGCTTTTGGTAGCTTTACTTTTAAGGGAAATTCTTCGGTAGGGGAGACTGGGATAAAGTGGCCACTCTAAAACAAAATGTTTTTTAAGTTTGCTTATTTAAAAGGAGATACAATTTAAAAATGTTTAGTATGTAGTTTCGTTAGTGCCGAATTAATAACCACCCAAATATCAACAATATGTATATGGAAAGGTATTTTTGCAATTTTTCTTTTTTTAACATTCGCAGTGTCCAGTTTACCATAAAAAAAAGTTTGTTTAAAATGTGTTGCTATCGAAAACCTTATGAAATTACACGATATTTTTTTTAGTGGTCAATATCTTCCATACAAATCAGGTTTGACAGTACTAGCTTCTACGAGTTAGTTTACAACCTTGCCACAGCATTTGAGTACTTTCCAACAAATACACACCAATGGCCACTTTACCGTTAATGGCCACTTTATCCCAGTCTCCCCTAAGAGTGTATTTTAATTTTGTTGAAGTTAGAGATTGCAATGACGTTGTATCATGTCTTGATTTTTAATAAGATGAACTTTTGATAATAAGGGTAGTTGAAATGTATTAAAAATTTTGAATTAGAGTGTAATTATTAAGCAAGAGTGTTCTCTTCATTCTATGATAATAATGTTAGTGTTATAGATTAGGAAAACATTGATGCATTTTTCTCCGCGTAGCGTATCGATGTAAGAATGATGGAAAGTTATGAAGTAATGGTGCTTCACCCATAATAGGGCTGAGATGAGATTCGTGCGTTGGGAGTAGATGAGGATAATTTGGGATGCTAGGGCTCGTTCTGAGTGTTTTATTTAAGGGAGATTTATGAGTCTGCGTGTATTTTAGTTTTGCTGAAGTTGGAGATTGAGATGAAGTTCACTCGTTTCTTGAATTTCAATAAGAAAATGGGTTTTTGATAAGTAGTAGATGTGTATTGTACATTTTGAATTAACTAAGAGTGAGTACCTTCTTGTCCCTTAAAAATACATCACGACTTAAGTATAACCCCAAATCTTCATAAAAAACGATACCGTAATTAATATTATGGTAATTTAACATTATAATGAAGATTTAGACGATACGCATCCATCATAATTCCTTTCTACTTTATTTCAAATCAAATTCGATAATAGGCGACAATTAATGAGCACACCTTCGTGAAATCATGAATATAAATACCTTTATCATTATTTAATCTACATATAAAATCGAAACAAAATGTCATTATCAATTTCACCGTTTTCAAAATTCAAACAATAAAAAACAAACTCATCTGCTTCAAAATCGCCGATTAATTTCTCCATCTAAAAAATTCCATCGTAAAGCTGTCGCTGCAGAAAATTGCATTCGAAACTTTTGCGGCGCGCAGCTGCTAACCGGCGAAAGAAAACTTAGAAATTATTTCACCCCGGTGTAACGCCCTCACTGTCAATTGTGTTCACGCGTGCGAGCACGTGTGAAACATCTCCTACGTGTTCACGCTGCTGTACACGTGCATTTTTGGTCACGCATGGTTGCACAAGAGCGTGTCGTGCTCGCACGTCTGCCTCACGTTCGGTTCGCGACCGTTTGACGCATCCGCTTGCGAGCGACCTGATTGGCCCGTGCACTTCAGTCCTTTCGACGAGGTATGAAAAGGCAAAAGCAAACGCGAGTGTGCTTTCATTACGATCGACGTTTGAACGCTCGGATGTTCCACGAAATTGTTCTCTCCGCGAAAGTTTTCTCTTTATTTTTAGAAATGAAGATGTGTCGATATATGCCTAGAATTGTGTTTCTGTTCATTGGCGTGGGAAGTCGATTTAAAGAAAGTGAAAAATAACGAAGGAGAATTATTTGCTACGCAATGAATAAAAATTTTAATCCTCTACAGATTGGATTTTTCTTTTCTTTTGTGCGAACATATACGTTGTCAATGGGAGTTCGAATTTATTTGATGAGAAATAAAATTTGCACGCAACAATTTTCATCCCACCACTACACCTCCGTATTAACCATAACCGACTCTGCTTAGAATTCACCGAGACTCATAATTCCACCATCGTAGAAATTTGCATTTACAAATCGACCCCTGGCACCACTCTTGCTCGACATACTCCACGTGTGCATCTAAATATTCCCATCAACGCTGGTTTACTACACGTACACACCCAGAAACACACGGCCACACGTATCAGACACAATCACACGTGAGAGTGGATATGCAACCGTAGGAATAGAAATCGTCCGTGACCTCGAGGCAGCTCGGCGATCACGTGCAAATGCAGGGGTCAAGTGCAGCGGGCAGTGTGCCAGCTGTTTGCACACACCCGATGTCTTCTTTACACCCTTCTCGATATCCACCACCTTCTCGCGTACTTCGATAAGAAGCTGCTCATATCAAGCGAGAGCGTCCAATCGAATCGAGTGAAATTGGAATGACGAGGAGTGAGAAAACGTGAAAGAAGTTCTCGGGGGTGAGAAAAGGGGATGGAAAGGGTGCAGTCAGAAATGACGCAATTCCGAGGGTGGTACCTGTCGACTACATTGGATTCCTTTTCCGTTCCTTTTTGCTGAGGGTAAAAGTGTGGACGAGGGTTGGATTCCGTTTTTGGATTGGTCACCTGATGAGAAACTTTCCTTATGAAGATTGGAAAAGTAAAGGAACGCTCGTAGCAAAGGAACGGGAGCGAAATTTAAATTCAGGTTTTTCTCTGCCTCTTTCTTTTTTTTTGGGCATATACAGGGTGGTCCATTTAAGATGTTAATTTTAAAAATATTTTTAAAAATATTGAACGGGTATTTTTTTCAATCCAATGATCATTTCTGGAGAATTGCAGAAAATATAATTTTTTTGCGATTACAGTGCCATCTATCACGAATCAAAGAAAAAGTTTCGGGCAAAACCTACGTACTTTTTCCTGTAGAATCCGAATCTGCGATAAAAAAATGGGGGTTTCAGGATTAACCCTTTTCAGGCTAACACATTTTATGAACAACTTTTTTTTATCCCATGCGCAGTTTTAAAGTTATTCGCTGATAACATTTTAAATGGACCACTCTGTATAGTGCAATCAGTGAAGTGGAATTTTGATGCGTGACCTTATTATTTGTGAGCCAAAATCTTTTTATTCTTCATGTTCTCACAATATTTGTGTTATAATTCACGCAAATCTTATTAATCATATAATTAATCGCTACGAGAAAATTACATTTGCAGTCAAAAAATAAAAGTAGAATCTGATACATATGGAACTTAAGAAACCCAACTTTCCATTTACAGTCTCGATTTGTCCTCTCATTACTGATACATTTTCAAAAACTCCGTTATCTACAAAAATCCACAACAATCTTCACCAATACAGTCTCCACATTTATACGACCCTTATCAAAAATAAAATTCCTTTTAACCAAAAAACAACACCCTCTCCCGTTCCACAACAAAGCACAATAAATCTCCAACAAATATTTCATTCGTGCAACCCTCTCACATCAATAAAAAAAGAAATACATATTCTATACAAGTTCCCTCTTTGTACGGTAATGCCTAAAAAATGCAACTTTCTATTTACAATCTCGATTTATCCTCTCATTATTCATCCCTTTTAAAAACTCCGTTACCTAAAAACATCCGCAATAATGTACAGTATTCACAAATGCAGTATTCACATTTATACGACCCTCATCAAAAACAAAATTCCTTTCAACCAAGAAGGAACATCTTCACTCTTCTACAACAAATCACAATAAATGTCTAGGGAATATTTCATCCATGCACCCTACACCCTGCGCACAAAATCATCCCTCAGAACGAAATCACACCAATCTTCGAACAATTCCTTGGCAAATTCCACCCCTTGGAATTTGATCCGTCGAGTGGATTCTGGTGGGTGCATCCCCTCGGACGCATTATCGACGAATCGAAGTGACTATACGAAGTGAAGTGAATCGAGAGGAGGGGTGGAAGGAGTGGCGATGGATGACCGTGGCCTTCTGGGAAATCTAGGAAACAACGAACGTCGAGGAAGCTCGCACTCAACAATGGGGTTCAAGGACGCCGCGGGTGCGTCGCGACGCCGGGCGTCGCTCGGTCTCCACGTGCCACTGCAAGTTACGAGCGAGCAAAAGTGGCGGCGGACAATTCGCCTCTGCATAATCGGCGGCGTGGCGTCGGCATCGCGACGCCCAGCATCTCTCTCTCTCTCTCTCTCTCTCTCTCTCTCTCGCTTTCTCTTTCTCTCTTGTCGCCTTTTCTCACGGCTGTACCACGAAGGAATTCATTTTCGGCGCTAGGAGAAGATTAATGGTTTAGTTGGGATATTTTAAAGGGTTGAGGTACTCTACAAAAGGGATGGAATAAACAACGACATTTAACTTAAAAGCGATGTTGTCGAATTTAAAATGTAAACGGTCTAAGGATATTTGCGAAAGGTTGAGATAATGTTGGAGTATATAAGGATGAATTTGTTAAAGTTTAGATTGTGAATTTTGGAAGATGGAGTTTGTGGAGAAGAGTGAACAATGTAATTATAGTAATGATGACGTAAATGAAATAAGAGAAGATTGCATTTTGGATTAACAGATTGTGGAGAATTTTTTAATTGTCTGCACTTGTATCATATAATTATTCATTTGGTCAAATCCGCAATGTGATCTTAGAGAATTGCAATTAGCGAAAAACTAAAATCGACGTATCGTCTTATTTTGTGTAAATGATAATCTGCTGAATTACACAACGGTCGGTAGAATTTGTCTTCCACGCGATACACATCAATTGGGTAGATGCTTAGCGAGGTAATTAGGATACTCGTATTACCCGCAATTCTCCTAGTTCGGATAATCGTTCTACTTGTGAAATTAATTGATTAAATAATCGACCATCAATCAGGATTCATTTTAGTTTGTAAGCAATAGCCCGAGAACCATACCTTTAAGCATCTGTATTAAATTCTGCATAATTAACAAATTCGGCTGCAGAAGAATTAAGAATAAAGATACTGTTTATTTTCCAAAATAAGGAATAACAGCCTAGAGCGAAGACGCCACGCAAGTACGAAATTGACATTTCACAATCACTCCCTGGATGCCGGGTCCATCGATTTTCGTAATAAATTAACAATCAGAAATCATTAATCCCGTGGCATGAAGCGAGGTGAAAACAAAATTCGATTACCTGTAATCGCGAAGAAATGAACACGCCGCCAAAAAAAGAAAATTTCACTATCTCCTATGGAAACCAGTCCATCGAATTTCGCAATAACTAACAATAAAAAACCATTAGCCTCGCGGCATCAAGTGAGATGGAAAAAAACTCGATTTCCTAAATCCAGAAGAACACAAAGAAATGAACACGCCACTGCAAAAATAAAATCTCTCATCCCCTTCCTGGAAACCGTCACAACGATTTTCGCAATAATTAACAGTAAAAATACTTTAACCCCGTGGAATCGAGCGAGGTGAAAAAAACTAAGAAGTGATTCCACGAGAACGAAGCGAACACGCCACCGCGGAAATATAATTTCGTAATCCCCTCAATTTGCCGTTCGTCACGTACTGAATATTTCGAGCTGCCGTTCGTGTGCGTTCCGAGAGAATCTCCACGTAATATTCTCTGGCCGCTTGGCACACCTTCAGGTAAAAATCGATATTTTCCACTGTCGATGGAAGGTTCGACGTACTCTCTCGTGGGGGTCCCGATGCCCTCGTAGGATGGTGACATGCGGGCGATCGGCATTGATCCCTGATAGGGAAGAAGAAAAAAACATAAAAGTAAACGTCCACCCGCATCTCAGGAAACGTGGACGCACATACTAATGAAGACAGTTTTTTCTGTGAGGTAGGCAGTGGAAATCAATTAATGCGGTTGATCTTTCTTTCTCCTTTTTTAGAGTAAAGTGAAGATGGTTTGGAGACGGTTGAGAAACTAACGTTTACAATTAAAATAGAATGGCAAAATAATTGTTAACTATTTCTTAAGGATCTTTTTTTTACTTTTCTTATTTCTGTATAATTATTATTGGATAGAAGGTAGAGTAATATAGTAGAATGTTTCGTTACTTACAATGACACATTTTTGTTGACCTCTTATACACGAATGCTTACATAAATAATATAAACCGTTCTGACAAATGTACAGTGAAGTATTAGACCAATTTGATTGTACAAATTGGAAGGAGCATTGAATTCAAACAAATGAAGAAGTTTGTAATTTAATTTGCAAAATTGCTTCTCTCCTTTCGCGACACTATGAGACCGAAAATGGCGGGAAATTTAAAAAGTTTCACGTAACTGCTCCGCCCATCCGGTGATCTTCGACTTCCGTTTCCACTCGTGTGACCTCAACGGGTACACGTTTATTGAACATGACGATTCTTAATAATGCGAATTGTGTTTCAGAAAATTTCATCTGTAATGTAAGTTTATAAACATTTAGAATTACTAAAAAAAAAAAATAGTTCCTCGTAAAGAATTTTTTAAAAGATTTGGAAGGAGTTTGGGAAATGGAATATAAAAATTGAACAACTGTACGTGTGATTCTAATCCAGATTGGAATCCTTGTTTGTACTTCACACCCTTGAAACATTTACATCTTACCTCACCTTCTCTCGACTACATTTCCAACGAAATCAATTCTAATTAAACCCTCATGTGTGCGAACTTAATTGGAAATCTTCCACTAATCTCACGCAAGTTCTTCCTCTCACCGCACACGCACACGCGCAAATAATTCTATATGACGAATTTCAGACCGACGTCGAATTATACCGAAAATAACTGACAGTGCCTCTCGGCCAGTATAGAGTCCACGTTCTCGATTGGTTGGCTTGTGTTTTATAAGCAATACGCGGATCGAATACGCTTGGGAAATATGTTGCGCCCTCAAAATTAATCCGTCGGTCCCGCTCGCGGCATTTCTCTCGTACCGTGCCTTGTGGCGCACGGTATGTCTCGCACAGAGACATGTGGCAAATTTGAAACGCGCCCTGCCACGGTGATTCTGGGTCATGCCGACGAGGGAGATCGAGGAATACCCACATGAAATTCCTAGAGCTATCGATCGAGCCAGATGGACGCTTAATTAATCAACGCCGCTACTCATCAAAGCCACCGCTCTCTCGAAAATTTCTTTGCGACACGTGAAGAGAAGTCTTGGAATTTCCGGCTGGGATTCCATGGTGAAACGACGCGGACGGACTCTGGAAAATATCGTGGCCCATGGTCGAGAAATTGAAGGAAGTGATTGCAGAGGTGGAATTTTAATTTGTATGTTTCTTTTTCCTTTTTTTGTGCGGGCGAATCGATTCCAAATGATATTTTAAAATTGCGGTTGCAAACGTGGAATTTTTATTCTCTTGGGTTTTTCTTGTTTTTGTATCCAATAATTCTAAATATTTTAATAATTACGATGGAGTCCGCAAATTATCTCGATTCTGAGAAAATTAGGACCTCTGATTGGAAGGATTTTCGGAACGTAACTAATTTAACGCTTAGTAATTTTTGAGAGGAGGTCTTACAGAATGCAGAATATTTTCCTCGGAAATAATTTTGTATAATTATTGTGTATACAGTGATACCTGGAAGTGAAAAAATTCTCGTTTTTAAGTTTTTTATTTACAGCACTTTCATAATTACTTGTTCATGTATTTTTACACATATTATGTCCGTGAGATTAAATTTAACTTCTCATCATTTAAGTGTTTTTTTCGGTGGATACCAGAAATGAGATAGTTCTTGACGAAGAAAAAGATTTCTGCATGGGCGCTATACGAAAAAAAGATACAATGGAGAATTTGAAATTTTATCATCTATTTTCTCGTTTCTGCTGTCGGAAATAATCGTGAATGCGTGAGAATTTATTGTGATTGAATCTTTTTAACGTTCCACCCGTTAAAATATGAACAATGCTCGCGATGCGTCTTCGGCAAGGAATTAGTGATACTTTGTCTCTCCTCTACTCCGCTTCGAAATAATTTCCTTAACTCGGAGAAAATGAAGAACGATTCAATTACAAGAGAGAATGAAGAAAAACTGTGCTCCTCTAACCGGAGAGGAGCCCCGCGTTAAAATTCATCTCCCTTGAAACAGTAAGATGTTCAACCTTTAAAACTCCTTACACAATCGTGCGCAGTTCTTACATTACCGCTTCCTGAAATAATATTTTCAAAAAGTAATTTTCTCCTGTAATCCAACCGAAAAAATTCAAATAAAGAAACAGGAGTCTTTAAGAATATTTAAAAATATTTTCAAGCTTGCCGAGTAATAAATTTAGCTCGTATCCTAAAATAAAAATATCGAAGACATTCCACAGAGTTTTATTTTCCACATTTTCCAAGATATTACCTTCATCAAAAATCCTGCTCTTAAACCCAATTCAAAAAATTCTCCAGACAGCTTTGCAAACTTTCGAAAATATCACCGACACTCCTTAGTGACAAATATTATTGGCGAGCCCAAGATAAAAATTACAAAGCTCAAGAGAAATTGCCTCTCGACCAATTTCTCATGCGCACGCCATTACTTCGAACCAACCCTCATTTCTTCTCGCCACACGAGTTCGCGTCTTACGAGCCAAGGAGCAAACGAGCCAAGGAGACGGTCCGATAATAGCGCGTATCAAAGTATGAAACTCACCCCCTTCTTCTCAGTCCCTTATTCTACGCGACGTCGCCCAGTGGCGAGACCGATTTAGCGGTCTTAAGCAGTCCTCCATTCCTCAAGGTGATGAACAAGCACAAGAAGGGTGGAGGAGGAGGGGATTGGTGCAAGGTTGGCGCCGGTGTATAAATCTACTCCTTGAGTAATTCGATTTCCTAACCCTTATCACGTAAGGACTGCGACTAAAAGAGCGGAGTGATAGTTATAACGAGGCAGACGTTCGATTGTGGAAAAAAGTATTTTTACCTTCTTGCAAATGGAAAATGGTATTTTATACGCAAAATCGTTTTCGAAAACAACAGAAAGATATGCCTCAAATTTTTGTTATGTGTGAGAATTTTTGTAAATCTTGAAGAATTCAATTTACTAACCCTTATCACGCAAGGACTTCTTGCTACAAAAAAAGTGGAGTAGTTATAACGAGGTAGACACTCCATTGTGGAAGAGGGTATTTCATTTTTTCTAATTGCAGAATACAATTTTTTCTGAGGAATCTTTCTGAGAAACAGGGAGTGGATATGGTCAATAAAGAAATTTTTTATCATGAGAGGATTTACTTGGGCAGGTTGATGGGGTTTGGTAAAGAACAGAATTAGATTGGAAGGAACACACTTGTTTTGGTCATTACCTTCAGTCCCATGTTCGGTCATTAATAGAATTCCAAATAATTTTTTTTTACGAGACTGGAGTGAACAATTCTTTTCCTTTACAACCTCCGACCACGGTCCTCATTTTTACTGAAAGCTTTGAGTAATTACAATAATTATTATTTTTTCCATATAATCATATTTTTCATCAATCATAATACTACTTTCGTTACAAAATTTAATAGTTTCTTTTAATTTCTGCATTGCTCGATAATATGCGTTATTTTCGAACGTCGTCCTTATTTATTACTTATTTTCAACACCTTTTCAACTAGTTAAAAATCACCAAAAATTCAAGCAGTCATTTGTATTGACACAATGTTCCCAGAACACGTCAATCTTACTCGTGACAATCGCAAAGTCAAACCGCAAGCTTTAAACTTGTAAGAACTCGACCAACTCGACCAGAAATCGTTTGACGAGTGGTGAGGAAGAATAGGGAGGAAAAGAGAAATGGTGGTTCGAGAATAGCTAACTTCATCCACGAAGAGAAACTTTTCGCGTCCGAAGGAAGAGTGAGACTTTGCTTTTAAGACGTCGATTGCAACTGGCACGTGAAAGTTTTGCGATGACCGAGAAAAGCGTGCCTGAGTATCGGCTAGAGTGTGTCACCGTCAATTTGGATTTATTAGACGACAGTAGGAAACAAAAGTTTTTACGAATGCAGACATATTGATTTCTAACGAAATATTTCACTTCTAAAGCTCGCCCAGTTGCAATCGTGAATTAAGGAAACAAACGATTCTCAGGTAATAGGTAATGTTTATTTATTTTGAGGTTGTTTTATCCAAACATTTTTAAGCAAAATCACGATGTATTTTAGTTGTAGATGCAAAGTTTCTGACTTACAGAAGTGAGTTTATTTTTTATGAAATATATGTTTCTTGCATCTTGATTGAATATTTTCGTCTTAACAATCTTAAATGACACACACGCGTTTTTGTATATGTGAACTTTCATTCATTATAATAGGCAATTAAATGTTATTCGTCTCGGTAAATTCTAAAAATATTTAAATCTCGTCTCTCCAATTTAATGAATATGAATACAAAATGCATTCTGTGCTTCCGCGACTTTCGCTAATTCCTCTTTCGACGAAACAATTCTATTTGCAAATTCACATTTTCTCTTAAATTGTCAATCCCATTTGCAGATTTAATTATCGCGCGAATCTAGCCCCAATAAATGATCCACGTAGCTGGTCCAGTGGCTCGCCAAAATTCATTCCCCAATTAAAACAACCATTTTATTCGTTCCATTTAATCCGAACCTCTTCGGCACGCGCGAATATCTGAGATTATTTTTATGTAACGTAATCCTATTTACTTCGGAAAATTACTGGACAATGAACGAATGAAGACTCTAAATAATAATCAGTTCTTACAAACTTCTAATGATTCTCAATTGTCCCCTATTAAATTATTTCGCAACTCGCAATGTTCTAAACGAAAGAAATAATTCTATGATATAAGAAATCCAATTCCGTTTTGCTACTTTTTCCTTGTTCGGTTTTCAGGCCGAAGGGTGGTTTAGAAAAAAAGAACACATTTTCCTTTACGAAACTTAACGGAGAAGAGCAGACCACCCCATGATGACGGTGGAACGACAATTGTCCCCTATTAAATTATTTCGCAACTCGCAATGTTCTAAACGAAAGAAATAATTCTATGATAAAAGAAATCCAATTCCGTTTTGCTACTTTTTCCTTGTTCGGTTTTCAGGCCGAAGGGTGGTTTAGAAAAAAAGAACACATGTTCCTTTACGAAACTTAACGGAGAAGAGCAGACCACCCCATGATGACGGTGGAACGACACGAGACTTCCGCAGTCCCATACGCATATTTTCCTGAGGGGGTTGAACGATGCCCATGCCAGGGGTTGCGAGGGTGCATAGGGGTGGAAGAGTCTCAAGACGAGATACTCTCGGGAGCAACGCCGTTTTTCGAGATAATAGCTACTCGGTTACGCGAGCTTCATGGGTTTTATGTAGAGATACGAAAGGGGTTAGTTAGGGGTCTTTTAAACGCTTGTAAATTCGCGAAACATGGGCATTTGTTTCTTTTTTTTTTACAAAAAGCGTCGACCTACTTGTGGATTATTAGTTTAACCTGGCATTGGAATTTTCTGGTAGCAACGAAGCCGAGAACTTGACAAAGAGGAGAAATATCATTTTAATAACTCGATAAAATAATTCAGGTTTTCAGATCACCACAGTGAGGCAATTTACGGTGAATAGAAATAACCATTAAACCATGCAGCATTCAAATGGCACTACGTGAAGAAACATTATGAAAAGAAGATAACAAAGGAGAATATCGCCCAGGCCAATCATTAGACAGGCTAAATTTGCAAAATGTCAGAGTGAAGTGAAGGAAAAGAAGAGAGGAACAAGATAAAAATGCGATGCACTCCGCGCAATTTTTTTTTTTATTCGTGACGCACTCAACGTCCTATCCCCTCCCTCAAAGGCCGCGGAATAACAAAATCCCTCCGAGGGAAATGAAATCGCATCTCGCTGGTTATACGCCCGGATTTTCTTCCTCTCTCTCTCTCTCTCTCTCTCTCTCTCTCTCTCTCTCTCTCTCTCTCTCTCTCTGCTCTTTTCTGTCGAAAGATGAGAAACGAAGCTCGCGTTTGTAACGCCAGCGCGAGGGAAACGGGGTGAGTCGCGAGCTCGAATCATACGCAAATTTATGCAACTCTGACACGAAGCAGACCGCCTGAAATCTCCTTTGAGCGAAAATTTCGCCCGAAGATTATAAATTCGAAACGCTTCTACGCGTACTTAGAACTCGAAGTGAAACGTGATCGAATTCTCGCGTAGAAATATTCAGTTCTCTGCGAATTGAAATCTGATGAAAGTTTCTCTGAGTTAATGAAGACATTTCCAAGTACTAAATTTATATTCCAGGAATAGTAAATTAGTGTGTAAGTGACTGATGCGTCACCGTGAAATTGCATTTGCCCACAAGTATTTTTCATCTACTGCGAGAATTTCTTTTTTAGTATCAACGTTTTGTTTAGTGCTGAAGATGCGAAGGATTGAAAAGGTAAATCTGTAAATTTGGCAATGTAGATTCAAGCACTAATATATAATGTGTAAAGTGGACCCCTTGGTAAATTAAAAAATTAAAGGCTGACGCCAAGGACCTATGGGCCGTATGACCAAGATTTTTATCACCAAAATTTTTAAATGAAACTTGATTTTTCTAGAAGAGCGTATTCCTCATTACAGTAATATACATATACTATCAAAGTAGGTGGCGTATGGTTCTGAAGCAAATCGAGCCAAAAGTTTTCGCATGCTAATCCTTCTAATCGATTGGCAGGATGGTTTTATATCGACGGATAAAAATAACTGATAGTCACAGTGGGCAGCACCGATCGAACACTTGCAGTGATCGTTGCCAGCAACTATTTTTTTTTTCGGCTTCGTGTTCTCGCCTGACGACTCACGCCTCACATGCCAAAATTTACCACTAAAACTTTTCGACCGATTTTCTCTGTAACCATGCGCCGTACTCTAATGATGTATATTGTCGTAATCAGCAAAGCGAGATCTTTCAGAAAAATCCAGTTTCATTCCAAAATTTTGTTAACAAAAAACTTGGACATATTTTTTTGGGCTTACAATTAGTCTTTGAATTTTCTAGAAGTAATTAATTACTAATTGATCACACTTGTGCAGTGACTTTTTCTTTAATGAGGCAACTAAAGTAGAACTTTTTTTATGCAGTCGACAAATATGAAGAAAAACCCGTGTGGAATATTTTTCCTGAATTGTAACTGCACAATGTTCCAATGCAAATATCCACGGGCCAATCAGTGTTTGAATAACTAATAGCCACGGCCAACGGAATGCGATTTTATACGCACCTACGCAATTTGCAGTTGCTCTGAAAAATTTCGCGATTACGTTCATACCATTGCCAGGACTCTCCCCTGGGTTCACTAGAATTACGTATTTTTCACAACTGAGAGAACAAACCGAGGTAGGTACTTTGTCGATGAGGCTATTAATTGTTTAGTAGGCGCAGGTTAGGTTTTACGAAGGCCAGAGGAAAATCTAAAGAACCCACTGGTGCCTACACATTTGTTTTATCCGTGACAATAAATAAACAATTACGCACATGCTCAGATTCCTATTTAAATTGTAGGAACTCAAGTGTGTTACTGAACGTCTTCGTTAATTACAGGACTTGTTTTATTTCCAAGAAATATTATTAATTTTCCAAGTTATCCCAAATGTTTCTACATGTTGCATTTACATATTGACTTTTTTCACGTAATAAATATATTTTATATAAGCAGATCTAACAATTATTAGGGAAAAACGTAATTTGACGTGTAAGCATCCAATACATATTTATATATACTTTGCATCATTAATATGCACTTTGAAATTGCTTCAACAATTGCAATTGACCCCGTAAATTGCTCCAGATATTTTTGAATATCGTTTCTATGAGTATACTTGGATTAAAATGTTTCGCATATACTCGACGAATAATTTCCGGCTAAATCTACTATTTCCTCTATTTGTTTTCTCTTAATTCTTTCACTAAAATGCAATCTTAACACAACAGTTCCAACGTCTAATTTTCACGAAAAAGTGCAGCTTTAACTCAACGGTTCCAACACCTGATTTTCACGAAATGACCGCAGAGCTTCTATTTCTGGCTTACCAACCTCACCGAAACGAGTACCTCAATTTCGCCAACGCAATTTCGCGAGTGCAACCGCGTGTAATTACGCACCCCTAAATTAACTCCCTATACACCTCGTTTCAACAGTACATGCTACGAATACGAGTTTCCAAAATTAGACAATGCAGTTTCCGTCCATCAATTATTACTGACTTGTCAACCAATTCCACACAGACGATGTGCATGAAAAAAATGAGAAAAGGGCATGAGAAATTACAGCAAAATAATTTATAATCCTCTTTTTCCTCCTATCAATGCACGCTATAGTATAAAAAAAAAGAAACTGAAAATCGACGGAAGTAGTCACGAATGATCTTGCAAATAATATTTGAGGGATGGCGGAACACTTTAAAAATGTCTTCAAAAACAAATTTTCCTTTCTCAACTTCACGCAACAAATGACACACAATGATGAAGGAAAGGTAAAATTTTTTAAGCTTAATTTTTTCCCATTTTCAAGATTACGAGGTGATGTAAAACAGGGATGAGATATGAGGGGACCAGTGAAAATATATACAGGGGCATGCGAAAATGGACAAAAATGATTTTAATATAATTTTTCTCTTGTCAAGGTCCCGCCACAGTATAAAGAAAATGAAAATCGAAGGAAGTAGTTTGCAAGTGATTTTGCAAAGAACATTTGCGCGGAACACTTTAAAAATTTCTTCAGAAATCATTTTCCTTTCTCAACGTCACACGATAAGATGATAAACAAAAGATAACAATCAAATTATGAATAATTTTGCGAAGAGTATCAAAGAACTTTAAAAAATTCATCCAATAGTAGAAGGAGCCGTAAGAAAAATCAAAATGTTATCCTGCAAACTCAGTTTTTCTCTTTCAAGATGACACAAATTTCCTCGCCATTTTTAACGAGTTATGAATAGTTGCAAAGCGTATTGATAAAACAGTGGTAACACGAATGCTCGGGTACTGGACCGTTTTTATTTTACGAATCTGTATGTTCTCGATGCCAAACTGCAGTTATAAATAATCGGCAGACCATCGTTCAATTCTCGACGTCGAACAATCAGCTTAGTCCACCCCTTTCTACCATCTCAGTTTTTCGAAAATCGAACGCGTGGGTCCATTCGTTTTACGTTACTTCGCAGCACCAAAGTGTAGCGAAAAATTGGTCGCGCAGAAACGTCAATTTCGGATGTCCATAAATTTTCACGATATTTTTCAGTTTTAAAAATGAACGAGAAGCCTTCCGGGTATTTATCGATCGCAGGGAACGCCAACTCCGAAAAAGAAGAATTTATGATGGATGTGAACTGGGATTTTCTATCTAACTGAGATTAGGTGCGTCGCGGTCCACAACTGTAAAACGCGTTTGAATTCTCAGGAATTATCGACGGAGGAAGATTTAAGCGTTATTCTACTTTCTCATGAAAAAATGTGTCTGATTTTCAGGATTTTTTTTATTAGAAAATAATAACACAGCATTTTTGAATTTTCACATTATATTCTAATGTTCTTAAAGTATTCAACCCAAAACTTTATCAAATATTTTTTCGAATTTACTCATAGGAAATTTTCGCCATTGTTGAAACGTTTTCAGAACCTTCCTATTCGCTGGCGGACGTGATTGCGTCTGTCAGCATAGTCTATACAAAAATATCAAAATATATCTTAATTTACATAGAATCCGCTATTACATGAACCACGGAGAAAGAGTTTGCGTCAACAATTTAAAAATGGCGGACTTCGAAACATTAGATACAAAAAAGTGAGATTTCTTGCTCTTTTTATGATTAAAAGAAAGTGGGAAAATATTGATTAATTGGTACATACGTGGTTCATGCGATAGCCACAGATATGCAGAAAATATGTTAAAATTTTAGACCGATTGATCGAACACTTTTTTTGGATTCACGTTTGCCAGCATGCATGAAGTATTTAGGAAGATCTCCGGTAATGGAGAAAAATTTTTATCAATAATCACCAAAAAACATTCAATAACATTTTCTTTTAATAGAAACTTTAAGATCAAAATTCCAAATTGCTGCATTATTATTTCCTAACAAAAACAAAATTCCTGAAGATCAGACACATTTTTCCACGAGAAAGTAAAATATCCCCTGAAATGTGGCACCAAGAGAAGAAAAGTTAAAAGTACAAAGAAGATATTTTACGAGAAATTACCAGGCAGGGGAATGGAGGCATAAAAGTACAAGATGACAATGCTCCAAAATTAATACAATAAAATTACAGAGAAGAAAGAATAAATGGCACAATTGTACAGGATATAATTAGCAAAGAAAACTCTGACATCATACCAAAAGGGAAAAATAATTTTTTAATATTCCCGAGCAAATTGTAGGGTGATTTTCTCTCTCTCTCTCTCTCGATTTTTTATCTGTCATAAAAAAATAACCGACCAAAAATCAAATCTTAAATTTCAACGAGAAATTCCACTGAAGCCGGCTAGACAATGTGATCCTTAATTAAATCGTTAACTTATCACACGATCTTGAAGAAACTTCCAAAAAAAGGGAGGGGGGGGCGAGGGGAGGTTCAATAGTAAAAATAGAAAAAGAACTGCGCAATCATTTATTCGAGAATCGAAAGAGGTGAAGTAGCCTTGAAAGAGAAATTTCAGTGAAGCCATCTGGAGTCGAGGATCATCAGTTAAATCGTTAGTGGCCCGTCGCATGACCTTGAAGATTAAGCCAAAATTAACGAGCGGAACGCTCAGATTTCGGACCAGGGCCGTGCGAACCGCAGCCACGATTGCCCAAAGTGCCGTAGTTTGGCTTTTCTGTTAAGGCTGGGATATTTCCTGCACCCCCAACCCTTCTTATTCCTCGGTTACTGCCTTATGAATATATGCATGTTGCCCGCAGGATTATGCCAGGGGCGAGCGCGTCCTTGGGACAAGAACTGGTCGCTGAGTGGCATTAATAATCTACCACCCACTACCCCGAACCCTTGCACCCCCACCTCCGATTTTTAGCTAGTATCAGGGGCGCGTAACGGAACCGCAAAAAAAATGTCCACGAGTTTTCGCGACCAACTCTCTTGATCTCGCTATACATACGCTCCTGATCGTTACGGCCAATCTCGGTGGACCGTAACACATGGCGATTAGAGGGAAAAAGAGAGAGAGAGAGAAAAAAATTCGCGAATGCGTCGGTGAAAAATCGTCCGACGAGGAAATGTCGGCCGGAAAAAGAAGATGCGGTGGAAGGATAGAAGAATATTTTTTTTTGAAAGGAAGCAGAATTTTTTTTCACCACGCGTCACACGATTGCCCGTGACAAACGGATTTCGAAGGATTTGAGGTAACAGATATTTTTTGAATTCTGCTGTTTTCGTAGAGTAGCGTTTCTTCTTGTAACGTGTGACATTATAAGGGTAATACATTTGGGTAATGAAACATTTTTGCGAAGTTCCGAAGGGTTGGGTTTAAATTCAATTAATCATCCGCATGTTTATAAAAAAACAAGTGACATTGATCAAAAGCCACTGATTCTAATTTTAAGCAAAAATAATCTCTGCTTGGAAAAATATATGTGTCGATAATTCGTTTTGTTACTAAAAAATTTTTGTCAAAAATCTATTTACGGATATTCCTCGATTAACGGCAGCAGAATGGTCAAACAATCCAAGTATCTTACGATTCACGAAGACTCCACTACTGTCCTCGTAAATCTTCATTCTCGCATGCAAGTACTCCTGAAAATGTCGACAAGCCCATACAACGAATTATCCTCTAAACTACCCATAAACCAAATTAAGTATAAATCAATCTCGTTAATTACCATCGTTAATTATCAACCTGAACTTCTACCTCGAACTCTAGCGAAACGATTCAAGACGCAAACTCTCTCGAATAGTCTTTGCATCGTCCTGCGAGAATCCTGGCAGGATCGACGAGTCCCTCGGGTGGGCGCCGCATTGCGCAAGTCTCGCGCCGGCCGCCGCTACTGCCGCTCCCATAAATTTTCGAAACAAAAAGCGAGAGGGAAACAAAGGAAGTCACAGAACACGCCGACCGCAACGCGAAATTTTCTCCGATGCATCGTGAACGACGAAAAGCTGAACGCGGTTTAAAGGCACCGCCCCTGGGGGGTGAGTTTAATGGATTTCCGGTGTCGCGATGGCACGAAAATTACGTATTGGAAAATCTCGAACGAGAGTTTGAACCTGGAGTTCAAGAGGAAACGTAAGAATAAAAGAAACGTAAGAGTTCGATAGAAAGGATCTGAGGAAAAGAGTAGAATTCGTATAATGAGACCGTGTACGAGGGTCTTCTCTTTTGAGTGTAATTAGAGATAAGTCGATGGTGCAAAATTCTCTTTTACTTTGGATTTTGCGGTTAATCTTTGTCAAATGTTTTTTTGGAATTTCTTTCTCTGAAAACGTTTTCTGGAAACTATTGGGGTGTAGAGTTTGAGGAAAATGTGAAAGAGAGTGATATTGCAGTTTTTTTATAAGTCTCAGGTTATTAACCGTGTAATTTGAGAGAATTTCATATGGCAATGTTTGAAAAAATTACAGACGCGGTATAGAAGATTTGTGTATTCTTTGTAATTCGAGATCTCGTTTTTTTTTTCAAACTTGCATTTAATTTGTCGTATGAGTGGCTAATTCTTCAATTTCAAATACACTCAGTAATCTTTGCGACAACTTCTCCCACGTAATAAAAATTCGAACAACATGTAATCGAAAAAATAAAACCAATAACGTAATCATAACAACTGCAATTAAAAATAGGAAACAAGATATTTTAAAAGCTCCAGGAGCTATCCCAAAATCGTATTTACTCATCGATGGTTGGACATGGTAAATTCTCTCGTGTCTTATTTTTCCCCAACAAAATCATCGCGTAAAAGGAAAAATTTCATGCAAACACTCTCAGACGTCTCCCGTTACTCGAGCCCTCTTTCCGGGAATAAATAGAGGACGAAGTAAAAATATCGATAAGGCATTTCTCGAATTCCACGTCTCAGTTCACTTCTCGATATTCCTCGCACGTTGGCCCGCCCAACTTCTCGTGTTTCTTTGGCACGTGGAACGAAAGGACAATTCGATTTTACGATACTCGAGAGTTAATCGAGAATTTAATAATCTCGCCTGTAAGCAAAATTTTATCCTTTGCCTGACGTTCTGGAAAACGCGAAGTGGAATGAAATTAGATGGGGACTAGGCTGTTAGAGAAAGTCAAACGAGATTTGTGGGTGAAGAGAATTAAGTTTACACAACGAGAAGAAAAGGTAGGCGTTAAGTTGAATTTTATTTATTATTGCACTACTGCACGAGAAATTGATTATTAACCTTTAACTACACGCGCTGATGTACTTTATACATTTTTTTGTAGAATGGCATTTGTTTCTTTTTGAATTATTTCAACACGAGTTTTTGATAATGTTTTCTCACAAAACTAATCTGTAAATAAGTTAATTTAGTATTTTATTCTAAATTACTGCAAACGTTGATACTTTAATACTGGTGTATAGAATACACCATGCGTGTACGTATGTATATTTCAGGACGCGTGTAGTTAAAGATTAACAAAAACATATTACTACCATATTGAAATATGTAATAAATTCGTCTTTCAAAATTTGTTAATGAACACATACAATGATACAATAAGTTAATATGCTAAAAAAATTCTGTTATTGGCTTTGCTAACAAATCTAATAACTCTGATTGAAAAACGAATAAAAAAAAAAGGTTGAAACAATGTTAACATCTCTAATCAAAATTCCTTTTTGAATGGAATACTTATTTTTTTATTTTTAACAATGTAGAGATAATAAAATACATTTCAAAAGATTGAAAATAGTATATTAGGGGCAACGACGTAAATTACACTACAATAGAAAATAAATGATCGTTCTTTATTCCACGCGCGAGTTTCCCTTCTGCAAATTTCCTCAATCTTACTCTCTTTTCCTTTTCTCGCGAAACTTTTTCGTGCGTCGCGTGCCTGAAGTACCTCGGAATTCCTCGCGTTTTGATTCCTCCTTCTGCGCGGGACAAAGGCCGAGCTACGTGAGAGAATTCGGTGAGGAAAGGGTGGACGACGAGTCGCAAGGAGGGAATAAAGTTCGAGCCTTTTAAAATTCTATATGGAAATTAGGTCGACGAATCAGATCGGAAAATTCCTTCGTTACCGTAGGATCCGAATAACAGCGCAAAGAGAATGAATAATCTAGATGTTCCAGGAAGAAAAAAAAAGAAACAAAAGGAGATTTATTTATGGGAAGAATTTCATAAATTCCTTTGGGAGGAAAGCGATTCTTGAATGATACTTCTATAATTTATTAATGCGATCGATGTTGTAATTTTAAGATGTTATAGAAATTTAGTTTGCTGAGGAATATTTGCGATCTAATATATAGGGTACGGAACATATGTAAATGTTTAAGTAGGAAAAAAATTAAAATATCATCTCCGTACAGAATTTTCAAAGAAAGCAATTTAGAAGTTTGCTGCAATAAGAAAAGTGTACCAAAACAATCCTAAACTTTCAAATTCAATTAATATCATAATACACGATCACATTGATTTTAGTTGCACTAAAGATACATATGCAACATTTCTGGAAAACAAAGAATAATAATACTTTTTACTATTCTTCCCCCGAAGCCGGCTGCCAAAAATCGATAAGAATGAGTTACCAGTTTTTAAACAACATCTTCATTGCAGCCTCGTGTTATCGCGAAAATAGTAACTTACTAAAACAAGGAATCGTAAAATTTTCGACGAGTAAAGCCTTCCGAAACAAGGACGATCTCAGATAAAATAAATATAGCCGAGATAAGGGCCGCCACTCATGACAGGAAGTCGTATTACTTGTTAGCCGGGTCACGTGACCGAAATTCAAGAACACATTTGAACAAAGTTCATAATGTCGGCCTGATAAAACAAATCTGATGCACTTGCCGAGATATATATTTACATGTAAAGGGCAGTCCGATTACAAATGCATTAGAGGAAGCAGGATACGAAATACATAGTGGTAGGAAGTTGAATATTCATAACTGATGATAAGTGGAATAAGCCAACGGATGGTCAGACGTGGGCCAATAAATATTCGCCTGCCTCTGCTACTTTAGTTTAATGTATCGTCTATTTAGGTTGGCTGCATAAATTAGACTGCAGCTTTGCGAAAACGACGTTGCCCAAATTGCATCCCTCTAGTGAAATTGAGATTTATTGTAATGGGCTTAATTTGTGAAATTATTTGCGAGGAGCTAGGAGTTGAAAAGAAATTCTCCTATGCTAAGAAGCTACATCTTAAATATCAGCAAAAAGATACTAGCAGAACACTGAAGTATACTAATAATTTTTATGTAAAATCTTTATTTAACATGCTAATAGTCCGCACATATTTTGCCATAAATCTAATTAGAAAATATCGATAGAATATTTGCAAAGATACTCGCCAGCAGAATTTTCATCGAAAGTATTCTTCTTTAGAAAAGTATCAACGAAATCATATCATTTCATGGTTTGCAGACTTTACTTTACTTTTCTATTTTTTGTTCTAAATTAGACAATATACGCATAACGCATACTTCATCTTTCTCCACGCAACGACATAAAAATATTTTGTAATGTGCAAGTAGGTATACGCGGGAAAAATGAATAATATTCATAAAATTCATGACGTTACAAATTTTTCACATAAACTACAAAATTGTCAAGTCTACTACTTCGCATGATGAGGTTACGAGTCACGACCTCACGTGATGTCACATGCTCCGCGTCAGTACAACATTATTCTCTCTCGCTTTACACACGCCTCGACAAATCGTTTACGTCGCTTTAATCTCGCACGAGCCAAAGAGGAGCGTCGCATTAAATTGCAAATTTAATGAGTGACTGGGGCATTCGCAAAATTATCTGCAAAATTCGCGCGAAAGTGCGTCAACCTGTCGCTGCACCGAATAATTCGGGAAAATGAATTCAAACGAAAAGACAATTTGTCGAAACGGTCGAATAAATAATATGCGCGAACTAGTGAAGTAAACTTTTAATTCTACGAGGAGGTCGTGTAACTCTGAGAGCCACCCCGGATATTACAGAGCGTTAAGTGGCCATATTTCCGGGACCATTTACGAGTACTTCCAACCCTCCGCTTGCCTTCTCGACGACCTCAAATTCTCGCGTTTGCATAAATAAGCACGTAATCAGTGTGGAGAGTCGCCAAATCGGTCAAAGCAAATCCCTGTAAAATTTCTGATTCCACATTCTTCTACCTCTTCTTTTCGTTAATCGTGTAAAAGGACACTTCTACACAAAAGTAAAATCATAATAGATATGAAATTAATATACACGTATTTCGTGAATACAGTATAATCAATACACTATAAAAAGAACTTTAAAAAACAATATCTTTCTGGCATCCTATATTGTTTTAGACTAATCAAACACTTTTCAACGCTACAAGTGCCTAAAGTCGATAATTTCGACCCTGGTTAAGTTGCAAAATTGTGCAAGATTGTATTATACAATTTGCATTCAGTAATTTCATAACAATGACAATTAGGGGGCCAACCCTCTTCAGGCCGCTTGCTCGCACTTCGCACTCGCTTTTCTGCAATAGGCACGACCGCACGCCCATCAAATGAAGCATTTCTGCGACAGGTACAAATGATAGGGTTCTGAAATCGCCTCCACAGCAGCTACAATAATATGGAATAAGAAATTATGGTTCCTTTGGAAAAATATGCCCATGACCTTCAGAGATCAATTCAAGGTAATTCCGGAGTGTTGTCAATGGTGGTATATTATTTCTCCTCTAGAATCGAACAAACTGTGTTTGAAAAATCTTTATCTGATTCTCGTGGTTTTCGAGATATTCACATGCTTGCAATTAAAGCGAACACGGTGTATATGTATAGTATAAGGTCTATGATTTACATCCTCTTCCCTTTCGCGCGAAAAATCTAACAATAGGACGTAAAAAAAATGGAATAAACTCCCGAAACAAACTGAAAGTTATAAAATGAGATTGCCGAGTATAAAATACAGGTGGTGGTATTGCCAAACGAAATGAAATGTGCTCCCTTGCGTTGGCGGAAACGGAAGTATACGTCACGAGAAAGAGAACGAGAGAACGATGGAGAAAGTAAAAGGTGAAAAGAGTGGGGAGAGAATGTGGCCCCGAACAAAGAAAGCTTTTCCGCCAATCTCGTACCCTGGGTGATGAGGGTGGGCCATGAATTTGAAATTTCTCTCGGGCGAAAATCGGCGTACGAGAAATTTCTACCACCGAGGAAGGAGAAGTCGTTCTTTTGCCTCTCGACGAAACGGATTTAATTAAGCGAAAGTGGTCGTAGGGTGAGGTCACGTAGGCCAAAGGACAATGTGAAAGGACCCTCAGCCAATCTGATCGAACGTCCCACAAAAACGTTAATCATCCGTGAGTCGCAACGAGTTATATCGAAAATCGAACATGGCATCTCTTAACGCGATGCGCGAAAACCAATCGTTCCTGACGTAGTTGCATGTGACGTCAGTGCGTCGAGAAAGAGGGAGAGAAGGAGAGAGAGATGGAAAAATTGAAGAGCATGAAATTTGAGCTTTTTAATGGATTTTTCAGAAGTGAATAACAAGAAACTTTAAGCATTTCTTTCTATCGTGTTACTTTGCAAAAATTGCACCAATAGGTGCGTCACGAAAGTCTTTACTGTGAGACACTTGTTATGTTAAAGTAGATTGTTGAAATTTGAAGTTTCGCGAATGTTGTGAATGAGTAGAAAGGATGTTTGTAATATAATAATAATTGTGGTTTGGGGTACGAGACATTTGTCACTGACATTTACGCAAAAAATATACAGACAGACTATACATGAAGCGCAATTAAAAAAAAAACAGTAATGTAATAAGAATTGTTTTACTATTCAAAGTCTTATTTCTCTCAGACTTGTCTCCCGATTTTTTTTTGTCTTCTTCTTTTTAAACGGGATGTAATAGCTTCTACATTTTCATCTTTATGTCCTATAAATATACTACACTGTTGCAGCAGTACAATACACGATATCATTTTACAACAACACAACAACGACACATTATTAGGTTGACCTATGAGATAAAAAAAATCCTAAGAAACAGATTACCTCTATATATCCTTAAAATATTAACAATCGCGAACAATTCGATGCTTCTACTCACACAAAAAAAATTCTTTACAAGGAAAAAGGAAACGGGGATTATTCTTTTACCAATTAAAAGAAAATCCCAGCGGATCTATAAACTCGCGGGACAATTGCACCTTTAATTCCACAGGTGCAAGGATTATTTTTCTCATCGACTTTAACCTACCCTCGCACGACTGGAGAATCGATATGTAACGAGGCCTTCCTCGGTCGCGTCCTTCATCCGCTTTTAGTAATACGCAGAAAGCGAGATGTCTCTCTTTCTCCTTCTCTCTCTCTCTCTCTCTCTCCCTCTCTCTCTCTCTCTCTCTCTCTCTCTTTCTTCGCTCGCGATATTTTATCCGCTCTCCTGAGAATGTTGCCGATCCAAAGTCTGATTTACTCGAACGCCTGGTCGCACCCCATCCTCGTGCACCACGCAGGAGAAACGATCAACTTCCGCAACAGTGAGAAATCAATCCCGCGGAATCTCCAAGTCGTCCAGGCGGATTACGAGCTTCCTCTCTTCTCTTCTTCTTCTCTTTCCTCTTCTTCTTGGTATTCGTTCTCCTCTAGTCTTAGAATCCTCGAACTTACAAGGAGAGAAACTTTGCTGCTGGTGTAAACATTTTCCAACCAGCCTCGCAATTTCCTTGTTGTATTCTAAGGTTCGACTCACTTCCTGTAATCGAAATCTAACCTAGTGTTCTCAATAGGGTGGAGTTCGTGGGGTGTAGCTGCGACGGAAACTTGTTTCTTGAACTTTGAAGTTGGTCAGGTGAAAGTTGAATGGGTCCTGAGACTGTAAGCGAATGTAAACAGAAACAGAAACATTTGTGGGTTTAAGCGAAATTGTTTCTTTCTTATTCGTTTCATTTTGCTTGCACCCTTATGCGAGTGCGTTAGATTTTTTCAGAATTAGTTCTCAGATCAAAAATATGGAAGTTTGTAGATGTGGAATTCCTGGTGATATGTTCCTATTATTGAAAAATAATATCATTCAATTTGTGATTTAAGAATGTGCCGTTATATTTTTTCTACGAAGCTTTCTGGCTATCGCTGAATTAGATTACAACTGACTAATGTGGGTTTTTGAAAATTAGTTGTTAGATGGAAAATCTGAAAGTTTGTAAATTTGGAATTCTCGGTAACATGTTCCTATTTTACAGAATAACATAATTAGATTCGTGATTCAAAAATACTTTGAATACGACTGAATGAGATTTTAACTGACTAATGTGATCGTTCGGCGCGAAAATATCCTGTACTTATAGATTAGTTTGTAGACTGATCTAAATAGAAGCAGTCTCAGTCACGAGACATTCCACTGATTGTGAATAAAAGTATCCTTTCGAAATTACTAACACGAGGGCACAATTTTTCAATCACAAAAGCAAAAATTGATCAGAACCAATTTCTGCAAAATCTTCCAGCACAGTAAACGCAAGTTTCCAAATCCTCCAAATTATCGTGACGTGTGCTCCTTTCTACTCCAATCCTCGTGAGATATACATTTCTCACAAAAGAAATTAATATTTCACCCCTTTGCTAATCGTCACGTGGCGAACGAAGAAGAAAATCAACAGGCAAGCAACGAGATATTCCGCACACACTTAGGCGAAAGTCAGCCGCAGGCGAAAATAAAGTGGCGGTGATTCGAGGCCGTTGACAGGAGTGATATATTCTCATTATCCTGCGCGACACCTTTCTCCTCGATATTTCGTAGAGTATAATCGATTATGTGCCGATAACAGCGACGATTGAAATGAAGCGTCACCCCTCACCCCTTCGCCTTCTCACAAACTTCACTAGAAAATTTCTGCCTACTCTCGCCTAGGAACGCGTGGGCGCAAGTTTATTCCACGTGGTGGTGAAGGTGGCGCGTGGAGATTACGCAAATCTCGCGAAGCTTCTGCGAAGAACTTGCAATGCGATATATCGATCAAGGTCTCTACCGGATATTGCACCATTGTGCATCGTGCGGGTGGTTGAAGGAAAGAAGGGCGGAAGAAAGTGCAGCTAAGAGCAAAGCGATTCCATTAGACAAGGGGTAGTTTCATCAGGGGGATGGAAAGATGAGATTTCGGAAGAAATACGTTGATGTAAGGGTGAGGAAATTGAAAGCGGTGCTGAAGATAAGACGTCACACTGTTCGACGGTAAATTGAACGAAAAGAGACAGGGAAATGTAAATCACTCTTCGTAGTGGAATCGAAAAAAAATTTCAATAGTTCCTTACTATTGATTATAATCTTTTAATTTATTTATAAGATCGATGTTTACTTATTGCTAAGTTTAAGTAATTCTAGTGGTCTACGAGAAGCAAGATTTTTCGTGAGGAGAGAAACAGTTGAAACTCTTATAAATAAAACGTGTCTAGAAAAAGTCTCTTCTAACTGAACCTTGTTTTTAGATATTTTTCGAGTGCGCGGTATATTGTGGTAATATTTTAGTAATTTCTCAATATAAATATTCTAACGGACCACCAGAAATTTGTATGAATTTGCGAAGTGCAAGTATTCAATATAAAATTAACATAATAAATTGCAATTCGATCTGATGGCCATTCAAATATTAATCATTAAAAATAAATTAATCCATTTACGCGAATTTTCCTTTAAAATTTCGTAATCATTTTTATTTATTTTTGTAAACATTTGTTAAAACACGGAATTTATATATTATACAGATCCATTGAGCAATTAATATGAATCGAATCGAACTCGTCCACCTCCGCGCGGTACTGACGATGGCAAGTCTTTCTTAACAAACTTTCCTTAAGGGAAACGACGGAATTCCACGCACGTGGCGAAAATTCACGGCACATTGACCGCTCACAGGAGCGTATCGGCCTGTCAGAACCAAGGAAGACTGATCAGTTTTTTCCGGTGACGCTTCCGAGACGGTCCAGCAATCTTTTCGTGACGGAGGAAGAAAAAAAAACAAAGCTGACGTTCAATTTGTGAGACATGTATTTAACATTAGGTTACGTACTGGTCTTTAAGATTTGTATTTTTTTGTTGTGGTTTTTTTTCAGTAAGGTAGTGTTCCGCTACTTTCGAGTTATTTTCTCGTTTTGTTTTTGTATAGAAAAAAAAAATTATGTTGCAAATCTGAGAACACTTCCGTGTTGATTAGGTCAAAATTGAAGAAGAACGATGGAATGCTTTTGTTATAAAGAAAATATTCCAAGGAGACTTTCGTATTTCGTCAATTGTTGTTAAAGTTAAGGGAAACTCTCGTTTTGCTTCTAAAAGAAAAGTCAATTTACAACATTTCAAAGTACAAAATGGAATAGTTAAAATAAATGAAACAATAATTGCACAAACCTTTATAACGATGCTTAAAACAAAAATGGTAAAGGAAATTGAAAGAAATCGAAGAAATTCAACTAAACTGTAAAATTCCTCTTTTGGCTCTCATTATTAACTTCATCGCCGTTTATTGTTTACAAAGAGAAATGGTGCGGAAAACCCCAGAGAAATGATTGTACCGACTTGAGGGAATGAGGAAAAATTTATTTACAGATTTCTACATTTGTTGCATTGTATCAATGCCTATAAACATCTCGTCAAATCAATCCGCAAATAAAGTTGAAAGAAATCGAAGAAATTCTACTTTCATTCCATTTCATAATTGTTTACCACAAACGGCGATGAAAGAAAAACCGCCAAAGGCCAATAGATGTCTCGAGGCGACGGGCCAGTTACGACTCCGCCACCGATTTTCTCTTCACGTCTTTACGATCCACCCACACGCCCACCCTCCAGGAACTGTGAGTAGGTGTACACACAATCGTCACTGAAGTATCTGTAAATGGGGGAAGCTTGAACTGGAAAAAGTTTCTCGCGAGAAGGAAATAGTTTCACTGGTCAGTAACCAGAGGCAGGATATGACGACGTCGGGATAAAACAACCCCTTTAAAACTACCCCTATCACTTCAACTGATATCCTTCTACTTCCTGCTTTCACAGTCGCGCGTTCACTAACTCTAAATTTATCAAGTTTCAACCCCCTCAAGTCAATTATTACCGAATGCACCAATTTCCATCGTCCACGTGGCAACTATTATTGAATACAATTGACTTTCAACTCCCTCGTGTCAAATATTGCTGAATGCGCCAATTTTCAACCCCCTCAAATCAATTATTACTTAATGCACCAATTTTCTTCACCCACGTGGAAAATGTTACCAAATGCACCCTCTTACGAACTCCTCGTGTCAACTATTACTGAATGCACACACTTTGAACGCCAACGTGGAGACTATTGCCGAATGCACCCTCTTACAACTCCCTCGTGTCAACTACTGTTGAATACACCCCACATTTCAACCCTGTCGCGAAGCACGCTCGTCCTCCTGGCAGCGGAAGGGCGAGGGCTTAATTAAAAATCGATATCAAAAAGTATCGAAGCAACAAGAATTTATGGAAGGCCGCCAATACCGCTGGCTGCCATGGTCGCCCTCGATATTTTATCGCACCTGCTACTGCTAGTACTAGTGGTGTAGTCTGGTGGTGGTCGGGGTGTGAGAAACTCGTCTATACTTCCGACCGTAAAAATCAACGTGTTACAAGAAACAAGGAGTTTCGTTACATCTGTAAGAAATTATTGGAAACATTCCAGTGAGTGTGGAACACTCAGGATATTACGTAATAAAGTAGAATCTGCCCTTTGGTCGCAGTGCTAAATTTGTCTTTTCGATCATTTTAAACTTCATTTGAATTATTTTTTTACTTTTTCCTTTTATTTATTGTTAATTCGTGGATTACAAATCTAATAAAAAAATAAAAACAGATTAATAAAGGGCAAAGGTATTTTACTGCTGGCCATAAAAACATACACGTTACATGAAAGGTAGTGAGACTTTTACCAGAAGTTCCATTATTGCTGTAAGAAATTATTGGAAACGTTTAGTGAAATCGGGTCATTCACAGTATTGCGTAACAGGGTAGAATATCAATACCAATTTTTATATTCAATTTGTAACGTAATATATTATATGACATGCAAACAAAAATTTTACTGACAATGAGCGTTAATTTTAACATTCAATTCAGGATTTTCTTAAACGACATTGCCTCTGCCTTTGGTTTATTATTATTTTCAAAATTGTAACTTCAATTAAAAAAAAAAAATCTCAGTGGTAGTAATGTACCTACTACTGATCATAAAAGGCGATATCGGCGTTAACAAACAGGAAGAACACATGCAAGAACATAGTGGAAGCATTCCAGAGATAGTGAGCATCTCACAATACCACATGACAGTGGCACAATACTTCCACGCTTTTTAATATTTCATTTAATAACCCCACAAATAATAAATGTAATATCTTCCTACGCTTTTTAATGTTCCTGTTGATTTCACGACTCGCTTAAATGTCTGCGTAAACTTTATTACTTCGTTTTTTAATCATCTTCTACTTCGAAAATGACTTTGGCCATAAAAGAAAGAGGAAATACTTTCGACGTGGCAAACTGCTCGTAAATATCGACGTGTTATATGAGGGGTGTAGAGGGTCAAAGTTCTGTTATATTTATTTGAAATTATTGGAAGTGTTCCAATATCTTAGAATATTACGAAATAAATCCAAGATGCTTTCATGCTCATGAATATTTCACGTATCATTCTCAAAAATGTATAAAATAATAATTCAAGATTTAGTTACGAGCTTTAATATTCCATCAAGATGAGTGGAGCAGAAATATTGTCCACCAATATTAAAAATTGAAAATGCATCGAAAATGCAGTCCAATATTGCACTTCTGAATATTCTCTGTTACGTGTATTAGAAATTATTGGCAGGGTTTCAATGAGAACTCAATCTTTCGCATATTATTCTCACAAGTGTGTTAAATAATCATTAAACATTTAATTACGATTGTCAATATTCAAAGTGAGTGTAGCAGAATTCTTATCCACTGACATTGAAAATTAAAAATACATTAAAAACGCGCTGTAACCCTTTTGAACATTCTCCTTGACATTTCTAAAATGGGTAAATCAAATGAAACCCATTTATAAACTTTCCACGTAAAAATGGCTGTTATCCATCGCTAAAATTAAATTCAAAACGTGGCTCTACTTTAAAAGTTTCTTAAAAATTAAAAATTTCAAGTTAAATAAAAATCGACCATCACCTTAGTCGTTTCCCATCTTAAAGCCTTCGCCACAAAAGACATTACACCCCCACGTCGGATAATGATAATAAACAAATAACAAAAAATGTTTCGAGCTCCTTGACCAGACGCTTTTCCATCGTCCATAAACCCGCGTGTGTCTCGCCAATGGAGAAATCTGGAAAAAGCAAGTCGATCACGAGAGTGGCCAATTAGCCGCCGAGACTAGCAGCAACCCCTTCTCGTCTACAAGGGAAAAAAGGGGGTGAGAAAGAATAAAAGGGAGAAAGACCAGAAAAAAAATGTGGAACGAGGATTATCCACCTTGAAGGTTAAACCTGCCGTCTCGCGACCTATTTGTTCGATACACCATAAAGTCAGCTCGCTGCGCTGCTGTGAAAATGTTTGAGAGCTGGATTGCAATTGGAAACGCGATCCAATTCCAATAATAACACCATGGCCGATCGCGCTTGCGGTTAACGAAGAATCAACGTTGCGCAATAATTACATTAACTGTCGGCACTCAATTCCAACCAGTTCAACAATGATTATACCTCTCCCTGTCAAACATTAAATTGGCCCGGCGAGAAATTCTTCGAAGATGTATTTTTTTTTCAAAATTGAAGCAATTCTTTATTTTAGGACACGACGATCCTCCACGTGTCCCGATCGCGTTTAATTAGAAAACGAAAGGCAGATGTTACAGTGTTCCTCCCGCTACTATTTAGGCAGACGCTCTCTCCTTTAATCTTGCACAATTAATTTCTCGAAAACTATTGCGATTATAGCAAAACGGTACAGGACTTCTATGTTCACCTCAAGCCGCTCTGTGTCTCCACGAATTTTCCGTAAGTTAGTTCTGGGCACCCTGTATATTCTGCGTGGAACATATATATTTAAATAACATAGAATTACTGAAATTTATAGTTTAAGGTTGTGTGAACATGCTGTACGGTAGAATTTTTGTATTATGTCTTTCGAAATTGACACAGAATAGTTTATAACGGACATTCATTCATTTTCAAAGGATTTTTTCATCCCAAATCTATATAGCTATTTAGATTTGTAGAAAAACAAAGATGATCCGAAATACTTTGTTAATTCACGCGCAGGCTGTTTAATAGTTCGTTGATGAAATTATCGTTGAAAAATTAAATCATCCTCGTGGGAAAGGACAGGAAACATCTGTTTGAATACCCGAATCGTTTAATGCGAGCTGATTTTACGTCACTTGATATTTACCCGGACGTTTATGCGTCGCGACGTCCCCGTGTTGTCCCTTTAACCGCGCGCCCCGACGCCTATTGTTTCAATTACGTCGATATTTAACTGCGGTGTACACGCCTTCACGAGTTTCTCATTGTTTACGAAGTAGGGCCCTGAAAAATAAGTTCATTTTTATTTCTCTCCACTGTCGTTCCAGTTCTTGTATGTAAGTGTTATAACTTTATCACGACGCAAGAAACAAGAAAATAATAATTGAAACGGAAAATAATTTTTCTTTCAGAAATAAAAACTTAAATTACACATACTTTAAACATCATTTCCATTTATATATCGTATTTTCAAGTAGTACTTAAAAATAGTACTTTGAAGAAGATTACAACATAATTCAAAGTCATCGAAATCTGCGAGGTGGCCGTGATTCGGAATAATTACTCCAGTATTAATCGCTGGAATTCGATGAAGATCCATTAAGTGAAGATGTTTTTAGAGAAAAATTCTGAAATTTGCATCTGTGTCCTTTTCGAATTTTCACACCTTAAAAAATGCGCGGTTATGTACAGCCTGAGTTTACTCGTCTCAGGTGCATCAACACCATCAACGACGTTTTCCGGCACATTCGAATTGCAAATGCGAGATAATGGGAACCGTGGGCGTGAATTTTAACGAACCCATCCAGCATATATACGCGAGGGTCTTGGTCCAGAAAGGAATTGCTCGCACAGCGACAAGGGAATCTCGTTAAACGGCAATCCAACACGGAGCAGCGTCTGTCCGGTAGCCGGCTGACCCCGCGTTTACTGTTTCCACTGACTGCCTTCTTCTTCCACAGTTTGTAGAAAAATCCATGTGATAAAATTATTATTTTTATTTGGATATCGTTGTTCTTGGAAAAGAGGAATTTGATGATACTCGTTTCTCGTTTCATTGTTGTTTAACAAGTATTTAAAGTTGATAATTTCGACCCTGGTTTGTGCTATGTAGCGCTAAGGTCGATATAATCGACCTGTACAAAAATCATAAATTGTAGACTGAAGTGACATCTGTTCAGGGCGTATGAAAATTTGTCAAATGTTTCTGATACTATGAGGAACATTTTGCATATACTATATTTTAGTGATTATAAAATACTCTTTTCCGCTTATTTATGATTTCATTGCGAAGAATAGACAATTTTTCAAATTGTAAATTTGTACAAGATTGCATTCTACATTTTGTAACCAGTAACTTCATAATAATAACAAAAATTAAGTACACCGAGTCTTCTAAACATCCGTCTACAAAACATACATACATCACTAACAGAACTATAGTTATTAACATTTTATTACAAGCCTGCGAATTTACATAAATTCATGCGAGACTGTGGAAAATCAAACTATCATTTCTAGGGTTAAAATATGTTTCAAAACAACATCAAATTGATGCGTTGTAAAGGGCTGACCTTACGTTTACTTTTGCCACTGACTGCATTCTTTTCTCACACTTTCTAAAATCGTCCATTGGAATGAAATCATTGGTAACACTGACCTTATAGTAACGATAATATTCATAGCTTTCGTTACTCGTTCTACTGTCATGTAAAAATTTGTTCTGAGATTACAATGGATAAATGCGCTGGGGAAGCGTCTGACCCCACATTTATTTGTTCCACTTTCTGTCTTTGCTGCACTCCTGTTTCTTCACAGTTTTACAGAATCTCTTGGGGGACAAATTATTATTACAGATATCGTGTCTCCTGTAAGATAAGACGAGTCGATCAATTTCGCTTCTCGTTTCATCGTCATTCAAATATACGTCGTAAAATATTTCGACGAAAGCGTCGGACTTTTCATTGATATTTTCACTGCCGAATGTATTCAATATTTAATTTTATCGCGAAATTCTGTTTTATGCTGCTATCGAAGATGGGGAGGTTTTAGTAAACTATGCCTGACCTTCCCTCAAGGATCTAAATAATTTTCTATCTAAATAATTTTCTATTAAGTGTCTTCCTTTTTACAAGGAAGATTATACAAACTTTCTTTTCCTTCCACTCTACTCTACTTATTCCAGAGGAAAAAAATTATTGATCGAATTGATAAAAACCTTGGCGCACGCTTTCAATTATTTTCGTAAAATTACTTACAATTAGCTCTTTCTAGGAAATGATTATTTTATCGATACTTTCATTTCGAAGGGAAAAAATGATTTGTCAGCATACAAATAACCTCACGCTTCGAGAATTACTTCTACCACGCTCTTCACATCTTTCTCCTTTTTTTGCTTTCTTTAATTGCCACAGGTCGTCGTGACTCATCCTGACCTAGAAAATATTCACTCTACCGGAAGGGTCCAGGGTTAGGATCTCGTTAAAGCGCTCTCAGCTATCGGAGGATCCTTTGTCATGGATCAAAAATTCCCTCCTTCGTCGTTTGCACGCGGACCCTCCCCATCCGGGCCCTCTCCTTTTTGGCAGAATTGTTTTCGCAGGACCAACCCCGTCCTTCTCGTTCTTGACCCAAAAAGGTCCATCCGCGAGACAAGAAAATCTCGTTAAACCGCGTATCCTGCACGGGGGTGAGTTCTTTTATCCTGAGCCGAAGAAGATCCCTTTCACGGTGTCCCTCGGTGGTCACCATTGTCATTGAGAGGGAAAAATAAATAAGGAAGGGAAGGTGGAAAACAAAACTCCAGGTTGGCAGGAAAATGAGCATTGTGAAGTGATGAGTGTTAATATGGAGGAAGAAGAAGGTACAGAAAGGGTGAGGACTAGAGGTTCCAAAATCCGAATATTTAAATATCCGTATTCGAAGTATTACATGTCGAAAAGTTAACTCCGCATTACTTGAATTATTCGAGTACTCGTAAGTATTCTATCTGTATAAGACAAGAACGTATAATCGCCACTATTAATATCTCGTTACATATACACATTGGATTGGTGAAAAAAAATATTTGTGAAGTATAGGATTAAGTATTCCATTCATTTCGCTACAGAGGAAGTATGTCGTGGATCTGACTCCAAAAATCATTAACGCTAATAAACATATGAACTTGTAGATACTCGTAATGTATAGATAAATGTAAACGCCAAATTTGTTAATGAGATTTGCATATTCAATAAACAATATTCGAATCATTAAATGATATTCGGATTACCCGAATTTTAAGATACGAATATTAACGAATTTGGATATAGGAATATTTGAATATCGTAAAATCCGAATGTTATGAATAATCCTAGAGGGAGGGGTGGAGGGCAAAGTAAAGGTGCGAGTTGAAATTCTTTCAAATCCATCAAACCTTGACGAACAGGAAACGTGCAGATTGTTAAAAGAAATATATCTTGGCTAAATATAATTATTCTAAAGGTCCAACTGTTTGATTAATTATCAGTGTATTTTTGGTCATTTTTGCGAATCAGCATTCACCTTTGCAAAATTAACCTGTAGAATCAATTACCATAACGAGAATTAATAGAGACTTTGACATTTAGACGATTACTGCAGAATTCAGAAACATAATAGCACAAAATAATGAACTACAAAAAAAATGTAAGTAAGGCTATTGCTATGAAAAAAATGTATTAATCAAACCCTTCCATAATATTTAAAATCATAAGTTCCGCATTAATAATTCCAGCACCCTTATCCTTCACGACCGCACTCAAGGCAAACTCTTCCATATCACACATATCACAATCCACTCAAATCGACCTTCATTAATATTAACTTTTACTATCACACATCCTACCCCAGTTACCGGCTCCAATGGGGCCTCGACTATCCTCAGTATCCTTAACTATTCATACCATCTGGAAAAAGAAGGTCACCGTAGAAAATCCCCCACGGATGATCGTGAAATTAAAATTCAACTGGCGTGCCTTCCGCACTTTTCTTCCTACTCTCCAACCCCCAACGGTACTCGGCGGCATTGTTTTTGACAGAATTATCGTTCTTAGAGAGCACGACGTGTCTTTCTTCCTCACAAGTCCTACCCTACTGCCGCGTAACACGTTACGAACTAACTGGAACGGAGATACTTTATTCCAGGAAATAATCCGCGAAGACAAGGTCGAGGCCGCTTTAAAAGTCCGCCACCCGAGAGCGGCGTCTGGCGAAGCGAGAGAAGATCAAGGCTAAGGCCACCGCACCGGTGGCCGGCTACTTCAAAGGAGTTTAAGTCATTTCCGGTTCTCACTCGCCACACCCCACGTCAGCGTCGGGCGAGCGTCCTCCCGTAATTCTTCGTGAAATTAACAGCCAACCCCTTTGAGGAGGAAATTGACGGGTGATAGTGGTAGAAGGGAGAGAGGGCGGAAGTCGAAGAGAGGAAAAGATTTCAAGGGTGAAGAAAGGGGGTGAAAGAGAAAGAGGAAACGAGAACGCCCGAAGACGACGAGCTCGCGATGAGCTTTTTCAAGAAGCAAAAGTGAATAAGACTAGGGGGTAAACCCCCTGCGCTTTCGCTTCGCTCAAGCGCCAACCCCCCAGATCGCCTTTGCTCGCGCTTCGCGCTCGCTTTACCGGGTGCAGAAAAGCTTCGCTTTTCTGCAATAGGCACGACCGCGGCACTCGCGCTTCGCGCTCGCCCACGAATTTCAAACCGTTTCGAAATTGTTGAAAATTCAAGTATTGAGATATTAAACTATGCTAGAGAGTCCTCTGCGCTTTCGCTTCGCTCAAGCGCCATACCCCCTGAGAACGTCGGGTGCTCGCGCTTCGCGCTCGCCCGCGAAATGCAGCATTTCTGCAATGCGCGCAAGTGATCGAAACCGGACAATTAAATGCATCCGAACCAAACTTTTACATGTACATCAAGTATATACCCCTTTGCTGCGGTGAAACTTTATGCATGGTTAACTTCAACCATTCAGAAATTGCGACAAATTGAAATCTTTAATCCAGTATTCCGGTGAAACGCTTGCGCGGATTCAAAAAAAATTTGCAATGTAGTTTAAAAATATACCCATTTGGTGCCACGAAACTTTATGGTCATCTTCAACCGTTTCGAAATTACGGGATTTTCAAACTATAATTATAAATAAAATAGAGAATGAAAGATTTGAAACTGGCACCATTTCGAAATGGTTCAAGATGCCCATACACAATGTTTCGTGGCACCAAATGGATATATACTTGATGTACATGCCAAATTTTGTCCGAATCCGTTCAGCCGTTTTGCCGGAATAGTGGACTAATCAACTTTCTTGCTGAAATAGTGGATTAAAAATTAAAATTTGCCGCTATTTCGAAACAGCTGAAGACGATTATACATAAAGTTTCCTGGCACCAAATGTGTATATACTTGATATGTATGCCAAATTTTGTTCGAATCTGTTCAGCCGTTTTGTCGGAATAGTGGACTAATCAATCGTTTTGCTGGAATAGTGGATTAAAAATTTGAATTTGTCGCTATTTCGAAACGGTTGAAGATGGCTATACATAAAGTTTCCTGGCACCAAATGGGTATATACTTGATGTGCATGCCAAATTTTGTCCGAATCCGTTCAGCCGTTTTGCCGGAATAGTGGACTAATCAATCGTTTTACTGGAATAGTGGATAAAAAATTTGAATTTGCCGCCATTTCGAAACGGTTGAAGATGGCCATACATAAAGTTTCATGGCACCAAATGGATATATACTCGATGTACATGCCAAATTTTGTCCGGATCCGTTCAGCCGTTTGGCTGGAAAACTGGACTAATGGATTAATGAATTTTGCACTATTTCCGTTAGTCCAGTATTCCGGCCAAACGGCTGAACGGATCGCAACGAAATTTGGTATGTACTTTGAGTATATATCCATTTGGTGCCAGCAAACTTTATGTATCGCTATCTTCAGCCGTTTAGAAATGGCAGCAATATTAAATTTAAATTACATTTTTTTCAAATTTTGAATCTCCCGCCATCTTGTACCGGTTCAAGATGGCGACTCACAAACCTTATTGTCAACTCACAGTAGTGTACTTGATTTTTGTGCCAAATTTCGTCCCGATCGGTTCAGCCGTTTTTCCGAAATCGAGGATATACACGGACACACACACACACACACATACATACACACACACACACATACACACATACACACACACATACGAACGGTTTTCGCGATGGCGATAGCATAAGTCACTCCCTTTACGGTCGTGCCTAAAAATGAGCGAGACATAAGAAAGAGAAAAATTCAAGGGTAAAAACGAAGGAGAGGGAGAGAGAAAGTAGTGAGGAACTAAAATAAAGAAAATCAGGAACCCCAACGGGACAAGATTCTTGAAGAGGGTGAAGCGAAGAAAGAGAGTGGGGTGAGAAAAGAAATCTTAGTGTCGACGAGTTCATGGTGAGCTTTCTGAAGAAGGAAAAGTGAAGAAGAAAATAAGCGAGGGGTGAGAAAGAGAAGGAGAAAAATTCAAGGATATAAACAAAGCAGAGAGAGAGTAAAAAGAAACAAAGAAGAAAATCAGAAACGCCGACAAGGTCGTCTCAACGTCGTTCTTCTGACAAAGAAGCAGGAGGACAAAAGGAAGTTAGAGCGAGGAGAAGAATATCAAGGTTGAAAGCAACGGTAGAAGGAATCAACGACGACAATGACAGATTGTGAACGCTCATTTTGAAGAAGAGACAGGAACGGCAAAGGAAGGGGAAAAAAAATTGAGATAAGATAAAAGAAGAGTCAAGGATAAAACGGAAGCAGGAGGACAAGAGAAAATCGACAACACCAACCACAACCACGATTCGCCGTCCCGCGATATCTCGAGTGTATCGATTCTTCTCTCATCGTCGATAAGACAAAAAAGGAAGAGGAGAAAGAAGAGGAGTTTCCGGTCGCTTTAGGTGGAATCGAGTGACACGACAAGATGGCAGGTCAGTGGTACTAAAAGCCTCGCTGTAATCCGCTTCTCCTTGGATCTGGTTACGATAAAAAAAGAAAGAAAAAAGAAAATAGTGGGAAGGGAAAGAACGAAAAAGGAGAAAAAGAATAGAAAGAAGCGTGGCGGAAACCAGGTCCGGTTAATTGCATTTCACTGGGGCGCTAGAGTGCACTTCTCTTCCGCCGGAAATGTAGCTGGTATAAAAAAAGAGAGAGATAAAAAAAGGGCGTAGGGTCCCGTTGTAAGAATGCTGATTCGCAGGAGGGTTGAAGTGGGTATAGAAAACGTTTGGTGAACGAGTGAAGGGCTGGAAAAGAGGTGATAATGCGATTCGTGATCGCGAATTTAAAGAGGGCGAAGTTCGTGATAATTTCGGTGATGATGTTTGCCACGAGGAGAGAATAATTAAAGGGATGGAAAATAAAAGAGAGAAAGGCTTTCGAGTTTAAGCACGTTACGAGAGTGGTAGCGTGAGAAAACTGAAATCTTTGGAATTATGAGAATCGAGGATGTTCAGTTACTTTCGACGAGATTAAAGTGGATGAAGCTGAGTTGAATGAATCGATAGTGGGCTTTGTCGTTTTCGAAGTAAAGAATGTGAGCACGGAGAGGAAACTTTCAAAATGTGTTCGAAGTAATAATTTGAGTATTGAAAGGATTGGAAGAAACTCGAGTAAATTGAAAGCTTAAGGGAAGAATCGAGATACTTGTTTTGCAATGAACGTATCTCTTTTTTTTACAATTCTAGTAATCGAAGGACGATTGTGCCATAATTTTCATATAAAAAATGTATGTAGTGATCTTAATTTCTTCTAGCTGATTTTTCATGATCTTTTATTGATAAGATTGTTTATTTCTAACAACTTGGTTATACAATCTTGTCGAATCTTAATTAAAAAAGCCAAGCGACAATCCAAATATTCATTTTGCAATTAACATCCCTATTATCATATTATTTTTAGAATTTCATGTGAACTTTGACAATCGTGCCGTGAATTTGACAATAGAAAAATTATGCTGTAAACCATTCTACAGAGACAAAAATAATTATCGATAAACTAATACCGTCAATCAGCGATGAGCTCGTTGTGATTGATCCTCTAGTCATCACTGTTACTTAATTATTCGTTCGGACTTAATTAAACAATGCTGTCGAACGTCGCCAGTGTTTCAGTCCACCAATCCGCGAAGGAATCGCAATTAGAAATGGCGCGATCGTGCAAATATCGCGGACGAGAAAATTTCAATTAAACGTCACACGGTTGGATTACTCTGTTTGGGTTAGGTGAGAGTTATTGGTGAGCGCGGGCGGGTCCATTGCAAACGCAGAGGGTTCATAGACTTCGCTGAACTTTTTAATTAAAATTCTCCGTCTCTTCGCTAAGTAATTCAAAGCCGACGGGCGTTAAAGTCTCCCGCCAGTCTCCGTTCGACATGCAATCGTCGCATACTTATTATCCAATAAAACTCTTTTACCACCCTGCTCGCCGTTTCCACCCTCGTAAATCTTCTCGGAAACAAGATATTGGCTTATCTGCGCTAAGAGATTTAACGCGGATTTTTGTTTATCTGAAGCGAATTGTTTGCGATTATTATCGAATTAATTTTCCACCTTTTAATTTATTTCTAAACTTTGCTACAAGCTAATAAATTACCATTCAACAATCTGCGAACAATGAACGTGATTAGAGTTCTGCTACAAACATCATTAGCGGTCTAATTCTCCACCCTTAACAACCCCTTCTTATTACTGTCGATTAAAACTTCCTACTAGAATTAAAACTTCATCCTCCCGCATTATTTTCCACCCCTCGTTTGCGTCACTTACTCCGTTCTAGTGAACCGGTATTCAAGGGACAGACATCTTTCCGTTTAAATTACGGCGACCTGAAATACATTCTTTTTCGTTACCGATACATCTACTGTAAAACAAAGTCTCAGTGGAATTCATGTTTTCCTACTCCTAGTCCAGGGGCAATCATTTGAAATAACCTGAACTGAAAAACTACGTGCACATTACCAAAATCATAAAAAAGAAATATACATAAAGTTTCAATTCAGCTGATGTTTCTCTACAAGAAATAGAAAAAAAAAAGCTACTAAAGAATCAGAGGTCACCCAGAACGAGAATTGCCATCGAAAGCACGACTACCAACCCTCTCATAAATCCGCCCACACAAAACTACCCCTATCCTTTATTTCAAATCGACCATTCACATGCTGCCAAAACTCATCGGTTTCTCCATTTGTAGGAACCATTCGCGTCCATTGGACGATCCAGAAACCACCATGCTCGTGCCAAGAAGCACATCCCTCTCGCTAACTTTGCACCGTGCGTTGTGAAGATTTTCTGAATCGGACTGGCCACGTGCAACGAGAAACCTGATGATGTCCTACCAGGATGGAAGTAGCAACGAGTGGCGCCTGATTTGAGGGGTGGTGGGCGCGCTAGTAGCGTGGGCGCCCGCTTGAAGAAAGGCCTGCAAAGATCCGCCACCCCCTAACCACCAAGACTACCCCCAACCACCTCCCCCTACTACTTCCCAAGGGGTGGAAGAAGACGAAGAATGTCAGCGCTTGCCGTGGAGTCGATGACGTCCACCGTTGCGGGGGAACTGACGACCAGCATCATACCGACGGTCACCAGAATCGATACTCGCCTGGACGTCAGCCCGATATCGGTGGTGCTAGCGGTGTCAATAGTCTGCATCCTATCACCGATCACGGTCACTGGAAACTCGATCATACTCACGGCATTTTATAGGTACAAGAGGCTCAGAACAGCATCCAACTGCTTGCTAGTGTCCCTGGCCATCAGCGATTTTGGGGTGAGTTTTCCTGATTATTATCTCGGGGCTAGATAAGATTCGCAAGTGGCTTAGGATTTAAAGAAACGAAGGTTTGTCGGAGGAGTGAGTGAGAATGCATGACGGAGACCTGAATTGGTTTAGAGAATTTTTTTTACGAGGGTGCTAGTGTAAGTAGTTTGTTATTGTTACATGGTGAGACATAGTAAGATTTCGAGAATAGAGTTCCAGGTTGCTAGATGGATTTTTTGAAAACAATCATTTTTCTCCCAAGAATATTTTACTGGGTTAGCAGAGCCAAGGAATACTTGATAGGAAGTTAATAGTGCTCGAACGGTGACAATTTATTCACACACTTGCTACATCGGATTCCTAGATATATTCCAACTGCAACAAGCCATGCCCTGCCTTAACCTTACGAAACTCCGGAATCTTCTACGTCCCACGCGTCAACTCCTCTCATTCCGCCAAGTCATCCTCTTAAGTTTCTCCTTCCACGTATTTCTCTCTATCTTCCTTCGCCGTATACGTGACACGCTCCGTTAAGGTCCGCCAGTATTATCCACGCGAGATCTGAAAATAGGACTGCTTCACCCACGTCTCACCGCCCCGCCGTTCCGCCCGCAATCCTCCTACCAATTTTCGTGGATCAACCTCCTCCCTTCCAACAACGTGCATTCATCCTCCCTGCAACCCTTCAACCCTCATGGATTCTCCGAGCTCACTTGCGCGTGCAGAGCCAAAAGGAAATGATGAAACGAGCCACTTTCCCCCACCCTGAAAACTTCCACTCGCGCGAATGACACCGGCTGGTCGACGCTTATTACATAACTTTTAGAAGAAAGGAGGAGAAAGAAGAGGAGAAAAAAGTAATTTCGTTTTTATTCGTTCGACACGCCACACGATTACACCTGATCCCCACCTCGCGAAAAGGACTCGACCATGCATGCACATATGCTATCCCTTTAAACCCGCTCTGTATGCAAAGGAAACCTCTCATCTGAGCCATCCAGCATATAAAGTTTCAATGTCCAAGGCTAACTTCGTTCTCTGCTGACGGCTTTTGCCCGTAAGGCTTTCGGTCCCTTGACTCCGAACGATAACAGGTGTATAACAGCAAGTTTGATACTTGTGAGAGAAACGCCTCGAGGATGTATCGCGAGCTTTTGTCCAATTGTATAAGCAATTTGAATCACTCGTTACTCGCGTGAACGTGGAGCTTAGGTGAAATTAGATTAGATTCCACGTAAGGAAGTTAGGACTTGAGTATGAGCGGAATCAAAGTCCCTGTGGGTGACAAATGATGTTAAAAGGTGGAATAATCTTTTGAGGGCTTTTGTGACCATACCAGACGTGTATTCCAAGTGCAACGTGTATAGTTTGCAATTGTACGTCGACATTCTCCACACGTCCGAGATTCTAATAGAATAGAGTCGGGCTTTCTCTCATAATGTGTGTGCGTGGTATGCAGGGATTTCCCGGAACGCTTATCTTTCTTATACTTCGTGCCAGCGAAGCGGAATAATTGACTTTGTGAATTTCCGTAATGCACTTGTTGTTCATAATACGAGATCCTTTATATCTCAATATCTCGAGCCCGAAATACATTTTCTGGCATAAAGATCGATCACCAGAGAAGTATCTTTATTTGCATCTATTTGTTTGCAAAATTAATTGGACGATTGTTTTCTGTTACGTTTGCAGAATTTGAAAAATTACGAAAGTAATTTTGAATGAAACCTTCTAACGCTTCATTCCATTGATTCCCTGCGAGAGCAGTATTCTGTTGAATCTAGTCGAGTCATTCCCGTGTGTAAATTCCTCCATGACAGTCCCGTGTTTTCGCGCATAGTAATATAGACAGTGTGTCTGTGCCCTTGAAACCCAACCACAGTCAACGATATATACGCTGGGATTACATCGTAATGGTCTTTAGCAACCCATCGTCGAGTACAATACTTACGTAGTCAGACCACGGACCGATTCTAAAGCATTCTAATACTTCCTCTGTTCCTTCGAAAAATAATATTTTGTAAGCATTTTTTGGCTAAAGCTAAACAATTTATAGTACAAAAAATATGAAATTCCATTAAAAAAAATTTAAATATATCTACAATTATAGAAGATACGAAAAAGATTATTGATACTTACTTTTTTGGTGAAAATCATTGTTTCTTACTGTGCCATTGAAAGGACAAGATTATTTAGAATATTCAAGATTAAAATATTACGTGTTCATCGATCACAATTATACAAGGCTATTATAATCTAAATATGCTGGAAAATTAAAAGGTTAATTAAGCGTCACAGTGTTCACACCCTTCCATACTTGACAGGCAATTAAAATATAAAATGTAGAAAAACTTAACGACGCTTTAAAATTAAACAACTCAATACTAAATTACTTATTCTTAATTTCAAGATTAGAGTATTGTGTAATGCGTATTGAAAATAGTCTAATAGTCAAAATACAAAACTATTAAATGTTTAAAGAAATTTACGAACGCAGGTGGAGTCACGCTAAAGCGCAATTGTCTTTATCTTCAAGGTCGGTGTCTTCATGCCTTTCGGAATCCAACTGGAACTTTCTGGAATACCGGAGAACGGCGTCTCGACGCTCTGCATCGTTCCCTATTGCATCGTCATTGCACTCTGCAGCGTGAGCGTCTTGGTTACAGTCGCAATTGCAGTTGATCGCCTCACGTCCCTCGCCCAACCACTCAGATACAAAAACATCATCACCCACAGCAGCATCGAGAAGTACATCGCAGTATTTTGGATCTACGCCATCGGCGTGGGTCTCTCCCCGTTGGTCTATGCGCAAATGGCTGGGGAGACTCAGTCACACGGGTAAGTAAATATTAAAATTCCATTCTGGTATTCTCGATTACATCCTTAGTGAGATATAAGAACGACGTGGACAAACCTTGTAAAATTAGATATTATTAAAACATGAATATCGTGGTACGACTGCAATTTTACCATATCTTTGCATTATTGATAATATCTTTAATAGTCACTTCGCTCTACGTTAATCGTCGGTCTGTGCACTAGAAAGTACGCCTTTCTTATGAATTAATAAAAATAAAATAAAAATAACTATTTTAAAAAAAATACTTTAGAAAATATATGAAAACATATGGGGTCAGCTTGACTTCATGCACGGATCATGGGAAAATTTCTATAACAGAGTGAAGGTTAATGAAAATAAATTGCGATATTGTTAATTCGGCAATTTAAAAAACATACAGCAAGCTAATTAAGAATTTTGCAAAAATCCATTAAAATCGCTAACTGAATTTTGTCCCCTTACTATGTTCCCTTCATCCTCAAATCGAATAATCACTCTCTTCGACCGAGGCTTTATTGAAAAAGTTTTTGAATGGTTCCGAACGGATAGCAGAAAGACGATAAAAAAAAAAGCAGTAAATGCGTTTCAATAATTTCACCGACCACTTCCGGCGACCATCTGCCAAGGTTTCACTTCGTTCTTGAAGGATTTAAGGACGTTATTAGTTTTAAAAGAATATCGGGCCTCGCATCTGTCGCTCGATGAAAACTTTCCTCCTTCATTCGCTCACCTTTAAGGCAACATTCTCGAAAGAGCTGAGGCATATCATTGTTTGGAGAAAAGTGGGGTGAAAAACTTTCGAAATGATAAGAGAGGGGAAGGAGGCAAAACGTTACGCGTGCTTTGCAATCGATAAAAACCGCACCTTGCACTCTCCATCCCTTATTTCTTTCGTTCTACGCGTTATTGCATTTGCAGTTACCGTCGGAGAACATTTTATCCTGGCGTTCTCCCGCGAGCAGAAATAACGAGACGCGTCAGCTCGATTTTTCTGCACGAGCAGAACTCAACATGGCGCGTGCATGTTAGCAAATTGCCCCTGCCCTGTTTCCGTAAGAATAACGATAAGTAAAGGTAGAAATCCATAACGCGTAAACAGGATAAAATGCGAAAGTTTGTACTAGTTATTGTGGCTTTGGTTGAAAATGTTAAGAAATCTTTCCGTCCACACAATGAAAATACAAATTTCCTCGCACTACCAATTACGTCGAATTGAATAAAAGATTAGAAAGATTGTCAGTAAGATTAGAAAAACAAAATACCTCCGTAACGTTCCTCCTTGGTACTCTACTTTTCATTCTCAAACCATTCCGATATAATCCAGCTCAACCCTCAAGTGTAGTGGAAAATTAATTCGCTTACCTTCCAAACGTTCTCCACAGTGGAAACTGCAGATTCGACGCGGCCGTGCTTCCACCGGTCCGCGTGTTCCTGGTCGTGGCAGTCTGGGCTCCTAGTGCATTCGTGCTACTCGGCTGCTACATTTACGTCTATCTGGTGGCACGTGCTCACGCGCGTGCGATCTACACGGTCGAGCTGTCGTTCAGACATCAAACGCAGACCCTGGCGCTTCCACGCTACGGCCAGACCCTGGCCGTCACCGTCGGCGCCTTTCTCGTCCTTTGGCTTCCATTTCAAGTGAGTATTCACGTGAAAAAACATAGAGATTTTGCGGGCTCCGAGGTAGGCACAAACGTCGTTGAAACGGTCGAATTTTGACGTACAAAGCTCCTGTGCAATTTGCCCGAGCCATCTGACCAGCCGTTGACTGTTTCTACTATGGAACTGCGTTGACCTCAGGCCAGCGCATATGAGGAGGAATTTTTAATTATTCGGGTTGGCGTAGGTGAAATGGTACAGCGTATTGACGAGGAAGCTGATAAATATGATAAGGGGTTTTGCCTGAGAAATCGTCGATTATTACTATTAAGAAACAATATTCAGCACAGATACTCCCTTCGAATGAAGATTTTACGGAGATGATTTTTAATTGTTCGACGCGATACAAATGAAGTTCTTTAGAATATAATAATAATAAGAAAAAAAGAAATTCGTTAGAATAAAATAATGGACGGAATAGGGGGTTACGTCTGACCAATCATTGATTTTTACTACTATGAAAGGCTACTGACCTTGGATAACGTGTTTGAGGTAGGATTTTGAATTCTGTGGGTTGCCTTAGGTGACACAGCGCAGCCTATTGATGAAACAAATTCGTAAAAATAAATTACTTTACGCGATAGACGGTATTGTCTGATCAATCGTTCATTCTTACTACTTTGGAACGATACTGACCTCTCAACTGGAATCTCTGGTAGCAGATTTTATGGAGGTGAGAATTTTTAATTCTCCGCGATTCTGTAGACGATAGTAAGTTCTGTCGATGAGATGGATAATAGTGTAGGTCAAATATCACGTTCTACTGACGAGGGAGGTAAACAGCGAAAGTGAATGAACAGGACCGTGGGTTGTGTTTCACCAATCGTTGATCCTTTCTCCTGTGAAACAATATTGACCTCAGGTGGCCTCCTTGGTGGAGAATTTTACAGCCTGGACATTTTTAATTATTCCGTTGACTGTACGGGAAATACCACACATTATTATCGACACTGATTCGTAAGAATAAATTACTGAATACACAAAAAATGTTCTACCTGGACAGTCGTCGACTGTTTCTACTATGAGACCATCCTTCTTTTTTGTGATTTTGCCGAATGAGAATTTTTCATTCTTCGCGTGGATGTGGTTCGAAAAAGGATCCTCATGACTAGCTTGAAGATAAAGAATGAGCAGAAAGACGGTACTGTCTGATTAGAGTCTCTTTCTACTTCAGGACATCACTGAGATCAGACACCTTTTAAACAAGGATCTTGGGGAGTCACAATTTTATATATTTGGGAATGAAAAATAAAAATAGCTGCTTTCCTTTCTAAAGTAGATACACATTACATTATTCAACGTAAAAGACAGACAATTCTAAACTCAACCGCCCACGACATTTCATGCATGACCTCATAGAACGAGATGTCATTTCTTACACGTCTGACTGTGATTTAAAATGTTCTACACCATGAAATGTATAACAAAAAAGAAGAGAGTACTTCACCCACCTAATCAACAGAATCAACCTCCAACTATTTTTACTTTCCAAGCAATCAAGATAAATTTCTAAGAAAATCACCAAACCCCCAAGAAGATGTATTCTCAGCACAATTCTCTTTCGCAAATTTAAAATTCCTGTCGTTCGCACGTCGAATAGCGCAAAATTTCAGCCAATAGCAGAGCTTCGGGCTGCTCGGGCAACGTGGTAATGAGGTTTTCCGGAAACATCTGCCCGCGTTGCCGTCGGTCGCGAAAACTTTCGCATGTCCCACGAGCAGCAAGAAAGAAAAAGGAGGTGGAGACAGGGACGATAACTTTGAAAATTGCGAGAACGGTAAAACTCGTGGAAGCGACTACTTTGCAGGACTAGTGGCGAGAGGGTGCCGAGGGTGAAGACAGAAAAAAGGAAATGGTGGCGGAGGAAGGAAAGATGGAAGAGGGTGAGGAACTTCCTGCTTGTTCGATCTCGAAGTCACGGTTAAATGCTTTAATTCTTTTTCTTCTAGTTGAACTATCCTCCTTTTTTCAACCGACTGAAAGCCGTTACTCTCTTCCGGCAATAAAGCCTAGGTTACACTAGTCAAGTAAACGGTAGAGTAGACAAGAAATAGTGAAAAAGAATGAGCAACCCAATTAGTATAAAACAGTTAATTGAGTAAAGAACAGTCGAGTAAACCGAGCCTTACCCTAAGGGAGGATTCACACCTTGGCAGAAAAACAAAAAGCAGAAAAGCAGCAACCAATCAAAACTCGCGCTGGTAATCGACAATTTCTGCTTTTCACAGAAACAGAAAAGCAAAATGACTGCTCGGTACCAGCACGACTTTTGATTGGTTTCTGCTATTCTGCTTTCTGTTTTTCTGCCAAGGTGTGAATCCTCCCTAAGTTAGTGGCAGAGCGGACAGTACAGTAGCTAGGCTGGGTTCACTTCACTTGACTAGTGTCACATAAGCTTTGCGAACAATTGCGTTAGTGGCCGACGCGAGGTATTGCTCAATTGCGCTGTAGAAAGTTTTCATTCATACGGTGAATGGGTGGTGAGCTGCTGAGGGTATTAATTTTCTCTTAGAAAGCGATTTTTTTAGGTTTCTTGCTTTCTGCAATCTTGATGCTCCGTTGAAGGAGTAATTGGGCTTGACAACTATAGCTATTCAAAAGAGTAATGCAGAGGTAATGAAAAGTAGAGTCTTTGATGAGAGATTTCTCACCGCTAATTTCCAAAAGATTGAATTTTTATTAATATGAGATTATGTGAATTCTAGTTTATTGAAATAATTATCTTCAAAAACTACTGAAAATCAATAGTCTTGTTATGAAATTTTTTTACGAATACTCATTTTCATCAGTTTATTACCTAAGGTGAGTCGGGGTACGTGCAGCCTCGGGGTAAGTGCGCCGTCGAGACGAAATTTTCTAAAGTATGGTTTTTTCTATTTAATCACTTTATTTAATTATGGTCTGAAAAGTACAACCAATCTTTATTCACGCGAATCAATAAAGCTCTTACCAAATCCCTGAAACATAATAATACCGCTTCTAAAATTACGCTCGCCGTATGAAAATCCTTTAACGCATAATTGCCTCGATCGAAGAGAAAATTGCCCAAAACCATTTCCACTCTCTCGGTACTCTGTAACACTAGTTGAACAATAAATAGGACAAGAAATAGCCCGGTAAAGCCACACCGCTACCGAGTTAATCCAAAACTGGAATTCTGACCGCCCTGAAACATTCAAGAGTCCCTCCGCAAAACCACCACACTCTCCACTCTCTGCATTAACCACCGCAACTCCACTGACTCCCTTCCGACAACTTGGAAATCAGACGGCATAATTTATGACTAACCCCAACCCTCCTCGTGCCCACGTAACAAGAGGATCCGCTCGGGTGGAAACATTTAATGCTATCCACGCGCGCGCACTATCGTAACCGAGACTTGGGGCTTGAAGTGGGGACTCGGAAGTGGTTAACATGAAAATTGCGTGGAACTCGCCGAATCGACCACCCACCACACACTCTCGATGCACCAACCGAGTTGTAAACAAGCTACCGAAAGAAGAAAACGTTCTTGAGATACGCCAGCGTGGGCAAACATTCCATCTGGACTGATGGTACTCGACATTTTTCGGCTGCATCACCGCTAGATTTAATTTATCTCTGCATTTGAGAATTTCTGTCGGAAGCAAACATTTTTGGCGCTGAAGATAATTAGTTTGAAATAACTACAGACGAAATTTTTGTCTTACGTAGGTACCGTGAGGATAGAATTTAATTTAGTTTGTCCTTTGGAATTTGTAGACACATTCAGTCCTTAAAGTAATTCATTTTTGTGAATGAAATAAGAAAATATCTTTTTCTTCGCACAGCATTTTTGGATAACTTGCTTTATCCTTAGGGGTTAGTAGACCCTCTGATATGATTTATTTTTTGGTATAAAAGTCCCAGATTATCTTTGGAAAACGAAAATAGGAATTTGGGACGCTACAAGTAACTTATTCAAAATAATGTCGAATTTGAGAATCCTTTGTTCAGTGAGATAATGGACTTTTTCTGATAGCCCTTCAGATATTTTAGCATATGCCTGGGGTTAGGTAACAATATCATTGGTCCAGACAGCTGCAGAAAATGGGGCAAGCGACAAGGTGGTGGGCATTTTTTTCGTCTTCGACCCTCCACGTCTTACTCTCTATCCCTGGAGCAAAATCGTGAGTCGAGAGAGTATAACGGAACGATGTTATCGGGCAGGATATTACGGTACCCGAAAGAAATAACTTTACGTCTGACTAGCAGAGAGAGAGAGAGAGAGAGAGAGAGAGAGAGAGAGAGAAACAAAGAGGCGCGACGGCATTTGCGGATTGCCATTTCCATATTTCTGTCTGGAGGGCAAGCTGGCCAGACGTCGACAGATGGCGAGCATTGATTTCCATTTCATATGCCTTTTACGGGTTTTTGCTCGTGGATGACTTGTTCGCATCGTAACGAACAGGTGCGTCAGCAAAAGGATTGTTTCGTCATTCCATGCAAAGATCGGATGTAAAAAAGTTTCACGAATGGCCTGACAACTTCATAAGATTAGAAAAGACGCGCAAAGAAGAGGAGACTAGACTGTAGAAACTCGAACTAACCAAATAATTCTGGTCTTATGTTCCGTAGGAGCAAAAAAATGTGTGAAAGAAAAAAGAACACGAAAATGTTAGCCCAATAAAATAGTTTGATTCTAAAAAAACCAAATTCATGGTAATGACCTAAAATCAATGCTTCTAGATTAGGAATCAATGAAACAATATATTCTTTTATATCAATATGTCCTCCTTTTCAGACATGCATGCTGGTGGACATCTTTTGTGGCACTCGTATCCTTTCCGATTGGGCAGTGGTTTGGCTGGGTCTACCAATCTTAGCACATAGTGGTGCCAACCCCTGGATCTACGCATTTCATCATGGCGAGATGAAAGTGGCAGCAGGAAAAATTGCTGAAGATCTGGTAGCTCTCTTTGGTGTTACGCCCAGTCGTTATGGTTGTTCGCCTACCAGACGTGGGTCCAATACTAACCTCGAACTGGCTGAAGTCAACAACAGCCAAGATGGTAGGAGACACCCAGTTGAGGATTGTTTCGCTGCGAAGCAAAACGTACTTTACAATAGCAGAAAATGTCTGGAAATATCAGGTAGACACGCTGACATCTCACCAGAAAGGAACATCTCCGATCACACGACATCCTCTGAAAGCAGACAAGATGACATAGTGGAGGAGAACATTCACGATTTGACCAAGATGCTAGATCCGAAGTACATAATCGATCGGAATCACGTGGTCGATTCCAATCATAATATAGACAAGATCAAGAATCTCAAGTACTTGCTGGATCCCACCTTCAATAAGATAAGACACCTAAGACGTTTACATCACAAGCGTTTAACTAGCAAGAATTTCAAGTTCTCCGAGCCTAAATTCATCTCTTATCAGAACCTGAAGAGTGACAGTAGCATGAGTCGTAAGCTGTTGCATATGAACACCATGTCTGATCCAATGCTGAATGCTGATAGTCCTGTAGTGGAGACCAAGGATTTCGACGAAGAACTCTGCAAGCATCCTGCTGTTTCTAAGAGAAGGAACTCGAATTTGTCTTCCTTGTCTGATCCAAACATCAAGGCAACTACGGGTAGTAATACCGAAGGGGCGGTAAAAGTATTCCCCGCGAGTAGGAACAGTCCAGAAGCACACAGATATTCCGTTCAGAATTTGGATCATCAGAACAGATGCGATGGTTTGATTAGACACGGATTGCTCTGCCGTCAAACCGAGGGCCAGAGAAGAATAGCTAATGCCTACCCAAGACCACGGGCAAAGAAGGAAAATTACTTCGAGCGCCCTCAGATGAATCTAAAGTTTCAGAACAGTTGTACATCACTGTTCGCGACCGACAGCGCCAGACCCAGCACGCTTTGCAGTCCGAAACAAATGTTCTCGCCCAGGCACATGAACATCACCACGAACAGATTGGCCAGTTTAGTTAACCAGGATCCAGTTCAACCAATGAGATCCCTAGAGCCCAGAATGGATCCATCTACCAGAATGCTTCATCCTCGCAGGACTTTAGACATGCTCAGGCACTCTGAATCCACCAACACCATTGGTCCTTTGAGCCACGTGAAACTTCTGGAACCTTCTCGAAAAATGGACACCCTACCTATCCCCATCATTCACTCTGAACCGCCAAGTCCCATAGATCCTCTCCCTCTAGCATCACTCGAAGAGGAAGAGCCCAGAAATGCTGAGACATCAAAGCCCCGCCTGGATCTCTCCTCGATGGTACCGATTCAGAGTGATCTTGGGAACAGAAGGAGTCCAGTAAGACATTCCGATCCAGTCATACCATCGGTGCTACTCAACATTGAAGATTGCAGTGACGTTCCTGACTCTTCCGACAGGAGCTATCAGGAGGACGCTTTCAAAGACATTCCTTCAGGAACCACCCCCACCATAGACCCCATAGAACTCTTCGAGGCCTTGCTGAGGAACTCTGAGAGGTCCAGGGAGATGAAACTCCCTGATCCCATTTTCACAGAGCACGATTCCACCAGATTCAGCTCTAGGCGCCCTTCGGACTCCAAGTGGTCTGAGTCCTCTAGGAGTCAAGAGATTCTGTCCACCGTCACCGAACACCAAAGCTTTCCGTCGTCCTACACGATGAACGACTTCCAAACCTGCACCAGTGGGAGTGACCTGAACGACCTCACGTCCTTGGACCCTTTTATGTGTCCCGATGCCCTGACCTCGTCCTTGCGCGAGTCCTTCTTCAGTGCACCGTCAGTGCCAGACTCGGACATATTCACGTCCTTCGAGGAGAACGAGTGCCAAGAATTTTCTCCAGCTTCCGATCGCAGCGTGGAGCCGAACCCGGTGTATAACTCGATGTCCACCACGAGCTTGAAGAGGGTGAACAACGACCTTCAAAGCAAGTCCACGGAATCGGTCTTCAAGTTCAGACATCCGTCTACCAGATCATGTACAATTCTTAGGCTGGAGCCCTCAGTGCACCGCAGCAGGCCCAGGGTTAGACCCTGCGCTGATTATATAATGAAGGACGCACCAATAAAGAGGCCTCCTCGATTGGCACCACTGGCCATTCCAACCCCAACTGACATCTGTACCCCTACCATTGATATAGTTTCGGACACGAAGGGAGATGCTGGCGTGAAGGTGTAAGAAAGAAATTGCAATGCCATTTCTTAAGATCATTCCAAAGTCACACCTCAAGGTCGCACTTCCTGAAACTGTTATTGGACGAGCCAAGAGCATTTGGACTGATTGTAAAGTATTGTGAAAAGAATTCCTTTGGAATTTTCTACGCACGAAGTTCATTGTATGTGCCCTGAAAGATTTCTGATGTTTCAAGGTTACGCGGCGCTTAAGATCCAAATGTAAAATCATATCTAATTGAAAGATAGAATAGACGGAGACGGGTGGAAAGGAGGAGGAAATGTTAATCTCGCCGGACTGTAAAAACGGCTCTAGTTGTAAATAATAATTAAATCGATCCTCCGTATTTTTTTGAGCGCAGCTCACCGATGTGCCAACCGCAAAGTGCGAAGAATTTCCCATTTTATTTTTTCTTCCTTCGGTACTCGATGAACATTTCTTTACTGCTATTTAAGATCAAGAGTGCCGATTACGAGAATATTTTTATGAAGATTCCTATCTCTTTCTGAATCAATAGATTTCATATTTCACTTACACTGCGTAGGACAAAGATGTTTTTTGTAAAAAAAAAGGGAGAGAACAAAAATGTTAGAATGAAAGTGGGAAGAATAATTACAAGATGTTATTAAGAAAATGTACACGTGCACTTACGGCGATAGAAACGTAAGGACCAAGAGATTAAAAAAAAAAAACTAAAAATTTTTAGAGAATCTACGATCCCTGACGAATCGAGCCTGGCTCGTCGTTATCCTCTTAGCATTAAAACAAATGACGTAACACTAAATATAAATGTCTGATTATATTATCTATAACGTTTTCAAACTTATCGGACATTCACGTTTTTATAATAACAATAAACGGAGTCATCATGTCGGCGTCATAGAGTTGCTTGGATAAATCCAAAATTATTTCAGATGAATTCTAATCGATGAAGATCATAGTAATGAGGATTTTTTATTATTGTCGCTGTAAAAATTGTCGCTTCAATTAGAGCAGAAAATTGTGGAAAAGTGAAAACGGGGCAAAAGAGAATTGATCAAGGAGTTGCGCAATTACGTCCTATTACCACACTAAATGCCAATTAAAATATTGAAAATGAAGTACTTTTATACCGTATAAGCTAGTAGCAAGAGTACTACAAAGCAGGTCAGTATATAAATAAATGTGGATAAATTATTTTTATTGTGCGTCTGTACGTGATGGGATTTTTCGAGAAACGTGAGAGAGAGAGAGAGAGAGAGAGAGAGAGAGAGAGAGAGAGAGACTCGAAAGAAAAAGAAAAAGGTTTCCTACATACTCGTGTACCTAAGCGGACTGATATGTGCCGCGCTTTAAATTATTTTTAAGACTACGTTTTAAGTGTGTTAAAACTGGCAGTACAAATGGTCGATGAAGTAGTAGAAGAGAATGGAAGGCGTTAGAAAGTTTTTGTCGAGAAACGATAAATTTATATTAAGTATGTATTTTGCGTCTTAATTGAAAGGCAACGTCAATTTTGCGATTACACACTTTTCTCCCTCGTGCGAGGGGGTTGCATCTGTTCCTTCTACATTCACTGGTCGTATCTTGAATTGTTCAAACATCCTAAGATGGTTTCAAAGTCTCCATTGACCGGTCTCGTTACTCTCGAGTTCAACAATTTGAGAAAACTGTTACGAAAGTAGCTTTATGCAATTGGAGTGATTCAAATTTCCCGCCAATTTTTCTAATAATCAATTTTCTCCCTTCTGATGAACGACAAACAAGATTTTTTGGGAATGATAAATTATATGAAATACTTCGTAAATATTGTTTGCCTTGAGATCAGAATACAGTACTTTAAAAATCTTTAAGAAACAAGGACACTGGAAATAATTAGAAAAAACATAGCATGAAAAAATTTGAATCATCCTACTACGTTTTACATGCTGAATTATTAAGGTTTCACGATCAGTTGAATAGAGAAAAATGAAAACGTACGCTTATGCAGTACCTGCTATTAATCCATGCGAATCTCTGACATCTTCGTGTCGATTATTAACAGGCTGGTGAGTAAAGAAGAAAAAGTGGAAAAAACAGTAACTCGATATCTGAAAGTACCTCTACATCATATGCATCTTCTTTGTAGTATTGGGACGATTGTTTCCTATCTACGTCATCTGGGCGATCGAATGACACTGTTTTACACTCCTTACTAATTGTTATAAAAAGAATAAAAAAGCTTGAATGTCGCCTAAGAAAGATACAAATAGTACGAAAATTGTTAAATTTTCGTACGCGAAAGAAGTAGTAGAACGAGAACTATCCTGATGTCAAGAATATCCTGTTTAAAAATAAGGGAACTCGAATTGTAAATTTGTAAAATTGTAAAAATAGCGCTACGGGGATGTGATTACGGATCTGTGCTATCCATTTATTTATTTTCTTTGTTTATTGTTCGTGGTTGTTGATGGGATAAAAAGTATGTACGTTTATGAAGATTGTAAATGTCACGTTCTGAAAAGAGTATGTTAAACAAATTGCACCACGCCCGATTTGACATTATTCAAAGAACTTTCGAATGGATAATGGTGGATAAGACGGGGTGGAAATTTGAAATTATTTTTATCTAATTCCTAGTATATGATCCTACTGCGCCGAGCGTTAACCCGCAACGACTCAAGCATTTCTCATAAAAGTGTATAGAAAAAAAACCTCGGCGTATTGTAAAGCTACAATCACCATATATACAATCATCTATATGTTTTTGTATATATCAAGAAAATATATTACGATCCATTAGAATCGGAGTAATTAATACACTACATTAGAAAAATAATATAGTAAGATTTAAACCTTTCCTCCAGCTACTCTTTAATCAAATTTATTTTATATAAACCTTTACGAGAAGTCACAGCATTTCCACGACCACGCTCACGTTATACATTAATTTATGTTTAATTAAATTTTATTTAAAATAGGTCGTACGAAATGATTGCCTGATTTCCAGAATTTTTACACCTTAAAATATTCATAAAAAGAGTCATTTTAATTTACAATAAAAAGTTTCCCAACATTTGTCACGCTCTTGCAACTGTCCCAGCTTAATAAATAATTTTTGAAACACGTCCCGTTATCTATTCAAAACTCTTTTAACTTTGAAGTCGATAACAACTATGGACTAAAATATATTTGTTCTAAATCAAAATCACCAACTACACGTTCTTAAAGCATTACAATTTTAGCGCGAAAGTACTTGATATGAATTATTCAAATTTACCAATATTCATTACTATTTTTTGGAAGACAAAGCACTTTGACGAATGAACCGCTCACATTCCGATAATTCTGTAAGAAAGTTATTATTTTCACCGGTAGATGGTGTTATCTGTCCAGTAAACATATTTGACAGGGCTGGCTTTCGACTAAGGCACAATGAGCACTGGCCAAGGGGTGCCAATGGTTTCAGAGCGCCAAAAACCGTATTGCAAGGAACCATGTTTCTAGAATTTTTAATTTTGCTTCATCTATGTACTTTTTGATTCCGTGTACTAAGAAGATTATACAATCTTTTAATCAACCGATTTTCAGTTAACTGATTTAATAGATCGTTTTTAAAACCAATTTATATGCAGATTGAACAGTAGGAGGAATACCAAAATGAGAATAGGAGCAAGGTATAGTGACGACAGACATATTAAAAACATTACTGCGACATGACAATGGCGTAGGGTGCTCACATGCAAAAAAGGTCTGTGTAGCTACAGACCTTTTCTTTCTATACAGACCAAACTCTTGCTATTCGTCGTTAAACATTCGAAATTGAATATCTCAACACCTAAACCAGCTAGCAAGATCTTACAAAAACCGTTTTAAAAGTTCGGATTCCTACTTTTCGAAATTTTATGGCGGTGGTTAAAGCGAAAATATGCACAATGCCAAAAAAAAGTCTACTCCAGAGATGGCATGGTGACAATGTAAGTGAACAGATAGCCTCGCAAACCTGGTTTCTTTCACGAGGCACGCTATCATCGAGTCATTTCATGCCAAATTGAGCAAGAAATGGAGCAAGATCTTCGAATCTTTACTAAATCGCATATGTTGCAGTACTCAACCTTGTATTTACTTGTGGCGAACAGTTTTGCAAAATATTGAAAATTGGCAAAGTTACAGCTTGCCCGTCCGACCTTTCTCGCCATTCGACAAGATTGGCCTTTCTTTAAAAATTCATTTCAACTGAACGATAAATAGTACAAAAATGACCTTTTCCAAAGTGGTCGAACCGATCCTGAACTACAAAATAAAAAATACTCGTAAATCATTTCGTTGTCGATTTAGCATGCAATGACCCTATCGCGTTCTGAAGGGCCGATCAATTTTTTCTCTCTTCCTCGACTTCTCCCTCTCTCTGTTTTTTTTTTCCAAAAAGATTTCCGCGAGACTCGCTGACATAGCGAACGAACGACAATCGTTTGCGTGTCAATAGGTAATAGGTTACCGTCCACTCGCCACGGCTTGTTGCATCTTATCATCTCTACGGTATCCTTGGGCCACTTCGGTTCCGCGATTACTTGTAAACACGTGATTCATCCGTCGAAATGATCCCAGAAGTGCCAAGCAAACGTGTCTCCTCACCCTGAATTTGCAATAAAGATATACAGACAACCTATACACTTCCTTATACACGTGTATAGCATTCAATTGTCGTTACAGGGTGTTCATCAGAAATTGGACGATGCTTAATTTATGTATCAAATCAGCCCTTTCGCTGCCAGTAGGGCTAGTCTGCACTAGTGCACTGCGCCATTTAAAAAATAATTACTTCGTCCATTTTTGAGATTTTAATTCCGCGTTTGTTTTTAAATCTTCTCAAAATGTTAAGCTATAAGAAAAAAATATTTAAGAAGAATGATTTTCATTGTGGCGTTTCTCCCTAGCGCTATCCATATGTAGGTACCCGGTGTTCCACGATTGGAGACGTAGAAACAAATTTTTAGTTAGAAACACGAGGGTTAATGTGCTAACATAAGTATACAAATTAAATGTCTACAGAAATGCTCGCAGAGCGAGAGACTCGCTGATACGGCGAACAACCCCGAAGACAATCGTTTGCGTGACAATAGGTAATAGGCTATCGTCCACTCGCCACGTCCACGTGTTCATCAGCAAATGGGTTAAGCCGTCCGCTACACCTTATCACCTGCACGGTACCCTTGGGCCACTTCGGTTGCGCGATTTCTTGTAAACATATGATTCATCCATCGAAATGATCCCAGAAGTGCCAAGCAAAAGCTAATTGAAGTTTGAAACGTTCCGGGAACATTCCGTGAGCACTCCGGCAGCGGTTCTCAACTGACATTTAAAAACACAATTTTAAGCGTATGGGATGACAATGGTAGATCATCGTTCGTTACAATACGTTGTACGACTCTTGCATTAGCCCCTTGCGCCATTATAGCACCTCTAAATGATCGAAAAACCACACTACAATGAAATGTACGTAAATATGCGTAACTTTGATCTTATGCATTTGTACCATTTAAAATTATCCACAGAACTGAGGAATTTAATTAGGAAGAATCCAAAAAAAACTGGCATCCCAATGTCCAGGTCGGAAGGCACCGTTCGTGGCCAAAAATCACCCCCGGGAGCATTAAAATTATTTGTCTTAATTTGCTTTATTTGGTTTATTTGATTTACTGAAAGTAAAGGTTTGCGTTAGCTTAGGTGAAGCTAGATCTGTCGAAGAAGTTCGACCTATCCAGAGAGACTTACAATGGCCTCAAGTTTAGATTATTGTTTTATTTGCTTTATTTGCTTCATTTGCCATATTTGATTTATTTGGTCTATTTGGTTTACTGGAAGGAAAAGTTTGCGTCAGCTTAGGTAAGGCCAAGTCTGTCGACTTGGATATCGAGATGCCACTTTTTTTAGATTCTTCCTCATAATATTCCTCAATTCTGTGCAAAGTTTTAAATGATTAAAATGCATAGGTCCAAACTTACGCATAGTTACGTATATGTATTTGTAGGGTGGTTTGCCGATCATTTAGGGGTGCCACAATGGTGCAAGGCGCTAATACAAATGTCATAGAACGTATTGTAACAAACAACGATCGAGGAGTATCGTTCGATATGCTTAAAATTGTATTTTTCAATGTCGGTTGAGAATCACTGCCGCTCCGGCCACGGAGCGTTCCCGAAACGTTCCAAATTTCTGATACATTCAAGCGCACGCATTGTCTCACCTTGAATATTCAATAAAGATATAGAGACAGCTCAGCCTCAAGACTAAACGAAATTACAGTTCCTTATTTGATTTTTTATTTGCAATTTTTTTATACATATGTACAAGAAATAAACATGATTATCTGCGAGGTCATGCGAATTATGGAGTGATTACAATCGGGCAGTTGGAGAAATATAACAAGTGGCACCGACACGGCTAAGAGAGAGAGGAGGGGAATGAAATAGGCCTAACGTGTTAAGGCAGAGGCAGAGGCACTCGAGCTGTGGACGTCCTATTGAACAGGCAAAAGTATCAGTGCAAGGAAAGCTCGTGAACCAAATACCATGCCAGGAACAAATCACCGCAGAAATTATCATCATCGAGTCTTCTCTCTCCAGCGACAAAAGGTTCGTACTTGAAATAAAACTATAGTTCTCCGTGCTACAATAAGAACCAGTTTTATAAATAATAAATAATCGAAAATATACAGGGTGTCCTGTAAGTTTTGGTCAATAATTCGAGAACGTGTAGTCGAAGTCAAAATAATGCTAGTTCTTCATATGAAGTTTTTGCTCTTCTATTGCCCTTCGTTTCCCAGTTATAGGCCTTCGAAGTTGATATTTCAAAATCGTTTTTTGCTTCTAATTCCTAAACTGTATATTTAATCTTAATAAAATGTGTGCACGATTGTTTGGTGATTATAAATAAATCCCCATTACGTCTATTAAGGAAGGACTAATTTATTTTTCCGACGATATTTTTGTTTTCTGTAATAACGTTTAATTAACTAAAATTACTGTTATTACAGAAAACAAGCTTATTGTCGCAAAAATAAATTTCAGTGAAAAATCTACTTGAAACTAATACACAAAGACACTTGAACCATAATAGAATGGCAAATATCTCCTAAACCGGTTACTTTATCGATTCCAACAGAGTACCTTTCCGTTAGCAAACTATCTGGAAAATTCAGTTTTGCTACTCGCAAATTCCAACTATCATTTCTGTCATTTTTCTTTAAGTTTTAACACTACGGTATAGTCCAATCCTGGCTTAACAGACGTAATGGCGATTTATTTATAGTCCCAAAATGAGCATGCACATTTACTTTAATACCACGCACTGTTTTATTAAGATTAAATATACAGTTTAGAAATTAGAAGCAAAAAACGATTTTAAAATACCATCTTTGAAGGTCTATAACTGGGACACAAAGGGCAATAGTACAAAACTTTATATGAAGAACAGTACTTTGACTTCGTCTACACGTTCCCAAATTATTGAACAAAACTTACGGGATATATCTAAATTCAGCGTGTGTCCATATTATTTTTACGTATGCGTGGTATCCGTAATAATTTAATTATTATTTAGAGAATTTATATATTAATATTGTGTCCACGTATATACATGCATTCTTATGAAACGGATTCAATTGGGCATAGAATTAATTCTAAACATTAATTTTAAGTATCAACTAGCCGACCTTATTCTAATAAAAGGACGCAATGCCATTAAACGTGAAATGTTACCTTTATTAATAACTTCTGAATTCTTGTATTTATTTAATTATTTATTAGTATACTTAATTGACGACATAATTGTTCCCTTAGGAAAACTTTACAAATGACTAATATGGATTAAAAAGGGAAAATAACACGAAAGGGTGGAGAATAAATAGAATGCAAAGGTGTGCAGTAAGGATTAACATTTGTGAGACCAGGAGAAAATAAAACGAAAGAGTGGAGAATAAACAAGGAAACCCAAATGTAAAAGTTAGCAGAAGATCTTAGGTCCATTGCAACGGCGGCACTAGTTACATCTGTCGAAGAAAGTCGCTTCCAGTACACATCTCCCCGATGACACCAAGTCAATATCTACGTTAAACTACCAACCATACTTTGGTCCTGATAGCGGTTCCAATCGCAGGACTCAAGATGGCCACGTAGCGCTCCTGCAGACTGTTGCTGAGGGTGTTGTTGGCGCGAGGTGCTTGTTTGTACGTATACATTGTGCTGCTGGCAGTCTCCTATCCTCTTGCTGGCGAACAATCTGTCGTGGTTGTTGATCGTGGTCCATCGATGCCGTTGCTATGACTGACGTAACTGATGTTAGTGCCATTTTTGTCTTTACATATCACGCTGTTCATCACTCAATGCTTGCAGTTTCTTTCTCCACCAGTCCATGTTCGCCTTTTAAACTTTCCAGTTTACTCGTCAAATCCTCTGTTTCCATTTCAACGTTTTGTTCCCGCAACAATTTTTTATTCGATGTTTGTATCTTCATTCCCAGATATTTCTGATCTTTTTTCAACAATTCCAGCTTCCCGATCAGATCTAGTTTTTCCTCACAATGCTCTCTTTCGACAACAATTTTTGATCCAATGCTTCTATCTCTATTTCCACTTTTCCTGATAGCGTATAGAACATTGTAGCTTCCCGCCCGAATCTCGTTTTTCCCTTAGACTGGCCCTGCCCTGCTACCGTTTCTCGTTTGTCATTGTTACCAATGCATACGTCTTTGCTATTCTACATCTGCGCGGACACACTAATGACGAGGAACACTGCCAGAACCAACAGAAAGAATCTCGCTGACATTGTTCACTAATTTTCGTTGCAGTGCCGGGGACTAATCGATATTAGAACGCGATCGGTATCTGTGATCTACATATATTGACCAATCGCACACTTTGATATCCGAGAACCGTTTACGTGTCAATAGATAATAGAATTTTTTTACTTTGTGCTGCCGTATGACCCTGTTGTTAAAATTGTAGTAAAACGATATCAGTGCTACTGCGCGGTGGCACTGTGCAATAAATTTGAAATGTGTTTCGATAAAGAAATCAAGAAACGCAAATACTGTAAATTAAAAGTGATTGTAATATGTAGTGTAAATATGGGGCGATGCTGGCAGATTAACAAGGAAATGTGAATAGGAAATGGAAGAAATATTTGATTTTAAAATGCAAAATACCGTCGGTTTCTATTCTACGTATAAACGTACAAATATTTAATTTTGGCTGGTTCTATGTAATATTTTCGAAAAATGTTAGATTTCACGTTGACGGATTTTAGCAAGCAATAGATACTTCACTACAATTTGCCGCCCCTCCATAAAATCATTTCAACAAATTTTACTATTGGTATTCGTGGGTACGTGGAAACCGTGCCTGACAAAAAAGTACTTCCAGCATACTTAATTATACTTCTTTATTATGCTACAATCTTTATTCTATTTCTACTAGATTATTAGAAATCATAAAAAAATCGTACGGTTTGGGCACGTAATGTCATAAAACCCATTCGCTTCCTTGACACGTTTAATTCCTAATGTTTAATTTATCTTTCACAAAATGTTCTCTCTTATACTTCAACCCATCCATTTCACGATTCTAACCAGACAAAATTAGGAAGGCATGATGTACGCAATATTATTGTATCAGTGTCTGACGCGTAGCTCGTAGGTTCGCCATCCCTGTCCTATACTATAGACCAAATTAAATATATATAGTCGCAGAACTCGGACAGTATAGGTATCGCCAAGAAAATAGATCTTATTCCAGCAATCTTTACCAATGCTTCTCTCTCTCTTAAACACTAAAGGTTCGTACAAGAATCAAAAACTCGAGTAATAACTTTCTGTGCCATATACAGCAAACAATTGTATTGTATAATTCCTTGTCATGATCTAGTCAAAACCTATATAACGATTTTGTGTGTGTGTGTGTGTGTGTGTGTGTGTGCGCGCGTGCGTGCGTGCGTGGGTGCCTATTTATTTATACATCTTCGTGTTATCTGACTGTATTCATTTCTTATTTATTTATTAATAAATCTTCTTATTTATTTGTATCTGTATATGTATATTTTATGAACTGCTTTCAATCGGTCATTGAAATTAATTTTGAATTGACTGATTAATTTTATTTCGAATATTCGACCTGTTCGAAGTTTTCGAGTAGCTCGAATTTTTTTCAAGCAGTTCGACGATTCGAGTAACTTGAAAAATTCGAACGCTCGACTCGGCTCGATTTGTCGATTATTACTTGACTCGAAATTCGAGTACTCGAATGAATCGAGTACTCGCACACCCCTAGTAATATTGCATAGACACCTGTAGGGCTGCAACACGTATAAGTTGTCTAAAAGTAGGAGAAGAAGCCAAGAAGTGGTGTAAGGAGAAGGAGGCAGTTGGAGATGAACCATTGACGAGGCCAGACGATATACGAGGTCTGACAAGCATACGAAATACCGCTGAAGGCGTATATACAGGGTGTCCCAAACCACCCATACATCCCTTTTAAAATCGAGGGAAATGGTTTTTATGAAAAACTCAAAAAAATTTGATTACGAAATCGGGTATGCTCTATCTGATGATGGTATTTTCAACTTCCGGTTCTGACTGGAAATGGGTTATTCAGACCGGAGGGTTAATTTTTTTAAATGGAACATGATATATTTTATTACAGATTCGGATTCTACGTAAAAAAACATGAAACTTTTGTACCAAACATTTTTTCAAAAAACGTCAACTTTGACCATGAAATGACCTTACTCATGACCAAACTCATCATAATGTATGATGAATCATCTCCTTAGTTATTACCCGATATGGTAATCAAAATATATAGATGACCCAATTTGGCAATCAACATTTTTTCAGTTTTTCATAAAAACCATTTCCCTTGATTTTAAAAGGGGTGTACGGGTAGTCTGGGACACCCATACGCTCTCACAAATCCATCGATACATACGAAATGCGTAAATATACGTCCTCTGCAGTTGTTTACTATAATCTTTCCTCTTTTACCAATTAACACGTTCGTCGTCCAATCACCTTGAATTTTGGTGACTGTTTAGTTAACTATCTAAAGCGTTAATTATACTTCCAAATACCTATTTTGATCATTTAAAAACAGGCACTTAACCCGTCACCCACATATGGGTGACGTGGCAACGAACGTGTTAATTCAATTTATTTGCAACTATTATTTTTTTAAACCCTAAGAATGGTATCAATTCTTAGTGTACTGTTTTGGTCAGTAGTCAGTGGACAATCAGTCACAGCGACTAACATATGAATATCACGCCGTCTGTATTGATGATTTGCTCCGAAATTCCACCGGAGTGAAAAGGTTAAGAAAGCACCGCGCGTAACAAATGACGAATATCAATGACGTATTTCGAACATGTATCGAAATTTATTCGTCAGTTATCGCGTGATAAATAATACGTCGGTCAACAGGTAATCCCAGATTTTTTTTATCATTTTATCGTCCAGTCGGGCGTTCAGTGGTACGCAAATGTCGAAGGTTGTAGTGTTGGAAAAAAAGTACACGATATACGGCAGGAATAGGTTTTCACAAATATTTATTATACGTAATATTTAAATACGTAGCTTCCATTACACTCGTTACACGAACTAGAAATTAGAATAACGATTGTGGTGGTTTCACATCGGGCAAGATGGACATGGAGTGCTGCTGGATCTTCTCCTTATTCCCGACTAGATAAACTACGTTTTTACCATATTTTTGATTCACGACGTGCTGCGATTATCTCGGGTGTAAGCCCACGGCTGCCCGTATTGATACAAGTTCTAACAATGTGTTGTAAGTGTTTTAAAAAGTTCTCATTTAATAGCGTATCTGGAATTGCAAGACGTTACTTACCTGGAGGAAAGCAGTTGCCGGCGAGATATCTCCATGGGATAAAACCTGTGCGACAATTACTGACGTTAAGATAACAACGATCAGCGCAAGCATAGTTGCCTTTAAGTATCTCGATTTACGTTCAGGAAAAAATGGTCTTACAGTAACGTCCGTATGCCGAGCCTTCCACTTTTTGTAGAGAAGATTATCGAGAAATCGATGACACACGTGGTAACAAAACTAATAGAGTAATGCATATGCCGTGAATCGTAAAAGTTTAAACGCACGTTAAGATCACGTTCCCACGTAAGCAAACATAAATATTTGGGAAACGTTGAGTCTTATCATTGCAAGTGAGGGATATAAGGAAACTGAAGAATTTATACCAGGAATCGATTTTTTTATATTTCACGGACAGTACATTCGTTATCTTTAACAGTAAACGTGCCGAAGGTTCTTTCTATATGGGGATTTCCTTTGTCAATCGGCCATTTAAGCCGTTTTTGGTAGCTTTAGTGTTAAATGTGTCTGTTTGAATTCAAGATTTCCTATTCGGCTTCCGTTTCCAGGGGACAGGCTCATTCCTTTAATGTTTGCGACTTTCGATTGAGGCTTACTTCTCATTATTCATAGAAAAATGATATCGCACAAATAGTTTAACAATTAATGAGTATGTTAATTCGTAAATGGTCACACGCCGACTTACATTGGTGAATAAAAGTTATAATATAAAAGATCAGTTTTAGATAATACAGTACACGGTAATTCGAACTACCCGAATATTATCGAACTATAGTAGCTCGAATGTATTCGGGTAGTTCGAATATTCCACCTGTTCGAAGTTTTCGAGTAGCTCGAATTTTTTTCAAGCAGTTCGACGATTCGAGTAACTTGAAAAATTCGAACGCTCGACTCGGCTCGATTTGTCGATTATTACTTGACACGAAATTCGAGTACCCGAATAAATCGAGTACTCGCACACCCCTAGGAACGACACACTCCCGGTTTATTTTTTTTGTGTTCTGCATTATGCTTCCTGGAAAAATATATATATTCCGCTTGATTCTCACATACTTTAGGTATCTATAGTAATGGCCAATAATCACAGATTGTTGTATTTTCTAAACGCAGCTTGGATTCGAAAATATAAAAGAATAATAAATTTCCAGTATATCCTTTGGACGTACAGATTAGAATATCCAATTTATATCCGAAATAAGACATCCTATTTAAGTTCCATTTATGTTCATGGACATATGGACATTAACTGGACCTAAACTGTACGTCCATGAAATGTCCAGTGCTATCTGGGTCCACCATCACCTAGGAGGACCAGCGGTCGGGAAAAGCAGGAGGAACCAACACCACGTTGAGAGGGCGAGCCCGTTATGTATATTTTGATATTTTAAGTAAAAAATTACATCCTGTTTCTTTGAAGCGTTTATTTTTTTACTTGTATTGCTAAAAAAATCATTGGTTTTGTTACTAGAAAGGTTAGTGTGATTCAAATATGAGCGCGAATTGCCCACTTTAGAGGACCAATCAAAACTGGAAACCACATGGCCAGATTCTTATTATAGGGTCTCTAGGTTCCGGGGAAGCTGTCTGCTTGCCCTGGACTCAGGTAAGACGCGGCCCCTCACCTTGGCGAGGCCTGGAGGGTGGAGGAGGAGCGCACCGAGGCGGGTTAGTGGCGGAGAAAGGGCACCCCGAAGATCTCTACCTCACCCTCGACCATCTACCTCAGCCCCTGGAAAAGGACTACCTGCGCTGCCTTGCCGAAAACCGGGACAGCACGCCACGCCGGAAAATCAAATCTCCTAACCTCCTGCCGATACTTCCACAGAGCAGCCAGGATCCGTCAACGTCACCTACGATTAACTAATTACGAATCGCGTGCGTTAGGCTAGGTGTGAGTGTGGAAGGGGAACCAGCAGGTACGGCACGGCACGGGTACAAAGGGCCCGGCACTTGCGTTCCGGAGTACCGCGTAAGAACTTAAAATTCAAAATCACACCTGTGATTAAAGAGTAAAATAGTACCCGAGTCGTGCCCAACTGCCAGGTTACCTAAGAGAGAAACGAGCGAGAGAGAAGGACGAGCAAGAGAGAAAGCTCGAGCGAACGAGGAGATACACCTCGCTTTAATAAGAGTGGTGAGTGCGTGCCTATCTTAAATATCCCTCTTGTCTTTTGTGGCAGTCGCGAAGGACTCGCCTGGTCCTTCTCGGGGAAGCGTCCTCGAGACTACTATGAATGGAGCGTGGTTGAAAATGTTTAATTTGTTCGGATTTTGGCGCTGCACCCTGTACATTCCACGATCATATTATGTCCATGAACGTATGGTAGTAAAATGGGCATAAAACGGACGTCCATAAAACGTAGAGTGTTATTTGGGAGATATTAAATATTATTGGCTCACAAAACATTATTTTCTACTTCCACTATGAATTTTTCCATTAGTCTTGTTCTGTGAATCACTCATATTCTTCATTCCACATTGCAGTAGAACAAGAGCATCTATCATTTTGAAAATATTCAGCAAGTAGATCGTTCAAGATCAAGTACTCAGCAAAATTATTTTCTGGAAGAAGATAGACTGCATTCTACAGAATGTTCCTGCTTGGTAATAGCTACAAGTAAGATATATACATGTATTTTATATTGCGTCACTGTTACGGTAAATAGATATGAAAATAGATGAATTTTTTTCTACTCGTAACTATCCCAATTTTGGTGTCGTAGAAGTTTTCTCTTGATAATTGCTTTCGGATTTCTGACCTTTGCACATTCTGATGAGCGGTGTGCCTGCCGCGAACGAAACTCATGCGAATGGACAGGTACACATTATTCATTAACACCTATTTGCCTTTTGTAATTACTTTTCGTACATTCTTCTTTAAAAGCATTTTTAATTTAGTGTCAGACCTAAAGTATATCAAGACTAGGGGGCAAGCCCCCTGCGCTTTCGCTTCGCTCAAGCGCCAACCCCCTCAAGATCGCCTTTGCTCGCGCTTCGCGCTCGCCTTAACGGGTGCAGAAAAGCTTCGCTTTTCTGCAATAGGCACGACCGCGGCACTCGCGCTTCGCGCTCGCCCACGAATTTCAAAAGGTTTCGAAATTGTAGAAAATTCAAGTATTGAGATATTAAACTATGCTACAGAGTCCTCTGCGCTTTCGCTTCGCTCAAGCGCCATACCCCCTGAGGTCATCGGATGCTCGCGCTTCGCGCTCGCCCACGAAATGCAGCATTTCTGCAATAGGCCCAAGTGATCAAAACCGGACAATTAAATGCATCCGAACCAAAATTTGACATGTACATAGAGTATATACACCTTTGCTGCGGTGAAACTTTATGCATGGTTATCTTCAACCATTCAGAAATTGCGACAAATTGAAATCTTTAATCCATTATTCCGGCGAGACGCTTGCGCGGATTCAAACACAATTTGGCATATAGTTTAAAAAAATATATCCATTTGGTGCCACAAAACTTTATGCATGGTCATCTTCAACCGTTTCGAAATTACGGGATTTTCAAACTATAATTATAAATAAAATAGTGAATTAAAGATTTGAAACTGGCACCATTTCGAAATGGTTGAAGATGCCCATACACAATGTTTCGTGGCACCAAATGGGTATATACTTGATGTACATGCCAAATTTTGTCCGAATCCGTTCAGCCGTTTCAAGATGACCATGCATATTGCCGCCATTTTGTAACGGTTCGAGATGGCGATACACAAAGTTTCGTGGCACCAAATAGGTATATACTCGATGTACATGCCAAATTTTGTCCGAATCCGTTCAGTCATTTCGCCGGAATAATGGACTAAAGATTTGAATTAGTCGCCATTTTTGATTCGGCCAACCAAAAAATTTGAAAATTTCCAGTAATTGTCATTGCGTACGTGTACGTGAACGTGTAAAATTTTATCCGGATCCAATGAATAGTACCAAAGATATGAATTTTTCGATATTTGAACTTCCCGCCATTTTGTACCGGATCAAGATGGCGGCTCACAAACCTTATTGTCAACTCACAGTAGTGTACTTGATTTTTGTGCCAAATTTCGTCCCGATCGGTTCAGCCGTTTTCCCGAAATCGAGGATATACACGGACACACACACACACACACACACACACACACACACACACACACACACACACACACACACACACACATACATACACACATACATACGAACGGTTTTCAGGATGGCGATTGCATAAGTCACTCCCTTTACGGTCGTGCCTAAAAATGAGTAAGGATCCATGTGACAGTCTATATAAACACGTCTGCGTATGCGGACAGAAGAATCCTGCACGGTTGGAACCGGAAGGTGAAATGCTCCTTTCTTTATGATGCATTATATTTATGATTAGTAAATGATTCCGATAATCGCAGGTATGAGTTATACATCATTTTGTAGAATTTCCGGGGGCTCATAATCTACTCGATCCGACAGAATTGTTTGACTTACTCCCAGAAAACTGCGCGTATGCAGGTTAGTATCTGTATTTGCATTCATTTATGTGTATTTTAAATGTACATACTTCTTATAGACGAATATAGCCCCTCGCTCAAAATGTGGTGCGTCAAACAAGCAATAAGAACTCCATAACAACAGTTTTTATGCATAAGTTCTTATACTCCTCTTCAAAGAGACAGTATTAATGGAAATTTTCGCAGAGATAGCGCGTAGGTAGCGAGTTGGTAACGGGTATTAATAGTTCGACTATGTTTCTTCCAGTATGTCCTACTACCACGAATATCTTGTATGTAATATTCCACCACGACAGTGCTGGGAAATGTTGATTTTATCACACTATACAAGATGTTTGACATAAGGGGACGAAGCCGAAAGTTGGAGATAGCATGGTTACCACGGCCGTCTTACTGCTCATTGGCGCACGTGTTTTAATTAGTATCACGATTACTATTGCGAATTTTACATTATGGTACATTAGTTTTCTTCTTGACTTTACCCAATCTATCTCCAACTTTCAGCTTCATCACCTTATGTCAAAAACCCTCGGTATACATATACAATAATAATAAAATGTTTAATGTATGGAAAAATAAAATGTGTAATGTAACATAATATGCATATGAGGTAATGCGGTTCATCGTTAAACATTGTTTCCTTAAGCGAATTCATAATTGAGAAAATCTAGAGGTAACCGTGTCGCAAGCAAAAGGACTAATAAACTGATGCCTATTACAAGCAATGTTAATTATTTCGTGCCTGACGCCTCCCAAAACACATATAAATATCAGCATCGCCATTTTAGAGACGTTCGAACTTTAGATATGCTCGACAAACAGGTATTGATACGTTTAGGTATGTTTACACGTGCTACGCAACAGTGTCGAGAGTCATGTGCCTCAAAAATCGTGCAGAGAGTACGGACATATGGATTGGTAAAATGTCGGCATGGGTCACGAAAGACCCTGTCCCCAGTCACTGAGCGTCTCTACTCCGAGGATTAACCCTTCCGGTCACGGTGTCCTCGTATAAGGACGTACACCCAATTCTATTTTTCCACGATTTTGATTTAACACGAATTAGAAAGAAAATCTAATTCTCTTTTTACACGACTTATTAAACTAACTAAATTTTTTCTCTAATTCGTGTTAAATCAAAATCGTATAAAAGAAGTTCGTGTGAAAACAGAATTGGGTGTACTAAATACATAGTTGGTGTATCTAAATTCTAAAATAATTCGTCACCGAAAGGGGTTAATCGGGTAATGTAACATCTGTTGAAACTCGCGGTATACATTTTACTATATGCTTCTTTCGAATTCTCTTGGCAACCTTCACACAAAGTATATTCTCAATCTGTATTGCGTCTTTGCTAAATTATCGATACTTCAAGGTGTGTTATCGCGGTTTGCAAACTCACGTGCCGCTATTGAAGTGCCGTTTGGTGTCTATCGACAGATTTTTGAGTGTCAACAAAAGCTGTGTAAACGTCATGGATAGGTCCCACCACCGAGGAGGGATTGTTAAAGAGGGTCAGCGCTTATGCGTCTAGAGGGGCCGAAAATTTTCACTGCTTTCAGCGCCATTTTTGCGTAACTACATAGCAAAGCAACATAGCTTACATTACAACTCCATAAGTACGGTTGATCGAATAGAGCACTGCAATTATCTCCGGGACCCGCCAGGACCCGGCAAAACGGCCCCTCCAAATACACGGGCGCTGACCCTCTTTAACAATCTCTCCTCGGTGGTCCCACTAATCGCCACACGTGTTTAACTATAGCATGCATGAATGATGGAAAGATCCGGACACACACAATTTAATCGCTTGCTTTTGAATTTACATTAAGCGTTTCAAAGTGTAAATAAGCATGAAAGCTTACTACCATCTAACGTACATTTCTGCTTCTTGAAAAAGATATAACAATCGTGCGGCGTTCCAAAAGATTACATTTTCCTTTCCCTCAGGCATAATTCAATATTGCGTACTGGGCGGACATCCTTTTGCTACGGATGGTAGATTCGTCCTGACAATTACTTTGGATTAGTGTTAAAATTATTTTTTTGCAAGTGTTTTTATTCTCCAGAAGACTTAGCAAGGCCCGGGTTTAGATCATCGGAATTGTGAAGACGTCCGTGGCCTTCTATGTTTGGATGTAATACCCTAAAATAACAGTACCTACACCTATCCCTCGATTTACACGATTTCACTTTTGCACGATTTTTAAGATATGGGATTAAAAAAAAAAGCAAAAAGATAAACTGTACACAAATGTTGTATTGACATTATAGCAGATAAGTATGATAAGAGTCATGCAGCTTATGTTCCTTATTCTGGCCATAGTACGGGAATTACAGAGGGCGTTCGATAAATGGAAATTTTTTTAGGACACCTCATCGCCTGTGCGATTGTGTATATATGTATAGTAGCATTTACCTCCTTGTCTCTATCGTTCGAGTTCGCGTATCGTATGAATGTGCCACGTAAGTATTCCAATTTCTTCGTATTCGTCTAACGTTACATTTCATTGATTTAAGCTTCAAATTTCATTTCCTTCCACACTGCGTAGGACCAAGATCATCCATCCCTTTAAAAACATTCAGCCAGTGGATCGATTAGGATCAAATACTTATTGTTTGCAAAATTATTACCCGAAAGAAGGTAGACTGTACCGTTCAGAATGTTTCTGCTTGGTAACTGTTGGAAGTAAGAAATATACATTTCTCTTATATTGCATGATTATTAATAAATAGGCACAGAAAAGGATCCATTTTTTATCTACGCCTAAATATCTCAATTTTGCTGTTACAGAATTTTTCTTTTCATGACTGCTCTCGTATCTATAGCTTCTGGACTAAATGAGGAACGGTGTGCCTGTCGTGAGATGTACTCTTGCGAATGGACAGGTACAAAATTTTTCTATTAACGTACTTTACCCCTTGTAACTGCTTTTCGTACGTGTTTCTTTAAATCTGTTTTCACTCTAGCGGGAGACATCCTCTACATGGCGGAAATGCTCAGTGATCATTGTGTCAATCTGTACAATACAGTCTGCGGATGCGCGCAAAATAATACGCAGTACCCAAGTAAAGGTATATAAAACACTTTCTTTGCCATATTGCATTATGTTTAAATTTGCTAAATGCTCCCGGTAATCAATGGTATGACTTACTTATCACTTTGTAGAAATTGAGACGAACGACCTACATTATCATCCAGCGGGGACCATAGAATTATCGGACTATCTCCCCGAAGAGTGCCTTTATAAAAGTAAGTAGACATTATTTACGTGTATTTGTGCGCGTTTTAACATGCGCATTTGTTTCAGACAAAGAAAACAGTACTTGCATGACGCTGAAGGAGTGGTGCGACGCACGGACAATGGCGTTAACTAAATCATAGGATTTCTGCATATATGCTTTAACGCTTTATAAGCGAAACCCAGTTAACGTAAATTTTCACACGCGTAGCCAACTATTATTCATCGTTCGACTATGTACCTTCAAATATATCTTACTTTATTTTATCATATTTTTTTTTTCTGTTAGATATGTATACATATAAGCATATTAAATTGTATAATGTACGAAAAAATAAAATCTATATCGCGTACGTCCGATAATAAGGCCCATTGCAAATATGTTTGCCATAAATGAAATTCACACTAAAACCCATCTTTCACTTCACGCGGCACTCGCTTTATCCAATCTCCCTTTTACGCAATAAAGTATAACACAAGTATGTAGATAAAGGTTATACTAATTTTACTATGTAATCCATCACTAAAAATCCTACAACTTTTGTATGGAACGTTTCTTTAAAAAATGTGTATTTTTTAAATATTAAGGGTTTTCCATACTGTCGAAAAACCCGGTATAAAGGGTATTTTTTAACAAAAAGTAGCACCCCCTCGAGGTGTGACCTCAAATTTGGTCTTTGCCTTATCCTTTAAGTTCATCTGAAGGTCGAGATGCGTTTTTTACATAGGAATCCCTATTTTTTACTCCGAATTCGAAAAATGCGTTAAATTTTACGTTCAAGTATGTTATATCTACCCGTATCTACATGCAAATTTTGACAATATTAGCGCTTCCTTTCAATATTTTGTCTTCTTTGGTATTGTCAGCCTCTATTTTCTTGATTTTCATACACGTAAAACGAATTCCTGTGAAATCGATAATCAGCACAAATGGAGGGAGGGCTGAAATCTCTTACCATGCTGCAAGTCATATAATTTATGCATAATCTCTATTCTCTTCGTTTCTATTCTCGAATTTTTTGCACGTGTTATTTATCTGAATCCATATTTTTTAACACATTTATTTTTATTTGTCATTTCATGTGGCACTGCCTATCGATATTTTATGTTGACTTCGCAAGTCATGAAAAGTTTTTACTGATACAGCGCATTGGATCTGTTTTATGCAGTAGTAAGAAATATTATTAGCTCTTGCAAAATATTATTTTCTACTTCCGCTACGAATTTTTCTATTCAATATCGGTAAGAGAAGAAAAGACAGAAAATCACGAGCATATTGTTTCTTAACATGTTGCATGATGGATATTATAAATCGTGCCAAGGTTCGTTTCTAATCTCGTACTTTGGTTTGTCATATTTATTTCCTGGCATATTTTATAACACGGTTTTATTACTGGTCATTACACGTGGCACTGCATTATCGATGTTTTATATTGACCACTCCTACCATGAATATTGATGCAGATATATCTAGGTCTCTTTTCATGCGGTCTTCCTCTACGCGATAAACATTTAAGCGGCTTTTACGTGTTTTCCTTACTTTTACACTTTTTTTACACGTTTTATTTACCTTTTCCGGGTTTCTTCATTTAACGTGGTATTTTTTTACACGGGACGTATCCGCGGTACGTAAAAAAGACCTAGGCGTATATTGCATTAGATCAGTTGCACGCAGTGGACATTAATGTGTTTATTTCTTCCATAATATTATTTTCTGCTTTTGCTATTATGTTTTCCGGTACTTTCAATCCAACAATCGGCAATAATTTTTCATGTCCCATTGCAGTGAGATCTAGAGCATCTATCACTTTGGAAATATTCAGCAAGCGGATTGGTTCGGATCAAGTTCCTAGCAAAATTATTTTTTCAAAGAAGATAGACTGCACTCTTCAGAATGTTCCTGTTTGGTAAATGTTGCAAGTAAGAAAGATATCTTTTATAACACGTTATTATTACTGTAAACAGGTACGAAATTTTTTCTTTCTACTCGTAAATATCCCAATTTTGGCGTTATAGAATTTTTCTCTTGATGACTGCTTTCGGATTTCTGATCTCTGCGCGTGCTAATAAGGGGTGTGCCTGCCGCGATCGAAACCCATGCGAATGGACAGGTACTCGTTGTTCATTAACACTCGTTTGTCTTTTGTAACTGCTTTTCGTGCGTTCTTCTTTAAAAATATCTTTACTTTAGTGTCAGACCTGCATTATGCGAAGGAGCCTCTTGAGCATCCATGTACCTTCATGTACAACCGAGTCTGCATATGCGCAGTACAAAATCCTGGATGGGTCGAACCGGAATGTAAAACGCTTCTCTATTTTACAATGCATTATATTTATGATTGTCAAATGCTTTCGGTAATCGAAGGTATGTGTTACTTACCATTTCGTAGCACCTGAGACCAGCCATGATACAGTCCAAGCGGCAGAATTCTCTGGACTACTCCCGGCAGAGTGTGCACATACAAGTGAGTATCATTTATTTGTGTTTACTTATAGGTATTCTAAATGTACATACTTCTTATAGAGGAATATTACCCAACGCTCAGACAGTGGTGCGACAAAGAAGCTGCAAGAATTAAGCAATAGCTTGTATGCGGAAATACTTTTACACCTCTTGAGCGGAACAGATTATCGCAAATTTTGGCACAGATAGTCTACAGGTATCAAGTTGGTAATGGGTACTAATAGTTTAACCGTGTTTCTTCAAGTATATTTTACTTACATGAATATCTTGTATGTCGTATTAGACCACAGTAGTCTGAGGAAATATTGATTTTATTACAATATATATACATATAAAATAATAATAAAATGTATAATTTAAAATAATGTACCTACACGTATGTTAATGTGCCTCATCAACAAATATTTCCCACCTAAGCGAATTCATAATTCAGTAAATCTAGTTTGGGCGGAGCATTAGTAAGAATGTAATAATAATGAGACTTACCGCTCATTGACGCACGCGTTTTAATTAATATCACGATAACTATTGCGAATTTTACATTATGGTATATGACTTTTCTTCTCGGTTTTACCCAATCTATCTCCAACTTTCGGCTCCGACATCTTATGTCAAACACCCTGTATACTAACTCGACATAGTTTGTATTATATCCTAACTCAACATAGTTTGTATTATATACTAACTGAACATAGTTTGAATTACAACTCCATAAGTACCGTTGAGGAGGGCACTGCAATTATCTCCGGGACCTGGCAGGACCCGAAAAAACGGCTTCTGCGAATGCATATATGTAATACCACTATATCGCTAATGGGACTGAAGAGGCGACGCAAACACCACGGTACAGACATATATATCAACCTCTCACTCTCACCATACCCAGATAGCACATTATATTCTGAGAATATTCTAAAAATGTCATGTTCGATATACGTAGGATATACTGTGTATCTATTATGATATTCTGTATACGATATTTTCAGAATATCTCCTGAATATATGAAATGTTCGTAGCATATTACATACTTCTTACTATATCCTTAGTATATTCTCAGAATGTTGCATATATATATGGGAGATCCTGTATGAATTTAGAATATACGGAGCATATTATGTGCTATCTGGGTAGTTGTCATGAGGCGGTTGTCTCCAGCTGAGGAAGGTATGCACCATTCCTCAGCTGGAAACTGGGGGTCGTAACGATCTTAATTTTCTTCTGTTTCCCTGCTGGAACAATAGAAAGCACCGAGCACTTACCCGGATGGAAACGAAGCCCCTTATCCCTCGCCGCATCTTCCACCTTCCCCAGCATGGTCTGCATACCCCACTTGGTGGCAGCGAATAGGAGGATGTCATCGGCATAAGCCAACGAATTGACCCTTAAACATCCTCCTATCGGATAACCGACGTCAGCAGGCACTGCCCCCAGTATCTCATCCACTACCAAGCAGAAGAGTACCGGGGACAGTGGATCACCCTGTCTGACGCCCCTGCCAACGCTGAAAAGCTCCGAACGTTGTCCGCGCACTTCAAACACGGTAGCGCTGTGGCTGTACAGACGGCTTATATAAGACCTCAGACCCACCGGTAATCCCAGCCGAGCCACGGCAGAATCGATGGCGCCGTGGCTGACACTATCGAAGGCCTTCGCGATGTCCAGGGAGGCAACGTGCAATTCCCGGCGTTTAAACCGGGAATCCATTAGTTACTCTCAGTTTGTACTTTGGCGCAACTGCGCATGCGTGTGTTCTATGGAGCTGCTACGCATGCGCATATGTTCGAAAGTACGATGTTCTGTCTCACTTTCTCGGCGCCGCTGCCGCTTATAGGAAATATACGTGGCTAGCAATATAGCAGCATTACATATATGTGTGCGAATGTATCAGCGTGACTCCATTTGGAAATTTCTCTTTTGTGCGGAAATGCATTGCAGCGCCATCTCACAATTGAAAATTTTAGCCATCAAATGTAACAAAGGAAATACACTTCTCTGTACGCCCTCTACGCCTCTACTCGTTGGATTAATCAACATTAGGTTATTATAGCAAATTGGAAAAATGATCACAGAACATTGTTGAATTAGAATTAGCTTCTATTCATTTACTATGTAAGTTTATAATTGTTGCAAATATATCTGAATCTAAAAATGATATCTGAATCTATGCAAATTTTATGAAGCATCTTTGCATGGATACAAAATTATTCGATAATCGTATCTTCGCGTATCGTTTATATGCCACGTAAGAGTAGATCCATTCTATTGGTGTGAATAAAGCGTAATTTATAAAGAAGTTTATAAAAGAAAACATCCTGTTTTAAATAACATTGGATGAGATATTATGTCGATACAACAGATTCCTACTTTATTTGTTCAATGTAAGGTAGGACGTGATGGCAGTGGTTCGCATCTTACATTTTCATTGTGCAGTTTACTAGACTGCAGCTTGCATACGTACTGACATGACAACAAGTAATTGTTTTTATTGACAGACTAATAATGTGAAAGATTTCAAGTGTATTTTTGTGTGGAAAAGCCCACATTTTATTGGTAAGTGCACCAGAACATATTATGCGGTAGAAATTAACCGTATATACATAAAGTTCATTCAATAAAGACGAATTTTTTTCTGTCAAACTTTCTGTCCGAGAATGCAGGTTATGTGAGTTTCAAGATCGTCTCGTTGCTGCTCGAAGAGTAGTGACCACAATGGGCCAAGGTACAGATACTTGTACTGATAGACCCACAGAAGTTAGTGTCATTAGATTCGTCTCCAGAAATCGCACTATTGAAGAAATTGCCCCGAAAAAGGTAAAATTCTACGAATCGTTTGACCAAGTTCAATGACCCCAAATCCAAAACAAATCATGTGTTTAAGCTTCTAAAGATTGTACCAAAAACATAGTATGAAATTTCTGATGCGACAGATAAATAGTTCACTGTCAAATGATTAAATTTACATCTATAGGAGATATATACATGCAAACAAAGAGGCTGTGGCAAAATTTTCACAAATCAAGATGAATACAAAACTCATGAAGCATTGGAAGCATTAAAGATCAGATTCATGTAAGTTATACGCTCTCATACAACACACACTTAAAACATTGTAATCAGTACATTTTTTAGTAAATGGTAACTGCGATTAACATTCTATTCGAAATTCAAAATCGTAATGAAAAACTATATATTGGCTTGACACCGATAAATAATGTGGTACCTGTAAAACTGATAATTTTGCGTCTTTAATTGATAGTTTTTATGGTTCCGCATTAGAGCACTTGTATTAAATTCAGGACCATCTTTTATTTGTTTATTCTGATGTCCGAACGTACTGAACTAAATGGAACTATTCTATCTTAGATGTCGTGAACCAGGTTGTGGAGAAGAACTATCCGACCCTGGTAGTATGTGGCGACATTATCAAGAATGGCATAATAATGAAACAAATGTATTTGCTTGTCCTTATACTAACTGTGGTTCTGTTCATACCACCAGTAATAATCTTGAAGAACACATTGAAAGTTGTCACAGACAACCGCCCACTCTACCTACAGAGCCTGAAATAATATGCTTCGAAGGTCCTGACAATACATTAGAAGAAGATATAACGCAAACGAGCGAAGATGGATGTTATGAAAAAAGAAGAAATGAAAATTTTGGAACAAAAGTAGATGAATACAACAATAAAGAAGATTCCATTAATAGAAGCGAGATTAAATCTTCACAAAAAAATGAATATAGTCATGAACATAACAAAATTAGTGTTTCTGAAAAGAATGAAGAATATTCCACAACCAGTGATTCCGCAAATAGGGGAAACAAATTCTCCAAAACTGAAGATATGCTTATATCTAGTGATAATTTCATAGTTAAGTATGACAACAATCATTCAAATTGTGGGGAAGTATTGCAAGTTGAAATTTCCCAGGATAAGAACAATGTTGTTTATATTAATGGAGATGTTACTATTACAAAAAACATGAAAAACGAGATTTGCAATATAAATTTGCATAATCAGGAACACAGAATAGATTTAGGGAATTTGGAAAGAGTTTTCAGAAGTGGTCTTGAACGTGATTCTTCGAAGATGGAAGAAAACACTATTGAAAGCAATAGCAATTGTTCTGACGATGAAGAATATACACCAAAGAAGCAACGTATGTCTAGGTATAAGCAAGAATCATACAAATGCGATATCAATGGTTGTGGAAAAAAGTACAAATACATATCGCACTATCGTCATCACCAAGACAGTCATAAGTTAGTAACCAACAATATTAGCACAAATGCAACTAAAGCATCTCAAAAGGCGAAGCAAGGAAAAGCATCCACTGTTAGCTTTTTCCTGTATGTATTCTTATTAATAACTTTCTTTAATAACCCTATAATGCTTTTGACATTTTTTTTGCTAGATGCAAAATGCCTGGTTGTGGTGCACAGGTAAGCAATGTGACTGGCCTATGGAAACATTATCAAGACAATCATGCAAACACCAAACCACCACTGATGCAAACGAGTAAAAACAATGAAGTATTTCGGTAAGCTTGTAAATGTAACTTTGTAGACTGTTTTTAAGAACCGTTTGAAATAATATTTATATAATCAATGTATGTTTTAGTTGTGAAATACCTGGATGTGAAATAGAGTTTAGTACAACATTAATGTTGTATAAACATTTTAACGAAGTTCACTCGAATGTATCTATAAACAATTCTAGCACAAACACTAAGACTGGAAATGGGAGCAGTTTTCATTTTGCAGAGATTTTTCAAGATGATGCAACTGCTCCACAAGCAAATTTTAAGACTGACTTTAAAGCCAAGCATAATATTAACTTGAACGATTATACTGAGAATATAGAACACGCAATACCGCAGATGGTAAAAGAAGAGACACGAGATTGATTCCAATGCATTTAGAGTATTCCAGTATAATATAAAATGGTAATAATATAGCAATTTGAAGCATTTAAAAGAGGCAAGCAGATTTTCAGGGATTCCAATTTGAATTTATTTTGTTTTATATAAACAATGGTATCACAATTAGGTCATTGTTATTGTACTATTACGTAGTACAGCTAGATATTCATACTCACGCCTTTTGCAGAAGCTCTGCCATTTATTACTTAATACAATTAGTATTTAAAAAATCTAATTGAACTGCTTGGTGAATACTGCAGTAAGGCTATGCATAATACAAAAAAATTAAAAATTTCCGATCTATATCATCTGTATATGTAAGTTTATCTGCTATAAGTAAAACAAGCCTGCTGCTGTTATCCGCACCTATAATATAAGACTTCTGACTTTCCATACTGACTTTTACTATTTTATATTATATCATTTTGATGTAACTTATATTCCTTATAATAGCATAATTGTGTAATAGATATTCTTGCAATATAAGTATTGTATAGCATTTTTATTTACATGACTGTACGTTTGAAAATAAAGTGCAATAGTAGGTACATGTGACAGCTTGTTCTCTTTTATGACTGTACATACAGCCATTACTTATTTTATATAGAATTTTATTAGGTGAATTAAATCAAAATCAAGCTACGGAAAAAAAGGGCCTTCTCTCACCCGTACTTTGAAAAAAAATTTATAACGTCTGTAATATACGTCCCTGCGAATCAAATCATTTATTGCTGAGTATTTCCGCGTATCATTAATCGAGATTTTTTCTCTTTAGTTACTGGGACACCCTGTATATACGTGGGACTGGCCCATAAGCAGACCGTGTCCGGAAGAGGTTAGTTAGACAGAGAAACGTACTTTTCGGGACTTCTCTGTCATTTCCTATACCAAAATATGCTTTACGCATGCTTCCCTGGCATATAGATTGGAATCAGATGAATGCATTTTTTATCTCATTTCCACCTATACACCACTATACACTAGTTAGTTATGCGCAAAGCATATTTCTGCATACGCAAAGACAGAGAATTCCCAAAAAGTACGTTTCTCTATCTAAATCCTCCGGATACTACTCGGCAGAAACTATAGTCAATGTCCAATCCCAAGCTTGTACAATTTTGTTCATTGACATCACCAAAGGGAATTGACATCAGCACATCAGTATCAATCAGTATTCAGTTGACCACAGTTGACCGGTTGACATATTAACTGATATTAACGTAATCATACGTAATCATAAATACGCTTATTCGTAGCGGGCCTTTGTCAATAAAACGTTTCTCCGAACGAATGCAATGAAAATTGAATCTTGGAAAATAAGAATGTGTTAAACTAGCCAGTAGAATACATATGAACGTGTAATTCTTTAGTAGTGATTTGAACTGAATCACATCGCTGTTATCTGCCTACTGCAATGAGCATAACCTCTGTGAGAGTAAGTACTGTTATATTTTTCAAAACATAGTAAGCATAGTAGTGTATATTCTTGTACGCTGCTCGTATAATTGAAGTTCACTCACCGCGTAAACACACACTCATTTTTCAGGCTTGATCATTAAAATTTAACATGGCTACAGACAAAGTAACATTAGGAGATGCATTGTCAAATGTTGATGCTTTGGATGAATTTACGTTACCAGATGAACAGCCTTGTATCGAGGCACAACCATGTTCGGTAGTATATCAAGCAAATTTTGATACTAATTTTGAAGACAGAAATGGATTTGTTACTGGTATCGCTAAATATATAGAAGAGGCAACCGTCCATGCCAGTTTGGTATGTTTTTGTAATATCGACAAGTAACACGGTACATTTCGATTAACATTTAAACGGGAATAACATATATTGAATTTGCACTTATTAAAAATTAATTTTCTAGAATGAATTATTGGAAGAAGGCTTAGAACATGCTGTTATGTTGTATACATGGAGGTGCTGCTCGCGTGCAATTCCTCAACCAAAATCTAACGAGCAACCAAATAGAGTTGAAATTTATGAGAAAACAGTGGAGGTGTTAGCTCCAGAAGTAAACAAATTATTAAACTTCATGTATTTTCAAGTACGTCCTTTTTCGCTTAATTCCGATGTACAAAAGTTTTTACACATTCGCTAACTATGAATTCTTTTTTTCATGTTATAGAGAAAGGCAATTGAAAGATTTTCAGGAGAAGTAAAACGTTTATGCCATCATGAGAAAAGAAAAGATTTTGTCTCGGAAGCTTATTTATTAACCTTGGGGAAATTTATTAATATGTTTGCTGTTTTAGATGAACTGAAAAACATGAAATCTAGTGTAAAAAATGATTATTCTACTTACCGAAGGTAATTGTATGAAACTCTATGTAATCTGTATGAAATATTGCAAAATCTTATCTTGCCGAAAAAAAATTTCGAAAACACTTTACTACTAACTTATTGTCTTCAAAAGATTAAATTATAACTGCAGATCGGCTTTATTAAAGTAACAATTACTTTTTTAAGTTTTCATGATTAAATCGTTAAAGCTGTTTGGGACATAAAAATTATTTTTACACTAAGTACAAGATGTAATACATGTAATACCATTTATTTTAGGGCTGCACAATTTCTTAAAGTAATGTCTGACTCTCAAACACTGCAAGAATCGCAAAACTTATCAATGTTTTTAGCAACGCAAAACAAAATTCGTGATACAGTAAAGGAAAATCTAGAGAAAATACCAGGATATGAAGAATTACTTGCAGATGTTGTTAATATCTGTGTTCATATGTTTGAAACTAAAATGTATCTTACTCCCAATGAAAAACATATGCTAGTAAAAGTGATGGGATTTGGACTCTTTTTAATGGATAGTGAATTGTGCAATATCAATAAGCTTGACCAAAAGAAAAAACTCAAGTTAGATAGAATAGACAAAATTTTTAAAAATTTAGAAGTAGTACCCTTATTTGGAGATATGCAAATTGCTCCATTTAATTACATTAAACGTTCTAAACACTTTGATGCCTCTCGTTGGCCCCTATCATCGTCGTCAAATAATATAAGTCCGCAAGCTGATTTGATGGTGCACCTTCCACAAATAAGAGAGGATCATGTTAAGTATATAAGTGAGTTAGCAAGGTATGTATAATATCGTATGTTGCTATGTATTATTCATGAATTTAGTATTAAATATTATGTGTATGTTTTAATATAGATACAGTAATGAAATAACTACAACTTATAAGGAGTTTGGCAGTGATACAGAAAATCGTGACACTGCAGAATTAGCTTTGCGTGGATTACAGTTGCTTTCACAGTGGACGAGTGTAGTAACAGAACTTTACAGTTGGAAATTATTGCACCCTACAGATCACCATATGAACAAAGAATGTCCACAAGAAGCTGAAGAATATGAGAGAGTAAGTTTTTATAATTTAGATATACGTGGTATTGTATTATGAATAACAATATTTATCTTAATAGGCCACACGATATAATTACACAGACGAAGAGAAGTTCGCACTAATCGAAGTCATAGCAATGATCAAAGGGCTGCAGGTATTAATGGCACGTATGGAAACTGTTTTTATTGATGCAATACGCAGAAATATCTATGCTGAATTGCAAGACTTTGTACAACTAACGTTACGGGAACCGTTGAGGAAGGCGATAAAAAATAAGAAAGATCTTATTAGAAGGTTCGTGATTAAAAGAAAATGTATGCTTGCCATATCTAATATGATAAAGTATGGAAAGCCTTTCATTTCAGTATAATTGTCTCTGTGAGGGAAACATGTGCTGATTGGCATTTTGGAGTGGAACCCCTGGGTGACCCTGCTCTGAAGGGTAAAAAAGATCCAGATAATGGGTTTGGTATTAAGGTACCAAGAAGGAATGTTGGTAAGTATTCTATGGACAATATACCCTATAATTGTGTTAAAATCTATTTGGCTGTGAAATTATACAATCTTTCTGATAGGTCCCTCATCAACACAGCTTTATATGGTGCGCACTATGTTAGAATCTCTGATTGCTGATAAAAGTGGTGGAAAACGAACTTTAAGGAAAGATATTGATGGACAGTATCTTGTACAAATCGACCAATTCCATAAAACAAGTTTTTATTGGAGTTATCTTCTAAACTTTAGTGGTAAGTGCTTCTTAAAGATCTTGTAAGCTACATACTATATTGATGCATGTTTGAAATATGGTCTTTTGCTTTAGAATCATTGCAAAATTGTTGTGATTTATCACAATTGTGGTACCGAGAATTTTACTTAGAGATGACAATGGGACGAAAAATTCAGGTAACCATTCTTGCATACTAAATATATAATCTACATTGTGCAAAGTATGAAAATAATCTTTTATTGTTAGCTTTGAAGTGGAAATAAATTAACTAGCACCGACTTTACCTTTCGCATATAAAAAAAATGTTTTTATTCTGCTCATTAATAGTTAAAGACTTTTTAATATTACTGTAAAAATTCACGAAAAAACATTTTTTATGACTGATTTCATGACTAGAAATGCCAAGTGCGTCATCAACACAATGAAGAATGCAGTGACTTGATCACCATGGAAAAACGCATACAGGTATTTGTTTCGATACATTAAACTGAATGGATATATTTGTTTTAATCTACTCAATGTTTTATATATGATAATTATAGTTCTATACGGGTTTACATATGTATATGGTTGTGATTACTTTAATTGTGTTCCAGTTTCCTATTGAGATGTCTATGCCGTGGATCTTAACTGATCACATATTAAGAAGTAAAGAACCTTCAATGATGGAGTGAGTATAACAATAGATCTACCATATATTGAAATATATCAGAATAAATTAAAGTTATGTATCACTGCCATATTTTTTTCTAGATATGTCTTATATCCCCTTGATTTATATAATGATAGTGCACTGTATGCACTGACAATATTTCGCAAACAGTTTCTTTATGATGAAGTAGAAGCAGAGGTAAACTTATGCTTTGATCAGTTTGTTTATAAGCTTAGTGAGCAAATTTTTGCTCATTACAAACAATTGGCGGCAAGTATTCTACTAGATAAAAGATTCAGAGTGGAATGTATGGCCCTTGGAGCATATGTTTTACCATATCCTCGTGCTAATAGATATGAAACATTATTGAAACAGAGACATGTGCAATTGTTAGGTAGAAGTATTGATTTGAATAAACTTATTACTCAACGTATTAATGCTGATATGCAAAAATCCTTAGATTTAGCTATCAGTAAATTTGAATCTGGCGATATTACAGGAGTTGTGGTAAGTTATAATACCATATATTATACATAAATAGTATAATAAAAATATGTAGGTAATTTCTATATAGTTGTAAATTTAATATAGATTTAGTAATAACATAGTTCTGTACAGTCTGTATACTCTTGATGTAAGTTGGTCATATATAATTTTAAAGGAATTGGATGGACTCTTACAAGTCAATCGATTAACTCATAAGCTTTTAAGTAAATGGCTTGCATTAGATGAATATGATGCAATGTTTAGAGAAGCAAATCACAATGTCTTGGCACCATATGGAAGAATTACACTGCATGTATTCTGGGAACTTAATTATGATTTTTTGCCAAATTACTGTTACAATGCTGCTACAAATAGGTAAAAAGAATATTATAATAGCCAATGAAATATTTTCAATATATTGTAAATATAATTCTGTTACCTAATATAAACCATTTTCATAAACAGGTTTGTGAAATGTCGTGGCCTCCAATTTGTGCAACCAGTTCATAGAGATAAACCTCCTCCAATGTCTCATCATTACTTGTGGGGTAGTAAACAGTTGAATTTAGCATATAGTACTCAGTTTGGACAATACTCTGGTTTTGTTGGGCCATACCATTTTCGGACAATATGTAAATTACTTGGGTACCAAGGTATTGCAGTTGTTATGGAGGAACTTCTGAAGATTGTTAAATCTTTAATACAAGGCAGCTTACATCAGTTTACGAAAACCTTAATGGAAGCTATGCCAAAAGTTTGTAAATTACCGCGTTATGATTATGGATCACCGGGTGTGTTAGGATATTATCATGCACAGTTAAATGATATTGTTCAATACCCTGATGCAAAAACAGAATTATTTCATAATTTCCGAGAATTTGGCAACACAATTTTATTTTGTCTCTTGATGGAACAAGCTCTTTCGCAAGAAGAAGTGTGTGATTTGTTACATGCAGCACCGTTTCAGAACATCTTACCCAGACCGTATTGTAAAGGTAAGCTTTATACGTTTGAATAGTTCAGTTATGCATGAATGTTTCTTGTATTGATAATACTTAATCATAAATTTTAGAAGGAGAAAAACCAGAAACAAAACAAAAGCGACTCGAGTCTAAATATTCTGCTTTACAAATAGTTCCAAATGTAGACAAACTGGGTACAGCAAAGGTAAGGAAACGTGATTTTTCTTTCTTTGACAATAACATATTATGCATCAATGTGCTAATGTATTGTATTTACTTTTAAAATAGCAAGCAATGATTGCTAGAGAAGGTGATCTTTTAACGAGAGAACGTTTATGTTGTGGTTTGTCTATATTTGAAGTGGTACTTAGTAGGTTGCGAAGTTTTCTTGATGACCCTATTTGGGTTGGTCCACCTCCTGCAAATGGAGTGATGAATGTAGATGAGTGTACGGAATTTCATAGACTCTGGAGCGCACTTCAATTCGTTTATTGTATTCCTGTTGGAGAAACAGAATTCACTGTTGAGTAAGTACTAAATGTGGGCCAAAGATAATGGAAGTTAAGTAACCAAGTGCACTGTAAGCAGCAAACTTATTATTGCAGAGAATTGTTTGGTGAAGGTTTGCATTGGGCTGGATGCGCCATGATAGTTCTTCTTGGTCAACAAAGAAGATTTGAGGCTTTAGACTTTTGTTATCACATCCTGAGAGTACAACGTGTAGATGGTAAAGATGAGAATGTTAAGGGAATTGTAAGTATAATAATACTAATTAATGCAACATATTAAATGTTAGGTGGTCGCTATAATATATTGTTTTAAACAGCATCTGAAAAGGATGGTTGATCGTATTAGAAGGTTTCAAGTCTTAAATTCACAAATATTTGCTGTCCTCAACAAATATTTGAAAAGTGGAGATAGTGATGCAAACAGCGTGGAGCATGTTCGGTGTTTTCCTCCTCCAGTGCACCCTTCAGTAGCACATGCGCAACAGCATTATCATGCACCAGAATATTTGCGCCAAATGAATCATCAGTAAGATAAATCACCTTAAAAGTGAATTTGCAATACATTCATATTAAACTCGTGAAGGCTGATTTGTATTGTAAAATAGTTTTATATGCTGTATATTTTCATGTACAATTTAATTGTACTACGTATTATCGTGTAATTTATGAATATGATTTTCTGGGCCACAAGTGAATCAATTTTTCTCTCAATGAATGCAAACTTAATGAAATTTATGTATTATATTGATTCTATGAATTATGGGACAAATAGTAATTAGCTTTTTTTAATTACACTATTTTCTGGCATTCATAATATGAGTTAAAAGCAAAGTCAATGTTAAAGTCAAAGTCAATTTGAGTAGCAAATTGAGATATAATTCAATATACATTATAGATTTCAGTTACTAAAATCAGAAGCATATAAGTAGTCCCACTAATGAAAATTGCTTACATACAATGTGTAACAAAATGCATAGCCAATATATAATTCACTGCTAACATTTTATAAGCAACATAATCACTGTTATCTTGAAACCTATAGCATTTTTAATTAACTACTATTTTAATTGCTACTTCTAGTGAAGTATTAACAAAATTAAGTTTTAGAAAAATTACTTTAAATATCAAAGTTACAGAGTAAATAACGTTTCAACCAAATCTTTTTTTATATTATGTTAAGTGATAAATATTTAGTTTACTCCACATATAACATTATATTCTTCAACATATATCTTCACCACCTATACAAACGCATTCTTTCTTGAATATATAAACATCAAACTATATAAGCACAACGGTGTATACACCTAACTTTTTTGTTTACACGGTTTATTTCTTCTAACGCCGGTTCAAAAAAGTGATATCACGATATTAATGGCGGTATATTATTATAAGGAACGTTTCTACTGTGTAAAAAAAAAAGTTGGGTGTACATATTCATACATTTTCTAATATTTCCATTCATATATATGTAACTATAAATATGGAACCCAAAGCTTTACAGTGTATTATATAGCTATACAAAAGTAAATTAATAGGTTAAAACCAATATTCTCAAATAGTATTAAAAATGTATTATTTTATTCATCACAGTAAACATTTTCTATAGCAATATGTAAGATTATTTAAATTTGTACTACAGTGTCTTGTATTAAAATATTATGTAAGCTAGAATGATGTAAAGTTTTTTCCACTACAGTGTTTTGCTGTTTTCTTTTACAATCTATTTATATGCCATTTTGTATGGTTAATATACTGTACAAAACAGGTTGTAACCTGCAGAATGTAAACAGTTTTCAGTTTTTAATGAAAACACTACAAAATGCTACTACAAAAAATAATTTCTCCAAGACTAATGATGAATCGGGTTTGTGAACATTGAGTTCAACATTATGGTCAATTATCGGCATTCAAAAATGAATAAAATTTGATTAAAAACCAATAATGATAGATTAACAATTCTAAAGATTAGCAAAAAAATCAGATGCATTATTCATTTTGCTACTGGGAAGATTATGTTTTAATTGTTTTCGTTTTCCACCTTTTATGGACTCATTAATATTTAAAGTTTCAAAATATTTTACGTTCCAAAATTTGATGTCATTGTTGTGAGAAGAGGATGCAATCAAAGTGCCATCATGGTTAACGTCAAGACTTTCGATTGGAAAATTATGCTGTCCAACTATACCGAGATGACGATGTGGAAATAAACTTGTTGCCCTAAAAATTATTGTGTTTAATTAGATTAACTTTAATAGATAGATCTAAGTATTCTTCACGGAACTGCAGAATTATACTTTGATTGTCTAACCTTATAAGACCGTCTTCACCTCCTGTTATCACTATATTTTCAGTGATAGGAATCATACAATTTATAGACTTTTTTGTTACACCTGGGAACTCGTCCGAATGATATCCAAATTCTCCCCAATTGTACACATACATTTTTCCTTTACTGGTGGTCGTTAGAAGTTTTGTATTAGATTTCAACAAGCCAAGGGATGTTAATTCCTCTTCGTATTCTTCAGACTGCTCACACAAGATAGTATATGTAAACTATGTACAGTTTTTTCTTAAAAAACAATGCAATACCTGAATGTGAATCTTTTTTCCTGGAATATTTATTGTTGTCAGACATCCATCTCCACTTGAACAAACAAGGTATTTCATGTCTTTATTTGAGATCATGGAGCTCACATAATCCTCCATTTCCTTTAATGAAAGTATCGGTGAATCTCCCTTTTGTCTGAGATCCCACACTTAAAATACAATTATATGAATAAAAAATGGGTATATAGACAGTTAATAACACAGGCCGACAAAATTTTACTTTTGTTGGGGGCTTGAATTTTGTTATGGCAAAATGTCAAGTTTGCGACCACGTATAAACTAGATACCAATAGTTTGTCTCTATTATGTGATTATCAAAGGACTGGGCAAAAAGGAAAAAACATTATAGCCAAATTTTTTTTTCCATTGAATAAGCACTTTGATACTTTCTCGCCATAGCACATCTAACATTTTAATATGATAATCGTGAGCTGATTTTTCGATACCTGAACTTGCGAGAAAAATAATAGGCATACATTTATTAGTGATATTTATAACTACCTTCATTTAACAGCTGTACAAATTCAAACCCTAGTTTCATGCCAGCCTGTGCAATTAACAAAATGAGCTTTACATTTTACTGTGCCAACATCATCGCCAGTTGCAAAAATATGTTCGTCAAGAATGGCCATGGTGTACACTGGTTGTCTGAAATAAACACTCTTTTAGACTCGATTTTATATCTTCATTTGTAATCTATACGTTGCAGCTTATATATTACTGATGAGCTTCTTCGTATAATCTTGTCAACTTTTCTGTTTCTACATCAGTGAGCATTATGCATAAATCTTTTGCCGTTGAAAAAAGTGTAGTACCATCGCTGCTGAATTCTATTGCACGACAAGCCTTGAGGTGTACTTCCAACGTTGATACAAGTGTAGTTTCTTCATTATTATATTTGTACCTATACATATGAGTTCTGTACCATTAATGCTTTACTTGTTCAAATTCATACCTACATGAACACATCTCCTGTTATGCTTGCTACAGCTATCATATCTGCAGTAGGATTGAAACTTATATCAACTATGAAATCTTCCATTTCAATACTAGGGGGATGATTTCTATGTATTTCTTTGGACTTGATTATAGCCTTTACTACCTCATTGTCCTCTGCATTTTCATCTAATATCTCTGCACTTCCATCTGTGTAGCATATGTTGTAATACATATGTTAGATATATAACCAAGGGCGTATCCAGCTCAAAGCGGAAGAGGGGGCAATTTTCTGTATTTAACCTCTTTGCCCAAGTAGCAAGAGCTAGGTCATTCGTTTAACGTCATTTTTAAGTCATTTTTCGTCATATGACGTCAACAGCCTGAATAATGACGTGAAAAAAAAGTCATGTTTATGACGACATATTGCCGTGATAAAAATGACGTGTCGGAGTGGAGTGGTATCCATTGTGCCATGCAATACGACACAATGACATAAGAACACCATTTACTTAAAACAAAATTCATTTTTAAACAATAGTTTGCGAGGATTAGCTGCAAATTTTTTAATTACAGTTTCTACTAATTGCTCCTTGCTTGAGCAGCTCCTCCTTTAAGAGCGAGCGATACAGATTGTGAACGATCAAGATCTCGGACAATAGAGATTGTGCTAGTAAAAGTTTCTTTGCATATTCAGTTACGAGTTCCTTTTCTCTCGATCTTCCGTAACAGTTTATTTTACGCGAGTCTTCTTACACATGAAACATCTCAAATCTGTAAAGAACTAGAAACTTCTTAAATTTAAATTTTTTCCACGAAAGGGGGGGCAGCTGCCCCTCCTTGCCCACCCCTGGATACGCCCATGTATATAACTTGTGTTTATAATATCATATTTGAACACATAATGGAGTTAAAATCTTCCTTAGCATGTAGCGATACAAAGTAAGTTAAGACATAAGTTAAATCTTTTTGAAAATGACATATGTTTTTGCTACATATTATGGACAATCTTATAGTGAACGTAAAATAGTAAAATAAAAATATACCTGCCCTTGCATATGCTACGTTCCCGCTAGATGAAGATTCTTCTGCATTGTTTTTATTTTCTGAATCACAACTACTACTATCCGAGTCAGTATCGTCATCACTAGTGTCGCTCATACTAACATCACTATCGGTGTCATCACTAGTATTATTCTCACACATATTACTATCTGTAATGAAACCAGGTATAACAATAACAATGTATGTCATACAATGCTTATAGACTAGTAGTGTCACAGCACGATAAAAGTAAAATACAAAACATATAACAGCGTATGCATGTTAAAAGATGTTTAAGAAATTAATATTCACATAATTTAAGTGTGAACGTTAAAGCATCGATGAGCAGAAACATTATATTTTTCTCATTTTTATACATTGGTGGTGATTGACCCAAGATTATTGTTCAGATATGTGGATCACGACAAACGTGAACTTTACATTGGTAGGAATTAATATTACATTGTTGTTAGTAAGGGGGTGTTTAATAATTCAGTTTTGAATATATATTCACACTCTTAAACTTTATTAACTTTATTTATATGTATGCAAAAGTATGAAATACCTATTAGTTTTCTTGTATTCGACTGCATGACGAAAAATATAAACAGTAATACGATATTTAATAGAAATCTTGCTTGTTTGATTTTCCTTTTTCGTCTTAGCAAAGGATAACCGGTATTAATCGGTAAAACAATAGAGACAAATGGAAAACAATATTCCACAATATGCACATGCACACATGTCATTGATGCATAACCACATGTGTTTTTTAAAGTCTAATTTACAGAGGATAATTGTTGTCAAAAAATCTTGTTGAAAATCGTGCTGAACATCTAATACGCATGTGTTTTGTAAGTGCGTGTAAGTGCTTGTATACCTGCGTCGATGCAATGAATGAAATAAATGTGTTCGGAAGAGTGTCTGACTTCGTCTGTCATATAACGCAAACGTCAGTAGCACCCAGTGCTGTCCTTTCAATGCTGTGATCAGATATCGGATCGTATCACATCACTTCAGAAGTAGACAAGAATTTGATTGGATTATCTAAAATAGACGAATATGATTGGACGAATTGAACTGAACTGATCTGAATATTTCACTTCAGTACTGAATGGAAAGCAGCTAATGGAATGAGTGGGAATGAATGGGAATAAGGTGGAATGAGCAGGAATGAGGTAACGTTGCTGATTGTTTCGATACATGTGGCACCTTGTTGACAATTATTAGATACCATTCGTTTGCGAAAGTTTTTGTGCAGACAATCGGTGGTTCTTGGTAAGAAACATTGTTTTAAACATAATTAATTTTCTTGTTAACACAAATTTGCGGAATGTAAATTCAATATTCGAGCAAATAATTTTATAGCCTCATTCGTAAATCGATTGGATTGCAAAATTGTGTAAAAGAAGTACTAGAAATATGACTCGTATATTTTTCAGATAAATGGCAAAGCGATCACAACCAGCCTGGAGTCCACCAGATAGAAGGACTTCAGGTGTACTGCGGTTATACAACAGTTTAACTCGGAAAAAGGAAGAATTTGTGCCGCAATATGGAAATAGAATATTGTGGTATAGCTGCGGTCCCACTGTTTATGATGCTTCACATATGGGTCACGCTAGGTATAAGTTTTTCTTGTAATAAATGCTATATATCGCAATATAGGTAACACGTAACATGCGAGTAATATTTCTTCGAACAGCAACAGCTTTAAGTAATTTATTTTACCTTTTTACAGATCGTATATATCTTTTGATATCTTAAGGCGCGTATTGACAGATTATTTTGGCTATGATGTCTTATATGTCATGAACATTACCGACATAGATGATAAAATTATAAAGCGTGCAAGACAAAATTATTTATATGAAAAATACATTAGTGAAAATTATAATCTAGCGCAAATATTAAATGATGCAAATAGTGTTATGTATACATTTGAAAACACAGTCAAAAACACTAATGACGTAGACAAGAAATCTATGTTGGAAAAAATGTTGTACAAAGTGAGGAAAGCTATTGAAAATCTTGAAGATGCAGTGAAAAGTGAAAATACAGAAAAAATCAATCAGTATCAAGAAGTATGTATTGGACGAATGTGCTGTAATATATCCTACATTAATTTTTCCACATGTGCATCCAGTTTTTACACCAAATAGATTTATGGTCTTTCAAAACATTGATGTTAAAATACTTTATGTTTATAGTTATTTTTAGAAGAAGTGCGTGATCCTTTAGCAGAATGGTTGGATAAGAATAAGGGTGATAGTGTTACCGAACATTCAATATTTGCTAAGCTTTCCCAACATTGGGAAGCAGAATATCATAAAGATATGGATGCTTTGAATGTGAGTATGTCTGTAATTATTATTAATTGGTTTGCAAAATAAGTACAGTAAAAATATGCTTTTCTCTATTAAATGTGTAGAAAATTAGCTAAAGTTTTGCAAGAATTTGTTTACTGTATATTATTGCATGCTAAATGGATCATGTTATTTAGGTGCTCAGACCAAATGTTTTAACGAGAGTTAGTGAATATATTCCTGAAATTGTAACATTTATTGAAAAGATCATGGATAATGGACTCGCATATGAAAGTCATGGTAGCGTTTATTTTGATGTGGGAAGTTTCGATAAAAATGATAATCATTATTATGCTAAACTTGTTCCGGAAGCATATGGAGATACATTAAGCTTAGAAGAAGGAGAAGGTATGTGACTCGTGTATATGTGTTGATATATGTATAACTTTCTGTTGCAATGCATAGAAAGTCTTTATATATGGTAAACTCTGCATTACTTTCGTTTCTAATCAATATATTAAAGTGAAATTTGCTCAATGGCTTTGGAATAGCTAATTACGAATCTGGAGATGAAAATATCACAATTCAAGATAACGGTTTCAATATGGCTGACATAAATCTCAAAATTGTTCACATGCTCTTGAAATTTGTTAGGTGTTTTTGAGATCGCTGATTACGAATCCAGCCTTGAAACTGCCGAATTTCACGTAACATGGTCAAGGTGATGGACACATTCTGATAACATGCGTAAAAGCATTTCTTTTTAACAAATCGTATTCTAATTGAAGACTTGAGTATTTTTGGGGTCACTTTGTAGACAAATTATGAACTTTATTTCACTGTGTTCGGCGATGTATAAACTTTGTAGATACATTTTAATATTACAGTACCATGTAAATGAACTGTAGCACCAATGAATTAGAGAATAGGTAGTGCTGTGAATTGTAGGCTGAAGGAATGTGGTGTGACATAAAGATACTAGTGTATTGAAATTGTGCTACATATTTATAGAAGAATTAAACGATTTTATTTGCAGGAGACCTAAGTTCTACAGAGGAAAAGTTATCAGAAAAAAAATCTCCCACAGATTTTGCCTTATGGAAAAGTTCAAAAGCAGGAGAACCGTGGTGGGAAAGTCCTTGGGGTAAAGGACGCCCTGGGTGGCATATAGAATGCTCTGTAATGGCATCTGCAATTTGTGGAGAAAGTTTAGATATTCATACGGGAGGAGTGGATCTAAAATTTCCCCATCATGATAACGAACTTGCTCAGGCTGAAGCATATTTTGATAATTCTCATTGGGTTAGGTACTTTCTGCATTCAGGTCATTTGACAATATCTGGTTGCAAAATGTCCAAATCATTGAAAAATTTTATTACGATCCAAGAAGCATTAAAGAAACATACTGCTAGACAACTAAGATTTGCATTTCTTCTACACTCGTGGAAAGATACCTTAGATTACAGTGAAAACACTATGAACATGGCTGTTCAATATGAGAAATCTGTTAATGTAAGTGTATATTTATAAGTGATATAATTATTAATGCTTACTGTAAAGGCTGTATGGATTGATAGAACTGCTTTATTTATTATAGGAATTTTTCTTGAATGTGAAATGCAGGATAAGAAACTTCGGTAAGGCAACCACCATTAATAGTTTTAGTAAATGGTCGACTCTTGAATTAGAGCTGAATCAAAAATTTTCTAATGCAAAGGATACAGTTCATCAGTCACTATGTGGTGAGCATTATTTAATCATAATTAATATAAAAATAGTAGATTCATTTTGTGCAAATGTCTAACTCATTTTTTCTTTTCTAACAGACAATGTTGACACAAGAAGTGTGTTAGATACCATTAGGGATTTAATTGGACATTGCAACGTCTATGTAAAGCAGAGCAAAAATCCAAATACACTTTTACTACGTGATATTGCTGTATACATTACAAAGATATTCACTATATTTGGAGCTATATCCTCTCCACACGATGCTATTGGATTTCCAACTGAAGAGGAAGCTACGGATATAAATGTACGCATAAACCGGATGGTATTGAATAATCATTTAGTGATATTTCATAAAATAGTATTAATGAACATCTCCTGTGCAACTAGGTTGAAGAGACTGTTATGCCATATCTTGAAATATTATCCGATTTTCGAGATAAAGTTAGAGTCCATGCTAAAACACTGAATGCAAATGTCATTTTTGAAGAATGCGATAGATTGAGGGATGATATTTTACCAAATGTGGGTGTACGCTTGGAAGATGATAATGAAGATTGTTGTAAAGTAAAATTTGTTAATAAAGACGAGCTTTTAAAAGAGAAAGAAGCTAAAAGAAAATTGGAACTTGAGAAAAGTGCAGAAAAGGCAAGGAAAAAAGCAGAAGCTGCTGCTGCAGCAGCCATCAAAGAAGCGCAACGGAAAATACCACCAAATGAAATGTTTAAGTTGGAAAAGGATAAATATTCGCAGTTTGATGACGCAGTAAGTAATTATTCAAGTACATATTAGTGTTATGAACCTTAATATGCACATATATTGTATATGTATTACTATTCAGGGTATACCAACACATGATGCTAGTGGTAAAGAACTTAGTAAAGGGCAACAAAAAAAGTTGCAAAAATTGCAGCAATTACAGGAAAAGAAGTATCAGGAATACATCGGCTCTATACAGAATGGGGTATGAACATTGAAGATAGCGCTTGAATCTGTCAAAACCAAATAGAACGTGACAAAAAGATTCTTTACCGGAAATTATTATTGCAAGGATGTTTGACACATTAACATCTAAACAAAGTAATTAGATGTATATGTAAAAAAAACTTTGTTTTAAAAGTTTCTACACTACAGTCATGAAAATTTTTGTAATGACATATACATTTGACATTAAGTTATTCCATATAAGTACTTAAAAAGGCTGCAATGTGTATATCGGAGATTAGCTATATCGTGTTAGGCAGTTATTACACTTGCTTTACACTTTATTTATTTTTATTTTACTTTGAATGTTCTTTTAACATCCCATGGTCTGTAGGCCTTCTGTTTTCGTTTTGTTTCCAAAACTTCACGAAACAATAAAATTAGTAGCGCATCCTAACATGTATCCTATTTATTGATCTTCAGTATTATCGAAAAGATTCTTATAACGAATAATAGATATCTAACAATCGTGAATTAGACGCAGTATAATTAGATAATTACTCTTACACAAGTTACGTTAATACCTCGTCGTTTACGGCGAAAGAAAAAACGAAATGAAAGAAATGTGCGCCATCCTGCAACAGTTAGAAAAGCGAAGCAGTATTACGAGTAAATGAATCCAACGTGTTTTTAAAATTTTCTTATTTTATTCTAACTCAGTACTGTACACGGTATAGCAGTTCCATTTCTACAATTGAACATTTTGTACGATCTGCGTTCTTGTAATAGCTCATGTTTCAAGAAATAAACGAAGTTTCGCATTTTTACCGTATAATGGACACTCGACTGGCAAGCTATTACTCAAGAATATCAAACTCAATAAAAATAACTCGATATCCTCCTTCGGTCTATTTGTCCTTATTCGCGAATATACGAGAATCCACGCACAATTGGCCGTCGTTTTTCTCGATCCTTATCGATCGTATATTCCTATGTCTCGTTGACGGATCATCTTGTCTTGGAGAGTTTCCGTGCGGAGGGTTGCAATCTCCTTGCAGAGAGATCTAAAAGGGAGCATGTTCGAAGAAAAGAAAAAAAAAAGTAGGAAAATAGCAAAGCGGGAAAGAAGAAGCGGAATTGGTATCGTGGAGTGGTCCGCTTCGAGCCACTCTCCCGAGAGACTCGAGCTACTCTCTCTCCGATGGGAGAAAATAAACATGGCGGCGACGCGCGCGCCGTTTTCAATTCCGCCGGATGATTTTGACGCGTGCTACTGTCCATTATTAAAGCATAATACCCCTTTCACGGAGCGAAGCGCGCCGACAGTGACAGGTTTATAAATGCGAAAGTGATATAATGCTCGCGCGCGCGCGCGTGCGAGACTCGTGCTGGTGAAGCGAGCGCGATATTCATCCCCCGCATTCAACGGACGGTGAAAGCCATGAAACGGGCAAGCGGGTCGAGCCGTCAGAGACGACGCTTTTCCAACTTCTCTATAAAAGGTCCACCACCGTTCTCGGTGATAATAATACATCCCTCTCCCTCTCTTTCCTTCCCTCTCTCATACTCTCCTCCGCGTTTTAGCACTGCCTTTCCAACCCCTGTCCGAAAACTCGTCAAAATAATCTGAAATCGCCGAGACGAGTTTCGCAACGCTGATTTTTCCTCTCTTGTCTCTCTCAGTCGTCTCTCTCTCTCTCTCTCTCTCTCTCTCTCTCTCGTCTCTTTCTCTCGGTTGTCTCTCTCCTCTCTCTTTCTTTCTCGCAGTTCGCAGACTTTACTACCACTTATCGTTTAACACTAGGTTTACGGAACTTTTTTTATAAACACAATTTTCTATTTAAATCCGTCAAATTGACGGTTTCCGTGAACCTAGTGTTAACCCTTTGCACTCGAGGCCTTTTTCGAGAAATCCTTTTAATTTCATAATGTACTGTGGGGGAAAAATATTTTATTATAGTGTTTTGGAAAGCTCTCGAGATAAGCTACACGAATATACTATAAAAAATGGGGAGTCCTATTTAAGAAATTCACGGTGACCTTCATGTGACCTTCAAATGACTTTGCAGGGGCAAATCATTGCCACCAGCTGATAGCCCCTTTCTAGACATATAACTTTTGTTTGAAACATTTTTTTTGTTTAACGCGATATTATGTGTTTTGGCGATATTTGAATGTATTATTTAAAATGGGACACCCTGCATATAAAATATACAAAATATATCATTCGATATTACAAGCTTACCACCAGGTTGTTTTTAAGTGAGCCGATCACAGGCCAAATCGATTAACTCCATAAATTATGTTATAAATTATGTCATAAATAGAGAAAGTAGGGACACAATCAAGTGCTTTGGTGCTTAAATTGATGAAAAATGCAAAAGGTGGAGTTAATCGATTTGTCAAGTGAGCGGCTCAAGTGTGACTACACATCGTAGCACCCGATATTACACGAACCGTTTACTTCACAAGTGGGTTTTGGTCCACTTTTCGGAAAGAGAAAGATACCCACCTTCAATTATACCTAAACGCATCTTCTTTTCTACGAGCATTTTACAAGTAGAATAATAATTGGACTTACCCATCTCTTTAACCCATTGCCGCACACTTTTAGTCGCCGCAACTTTTTATAGCCGTAATTTGCTTACATATCGCCAAAAAAATGGACGGTTATAGCCGTCGTTTGCGGCAACGGGTTAACTAAGCAGCTCACCTTAAGATAATTTGCACAATGCAATGTAGCAAGAACCTTCATATTTTACTTTGCGCATCGACGAAATGAAGCTCGAGGAATCAGTGCACCGTGCCACTGGCACGATTGTCAGGAAGCAAAATTTGTATCCTTCGCATATCCACGCGTCGAGCTGAAGTCCCTCCTCGCGATTAAATCGGCATCGAGGTGTAAACGCGGAAGAGAGCGAGAACGACGGTAAGAGGGAGGGGTGGAGAGAGAAAGGAGGGAGAAAAGTCAACGAAATTGACGTTAACAATGCGTGACGGTTGGCGCAAAAAATACTCTCTCGATTATGAAGTCAAGAGAGATGAAAAAGCAAACAGACTTTCGTTCTGTGCCTGCTCTCTGCCTCTCCTCTCCTACTCTCATTCATCCCTCTCTCGCGTGAACGGGAGTACGTAAATTTTTTGGGTGGAACCGCAGGGAAAAAAAAAGTTCGATTCGCGCACCCCAAGGTCCAAGAGCCTTCGATCCTTGATTGACACCTGAATGTTCTCGTATGCATATAAAGAGAACCACCCTCTTGCACTCCCCTCTCACCTTTCTTCGTTTTTTTCTCTCCTTTCTCCTACCTCCTCGCCTCCCTCTAACGGCATCCATCCTCGACCAGCACCTCATTCCCTCGTTCTTCCCTCATTCCATTCGCTCGCACAATTCTCCTTGATATTACGCGCTTTTATCCGGAAGCAAAACTCACCAACTGTAGCGTTCTAATGAGTACGTTGCGTTCTCGTGTTTCACCGGTGAGACCGCAGGCAAGCATTCGCGGGGAAACGAATTTTTTTATTTTACCTTCTTCTCTCTTTCTCCGTTGATTTCTCCGATTCTCTCTTTCTCCTCTCTCGCTACCGATAGCAGGCCGTTGAAAGATTCTTTGCTGGATCAACGAGAATATTCGCGGAGCACGTGAGACGCGTTTCTCCGGAACACGCTCCGAGGAGAAAGGAGGAGTGTGGCGACCGTTGAAAATTTGCAACCCTCCGAGAAATTTTGTCGCGCACAAGCGAATGGCACTCGTCTCTTAACTTCTCACGTTCGATTCAGGTCTTTTTTTTTTCTTCTTTCAGTCTAGTCCCAATGGAGGATAGGTAACGAAGGTGCCAGACTGCGTACCCAGTGAAAAATGAAACTTCGAATTGATATCGAATCGATTTCAATACCATCAAAATACATCGATGCACCTCTATACACGAATAAATTTTAAAATTTTAACTGCATTTTAGAGATTAATAAAATACCGACTTATATATTTTTCCTGGTCACTCATGCCAACAAATTTCAGCACTGACTGATTTTATTAATCTCCGCATGATGTGCAGCGCTGTATCAAAAGAGATCGAAATTTTAAAATTTATTGATGTATGGAGGTGCATCGATGTATTTTGATGGTATTGATACCGATTCGAAGTTTCATTTCTCGCTGGGTAGTCTCGTTAACTTCGATTTTTCAGAATTTTTCCTTCCGTTCTTAGAGTCCCTGGCAGAAGTAATTTGCCATCGAACGACAACGGAAAATCTTCATTGTAAAATTTAATCTAGAGGAAAGAAAATATGTAAACCAGACATAAGGTCAATGTCCCTATTTCCACTCATTTAAGACTAGAACGACTGCTCGGATTATGAAATCTATTTTTAACAACGTGCTTCTACCTAGCGACCCTATCCAACTTATACCGAAGTATGTAAATAATTAATAATTCATTTTTCTGTAGCTCATCTTATCAAACGAATATTAACACTAAGAAGAATAGTTCGTAGTGAGTAGAAATCAGGACTTGAGTAGAAACTGGGACGTTGACCTTGCGTTATTTTGCCTCCGGCTATATTACGTTACATAACTCGTCATTGAAAACACCTCGTGGTATAAGGATCTTTACATCCGGAATGGAATTTTGAAGAATCGAAGCTCGTGACTTCCTTAAATTCCTAAAATCCTTAAATTTCTAAACATCACGGTACCATTGAACGACTTTGCATCTTGATTCCTTTCTCGTTTGTTCGATGCAGGTTTATCCCACAGTGTGGGAGGAAAGTTCGACCATGGGGAGGATTACAAATTGGAGGAACGGGGAGGTGGCGATACGCGGATGATCACAATAGGCGCTCGCGTGCCGAAGGATCACAATGGTCCGAGACAGAACGGCGGCGCGTAGGATAGACATAAATAAATGCATTGTCCTTCTCGTCTCGATGCGACGATAGGTGAATGGAGGGGAGTGTCGTGACAACGTGCCCCCGACGAGGGCCAGAGGCACGAGGGACTGCAGGGGTTCATCGTGCCCATCGCTTTTACAACTCCATCCGCAAACTTTCGGTTACCCGCTCATTCTCGTTCTCCACTGATTTATTTCCCTCTGTCGTGACGCGAGTTCGTGCGACCGAGTAGGGCCAATCATTTTTAGGACTTGTTTTTTTTTTTTTCTTTTAGGGAAACCTTTTTTTTTGATAATCGCTCGAGAGAAGACTCGACGGGAGTCCATCGATTCGTAGAATCAAGATTTATGGATTACCGATTGCGATGGGCCCGTGAAAACACGACAAGGATCTCTAGTCTTTTTTCAAATTTTTACGAATCAATGGGACGATTGAGTATCGTGAATGTTAACACTTTCCGTTTTGACGTTTTTTCTTGCGAATGGGTAGGTTATCAATGCCGATTCTGTGGCATTTTCAAAGAAGTAATCGAATAGATTACATACGTTCGAATCGAAGATCCTTGATTTGGTCCAGTAATGGCGAACCTATTACCAACGTTTTAGTTTTTATAAACTTATTTTTCACTTATAAATAATTTTACTTCTAAAAGCAGTTTTTAATCATTCACCCCTTCCCTTTTCCAAGTGACACCACTGACTTAGTGACCCACGAGCTAGTACTAAGAAAAATAATGAAGAAAATTTGACTTAATTTTCAAAAATGTTCGCCATCACTGATCTATTCTGTCAACGTTGCGTTCGAAAGGATAGGGTAGGTAGTAAGATTCACCTCGTTGGAGTGTATAAGGTTAAAAAGATCGAAGATTAAGGGTTGATCAGTAAAGAATCCAAATTTCATCTCGGGGCATTTTTGCAAAAATTTCTGTTCCGCCTTTCTTCCCTGGAACGAAAAATGACTAGATCTCGAGTTTATACCAAATTTAACAAATTCAATATTCTGATTAAAATCGACAATTACGCAACATATCTTAGAGCAGATGATAGCGGTGTTAACCTTGCAATGCTCAAATTTTGTTTCTTTGCCATTGATAACACGATACCCCGAGGTGGTCTTGGAAACCAGAGGGTTAATTATCGGAAGAGCAGATGCAAGAATCCGCCCACCTTGTGATCCAAGGAGGAAACCTACACCGCGTATTTTGTCTATGGAAAAGGAGACAGGAGGTGGGGACGGCAGCAGCCTTCTTCGTTTTACCAACACCTTAATCACCGAAAATAATAATAAGCAGTCTCGCGTTACTGGCCACGAATGCCAACTAATCGAGTGACACGGGCCCATAAATATACGTCAGGGGGTGGTTACCTCCAATTCTTCTCACACAACCTACCCTCCCTCTTTGTCGCGTGTGTATGTTTTTCCGGGCTGTTCCGCATCTAGTAAAAACCCGTTGGTTCATAGGCCAGAGCGAAAGAAAGAAACGAAAAAAGAAGAAAAAAACTCGTGGGTCCTCTCCACTGCCGATTTTGCACCTTCGCGGCGTGTAATCGCATTCCTTCCCTCCTCTTTATGCTAATCGGCCAACCCTTCCGCGTTTAACCAGCTGGTACCATTGCCACCCTCCTCCGTCTCCTGGCCGACTATTGTACCCCGGTCGTGCTTCTTCGACCGGTTTTTTTTTCTTTTTTTCCTCCTTTTTTACCGCGTCGGTTTCTAAGCGCTTAGTTACCCACGCACACCTTTTTGTCCACGCGCCTCTCCCTCCCCGCGACTTTTTGCTTTTCGATGCGCGTCGTAGGAAAAAAGGGTTGCCACGTGGACGCGCGAAGGATTAGGGATGGGGTTGATATTTCTGTCTTGGAGTGACGGAGAGAGAGAAAGGAGAAGATGGATGGAGGAGAGAGAGAGAGAGACGAGATGTGAGAGGGTAAGAGAGAAAGACGTGGAGAAACAGATTTAATGGTAACTAAGAATCGAAATAGGGTCATGGAAATATGCGTAACGCGCTTGTCGCTCGCTAATCCAAAGCTTCTCTCTCTCTCTCTCTCTCTCTCTTTCTCTCTCTCTACGTGGTGCTTCGTTCTTCTCTAGTTATAAAAATAAGTTGCAATTACACCTTCTTTTTTCTGCCAATGTTACCGTTAGTATTTAGAAAAGTTTAGATTTTGGTCGGGTTTACTTAATTTCGATTTAATGTAATGTAAGGCGTGAACTTTCTGGTTTTTTTATTTATTCTCTACATAGTTGTGAGCTAAGTTAAATTTAGTTTAGTTATTATCTAATGTTTTTATTTGTGAATGCATTTTCCGTCAGGTTCATATGGGACGTTATTCTTGAATATCTAATAAATTTATCTATCTATCTATCTATCTCTTTCGTTTGCATTTTGCTCACTTTTCCTAGCAGCTCTCCCTTATGCCCTCTCTCCGAAAGCCTATGCCACGCAATCCGATTAATTATGACGGGGATTATATGGGTGTACCCCGATGGAACTCCGGCCTTTCTTACTCCGCGGATCAACGCCACGCGTATTTTGCGATGTGCGGATGAGTGCACGAAGAATTTCCTAGGCGTGTGAAAGAAAAACGTAAACGTTCTAACGTTCGATCGACAGAACACGAAAAAAATCCCGAGAAATAAAAAACATAAGCCCAGGATACATAAATGTTTTTTCCCTTTTTACCGTATAATTGCAAGTTAAACCAGTCCTGTTTCTTTGGCAAGTCAAAGTAGTTTTCTCGCCTACATTTTCTCTGTGCTAGATAAAGGCATTTGCGTAATGGAAAATAAAATGACACGATAATTTCTATAATGTCCGTTACTCCTCGCTTAATACAAGTGCCGTTAAAAATTATTACCGTCGCGTACCGTGCTTTCTATGAAAATCATTTTTTTTCAATATCCTGTCCTCTATGATTATAAAACAATTACGTGTGTTTCCACTCAACCCGGAATAATTAGTTACACACTGCTTATTCTAAAGTTGCCGACTAATTTCCCTGTTCTTTTAATATTCACGTAGAAGAGTAGACGTGTCGTGCCGGAATTGGAAGTAGCCTTGATTCGCTTCTTTTGGAAAATTAGACCTAGTCAAGTTTCAGCGCAAAAATATATTCTTGCTAATTTGTAAGAAAATCTGTTGTTGCGTGGAAAGGAGAAGATCGATGCATTTACGTGAATCCGCGAAATGTAAGAAGATGTCTGAAGAGGTCCCTTCTGATTGTACGACAGGGGTGGTGAGAAGAGGCGGGAGCGACGGGTGGACGGGGTGGGAAGCCTTTTAACCCTTTCACCCCTCGCGGACATGCGCACTCCAAGCGGAGGCTCGGCTCGCGATGCAACCTACGTAATTGCTGCACCGAAGACAAAATGGTAGCCGTCCAATAATGGCGCTCCTTTCTTAATAGGCTCTGATCTGTGTTTCGAAATTGTCCCCCGTTAATATTAATGTCCCAGTTTCTACTCAAATTCTGATTTCTACTCACTATGAACTATTCTTAATATTAATATTCGATTGATAAGATAAGCTACAGAAAAATTCATTCTTAATTATTTCGATACTCCGGCATAAGTTGCATAGGCTTGCTGCTCGCTACGTAGCAGCACATTGTTAAAAATAAATTTCATAATCCGAGCAATCGTTGTAGTTTTAAATGAGTAGAAATAGGGACATTGATATTTTTCTTTGACTCCTGAAAGATTGTAAAATATCCACTGTTGAAATTTTTGATTCGTGAGATAGGAATCTCTTAATTAAAAATATATCATTCTAAATTCGTACCTTTCCAAATCGGGACATTACTACTTGCGTCACATTTGTTTTTTTTTGCAGGACACTGGCTTGCATCGGTTTTAAACAAATTATCCCATGCACTGGTTTCTGGTGAACTTCTGTAAACCCAGGAGGGTGCTCTATTCCAAAAACATATCGTGATGTACCACTAATGATCCTCATTATTCCTTAGAATGACACTTTTCGAATCGTAAGACCAGGAAGATACGGTATATTCCGTGTTCCTCCGTGACACCCTGCTGTAAGGACCATCTAGTATGATCCGTTTTCTCATTTTTATGAAATTCTCAGGAGGCTCTGAGGGTTTAATGCATTCTTGGCGAGACTTATCGCGAAAAGATTAACGAATCGTGAAAATCCTTAAGGAACGAAAGAACCGCAGTGCCTCGTGGACGTTCCGAAATAAAATCAGAATCCAAAAGCATCGTGCCTGCCTTGTAACATTTCACTTTCACGATCTGCACATTTGCGCCAGCCGATGCTCCACCTCCTTCGTGTCGGCTCATTGTCAGCACGATCTCGGAATTTTCGCGCGCGTCTTCGAGGACACGCTTCCACGTCAGAGTCCCCGTCGAGGCTTCGAGGAGGCCGCGGAAAGCGACGGAATTCGCGCAAGGTCAGATTGGGATGAAAGGAAGCAATTACCGGGGAGAATTGGAGGAGGGGCAAAGAGGATCGCAACGCGCCGACGTCCTTCCACAGAGTTTTTCCACCTAAGTCTCTCCTCTCCGCTTCTCTCCTAAACCGTTGCTGCTTCTGCTACTTCTGGTGGTGCGAGACACGCCGGCATAGTTAGCGGGGCGTGTCTCCGGTTTCTTTGAATTAAACATCGTGCCCGCTTCAATCAGCCGCCCTCATCTTCCACCACGTTCCATCCCCTCGCACCACCATCTCCTTCTCCACCTTGGATTCATCCTCAGACGCTTCCAGAAGTAAACTTTGCTTCTTCCACCCCTTCTCCGTTCTCCTTCTTACGTACTATCTTCTCGTCTTCCCTCCATCCCTTCTCTTCTCGTCGCGCTCACGAGAACTCGCCTTCGTTTTTTTCTCCCTTTTTTCTTCTTTTCTTTTTGCTCTCTCTATCTCTCTCTTTCTCTCTCCTTGCTCCTCCCCTCCTCGTCTCCCCGCACCCTCGTCTCGTCCACCCTTCCACGACGTTCGCCGACGGAGACGGTGGAAAAAGAGCGAGGCCGAAGGTGAATTCAAAGCATCGGCCCCTCGACGAGGCTCGCGTTCCGGGATCTATTTCTTTATAAATTTGTAATCAGACTCCGCCGCTCCTCTCCTCCTTACCCTCGTGCCTCCCTACGTTCTCGTTGCCTGCAAATGTCGCGTCCACCCTTCGGCCTCGCTCCTCGTTTCATTCCTTCGCGATCGTCCTTCTCTCCTTTCCTCTTCCGCGAGACCGCTCTCCATTCACCCCTCTCGCTCCGTCGTCACAACGTTTCACCGATTTTTCCACCAACTTTTCCTTCCCTCCCGCGGTAGAAACACTCGGCGCACGCGTATTTCTCCGCATTTATAAACCGTCCCACCGATCGTTCTCTTCTCGATGCTTTTCTCTCAATTCGCGAGTCTTCGTCGTCGAGGTTAAGAAAATTCGAGTCTCGGGTCGCTAAAATTCTTCCGAGAAATTTACGATCGAAGTCGAATACGTTATCGAGGTAACGTGGTATGGGAGAGGCGCGCTGCTTGCCCTCGGTTGTCGCAGATTATAGGAAAATGCGTTTAGACCACAGAAGAAGCAAGATTCGAGCTTTGGATTGAGGAAAGCTTCTGCGAAAATTCACTCAGAATTTTATCTAGAAGAAATATGTTGTGGTTTGGTACGGCAAGAAACTCCTGGTAAGAATGTTCAACGCAAATGTCAGGATTTTGTGAGAAAATTAAAACAAAAGTCGTGAAAAAATGTTGGGGTCTGCTTATATAGTTTGTTTATATAAGTTTAATACAGCTTAAAGTTTTCGGACGCGAAATACGTTTTATCATAAAAATTCTGATATTTCATTATTATATTGTATCACTGAAAGGTAAAGAGTATAAAGGAAATCCAAAGTTTACACAACACGCGTATGTTAATAACATCATATTTCTATGAGAATACAGGAAACTGTATTTGAGAAACTATGCATATAATTAACACTAATTATTATCGTGAGTCGAGTTAACCCTGACTATTGCGTTGAACTTTTTTACCAGATGTCAACGACATATTTCTTGCAGGTAAAATTCTAAGGTGGAGATTTCTGGTGTTTCAGAGGTGCGAACGAAAAACAGCAAGCTCGAGCGTCACTCGACATCTTCGTGGTAAAACGCGGATGGGCGACTCGCGCTGGGAGCTACTCGCGTGGGCTCCTCTCTTCTCGTTAGGCATTAGAAAAGCGTGTGTGGCTTTGGCGCTGGATGCTAGAACCTCGAAGGCGAAGGAGTATTTATGCAGGTTTAGGGCGTAGCGAGAAATGCAGGCACGGTACGTAAATCCACGTGGTGTGGTGTGCGTCGGTAACGTCCTCCTACGAACGTATAAGTCCTGGCCTCAGGTGCTCCTCGCTCGACAGGGTGTTTATACCGAGAGGCTTCTTCCACCTTCCACCTCGTCCCTAGTCTCTAGGGCGACCCACAGCCAGGCACTTTGCTTTTACTGAAATTTATTTTCTCTCGCGCATCCCGCGCCGCGTCGCCCGTTTGTACATAATCGTGGGAACCGGTGGAGGAGAAGAGGTGAGAGGTAGAAAGGAAGAAAAAGATAGAGAGAAGGAAGAAATGTGGAAAGGTAAGGAGGAGAGAGAAAGAAGCGAGGTTAAGGTGGAGAAGTAGATATATGCCTTAGGGGGATACGGAGAACGAAGTGGAGAGAAGATGAAAGAAAGAGAAAGAGAGAAAGAGAGAGAAAGTCGTTTATTAAAGCCTACACCGTTAGATCCACGGTAAAGTGCAGCGTGGCTAGAAGTTGGCGCGCATTGCCACAGATTATCGCGGGACGTATGAAAATTCGATGCGTGGTAGAAACGTTCAGCACGGTAGGCCAGTTGTTGGAAAGGGCAATGAGAATGGTAGGTAAGAGGATCGAGAGGCTTTCGGAAGTCGAGGGGTTAATTCGAAATACAGGAGTTAAATTAAAGATCAATTTGCCACTTCGAGGTCTCTTGGTACGTGCTGTCGAAAATCAATTCCATGGGAACGAGATTACGCTGCAGCAGGTATCAAATGTAACAGATTCTTTCACCGGTTTCTTCGAAATACTTATCCCTTTGTCCTTTCTTCATCTCCACGCTTCAATTTTCTTCTTTTTCTCGGACATGGGTGCTCTATCAGCCAAATTTTTATCGAGGGTCCGTGATTAGCCTCGACACGTGTCACGGAGCGAAAATAGTGAAAGAAAGAGAGAGGAGGAGGGAATGTGACTTTGGAATCGCGTTCCAGGGATGACGAGAGTATCGACTATAAATAATACCTCGATCTTACCACCTCGTGAAACAAACCTATGATTTTATACTTAAAATTAGATAACATGAAAGTGTAAATCTCGACTGTGAGCATTTAAGCATTCTCGACATGATTCTACTCTAAATCATCATCCTACCACCTTCTTCTAGAATCTGAACACTTCTCTCTTCGCGGTTTCTTCGTCTTATCATTTCAATTCTCTTCTGTTTCTCGAACGTGGAGCGCAGGCGCCGATCAAATTTTTATTGAGGATCCGTGATTAGCCTCGACACGTGTCACGAAGCGAAAATGGTGAGAGAAATAAAGAGAGAGAGCGAAGGAGAGAGAGAGAGAGAGAGAGAGAGAGAGAGAGAGGAAGAGGGAAAGCGATTTTGGAATCGTGTTTCAGAGGTGGCGAGTGTTCGTGGTAGGAAGACGGAGAAGTGTGCGGGATATCGAGCTTTTCGGGTGAAATCAATTTCGAGAGAACGAGATTACTGTGTGGCATGTTTCACGCGTAAGGGACACGCCGAACATGCTTCGATGCTCGTGGTCAAGGTTTACATCACGGTTGATAATACCTCGATGTTACCTCCTCGTGAAACAAACCTATGGTTTTACACTTACAATTAGATAACACGAAAGTGTAAATCTCGACTGCGAGCATTTAAGCATCCTCGACATAATTCTGCTCTAAGTCGTCGTCCGACCACCTTCGTCTAAACACTTCTCTCTACGCGGTTTCTTTTTTTTTCTCCAACGCGGGACGCAGGCGTCCACCAAATTTTTATCGAAGATCCGCGATTAGCCTCGGCACGTGTCACGAAGCGAAAATAGTGAAAGAAAGAGAAAGGAGGAGGGAAAGTGATTTTGGGATCGCGTTCCAGGGATGACGAGAGTGTCGACTGTAAATAATACCTCGATGTTACCTCCTCGTGAAACAAACTTATGATTTTACACTTACAATTAGATAACACGAAAGTGTAAATCTCGACTGCGAGCATTTAAGCATCCTCGACATAATTCTGCTCTAAGTCGTCCGATCATCTTCTTCTAAACATTTCTCTCTACGCGGTTTCCTTCTTTTTCTCGAACGTGGGACGCAGGCGTCCACCAAATTTTTATCGAAGATCCGCGATTAGCCTCGGCACGTGTCACGAAGCGAAAATGGTGAGAGAAAGAGAGAGAAGAGGAGAGGAGGACGGAAAGTGATTTTGGAATCGCGTTCCAGGGGTGGCGGAGTGTTCGTGGCAGAAGGACGGGGAAGTTTGCGGGATATCGAGCTTCTCGGATGAAATCGATTTCGAGAGAACGAGATTACCGTGCGCCATGTTTCAACATGCTCGACATGATTCCACTCTAAATCGTCGTCCGACCACCTTCTTCTAAACACTCTTCTTCTCTCTTCGCGGTTTCCTTCCTTTTCTCGAACGTGGGACGCAGGCGCCGACGAAATTTATATCGAGAATCCGCGATTAGCCTCGACACGTGTCACGCGGGTGAACAGGGTGAAAAGAGAGAGAAAGAGGGAGAGAAGAGGAGAGAAAGTGATTTCGGGATGGCGTTCCAGGGGTTGGCCGGCCGGGACAGAAGAGAGGAAGGTTTCAGGATATCGGACTTTTTGTGTCAAATCGATCCGGCAAGATGTCACGAGAAGGATATCCGTTGCAGCTACGATTTTCAAGGACTTGTGTTTTCATTCGCAATTTTCTCTCCCAAGGATAGTGTCGACACTCACTTAAATCTTACCCCACGCACTTTGCTCCTCGGGACTATTTTACGAGCGAGCAACTTTTCCGTTTCCTTCATCCTCGAGATCAAAAAAATGGAAGGCCGTTGGTCTAATTTCGACGAGGACGTCGCTGCGCTTGCATATTATCGACAAGCCATATCTCGCGATCGCAGATTGCAGTGGAAGTTTCATTCGCGACGTACCTTTGTGTCACAGAGATCGAGCTCCCTTTAAGAGTCCACGTACACGGTTCCGCATATTCCGGAGGACGCGAAGGAAAGGGATTTCACAGACATCCGGCCACCGTACGCGATTCTTCCTTCTTTCTTTTAGCAGCGGCTAAATTACACGTCGTCCTGCCCGTTTGCCTTGCTCTTTCCCTTTTTATCTCCTTCCCTCGGTCCTCTCTCCCTTCTTTCTTCCTCTCTTCCTTACGTCCCTCGTCCTAGAGAATCCTTCACCGCTCCTCTCTCCACTCCCCGATACGGGCGTCCTCTTTGTATCCTTTCAACTTACTCGCGGGGCCTCGGCGAAGACGTACGGCTCGATAGCCCACGGGCCAAGTCGCCGGGGCGCAATCGAGGAAAAGTCCACCCCAAAGATTTGATCGGGAAAAAAAGATACGCGTCGGGGTAAAGTGGGGCGAGGGGTCGAGGGTGGGACCCCTTGGCACAGGGCTGGTAGGTCCTCTGCCACGGGTAGAGTAGCAGGACCCTTGCCCGTCCTTACCCTTCGCGCTAGCTGAGCCCGTCCTCCTCCTCGTCCCGACGACCCCACGCGCGCGCGCGCGCGCCGTGAAAAAAAACCTTCGCCACCCCCTCTAACGATTTTTTTTTCCTTTTCTCTTCACCCTCAACCCCATCCGGGCGCACACTAATTACGTTTTTAAGCGAAATTACTCGCGGGGCGCTGCCTGCCGCGCCGGCATGGCGAGGGTAAGGGCGATGACTACTTCGTTCCTGGGTGGCTCCTAAGAAAAAGGGCGAGGAGGTGAGGGTGCTGAATGAAATACCGCGGGGGTGCACTTTTTATGCTGAGACCAGAGGAGATCCTCGAGAGGGTGGGGATAGAGAATCGTTTCGACGCTTCCTCTCCTTTCCATCTATCTCTCCTTCTTCTTCTCTCCCATTTTCGCCTCCTTCTCCCTCGCTCCGCGTACGAGCGACGATCCACTTTATCTCTCCTTCTTTCTTTTTCACCGACTACGCAGGGACGCGCTCTCCTCGCCCGGAATCTCTGATTACAAAATGTTAAATGGCATCCTCGCTCCCGTTACTCATCCGAATTATATCCGTTCTGGCAATTGGCCGTTGGAAAGTCACCGAGAAATCGGCTGGCTCAGCGGGAAGGCAGCGCCGCTATTTTACGAGAACGACGACCTTCTTCTTCATTCCCTCCTCTTATTTCCCACGTCGATCATCGCCGAAGTCTCTTCCTTCTTTGATAATTTTATTCGTCGCTCCCGACTCGCGCCTCGGCCCGCGATGAACCCTCGCCATTCCGTAGCTCATGGACTTTTTCTCCTTAGTCGTCGGATTTTATGCGAGTGTCGTAGGACCAAGGTGAATCGGATCGGATTTTAAGAACCTCGTTGTTTCGCAGTAATGACGATACGAAAATGTACTCACTCCTTTATTTCTGGTATATTCGGCTCACGTGTACCCTAGATTTGTTACAAGCGTTTCGCGAAATTACGAAAGTGTCAATGTATATTATAAGTAGTTAGTAAATATGCAGCACGCGCAAGAATGATATAATTTGGACTTTTTTCGTATAGCAGCACCGCGGTGGTTGAACCATTATCTGAAAATATAATTTTAATCGTTTTAATCATTTTGGTGCTTCGCAAATTATCCTTCTGATTAACAGTGCTCCGTGATTTTTAGAAGATTAAGAACCACTGCCCTAGATAAATGTAACGTGTAGGGCACGTGGCCCTGTAAAGGTGCAATTTCATTGCAACGACGTCTCACCTAAATGGGCCGCCACTGCGTCAAGCACTGCGCCAACGTCTTACTAGAAATATTTCAAGTTGTATTATTTCGACGATGTCACCTTATGTAAGACGGCTAAGGAAAGCATAAATTTCTAGTTAATCAACACGCTTGTGCTTGCTGGTGGTTCTTACCTATCATTTTCACAGCACCATACCTTCGTGTTTGTGTGATTACAACGAAGATAAATTATGCAAGATTAGTTGTTTAGAAAATACTAATAATCACTTAAAGTTCAGAAAGTATTAATCTATGATCACAAGTCACCTATAAAGTGAAATTAAAGGCCTTAATACGAACAAACAGTTTCGTAATAAAGATTTTCGTGTGTTTAACAAACCGAACAACCGGCTACTTGATCTTTGATTAGGTGTGAGACATTTATCTTATCACTGTCCTAAATATTTAAATCCAATGGCCTTACAAGCTGTTATTAATCATTCTCTTTTCTTACAATTGGGCAAAAATAACTAATGATCGATCACTGGAACAGTTACCTGATTCTTTAATTTTAAAACTCTTCGCGAAATCTTCCGGTTAATAGTAACGCGGATTCTTTTTTAATCATCGATTCAATGCGCCACGATACGCAATGATCTATGCCGCTCACGTACACGAAAGATGAAACGTAACGTAATGCAAACGGCAAGTCGGCTGGAACTTGAAAATGCTTCTGGACCAACGAATTCCTTCGCCAGCAACCCCTTCCTAATTGAACCCATCGGATCCTGCCGCGTGCAGAAGTTGCGCGCATCTCATGAATAATTTCGCCCTCCGTCTGTGGGTCGATCGTCGCAGGGTCTCTCTGTCTCTCTCTTATTTTCTTCGGTGTGCGATCGCGTGGGGTTAGAACGAGAGGGTACCAGAGGGTGCAACAGGACCACCGAGGCACCGCTGCAAATCCCTGTAGATAAAAAGTCCGCGCCCACCCCAGGCGGCTATCACCCCAGCCGATAGTAGTGACTCACCCACGATCACCCAACCCATTTTTTTCTCAACCCCTCCGGTGCCACAGATCCGTGGGTCCGAAGGATAGAAAAAGGGATGCGAATCCTTTCGTGCCCTACCACACTCTTTGTCTCTCTCGCACCCGAATCCTTCCTTCTTAGTTTCGAGGTTTCGTCTAAAGGGGTTTGCCGACCCTGCCTTTCTTCTCGGCACGGGCGCCACGTGGGCACGCTTGTTTTTAACCACGATATTTTGCTCTTCGTGCTCCATGCTCGAGTAAAATAATGGTAGGATCGCAATGACACGATAGTCTTCCTTTCGAGTTCACCGCACATTCGTTGACCCTTGAACACTTGGACAGACTTCAAGACTGATTTTTCTTCGTCGAAATGGAATAGGTATATATGAATGAGCCATGAGGCTTGAATAGCCCCATTTTAAAAATAAGTTCCACATCCTTGGCTCGTCTTTTTCTCGTTATCCGAAGGAGGTCGGTACCTGCTCGCTTGGTCATCATGCATAATCCACGCCTCGTGATCCACTTTTGCAGATTTTTTCTGGATGACTTTCAATTAGATCTTCAATCAGAACAAGTAGACCAATGGACCCTGGGCGATGGGCGACGTCTCGTGCCTTCTTCGCTTCCATCCTCCTTTCTTCTGGATTTTACTGCTAGGAGCTCAAGAGTTGTGCGGTAGTTAAGGGTGCATTGGAAGAAGAAAGGACTGAGGAAGAGAGAGAGAGAGAGAGAGAGAAGAGAGAGAAAATGAGAGAATGAGAGAGAAGGACCTGCGAACAAAAAAAGAAGTGCGTTCTCACTCGACCGTTCATTTGCAAAATCAATTCCATCGCCTTCAAACTTCCTCCGATAAAATGCCATCGACGATGACGACGTCGTTGCAGCTTCGAAACCCATCAGGAATCTCCAGGATCGAAGGATTCTCGGGAGATTATTAATGGACGAGGAATGGTTCCAGAACTCTTCCATTCCTCGTCTCCACGAGATATTTTCTTAATTCCTTAAATTGCATATTTAAGGTACGGGATGACAGATGACCGCGATAAATACTCCTCTAGGCGAGTGGTTCTTGGCCTTTTCGTGGCCTTAAGTTTCTACGGTAAGCTCGCAAGGTTCCAATATCGACGGAGCCGCAGAGCGTAGAAATAATGAGAACATTGTGTACGTAGTTTTAATTCAAAGAACACAACGAGGACATCTTACATTTACGGTCTCTTCGAAGGACTGATAAAAATTCACGGGAACACTGACGAGGAGCGACGAGGAACATCGGTCAAGAACCACTGCTCTAAGCGAAGCGTCTAAAAATACAAAGCGTCTAGACTGAAATTATTTCAAGTACTCTTGACCTTCTGTGGAACCCCCAGTCTCATTCTAATCACGAATGAATCCGACTCCTCGTTTCTTCAATCCTCCGACACTCGATACCCTCCTTTCTTACTTCTTTCCCTCGAGGAGGACCGAAACTTATGCCGAAAAATGTAAAGTACCCGCGCCAGCCCGTTTTGGGTACGACCTCGAAGAGCTTAATGACCGCGCGGAAGTGTTCGACCTGAAAGAGGAAGAGAGGCGAGAGGTCGGTAGACAGGAGAGGTGAGGAAGGAAGAAGGACCTCTCCTTTATGTAATTGAAGTTAAAGGACCTTCGCTTGTAACGCGGGCCGGACATCCTTTGTGCAGTGTCCTCTCTAATGGCTCTTCCTCGTCTGACCTTGCCCGGCATGCATTACCGTTCGGCTTTCCCATTATTATTCATGCTACCGTTACTAAACCGTGAACTACTTTGCTCCTCTTCGTTCCTCATGTCCAAGGTTCGATTTCTCTCTCCTTCGAATTCTCTTCCTCTCTTGGACTTCTCGTTCCTTTTTTCGACTCTTCTGCTCCTTTTTCGTGCTCGTGAATTTCGGTCTTCTTTCATTGGCTGTGACCACACGTGGAATTATCATATTTGAGAGTATTTGAGAGTATTTTCTTGAAGCCTACAGACATTATGCCAAGGCGAATCACACGCGCACTGAAAAAATGTTTTAAAAAATTAATTTCGTTCATTTTACATAGTCTACCCAGACTTGGCCCTATCAGTAGACAATATGCAGTAACCCATTAAAAAGTACGAAATCGATCGCACGCACATTTTTGCAGTGCGCTCCACTACGACTCGGGTCTAATGCGTCTGAATAGGTTCGTACAGTCAACGAACTGAATAATGTAGAATTTTAAGGCAAGGCAACTGAACGGTTTTGGCCACTGTTTAAATATGCTGGGCATGCTTTAACCCATTCACTGTCAGGCAAATTTCGAGCGTCTTGTCCTGGGCGCCAAGAATTCGTAGTCGGCAGTATTATACGTACGCTTTCTACGTCATGTCTCGTAGGTGGCAGCAAATGGATCGACCAACTTAAAATCGAACCGTGTTACAGCTAATTCGAAAACTGTTAATCACATTTACATCCTTTGTCTTAGGCTAACGAACGATCTTTAAGAAGGAATGGAACGATCGAAGGTGCATTAGACAACGTTTCTCCTAACGTTTTCCACCCTTGCTCACCTTCGTCCATCATCACTTTTTCCGACTCCTTCTCCTTACCATTACTCTCCTCTTGGTCCACCCTCTCGAATCGAGGTACTCTTCGAAAGCGCGAGCGAGATGGACGCGCGGGCTCAGGCGCACTCTTTTTACGCGCGCATTATTTTTTATGTCTTAGGTACGCCGACGAGAGCACTCTCTTCTCCTTTGCCGCTGTTCCGTCGGCCATCAAGCAGACACCACCACCTCCACCATCGCCCATCCAAGTACTCCACCTTCTTATTTCGTTCCTCGTCCCCTTTATCTTGCTTTAACGTATTTCCCTAGACCTCTCTCTCTCTTTCTCTCTCCTTTCACCCCTGCTCTTTTCAATCTCTCCCTCTCCTTCCTCACCACTATCCATCCTTTTCTCTCGTTCACTCGCGTTCGCGCGCATCAAGTGCTCCGCGGCTCCTCTCTTTGGCAAGCGCGTCTTGCTTCCGTCCACGGCACGGGGGTACGTCGTCGAAGGGAAATTGTGATTTTAATTTTTAATTTTTTCGTCTTCGTCGCGCTCCGAGGTAGGAGTAAGGGGTGAAATAGAATAGAAGGACAAGGACTAAATAGTTCATGAGATATGGACGGCTCTTTTTTTTCGGTGGGCGGTTGATTAATGCCGGGCGTATGCGAACCGACAGACTCTCTCTCTCTCTCTCCTTCTCTCTCCCCAAGCTCTCTTCAACCGTGGAACGCACAAGCGCATTATGCGTCCTGCGCTAAGGGGGGTAGCTGCGCGAGGGTAGGACCCGAAACACGGGGTGATAGGAAGGCGGAAAAAAAAGGGTTGCCGATTGATCGCGCGCACCGACGTAGTCTACGGGGAGAAAGAAAAAAATGTTCTCTCGATAGCGCGAGAGAAAAAAAAATTCTTGCCCCGGCACGTTGCACGATCTCACTCTATCCATCGGACCAGTTCAAAATGCCGAGTGAGCTTGCGCGACTTCTCGAGAAAATCACGAGAGTCTCGTTTTTCAAGATCGTCAATTCCTTCTGGTCCATCCACGGTTGAAAACAAAATAATCCAAAATGCGAATTGTCCCTGAGAACAATTCCAGAAGATCCCGGTGAGTGGAGAAGCCCACGGAGTATTTTTCCAAGCAAGCCTGAACTTCTCGTCCCTCCTCGTTGCCCCATCTGCGACCTCTTCTCCGTTTCTTTTCCTCATTTCTCTCCTCGGTGTTCCTTCTACCCACCTCCGACCATTCCTCGTTCCTTCCCCCTTTTCCCGCATTTTGTTTAGCCTCCTGCAAATTAATTTAACTCCCATTCTTGGCTCCGCTCGTGGGCCGGCTGTGAGGCGCGTCGTTCGGTGTCCGCCAAGGAGGTAAGGGCGGAGAAGTAGGAGGTGGAGAAGGAGGAGGCCAAGGAAGAAAAAGAAAAAGAAAAGAAAAAGGAAGAAATCGCGGACGAGCGCCCCTGAGAAGACATCCCTCTCCGCAGTCCTCTTCTCTCCGCTCTCCTCGCCACCGCTTTCGTATCTCCACCCCACTGTGAGACGAGGGAACCCTCGGGAGGCGAGAGAAGGTGGGTGCGGCACGCGCGGCATCCCCCTCGACGAAGTATCTTGCGTAATTAAGCAACGCGCCCGTAATGTATCCAACGCGAAGGAGCGGCCATATTGCGCTCGACCGAAAGCAGGGTGAGTGAGAAGGAGAGAGAGATAGAGAGAGAGAGGAAGGGGTGGGAGTGGGAAAGGAGGGTCGGCAAGGAGGGTAGGACGAAGCCCGCGCGAATCGAAGCGCGGAGGGTAGTTGCTACTGGAGAAGATGGAAGGGTGAAGAAGGATGGGAGGGAGATGGAAGAAGAGTGCGGGGGTACAGAGAGAGAGAGAGAGAGAAAGAGAGAAGAGCCTGGAGAGGGAAACTGGCAACGAGAGAAGGAAAGACGAAGAGGGACGAGCCGAGGGATGATGCGAAGAAAGAGAAGAGGACGGTTGACGAGGTGGTGCGTGAGAGAACGAGAATTGAGAGGGCAAGAGGGTGCGAATGGAGAAGGTGGAGGGATGAGGATGGAACGAAGAAAGAGAAGGAGAGGAGGGTGGTAGAGAGGTCGACCGGTTAGGGGAGTGAGGGTAATGATATGCCTGGTAGACGACGAACCTACGATTCTCTAACCCCTCCGTGAGGAAGATGGGGAGGGTAGGGTGAGAAGGAGGAAGAGCGAGAAGGTCCGAGACTCGATGGAGGTTGGTTTTGAGAGGCTTCTTCTTCTTCTTCTTCTTCTTTCCACTCTTTCTCCCTCCTCTTTGTCCTCCCTCTTCCCTCCACACCTTCGGCATACTCTTCTCACCCCGTGTCTTTCTCGTTTCTTCCTCCTCCTTATCATTCTCTTCTTCCCCAGTTTACTCCGTTCTTATTTAATTCAAGAGCGGCAATTACAGCCTGGAGATACGCGCCCACCGATACTCCTCCAGGAAGCCTACCTCGTGAGACGCCCTTCCGTCCTTCTTTCCTCTCGACCTTGCCCTCTCCCACTTTCCGTCTCCGCGAAAGTGTCGGAGACTCGACGCTCGCGAGGCTCACGGCTGGTGGAGGCGCGCGTTTCGCCGATTGGCGCGCGAGAGCAGAGCTCCTTCGCTTACGAATGCAAATCGTACACGTAAATCGGCTTTATCGGCGTACGGGGTGGATAATAATGCCTCGAGAAAGAAAAACCTCGTTTTCGTTAGTTTCCTTCTCGACGAAGCTTCTACTTTGTCGATTCGGGGTGGGAACGGAAGACGAGAAAAGAAGAGACGCGAGGGCGAATGTTGCGCAGGCTTTTACGAAAGGTGGTAACGCGTAGTTCGAAGTAGGTGCCAGCAGACGCGGATACCATCTGCGATTCGCTCGCTCACGTCTCGCGAATTAATCTCGAAGTCATTGGGCGAATAAGCGCGACCGCTTCTCTCGTCGGCACGCATCTGTTCGCAATCTCCGCGCGCTCTTTTGCTGTCACCCCGCGCCACGAATAAATCATTCCCCTGATTCGTTTAAAGTCGTTTGCATGTCATTAATTATTCCGAAATAATGATCCACCCCTACCACGGCACCCTGACTTTTTTCCGTCCTTCTCTTGCCCCACCCTCGTTCGTCCGATCAATCGAATTCCAGGGGAGGTAAAGCGTTTTTTTTTTCCCTTACTCCTCTCGTCGACGATCCGATTCCCCGTTGCAAAACCGTTTCACTCATTTGCTCCTTCTATGTAAAATGCGACTATCTTATTTGCAGGGTACCTAAATAATCATACGTAAGGAAAGGATTGGACGATAAAATTAAAATTAGAATAGTAATATAGAGTGGCAACTGAAAAACTGAATGATGCGAAGCAAAAAGAACTGTTAGAAGCACATGTTTTTTGTAAGATGTTTTATTCATTTATTTGGAAGGTGTAGTATGGGTGAGAAACGACATAAAGAAGATAACAAAGATTGAAAACGAACAAGTTTGACTTTTTCAAACCCTTCGGTCTGCCCGTGGCCGCCCTTTGCAAGCTTTCATCCTCCTTTTGCTTTTCATCGACCCTGCGAATTCGCGGTGAAAAGATGGTTAATTGGTTCGCTTTTCGGAGGTGCAAGTCTGTGGTTCTTTGGTTTGCGGTTCTTGCGAGAAGGATGAAAATGGAAGACAAGCACAGACGTGTTAATCGTCGGAAAGCGAATACTCGAACAGGGACGCGAAGTCCGAAAACTGCGCCATTTTCACCTACAGGGTGTCACAGAAGTTTTCATACATCTATAAAAGTTAACAATGAATAAATATATAATGCTTAAGTATGTGTATTTATTGATTCGAAACTTTTACTAGATGTACAACAATTTTTATGACTGACTGTATAGTGCAAATTCAGATTTTATTTCATATTTTGAAGGCAGGCTTTGTAGTGATTACTGCTGTCATTATAATGTGGCAATGCCTTATTGCATCAAATATTTACTATTATTTCATTTTACCGATTTTTATAGGTGCTGCACTGAATACTAACATACTATATCGGTTGAGTTTTCGTTTGTCCCGAACCTAACGACTTGTGATTGTTTACGTTGATATTGATTAACAAATTTATGACTGTTCTAAATAGAGCAACGATAAGAAAAATTAATTCTCTCTTGTTTTTAATCCAGGGATCCACATACTAACAATCAGCAAAAAACGATCCAACCTGCGAAAAATAACAATTAATCCGGACTTGTATCGTAGCACGGAGGAGAGGTAATCGAACGATACAAGGAAAACTAAAATAATGAAAGAAACAAGGGGTGGAGTGACGAGTGACGAGTTGATAGGCGGAAAGGGAAAAGCGGAAGAGCGTAGAGATGAGCCGAGAAGAACCGAGAGGAGGTGCGCGTCGCGACGCGCGGCGCCCCGCCTGACGCATAAATCAGGACCATTCCGCTTGTTCGCTTGCCCGCGGGGTTTTGTAAAAACGTACGTGAGGCAGGCCGCACGTAAGTCGCAGCTTCTCTTCCTCTCTCCTTTCCGCTTACACCTCGAGCCTCGGCCACTATTATGTAAATCGTTGGACGCGGTACAGCGTGGTATACCCACCCATATAGCGGTAAAATATCCTCCCGTATGAGCGAGCCATTGTGTTGCGCGAGCGCGCGCGCCTTTTCAAATGGCCAAGGGTGCGCCCGGAGCGTGCCAGCGAATCGCGAGAGTGTTGCACGAGCGAGAGAGGAACGACGTTCTCACGCGGAGTACTGCGAATTGAAACGTAAGCTACACCGGGCGAACGAGAACTAGGAACGGGCCTGCAAAGTTCTGCAACGTACCTCAATGTAGGGAAAATTCGAATTTATGCTCTTCCGACAGTGACCGAAGTTCTCGAGATAACGGGAGAAAGCACTGTTGTGAGATATTTTTTATACAGGCAAATGGGATTTTTCGGTTTTTCAGAAGTTTTTTATAATTTGTGAGAATCGAAGGTGGTACACTAAAATTGTATTCTTATCTTAAGAATTTACCACTTAAGTTTAGAACATTTCTCACTAAAATAAGCAAGAAGAGGATCTTCTTAATTTAAGAGTAGAATGTTCTAAACAGATTCCTCTAATCAAATATTCTTAACAGATATTTTTATCAGATATTCTTAACATAACCTGGTAACAAATTTTTATGGATATATTTCGTATATAATTATTGGAAACAAAACACTTAATGAAATGCTTCCCTCTTTATATTGTCGAAAATTACATTATCCATATCTTGAAATCAGAATTGATTGAGAAATGTAGTCACGAGAGAAGCTTACAATTTATATATACATGCATTTCTATCACTTGTAAATAGCCACTTTGTCATTTCCTTATCCATACTTTTTGCACAACACAGCACACAGAATAATATAGTACTCAAAATTACGCAGAATTGCAAGAGGAACAAGATACAGGCATCGACATGTGCCGCACGCGATGTGCACCTAACTTAACCGAATACTGACACGCATTGTGTCTCGACATTCAGATGGATTATTAAGAATATATTCTAAAAACCGTCATATCGATACGAAAATATTCTTCTCTATTAAGATGAATTATTAAGTTTACATTTTAAGAATTCAATTTTTTCAGTGTATTATCGTTACACGAGTGAAAGTGATTAGCTATTAAAACGAGATTCGTCTGTGATTCTGAAGGGTGGAAGGGCACCGATTGACCTTGAACCTGAACACTTTCGCGTCGATAGAATCGATGGCATTGATTTTTTTTTCTGAGTGTGCCTTCTCTTTTTCAGTCTCCCTGTCTCTCTCTTTTTTTCTTTCCCACTCTCGCTCTCTCTCCGGTTCTCTAGCCATTGTGTACCAGGGGGTCGGTGCACGGGCGTACTTTAAAGCACGCGGTCCGAATGGGCGAGTCGGAAAACCGATATGACCCGTTAAAATAGCGTTCGACGTCATGTTTCTACGCTTTTTGATGCTTTTCGATGCGAAATCCGCACCGAGCCAACGTGTGTTCCCGAAACGACGTTACCAACTTACGATTCGTAATCATGCACGCGATTCGGCAAATGAACTTCCTTCGTTCAATTTTTCATATGCCTCTCGTCCATTTGTCTCTTCGATTAATTTTAGTTTTGGTTATGCCGTTCGACTTCTGTCTTCTATATGCGATCTTACAAATATTCACACGAAGTGAAACAGGTTCAGGAACGAACTAATTAATCGTGAACGATTTTAGGAATCTTATTGAAGAAGATAGAAAATCCTGACTCCCTGCAGCTCGTGAAACTTACGTAACTTCTCTATTGACTCTTTCTGAACTTCCGTGGAACTCTTGTCCTTTTCTTTGAGAGATAGCAGCTTTACTTCTTGCAGTTCCAGTATGTTCGAGTCTCCTCGAAGTTGGGCGATACATCGTTCGCCAACGATAAACCAAGTCGAAAGGAGCGGCGTGTACCGCGGTACGGTGAAGAACTGAATTTCACGTACGACGTCGAGACGCTTCTCTCGTAGGTTTATCGATAAGCGTCGTCGCCGCAACCCCATAAATGTAATACATAAAAAGGGTGGCTCAGAGTGGCGAGGGTGTAGGAGATAGATCAAGGCCGGGTCGCGGTTGATCGCAGGAATTTACTGCATATTGGTTCTAGCTCTTCTTCTTCCTACTCCACTATTCTCCGACGTTCTGCTTTTCGCGAAGGTCCTTTTTATTTCGCCTTTATCCCTTCCTTATCTATTTGTTCCTTCCACGGTATAGAATTAGCGCTTCCCTTTCATTATTCCACCATCTTCGTCCCCTACTTAATCTTCTCTTTGTCGTCTTCCACTTTTTTCCTCTTCTTTCATCCTTTTCCACTCTCTCCTTCTCTCTTGCTCCCTCGATTTTAACCATCCCTAGCCCGCTTTCGCTCCCGGGCTCCTCAAGGTGGAAACTCAAAGGCAAGTAGTTAGTCGTTGGTCAATCCTGGTAATTGCGCGTAACCATGGAAATGCCTGTTTGTTTGGGGGCTCTTTCGGTCATGGAGGCGATGGCACGGAGGGTGAAACGGTAGGCCTTTTGAGGCCACTGAATGCAAAGAAGGGTTGTAAAGGGTCGGCCGGAAGTCAAGGACGCGCGAGCTCCGCCACGAGGACGAGGACGACGAGAAACCAACCACCGGGAGAAACGACTACGGGGAGTCTCGGAAACTCGGCCAGTTTCACCAGCCAGCTTCGCTCTCCGACTACGTCCACGTTCGCGGGGGTGGTTGCGCGCACAATCGTGGAAGAAGGGGCAAATTACGCATGCAAGTTGAAAAGTTTCGATCACTCGGCACGCGTAAGCACAGGTCTGAACGTCTACACTGAGAGAAAAGTATATGATATATCTAACTATAACGGCATAGTAACAAAATTATAGTTGGAAATATCATATTTATGGTAAATGTTACCACGATGTCGGTAATAATTACGATAGAGGCATAGTGTAACCAACTATATTATGTTTTTACCCATAATTATGGTTCTTTCAACTAAAAATATAGTATGGTTGAAAAGAATAATGATAAGAAGAGTAACTATTTTATATAGTTAATATTACCAGAATATTTCATACATAGTGATAGAACTAACTATATTCACATAGCACATTTTACTATACATATGGTAACAAGAACTAAGGTAACAGTTGATAATATAACAATTTGTACAAATCGTTCATTCTACTATATTTTGTATGGTTAAGTGTACTATAAAAATATGTTTGACGCCAAATCTAACGATAAAATATAGTGAGATTATAGTAAACCCAACCATTTTTTTCTCTCAGTGTACGAGCCCCTCGCCTTTTAATTCTACTTTCATCGAATTTCGCCGAGAACAAATCGATAAATTTCATCTCCGTCACTTTTCTGCGAAACTTCCTTCTCGAGCTCACGAAGCGTACGTTTAAGTTCAAACGCGCGAGCGCGTCCACGATCGTCGTACCTTAAGAACCCATTGTACTTGGAAGGAGAATCGATAGAAACGAAGGGCGCTCGACAATAAAAATAGAAAGATTCGACAAATATTTATACCCTCGGAACATTACCGACCCACGGGCTCTATCCACGCCTGGATATTTATGGAAGCGCGGAATGAATTGTATTTGCGTGTCAAACACGGAGAACGGTAAACCGTCCTTTTTTTCGATTCTACACGTGCGTGGAATATCGAGCAGAAGGGAGTACATCAATCTTTATCGAGTGCCTCCGACCGCACCACACTATTATGTCGCGATTCCTCATCGCCCAAACTATACCTGACACGCTACGCGCACCCTCCAATCGATGGAATCCTGATTTTTCATTAGAATCTCGAGAATTCTTATCGAGCATATCCCCGGAAGGCTGAGTCCTCTTGATATCCATTCTCTTACTTAATTTCAAAGCGCACAAAAGACCCGACGTGAAACACATCTCGATTTCCCGATCCACCAGGACTTTGTAACGGATTTCTCGTTTTTATAATAAGTCATATGGAAGAAAAGGGCGCGTTGTCAATTTATTTTAAAATCGCCTAGTCAAAATTATAAAATCATATCCCCGTTGTGGTAACCGTCACATAAAATATATACATATAATAATACTAATAAAATAAGATTCAATAAATTCTTAATTAAAACGGCATCGCTAAGAAAATATAATAAGTAGAGACCACGCGCACACCGAGCAGACATACGCGTATCAGAGAAATGGATATTTATAAATATGAACAGACATGTAGATATATTTGACACTAGAACTCCGAAGTCGGTCAAAATGACTGGCCAACAAAAGAAGTTTCCATATGAAAACAAAAGTAAATGGCAGCACAGTGATAAAATAAACGCTCTCTCTGTTAAAATGAGTGATCAATAAAAGAAATTTCCATACGAAAACCAAAATTGGTAGTTCTAATGTTAAAGAGAAATTCTTGTGAAAAATTGACGCACCCGGTCATTTTGACTGGTCGGTACTTCTAGTGTTAAATTAAATTACTAGCTTTAGTTTTTGGCACGGAGAATATCAATTTCGAGTACGGACCTTATTTTGTGGATAATTATGACTGCCAAAATGGGCGTTATCTTCGCAAATTTTATACAATGTCAAGCTTAGAATTTATGTTTGGCTTGTTCTTCGTGTTTAGACATCTAGAGCTCGACTGCATTTCGTTTAACCCATTAAGCCTACCGTCCTTTCTCTCTCTCTCTCTCTGTACGTCTCTCCTGTACCATGTCTCTCCCGTGTCATCTACGTTATATTTCTCCAACTATCCTCCATCTTCCAATCGCATTTCCACTTACGACATTAGTAACGGCTGAAAATCCTCGAAGTACGATCTTCGAGCAGTTACGGCAACGTCGAATAACAACGGATCCCGGGATGCGCGTTGGTTCCCTTAAATTTTCCAAGCCCTTTCGGTAGCAACGCCGGGGCTAATTTTGTATTCGTCCTAGGAACTCGTCGCTCGCTCGCGAGAGACCGGCCAGGAGGAAAGCGAGGGTGGGACGAAAAGCGGAACGAAGAGAGCGGTAGAGAGGGGAGGAGAGAGAGTCAGGGATGGCGAGTGACGGAGGAGGAAAAAAAATGCGGGAGAAGAAAACGCGTTGGTGCGAGAGGGTGAGACGATCGGGGCGAGGAAGGGTGAAACGAAAAGGGTCGAAAAGGTAGAGAGAGGAGGAGAGATGGACTCTGCAGTAGGGGGTAGGATCAGAAGAGAGGGAGGAAGCAAGAGAGAGAGAGAAAGAGAGAGGTGAAGAGAGTAAAAGGAAAGGACGAAGCAAATGGAGAGGGAGAGGGTGCCGCCGAGGCATCCCCACCCCGGTGGGCCATCCGCCCCTGAAAAAAGAGTTAATATTGATCCGTTTTTTTATTTGAGTCACCCCCAGGTTTTTCACCCTCGCTATTTTTTCTTCCCTCCGGTTGCAGGGATCGCCGCGGCGGCGACGGCGACGGCGGCCAGTGTGAGAGAGACGGAATTAGTGTTTCTATAGCAACTCTCTACCCCGTCCTATTCGCTCGCTCGTTCGCTCGTTCTTTCGTTCTCTCGTACCCGTGTAGGTCCGTCAGTCGGTCGGTCCGCCTGTCCGTCCGTCCGTGGCGGATCCGTTGGTCCGAATCGTCCCTTTCCCGATTCCCTCGAACTCTTCGTCGTCGTCGTAAGGCGACACGAGGTTCCTACGAGCTCGCGAGAAAGGACAAGGGACTCGGTGAAATCCTATTGGCGAATCTTTCGCGTGCTCGTAAACATGCTTTCCGAAGGAAGTAGGCATACGTGTCTCTTCCTTGTCGAGGTGAATTATTACTTTCATCCATCGGTTATCCTTCGTTCTTTCATCACCTTTACTTCGATCCGTGAATCGCCGGTGGATTCTGACCATGCAGGGACAGGTGAAAATGGGGAATTCTTGGCAGAAATTATTTGTTCGGAGTTTCGAGCAGTGACGATAATCAGAACGCGTCGAATGGTGGAGAGACGCGTAATCGGGGAAATTTTGTTGTAATTTAACGAGGTATGAATATACTTGGTTGAGGAGCTTACCTTTTTTTATATTAGTGGACAGTTCTTGCGCCGGTGCAATATTGAAAGAGTCACCAATGGGTGATAACGAGTGGAGTAAAAGTTTAGTGTGTATCGGGGAATACCGTTGGTTCTCTCTCTCGTTCGTAGATCAAGGATTCATTTTAACGAGGTAAAAGGCACGCGACTGAACGTCGTTTATCGTTATCTTAGGGAGGGGCGAATAAAGCGAGCATTCCTGGACGTATTTCGCACCTACGCACAATAGCTCTCTCTGTCTCTCTCTCTGTCTCTCTCTCTCTCTCTCTTTCTGCGCGAGATACGCGTGCACGCGATATTGAGTGGAGTTAAATTCACCCCAAATCAAGAAATATGAAGGCCCGATCGTCGACTTCTTACATATTCCTCGCGGAAGGGTCGCTGCCATGGGATATATCTCTCAGACTGTAAGTCGATGCATATTTCAGAGGGGCCCCGGCCACGCTTTGTTCCAGAATATGCTCTGGGTGAGTGCTCCTCTTCTTCATCTACTTCGTCTCCCTCTTCGTCTTCACCACCTCCTCCTCCATCTTCCCTGCATCCTCTTCTCCTCTTCCTTTTCGTTCTTCCTTTCCACCGTCTTGCCTTCCTCCTTTCCCTTCCTCGCTCTCATCCATATCCTCTCTTTGTTCTTTTGCATTCTCTTTGACCAGTTCCCATCCAGCCTAATAACACCCTTTTACTACTCTCGTACCCTGGTATCTGTTTAATGCCCGCGATATCGACCGCCCTACCTCGCGATGAAAGCGAGGGCCCCGCGAGGAGGAGAGGAGGAGGGTCCCCCGGGGCGCCGAGGAGGAAAGAAAGATTTAATTCGCGAGGAATGGGCTTCGCGTTATCCACCCTTCGCGGCCTCTCGATCGTTCGTCGTCCCGCGTGAGTTGGTGTCGTCGAATTTGAATGCGCAATGCCAACGGTCCGATCGATCTTCGATTTTATCCACTTGAAGTTTTCTAAGAGCTTACTGATTTCGCACATACTCGGATACATCTTCGTTACGACGGAGCCTGAGAATCGCTCTTCTGTAAGTAGGTAATTGTAGTAACGCTATTCCTACCGACCGGTCAAACGATCTTTTTTAAAATTTCGATGAGAATTTTTGATATACAACGTAACCGCATCGCCCTTAAATTTCACGACTTTTCTTAAAGTATGCGTATAATACATTTTTCAATATTTTAGAAAAATTCGTGAAATTTAAAGGCTATGCAATTACGTTGTACATGGGGAATTATAATCGAAATTTTAAAAACGGTCATTTGACCGGTCGTGGTAGGAATAGTGTTAATTTTTAAACACGAAGGAAAATTTGATCTTTCAGGAATGAATCGTTTGTGCTTCGACGCTTATTGATTCTTGACATAGGCGATGATTATGCGTGAATGGAAATTGTCAAAGCGTTTCGTGATATTGTTCATTTGTTTAAGTGCAATTTCAATTCACGAGAGTTTCGATCGGTCTCCGATGATTCTGGTGATCGTGGAAAGTGCCATTGAATTTTGATTAAGAAGATTACGGACTTGTGTACTCGGGTACGTGTTCGTTGCGACTGATCCTGAGAATCGCTCTTCTTTAAGTAGGAAATCGATGTAACTCGTTTTTAATTTTCAAAAACGAAGGAAAATTTGGTATTCCAGTGATGAATCCTCTGTGCTTCGACGCATATTGATTCTTGACATACGCAACAATTACACGTAAATGGAAATTGTCCAAACATTGGAGAGTAATGTTGGTTTATTTATGTCAATTACGTGAAATTTGTGAATTTGCAAGTTACCATAATTTGATAATGTTATATTTACGAACCAATTGATATTATCGAGAATCACAGTTTGAGTGGAGCACTTGCGCGTGGCTGGCACGTATATTGAGGTGCAAAAGGATTAAACTTACTAGCCGCATTTCCCTGGTGGTATTTATTTTTGAAACACGAAGTTTTGAATTCCTGGGAATTGGGATGGGAAGCGGCCTTACGTATTAATAATTGAATGGCTTATCGAGCGTGTATATCGCTTCCAATGAAATTATCTTCGGAGCGCGTTGTTCCGCGTGTAAATATCGATCGACTTTTCCTAGCGATTTCTCATCGGAAAAGAGTGTCGAGAATTAAATCGTGTATTTAATGTGAATATTTTCCATGGGCTCGATGCACGTTGTCATAATCCGCGAAGATTTTCGACGCACTTGCGCATTGGAAATCGTTTTTACATTACAGGTGGGTGAAGCACCAGTTTCCACGTGTTCCAATATACGCGAATATTGTGGTAGGAGGGCTTTATCGCGAGGAATCGTTGATAACAATCAACGCAGGAAAAAAACGATCGTACGGTACTTAGGCATTTCTCGGTAGAGAAATTCGAAAAGTCATCGTAACATTTCGTAGTCGTAATCGAGCCTAATATTCTCGTCCGATAGTCAGTTACCTGAACGAGAAATGGAACGACAAAAGATTACAATGTGCGGTTTGTCTGCGATACGCGAGATTCGATTGTACGAAGCGAGTGTGCGCGTCTCCCTTCGCGTTTTGTCATTAACACAAGCAGACACGGAGGCTGTGGAAATGAGCGTCGATTTTCACAGCCGACAAGAAGAGCTCGTAGCTTCTACAAGAGGGACGTGGAACAAAGAAGGTAATTTACAAAAGCCGCCTCTTTGGCGCCAGGATGCGACAGTGGGGACAATTCCGATTCTCCACTCAACGCGGTGGAACCTTCAAACGGCGCATATTTTAATATTTCACATAATTGCATCGTTCGATTATTTATCGTGTTTGCAAAATTAAACCGACCGACTGCATTCTACGGGCGAATACTCTTTGGCATTAATATTTGAAATGCACTAGGGCAGCGTTTCTCAAAGCAAACGTGTATCTACAGGAGTGTCGATAGAAACCGATCACGTACTGAATATGTAGACACAGACAGGAAGGTTCTTGGAGCGGTGCATCACACGCCACATTAATTTATCAGTTAATGGTAAATATCAATTACACCGGTCTCTGAGACCGAGCGTTAGCAACATAGTGTTAAAACAGTTTTTCGAAGGAGGCAGTGATTCATTCCTATTCACGAATTTTTATCTGAGTACCTTCTTATAGGAGGTCCTATCGTATCCTACATTACTATCAACATCGTCACAACAACTTTACAATTACTGTATAACACTGCAAACTTCACGCACAGATATCTGATAATTCGCGAAGCACTGCTCCAAAGACACTAGATCTACGATCTAATATTAGGAGGACCGGAAAGTAATGTCATTTCTGCACATGTCAATATTTCTTTATCATTTATCAACTCATTGTGTACTTCAAAGTCGTGCCAAAGACATTTTAAGCTTAAAGTGACTTGTTTACTTATACACAATTGAAATATAATTTTTTTTTTGCAATTTTAGGCGTAATGGCCAGCCAAATACCAGAAGAGGTACATATCCAGCATTGTATGATTTTTGAGTTTCGCAAGAGTAGTGACGCAACAGTTGCTACCAAAAACATTTTCGATGTTTATACAAGTGCATTAACACTAATAGATCGTTACAAGAATTTCTAAGTGACAACAAATTTAGAAATTTCGGTGATATCCAAAATGCCATCTCCAGTTACTTTGCTAAAAAATCAATTGATTTTTATCGATCCGGCATTGAAAATTTGCACACTAGATGGTAAAAGGTTGTTGATAACGAGGGAAAATTACAACCTTGATGAAAAATAAATAGTTATTAAAAATTTATTCGACTTTAATGTAAAAAAAAAACGACATTACTTTTCGGTCCCCCTAATATCTCAAACACGAGAACACGAGGTAGATTTTCTGAAAAAGACTTTCGGACTTTTGCAATTGCATCTGTTAAAACAACCATTCCTGTATATTCAGAAAAGTGATAAACATTACAAATTATTACTCACCTTGTCTACTGTCAATTAAAAATGGTCAACTTTCCAGCACGTGATTTCGTCCCTACCGAACCGTGTCAAACACATCGTCCCCTACGACCGATTCTTCAATGAAAACTATCTTCGGATTACATGGTTGTCGCCCGGTATATCGATCTGGGCACGACAATCCCGCGAACGAGAAAATAGACGGCGCCATAGCATCGCCACGATTTTCAGGAAGGGAAAGGGCGAGCCTGCCTGCCTCCTCTTCACCCTGCTCCTTGAACGGTGTCGGCTTAGGCGCGGGCGAGCGCGCAGTGTTGCAGCCGCGCAGGGGTTACTTCTTTCGGGGGTGGACCTACTCGAGGGCCTTGGCAACCCCTTGCCACGACGACGACGGTGTCACCTAAGCGTCGACGAACCCCTTGGCTCGTTTCGCCTTCGAATCTTCCTTTCCTTCCTTCCTCTTCTTCACTTTCTCTTTTCTCGACCAGAGCATAGACACGCGCAAATATTCTTCCATCATCCTTCCCACCGTTTCTCACTTCCTCTCTACTCCTTCTCCACCATTTTCGTTCTTCGTTTCTCTTGCTCGTTTCATCCAATTCTCCTTCTTTTTTTTTACGTCACAGCTTGCTCTACTCTTTCACCTTCTCTTTCGTTCTTTGTTTCTCTTGCTCGCACCACTCTCTACTTGTCTTTTTTTTTTTTTACGTCACAGCTTACTTTTATACGTCGAAACACCCCGAACCCTAGGGTACTTACCGCGAGAGCTACGTGACTGCTTATCGAAACTACGTCGTGACTTGTATGCACTTCCAAGGAACAGTTCTCCTCTTCGTCCCACGAGTATTGCTTTTGTTGTCACTTCCGCGAGTGGAATTTTTGTTGTGGGTCTGCGGGGTGGTAGGACAAGGCTTCGGTCCATCGATGGCCCTCGATTGTTCGATTTCGAAGCAATGTTTGGAGAATTTCAAGTTAAGAAGAATAGCGCACGTGGTGTACTTGCACGACGAATTCGTTGATTTGTTTCAACGATTATGAGATCTGATTTATTTAAAATTGGAAATCGTGTCTTACTTAGGATCGTAGAAAAATTTGTCGATACAATACTAATATTAATATTTTCTTCCAATACTATATTCCTAGTCTAAGCTCCTTTCTATCCATCGATTCGTTAATGACACGCACGAAGGGAACTTACGAATTTTCCAGTAAATACAACCTCACCGAGAATCTTACAGAATTCATCGGAATATGAATTCCGAATGTTCGTTACTCTGTTTCACAGAGCGTCGCATGGTGATTTAAAAAAGTTGGTATTCGCCTTTGGTTAATTTATTAACCCTTTGCGCTCGAGCGGCGACTCTCACTCGCCACGGCGCACTGTGGGCACAAAGTCGTTTTTTAGTGCCAAAAGTGTTTCGACGGCTGAATTCTGAACCGATTGCGATGAAATTAGTTTTAAAATATGCGTTATTTATTGCACTGTAGTGGAGACCTGCACTTTTTTTGATATTACAATTTGTTGACCTCTTCAGCTGGAAAGATGTGCTATGCACGTCGCTTGTTATCCGCTTCTAAAGTGTCAAATACGTGCTATGACCTTTTTGAATTTTGAAATTTCTTTCACGGTTTCGTAATCAGTGAACCCGAAAACCCTTGTATATTAAGATTAAAGGAATTATGAACACCCTAACCAAAACATGATTGCCAAAAGTTTGGAAGAATTTCGATTTTGTATTAATTAGCAAATTGCAGTATCAAAAAAAGTGCAGGTCTCTGCGATATAACAATAAATAACACGTATTTTAAGAGTAATTTCATCGCAGTCAGTTCAGAATTCAGCCGTCGAACGACTTTTGGCACTAAAAGACGACTTTATGCCTATAGTGCGGCGCGGCGTTTTGCGTATCACCTCACGTGGCGAGTGAGAGGCGACAGTTTTTGTTTACGGTAGATTTCGTTATCTCGAATTGATAGAAGCACAGTATTGCTTCGTGAATGGGTTCCTTAGCTGTTTATGTTCTTTCATAGGAAGTTTTATATATTTTATATACATTTTTTAATACCCTCAAATACACTCAAATATCGCCGAAACGGTGCGTTAAATCAAAAAATATTTCAAACAAAAGTTGTATGGCTTGAAATGGGCTATCAGCTGGTGGCAATGCTTTGATCTTGGTGAGTCATTTGAAGGTCACGCGAGGGTCACCGTCAATTTCTTAAATAGAACTCGATATTGTTTATAGCATATTCTTGTAGCTTATCTCGAGAGCATACCAAAACATTGTAATAAAATATTTTTCCCTCACAAGTACATTTCGAAATCGACACGAATTTTCCTAAAAAGGCCTCGAGCGCAAAGGGTTAATACCTAAAAAGAAGTCAATTTATTTGCATTATATCGATCGCTTACGAAAGGATCTCATTATGCATTGTGCATAATTGGTTCGTCTTCTCTTGCAATTAGACACGATTCTCGTCGTGATTATAAGCCTGCAGATGCGCCACCGGACCAACTCCTGGCCTCCTTATTGTCTACCTCGGGAATAAAAAATCGATTTCACGCCACGCGTCCCTGCTTAGGCGTCGCCCCGCAAAGGGATGCTAAAGCGGGCACGAGGCACCTGTCACTCCTCTTCACCACCGGAAAGGTGGTGGACCTTCTTCTGAGCATTAGGACGATAAGATAGGAGCCGTTAGCGCAGCCGACTGGGCTCCTCCCATAAAGACAGAAAAGCAGGTGGAAAAGCCAATGATGTTTCCACGATTCTTATCCAGGAAATTCATCTGCGTTGCTCGATGATATTTGTGTGGAAGAATGTGTTATGACGTTTCCTTATTCTCCATCTTTCGTTATACGTGGGTACCTAATACCCTCCTGTGGCCTTCCGTGCCGCCTCTAACTATTTTAATAACTCCATAAATATAGATACCAATGAAATAATTTCATTCTTTCTATCGATCTAATCGTGCTCATTCAAAAATACTGCGACCATTTCCATTTCATATATGTTAATCGTAAAGAATCGTCTCCAGCCTACGGCTCACTCGATTACGTATGCTCCGGCGATTGTAAAATTCAGTAGAGAACTGATTTTTTTTTCGTTTAAAAAAAATTTTCGCACGTTCTACTTAATCCGAATAGAGTACCACGATGAAAGCGTCGCTGCTCTTTTATTCACGTAACTTCTACAATTCTAATTTCAATATTCCTTTTTTCTCTGTTCCGATTCTCGTCCCATACCCTTATAAGCACAGTGAATTATTTCATTTTGACCCAACCTGCACGCGAAATGAAACTCGAAAAACTATCAAATGTTACACCACTTTGCACCCCAAAAATTTTACGCTAATAGTGAAAGAGTATGTCAATTTTTCGTCTGTATCTTGATTCATGCCCGACAAAGCCCGATCTCAGAAGTTCTTGCAACTTTCACGAAACCGTGTCGCGATACTTCACATAGAATTATATGAATTTCTGCATAAACGCCGCCAATTTCAATCAGTTCAAAACAGATTAAAGATTTCTCTTTAAATATTAATGTTTCAAAATCTACAATTTTTTATTTAATATCATATATGGTATAGTATTAACACGTACTACATGTTTTAATGGGAAATGATTCAATCTTGTCTGTTATTTTGTTCCTGCGCGAATTACTTTTGCCCAGCTAGATTCGCGTTTGGCCCACTGTGGCACCGTGCCGAATAACGTACAACAAAAATGATACTTCACTTGTGCCACCGAGCTTGTAAGAGTTAAAAAAATCGCGAGACTACTTCCTACACCACGAGGACTACCATCGCGCGGGCGAAAGGCCGTGGCCTCCGATGAAGATTTCGCCGTGCCACCTGTCGCTCTTCCGTGACCGAAAATTTCTGAAGGACACGGGGGTATATGTCCATAGGGATCTCGCGGGGCACCATTTCTCCTACGTGACGCAAAAGGATTCGCCATATGGCCTCCTCGAGGCTCGAGACGCGCCGACGACGAGAAGGACGACCGACGCCGCCGTCGCCAGGAGCGTCCCGAGAGCGCATTCGAGCCTTGGGAGCCAACGGTGCTTCGAAGAACGGGGCCCATTTATTTGGCGTGTGCCGTATAATTAGGACTCGTGGAGCTAGCCTCCGCTCCGGCTAGCTTATTGCCCCTTTTTTCCACCCTCTTCCTCACTCCTCACCTTCCACACTCTTTCCACTTCTCCTCCTCACAGTCATCCTCCTCGTGCGCTCGCGTGCTACGAAGAACGAGCTTCGAAAATATATTACGGTGCATCCCGTGCGGTCAGCCCAACTCGCCTGTCGATTCTTCTCCTTCTCTGCACATTTTTTCTCTCCTTCCAATGCTCTTCCATCTCTCGCCGAAGTCCAGGAGGACTTCCGGAATTCTACCGCGAACCGTCTGCGAGGATAAAAACCGCTTGGAAGTTGGACCACCTTTCGCTTCCGCGTGCGAGCAGATTGAGAGTCGTAAGGTGACGAGTTGGCTCGTGGTTGGTGTTGTTTATCGTTCGGCTTGAGTGGCACCGAGCTATTCGATTTCGGTTTGGTAAAGAGAAATGATTTATTAGTCTCGAAGACGTCCACTCGTGGGTTCGTGGGTACGAGTTTTGGAATCTTTGTCTACTTTCGTCTGTAAAAGGTCTCAGCCGCGTGGAGAGTTCTTTTCTCGGTACTTTTCTCAATTTTCCAAAATCTTCTCGGCTGAGCAAACGGTAGTTTGAGACTTTCGGCTTTAATTGTATTGGCAGGATTCTCTTTTTTTGCTTTTTCTCATTTTCATAAGGGTCCATCTGAAACTATTCCGTCGCGACTGTACAGTTTAACGCGCGTGACCGTCGGAACGTCTGTGTAAAAGCGACGGCACCTTTGACGACTACGAAAAGTCCTCGACTTTCACGCGGTGCACCCACTCCGAGAAGGGGACACTCCGAGAATATTTCGTAGTCCCGTGGCGAGAATACGTCGCGCATGAGTGTGCGAGAACTTGGGTGAGTGCGGGGGTTGACGATTTTTTCATCGTTCCGCCATATGTCGGGAATAGCCGACTTCCGTAAAATGGGAAGTCATTTAAATATAGGCTGTTTTCGGAATCTAACGGCCGTGTAAAAAGAGGAAAGAGACGAAAAGGAAGGCACCGCGAGTTGAGTCGTGACAGGCTCTCTCCACTTCTTTCTCGTACCTTTATCGCCTTTTAACTTCACGATAATTGACCGTTGCCACTAAAGAAGGATCCAATAGAAGAAATCTCAAATTCACGGTGAAAATATGAAATCGAAACTTGCCTCTTGGCTCTCGAAACGGCTAATTAACGCGTGCTAACATACTGCACGAACCACTTCAGTAGATCCTTACAATAATGAACTCCTGGATAATTAATATGCAACTTTAAGAGGGACGCAACTAAACGATTTTTAAGATTGTTTCAATATTCTCATTACGGTTTAGCCTAAACGAGAATCGAACTATCGCGGATTTAATTGCAAACCAATAATAGCACATGTGCCCTTGGTAAGATTAGGAGAAGTCATTCTTGCTCGAGCTATTTCGGAACTTCGGCATTAAAAAACTGGATAAAAAGAAAAAAACGTAAAGATTACAAAATATATTTTGTTATTAACATCGGTACCGATCGCAAACTTCATGCTGAATTATAATACACGTACATTATGCGGACCGAACAGTTTCTCATTTATTGGAAACAGTCATTCCTGCTGTCATTAAGTTGCGAGTCGATGAGAGAATTCCATTTAAAATGGAAATTACTTTGTCGCGCAAAACTCATAGCTAATTGACACCCTAATACCTTCCTGAACTATCTCTGACCGCCCATATTCGAATATGCCAATGAACCTATGCATCAGACTTTTATTTCAAACATCTCCCGTGAAATTCGACAAGGTTGGTGGCTCTATAGAGTCTATAGAACTATAGTTCTTGATTTATTGGCACGTTCAAATACAAAAAATGAACAAATACACATTACCTTTCAAATTTACAGGTTCTAATTAAGACGTGTGGTGCGCGAGCCGACGTACCTCGTAGTCCATCACTGAATCTCTTCATCTCTTATACGCAACGGTATTATCCCTCCATTACCAAGCACAATTGGCATTTCTCTCTAGCTTCAATAAAACGATAAGGTAGCCTGCCTTCGGGGGTCCATGCGTTCTATAGATATCCGGCCAAGAAATATCACCCATTGTCTCTCCCGTCAAACTAGGAAATATCACGGCTTGACCTATCGATCTGAGAATATGCATTCGCTGGTATATAAGCGTGGCCAGCCTCGTTAGAAAATTCTCATCCCATATGCGCGATGTACGTACGATATTCTCTTTTTCTCTCTCCCTCTCTCTAACCTTCTATCTCATTCACCCGCCCCTCGTCCCACATATTTCTTCGTTCGCTCGCCCTCAACCACCTTCTACCGATAAAATCCACGTAGTACCAACCGGCGCATCAGCATCGCGCGCTTCCAACAACGAGCAAGCGCGCACGGTATTTCACGTAATTTTGGGTTTCAGGGCCTGGGTTAAATCGTATCGCGTTTCTTGGGACGCCGCGCCCGATTGGCGCATTGTCAGCTACCGGGCACGTTCCATGCATCGGCCCAACAGCATTGGAGCCAAGGGTGCTGCAGTCAGGATCCCTTTTATCCTACGTCCTCTGGAGCAGCACGCGCTTTCGCCTTCTTCGTAAAAGGAGGCTGCCTTCTTTATTTCTTCTTCTTTTTGCCGGAGAAAGACAAAAAAACAAGGAGCGTCGAGGTGAAAGCGGAAAAGGTGGAAGGAGGGCGCGAGCGCCTGCACGAGGACCGCGGTCGAGAAAGAACTCGGTAGGGAGAAGTTGTAGCACTGGGAGAAGGGTGCGTGCACCGCTGATCTTCATCCCCTCTGTCCTCTTAGTCCTCGCGCTTTTAGAGGCGCGTGGCGCGCACACGACGCCATTATTCTTCCTTCGTCTCCTCTTCGTCTTCTGTTAGCTTGTCGCGAGGGAAACAGAGGCCGCGCGACGAGGGAAAATTTACGGGCGACTCGTTGCACTGGATTTCCGAAAAACTTGCTAGAGCACGACGAGGATTCTGACGGAGTCGCGGGATACTCAAAGGGTCATAGACACACACGCACACACACATACGTGCATGTTCTGCTCCGTTTAGGTCGTCGGTTCTACGGTGCACGCGCTAGGTATATTTATCTGCGCACTTAAGGTGGACGAAGGGTGATCATCTCTCGGGGATTTGGAAGATTGTAAACGATCGTCTCGCGTCTAACTGTCTTCCTCGCGACACTCAGTTCGTTCTAGCTGGTACGAGGAGAACTACCAGTTGGAAAAAGTCGATGAATGTTTCCTCGAGATAATGTTTTTGAAAGAAGCAAAAGCAAGGACAGGGAGAGTTACGCGACACTAAGGGGAAATTGTCGCGAAATATGGCGCAAGAAGTGCTGCTTTAGTTGGACTTTTGGATTTTATGTTTTTTTGTGTTGGGTTCTGTTTATTTTAGGTTTATTATGGGTAGAGTTTTCTGGTTACACAAGTGTAGTGTAGTAACTGATTCTCAACGGAGGCCGTGTGTTTTAACTTCTCGAATTTTTGCGTGAGATTACAATATTTATCGTGATTTGCAAGATTTTTACAGAGTCTGATCTTGATCGAGTCGTACTATCGTGCGAGACAATAAAGAAACATTGTTAATGTGGCAAACATCTCGATTTTTCTTTTATCGTATGAAATATGTATCGATAAAATTGTTTTCCACGGGTACTTTAATTAGGTTGTATATTTTTAATGCGATACTATTGCATTTGGGACGATAAAATTCTCGCTGCTTTCTGGCTAAACATTATCCAGTGCATCGATTGAAAAAACTCGCCGAGTTGAAGAGGTTAATTTTGTTTGTTTGCCTGACAACGAAATAAAAATGGCACGGCATCGAGGTGAGAATCAACTTGATAAAGACAATAAGTCGATAAATAACGTGATTAATAAGAAGTACTTACATCCATTTTAGTTCGAGTCTCGCGCAATTAAATGATCGCAGAAATGATTAGGCATTGAATGAAAATTCCAATGGGACGAGCTTAGGAGTATTTATTTGTTTAGGGCTGAATTGTCGGTTAACTGGGCCGGAGGTATTTTACTTTTTCTGATTCCGATCCTGGAAGGGCTTTCTCGTAGGAACCTAAAGAAACTCATGGGACCTCTTCTTTCCTTCCTTCTTTTTTTTGCCGCTTGCTCCTCGACTCTCCTGACATGTTGGCACAGTTCTCGACAATGGAGCCAATGCTGTGGGAGTAAACGGATGCCCTGTAAGCAACGGGGAGAATCAAGAACGTGGGCACCCTTCGAGCCTCGCGTATCCAAAATTCCGAATTCACTTACCTTTGTCGTTCTTCATTTTCCTTTGTGCCGCTCTCTCTTTGTCTCGCGCAAAATTACAATATTCACTTTTTCTCAAAAATATATAGAACAATACTTCGAGCATTTCGAAATGTGAACGTTTACAGATTTTCAAAATAAGAACGGAAAATTTGCTTGAGCAGCCAAGCATCGGTTCGTCGGTAGGACGAAAAGTGTTAGATTCGATCTCAATAATTGCATCGTTACCTACCTTTGGAATGCTTAATACGGGATAATTTAGGAAAGAGATTCAATAACGGAAACACTTCACCAAACGTCGTCACGCGTTTAACGAACGTTGAAAATCTCGCGCCGGCAACCATTGGAATATCGATCAGACCAATTATAAACCGTGCCCGTCATCGATCGGAAATAATTCACGGGACGTCCTCCGATTGAAATTAAAGAGAAACGATCGTCGAGAACGTCCGAATGAAAAATCGGAGCCTTCGTGCTCCGTCACTTTTATAGAAACTCTTTCCACCTCACTTTTCTACCCGATCGAAGAGCTCAAATGGATATCTTTTCTCTTCTCTCTCTATCTCTAGTCGATCGACTCGCATCTGCCACGTGCCCCCACATTACAGCATAATGTGTCACTGTGCCATGAGCGAGTTCTCCCCTTCCACTATCTCTCTCTCTCTCTCTCTTCTTCCTGCCCTCTGCCAAAAGAGAGAGAGAGAGAGAGAGAGAGAGAGAGAGAGAGAGAAAGAGAGACCCTCTAATGCCGCAGCAGCAGCTTCGCATGACACGAGCGTTTTCCGCGCACGTGTGGGGACTGAGTGCGCGTGTGTCGGTGCGTGCGTGGAATCCTAGATTTTGGAAACTCGTTGGCGGATTGAATGGCGCAGCTGAATGCAGGTCGTACTGGTCTCGACGCGAGGAGGACAGAAGGAGGGAGAGAACCGAGAGAGGGAAGAGAGGAAAGGGAGGGGTGGTTTTTCCAGCATCCACCACCCTTGCTACTGGGTTCTCTTATTTTTTCACTCGCTCCACGACCTTCTCTCCACTTCTCCAATCTCTCCTTCTTGCTCAGGCCGCGAGATGCAACCTCGGATGAGTTGTAAAAATATCGTTCACCTTTCTCGCTCGCGAGACTTGCAGCCTCGCGAGCTTCTCTCATCCCTTGATCCTACGGGCAATAATAGAAACGACGAGAGGCAGTCGATTCCAGGAAAAATCGATTCCAATGATACTCGAATTCGATGGGCACGCGTCGCAAAACCGAATGGAAAGTTTTTGCGTTTAACATTTTGATCGTCATTCGTGAGTGATATCGATTCTCGAGGTAATTCGAATATCGGTAATGACGCGGCTAGTAATAATTTATGCGCGCGTCCAAAATTCCTGTTTCGACAGACTTCGTAACAGCGAATTAATTTTGCATTTGGGATATTGAATATGGGAATGCATGGAGTGGATGGAATTCTGCGGCACCCGTGTTGCCACGACTCCTGTTAAATAAATCACACGGATAACGATTAAACAGTGAGTTTTAATAATAAAAATAGTTTGACAGACCAGTCGGCTGGATCGGCAGCGGACTGTGTCGGGTATGAATGCAAAAACCGGGGGCAGAAAATCACGATTAAACACGTATGATACAAAGAATCTCGTTATTCATTCTCTCATCCTCTCTCTTTCCCTTTCACTCTTTCTCTCTTTCTCTCTCGCACACTCACTCAAGCATGTTTTCTCATATTCTTCGCTTATCTATCCGCGATAGGTATTCGGCATTGGCAGCGACGCAGTGACGATAATTCACGTTTACAAGTTAATACTATTATCATTTAAATTACTTAGAAAAAACTGTTTTCTATAATCGCATTCTTCTTTTGTACGAATAAACTCTCTCTTTATAATTCACCGTGCTTCTTTCTCTCTGCTTCGCTTTCACACACATTCTTTCTCTTCTCTTATATATAGGAATACTATTTAAAATCAGTCTTGTGGTCGAGATATATTAGGTGTCTGGTGAGGTAGTGTCAGTTTCATAGTATACATTTGGTGAGCCACTCGATTCGTTCGCTTTGACGTCGCGTAAAGCGCGTCTTGTCTCTCGATCGCGGAGCAACGATTCGCACGGTAAATTCTAATAGGAAAAATATTCGACGAAGGTCCAAATACGTTTTATCCGTCGTGGCATCGTATCGTTGGTCTCGATTATTCTACGAGGAAATCAAATTGCAAATTAACGCGGGGCGGTACTTCGTATACGGCGAGCGAATCGAAACTCGTCGAGTGGCTGCGCGCATCTTCAGCTTCTTTAGAGTAGCGAGGATATAATCCATTGATTCGTGGAATTTCAAAACGTGACGCTTTTCACTTTAATGTTAAACTCGTATATTAGACGTAAGGTCTGAATTTGTACCGTGTCTCGTTACGCGCGCGAATTATTTGAACAGATGCAATGTGCAACATTTCACCGGTGCGTCCCGTTTTCTCTCTCACGCTCTCTCTCTCTCGCTCTCTCTTTCTCTCGCTCTCTCACTCTTTCTCTCTCTTCAAGAATTTTCACTTTTCACTCTTTCGATTCTTCACTGTTTTCCCTTTCGCGCCAAATACCAGCCAGCTTTGGTCCGTCTGCCTGCGAATTGCATGTGCTCAAATTCGGAGCGAATTCGTCCGGCGGCGATTCCCGTCGCTCGTCCCGGATCGGCTGTACAAAATTATAACTATATACCTATTAGCTTTTAGTTTTACATAGATACAAAGGAGTATACATCGTAGGTACGTAATCGAGTGGTCGAGGTGGTCGAACGGGGACTGGTAAATCACGCGGCGAGCATTCGTCGTAGTCGAATCTTTTTAAATACTCTTCGTGAGACTGCTCCTAATCATTTTCATTCCCTTCTTCTTTAAGAATAAAGATCGAGATGTTCGGGAGAACAGAAGCGAGAATTGAAGCTCGATCGAAATTGTCCGTTCATGGAAATTCTTTGGATTTATTCTAACAACGATCCCGAAACTTCGGCAAGAGTTCGCTACGCCGCATTATTATGAAATAAGAGAAAAGGCCCAGTACCCACTCGCTCCATCTCGTCCGTACAACGTTATATCTATTCGACACAAATATATAATTTTAGCGTGTATACATAGTTCGTGCTCGTATCAGGAGCAACTAGGACAACGACGATGATGATATTAATATACGAAACGGTGGTAGTGATAGGACAATTGTGACGATGCGCCTAATACAATTACACAATAGGTACTCGCGACATTTCACACATTTCTCCCCTCTCTTTCTTTCTCACTCTCTGTCTCTCCTCGGATTCTGTCGTCGACGAAGGCAATGCCTCGAGTCGGCTTATAATTAGCATAATAAAGAAGCGTGAAAGAACGATCGGCCCGATGGCATAACGCCAGCAAGACCCGCAAGGAACATAATTCATCAGTTTCTCATTTACAGTTCGGAACTAACAACCGTTGATTAGGAATCGTATATATCTCGTGAGTGCTCCGGTGATATTTGAGCAACAAAGCTCGTAAAGCGCGTGCTCAACGACAAGATCTATGACTTTAGAGACATCAATACTACCGATCGAGCGACACGGGCTAAAGTTTCACTCGTAAATCAAAACACGTGGATGATATTAGGTAAAGCGAAAAGAAATATCGTTTTTACATTAGGTACCAAAAAGAGGCGACACACAAAAAATCACATTACCATTCGCTTTACCCAATGATTTAGGACGCAGGAATTCTCGGTTAACATCATTGTCGATTAGCAGAGTTGGCTGCGGATAAATAATTAAGTCGAGAGAGTAGACCGTGGCACCGCGCGTTTAACCGAAGTAATAATTTCCTTCGTCACTCGAGCAAACCCGTGCATCTGGTCAACGAGGATCTTCTTCGAGCCTTCGGATCATCGGAAGGAGCGCAAGATCGCATCAGAAGAGAGAACGAAATCCTCGCGAATAGCATGACGAAAATCGCTCACACCCGGGTGCCCTTTCTCTCCCTCGCCACGTGGAACTTGCACGTAATCTCGACTATTCTCTCTAAGGTAAGCCACCACCGGGCCAATTGAAATTCGTCCACAGCTTGTGAAATCGTGGCTCGCGAGGTAGACCAGGAGAGCGGACCGGTTTTGACGCGCGCACGTGGGTGCCGCTCGCGATTGTCGCAAAACTGGCCACAAGCGAATTCGTTAGGCCCACCGACGTTCCATTTTCTCGGGGCTCGTGGGTCAGACGCGGTGCCACGGTTACCGTTTCTTCCTCCACCGGCAAATGTGAGAAGAAGGAAGCGAGTCGAGATGGACGAGGTTGAGTGGAGTTTGGTGGGAGCGAGGCCGAACGAGAGGAGGGATCCGGATCCTTATTCTCTCGCCTTTTAATCTCCTTCTCTTTCGAAGCGCGAGTATCTCTCTCGTGGGATTATTCTCAGGGATAATATCTCTTTATATACAATGAACAAGGGATTCGGGGTGGGTTCTGCTTTTCGCCGGGGTACGAGGTCGAGGCCTGCTGACCTCTGTCGCCGCGACTCACGTCTAACTCTCGTTGACTATTGTCGAGATGGTAGGGGATAATTAAATTAATAAGAAAAATTGAACGCGCGATGGAACGAAAGCCTCTGTCGATTTACGGGATAAAGCGAAGGAACCGAAGGTTGTGGGTCGAGAAACGTGTCGAGGTCCGTCGTGAAACTGTCTCGCGGTCGTCCAAAGTCCCGGTGTCTGTTTTGAATTGCGTCGCTCGAGGGCCTGGCCACTTCCATTCTTTTTCGTCGAGACTCGCGCGTGGCTTCTCTCTTTCTTTAGCCTCCCCATTTCGAGAAACGGGGAAGGTTACACGTCGACGACGTGCGGTGAAATCGCGTGCACGAGACGTCCCGCAAAACACGTGTAGGAGGGTGCGACGCCTTTATGGGCGAGCGAACGGAGCACGAGAAGACTGCGTCGTTGAAAGGGAGAGCGGAGAAAACCGCGATGCCCTACGTCGAGAATAACACCGGTGAAAACTTCGCTTGGGATTTTGCCTTTGAAAAATCTCCGGAGAAAGTGTACCGGCCTGGTGGGAGATCGACTGTGCGAGTTTTCGTCGCTACATTTTAATGCTCTCGAATGCAGACGAATCGTCGAGTCACTTTTATCGATTACGCTAAGGAACTCCCTTGGAATGGAAAATCGAAGGATCATCACACCGTTGTATTGTTGCGGAAAGATTTGTGCCAAGGATTTATATCGTGAGATGATGGAATAAAGTAGATGAGGAAGAAAAGGGAAGAGAAGAGAGAACGTGAGGCGCCGATTGAAGGGCACGAGGAGAATCTACGAAGAACGAAGGTGAAAAGAGAGAAATGATGAGAGAGAAAGAGAGAGAGAGAGAGAAAGTGTGTGCGTAACAGCCGGGGCGCAGGCAATCGCCTTTCGTTTCTCTCCCTTTTCCTGCGAAACGGTCGAACGTTACGGGCCTAGAAGAACAGGAACGAGGGCAATTTGGTGGGGCCTCCGGAATTTCGAGCGATATTCGCAACAAAATGCAGACAAGAGGACGAAGGGTGCCTCTCCGTCCTTCTCATCTCTCTCTTTCTCTTTGACTCTACGCGCCACCAGGAGCGTACCTAAGGCGCATCGAGTTATCCTACAACGAGTGTTCCTCTCGAAGAAGCGACGGTGGAAAGCGAAGGGGGATAGTGGAGTGACGGAAGAGCCTCGAGAAGAGAAAGAAAAGGAAAGAGAGAAAAGACATAAGGAACGAGACAGTGACCGACCATTTTCGGCCCGTCGAAGAGAACGTGCTTCGAACCTGCGACCCCTGGAACAATGACACCTCCACCCAGTTTCGGCCCTGACGACCACCGAGCCGGTGGTGCCCTAAGATGAAAAATTTGCATGCCTTGGAGAAGACATAAATCAGAGGAGCATTGAGAGTGGAACGAGAAGAGGACGTTTCGAGGATAGAAACGGATCGGGAGGGAAGAGAGAAGGGTAGGTGGAAAAGGAGACAGTGGCGATGAAGGTTCGACCTCCTCCTCCTGGTTTTTCTGGTAGACCACGGAGGACCAGTCGACCGATGGTCGTCACCGGCTGCGAATTTTTCGGCAGCCTGGGTATATCATTGCGAAAACTGGTTCGCGCGAAAGACGCCGCCGGCTGAGCGGTCTAGGACAAAAGATGACGAAGGGAACCGCTGCTGTCTGCCCTCGCAGACCGAGGAGAAGAATCGTACAAGTCTCAGAAAGAAGGACCCCCTCTGATCGGCCAATCGAATGGCCCACGTATATGCGAATGAGGTTTCGCGTTGATGAGATCTTTCTCTCGAGCACACGTCGGTGCGTGAGAAACCCCAAGCGGCTGTGTGCCAACGGAACAACTTCCATTCGAAGTCAACGCGTTTGGTTTTAGGGTTCGAAGAAGATTCCATGCTATCGACTGTCTCGGATATGAATCATTCTGCGATCTTGAAAATGAGGAGAAACGAGGCAGAAGCTTTCAAATGGGAGAAGGGCATTTCGTAGGACGTCTCGAGCACTTGGGTGCGCATAGGCCGACGATTAACGCGCCAAGTGGATGAAAGAATTCGGTAATGTCTGGTCGTGCGTGAGATTTGTGATTTGTCGTGTATTTTAACAAAAGTTTGGTGCTGCTGGTGGGCGGCGCTACAGGATCAAAAATAATAACAATACGGCAGTCTGTTGGCTGCCACGCGGCAATATAAAATAAATAATATACCGGAAAACCAAACTATCGATCGAATTATATAGCAATAATAATAATAATTAATAATTAATGATAATGATAATGATAATAATAATAATAATGATAATGATAGTAATAATAACGCAATAGATTTCGACAGTCGTACAATCGGCGAAGTGCGAGAGCGACAGAGGACGGACGGACCGATGTCACTCTCCCCGCTAATTTTACTGTCAGAGGAACTTGTATACCAGTACATTCATTCCATTATCGTGTCTGCTTCTCTCGAATTATTCTCGCGCAGGCTCACTCACTTTCGCACATTCACCCTCTCTTCCATTCTCACCCTCGATACCTATCCAACTATAACTAACTCCTGTCGCGGCTTTCCGTCGAAAAGAAACATCCTACCTACACAACGTCTAACTAAATATACGTCTCTCTCTTTCTGTTTACCGGAACTATTTACACGAGACTACGCAATTTCATGAAATTTCAATCACCCGCCGGAACGCGCGAGAGATACGCGACGGCTCTATACACCGTTTAAAACATTACCTATAATATATACCTTCGATCACATATATTCATATATATATTTATATATATATATATATTTATATTTTTATAATATGCGTATATTACGTGTGTATAATATACGAAATAAACGCGTCCCTGAATTTATGTTTGTCTTCGTTCTCGGATTACACGCTTTTACACGATCATCTCCTCCCCCATCCTGTCCAGTTTGTCTCCTAACACATGGCTAACCCTTCCGCATTCTCTCACTCCCGTCTCGAGATTCCGATTCCTCGCTCGTCAAATAGGTACAATCGTCCTCGATTCGTCGATATAATATAATATAATATATATAATATATATAAAGCATCTTAACAGTTAGTGACTGTGAACCGGTGTAGTGGAGCGCTTATTACTTAACTGACAGTCGGCATTGGATCGAGCGAGATTCGAGCCTCTTTCCTTCTTCCCTTTCCTGCTGTCGGATTATCTTGAGAAATCCCGAACGACGGAAAAAAGGCTACGAGAGAAAGCGCGTTCGATCGACAATTTCATCTCGTACCTTCCGCGTCCACGTACGGAACTATCCTACAACGGGCTGGGCTTCCTTCCTCCGTCTTCCCAATCGACATCCTTCGAAGCACCAAATGAGAAGTGTCGAGCGCGCAAGCGAGAAAACACGTGGTCGCGTAGTTTCCCTAATCGTGTAACGTCCGTGTCCATCCGATCGGCGAGTGGATCTCGCCACGTAGAACTACTCTACGTACCCTTGAGACTCCACTAGGATGCGTGGGCGACGTTGGTGCCGGCGTCCGGGTTGCCAAGACTCGCCAGACGATGTATGTATTTGGTGCGATGGTGCTGCCTCAGGAAGAGACTGCTGGGACTCGCCTCGGACACGTCCAGTTCCTCGTCCTCTTCTTCGTGAATGGTGTCGCTGCTGGGACTGCGACTCATAGGCGAGTCCCCACTACTGTGAGAATGAGAGTGCGGCCTAGCGTGGTGCATCCCTGTTGACATGGATAGATCCTCGGGCTCGGTTTGCTCCGGTAGGTCCACCGGTATCCCAGAAAGATTCAAGGGCATTGGCATGGAGGTGGTGGTGGTAGTTGTCGTGCTGACCACAACTGGACTGGGCAGCTGACGATGAGGTGCCGCGTTCGTCGTGCTTGTGGCTCGCCTGGTGGCTGGAGTCATCAGCTTTCTGGGTGGCAAGCCCACCGCGGACATCTCAGCCTCCTCCATCTCGACGTCGATGTCTATGTCGATGTCCTCCTCGAAGTCGTCACTAGCCAAGGATGGCGAGGCGACCTGCGACCTCGACACCTGCTGGCCACCCGATCCCAGACTGCTGAGGTTGCCAATGCTGGCTGAGGTGCCGCACTTGTGGTGCATCAGATGGTGCCTCCTCCTGAATCTCATCTGGCAGTGCTCGCACTCGAACGGCTTCTCGCCTTTGTGGATCAGCAAGTGGGCCTTCAGTTGGTTAGAGTCGCTGAACTTAGCCGAGCAGAGCTCGCAGGCGTAGGGACGCTCGCCAGTGTGCACCCGAAGATGACGACGGAGATTGGCGACCTGAACGAACTGGCGATCGCAGTGGCTGCAGTGATAGGGCTTCTCGCCCGTGTGCAGACGCATGTGGGTCTTGAGATGGTGGTCCCGGGTGAATCTGTTTAAAGGAAGAGATACGGTCAAGATGGATCCAAACAGAGTCAGGTCGCAGGGATTTTTATGCTGGGTCTACTCTGTCCTTGATGACTCGACACTACGGCGAACGGTGAGCAGGTCACGGTGACCTGGTCGGTTAACGGAAGAGTTGAACAAGAGAGAAGAGAATACCGTACTCTCGGCAAGAGACGGTGCATCTGAGTCGGCCCGAGAGCTTTGAATTTGTGTGGGCTCGATCCGTTCACGATCAGTTCTCAAGCTCTAGTGCGTTGTCCAAATTCACAGACAGCTGGACCCAGCATTAAAAAGCGCCGTGAGGGCGCGGGGCAAGATATGCAAGAGTGAAGAACCATTTAAAAAAAGAAGACTAGCCCTCACCTTTTGTGACATTCCGGACATTCAAACGGCTTCTCCCCAGTATGCGTGCGCTCGTGATTCTGCAACACGTGCTTGTACCCGAAGGATCTCGAGCAGACTCCGCAGGTGAAGACCTTGTCCCTGCTGTCCTTTCCAGCCTCTGGACTGACCGAGGTGGGCGGGCTGAGTGGTGGCGTGCCGTCCAAGGGCACCTGGGTCGTGTCGACCTTCGACCTCGAGGCCTTCCTCTTGGTCGCCTGACCCTTCTTGCCGATCCTATCCCCGCTACTGGTCACAACGTTGTTATTGTTGTTGTTGTTGTTGTTATTGTTGTTGCCTATTCCGCTTCCGGCGTTGTTGTTGCTTCTACGTGAACTCGATTTAGTGCTGAGAGCTGGTGAGACCGAGCCAGGTGAATGGTGAAGAGGCGAAGGTGGCGAGGAGGCAGCGGGTGGTGCCCAACTCCCGAAAAGCGTTTGATGGTGTCCGTAGAGAGACGGACTGGCGGCCAGAGTTGCGTGAAGGGACACGGGAATTCCGGCGGCCATTAGTGCAGCCGTGCGACTAGCTGCGATCAGCTGTTGAGGCGTCAGCATCGACAGGCCCGCCGCTGCGGCGCCCATCCCGGAGAACATCGCCGCTGACGAGCCGTTGTTGTTCAATGGCGGCGACATAGGCTGCTTCTCGGAGTCCTGCTTCATGTCACGGTGTTGACCAGCTCGAAGTCCTGAAACCGATAGAATCCTCGTTCGTTGCTCGTGTCTGTTGACTCAGGCTGGAGATTGCTTTTGGCTATCGTTTAACGTTTACGTTTCGACTCGATGACACGACGAGGGAATTACAGTAAGGCATGCGTACACCGTTCCAATATTAAATCCGAATGTTTGAAAGATCGGTGACCTCTGAGACTTTTATCGACAGTAGGAGAAAGAAGGCGTTAAGTTGTGCATCGTGTATATTCAAGGGGAAAGGCATGGTTAAAGTTCACCCAGAGAGTCCGTATGGGAGAACTGATCGCATAAAGCGCCAAGATCTAGGACCTTTTCGGGCTCGATTCGCGGATACTACGAACATACGAACAAAGGACATTTCTCGACCCCACGCGGACCCAGGCGGGTATTAACCCTGAGGCGAAAACCTGCTTGTGTCGAAAATACCAAACGTATTGTCCTTGGAAAAGGCGCATTGAGTATTTCTCGAAGGTGATTAAATTTCGTAGAGCCACGCGAGAAATCGATGTCATTGCTAACAATTTCGCGCGACGAATCTAAACCGGAAGCGGAGGAGTTTCTCGGTGATTCCTGAGGGGTAAGAGCGCGCGATAGAGCCCGAGAGCACGTGCCTCGTAAATACGAGCAGGTCGTGGGCGCGCGTGTGCGTACGTGTGCGGAATCCCGGGGTCCACGCTCTTTCTCGTCGTCTTCCTTTTCTTCCCACCCTTCACCCTTCCACCCGATCACCTCCTTCCTCTCTACCTCTCGCTCGGCCTTTCCACCCTTGCTCGCGATCTCTTCTTGCTCCTGCTCCCTCTCTCACGTTCCTTCTTCGCGCTCTCAACCTCGTCCTCGTCTCACCCTCCCACACACGTCGCTCCACACGTGAGGTTCAACGGGTCCTCCTCCTCCATTCAGTCTCGTACTCGCGCGCACACACACGCGCGCACCCCCTCGACGAGCTTCATTCATAAGACTCTCTCTCGACCGCTCTACCCACCCACGCGAGTACGACACCACGCACCCACCCGCCCGCTTCCTTCTCTTCGACTTTCGAGGCCAACGACTTTGAGGAGGCGCGAGCGACATCCTTCGAGATACATCCGATTGTCGAGAGGACCCTACGAGGTACGTCCGGAGGATCCTTGCAAGCGAGTCTCGGTCTATCGAGAAAGCGTACAGAACATTTCTGTTAGATACGAGGCCTCGGAGAACGGATAAGAATCTTTATACATATATGTAGATCATCGACCTCGTTTGATTTTCTCTAATCAGCATTCTTGGTATCTCGATGCTCTTCCTTAATAAATTTCTATCAACATGACAAAAGAACTGTATGGAAATTGCTTTCTACGGGTCTTCAATCTCGTTCGCGGAAGAGCGGTGAAAATACACGTACCTGAAAATCGACGGAATGTACATCGCGCGCTCGTAGTAATCCTCTAATGGAGATTCGCCCAAGGTAGGGCAGGATGTTGGAGAGCGCCTCGTGTCACAGTGTTGACTTTCGCATATCGTAAATGGTACATCGCGGGACTCAATCACCCGCGCGCGTCCACCGTCTCACCCCCAGGAGGGCGATGATCGAGCCCGCGTCCTCGTAGCATGCAAAATGGAGCGCGACGAGCGGATGGCTTTTTTGAAAATTGCCTACGCACTCGGTTTGCTTCGCGTGCAACGAGGGGCTCGCGGTAGATCACCGCGTTCGATTGACGTAACGCGCGTGCAGGTGCTCGAGCGGGTGGAAAAAATTTGCGCGTCCTTCGACAGGGGCTGGCAAAATATTCGCGAATCTTTTCACGTTGGAGCTTTGTTAAACTAAACGAGAAGAAGAGAGACAGTGACGCGCGTTCCATCTCGTAATTTCAAATAGCCACGCTTTCCCGCCGGATTTAAAGGTACCGAGATCTTTTCGTAGGATGGTGAAGGGAAGATTTCCAGAGCTAGGCGCGTATCTCGATTTACGAACTGGAGGATGGATTTACGTCGTTCACCGCGCTTAAACGACGCGCTCGCTAATTAATGGATCGTTTGTAAGGGGGTGTAATGAGGCCGGTTGAATCGATAAGGGCGCGCGTAGCCCTTCCCCTTTTGCCTTTCTCTCTCACCCTCTCTCGTACTCCATCCTTATAGTTCCTTCCTTTACTCGCTCTCGTTCTCCCTTCGGACCGTCTCCACCCCCATCCAAGACGTCCTTAACGTCTACTAGGATTCTTAGGAGTCCTGCAATCGTCGTTTCCCGGCAACACAACGCGGCGGCGCGCGGCGCCGTGGAAAGAGAAGAAGAGTCCGTGAGAAAGGGACAGTCCTATCGTATCCGCCCCAGTCCAAGACCTTCCTCCCCTAATTGGTCGCAACCCCAGTGATACTTTTCGTGGTTCGTCTCTTCCCTCGAAATCTTCTCTCTCACGATCTTCCTGAATTTCCTGAATATCCACGTTTCGCAGGCTCTCGATCCTCTCGACGGACGTAAATTATTCAACCGCGTTTCTAGGGAAAGTGTCGCGCTCCGATTTGACTCGAGCTTCGTACCGGCCAATAGACTCGCCGCGTTGTTTACGATTCGTGGAAATGCTTTTACGAAGATGCTCGAGGCGGGTTGGAGGAGAACGCGGGGGTGGAGTGGAGAGAAGGAGTGAAAGAGAGAAAGAGAGAGAAAGAGAGAGGAAAAGAGAGACACGCCGGGGCGTCGTTCCAAGCATTCCCGAGCAATCACGCGATTATTTTTAGACCCCCTCGACTCGCGAGCCGCGAAAATCTGGCGTGCGCGCGCTCTCTCTACTCCTCGCCTTTACAATGCCCGCGTCTCAGGAGCTTCTTCTCCTCTCGCGGCCGCGGTAGGCCCAGACGCTCGAGTAATTTCACTCCTTGCGGGCGCGACTTATCGATGTTTACAATGTGTCACAACACGTTGCCATGCGCGGGCCCCGGGCGCTTTTAGACCTTGGCGCTGGGCCAGTTCTATATAGTCACGCGTGTACAGGGAAAAACCTCGAGGAGGAAAGTGTCTCGCGCGATCTCACCACCACTTCCTCGCTCTTTTCCACGTCCCGTCGTCACTTTCCACCTCCTCGATTTTACGCGTCACGCGATTGTCTTCGTACCACGGGCCGAGTGACGCGCCGTGGAATGGCGAAATCGGCTCGATTCGAGGTGACGAAAAACAAACGAGAGACACGCGTCGGATGTTTGATGGAAAAATGGACGGTGACGTGGAGAAAGTGAAACGAGAAACGAGCGAGATGGAAAGTATCGGATAACGACGCACGGGCAAAAGTTCAAAATTCAAGATGCCATCGTCCGTCGGGTCGTGAGAGTCACGCGAACGTCACGGTAAAAGAGTAAACTGATCGGAGTACTTTAAGAAACAGGGGATAAAATTCGCGTCTACTCTACTCTAGCTCGAGAACGAGCCGCAATCACGATCGAAACGTACCTGCGTTAATCTGTGCCTCCTGCAGATAAGACAGTGCCATTCTACGATCCGTGCTGCGTCTTTTCACTTAGACACTCCATCCACTACCTCCGCACAATACGTTATCACTCTTAACGACGAAAACTGACCGAGATTTCCTTCTGGAGAGACGCGGGTCCAGGTGAATCTTCTCTCATGCGTGTACTCTCGACCTGCGCGCGACACTGCACCGACAACAACGTGCTCCTATCATATATTTCGAATCGGCGAACGCGCGCCGTCTCGTTGCCGCACTTTTCTCCACCCTTCTCCTCCCCGTCGACGAATCTGTCGACTCGGTGAACGAATCGCGCGGGAATCACAAATCGACGAACGAATCGACCTCGTCCTCCTCTTCTCCTTCGATTTCTGTCACACTTTTTCTTCCTTCGCTTCCTTTCTAACCGGTGAACCTCTTCTCACGTGGTGCTCTCTCGTTCTCCGATGACAATTTCTCGAGAGTGACTCGAAGAGAAATTAAGAAGACGGCCGGATTGGCGTGAAACAGGAGAGGATAACGAATGCGGATGGGTACCCAACGACGATGAAAATTTACTACTGTCCCGTATAAACAACTAAGCGAACGTCGGGCGTCCGAGCACGAGGAACGACGACGATCTACGATGTTACTCCGGGCTGACCTAACCCAATACTAACTGACAGTCGACTCGCGCTCACTGTAGTCAAATGTCCCCCACCCTTTCGACGATCTTTCCACCACTCCTCGTTCGTTTCCTACCCCCCACTACTCGGCGCGTCGCTCTACCCTCTTCGGCCCCAACGACGCGACTCGACGCAGCGCGCGGCACCCTCCAACGCCAGCAGGGTGCGCGAGTCGCCGCAACGTGCCGTGCTACGGGGGTCGAAGAAGAAGCGGGTGTTTCTACGGAGGGAGAAAGGAAGAGAGAAAGAGAGAGGGAGTAATGGTGAAGAGGAAGGAGAAGAGTGCGTGCGGTGAAGGAAACCGGAGCGAGACGAGAGAACGAGGCTCGGAGGAAGGGAGACAGGGAGAAGGAGAAACGTTGGTGGTGAACAGAGAGAGAGAGAGAGAGAGACACGCACACGTACAAGAAGGTGAACCTGCGAGAGTGATCTTTAAGGGTAGGGATTGTCGAGAGCACTGGTTGAACGAGGAAGAAGATCGAAGGAGGAGGCGGGTGATCAGACGAGGAAGAGGCCGTGAGAAGGACCGCTAGAGGGTTGGCGATTCGCGCGGAGAAGGGCTGGACAAGGAGAAAGGGAGTAGAGAGTAAAGTGGCAGGGGAAATACGAGGAGAGGGGTGTAATATTCTGCGAGCCTGAACTGGACGTACGTCGCACCCCCTTTGAGACGAGCGCACGGGGGTGGATGAAGGTTGGAGGAAGAGGTGAAAAGGTGGAAGGTAAGAGAGAGGTTGAAGGAGAGGGTGAGAGAGAAAGATAGAGAAGAAAAGGAAGTGAAAGGGGGAGAGAGACCTTAGAAAAGTCGCGGGAGACTTTGGGAAAAGCGCCGCTCAGATGGCGCGCACCGTCGAGCTCCGTCGTAGTCGTAAGAGGAAACCTTTTAGTGGCGCATTTTAAAGACGATTCTCCTTTACCGGCCCTTTGTAAATGTTCCTCCTTCGCGTCCACCTCCTCCTCTTCATCCTCCTCCTCGTTCGACGTCCCTTATTTATTTCTCTCTTGTATACGTTGCGGAAACGTGCGGCGACCTTCTCCTTTCGACGCTCCTTTCGACTCACCGCTCCATCCATCCCTCCTATTTCGCTCCATTTTTCCTCTTTCTTTCTTTCTCTCCTTCGTTCTCCTCCTTTCCTTTTTCGCCGTGTCCTCTGTCGTCCGTCCATTTGCGGAGTTTCAATCTGTTTGTCCGATGCGCAACGCGTCTCTCAAACGCGACTCGCGTAGCGGCAAGCGCGGAATCGATTTCAGAATCGATCCCATCGCTTCGAAAGCAACGAGAAAAGACGCGACGGTTCTAAGATCACGCTTGTTTTCGATGGAAGGGAGCAAAACTCGACGGAAGATTCTCCATTGTTCGGTTGTTTTTTAATTTTGCGTTACTCCGTGCATCGTAGAGCGCATGATTATTATGGGTACACTTTGTGGACCGCGTTTGGAGTTTTCCTTATCGTCGATGCTTCGAAAGGGTCAATGCGATTTGCATCGTACCTGGAAAACTCTTGCGCGCTAATATCACGGTTGTTCGAAGGGTTGTGCACGCTACGTTTACTGCAAAGACGAGTGTGCAGACTTGTAATGGAGCATCGTAACGCACCTCCGTGTAGAATTTAGAATTCAGATTGAAATCTCGAATTATTATTCCAGGTACCTAATCTGCAAAGCTGATTTCCTGAGAATGAACGAATTAAGAGAATTCCTTCGAACGAATTTCGAATGCACCTAATCTACCTTATCACGGAATCTCTCGAAGCTCCTTCGACTACACCCACGTTTTTTCTACGGACGTGCATCGGTTCTCCTGTTGCTTTGGGCCTCTCTCATCCGTCTACGCGATAAGAGCGCTTCCCGTTTCACCTCGCCGTTACAGTGTGCTCGCTGTTCTCCCGAAAAGTGGTTTCCGCCCAAAATGAAAAAAATCCCCTGTCGCCTCCTCCCTTCCACTCCGATATACGACAACCCTCTGGGCCCGTTCTCTTGTAGGGTGAGAAGTACGGAGCACTCGTGGCACGCACACACGCCACTCCTTCTCTCCGCTCTGCTTCACCTCTTCGATCTCACTTTCTCCCTCTCGTCGTTCTTTCTCCTTCTCTTTCCCTCTTCCTCTCTCACCTGCCCGGCCGGGCGTGCGCAGCGCGTGCCAGTAGCCAAAAAACTTACGGGCCCGCTCGACGCACCGGTGTGTACACGATAAAAAAGTGGAAGAATGCTCGGGCCCCTGGATTGCCGTGCATGCTTGCACGGCTGAGCGCGTGCGCTCGTCCACACACGCGCACATTGCCACAGCGCGTCCTCCGCTCGAGGAGAAACGCATGGAGCGTGCGCGCACTCCACCCTGTCAGGCGCCTGTCGTCGCTCCTTGTTGATAGAGATGGAGATAGGCGCGTAGACAAACGAAGAGAGAGAGAGAGAGAGAGAGAGAGAGAGAGAAAGTGGAGAAGGAAAAATGATGAGAGAAGAAGTGGAGGGAGGCCGCAAAACAACGCGGTACACCGACACGTGGAAATCGAAAGGCGAAATCTCGTCCTAGCGCGATCGATCGAACGATCCCGCAAAATGTGAGGGCACGTTTTTTTCTTCGTGTTGACGAAAATATTTTTTTTCCGTCCTCTTTGACCACGCCGTCCTCCCTTCGCGTCCTTTGAACGACACAGGGAGGAAATTCGTTGGACGCAGCTTGTTCCGATTTTCTTCGATCGCTTTCCTTTCCACTACCAATAACTTTCTCTCGAATAGTTCATTCGTCCTTTTGACTTGATCGCATGGAATATTCCTTAATTTCTATGTTGCATCAAATTTTGAAAAGGGACTGCTCGTTACTGAATTCAACGCCCTTGCGATTAATATAGATTATGGAGGGTCGATGGTGGAGCGCGCTTGAGGGATGACGAAGGGGTGGTGTATTTGAAGAGTAGATGAGGATGATTTCAGAGGAGAGAGGAGAGAAAAGGACACGAGAGCAAGCCCGAAAAGTAGTTCCGCACACAGACCTGACAAAATATTGTGAAAACCACGCAGGTAAAACGATGGCGGATGAATTGCGCAGAAATTCGCGCGGGGGGGTGCTGCGAAGTATTGCAAGAGATATCCAAGGGTTTGAGAAAATATTCGCGAATCGTGTACGAATCTAATTCGACGAAACTAATTGAGCTTCTCACGAGCGAGGGTGAAAGATGCGCGTCAACTGTTACCTCCATCGACATCAATCGATCCCTTGCACCTAATTAGTCGATCGATCGCTTCACCTAATTTCCAAACACTTACGTTACTTACAAGGGAACATTAAAGATGCGCGCAAGCATTACTCGTGGAAATCACTCATAATTATTCGTTCATTCCCGTGGACAAGAATATGGAAATTCGGGGGAGAGAGTGAACGAGCTTTTTTTTCTTCGCCAAATACAATTGCTCCCACGGAGCGGACAGCGTGTTTCCCTTTTACAATAGCCAGATTATTGGCAATCATTACGACACTTAACCCTTGGGCGTTCAACGTATAAGCGAGAGCTTCTACCTGACGCTCGGCTATTGTGTATATCCCAACGAGGTCCTTAACCCTTTCGTCTACCTGTCGACCGCGCACCATCCACCACGACGTACTGCAGAACGTGACGGATTCGCCACAAAGCGAAATCCTTTCCACTCAACCTAAGACAGAACTAATTATATAAAGTGTCTCGAATAATGCGCGAATATTAATACCTCGTAAGTCCCCCTCGCGCGTCGCCCATTTTTGTCCCGTTATTCCGAAAGTAGGACAAACAATCGACACAACGAGCAGCGAAATTTCAACGAGAACGAAAAGCAAGCCGACGTGGGTAAATGCTGTTGCGCGGTTGTCATCTGGTTTTACGCCTCGACGTGAAAAGCACGTAATTCGAGCAAACGGTAACCCACCTTTAAAAATTCTCCCTCCGGGTAAGAGTCCAACAGGGGTCCGGTCAATATTTCGTTAGTCGTAAAATTAGATCCCGGGCCGCGTTACCACGGGCGACAAAATGAGCGCGCGCTCGGTTAAAATTTTCGCACGGGCTCGTTGTCTATTTTGCGAAGAGTACTGTCGCGAGAAGTTCCGGCATCGTCCTTTCCAAGCGGTTGTAATGGCCACGTGAGAATGAAGGACGAGGAGGAAGGTGAGTGCAAGAGACGGCCGCAATTAAACTCGAGAATTGCTCCAGTTTAGCACAAAAGGGGGACGGGTGAGGAGAAGAAGGGGGAAAGAGGAATGAAGAAAGGATGGCCCTAAAGTTTCGGCCTTTCCGCCTAGCAGCCGGTCCGTGCCTCCTCGGCATCGGGACACGACCCACCGGGGGTCCTCGCTCACTTTTATAATTTTATTGCACAAATTATCAGGTACGAAAATAGCTGCTAGTAGGGTAGACCCGCTGGTTTCTCCCTTCCATCCTCTTTTCCTCCTCCCTCCTCACCCTCACGACACCGTTCCCATTTTCTTCGGCGAAGGGCACGATTCAAAAACGAGACGCAATGCTCCACCTCGCGCGGAGCACGTACCACCAAATTGGATTTCTTATAATTCGTCATTGTTCTCAAAGATGTCTTTGTCGGTGTTAACTGGCAAATACGATCTGGATAATTGGAACGCACAGTGGACGAGAAATTTAATTATACGTCCTTCTACGGAATGTCTTGTCGGTAGTTCCTCCTCGAGGATTCGAAAGTACTCGTGAGGACGAATTCACGCGCCGGTAGCCGACGATCGGCGAGGACTCACGAGGCTGAAGGACGTTGTAAAATTATACGACGCTCTGAGCTTAAGCCCGCGCTTAAAAAACCGCAGAAAGTACCGGCTCGCTTCTAAGAGGATAGATTTTCGGGGTTCGCTCGAGAGCCGTTGCGTAATCTGCGGGAGGCTAACGAGACTCAAATGTTTCAGTGGTCGAAGGAATATCCTCCGAATTTCCGCATTTCCGATGGGCTCCAAACCAAATTCGGATAGCTCGGTTTTTAACACATTGCTGACCGGTTACGAGTTAATTCGTGTTTTCGTGGCCAAGCGTTGGTGACCGGTCACGAGTTAACTCGTGTTTTCGTGGCCAAGCGTATATTGTTTTACTTCCACAACCGCTTTCAAAACAATAGCCGGGCACCTGAGGTAAATTTGCAGAAAAGTTGCCGGTCAGCAATGTGTTAAGGGTGGTTACAACTGACTATTTTCATCGAATCGTCCGATCGAGTGAATACACGTTCGTATATTTTCATTGAGCATCATTGTTCCAACAGGGAGGATTCGAGTCCAAGAGTAAATCCTCTCAAAGTAAAATTTTTTCTCGGTTGATTATCGGTGCAGGGAAAATACACATACATATACGATATGCAAGTACCATTTCCAGGATGAGATGTAAAGAACTGTATTATGAAACCGTATGTATTGTGTAAACAAAAGCCGATACAAGCTTGGAACTTTAATCGGACCCTCTTCCCACAGTTTAACTAGTTCTTTCTCGTAGATACGTTTACGGATCGGTAGTGGCTCCGCTTTCAAAGCGTGAGATGCGAGTACATTGTGAATCGCAGATACTATGAATTTGACGATTTCCATTTTTTGCTTCCGCTCTTTTATTCGCATCCGTGCGAAGAGTTTTTCGTCGAGGAGGAGAACTCTAACGGTTTCATCCTTCGTCGCATGGTCATCGAGAGTCATGCAGATCGGTTCAATCTACCCCACCGATCTGACCATTTCGAGCGTGTAACACTTTATATTGGGGAGAGCGGTTTCGCAGATTAAATCGATATCTCGATGCGAGGAAGGACGGTTGGACAGGATAGTTCATAAGAAAACGGTATTGAGGAAAGCCGGGTGAGGAAAACATTTTCGTGTCGCGCAGAAATTTCTTTTTACATCTATATGACCGTTAAAGTGAGAGATAAAAATCGCCCGATATTTTTTGCCAGAATTTAAATCGGACTCCGTGGATCGAGATAATTGAAAGATCCTAGAGCTTTGGACGAGATGGACGCGGCGTAGATCCGCCGAGGAGGTTGTCGAAAGAAATTCTCAAAAGAAGACGTCAGCTGTCGAAGGAAAAATCCGTTACATAATAAAAAATCTCGAACTTTTGAAGAACACTTCCACCGGGATCTAACCGTCTCATGTAAATCTACGCTTTCCCTCCTAAATGCTTCTTCTCGTGAACACTGGTTTCCGATATCGATTTAACACTAGAACTACCAAGCCGGTCAAAATGACTGGTCAACAAAAGAAGTTTCCAGATGAAAACAAAGTAAATGGCAGCTCAGTGATAAAATAAACGCTCTCTCTGTGAAAATGAGTGGCCAACAAAAGAAGTTTCCATACGAAAACTGGAATTGGTAGTTCTAATGTTACAGAGAAATTCTTGTGAAAAATTGACGCACCCGGTCATTTTGACTGGTCGGTATTGCTAGTGTTAAATAACGTTTACGATTCCGATGCGTCTCGACTCTATCTCTCACAAAGCCCAGCTACGCACTTCTTTGGTCCTCCGAAGCCAATCACCCAATCGATTACGCGACCATCGATAAGAAACGATACCGATGTCAGAGGCCCCATCCTAAGAACTCAAGTTCATCGAGCTCTTGGGTGTAAAGTCCTGGGTCCAAGATTGTAGCCAAACGATCCAAGCATATTCCCATCGAAGGCAAGGTTTTCTACGGGTAATTAGAGTATGTTTGCTCGAGGCACGAGTCACGAGATAACCCGATGATTTATTTACCATCTCGGTTGATGGGTGATGCCCAATTCTTCGCGTTCAACTCTCTCTCCCCCCTATCTCGTCTTCCTACTGCTCTTTGTCGCTTTGTTGCTTTCCAGCACTTTGTGGAAGATCACGCGAGCAAATAATGAGAAGGTGAGATAGAGAGCAGAGGCGTAAAACGGATCGCAGGAGAGGGAAAGGGACAGAGGGTCCCCCTGCTTTCGCAGAGACCGCGGTTCCAAGGGCTTGTTACCGAATAGTCTAATTATCGTGGGTCCAATACCATCTAATGGGCCTTGTGGAGTCTAATAACGACGCCGTGGCGGCCGGCCACGGGCCCTCACTTTTCTGCATTAATTCGGTGCTCGCCCACTGGCGAACATGTGGCGTGCGAATAGACTCGAGATGCGGTTCGTCCGACGCACCAGCTGGTCTAGGACGAAGGGGAAGAGGAGGTGGACAGCGAGAAGGAAGGCTTCGTCGATTTTCGTCCTTTTTCTCGTTTTTTTTTTCCACCGATTCTTACGTCGCCTCTTCCATCTCTCGAAGTATTTCACTAGGACAGCTAAACTCATTCGCGGAACGAAATGGCGTGACGCTAACGAGAAACGGAACTAGAGAGCCCAGGTGATAGTGCTTTCATGGACCTTTAGGAGAGTCCACTTATTCGTAATGTAGGTAGTTACATATCCTAATTTCCGAGTCGGAGTGTATTTTTAAGACTTCAAAGAGCTTTTTAGAGCGAGCCAAAGGTTTTCCAGAGGTACAGTTTTGAATGTCTCTGAATTATACTGTAATTAATTTCGTATACTTGTAAGAAGTATACCGTCTCGTTTGTCTAAAAAAAACTGTGGCTGCTACACGGAAGCCGTAGAATATGATCGACCCACTTGATCGAAGCGTGCACAAGTTCGTAAGCAACGCCCAGATCAACTTTCATTTGTATTTGTTCGGAAAAGATCTAATTGTAAGGTTTACTATAATTCGACCATTTTCGTCGCGCCTTCCTATTAAACGATGGTTTCCATTTTCAGCTGGTTTAGGTGGCCTTGAATGCTCTGACTTTAGCCAAAAATTTAGGCTTTGAATCTAAAGTTCGCGTGTTGATGCGCGCAATACGAAACAAGGTTCGACAGAAGGAATGCCGAAACGTGCGCGAGCGAACCGAAGACTAGCAAAAAGATCTCGACAAAGGAGAACACTTCCTCGCGAGTTACCGAAAAGTTTCTACCGGACCCTCTAAGCGGATAGAGCGCACCCCTATTTTTTTTCCTCCTTTCAGGACAGTCAAAAATCCAGCGCCCTTCTTCACTCGGCCTCGCGTCCACTCGCGACTTCCGATTAACTCAGGGGGTGATTCTATCCAGCGCGGGTAGGTCGGGTAAGAATGTAGGTAGGTAGGTCCAAGGATCGAAGGAGGGAGGACGGAGAAAATGGGAGGAGGACACACCGTGGTCCATTCTTCCGTAACGGTTGACCAGGTATGCACCTGGTCACTAAGAGATCGGGAGGATCTGGCCAGGATTTCGTAACGGACGCCGCTATCTTCAATAAGGGTTTCGGTGAGTTTTGGTGTGACACGGTCAGTTGTTGGTTTTCTCGCTCGATTCGGCCTCGATTGCGCGAATGTGGAGAGAAAGGATGGCAAGTGAAGTAGAGACGAAGGACTACAGTGAGAAAGAACATGAAGTACCGACTGATTCGCGAAAGTACGATAGGAGAAGGTGGCTAATGAATGATTCGTGAACCGTTGGATAGTTTTCTTTCGATGGAAGATCGTGGAGGGATCTTTTTGCTCTCTCAAAGGACGAAGGTGACGCCTTTTGACCACCGATGCGTCACTGTCCAGATTAACATAAGTCCCCATGTTTGCACGATCTATGCCCCGTTCGACAAACAACGCGTGAAATACTTGTCGCCTTCGGAGTACCTCGCGTTGGCGTGTCCCGCACACTTAATGGCACCCTGAGCGTGTCATAATCATCGATGGAAAAATTCGTTGGGATACGAAGCAGGCGACTCAGGACGTTGAGATTATGTTTCGCGTGTCTTATTGGAACAAGAACGTGATTAATAATATTAGGCGTATCGGAAAGAAATTACATGTGGGTTTAATACAAAATAATGGATTCATTCTCGGCCTTTCGAATACAGGGTGTTCCAGCTAACGTTATCATCTTGAAAATTTCGTGAAAAGGCCCCTTTTTAGTGTCACTCTTTGTAATCTGAAATTAAAAAAAAGTTGTTTTTTTCCCAAAAACTGTTTATTGGAGTATCAAAAGAGCATCGAGCGAAATAGAAGCTTTAAAACTAAAATAAGTCACTCCCTTTACGGTCGTGCCTAATACATAAGTCATGGTAAAAGGGTTTAAGTTGGTGCACGTGGAACTCTGGATTTTACAAGGAACACATAACGTATTTCGTTTTTTTAGGAAATATATTTCAAGCAAAAAAAAATATGCCCCAATTACATCACCACTACACTTTTATCAACAACTCACAAAGATAAAAATACCATTCTTGTAAAAATTAGAATTACCGAAGCTAACAAAACTATTGGTATTTTTTGGCCTGAATGATATCTGACGTTTCGAGTACATCAATTTAATAAATTACAGTGTTCAACACAAATTTTGGTTTCCGTTCTCCATCGGGTGGTTCCTATAGTGTTTCTCATCCTAAACACGGATCAGGAAACGGAATTGCTCCATCACCCTCAGTTTTCGAAAAAGACGAACTTTTGTTAAAACTGCGGATTTCCGGCAAAAATGAGGCCTTGCTTGAAAACTAAAAGTGCTAGAGAGTTCAGCTTAGTCTTAAACTGGAGAGGAGAAATTTTTGAATCAGACAGTGCCCACGAGTATAATTATTTGCAATTTTGAATGGTCGCAAAATAACATCAAATTTTGAAAACAGGTCGATATGCGTAGCTTTCGCGTGTTATTCTTATAGTTTTACGAAAAGTGTTTAACTGTGGTGAATTTCCTCGACTTTGTTGGATTCCTCAAACATTTCTGAGGAGGAAATAGCTTGGGAAAAGTGTTCGAACGGTGCTTATCACTATCAGATTAAGAAAATGTTAGTCGACGACATCTACATGGTGCCTTGCCGTCATGCGGGCATTAATTCGTTTGTCTCGGTTTCCAGTACCGTAGCCGAGCGTAATGTGCCACCCATACGAGCTTCTAACAGAGCACTCACTTTCTATATGGAAAATTGTGCCTTTTTTGCTATTTCTCCATTGTTTGACATTTCTGCATCATTGAAAAATTAAGAAAAAACAAAAAGTTTTGCATATAAAAAGTGAGTGAAATTCTGCTTCCAGATTCGTGTTTAGGACGAGAAACACTATAAGAATAACTCGATGGACATTACAAAACAGAAAATAAATTGTTTTTTGTTGAGCAGTGTTATCATTCCTATACAATCACAAACATTATTATTGTTACTGCTCCGACTAAGCGAGCTAAATTTTCCGCGCGCATGCCGTCACATTTCCACCGAGTTTAAACAGGAGTTGACCAGCTCGCTCGTGGAATCGATCGCACGAACGGAATTTCACCATCCGGAAACGTATGCAGGCAAGAAGGAGCGCGATTAGATCCTTCGCTTTTCAGTCCTCCTCCTCCTCCTCTCTCCCTCTCTCTCTCTCTCTCTCTCTCTCTCTCACTCACTCACGCGCACACATATCTTTCTCCCCGGGCGACGTGCTCCTGCGTAACAAGGGCCTAACAGAGCTGTCAATCCGTCGATAAATTGAATGGCGGACCTAAAACCACCCTACATTCTCTGCCGTCCTTCACCCCCTTTCATCCGAGGACCGCGTACTCTTACACCCCATCTCCTCGTCGTCAGCGACAGCGGCGGTGGTGACGCTGGTGATACTGGTAGTAGTAGTGGCTCGAGTCTCGCACGATATTTTTTTTTTTTCGCAACAAAAACGCCGGCCTCTGCGTTTGACGTGCGATTCGGCTACCCCTTGTGAAGAGATTTAAGGAAGCAGAAAACTGACCGGATGCGGACCGATGACATCCCTGCCCGCAATATCGACTACGGCATGTGTTCGTCCTCTTGGATTCTGCCGGTGGGTTCACGCGCGTACAGTCGTGCTTCACAATCCGTATACACACTTTAGCGCGTCCTGATCGCGAGAGAATGCGTGCCGTATTTCATGTTTCACTTTAATCCTAAAATCACGCACAACGTGACGAAACACTGTACCATGCGGATTCATTCGCCATAAGAGCGCAATTTTAATTATTATCATTCATTCTTGGGGTATTGGCCTAATTTAGAAAGATCATTCCACGGGTCACGGCCTCTTATTGGAAGAGGACGCTCGATATTAACCCTAGAACTACCAAGTCTGTCAAAATCAGTGGTTAACAAAAGAAATTTTTATATGAAAATTAAAACTGGTAGTTCTAATGTTAAAGAGAAATGTTGGTGAAAAATTGATACGTCCGGACATTTTTACTTTCGGTCGGTGCTTCTAGTGTCACCCAAAATTCGAGATTTACTTTACAATCGAAAAACACAATGTTGAAAACAACGTCGAGCGCGCATCGTCGCGCCTGAGAATTACGTCGGTCGTCCGGACAATATTGCGATGAAATTTCCGCACGAAATTAGATCACGGGAGAAGTGGCGAAGACTCGTAGGAGAGAAGCGGGTGGTCGCGCGTGGATCCACGAGGGTAGCTGGAAACGTGGGGTGGAGAGAGGTGGAGAAGAGGAGGGCGGGCACGCGAGGGGCTGCCGACCCCACGCAAGCCGCGGTTCTCCTTCCGCACACACGAACAAATCCCCTCGTTTTTGGATTTTCGGGTAAAACGGGATGGTAAAGGGGGAGAGGCCGGTGAGTAATTCGAGGCGGGGTGGAGGAGAGCTCGTGTGCTGCAGGGCTTGCCCTTCCAATCCGCACCCTTCGGCACCGCTCTCTCCTTCCACCCCCGTCGCGCGATCCGCATCAACTCTACCACCACTGCCGCCTCCCTTCTTCTCGTGGCCCAGGTTTGACCAACATTTCCGAAGGGTGAAGTCGACGGCGGAAGAAGAGCGCGCCGCGCGCTGGAGAGACACGCTCGATGGAGGAGGGAGAGAACAAGAGAGGGTTTTATTTCTAGCGCGCCTCGCTGCTAACTCGTCCGCGGCCGTGACGTTGCAGCTGCAATGGCGTTCAATCGACGAAGCGGGAGAAAAATAGGAGCCTGGAGTAGGCGCGACGATCGAGCGGAAAAATCTAACGCCGCGGACGTATAATGGAATACAATGGATGTGCTGTTTGAGATTTTTCGTGTTTAGATGCTTCGCGAGTATTCTTGACAATCGTGAACATTTCAATCGTGTCGATTGGAAATGCGGATTTTCAAGAGTTTTTTTCAAGACTATGCGAATATTCGAATCATTGTTCCTTGAATTTTTGAGGTGTTCGGTTAATTCGATGAATTTTTAGAGCTCGGTGCGTGGTCGTTGTTTTTCAAACACTTCAGATACTCTCATTCAAACGGTGATATTGATATGGAATATTAAGAAAAATATAAAGAGCCTGTGACGTTGCAGCTGCAATGGCGTTCGATCGACGAAGCGGGAGAAAAATAGGAGCCAGGAGTAGGCGCGACGATCGAGCGGAAAAATCTCAGGCCGCGGACGTATTCCATTGTGCTGTTTGAGATTTTTCGTTGTTCGATGTTTCGCGAGTATTCTTGACAATCGTGAACATTTCAATCGTGTCGATTGGAAATGCGGATTTTCAAGAGTTTTTTTCAAGACTGCGAATATTCGAATCATTGTTCCTTGAATTTTCAAGGTCTTCGGTTAATTCGATTAATTTTTAGAGCTCGGTGCGTGGTCATTGTTTTTCAAACACTTCAGATACTCTCTTTCAAACGGTAATATTGATATGAAATATTAAGAACAATATAGAGAGCCTGTGACGTTGCAGCTGCAATGGCGTTCGATCGACGAAGCGGGAGAAAAATAGGAGCCAGGAATAGGCGCGACGATCGAGCGGAAAAATCTCACGCCGCGGACGTATTCCATTGTGCCGTTTGAGATTTTTCGTTGTTCGATGTTTCGCGAGTATTCTTGACAATCGTGAACATTTCAATCGTGTCGATTGGAAATGCGGATTTTCAAGAGTTTTTTTCAAGACTGTGAATATTCGAATCATTGTTCCTTGAATTTTCGAGGTCTTCGGTTAATTCGATGAATTTTTAGAGCTCGGTGCGTGGTCGTTGTTTTTCGCGAAACAGTAATAATAAAACGGTAATATTGATACGAAATGTTAAGAAGAATCTAGAGAGGTGTTATTCAAGACTCGAACGAGTCTTTTAGGATGTTCCAAGAGTTTTAAATTTCGAACCGCGTTTAAAGCGATAAAAATTCTTCGGCGCGTATCACAACGCTTTCGAGTGTTTCGAATCCTATCGCTCTTCAAACTAATCGGAAAGAATTATGCTGCGTGGATCATTACGACCATTCAGAAAATATTCCAAGCATGTCCCGGCCCAACTCCATCGCTAACTTTCCAATCGGTTCGTCATCGAAGCAACCACAAATATTTCCCCTAATAGTCAAAATCACGTGATACATCGGTGCACGAACTCTTTCCAGTTGTCCCACTCTATGTCTAATCTCTCACGCCCGAGGCGTAAGTACCTCCTCGCGGCTCCTCGTTGATCCTGGCTACCATATCGAGCAGTCAAAGGTTATTCACCTCGAACTGATGTTTCGTAGTCCCTCCTCCATTGGCAAAACCGGTGGACGCGAAAAGGGCGGAACGATTTCACGCCATCTTCCAACGACATTTTTCCAACCTACCCCTAGGGCATCGCTCGATTTCCATACCGGTCTCCCTTTCCTCGTCGGTTCTACCTACCGGTTTCCTACCTACGAATAAAATCAGGCTTTCGCGAACGCAACGCGAGCCAACGGCGACACCGAAGGGTCGACCGTGGTGTCTATGTCACCGATTCACGGAGCCCTTCGCGGCATTCTCTTCTTCTTCCTTCATCCGTGACCTCGAAATAAAGGACGTCGATCGACAAAGCTGCTCGAAGGTGAAAAGGTTACAATTCGACTGAACTCGTTTCGCGAATCGCGCGTGGTGATCCGGTAGGTTCTACATTTCACCATGGTCTCACTTTTTCCTCTCGATTCTCCACCTTGCATTTTGGAGCTCCACGGACCCCTGAGTTTCAAGTGTACGGTGACCAGCGAGCCGATCAACGTCTGACGAACTGTCGCGCAGACACGACACTGGCGGAGACGTTTCGAGAGTCAAAGTATTCTTCGCTCGGTCGTCACTTTTTTTTTTTTTTCTCCGGATGCTGGCGAGGACTCTTTTGTCGGGCGCCTTGCTCGTAGAGTCGCAGGAAGTCGATATGCCGCGCGTTAAAGTGAAACCATCCGAGCGTGTCGGTATCTTTCGACCTTGCCCGTTTCTCCCTACATTTCTCTCTTTTAATTTTTTGTTCCTACGTTAGTATCCGTGCGAGTCGCCCCATGATCGGGCTATCCGGAAGGCATAAATAATTCCGAAGGCGATCGAAATCCCTGGAGAATTCCACGAGAAATTGCAACTTGAGAATTTCAAGTGGTCCAAAAGGGTTTGCAGTACAATTGAAATTAATCTCGTGCTTACTCGTATTTTACAATACGTCGGTATTATCTGAAATAAGAGCCGAATGAGAACACGTGCTTTTATATGCTTTTTTGTCGTCACCGAATCATCCTCTCAAGTCCTTTAATTCTGAAATAAACTCCCTCGACATCTTTCTTCCTTTCTCCTCGTTCTTCACTCACACTTTTCTCTCTTTTTCTCTCTCCTTTCCGTGAGTCCAATCGAAAATCCTATTTCACGTATCCTCGCGCGATCTTCTTTTCCTCGTCTTCTCCACATTTCTTCATAATTAAATATTGTATCTGGTACCTTCGAACGTTCCGAAACATCTTCCTACGTACCTGCTCTATCGCAGCCGCTCCCGGCTTCGTCCGCCTACGGGCCAATAAATTGAGGATCCGCTGCGTGGCACCACCGGCATCGGTATCCAGCAGTGGCCATGTTGCGACTGGATTTATGCACCATTAACATAAGACAGGTGCGTCCTTTGCATCGGCCGAGCCACGTTCCACTGGCGCATTAAACACGCGGACGCGCGCCTCGTACGATTAATAACACCCTTCCACCAACGCCTTCATATTTTATCCGTTCGACCACGAGGTCGATAAGTGGCGAGGGAGCGAATTGTAATTGTTTCACCAGGGCTCTTACAACTCAATCCAGGGGTTGGCCATCGAGCCGATCGATGGTTCTCGCCTCGAGCGTAACAATTCCCCCGACAGTCGATTCGTGTGGTCCTGCCAATTTTTTCGGCTCGATTATCCGCGAGACTTGGCGCGTTCTCCGGATCCTTTCTCTCCTTTCGTCGTCCTTCGTCCTCGTCCTTTTCTTCCGTTCTTTCTCCGTAGTTTCTCTCTTTTGCGAGAGCCACGTGAAAAATGCGCAGCCGCGAAGGCCGACAGGCTTCGCCACGCTCGGCTTGATTTTTCGGCGATTTGGGTTTTGAAAAGGGAGACGAAGTTGAGAGAGAGAGAGATAGAGGGAGAGAGAAAGATGATCTACCTACGTGACTCTGGAATGGTAGGCAGACTGCGGTTTCGACTTTTGCGGCCTACTTCTGTCCACGAATGCTTTTCTCTCAGTGATAACAAGCCTCTCGTGAACACTTTACTGAGCCGTATGGCATCGGGCACGCGACGCGCTTCGTTTTCAATGGTCTGAGATACGATGCTTTCGTGCGACCCTATCGTTGTTGTATATACGTCACATAAATATACAAGAATCAAACGATTTTAAAATCGTCGATACGTGGCCAAGCAGATGCGAAGTTTGCCTCAGTAGGAAATTACGAGCTTGGCTTGCACTTATAGTAATGCCAAAATTATTTTGCGAGAAAATTATTTTACACCCTAGCGTAAACTCGACCAGCCTAATTTACCCTAGTAGCCAACTACGAGAGTAGCTCACACTTAAAGTAATGTCAATATTAATTTGCATAGAAACATTTCCTCCCCACTGAAGATATTTGAATATGTAAGAAGTAAGGTCAATTAATATTCAGCTGCGATGTAATACAATTAATAAATACAAAATAACACATTCCGCAGGAAGCAAGAAATGTTACAGGTACTCCAAAAATCTTTGCTAAACGTCCTAACAAACTACAGACACTCGCATTAGTCAAAACCTCGATAATCAAAATAATTCGTCCTGTAAACTATTCTTTTCGTTACAAGATCCTGGTCATGTCAATATTATTTTGCATAGAAACATTTCCTCCCCACTGAAGATATTTGAATATGTAAGAAGTAAGGTCAATTAATATTCAGCTGCGATGTAATACAATTAATAAATACAAAATAACACATTCCGCAGGAAGCAAGAAATGTTACAGGTACTCCAAAAATCTTTGCTAAACGTCCTAACAAACTACAGACACTCGCATTAGTCAAAACCTCGATAATCAAAATAATTCGTCCTGTAAACTATTCTTTTCGTTACAAGATCCTGGTCATGTCAATATTATTTTGCATAGAAACATTTTCTCCCCACTGAAGATATTTGAATATGTAAGAAGTAAGGTCAATTAATATTCAGCTGCGATGTAATACAATTAATAAATACAAAATAACACATTCCGCAGGAAGCAAGAAATGTTACAGGTACTCCAAAAATCTCTGCTAAACGTCCTAACAAACTACAGACAGTCGCATTAGTCAAAACCTCGATAATCCAAATAATTCGTCCTGTAAACTAATCTTTTCTTTACCATATCCTAAAAACTGCTCGCGGGGTACAATTGGCCGAGAAACGGTCCCTTCCAACGTTACTGGTCGGGACGAGACTTCGTCGTTCCTTTATGCCATGCACCACCTTCTCCACCTCCTTCACCGTCGTCCCGTCTCTCAGTTCTCCCTGGACGGGACGACAACCGTGGAGCAGCAGCCTACGGGCCGCGTAGGTGGTCAGACAACGAGCGAGTTAACTCATGCGCGATGCAGGAGTTAGTTTTATTTATACACCGGAAAAGAAGTATGCCTTGTCACCCTGCCGCCGGCCCTCGTCTCGCCTTCCTCTTCTTCTTCTTCCACGACTCGAGAGAGGGAGGATCCTCACAGTTTTCTCGCATGGGCACACCTCAAGAGGCTCCACGGGCCCTCGTCTCGCGAGGAAGGAGCCAAAGAGGCAGGCGGCAGGACTCGAGCAGCTGCACAATCGTCGCCCACGGCGCAGGGTTCATTTAACTTCGCAAATACACAACTCTTTAACATTGTGTCGCGTCCTCCTCCATGGACACGTCCACCTCTAATGGACACTGACAAATGGCCCGCGTGGAATTTCACTGTCGTGCCTTCGCCTCGGGCACCGTGTCTCTTTCTTTTCTGCCTTGTCTTCCTCTCCTTGCCCTTCATCCGTGATTCGAGCAAGAGTCACCACGGTGATGGTACTTCACTCGTATTCTCGCCTGCTCGATATTATCCGGACGATGTTGCACGGTGGGGCAATTTATTTTGTGAGAGTACTTTTTCGGAGCACGTCGCATCGGTGACTCCGAATGAAATAGAAGGGGTCAGGTCCGGTGGTAGTTTCTCCGCAAGAGCTACAGAATCCGTAGGATAAAACGAAAGTTGCTTCTTCGTTGTGGCAGTTCTTAAATTCTCATCCGTTTATCTTGGTAGGTACTCTCCTTGGGAGTTTAGACATGCTCGCAACTTTAAATGCGCTTGATAAACACGCGTAGACACGAACGTGCATATGTACGTTTCTTAACACTATTTCTACCGGGCTTTTGTATATATCTATTTCGATCAAGAGGTGTCTTTTTGGGTCCAAGATGAGCTGCAGGATAATGACACGGCTAAATTAATTTAATAACTAATATACGAATAGTGAAAGAATTAATTGAGGAAAAAAGATTCAACTTGGAAAATAAATTTAAAATGCAATTTGAGAAGGTGTCACCTTTGGTAGAAATAGTGTTAAATTGAATATCTTATATGTACTTAAATGCAATTTAACTCAGTAATTAGAACTTGCGTAATTACAATTTAGAGAATGATGTAAAAATTTGAGAACGTCGATAATTGAACGGCAAGTTTGCCTACGTTCCTCGAGTATGACCTTTAACGGATTTAATTACGAGTCTTTGGCAAATATCAGGGTCTCTGAGACACGTCGAAGAGGGTAATGTCTCGTGAAAGAGAAATTTCGAACTCACCGAAAGTTAAGTAATCGAGCGCGTATTAAGCGTTTACGCTTACCGTAACACCTGCTTGACTTTCGTATCGAGAATTCATGCTTGTCCCCGTCACCGCGTGGTAACGATTACCTCGAAACGGGCGTACCACCGACCACTATGAAAATAAATGGAGAATGGAGGACGTGTCTAGAAGGAAATACGACGACGAAGCAGCGCGTCTGGTCGCGTTGGCTCCACCTCCCTTATTCGCGGCGTGCCGACTCATCTTCCTTTAAGATTTCTCCTCTCCCTTTCCGTTTCTCTCTATCTCTTTTCCTCCACAGAGCTCCGCACACTTGGGCCCACACATGCGAAGGATCCACGCGACCAGCAACAGGCTGCTCCTTCTTCGTCCTCTCCTCCTCCTTTTCCTCCACCTCCCCACTTCTCCTTCGGGATTCCTCCGGCAGAACAGCCGGGACCGCTCGTTCCTCGCGCCAATGGATCATTTTATTGCACTCGTGTGCTCCCGGAAGCACGAGCGTCGCGGTGCCTCTCCTACACGCTTTCTCATCCACAAGGATATTCGTTCGAGACCTGTTTACGATTATTCTGCTCCTCTCCACTTCCTCCACTCGCCTTTCTCCTTCGTTACTCTACTTATTTCTCTTATCCTTCGATACGACCCTCGTGGTCTCGCATTTTCCTTTCTCGATCTCTTTTTATCTCATTCTTAATTTCACAAGACTCGATCCTGGTTATGGGCGCGTTGTTAACCAACGATCGTAGTGTCGAGTAGAATGTTAGGCGTATGCGTGATTATTTTGAAACTCTTCGAAGGTCCGAACTAATGTGACTTCATGAAACTTGTACATTTTCCAAACGTATACGATAAGCACTCGAATGTTCGAGTTCGTTTGGATTTTTGGATAGTTCCTTAGAAAGGTTTGAACGTACGTGGAGATTTTTAACATTAAACATACTGAATATTGTTTTTTCTATATAGGGATGTCCCTTGTCGATCGGTCATTTGACTTGCGTTTGATAGCTTTAGTGTTAACACATTGAAGAGAGCACTTTGGTCGCGCAGCGCACTTCCAGGGGCCGTATATTTTTGGGCGCTCCAGAAACGCTTTATACGATGCATATATGCACTTTTTTAATTCACATTTGTTATTATATTCATATGAAGTATTCTCAAATATTACTACATATTTTTGATATATGAACCGTTTATTTTGAAAGTGGTGTAAATCCATTTAAAAACAAAAAATTAACTAGTTGTAAATATAAAGTTTACACTAAATTAATCACAAATTATGTGATATCTCATTTTTCTTAACAAATGGACTTATATCACTTTCAAAATAAACGGTCCATATCTATTTATTATGTATGCAAACGAGATATCTCGTCACTCGTCCTCAATGTGTCAACACTATTTCTACCAAAGATGTCAAAAGACACCTTCTCAAATTGTATCTCAAATTTATTTTCCAAGCTGAATCATTTTTCTCAATCACTTCTTTCATTATTCGTATATTAGTCGTTAAATTAATTTAGTGGTATGATTTTCCTACAGCTCATCCTGGACCCAAAAAGATACCTTTTGGTCGAAACAGATATATACGAAATCCCGGTAGAAATAGTGTTAAGTGACATCCATTTTCATCCTGATTGCAGAGCGGATTATCGTCTGTGAGATTAAACGTTAAACACTCACCATTTTCTCTCGTCTCGTCGAATCCTCCTTCCTTTTCGGTCTCTTCTTGGCGACGCGCGTCTGCGTCGCCGCGGGATTCGGCGACAAGGCGGAACTTCAATGGGCACGAGCCGACCCTGCGCGCCGCTTTGCCGCCCCTGCCCGGTGCGCGGGAGGAAGTCGAGTGGCCTTATGGATTGTGTCGGTGCATCCGTCGAAGTCGAGTGGGTCGTTTTCGGTGGAAAAAGAATCTCCTGGCTATTCGTTCGAACTGCCGAAATTACGGAGGAAAGTGGAAAAGATGGGGAAAGGAGAGACGACAGGAGAATCGTCAGGAGGGCGAGTGTTGCACGAGCTTGTGCAACTAGAGAAACACTTACTCACTTAGGGTTAAACACACGATTTATTTTGTTCACGGTGAATTTAACTCGAATGTTTTTCTTACAAGCACAATTAACAAATTATTCTGCACACTTGCGGTAATGTGAAGGAATGACGAGTATCCTCGTGAAACGTAAAGCGTGTGCAGACGAGGTAAAATTTAATTACAGCGAGATTCCAGCTGGTCCTTTGAAGAACTATTGCTGAAATATACATACATAGATAAAATTTAAACACTCATAATGTGAAAGAGAAAAGTTGGATGCGTCGAAGAACAATTGATCAATTTGAAATTTCATTCGTTTTCTACACATGACCTTAAGTGTAATATATTTTTGAATATACTCCAACTTTCGATCAAATTTAAACTTAAGCAACGAAAGATATTTTTTTTCGTACCTCGAGTATAGTCGTTGGTCAAACTTAACGTGTGAACGAAGTTTCCACTACATGGATTAAATCTAGGACGAATGACTGTCACGTTAATTCTTTAATAGATTTTGCACGAGGCATTTTTTTATGGTCTCGTCAAAGTCACGATCTTCTGAGCGCAGCAATAAATTTGAAACGCAGCCCGTACCAGCCTACATTTCTCAGTACAATGTGCCTTTCTTCGAACTTTGTCTGCAGTTCACGTGCCTCTCGATGGAGACGTTAATGTTTGTTTCGTGGTTCACACCTGAGCAGGTGTTGCGCACAAGGGCGCCATTGTACTCGGATTTTTGAAACATCCACGCGCCCAAAATCTCCGATCTGAATATGTCGTTCGTGCTCGCGCATCCTGCCGCAGACTTGGAATAATTTTTAAGCCAATTCGGTAACGTGCCCCGTGGGTTCCTTTGTGTCGAGAACGATCGGACAAACGACTCGCAATAAAAATTCGCTGAGAATGGCTGATAATCGGGTGTTCCTTTGAACGAATCCTCCGGCGGATTTGAACAAGAGAAAAATCAAGGAAACTGCGAAGGTATGCCAGTTAAAATGTGCCAGAGCAATAAAGTAGAAATTCATTAACTTTTCAATAATTAAGCTACGAGCCACGGTGATAATTACGAGGAAAATTACGAGGACACGAGTAGATCTCCACTTTGCCTCTGCAAAACGAAGGTCGGCCTTCCTTAATGACGATGAAAGCTCGATTGCAACTTCCACTTGGCTCTCTTTGCATATCCCAAGAAAGCTTGATTAAAAAGAAGTAACGTGCTTCCTCGTGAAGGAGGAGAAGAAGAAGCGTCGAATATTAAAATCGTCATTACGGACGACGCAATTACATCTCGGAGCGTGACCAAGAGAATCGGATTGGCTCTATTTAAATATCCTTTTAAGCAGGGCCAAAGTTCCGCGACGCGCAAAGCAAGTAGTGCGCGCGGAGTGAGATTCCTTTCGAGTTGTGTAATTGAAAGAGCAGAAGAAGAAGAAGAAGAGAAGAAGATGAGAAGAAAAGTCGAAGGCAAAAACGAGGAGGACGAACGAATGAAGCGCGCGGAAGAGCACGAGGAAGAGTACGTCGCGTCTCACGGAGGATGTTTAATTATTTATTCGCAGTCTCGGGTGGAGAGGGACGATGGAAAGGGGATGAATCCAGTATGGCCGACCTAGAGGGGTTAAAATGTGAAGCGAACCCTTTCCTTCCCTCCTTGCTGCCTGTTATCGACCCTCCGCTGGGCGCTCGGCCAATCAACGCGACGTTGATTTACTTTTAACCCTTCGACGCCCATCCCTCGACTCTCTGCCACCCTCTTCTCTCAACCCTTTCTCGGTCACCTGCCGATCTCGTTCCTCGCGCAATTATGTATCCCGTTACGTAGACGGAATCCTCGTCGGGATTGGTCGAGAGTTGGAAAAGGGGCGTGCTTTCATTACCCCTTTTCCATTATAAACCCTTTGCAGCGGCCCACGTAGCGCCTATGCTTAACTTCGAGGAGGAGAGGATTATAAGAAGGATATGAAGAATCCTCGATGAGTAGGGTAAGTCCGGTAGAGATGGCCGTAGTATTTTTTTTAGGCCAATTTTCTCTTGTGTTTTAGTAAGTAAAAATAAAAAATGACAAAGACGCGAACTTTTAGCTTATAAACATCTCAACACACACCGCTCCATTACTAAATTGTTGAAACACATTACTTTACAAATATGTATGGTAAATCAGATGCTTACTAATCAGGCTTGGAAATAATATGAGATACCTCAAGATGGAAATCTTTAATACTTACTTTTTTCCTCTTTAATCGTGACGAAAACAGCGACCACTCGAACTAGTCGTGACAACGAGTCATACTAACTTGCATAAGAAGTCATCTGTAAGTAACTTTTCGAATTTCAGACGCGGGCCATCTGCCCCTCATAGCCATCTCTACTGGACTTACCCTATTCCTTTTAAACAATCTCAAGTTTCGACCATTTCTTCGTCTACACGCTCACGTACTTTGGATATGAAAGGTGATACGTGTTTAATAGCGCGGCCAATCTTTTATGTAGAGCGCGAGCTGTGCCGCTTCCCATAAAATTCTTTCTTCGTATTACCTCTGGTAACTAACGTTGACGCGCTTTCGAGATCCCCGGGTCGGAAAGCCTTTGGGTCTTAGCACGACACCCAGAGGGCTCTCGTGGAAGCTTCACTCGAGTGAGCCCTCCGTAGTCACACGAGGATCGAGTAAATGGCGCTTCCAAAGTTTTTGGTATCGCGTATCGCGCGAAGTTTAAGGCGAGCCGCATGATTAATGATGTCTGAATAATCGCGGCTGAGCCACTGGATCCGAGAAAGCCTTTAAAATAATCCCCATAAAATTACGCCCTAATGCTCCGTCCATTAATCCTCCATCTTATCTCGGCCTCGGGTATAATACGGCGGAGCTTTTCGGACGCCTTGGCTCGCGAGTACTCAACCTCGGGCGTCGAGTACTGCCTGAGTTGCCAGGAAGAAAATGAGATTAGCGATTTAATCTAAAATAAATGTGCCATTCAATTTCTCCAAGCCACGGGATCGTGGATGAGACGGTGGTTGTTGTTGATGCTGCTCTTCGACCAATTGGACACGGGCAGGGACATGCGAGTTTTCTGTAGTTCGACATTTCGGCTGGAATATTCGTTTTGGATATAATGATCCGATATCTTGTAATTATTTTTTATTATGGACGAGTAACGGTGCAGGGAGGCGTTAAATAATGCTTAAATTAAAGCTAAAGATTGACACGGACCTTCTAACCCAACGTGCGTTAGTCTCTTGGGCGATCGATGGGAAAATCGTTCATGCGCTCATTTCGTCCAGAATGAATTCGTTCATTTCGTCCAGTTTAAAACTGGATTTATAAACTTTGCCCACCGTTCCACCACCGTTGCCGTTCACAGCTAACGTAGTTACCGTTGTTGATTTTCATAGTAACTGTATACATATGAGAATCAACTACGTTACCTGCGAACGGCGACGGTGGCGGAACGATGGCGAAAGTTTATAAATCCAGCTGTTTATCGTTTTTTTCTATAAACGTTTACGATATCTGTTTCGGCGTTTCTAGAATCGATTTTCTGTCACTTCCACAACTGCATGACTATTGAAAGTAACAGTTATAGAATCAGCAAAACCGAAAAACCGATACGATGCAGTTGTAAGATCACTTTGGTTTCCATCACTGTCTCCCTCGAAACCGACACACAGTGATTTCAAGCAGTTAGGTATACTCGAATTTTCACCATTCTGAATTTTTGTACCATACATACTAATCCACGATGTCAGGATAGGAATTCAATCGATTTAACGTTCTTAACGTCTCGAATGGAATTTTCTTTTGCGCTACTTGGAACGTCGTATAGCTCCTTCTCGTTTGCAATGCAGAATACATAGGAGGCTCGACGACGAGCGGCGCGAGCATAAAGAGAGCACCGCATCGTCCTTTGACCGGAGTGCCGTCCATTCGACCGTTTCTGTCGCAAATCGATTTCGCGCGATGCCTCGAGGGGCGGGCGGCCGACGACGACGAGAATCTCTAGACACGTCCCTGGCATCGAAGTTTTTCCTCCCTACCTACGGCGCGTTTAAGCCGGCGGCACTGCCGGAATTAATTATTTAGGGGACAGAAATGGCACCCCTGTCCACCCCCACGATTCTTTCCACCCCCTTCCGTGCACTCCCAAGCCGCCCCTTCGCTCCCGCTCGCTCACAGCCCCGGATCGTGGCCCGAGCCTAACCCGAGGGCGAAGATATAATTATGGGAGGTGGGTGGGCTTCAAGTATTCATGTTTTCATTACGGCCTCGGCCTTCGCCGTATCGCCCGAGAAAAAGGGATTCTCGGTCTAAAAATGTGCTAGGGAGAAGGCGGTGGAGATGGTGGAGAGACGAGTGGTGGTAGGACCAGGAGAAAAGGTCGCTCGCGGGAGCGTGACAGTCTCTTCTTTCCGGTTTCATATTTATCGTCGACGAGAGATAAATTTTAATTCGAGGAGGAACGATCGAATTTTCCCTCCGCGATCGCCCACAGTGACGCCATCGGCGCCAAGACGCGAAGGACATCTTGAAATTATTTTATAGCGCTTCGCAAAATAACGCATTCTCCTTGTCCTTTCGCTAATATTGCTCCATCGTAATATTACGGTGTTCCTTATCGAACGGTTAATTAATTTTTGCGCTTACGTTAATTATGTCGAAGTAATTGAGTATGCTCTATTTTTTTTCACAGTCGTTTCTCGAACCGTTCGAATTCTTTAGATTCATCCGTAAAGACATAAATTAACTTTCTATCGTGACTACGTTTCTCGGCCAATTCCGATTTCAAGGTATGGATCGTGTGATTTTCGATAATATAAAGAGTGAAGCATTTCATTAAGAATTTTGTTTCCAATAATTATATACGACATATGTGCTGGTGATTGTGAAAGTGGTCTAAGTCAGAAAAGTTTGGTTCACAAATCGTTCCGTATTTCAATCGTATAAATGGCAATAATGCTACGTAACTAGAAAAATCAATTTTTCGAAATTATTGACTTAGACCACTATCACAATCACCGGCACATATATCCACACAAATTTCTTACTCGGCTATGTTAAGATTATCCCGTTAACGATATTTGATTAGAGGAATCTGTTTAGAGTATTCTACTCTTAAATTAAGAAGATCCTCTTGTTGCTTATTTTGGTAAGAAATATTTTAAGTGGTAAATTTTTAAGATGAGAATACAATTTTTTCAGTGTAGCATCGAAATTTTACGATGTTTCTTATCGACGAGTGAATCGTTTCCAGTGTAATTTCACCAAAATAAAATTCGCCGAAGTGACACTACACTTACTCTTAATATTCTCTCGTGATCGTCACACATTCTTGATAATTCCCGTTGACCACCCACGATGACGTACCACGATCGAGGATTAACCCTCGTAAAACATGACCAGGAAGTGGAGCTTCGCTTTTTGGCGGCTAATTTTTCTCCGCGAGAGACGAATGCCTCGTGGCCGGGCCAACGGCTCCTTGCGAGGTGGTCGAAAGGGACTTTTCTTCCGTCCCTTATAGCCTCACCTTCTCTCCCTTGTCCCTACCCCGGCGAACTGTTTTTGCCTCGTTCCCGTTATCTCTTCTTTGTTCCAGGGCGCTCGCGTACCCTTTGTCCGGATTCTCTCCCTTTTGTAACTTCCGAGATCCTTCGCGCGCATTGTCTCCGCGAGAAAGGAACTTTTCGGCCAAAACGTCGCAGTCGCTAAATTAATCGACGACGTCCTCCAACCACCACCGTCCCCAGCTCCTCCGCAAAAGGAGGAACTAGCGTCCAGGAGAGACCAAGGGTGGGAGTCGTGGTGGATGGCAGCACGGATGGAGGGTGGATCGTCCATTAAAAATTCCTGAATCAGTACCTCCTTATCCCTGATTAACGGCCTATCTGTCCCGAACGATTCTTCATCGAGAATGGCGACCGAGCAACTCCTCACAATTTATGGCCAGGCGCCAAGGCACTCGCATTATGCCGCGTCCAGAAGTATCGAATTTTCTTACAGCGAGAGTTTCGAGATTTTCTCATCGTGCTTGCTCTCCGAACAATTTCTTGCTGATTCTCGCAATCCTCCACCTCTGCTTTTATGCTTACCAGTTCACGGAGAATGTTTCTTTCTTCTCATTCGACGATATTCGCGCGCTTACATTTTATCATAGACTTATACTCATAGACCGAGCGTTCTGTGAGAAGCGCTGAAGACTACATCAAAACGAGAGAGTAATTGCGAGAGTGAGTGTGCCTCTGTGTTACAGGAGCGTTGATTGGGGGAATAACGAAAACAAGACTCCTGTGAGACAGAGGCACACTCACTCTCACAATTACTCTCTCGTTTTCATGTAGTCTTCAGCGCTTCTCACGGAACGCTCGGTCTATGAGTATAAGTCTATGCATTTTATTCGTGAACAAATGCATTCGTGTGGCGCATTTGTTTTCCAGTTTAATTTAATTCTGCTCTCGAGACCATTCGGCGAGATCCACGCGCGAGGAAAAACTGCTACGTGCCCTTCTACGGTGTTGATTTTTTTATCCCTCATCGGTGGAAAGCCGAGCGAGATGGCCGAGGTGAATTTTAACGGGAAACTTCTTTTCGCGCGACCTAACGCTGTAGGGGTGGACGATGATGAAAACACAACTAGGGAAAGGCACGAGATAAAGAGAGAGTGTCTTATCGGCGGAGCCACAACTTCTTATTAAGCTTAAATCATTCTTACCGAGGGGTTAATGGAGAAACTTTTCGCGCGGTATCGAGCGCCTCTTTGTCCATATCGCGAATCGATCCCGAAGCGGAAACATTTATGCGCCTGAATCGTGAATTTTTCGACGATAAAGTCGAGCGAGGCGCTCGCAAGAGCGGAGAAAATAATTTCGTAGAAAAACTCTCTACCCCCCCGAAGGAACTTTCTCCCTCATCCTCGAGTCCTCTTGCAATATCCCTTCTACTTGCAAAACGCGATTCGCCTCTAATGGCCTACGGTGACCAATGGCGATCTCGGATGCACCACCACCGCGGCCACGACCACCTACGTCCACTCGCCGACAAGAACGAATAACCGCGTGATTAAAAACTGCCTGCGCGAGCGTTGCGCAACTGTTTTTTCTCACGTGAACTCGGGACGAAGTTTGTCCGAGAGGGAAAGGTATTATTTTTGGTGCTCTCCTCGCGGGAGAAAGTTCGTGAAGCGGAGAAAACCCACGCCTCTAGGAAAGGGGATCGCGAACGATGGAGTACGAAGAAGTGCTACGGCGGTGGGGTGTAGCGCGAGGGATGGTGCCTACTGGAGAAGGGGGTGAAGAAGGAAGGGAGAAGTGAGAAAACGAGAGAGAAAGAGAGGTGAGAAAGTTACTTGGATACTGCAACTATCGATCGTGGTGGTCGCCGTGGACGTAAGCGTAGGGATAGCTTATTGGTCAGTTGTGCGGTGCACACCCCGTATGACGAGGGGGTTGGCCCGATGTTAGAGGGATGGGGTGATCGCGAGAAGGGGCTTCTAACCCCGTGCCAGAAGAGCCTTGAGGGACGTCCCTGGGAACGAGATAGACGAGGCGAGCCTCATTTTCCGAAACTATGGCTTCGGATAGTTCGGCTTCTCTTCTTGCAACTCGACGGCCTGCCACGGCATTTCATTATTCCGAGCCGAACCTGCTGTTCGCGACCCAGGATCGAGCCAGGGTTACATTCGTCGACTAGGCCGATCCTGGACGGCATTTTCACACGAGCGCTCTTACTCTTCTGGTAATTCAAAGCAGATAATAGATCGAATGGAAACAAAAACCGTCGTTGTGGCTCACCGATGATGTCCTTGGATCCGCGTAATTGGTCCGAAGAATTCTAATCGACCGAATACCGGGTAGACCTTCGGCCATGATCGATTCCAAAGACTCGGCACGCTTTCCTCGAGAAGGTTAGAGTTCTCAAGTTTCGTCTATAATCATCGTCCTTCATTTTAATTCGCCTCTCTTATACGTTATCCAGCTACGGAGCTTACCGCGCGAGAATCCTTCCGATCATTTCCGAGTGTTCCTTTCATCACGACCAAGGTCGGCTCACTATGAAAACATAAAGAGCGTCCGAAGGATCGCACCTTCCTGTCGGAAAGTTTCCAATAAAAGATTACCCACGGAAAGTCCACCCTTCGGAGCTCCATCGGGTCTCGTCGAAAGGTCCCGGAGAATGTCGCTGAATTCATAGAATATTTGATGTTGGCGCTGTCGGTTCCCTGCGACGGTGGCCCCTACCAGCCTTCTGCTACGGGTAGAAGGAAGTTCCTTCGAAGTTGTCGGCGAAAAAAAGAAACAGAAAAAAAAAGGAGAAACTTCTCCCACCCTTTCGACGCCGATAGAAAAGTTGCTGCTCACGGTCCTGGTGGTGGTGGATCATGAGCGGTGGATAACTCTTCGGATCAAGGTGGGTATATCTCCGTGGCGCATTATTCCCGCGCGGGGACCAGGCGCGAAAAGGGCGAAAAAGATCGATAGCCCACGGTAGTCGCGCGGCCAGCTCGACCCCGGCAAGAACTTTTGTTTCTCCGGAGAAACGGATAAAGCACCCGGGGAATAATGGCGCGCGCGCGCGCGAGTCAGCTCGGCTACCCCCTCTTTTCTTTTCTTCCTTCTCTCATTCCATCTAGGAATCTCTTCCGACGCCCTCTATCTTCCGATCTTCTCCAAGTACTTCTCTCTTCCTCGGTCCTTCTCTCTCCGGGATGGAAGAGTTAATCCTCGCGAAAACCCCTCGCTTCTATCCACCGTCGTCGAGGGAGGAGGAAAAGGAGAAAGAAAGTTTTTTTTTCTCCCCCTCCAGGTTGAAATTATCGTTGCCCCGCGATTGTTTCCGCCTATCGCGAGATGGAGGGCGAGAAGACGAAAAGTTCGTTTTAAGGAGCGCTCGAGCGGAGTGCGCGGCGATAATCGATACCGGAAAAATCAGCTAGTCGAGGGAAATTGGATGTCCAGGGTAGCGTTCACTGAGAGAAAAGTATATGATATATCTAACTATAATGGCATAGTAACAAAATTATAGTTGGAAATATCATATTTATGGTAAATGTTACCATGATGTCGGTAATAATTACGATAGAGGCATAGTATAACCAACTATATTATGTTTTTATCCAAAATTATGGTTATTTCAACTAAAAATATAGTATGGCTGAAAACATATAATGGTAAGAAAAGTAACTATTTTATATAGTTAATATTACCAGAATATTTCATACATAGTAATAGAACTATATTCGCATAACACATTTTACTATACATATGGTAACGAGAACAAAGGTAACAGTTAATGATATAACCATTTGTACAAATCGTTCATTCTACTATATTTTGTAGGGTTAAGTGAACTATAAAAATATGTTTGACGTCAAATCTAACTATAAAATATAGTGAGATTATAGTAAACCCAACCATTTTTTTCTCTCAGTGTTGCTTCAGGTGGCAAGAAGGGATGTGATTGGAGGAGGGATCTGATGGGTTTTCATCGTGTTTTAAATTCTAGAGATCATTCGCCTCTTGGTAATTTACATGGAATGAAGGAAAGCTCGCTTCGAGGTTCCTCGCGTCTTATTCCTACGAGCTACGTTCTCCCGTTCCTTGGACGTGCACCCGTGCGCTCTCGGCTTTCCTTCGATCGAGCGAACGAGACCGAGACCGATCTCCTAGCGGGCTACTCAAGATGATCTTGCACTTCTTTCGCCGTAGCAAGCGGAAGGGTGCCGGGGTGTGAAAATCGACGTCCCGCTGAGAAGCGAAGCGTTCGCGCCTCTGTCTTTCGAGGTGGCCGATTATTCTTGCACCATCACCGTGCACCTACACCCTTCCCGAAAAGGGAGTCTCGCCCACGTTGGTCCCACCTTCCCTCCGTTAAGCATGGTGTTAGCCAATTTTACGCAGCGCACCGTTCACCATTTCGCTTTCCCGGAATTCGGAAGATTAATTGGCCGTCCATTGGAAATCTCGCGGCTTCCCGGTGAGAATTGGAAAGTAGAAGTAGAAGGATGAACGAAGGTAGGTGAGAAGGTACGATGGAAAGAGAGAGAGAAGTGGTAGAAGTGGTGAGAAAACGAGGATCGAAGGGGCTTAATTAGTTTTCAGCTTCCGTTAGCGAGCCACCTAAGCTACGGCGTGGGAGAGGTTCGGCCTAATTACGCACCGACTTTCCATCCCTCGAGTTGAGCGACGTGACGGGACGAAGATTGGAGGAGGAAGGCGGTGGAATGACGGGAGGTAGACGAGCGACGGCTCGCGGAAGTGCGAATCAATCGAGACCTTCCGCAGCGGGGACGAAGTTATCGTCGAAGGGTCGACCGTAAGACCCGTAAGAAGGTACCTCCTTTTCCGATAGTTCTGTTTGCCCTGGCTCGCTCCACGCTTCGTGAGAGGAAGGCTTACGCGTCGGATTTTCAAGTTGGAGGGCTTCGCGAACGAGATTACGCTACCGAAAGTCCAAGGAGGAGAAGGAGAAGGAGCTTTTCCACGCTCGTGTGGTTTTTTCTTTCCCTCTTCGTCTCACTTTTTCACCACTCCTCGTTCTTCTTCTCCTCGCCTCCTTCCGGCCGATGAACTTCAACATTCGGTGTCTACTTCTTTTCTCTTCTCCACGCCGCCCTTTTCGGGCTCCACTTTCGTAGTTTCTCAACCGTCGGTGGTGCTGCTACGGGCACCGTCATGAGAGAATTACTCCCCTGGTATTTCGATACCCTCGAATTCGAACTTTTGATCGTGGGTGAAAATTAATGGGACGGAGAAGGAGGACGGGTACTCACCGATGACCTTTGCTAATTACGAGCGAATGTCGTGGTGAGGGACTTTGAGACCCTTTGGTTAACCGTGGTGCGTCCAAATGGCGCGTATCCTCGGCTCGCCTGCTGGTGTAAATCGGGAAATGTATCGATTGGATTTTTCTGAAGTGATTACGATCGCATTGAGTAATCAGGGGAGAGTCTTGTAGTACCAACCGCTTCACATTTTCTTGCCATATCTTAGTTTACGATTGACAAAAATGAAAACTTGAAGAACGTATATCTAATACAAACGATACCGAGAAATGGGATAAAAATCAATTCCGTGACATTGAATTTTAATATTAAAGAAACCGCAAAAGTGCTGTGATAGATTTTCAAGTTTAAATGCGGAATAATGTTATGAAAAGACACACCTACGCACATACCTACGTAAGAATAGAAGAAAAAGCAACGAAACATTCCTCAGAAGAATTGAAAAGCACGTAAGAACGAATCCTGAAACTCGTAAATCTATCGATAAATCGAAGGTGGTCTGTTCGTGGGTACAAGGGGTAGGGGGACAACCCCTTTTAAGGCAATGCATTCACGCGTAATGCCGGATCCATCGAACGGAATCGATCCGTGGACCACCGTGATGCTAAAACTTTTCCAGGAATGCCTTCCAGGAAGCTCATTCATTCCTTGGCCGCTTTCCCGCTCGCTTCTTCGGTAGAGCTCGCAGTCCTTTTCATCCTCTTTCGCCTCTCCTCTTTAGCTTTTCGTACGTTCCACACCGCCCTCGTGGCATTTGACCGTAACACGTCACCTCCTCCGCCTTCCTCGTCCTCCTATTCTCGTCGATAGGAAGGAAAGAGGACCTTAGAGGAGCGACCTCTCATTATCGGCGCCGCCTAATTTCTCAAGCCCCGTAAACCGTCCCACCCCACAATTCACCACCCTCCTCAAATTCTCTCTTTTTTTTTCTGACAACGCGCTCGTCTAGCGCGCCACCTACTTCCGGCCGTGGGACGAAGGGAAGGACGAGGAGTGCTCGGTGAGCCGATAATTATTAGCTTCTAAAGGGGTTGCTTTCTACGCCGCAAAACACCGTTCTTCGGGAATGTAATGCTCAACGGCTTCCCTACCTCTCTCTTTTCTTCTGTCTCCGTTTTCTTTCTTCTCGTGGTGACCGCCCGCGACGCAACCACCACGGTGCACGATTACCGTGAGCCACGTGGGACACGTTAATTTTCAGAGTCGTTGGAAAATTTCGAGGGTCCTCGTGACGCGGTTCAACGAGCGGAAAAGAATCGTACCGAAGAGGTGGAAAGCTGTGTATTATCGAGTGTGGTCCTCTCGTGCCTAATTACAGGAGAACGGAAACTCCGAATGTAAAATTGTATTTGATATTAACCCTTTGCACTCGAGAGATGTCTCTAGGTTATCACTTATTTTGTTCCTGCAATTTGAAGGTGACACCCATCACCATTTGGATTCCCGCGATACTTCGAGCGACGAAGATTTTTGTCTGCGTTTAATTTCTTTTGAAGCTAGAAGCATTGCACAATATACATAACCTTCCAACGTATAAAATGATATATTTTATATATTTTATCTACAGGGTATTCCATTTTAAATAATACACTCAAATATCGTCGAAACGTTGCATTAAATAAAAAAATGTTTCAAATAAAAGTTGTAGGACTTGAAAGGAGCTACGAGCTGATGGCAGTGATTTGATCCTGGCGAATTATTTGAAGGTCGCGTAAAGGTCACCGATAATTTCTTAAATAGAACTCTGTATTTTTTATACATATATCATATTTTTGTAACTTATCTCTGGAGCTTTTCAAAACATTATAATAAAATAGTTTTCCCTCACAAGTACATTTTGAAGTCGAAAGCAATTTCGGAAAAAAGGCCTCGAGTACAAAGGATTAACGGATATACTTAAAAGCGACAATAATAAATCGTACTCGGTCGTTTCATTATTATCAAACGCCGCGGTTATTCGTGAACTTTTCACATCGCATTCGATACCAATTAAATCGGTATCTGCTTCCACGTCCATAAGCCTCTCCAATTGCTCGCCGACACGTCAATTGTCATCGCATGAAAACTATTTAGCCCTCCGTGTCATCGGCTCCACCGGCGAACATAAAACGAGAATAAAACGATCGAGCCAGACAGAGAGAGAGAGAGAGAAAGAGAGACAGCGAGGCTCTTAATCGTCGCTCGATCTACCGCAAAAGGGGTCGTCGAGCCAATCGACAACCTGTTCCACCCTGTGTGTAACACCTCCAGTTGTTTTTTTTCCTTTCCTCCTCGTGCGACCTAACTCCAGCCCCGATCACCTAAACGACACATAATACCGCATTTTCAAAGGGTTGCCTCCACCGAGGCGAAGTTATTGTAACATCGCGTGTGAGACGTTCGGTTCCGAGTGTGTGTGTGCGAGCGCGCTCGTGTGTGGCACTCTATACCTGCGGACGCATTATCGTTCGTGGCACCACTCGGAGAAGGGGTTGGGCTCTACGGCCTGCACGAACCTTTCGGGACTTACCCTTTCTCCTGGGCCTCACCCTTTTTTCCGTGTCTATCCATAACTGGCCGACCTCGGGATCAAGGGAGGGCAGGACGCGTAACGGGCCATCAGGTTCGCGCGTTTCTAGCAGGTGCTCTGACGCGTACGTGCGTTGCGAGCTTCGCCGTGTAGGACAGAAGGGTTAGAGAAGGGTCGAGCCCTTTTGCTCGTCGCAGGTGGAAGTGACCTGACGGTACGAGAGACTAACCCGTGGGAGTCTATGCTCGCGCCCACCACGAAGCGCACAAATGTCGCTCGCGAGGACCCGATGGGCGTGATGGGAGCCCTACGATGGGTTCTATAATTTTCTGCTCGCTTAACGAGCCTGCCACTTGCGCGGTGGGCGGCCCCGTGCTCAAGGACGTTCTCCACCCGCCGATGAGAGCGAGTCACGGAGGGTGGCCTGCACGCGATTACAACGCGACCCTTTCGCCACGATACACGGTGGATTGGACATTAATTCGTAAGCGTAGCGCGAATTAATTCTAAGCATTGCTCGAAGGGTCATAGACGATTGTAATTTTATATTAGTGGTTTGCTGACTTGCGATGCGACAAGATCGAAGCGTCTCTTATGGATCACTGAATAATTTACTATGGCATATCCAAGTGGAGAAAAATGCAGCGAATGGTATTTAGTACTTTAACTACCATTATGGTCATATGCGACCGTAGGTTGTTTTTAATGTGGTCACCGCGGTGGTTTCCGGTGACCTCCAGAAAAATCATTGATACTATGCCGTCCGGTGGCACCACGTTGGTGCCATGTGTAAAACAATTGGGCAAGCGCCGGTGGCACCACTGTGCTGTGGCGTTCAAAGCTATCGTACGAACGTCATAACTGCGTGTGTTCTGTTTAAGTAACAATATGTTACAAACATATTAGCAAAATTGTTGCTTTTATAAAAACTTGTGCCCTTTTATGATGGCAAGCGAAAGAGAAGATACGATTATACGTGATGAGTGCACGGACAGCTTGTCCGATGTTCCACTTGAATTTGAGGATTGCGAAGAAATAGAAGACATTACATCTTCAGAAAAACAAAGTGGAGGAGTATCTTTGGACGATTCTGAAATTGGTACACGGAGAATTCAGCGAACGTATTTCCCAGATCCTCGAAAAGCAGCCGGCGAATAAATTTTGATGAAACGTGCGGACGGCATAGTGTCAAGAAAATGATTATACTAACTGTAATTTACAGCACTTGAAAAATCATATAGTGGTGAGCGGGTTCGAGGACGGAGAACGGGCGAGAGAGAGAAAAAAGGAAAGGAAGCAAGTTAAAAAAATGCAAAGTGTGACGCCACGGGCAATCCATGGAAAATCAACTTGCCAGTCAAAGTGTTACCATTTAGTATTCTGTGTATATTTAATAGTAGGATTACGTGCGAATATATAAAATGTAAGTTTAAAATTGTGTTTACGTCTGCGCACCAGATCGCGTTGCTACGAACTATACGTAGAGACATGTTTTCTCATTGTGAAATCCTTTTGTTCGCTTTAAACGAACAAGTCCAGAAGACGTACGTGTGTCGTGCATGCAGACTGTACAATTTATAACCTCACAACCTCTCTATTATACTCTCTTACACGCATTTGCATCAGCTCACTAAAGTGCAACTAACAAAAGATATTCAAATACGAGGAGTTGTGTCTACCGAGAGAAAAACTCATTAGTTGGTCGAGAGTTTCGATATTGTTACGACCCTCGTACGAAAATACCCTTTTCAGAAACTAGCTAAAAATTCAACAAGCATGAGCATAAAATATATCCTGGACTCTTGCGCTTCGGAAGATAGTGCATTCCGGCATCGGAGAATAGCCCGTTAAAAAGAAGGAGAGAAAAGGAGGCGTGCGCGTTTATTTTGCCAACTCGTCGACAACCTGTCGCCTGTACTCACCGTAGCTACGACTTTTATGGCACGGCTCGGTGCCACTCCATAAAGCACCCGTCTCCATCGAGCGGAAGGATATATCGCTTTCCAATTACTCGTTTTGGGATACGAGTGGTGAGCGGGTTCGAGGACGGAGAACGGGCGAGAGAGAAAAAAAAGGAAAGGAAGCAAGTTGAAAAAAAGGGACTGAAACGGGACGCAACCCTATCGACGTTCCTCTCTTATCCCTCTACTTTCTCCATCTGCTCGTGGCGTGCATTCCTATCCTCTTCTTCCGTCTCTATCACGCGTCTCTATTCCATTCTCTCTGGCACGCGCACGCGATATTTAGGCACAGGAGGAGCCGAATGATGCAGAGAGAGAGAGAGCTCGTGCGTACCGTGCGCGTGCTTCCCGCGGCGAGATAAAGGGAGAAATAAATGGTGGAGGAAAGAGAGGAGGAAGATGAAGGGCAGGTATGTGCGGGCATCGTTTCACGTGGGGTAGGTCCCGGGCTTAATCCATTACACGATATATTAATTCGCCGCTGCCTTCTTCCTTCCGGCGCTCAGGTAGGCCCGCGTGATCCGTAAAAAAACGAGCGCGAGAAGAGAGAGAGAGAGAGAGAGAGAGAGAGAGAGAGAGAGAGAGAGAAAAGAGAAACGCGTCGCGCACGCGCTCAGGTAGTCGGGAAAGGGGTCCGCCGACACGGGGCCCCATAAAAAGCGATCGTCAGTAAGGGAAGACAGAGATGCCCACTGTGCCCTAACGCGCGCGCCACGAGCGTCGTAAAGTACCTGCGGTAGGGAGCGGTGTGCTCTCGACGAGTGACGGCCGCCACGAAATGAAGGAGGAGGAGGAGGAAGACGAGACGCTACCACCCAGTAGGGATGTTCGATTCTGAATCGATCTTCGAAGGAATCGATTTTTTCTATTAGACAAATTGATTTTTTGTATCGATTTTGTAATGTTCGATTTTGAAGCGAATCGATTTTCTTAGGTTCGAATCGATCTTTTTTTTCTGTTTTTTTTTTTGCGCTTTCAATCAAAGACTTTCGAATCAGTCAATAAAGAAAAGCGAAAAAGATTAATGCGTTATTTAAGATACTTTTTATCCTTGTCTTCAAGCTATCAAAAGCTTCCTAACTCCTAAATCAATGGTCGTCGATTCGCCAAGGTTCTTGGCTTGTGCTAAAATTTTATCTTAGTTTGAGTACGGAACTGCACTTTAATTAATTTACGTTTTGGCATGTTTGAATTGTTTTTATACTGTGGGTTACTTCGACGAAACTACGATTAATTTAATCGTCGATTAACTTGCGGAGCGACTAACATAAAAATTTCTAATAATATAGTCCTCGTAGTTTTATGTTAGTCGCCCTATAAATGAATCAACGATTGAATTAACCGGAGTTTGGACGAAGCGGCCCTGTAAAAAGATCGATTTTTACAAGATCGATTTTTTCCACTCCGATTTTTAGAGAGAATCGATTTTCACACCGGCGATTCGGAATCAATTCAGAAATCGATTTTTATCGCAAGATCGCACATCCCTACCACCCAGTGCTACCGATTCCCAGAGATAAGCCTGGCAATGTCAGCATTTCATGATGAATCGGTAGAGAGAGTTGAAGTGGATTTCTGCAACTTGCAAGAATCGTAAAATTAGCGGTTACGTGATTGATTAATCGCGAACGGGGATGCTTGGACTTCTGAAGTACACTGTGAAAAAGGGTCGATTTTTTTTTTTCTCCAAAAATTGTGTTATGCCATTAGCGTGGATAACCTCGAAGCACATTAATTATTTGTTGTTGAGGATTTTTGAAAGAGTGCTCGAAAACGTAGGTGCTTCTTTTTTGTATTGAAAATTTCTATTTTTCACGATGATTATTTTTTTTTGTATGATGTAATGAGGTATAAGGTCGACGTATTTTAACCACTTCGCAACTGAAGACGAGATATCTCGCGACGCAATGTTGCTTACCATACGCTTTGGTCGAGATATCTCGTCGATAGTTTTGGATAAGGAAAGTAGCTATTTCTGTAAAAATTGTAACGTAGCATTATGTATAACACCGTGTTTTGAATTATGCCATTCACCGGAAAAATCAAATTATTTGTTTAAAAAAACATAACGTATTCTTCATTTGACATCGCTAACCCTCTTCGTATACGCGAACGTAATAACTTACAGAGTAAGTTTTATCCAAAACTATCAACGAGATATCTCGCATTATAATGAAAACCATCGACGAGATATCTCGTGCAAAGCGTATGGTAAGCAACATCACATCGCGAAATATCTCGTCCGAAGCGTGTCACGAACGATATTAAGTAACGAGATGTCTCGTCCATACATGCGAAATGGTTAAAGTGCCAGCTTCTCGACTGGAAATTAAAATTACGCTTTCTTTCGAGCACAGTAGCTCCACATATGAGACATTCGAAATAAATAGTTTATCTTTAGTATAATATAATAAGCATTTATGTAGAGCGTTTTGTACATTTTACAATAGAACAATTTTTTGTCGTCGTTTGTAAAAATCAAATTATCGAAGATACTCGACCTGGTCCCTCGATTTCAAAGGTAACGTAAGTAAAAAGATTTGAACCGCGCTATTACAGATAGCATAATGCTAGAAATCTACAATAGAGACTCCCGAGTCAATTTTACTTCATCTGAAACCAGAAACTGAGCATACCGTGTCATGCCCAATGGCATGGAAATTTTGTTTCCGCTCGTGACCGATAAGAAAAAGTGCTTTCGGGGTCGACAGTTGCCCCAGCGACAAGAGAAGGTACAAACAGGGAGGTATCTAACGTAGGAACTTTTAGAATACGGAAGAGTGTACAGCTGCCAACGTTTCCGCCGCGCGTCATCCCCATGAACGCTATCAAGGGAACTCCGCGGTTTGTTTTATCGCGAAACTATTCAAATACTTCCCGAGGCGCGTTGAAAATGCCCACGGGATTTGTAGTAAAATGCAGGCGTCTCCCCGTGCACATTTCAAATTTTCGGAACAACAACGGGAGTTACCCAAACGAGTAATTAGTTTTCAAAAAACAATTCGTGCAAATTGTAATGTGCAACCTCCTCATAACCGATGCTAGCCGAAATTTGACACAGACTCGAAAAATAATATCAAAGTCCGCTATATGCAATTCATGGGAGGCTCTTTTAGATTTTTTCTTACTTTTTGGGGGTTTTTGTGGTACACGGACACAGAATCACTAGAATTCTATTGTAGTTAGTACATCTGTCGTTACTGTGCAGTTCGTTAAATCATGTTGCAAGACGATATGTTTCTCGCATGACGCGCATAATTTAAAGTAACACGTTCAAATGATTATTACAGTGTCAAACGTTCATTTCCAGGTTTCATCAAATACGACGGTATTTTAAAAAGAATTGGCAAGAAGTGGCTCCAGCGTTCCTCCCGCTACTATTTTAACTGACACCCTTTCCTTTGATCTTCCACAATTAATTTCTCGATAATTATTGCGAATTTCCAATAACGCCACAGGACTTTTTTGTTTGTTTTAAGCCGTCCAACGTCCCTCACGGGAGTTTATTCGGGAATTCTGGGACACCCTGTATACACTAGAAATAACAGTAAAACGTTTTTTAACCAATGGCGTATACAGGGTGAGTCACTTAAGACCGGCCACCCGAATAACTTCTACAATTTTGCTGTTAAGAAAAAATGTTTCAAGTAAAAGTTGTTTGTTATCGAGGGGGGCATTGTGTGACGGGGACCATTTTCTTCCAGGTGGAGGCGCTTAGGAGATTTGAAGGTCATCTTCATTTTTTTAAACGGAACCATGGGTTTTTTAATTCCTACAATTATAGCCCTTTCTAAGTCAATTTCAATGATCTTGGAATTCAAGGTCATGGATATGAAGAAAGTTGGGAAATTAAAATTTTATCGTAAATTTTTCTCAAACAGCATATTCGCGCTTTTATTCATAAAACATATGTATACACCACTAATTTATAAAAAATCAAACGCGCATGTGCAAAACGATCCGACTTTTCCACGCATTCTCCCGTCTACTCTTACACCCCGTTCTTCCCGCCATACACGAGAAATGATCCAGTATGAGAGACAGGACGAAATATGAAGAAAAGCAGAAAGTCGAAGGACTTGCTCGCGTCGAATGGGTTCCTATTAATCTTTCCCATCCCATCTTAACGCCCTACCATTTCTTCGCGATCTCTCACCCCGCCTACCGTCGTCTTCCCTCCCTGTTCTCGTTCTCGTGCACGAAATACGTTACGAATGCGCAAAGACATCCCCACGGTGTCCAGCGTCGCGGTGAGTGTATCTTTTCAATCGGTCAGTGGCGCACGGTGGAAGGTAACGGCTGCTGGCCGAGCACCTTTTCTTCTTTCAACCCCCTTTCGGCCGGCCAGGTTACTCGGTACACGAGAAGCTTTACGAGCGACGATTCTTCGTCGTCCACCCCGTCGGGGTCAAGGGGTTGGCCAGCTGGCGTCGGACGGTTGTGCAATCTGCGCGCGGAACCCTTCGGACCGATGCCGATCGTCCGAAAGGAGGAAGGATCGAGAGAGCGGTCGAGCGAAAGGGAGAGAAGGAAGCGAAGAAGGGGAGCGAATGAGAGCAGGACCGAGGGTGGCGCGACGTCTCTTCGCCTCATTCTCTCTCTCTTCTTCTCTCTTTTCGATTCTATCTTCTCTTCTGCTTCGTGAACCGGGGGTTACTCCTAGCGCGAGCCTGCCAACATTGCTCATTGTCCGAGCTCAATGGCCGTCCGTCCAGCGCCATTGTGGGTAATGATTTCGGAGAGGTCTGTGCGAGAGAGAGATGAAGAGAGAGAGAGAGAGAGAGAAAGAGAGAGAAATATACTTGTGCCGCCACCACGTCACCCGAGATAAACTCGTATCTCGTGTTATGAGGCGTGGCGTGGCGTGCGGAGAGAACTGCTGCTTGCGGCGTGTACCGCGGACACGCGCGCGCGTGTTCGTTAATCATGATTTATGTGGGAGTAGCTCTCCGAGCGTTGCCTGCATGTATGTCGATATCGCGAGGATCGATTTATAAGGGAGGGAAATTTTCTGAGATAATTGTTTGTTTTCACGCGTCCACGGGGAAGTGCGTGCACTTTCGCCATCTCACGTTTAATCTTAATTGATCTTTTGGTATCGTACGTGGTATAAGTGTCCTTTCGGAAGTGTATCCTGGACGATACGGTGTCGTTGACCCTCTTCGTGAAGCTTGAGAAACGATTCTCTTTTAACGTATAACGAAAGCTTTCTTAGCATCGTTTGAATTTCACCATTGTTTCTGTGAGCCTTTGCCACATATATGCCGGTGATCGTGAAAGTGATCTAAATCAGAAAAGTTTGATTTATAAATGGTTCCGTACTTCAATCGTATCGATGAAAATAATACTACGTAAACAGAGAAATTCAATTTTCGAAATTTTCCACTTGGACCACTTTTGTAATCACCAGCACATTTATCCAAGTCATTCTACGGGTTATACTTTTTCTTTCGTAGCCACCAGTCATGACACGTCACGGTCTAGCATTTATTATACACGTTACGAGTACTCGTTGGTCCTTGTACTCTCGTCGCGTAACAGTAAAATGTGTACTGCAAGAATGAGAAATTCTCCTGATCGGACGAATCTCAAGGTGGTCCGTTGGTGGTGCCGTTATAACGGAAACTCCATCTAAGATCGAGATCGTTTCTCATTGAGAGATCACGTGACGGTTCCTCGAGCGATCATTCGAGCATTTTAAGCAGCGCGGACCTCTCATTAGGCTGCTTGACTTCGCACCTCCAGCGCCGCCTTCGAACGCGACGCAGTTTCCGGTGACTTATGACGCGTCCTTCCTTTGTTTTCTCCGTAAATTTATGCCCCGCGCCTACCCTAAGCTGCGCGCCAGCCGAGTGTGGATCGTCGAATGGCAGGAAGCGAGTTACGAGTCCCCGGAGAATATTGATGTCGCGAAATAAATTGACTGCGGTGCCGTGACAACGAATCCTCGATCTCGTCTTCTCCAGATTAGTTGTCCGACCTCGAGACTTCGGGGTAGAAGGGAAACAGGAAGCACGGACTAACAGTTTGTGAATACAAAGTGTACGAATCAACTTCATCCCCTGTTTTTTGTGAAGAGAAGCTCATCGGCAGAGGTGATTTAATGGCTCAGTTCCGAGATGGGTATGCGTGGATTTCTTTCGCGTAGAACGTTGTTAAACTTGAGAATTAGATCATCGGCGAGCTAGAAATCGAGCCATCTCGTGCATCCCACTGGAAATTCATTTTTTTCGGAGGCTTCTCTCTCCTATCGAAGTGAAATGTAAATCTCGATGAATCTTCAAAGACGAATAAGTAAGATTGTCGACTGTGTATTGTTTTTCTTTTCTTTTTTTAAATCGATCCGCGTTAGACGGAATGGATTTATAATGGAATGATCGGCATGGCTTGACTTCGTTGCGAGTATTAACATTTTAACTGCCACGTTGTTCTTCCATGGATTCCCCGTGACGCCACACTTTGCATTTTTTGGGGACTTTTTTCTTGTTAACACTATTGCTACCGACCGGTCAAATGACCGTTTTTAAAATTTCGATTAGAATTTCCTATATACAAGGTAATTGCATCGCCTTTAAATTTCACAACTTTTCTCAAAATATACATATAATACATCTCCCAATATTTGAAGAAAAATCGTGAAATTTAAAGACGATGCAATTTCGTTGTATACAAGAAATTCTAATCGAAACTTCACAAACGGTCATTTGACCGGTCGTGGCAGGAATAGTGTTAAAATATGATCTTTAAAGTACTGTAAACTGCGCTTAATACAATCATTTTTTTAATGATTTTTCTGGAGCTCACCGCTGACGCAGGAAAAACAAGATGTGGTGACGTATGACCATCGTGGCAGTCAAAGTGTCGAAGAATTTTTGTTTAACCAGTTGCCTACGTTCGACGTGTATACACGTCAATCCAAATTTTTTATATTTTTGATCATGAACAATAAAAACAACTTATCATTTGGTATAAAGACTAAAAATTAACACTCAAAAAAAAAATACCACAGATAACTGGTTAAACCCCCAACGTGTGTATAGGTGAAAGAAAATAATTTTTCCTTGTCGCCAAGCAAGCGGTTCGTTTTTCCGATTCTCTTAAGAAGGAAGAAGTTGTATGCAAGCACCGCCATTTTGTAATCGACACCGCCATCGTTGTACGGCTCAACCCTTGCGCAACCCTATCCTTGAAAGGGCATCGCAGCCACGTTGATTTACCCTTTCGTCAGGCGAAAGGGGGTTAAGCCGTGCCGCTGTCACAACACGTCCATTCGAGCATCAATCGAGCCACTCCATTGGCTGAAATCAAGACGTACTTTCACGAAGGGTTGAGCCACGCCCGATCGCGGCTAATTGAAACTCGAATTTCTAAAAGCGATTCCTAACGAATGACACGTGCCTGACGTAGGTAAAGTTCTGTAGCTGTAATCTGTGAAAGCGTTCACATTCCATCGATCATACGTTGACGTACGGATAATCATTTTCATTCTAAAGCCTTTCTCGTTTTTATCTCACTGCTAAACGAATTCAATAGGAAAATTGTAAAGATCGATCTTCCGTTATAATCTATAAACTGAATGAAACTAACTAATTGGAATTTATCGGATACGCAAGAATTCATTCCGATCGGGCGACAAGGTCCGAATGTTCTTTTCGTTTGTCCAAAGAGAAAACTTGTTCTGCGGAATTTACAATAGCCACACCTGGAATAGGAATGGTTCTTGAATCGTGCCTCGGCCGACGCGCAAGAATGAAATAAGGGCGGAAGGACCGGTTGAAGATTTTTATCCTCAGGCCGAGAGGCGCGTGGTTCCTAACACTAGATCTCACACGTGTCCCTAGAAATTAATTCTTCTTTGGCTCGCGCGTTTGATTTTGGTCGTCTACACACCTGAGGATTCTCCCAGACGTCAGACGTGCCGCGTGCACCTTTTCACTATTTTCTACCTGTTCGCTCGTGCGTTAATATCTCACATATATCATCGGGAGTGGCTCGTGTACGTCGCTTTCCACGTGAAGCGTCGATTCCGAGGAAAGACTCACTTGGAAAATGATGTCGTCCAAAGCTGCTTCACGGTGTAAATTCGACGTGTCCGGAAATTTACGCAGGACAAATTTTATACGAAGATGATCAGATCGGACGATTATTCAAATTGTTAACTGTGTTCGACGGATATACTTGTACGAGACGTGTAAGTTTAAATTTGAACGAAAGATGTCACGAACTCGTAAAATTAAGACGCTTAAGATTAATTTGAAGGAACGAATTCAAATCTGTGTTTACTAATTTTTGTTTATTCAGCTCCACTCTTTCGTCCTTTTCATTATTTCATACAAAAATCTGCATATTTCAATTTTGATTCACGAATTCGAACGATGCGTTCCCAAAGGATCGACTCCAATTTCGTTATAAACAAATACAATTTTAATCATCTTTACATCCATTCGACATCTGTGCGCGAGAAATGTTCATCGTCGTAATTCTTTCTTACTTAACACACAGTTAACGGGTTAAGCGTCGTGAAGAGAACGTAATGTAGTCTCTGCGATCGATTTTCTACGCGCCGTGAAGCAATTAACGTAATCCTGTTCGTTCGACGGACCCCACGAGCGTTAACCGAGCTACAATTAAACAAGATCCATCTCAATTATTCAGGAGGAGGGAGAGAAATCCTTCGTCCACTCCCACGATCGACAGGGGCGGCATATTAATTAGAATTTACGGGAGCGAATGATTTTGTCAATTCGACATCTACGGTGACTTTGCCATTCGTCCGGAATGAGTCCCAGCCACTGGCGTGTACTAAAAGTTGGGGAACCGTCCCTCATGTGCACCTACAATCCGTGCGTTGGAGGGGTGGTATCGTCCCTTATGGCAAGCCGGCAATTCCCATTTTATGGCACATAAACTCGATCGAGGCTTGCTCACGGATGTTTGATTGGCCATGAGTATAGCGCACCGTGGCGTAACGACAATCGCACTCAGATTAACGCTGTTCCACGTTAGCACCCACAGCATTAACCTGGAAAGCGAGCGCGGATCAACGAAGAGAATCATTCTTTCGGATGTCTCGAGTTTGCGGACGGAGGAAATCGGGAAAGAGCTATACTCTGCGTCGAAAAGGATATCGCACCTGCTCAAAATGTCCAAGAGAAACAAGAGTGTTAGCTGTCTTCTTGCGTATTAGAAAATTTTAATTAAGCTCGTTTATTATAATTTCGATGAGAATTTTGTATATATAACGTAATTGTATCGCCCTTAAATTTCACGAGTTTTCTTAAAATATACGTATAATAAATACATTTTTCAATATTTTAGGAAAAGTCGTGAAATTTAAAGTCTATGTAATTACGTTGTACATAGGGAATTCTCATCGAAATTTTAAAAACGGTCATTTGACCGGTCGTGATAGGAACAGTGTTAAGGTGTAATTGTATACTCTTATTCGCGCTCGTGTTTGCACTCGCAATTTATGTTACGTGAACGATGCGAATTTTTCTCTTTATCGCACTCATAGGATCACTACAAGCGCGAGAACGAGTAAGTGGACCTTTAGTAACCACACCTTTAGAGAGTTACCAAAGTGCGCGCGACCATTTCCAAATTCTTGGAAGAACACGAGCCATACGAAATTCTGAAATGAGCTCCGCAGTGCCTTCGTGGAAAACTTGCGGCGTCTCGAGGTACGACAGTTGAAATTGTCGCGTGACACGATATATCACAATTTTCACGTTTCTCTTCTTTCTCCCTCTATCTATCTATCTATCTCTTACTCTCGTTTTCCGTAGCACGCGTTAAAGGATTCGACGACACTGCGACTTCTCCCTCTCTCATGCCGTTTGAACACGCGCGCGCGCGCGTAATAAGGGTGCGTCCTCCCTTTTAGCTTCCTCCGTTCTGCTCCCATCAAATTTCCACTTTTCAGGAGAGACAACACGTGTCCTCCCCTCTCCTCTTCCTCTCACTCTCACTCTCGCTCAATTCTCATCGCCCGCTTCCTCTCTCCTTCTATCCGTCAACGTACGCAGATGCGTGGTTTTCATTTCCCCCTCGCGACTCACGATCTTTTACTCTCGCTTCTCGCATCTCCCTCTCCCTCAGGAGCTACGCTCGTGCCACTCGTACTTTTTGTCCCTTCCTCTTGCCTCCATTCTCACTACTGTTCCGCTTGCGAGCACACCATAGCTCGCGCACGCGCGCGCGCGCGACCCCGTGCGTGTAACGAATCCGCGCTTTTTTCGCCCTTTTTTCTCCCGTGCCCGAGAATATCCACTTTTCGGGGTGAAAAGCGCGGTGGGGAGAAAAGAACGAAAAGGATTTCCGAAAAGAGACAGAAGCCCGCGATATATCGAATGAGACTAGCCACGGAGGGTGAGAAACGGACGTGGAGAACTGCAGTACGAGTGGAGGAAAGGAAGGGAAGTGGAAATATGGGGAAAAAATGGTTAAAAATATTTAAAGCGACGACAGCGCGGACGATAGCTGACACGTGGAAACGGAAAATATGGGGAGACGATGTGTCATCGGCACGCGTACTATACGTATCGAACTCTTCATCCTCCCTTCTTCTCATCCCTCTTTTCTCCTTTCTTCTCGTCCTCTCTTCGTCCAGATCGGTCTGCTCTTCTTTGACGTGCTACGACGCGTTAACCCGAAGCCATACGGAGTACTAGGTGCGCTATGTTCTTCTTGAATATCATTTTTTATGTTTCTTTTTTTTAAATATAATCTTTCAACTGCTATAAATTGCGGTTAGAATAATCATTTTTATAATGATTTTTCCGGTGGTCACCGGTGAGCCACAAGAAAAATAAGTTCCAGTCACGTATGATCACAATCGTAATCAAAGTGTCAATAAAATCTCAGCACAATGTCCGTACTCGTTCTTAACAGATGTCGTTGCTTTTCCATGAATTGAAAAAATGCAAAGCTCCGAAGCGCCCCAAATTCTCCTCTTACGTTTATTTTCAATCCTCGCGCCGCGCTCGCGTGCCACGGCAGGCCGACAAAAACTATTAGTCTGGAGCGCGGTAACGGACGTCGTTACTAATTATCGGTATTAGGGTCGCTTATTCGTCTCCGCTGCGAGAACGGCGTGGTGGAGTGGGACTGGGATTAGGATAGGGTGCTTTAGGATGTTTTGGAGTGGGAAAAAGGCGCGAGCGGAGTTCGACTTTATAGCGGGCGTGTCGGGGTCCCTCGAACGCCCCCGTTTCCGTATTTTTAGTCTTCCACGCTTGGCACGCTCCTCGCTTTTTTAAAACATCCCCGCCACTGACTGGCGGCGTAGCATCTGCCCTCCTCCTGTTCGATGTCTCCACGCTCGTTCGCTCGACGGATTGCACGCGTGCACTCTCTCGATCGCACGAGTAATGGCGAAGGTGGCGGTGAACGCGCGCACGACCCTTCCTTCATTGTCTCCCTCCTCGGAACAGTGGGATTACGTTACTCGGTCCGCTTGCGCGCGGCACGCGAGAGAAAGAAGGAACGAAAGAGAAATGAGAGAAAGAGAACGAACTGGTAACGAGAGAACTAACCTGGGATCTCCTCCACCCCTCTCTCAATTTCGTCCTCGTTTGTTCCGCGTCCATTGTTCCATCGATGTTTTCCTTAAATTTGTCGAATGCACCAAGGGATAATGCACCCTGGGACTAACGTGGGACCATAGAATGAAGAGCATCGAGAGTGGGTGGAACGTTGGGAAATAATGTCACGAGGAGTGGAAAAAATGTCTTTGTAGAAGCTGCGAGCCCATTAGTGGACCGATCGATCGAGTGGTCTTCGACTCGATTAAACTCACGACGTAAGACAAGCTGGCTCCGGTATCATGCACTGGCAATAACGAATCCTTCCACGAGGACATCCTTCATCCGGCTCGAATTGACGTAGCAATAATTTCTCATTGTATCGATCCAATCGAAGAACCTCCATCTCCGCGATTCATTTGTCGCTCCTCCGTTCTGGATTACCCTAGTTTGCATACCGTTCCGCAGTTTAATCCGTCGATGGATGAAGCGACGGCGGAGACAAAGTATCTCTGGGAGAGGGAATGATTACTTGGAGCACCAATTATCGTTGAAAGACCTGTCCGGACGTTTAAGGAGAGGCACTCGGTGACGGGGGCTAGGGTTACCTTAATGGACGATCAGTTAAGGCGCACGAGATCGCTCGTAGCTCTCGCCTGGACGCATGGGGCCCTTATCTACCTACGAGGCTTAGAGAGCGAGGGGTGTAGCTACCTGGTCTGACGAGCGAGCGGCCCTCCCTCTTCTCATCTTCTCGGCGCACTTTTTTTCTACTCCCTCTTTCTCCTTCTCCGTCACGAGCATCCCCGTAATAATCTTCCTAGCGCTAACCTCTCGCTCGTGCGGCCCCTCGAGATATTGCCAAACACCAACACCGCGGCACCAACCTGGTTGGGTTCGCCAACTCCGGGAGGAAGAGGCCAAGGAGAGTGTAGATAAAACGAGGGGCGGCTCTCCTCCTTTTCGTCCTTTCTCTCTCTCTCTCTCTCTCACTCTCACTCACTCACTCACTCTTTCTATCCGTGGAGAAAGAAAGGAGAATGAGAGACGAGGGATTGGTCAATAAAAAAACGAGAAGAAAAAGGGCTCGTGTTCAGCACGCGCTTAGATGGGCGCCCACGGTGCGATGGAGACAGGGCGACAACGCGATCATCGGGGTGTTCGATGGGTCGAGCCACTGGAGAGGGAGGGCAGAAAGAGCAGAAATCGGGAAAAAATCGCGAGGCTAATGTATGCCATCCCCGTGTTGTTGGACGTAGGGGATCGTAGGCCATCTCTGAAATTTTTTTTTCACACTCTCCCTCTCTGTGCGCGTGCTAGAGACTCGGCGAAAAAATCACACGAGTGGAGGACCGAGATTGAGGAGGGTCATCTGCTCGGACACGTGGTAACGAGGAACTCCTGGGAGGCCGAGGATGGAAAAATTGAACTCTGCGGTGGCAAAACTGCGATAACGTCTTACGATGATATTTGACATCGTCTAATGGCTTAGCTGGAGGGATGATAACCCTTTGAAGACATTTGTTTTCGTTCTGGAACGTTTCAGAATACACGGTAGAGGAGCTCGAATTTATGAAATAACGGGGTATTGGAAATGTTGTAATTGGCGTTCACGTAATAGAATCGTGGCTCAGTAAGCGTGTTGGACAGGCGAGAGTGACGTGACCTTCCGGTCATGCGAGTCAGTCGGAAATAAGAAGAGCGTCCACGGCATGCGATAATCAACGGATGTGTACAATCGTCGTTTATTAAATTACGAAATAGATGCAGAGTAGGGCAGGTTGAATAGGTTTTTAACCGTGTGAATGCGGAGGAGCGCGATAGCGCTCTTTTTGTGTGGTTATCGCGCTCCTCCGCACTCAAACGGTTAATAGGCCAACCGTCCTGTGTATTTCACATCTCAAATTGGCGCGGTTGAACGCAATTTCGTACAACAAATGGTAATGCGCGCTGGATGCAAAGGTTGGTAAAAAAATACAGCTAGTGAGTCGCTGGGAATCTGAGTTGAAATGGAATAGAAACATTGTTAAATTCGAAACGGGACTAAATACGCAAAATGCATAACTACTAATATTAATCTGTCTAATTATTAACATAAGCACGCACACAAAAGGCAGAAAAACTAACGAAATGAAAAAGAAAGTAAACACCAGAATTGGTTCAGTAATCTAAAAAATGAGAGAGAACTTTTGATTTAATCATTGGAAACTTTTCGGAAGTTCCTTAACAATTAACGATTCACTTACTAATCACGCTGATCCTGTTCATCGTCAATTACCGGAGTTCTCCGCCAATACATATACATATAGTACCATGAAAAGATATTAATAAACCACTAATAAAATCATTATTTCTCACGTCGGACGAATAAGGCGCGCGCGCGTCCAAAGCGTCTAATTGATATATAATTGATATTGAAAATTACGACGCCCGTTCTCTCTATTATTCTTATATGGACCGAAAACGTGTGCCCCGAGAAAATGAGAATGGCCGTCTCGCATATGGCAGCGATAAAGCATCGGTGGCAGCGGCGGCCATATCGTCCCTTCTCCCTGAATATTTTTATTGCCGCATCGCCTTCGGGATTGGCCATCGTCCACCCCCGTCCCCCTTTCGACGCACCCTTCCAAAGGCGCATTTTCCGAGTTTATGCGAGAGCGCGCCGGGAATCGCATTCGCGCCAGACCGTTGGTAATAAATTCCCTAGTAGCTATCGTAGATTTATCATAGTCACGCACTCTCGCGCCCGTCGCCACCGATAATTACCGAATTTTGCGGTGGGGACTGACCGTTCGCGTGTAGGCAGAGAGAGAGAGAGGTGGTTGGAGACTTCGATGGGTGAGGGCTCCGGCAAGAAGAGAACGACAGCGGAGGGTGAGGAGAAATAATGATTCCGGGCATCTCTCATCGTACGAAGGGTGTAAAAAGGGAAGAGGGTGGAAAGAAAGGCTTCGTCGAACGGAGAACTCGATTTGCGAGGCGACGCGAAATGTTCCGTTGCTCGTGTTCACGAGGTTCCACAAGGTCCAAGTGGTCCACCACCTGCAGATCTCGAGTATGGCCTGGGGATATTAACTCTTCGAGCACGTGTAAGGATTTAGGCGATGTGTAAATTGATATTTTGATATGCGAAAAGAAACATTTCTTTCAGCATTTTTTTTTGAACTTCTTAACGATGTTCGACGAATATCCTAGTCTTGTGAAAGAAACATAATCTTTTGCCGTTTAAGTTTTTCGATTGTATCGAAAGTTGAAATTTGTGTATTGATATATTTAACGTGTTTTCAAGATTATTTCCAAGCAATAGATTGTCTGTTGCTTATTAAGTTCATTCCTATTGCTTATTCTTTTTTAAACGAAATATTAAGCATTTTGAATGCCAAAGTTTTGTCTGTGTCTACGAAATTGAGCAATGATTAAAAAAACACGCATACAAGAATTGTAGTTTTGTTATGTGATTTAATTCAGTTTTATTATTTTACTTTAAACTCGGTGTTTAACGTCTTATTACATATTCAATACGATAATTATACGCAAGACACAAACATTCTATCTATACAAATTATGATAACCCTCTTAATTTCTACTTGTCCACTCAAGATAATCGACTGAAACTAGACATACCTACTGTAACGAAAATGGAAAAAGCAAATCTGCTTTTACGCAATACTTTTCACGCCTATATCCTCGAATTCGAAAAATCTCACGAGATTGACAGAGGCAAGAATATCGAAGCTGGTGGAGAAAAATTTCTTCGTGGATGCTGTCACATTCGCGAGAATCCCTTTGACGATCCTACAAACGGGATTCCCTCGAACGAATGACGTATCGAATCTTCAGCCAACAAGACTTCCGGTCGTACTTTTGTGCACGAGTTCACGCCGCTCCAGTGTGGTTTTGTTGCTTCGCAGCACCTTCCTCGGACGCGAGTAAACGCGAGACTGGCAAACGCCACGAGGAGAAGTCAGAGGGATGAGAATATCGTGATCCGCACGTCGTGGCAGCCCTTTTGTCGCCGACAAAAGGGAGTTGACAAAACATGACAATCATAACAGGCCATAATTCTCATAACCGGGCGGGGGTGGAGCAGCGCACCGAGGCGCTCGCCCCACGACAAAAGCTGCCGAAAATCTCCGCGCTAGACAAATATTATTTTGACAACCGTTCCGAGTGGAGAAAAGAAACGAGAGAGAACGAGAAACCGAGAGAGAGAGAGAGAGAGAGAGAAGGATGAAATAAGGAGAGAAGAACCGACCCTCTTCTATCCAGTTGCTTTCCTCGAGTCGGCAACTCATCGTGAAATTACGAACTGAATTATATGCCCGAGTTTATGAACGCCGAATACCTCGAATTTCTCCTCGTTATCGTGAGAGAGCCTGACGAAGGTGGAATGAGAGGGTTACGCGACGTGCGACGGGAATTCCGATAATGACATCGAGACGTGGAACGATGCGATCTATCCGGAGAATTCTGATAATTGCTATTGGCACGACGATGAGAATCAAAGATTGGGAGCGATAAATTAATGGAGCTCGAATGGTGTCTGGCGTCTCCGTCGAAGTGTATAATCGACTGAAAGAATTAATCGATGAAAAATTCAGATCCATCGATTCCATTCCGATTTATGCCCAAACGGATGAAAGAGAACTTGTCGGTTTCCATTAAATGTTTATTTTCGATCCCTTTGCTGTCACATTTTATTCGAGGAGACTTTGAAAATATTCCACGTTATTTTGTAAAAGATAATTCTACCTGACTTTCACAGTAGCCAGAGAATGGAGGTTTGTTGACGGATGCTTCTTTTATATTGATGAGAATATATAAAAATATGTATACAATAGTCTTGAAGGACCGGACTAAGTTAGACATCCTAAAATACCACTCTGTATCATCAATATCGCACCCAATACTCTACTGTCCATCGTGCAATGGATACCTCGCAGTTTTTATCACCTTGGAAATGATGGAACCAAAAAAAGAGTACACTTTGCAAGAACAAAATATCGGACCGTGAATATCGGACCCGGTTTTCCACTGACCATCAAGCAACGGTATCCTCGAACATTTAATCATCCTAAAAATAGCAAACCAACAAGAGATAACTACACAAGAACAAAAACTCCACATTCTCCCAACTCGTTCGCCCTATCCGGCAATCCGCAAAATCGAATCTGCAGGCGATTCGAAGAACAGCACCGAATCTCTGAATATCAGGTATTACACGCGACTTCCAGGACCTTCTCGGATGTAGAAAAGACGAAGTGCGACCTCATCTGTCAAGCCACCGACTCTGTGGCGTGGATTTTGGACCTGGTTTTCCACTGACCATCAAGCAACTGTATCCTCGAACATTTAATCATCCTAAAAATGGCAAACCAACAAGAGATAACTACACAAGAACAAAAACTCCACATTCTCCCAACCCGTTCGCCCTATCTGGTAATCCGCAAAATCGAATCTGCAGGCGATTCGAAGAACAGCACCGAATTTCCGAATATCAGGTATTACACGCGACTTCCAGGACCTTCTCGGATGTAGAAAAAACGGAGTGCGACCTCATCTGTCAAGCCACCGGCTCTGTGGCGTGAATATCGGACCTGGTTTTCCACTGACCATCAAGCAACGGTATCCTCGAACATTTAATCATCCTAAAAATGGCAAATCAACAAGAGAGAACTACACAAGAACAAAAACTCATCATTCTCCCAACCCGTTTGCCCTATTTGGCAATCCGCAAAATCGAATCTGCAGGCGATTCGAAGAGCAGGACCGAATCTCCGAATATCAGGTATTACACGCGACTTCCAGGACCTTCTCGGATGTAGAAAAAACGGAGTGCGACCTCATCTGTCAAGCCACCGGCTCTGTGGCGTGAATATCGGACCTGGTTTTCCACTGACCATCAAGCAACGGTATCCTCGAACATTTAATCATCCTAATAAGTCACTCCCTTTACGGTCGTGCCTAAAAATGGCAAACCAACAAGAGATAACTATACAAGAACAAAAACTCATCATTCTTCCAACCCGTTCACCCTATCTGGTAATCCGCAAAATCGAATCTGCAGGCGATTCGAAGAACAGCACCGAATCTCCGAATATCAGGTATTACACGCGACTTCCAGGACCTTCTCGGATGTAGAAAAAACGGAGTGTGACCTCATCTTTCAAGCCACCGGCTCTGTGGCGTGGATATCAGACCTGGTTTTCCACTGACCATCAAGCAACGGTATCCTCGAACATTTAATCACCCTAAAAATGGCAAACCAACAAGAGATAACTACACAAGAACAAAAACTCCACATTCTCCCAACCCGTTCGCCCTATCTGGTAATCCGCAAAATCGAATCTGCAGGCGATTCGAAGAACAGCACCGAATCTCCGAATATCAGGTATTACACGCGACTTCCAGGACCTTCTCTGACGTAGAAAAGACGGAGTGCGGCCTTATGTCTTTTCGAAGCCTCCGGGGCCGGCACTCGCTTCGAATGGAAGTGCGAGGTGGACACGTTAAAAGGTTTCTTTACGAGGTCGTAACGAGGATCATACTCCTCGTTGCAGGGCAGCGTAGCGCGATGCCGCGCGATCATAAACCGCATAATGTTGCCCAGGGAAAAAGCACGGTGCTCCTCCCCTCTTTCTCCATCTCCACCCTCGTGTCTCGCTCGTTCCTTTCCTCTCGCCTCTTACGAACCACCCCTACCTCCTTCATCGTCACATAAAACATGCTTGATATACAGGATGGGGGTAGCCCGACGCGCCATACTACGCCGCGAAATGGAATCTTCGAGTTCTTAGCGCGGAGGTCGGCCATTACGCTTCCTCTTTCTCCCTTTCTTTTTTTCCCCCGTTCCCTTTACCCAAAGAATAACGGGACTCCATGCGATACGATTTCATATTCCCAATTACGTGGCTGTAATAACCGTCGAGGATGTATCCGTTCTGTCTATCCTCCTTTTCGCGACTCGACGACGGAGTTTTATTATCTCGGGGAATGGCAGGGCGAAGTAGACCCACCCTGCAAAGGAGTATCGCGTTACGAAAAATTTCTGGCACCCGTATCTTTACTTTTGGCGATCGTAGTCGTTGACGCGCGCTCGCGCGAGTTTAAAGTCTCGAGAGTAGTGGTTGAAGCACGCGTGTCGCCGACTCGCTACGCTCCGCGCGCTCTTGACAAAGGGATTTTCAATATAATGTCTTCAATTTAGCTCTTGTGTACACGAGGCTTAACCGAGCGAGTGGCGACGAGCAGAAGGGAGGAAAAATCGGTAAACGCCTCCGGAGCTAGAGACTCCTCGTGCTCAGGGTGTGCTCCAAAATTCATACCTACCCCCGTGACGTTAAAAGTTAACCGTTTTACTGGTCAAAGCCCTCCACGTTTACTGCCTGAATTATATATTCTCGAAAGGCAGCAGTGTCCCCTGGCGAATCGGCGAATTTGCATGCTTCGCTTTCGAGAACGGTCACGGACACGGAGGACTAGCAAAAACGTTAAAATGTGGTTTATGGCTTTATGCTCTCGTATTTTAGCGATATTTGGAACAATAAGGCCCCGAGCCTGACCTAACTGTGTCTTCTCGGACCGCGCGTCGGTCGTCCACCATCGTGCTGCTGCTTTCACCTCGAAAGTCTTTCCTCCAACGTTTTTCCTCGCGACGGACTATATCCTGTTAATCTCTTGACGCCCTTGGCAACATATGTGGACATTTTGTTTCTCGTTAAACTATATCTTTTCTACCGTAACACGCGTGGGTATTATTCTTTCCGCAAATTTTCCATTCCTGGCCTTGTTCTTCGATCATTGTTAACGTTGTCGACGAATCGCCATTGCAAGTGAATAAATTAACAATCGATGCCGACTTGATTCCAGCTTAAATCAATTCGTCTGTGAAGAGGTTAATTTTTCATCATTTTCCTCGCCTCGTATTGCCGCCTTGCGATGTATTTTTCGTCGGGGCTAGATCGACTTTAAATATTCACGTTCACGGTCCCTCCGCGTTACAATCGGGAGTCGTTATGGATTACGAGGGAACGGGAAAAATCGTCCACGAGCGTGTACAAGCTTCGTCGCGAGTTTCGGACTCTGACCTTATTAGATTTCCTTGAATCTTCCGACCGTACTGTTTGACGTTCAAATCAGTTTCTTTTTTCTGAAATCAATACACGATCGATTGTTTTGCGCGGTAGTATCCTTTTTATGAAAACCAACTAGTCGCGAATAACGGATACGTAAGGAGTAGTGAAACACTTGTACGAAATAAAAATTCTTCGATGGATAATTTCTATAAATTGTTGCGAAAGAAATTTTCATTGTGAGTGAAAATCTTACTCTTGGTGCTTACTTGCTCTACCTTCAAATGCAAATACAATCAAACGAACGATCCAGATTTAACTAAACATGGTAGAAGATACCATCGTCTGATATCAATTTTATAATTGTACGATATCGAGCTAAGACGTAGGATAAAATCGTCTGACAAAAAATTGTCAAAACCCCCTATAGGTATGTACCTAATCTTGTTCCTTCGAGTGTACATTATTACAGTGCATTCTCATTTCGCGTTGCTTCAGGATCCCGAGCTCGACCGAAACATTAACCATCCAGTAGCACGTGCCAATCTGTTTGCAAAACTATTCCCGGAGAATTCGACATTCCACCCCTTCTGACGAGTTACAAGAATCCCTCTTATTCGAACGACGTTGCGTCAGTTGGCCGGGACAATAAATATGTTATTGACGTCTCCTTTATTGCTCCACTTACGTCATCCTCGACAAGCGGGTATACTCTCGACGACCCTCGATCATTTGACGAATTCATTACACATTCTCGACGCACGAATTTATAAAAAAAACCTCTTCTTCCTCGATTAAACTTACCTCTCCGTAATTACCGTTAGAGAAGGCTGGCCATTAGAGACGGCTCTCGATCGTTACGAATTCGAAACGCGTCCCTCCTGCTGGCCGAGATCGTTTTACTAATTCCACGAGGATTGTTTACGCGATCGGTATCTCGTCGAGTCAGCATCTCCAAGAAACAGGACTCCCGCTACGCTAAAATATGCAGATGACAACCGCATAGGTGGGTGGCGACCCACGCAGACGTCGTACCTCAAAGACTTATTCTGACATTTTCGTAACAACGAGAGAGCTCACAAATCACCGACGAGTCACCGCGTCCTCTCGAAAGGGCCTTAAAGCGGAAAGACGTCGTAGAGGGACAGGACGAAGGGAAAGAGAGGGGCGATGCTCCAGATTTTCACGCCTGTTACCAGAAACGCAAAAACATTTTCGTGCCCGGAAACACCGTGGGACGACAACGATGGAATCACCCTCGTGTGCCGGTTTTGCGGTACGAGGAGGGATGTGACCTTGCGGAGGATGAGAAATAGAAGAAGAAGGATAAGGTGAGAAGAATGAGAGAACGTAGCCTCGGTCCTCCTCGCCTCGCGCTTTGTTTGCGCATTCAAGGACACGGGAAAAAGAATAACTGGAAAAGTTGGTTGGAGCGAGGATCGTCGAAGAGGAGAGAAGGAGATGGAGAGATGCGACATGGTAGTCGCGCTCCGATTTGCACACGCGGATCCTCGAGGAATCGCGTTTCGCGTGAGGCGCATAACAAGTGGCCCAGCTCTTCCTTCAACGTTCTTCCTTCAAAGCTCTTCCTTCCACGCTCACCCCCCGAGAAGACGTACCGCGCCCTCCTACGCTTCCTCTCGCCCCTTCTTCGTCACCATCTCATTCTACCTCCTCCTCATCCTCTTCCTCCTTCTCCACGAGCGTGATCCTGTATAAGCGGCGCTCGTTTCCGAAGGTACAGGATATCTTCGTAAGCCCAAAGCCAAACAGGACTAGCCGGTAAACCACTCGGGCCGCGTTATCTGTTTGTGAGCCCCGGGACGATCCTCGAGAGGAGAGGAAGGAGCTTCGTCGATTGGGCGCGACTGGTGCGTGCGCGCCTTTCCAAACGATAATATTGCGACAAGGCTGCACAATATTTGCGTGTTTGCCCACGCCCTCTCCCTTACCTCGTCTCATCTCGCTCGTTCTAAAGCGATCGAGCGGTTCTTCGTCCTTATCTATCTCTCATCTTCTCTCTTCTCGCTCTTCCCCTTACTCTCCACCGTTTCCGATACGAACGGTACCTCCGTGTCGAAGTTCGCACGAAATCCGTGAAGAGGCTTTGTCGCCCTATTGGAGAACACCGTGCTCGCGCGAAAACGGGGGAGTAGAAGGTTCATATTGCCGGAGTTTAAGCTCCGATATGGGAGGAAGTGGGACGGAATTTTTTAACGCGATCTTCTTTTTTTTTTTTTTGTTCGAGTTCGAGAAGCGCGCGTGTACGAGGGAATTGATACTTCGTTCTGATTATTGGGTGGAAGGACGCGAAGGTCTCTTGTTCTTCGCAGTACAATGTCGATTGCTCGAATCGATGTTGATATTACGAATGATCGATTCTATTCAGTTCTCGAAAATTTTTGTGTTCTTGACCGATAATAAAAGTTTCAGGTATTGTCCACGAGGAAGTTCGAAAATCGTTTAGTTCGTGCAATATGGAATATTTGGAAATGCCGAAGTAAAGATCGAAAAGTTGTTGATTATATTCTAAATATTTGTGTCTTCTCGTTGAGGTTCGAATTGCGCCGGTGAAATGGGAGGGTGCAGCTCTAAAGTAGAGTAGAGATTGCGAGGCTTCTTTACTTTCTACTTACTTTCTACGTTATCTAAAAGTCGTGATCCTTCGATAGGCTTGTTAAATTTTATAAACGTTGGAAAAGTGAGCAATGTTTGGTACCCCAGTCCAAAGTCGGCCCTTATACTCCGCTGCAGGAGACACAGGTCTGCGCGTAAACGGCGAAACTACGAAGTATAGAAGAATGCAAAGAGCTACGAAGACAAGTAAAGATGGTAGAAGCGAGTTTTCTGGATTTCGGTGAAAACGGATCATCGACTACGTTACCGAATTGTCGGGTGAGGGGAACCGTTGCAGCGAGCGAGCCTTTCCAAGAAGCATAACCAGAATCGTAAAGGCCACGGCAATCCCGCACTAGATTTTTACGACAAGGTATCCTTCGAGGGGAACCCAGAGCACGGCTCGCGGTGGTGGGTGTAAAGTAAAGTCAACTCGGCGAAATTAAAAATGGAGCGGTTTTTACCCCAATCCGTCTTAATGCCATTAGAATGAATGGGTACGCGGGGTGGGTACCTTTTTTATTGGCGGTCTCGATCATAAAGGAAGGGAAAAAAATTTATAGACCAAACGTCACGCGGCCGCGACCTCCTTCGGTAACTGTCCGCTTCTATCTGCGCGATGAGCGCTGACCGAGAAGGAAAGAAAGGGAAGGGAAATTAAAAGGGGCAGAGAAAGGAAAGTGGCTGTACGGTTTTGGGAAAAACACGTGCAATAGCCCGAGCTCGCGCGCCTCGTTTCCTCAGACCGGGGCTTCTCGTCAACCGAAAGCAGACGCTCCAAATTTTTACGAGCCCGTCGTCCCGTGCTCCTGCAATTAAGGGCGGTGACTCATAATCACTCGAAAATCCAATTCCGGGAACGGGCACGCTCGCTTTAATCCTATTTTCTTCTTTGTTGGTGGTGCCTCGATCGCAGGAGGCACGCATCGTCGGAGATTCACGCGCGAAATATCCAAAGCAGAGTACGAATATATCGATATATTTCGAGGTTTTGGTATCGTAGCAGTGTTTGTTTTAACATTAAGACTGTAATTCGTTAACCCTTTAACGCATGATTTTTAAAATATTAAACCTATCAGTTGAATGGAAATAGGATGCATTTCTTTGTCACATATGCTAGTCCATAGTGTAGAGGAGTGAGAGAGTAATATCATAGAAATATCTCATTAAATGATATATTAAATGATTTTCATTACACAGATACTACTAATAAGAGGAATAATTTGCATGTTGTATTTCTACGACAGTAGCATTAAAGGGTTAAATTTTTTTAATACTGCTATTGAACGTTCACTGCCGCTATTTTCAGACATTTCTTACAGCTAGTTGACGTGAATACTGAATATAAATACCGAAAGATATACCGGTTCGATATTAGCATTAAAGCAAAGGCAGACTTAAAAGTTTAGAAAACATTTATGAATAAGTAAAGAGCATTTCAGGAAATGGACTTCCATAATGGAATTTCATATTCATTGATACATATGTTCTTTGCTTATTGTTTCATTTAAACTGTGATTTTTCCCCCCTCGTTATTGACTGGTATTACATTGTTATTACACCGAAATACGATTGTGTACCTTCGTTTGGATGACTCAATTTGCAGCATTCGGTTTCTTTTTCTACAGTAGAATGATTATTTAACACTATGTTTACGAAACTTTTTTTGACAGGCACAATTTTTCATTTAAATTTTAAATACGTCAAATCAACGAGTTTCCGTAAACCTACTGTTAAAAATACCGATATTTCACCGCTATTTGCAATATCTATTCGACCTCCGATCTAAAGATTCGCGAACAGTGGCGACCTAGTGTCCGTCCTGCACCGGGGCCAATAATGCATCGAATCTTTATCCTGGGTAATGGGTCCACCTTCCCGGAAGCGCAAGGGTTATTCCCAGAATGAAAAGATGCCCTAAACGAATAAAACCGAAATTGGTTGGGGACGTTGCCTCCGCGCGGGCCTCCGTAAAAGTCACCCCTCATAAACTTACCCTCTCTCGCGCACACCCCGTTCCCCTGCCACTCGTATGGCGGACTTTTCTTTTCTGGAATTGGGCGAAAACGAGTTGCTGAACACTTTTTTTGTTATTTTTCGCCGCGTTCGTGACAGAGGTTCGCGTATGGACTAGAGCTCCCGGTCAGAACCGTGTTTTAAACTACACGGGTACGCGTGACACGTGTTGTCGTGCTACACGTTATATCTAACACGGATATCCGTAGATACACGTGTACACGAATAACTATAATAAATTTTTATCACAGCATCTTACATGTTGTGCCAAATTGTATGTATTTGCATATATAGATATTTCTTCTATCTCTACGACACTTTTTTTATATTTCTTAGAAAAAAAATGTTCTCATAATTCTTGAAGTGTTCGTGAAATAAATACACGTGTAATACGTGTATTCGTGTATTACACGCGGGTACCTGATACACGTGTTTAAAAAAGAAAGAATTAAATACACGTGCACACGTGTATTCGTGTACACGTGTAATAGAGGGCACTAGTATGGACCATCGGCGTATTAACACGTATGAAGGATCGGCGTATCAACATGTACAGGATCGAATAGAAAACGACGGTGGCGATGATCGTGAATTGCCAAATTTGGAACACTTGGTTGATATCGAAAGCTACAATATTACAGTCGAAGAGATTATAAAATTGAAATTATCGATGGTGTTTGGTTAAAGTAACCCGAGTGACATTTTCGAAGAAAATTGAATCATCGTAACTAGCAGACTTGAATGCTTTGCTTGTCCAAATATTATAAGCAATTTCGTATGAAACTTTTAGAAAAACCGATTTCGTATATTCATTTATTTTACTTATAGTCCATCTCTGATTTTGCTACGTCCTGTAAATTTTAGCTTTCGTGGCTTGAAATGTTTTGCCAGAACACCGTTGACGTGAGTAGAAGTACTGATGTATGCACAGATTGGATTTGCGCTTAGAAGAAAATGAATTTCAATTTAAACATGCAAGGTTAGTTAATTTCGTTACTGGCTTTACCGGTTTATGTATAAATTTTTAATGGCGAATTACTACGACTACGCTTTCGCTCCTTCTCGACCATTATATGGTTCACGCGGAGACTCGCAAAATGCATCCATAGTTCCGTTGAAATTTAAACGTTCGCTTAAAAAAAAGAAAAATGCGAGTTGGGGCACGAATCCTTTTGACCGCATAGTTCACCGATTGCTACCTCCAACTCTTTAAGCCTCTCCCATGGGATGCCGTCAGGTCCCGTGGGACGACCAACAAAAACCGAAACATGACTTGGGAAACGTCAAAGGATTGTCGGTCATTTTGGATTTGGGGAGGAGAAATCTGTCGGGACATTCGTCTCACAGAAGATCGTTAAACGGTTGTCGTTACTCGTCTAGCGAGTTCAACGTTACCTTGAAGGTCGTGAAATCCCAAAATGTTGTGACAGTGATCGTCGACGAACCTTTCGTTGTCGGCCTCACGATTCCAAGGATGTATTTTCCGACCCATTATTCGGCGAATTATCGTTTCTTTCGAAAGTTCCATGCAGCAGATTTTTTGCAAATTCGAGTAAACTCGCGCGTTATCGATAATTGTGTGACGAAATGTAAGTCTCTTCCGACTTATCGAGACCTTTGTGGAAAAACAATATACACCTTGAGAAATACGTCTATGGCTGTATTTGAGAGTTTAAACCTTGAATTTCGATTCTTCGCCTTGTCCTTAACACTAGATTGACCGAACATTTTTTATAAATACGATTTCCCATTTGAACCAGTCCAATTGACTGGTTTCGGTCAATCTAGTGTTAAATGATACCTTGCACGATCCTTGGGATCGAGATTCGGACCAAGAATTGATAATTCAATTGGTCGTGTAACGTTACGAATGGATCGATGGATAGATATCGATTCACGAATGTCAATCTGATTCTCTCAGTAAGAACATCAATCGGATCGGTCGTGCAAAGTACTCATAAGAGTTACTTCTACTATCTAAATTATAAACATTCAAATACCGAAAGCCCTTTCCATCTTCTTCTTACGTCCTTCTCTCCGGCACCCTCGATATTTTTCTGCCTCGAGTCATCCTCCGACTGTTCTTCCACCCTCGCGGCTCGCTCAAAGTGACACCGGCGCGCGGTGGCGCGATGATTTACGCTGGCCCACAATAAAATGCGCGTTCTTGCTGTTTACGAAAGGGCAGAAAATCCAATTTGAAAGTCGCACACGAAGAAAATTGGATGAAGGCAGCGTGAACAGGTACGGCCCTCTCTTGGACTAATTGGAGAGAAAGAAGGGCACGGAGGAGACGAGCCGTCCTTGGAAGCACGTTTCGACGGCACCTTCTCTTGGGAGAATACGAGGAGGAAAAAGAAAGAGAGAGAGAGAGAGAGGATGTCCAGGCAGCAATAAATAAATAAACTAATCCAACGTAAATTGGAGCACGCAAATGAAGCTCGAGGGAGAGGCACCACGAGTGGTCGCTCCTTCGAAGACTGGAAAGCAGGGAATGGGACTTTCGTTTTATAATTCCGGCTAATAAACTTCGGTGTACCTCGTAGCAAAACGGTCGCCTAATTACTGCGAGTTTTTAGGATGGGCCAGGCCCTCGTTGGGCCACCAGGGATATCGTCGAGGAGGCAGAGACAGGGTGAGGCCCAGGAACCGTTCGGCTTTCAAGGGTCTCACAACACGGTGCACCGCTCGTTATGTCGATCACTGCAACCCTTTCCTTGTGTGACCACACCCCAGGCTTACTACCTTCGTGTACCTGGGCATACCGGGTGTCCTAGTGAACCTAAGATCGGTGCATCGTGTCCACGGACGATCGAACAAAATCGTTCGGAAGAATTTCGAAGGGCCACCCTTTTTCAAATCTACTTCAAAGTTTCTATACGATCAACCAGTTTATCTTTCTCCTTCGTACGGCAGCATCGATGAGACGAAACATTTTAGATCGAACTCCAGTCTTTGGAAAATAGCGTGTGGCGCTGCTCGCAAGGTGCTCGAAGCCGGAGCACCGAAGAAAGCGGATTAGGAGCGGAAAGTATAGTTTGGAAGATCGCGAGCCAAGCTGAAGTGTTCGCAAATCTTGTCCAATTGGGTCAGTTTAATGCTCTTACTTCGAGAACACCCTGGGCTAATGCGGCTTCGTAACTGTTCCGTTCCACTTTTCCTCGGAGTATCGTTAAACCGAAGATGCGTTATCTTTCGCAAATTGGGGTTTTCGAAGGGTGTCCTTTCTAGCTTCGGCTAATATTAACGGGATGCTAATATTAATTATTTTTTTCATGCGTCAGCAGAATTTCCATGTTCTCGGTAAAGCTTCATAGATACATCCTTTATTTCAAGTTCTGAAACGCGGTCAGTTCTTCGAAAAAATTGTATTCTCATCTTAAGGATTTACCACTTAAGTTTAGTATATTTCCTACTAAAATAAGCAACAAGAGGATCTTCTTAATTTAACAGTAGAATGTTCTAAACAGATTCCTCTAATCAAATATTCTTAATAGATATTTTTATCAGATATTCTTAACATAGCCTGGTAAACAATTTGTATGGATATATTTCATATATAATTATTAGAAACAAAACTCTTAATGAAATGCTTCACTCTTTATATTGTCGAAAATTACATTATCCATATCTTGAAATCGGAATTGGTTGAGAAATGTAGTCACGAGAGAAGGTTACATGTATTTCTATTACTTGTAAATATCTCTATTAAATCGCCAAAATCCTCTTCTTCTAACCACTTCGTCATTTCCTTATCCACATTTTTTTCACAACACAACACACGAAATAATACAGTACTCAAAATTACGCAGAATTGCAAGAGGAAGAAGATACAGGCGTCGATATGTGCCGCACGCGATGTGTAACCTAACTTAACCGAATACTGACACGCATTGTGTCGCGACATTCAGATGGATTATTAAGAATATATTCAAACAACCGTCATATCGATAAGAAAATATTCTTATCTGTTAAGAATATTTATTAAGATGAATTATTAAGTTTGTATTTTAAGAATACAATTTTTTCAGTGTACGATTCATCTCAAATTCGCCAGCTCGCGGAAATACGATGCTATTGTTGGGTCAACGAAAGGAGCCCATTCTTCCTGTCCTTGCGTAATCGATGCCTTTCCCAAAGGACACGAGAAAGGCGAAAGAATGGTAGAGCTACTACCCTCCACAGTCTCCGGATCCTTCGCGTGCAGGTGCCTTGGAGAGTGGTCAAGGAGGACCTATAGGTTGAGTAATATTATATTTGTTAATTGTGAAACACAATCCTATGGGCACCGTTTGGATTCTACCTGTGATTTCAGCGGCGTGGGAAGTGCGTCGAGTTGCACGGCAAAGGGATCGAAAAAGATTGCCACTTTCGAGATATTTCCGGCGCACTCTCCAGATTCCAGATACTGTCGTGGCCCTTGAAAGATCGGATTATTCGTGTCGTCGAATAAAATGACAGCTTCGTGGATCACTCCGAACGAAGCGAATTAAGACTAGGTTTTTAGTAGAATTATCGAGGACCACGAACTGAAGCATTAGCGGGCAGATGAACGATCGGTGCATGACGAGACGTTGGACATTTTTTTTAACCCGTCAATTAACATTTTTATCCATTACAAATGTACGTGATTCTTGAAATTATTTTCCATCATAACCGTCAGACGAAATTTTTCACGTAGACACGCGAAGTGGGCACTCATGCGCGAACATTGGTTTCATCTTTTAACGACGTATGGGCACGGAAGTAGATCTGGAAACGATCGAGAGAGCTAGTAGACCGATTCTTGAGATTCATCGAACAATCCCCAGTGAGATTATCGTAACTCCATTTCTGGACCGCAGCTAAAAAAAACTCACTGCCTACACACCCGTGTAGGAGAGGATACAATGGCAATCCACGTGGTGTACCCTTTGGAGCATGTCCAGAATAGCACGGGCCAGTGGATGAGGATGGGAATTACGTTTTGAAAATTATCGAGAAATGCCTGAAAGGCCCTGTCCATCCTAAATGCTAAGCTGCCTAATTTCATTCCCCCGGTGTCTAGATAGTATTTCATCTTCGGCAAAATCCTTCGGACAGGTAAAAAGGGAGACGAGAGGGACGCGCCGTTTGGGGGATCTTCCCACGAAGGGAACTCACGAGATGCAAAGTATCGAAGTGGTGAGTCGGGCGTATTATTTTTGGAAAAACATGTGCTGGGGCGTAACTCTCTTCCGGTCGTTGCAAGCATCCCCCGTGCTTATTAAACATTTTCCAATTACCCGCATCAGATGGGCAGTCTCGCACACGCAACCTGTCAAAAATCTCATAACCGAAGGTGCAATCTTTCGACTGTAGTGGTAACATATCGTGCTTGGCAATACGAATGAAAAAGGTGGAAAATGAAATTTTCCACTCAATATTGTCCGTTTATTGCGAAGCTTCACGTTGTAATATTTTTTTCTCTGACTTATTTCAGATTGATCACAATTTTGCTTGTTCACCTTACTTACGTACAAAATATACGCGTTATCATCCTTCTCCAGAAGTGAAAGATACCTACAGCAATTGATCTTAGCTTGCAATTAAAAAAAATGTTTTGCCCGTTCATTCGCTATCTGGAGTAATTTCTAAAAAATTGAATAGAGCCAATGCGATATTCCGGAAGCTTATTACGTTTATCCGATTAAGTTTACAAGCGTGCAAGGTGAATCTCCTCGCGAAAGTATCGAGACAAGGTCCGTCCACATTTTTTCTCACGCACCGATCTTTGGATCCACGCGGGGGAGCGATTCGCTCCGATTGCTCGATTCCGTCAATACGAAGGTCTGTCGTAACCCTTTTCAGGTAAACGGACGGGCTCATTCTTTGCGCCACAGATATGCACCCTCTTATGTAAACGACTATTCAAATATCACTGGCTGTCCCTACTTTTACCTGTGCGAGCTTGGGAATCCTGGTGAGGAATCTTTTGGAAAAATGCAATTTTGAAGGATGGGATCGATCGTGGATGACCGTTTACCCACTCACTTTTCTCCCATCCGAACCATCTCTGTATATGTGTGTTTTACATGCGTGCGTGTGCGAGCGTGGGATCGATTCCCACCCGCTCACTCCTTTCCTATTTCGCGTCACTGCCACCTCCTTCGCCACCTTTAGGTCGACTGCACCGAATGGAAATCAACCGTGGGAGTTTCACGTGGACGTGTTCGCGTAGACTTTCGTAATTTTCTCTCCTACATTTTCGCAAGCGCATTGTGGATCACCTGCGCGGCCCAGGTAACCAACGCGACGAGGATGACGCGTAGCTTGCATTATGCCAGCCTCTGGGAATATCGAGATTCTTCGTTCCATCGAGGGTTGCATCCCTTTGTGTCCCAGACGTGATGCTAAAGCATCGATCGGAGAATTGCTCGTGGTAAAGCAATTCTTCTCGTCGATTCCCTCGCGATTTCTTAATGGAAAAGTGGCGAGTCGAAGTTACGCGTGTTCATCGGACCAGCCAGTGTGGAATTACGAGGACGGTGATCCTCCTCAGTTTTAAAAATAGAAAGCTCGACCACGGGTTCCACGAGAGCGCGTTGCAAGGTTTCACACGGTGGGTCATGTGGCCCTGGACCTGCTTCCACCCTCTTACGTTCATCCGGTCATTTCCAACCCCGGACGTGTCTAAGTTGGTATTTTCTCAGGAAAGGGATGTATTTTGAATCTTCCCGAGAGATCGCAATATGAGAGCCTCGCTATCCACGGAGGCGCGTCGATCCACATGGCGTGAAAATAGAAATTTCCATTTTGCTCGGCACGCGATCCCGCTCATCGGTCAGAAGCTGTGGCTTCAGATTGTCAAACATCTGGGGTGTCTTGTACAAATTCGTTAAACGGATAAGAGTAAAAAAGAAATCATCACTGTGCACATATTCGTTGTTCTTAACTGGCTGGATTCTAATGCGCACGGGTAATTACTGAATTACTCGACTAAATTATTGGACGCGTATCGATGAATCTTTACGTGAAACGCGAGGACGAAGATGAAAAGTGTAAACTTACTGCAAATAAGTATATACAAATTTAAGAACGGAGATAACAAAAACAAGAAGCACCACGTTGTCTCGGAAGCTCTACGACTCTTATGGATTAGCCATTACTGTCGGTCGACTACACGTTTCCTTATCTGTACACCGAATATCGCGATATCTTCTCCACACGATTCAACTCAGATTCAAATGGAAAGACTAATATAAAGCGACACATGCCGAAAGTACAATTTGCATAATATCTCGTGACCGTCCCATTAACAAATTTTGCGCAACTCGGAATGGCGCTAGGCGGCGCTAAACGAAGAAACGAGCCACTAATCCGTCTAGGACCTACCCACGTTGATCGTTTTATTGCTTCATTATCGCCACGCGCATTTTTTTTTTTCTCTCTACACCGCGGAACCACCTTGAGATTTTCCAGCCCGGAGGGATCTTTACGACCGGACTAGCAGGATCGTGCGATTTTACGAAGGGGGCCCTTCGATCACGGTTAAGATCGTCGCCCCTGCGGGTGTGCACACTGTCGCCAGTGGGACAAACCGCATTCACCCTAAGTAAACAGCCGGAAGACTTACGGAAGGTCCAACGACGTTACGCAACCTGATGTAACTGGACTGTGGATTTTGTCCTCTCTCCTATTCTACGCTCCTTCTCCTTTCCCTCTGTTTCCTTTCTGTACTTTGCTTTCCTTTCGTCTTTCGATGCTCCATGGACGTTCGAGAGTGGCGCGACAAATTCGACACGATTTCCTGCAAATCGCATGCTCGCTTTAGAATACCACTGTGCCAGACCCCGTAATCCTTGCGGTAGGTCGTGACGCTTAAAGTTCGTGCTCGCGTGTTCGCGTGTTTTACGGCGCTTGCCATATGACGCTGCGATTATTGGCCACATCACGAAATTAACCCGATGTGCATGCAAGTGTTTACGATATTTCAATAATAATGTCCGTCGCAGGACCATTGGCATTATTCAGTATGGACATGTTAAATGTTAATAAAAGACTTCTTCGATTCTACCTTTTTCGGGATAGGGCACTTGCTTAAATGTTTATTACGAAGTTTTATGTCTCATGTTGTCACAATTAGTTCAGGATGATTGTAACGTGGTAAATTACTGTATCTCGATGCTTTCTAATTAATGTATTTCTTTTAAAACCAAAGGATAATGGTTCTCTTTATTCAAATCGTTTGAACATAAAAATAGACTATTGCCTTGATTAATTTATTTTTCTCGAAAAATTGCTCCTTCTCGTCTCAGTAATTGCCACGTCTCATCTTGTTACTTTGGAGAACACACGGTTCGGTAATCATCGTGCAACGATCATTATTGCAGTAAATATTTGTTCTTCCATTTTCTCGATCCTCATATTTTTCACTTCTACCCACTTCTGGCCTCAGAAGTGATACGGAAAAGAATTTCCTTCAGAAACGAAAACTTTACTTTCTCCCGTTACCCTTCTACTTTACGAGCCTGTTACACACCAGAATAGCTCGTTCACTCTGAACACCTACAAAGGCAAAAACTGATAACAACAGGGTCACTTATACCTCGGGTACTGATAAGATTTATCGGTGTCGAATGTTTGTGGACATGAATGTTTATGACGACTCGCAGCGAACTCACGCGAGACGCACAAAACGCACCACAGCGAGGCCGATTTAAATGACCACTTTCCTTAATTGCGTTATGTTTACGAGCTCTCGAATGGCATTTACGAAAGATAAAAGCGCGAAACTTGCGGTAGGTCTAGAATGGAAGGCTATTTCTGTTACGACAGCGACGAATGATAAGGCGTGGAAAGCACAAAAAAAATATTTTCAGTAGTCGTTTCCGTAAAATATCAATGGCATTACTCGCATATAACATTACGACATTCTGCCTGTGTTGGGTCTCCGCCCACTGCCAATTAGAAACGATTTATATCAGTGTAGGTTCAGAATGGAATTTCTCTAAATATGCATAAGTTATTTTCGATTTCTCATAGATAATCTTCCGTGTCGTTTAGTTCGCCCCGCATTGGAATGCATTTATAATACCAAATAAAAATCATTTACGTGATCTTAATTTAGGAATCGAATTTCTCTAAATGTACATAACTCACTCTCGATTCCTCGTGGCAGCAGCGGCACGCGCCATTGAGACGGGGGTAGCACCACGCGTATAGAACAAATGAGAGAGAAATATAAGAGAAGAAAGATACGTGCATCGGGGGTTAGGTGGGGATAATTATAAGGGTTTAGAGAAATGGTAAAGCAGCTGGGATCACCCTCACCTGCTGCTCTCTACGCCCGATGCAACGGAGGACAGCACCGATACGAAATGGATATCCGAAGGCATTCACAATTCCAAGGACTCTGATCTTCGAAGGAAAGATATAGAGTCCCCGTGCGCACTTAGAAGTTACGAGATAATGTGAGTTAGTCATCCCGATAATTCGTTCGTCCCTCTCATAGTAGTACTCGATAGGACGAAAACTTCTGGCAAATTCCTTACAGTTTTTGTCTTTTCCAAAATCCTAGTTGCCTTCCAACGAGATTTTTAATCTCCCTACATTTCAATTTGTAAGCCAGGAACAAGTATCTTTGATTTGGTGAACTGATTGATGTACTTCGGTGCAAATCGTTTATTTGCAAATGGAAAACTAATTTTTTTGGCAAAAGGAAAAGGAGAATTGAGATTGAATTTCGATAGAGGGTAAACGTGTCTTCTTGCGTGCGAATATTGAAAGCGAAAGAGAACCCGGACTTTTGCTTCACTTTCAAAACAATCGGTATATCATAGAACAAGTAGTTATCATCGAGTGATCCCTAAAATAACCCTACGAAAAATAATATTTTTGTATCGAGATACACGTGTTTATTTATAGAATCATCGGATTGCGTAATTGGACCGTCACGACGAAGGGAAGATAACGAAAGAACACGCGTGCGAGTAAAAAGCTCACCGGAAACCCTTGCCGTTGATTAATTCTTCTCGTTTTATCGACTCATCCTACGGACACCGATACACATCTACCTCCTAATTAGCTCACATTAGTCGAGTGACACGTGCTGGGCTTGCGAGGCGGCGGCGCATCTGCGAAACTAAAACAATAGATAGTACGCGTGCAGCTGGCCTCGAAAGAGAACGAGAACCACAACGAAGACGTAAAAAAGAACGAAAAGAACGGTTCGGGCACGGGCGTACCTCATTAGCTCTTTAGCCTCTCTCTCCGAGCATTGAAAATAAAAATATAGCTTTTCGATGAAAGTGTACACTGAAAAAATTGTGTTCTTAAAATACAAACTTAATAATTCATCTTAATAGATGTTCTTAATAGATAAGAATATTTTCTTATCGATATGACGCTTTTTAGAATATATTCTTAATAATCCATCTGAATGTCGTTACACGTCGCGTGCGGCACATGTCGATGCCTGTATCTTGTTCCTCTTGCAATTCTGCGTAATTTTGTGTACTATATTAGTTTGTGTGCTGTGTTGTGCAAAAAGTATGGATAAGGAGATTACGAAGTGGCTAGAAGAAGAGGATTTGGGCGATTTAATGGAGATATTTACAAGTGATAGAAATACATGTATATATGAATTGTAACCTTCTCTCGTGACTACATTTCTCAACCAATTCTCATTTCAAGATATGGATAATGTAATTTTCGACAATATAAAGAGTGAAGCATTTCATTAAGAGTTTCGTTTCCAATAATTATATACGAAATATATCCATACAAATTTTTTACCAGGCTATGTTAAGAATATCTGTTAAGAATACTTGATTAGAGGAATCTGTTAAGAATATTTGATTACAGGAATCTCTTTAGAACATTCTACTCTTAAATTAAGAAGATCCTCTTATTACTTATTTTAGTGGGAAATATACTAAACTTAAGTGATAAATTCTTAAGATAAGAATACAATTTTTTCAGTGTATCGTCCAAAATAGAAGGAGAATTTCTGAAATGGTCTCACCTATCGACCTATCGAGGATCTGGAGCATCGAGATATCCGAAGGCTGCTATTGTCGTCGGATTAAATTCCTTCGAGGTGATTCAAGCGATAACCCGCGGTGTCGTCTTGCGTAGCAAATTGCACGCTTAACGCGAGAATAGGTGCGCGAGAAGGGCGGAAAGGATGGGGAACGATCGGCGCGTCTCTAAAGATTCCAATCTACCTTCTGTAAAGAGTTGTCACATGCTCCGTTGGCCTCGACGCCTCTCGGCGCCCAATCCTTTTGCGGGCCGATCCTCGAGGCGGGACGATTCATCGATTCTCGTCTCTCGTTCGATCGTCCGATCCGCGCTTTCGAGCTCGCTCGGTCGTGTGATCGAGACTTTAAGGGCACGTTTGCGCGCTCGTGAGCCACGCATTAATCCCGCCATTGTGGAACCTCGTCGACGGATAATTGCGACAGCTACGTGGGTGGGAGATTAAATTAAGCGGTGAATTTGAAGTTTGCGATGCCCCTCGAGAATCGGAATGGAGAGGAGATTTTCGAAGGCACGAGGAAGAAGCAAAAACAATTTGCGGAGAGTGTCGGTGAGTTTGAGATTTGAGTAGGGTAAGTCCGGTAGAGATGGCCATGTGGGAGAGATGGCTCGGGCCTGAAATTCGTAAAGTTAATTACAGATGGCTTCTTATGCAAATTAGTATAGCTCGTTGTTATGACTAGTTCGAGTGTTCGCTGTTTTCGTCACGATTAAAGAGGAAAAAAGTAAGTATTAAAGATTTCCATTTTGAGATATCTCATATTATTTCCAAGCCTTATTAAGCATCTGATTTACCATACATGTTTGTAAAGTAATGTGTTTCATCAATTTAGTAATGGAGCGGTGTGTGTTGAGTTGTTTTTAAGCTAAAAGTTGGCGTCGTTGTCATTATGTTCAGCTTGGATTATTGGGGTTTCAGGGTATAATGGCCATAGACGAAGAATATTTATTTTGCCCTTTTTACAACTAGCACGAAGTTTCGATCATTTTTTAGATGCCTAACGTATAGAATCGCGTGTCTGCGCATCTTCGTGGCAACTGGACGGAGGAGCAGTTACGATCTGCGATGAATGATGTTCAAAATGATAATATTTCCTACACTTTTTTTATTGACTGCAAAGGATGCGGAGAGAACTATTACAAAACTAAATAAAAAGGTTGAAGACTGGATACTGTGTAAGTTGTGCCTCAATTGGTTGCATTAAAACTGCACGGAATTTTCCGATATATGCAATCCATACGGCCATAAAGAGTTGGCATTAAAAAAAAAAAAATTGCCAAAGGAAAAAGCAAGGGTACAGGCCAGAAACCTAAGAATTAGATATGGCCATCACTCCCTTGGGCCAACTGAATTTTTTCTTAGTTTGATTTTCTTCACCGTCTAGCTTCTTTATTATTAGATTATGATTAAAGAATAATGTACAAAAAACAATAAAGTTTTGATTACAGTAGTTAGTTGATATTTATTTACTAAAACAAAAGAGAAAACTGACCTAAAAAAAACTATGGCCATCTCTACCGGACTTACCCTATGCGTAGATTGTGCTCGCTCGAAGATTTTCGAGAAGAACGTGGTCTAGATTTCGGTGCTAGATGAACGTCGAGGAGCTCTGTTCTGGATGGACGTAACGACAGTCGGCATGACTCCTACCCGGAAAGGTCAGTAGAAACACCGCTCTAAATATCAACCTTCCTCTTCGATTCTGGGCATCCTCTTATCGGTGCAAACACATCTGTTTGTCCGATAAAAATGGAATGCATGACACAAGTCGGACGAAAATCGTTCCTTCGCAATGTCCCTTCACAAGGACCACGCGTCCCTTCCCTTCATCCGTGTACAAATATTACCTGGCCTATATGCACAGTTCCTCCTCGTATCTTCTACGAGAAGAGGAAGGCAGAGGACGAAGGTGAGAGAAAGAGAGAATGAATCGGAAGAGTCAAACGACAACCTCCGAGCAAACATCTTCGAGTGCACAATATTCTCCACTTTTCACCTTAACTCTTCTTCGATGTTTAAAAAAAAACAGAAGAAACATTCTCACGAATTCTTCGAAGGTCACAGGAGCTCATTGAAACGTGAACCATCGCGAGAAACTGTTACTCCAACCCCCTTTTTTTTTTTCTGCGGTTGCCGGGCGACACGGTAGGCCCATAATTCACGGAAGTCCTGGCTTTCCATCCTGCCTAAAGAGCAGAGAAACGGTGCAGCATCCGTGGACGGACCGTCCGCCTCTGTCTGTAAAGAGTTCAACTGGTGGGACGCAATAATTCAGAACAGTCCATGGTCAGTACGGTCGCTCGGCTGAAAGGGCTAAGATATTTATGGGCTGCAGCTGATCTCTACTCTCACGACGGTTTTCACCTCTCGCTTGCCAGAACAATACTCCGGTTTCCTTCATGATCGAACCTCCTACCTGCCACCAATCGAATTCCAAACTTCGTATAATAGCAACGAAACGGGAATTATGGTAACAAAATTATTCTCGCGTGCGAGGGCACATCATTCGTTTGCACTCAGAAAGATTGCCATTAATTTACACGTGTTAAAGATTATCGGAAAAATATCGATGAAAAGTGTGCAGGATTGTGCACCCCCCACGAACTAAATAATAATATCGAAGAGAGCAAGAGTTAATATTTTTCCCAAAGATTCGCCAAAGATTCAAAAAAGGCACTAATTCGAATCGATATCTACTGCATGCACCTGCGAAATGGGAGTAAATACGCGTGTGATTGTATGATGACGTGGCGCGTGGACGAATGAGTGTAAAACAGAGTGACTAAGATGCGTCTGAATGCGTGGGTGTCTGTTAGTGAGAGCAAGAATGTTTCGTAAGAATGTCCAGAGCGAAAGGATAAAAGGAAGTGCGCGGAAGAGCATGGTACTCACCGTACATAAGTAACTGACTCATTCGTCGAATTTATAATAAACTCCAAAGGAAAAGATATCCAGCAAGTATAATTATTCAGTATTTCCTACAAAGTTCCTTACCCTACTAATCAAAGAGTGTTCGTAAAAAAACAATGAAATAATCATAAAGGACCAAACTTTGTAAGTGAGAAAGGAAACATTTTTCTTAACCCTTTAACCGTAACAATTTTACTTTTAAGCGTGTTTACCTCCCCGTAAGAAAAAGCTTCTGCGTTCGCTCGTTCAATATTCCGCCTATTCCTCATATTTACGCGCGAGGAATTTCGTCGACGCATGGTCGCTCGCCGAACGAAAACAGGCACAGGTACCCGTGAAATCCCGTCCCGTTATTGTCGTCCTGCTTCCTGTTGCGATACGTAGGTGAGCCTCGGCAGAAGAAAACCCTTTCACGAACTAAAGAGAGAAAGAGAGAGAAGGAGACCTTTCTTCAAGAACGACTCTACCTCTACCTTGGTTTACACGTTCAAAACGCAGTCAGATATCCAAGGATTCATCCGACGAAACCTAATCTCTGTTCCATTATGACGTAATCGCATTGGAAGGCAGTTTCACCGCAACAGAACCCCTTTGATCTGGCGTACTTCTGAAAGGAGAAGAAGGATGAGAGTGGTGGGGAAGTAGGAAGGGACGCAAACTCGAGCAGGCTCGTGCAACTGGAAAAGAAATCGTGTTTTGGCGGGTACGAGTGCGCGCGCGATAATGTCACCACCGCGGTAAGTTTTTCTTTTCGAGGGGTTAGACACAGTGGTGGTGGGTAGTAGCGTAGGTAGCGCTAATGGAACCTGGCGCGACATACGAAGGTGGCAGCTCGTGAAACGCGATCAGGATTTAACTCACCCTGCTCCCTCTCGTTCCTCCTCCGCTCTTCTTTTCTCCTCATGCCCCTTCCTCGACGTCGCCCCTAATCCGCCCACGTCGAGTGGACACCGTCACAGGGCTACAATATCGAGGAAATCCCTTTCGTTGCCACGAGCACCTTCCTTCCTTCGCGTCCTCCTGCGCCTGGAGGTAGGATCGTGTCGTGGAGAAAGAGATAAAAAGAAGGGGGCGAGAAGCGCGTGTAGGTAAGAGCATCATCATTTTCGTCACGTGTGGTCACCTGAGCGTCGATCGGGTTTCTCGATGGTCATCCAGACGGGGCTCGTGCTTGAGTATTATTGGGGCCGTCCGTGAAAGGCAGTAAGGTGGAACGAGGAAATGTTCTCGATGCTTAATTAATCGTATCGCCCGGATCGCACGCGAAATTGTTTCGCCGCAGTGTCGTTGGACGGAATTGCAAAGTGATCGTTAGGGATACGATTAAGGATCTTACGAGTGAGTAACTTCATTCGATGAGATTTGACTGAAAATATTTTTTCATGGTGAATTCGGTGAAAAAAGGAGTAAGGGTGGATTTTGGATAGAGGATCTATAGTTCTATAGAGGAGTCGACTGGGAGAGTAAAACTGAGTTTCCGAGATTGGAGGTGTTGTCATTTTACGTCCATCTTGGAAGTAAGGGCGTGGAAAGATAAAACACTAAGGGATGAAAAAGTTTGAGGCGAATTTTGAATCCTCCAATCAACATATTTTTTAACTTCTTTATATATTATTTCCGAAGAAACAATTTGGCGCAGACGAAATTTAAACCATTACGAAAAATGTTCAGGGTGCGGTCGTGTTGCTCAGGTTGAATCAATTGTTACTGGGCGATTAGTCGCGTATAAGTTCGAGTGTGAATTCGACGCGATTCAATTGTTACAGAAACACTTCTTCGCGAGAGGCGGAAAGAAAAATGTAGATCCTGCGGGGGCGAATGAGATATCGATGTCGGTCGTTACGAAGGAACTTTCAGGGTGAGCACTTCTCTCTTGTCCGGGACGATATTAGGAACCATGTAGCCATATTGTGTGCATTTATGACACAATATTTTTTTTTCTTCCCGCCACGATATAACCGGATACCGTATACCTTCGCCCGCACGTCTCGCCTTAATGCTTTCTTATGGCCCGGTCTAGAGGTGCCAGCAGATCCAAATTCTTTATATGCTGTGTTACATAATACCCACTAAAGGAGAAAATCCCCCTTTGGGCGCCCGAGACTAAGGATTCTCGTAAAAATTATTCGAGAATCTTTTTGGTCACTGGTCGAGAGATAAAATCGATAGTCGAAAATGCGAGCGACACTACTACACTGAAAAAATTGTATTCTCAAAATACAAACTTAATAATTCATCTTAATAGATAAGAATATTTTCTTATCGATATGACGCTTTTTGGAATATATTCTTAATTGTGCAAAAAGTATGGATAAGGAAATGGCGAAGTGGCTAGAAGAAGAGGATTTGGGCGATTTAATGGAAATATTTACAAGTGATAGAAATACGTGTATACATATGAATCGTAACCTTCTCTCGTGACTACATTTCTCAACCAATTCCGATTTCAAGATATGGATAATGTAATTTTCGACAATATAAAGAGTGAAGCATTTCATTAAGAGTTTTGTTTCCAATAATTATATACAACATATATCCATACAAATTGTTTACCAGGCTATGTTAAGAATATCTGATAAGAATATCTGTTAAGAATATTTGATTAGAGGAACCTGTTTAGAACATTCTACTCTTAAATTAAGAAGATCCTTTTGTTGCTTATTTTAGTGGGAAATATTGTTAACTTAAGTGGTAAATTCTTAAGATAAGAATACAATTTTTTTATATTTATACAATCAGTGCGTATTTCATGGAACTGTATGTTCGCATCGTATGTTGGGTCGAATTTCCCGAGTTACCTGGGCTGATCAATCGTAACGTGCGCCACGTGAAATCTATAGGACTCGGTACCTTGCATTGTGCTATCGATGAAAAACGACGAGACACCAAATCTTTCTCTTACGTTCCAATCTTGGCCACTGATTTGACTTTTCTTTCGAAACCGACCACGTATCCCGTGCAGTTTCCTTAAAGAATTTCGCTATTGGAAGACAGGCAGGCTGTGGCTTAGGAACTTTCCACGTGGCGCGGCTGCCCGCACCTAAACGCGAGTCTGATTTATTAGCCGAGGGCAAAAAGCTGTTGCAGACCGTTTTCGTAACCCTTACCCAGCCGAAAGATCCTAAGGTCTAACGTTTAGTCCAGGACCACCGCAAGCAATAACGAGGACCATTTGAGAAGTCTATTGTCCGGCAAGACGCGTCCGCTCGCAACGGGTTCCAGCAGCTCTAGTTTCGGGAAAGGAAACCATCATTTTTAACCCAGCGTGAGAGGATCTCGGACGAGGTCCTTTATTGGCTTCGGACGTAAGTCCTTGAATTACGTGGATGTCGTACGTTCGGTTCTTCTGGAAAACGTGTGCGAACCACACTTCCAATAGTGTTCCTTACGAATTTCGGTCAAAGTACTCTCTAGAACGGATTGGGAGTGTCGGAGCGGAAACGCGAAGTAAATATCGCAATATCGTAAATACTTTGCAAATTTGTATAAAATCTAATTCAATTACAGAACACAACTCACGTCGATCTAATTGATAACAATCGGTGAGGGTATCACGAGTCACCTTTCACCGGGTTACGAGAATTTATGCATCCCTTCCTCGGCCGAATTTAGTCCTTCCCGCCCTCATTCGTAGAGACGGTTCGTTCCGGTAAAGAGTTCTAACCGGTAATTTAGATTAACAATCGGCTTTATAAATGTTTCATGAGTAGGCCGATAATTATGCTAACGTCCCAGTCGAAGGGTGCGCAAGGTCGATAAAATAGGGCCATGTACATCGGACGGTGATCTATCGTGAACAGTGCGCAGACAGGAAGTCGAAGAAGTGATGACCAACGCGGCGATAACTTCACCGAAGACTTTATCTATGCATAGATCCTGTCCGTATTTCTCAATTAAATAAACATTCTCGACTTACAATTCTAAATATCGCACATGGATACGTGAGATAAGATGTTTGCGATATTAGGAACAAACGTAGAAGAATACTATTTCATCAGACTGTAAAATAACACAATATTCTGGAAGTATAAAGTATCGAAGCATAAAATAAAATTAGTATTCTGTAAACAATTGTAATTTAAGCTTTCTTCACTCGTTTCTCCTGACTTTTTTAGATAAGGCTGCAGATATTTCACCTATGAACTTGTCGAATAAAATATATACAGTGCCTACGGAGCTCAAATTATTAACCCTTTCACCGCTAAAGGCGTATATATACGCCCTCACAAATCCATCGATACATACGAAAGGCGTAAATATACGCCCTCTGCAGTTGTTTATTATAACCTTTCCTGTTTTACCAATTGATTAAATTTCTTCGCATGTATTATTTTTTTAAACCTTAAGAATAGTATCAATTCTTCGTGTACTGTTTTGGTCAGTAGTCAGTGAAGAATCACAGCGACTAACATGTGAATATCACGCTGTCTGTATTGATGATTTGCTCCGAAAATGCACCGGAGTGAAAAGAGTAACAAGAAATTAAATGTTACGAGCGGATTCGTTGGGACGAAGCATCGAGTGAGCAAAAAAAAAAAAAAAAAAAAAAAAAAATGAATAGACCAAACCCACCTTGGAATCTACGTAACTAAAACGAATGGCTCCTGCCGTTCACTGCCGACCAGAGTCCGTTGAGAAGCGGAGGCATCAGAAATTAAAAGAGTGGCGCGCATCCAGTGGGCTACCAAAACTGGGGAAGCTACTCCCTTTTCGAGGACATCGGAACTTTTCTAGTTTCCGACAAACGAGCGCGCGCACGTGAAATATAAGCTGGGAGAGCGCGCCGGCCACTCATTTGGCCTGGCGTGCACACCAGCCAGCATCGCAACATCTGCCAGAGCTCACCCACGGACAGACAGACAGACGGACGGACTGGACGGGTCGAAAGTCCAACCGTGCACTTACGCAACTGTCGTGCGATCGCCGCTTCGAGCTGGCCGTCAATTCACGGACCGACCTTGTCCGTATCCTGTCGATAATGGCTAAGCGTTCGAACGCATGGACAATCGATAAGCAGATGTTCCACGAATGTCCTTTCGTCTTATCGTTCTTTCGTTCCTTCGGATCCTGGATCGGTCGATGCATCCGTGGATCTTATCCAAAAGCATTTCGCGCGATCGTCGAAGATTTGACAACTTTCGGACGATCTTGCACCCTTATTGTTTACCTTGTAATCAGAAACGACCAGGGCTCGTGTCGATGCTCCCGTTTGATTATCCAGCTTCTCGACACACGCGAATACCGCACACGTCCACTTGCCGTTACAAGGAAACGACGTGCCAGTTTGTACGGATGACACCGTCGGAATAATCACGTTCACCCTCCAGTACAACTTACTTCCCGCATCGTGCGTGTGTCGGGGTTTTGCATCGAGTGGAAATCGATCGTTCGCCAAGCCCTCGTGCGTTCTCGTTTGCCACAATGTTATTATCGTAGGCGAGGCTCGCTAAACAACCTGGTCCCGTATTTATACGGATCAGTAGCGCTCGAATTAACCCTTTCGCTACTACGGGCGACTATAGTCGCCCTGCATAGAATGCCACCGACGTACTACGGGCGACTATAGTCGCCCTGCATAAGATGCCACTCAGATACTACGGGCGTACAGCGGGAGCGCCGTGGCGGAGGAGTCGCCCGTAGCGAAAGGGTTAAGGGGCGATTCTCAGGTAAACGACCAAGAAGAAGCAGATTTGCATGAATGGCATTTAGAGAAAGTAATCATGTCATATATGTGGTATCGTAAATCGATACTTAATTGTAATTCGGACGTCCCGATGGCGTTACGTGGCAGTTCGCGCGTCTCAAACGCGCTGACGAATGACAAAAGAAGTGTGCTCTTTGTTTAGTTAGTCGTGAATCGTAGCATACAGGCGTATTCACTTTTTCACCTACTTTTCTCCCAATCATTTCTGTTTTAATAAATAGGTTAGTATCATATCTCGAGCTACTGGATTATCCCACATATATTAAATCAAAAGACGCAGAAGGTGCTTGAAAATAACACGTTCTCGAGCTCCGTAATATGTCTAAATCCAGAAAAAATACTAATTAATGATTCCACGACGCGGTAAATTGTTAACCCTTTAACAGAAGTTCGAGTATTGGATGTTCTCGTAGACGTAATTCACGGAACGAGTCACTCACGATGAGTTCCATCAGACACGATATTAATTACCTGCTAATTAATGATGCATGCGAGAAAAACTTTTCGCGCCTGCCTCTTTGCCTTTTCGCACGAACCACCGACTGACTCCGCGAAATAAGGATCTGTAAGAAAATTTGATTGACGTGAGTTGCGACGATGCGAGAGATTCGTAAGAAAAGAATACTCGAGAGGAGACGACGACGATGACGACAGCGAGGGTGTCTAATGGTGTCACCTGAGATCATAATGGACGGTCGCCGGGAATGAAGGCTTATTTTTACCGTCGAAAGGTAGTCGGCAGTCTCCTCTCGACAGAGGACGATGCGTTCACGATAATAACGACTGTGTCAGAAGAGAAAAGATACAATGTTCGTTGTGGTTGGCTAGACGACGCGCCAAGTCTAGGTGCCTATTGTTTGCGACTGTCTCGACACTCCGTTAACCTTCTAGACTAGATCCACAATGGAATTTATCAGGTAAGAAACTATTTTACTTTTAGGAATTTTTTTACTTTCTATGCAACATCAAACACCAACAGCAATCAAATTCAAAGTGTATGACGCGAGCACATCTGATCCACTTTTGGCATGAGCGCTCTAACGTATAATCGGATAGGTTAAAAATGTTAGTAAATACATGTAGATATCATAATTTAATGTCTGTGCTTTCTTTGTGTATAATCAACGGGGTAACGAGTCTCCCGATTACTCTTCTGAATCATTTTATTCCACTTGGAAACCCCGCCCACAGTCGATAGTGAGAAACTTACGTAAAATAGCACGTTATTCAAATGTAAAATAAGAAGAGCAGTAGAATACATTTTTGCATATGTAGATTGGCTTTTAAAAAGATTGATTAAAGATGGTTTAAATATCCTATCCGGTTGAATTCAATTTTCAGTAAGATACGCTTCCCTGTACAACACTTTCTTTGATTGCAAAGTGGAAAGTATAAACTATAAAGTAGATATTCATTGTGAATATTCAAAATTTTCAGAATTTAATCCACCAACTTTGCGTAAGTAAAGAATGGAGTCTTTCGGAAGATTTTCTTAACGAATTTGAGCATTCTCCTTAACCGTGAAGCAGACTGGTTTTCTAAAAAGAAATTGTAATAAGTAATTGCCGAATGGAAAAACCGAACGATACAATCGACTAATTCTCTTCGTCGAGTCCTCTAGAACAATCTCAATAAGAATTATGGGGAACGACGTAGCGTAATTGCATGCCTCTTAACGCATAAAGCGGGTACAGGCTGTGTAAGTACTTGACGAGAAACCCGTTACGTTCTACGAGCATTCATTATTAAAATTGTAAGTAGGTCAGTGCAAGACGAGCATAGAATATCGTTGGATCGCGCAATATTCTCATACGTAGAACCCATTCATGCCGATTTCCCGCAAGCACGGTCGCACGAAGCTCGAGCATCGGTAACCATGCTCAATTTTTAACGGAACGGCGTCGTAGGTTCCGACCAAATCGATACGGCGAAGTAGGCGAGACACATGTTGCGTCGGACTTAAAGTGGTTTGCCTCCTTCCGCCACGCGCTCCTTCTTTAAAGTTGACCTTTGTCGGGAAGAAGACGATGCGAGCTGAACGAGCAATCGGATCGATTCTCGAGTAGAACGAGTACTACCAGTGGCAGTAAACGTATCACCTTTACAGTACGGCGTTCATTATCCCGATGTCAATTATGCCAACCATTACTGCGTATAAAGAAATAATTCCGAATATTAAGATTTGGATCACTTCGTTAGATAGTGCTTTTCCAGAAATCTAAACGGTTCGAAAACGTCATAGAACTTTTGAATTTACAGCATGTGAGGATATGGAAATACGCGCGCTGGCTATATTACATATATGTGTGTGTGTATAGCGAGAGGGAGAGAGAAATAAAGATAAAAGTATAAACTAGTATAATCATTGCGATCCAGTTCCAATTCTCTCATCCGTTATTTATTGATTATTTACTCATATGATTTATTTATATACTAGTCGCGTCTCTTTTTATTTACTTATTTACTTACTTATCGCGAGGATATCTGAACTATCTGTTTATTTATACACATAATTAGACATATTTTCATTGGTAACTGTTCGTTTAATAAATTAACGACCTGCTTCACCAGTTTCTCGTATCCTTAATATTAATATTCTTGTAGAAGTGTGAACATAACAATCACAAACAGAAGGAAAATATGCAGTAAGATGGGGAAGTTAAGGAAACAGGTTGATGCTACGTATTCAAATAAATATCGCATCTAGAATCGATACGAGTATATAGCATTAAGCATTATTTTCACCGAGCAGAGTATTAAATGAAGCAATAAGAAGATATGCATATTGGAGAATAACATAATAGCTAAAACACGCCTCCTTATATCGGAGGACCTGTTTTCTGGGTCCTCGAGTATGGTTTTCATCATGGCTTGGAAGGTTCGTGCAAGGTCTCGTTCGTCCTGACTTCTATTTCCTGTTCCGACGTCCCTCGTCCACCTCCTCTTCCCAATTGGTCAAGCCGACGGGTGTCCACGACTTTTCACTGTGGATTGAACTGAACTTTTTCTCCGTTGCGTTCCCCCTCTTTTTTTTTTGTCTTCGCTAAAGCCTGTCGTCGACGAAATTAGACCTGTCTCGAGTTTCGTGCATGCGAACATCCGGCCGCCCCTACGGCGTGTTACGCCTTTTCGGACTTCTGGTCACTACTCCGTTCTCACAGATTCGAAACGTCCCCGTCACGTGAGAAAAAGCTTGGGAACGCTTTACGCATGGAACGAAGCATACAGCCGCAATCGCGAGAAAATCGAAAACTGTTCTTAACTCCACGAATAGAAATGAATTTTGATGATACACGCGTAATACGCGAAGCTCGAAACAACGAAAAAATTGTGCAACCCTTTCCTGTTCTTGCTTGAAATACCACCAAAATATATTATAAGATACGCCGAATTTTGTTATGAAAATCGCGGATGCCGTAGTCCTGTGATATTGAATAGTGGTAGACTCGTTTTCCTTAAAATAAACCCTGAGGGAAGAGGAGATTAATATTCATGTGAATAAAGCCTCGAGCTGCTATCTTAAGCGTTCGGTCGCCATTGGTCGATATCATAACTATGGCTGCGGTAATTAGTAGCGTGGCTGCAGGGCAACCCGAATGAAACCGCAGACTCTCTTATTGGCGAAGAAATTCAATCGATCAAAATCTAAGGATGCCTTAATCACTCCCTACCGCCAGTCGACGTAAATACTCTCCCGCGAACGGCTAAAGAATCTCTTTCACGGGATCAACGTTGAACTCTCTTCTCACCCCGTGGCACCTTCTTCGGGCATCCATAGAGGTTCCTACCCCCTTTCCACCCTCGTGCCACGTTCAAGGAAGCTCGCCGGCCGCTCACGATTTTTCGCGTTAAGACGACGATATTTCATAGGGCTCCTTGAATGGCGGCGACCCCCATCGTAAATGTAAAGATCAAGTGAGCGAGATTGTCCCCTTTTCCCGTCACCTCGCAAATTCTCGCTCTAATCTGTGAGTAATTGTCCAGGCACAAAAGAGAAAACGGAACGGAGTGTCAGGGACCTGCCCTACCTCTCTGCCTTTTTCCTTTCACTGCACTTTTTTTTTTCCACCGTGCTTTTGCGATCAGCCTCCTAACACCCACACCGACGATTAATCTTCGATTATTATGGAACCGCTGACGGGCGCACTCGTAACACTTTTATGGCCCTGCCGGAATGCGGGGCTGAATGAACATCTCGAAGTTAACCGTGGCTTGCGAGAATCGGTGAATATCGAGGCCAAAGTCTCCACTGAAACGAGGGACGAGCGATAAACTTTTGTGAGCATCCTTGGTACGTTGTCGTTTCTCAGGACAAGTAAATTTCTCGTTAGTCAACTGAAACGTAAACTGATGATATACGTAATTATCAATCTGCCGGGATATCTCGAGCATTAACACTATTTCTACTTATTGTTAGTATATTTTTGAGTGCGCCAAAAACGCTTTATACGATGCATATGTGCACTTTTTTAATTCACATTTGGTATTATGTTCATATAAAGTATTCTCAAATATTACTACATATTTTTGATATATCTATTTGTTATGTATGCAAATGAGATATCTCGTCACCCGTCCTCAATGTGTGAACACTATTTCTACCGAAGGTGTCAAAAGACACCTTCTCAAATTGTATTTCAAATTTATTTTCCAAGTTGAATCATCCTTCCTCAATCACTTCTTGCACTATTCGTATATTAGTTGTTAAATTAATTTAGGAGTATTTTCCTGCAGCTCATCCTGGACACAAAAAGACGTCTCTTGATCGAAATAAGTATATACAGAATCTCGGCAGAAATAGTGTTAAGGAACCGAATCGAAAAGTGAGGACAGGACACAGTGGTAATTGATGTAATTAAAATAAGGCTATTACCTACCGGTTTTTAAATTTCGCTACTTAACGCTTCGGGATTACCACATCGTCTATCTTGTAAATTACCGGTAAAAGACTTTCAATGTTAAGCACCGAAACAAGTAATTTAATTGAAATATTCAAGTAGGTTACCGCAATATTACGCATACAACAACTTTTATCTTCTCCATACTTTTCGATGCAAGTGCAATTAATATCATCGATACCGTCCTATCGTTCGTTAGTGGATCAAGTACTGATGCGCTAAATTTATTCTTCTGTAAACATTTTTCAAAATCACACTTCGGGAGAGACGTATCAACGATCCGAACGAACTGTAAAATCAGTTTTCGCGCTGAGCGAGAGAAAAAAAAATTAAAGGGTCCCGAGGAAAAGTGGCATCCCTCGTGGAAGGTTTCGCGGATGATCGGAGGAGACCCGCAGGGCTCAGGTATCGGCTCCGGTAGGTGGTGTCATTTGTATCGGGTAAAAATATGTGGCATTCGGAGGACGGATATTGATGCGCATCGGGAGGGGTTGCCATTGTTGCGCACCACCCCCTCGACGCGCTTACCGCCGACTCCTTCTGGTGTCCTCCACGAGGCCGAAAGAACTGCACTTGATATATTGGAACTTTTGTACCTTAGTTGCGCAACGCGCAGCCGGCGACATCCTTTTATACACGCTCCAAGGATCGTTCTGTGATCCTTGCGATCTCGACCCCCGAGACTCACCCGTCTCTCGATTTTTCGAGGAAACTAAAGACGCCTACTCGAAGAAATTTCACGATTTCAAAACTTTCAGTTCCTCTCGCCGGACAGATGGAGTGGAATAAAGAGCTGGGCTCGCGCGCCTTAATTCTGCTACTGGGAAATTCATCGAAACGGTCACGGTGCCGGCTCGCAATTTGCTTCTGCCGATCCACGCGGTTGGAATTCTCCTTCCGATGGACCACCCCATCGGACGAGCTTTTCTTTCCACGCCAATATCTCCCACCCTCTTCCGCGTAGAGGAGATAGAGACAATAGAGGGAAGATATCATCGCGTGACTGGCCGGACTCTTGCTCTCTCTCTCTCTCTCTCTCTCTCTCTCTTCTGTTCCACGAGAATAGAGAAAAGAAGGAGTCCCGACCTACGAATCGCGAAGAACTGTAAATCATTTCCAAGACCATTACGTTTCTCTCTTTCTCGCGTCCGTGTGCTCGGCGCAAACGGTAGTGGCGGCGAGTTTTTGCGAGGAGGATTTTAACGCCGCGGCGTAAAACGCATCGTTAGCCAAGAGAGAAAGGAACGGGGAGAGGAAACGAGGAAGCCCAGAGAATACGCCTCTTTCATCCCCCGACTCGCGCGCGCTCGCCCACGCGCCTTCCAGGCCCTCGATATTTCGGCGAGAATGATGGATGTTGGACTAGGAAGAGCGCGGGAGCCGTTATAAGGCGGTTTCGCGAGTCGAACGGTGAAAAAAGCGTGAAGTCATTCGCACTGCCCCCGGTAGCTCGCGGATCGAAGCGCCACGATGCGCATATGGCGCGCTCTTCGGGATGCGCGGTATGGAGATTAATTGACTTTGCTCTCGAGGTCACTTCAAGCTGTTAAGTATCATCGGTAGCCGTGTTCGCGAAGGATCTATACCTATATTTCACATTTTCACCTTATAATATATATACAGTCTGTTTGACAAGAGCGTGTACGGCAAAACTCGAGAACGACTTAAGATAATAAATTGAAAAAAATACACACATTCTGCATGGTATAGATTGCGATGCTTTATTATTAATAAAGTGTCCAGTCGCCTCCATTATTAATAATTAACTGACATCTTCGAGGCATACTTTCTACTAATTTTAGGTATAGCATATTCTTTAGTGAAAGACTTCCATATAAATCGAATCTGTCGAACTAACTGCTTCACTGTCCATATCTGGCCTTCACAGTCACCAGATGCAAATCCCATAGAAAATGTTTGGGCGCTTATGAAGTTTAAGCTCTGAGGAAAGAAGATATGGACAGTCGAGCAGTTAGTTCGACAGATTCGATTTATATGGAAGTCTTTCACTAAAGAATATGCTATAAAATTAGTAGAAAGTATGCATCGGAGATGTCAGTTAATTATTAATAATGCAGGCGACTGGACACCTTATTAATAATAAAGCATCACGATCTATACCATGCATAATGTGTGTATATTTTTTCAATTTATTATCCCAAGTCGTTCTCGAGTTTTGCCGTACACGCTCTTGTCAAACTGACTGTATATATATTATAAGGTGAAAATGTGAAATGTAGGTAAGTGTTAACCGATGTTCCACGAGCTTGTTACAAATGTTCCACGAAATTATGAAACCATCAACGTATATTATATCTAGTTAGTAAACGTTCAGGGTGCACAAAGATACCATAATTTGGACTTTTGTCACCATCTAAAAATGTGATCTTAATCGTTTTAGAAATTTTGGTGTTCCGCAAATTATCCTTCCCAATCAAAAGTGTTCTGTGACTTTGAAAAGATTAAGAACCATTGGTCTAGACTCTAGACTACTGTGAGCAATTAGCACGATTGTTTCGATAGGCTCATTAAATCATGTGGACTCTCGATAATTCCAATCGAAAGTCGTTGGAGGATCGATTTTGCATCGATCTCGATTCTGCTCCTTCCCGGTAACTTCCTTATGGCGCATTGTAAAGCACGGGAGGGCTGCATCGAATCGGTAAGTCAGTCCTACGAGTCCCGTGAGTGCATCGACTGATTCGTCACCGAGGAGCGCGGGTCCTTCTCGAAGCGAAGGATCAAAAGAAGGATCGTGACGCACGAAGATTTTGGGAGACGCTTGCTACACAATGCACTGAATGCAGCTGCGCAAGATCGTGTGGGTGCGCGCGAGTGACGTGCGTGACGGGATCGAATAAATAAGAGCGCGTGTTCCGAGGTCTCTAATCTACGATGGAATCGTTCTGGCTCGCGTCAAAACTATCCACGATTTTATTCGAACTTCATTCGAATTCTCCGCAAACAGTTCAGAATCTGGAGACCCGACAAATTTGAATACACATCGGTGAAGATAAGAAGCGAATGTCGCATACAATTCTACCTGAACTAACAAAGAAACCTATTGATCTCGTACACGACAATTTTGATGTTTATACAAGAGGTAGTTTTCAGAAGAAAATTTGAAACCTGCTTTCTTTTATCTCCCATTGTCGGCGTTAAAGGAGTAATAACCACCCTTAAATTTAACTATAATAACACTGTATTTTTAGGAATATCTTTGAAAGTAGGATTGCAGCAAGACATCTTTTCTTCAAACTATGCGTCCTTCAGTAATAAAACCCAAAATTTCGTCTACACTTCTCATGCGTCGCATTATACTCATATTTCTGCCCATTGCCTTTAGTAACTCGTCATTTCTACGACCCTTCGTTACTCGACTAACATCGCGCATCGTTCCACTGCGCCACGGTCATTCGTCTCACGATGCACGCGCGCAATGTAAAGAGAAGAAATGCACTGGTAGGGAAACTGGTCGAGGACGAGGTCGTCGAGAGTAGCTTCCTACGGTGGAGAAGCATCGGTGAAGAGGTCGTAAAGCAGCAATTATATCATCCGTCCGCAAACGTGGAAGTGGTGAAGGAGAGGAAAACCCTTGCCGCATTCCACGCCGGATAATAACCGATTGTTGTCGCTCGTCCGATGACTTCGGCCTGGCCAGTTTCGTTGGAGTCGACGCAGTCACTCAGGTAGCAAAATGCAGCCCGTAGAAGCCAATCTACGGATTAACGTGGAGGCTGGTGGTGCCGGCACCATCGCAGCCGCGCTTTCAAGGCTTTCTTAGGTTCCTTCCGCTCCTTACCGCGCGTTCGATGTTACCCCGACTTAATCAGGCTCTCCACAGACGAGTCATTTATCTACTTTCCATTCTCGAGCTCCTCGAGGGTATTGTCTTCGATTTGCGCGGTTTCTCGCATGGAAGGAGTCAGGGACGAGGCTAACCGCGCGAGCCGCATGGGAGAACAAAGGGCCCGAGCCGGCAATGCAACCGTAAACATCGTGAAGGAGCATTCGCCGTGCGCTAATGCGCGTAAAATCTTTACAGGATTCTCGGAAGTGTTCTTTGGCGAGGGAGAATGGGCGCCGTGTGTGCTTGGTCGATCGGGTGAATCGTCGAAAGTACGAATAAGAATCTTTCATCCCTTTCCCCACGATCTGGGCAAATAATCGCGTTTCAGAGAAACGAGTCGTTTTGCGCGAAGGTCCGCGAGCGATCGATGCCTCGCGAAATCTCGAGAAGCCGCGCGGTATCGGAAGAGAGGAAGATGAAGGAACGAGGAACAAATTTAATCCCGCTCGTTCGTGCGGAACCATTCTCGAGAGCAGATGCGCGGGTCCCGAAAGGATCCGAGATTGGAGATATCCCGCCAATTTCTCCTGCGGGTTGTCAATATCTGTAAGGGCCACGACAATGGGTAAGGGCCAGGGCCGGTTCTCTAAGATACTCGCTCGAGCTGAACAATAACATATTGCAGAATTTTGAAGGTGCGCTGGCGCGCGTGTGTTAGTGCGTCGCAGGATCCTCGAGGGTGCGCGAGAGACGGGGGTGCGCGCCGCCTTCGTGCGGCTTTCCGCGTACCTGTTTCCACTCGAGGACCATAACCGTCCCGAATGACGAAGGAATAGGGATGAAATATCCTCTCGAGTTTCGCAACGTACGAGTGGATTACGCACGGAGCCCCGAGCCTCCCTCGATTTTGCCTTAAAAGTCGTCTACCCGCGTCGAAATGGGGGCCATGGACGAAAATCACTCGAGTGGAATTGCGCGAAGCTTCGTCGATATTTGTTAAAGGACATCGATATTTAGATATTTAGCGAAACCTGCGAGGAACAATGGTACCTTATCGTTGTGCGTTCTTCGCGCGACTTCGTTTCCTTTCACCTCGTTAATTTCACGGTAGGAGGCGATAAATGTGAACTAACTATTATACGATGACTGGAAAGTTTCAAGACAACGCGTCGATAGTCGATATTCTTACATTTTCATGTTTACTTCGCATTGACATCGTGTTTTAAGTAAGGTTTATCGATGAATGGAAAGAAATTTGGGACGCGGAGGGTTAATACAAAGTGAAAGTCCAACTTTCTCGGAGTGCTTCAACACCGACTACGCGTATTCTCGAGGAAACGGTAAATCGTAGCTCTTAGAACGGCATGTAAATCGTCGAAGGACCAAGGACCAGTGAGGGTTGGGATCGTGTGGGTATTTGGGGCGTTATCGCGTCCATACTGCAACCTCGGTCGCTCCATAAAACCATTGGAAATTTTGCTCCAGTTTTAGCCAACCTGTAGATTTACGACCCTCGAAGCGTTCGGGACGGTCGACGGTTTCCAACTACGAAGGGAAGGTCCTTGCACGAAATTGCACGTCCGAGACCTGTATCCAAAAGTACTGCGTCACGTTTCTGTAAATCACTAGCCGAAAATTTACGGCATTGCTCCAGTTTTGGTCACGGAATTGGTTACGCCGGCATTCTTCGACCGCACGGTTCGCCTTTGAGGAGAGTGCAGCATTACGAAAATTGTGTAGGAGAGTGGCGAGAACTTGGGAAAACATTTCACTGTTTATCCGTCGTGGAATGTCGATGCGACGATGGCTTTTGAGATGCCGAATGCAGCTCGTAGTTCGAGGGTAAGAAGACATAAGAAGTTTCTGCACCGCGAAAGAAAAGTGTCCTCGTCGACGATGGCTCATTCTGAAAGTAAGTTTTACGATCGATCTCGAAACATCGTACACACCTACGTGCAGCCTAGTCGAGCGAGATCCCGAACTCCCTGCGGGATTGCTCGGTAGCACGTGCTCGTTTTCGGGCAGACCACTCGGCAACAAACGTCTTCCGACTTCCCAGACACGCAACGCGGAGGCCTTCGACGAATCGTTAAGATTGCGTTCTCGACTTTTTTCTTCCCCTTCCTTTTATTTCTATGCGCGCGGGCGAGTAACGAGGGGCTTGTCAGAAGGTTGGACAGGGTGAGGTAGCGGAAAGAAGACGAAGTAGGAGAGAGCCTGTGGTGGGTGGAGAAGGTGGATGTAGAGGCGAAGAAGAAGAAGAAGAAGAGGAGGACTCTTGCGAACGAAGAAGCCGAGAGTTTAATGATATTCCTGATTACGTCGGCACGTGGAGAGGAAAGGGGAGGGAGAGGGTGAGAGGGTGAGAGACAGAGACTGCTCCACCTTACCGAACCAACCCCGTACTCATCCGGACCAACGGTCCTCCCACCATGATTCAACCCCCGCGACCGCGGTTCTCGCATAAAAAGTATTGATCTGAAGGCTCCTTCTTGGCCCGTGAGCCTTACGAGCCGAGAGGGTTGAATCCACCCTAACTGCTTGCCCTGCCTTTATATTCATCATCCCTCTAGCGCCCGGAGAGAGCAGAGGCCCTGTCTTCCGAGGGTGGTCGGACTTTCTCCTCTTTCTCTCTCTCTCTCTCTCTCTCTCTCTCTCTCTTTCTCAATCTCTCTCCCTTTCTTTCTCTTTCTCAGCACCCTTGCGGCTTCCTTTACCCCACCGACGTCTCCTCCCTCGTCTCCACCCCTTCACCTCGTCCCTTCCTTTTCCTCAACCTCCTCCCACTTTCCACCCCATCGCGAGAAATCCAAGTTGCGTTTCCAGGGGTGAGGCTATTTTTTATACCTTACTCCGTCGAATGCCAATGAGTTTTTTTCTTCCTCTCCCTTCTCTTTCCTTCTTCTAACCTTTCTTCATCCCCCTGCCACCCTCACCGAATCCCTCATTCCCTTAACTTTAATTGGCATCCAACTGTCTTTACGGTCCAAGTAGTCCAGCCCAAACCTGGTAGTCACAAGCGTAATGAACCGAGAAACCACTTAAGGAAAGAATCTTTGTTTAAATCATCATTTGCATCTCGAAAGGGTAGCGAAGTTCCTGGGAAGTTCGAGACCGCGGTGAACTGTGAAGCTGGAAAATTCGGAGGGTCTGTAATGTTGTTGGTAATATTTGAAGTTCTTCGGTGTAATAATTAGCGGATTCACGTTGGAAGCCAATTAAATTTATGAGATGGGTTGCAGGAATTGTTTCCTTGATATTAAGTGTGTCGATTGATTTATTTCGAGTAGATTACCATTTTAGTTCCATCGACTTAACGTTATTAAGTTTTCGTCACGTTTTCCACTATCTAATGTCGAATAGCCATTTGCAAACTCCAGCAGCATCAACGTCTGCAACAAGATTTCGATGAAACAAAATAATTCGGTGAGCAACCTTAATTCCGTCCCGGGAAATTCGTGGAATTTCTAAGGTTGAAGGGGAGTGACAGAATAAACAATAATTAGAATCTACAAAGAGGGGATTACCATAATTTGTTTGGCCCTCCCGTAAACTCGCCTCGAACAAATTTGATTTCAATGTATTCTTTCAATTTACGAATTCGTTTGCGCCATATCAGAATTTTATAAGGCCGCTCCAAAAAATCCACAATTACATCTAAGAAATCTCGATTTAACAGCGACTTGGAAGTCACGTAGAAGAATCGTTGCTTCATTTACTTTTCTTTGGAATATAATATTAACAGGTTGATACACCTCACACATCATACGTTCCTCCGTGGATTGTTACAGAACAGTATGATTTTCATTTACACGTTTAGTCGTTTCAAACTTGAAATTATTATAGAATTATTATTATTGAGGATGTTCAAAAAGTGCCGATTATCGACGGACTCCACTTCGCTCAGGTACATGCCACTGGAGAAATCCACAAGAGGAATTTGAAAGGTGTACCCTTTTCCGAGTGCAGATTAACGGGAAACCCTTTTCACCCGTGGTAGCCGATCAACGCGCGGATCTCGGCATCTCGACGTCGACTATGCTATCTCTCAAAACATCGAAGATCCACTTAAATATTTCCAAAACGTGAATCACCCGCCTATTCGTCGAACCCATTCGTGATACTTCACCGTGGAACGTTGTTGTGACAGGCGGTCATAGCGAGGTCCCAGCTATCAGATCGCTTTCTATTTATTTAAATAGTACCCAAAAGAATCGAGTCCATGCATTGTGCTGTTAATGCACGATCTGTACGTGGACATTGGAAACTACAAATGGACGAGAGAAAAGCGACGTGAGAAAGAAGGAGGACCTACCTTCTGGTGGAAATCCTAAGAAATGGATGCGAGAAGAGCGCCTTTTTTTCTATCTAGTTTTCTATCTACCGTATGTAGATGGTGCGCGAAAAGTCGATGTGAGAATAGTACATCGAACGATAGAACGACGATGGAAAATTTGCAACGAATTATAGCATGGAGATTCAGTTATTTTCAGGTGGTTTAGTAAAATATTTGCCCCACGGAAAAAAATCGCAACGAGAAGTACATTTAACGCTTGAAACAGTTTATTTCTCCGAGGTGTGATCCAAAGACACGTGTATGTTTGTGTCGCATGTACTTGCATACAACAGTGAGAGAAGCTGGAAAGTAAAATCGAAGCCTTAGAGAGTAATACCACCTTTTATTAAACTTCCAGCCGATGCATAATGTGCCTCGGATCTGTTTCGACTTTAGGATTGATTTTTCATTAACTCCTATGTTGCGAGAGGGTAGCGCGAGGCTAGGCTCGATGCAGCCGGTGAAAAGCTTCCACCAGCGACGTCGCCAACTTCGGCGATTGATTAACTTAATTAACTTCTAGTCGGCCGAAATGGCATTGAATTTCTCCGGGGAACTTTCTCTTTGGGGCTTCGGTGTATCGAAGGCGACGGCGCGTCGACAAAACCCCCGGTGCCAGAAACTTTCTTTCTTCTAGGCGCAATTTCGTGATGAATTATTTCACGCGGCAGCACTCGATTAAGCGAGTTCCCACGAGAAGTGCACGATCGTTGAGACGACGATAGCACAAGTTCCACCGGCATGTTGTGACCCCGTAGTATACGCGATCAAACAAGGGATATTTGCAGGTTCGTTGCCGAATAAAGAGTTAGAACTCACCGAATTACAACAAATATAAGTCTGATTTTATTTAATACTTTAAATCGTCTCACAATTATATCTTTAGACCGTGGCCTTTCCGTCTAGACGGGGAGATGGGGATTGGTACGTTATTCCGACAGACTCTACTCGCTGATGATGTTCGATTTAGCGATTGAAGCCCGGAGTCTCCTTTGAGCCTCCTTTTATCTCTGCTGCTTTTCGGTGGCTATTCCGTTATCATGCTGACCTCACGTTATACTTTTCATGCTTACTTCGCTGTGACACTTTTCGGCAAGCGGGTCGCTTACAACATAAATGCCGTCACTCGATTACGGTCATCGAATGCAATGTCTTTGGTCAGCATTGCCACATATAACAGGCATTTACAAATATTCGTCGATAACAAAGAATCTCCCCCGATCAACCAGGATCGGCACATTTTCCACGAATCCGGTGTTGTTCTACACCTTGCATGGGAATTCGATGTAGCAGGTAGGGTTCGTCCGCGCCCATTGAACGAGACGAAGGAAGGGTTAGTTGCTATGGTTACGGTGAAGGGTTAGAATTCCGACCCCTTTCAGAAGTCCGGGCAGCGAAGGGGTTAATGAGATTGGACCGTCCTGCCTCGGGTGGGAACTCACCCCACCCTTACCTCGCTTTCCTTTTTTTTTTTCTCCTCGCGTTGCAACATGGCCGCCGAGAAGACACGATACATCACTCCCACGGACGTACTCTTTTACACGGTATATCCGACGGAAGGATACTTCTTGCGAGACGAAAGTCGATAGGTACGATTGGTCCTCCGCGCGTCTCGGACTACTTCTTCACCGAAGTTCCGCGAAAATAGACAACGGCTGTGTTCCGTTTTTACTTGCAGTGCTGCCGAAGTGACGTCATTGCAGTACACTGCCACTGTGGGCATAAAGTCGTTTCTTAGTGCCAAAAGTCGTTCGACGGCTGAATTCTGAACCGATTGCGATGAAATTAGTCTTAAATTAAGCGTTATTTATTGTACTATAGCGGAGACCTGCACTTTTTTTTGATATTACAATTTGTTAACCTCTTCAGCTGGAAAGATGTGTTATACACGTCGCTTGTTATCGGATTCTAAAGTGTCAAAGACGTGCTACGCCATTTTAAATTTTGAAATTCTGTCACGGTTTCGTAATCAGCGAAGCCGAAAACCCTTGTATATCAAGATTAAAGGAATTATAAACACCTTAATCAAAAAATGATTGCCAAAAGTTTCGAACAATTTCGATTTTGTATTAATTAACAAATTGCAATATCAAAAAAAGTGCAGGTCTCTGCTATAGAACAATGAATAACGCGTATTTTAAGACTAATTTCATCGCAATCGGTTCAGAATTTAGCCGTCGAACGACTTTTGGCACTAAAAAACGACTTTATGCCCATACTGAGCCGTTCCGAAATTGTTTTAAGCGCTGCCAGTGATATTATGATTTGTATTTCGGAACAGTATCGCAGTAGTCGCTGTCGATCTGCCTGACCGCATTAAATATGTTAATGGATAGTAATAATAGTTCTTCCGAGGAAGCAAATTGCTTACATTTATTATCACCGATGAAAGCAATTGCTCGGATTGAAAGTTATATGGCTACGGTCAATGAATATTCCGATGTAGAATTTAAAAGCCATTCTCGGTAAAATCAGTATAAATAATATACATTGTAGTTCAGGTTTGGATAAACATTCTCATAAGATCGATCTTTTAAAATCACGTGAAAATGATCAAAAATTCAGTTTTCTCTTTCATTAATTTGCTCGACGCCATGTTGCACTGTAATTGTCTCACCTCGTGAGCCGCAGTAGTTTCAGTAGCAATATGTCTACCACTTATGACGTCATAGATAGAACTAGTCGCTGTCACATCGCGCTGCGTGCTAATAACGGAACGACTTTTCAGTACTGCCAGTACTGGCAGTGAATAACAGAACACAGCCAACATTAACGAGAAGAGGAAAAGGTAGAGGGGAAGAAAACGATCGAGGAGTATTTTGAAAAACAGGGGCACTCGTACCGAGAAACTTTCCAGCACCCACGTCACCACTTTTTTCCTCTTTTCTCCTTCCACTCGACCTCTCCTTCCGCCCGAAAAAATATTTTCGCAATGCCTTGTGCGATCCGGATCGTACATACCTACGCGCCTGTCCCTCTCCTACTACCCTTCTCCGCTTCGTTCTCCTCGCCTCATCTTTCCATTCCACCCTCTTCGTCTCTTTCTTTCCATCCCTTCGCTCTCTTTTGAAGTTCGCATACGAATTTATACCGGTACCGGTGATTCGTGTGCATGCGAGGTGCGCCACGGGTAGAGGACACGGTTGTCGGTGTGGGTGTGCGCTTTCGGTGCAGGGCATTCTTATTTCCATACAAAGCCATACGATTTCGCAGGAGCGAACCTTTGAAGGACGAGAGAACGACGAGGGTCCCCAACCCTCTTTTTCAAGTCGTCCCCGTCGTCGACGTACGGGGTCGCAGGTTGGGCAAGTGTTGCGATTTCCGAATATTCGACGAAGGTCCTGGGAAAAATTATGTAAACCCCGAGCAACTTCCACAATATGTCGGGCCCGCGGTCATCGGCCGGGACTGCGAAGGGGTGGAACGAAGAGCGGACCAGGGTGAAGGAAATAGGCACGAAGGAAGATGCATCGGTGAATGTGCGAGAGCAGACGAGTCGAGTGCTATCGAATCTTTTGCTATGCCTCGTATCGCGTTGAGATCTCGATATTCGATACGAGATTTGCGAGCATTCTACAATATTGATGAGAACTCCCACGAAGAACATATTTTTCTCTAGTGGTTCGATGTTCCACCCTGTGGTCTCGATATCCGAGACTAAATTTGCGAGCACCTCACAAGGCTAATTGCGACTTCCAGGAAGAGCATATTTTTCTCTCAGAATTCTCGTCTCTTACCAACGACGCTCAAGGAATCTTTGTTACCGTAACGGTGAGAATCTGAAACTCTAATGCGCGGACTGCCGTTCGTCCAACCCGGTGGTTTTTTTTTTAACCGGTGTTCCACAAAATTATAAAAGCGTCAACGTGTATTATGTCTAGTTAGTAAATATGCAGCGCGCATAAAAATACCATAATTTTGACTTTTATCGTATAGTGGTGCTGTGGCTGTTGAACCATCATCTAAAAATATGATCTTAATCGTCTTAATAATTTTGGTGTTCCGCGAATTATCCTTCTAATCAAAAGTGTTCCGTAGCTTCGAAAAGGTTAAGAATAGAGCTCCCGGTTAGAACCGTGTTTTAAAATACACGGTTATACGTGACACGTGTTGTCGTGCTACACGTTACATCTAACACGGATATCCGCAGATACACGTGTAATTGATGTATACACGTGTACACGGGTAATCATAAGAAATTTTTATTCACAGCATCTTACATATTGTGCCAAATTGTATGTATTTTGCATATATAGATATTTCTTGTATCTCTACGACACTTTTTTTTCAAAAATGTTCATTTCTTGTTTCCCATCTGAACCTGAATCGCATAATAAATTCTTCATATCTATTCGGTAAAAGTCTTTTGATGGATATAAAAAGGAAAAAGCATGCAAAAATTTTCTCATCATTTTTCAAGTGTTCGTGAAGTAAATACACGTGTAGTACGTGTATTCGTGTATTAAACGCGGCTACCCGATACACGTGTTTAAAAAAAAAAGAATTAAATACACGTGTACACGTGTAATGGAGGGCACTAGTTAAGAACCATTGGTCCAACCGAACACCCTCTCTCTCTCTACGTAAAGTCTGCTTACTTTTGGAACGCTCTGCCGTGTACTATTCGTGAGTCGGTGTCTATTAGTAGTTTTAAGTCTAGACTATTTATATATCTTAAGGATAAGTGTGAATAGTTTCTGTTGCGTGCACTATTACCTTTGTCATTATTATTATTATTTTCTATAAAATTTATTTTTTTGTTTTGATTGTTCGGGGCCTGAAGGATCTTAGGTCCAGGCCTGTTAATAAATTCTAATTCTAATTCTAATTCTCTCTCTCTCTCTCTCTCTCTCTCGTCTGAAAAAGTGCTCTTTTCTCTATCTCGTTACTAAGTTTCACGTGCCAGGAGCATTCCAACGACGATGTCGCTTTTCGTAAAAGCCGTCCGAGTTCAAAGGTTCCTGACGTTACGCAGAGGCCGGGCAAGAAAGCGAAAGGGCTCGAAGGGCGTGGCGAGTATTTAGCGAGGGGCTTGTCGGCGTCCACCGCGTCGTCGGACGTCTCCTCTCTGTCCAGGATCGTGTTAACGCCTCTGAATTCCGGTTCCTCTCGTGACAAAGAAGGCTCGCCGCTACCATTGTTCCACTCTTCCGGTCGGACGTCTGTCCGCCCTGCTCTCGAGATCTGCTTTTTCTCCGAGCTTCCAGTTGGCCGTTCGATCCGAGGGACATCGTTGTCCGACGACGATCGATCCACGATCGAGAAGAAAGTGAGAAACGAGAGAAGCATGCGTACCGCGCCACGGAAATGGGAAGGCAAGGGTGCACCGCCCCAGGAGAATTTGTACCATTCCTTCATGGACACTTATTCCTAATACCCAAATGGAGAAATAATCGTGGAAGAATCGGTAAAGGATTTCTCGTGTCGGAGAACATTGTAATGCGCGGAACCAAGATCGATCGGTTCCGGATAGAATTATAAAGCGATCGCCATTGTCGAGATTTCGACGACGCTAGAAATGAAGAAATGAACGAACGAATGAATGTTGGAATGACGAAAACGAAGGAAAAGTCGAGACCGTCCTTGTTGCGATATTCTTCTTTGGAGGTGCCCTTTTTCCTTTCGGTGGCCGTTGCAAAATGGTCTGCTGGGTGGCGATCGAAGGAAGGAACGAGAAGAATCCGCGACAGTGGAGCACGCACGATCCGAAGAGAAAGAGAAACGGAAAGGGTGCCTTTCCACGCTTGGGTGCGTATACGTCTTGGAAATCAATTATTTCGCGCGCTTCCGTCTCAACCGCGGCGCGGTACGGCCCACATTCCATCATACTCCCGGTGTCATATTTTTATTACCTCTCCCCGTCCGTAAACACATTACAGGCTTCTCACATTAGAGGCGCGCATCAGACGAGCGTACCTACGCACACACGAGGGTAGGCGAAGGGAAACGGAAAAGCCAAGGAAAGTGGAAAGAACGGATGCTTCTCTCTCGTGCGGAGCCGAGAAGACGAGGAAATTCGTGGAGCGCACCCGCGAAGGGCCGACCGTACGTGTGTGTTGGAGAGAGGGTGGGAGAGGAAAGAATTGGTCGGCGCATCTGTCTTCCCTCGCATTTTCGACCTCTCGATCATCCGTCGTATTTGGCTCGGCCAAGATTCGCTCCACACCCTCTCAAACAGGAAACGAGTGTGGTCGGTGAGTGAATCCAAGGAAAATATGAAGCAAGCAGGGAGGAAGCTGGGAACGTGAAAGGAACGCGACGAGAGAGGGAGAAGGAGAGAGAGAGAGGGTGACGGAGAATAACGAAGTGGGAGAAAAAATACTGAGATATTAAGACAAACAGCAATGCGCTATCACGACTGACCATGCCGTCCGAACCTCGTGGTAAGCTCCTAATAGTATTTTTATCTCATTGTTAGCTCGTTTTATACGTCGGAGGTATTGCGCTAAAAAAGTGTTTTCATTACCCAAATTTCTTCACTTTTGCTACGCGCAGACAGATATATTCAACGTGCCAACGAAATCTATTTCTGACATTTGAGTTTATATTTTTAAATTAAAGATGAGATACGCGTATGAAATAAGTATTGCAAATAACAAATGTCTTTCCACGTGTACAGTGTTTCTTGTCGACTTTTTTAAATAAGAGCAAATTGTGCACGTATTGTTGTAGTGGTAAATCTCACTGAGAAATAATCGCGTGGTCTACGAGCGTTAAAAAAGAATTATTTTATCGAAAGTTGGTGGAAACGAGAATGTCTTTTTTGAAAGAACCTTTTCAATTTACACGAATATGATCGTGCTTTCGGAGCACGTATAACAGAATCGCGTGCGAAACGAAAATGTCCGCTGTTCAACGTGCCGCCTTCTCCGCGCCATCGAAGCCCAACAATGAACTTTTCTGCATAATGCAGTAGAAGGAGAGGAGGACCGAGAGTTGACGAGTGTGGATGGAAAAAAAGAGGGTCGGCACATATGCCGCGAGCTCGCCACCATCCGTTTACCCCATACACCCTAAAACGTCGAACGACATCAAGGGATCACGCGCACCTCCTACTGGGGAGCGTTTGCATATCATTGAATGTTTTTCCTAGCATGTACGTGCAAAGGCATAAAGATTTCTACAATTTTTCGAGTAAAGCTCACAAACGTACGAAAAGAACGATTAATGATATTATTAACAGTTTTTCCGCAGGGTAGTAATTCTTTGCCACCTTTTTAATATTTCCAAAGAAGAGAAAAGACTTTGCTAAAAATTCATTTATAATCTTTTCTTCTTTTTCAAAGTGCACTGGCACATTGAATTGATGAAAATTTCACACTAATCCCACTGTCAAAATCAATTTTCCGTTACTGTGACGTACCGATCTAGTTTATTCTCGTCGGTCTTGCAATGTTGATTTTCAAGCTTCGAATTTTCGGTCGGATCTGGTACGAAAAACGTATTGGAAATACAGTTAAATGCGAGACCATTATGGCAATGATACTAACTTGTGGGAGTCAGGTGTTTCGAGTTCCTCCGGTTAAAATTTCATTTTTCATGAGCTACGACATCAAGCAAAAAAGGTCAATGTACCTTCATAGCCTCGTGGATCCAAATTTATAAACGAACCGATGAGTTTGAGCGACGATGTTGAAAAATCAATAACATTAATTTTCAATCCTTCAATGCTGTTAAAAGTAAGCGAAATTGGAAACTTCGTTTCGAGGCACGTTGGTGCTCCTAGTTCTATCGAACATTTCGTAACGTGCTTAGGACGCGTGAAAGTATCAAAGAGTTTTCCTTCCTGTTACCGAAAGCTGCCGCGATGGGCCACCCACGCTCACGAAGTATAAATCAGCCGAGTTCAAGCATCTGCTTGGAAAATATCATTTCTTATAATAACTGTCACAGAAGCGAACCCTTGACTCTAGAAGCCGACATAATTAATTTGATTTATGCGTTCAGCAAACTCGCATGTTATCTTTGGAAAAGGAACTGGAAAAGTGGTTGAAACGAGCACTGAGAGTTTATGTATCGATGATGTGGCGAGCAGTGGCTCTTACTTTACTAATCCGGGCTCGTTCCTTTTCGGCTGATCGCATCGGTGCAATAATTTGGAGGGAGAGAAAAAATTTTAAGGAAAAAGTGCCGACTCAAAGACTTCCACGAATGCGCGTGACGATTCGCTGGCACGCGCAGAAAAGCCGAGGGGATTGTAGACCCCGGAGTAGAGAGAAGCTTCCTGGATAATTTAAATCGACTTAACTGTGATTTCTTTTCTTACGAAAAGAAAGAGAGAAAGAGAAGGCCGGCAGATGCAGTCGGTACCACGCTCCGATGAACATCTTATTCCCATTCATGGTGGACGCGTGCTATTTTGGATTAAATTTTTTTTTGCGTCCTGCTTTTTACGAAGTTAGAAAAACTTTACGGACATCGATCGAAAGCAGTTTGAGAGTACACGACACTGTGGAGAAATTCGAGGGTTTCCGAAAAAACTTACGTCACATTTGCCTGTCGCGCACCAATAAGAGACAAAGTGAAGTAAATCTTCGAAGATTTCGAGATTTAAGTACATTTTAATTTACGACAAATGAATGCACCAATATTTTGCTTTTACATAAGGCTTTTATTTCCCCATTCTTACTCATTTAAGACTGCAAATACTGCTGGGATTATGAAATTTAATTTAAAAACATGCTGCTACCTAACGAGCAGCGGGCCTATGCAACTTATATCAAAGTATATAAATAATGAATAATTCATTTTTCTGTAACTTATTTTATCAATCGAATATTAATATTAAGAAGCATAGTTCATAGTAAGTAGAAATTAGGACTTGAGTAGAAACTGGCACATTGACCTTACGAATTCTAAATGCGTATCGATTAATTAAAATTTTGTACCTATTCGATTTAAAAGCCTAAACGATTTTGTCTGTGGAAAGAAGTAGAGTCTCGTATGTATTTGTGAAAATAGGAGCAGAATTTGTATACCTATTTTCTCGAATTCTTTGTCGAACGACCAATTCTCTCGAGGCTCGTATGCTCACCGACGAACCTACTAAATGTATCAGGAGCGAAAAAATTTACAATACTAATTGGCGTTCCTGCCCCATCGTGAACGAGCGAACTTTCAGGCTGATCAAGTTACTCGGGGACATCGCCTCATCGGCGGTCCCTCGTCGTATTTCCTACCAGTAGGCTAATGAAAGAATAAATACTTGATGCCACGAGCCTAATTACATCGCGACGCTCGAGGCGGTTCGCGGAGAAACTCGTCGAGAGATGAGCGGGACGATCGCAAAAGAGGACGGTGGAAAAATCAGAACCCCGGGTGGTGAACCAGGGAGGATGTTGATTCTCACACCGTAGCAGAGCCCGTAAAAAGGTTGGCACTTTTCACCGGTGAATAATTAATAACGAGAGCGCCCCGTGGTTTTAACCTTAAAAGCATTCGTTCGCCAAATTTCTCGCACAAGAGAACTTCTCGAGCCTTCGTTAAGAAAGTTCAAGCGAGTCGTGTACGTGGGTGAAAAAGTGTAGTAAGATGGTTGGCAATTATCAGTTTGCGCGTGCAGGTCGTGAATGTAATACGCATGTTCTTGTGCATTTCAAATAAGCTCGCAAATACGTATGCAATTCTCATTTTGGAACTACTCGAAGGACAGGTTCACTTTTATTCGCTTAATCCACGAAAACGATATTAAAAAATTCATCGAATCACTTAAAACACATTTAATTGTTCGTTTGAATTTTTACTTTAAGTTCTACGTACGCGTGTAACTGTTTCGACAATCGAGCTAGAACTGATAATATTAAATGCTCTCCATTCACCGCTGCGATCAGATCCTATCACAACACTTCACAGACAGAAAGGAATCTGATCGAATCATCTAAAGTAGACGAGATTATGATTGGACGAATTGAACAGAACCGACCTGAATATTTCACTTCAGCCGTAAAAGGAAACCAGCTATTTCCTGTGTGATCTAACCGACACTCCGTTACCCAATATAACGTGAAAAAAAATCCAATTCCAAATGAAAAGATCTTGCGCAGATTATGAAGAACACCCCAAATCTTTGCCATCTTTTGGAAATTATTAAGAAGCCGAAAACGAAGTACTCGATTGTCCTCTTGTTTCGATCGTCTTCACGACGGAGCACCACTATTTGGCACGAGCTTGCGCGAGAACTAATTCTCCAGCGTCTGTCTAGGTTTCTTTCGAACGATCAAAAGGATTATTAGATTTTCGCTGGGGCTCAAAGAGCAAGAGCAATGGCCGCCAAAGTCTCGCGCGCGCACACGCACACGGCAAATGGCATCCACCCTTCATCGTTCCACCATAATTTCCGAGAATGAGATAAGCTACATCTCCCCGGACCCTCTCGGACGATCGGACGGGGGTCGCAACCCTCTCTCACCGGAGCAACCCCCTGGGCTCTTTACGCTGGGGTTGTATCTGGGGAACATTCGTGCAACTGACCAATGCGCCATTGGCTGGCCGTACTAATCAATAAATCGTTCTTTGCAACGACCGAGTCACCGCGTGCTTTTGGGCACCCCTATACACACCGGGGCGGCCGTCTTTCCGGTTCACCATTATCGCGTGAGAGAGCAGGAGGCTGAACACCATTTTCTGTTTTTCTATTGCTCCTAGCTCCTCTCCAGTCGCCTTACCAACTCGCCTTCAAAGAAATCCATCTCCCTAACCTGTGGGCGTCGCGAATGTTACTATCATCGGGGAATAAGATGAACGATGCTCTAGAGCCCATCGCACGGATACTGATAAAAGACGGTCTTTTCTTCCTTCAACATCGCGCGTCCAACAACTAATTGCAAATAATCAATTTCGCGCAGGTCAGTGCTAACGTTGCTAATCCGAGAAATCTTCGAGGGATTCGTCCGGAGATCGTGACACGCGTGGTAATCGATTAAAAATTGATTTGTTAACGATGTAATCGATACCTTTGGGATGGTCCTGAGGTATTTATACAACGTCTCGTGGAAACGACAGGAGAAGATTCTTTCGATGCGTCCGACCCTTCCGCTCTCGGTCTTCCTCGAGCGTTAATACACGTAGAAAACAATATCAACGGACGTTCGGAAGAGAAAAGGAGAAACAGCTCGGATAGATGGATGTTTACGAAAGACCGAGAACATTCGACTCCGGTAAATCGCAGGAAGCATTTCTCCCTCTATTCTCGCGCTGGCTTACGTCTTCGGAAAGCCCACGGTCATTGATCGATGGAGACGGAGATGCGAATAAACAAAAGTTCCTCGCGAGAAGAGGGTCCCTCGCATCATCAGTCATCGGTTTTGTCATGTGTGCTTCTGATGCCGTGCGGTATATACCGCCACATCCTGAAGAGGATCTCGCGGTGGCGAGAAAGCCAGCGAAGAAAGAGAAAGAAAGGTGGAGCGGAGGAGTGCGCAGGACCTGCTTATGCCGAACGAATCCAGGGATAAAAGGTGCTTACGATGTGCACGAAACTTTCTCTTTTCCCTTTTTCTCTACCACGTGTGTCCTATACGCGTCTGTATTCACCGTGCTACTTCGCTTTTCCTCGATTGAATTGAATTTTCCCTTTGCCCGGAACGATTCGTCATCGCTGATTCCACACGATGCTAATTATATTACCAATGTACGATGACGAGGTTAACACTATTCCTATCACGACCGGTCAAATGATCGTTTTTAAAATTCCGTTTAAAATTTCCTATATACAACGTAATTGCATAGCTTTTAAATTTCACGACTTTTTCTAAATTATTGAAAAATGTGTTATACGTACACTGAAAAGATAGTATTCTTAAAATACAAACTTAATAATTCATCTTAATAAATATTCTTCATAGATATTCTTATCGATTGATAAGAATTTATCAGCCAATTCTGATTTCAAGTTATAGATAATGTAATTTTCGACAATATAAAGAGTGAAGCATTAAGAGTTTTGTTTCCGATAATTATATACGAAATATATCCATACAAATTTTTTTCCAGGTTATGTTAAGAATATCTGATAAAAATATCTGTTAAAAATATTTGATTAGAGGAATCTGTTTAGAACATTCTACTCTTAAATTAAGAAGATCCTCTTGTTGCTTATTTTAGTGGGCAATATTTTAAACTTAAGTGGTAAATTCGTAAGATAAGAATACAATTTTTTCAGTGTACATTTTAGAAAAAGTCGTGAAATTTAAAGACGATGCAATTACGTTGTATATAGGAAATTCTAATCGAAATGTTAAAAATGGTCATTTGACCGGTCGGTAGGAATAGTGTTAAGATGATGCTTACATTACGAGCACGGGATCGATTTCTTTTAGAGTGTCATCATCGAGAGAATTCGCGATGGAGAATTAGGTGGTTTGAATTTGAACGAGCCCGTGCATTTCTTCTTACTCGCTTTTCGAGCTGCCTTGTGCTCGAAACACGCTCGTGAATAAGGAAATGCGCGCGAGAAGGAAGGCGAAGCGGTTTTCGTCGGGATCCGGCCGGTAGTTGCACGTGAGCTGGTCTCTTGCACAATCGACTGCGTTTTTCCTGGAAAGCGGAGGGTCAACAATGGATTCTGGCTGCACCCTGCCAGGTAAGGCCATTTTGAATACGCATAACGATCGCTCATTGTGATCCGGGGTAAGGCCCTACGGTGCCTCCTTTGAGGGCTCCGGAAAATTGCGGGAACATTACGCGTTTTCCTCCACGCTGTAACCCAAGAACACGCGTGAGAAGAATTACCGGAATGTATCTCGCAAGCTCGGATCCAACTCTTGCAAGGATCCATTTCCATTTTCCGAGTAATTTTTTAGGACTTACTTTAATTACCACTGTTAAATACTACTCGCCGCTTTACTTCGCGCCTTTATCACCGAGTTGACGCGATGCTTGAATTTTTTTTCACGTCACGTCAAAACCTACTTGTCACTGTTCAATAATAATTTTGTATCATAATATTCATTGGATGATTTTTATAATTTCGCGTTCTAAACGCGAATTTGGAAGCAGAATTTCTCTATCACTCTCAATTTTCGGGCAACATTAACATTTGTAAAGATCCGTGAAAAAAAATAGTACTACGTCAAAACAAACAACTGCAAATTCGCGTTAAAGTATCCAGTAGATTGTTAAAAAATTGAGAAAGTGCGTGGCATTTTGTAGCCATGCGATCATTGTTCGTTTGTCACGCCTCGGCAGTGCCGTACTTAGACGTAATCCACTTCGAATGCTTATATTTCAAGACAAGGCATATTGTAGCACAGAAAATAATTCGTTTGTCATTGGCCAATGTATTATTTTCGTATCATCGTTACGAGAAAAGAAAATAAGTCACCCTCGTGGTAGTGGCTAAAAACGAATAAGGAGTCTCGAGTGCCGGGCAATTACGACCTCGTTAGTTAATCGCGGCTGCTGGAACGATCGTTAACGCGAAAGCGGGAGAATAAACGTAATTAAATTCGCGTTCTTTACGCGAGTCTTTAGCGAGAAGGAGCTATGGCTTCGGATGGCGGCGAAATATTCCTCGGTGTAAGTAAATTCCTGTTTTGTCTGTTTTTCTCTTCTCCCCGGTACCTACTCTCGCATCCCTCTGGGCATTACACGTTGTTCTACCGAGTCGAAGTTTGTTCCGGCAACTTAAGAAGACATCCAGAAACGCTCTCAAGCCTCCGGAGGATGAGGATAGGGTCCGGTTGCCCTGGATACCAACTCGAATCTTCTTCCACCGTTTACTTACCCGTTTACTTCCTGTCGAATACGAAAACTTTCGGCATTATGGACAGCGCGGAGTCGTCTCTCGTGTCTTATCGCGCATCCGATGAAATATCGTCGAAAATGACACGATATAATTATTCTCCTTTATGACGCTTGGCATGCCTACAATTCGGTTTACCGCGTAATTTCTATTCAGTAACAAAGAAATATCCGGAAAAAAGAACGAGGATATTGAACGTGCAAAGCTTAATTTTAAGCACGTATGCTTTTTGTATGTACAAACGTTTGTGAGGATGAATTATTGTTCCTTCTCGAGAACTCCGATTCTATTACTACAGGTAGCATAGGGATGGAAAGGACGCTTCTACTTTCGTCGTCATTCGTTTCACGCATACGCGGCATCACCGGAGGCTCTTTACTGGAACAACTTCAAAGAAGAGCTTCTAACTTTTTTCTTGATGAACTTTGTGAAAGAGGGTTGCCATTCCCTGCTCCTTTCCCCTTCCCTTTGGTCCCTTGAGTGCATTAGCTCTGCTAGAAGCAACCCTTATTCCACACAAGCTAAATATCGTTACGTCGAAATATTTCCTTCCGAGAAGCAACATTCGCCGTGTCAACGTGTGCTTCAGCATTGTTATAGGATACGGGATAAAAAAGAAATTCTGGGCAGGCGATCGATATCTAAATGCATCTAACTTGTTTCTAAATGCTCTCTCACGTGCGTAAAATTGAGAATGGAAGTATTTGCCGGGGAAGAAAAATTGGGAGAGTATAACTACACTCACATTTCTGTGTCGTGTAATTCTAACGAAGCATGGAAGCCCGTGTCCTATATGTGCGTTCCACATATCGCATGTCACCTATCTTGATAACGATCTGGTAGCTAGAATAATTCACAGTAGCTTTTACGGCTTCGTTCCTCGCGGTAGAAACAATTATTTTTAGCCTCTCCTCTCTCTCTCTCTGTCCCTCTCTCTCTTTCTTTCTTTCTTTCTCTCTTTTTCTGCCTCTCGACTCAACGTACAATCGAAACGTACCAAATTCAACACAAAGCTTCGTTGAGAAACGGATCTTTTTTCTCCACCGAGGTTTCCTTCCCCCTTGACGACGCTTTCGCGAAGTCGTGATTAAATTAAAGCAATATTACATAGCTTTCATCCGGCGAGAGTAATTAAAATTCTTCATTAAGATAACGTTGTATAAGTTAAAAATAAATTAGAACTTTTTCTCCTTTAGTCAAGGAGGAGCGAGCACGATGGATTGGCGCACCCCACTTCTTCGGTACGATAGCATCGTGGATATCGTCCAGTCTTAAAGCCCTTTTATCGAGCGAACGTTCGGGAGGAGTTTGATAGAAATTTAATGAAAGAACAACAGAGATAATTAGACGGAACGGCCGCGCGAGTAAACAGGTACACACCCTCAAGAGCGAAGGATATATTTGCATTCGGTTATCTTTTCGGAGTGTGTGTACCCTCAATTTGCTTCGTGTAACTGCGAGTAACGCGGAAAAAGAAATTAGCAGTGAGCCATTCCTACAGTAGGCGAGTCCGTAAAACATCCAGGAACAAGTGTAGACCAGCTAAAATGATTTATTCCAGGCTTCCAGTCGATTTGCTATTTCTACCTAAAATTCACAATATTCTTCTATGAAAGCTTCAACTAAATTTTCGTACCAATAACGTCGATATGTTCGGCAAACCAACAGCATCACGCGTCACATCTTTGTTTTAGTTAACACGTTCGCGGACGCGAATGCTATAGCATTCGTTTTCATGTGATGCAGAATGACACGAATGCTGTAGCATTCAAATTTTAAAGCCAATTATTTCGAATTTAATTTTGCATAACCTTAAGTTTTTGTAATTATTATACCTGTCAAGGTAATGACTAACTGATTCTTTAGGTATTTTCGTATTATCTTATCTTTTCTCTGTGTATTTACAAATTTGTCAAATTTCGGATATCACAAGCATTTTAAAAATAAAATGACTGTCAATTTTTCCACCTCGCTGAAACTTTTACTGTCCGCGAACGTGTTAATAAATTTCTTGCGAATTTACGTTACTGTTAGAGCGAGAAACTGATACGGCACTCCGGCCCGTGTTTCCCAGGGTGTGAACTAATCGGTCATCGCGTAACCGCATTCCAATTGGTTACCATGAAAACCCATTTCCTTCCCTTGCCCTTTCTACGAGGAGACACCTTCAATTTTCGTTATTGTGACGAGCAGACATTTCCTGAATTTTCGGAGCACACAACTGCAAAAGGTCAAGGGTTTAACAGCTGCAGATGAGAAAAGCTTTTACTGCGAGCTGACCGGTCAAGGTCTGTAGAGGGGTGCACATGGGAGGATCCAAGCGCAACCCCTAAGGGACCATAAGACGGGGGTGAGTTACGTGAAGGGTAATGCGTGCTGGGTTACTATGCACGGAACCCTGCACGCAATGGCCGAGCACCGCCATTGCAATCGATGAGATTTCTCAGTGCACCTTCGAATTCAAAGGGCATCCCGATGCTCTTGCTTTCTATCGCGTAATTTTATTATGATATTCTCACGTAAAGTCGGATACATCATTTAACGTCAAATTTCTTCCTTTTACAGAAGTACATTTTAAATGATGGGCACTAATGTTCTTAGTGGGTAGATTACGAGATAACCGAAGCTCGTCCACTTTGAAAATGAGAAGCAATCTCAGGCAAGCGTTGTTTTTTTACGACAGTATGCTATCGCATTACGTAACATCCTAATGATACACGATTGATGTCTTATACATATATCTTTAGGGAACTCAGTTTTGCTTAACCTTTGCGGTGTCCAAAATTCCTTCGATAAGATTCTAGGCGTGTATTAATAGTTGGAAAGCAATTTTAATTGATGCAAATAAAGCATGCTACTGCTACTAGAACCCTTAAAAAATTGAAATTTTCTGTCGTATGGTTCGAAACTCTTTAATTGAATGGGTGATTCCCATTTTTATGACAACTTCATCATAACATATACATTTTACAAGTCATCGTAAAACTAAGTTTCGAGTTTAAGTATGCTAGTTTCCACATCGACGATTGAATGTTTTCACGTGCATAGGCCACAGTAACGATCACGAACCCTTCTACATTGGCAGCGCCATTATTTATTCAAGCTAATTGTAACCCTGCAAGTAACCCCAGCCGAGTACGTAAATATGAACCATCACAATTCCCACCACGCATATTAACCACATTGACGTCACTCGTGTGACTACCATATACTATTTTTTATGCGATTTTGCCTTTTCGAAAACTGGAATGCGGACTAAACATTTCAAAGAAACCAATAGATGCTCACCTTGTAATTTTCGAGGATTAATTTAACACTAGATTGACCGAACATTTTTTATAAACACGATTTCCCATTTGAATCAGTCAAATTGACTGGTTTCGGTCAATATAATGTTAACTATACGATATTTTCACAAATTATTCATTTCGTTATACGAGAATAATGCATAGATTTATTTGTTCCCCTGTCACCTAGATATAGCTTTTGTTATTGGACGGCTCTCCAAATTAGTGGTTAAACATGCCACACGAGACGTGTAAAATAAATAAACGTTTTCCTTCGAGAAAACCAATATCCTTAAAACCCGCGATGGTTCTTCCTTGAGGGTACTTGGCACGTGTACAAAGAGATGAAGTTTCACGTGCGAGGGCATACGAAAGAAGTTTTCATACCGAGAGTTTCTGTGGGATCCAGCGATCCGTTGGTTTTCGTTTAGGGACGGCTCCTCTGTACTGACCACTCGATCCTCTCGACAACCGGACATCCGCCCACGATGCATCACCGCATTTTTAAAGGGCCAGAAATTTCGGAAAGAGTGGGCTCGAATTACTCACTATTCGAGGATCCTTGAAAAGTCCACTACGATATTAGTCCCTCTCTAAAAATGCTCGAACTATAAAGAGGCATCGAATAAAAATGCTGAATGTACCACGAACTGAAGACTTTTCGAGGAAATTCTCCACTTGCGCGGGTAACTTCTACCCCGTTTCACTCAACGTAGAATAATTTTTCAGTCTGCATTCTCCTTCCTTCCCTTCCAGGAAGTCTTTCCACGGCCTTGGCCGAATGATTGACGATCGAAGGGTTGCTGCTTCTTGCGACACTTGTGGTCCGTGAGCCGTCCCTAACATGTGATTCCGTCCCGCCCATGCAACCGTTCTCGCATCCCGAAAACAGAGTGGAAAAACGAAGGCCGGCCAAACGAGTGAAAGTTTGTCGTTTCAATTTCCGGCATCTACGTTCATCGTGAAATAATTTGGGCACGATGTGGGGTGAGTTAGAGAGCTCTCAACGAAAATTATTCGAAACCTATATCGGAGAGACTCTCTTGTAGAAATTGAGAGATGTTCGTTCCTTCGCTCTTCCAGCTTCTTACCCGCGGTAACGTAAGAAATTAGTGCCCTCTATTACACGTGTACACGAATACACGTGTGCACGTGTATTTAATTCTTTCTTTTTTAAACACGTGTATCGGGTACCCGCGTGTAATACACGAATACACGTATTACATGTGTATTTATTTCACGAACACTTCAAGAATTATGAGAACATTTTTTTTCTAAGAAATATAAAAAAAGTGTCGTAGAGATAGAAGAAATATCTATATATGCAAATACATACAATTTGCCACAAGATGTAAGATGCTGTGATAAAAATTTATTATAGTTATTCGTGTAAACGTGTATCTACGGATATCCGTGTTAGATATAACGTGTAGCACGACAACACGTGTCACGTGTACCCGTGTAGTTTAAAACACGGTTCTGACCGGGAGCTCTATAAGAAATATCCGCTTTCTTCCCTCCTCCTGCGTGCTGACGCGTCGAGCTGTGCGTGAAACCTGCGGAAAGCCGTAAGACTCGCCGCAATATCCCATTTTACACTCCAGTATCGATGGGACAAAGGGGAACTCGTTCGCGGACGGCCGCAAAATTACGCGGACCTTCAAGAATACGGGCCTCACCTTCTTCTACCAACGGTGTCCTTCCGCCATTAGGAGGGTATTACGTTGACAGTAAGAGGCATTAAGGTTTTTCGCGACAATTCCTTCCTACCCGATCTACTGGAGCGTGGACTCCGGGACCCTGGATTCCGCGCTCTGGATGGATGGATGGTTGGATGGATGGAAGGTGCGGGTGGTGGTGGAGATGGTTGGCCATAGACGACACGGTGTCATCGTAGCCTTTCCTCCCGAGGAAAATCCTTGTTTGGGAAACACGGCATTCTTTGGGTGCGCAACGTGCCCTCCTAGCTACCACGGCCTCGGCATTGTTCTTCCATTATTGGGAGCCACCGAGGCGTATCCTCCTTACACCTAATCCTTTAATCTTAGGGAAATGGAGCTGTTTGTAGCAAACAGATCGTAAAGCCGTCATTGTCCACGTTCCCGTAATGGATGTGCCCCGTGGCACACCTTAGACAAGTGTACCCTCCTCACTCCCTTCCTTCTCGCGACTTCGTTCGTAATGCGAAAGTATTTCCGTCGGCGTGAGCCTTCCGGCGTCAGGATGGATTTCCTCGATTCGCAGGACACGAGAGTGAAAGGATGGGGCCGCGTACAGATTCGCAGTAAGGGACCGAAAAGTCGATTTTGGTCGTGATCGATACGACTCGGAAGTAAGAAGATATCTCCGTCGAGTACCTCTGTTAAAGATCTTTATTCGTTTTATTCGCCGACAAGTGAAACGATAAAAATACCGTCGAAGTGATTTGATATTTTAATATAAAAACGACAGTTCTTGTTGCTTTACCTGATATTTAAGTAAAAGTGTAATTAATGTGTCCTCGAGCAAATCACAGCCCCGTGGTTTTCTACAAATTTGCAAATTTCGAACATAAAAAAATGTTACTTAAATAACATAGGAATATAAAGCACTTTCTACTAATGTTTCTTATAATGTTTCTATTAAATATTCGAACTTACTTCGACCATTTAAATAATACACTGAAAAAATTGTATTCTTATCTTAAGAATATACCACTTAAGTATAGAATATTTCCCACTAAAATAAGGAACAAGAGGATCTTTTTAATTTAAGAGTAGAATGTTCTAAACAGATTCCTCTAATCAAATATTCTTAACAGATATTCTTATCAGATATTCTTAACATAGCCTGGTAAACAATTTGTATGGTTATATTTCGTATATAATTATTGGAAACAAAACTCTTAATGAAATGCTTCACTATTTATATTGTCGAAAATTACATTATCCATACCTTGAAATCAGAATTGGTTGAGAAATGTAGTCACGAGAGAAGGTTACAATTCATATCCATGTATATGTATTTCTATCACTTGTAAATATCTCCATTAAATCGCCCAAATCCTCTTCTTCTAGCCACTTCGTCATTTCCTTATCTATACTTTTTGCACGACACAGCACACAAAATAATGTAGTACTCAAAATTACGCAGAATTGCAAGAGGAACAAGATACAGGCATCGACATGTGCCGCACGCGATGTGTAACCTAACTTAACCGAATACTGACACGCATTGTGTCGCGACATTTAGATGCAGTGTTGCCAGTATTTTTTAACCTAAAGTCGCCGTATTTACTGTCAGAAGACGCCCAAAATCTCCAATTTGAAAAAAAGGAATAAGCTGTTAGGTGGCGTCATCTTGTGGTTAGGATTAATATGAACTTTTGTAGTCACATTTCATTAGGTCGGTTTTATGTACTCTCAAATGGGCTCGACACACTTTGCAATAAGCTTGCGTCAAAATGTTCGAATTTTTTTCTTTTACCAACCATCCTAAAGAGATTATAAAAACGATAATTTGAAATTAAACGAAACTTAACTAAAATAAAAATTGACAGCGTCATCTAGTAATTATTATTGCAAGCTGTAAACTTCAAAACATTTTAAAGTCGCCCAATTCATCGCCAGTCGCCAATGTGAAAATAGTGTCGCCACCAAGCTCCTCCAAGTCGCCCAATTGGCGATAAATCGCCACACCTGGCAACACTGTTTAGATGGATTATTATTAAGAATATATTCCAAAAACCGTCATATCGATAAGAAAATATTCTTATCTATTAAGAATATCTATTAAAATGAATTATTAAGTTTGTATTTTGAGAATACACATTTTTCAGTATACTGATGCGCAAGGAGAAGATACGGATAAAGGGCTGCGCGCGACTAGCGCCTAAAAGCTACGGAGTGCTCAATTTTCATAGGATTGTCAAGATATTTCGCAACTGGATGGTTCGCTTTACGCGCAATACCAACGAAGGCAGTCGAGGGTAGGAAAAGAAGAGAGGCAAAGATTACAGATGTCCAAGGTAGATAGGCTCCTTGCGTATGCATTGTGGAGGAAAGGAGTTTCCTCGACTCGCTTCAAAAGGAGCAGTCGGCATTGTTACGTCACAGCGTCGTGTTTCTGCGAACTGGGTCCGTCCATCGGCGATCGGGCATCGATTCACGTCGATTCCAAATGTAAGACGAGAAGGGTGCGCTTCTTCCAGGTACTTCTTAGAGCGGCCAGTGCGCTAAAAAAATTCCGGTGACCAGAACTGAAGGAACACGAGGAGATAGAAATCGACCGCGGAAATTTCGTTCGAGCCTCGTGGAGGCATTGTGGGTGTATTCGGAAAAAGCTCTTTTTTTTCGAAGGAAACGGAAAACTACGTGGCTGCACCCTGCTCGAACATTTTCCTCGATTTTGGGAAAGTGTTTCGTCATTGGACGTAACACTATTTACGAAGCTGGAGCAGCGTGTAACACGATACACGGAGGAGAGGGAGCGTAACGTTACCGCGTGCGAACCACAACGAGGGAAAGAGAACAGAAATTTTTCCGGCGCACTCAATTTGAATCGAACCGGTACCCACGTCGCGCGCACCAATTTTTTGCATTCCATCTCGCCTCGAAGCCTTTGCGGACTTCATTCACGCGATGAATGAGTCTCGACCCCCGTTCACTCCTTAAGTTGATCACACTCGACAGTTTCCGCAAACGCTTTTTTCACGCGTCCTCCTCTCGATATTTCCTTCCCCGTGAAAGCCTATCAAATGACACGATAATAAAAGCTGCACAAGGTGCTTTTGAAGTTTTCAAATCACGAAAATCCAATTGTTATTTTCCGGATATTTTATTCTTAAATATTATTCTGTTACCGTTATTGGTTATTAGAACTGTTAACATTTGGCCTATTAGAACATTGTGAATTTACCCTAAAGGAAAACACTTTTACAAGACGTTCTTTTGTGGTTGTCTTAATTAATATTCTGCAACGATTAATGTTCCTCTATTAAATTCTACCCGACATGTCGACAAGTCTATAAATGCTATAAATATTAGGGGAAGGGGTGCAAAATGGGATCACGAGACAAGACAGGAGAATTTCGCGCGGTTGTATTTCCACGTTAATAAAAACGAGTACACAAGAGAAACAAGTGAATTGCATGACAACGATAATTACAACCAGTCTCTACACCCCATTAATGCGTATAGTAACAATTTTTCTCTAGTTTACGTTGGCCCATATACAGAAGAACATAAAACAGATCCTTGTGTTTTTTTTTACATTCTGTTCTGCCCGTTTAGTTTAATCAATTTCATCGGACACCTGTTGATGCTTGAATATACGCGATATTTTATGTAGATAAATAATAACACCAATAATTACAGTATTCTAAAGCAAGTTTTGTTTAACGTTCGCATTTTCTTGCTCCACCTGTCACTATTCGTAATTTTTCTCATTATCTCGCGTGATACTTTAAAGTCAAATTATCACCGATTCGATGAATTTCCATTGACAACGACAAAGTTAATGATCTTCGTATTCAATGAATGCGCACCGGTTACCGTGCACCTGTTCGGATGTATCATGTATCGTGACTTCGCTTGTTTGCCTACGACGCGCAGAACTTTTTTCCAACCGCACCCACAATTTGTCTAGCGCACAATAACCACACTACGCCTTTATCACAATTTATTCCTGGCACGTTTATTTGGGAAAAAGAGTCCAAGGATCGAGTTCGGAGTGACGGCCAGCACAATCATTACCGAGAGTGGTTTCGCAAATTATCGTGGCCAGCGGAATGATCGGCAGGCATATGGCGCGCGTGCTTCAAAAGCGTGCCGTAGATTGGCCGCGTGTGGCCGGGGCTAGAAAATCGGGCGCGTTTCAAAATGCCCCATGAAGCGTGAACGATAGACAGTGAAAGAACCCGCCACTCATCGCGGTCGTCCGCGCATGCGGCTAATAGACAATATCAAGCACTCGAATGAATGTCGGTTTGACGCGCGCGCGCTCGTCTTCTGCTCTTCGAGATCGAGCGAGAAGTTTGCGGAGCAATTTCAAATGCTTAGAAAATTGGAGACGTATAATGCAGCACGCGAATTGTATCAAATTAAAATAGAATAAGGTCAATGTCCCAGTTTCTACTCAAGTCCTGATTTCTACTCACTACGAACTATTCTTCTTAACATTAATATTCGATTGATAAAATAAATTACAGAAAGATTAATTATAAATTACTTAGATACTCGGGCATAAGTTGCATAGGCTCGTTGCTCGCTAGGTAACAGCTCGTTGTTAAAAATAAATTTCATAATCCGAGGAGTCGTTCTAGTCTTAAATAAGTTGAAATAGAGATATCGACCTTATTGATATCGATAAACCGAAACTGAATTGGTTACACTTGTATGCGCAGAAATAGGGACACGTTGTGAGTAGATATACGGACACTGTGATGTTTGCCGAGTAGAAATACGTTCATTTCTTGCATTTAATTAACAATTATTCATAATAAAAGTCTTTAAAATGATATTTTTTTAATTTTATATGTAGTACGACTCCTGATGTGATAAGCGACCAATTTGTTCGCTAATTGTTACTTAAAATAATAATTTAACCTACTGTTTTGAGTATCATTTGTCTTAAATTAGTAGAAATAGGGACATTGACCTTACTGCGATGAAAAGATGACGAACGATGGACATAGTTCGGTTGGAATTTTCTTTTTTTCTCAGTAGTTATTTTAGAGAAATGAAGGTAAATTTATAAATATAAATGGTTATTATCTTTCCCGTGAGTCTTAGTAGGAGAACGTTCATTTTTATTAACATTTCCCTCGTTCAACACCTTTCTGCAGTCGAGAGGTAATAATTTAGGTTTTTCTATCCTAATAATTGTGTTTCCATTATAACTTTCGTTGCAATCTACCAATGGGCATAATTATACTTGTTCTGGACAATTTTCTTAGACACGAAGAGTCTTTCGGACACTCCTTATAATAATACCAAAGTCCAAACTTCATCTCCCTTTACCGGCTAGCAATGAGAACGTTCTTTACACGATGTACCTGCTTTGCGGAAGCTTTGTACATTGGATTAACACGAATGACTGAAACGACCGAAAAGTCTTCGAGCACGTCGTCGCTTCGTGCTTTATGATCGTACTACGAGCACAGAGAGGACGTTAACGCTCGGTTGATCGTATTGGCCAACGAACGAGATAAATGTCGTTTATTCGTTACTAAAGGAACGAGCGGCTGGAGGTAAACCCAAGCCTTTTTCTCTCCGCGTGTCCAAACATTGCCATTATAAGAGAACGAGGGAAAGGATCGCAGATTCGTCGAGGCGTGCGCGCCGATCTTTACCCCGACTAATTCCACGTTTGCCCTTAAGATCGCTCGAGCCCGTTTCTACAAATCCTACGACTCTTCACGACCAACTCCAGATCGTCTTGCACCGAGCCGACGGAAAATCACGGTACCGAATGGAAGGAGAGAAAAAAGTAATGAAATTACCGTGTAATCCATCGGTCGGTGACATCAACGAGATTTCGAAGTGGATTTTTCAGACGCAAGCTTACTTTCAGCTCAAACTGTTCCTGCGGTGAAACATGCTCCTAAGTAAATTCGTTTTGGATGGGAAGATGAGTGGCAGGAACGTTCGAGGATCTCCTTGATTCTTCGCTTTGCAGGAATTTTCGAGATAGATCCATCTCACCTTCTTTATCTTACGAAACTCGTGGCACGTAAAAATGCCTCTTTGCGATAAATAGAAGATGAAGGATTGAAAACCGAATGGATACGAACGATGACATCTGGATAGAATTTCAAATGAGGCTCGCAAGATTTTCATTTCTTTTTATTAAAACTTTGCGATCCGTGAGGCGCCTGACAAAGGGACACGCGTCGAACCGCACGTTTGTACAAACAAACGCTGGTATGAAAATGTTTGTTTTAGTTAGAGGATTCTGAGTTGTTAAAGCACAATATTGTCACTTTCTTCTGATGCACCCACACGACAAAATTGCATAGCTTGCATTTAATTTTACTTTTCCAAACAATACAGGGCGACAGGGTCAGATAACGAAAAAACGAGAAAAGAAATTAACCACGGTTAGATTAAATATTACAACCACTTTTTTCACATTTGTGAAAAACATACGAACATTTATATATATATTTCAACCTCTTCTTGCAGCGACATACCGTTCAGGAATCCTTCGAGATTCGTAGCACGCGTAAGGTATACATAAAAGATCAAATTACCCGCAGCGTTTTCAAACTCGCATTTTGTCGTTATTGTTATAAGTCAGGCACATTTACAAGTGCATCGCGTAACCGCAGTGGTCGAAGGATCCTGTATAGGGGATAAGGTGGAACTAACAATCCAATCCTCTTGCATCTGTGCCCCTCGGTTTGCAGGCACTAGCCAACATACGATTTCTGCATGGTAAATGCCGCGACGGACCGCAAAGTGTTAAACGTCGAAAAGGGTGAAGGAAGGTGTGCATTTCGAGGCACGAGAAATATACGATCTTTTTCAAGCGGTTAGTAATAAATCCGTTCTCCTCGTCGCGCGCCTCCTCTTTCTCGACCTTTCGTCTTCGAATACCCCGTCAAAATATCATAAAGCTCGTGGGCTCGGGGTTAAAAAAGCGTCCCATCGTAAACTCATGATGGTCTGTCGTTACCTCGGATGGCCAAAGAACACGAAATGCTGGTACCTCGATGACGGGCAGAAGCTGAGACGGTAGGCCTGTTATGGCTACTGTTGTTGCGACGTTACTCTTCGAGGAGAGAAAATTTACAGTAAAGATGGACGAAGCCTGGAGAGACACAGACCCTTCCTCAAGATCGCGTATATCTCGCGGCCCACGAGAAGCAAGAAAGAGAAATGAATTTCCTCCACGGCGGAGGTAGTATTACGAGGAAATGAATAAAAAAAGGTTCGGAGGAAGGAAAAGGAGAGAGAAAAAAAAACGAAGGCACCGAACGCTGCGTGCAATTCCACGCCTCGATACATCGCATGTCCATTGACCAGTCTTCTACTCGTCTTTTCGAAAGAACAGAGGCCCGCCTCTTTGTCTAAGGAATTCGAGCACGCTCTCCTTCAACCCCAGTAGGGAGAGGAAGGAGAAAACCGTTTGGGCAACAAAGGAACTGCAGGCAGAAAAGGGAAATTTATGTATGTGCCGTGGCGCAATAGGCGCCATCTGCGAGGAATTCTGTCCGGTCTGGCAGTTTTTCGGTTTTCCAAGATTTGGGTCAACCGGACAGTTGCGAAGGTATCGTCCACGTATTTCGGGGTTGAGCCCAACGTTCGCTTAATGATCTCCGATTTCTCGGTAAGTTAAAGACGGAAATGCAAGAATTTACAGGAGTCGCGCGACACTTTCCATAACGTCTCAATTACTTATTGTTTAGGCAGTAGTGAGATTTCAGTTGTCATGAAAAATCATAAAACAGAGAAACGGAGAACCTTGATGATTAGCTGGATACACACGTAAAGATAAATCTTACCGATAAATCGTACCAATAAATCAGCAGATAAATTGGTTTAAAATATCGTTAAGATAAATCGAGCCTTTGACACTAACAAGTAAATTTATCTAAGCGATCTGTTGTAACAAATTTATCGGTCAGTTAAGTTGGTACATGTGTGCTGGACAAACGATTTATCTTTTAAATTAGAAAGATATTTATACGATCGCTAATCTTTTGGATTTCCATAAAATTTGACCGATATCAGTTGGGTATAATTGGTACGATTTATCTGCCACCGTCGCCACCTATCGATCTTCTTGTGTGTATTACACCACAAATAAATTGGACCAATTTATCTGTCACCATTCATGACCAATTTATCGTTGATCTTTCAGTTTTTATAGACAACACTAACCTGCAGATTTATCTCTAAGATTTGACAAATCAGAGATAAATTGTTCTAATTGTACAGAGATATCTTTACGTGTGTATCCAGCTATTGTGTTTTACGATTGATCCCGTGATTAATTTCACGAAGAGATCGAACGATATAATGTTCAACGGTGTCAACTGGAAAACTATGTAATCTCATGTGCGTTCTTCACCATCGAGTCCATCGTTCGCACGTATAGAGAAACGATAATCATCCTGCGAACTGTCCCAGGACAGGATAGAGAGACGTAATCTCTCCCGTGAATTCGCAGACTTGTGGAAAATTTGCGTGAAAGTGTACTTAACGTTCTGCTAAAGCCTAGATGCACGTGTAGGTCGCATGGAGGATTTATGGCATGCGCCGAGGAGGCAAGAGAGAAAGAAAGGAGACCGAAGGATCTGCCGGTGTGTAACACCAGAAGGACATTTATCTCGAGTGTCACTTCACCAACTTTCTCCAGCACAATGTCACTCCGTTCTTTTCCACCCTTCCACCCCGCTTGCCTTCTCCCAGCAGACTCTTCTCTCCCGATCGGGGGTGTATCCTCGAGAAAGGCATCCTTCGAGATCCTCCAAATGGACTTTCATTCACACTACGGGGGCGAGCTCGGTCGTTATTTGCATCGTTCACGATTTATCTTCCGACTATGGTAGACCTGACACCCTTCTACCGATCGCCAGATCGAACGATCAGGACGAGGACGCGATCTTTGAACTAAAGCAGAAGGCGTAATTCTCTACGACGTGGAATGGTGTGAATGAGCAATTAGGAAGACGCGGTACTCTATGAACTGATCAAAAGTATTCGTGATCAAAAGTTTTTTTTATCCATGCACGATCCGACGTGATCACGTTACGGTATTACGTTATTTCGTAAAAAAGTGTTTTATTATTTAGCAACGTTCAACTGAACAAATCCGAAGGAACAAGTAATAGAATAAACAGTAATAAATATAGAATAGATAGTAATAATAATAGAATAGATAGTTATAGAATAAATATTGACGTAAATATAGTATAAAGTTAATACCTAAATCAAAGTATTTACGACGTTAATTACCAGTCGAATGCCGGGTGCCAAGAACTTTCTCCGAACTAACAATGTATCACTTCAAAAATATCAAATAATTCAACAATTGGATGCAGACAAATTGCTGCACCCTTTATAATAAATTCTGGGGGTAAGACGAAACAACCATTGATAAAATAAATTGTTAGTTATCGAAAGTTCTCCCGGTACATATTAAATTCGCCTTCACATTTTTTATTATTCTTCTCGAATCGCCATTCGGCGCCTTGCATGATACAAGGGAAGTGGAGGAGACTACTAGAAACCGAAACGTCCAATTTCTCGCGAAAGGAGGTTGAAAACGATTGAGTCACGCCTCGCTGAAAATTCGAATAGATTCGTCTAAGAAAGCTACGATGAACTACGACAGAAGGAAGTGTTCCGTGCTGGATGGTGATAAATCACGTTGCACTGAGCACCTAGAACTACCGTCGAATCGGCGGTTCGCATCAAAAAGGGTTACCCCGACGAGAACCAACGTGCCACGCTCTCACGGAACGAATTCTTTAACGCGTAACTAACATCGAACCTTCCAGCTCGTCATGAGCCTACAATACTGCCACAATGTCCCGTGCCTGTTAACTTCATCGTGAAACGGATGATACATCACGAGAAATTGCCCGTAGCTAACTAACGAAAAGGTTCACAATCTTTCCGAAGGTCTTCGTGCTTTTAAGTCCTTTGGCCGCTTAAAAAAGAGAAAAGCGAACCGCTTGGAGAACCGAATAACGTTTGCTCGGATTCATCAAAGGCTACGTATCTTTTACAGATACATGCTCTTATAATGGATCATTTTCTGCATGAACATTCAATATTCATGGTTTAGAAACATTTGGATATTTATAGACGGTTTATTGATATGAATTTATTGCCTCCTCAGCTTCGTACCGCCTTTTCCATCGTTAAAAAGTTAAATAACTTTGGACATAAGCCAAAGTATGGCCGTGGCTACCTCGTAGCTACAATGTTGCAGTGCTATAATGGTGTAGTTAAAGCATACGTTTTCATTTGCAGATTTTTATATCGACACATTGCCGCGGTTTCTATAATTTACACGTGCAAAAATTCAAATGCTGATTTCAGGAAGGAATACGCGCTTTCAAGTGGACATGAAGAAACCGATCTGACGAGGAAATAAGGCGCGGGGTAGAGAAAAGGACCCTCCGTCTTGCAGAATATCAAAGGCTCAGTAGGGAAATTGAAAGGCTTTGTATGGAAATGAGAATGTATCAACTACCCCTCCACGACGAATGAGTTAGGTAACACGATTTTTGAACTTTTTGTTTAAATGTTTTTTTAGGCAATGAAGGTATGTAACGCCTTAATCTCGTAGCAAATAGATCTACAGACACGCGATATATTGAGAAGTAAAATTGTAGTGACTTGCCCAGCTCCGAAAATTTGTATACAAAGATCTTCATTATACTTTTGAATTATTATTGGTATTACAGTAAAGCATTCGATATCACTGAATGTTTTTTAACTTTTAAGTATGAGCATGCTCCTGGGCGAAAAATATAATAAACGTTGAGACTCACCAGTAAGGATAAATTTCAGTTAAGCTGACACTAACGGACCAGTTGACAAATTGACCGTATTTTATAGGACCAATGGGAGACAATCTGCAATTAAGAAATTTTTATTATAATAGCTAATACAGAGAAAATAAACTGAACCCATCTATGACTTCCCATTACAAGAAGTACCTGTGTTTGTAACGCGATGGTAAAACAGTGTTTGCTTACAATTTGAAGAGAGAATTCTCGTGGTCTATCATATACGAAATATAAGATAGACCTAACGTGCAAGGTAAATTTTCGGCCCGGAATTTGGGCCCTCTAGAACCTCCCGTACCATTTTAGAGTCGCGACCAACATTACCGATCTAATGTAGAAATGAACTCCAGCGCTATTAATATAATATTAGGTCTACCGGAAAGTTCTGTCCGTTTTTGACTTGTCCTTGTAAACGGAACGGACAGAACTTTCCGGTACACCTAATATTCCAGATTCCCTCTACTTTAAGAATTACTTATGAGAATGATTCCAACGCATACACAAGTGGAATTAGAAATATGAGAATCGTGTATACAGGGTGCTCCGTTATAATTTATCCAGGTAGATATCACGAAAAATATGGATAATATGAAAAGTAGCAAAATGTTTTGGACAAACGTTGAAGCATGTCAAGAAGGACAAATGATATTAACAAAGGCATCTAAAACGTTACAAAGCACAGTAATACACCACTGTACAAAGTATTCATGATAACTGGGAAATTCATAGGATATGTAGAGATCCCAGAGACACGTATTTTAAGCATTGGAACCCAATGCCTGGAAATGCATCCGCGTATGGAGGTACGGCCGATTTTTACTTTGGTTTTTTGCACCTGATAAGTAGGCAACCCGTCGTACTCGAAGTTTGCGCTCTAATGATCAAGCAGGTTACTACTATTAACTCCGCGCTCGATTCAAATGTAAAAAGTAAAATTCTTCCTATGAAATATACGGGTACATACAGGTATTCGGTCGCTCAAACAGAACACTGCAATTATCCTTAGACTCGGCTCGCCCAAAACTGCGTCAGTGGTAAGGAGATCGAATATTGCATCAAGCCGGTAGCAGTAACGTGCGAACAGCCTTTCCTCGGTGGTGAGGCAGATGCAGATATTGATTTTACCAAACGACTTATACTTACTTACGGAAAACTCCGCAATGTGGCGCCCGGATCGATTTGAACATTTGTCTGAAGTGCATGGCTGCCCGCTAAAAGCTATTCGTGTCTAAAAAAAGCAGTAGCGTAGTAAACTCCACAAAGTATTCATATACACAAGTATAAACAAATAAACTTTACTTATGTTATAGCATCTAGTTTAAGTGTCATATGTGTCATAGAAGTTGTACACGTTATTATTATTACTACTTTTAATGGTTCATCTGACTGTGTAGTATGTTGATTCCAAATAATGTGCATATGACTTCTAAGATAGTATAACAAGTAGTCAAATAGTGTTTTATGTAAGTCATAGAATACATTCATCACCAAACTTTGTCTTTCTAGATTGTCAGTACAGCATTTTCGACAAGCTATAAGAAAAAGCAGAAACTACATTATATAAAACAACAAGTGAAAAAGGAAACAATTACTCATGTTGACTCCACGATTTGAAATAACTCAAACGGATTCTGAAGTTGCTATTATTGTTCACGCACCATATGCCAACATCAAGGATACGGAAGTATATGTTGATGGACATGATTTCAGGTTTTACTCCACTCCATATTATTTAAGGTAATATCTCGTATTTCATACAGATGTAAATATTTCTTGCATTCTTGAATTCTATGTTTCCCATGTTCTATTCGCAGATTAAAACTTCCTGGTGAAATAGAAGAAAATGATGTATCGACTGGCTCCTACGATTGTGAAAAAGGAGATTTCTCTCTTAAATTTTCTAAAGTAAAGAAAGGAGAACACTTCGAAAATTTGGATATGATAACTACTTTACTGGCTCCTTTAAAAAAAAGAAATATAGTTGGTCCCAATATTGAAGTAATCGGTACACATACATTCACCATTCATTTCCTACAGCTGGAATATATTATTAACAAACAGTTTTTTCATTTAAATCAGGCAACCCATCTGCAAATGATGAAAACACGAACATTTCTTTAAATGAGACTAATACAGAGAATAGTGGTGACGAGTGGTTTGTACATCAGCAGCTTCCAACACAGAATGTGACGATTTTATCAGATTCATCAAAATATGGTTTTGGAAATAAAATATCAGGAGCTTTGGCAGCTTTTGAGGTTTATCATCAATTAAATTTTTTGTTAATACTACAATAACTACTGTTGCATAAATATAGCTTATAAAGCATTCTGAACTTTCAGCCAGCTTGGATTAAAGAAATTATAGATCTTCCACTTCCCGATACAACTCCACAAAGTGAAAGAAAATATTTGCGTGAGCAAAAAGAATTAAGTGATTTCAGTGAAGAACATTATATGGCAGATTTAATGCAGGCTGATAGTGTGGAACCTTATATAGCATATGTGCCAGAATGGAATACTTTACAAATCGATAATATATCTCTAAGCGATACTGAAGTAGATTTGTTGAAAGAATTACCAAACAAAGAATATTTATTAACTACTGAAGAAAATCGAAAACTCTTATTGAACTTGGTAGATATCCTTTATGGTAGCTGTTATAATCACAGGACGACTTTAGGGGAGAATAATGTTGAAAGTGGTTGGACAATAAACAAGCTAAGTTCAACACTCTGTTGGTTCCAGGTATATATTAATTTAGGATTATTGACGGTAATTGTACCTTAAATAACATCAATTACTTTCAGGAATTTAATAACATCAATGAAGTTATTATTGCTTGTATTAGGAGGTCCCTTTGTTATCCACTATTTAGAAACTGGAACCTTAGCATAGAAGTTTTTAACGATGTTAAAAAGGTCATTAAATTAGGTATGTACAAACTAAAGTATTATGTATTTGATTTCATATACATTACATTTTCATAATTCACAAACTCAATATTGACATTTAAAATTACAATATTTATATACAGGCAAGAAATATATCATTAAGAAATTCTGTGAAATACATAGCCTTTTTAATAATTCTTACGAACCACGTTATTTATTGAATCAATTATATGTAAAGGATTACTTAATATGGTTGCAACAGATACCTGAGAGTTTGATAGAATCACTTAACTTGATTTTGAATGACGTAAGTGTTTTCTAAAATCATATAAGGTTTCATGTGTTATATGTGCCAGTGATTGTAAAAGTTATTGAAGTTTGGTTCATAAATGATTTTGTATTTTAATCGTGTATATAAAAATAATACTATATAAGTTAAGAAATTAATTTTTTGAGATTATTGACTTAGAACACTTTCACAATCAGCGGCATATATACGTGTAAATTGTTAACATATCATTCTATTAGTCATTATATTTGCTTCTAAGGTACAAGTTGATAAGATGGACATGAACTTGGATTTAGTAGAATTAGAGGAAGCAGCATATTCTGTGGAGCAAGATCTTGTTATAGAAAATGCAGTCCATGAAATGGCAGATCACATTGATGACTTAAGTATCGATGATAAAGAAAAAGAAAAGTAAGTGTACGAAATAGAAAATACTATTATATTCTCTAGGTTTCGACAAAGTACACATTGTCTTCACATATAGATACAAAAACGTTTAAAACATTTTATTTTAAAGGCCAAAGAATATATCTGCTATTAAAGACAAACTTTTAAAGTATTTGTAAGTATATTATCATATTTTACTTGCAGTCCTGGTAATTATCAGTTGAATAATATTTCGGTATCAACTTGTAGTTACCTGCTGTCCCCAAAATATCGTTACTAAACCTGAATGTTATTGCACAATTTTGCTATAATCGTACTAATGTACCATTAACTTATTGCAAGTAACATGTAAAAATTAATTTTATAATTAATATAGCCCCATGTATATTCGGCCTTGTAACACCAGTACAGCTATCACCACTCAATGTGCATGCATAGAATGGAAAAATTATATATAACTTGTCAGTTTTTTTTATTGTACCTTATGTATGAAATTTACACATTTCAGGTTATCGAGCAATTCAAGTTCCACGGATACCAGCGATACAGATTCGGAGACAGATTCAGAAACTAGCAGTTCCAGCAGTACTACTAGCAACAGTAGTTTAGATTCAGATGATATAGATGAGCAAGAGTGAATACTCTATACACAATTTCTGCCATCTCGTTGTACACTCTACATTACAGTTTTCTAAAGAAAAGAAATAATACGACATATGATTTATAACTGTAAATCATACTCACATAACAGGTATTTGTAATGGAGTTCATAACTTCCGCTGTATTTTTTCTTCCAATATTTAAAGTAGACGCTGACAATACTCCGAGTTAACTATAAATAACTTTATATACTATATTCAACATAGAACCTTCAGAAAAACTCCGACTCGTTTTTAGTTAGTTAACGAACCATTTTTATTTTTGGAACATAATGTAGACAGAAATGTTCGTATCTATGCGAAATGTACGCAAGTATGCGTATTTAAAAAGGAATCGCACCAACTTCAGATAAATGTTCTATATGTCAAATAAAATATATTTTTGATGGAGCTCATTTTACTTGTTTAATACATAGTATATCCACGGTAACAATTTCGCATAATGAGCAATAGATCGATTTTTTGCTTCTTCGTCTCTTCTTGTACTTATATTTGCAACGTCAATTAGTTGAATAAAATTGTTGCCTTCCACCTGCGACATATCTTTCAAAGTACTAACAGGCACCTGACTATCCATCCGATCGTTCTCCATTACTTTAGTTAAATTCGTCAATTGAATCGAGACGTTGTTATTTCGAAAATCGTCCTCGGAAAGATCCTGTAGAAAGAATGCAAAAAGACACGCATTATGTGTATCCTTATACAAATCATAATTAATTAATTAAAGATTGGCTCGAAGAGTCCGAATTATTAATCCCTTGTCTGACCATTTCGTCGGCATCGTAATCTGCGTTGGACGTCATAGTTTCGTTCCGATCAAATATATCATTGTCCTCGTAATTTTTCCAGTAATCTATTATCTCTCCGTACAATCCGGGGCTTTCATCCTTACTGTAAATATAATCTCCTAATTTTTGATCACTATAATCCTTAAGGCTACCTTTTCCATCACTGTTCGCGTCAGACTTGCGAATGCTACCACGATAATTTTCCTGTAATTATTTTAATCGTTTAGTACGTCCATTGCATTAGTATAAAATCTCCCTCATCCGTGAACGTCCATTGTAATTACACGTATAAAATACTACTGACCTGACTATCCGATAGTACGTCTTCCTCACCGTCCAAGTGTCCGTGATAATCAGGACTTCCGGTCTTCAGTACCAAGTATTCGTGTCTCTTTAGTTTCTCGTTATTCCTGTGCACGTGAGGTGCGCGCATTATTATCCGTAAAGGGAACGCAGCTGCTATCCTCGAGTTTGACTCATCCACGCCGGACTTTTCTCCATCTTTATTATCTGCGTCTGTGAAAGATTTACGCTTTAAAAAAACAGTACCAATTTTCCTCTAGAAATTGCAACTACAGCTTCGTTACCACCGACTGAATAAGCATGTCCATTCTCACTGACAATCCCTTGCTCGTCCTTTCCACCTTCACTTTTGATCCCGACATCTTCGAGTTTACTCGCTTCTTCCATACCATGATCCGGTTGATCCAACAAGGTATGATGCTCAAATCCTTCCGGACTTTCCGTTACCAAATTTAAATAAGGGATTACAGTCTGCGTGCTCTCCTCTATCGTACCAAGCTCAAGAACCTCTATGGTATTGGTACTCTCCTCCTGATTAAACATCGTGAGATTGTTTTGCTCCTCTACATCATTTTCATTTACAATCTGTGGATTCGATGTTTGATTGAGCGCCGTGTACGATTGTGGAAAGGTAGAATTCATTGTCGTTGATTCCGTAAGATTCGTAGGAATAGGTTTAGGATCGATGAGATCTTCGTCGTTTAGAGTGACCGAATGCGTGTTAGCAGCCACGTCGTCATCAGACTCGTCATCAGCTGTCCTTGTGATTGTTTCAATTGTACTAGAGGCTGTGGAATTGTCATCCTGACCGGTAGAATCTTCAGGTTTTCTTGGATCAGAGTACTTTCTTGATGCATCAGAGGAATGAGATCTGGCAGAATTTTCTTGCCCATCGGTGGCTCCAATCTGGTAAAGGTGGATATTATTAAGCTAGTTATGTAGATGCATATACTTAGTATTTAATTAAGTATAGCAAAAGTCGATGTGTAATCTTTGATATGGCAGATCCTACGAACTACGAAACGTCAAATTAGATACTAACGTTATAATCGTTAAATATGAAATTAATCGTACGAAGCTTATGAGTTACACCAAGGTTCAATATTGCTTACTCATCGATCCGTTTGAATTTAACTGTTCGACGATTCAAGTGTAACAATTAAGATAGTATACACGAAGGAACGTACGTTGCACGGTCCGCACGGGTCGTCCTTATACGTAGACAGAATGGCGGCCTTTACGTAAGGGAAGTACAGAATGCTCCATGGTACTATAATTTGGTAGGCCAGGTTCCCGCACCTGCGGTAATTTAGTTTCACCATGAGGAAATACATAAATGGTATACTAAGATTACTCAAAGTTGAAACGTAACAGCGCTCTAAACGGAGATTACGAGTGCGGCGTATTAGAGAGAATACTTATTCGAGGATGAGGAATCTCTACTCGAGATGTAAAGTTAACGGAAGAGGAAGCGCGTCCGCGGATTTTCAAAACTTACCGATCCACCACGACAACCTGATTTCTCGCGGCATTGAACGTTTCCCATATTCTCAGCTCGGAGTTGTCTTGAATGAAACTCGTCCCGTACTCCTCGTTCCCAGCGACATTCTCCAGAACGTCCTTCACCGAGGTCAAAAGTCCGTAAGAATCCGCCATCGCGATCTGTCTCCATGCCATTATTTCCAATTCATTTTCCATTTCGTCCACGGGTAAATCCGGAGCGGCCATTACGACGTAGAACCAGATGTTCTCGAACCCTGACCTTCGTAAGCGGTCCTTCAACGAGCTCAGCCTTCGAGAGGATTTGATCGTTACAAAGTGACCGGAAGTAAGTCGACAAGATCCAGAGACTAGAGCCTACTGAAATCTGATTCTCGGACCGCTTGGACGAACACGAGCGTGCTTTCGCTTCAATTTTATTTTTCCAACGATACTTTATACACTTCGAAATATAGAAGTCGAGACTGCTAAGAATTATGATTATCGCACGTCTTCGAAATAGGAGGTGGCGAACATTACCAGGGGTCTTTACTGGTTTCGACAGACATGAACGAAAAAAAGGGTCCACGGTTGTTTCCTATAGCTCAACCAAAAATAATAAAAACCCATTTACAGTCTGGGGGTACTCCAGGTACAATTTAACTTTATGTGTAAGCATTTACTAGCTTATCGATCCATTAAAATTACAACTTTGTCAATTTTTAAGATTTCAACTTCACGTAAGATTCTAAATGCTCCTAAGATGTTCAGCTACAGGAAAAAGAAGAAATAAAACATCGAAAAACAAGATTTGCACCATTAGCTTGCTTCTTAATGAAGAAAGTACATTAGAATCTTATTATTCAAATCCAAAAAAACCTCGAGCTGACCCGAAGTTGGAATTAGTCTGAAAATACATGTTTATAGATACTCTTTCGAAATTGGCAAAAGTGATTTCACGGACAAAAAAAGGGTCCAAATTTGTTGGCCAGATTAATTTACCAAGCTCGCGTGCAAGGTGACAGACGAATTGGCTCGTGCCATCGTCCAAAGCAAAGAATTAATCTGCAAGCAAAGAATCAATGCGGTAGGGTCCTGGCAACTTACATGATAGCGTGCCGGTAACTGTACTGCCAGTAGGGGTCCAAGAAGGTGAAGACGCTCACGCGGCCAGGTTGTTCTTGCCAGAGACGAATGGGTCGACACTGAACGAAGTATCCCAGTGGTTCCTCCTGTCGTTTCTCGTGTCTCGACTGATCGTCGGGAGAACGAGGAAGCCGGCCTTGATCGTCTGGTGGACGAAGGAGCTGTGACAAGGTCGAGGTACTTCTTGCGTCCACGTAAACCACAGCAGCCAGTAGTGTACCGATGAAAGCGAGCGATGGAATTGCCTTGTCCGGTAACATCCTCGTACGAGTTCCTCTCGAAGCTTAACGAAATGGAAAGTGACAAACTTGCCACCTGTAGAAAGAATTCCAAGGATTTTACCGATTCGTAGCTACGATCTCGAAGATAGTTATATCCGAGGGCCAATGAACACGTCGACCAAGAGACCAGAATTGATTCTCCCGCGCGTTTGATGCGACACGTATGCAGGTCACCGTTAAACTGTAGCGTTTTTCTGGTGCCATGTGGCACTAGAGTGGATCAACGTCGAACATCCCTCCCACACATGACATAAAAACATGACACCCTTCTCGCACGCTGTCATGGAGACGGCACTCGCGGTGCTACTGGCGCGCTCAACACGAGGAGAAGTTTGGATTCTCGGTGCCTGATCTTCCCTTCACGAAATCCCATCACGCGTTCAACTCATCTCTGAATCGAGCAGTCGATTCGAGAGGACATACTCGGAAATGATTTCATTCGCGATTACGTCATAGTGTCGTGAAACGATCTTGCGGAAGTGACAGCAGAGATCAACGACGCGTTTAACACTATTTCTACCAAAGGTGTCAAAAGACACCTTCTCAAATCGTATTTGAAATTTATTTTCCAAATTGAATCATATTTCCTCAATCACTTCTTCTATTCGTATATTAGTTGTTAAATTAATGTAGAGCATAGTTTCTCAATCTTATTTTGCCCACCGCCCACTTTGACAATATATTTTTTTCTAGCGCCTCTCTAAAGAAGAATGTTTCAATGGGAGCAATTGAAACGCGTGATTTTTTTTGTCTTTTTTAAACTATATTTTTTTTAATCTGTCCACGCGAGGTCTTCTACTGCCCCCTTGAAAGTCTCAAACGTCCACAAGGGGGCGTTATCGCCCACGTTGAGAATCTATGATTTCGAGGTATCATTTTCTTGCAGCTCATCCTAGACACAAACAGACGCCTCTTGGTCGAAATAGGTATATACAAAATACCGGTAGAAATAGTGTTAAAGAAACGGTATTGAAAGTTTTCCGTTCGGTGATTGGGGGTATCCTTAAATCGTAAATCTTAAATCTTGCGCGTATAACTAGACACGAGAGTGAACGCATCGACGACCATCCGCCTACAGATCGAAGGAAATTAAGGCGGGAGTGTAATGATGCGCGGAAGGACGGAATTCCGGGACGGAGAGGGACGATAAAGTGATTTTTAATTTGCCAACTATTTGCCCCGTCTCGACTATGAATCATCGGCGCGTTACGTCCGCGTTGATAAGTTCGAGCCGACGTCACGCACGGTCTCAGCATCGCTGGGGAGAAGAGAGCAAGAGGATTTTCTTTTCGCGATCCTCCCGCGCCTGGATCGTGTCAGTCGGTCGGACCAACTCCCTCGACGGAGACTCGCGCACGAGCACATTTCTATATACACACGCGAACGAGGCTGGAACAGAGGCTCCCTTGTTCTCAATCTCTCTTCCTAGAGCGCACGATGTCACCCGTTATCCCCTTTCGCGCTTATCCAAACCTCTTCTCTCGCGCGCAAGCCACCTCCAGTTCTCAATAGTCGATCCAGTTGCAATAGTCGATTTTACCGTTTCCTCTTGGGACACGAGGGCCGCGCGCTTCTCTGGTAGTTCACGATGAAATCGTCGAGACTCCACAAGCGGACCATGAAGAGAGTGCGTTAAAAGGATAGAAGAATAATCTGTTTTCACAGACTTGTGAAGTATTCGTTTTGGGATTAGTTCGAACGTGGATAAGTGAAAGAATTTTCTTTTAGGAGGCTGTCGAAACGATCGGAGCTTTCGATCGGAGTAAAAGAGTGGACGTGTCCTTTTTACGGTTCCTTTCGAGTAATCTCTAGGCTCATTCGAGGATTTTACATCGACGAAATTGCCAGTTCGGAGTGGATTTATCGCAAAATGACGGGAGTGACGATTCTCTTGAGATTTTCTTCGCTATCGATGATCCTCGCTTTCTGTCTCTCCGTCGAGACCTATCGGGGTGGTATCTTCGACGAAAGTCAAGCGGACGAGCCAATTGACAGCTCGAGGATCGAGATGAGCGACGTGTACAACGTGACCGCGTCGTACTTGAATTTTGGACAGAAGAAAAATGGGAATCAGCGTTATTGGTACGACGACTCGGACATGTCCGAAAAGATATTCAAGAGCAAGACGGACGTGCTATCCCGCCTTCTCAAGGGCCACGTAAATCGTTTGAGAAATCAGACCGATCGAGTAAGCATTGGATTCGGAATCTTCTCGAATTACATGCGCGTTAAATCGAATACGTGCGCGACGAGATCTTTCCTAGGAGGGTTTCCTAGTTTAGAGTAAACAAGAAAGTAACGCTTTTACGTTTATCGAGAATGGCAGTGAGCATCGACGATGATGCACGAATATAATTAACAACTTTCACTACCGTTTTCACAGATACCCTCCAATTCGATTATCTCGTCAAATGTCAATCCGTCCGGTCGTCGCTATCTTATTATTTACATGTATAGATGCGCGATACGCTCGCAGCATTCGTAACCAACCTTACGATTTTACAATTTACTAATTTCGCGTCTCATCATCATCATCAACGGATAACTACTTGCAGATTGGATCCTGTCGATCCTTTTCGATCTTTACGGGACGAATTCGATGGAATTTTAGAATGTTCTAATTTCGCGTACTCCGATCATCTTTAATCGACAACTTACAGATTGCTCTTCGATCTTAACACGACGAGTTTGGTTTACGTTAAATGAAACTCTTTATGAAAAACTTTAAATGAAATCCAGTAGTGTATACGTGGTGGAATCGATGGAAAAGCAATTGCTGTTTTTCCAATTAGGTGGAACTGGTGTTTCTGGTAGACGCGTCCGGGTCCGTTGGCCAACAGAACTTTCGGAGCGAACTAAGCTTCGTGCGGAAACTTCTCTCGGATTTCACGGTGGAGCCTTCGTCCGCAAGAGTAGCCGTTATCACGTTCGCCGGTAAGAGAAGCATCAATCGTAACGTGGATCAGATATCACAGGAAGGGAGCAACCATCACAAGTGTTACTTGCTGAATAAGCAGCTGAACAACATCAGCTACACCGGAGGAGGTACTTACACGCGAGGCGCTCTCCTGGAGGCTCACGTTAGTAAACCATGCAAATTCGTGACTGCGAATTACATTCGACACTTTGTATTGACGATACTCAAATTTCTGCAAAATTTGCTTAAGCGGATGATCGAGCTTACAGATGGACTCTCATGTTATTTTTAAAAATATGAACACTCCATTTGACGTTTTCCTTTTTTTAGTAGTTAAAACGCAGTTCACTCGAGCGTGAAAGATATAATTAAAATTATTACTTTTTGCAAAATGAAGATTTTTCGTTTTTCTTGGCGCAAATAATAATACGGAGTACTCTTCAGATGAATCGGAAACAAAGAGCAAATATCGATTAGTTGCTGGTAAACCACTTTCGCAGGTAGCAGAGTTAATGATTAATAAACCTTCTAATAATGAAGCTACGGAAAAGAGAAAATCATGAATCCCTATTTCCTTCTGTTTATTTTTAACACACTTCTAGATTTGTTAAAGTTAGTAGAAGTGAGGCGTCACGTGCGATCGCAATGAACGAAGAAAAAAAATATATGTACACTTGTATACCTTTACATCCTACAATATGTCGGAAGTTTTTAATTTCGATAAAGGTGTGCGGGTGTTTAAGCTCGCGTTCTAACACGAACATTTCGCAATGTGTGGATTCTAATGGATAGAATCCTTTATCAGGCGATCTTGGAGAAGAGTCGAAAGGAGGCGCAGAAAGTCGTATTCCTGATAACCGATGGCTTTAGTAACGGTGGTGACCCACGACCGGCTGCAGACATGTTGAAAAATTCTGGAATCACGATATTCACCTTCGGCATACGTACAGGAAACGTCGAGGAGCTTCACGATGTCGCCAGTCACCCGGGCTACATGCACAGCTATCTTCTCGACAGTTTCTCTGAATTCGAGGCACTTGCGCGTCGCGCGTTGCATCGTGGTGAGCACTATTCTCCTACAAATAAGATGTCATCGTATCTTTCATATCTCGATCTCTCCATGCCGATGAATTTATCGGTTTTCTCAAGGGCTGCTATGCTCGTTCGAATACTTTAATGAATCGTTCGAAGCTTATTATTGATTGTGGGCCCGCATAGTCGCAACAGAAATTGTAAGACAAGGAGTTAATGGTTAAAAGATTTTAGGCTTCCAAGTTAAAATACTTCTTCGATTCTCAGATCTGAAGAGCGGTAAATACGTGCCGATGAATAATCCGGAGGATTGCAACTTGTTGTGCTCGGCGAGCTTGGATCAAAGTTGTTGCGACAGTTTGGCCACTTGCTCCTGCGGAATCGCAACCGGCCACTACGCTTGCATCTGTCCCACAGGATACTTCGGCTCTGGACTGAAAGGATTTTGCCAACGTAAATTGAAAGAGAGCTACGCGATTGAACGAAAGCACGGTGGTACTCGTGAATTAGCACGATTCAGAAGAAGTTCCTCGTTTTCATTGCAGCGTGTCCGAGTGGGGCGTACGCTTCCGGTGTCACTTCTGGAGACTCGACGTCCAGTTGCATTCCATGCCCGGATGCGAATCACGTCACTGTAAAAGTGCCCGCCCTTTCTGCGGAAGACTGTGCATGTGCATCCGGATTCACCACTGAGGGGAACAAATGCGAAGGTAATACTAAATAGTGATAAATAGCTATGTCAAAGAAATAACGAGTGTTTATTAAGTGTACAAATGCATAACGAAATAATTCTACAAAAAAGATTGTCGCTAAAGATCACAGGATTTTTTTAATTGGCTTCTCTTCGGTGAGAGTAATTCTCTCTATAATATAAAGGGTTTGCCCATCGCAAGGGACGGTATGTCGTTCTGGATGCGATGCACGTCTGCTAGTGGATTCGGATATTGTGGAACCATGGGTCCGTATTTTTCTAATCGAAAGTCAGGCTTTGCGGCGAGCCATCCGTACTAGAAGAGTGTTAGAAACCGGAATTAAGTCGCTTAAGTTTACATATACGTATAACCTTCGTCTCGAACAAAAGTGGCCCATTTTTGTGCTTTCTTATTAAAGCAAATAATGCGGTATGCGATCTAACTCTCTTACTTTCTCGCTCGTATCTTTCTTTATAATTTGAAATTAAATTGTTTAGGTTCTTTAAAAAGTCGAGTACATTCTACGTTGCATTGTTCTTATACTTTTGAGTGCTAAAAGGTGGATTTGAATAATTCAATTCGTTTCCAGTAAAATATTTTACCTACAAATTCTTGAATTTCAAAGAATCGCTAAAAGTAAGTTTTCAAAGATTCGTTCATAAAATTCACTTAGCTTTTTTTATTGTAAAAGGAAATATGTGTTGGGCAAAAGAAAAGAAATTCGACGGTTTGCAGATATTATTCGAACGCATTTGTATAGAATTTTGTCAAGAAATATTGAAGCTTCGTCGAGTTGTATCTTGTCGTCGCAGGTACAGATAATAAAGTACAGTACCCTCGATTTTTCGTAAGAGCTCAAAATTTGTATTACAATTTCTAAAGCAACATTTAAGAGATAAAATAGGAAAAGCTTTGCGCACCGCATTAGTTGTAATAAAAAAACTTAAAAGAACAGGCGGTTTTTGTTCACCTCAAAGATACGTATGTACGCCCTCAATTATAAAACAGTTAAAAATTATGCGTTTGCAGTACCTCTGTGCTAGCAGTTCTAGGCAGTGGCAAACACGTCCGTGTAACATCGACATACGCAGGAATCTTGTCAGTCGAGATTTTGTGCTCCTCGCACAATTCTTTCAACTCCTTAGTAAGCTTGCTTCGAAAAATGATTCATAGTAAGACAGACAGTGAGTTATGTGGCAATTTATATGGAAAAAAGAATCAAATCTTGTACTCGTGCTCTTCGATCAACCACTCGTATTTGTACAACCACTTGATTTTTGCCCTTTGTATTTTCTTCATCTCCTCGGTCAGGTTGACAATTGCCGCGACGAAGTCTTGAGCTTTATAGCTCCTTGCGTCCATGATTAATAATTGGATCTTACGAATGGTCAATTCGAATCATATAATCTCCTGCGAGGTGTTAAGATCTTTCCATGCCCACTAATTCTCGTTGATATTATTAATCCTGAATGCAATAGCAAATCGATCGGCGCCACGTTCACATTACAATGTACTTTACTCGAACTCTCCCGACACCTGACGACGAATGCAAGAATCTCTATTCTTGTAAACTTTCAACACCGAGGAGAGATTGTTGAAAAGGGTCAGTGCCTATGCATCTGGGAAATTGAAAATTTTACACGAGAAAATTTTACTAAATTTTGGATGGTCAGCGCCAGTTTGGCATAACTACATAGCAAAGCAACATAGTTTACATTGGGTGCTTTCCATTTAGTGATACAGGTTGACACAAGTCGACTTCTAATGCCTTCCATTTAATTTATGTCGCAGAATGGTGGTAACTCAAGTCGACCTGTGTCAACTAAATGGAAAGCACCCATTATAACTCCACAAGTACTGTGTGATCAAACAGGACACTGCAATTATCCTTGTCTTGCCCAGAAACTCAGGTCCTTATACCCATAAGCGCTGACCCTCTTTAGACGTTACTATAATTATCTACGTGCTCCGAGTTGCAGACAGTAAAATTCTGCCTACAAAATGTTTGAGTATCCTGTAACTCAAATAGAACACTGTAATTATTCTCGCGCCTGCCACGCCTGTAGGCAAATGTCCTGGTATCCATAAACGCTGACCCTCTTTAATAATCTCTCCTCGATGCTTTCAGCAATAACGTGCCCAAAATTGAAGGTGCCGGAGAACGGTTACTTGGTGAAGGCCAGTGCATGCAGCAACGTCGTGAACGCGGCCTGCGGGATCAGATGTAGAATTGGTTTTCATCTAACCGGTGACAGCATTCGTCTCTGCGGTAAAGATGGTATATGGTCTGGAAACGAAGCTCAATGCTTGCGTAAGTTGTTTTGAGATTATTATCTTATTGTCTGGGATAAAGGGGGTGATATGGACAACTGGAAGAGTTTCAAACTAAGTTTGTATAAATACAAATATTTATACATTTATTTACCACTGTCAGACAAAGCACAATGAGCCGGATGATATATGTCGTACAAGCAGACAATACGTAAACATTATCGACAATGCGAATATTTTATAAAAGCTATTTGCGAGCAATGAGATTTTGATGTTGTCAAGTCATTCGAAAAACATTCTTTCCATATGGATAAACGACGATGGATCTCCAAAATTCGAGTTTAGCTTAAAATAAGCTATTAAGGGTCCTTTCTACTTTGTAATCTGGGAAGAAAAACATTTCTTCTGATTTTTTTTCTGAAAATGCAAAAAAGATACATAAACCATTCTTATCGTGTCATATTTCTCCAATCTTTGACAACGTTTTAAAATTTTTTCAAACGGAATTAATTATATTGACTTAGAAATTCATATTGTTCAAATAACTCTTGCAGCAATATGCGGTCTATTTGCGGAAGTTCTCCCGGGCCTTACGATAAACTGAAACTAACGAAATTAGTGTTTTTATGTTTAAAATTGTTGTCTGCGCAAAGTAGACTACCATTAGAGAAATTAAAATAAACTGACAAAATGGTTGACGTCTAAGTAAAAAAATCAAGTTTTGGCCTAAAATTATCTAACTATTTTTGCAGTAAAAAAATGACTATTGTTGATATCGGCCTTATTGTAGTCCACTCTATGAAGAAAAGTGTACTTTACAAATTGGTAAAATTAGAACGCGATATCTGCAGTAGTTTTTCTTCAATCACATCCGCAGTAACGAGAAACATGGTTTTGAGAAAAACGCATTTAAAATTTTAAGTATTATTTTTTTATGATGTACGGGGATCTTTGATTTTTAGTCGTTCCGCAACCCAATCATGGCAAGATTAAACATGTTTGATTTTCAGTCGTGAAGCTTGCAAACACGAAGCATGGTCAAACAGTAGAGTATAAGACGATTGTTGTATACTTGTCGCGAAGCAATTAACACTAGGTTTACGGGACTTTTTTTATAAACGCAATTTCCCATTTAAATCCGTCAAATTGACGGATTTCCGTAAACCTAATGTTAATGACAACGCTACCTGCGCTATTATTAATTACTTGTAAGTCCACCAATTTTCCGAATTCGATTTTGTAACTTTACCACTATAATCTACGCGCCTGAAGCTTCAAAATTATGCGAAGAAAAAAACATCGATTTTGTTCACCTTACAAAGTAGAAAGGACCCTTAAATGTAGAATAAATCTACAATTTCTGTTTTACCTGTCTAGTGAAAACATGTCCCGCGCTTCGAGCACCGTTGCACGGTCGAGTACGTTGCCAGCATGACGAGGATTATCAACAGAAAGTCACAGATGATTCGTCAGCCTATCCAATCGACACGCGGTGCTTGTTCAGATGCGATGCTGGCTACCAGCTACGCGGTAGCAAGGTGCGCAATTGCTTGCCACTGTCACGATGGGACGGCTTGCAAGTTACGTGTAAAGGTAATTCGATGAACTGTCATTCGATTCATACGAATTTTACCTATTAAGCAAGTAATCGTATCATTCTAATCATGCTATCGTAATTATGAAATGTCCATATACTTCATTGGCACTCGTATAAATTCCTCTTTCATCATTTCCACTAGCAATAAAGTGCGAACCTCTGCGAGAAATAGCGAACGGAGAAGTCAGCCCCGAGATATGCCTTGGTCCGGAGAAAGTGGCATTCTTCAGCAACTGCACAATATCCTGTAAAAAGGGCTACACCCTGGAAGGACCACGAAGCAGAGCGTGCAACGGACGTACCGGCGTTTGGTCTCAACGTCACACGATCAATCGTTGCATAGGTTGGTTGGTACATGGTGCATCGCTAAATGCGAAGTTACTTTTTTACATTACAGTTATTAAACGTGTGAAACTCGTCTGTTCGTCCAGACAAAATTCCACCGACTGTAACATGTCCGTCCGACATCGGTGTGAAGACTCTTCCAGGACAAAATTTCGCTCACGTGAATTGGTCCGTGCCAGAGGTGACCGACAATGCTGACCCATCACCAACAGTATGGACGAAACCTCGAATAAGTTTTCCATGGAAAGCAAAGATCGGCGTGAGAACTGTGATATACTTGGCACAAGACTCCAGTGGGAATAAGGCTAGATGCAAATTCAAGGTCCAAGTAGTTGGTAATTATCAGAGGGATTGATTTAAAACTTATTGTTAGTTAAGTAAACGAAACTTTACATCATTCGCACAGTCTACATCGAGTGGTCCGATTCACCCAGGTCGATGTTCGGAAAATCATCGACTAATCTTTGTACATACAAGTGGTAATTGTCTTTTAGAAAATTTCTTCTTTTTATATTTCTCCAGACAAGGAACCCCCTACCGTGGAGAGCTGCGTGGAGCCACCGATATTTTATACGGACTTTGCGACCGGAGCGGAAAATCTAACATGGGACGAGCCCATCTTTCACGATAATTCGAGATCACAAGTAAAAGTCGTTCAAAATCGCCTACCAGAAAATCGAACATTTCCTATTGGCACTACGAAGGTCGTGTATACAGCGACAGACAAGTATGAAAATACCGCAACGTGTGTGCTCAATATTATCGTCGTAGGTACTTGAGAATTTTGCTGAATCTGTAACACTTTATCTACCGTTTTTCTTAAACGCGTTAACTGGTCTATGAAGAGCCTTAATTTGCCTTGTTGTGTGATTAGATGTCTGCCAAAATTTGCCTCCTCCTTTAAATGGAAAGGCGAAATGCCTTTTGGTGGACGGAGACGAGAGGGAGTGCACGATTTCTTGTGACGATGGATACGGCTTTGCTCTGGAATCGTCAAACTTTAAAGAAATCGATGACGACTTGCTGCTTCGATGCAACTTGAGTCATTTAAATTGGGAGGATGAAAACTTCCCCGATTGTTCAGGTAAATTGTCAATATTCAAAGAATATGTCAATATTCTGTGGATTCTTTACAATCATGAGAGGACGGCAATTAAACTAAGCAATCTAAATTTTTCGTCTTGCCGACTGTCTCGTAAAAAATGCTGATGTTCTCTTAAGAATGGATTTGTACCCTGATAAAATTTACTTCTCTTAACTTTGCGATTTGCAGACATAAAGACTCCTGAACTTGTATCTCAGGAAGGAACGATTTTCCTGAACGGAAATACAACGGAGATTTGCGATAATGTGACTACTCTTAAAGAAGTACGCCATACGTGTTTCATTGTTTGAATTTGCATTCATATTAATCCCTACCACGGTTACCTTCTCACTTCGTCGAATTACATTCCAGTTGAGTGATCACATTGCAAACGATCTGACCTCGAAACTTCTTGATATCTGTGGAAACGACGTTGAGTGCAATTTGCTGAGTTTTCCTCCAGAATGTGAAAACGAGCTGTTTCCATTAGAAAATGTCGATGACAATTTACTGAGAAAACGGAGGGACGATTCGTCGTACGTATCAACGGAGCCTAGTTTCTCGCATGGAAGAGCAAAGCGCTTGTCGAAGATAAATCAGTACGGGAATAATACACGAACAAAAATGAGAAGAAGAAAGGACAAGATCGAGATAAAATTTAAATTCGTGGGTGAGCCATTGTAATGCACATACGTAGATGGAATATTCGTATTTAATAGGACATATTGCTTACCAACAGCAAAAATAATCGCGGAGAATTATGACAACCCGAAGCAAGGCTTGCGCAAGTTACGGAAGAAGCTGGAATCGATGACGCGCTCAGGAAGACTAAATTTATTGAACAATCGAACGAATCATGAGATCGCCAAGTTGGCGCTCAACTTACATTTACTTTTCAAGGAGCCTCAACAACTGTGCGATCCTGGAAGCGTTCTCAGAAAATACAATTGTGGTGAGTAAGAACCGTCGAAGGAAAGATAATAAGTCATTCCCATTACGGTCGTGCCTAAAAACGAAGTCTGTTCAATTTTTTAGCGCAGATATACAGGGTGAGGCCCGAATAATTACCACCTAGAAGACATGCGAGAGAGAATTGTTAGAGCATGTGATAAGTGCCGAAATGATAAAAAATGCTACTTAATCCGTAACAAGGAGATTGCAGGATTGCATTGATGAAAACAATGAAAATTGTTTTGAACAATTTTTACATGATTCATTGAAACAATGATTACATTGAAAACATAGCATTCTAGTTAAAAACACAAACTTGACCTTCAAATCTCTAAAGCGACTGCACCTAGGAACAAAACACTAATGTCAAATAACAGCCCTCTTTGTCCCATGCAACTATTCTATCCAAAAATTGTCGACTACTATCATACTTTTGGAGTTATTCTAGGTGGCAATTATTCGAGCTTCACTCTGTATATCCAATGTAATAATTCTTCAGAATGATTTACTCGGTATCCATCTGATATTTTCAGTGAGATGTCCATTGGGCACTTTCCACAATTCCTCTCTGGGACAATGCCAACCGTGCACCTTTGGAGAATATCAGGATACGGCCGGATCGTTGTCGTGCAAGCGATGTCCCGAGAATACCTTCACAAAAAGGATGCACACAAAATATCGCAAGGACTGCGCGGGTACTCCTCCCTCTTCTTCGATCATTTTCCGAAATCTTTTAATAATGAAACTTTTTGCTTGCGCCAGCTATATGTCGTCCGGGTACCTATTCACGCCGAAGACGTTATCACGGATCTCCTCTAGCGGTCGAACCATGCGTAACGTGCGACATAGGTTTCTATCAATCAAAACATGGGCAAACCGGATGCCTTGCGTGTAATTCCAGTGCAACGACGAAAACACGTGGATCCACCAAAGCGAACGACTGTTTGCCCATGAACCATACAAAGGACATTTGTGAGAGAAATCCATGCTTCAATAATGGACGGTGCGTGCAAGAAGAAGACGGATTCAGCTGTGAATGTCAAGATCACTACATCGGTAACGATATATTATTATATAGTAATAAAAGCATTCGATACATGTCTGCTATTACAATCGGTTAGAGAAGATTGTTTATTGAAACTGCTCTAGGTTCGCTTTGCGAGAGATTTCAGAATCCTTGCGATTCCTCTCCTTGCTTAAACGAAGGCAAATGTAATTTGCAAATCACGTCGAGTGGAACGTTCTCGTACACTTGCAATTGCAAGCACGACTACACCGGGCAGAATTGCGAGGTAGTATTGAGAAACTTTACTAAACGTGAGATTGAACATATTGTGTGTCATACGTGATACATTTTCAGACTTATACGGACGAATGTTTTTTCAATCCTTGTCAAAATGGTGGAAAGTGCGTGAGTACCGACTCTGACTACTCTTGTGAATGCAAAGACGGTTTTGAAGGTGTGTCGTGCATTATCGTTTTTATGCGCTTAAAGTATTACATCTGATATTTATGAAAAACTCTAAAGAAAGTACATGTTTCAGGCCAGTTCTGTGAGGTCGCGATGAATTATTGTGACAGGGCGCCTTGCGAGGAAGGCTCCACTTGTCGTATTGTGAATGAAACTTGGCATTGCATTTGCAAACCAGGATTTTTGGGCCGCCACTGTAACTTGTTGCCATGTGACTGGTTACCTTGTCAGGTTAACGCGTTGTGCGTCAACGTGGCGGACATCAATGCAACAAGACACAGTTACAGGTAACGATCAAACCTCCATCTCAATTAAAATATCCTTTCATTTTTCTTTATTACTTAAACCCGCACATGGCTCACGTTTGCTTAACACGTTCCGTGCCACACTGTTTTTGAAGACTTTCCGTTCAGACATGCTTTACGATTGCATTCTTTCGTTTCTGGCATACAACTTGCAATGATTAAAATAGTGCGAAAATCGTAATTATCAAAAAAGGGTGTATAGTTTAAGATGCACAAGACAACAAAGTAGTAAATTTATTTTTCTAGAAACTAGTTTAACAACTGCCTGGCTGAACATTATTCTAACAAGTGAGTTCTTGGCTTGAACGGAAAATTTCGTGTGGGCGCATGTCTTGCTTGAACGTGTTAAATTACAAATGTAAAAGCTCTACCATTATACGTGTCCGAACTTCGAAAACTCACGGCAGTCATCTTTGGAATAAATTCTTTGACATCTGCTGTCAGTTGTGTTCGTCCATGTGTATATTATTTTACGTATAGACAATCTTTACAAGTGCAAAAAATTTCAGTGGACGATTCCTTGAGTTACTTTTAGCACAAACATTTCTATGCACTTGTTTGATCTTGCAGGAATTTTGACTTACAAGTGTTCAAAATTTTTAAAAACTAGCAGGCTTTGATGATAGGCTTTAATAACAACATTAACATTGAAAGTTACTTAACAGACTTCCTCTACAAGACAGTATCAAAAATAATTACAGAATTTTTAACGAAACTAATTTTCTCGTAACATTTGACTAAAAATTTCAAACTGATCAGACATGTGCGTGTAGGAATTCTTTTGCTCGAAGCGACTGAACGAATCGAGCATTAGAAATTTTCACGCTTGTTTAGAAGCACCCTGTATGTATGCTTTTATTCACCGTTTTTTCACTCTTGAGATGCGAGTGTCCCGATGGCTACACCGGCGAGGATTGTACCACGAAAATCGATTATTGTAAAGACAAGCCATGTATGAATGGCGGGAAGTGTATCAGCTGGACACTCAATCACACTTGCATCTGTCCGATCACATTTACTGGAAATAAGTGCGAGATTGGTTAGTTTTATCCTTTATAATCGAATGTAGTACGTAAGATACAATGCAGAGAGTATAAATATATTTATTCCGCAGAATTATCGTCCGATTATGTGGTGCATTTCGCAAAATCTGGAACGACGGATTACGTTATGACGAAGGGCTTCGCGGAAAATATCACAGAGGCAAGCCATTCATTAAAACGCACAAATTCCGAGTGTTAAATTGCATTTTGATACGGACGACTATTGTAGGGGATAACGAGTCAACTAAGCTCCGTCATGTAATTTTTATAGTATTCTTCACGTCCATTTTCAGTTCAGTGTTTGTCTTTGGCTGCAATCGGTGGACACTTTTAATTATGGAACGATATTGTCCTATGCAACGCGCTTGCACGACAATGCGCTTACCCTGACCGATTACAATGGGTAATAGTCTAATTACGTCGCATAATTCTAAGATTCTTTAACATCGAATTATATTTAAGCATATGTTACACGGTATTAAAAACAAGAAGAGACCATTATGTTCGCAATGGAATAATATCGAAAATCCTTTTAGGCTCGTATTATACGTAAATGGACAAAGTGAGGTGACTGACATCAAAGCGAATGACGGCCATTGGCACTTCCTCTGTATCTCCTGGGAGAACAAAGATGGATCGTGGAAAGCGTATTTAGATGGTGTTCTGAGAGACAGAGGAATAAATTTAGCAAAGAACACAGTAATTCAAGGTATTTCCATTGATATATTTTAGCTCACTGTTAACCATCGTGTACTGGAGAATTAATCTTCGTTGATCTTCAGGTAATGGCTCGCTTGTAATCGGACAAGAACAGGATTACTTGGGTGGCGGCTTTTCCGAATCGGAGTCATTCTTGGGTAAATTAAGTTTGCTCGATGTTTGGGACCGTATGTTGAAACAAGAGGACATCACGTATTTTATGAACACCTGTGACAAATATCACGGAAATTTGTACGCGTGGGCGCAACTAGGAGAACACATTCACGGAGACGTTCTGGTAAGAATATTAATACTGCAACTTTTGCTTCAAGTATTCTTTCGTATCTTCTGTATTTTCCGAAATATGTAAACATTCTCACTTAAGCGAAACGTACTTGCTTATGCACATTTGCTTTCCAAGTTTTTTCCGCTTCCGATAATTGAGCCGTTCAGTGCACAAATCGATTAACTCCACTTTTTGCATTTTTCATAAATTTAAGCATCCAAGCACTTGATTAAGTCCCCACTTTTTATAATTGTAACATAATTTTGAACATAATTTATGGAGTTAATCGATTTGTGCACCGAACGGCTGAATTATTGATCGAAAACATCGATTCTTGTATATTTCAAATGACTGTCAAACCGGACACGCCCTAATAAATATTTTGAAACTTGTAGCGTAAAGTCTGTTCCACGCTGTTCTAGGTATACTATGTTTGTATTGGAGTAAACTTAGTTTACGATGTTTATGTAGTTCAATGCTTAATCTCATGAATTTCAGATCTTAAAGAGTCCATTTTGTCGTGGCTGCCCTTCACCCGTTGCACCATTTAGAGGTATCGTTAACGCTAGTGATGATCTGACAGAAGTGACGTACCAGTGCGAACTGGGATACAGAGTGCGTCTTGGTGGGAAAGAATATCGCTCTCTCACGAGGAGATGCCTTAAGCAAGGACAGTGGGAAGGAGATTACACCCCGTCTTGCACAAGTCAGTGTAAATTTATTAATCGTATCGTATGAAGCTCTCTTTATTAAAAAGTAGTCCTCGTATTACTGCGATGCGCAGTGTGCCGTCTACCTTCTGATTACGTGGAATGTCTAATATGTTCAAACATGCACGCGACAATATTCATGACTGCCAAATTCTGATTGAATTCTTAACTTGAATTATTAATTTCATCACTCGATATCCTTTGCAATTGACGATTCGTCGACAAAATCAAAAATTCATAAAGAACACGGCAGTACTATATTTTGAACTCATATTTCTAAGAAACTATTAGAGTTATGAAAATGAGACAAGAACAAACGGTTACAGATTACTTTACAGTACATCATATATTTTTTCCCAGATTTTCCAAGACATTAAAGAATTCAAAATAAATAAAAATGTTTCTTAAGGTTGAAAACATCGTACAGGATCGCTGCCTTTACTCTTTCCGTAACGAATGAGAAGATTCTAACGCATGTAGTGCTGATTTATCTTTTAGGTGTAAAATACAAATTTACGTTTTAGGAGTAAAATGCGGATTTCCGGGATACTTTCCACGAGGACAGATACAAGGCTGGTCCTATTCATTCGGAGACGAGATCCATTATTCGTGCGTAGATGGATACGAGCTACGTGGAAATCCCTATCGCGCCTGCAATGCTAACGGCCAATGGAGTGGGCTACCTCCGTTGTGCGTCGGTACGATTTCAATGCAGTTCACAATTATTCTCTTAACCATCCATAAAAGTTAAGATTCTAATCCTTTCTCGCGATAGGTAAAACGTGTAAGAATCTTCTTGCGCCTGAGAATGGAGATATAGAGTATATAATCGAGGAACACGAAAGAGACGACATCTCGATCCTACAGGTAAAATGGACGATGGATAGTCGTCGATTGGTTTTTCTATTTTAATTTTCGCAGCCTTTCGTTTACCATCGGTGATCGTCTAAAGTAGAGCTAAACGGAATTAGGCGTGCAGGGCTGATCTAAATATCCTCAGCTCACTTCGATTGTAAAAGAAACACAGTTCTTATCGAACTCGTCCGATCACAATTTTCGTTTATCACTCTTCAGCTTACACTCTTTCGTATTTTTAATCTCGAAACGGTAGGTAGGGCAGCAATTGGAGTTTAAGTGCAACCCGGGATTTCGTTTGGATGGAGAAGGGTACTTGACTTGTTTGGAGAACGGCACATGGGACCACGACAGACCTAAATGTGTTCCTCGTCGGTGTCCACCGCCCAGAGAGTAAGCCCAGTATCCAACGACAAGCTAACAATATTCTAGAATACGTACCTTCGTATAAGCCAACATCTTAATCCATCTAATTCGATTGCAGGATCGAGCATGGATACGTAACTTCATTTAGAACCAATAGAACCAATGAAAGTGCCCAGGTAACGTTTGACAACGAGAAGAACTCTGGGACGAAGCACGTTCTAGAAAACAATTATTATCACGATGATGTTGTAACGTTCGCTTGCCAACCTGGATACAAATTTGTGGGTGAAAACAATTCCGAAAGTAAAATAAATATTCGATGCTCCTCCGAGGGTTCTTGGATCGGATTCGTACCCGATTGTCTTCATCTCACGTGCTCCTGGCCAATTGGCATTCAAAAAGCAAGGATGTTTCTGAAAACAGTGAATAATATCACGTTGGAGATTCCTAAGACAAATCAAGCCACATTTGATTCTCAAGATGTAGAACTGAGAGCAGAAGGTAATAACACTTCGATCGATTTGAAGAAGCACTTTGTTATTGGTTCGGAATTGTTAATCGTGTGTGACGAAGGATATGAAATGAAAGGAAATAATGCGAGACGATGCTTACCCGAGGGAGAATGGTCATCCAACGTAATACTATGCGAGCCCCGTGTTTGTTCCATTAGGGATCATCCGATGTTTTCTCTGATCGACAATGTAATAAACGACACGGTCGTTTATAATGCTACTAATGCAATAGACTCGCAAACGTATGTGTTTGGAAATCTCGAACTGACTATTCAAGGAATCAGTTATGGAAAGAATATAATCATTGCGTGTAGAGATAGCAGTGTGATTAATTTAAAGGGACCAAATAGTCGTATGACGTATCAGAATGTAACGTGGGTTTGCGATAAAACTGGAGAATGGAAGCGGTTAAATCACGACATCGAAATTAACGATTTATTTATTCGAACGGCGGACGAATTTTGCGATACACCAGGATGTACAATACCGAAGGTGAATAGGTCAAGATAGAAAGGCTTATCGTTATATCTGTACATTTATTCATTTCTTCTGGCAACAATTTCGTCGATGTATAGTACATAGAGTATAATGCGTGCAGTTATTATTTCATATATTTCATAAATGGTCGTGAATTTTCTTAGATACCTAGCAATGGATATATCGTTAACGAAGACAATGTCAATAGCATTGACAAAGTACGACACGTCGGTGACGTCGTTCAGTTTAAATGTCGCAGTGGTTACATACTCGAGGGTAATGAAGAAACCAGTTGTCTACCGAATGGTACATGGTCTTCAATTGCATCTTGCAAAGGTAATATTTTCGAATGGCAAGGAAAGTTGTAATTACAGCAAAATTTGAAATGACCCATTCTAAACCCTAAATAAACATTATAACCCATAAATAAATATACATTATAGCTATTACATGCGGGAATCCCCCAAAAATGATCAATGCAATAATACGAGAGAACGGTATTAAGTCAGAGTATTATACTTTCGGCAATGTAATTACCTACCAATGTAATTCTGGATATCAAATATTTGGGCAAGCAAGTACAAGATGTCTTGCAAATGGAAAGTGGTCTAGAGTGCAAGGGAAATGTTCAAGTACGTCATGACATGGTTTTCTATTTGCACTTATGCAGTTTCATATTGTTCAATCTTCAAATGAGATTAATCTTCGTCGATAAATAGTTCCACGATGCGCATTGATTTCTAATAGACAAATTTATTTTAGGGATAACATGTGGTAAACCAAAAGTTTCTGCTAAAGTAACTGTCTATGGACGGTCTTATTTGTATCAAGATCAACTGACTTACATTTGTCCGAATGGTAAAGTACAGGGACTTATCACATGCAAAGCAGATGGAAAATGGAGTCAACCTCCAGATTGCAGTAATAAGTAGCAATACCTGTTCAAAGTAATAAAAATGTGACATTGTACGCTTTTAATATAATATAACATAATGTGATTACTAATAATGTGATGTTAATAAATGTTATGATTCATGCCAGGATTCGTTTCTAACCTTGTATGATTCATGTGTCATATTTTCAGTATTTGAGTGCATATTTTATAACACCAAATTTTATTATTTGCCATTACACGTGGCACTTCCTTATTGATGTTTTGTGTTGATAACCACATCACGAACATCGTTACAGATATAGTAGGTCTCATTTTTCGCTATTAACGTTTAGGCGTTTTTTACACGTTTTACTTACTTTTATACGTCTTTTTTACAGGGTTTACTTACTTCTCGATGCTTTCGTCATTTTATGCGGTGTTTTTTTGCACAGTACACATCGGCCGTCGTTAAAACAGACCTAGGTATATCTTGCATTAAATTACTTTCATGCAATGGACATAAATGATTTTATTTCGTTCACAATATTATTTTCCATCACCGCTATAAAGTGTGCGTAACTTTCAGTCTAAGAATTAGAAGTGCTTTTTCGTTCTACATTGCAGCAGACCAAGAACATCTATCATTTTGAAAATATTCCGCAGGTAGATTGTTTACGATCAAGTGCTTAGCAATATTATTAAACGAAAGAAAAGAGACTGTACTCATCAGAATGATCCTGCTTGCTAATTGTTGCCAGTAAGAAATATACATATATTTTATAAAGTATTAATATTGCGATAAATAGATAAGAAAATAGATTAATCTTCTTCTAGTAGTAAATATCCTGATTTTTCTATTATAGAATTTTCCTCTTGATAACTGTTTTCGGAATTCTGATGTCTGCACGTGCTGATGAACGATGTGCCTGCCGTGATAAAAACTCATGCAAATGGACAAGTACTCATTTCTCATTAAACCTTTTCGCCTTTTGTTATAATTTTTCGTACGTTCTTCTTTAAAAATATTTTTTCTTTAGCGTCAGAGCTGGAGCATCTCAAGGTATTCTCAAATATCAAGGAGAATTCCTGTGATTACATATATAAACGCGTCTGCCTATGCGCAAAAAATAATCCTTCGTTATTGATACCGGAAGGTAAAACGCTTTTGTTAATTGTGGTGCATTATATTTGTGGTTGTTAAATGCTTTTGGCAGTCGAAAGTACGAGATACTTATTTTTTGTAGCATATCGAACCCTTTATGATGAAATCGATTCGGAAAGCTTGTCTGAGTACTTCCCAAAAGAGTGTTCGCATAATACAAGTAAGCATCATTCATTCAAGTTTATTATATGTATATTAAATGTGCATATTTCTTGTAGGTTCTCATAGTCCCTCGCTCAGAGAGTGGTGCGACAAAGAAACACTAAGGCTTGAAAACCTATAGTTAGTATGCATACATACTTTTACACCTCTTGAGCGAAACAAAATTAACCTAAACTTTCGCAGACACAGCCTACAGGTATCGAGTTGGTAACGGGTATTAATAGTTGAACTGTGTTTCTTTAACCCTTTCGCTACTACGGGCGACTATAGTCGCCCTGCATAGAATGCCACCGACGTACTACGGGCGACTATAGTCGCCCTGCATAAGATGCCACTCAGATACTACGGGCGTACAGCGGGAGCGCCGTGGCGGAGGAGTCGCCCGTAGCGAAAGGGTTAAGTGTGTCCTGCTTCCATGAACATCCAGTATGTCGCATTAGACAGCTGGAGTTTTGAGAAATATTGATATGCTCACAATAGGTACACAGATGTAATATTAAAAGAATATATAATGTACGAGTGAAATGTTTCCCCTTTGAATATATACATATATTATATTTCGGACGTGGTAATATACAAATAATTGTAAATATTAATATCGGTACAATAAACTGTAACAAATCAACAACAATGGATCTTGTGTTCTTTTATGTACATGCAAAATGTGTAAAAAATATTTTTCATTATGTGTATAAGTTGTGTTAGCTGTTAAACCGTATTTTTTTTACGGTTTAGTTTGAATTTACACGCGTTGTATATTATTGAAACTAGGTACAACTGAGGAGTTCATTAACGTAGAATTTTAACGGAGATTTGATAATACACACAATCGAGGCACGTTTTGCGCATAACATTTTTAAATATATGATCCGACGAGTTCAACATATGGCCTTAAATTTATTTCTTTTATACTTATCTAGCGAAGGGATGTCTCGTAAGACTTTGTTGTGTATTTTCACAAGGTGTAACGTAGATCTATAGGAAGAAATAAAATTCTTTATCCCTCTTTGGGGCTTATCCTAGTATGCTTTAATTCCTTGACATTGAATGAAATCATTTTTCTTTCCCCAAAGTGCTTTATCCATCGCACAACGCTTCCTCCCATCTCAGTAGACAACGTTTATTCCTTTCTTCGCGGCAATAGGTAACTTTTCTCCTCGGAAAAATGGATTGGGATCCTGAAAAAAATACAATTGACTTCAACGTCTGTTCCTATCAAGATCTGAAAGAGGAAGAACCGATGCTTCCGTTACCTCAAATTGCTCCACAATTTGGTTGAAGTCGGAATTGGAAAGCCGCATGCCGGATATACTGTTGGTACTTCCAGAATCGACCGAACAGTCCAACATGTGTTCCGAATCGCACATGCAATCTTGAGCGCTTTGGTAGTCTCGACTGAAGGCTGCCGTGTTCTCGAAGTCGACCAGACAATGATTCTCACCTATTTACGGATCGGTCATTATGGCAGAAGCATAGGCACTCCGGGCTTTGAATTTAAACGAACAATCGGGATTGCTTCGTCATACGCGTGGACAAGATTAAGGTTGACTTTTGCCGAAAATCCAAGGTAATCCTAGATAATCTCAATTAACTCACTGGTGTATCCGATCGGGCATGGGTTCGGCGGAGTGCAATAAGCAGGCAACGAGCTCTCAGTTTTCTCGTCCTTTATTCCTTTCAGACCGGCTGCTTGAATCCTGTGTCTCTCGTTAGCTTTATCCTCACCGTTCAGCCGCTGATAACTCCAGAGGCTACTGTGTTGCAGATACTCTTGATCCCGCGTGCTTGGATTCGGATTGAGCACGTCCATGCCATCGTAGTCAGATGGTAGCTCAATGGGAATCTCTTTAGCCTTGTCGTACTCCACGGGAAGACGTGGATTGTCCTGATACTCGAGATAGGAATCCGCAGCGTCCGCCAGCTCAATTCCCATCCGATACATCACCTTGCGCAGTAGTGTTAATAGCTGTTCTTCCTAGAGCAAAGGAACAAAGATGAAAGGTTAGCTATCCTTATGGCTCGTCCAATCGTCCTAATTCACACTTTACTCGTTCCATTACCTTCAGCGGTGGTACATACATCGTTGCTCGAATGCCCACAACGAACGAGATCAGCAAGGCGCAGTACGGTGTCGGCCCCATGATAAGAGCAGGTGTTTGCAACTGTCGTCAACCTAAAAATCATTTCACGAACACTAATCCGTTAATTGCAATATTTCTAAAACGCATGCAGTCGTGTGAAAGACACTTGAAAGACCCTGGATCGAGTTGGGGAGTACTTCCGTTCAAATTGGAATTTCTTTAAATGCTACTTCAGTTCTACCTATCGATCTGGGTCAAAGAACACGGTTGCTCTTTCGTTTTTATAAACTACAGTCGACGAACCAAAGGATCTCGAGTGTCACTCGCTCATTTGACAAGATTCTAAGGATTCATCACTGCAAGTACCATTATCTAGGAGATCGTCACTTGGTTAATAGACAGATATTCTCAATTGGACTTACCGGGATAGCAACAAGCTTGGTTCGAGGATGTAGGAGACGAATAGATTTCGCGTTACGATTTCCTCGCCTATCCGCTTTTTACGTCAGCTGCAGCTCTCGCGTCGTTCCAACGCGCGGATTGCAAAGTTAGCGCCATTAGTGGCTCCAGTTGGTACTAGAGTATTGATCTAGCTTCATATCCGTCGTTGCTCGTCCCCTGTCGTCTCTACCACGCCGTTCCGCGATCCTCGTCTCCTACTTTCCTCTCTCACCACCTACCAAAGTCAATCCCCGCCTACGGTCGTTGTCGCAACCCACATTCGTGGGACCGAGTTACGGGCAAAGGTCATTTCATGGAGCTGAGCCGCCACATCGACTACCAATACGATTGGTCGTCCCTTGGCTCCAAGGGACCAGCCACCCGCATCTTCCTCGGCTTTCGGTTTTCCGCGCTCGAGTAGAACCGCTTACAAAGGGGACTAACGTAGAAGGTTGTAACTCGCGGTGAACTACTCTCCCAATTTGGAATACGATCTTCCTCTTGGCGCATGTGAAATTATCCGGGGTGTTCATCGTTAAGGGATGGTTACGTCGCGATAGAGATGTCGACTTCGTGAATGAGCGGGATTCACGGTCGTCGGATCCGAATGATATCTCTTCGAGAGAATTATTGCAGCGACAGAATTGGCTGTCGTAGGATCTCGACATTTTTTTGAGATAATGATTCCACCAGGGGAATTCGCAGTCGCAGGAGTTTGATATTATTTTAAAATAATATGTCCGCAACGGGATACACAATCGTCGGATCGGAATGATATATTCTATGAAATATCGACATTCTTTTGAGGTCATTATTTCACCAGGGAAATTCACAGTCACAGGAGCTTGATATTATTTTAAAATAATATGTCCGCTGCGGGGTACACAGTCGTGGAATCAGAATGATATATTCTTTAAAGTAATTATTTCAGCAACATAATCGTCGAAGGATCTCGACATTCTTTTGAGATCATTATTTCACCAGAGAAATTCACAGTCACAGGAGCTTGATATTATTTTAAAATGATATGTCCGCAATGGGATACACAGTCGTGAGATCGGAATGATATATTCTATGAAATAATTATTTCAGCAACGTAATTGTCGAAGGATCTCGACATTCTTTTGAGATCATTATTTCACCAGAGAAATTCACAGTCACAGGAGCTTGATATTATTTTAAAATGATATGTCCGCCACGGGATACACAGTCGTGGAATCAGAATGATATATTCTTTAAAGTAATTATTTCAGCAACATAATCGTCGAAGGATCTCGACATTCTTTTGAGATCATTATTTCACCAGAGAAATTCACAGTCACAGGAGCTTGTTATTATTTTAAAATAATATGTCCGCCGCGGGGTACACAGTCGTGGAAACAGAATGATATATTATTTGAAATAATTATTTCAGCAACACAATTGTCGAAGGATCTCGACATTCTTTTGAGACCATTATTTCACCAGGGGAATTCACAGTTGCAGGTGCTGGATATTATTTTAAAATAATATGCGTGCAAAGAGATGCACAGTCGTGGAATCACAATAATATATTCTTTGAAATAATTATTTCAGCAACATAATTGTCGAAGGACATCGACATTCTTTTGAGATTATTATTCCACCAGGGGAATTCACAGTCCTAGGAACTCAATATTATTTTAAAATAATATGTCCGCAACGGAATACACAGTCGAGGAATCGGAATGATATATTCTTTGAAATAATTATTTCAACAACGGAGTTCACAGTGGAGGGATCCGGACGATATTTCATTCAGAGAATTATTTTAACACCAGAATTCACGGTCGTCTGAACCGAATGATATTTCAGTAACGGTAACCTTATCTTTCCTGTCTATGGTGCGTTTCATCCAGAACGCAAGAACGAATCGTCCCCTTCAACACGGTGATCGATCTCGAGGCTGCGTCTTCTACGCGGTGTCGATTCGCTCGCACGGCACTTTTGTCTTTCTCGATCCACCCGTGATTGCATGGGGAGAGAACGAAGCGCAAAGTGTAACTGTACCGCGATGGGGCGACGGGATCAAAGGACCCCACCGTTCTCATTAAGGCGGCATATAAACGTCCATTAGTTGTTTCCCCGGGTACGCCGTTTGAAACTCAATTTTCCAAATTGAGTTTCCGTTGTGTTTGGACGCCGCCGTCGTCGCCGTCAAAAACGAACGATTTATATTGCGTTAGACCGCGTTCGAGAGTGGAGTGGTTGGGCTTTAAGGGGAGTGTTCGTGCGTCACGCATCGTCCGCCTGGGTGCGAATGTTCACTGGAATCTTTTGGAGTTTCTTGATGGTAGGGCGTCGTGGTTGGATGTTTTTAGATGAAAAGATTCTTTCCTTCCGGCTTTTCTTTCCATTCATATACGTAGAAGCGTACAACATTCGACGCATGTATATATAAAAGTCAAAGCACATAAGTATATATTCTTGTGCAAGATTCTATACCGTTCAAAGTACTCGCGCCTTTGTTATGAATTTTTCTTCTTCTCCCCCGAATACTAATATCCACTCTCTGTCTCTCTTAATTCAAGCTCGAGCAATTTTTTGTATAGTGGCTGAATAAGTGGAAATAATTGTTCAAGGAGAAGCTGTGAGAAACATCTTTCATTCTTCAAGAAATACCGTACATGGGGCAATTGTCCTTTATTGAACCAAGGCCTGTTCTGTGTTTTTGGATTGATCGCGAAAGTTACTTGATCATCTCTTAAACTTCTTTAGGTACCATGGGATAACTATAAACGCATCTCACAAGGAAGCTACACGAGGTGTCCCCCTCAGATTTCAATGCCGTTGAAATATGTTGTAATCTAGATCAAAATAAGGGACACGATTTTTTTTATACGTGCCCAATCGTACTTTTAGGGGGTGAACCACCCCTTTGAAAAAAATCGGTTTTCTTCTTTCGGACCAAATACTGTGTAATCTGTACGAGATAGAAAAAATGTTTTAAACGAAATTTGAACAGTTTCAAAAGCGCTTAATAATAGTTTTATCGGTTGTTTAAAAAATATCAAACTTTTCGACCGACCCTTCCGCCTCTCATAATCATTTTGCAATTTCAGAATTTTGTTTCGACCAAGCGAAAGGATATTTTATTCCGAATTCAACCATATATAATAATGTTACTTTCCGAGATACGGACTTTTCGAAAAATAGACGCAAATGCCCGCGTATACCCGTAACGCGCTATGCGCACCGCTTATCTCACTCGAAATGCACTTATGCGTCTTTAATCGTGAAAGCCGAGAATGCGTCATCGGTTGTAAAATCGGTTTATAAAATAATTTTACGGTCGTGCCTTGAAAGCAGATCATAATCGAGTTTGTGACGTTTATTTAACATCAACGTTCCTCAATTGTAACAAGGAATATTTCGTCACAATAAATTTATCAGTCATTAGTTACAATACATTATTTATATACAATATTGTTTATAAAAATATATATAAAATAAAACATCAATTGTACAGTCCTACTGGAACATTTGGCCCTAGAGTAGAAGAAACAATGTTTAGGGAAAATAACATTTTTGCTATGGCGTCAAAATCAGGAAAACTAGTCCGTATTTCGGAAAGTAACATTATTATATATGGTTGAATTCGGATAAAATATCCTTTCGCTTGGTCGAAACGAAATTCTGAAATTGCAAAATGATTATGAGGGGGGGATAATGTCGGTCGAAAAGTTTGATTTTTTTAAACAACCGATAAAACTATTATTAAGCGCTTTTGAAACTGTTCAACTTTCGTCTAAAACATTTTTTTCTATCTCGTATAGATTTCACAGTATTTGGTCCGAAAGAAGAAAACCGATTTGTTTCAAAGGGGCGTTTCTCCCCCTAAAAGTGCGATTGGGCACGTATAAAAAAAAACGTGTCCCTTATTTTGATCCAGATTACAACATATTTCAACGACATTGAAATCCGAAGGGGACACCTCGCGTAGTTTCCTTATCAGTATTATTTTCTTTCTACTTCTGACGAAGTATTTTCTATTTGATTAAAAATTGTCATTACAGAGTTCTGCGTTTCAGAGTCCCTTGTTTGAATGAAAGTCCTCGAGTCCTATAATGCCTCCGATACCGAGAATCTCTATCCGCGACGATGAATTACGTCTCTCGGAATTCACCTTAATCGGAAGCTACGAGCAAAGATCGTTATCCGGCAAGTATTGAAAATGAATATACGCTATTCTTTCTCGTTTCTCAGTTAAGAGACTTTCTCCCATCGACAATTTGTCGCAGCAAAGAAGCAAAGATGGGCAAGGAGAAATCCTGCAGATAAGAAAGCGGAACGGCAACGAAGAGGAGGGAAGAAGAATGTGAGATAATCCGTCTTTCACGATAGCCGAGGAAAACGATCCACTAAGAGATAGAATCGCCTCCCTTTTCGGCGCTTCCAACAAAATTGGGAAACGACGTGATCTTCTGCACCGAGACTCTCGAGCGCTCTCTTCGTTCCTCTTAACGATGCTGTCTGCGCCAAGTGAGTGGTTGGTTTTTAAAAATGTCGCTTTGTAGGAGTGTTTCGTCGGAGGTTTGACAAACATGCGATTATCACCAGGACGCTCGCAGAAGATCAAAGGAAATTCGTCGAGGCGGCAATATAGCTATGGGACGGTAAAGTTTGATATGTCCAACGCAGAGATAGTCAGGGAGGAGAGGAGTCACACCGTGACAGAAGAAACGAACTGATGATAGTGACAAAGCGTAGGAGTGTTCGTGTTGCTCGCATTAAGAGATTGGGGGTGGCGTGTGCACGTTAAAAGGGACAGAGGGTGAAAGTAGCGGAAATGTAATAATAGCGCTTGTATCATCGCTAGAAATCAGTGAGCGTATTACACGGCCAGTGTTATCGTCTGAAAGCACATAGAATCGGTTCTCTCTTCGTTTTAATTAAACTTTTTGCAGCTTGCACCGTCACAAAAAATCAACGAGCGTATTACGCATCCGATGTTATTGCACGAGCACGATCCGTTCTTCGTTTGATTTTGCGAAATTTAATTCCTGCAGCTTGCATAATTATGATACATCAGCGAAGCTTATTACACGTCCAGGGTTATTGCATTCAAACGCGTGGATTCTCCCTTTCCTTCATTTCATTAAAATCCCTTTGTGCAACCAGTGTCATCATTGCAACGTTAAACTCGATACCATTCTATTTACTAATTATGACGTAAACTGTGAGCCTTCCTGCCCGGTTTGGTTCTGTTGAAATTGTCCACCGCACTTTTTAGCATCTATATTTTAGCCACGTGTAAGCAAATCGCGTTACACAAAATCGCAATACCGAAGTAGGAGCACGCGCGGACGAAGGGAGAGGAGGGTAAAAGGGATTCGCGAGACAAGGCTGGTGGCACGATGGGCGAAGATGAAGATAAGCAGGAGGTTGCGGAGCAAAGAGAAGGAGAATCGAAAGAGGCTTAGGATAATCCTTCTTTTTCTCATTCCTGTTACCGGTGATCCGCTTAACGATGCCGAGGCTCACCGACGGTTTTACCGACGAATCCCGCGACACCGGCACACCTAAGTCGAATCTCGGGATATCGATTCTCGCGGACTGGTCGCCCGGAAGCGATCTTTCGAACGAGGTTCATAATCGGATCACCCAATTCCGGTGTGAACGTGGCGGGCCTCCTCTGCGCTCGTCAGATGCTTCAAAAACACGTGCCGTTTGCGTCACAGTTTACATCCGAGGGGGTGATCTTCGAAGACGCCTAGATGGGGTGGAAAGCGGTGGCACGCGTGAACGGCACGTGGGCACGAAATTACCACGTTTCCGTGCTTCCGGTCTGTTTTACGTCTATACGGAAGTATATGTCCGTGAGGTAGGGGGTGCACGCTAATGGAGGCATAAAATAAGATCATTCACTCTCGACAGGTCTCCTGGTAGGTCGTATATAGTCGCGTAAAGGGATACGGATAAGCACAAATAAGTATAGTTTAATCTTTCGATAGCTAAAAATGCATATACGCGTCCAGGGTGGATTATTGACGTATATCCGTATTCCTTAAAAATTGCGAGCACGGACAGTGATATATTTTCAAGTTCCTAACAAGATAGTCAACGCTCAAAAATATTTTGCTATCTTCGCGGTAGAAGAATTACAATTGCACCTTCCATTCCTCTTGCACGGGGTACTCGATCATAGGAATTCACCCAAGCAGAATTCAACTTAGAATTGCAATCGACCCACGATCCATCATCGCGAGAAATTCTTCTTATTCCTCTCTGATTCTAAAAACACAGTACACCGGTGATCGTTAACGGGAGCATCGTGCGGTACTGCCATTCACGATAAAATTCATCGCATTCTATATTCCAAACGCATTCTCCATACCGCATACTACCCTCGTGGTGGTCCAATCTCGCGTGAAGCGTGTCGGATTGCACGAACGATATGTCTCATAAAATTCTTGTCACCGGGCAGCCGAAGAGACGAATTTTTCGAAGTCGTTCGCGCGTCTCCAACTTGATCCACCTCGATCCCATCTACGACCGAGGCAAATGTGGCGTTCGAGACTTCGCGGGATTTTTTTCAGAAGGGACGAGGCACGAAGGGGTGAGTTGGTGGGCGAAAAGCTGGAAGGGTAGGTGGATGGGTGGCATGCCCGGAGCATCGCGGCGAGGGGTTGTTACGTTCAGTGCCGCCGTCACGAGTATTGATCCCCACGGGTCCCACTACGTGAATGGGATATAGCCGTCTCGCTTCGAATTCCGGAAATGGGCATATCCGTTCATCCTTCTTCCACCCTTTCGTCTCTCACCACCTACCCTCCTTCGTCTCTTTCTCTCTCCCTCGTACTTCCGCTTTCGTGCTCATCACACCTTCTCCATCTCTTTCTTTCTTCGACCCATCTCACCCTCCGTGCCTCCGTGTACCACTTTTCATTAATTTATGCTTCTCCACTCTCCACTTGGGATCTTTCTCGCGGATAAGACGCGAACGCGGTCACTCGATTATGATCTCGAGGAGACAACCAGGATGTTTCACCGATACTTCCTTTTCCTCGTCCCATTGGCAACCAGCATTTCGCGTTCCGACGCCACTCCGGTGTCGCGTATCGATAATTCTGCACCCACCGCCCCTCCAGCAACAGTCAGGAATATTCATCGTGCTACAAATACGCCTCGCCATTCCATATTTCGTGCCGTTTCGAACTCCACCGTGCGTCGAGGGGTAACCTCGCTTTCTTCGTTTCACTTGCTTCTCAGACATTCTGTTCTGGTCCACCCCGTCTCTTCATCTCTCTGCCAGCCTCTCGCGCTACAACTTTTCATTAATTTATGCTTCTGCACTCTCCATATAGGATCTTTCTCGCGGATAAGACGCAAACGTGGTCACTCGATTAGGCTCTCGGATTCTTCCTCCTCTCGTCCTGTTCGCAGTCAGCATTTCGAGTTCCAACACTACTCCGGTGTCTCGCATCGATAATTGTGCGCCCACCGCCCCTCTCAGCAACGGTTAGGAATATTCATCGTGCTACAAATACACCTCGTCATTCCATATTTCGTGCCGCTTCAAACTCTACCGTGCGTCGAGGGGTAACCTCGCTTTCTTCGTTCCACTTGCTTCTCAGACATTCTGTTCTGGTCCACCCCGTCTCTTCGTCTCTCTGCCATCCTCTTGTGTTACCACTTTTTTCATTAATTTATGCTTCTCCACTCTCCGTATAGGATCTTTCTCACGGATAAGACGCGAACGCGGTCACTCGATTAGGCTCTCGAGAAGACAACCAGGCTGTTTCATCGATACTTCCTTTTCCTCGTCCCATTGGCAGCCAGCATTTCGTGTTCCGACGCCACTCCGGTGTCGCGCATCGATAATTCTGCACCCACCGCCCCTCCAGCAACAGTCAGGAATATTCATCGTGCTACAAATACGCCTCGCCATTCCGTATTTCGTGCCGTTTCGAACTCCACCATGCGTCGAGGGGTAACCTCGCTTTCTTCGTTTCACTTGCTTCTCAGACATTCTGTTCTGGTCCACCCCGTCTCTTCGTCTCTCTGCCATCCTCTCGCGCTACCACTCTTCTTTAATTTATGCTTCTTCACTCTCCATATAGGATCTTTCTCACGGATAAGACGCAAACGTGGGCACTCGTTTAGGCTCTCGGATTCTTCCTCCTGTCGTCCTGTTCGCAGTCAGCATTTCGAGTTCCAACACTACTCCGGTGTCTCGCATCGATAATTGTGCGCCCACCGCCCCTCTCAGCAACGGTTAGGAATATTCATCGTGCTACAAATATGCCTCGCCACTCCATATTTCGTGTCGTTTCGAACTCCACCGTGAGTTGAGGGGTAACCTCGCTTTCTTCGTTCCACTTGCTTCTCAGACATTGTGTTCTAGTCCACCCCGTCTCTTCGTCTCTCTGCCATCCTCTTGTGTTACCACTTTTTTCATTAATTTATGCTTCTCCACTCTCCGTATAGGATCTTTCTCACGGATAAGACGCGAACACGGTCACTCGATTAGGCTCTCGAGAAGACAACCACGCTATTTCGCCGATACTTCCTTTTCCTCGTCTCATTGGCAACCAGCATTTCGCGTTCCGACGCCATTCCATATTTCGTGTCGTTTCGAACTCCACAGTGAGTCGAGGGGTAACGTCGCTCCCTTCGTTCCACTTGCTTCTCAGACATTCTGTTCTGGTCCACCACGTCTCTTCGTTTCTCTGCTATCTTCTCGCGCTGCTGCGACGGTCTACTACACGAGTCGCGCGCCCTCGATGTAAAACGCAATTAGCATATTTCGCGGAGCATCCTGTATATCGCTGGCGCGGCGAGGATGCAGCTGGAAATAGAGGGAGGGATAACGAAATCAAGTGGTTTTCTCGTTAATCCGTTTACGGGCTAAACACGTTATAAACATGTCTGTCCTAGGCTTTCAGGTTTACGTCAATCGGATTGCTTTCGGAAATTCCAGTTTTGGTTTCTACATGTGTTTTTGTAAGGGAGACGAATTTTTTTATCTCGCGCCGCTGCAATTTGGCCTGCTTAAATCTCATTGAAATAAATTGCAAATATGCCCATGCGCACTTCTCTTTTTAGATATGTTTTTGTAAAGTACCCTGCGTGCGCTCTCTATCAGAGATCGGTTTGGAAAAAATCGTTGAAGTAATCTCACTTCTAGCTCAGGTCCATGTTTCTTTTAATATTTGTTCCTTGCATTCACCCGAGAACTGTGATTGAAAAAAGTAGTATTCGAGATATTGATGTGTCTCCAGTTCGAAGAAGGACGAGAAAAGACGAAAATCAAGAAAGCACCCGGTATATCCAATATTCTTCTTCGGTAATGAACTTCCAGACGTTCAAGGAAAGTATCGCCCAACGCCCAAGGTGTCGAGTTCGCGATAGAATCTATTCGGCCTACTGTTTAACATTGGCGAATTCACGAAGGCATTCGTCTACTCGTCCTTTGAGGAGAAATATCGTATCACATGTAGGATTCCTTCATCTCAGAATCCATGTTGTACTCAGAATTGAAGGAAATTAAATTCGCAAGTAGGCTTGAGCTCAAATTTAGAATACGGGAAGGAAGAAGAAATTCGAGAATGGGTGACACGTTGTTCGTCATCGAGAAGAAGATCGCGAGGATGAGAAGTGAAACTCGTTGGAAAGATTTGGCAAGAGTGCGCCGGCTCCATTGAATCAACAGGAACTCGCGTGACCGGCATCGAGCTCATGATCCTCTAACTGGTGAAGGTAAGGAACTTGAACGTAACACGCCTCTCCCTTTCCACTTCCACGTGGACAGGCGGCCACGGTAATTAGTGTGGCAGGACCGTAAAGACCGTCGAGGGGTCGCACGCCAAATATGTTCGTGGGAAACGAGGGCGGCTCGAATTACTCGTTATTGGTCGCGCGAGAATTGCTACTGCGGCTTTCTCGGCCGTATCGCGTGTCCGCCAAGGGAATAAAGCACCCCTAACCACCGTTCGAGACAAGTGGCGGAAAAATGTGGTGTCTTCTTCGCGATGTTCTCCGGCTGCTATCGTCGGATGAAGATTTACTAACAGCTTCTAGCGACTGGTTCAAAAAGAAATAACTCGAAGAAGTAATTCTTAGAATATAATCCCAGCGTAATTCGAAGAAGAGAATTTTAAATTTGTATCCTTGAAGAAGACACACGCAAAATTTTTGTAACTGATTCATCTTCGAAAATAGTCGATGCAACAATGGAAAATGATCTGATATTGCAAAAATATGTATAAAAGTCCTATGTGTATTATAATGTTAAATCGTAATTTGAATAAGCAATACTTTTAACAATAAAGCCCTTAATGAATAATGAAAAGGTTGAGAAAACGAAGTGCCGAGAAAAATTTCGGAGAGCTGCGAGCTCTGGATTCCTGTCCTAAGAAGATCCTTGCCATTTTTAATATCCGTCGTTTCCTGGCTCGACCCGCTTTTCGCAAGCTCCTGAATGAGAACCTTCGTGCCCACGCCGAGATTGAAATATCGCGGGAGCAGAAGATCGTCGTTTCTCTGCCGCGAACGTCCTCGTGGCATCTCGACGTTCTCGCGTGCTTCTGCTGCCTCATCAGGTCTATCAGTTCCTCTCGATTCTCGTTGCTCCACGCGAAGAGCCCGAAGATGCGTTGCCCTCATTTCGTTCCGTTCCTTTTTCTCGTTTCACGCTATACCACGGATTCGACCTCCCTTCCAATATTTGTCACACTCTCGACGAACTATAGCTAAATAGTAACCTATGCTACTCTCGAGATTTCTTGTTCATTGATTTTTTCATTTATCACTTGTACTCTAGGTTAATCATTGTCAGCATTTTCTAAACGTAATCTGGATTTATTCTATCTATTTTTCCCTAGAAGAAAAATGCCAACTACTTCTTAGTCGCGTTATATACTGTGAAACTTTCAATGTTACAAATGAGCTTTGGTGCTTCTTGCATTTTTTTTCTTTCTCTTAAATCGATATACAGCTGCGCTGCAAACTTCGCTTTGTTAGTGCAGGCGCGCCGGAAGATGTCGCACGAAGGGAGAACGAAGTTGTGTCATTAAGTGGAAAATAATGTTTTGTGATAATTAATATAGCAATGTATTTCTATGGCTGATCGGTATTTGTATAGCATGGGGAAGAAAGGATCTTACGCAGGACTGTTCGGTGTTTTTTGTAAGATGATGTAACAAGTACATGAGGATCTAGTTTGCTGCACGCTGTGGCGGTAAAGACCGAAATAACGAGTGCAGTTAAATGCGATAAAGTATATAGAGGCATTCAGACTTTACCGGTTGAAATGCGCTATTCGATGATATCGAAGGGCACAATGGATGCGGATGTATCATTAGTAGACGATCTTCATCGACGTATTTCAAATATACACGTAAGGTTAGTAGATGTACGTACTATAACCAAACATAATCATGGAATGAACTGTTCACAGGCCAAAGCGCCCAATTCCAATTTTCGAATGCCATTACCTTTTAGCTCTAAAGCACTGGATTCATGCTAAACATTTTACATTTAGCAATTTTCATGAATTATATTTTGAAGGAGTTAATCGGTTTGGCAAATGAGTAGCTTGTATCAAGCATACGTTAGAACCCACCTGTCATAAAAGTTTAGCGTCACGTTCAAGCCTGTAAAGTAAAACAAGAAATTTCCAAGATTTCGCAGATTTCGTAAATAAAGACCTTCCAAATAGGCCGATATTATACATAAACTCGTAGATTTCTTCAGCGAGATGCGTTCTGATCTGCAATGCTCAGAATCTTCTTCGTGTCTAGTTCGAAAAACGGAACAAAGGATTGTAACAAGATTTTCCAATCCAATAAATTTCCACGGTTAAAGAAGTACTTGGACTTTATAGTTACACCGGCAAGTACGCCATATGCCCTACGAGGGGTTGAATGCTGCGACAACATGGAGGAATGGATGCTGCAGATGATAAAGTATCTTCTGAAGGATGAGTTGGTGAATGCCTTCCTGAACTCGTTAGTGTTAAACAACCGGCTGAACAAGATCTGCCATGAGCTCGACACCCTGGGCGTTGAGCCAAATTTTCTGAGAAACTTGAACGTCTGGAACTTCATCAGCGACCGAGATTATTGTATCAGCACCATCGATTTGCCGTATGCTAACTTAATTTGATCCTTTTCTCGACTTTTCTTTGAACTAGAGAACGGACCTTTCGTTAAACCAATCTCTCGGATAATATTTGTTTTAGGGGGAGGGGCAGATGCGTGGACACTGATTTGGAAGTGGAAATTGGTTCAAGGGTTTATCGCAATCCGACCTGTAATAGACGTCACGCGCGCGTCCCAGTCGGTACCGGTACCAAGAAAATCTATTCTTGTAATGGAAAAAGAAATTGCATTTGTTTGAAGTCAGTGTACCATCGTCCTTACAAGGAAGCATTAGAGAAATTGGAAATGCACAGGAACAAATTGAACGTCTGGGACAAATGTTCGACGTGTAAAACGTCCACTTATTATTCTTGTCGGGATGAGGCTGTCGATCGTAAAGGTTACGATGAAGTAAAACACAAGCATGCGAAGAAAACGTTGGACAAATTTGAAATTGAAAAAAGATCAACGTATACACTGTGTCCAAATGATCTAATGAATGCTGTCCGCTTTAGAGAAGATGAAGTGAGATCGAAGAAGTATCCGTTAGATATTTCTATGAATGACAAAATGGACAGTAGGTTCTCAGAAGAATGGAACGATTGGCACCGGAGTTGCGATTGTGTGCCATGGCAGTCGGATATTTGTATGAAAAACAAAATGGACAGTAGATTCTCAGCAGAATGGAACAATTGGCAACGGGGCTGTACCTGTATGTCGTCGCAGTCGACCACAGGTGCGACCAAATCATGGAGAAGTTTGCGAAGATTGAAAATGATTATCCGTAAAGCTTATCCTTCAAGTCCCACCTCGTTGTCTTCTCAAAGACAAACAAAATATTTCAGTTTAAGTTTGCCCTGCAAGGTCGACGATCTAATCGATCGATTCTTCGAGATCGATCCCTTCTTGACTGGCACGTGCCTTATAACTATGAAAAGGAAATTTGAGAGTGGATTGTACCATGTTTGCTACTGTATGAATCAGATCCTCCATTATAGAATGGAGAGCCCCTTCCACCCGGCGTGTCTGAACGCCGAAATTCGATATGATTACATAAATTTTAAGCTCAGTGGAAGAAACACAGGAAACTCAAGGCTCTCTTTTCAGGGCATGCGAGTACCAGTCTGTCGGAACGTTCCTTGGTGCGAGAGTTTCTGGTCTCAGAATACCCTTATGTCACAGTATGGGAAAGATAGTTTAACAACAAGTGTAAACCCCCACAAAGCACCATTCGAACTTTCTCCTTGGCAAATACGAGAAAGTAGACCGCTGATTGATTGTTCCACACATGCTTTTCCTAAAACAGGCCGTTCATACTGCGCAGTCGAGGATAATAATACAAAAAAGAAGGAAGGTGTCGAAAATATATGCTCCTCGAAACATTCTTCCTGCAAGCTACGTAGTCACGATGACGATGTCGTCGATCATTTTTCGATAGCCACTGATAAAGAAAATTTTGTTACATATCTCTCAAAACCCAGTTCCCTCACGATGTCTACTCCCGCACGTGTTAAGCATTCTTCTTCGGCAAGTAAGCATCAGGAAAAGATTTCTCTTTCTTCCAGTACCAGTTCTGTAACTGCATTTCTGCCTTCGTGGGAATCTTCCGAAGCACGTGAAACTGCGCCTCTAGAGGTTGATTTGAGGAAAGAAGGTTCCAACTCTTACGAAGAACCGAAGAATGGCAATTGTGACTTTAGTTTGCCCGAGGATTCTCTCGGCAAAGAGAAATCCGTGTATTCGAACAAGGACCACGAGACGATGTCTTGTAAAGAGAAGACTAATGTGTACGAGCCGAAATGTTCTTCTTGCGGTTGTCAGGTTTCGGAGAGCATTTTTGCACAACAAACTGTGAAGAAGCAATCAATATCTGAATTAGCGAATTCACGTAATACTGTCCCCTCTTGCCCTGTAAGCAAAGAACTTATGATAACAACGTTAGACGAAAAAGCTACTTTTGATAAAATACCGAAAGGTTCATTTGTCTGCGTCGACCTAGATCACCTGAAAAAATTACAAAACATGGAAACTCAAACAGTGCTTGCTTTAGTGTGCTCTGAAAAGTTGGATGTCTTTTCAAAGGGGCCAGCACAAACCGCATCCGCATCTGTTCAATCGTGCCTACTTGAAACTGTGAATGATAAAGAGGAAACGTATGTTGAAAAATCCCTAACGACTGTGTATAATGGACTAGATAAAGCTTTGCCAAAGAATGTTGTAGAGTTTACAAAGCATGAAGCAGAAAATGCACTTGTTTCTGTTCAATCGAGTCAACTTATAAGAATGGACGATAAAGAGGAAACGAATGTTGAAAAATCCAGAACAATCGTCTACGATGAAATAGATAAAGCTCTGCCAAAGTATGATAAAAAGTTTTCAAAGCAGGAAGCAGAAAATGCACTTGTTCCTGTTCAATCGAGCCAACTTAGAAGAAAGGATGATAAAGAGGAAACAAACATTGAAAAATTCCCAACAACTGTATATAATGAACTAGATAAAGCTTTACCAAAGAATGCTGAAGAGTTTACACAGCAGGAAGCACAAAGCGCACCCGTTTCTGTTCAATCGAGCCAACTTATAAGAATGGACGATCAAGAGGAAACGAATGTTGAAAAATCCCCAACAACCGTTTATGATGCAATAAATAAAGCTCCGCCAAAGGATGATAAAAAGTTTTCAAACCAGGAAGCAGAAAGTGTACCCGTTTCTATTCAATCGAGCCAGCTTATAAGAATGGACGATAAAGAGGAAACGAATGTTGAAAAATCCCCAACAACCATATATAAAGAAGTAAATAAAGCTCTGTCAAAGTATGATAAAGAATTTACAAAGCAGGAAGCAAAAAGCGCACCCGTTTCTGCTGAATCGAGCCAACTGAAAAGAATGGAGGATAAAGAGGAAACGGATTTCGAAAAATTCTCAACAACCGTATATAATGTTCTAGATGAAGCTCTCGTAAGGAATAATGAAGAGCTAGAAATGTCTGCAAAGCAAGAAACACATAGCACATCCGTTTCCGTCCAATCGTACCTATCTAAAAGAATAGAAAATAAAGAGGAAACCGACGCTCAAGTATCTCCAGCAACCGTATGTAATATGTTGGATAAAACTATGTCGAAGAATATAGAAACCTTGATTATTTGCATTCAGTCGGACCCAGTGGAAGAAACGAAGAGAGACGTCACTGTAAGTACGATTGAGAGCAAAACTTATAGTTGGTGGAATGTTGGCGACTCTTATCAATCCTGTGAATTAGTATTAGAGGTAACAGATTTAACTTCGGATGTTAGCACGAGAAGCACGGAGATATCAATTCTTCCGTTGAAAGACGCAAATTCTTACGATAAAATTTACTTACCTTGTGAAGAGAAGAAATCAACTACCAATATAGCACGATTGTTTGAAGCACCTATTCGAAGGACAGATACCAAATGCCTGCTTGTCCACGATGATTCGAACAGAAGATACGAGACGATGAAAGAGCCGTCCAAGGAAAGAATTTACCAATTATCCGACATACGTACAAACTTCGGTTTATCTTCGAGTCTCGAAAGCGGTTCGAGTTTTTGTACCAAGTGCTTTGAGATCAGTATTAGTTTACCAAAGCAGGTATCGACTCAAGACACGATAAAGACTTGTAAACAGGATATCGGTGATGTAAGAAATATACTGCAAAATATGCATAACCCAATTCCGGAAGCTTGTTACCCCTTTCGTAATGAGAAACAGCATTTGCTTCCTTGCACTCGGAAGTCGTACATTATCAATTCACGATCAGAAGATACTAGATATTCTTCTGAATCATCTAAATACCACGGAAGGAAGATTACACCCGTCACAAAAATCAATTCCCTAAAGAGTCAATCCTGGAATGTTACTAATGATCCGCTTGGAAGTTCCGTCCTTAGAAAACGGCCGCGCAGATTCATTAAAGAGAGAAATAGTGTTAAACAGAGAATAACGCAACATCTATCTTGCGATACGTATACGAAATTAAACATGGAGTCTACCGATTGGTCTTCTTCGCGATCGACGAATTCATCGAACCCACGCGCATCCGTGAAAAAAGATGGATTCACAGAAAAGTTCACAGAACTGGAAGATGGATTCACAGAACTCGATTCCCAAGAAGACTCCTTAAAAATTTCCAAACTCTCCTCCGAGGAGTATCTGATTGCCGTGCACGATCGTGCTTGTAAGAATTGCGAGGTCACAAAGACGAGAGACAAGTCAACCTCAGGTCAGTTACTTACCCCTAAACCAGGACGATCCAAGGAGCACGCAATTCCTACGAATCCTCGCGTATCCTCCGAATCCAAGGCTCATACGAACGGATTATCGATCACGAGGAGATCTCGACAGAAAACTACCCTTGAAAAGTCACGAGAAGACCATTTCACAGCTAGCAATCCAATGAGGAGACTCTGGAAGAACTCTATCTTACCCAACAGCTTCTACAATACGTTAGCCAATGGAAAATCGGTGCAAAGAATCAAGCGAGTGCTACGTAGCAAGTGGCGCAAGATCTTCTCGGAGAAGGATACCGAAGTTCTCGCAACACCCAAAGAACCTTCGACGATCAAAAAAACAGAAGAGAATCCATTGAAAAGCGACAAAAACAACGAGTTATATCACATCAGTTCCACGTCCATCTGTAATTCCTGTCTGAGAAAGTACGACATCTCGGTGGGCTCGTTGCCTAGCAGCAACCTGTCGAGCCTGCCCAGCAGTACGAAGCACCTAAAGCACCTAAAATCCAACGATGCTCAGCACCAGAACCAACAAAGAAATCTCGTGAACAGAATCCGAGGTGGGATGGACAAGGAGAGCGTGATCGCGTATAACGAGGGCGGCGTCGCGACGCCCCGTGTGGCTCGACGCTCGGTGGAATCGTCGATTCGATCTGATGCGCGAGGATTACGCGAGCGGTGCTGCGCGGAAGTGGGCATCGTGGAGAAACGTCGATACGCGAGTGGCGAGTCACGACGACAATGGACACCGCCACAGCCACAGAACGAAGCGTATCACCGGGTCGAAGATCCAGACAGACCGTCGCATCATTTGCGTCGTCGCACCGGTCAACGTGGAAATCTTAAAAACGAGAATCTCGTTGTTCGGCAAACACTCGCGCGTCTTGCGAAAGATGAGCGTAAGGACGAGTTGGCTGGCTCGAGGCGACGGCTCCATCAGAGTGGAAGACGGGAAAGAAGGAGGGCGCGTGCATGCGTAATTGAGGGCCTAGGTACGAGGCAGCAGCCGCCTCGACGCCAACGTCACGAACAAAGGAACGAGGAGAGCGTGGAGGCGTTTCCTGAATATCGCGAGGCCCGTTGCGACGGTGCTGGCCACCGCGAACGGGGAGAGATTCTCTTGCGAAAAGATTTCACCGCGTGGGACGCCTGCAAGCGGGAAATGTCAAAGGAGGATGGGCGGACGGTACGAGCCAGCCGAAATGTTGAAGGTCGTGGGTCGAATGGCGAGCTGGGTCGTGATTTTTCCTTGTCTCGTAGGAAGCTTCCCGATCGGATGCTAGCCTTCGAGACGCGCCAGGGTGTCTCTCCTCCTCCGAGTGGTCTAGGAGCTCGTGATACTCTTAGGAGTAAGTGGGATGATGCAAAGCATCGCTCGGAGAGGTCTCTCGTCACAGATAATAGCTCGTATCTTCGGATGAGATTCATGGAGTACGCAGCCGCATGTAGGGCTGTCAGGTGTCTGGTGACGAAGAGACTGCAGCCTAACGACATCGACGCGTCCAGTTCTTATGATTAATAGATCCGTTAGGTTCCTCGTGGAAGTCGGATTAAGAGGTTTGCGTACTTTTGGAAGGAAACGCGTTTCTGGAGAAGGGGTTGGAGTGTGAAATAGGAGGATACGACTTCTAATGTGTAGTAAGGAAGAGTATCGAGCGGCGAGGGCTTGTCGATAAATCTCATGGTTATTTGGGTAAACTTGGATTCTGAGGGAGCGCAGAATAAATTCGAGATGTGAAATCTCTTAAGCTTCCATGGTCGTAGTACGCGTCCAGGTGTCTAAGATTATGATGTAACCTAGTCTTTCTTACTGTAAACACGTTTCCAAGGGAGACTGTCGTAAAGGATGTTACCTCGGATGTTTCTATTACAGTGATCCCACGCGTGTTGGGTCTACTAAAATTGCAGACTTTCTTTCATCCAGCGGGGCTGTTATTAAGATTGCATGAGGTAGGACCCGAGTGATCTGGGTTCGCGATTCTCAACAATAGCTCTGCTGCGACGGCTTTGCCGAGCAAAGAAAAATACTTACCGAGGACTAATTCCAAGTTTCGTTACTCTCCGGCAACGTTTTCTCTTTCGTTCCGATCTTCGTCGGTGCTTAGAACTTTCTATCCTCGTCCACCGGCTTTGTTTGCCTTCTTTTGTCGTGCGTTTGAAGCAGACAGCGTTTTCCAATTTGCTCACTCTCATTTCCTCCCATCCGCCTTCACCTCCAATGCGCAAATTTCCTGGCGAAGATAATTTCAAGTGCTTCCGCACGATGGGTCTAGTTAAATCGGTTCCTCGTATACCATTCATCCCACAACTTTTCGTCCACCTCCCGCTTTCATTTTCGTACCCGTGCTCATTTCTATTTTCAAGCCCGTACTTATCGGCGGTGCGCACCCGTCGTGCTTTCGTAAGCACCGAGGGGACGAACAACGTCGTCATCATCATTATTATTATCCGGAGAAGAGAAAGGACGGGTGGTGCGGTGACGACCCTCCGTAAGGACCACCAATACTTTTGTCAAACAGGTCCGGGTCCTTCTTATATTGGTGCTGGCTCTACTGCAGTTGATATGTTCGAGAATGCAGGAGCAACGATTGGTTGGGCAAAAATATGTGCGCGCATTCGTGCGAATATTTTTTTCCCCACGATCTTCGCGAGAGATAAAATAAAAACGAACTCAGCCATTCTCCGTGGCCTCGAGAAGGGTGAGCAATTAAAACAAAAATTTGTGCATAACATTTAGTAAAATACATTAATAACGCGCGGTAACTCTTCTCGATTCCGAAGAAAGGAAACTTGCCGAGTTTCCGGCTACAAAAGAGAATCGATTTGTTAGAAAAGAATTCGCTCGTGAATCAGCGCCCAATCCAGGCGATCGTCGTATTAAGAGCGTTCTAAGAGTGAGGCAAAGAGCGAGAGTAAAATTTGAGATATTTAGGGCATGCGAACGGCGAAGTGAAAATCATATATTGTCTCCGCGAGAGATAAAGTAAAAACGAACTCAGTCGTTCTCCGTGGCTTCGAAAAGGGTGAGAAACTAAAAACAAAATCGTGCATAACGTTCAGTAAAATTCATTATTAATGCGCGGTGACTCTTCTCGATTCCGAAGAAAGGAAGCTCGCCAGGTTTCCGGCTAGAAAAAGAATTAATTTGTTAGAAAAGAATCCGGCGAAGTGAAGATAAAGTATTGTCTTCGCGAGAGACAATGTAAAAACGAACTCAGTCATTCTTCGTGGCTTCGAAAAGGGTGAGCAACTAAAAAAAAAATCGTGCATAACGTTCAGTAAAATTCATTATTAATGCGCAGTGACTCTTCTCGATTCCGAAGAAAAGAAGCTCACCGAGTTTCCGGCTAGAAAAAGAATCAATTTGTTAGAAAAGAATCCGGCGAAGTGAAGATAAAGTATTGTCTTCGCGAGGGACAAAGCAAAAACGAGCTCAGTCTTTCTTCGTGGCCTCGAAAAGAGTCAGCAATTAAAAAAGCAAATTTGTGCATAACTTTGAGTAAAATACAGTAATAATGCGCGGTAACTCTTCTCGATTCCGAAGAAAGGAAGCTCGCCGAGTTTCCGGCTATAGGGGAATCAATTTGTCAGAAAAGAGTCCGCTCGTGAATGAGCGCTCGATCCAGGCGATCGACGTATTAAGAGCGTTCTAAGAGTGGGCCAAAGAGCGAGAGTAAAATTTGAGATATTTGGGGCATGCGAACGGCGAAGTGAAGATAAAGTATTATACGAACCAGGGTGAACGGCAGCATCCATCCCTCCGGGCCAGATCGATATTTCCTGGCAACCGCGGGAGAGGGTGTCTACCCTGTGCTTACTCTGTGTTTGTAACAATGCAAGTCGGCTTCTAATGTCTAGCGAAGGATTCGACTCGTCAGCGAGTCGCGGCAAATTACCGAGAAACCGTAGAAAGTGGCGAGAGTAATTGAGAGAGGTCGTAATTACGGAAGGGACGAGGGATTTTTAGGGATGGCAGTGCGCATGGTTGCGCAGCTACCCACGCATCGTTCAATATACCACAACACGTTTTAAGATACTGGTGGGTCCACGATTTCCCTGTTACTCTTGCCAGGAGCCCATTTATCACGCTTTACGACAATGCACCGCATGCGTGCCACGATTTACACAACAGACCTACATCCACGCTAATTCCTAATCGATCTCACCCATTGTATCACTGTTCATTAATCAGAACGTCTATTCTCATCTAGGACCTTATTTACTAAGTGCTTACTAAGAACGGTACCATTCGAATGTATCGTGCATTAATTTAAATAAAATCGACTTTACTCCAACCCCCTCTTTTCTTCCTCCTTTCACGATTACTCGTGAACATCCTTTTTCCATCGTGTCCTGTCCTTGTCCATTCACGCCCCACGAATACTTCGCGTAACTTCAAATCGATTGTAAGGGGGCAACGGTCAATCTTTCTCCCAGGTACCTTGCTAGTCTATCGCACCTTCCTCCTATATTCTCCTATCATTAAATGCAAGATGTCCTTTGCGCTTACCAGTGGTTCTCCGTTCACTAACACGCGTAAGAACACGAACGAGGTATGTGTCCTTCTTTGGTTGCATCTTCGGCTCCGTGACCATCCCCCTCGTTCGAGACTCGGCGTCGTTAACGCTTAATTCCGTTACGATCGTTGTTCCTGCGTGCCGTTTTGTTGTTGCAAATGTTCCTCGTCCCGGGGTACAAAGCCCCGCCTGAGGTCGATTCAAAGGGGGTTGAGACCGGCTCGGATTGGCCAGTGATATCGATGCGTCGAGACGAGCGACCAATCGGAGGGCTCGCGTAGGGGATGCGCTGACACCGTGCCCAGGAGCTGACTTCGCGGTACCCCACCGCCGCCGCCGCCGCCGCCGCCACCGCCATCCCCGACGTCGACGACGACGACGACGGCGACGACGACGCCAGGCGACGTCGACGACGTTCTCCGTCGCGTACCCCGCGCTACCGCTACCCAATCCGCACGTAACCGTATCTGGACTTAATTATTGGTGAGTCGCGAGATTTCTTTATCATTTCCAATCGGTGCACGAATTCTCCGCTCCTTCGATTCCTCGTGGATTCACGCGCCGTGCTCCAAGTCCGCTAATTCTCCGTTCTCTCTTATCACTTTGCTCTCTTCATTTTCCATATTCTCCTTAATGTGTTCGTTTCTCCTCCGCTTACGCCAATCGAGATCGTTCGTCAACTCCGATAGTCGTTGTCCGCCTATTTGCATTCTTCACGGGCGGTCCAGTGGAAGTTCCGATGGTTTCGTTTGGAAAATCGACGGATCGGGGTTGTTAAATGCAGTTGGTGCTCGAGTAGATAAGTGCAGGTCGGGGCAGTGTAGTAAGTCTGGAAATTTTACGAGGTGCACGGATAAGTGAGGTTGAGAGAATTTTTTGGATTTTCTTAAAATGGAATGTGGAAATTTAGAGATCGGGATACTGTGGCCCTAGAAGTGCCACTTGACAAGTGCGCGAAAGAAGGATGTCGTTAATGGACGACTGGATTTTGAGCTTCGCCTGCCTTCGGTGGTAAGAGGAGATCCATTAGGAAGCCGGGAAGTGACGATGACGACGCTTTTCGATGGCTTTCCGCGTATCGATTCGGGGAGATGGAAAAGTGCAGATGAATATCCGCGACGATTTCGCTCGAGGAACGTCCGAACTCGTTTCGATAATGGGACTCCACTCTGCAGGGCTGGCCTAAATTTCATCGGGCGTAGGCCAATTTAATTTTCGTACTTCGTGGAAACTTCGAATCTTTCATCTCGAAGTCCTTTTTTTCGACGTCCGTTTTCAGAGCTTGGAATCGGTCAAAATCGTTGAGGGTAACCTCGAGCTTTTAATTAAAAGAGATTATTATTATCGAGGATCCAAGTTTGTTCGTTGATTTTTCTCGATAGTAGGACCAGTTTCCGATCATCATTCGTATATCTTTTCCTGAGCTTTGAAAAGCTTCGGCTCATGTGCCAAATTATCGGCGCTGCAACCATCGCGACTTTTATACGGCTGAAACTCATGTCCCCTACGGCCATTAAGTTGAGTCAGCAATCTCCATCAACGTCCTTCCACCCCAATTCGTTAACACGTGCTGCGCATTTTGCGCCTTTTGTCTGTCACGTGCCGTTTTAATATTCGAGGGCCATCGTCCCGTGACGCCTTTCTCCGATCGGTGCAACGAGAGTTGCCGTAACGATTTTTTCCGAGTTCCACTTATACGTTTCCGTGAAAAGAGCAAGAACTTCGAGATAACCGTACCACGCTCGAAACATTCGAATTCAACCTTTTCTACTTCTCGAGCATACCAACGAAGATTTATCTATTCCAAATTATTCAGCGATACGAAGCTCACACCTTCGAAGACGTAGTATTAGCAGAAACTGCCCTACATTCGACATGTTCTTTACTCCATTCGTTCTCTCCCAAAGAGTCCGGAACACCCGGTGTCTAGCAGTTTCGAAATTTTTCTATCGATTCGCGACCTCCATCCCTCTTTCCGACGAATCTTCCTGCAACTCGTGATTTCCAGCACGCGTCCAAACAATTTAAAAAAAACCTCATCTCCGTCTTGAAAACTCCACCTGGATGCTACTTGAATAATGTGCAATATCACGTTGAGAGAAAGTTTAATTGAAAAATGTGAGCTGGGGATACGGCCTGGGCGATTTTGCGCGCGCGCTCGTTCGCTCGCTTCTCCGCAGCTTTCCACCCCCGGTAAGACGGTCCCCCGAGAGTTCAGGGATTAGGGATGGAGAGACTGCCACTCCAAATAAACACCCCTACTCCGAGGATGAGATCCTCCCCTCGGTGTGGTAGCTACACAGATAAAGGGGAAGCTTACGCTCGCGTAGTAGGCCACGGCTGGGTAGTAGCCGTTATCTGCCGTCACGGAGAACGAACAACAGCTATCGGCCTAAGGGAATCCTCCCGATAAAGAAAATAGAGATTTATGAGAAATTCGAAGAAGATGCGGCCTTCCGATTGGAAGGTGCAGCGATGAGTCAGCCAGCCTAGCACTTCCTTGGGCCAATCGATGATCCCTTGCCCTGATTACACGTACATCCGTCTATACATATGCTCGATACTTTGCTTTTTTGTTGCTTACTTATTGGATCGTGTAAAGACACTCTCCTTCAGCGAGATTTTTTGCAACCGTACTAACACACGTTACGCGTCTTCGTAAGTGATGCGCCCTTAACAGTAGCATACTACGACACGCCTTTCCAGGCTATTCTCGCAAGCAGTAAGTTACGGAACCTCCGTGGAGTAAGATTACCTCGAGAATTGTCCGTGTACGATATCGAATTTAGCATTGATTCGATTTTATTGTCAGATTTACGTCGTACGTAAGAACAGGATCGATTAACCGGAACTCACGTGACCTTCTAATGGATCGTTCCAGGTGATTTGATAATACGAAAAAAATCATGTGACTTCGCCTACTCTAGGGGCTGCCAACGACCAACGCAACCATAAGAAGAAGTCTCGAACGAGCAACCCCAATAATTGGACAATGTCCGGATTTGCGGCAGCGGGTCTGGTGGCCTTCGATTCCCTCAAGTTAAAAGCTTCGCAGAAACTCGCTGGGTAAAGAGCTGACGCGTGTGTTGATGAGAGGAGCGCGGGGTATGAAGGAGCAAAAATGTGAATGTCGATGTGACCGGATTTGACTGTCGCGTCGTCCTTTCTCGCTCGGAGAAATCGATTGAAACTTGGCCGCGCGCGCAATTCGAACTCAGAGATCTTGTTTACTTAGGATATCCCGGGAGCAGGAGCGCGCGCTCGAGTTTTCTCACGGGGGACATCGAAACGTTAGCATCGTTGGAGATTTAATTTTTGCTCGTTACCCGCCCTCGAATCAACGGGAGAACGTAGGCCAGTGTGTTATCGTGATAACGCGAATAAATCTGTGTCCGTAGATTTAGAAGAAGCAATGCCGGCTACGAGGAATTCGAAATGCCCCATGAGGGTAGCAAAGACAACGGGGGATTCGAGGGTGAGATGGGGTACAGTCGGCAGGCGTCCTTCGAGTCGCTTCCGGAGCCCGAGAGACCACCGTTACGTCATATCGATACGTATTGCAAGCCTGAGTGCCCGTGTTTGTCCAAGAGATACACCATCGCAACGCTGGCCTGTCTAGGTGAGTATTATTTACCGTCCCGGTAAATTCGGTAGTTGACGCGTGGCAGAGTAATCTAGGGTTCGCATGCTAACCCATGAACATGTCTCACGCTTAAATAATACGGTAAATAGTTTCAATATTTATAATTAACATCGGTACCAACCCGGAATAAATGTAGAATCGTGCGCCCACTTCTCGTGTTCATAGAATTCCACAGTTCCTTGCGTATGATATGTGACATGATTCGATGGGTCAATCGTGGCAAAGTAAAAACAAGGTTCACACGATAACGTGGTTCATATTCCGAAGAATAATGCTAGCAAATACTTTCTACATTCGTGATTCGTAAACCTGGAATAAAATATGTAGAATCATACGCCTGCTTCTCGTGTTCATAGAATTCCACAGTTCCTTGGATATGAGATGTGACATGATTCGATAGGTCAACCATGGCAGAGTAAAAATAAGGTTCACACGATAACGTGGTTCATATTTCGAAGAATAATGCTAGCAAATAATTTCTACATTCGTGATTCGTAAACCTGGTATAAAAAATGTAGAATCACACGCCTGCTTCTCGTGTTCATAGAATTCCTCAGTTCCTTCGGTATGATATATGACATGATTCGATAGGTCAATCATGGCAGAGTAAAAACAAGGTTTACACATTAACGTGGTTCATATTTCGACGAATAATGCTAGCAAATAATTTCTACATTCGTGATTCGTAAACCTGGAATAAAATATGTAGAATCACACGCCTGCTTCTCGTGTTCATAGAATTCCACAGTTCCTTGCGTATGACATGATTCGATGGGTCAATCATGGCAGAGTAAAAATAAGGTTCACATGTTAACGTGGTTCATATTTCGAAGAATAATGCTAGCAAATAATTTCTACATTCGCGATTCGTAAACCTGAAATAAAACATGTAGAATCACACGCCTGCTTCTCGTGTTCATAAAATTCCTCAGTTCCTTCGGTATGATATGTGACATGATTCGATAGGTCAGCCATGGCAGAGTAAAAACAAGGTTTACACGTTAACGTGGTTCATGTTTCGAAGAATAATGCTAGCAAATAATTTCTACATTCGTGATTCGTAAACCAGGAATAAAACATGTAGAATCACACGCCTGCTTCTCGTGCCCGTAGGATTCGTCATTTCGTTCGGCATGAGATGCAACATGGGGATGGCAAAATTGGTGATGAACAGCTCGGATACCCACGATATACAATTCAACTGGACGGTCGGCACGGAGAGCGCCCTGGACTCGTCCTTCTTTTGGGGCTACCTGGTCACCCAGGTGCCCGGTGGCTTCTTGGCGTCCTTGTATCCTGCCAACAGGATATTCGGCATTGCGATCGCAATTTCCTCCTTTCTAAATCTCTTGGTACCCGGGGCACTCAGGATCGACCCTGTGGTCGACATGTTGGTGCAAGTTATGAAGGGCTTCGTCGAGGTGAGTATCTTCGATTACCTGCGTAAACGTTCCCTTCGTAAATGTTCGTCCGTGTTTGGCGTATCGAATAGTATCGTTGAATAAACGGACTACCGAATGAAAGGCCAATATACTCGGTCTCTCGATTACTCGAGTAATACTAGGCGTAGATGCAAAGCAACGAGATTAAGGTCTGATAATTAACGCCCAGTAAACTGCCACCACTGAAAACACCACACGTTCGGAGACGAGGTTGCAACCTCGTCCACCACGAACGTCAATAATACGGCATTATACCTACCCCCGATAATTTTGTCATTATCGTGGGAGGAGTTGATCGAATTACACGAAGGATTTGAGTCTCGGACGGCAGGTGTTTCGGCTCCCTACGAACACGGCATGGTCAACTCTGATTTATAAGATTAGGTTACCGGTGCGCGATTGTGAGAATGGAACGCGTCTCGTTGCATGGTAATTGACAAAGAAACTCGCAATTCTACAATTCTATTACCAGGGTGTCACGTATCCGGCGTGTCACGGCATTTGGAAATTTTGGGCACCACCTTTGGAGAGATCTCGATTGGCAACTTTAGCATTCTGCGGTTCTTACGCCGCCATGGTGATAGGCATGCCACTCTCGGGCTGTCTCAGTCACTGGTTCGGCTGGACCGCGTCCTTTTATTTTTACGGTACGTTGAGATCACAGAATTAACCCTTTAATGCATACTATTACATAAAAACACTGCGAATTATATCTCCGATTAATAGTATTCGTGTAAAGAGAATCATTTAATGCATCATTTAATGAGATATTTCTATAATATTATTCTCTCACTTCTGTACACTATAGACTAGCTTATGCGACAAAGAATTGCATCCTTCTTGCATTCAACTGATAGGTTGAATATTCTTGACACGTTAGCTGCCACGTCAGTCACCGATGACAGACACTGAACTTTCCGTTCAGGCCACGTCAGTCACCGATGACAGACAGTATAAAATACAATATGAAACTAAAAAACTACATTGTTTTCATAAATTTTAAATCATTTCATTAAAACTTCATTTAAAACTTATGGAATTTGAGATACTTCAGTGAACAAATTACAATGGCCTACGCCTACCCTGACGCGTTTTGCATATATTCCATGTTTTCGAAACGAGACAAAACCCGTTGAGACATTTTGTTACTGGTCAAGACCTATCGATTGCACCATATCGCATGAAAATCGGTGCTAAGTCAATTCGTGCGGTCTCCTTGTGAGGCTCGAGTAGCGCGCGTGGTCTGAGCGGGATTTCCTCTTAAATGCGCGTGGCAGCTAGCGTGTTAAAAATCACGCATTAAAGGGTTAAAGAATAAATTCTCATCGAGGTGTCCAGACACCCCTTGACCGCGATATCCCTTGGTCAAAAGGTATAGCAGGGATGATCTGGTACGGATTCTGGTTATGGCTGGCCTTCGAAAAACCAGCAAAGCATCCGAGCATCTCGGCGCGGGAGCTTCGATACATCGAGGACTCCCTAGGCCAGGGACAAACGCAAATGCCCATACCGACGTTCGCCACTACCCCTTGGCGAAAATTTCTCACGTCAATGCCCGTGCACGCGATCATCGTCGCTAATTTCTGTAGATCTTGGAACTTCTACCTGCTGGTACTGTTTCAACCGCGCTTCATGCACGAATCCTTTGACATGCCGCTGATCGAGGTGAGTACTTTCGAATTCACTCACCGATTTAATTCCACCGATTTTAATTTCGAGTGTGATCAATTGTCGCTGCTCAGACTGGAGTGATAGGATCGCTTCCGCACTTGCTGATGACGACGATCGTGCCTTGCGGAGGTCTGCTGGCGGATCATCTCCGTAAACGCGGAATCATGTCGACCACCAACGTCAGAAAGCTTTTCAACTGCGGTGGATTCGGCATGGAGGCTCTGTTCTTCTTGATCGTCGCGAATGCCACCACCCACCGAAACGGCAAGGCGGCCACGATCGCCCTTGCGATCGGCGTAGCTTGCAGCGGCTTCGCCATTTCCGGTTTCAATGTCAATCATCTCGATATCGCGCCCAGATACGCCAGCATCTTAATGGGAATGTCCAACGGGATTGGCACCATAGCTGGACTGTTGGTGCCCTTCTTCGTGGACATCATCACGCGAAATAAGGTAGGGTTTCTCGAAGTTTATTTCCTTTGGCTCGTGGTACATAATATACAGTCGCGTTCTCTGGCATTCTTATAAGGTGAGTTGGGGTAAGTGCGCCGTCGAGACGAAATTTTCTAAAGTAGGTATGGTTTTTTCTATTATTTATTTTTATTTTTTTTTTAAATGACCTTATGCATCTATAAAGTACAGTTGAAAGTCATGTTGCCAAAGTTTCTATGTTGCATACAAATTTTGAAGCTTGTGGAAGAAGAGTAAACACAAATTTCGAATTTTCGCGTATGCACTTGACCCAGCTCACCTTACTATATAGTCATTTAAAAAAAATAAAAAATAAATAAAAGAGAAAACCCTAGTTTAGAAAATTTCGTCTCGACGGCGCACTTACCCCGAGGCTGCACTTACCCGAACTCACGTTAATTATATATTTGTCCAGCTTGAATTTTTTTAACTAGGTCAAATTTGACACGATAAGTGACGAAGTTTCGGTGTTTAAATTATGATAATGATTTTTGCGAAATACATAAAGTGTATTGTCAACGCGCTCTTTATGATGCGTTGCAATACAAAGAGAATGCAACGGAGAGGTGAAATACAAATTAACTGAAAATATCCCGGAACTCTCGCAGGATCCGGAAAGTTGGAGAAACGTCTTCATTATAGCAGCCTGCGTACACTTCTTCGGTGTGACATTTTATGCGATCTTCTGCTCCGGTGAGCTGCAACCATGGGCCGATCCAACTGCGGAAGAACAGAAGCAATGGAATGCTCTTGATGAGCTCAGCCAAACCAAGCCACCGGTTCCACCTCCACCACAGACGATGCAGTCGGAATTTATAGTAAGTAATAATCGAATTGATTAAAATTGAACTCGATTGAGTTCTTCTTAATCCGATAGGCACAGAACTAGTTTCAAGGATAAAAAGCAGGACCAATCCAAGACGAAATCCAAATTAATAGAAACTCAATTCGAGGCTCCTTTTACACGGTTTCTACACGTTGCATTTATTTCATCCGATTCTAAACAAAATTCGGAAGAGCGCTTCATTATTTTCTTCGACACATTAGGTGCTTTCCTTTTACAAGTGATCTGATACGATCTGATATTTTGTGATCTGAAATATTCACATCACTTCAGAAAGTGAATGGAACAAGCATGTATCAGATCGATCAGATCTGGCATTCATATTTCTCTTCTTCTCGTAATTGCTTCGTGGATTTAGGTTCACACCAGTTCGTACCACAATATAAGTAGCCTCAAAACTTGTTTGTACGCTCACATTAGTTTGTATGATTGATAAGTCACTTCTTTGTTACAATTAATTGTGCTGAGATTGCACAAGTGCAACGCGAAAATCACCACCTCATAATTTTCAAAATAATTTCCTAATACGAACCAATAGGAAGCGAGTAACCGCAAGTGATACGAAAATATCACCTAGTGATCTTAGTCCCTCGGTAGATCAGTAGCAGTAAGGGGGGAAGTGATCTGATCACTTCGATTTAACTAAAGTAACATGCTAGTTTCTGAACTGAAGTAATCTGATCTGATGTGATCTGATTAAAGTGGTAAAAGGAAAGCACCTATTATCTATCTCTTCTTTTATACCTTCATCGAATAAAACATATTGAATACTCTCCTGTACCCTAACCCTCTATTGCATCATTCTCTATTCGAGTTACACTGTAGAACATTAGAAAATGCAGTTCTCGATAGGAAACACGGTGCAATACAGGGTTGAATTGCTTTTTCATGAATCTGCTACACTGAGAGAAAAAAATGGTTGGGTTTACTATAATCTCACTATATTTTATAGTTAAATTTGCCTTCAAACATTTTTATAGCTCACTTAACAATACAAAATATAGTAGAATGTGCTATGTGAATATAGTTAGTTCTATCACTATGTATGAAATATTCTGGTAATGTTAACTATATAAAATAGTTACTTTTCTTACCATTATATATTTTCAACCATATTATATTTTTAGTTGAAATAACCATAATTTTTGGTAAAAACATACTATAATTAGTTATACTATGCGTCTATCGTAATTATTACTCACATTATGGTAACATTTACCATAAATATGATATTTCCAACTATAATTTTGTTACTATGCCATTATAGTTAGATATATCATATACTTTTCTCTCAGTGTACAAGGTTCTATACTTTAGAACTTGCCTCACCGTGTAACAGTAGTCCCGCGAGATAGACATAAATATTTAGACCACGCTAGAACAAGATAATTTTAGCTAACCTTTCACACGACACTGTCATCTTAAACAGAAACAGCCGTCTCTCGGCGGAGGCACGGGCGACGATTGGAATAATTACGAGCAACCTCCGACCGATAATCATCACTACAGCCAGCCGGAGAACAAAGCGCCGGTGATAAGTTACGGCTCGACCGAGACGAACAGTAACAATCCTTTTCACTCGACAAATCCGTTCGCCGACGACATAAGCGCTACCCTCGTTCAGCCGCCGGCGACGGACGACCACGCGCACGACGTCATACACAATCAGCAGTGGGATTGAGAAAGATAAGGGATGGAGATGTATCGATCGAGGCATCCGTCGCGAGATGATCCATATCGTTTTAACATATTGCGCGAAGCTCGTGAGCAATTTCGATTCCTGCTAAAAACTAACGAAGGAGAATTGCAATCCCAGTTACGTCTCGTCGATATTCTTTGCTAATCTCAATTAACCTGGCGCTCCAACGTGAGCAATTGGCAAATAATCGTAGATGAAAGTTCCAACGGAAAGTTCTAATCGAATTTAAAACTTAGACATAGTACGCGAGAGATTGACGTCGTGTGGTATGCAATGTGTTAAAATCCACGATCGATCGTTCTTCTCTTACTCGACACGTTTCACGATGTCACTCGAGGACTCCTCGGTGGATAGCTTCGCGAAATGTCTTACGAGATATCGTTTTTCAATTAGTACTGATAATCAACCGCAAAAGGAAATATGGAAGAATGGGTTCTGAGCATTCGGCGAGTGCTCGAAATGTACTTGATAGACGTAACGAGAAGTACTTCGCATCTCCTGACGTTCTCGTTAGTGAGATAGAAGACGATAGATTTTTATCAGCGGTAGAATTGGGAGTAAAGTAAAGTCGAAGAGGTAATGTGCAAGATATGTGAAAACGAGTACGAGAGGAAATTGATTCGGGGTGATGCCTAAAGGATACGGAAAATTGTGGATGTATGTCGTCGTGCGGGAGCATGGGATGAAGAAACCATAAAGCTCGTGCTATTTCGTGCCACGGATCGTGCCGGGCAGGATTCACAAAGCCGATTAGAAAAAAAAGGACGAGAAAAAAAAAAGGAGGTACATTTTAATACTTTTTTTTTTTTTGCGCGCGTCCAGGGTATTAAGTGGCCCGTTGAGAAGTTTTTAAGGTGTCGCAATGATTTAGCAATGACTCCTTTGGCGAGCCAGGCTCCTAAAGGTCATTCACTGTGATCTTAATATCAAAAAGAAAACTTTCACGTGTGGACAGTGAAAGTGTCGGGAGGAGATAATCAAACCTGCATATTCACGGCGAAATCGAAAGTTCAGATTTCGGGCACCCGAAACGCGAGTGTTTTCCTTTCTCAGCAATGCCACTTCGATTCTACTAGTGTACCTTTCGAAAGACGTACGAAGCGCAATATCAAATCGAATTTTGAACCCTATCATTGCTAAAACTTTCGACGCCCCCGGGCGATCTCATTATACACTTGTAACGAAAATGTGATAAAATTATTGGACTGCGTACTAGAAGAGAAAAAGGTATTCGCTAATTCGGATACGCGAGAACAATTAAGACTTGTAACAAATGAAAGTATTAGATTCGTAGAGAATAAGGAAACGATTAAGAACAATTTACGATGAAGAAAGTAACGGTGATATTGCGGCTGCGCACGCTATACAGTAAACAATTGAAAACACACCATTCACCCGCGCTGGCACTTTCGTTACATTACGGATAATATATCCGTAAATGTATTATCGATAATACAATGCAGCCTGTGCACAATGGGGGTCCACACGTCGCAGAAAGGATTTATTAAATAGTCCATTATTAAATTATACACGTCACTCGGGGGAACACCCTGGCACGCGATAACAATACAAAAGATACACGACAATAATAATAAAGCGCGTGCATAACGTCTCTTGACAATAATTCACCGCGGACAATAATGAAGGAATGTTTTACGGTGGTGTTGAATGTGAGAAACGGCAGCTTCCGCCGATGGCGATACAAGCGCGATCGTCCGAGATTTTTGGGCACTTTCACCTTCGTCGGCACCGAACAGTCGTGGAAACCGGAAATCGTCCGTAGATCGAAATTATAGCAATAAAGGTGGGACGAGATTCCGAGTGAGCACGGGCGAATATTCGAAGACTGCGACGCGGTAGATAAGAGAGAAAAAAAAAGTCGGCTTGAGAGACAAGGGCCGGGGCGCGTGAGAAGTGAGAGCGACGCCATTTACGCACATTACGTGAAGAAGAAAAGAAGAAAGATAGTACAATTTCATTTCCAATCGAGTCGCGAATAAGTAGAAAAAGATCGGCAATACCCTCGCGCACCCACGGAAAAGGCCCTACCGTATTAGCTTCGAAATTATGAATTACGGGTTGTTGCTGTTTTTTTTTAGCCAAGGGAACTGAAATGCGAAGCGTCCGGTTTGGCACACGTGCGTAGAACTCTTCTAATAAACGAGAAGGCCCGACGTCGCTTCTTCCTTAAAGAATCGTCGAGCGCGAGCACCGCGGTAGATTGTCGAAGAAGATTCGTCGGGTAAGCGCGAAAAACAAACGAAAGTATATTTACTCGAGTTGCGAGAAAGTGATAAAAAAGATAATGAAAGTACTAGTACTGTAAGGTTGTTCAAATTTAAGGCGCGACAATGCGCGAAGAAAGTACATTCGATGAAAGTCACTTACTTAAGTTCGCCGTTTAATTAAGGGGAAACAAAAAAATATATATGAATATATGGTTTTAGTTGTATTTCGTATACATACATATATTACACAGTTATTATATATACATATATATATATACATACGTAAGTGTAATCACAAACAGACAATATTAACTATGATTCGCCAATAGTTGGGAGTTCCGCGAAGCACTGTAAAGAGTTGGTGCGCACACGCTCGTACGGGCACACAGGGAGAAAGTGAGCAGTGCATTGCCCCGTTTCGCAGGCGAATCGTTACAATACACATTTACACACGTATTGCATATTATTCGAGAGATATGTACCTAAGGGAACTGACGTTCGCGTAGAATCAACATTGTTAGCGGGCGCGTCGAGATTTACAATTGTAAATTAATCTCCTGGCAGTATCCTTTTTCGTTGGCCACGAGTATCCACGAAATTTAGTCAATTTTATGCGAATACCTTTTTAAGATTAACGAGAAAAGATAATAATGTATATCTAATAAAAACACGCGCGTGAAAATATTATATATACATATATACATATATAAACGGACACACACGTGTGCGTATATGCGATATTATATTTTATATTGTATAATAATGACTATGTATATGATATATAATATAATATGCTATATACTAGATACATATACACATGTATAAATAAACATATAAAGAGATGTAAGCCGAAGGTGCAATCGACGCGTGCAGCTTTAACACGATGCTCGAATGCGTCGACGGCACTCTCGGCGCATAGAAAAATTTATTAATTGAGGCAATATGAATGGTGATCGATAAGCGAAAGTAAATTCTATGTATGCAAGTATATGACCAGTTAATGTCAAGCTTCGCGAAACGATTCGTACATGCTGATAGGACGTAAGGATAAGCTTTATGGTATTTGGTTTACAGGTGATACGCGTTAAAGCTCGACAATAATATTTTATCCCATGCACGTGTTATGACGAAGCAACAAGCAGAGTTTATATTACAGTTAAATATGCGTCAGAGAATTCGTGGAAGTTTTATCATCGATAAGAATATTAAAATGTAATCATTATAATTGAACGTCACATTGCTTACCGAGGAACTCGGAAGAATTTTTCAATAACGTTTCAATGTTTCGTTGTCTTAGTTGACGCGGAAATTCCAATTATAGGACAATTTGTTCGTTGTTTGCATGTATACGTTGTATTTAATAGATTGCTGTTCGTATATTATTGCGTTATAGTCCTTTCCGTTTGTGGATTTGTTACTTCGACGTTGCGCGACTGACAATATTTACAAGATAATAACGGGCCATGATTACTTAAACAGTAATTCTAAAAATTGCCACGATTCATTTTAGAGTTAAAAATACATGGGCGAACTTACGATGTTGCATTGAATATAGCTTCAGAAGCAATTCGGCTGGCAGAAAATCAAATTGAAAGAGATATTTACATTTTTCTTTACAATCAATGTCCTATCAGAGAGAATATTTTGTTTATCGGGTCGATAATTCAAATAAGATTCGTATAAGAAAGACACTTTCAATCGATCAATTTACCGTGAAATCTCTGCCTTCTGAAGGTACGTTTTGAATGGAACGCACACATGTTATCATGGCCCTGCTGATGTACGCAAGATAATATTATGTTAAGTATATATATTCACCATTATATTGAAGTAGTGACTGGCCTAATGTTATTCACAATTTCATTGAAACACTGGGATGAGGTTGGATAAGAGATAAGTATCGATAATTGACTATAATTAAGGCAAAATACCTAGGATAAGTACTAATGCTGTTCGAACAATAATAATGATAATGATATATTATATATACATATATAAATATATATACACAAATAGCTCCAATAATAATTTACGACAATAATTAACAAAAATATGGGGTGTGCTGACGCAAAGCGACAGCTCTTTACTTTCGAGGAGACTATGCATTTATGTGAACTGTCGTATGACTTAATCATAAACAATAATAACAGTAATAATAACGACGATGTGAATCGGAAAATCTCTATATTGTTCGCTCTTTGGAAATCAAAGAAAAAAGAAATACGTAAATAATTTTGAAAAAATTACATTGGCTTTTTAGGTGGTGCCAAAAAAACTGTAACTTAATGACACACACGCGAAAAAGGAAACCTTAATAATGCTGCAGCAGAGAACCGTTCACGGTACACCCCGTATCGCTTTATAAACGAGTAGCTTTACGCGCATAGAAGGAACATTCAAATTTTGCATATGTTTACCTGCAATTTGAAAGTAGTAGCGAAAGCATTTATCTTTTGAGGTGTCGACTCGTTTCATTTATTAGTCCGCATATGTGTACACGCGAGAATTATGAGTAACACTTTATAAAAGATACGTTCGTAGTGTGTATATGACGGAAGAGCAGATATAATAGAGAACAATGTACGAGGAGCTCGTAGAGAGGAAACTTTGAAAATCAGAGTATCTTCTCTGCGAATCCTCGTAGGGAGAGCAAGATATATTTTTATGAAGAATAATCCAACAGCGTGGTGTTACGAATTCATCGTCTTCCCGCGACAAGACGAGGAATGAGTGCGCAAAGCCATTCTCCGACGCACTATTATCACAATTCAATGATTCAACGACGAATCAGCGAAATTCAATGATTCACAAACAATTTGCCGCATGCATGGTTCGCGATTGCTGTGCAAAATTATTATCAACCATTTTCAACGATCGACAAAAGTAACGAGAGAACAAACAATGGCTTCGTGCACGCTTGTAACCCGACAATGAGTTAATAATATAAGCGCGTAAATGTCATATCTTCATCGATCTCAATAGATGAAAGAAACGTGAATCGAGGTATGGCACGAACTTGTCGAATATTTTTCTCAACTCCTTGATGGATTCTCGTCTTTCTCGTTACTTCGACGAAATTTTCATTGGGGAAAAGTGTCCTAATCGTACAACTTCGGACAATTTGTGCCAATGAAAAATTCACTCGTGATAACACGAAAGACACGACTCTCTTATCGAGTTCGACGAGTATCGCCTATACTTCGGACACGTCCGAACGAGTCCTATGGGAAATAATAACGATTCAATAATAATAATGAAAGTCGATCTTACCTAGTGTGCGATTTGAAATATGACTCTAAGAAGTAGCTCGGACGTCCTATGTAGCATCATCCTTGCGAACGCGTAAGAGAATAAAACAGGATGAATGATGATCTCCCAGGTGGTAGCCGCAGAATTTCTTTATCTCGAGCCAATTGGCACAGTGTCGCGTACCAATACAACTTTGTATATCGTGTATACATATATCCGTTCATATATGTATACATATATATATGTATATATATTTGCGTGAAGCGTTAAATGTTGTACACAGTGACACATAGTACACAATATATACATACACAAACACAAACACACACACGCACACACACAACATGCATATAATATATATTATATACGTGCTCCCCAATAGCAAGTCCGTTGCTCCTTGCAACAAATCTTTTTCTTGAAAAGGCGGGTGCGCGAAATTGACGAATGCCGCGTTGGTGAAACGGCACTCGAGGTTATTCTTCTTCGTATATTTAAACGTATTTTGGCGAAAAGTGTATCAATTAATAATTACGACAATAACAAAAATGAAAGTAATACGTTCTAAGGACAATAAGCTTTAGGAGATATGTTTCAGATTTACGCTATTACCTACTGTGCGAAGAGATACGTGCGCGCCACAGTGCCCTCGTGCTCGTAGCCTGCTTCGCGAGTGTTAACCCGGAGAGAAACATATAAACGCGAGTGGGAAAATATCGAATTTATTCGGTGGACATTCGATACGTTCGATGATAGTCTTATGATTTTTCATAGTTCCATTAAGTTTACGACGGTCTTCCAGTAGACGTAACGCGTCGTTAGTTTGTTATTAGTTACCGATACGCGACATCGACGTTCTAGAATTTTCAGAAAAAGAAAGAAAGGAAAAAAAGGGAAGATCAGCTCTCCACGACGAACACGAGGGCATGGGCAAGTCACTATATGAATGTTATGTAACGTAAGCTTTTGATGGCTTTATATATTAGGTATTTGAAAGCAGAATCATCACTGTATCTGCCTTCGTGTTTCTCGCATTCTATATGTCCGTTTCTTCTTCTTTTTCGTTTTCTTCTCGCACTTCACTCTATCCTCTTTTCTCTCTTCGATAGTCATACGCCTTTTCACTGTTTACCTACCGATTACCACTTTAAGCTGTTCCTCGAGACCTTTCCAATGAACTTCTTCCCCGTTATATAAATCTTTCACCCGTATTTGGATTATTTCATTATTTATCAACACCTTCTACCATTCATTCTGCACTCTTCCGACCCACGAAACTTTCACCATATTACACCATACTTCTCCGTTAAGAATTTTAATAAATTTCAACATTTTCTTATCTTCCCTTCTTACCTACTTTTAAATAACTGTTATTGTTTAAGCAATTGTTATTCCACCCTACGTCTGTTTCGATCCTTCCACCTTCTCGAGCAGACTAATTCCACGCAATATCTTTTCACGCTCCATTTCGATTCCCCAATCTCGTAGCGACAGCGCGCCTAAGCGTTGTGCGCGAAATTCGACAATACGCAATTATTCAATAATAAAGAAATAGGCTACTTTATATTGGCTCGCGGACAAGAATGTTTCTAGAGGTAGACAGACACGTGTGCTCAAGCGACGCGCTCTCCCGCTGGATGGCGTGTGTTGCAGCGGTGCATAAAATTAATTCAATTAATCAATTTGAAACTGTTCGTATTCACGCATAATACGTGACGATCTTTCCATGTTCAGAATTGCAACGACGATAGATGGCCTCGCCGGAGTCTTTTGGGGTATTTTCAAATGGCAATCTTGGAATTAGAAATTGCGCGTAACCCAAACGAGGGTCGGTGTATCACGGTGTTAAATGTGTTTTAATCGGTCAACCTGTTTGCTTCGATTCTGTCGATCGATCGTCGATGAACGCGAAAGAAGCGTAGAAAATTATCTGGCGAGGAAAATATAGAGGAGAGATGATAAGCGTTGACTATTGGAAAAATTGGAGAAGGGAAGAGAATATTATTACGGAAATTAACGAATGCGTTCGTCGACGAATGATCGATCTGATCCGCCGAGACTGTCCGTCTCGTTGGTAAGGCCTGCTGAATAGTAGCATATTAGAATCGAATTATTGTTACACGCCGGTGTAAATCTGGTTTGTTAATTATTATTATCATTATTCTTACGATTATTATGATTATCATTATTATCATTAATTATATCGATATGTAAAATATGTATGTATATTGTAATTTGAGTGTATTATGTAATTAAAACGAAAACCGGTAACGATGTCTGTTGACAATAAAGTGTAAGCCGATCTTTTCAGAAAGCTTCTTCTTTCTCTGCAAATGACACGCGTTTTTTCCGGACACAAGTGACACGGTCCAACTAGGACAGAGTAGAGTCACAATTGGCTGTAAGGACAAATCAGAATGAACATTGAAATCTTCTGTTAATTATTATCTTTCGCTTCACTCTTATGTGTTACAAAATCACAGATGCACAACCCATACACCTACTTAGTTTCATATTATGGGCAACCTACTTTTCGTGCATTCGTTAACGCTTTAACTGCCACGCTGATTTTCCATGGATTACCCGTGGCGCCACACTTTGCATTTTTTGTGCTTTTTTTCTATTAACGCATGATCTTTTAAAGTACTGTAAATTGCGGTTAGTACAATAATTTCCTTAACGATTATTCTAGAACTCACCAGTGACCACCGTGGCGCCACAGGAAAAACAAGTTCCGCTCACATACGACAATCGTAGCAATCAAAGTGTTAATATACATTTTGATCGATCCTTTACCCACTCGGCTTGTACAATGAAGTGCAAAGTCGGTGGAACTCTGAGCAAATACGTCACTTGTCAGTGAACCGGCCTTCCACCGTTCTGAGCAGAGCGCATTTCGACGATGAAATCTCATATTTCTACCTACGAATGCTTTTATTCGCAGTAAAATACATCGAACTGATAATTTCTAATCAGAAGATTGCAAGATCTCTCATGTTACAACGTCAAAATACTCGCTGCTCAGAACGGTAGAAGGCCGGTTCATCGAGTGACGTATTTTCTCAAAGGTACACCGATTTTGCATTTCATTGTACAATGACGTGCAAAGTCGGTGTCCCCTGTCGGCAGCCAATAGCAAGCCAGTGACCACAACCCATCTACTTTTGCCATTCATCGTCTCATATTTCATCCTACGACTCCATCTGTTCGAAATAAAATACATCAACACGATAATTCCTGATAACCAGATTGCAAGATTTCTCATTACAACGTCAAAATGCTCCCTGGTTAGAACGGTGGAAGGCCGATTCAAGCACCTCAGAGGGCACCGACTTTGCACTAGAGTATACCTGTCTCACTCCAATGCGGGTCTCGGAAAAATACCCAGTTCAATGTCCCACGGCGAGAAGAATCGTAGATAAACTTTTATCAGCATAAATTATAGGCCAACTCGTACGTAGAGTCTTTGGGAAAATTCCTCAGCTAACAGAATTCCCAACGAATGAATCCTCGTCGATTCGTTATTACGCAAGATCCCGTGACAATTTTGAATTACAAGCTTTCGCGCCATCGCGCAAGTTTCCTGACCGATGATTTGTCAAGCATGGATATTACACGGCAACTTGACGTGTAACAAATTCATTCATCCTGACAACGCGGTAGTATCCACGCAAGCGAGTCTAACCACACAATCGATCGGCCAGTTGCGCAAGAGGTTGGTACCCTACTACCGGATAGTCGAGATAATTACCGATTTTTCGACGAACCCGTAAAAGTGTCCGCCAAATGCATTCCAATCGAATGCATCCTTCCGGTTGCATTCCGTGCACCTGACGTTGGTCTCTCCCACCTCACGGGTCCGGAATGAAAGGGGCCTGCCAATGGGCAATCTATCGAAACGTGGGGCGCCGTTAATGGCAGATCGGTCATGCTCGATCGTAGACACGTGTGTGCCATGCGTCGAGACGCTTGATTGGGGTGCACGAGCCCGATGTCATAGGCGAGTTCGCGTAGATAACTTTCGGTCAATATTCAAAAGGATTCGGAAGATCGCAAATGCCTGACTTCGCACAGATGGCGAATAAAAATAATCAGTACATTTGACGTTGATTTTTGACAAGTTTCTTGCCACGTTACCCGGATCCGGGTGACGGTTTTAGTGCCTGATTATAAACGATTAAATCAGGTATTTGGAAGTATAATTAATGCTTTAGATAGTTAACTAAAGAGTCAGCAAAATTCAAGGTGACTGGGCGAAGAACGTGTTAAACGCGACAAATACCGACGGTTACATAATCGAGCGAGCTAGAACCAGAGTGGGGTCAACAAACGGATACGAAATTGTATAATTGAGAAACGAGGTTACACGAGACTATCGATGGAAATAAAAGAACCTTAGAAGATCCTTAGAACACCCATCGACCTTCGTGCATCCTTGACATTTTCGCTGTATTTGTAACCGTTTGAGTGCCACGTGGCTTTATTGTTTCCCAATATGTGTTCTTAAAATACAAACTTAATAATTCATCCTAATAGATATTCTTAATAGATAAGAATATTTTCTTATCCATATGACGCTTTTTAGAATATATTCTTAATAATCCATCTGAATGTCGCCACACAATGCGTGTCAGTATTCGGTTAAGTTAGGTTACACATCGCGTGCGGCACATGTCGATGCCTGTATCTTCTTCCTCTTGCAATTCTGCGTAATTTTGTGTACTATATTAGTTTGTGTGCTGTGTTGTGCAAAAAGTATAGATAAGGAGATGACGAAGTGGCTAGAAGAAGAGGATTTGGGCGATTTAATAGAGATATTTACAAGTGATAGAAATACATGTATATACGAATTGTAACCTTCTCTCGTGACTACATTTCTCAACCAATTCTGATTTCAAGATATGGATAATGAAATTTTCGACAATATAAAGAGTGAAGCATTTCATTAAGAGTTTCGTTTCCAATAATTATATATGAAATATATCCATACAAATTTTTTACCAGGCTATGTAAGAATATCTGATAAGAATATCTGTTAAGAGCATTTGATTAGAGGAATCTATTTAGAATATTCTACTCTTAAATTAAGAAGATCCTCTTGTTACTTATTTTAGTGGGAAATATACTAAACTTAAGTGGTAAATTTTTAAAATAAGAATACAATTTTTTCAGTGTACGAATAGTGAAAGAAGTGATCGAGGAAAGACGATTCAACTTGGAAAATAAATTTCAAATACAATTTGAGATGGTGTCTTTTGACACCTTTGGTAGAAATAGTGTTAAAAATCTCAAGTGCGCACTTAGCCTTACTCCCGAAATATTTATTTTCCTTGCTGGATACCCCCGTGCGTAAACTCGCGGAGAGGAAAGATGAGCGGAAGGGAGTGAAAGAGAGAGTGTCGAAGAGGACGCGCCGGAGAAAGATGAGCCGGAGTGGATGAGGTAGTGGAGAACGGAAGGCACCTGGTGGGAGAAGATAGGGTAGAGAGAGGGAGTGTGTAAGAGAGGAGACGCTCGTTTACTTTCTAAATTCCCCCGCGGGCTTATATCCCCCCGGATGACTTGGCCATTTTGCAATCGTCCGCACGGCGCGCGGCGGGAATCACTTTTACTGATTTTTCACCACCGCGTGTCTGGATGTTATATCACAAACCACGGGAGTGCGGGAGATGGCGGTCAGTGTCGTGAGATACCTCGCTCTCGTCCACCTTCACGTCTTATTCCTCCAGTGTCGTAAGTAAAATCGTATTTCCCGATCAAGTGATCTCCCTCATCCCTGTCCAACTCGTGTCCGATTCTTCTCCACGTTTCTCTCGGCCTTAACGCGGCCCAAAATCGCCGTACAAGCGTAAATCTAGAGTTTACCGAGTAAGAAAACTCGAGACGATAGAGAACTCCAGAAGCAAATTCATCCTGGTGGAAGAAAGTCGAGCGTTTTCTTCCTCGAGGTGCGGTGCAAGAGCTGTCAGTGCGCGTGGAATTCGCTCGCACGTGCTTCAGCGACCTACAATCTCGTCGTGAATCGTGTCCGGACTGTTTTTAGAAACGAACTCAGTGACTCACTAATTTTCTCTCTCGTACTCCTCGTCGTGGAATTCCTACGAAAAGTGCGGCAACGAGTGCGCGTGTGGCGTCTCTTAATTCTTGCGCAAAGATCTGTTCAACTCGAATGCGTCTCTTCCGTCCGCCGACACGCGTTTCTGTCGTTTCTATCAGTTCGAGCCTACCACGTTCCCCTCGCTCCCTCGATCCTCTCAATTTCACGCGTCCGCTTGGACTTCGAACGCAGGTGGGTGCCGCGTACCAGAAACTTTCTTAACTTTACGATCACATCCAGAGAGTGTTATGCGCGCCGACTACGACGTCGGCATTTGTGACAGGTGCACGGATCTTCAGGTCCACGGTGGCGCGTCCTCTCTTAACGAACTTTGAACCGTCTCATGCTCGTCTCGATCAGTATCCGTTATCGTACCTGACCTACTCCACTTATCGTTCCAACGACACCGGGAGACCGTGGCCTTTCGATTCGATAAGGGCACCTGGTGACGTATTTATAATTAGCACGTGTAAAGCATAAAAGCGAAACGTTAGACACGTGAAGACCGGCGTCGTCGCGTGTCACGCGAGCAATTCCATCGTTTTATTCGAGTAACCCGACATTAAGTCATTAGGCCCGCGTTCGTAATCACCGATCCACCTTCAATTAACTTTGGACGCGCTCGACACCCAACGTCCGACCTTCACCTAGTTTCCTTCATTCCCCGTAACGACTCAATGATTCCTACTACGAGCGCCATTCACGTAATGCTTGTTATGTTACGATAACCGACGTCGGGTAACGGACCGTTAAATCGGCGTAACTTAGAGAATCGAGATACAATGTTCGTGGCTCTGCTCGTGACGAAATAAACGACGAAAAAGAACGAAGCCCAATCTGAAGTCTCGCCTATTTACTTTGCTCGTAGAGAATGTGAGGGCACAAAACAAGACACTGAAGGATCTCTTCAACAGTACCTCCTGCGCCAAGCCACCCTTTCAGTGTCCACATTCCCAGATAGAATTCTACTTGTACACGAGGTAAGAATAGAACTTACTTTTTCTTTCGTCACGATCTACACTCATTGTTTTTAATCCATCCTCGAAACTCTCGAAAACTCTTGGTTTTCGAGGCGAGAATGTTGATAATAAATATGTAGAAAGAAATAGGTTCTTGATGATTAAGGGATGTAGATACGTGTGTCGGAAGAATTAGGAACGACTGGTGCACCGCGATGAGGGTCGTAACGTAAGACTCTCGGTTTCAAGATCACGATCATTTCATCTCGTATCGAAAGTGGCCTCGTTTCGAGATTCGCCTTTCTCCTATAGCTATAGGCACTGCGTCGGCCTCTAGAGTATAGTCTTCTCTTACCTGTGTATACAACGCTCACCTTCGTACCATTTACGTCGCGTGAGGACGCCGCAGAAGGAAGGGGAAATTGTGGGTTTTAAAATAATTCTATTAACGCATATCCGTCCGGATAACAAGAATTCGTCATTACGTTCACGATTGTCCCTCTCGTTAATTAACCAATTTGGCATGGCAATTTGAGATGGCAGTGAAAACGAATGTTTACTTAATGCGAACTTCCGGGTTATTTACCTGTCTGGATGATTTAATTAATCTTCAATTTAATCATATTGCCGAAAGCAAGGAATAATTTTTTTTCCCTACGGCAAAGTGTTTTGTTATAAGTTCAAGAAAGAGTCGATATCCCTATATTTTTTAAAAAGTTACTGCTAATGTTGATATTTTCGTGAGACAAGAAACTTAAGCAAGCTTTAATTGTTATAGAATGTTTTTCACTGATTTTGTGGCACGGTACGTAAAATATGTAAAATGTCTTTCTTCCGCAGGCAAACTCAAAAAAATCCAGAGCTCCTTAACGTGAGGAGGTTGGAATCACTGTACAAGTCGAAATTCGATAACGCAAATCCTACGAAGATCATAATTCACGGGTTTGGCGGTGGAAGAAATTTGGTGCCCAGTACAGATTTACGTCATGGTGAGTGCCGAAAGGGAATATCGATTATCCAATTTCCTTTGATCGATTTGCCTTTATCCTCTTGCTAGAACTAAATCACTCTCTTACTTACCTTCTTCGGACCACCGGTTGAATCGCTCCATTTAAATGCTCGGAATTTAATTACGAAATGTTCACTCACGTCAGAGGACTAATTTACACATCGACTCTCTACGAAGCCTCGATCTCCTTGATCTCTCGACACGTTCGACGAGTTTAGAGATTAGCCCGCGAGGAATGCTTTATCCTAGTTTCGATATTGTTGTCGCGTGACACCAGCTACCTGAGTCACACCATTCATTAGACAGCTCTTCTACCCCGTAATGAAACCCAACTCTTTCTACGTATGGACATGTGAAACTTTCGATTTCAGCGTATTTCACGCGAGGCGATTACAATATTATTATCGTCGATTACGGTTCGTTGGTACGTGAGCCCTGTCTATCGCAAATACAGTGGGGCCCAGATTTCTGTTCACGATGTATTGCTCAGTTGGTAAGGTACTTGAGAGACCATCCTCGGGGCACGAAGGTGGAGAATATTCACGTTCTCGGGTACAGCGTAGGTGCCCACATCGCAGGGCTAATCGCAAATTATTTGCCCGATGACAAGCTCGGAAGAATCACAGGTAATGTACACAACATTGAACAAACGTTCGATATAGAAATAAACGACGTGGAAGAATGATCCGTACTGTTTAATAATCAATGTGTAGAATTCGAAATTTTTATGTCGAATGAGAATAATATATAAAATTAAGTCACACCCTTTACGGTCGTGTCCAAAAAATTTAAGAATAAAGATGAAAAGTAAATATAGTAGAACCATGCGCATTCGAACGAACCAAGAAACAAAACAAGTTCGGAATATTTACTAGTTCCGATAATCGAGGTTGATCACTTACTACACCACGATTGTTTTTATTATTTCCACACATACGTATTCCATATTGTCCATGCACAAGTAAAGTGACACCTATTCTAAAACAGATCAATAATTTGTATTTTTAAGAGTTTTACAACTATGAGTATAATAAGTAGTGTACTTTTAACTAGAAAAGTGACATAAGTCGGACTTCACTGTATAACGGTTAATTAAAATCGTGTCACTTTCCTCCTGCCAACGTTTTTGATCATTTATTTATCGTTTTTAGTGCACTTTACTTCTCATAAATACATTATTTTTCATTGCATCAATCATAATACTGCACTCTGGTCCAGATAGCTAATGTTAAAAGTTCAACGCGTTTATACAACTTCAAGTTAAACGTCGTTAAGAAATTTACATCGTTCACATTGAAAATTTTCAAGTTCTGAGTTGTGTCACTTTGCTTGTACATGGACGATATGTTTGCGGCTTAGTTGTCAATTGGTTCGCAGAAATGAGCTGCGAATAACCGTGGTTCTGCTGTAATTTTCACTCACACGCGTGTACCGTTTCAACGAAACGTTCCGGGGCCTTGCTTCCAATTTCAACTTCCAATACGCTGCAGGTCTCGACCCAACGATATTTTTCTACATGAACGGCAACCGGTCGATGGATTTAGACGAAACGGACGCTCACTTCGTGGACATAATTCACACGGGAGCGGGGATTTTGGGGCAATGGGGTCCAAACGGGCATGCGGATTTCTACGTAAACGGTGGCTCAAGCCAACCCGGATGCGCCACCTCATCTTTGCTCCGTGAGTATTCGAGAAAAAGGACAGACGGGATAAATGGGAAAAAGAAAGTGCTCGGATGAAAGACACTTGCGTGCGTTGAACCTCACCGCACAATTAGCGCGAGTATTCTTGCGAGCAAAACAGACGATGGAAATCGCGAAAAACTCGAGCACTTTGAGGCAGCATCCTAGTCCGAACATCGAGAAAAGTAGATGATCTTTTTCAGACAACCTTTATCACTTTAATTACTTTTATTTAAAGATAATTCACCATAGAACAAAAAGACCAATTCATATTTTTGTTTTAAGGGAATTTTTCGATAAGGCTCAATAGAGAAAACTGCTTTTCCTTTCATTTATAAGTAGACATAAATTGATCACGTTTGCCTTGGTATTTTAAGATGAAATATCACGAAAGTCGTCTATTCATTCTGCCTTTGAACTAAAGTGCCCCATTAGGAACGCGTAGTCTAAATTATGGTCACGTTTGTCGTCACTTACCGGAACGGTTTACGAGTGAATAGAAAAAGTGAAGAAAGGTGCTGTCTCCTCCTGTCACAGAAACGCTCTCTTGCGACCATACAAAAGTCACGCCCTACTACATCGAATCGATCACCACGAAGACGGGATTTTGGGCTGCGCCCTGCGGAAATCTCCTATCTTATCTAATAGGCTGGTGCAACCCACCGGTCGAGGACCACGTTTTAATGGGAGAAGACGCGCCTCATACGTAAGTTTAGAACAACTCTTTTCGACTCGTATTCGCGCTTTTGGCGCAAACCTAATCCACGAGTGAATGTTCACAAGTACACTGAAAAAAAAGCTGTTGATTCAATAAAAAAATGCATTGATTCAATCATACGTGTGTGTCACGGGCTGCCATAAACATTTGTAATTGAAGCAACATTGTATGTCATTGATTCTAATAAAGTATAGTGTGAAACAATGATGAGGCCAGCATTAATTCAATAATACATAATGTTGTATCAAAAGCATATTGAATTGAAATAATATTATTTCATATTATGTAATTGGGACAATCCTCGTTATATGATTGAAATAACTACATATGCAATTGAATCAATCAAGTTTGTAATCAATGCGGTATTATTCAAATAAATAATAAATATAATTGAAACAAATATTTATTTCATTGAAGTAATTAAATATATGATTGGTTCAATCAAATTTCTTCAATTATGCTATATTATTGAACCAAGTACTTTTGTAATTGACACAACGGTGTACCATATTTGTTTCAATCGCATTATAATTGAATCAACGAAATTAATTCCAATCATACGGATATCATTGAATCGACACTTTTCTTTTCTCAGTGTAAATTTTCATAAATAAGAGTGTCAGGACTCTCGTTAGCATCATCGTAGCTGGACAGGATATTTCCTGTAAATAACGCAGGGACGACTTTAAAGGAGACATATTACTTTATCTATTAGGGCAAGAGGCATCTTCTATCTGTCAACAAACGCACACAAACCGTACGCCCGAGGACTTCCCGGAAAAAGGCAGCAACGGAGAAATCGGAAGCAATCGTCCTACCGCCAGTATTAAGCTTGCTGAAGCAGCTGATCAACATAATTATAGAATAAATAATAGAATATGAACGTTCTGTATTAGTATCGTAGGTGTTGCGACGCGTTTGTCAATTGTTATCTCGTGTAAGTTTCAACCATTCACTCTACTTCCTTCTTCTTCTCTCCCTCTTTTTTTTTTACTTAATAATAAACCAAGCCCTTTTGCTGTACGCAGTCTAGCGTGCGCGCACAGTAATTTGTCGCTTCCCTGATGTCCTTTAGTCGACATGGGCCAACGAGTGGGGAGTGGGGGGTGAGAGATTAATTGCAGTTTATTACAGAGTTGCACGCGATGAAAGTATCGACCTGTGTGCAGTTTTTCGGGACGTTACTTTCACTTTCGGCCCCTCCCGGTGATGGCTGCTGCTGGCTGTCTCATACGCGCGTAACCGGTCAACGCGCCAAACCACAACGACTCTCCTTTATGTTAACAACAATATTTATTACATAATAATTATGATGTAATAATAACTTCTATGGATTTACAATACATTGTAGCACTAAACCTTACGTATAATATGCGATGGAGTGATTACAAGTTTCTTTTTTTTTTCTTTTTCTTTTTTTTTTTTTTGTTTCGCTGATACATCCTGGTTTCAAGCTGCGGCGGGGTGGCTCGCGAGGGGCATCTTTCTGTACGTTATTCCTCATCTCGGATTTTCGGGGTTTGGGATTGGGAGGTGGTTCGAGTGAATTCGCAAAATTACGTCATTCCGCTTTTTTCATTTTGTTACGCGCGTCAACAGTCTTTCGTTCAAGGATAATAATAATTCGTCGGGCGCGACGACACGCCCCGAGACTCGAGGTATTCGTTTAGACGATCCTTGCTGGTTGCTTCTTCGTGTCTTCTGTTTTTCCTCGGCCTTTTATTCTTCTTCGTTTCTTTTTTTCCTTTCTTCCTTTCTCAATACCGACAAGTGAAACGTGATCGATGCGTGGAGCAAGCACCTCATTCCGAAAAAAGCACCGGCGATTTGTTGCTTCGTTTCACGCGCTTACTTATTGTTAGCTAACGACGAAACGGTGGCCTATGTTGCGTAATTGAAATTGAAGAATCGTGGAATCCTATTGTAAAAAAATGTACAATGGACGACTCGCGGCACAGGAGATCTTTTGAGTCGAACGAAGCATCGAGAACGGGACCTTTACTAACCTCTTCTGTCTAGCCTCTTCGATGATTACTTAACCGGCTAATCGACAAAAGTAAATGATCGCAAATGCAGAAAGTAGGTCGTGGATTAAGTCGGAAGAAAGAGTAGCAATGGGATCGGAAGAGAAAATACAAAGAGGTTGGAATTGAAATTAAGATTCCTCGCGCCCCGAATGTATAAATGATTTCTCACGTGTCACGTGCGTTTTGTACCGATTCTTTCGGTAACCTTCGAATGAGTCGAACAGATTTTTGCTAAGGGAGAGCGTGCGCGAGAGCGAATCTTTCGAACCGGCATATTGGATGCCAAGCTTAATCAGGCCGAATCAGGTTGGTTGCGTGTTCAGCTCACCATAGGGTCACCAAGACTGTCGATCGAACATTTTTGAAGAATATATCGAAGATCGATACCGAGATGATTTAAACATTGCGATTAACTATCATTTCACGTTTTACTCTTCCACTCGCCTCTCTCTCTCTCTTTCTCTTGTTTCACGACTGTATGTTTTTCGTCTCTATTTACAACTATGACGACACTTTATTGTACTATCTATACTCCCGTTCCGGAAGCGATAAAAAAGTACAGGCATCGAGGTAGTAGGCACGTGGTGTGAGTGTGTGTTTGTGTTCGTATTCCCATCTCGTGTTATTCGTACGATAAATAAACATTCGCTTCGCCCGGAAGTGCTCTCGCCCGCGTTCTCCCTCCAACAATAAAACACAATTTATTATCGATAACTTCCAATTGCTTTTTCTGGAAAAGCTTCTCGTCCATCTAGATCAGCCGTTCTTACAGGATCTATGAATTCCGATCCTAACAATCTTCCTCACGAACGATACTGGCACGAGAATCGGTACTACTACGCACGATTGAAGCTTCTTCAGCCCTGGGGTTACTTTTTCATTTCACATCACCAGTCTCCTCTCCCTCTCTAGCATCGAATGGTCAACGATATCGATCTTGTTTTTCGCCTACTGATAAATAGCATAGGTTCATCGAAGAAACGCTAAATGGTAATAGAATCGATAGTAATCGTAGATCACGGACAATGTCGTTACACTCTTAAAATGGGTTTAAGGGATGGGGAAAGGCAACAAGGCAGGAAGCGACCTTGTACATATAGGACGTACACGTGATTGTTTTATTATTATTACTTCTTTTTTTCCTTTCCTTCTCTCGTTTCGAGTTTTGCTTCAGCTAGAGTCTTTAATCTGGCATCGAGAGATCGCGGCAACGATCGAACTCGGCCCACCCAGTTTGCCGGCACCGTGCGCCAACGAACGGGAAATTCTTTCGAAAGCGAACTTGCAATTACATTCGACGTGCGTGCGGCTTCCGAGTTGCTAACAGTGGTAATAGCTTCACTCGTACACCTGGCTGTTAACGTACTCGTGGTGAAAATTCGTCGTCACGTGGACACCCACTGGGCGGAAACACGTGGCGCGGAACTTTCATTTTCATTGGCTAGGCGCGACGTGAGAACAAAGTGCGCTCGATTCAGGCGATAAAGCGGAGAAACGAAGAGTAGGTTAAGGTTTTAGGTTCGCTCGATTCATCGCGTCCTTCGACCAGGAGTTTTTGTACTTTATTCGTTGGATTGTGTCTTCGGCGAAGTTTCCTTCGACGGTGAAAAGAAAAATTATACGTCGTCGAGAGGAACAGGCGCGGGAGAACCGAGGACACTAAGGTGGAAGTTCGCGGCTACGAATGAAAGAAATCACGAATTGGCGAACGACTTTCTTGACATTATCTCTCGAACGGTCGATCGATGCCGCGACATGCTCCGGATGCTCGTGTAACAGTAAATTTAATAATTCTCCGTTTAAGATCCCTTTCTTCGCCGCCCCTTTAAGTACAATGCTGCATTAATAACGCGTCGTCGAAACATGCTACCGATATTCAATCGTTTATGATAATTGGTCCTGAAGAAATGATAGAACCAAGGGCAAAACGACAATTAAATTACTTATCGACTGGACGATGACTGTGTCTGTATGTGTATATGCGCGTGGCCTCGGTGTGTATCTGGGTGTATTCGAAATACAATTATTACGATGCACGAAGGAGCCGATGAAATTTGGGGGAGAACCGCGATTTCGAGCTTCGCCTACGACGGAAGGTACGCCGATCCCGACGCGGAAAAAGGCGTGCGGCCCGGCGCGCGGCGTACCGTTTGGCAAAAATCGAGATCGCGTATCCCAGATCTGTTTCTAGTAACTAATCCAGAGGTATGCGCCAACTAGGATTACGCTCTAATTCATATACCCTCTGCCTATTGTAGAACCACCTATGATCGGTGGGCATTAATGAGTTTATTAATTTATCAATTAATTTTATCCCTCTTTAATCTATTGCTCGCGTTAAATAATACGTTATGCGTTGTTGTCGGTTTTCACAAATCTCTCCCTCCACTGTTCTTCTTCCTTCGACCTTTTTCTACTCTTTCCTTCTCTCCTTGTGATTCTCATTCACCACCACCGTCCGATCGTCTCTCTCGCGAAAGACAATCATTGGGCAGAGACGAGCTCTCTTTCTCTCTCTCTCTCTCTTTCTTCTCTCTCTCTCTCTCTCTCTCTCTCTCTCTCTCTCTCTCTCTCTCTCTCGTCGATGAACCCTTTCGTATTGCTGTTGTTTCTTTTCCCTTTAACGAAAACTTCGGTCTCGTCGACGAGAGATTTTTGGGAAAACGGTGAGAGGACGCAGCCCGATACTCGGAAGATTAATTTCTCTTGCGGAGTTCCTCCTGCATCCCCTAACGTTATCTCGCGGTCGATGTTTACTGTTTTCTGTGTCAACACTGTGTCGATAATTATCAATATACTGCTCTCTCGTAATATATTAGATATACAGATCGATATATCGCTTATGATTACTTAATCTGTTACTCTCGTTCTCTCACGCTTATTCTACGTATCCTTCTTCCCTACCCATTTCTCTCTCTCTATCTCTCTGTCTAAGCATAATAAATGTTATTTCTTTCTCTCTTTCTCTCTCTCTCTCTCTCTCTCTCTCTCTCATGCACACTCTTTCTCTCTTTCTACCTTTCTACCTTTCTCTCTTCTACTCTCTTTCTCTCGAGGTTCAGTTCTCCTTCACTCGATTTCCGCCGTCACCAGCCGAAATCTCACGAGCTCCTCGAACGGCTTCGGTTCGCTGGTAAAATTCCGCGATACAGTTAACAGGGACAAGTTGAAAGAAATTTTCTATCCACCGTGGAATCGTCGCTTGGCGAAGCGGGCGAAAAGTCTCGAGGCAAGATTGTGGACAAGGGCGAAGGGAGGAGGGTAGGCGGGACGTTAAAGGGTTCATGCGAGAGTTCGCCAAACGGAAAATCTTTTGGAACGATATTTACAGTTGCACTCGACGAAATGTCGGCGGCGACGATGAGAATACGCTGGGCTGGGTATAGCTATCGGACGATCAATTATTCAGGCCCGTTTAAAAAGATTTACACTAAGCCTCCATTCACGAGTCCTTCTTGGGGAATTCGGTTTGTAATGATCGATTATCGAATATTTATTAATTATCTGCAAAACACGTCTAATGTATAGTTTGCACTCTCTCTCTCTCTCTCTCTCTTGCGCGCGCACTCTCTTATTACTCTCTTTCACCCTCTTTCTCTCTCCCTCTCTCTCCTTCCTTTCACACTGTGAGACACTACTAACTTCCCTTCGTTCCACCGACCGATCTCGAATACTCGATCAACGAAGATTCGAAGGTTTCGAATATTCAGCGGTAGATTTGAAAAGGTCGTTCTATCGCGATCGTTATATGGGATTACAACCCGCGTCTCTTCTTACGCTCATCTAATAAGAAGGACACCCTTATTAGCGAAAGACCCGTCCTCACAAAGTTTCTCGCTACACGATCTTACTTATATTATTTATATTCATATCTCTATCTCTCCCTCTCTCTCCCTCTCTCTCTCTCTCTCTCTCTCTCTCTCTCTCTCTCTCTCTCTCTCTCTCTCGTTACTTTATATGGACAATCTAACGGAACAACCAACGGAAGTTAGAATGGATAGGCCCGTTACTTTTAAAAAACAATAACAATTGCCGCGAATGTATATATATATATGTATATGTGTGTTTATGTATATATAACTCATGTTATAATATATTTATATATATATCTATATATATGTGTATTGTATACATGTACGCATATATACATATATACGAATATGTTTACATTTCACACGTACGTATGGCGCATGTGTAATCGTTCGTGGAGAGATGCAAGTCCAAGTTGGAGAGTATCGAAAATCGTTTCTGGAACGAGATATGCTCCACGTGAGAAACGGACGGTCCCAGCTCAGGTCTAAGATCTTTCCAAGGTGAGTTGCATCTTCGATTTCGAGAATTCGCAAAGTCAGAGCGGAGAGCTTAGTCTTTAATCGAGAAAGAATCGGATTTCGAGCTTCTTTCACGAAGCGTTCGACGTGAGAAGGACGAGGGAATCTTTTATGCGATTCGCTCGTGATACGTTTCCTTTCTTTCCGTCTCATCCGCTCTGACAGGGCGAATCCTCCGCACAGGTAACGCATAGTCAAAACATAACTTGTAACATACGAGACGTATCGCAAACAAGCGCGTTTCTACTTTTTCCTTCCACGACACACTCAACGACTTCTGGCATCACGCCTGGCAATCCGTTTCTCTTATCGCGCGTTCGACGCCCTCGAGCAAGGTTTACGCTCGTCGTATCAAGCACCTTCGATTTTGCCTCTCGGAGTATCGATCGGCCTCGAATTAATGTGCTCGTAGTCGAAAGATAGGGAATACCCGATCACACCCGTAAGAGTTACGGAGTGGGGCTGGAAGGCGCGTGTTCCTAAGCCGGCGCGTTCGCATTACGAAAGAGAATCGTTTCTGTCACGCTGAGAATTTCTCGTCTCGGATAAAATTTTTCCACCCCTTTCACGCGCGGACATTATTACGATATGCTATCGATAAAACATCTATATAGAGATAACAAAGGTATTGTCAAAGGTAGGAAAGCTAGATGGGTTTAGAGTGCGTTTCAGAGGTTTGCTTCGATGCTCCAAGAGTCGAAGGTAAATTTCGCAATTTTCTTCTTCCGATTAACACCTACCCTCGCACGCTCACTGTAAAACCTCACCGCGCTCCACGCTCTTCTGCAAATCGCTGATATCTATAATCGTTAACCCCACCGGAACGATTCGATCCGATCGAGCGCACGCTTAACGAGTGAAATCATCTTTGTCGCGAATCAATTGATATTACATAGGTGATAAAAAATTAAAAAATACGTCGCAGATCTGATTATCGTGGATCATGAATCCCAAGGGTTTCGGGGTGAAGGAAATTTTAGTGATTCTTCTCGAACGGTCCCGGGGGGATTAAGCTCGACGATTAAATCTAGAGACTTGAATGGAAATTATTTTCGTCGAAGAGAAGGATTACAAGTGACGTGGGACCCGTACTGCTTTATGCACAACGTAATGTTGCGCTCTCGTTGCAAATTCTCAATGCCTCATCAGCTTCAGTACCTCGGAGGAGGACGCGCTATCATGTGAAATCATTCGGTGTTACATCTACAGAGAGAATGTATAATTGTAATAGGTATATATATGTATATATATATATATACATACATATATATATAATATATACAAGACACTACACTCCATGAGAACATATTATTAATACTAAAACCTTCTTTGGTGGTATTTATTGTTATCTTTAATTAATAATAGATTATTAATATCCGCTAAGTATTTGTTTTTTTTCTCTCGTTCTCTCTCTCTCTCTCTCTCTCTCTCCCCTCTCTCTCTCTCATCTCTTCGGATTCGTTCATTCACTGGTTCCTTTCTTTCCTCCTGCAGTTTCGCTCTTTTTATTCTCTCTCTCTCCTTCTCTCTCTCTCTCTCTCTTTCTCTCTTGTCTCTCTCATCTCTCATTCTCTTATTCCTATACAGAGGAATGCGCGTTGAATTACGCCAGAAGGACAGAGCAACACGAAAATCCGTGATCCTCTCCCCTCTCTCCTCTCTTCCCTTTTTACTCTCTCTCGCTCTCTCTTTTTTTTTGTGTTTCGGAAGAATGTTTAGGCAACTGTCTGATTTGTTTCCTCGTCTCCCGTAAATTACGCAATATATCCGACGTGTGAATCTTCGATGCGGCCGTGTTATCTAAAGCGAAGAAACGATTTCTCCCGAGGGACTTTGCGCGGAAGGATTCGACCGCGTCTTACCTCAGCCGGATATCTAACCGATTTAATCTTTCTTGTCGCCGTCTTCGGGGTCTTTGAGCGTGTGCCATTGGGCGATCGGACGCCTAGGTGATGCAAGCATGTCCGACCAATGTCTCAGCTCGGTTCCACTAGCATTGTATCCCAAAACTACCTTGCCGATTGGTTCCGAAGTACCGATGCGATCGTAGTCAACCACCGTCACGACCAGCTGCACTTTCTGCGGATGATTAAAGAATAATGAAACGACGATCGTTTACAGGATGCAAAAAATTCCGCGGCACGAAGTGAATCGGCACGATCCCAATACCTGGATTTGTTCGAACGGCACCTCGAAGCTGAATGATTCGTTGTAATAAGGATTAAGTGTGCACTTCTTGATGGACGTTTTCTTCTTCTTGAGCCTCTTGCCGTTTTGCATCAGAGCGATCTTCACGTAAGGATCCGAGAGGCCACCCACGTCCATCTTCTTCAGATTCTTCGCTTCGAGAATTACCACTGTCAACTTTCCGGCCGTTGGTACGTATCGTAACGAGAAGCAAATGTCACCGAGCTTGTTGTCCTGTAATTCGAAGAGATCGTTAGTGCTCTACCTGTTCCACGCGCCATTTCTCACACTCTTGTTATCGTTCCTTCGAGAAGCTCGCATCGAAGCTTGTCTCTAGGTATTTACCGGAGAAATAAGTTTCTGATTCGCTTTACCTGTCCGCCCTCGCCCTCAACGCTTTGCAGCTCCCTCCATTCCTCGATCGTTTGCGCCAGATCGACTTGACACAAGGGCACCTTCACCTCTCCAATCTGGTCGTGCTTCGAGAATCTGTCGAAGTCGAAGATCGCGAATACCAGAGTCTTGTTCATCGCGTCGGCATAAGGAACGCTCTGAAAGAAAGAGAATCAGGTTCCAGGTTAAAACAACAAGAACAGTCGAACGTTAAATATCCTCCGGTGACACAGCTCACGCCATCTTCTTAGCCGCTTGTAAAGGTCGGATAAAGATCTCTGGTTAGTTTTTATTTATCACCGTTTGTCTTTTCATAAGAGCAACGTAAATGTGCGGCTATGGCCATTGCCGGTGCGGTAATCGGAGCAATAACAAATAACGAGAACGGCCTACGAAAGAAGATTGAGGTAAAGCGTGGGCGGCTAAAAGGACAAACTTGTCGAGAGGTGAAAGGTCGAAGGTTCATACCTGACACGAGTCTCGCACCATAACACGTGAATTTTTTTTCCTTACGATGCGTGCCGTAATCCACACGAAACTCTGATGCTTGGATATGTGGAATGGAACGCGAAAATATTTAACCAAGAAACGTAAGCAGCTTAAAAAGCTGTGTCCGCGCGTGCAGATTCACTCTACGGTAGGTAAGACTACCGTTGTTGTTTTCTTTACTTTGATCTCAGAATGCTCGCATTTACTCTCACTAACAATATAAGAAACGTCGTCTGCACTGACCTTGAAGGTGAAGGTCTCATTGAAAGCAGGATTCAGGGTCTTTCTGTGAACCTTTGTCTCGAACTTTTTCTTCTTATCCGGCAGAAGGTACACCTTGACGTATGGATCCGACGTGCCGCCCATGTCCAAGGCGGGTAAGTCCTCTGCTTGTATCACCGTCACCGCAAGGCTGTTCGAATTGAAATCGTACTCGAGCTGGAAGGAACAGGTGTCGTAAAGGAATTGTTATTATTCGACGAAGACGAGTAAAGGAACAAGAAGGACAGTGGAGCTTATGATAGACCATCGTCGTCAACTGCACTTAAACGATAGAAATTTGTAAGGGAAAGGTGGAGTCGCATCATTTGATAATACGTTAATACTGAATTTACTTCGTGTAAACGAATCTTTTAACTCGTTCGCTGATCGTGACGTTGGTGAACCTAATTATGTTTCGGTAATTGTTTAATTACATAAACCTAACTGAACTTAAACGACAGAAAATTGTTAAGAGAAAAGTGGAGTTGCATTATGCGATAATACGTTAATATTAAATTTACTTCGTGTAAATGAATCTTTGAACGCGTTCGCTGCTCGTGACATTGCCGAACCTAATTATGTTTCTGCAATTATTTTCAACCACGAATGTGTCAACGTACCTAACATACCAAAACTAATGTCTACACGGAATACAAGACGCGAGACCCGTTTTAAAGATCTTTGTTCAAGTGGGCCCGACTTTGTGAGCAGGACCGGTGTCAATAGTACATCTAACACAACGATAGTTACACCGAGAAAGTAGTAAGAGATAATCGATCTAGCCTTTTTTTACCTTGTATTGCAACTTTCCGAGCTTCACCTCGCTCTGCTTGCTCTCGGCCTCGTCCGGCTCCTCCGCATTGTCGGTGAGCTCCTCCATATCCGGCTGGACCTTCGCAAATCGAAGTGGATTCCACGGGTGTAGAAGGACTTTCTAATATCTACATTATGACACGGAACACCGAGTGCGTACCTTGTCCTTGTACGTGCTTCCCAACAATTGCACGGACTTTAGGTCCACCGCGCCCTTCAGGCCCTTCTTCCCATCTTTTGAACGCCTCTTGCGACAGCATCTTCTTATGCAGCAAAAGCAGATCCCGAGTACGACTACGCCCACGGCTACAGGTTGCGGAGAAGAGAATGCAAAACGATCAGTGATGGTGAGATGCCGATGGATCGGTGTGAGGGAGCCGCGGGGCTAATTATTCTTACGACTCGCTCACAAATAAAAGAGGCGACGAGGAGAGTGAAAAAAGGGGACTGGCAAAAAGTGGTAGAGCGCCTTTTGCCGGCGCGAGAAGACGTCATCGAGTCCGATTACTCGTAACGTACGCGCGATTCGCTGTTTATCGTCGACTACCGATGTTTCTTCTTGCACAATGAATTAGTCTCCTCTCACCTATTAATATGGCCACGAGGCCCCATGTCGGTATGCCCAAATCTGCGGCCACTTCTTCGCCCAAGTCACCCAGGCGGTTCTGTAGGGATTCTTCCATGAGCTCCGTGGTCACTTCGGCACTCGGCTCTAAAACCAAAGCTTACGGATCAGGCATAGATTGTCTGCGGCTCTCGTAGCCGGCTACCACTCGCGCACACCATTCGTGGCCACCGCACGCGTGAAAAGCGGCCTCTCCTCTTACTCACCACTTCTGCTCTCTTCGTCAGCCTCCAGTCCCGATACTAACGTGGAACTGACGATGTTCGCGATTTCGGGCTGCGCCGCCGCCTCCTCCTTGCCCGCTTCTCTCTTCACCGCAGGCATTTTCTGCACATCGGAGAATGTTAATAACGTTCAATGGATATTTCGTGACAATGAAATAGCCGGCCGGCAAGGACGTACGGTAAATGGAACGAGAGGGGTGGTTACGTCGGTGGCGGTAGTGGTAAATCAATAGAGGACGCATTAAACGATACATTGACTTAGGGTGGCGGCTAACGACGTCACATGGTGACGATAATGATGTCAGAGCAACCGCCTTCGAGGGTTACTATTAATTGGAGATTTAGATAGGAAGGTCGCACTTTGATGATTGCTTCGATCGTGGAATGTCGGATGACACGTGCCGGCAGAAGATTTCCACACTGAGAGAAAAGTATATGACATATCTAACTATAATGGCATAGTAACAAAATTATAGTTGGAAATATCATATTTATGGTAAATGTTACCATAATGTCGGTAATAATTACAATAGAGGCATAGTATAACCAACTATATTATGTTTTTACCCAAAACTATGGTTATTTCAACTAAAAATATAGTATGGTTGAAAATATATAATGGTAAGAAAAGTAACTATTTTATATAGTTAATATTACCAGAATATTTCATACATAGTGATAGAACTAACTATATTCACATAGCACATTTTACTATACGTATGGTAACAAGAACAAAGGTAACAGTTAATAATATAACCATTTGTACAAATCGTTCATTCTACTATATTTTGTATGGTTAAGTGAACTATAAAAATATGTTTGACGCCAAAATCTAACTATAAAATACAGTGAGATTATAGTAAACCCAACCATTTTTTTCTCTCAGGGTATTAAATATCAAGCCCCTCTTTCGCCAACAAGCATCAGCCTGTTGTAACGGAATTAGCAAAACTCGATTGAACTGGCACAGTAACTTCGAAGTCGACCACTCTCTGTGCAACCGTCAGAATCATTTCCACGTTCGATCATTATCCTCCGATGGCAACGATTAACACTCACTAAAACACCTATGGAGATTACTCCGCGCGTGTCTCACGTTGCAAAAAGAAAGAAAGCAGAAGAAATGAAAGGGAACATTACCACGAAGAGTAATGCGCATCGAAATTCCACATAGCACCCACCACTGCTAACAATGAATGGATTTTCGCATCGTCTCGAGTTCAATAAGGCACGTTCACCAGGTCGAAACAATCGGTTATCGGCACGTTCCCAACTTATTAAGCATCGATCAAGATCAAGAAAGCGGCACGTTAATTCGATAAAACGTTACATTAATAACTTCGACCGCGCGTTCCGCAATCGCATGGTACAGTGTCGCGTCTGCGTTTACGTTCTCGCAACAAACCTGCCGTTGCGAGACCATTGTAATCTACACTGCGTTTCCGGATTCGAGCAGAGCGCGCGCGCGCACGTATCGCCGACCAACGGCATGAGAAACTGACGATGTCGGTTGTAGTTGCGTGTGAGCTCGCAAAAATATCACGAGCGAAGCGAACGTGTAAAACAGCACGCGCACTCCACTGCTGAGAGTAGCAGGATCAAAAGAAATATTTATTTATCTCCCTGAGCTACCACAGGACACCTCGAACTCGAAGGAAAAATCACGAGCAAGTGTAATAATGTTGCTCGCTAAAATATTTCCCAATTCCATTTGCACGATGCGGATGGTCCAGTTGCGGTTGAAAATATTTTTTCAAAGATCGTTCACCTCTCACCGTGTCACTAACCCGTGTAAAGGGTTTCACGTGCGTTCATAAGCCAGCGTATAAATTGTTAGAGTCTCTCGGGAGTTTGCCGGTGGAATGTCTGATATTCCGATACTCGCGTGAAAAGTGCTTTGACTGCACGTGAATTCCACACGCCACTGGCTACGCCGATAAACACGAGTTAAACTATTGATTATTTCGTGGCGCGATAAAAGAAATATCAGGCTGCGGTCACCACCGTTGGGCAAATCTGGTTGTGAAATTACGAATGTTTGAAAATCGTCGATTTTTCACCTGTCTTTAAGGATAGACGCGACAGTGCGACGATGCTCGACGCGCGTTCTCTCGCTGCTTTCACGGTGACTGGTGCATCGAACGAAGGAATCGACTTGGCCAGATGATGAATTGTCAACTTGACGATCGGCAAAAATCGCGGTCCATAAAAATGCAAAGAGGCGATGCGCGCGTGAGGAGGTCAATGGTGATAGTGGCGGAACGTCATCGATGCTCGTTGGTCTGGCTTCGAAGAGTTGTTCGGGCGACACAAAGCGCGCGACGATTTCTCCGAATTAATGCAGAAGACGTGTCTTTTCGTTTCTCCACTTTACTCGCTTTCTCCCTATCCCAGAGGCACGCACACATATCAGAGAAAGAACAAGGAATGTAGGATTCATCAGTGACTCGAGTCCGAGCGGACATTCTCCTGATTTCGTCGACTATCGCGTAACATGAGTTTTATCTGCTTCTCCGAAGTTCAAGGTCGAAATCTTGTCAAGTCGGAAGGTTACCTAGTAGGAAAAGAAGCAAGATGCGGAGATAAACTCTTGTCATATTAAACGTATTAATTATTAGAGTTGGCTCTTCACCCGGGTGCAAGTACCCAACAATCGGACTACTTTAGTCTTTGAAACTACTATGTCCGCGGAACTTCCCCTAGCTCGAAAGTTCCCTAAGTCTGGGGTGCGCATCCCTGATTCGAGGCAGGAGAACTTTGCCGGATCGATTTCTCGTGAAAGCCACGAACGTGTGACCGAGCAATATTTTCAGTGAAAAATACACGGAATGAAAGGACCTTCGTGCAATCTCGCGCATCGGGGTATCGTACGATCTCATTCCAAAACTGTATTTTATGCTCGGAGTTTATTTGAAAGGCGAAAAGTTACGAGATACAATTAGCAAATTACGAATAATAGGGTGAAATTCAATTTGCGATAGTAAATTTAGCTGAAGACTGTCTTCGTGCCGCGTGGAAAAAAAAAACGGAACTAGTAATGGTTAGTGGTCGGCACGATCGCCGGGTACTAGCGCTTCGCGTTCGCCTTACTGGGTGCAGAAAAGCTTCGCTTCCTGCCATAGGCACGACCGCATAACTCACGTTTCCATACTTGAATTTTCCATAATTTTGAAACGGTTGAAGATGGCGGTACATAAAATTTCGTGGCACCAAATGGGTATATACTGGATGTACATGCCAAATTTAGTTCGGATCCGTTCAGTCGTCTTGCCGGAATATTGGACTAAAGATTCGAATTAGCCGCCATTTTTGATTCGGCCAATCAAAAAATTTGAAAATTTCCAGTAATTGTCATTGCATACGTGTACATGTATGTGTAAAATTTTATCGGGATCCAATGAATAGTACCAAAGATATGAATTTTTCGATATTTGAATTTGCCGCCATTTTGTACCAGTTCAAGATGGCGGCTCACAAACCTTATTGCGAACTCACAGTAATGTACTTGATTTTTGTGCCAAATTTCGTCCCGATCGGTTCAGCCGTTTTTCCGAAATCGAGGATATACACGGACACACACACACACACACACACACACATATACGAACGGTTTTCAGGATGGCGATTGCATAAGTCACTCCCTTAACGGTCGTGTCTAAAAATAGAGAAGTTTCGAAGCAACATTCTGACCAAGAAACTCAATCGAAAATAAGTAGAATTCAAATTATGACCCGCTTTCTGGGATTTTGTAGTTCGCTTGCTTCACGTTATCGATCTAAACGATTAGCTCCATATACCTTCTGCTGCTCTACTGAAATTCCTTCTTCGACTTTCAATATCGAATATCGTTTGGATGAGAAACGGAAGTGCCAATGCGGAATGCGCGTCGAGCTCGTGCCTGCATGTTCGCCTGGGGAGAGTCCGGAGGAGACCCGTGTCAACTTCGAAGGTCACGCCGCGCCGCGTGAAGGACGGAGGGCAGAACAAAGTGGCAGGGTGCGCGCCGCGACGCTGCTGACGGTGTATTATCGAGTAGTGCGTGGGAGTGCGTGCGCGGGATCCGTGCTCAGCTATGAGGGGTTCGAAAGATGGATTTTCAGAAGGAGGAGGAGTTAAAGTGGGGAGAAAAGCAGAGAGAAACCGGGGAAAGAGGTTCTGAGGTTGGAATTCGAAAAGGCAACCAATCGAGCAGCTAGATAACCCTGGAATATTGAAAATCTTTCGAGCCATTACGCTTTGCAGGCAGCAGAAATTTATAAATACATCCCATCGAGTTGGTAAAGTTCCAGGTAATTTTCCATAAAGACAAACATAACGAGACTTCGATAGTCGTCGAATTCTAATTGTAACCAGGTTAAATAACACTGGCATCGAAATTATCGTGCTTACGAGCATTCTGTGCTCATCCATGGGCAATAGAAAGATGGAAAAAAGGAGGCAAGAAGGGTCTGAGGATGGAAAGCGAACCAATCGAGCAGTTGGATAACCCTGAAAAATTGAAAATCTTTCGAGCCACTACGCTTTGCAGGCAGCAGAAATTTATAAATAAATCCCATCGAGTTGGTAAAGTTCCAGGTAATTTTCCATAAAGACAAACATAACGACACTTCGATAGTCGTCGAATTCTAATTGTAACCAGGTTAAATAACACTGGCATCGAAATTATCATGCTTACGAGCATTCTGTGCTCATCCATGGGCAATAGAAAGATGGAAAAAAGGAGGCAAGAAGGGTCTGAGGATGGAAAGCGAACCAATCGAGCAGTTGGATAACCCTGAAAAATTGAAAATCTTTCGAGCCACTACGCTTTGCAGGCAGCAGAAATTTATAAATAAATCCCATCGAGTTGGTAAAGTTCCAGGTAATTTTCCATAAAGACAAACATAACGACACTTCGATAGTCGTCGAATTCTAATTGTAACCAGGTTAAATAACACTGGCATCGAAATTATCATGCTTACGAGCATTCTGTGCTCATCCATGGGCAATAGAAAGATGGAAAAAAGGAGGCAAGAAGGGTCTGAGGATGGAAAGCGAACCAATCGAGCAGTTGGATAACCCTGAAAAATTCAAAATCTTTCGAGCCACTACGCTTTGCAGGCAGCAGAAATTTATAAATAAATCCCATCGAATTGGTAAAGTTCCGGATAATTTTACATAAAGACAAACATAACGAGACTTCGATAGTCGTCGAATTCTAATTGTAACCAGGTTAAATAACACCGGCATCGAAATTATTATGCTTACGAGCATTCTGTGCTCATCCATGGGCAATAGAAAGATGGAAAAAAGGGGGCAAGAAGGGTCTGAGGATGGAAAGCGAACCAATCGAGCAGTTGGATAACCCTGAAAAATTCAAAATCTTTCGAGCCAGTACGCTTTGCAGGCAGCAGAAATTTATAAATAAATCCCATCGAATTGGTAAAGTTCCACGCAATTTTCCATAACGAAACGAACATTCGACACTTTGCAAAATTTTAGAAGGATAAAAAAAAGGAGACTGGAAGGATCTGAGCGTGGCAAGCGAGAAGGGAACCAATCGACCAATGGATAACCCTGAAAATCCTCCAAGTCTTCTCCCGTGCACGTGCCAGAAGACTACAAATTTACGTTCTTCCAGTTGGCAAAGTTCCATAAAGATAATTTCCCACAAAGAAGCAAGCTTGACAACACTCCGATACTTGCGAAATTTTAACCGTGACCAGATTAAAGAGTAGCACCCCTATGTATAAATTATTATTATCCTTGACATGCTAGGACCTATGGGTGTCACTGGCATTGAAGGAAGAAAAATTGAAAAGAGGCAAGAGGAAGTAGAGAAACAGGAAGTAGAGAAACAGGTGATCCTTACGATGTCGAAGCTCCTAAGGTTAAAGGAAGGAAGCGCGAGTAGGCCCGGGAGAACAGAGAGATAATACAGGTGAATTATTCTCGCCCGAAGGTATCAGCGCGCCGAGATAACAGATCCGCTTCTCCATGCTCCGCGTTCCTTCCCCTTTTCAGCTTGCTATCATCTTACGTCATCTGGTTGCCTCGTCCCCAGGACCGCCCCTTTCCTCTTCGTCACTCGAGCACGCAGGGCACGCTCCGGCACTCTCGTTACGTCACTGACCGCCCATAAAAGTGCCAACGATTTCTTATCCACCCGGAAGCTAAGAAAAGCTCCCTCGTGGCAGCTCTCGCCCCGAACGATAAAGGCATTCGTCGTGAAAGCAATTATTCAAGGTCAATATAATTCTCTCTTACCGGTCCCACTCGAAATTAATCACAAGCTTCACCGGCAAGACACGAACGTTTCGAACCCATCGTTCTTATGCCCTTTCGAACGGAGAGGATTCACGTGCAGCGCCAGTCGTACGAGCTTGCGTTGAATCGCGTCGCGAGAAAAATCGATTCGCACCGAGCGACGGAGGTACGATAAAATTGCGCGAGGACGGTGGAATGGTACGAAAGAAATCGGCGCGAGGATGAAAGTATTTATCGCTCGTGACGTGTACGGGTGTCTGACGGTGATAAGGTGCTACTTCGTGCATGTCACTTTGCCACGTGCGAGCTTCCACCGTTCCTGGAATAAATAAATGTGGGCGACGCAAGATGTTTCTTCGTTTGCGTGCGACACTCTCTATGTCTCACAGTCGCACGATTCTTTGCCCGATGGTAAATTGAACAAGATATTCTCTCGATCGTCCAGGTTGACCTGATTCATTTTCCTCGTGATGTTGCAATTATCAAGGGATCGTTATCCGAGAGTTGGTTACGCAAATTACCCTATCAAATATTCCGTCGCGTACAGAAGCCACCCCAGAAAGCTCCGACTAACTTTATAGCTGAAAGTTCTTGGCGAACAGCGTTACAATTAAGAAAGTTCGTTTGAAATTTAAGACTGCCGTAAATAACGCGATGTTCCTTCGTAATGGGTCATCTCGTGTTCATCCAATCTCCGATGGATACCGGGTGACATCTGTCCAGGATCGAAGGTAAGGCAGTTATCGCGTCGGGCGCACAAGCAGCATGTCGTAAAATCGATCCCGCGAAGAAGATAAGCGACGAGTAGTTTTTTATGTTTTGCGTAAAATTGAAAAGCTTTCGCACTCTAGTTTTATCTCGTGATGGAGAGTGAAAATATATACGCGGAGTGGAGAACCTTTTCAACATGGAAAGCCAGAATCCTCTTCGAAAATATGAAAAAACCTATACGGATTCGATAACGAAAAATGATCTTTTGACTTTGTGAAAACTCGTGTTTAACCCTTTTAGTGCTGGTCGAAACAGACGTGCCTATGCGAAGATAACCGGACGAATTTCACAAATTTACAAGGGTTTGGGAAAAGGCTCATAAAAACCAAAATAAAAATGATATTTACATGATTCAAAAAGCAGCGTATTAAGGAAGGAACGTAGAATAAAGTAATGGCACCTATTAACCAATTATAAATTTATTTTGGTATAGAGTTCTCCTGCAACGCGCATAGCAAAGCGCTATTGGGTGCGCGCCGATATATCGGCGCTGGCACTTTTCGCAAGTGTAGCGAACGCCGATATATCGGCGTCCGGCACTAAAAGGGTTAAAATCCTTAACGAAGAAAAAAACATTTTTTTGAGAAAGCTCGATGTTGGAAACAATGGATATAACCACGTGACAGATTTCAGAAGACTGCATGCTCCTCATCCCTGGGGATAATACTTTCCGATTACCCGCACGACGTGATATTTATTTACTACCTCGAGAGCCGGTAAATGATAATGAAAACCGACGAGGAAGTTGTCTTGGAAGTTGGAGGCCAGGAAAAGGCGCGCCATTCATCCCGCTTGGTATTTTTCTCACGGTATCTTCTCACTTAACGACGTGAAACGATACTCTGGCAGAACGCGTAGGTCGCTTTACGAAGAGCGTAGGTGGGCTCTCCGACATCCTATCGTTCATTTAGAGTCTCAGGTGTCGCATAACGCCCCTAGGGATTAACTTAGGTACCACTTAAACGCACTCACGGCGTTCGAAGGTTGCCCGACTCTTTGCCATTGAGACATTGATATCTTCGATGCAGAATAATCTCACGATTTAATCTCGTGACGCGTTATCATTCGAGCTAGCACTCGATCGACCACGCGAATCGCGAAATATCTCTAGAATTAAATCGGCAGTATGCGCGTGCAATTTTACGAAGATATTTGGAATTGGATTGCGCGTGCGTTCGTGGTACGAGGTACGCACACGTCGAGAATCCACGTTAATAACTCCCCTTGCGGTCGTGCCTAAAAATGTAACGGCGCGGAGCAACGTTTTATTCGATTGGAATGTCTGGGGTATTTATAACCCCGGCGAAAAAGCACACGCACATGTGAACGAAGAATTGTGAAAACGTAGGTTCCAGTCCCTTGTAATTAAGAGAGCACGCAGCAAACCGTCTATTAGTCGGGAATCGTTTTACCAAACCTTTTGGACAGAAGGAGCTTAAGCGGTCAGACACGCGATTTAGTTGTTAGAGAAGAGTGGTGAATTAATAGTGATAAAAATTATCTTTGCGTTCGGTCTCTCGACATTGCTGAATAATGGAACCGGGTGCGAATTTCTTTGAGAATTACACCGTGTATTTTTAATGTTTGGCGAAGATTATTCTCTTCGAGTGAGATTCGATGAAAGAAAATTCTCACGGAGCACTTTCCATCTAGGATTTATCGGTTCAGAATGTTTGTGATCTTTAGTGTTCACAAAAATTACGCTTTACGGTTTAACCGAGTCAGTCGATTTCTTTTTTATTAGGAGAGTCAACGAAACAAAATTCTCAGAGAGCATTTTCCATCTAGGATTTATCGGTTCCTAATGTTTGTGATCTTTAGTGCTCATAAAAATTACACGATACAATTTAACCGAGTCCGTCGATTTCTTTTTTATTAGGAGAGTCAACGAAACGAAATTCTCAGAGAGCATTTTCCATCTAGGATTTATCGGTTCCTAATGTTTGTGATCTTTAGTGGTCATAAAAATTACACGATACAATTTAACCGAGTCCATCGATTTCTTTTTTATTAAGAGAGTCAACGAAACAAAATTCTCAGCGAGCATTTTCCATCTATGTAGAATTTATCGGTTCAGAATGTTTGTGATCTTTAGTGTTCACAAAAATTACACGATACAATTTAACCGAGTCCGTCGATTTCTTTTTTATTAAGAAAGTCAACGAAACAAAATTCTCAGAGAGCATTTTTCATCTAGAATTTATCGGTTCAGAATGTTTGTGATCTTTAGTGTTCACAAAAATTACACGATACAATTTAACCGAGTCCGTCGATTTCTTTTTTATTAGGAGAGTCAACGAAACGAAATTCTCAGAGAGCATTTTCCATCTAGAATTTATCGGTTCAGAATGTTTGTGATCTTTAGTGTTCACAAAAATTACACCATACAATTTAACCGAGCACGTCGATTTCCCTTTTGGTAGGCGATTCAACGAAAGGAAATTCTCAGAAAGCATTTTCCATGTCCCAGAATTTATTGGTTCGGTACTCTCGCGATCGTCCTCATCTCTTTGATCTCAAAAGTACTCCCTGATTTCCTGTACCGGGGATAATCGGATTTTCGCGGACCAATCAGCTCTTCGCATATTCTCCGTGCCGGCTCCCCAGCCAATAATTCGGTGTCTCGGTTAACTTCAATTTAAGAGTTAATCATAAGTAATCTGGAAAAGGTGATTGGGGCTTTACGAGCTTCCACATCGGGGTTTCGTGATCCTTCTCTCGATTTTCTGTTCCCTTCTGAGTCCCTTCTGTGCGTATACTTCTTGCGCGCGTGCATGCTCGCACGCGCGCGCGTGAAAATCCCCAGCACACAATGAAGAAGTATGTAAAATCGATACGGATATCTTACAATAGGATTATTTGGACGCCGCGGCGGTGAACTTGCTTGACGGGCCTCGTAAGGCGCACCTGCTTGGCTTATAATCAACAAATTCCATCCATTGTTTCTACTCTGTTGACATGTAGAATTCAAATAAATTGGCACGATGATCGCGTGTACTCGCGTGTCCATACGATTTTGAATCGAAGCTGTAAGTTTTTGGAAAAGAATCTTAGAATCACAAAGTGGTATTCAACAATTGACACAGTCGCAATTTTTTGCTAGGCTTAAAAAACAGATTGGCTCTACCTATAAAATGTAAGACAGCGTGTTAATTCGACTAACACGCTGACACAGTTACGCCTACAGTAATTCTCCATTTGTACAATGGGGGTGGAGCACCAACATGGAAGTACCATCCTGAATTATTTATAGGGAATAATGCCTTTGGTGCATTGCTTGCTGCGAGGTCACAAAGAAGATAAGTGCATGTCAATACTACTAAAAATCAGTCAATTAACGAGTCTCTGTCGACGACTCTTGGTGAAGAAAGAGAGAAGAAACGGAGAAGGAAGAGAGAGAGAAACAGAGTGCAGGAATGGACGGTCGAGCTCGACTAAATATGCAAAAGGAAAACCACCCTTCCGTTAAGAAGTTCAAATAAATGAACGCCTTCCTGTGTCAGTGGGAAAACTGAGAAAAAAATATTATCTGTACGTTCCTTGGGTCCTATTGGTGATCCACCATTCTCCGATATGAAGATAATTTTACGACTTATTTATTTCCTTACTATCTGCGAAACATTCGGAAAATTGTTTAATTGCACCTTGAACTGTACCTATCCTTTATCGACTAATCATCACTATATTTCAATGGAGTTGTTTAAAAATGATCAAAAAGTTCCACGGTTAATTCACTTCCTTAGTGTTCGTAAAATGCTCGGAAATCGTTCATCCGTTTTCCAGTGCGCCTGTTTAATTGGACCTTGAACTGTAGCTATCCTTAATCGACTAATCATCACTATATTTGAATCGAGTTGCTTGAAAGTGATCAAAAAGTTCCACGATTAATTCACTTCCTTAATGTTCGTAAAACGCTCGGAAAATCGTTCACCCTTTTTCTATATGCCCTCTGGCCTCTGGCTATTTTTAACCGCACAATCACTACTGCATGTGAGTAGGGTTCTTTGAGAATGGTCAAAGCGTTCACTATTTATTAATTTCCTTACTGTCTGCGAAACGTTTGAAGATCGTTCATTCATTTTCTATGCACTTGCTATCTTTAACCGAACGATCACTACTATGTGTAAATGGGGTTACTTGAGAAAGGCCAGAAAAGTCCACGATTTATTCATTTCCTCACTCTCTACGACACATTCGAAAAATCGTTCATCCATTTTCAATGTGCTCACCCAGCTCTAGCTATCTTTACCCGACCAATCGCGGCTATATGTGAATGGAGTTGCTTAAGAATTATAAAAAAAAACCCACGATTTATTAATTTCCTTACTGCTCGCAAAATCCTCGAAGAATCGTTCACCTTTTTCCTATTGATACCTGCCTAGGTGCGCCCTGGGCTGTAGCTATCCTTAACCGAACAATCGTTGCTATATGTGAATGGGGTTGCTTGAGAATTATCGCATATAGGAACGTGCATATATCCGCATACGAAGGAAGCTCTTGCTTGTATGCACACGGACATTCAGAACGCACACACCTAACCAAGAAATCGATACACGTCGACACTTATAGACCCCGGTCCAATAATATTAGATACTATATCTCCACTTTCTTCCTCCTCCTTGTCTTTTTTTTCTTTCACTTCCTCCTCGTGTCCTTTCTCTTTTCAACCCCTAGCTACCGAAACAACCCTGCACTACAAATTCCTGCACATTACTTCCTGCTTTTCAATTTACCTCCACCGTTTCTTACTCCTAGAAAGAAATGTCAATCCGCGAGTATCTTCGGGCTAAATATCATTGACAAGAGTGCGCTTAAAAAGGACACCTAGTGTAGAATAACATGTAGAATCGAGAATGACAACATCCCAATGTGTCGCTTCCGTGCGCCCAGTTTACAGGCCGCTTTCCACTGTCCCTGCCCGAATCCTTCGTCGACTTTGGCTTTTAAAGATCGTCGCGGGATGGCCTCCAATAATATCCTCCCTCTTTAAGATAACGGTCATTCGACTTATCGACTGTCCTATATCCCTCTCAAGGACTCTACCTGGGTCGCGTCAATCTCACCGCCCTTGCCCATCAACTGAGCTTCCTTCCGTCGATCCTACCGCGCCCGATGACTTCTATAAATTTTCCACTCTTCTCTATCAACAACCATACACACGATACAATTAGCGCAATGTCAATAGTGCTAGAAGAAACGCGTGGACGACGAAGAGGGCGTCGTATGGTATCGTAGAAAAAAAATCTGCCAGATAAAAAGGTACGCGCGGTTAAATTTTCCATGGAACGAAGGTGAATCGTGAACCGCCTCCGCGCATTCCCAAGGCACTCTTAAAACACCTCTACGTAGTATACGTAGGAAGAAAGTAGAAGCCGACCTCCGCTGTATCGATAAGGCAGCACCTTACCGCGATAAGGAGACGGAACGAGAGTTTCGGCAACAGCGGGCTAGCACATCGTCGTCGTTAAACACTTTTCACCATCGATCGTTCGCCGATTCTCTGTAACTTTCCTCCGTCCACGAAAGAAAGAAGCCTTCACGAATAATCCACCTCTGTTTAACGTGTCAGGTACGACGAGTGTCTGGCCAAAGCTTCGCATTTGGGAAAGGAGAACGATGAAAATGGATGTGTGAATGGATCAGAATAATCGTGCTGGCACGCGTGCGTTGTTACACGTACGAATAAAGATCCAGGGACGAGGTACAGAAGGTTAGCATGTGAAAAAAGTCAATCGAGAGAACCCTTTGCTTTTACCGCTCCTCCCACCCCCTACCCTTTAACCGAAAGCAAAGCAGGCCGATATGCCGGGCGAGTAGGGCGACTTCTGTCAAAACAATTCACCACGAAGAACCCCCGTAGAATTTCATTCCTCGAGAACGTAAGAACCACCTCTAACGATCTACCACAGGTGCACCGTAAGGGAGATTCTAGGGTATCGAAAGAATCTTAAAAAAGTTTCGCAAGCTCTCGCGACATTGGACGTTATCACAAGGAGAAACGATGTTACGAGGAAGCAAGGAACAAAGAAACAAATTCTACTCACGTCTGCTCACGTTCTCGTTATATCACCAGAATCGAATCGTTCCGCTTCTACCTCCCAGTGATACCTCCTCGAGGAGCGGCTCGAAGCCTCTTCGACGACACTGCTCTCACCCCCTTCGGCTTCTTCTTCGGACGTTTGTAGAAACGTAATCAGGCTTCTATCACGGTTCGAACACTCCGTTCCAATACTCCACTCCTGTTCTCCTCTTCTCCTTTTCCTCTTCTGCTCCTCTTCTCTCCTAGCTCTCGCGTCCTTCCTCGTCTCCTCGCTCCCTTTTACCCTCCTCACGGAAGGGAGCTGCGTGGCGTCGAACGCGACTCGGTCACGACGACAACGAGAGACGGCAAGGCGATATTGGTGGCGATAGGGTTTTGCGCGCCCAGTTAAAGCCGCATCGTTTATACGCCCTTGCGAGGATGCACGGGGTGCGATGTGGCGGACGACGAAGGCCTCGGAAAATCTATCCGCGCTCTACGGTCTCTCTCCGACGAGGTGGGACCCGAGTGCGCCTGACCGCTGGCGAAACGCGAACATGGCCGACCGACCCCCTCGTTCACGAAAATCGATAAAACACGTTACGTTTTCCGCCGTTTTGACGGAGACGACGCTCTGCGACGTGCCGTACCCCCTCAATCCCCCGCGTCAACCCTCCCAACTACCCCTCCGTGTTCTCGAGCGCGCAAGCTTGCGTCGGAGCTTGCGTCGGTGCTTGCCTTACCCCGATTCGTCGTGCACGCTCGTCAACGTCGCACGACGTCACGACGCCCACGAACGCCGCGACATTTTGACGATACGTTGGTACGCGATTTCCAGAACGATACGCGAGATTGTCGATTTCTTTGTTTCTCTTTCGTTTGCTGGAATTTCAGTAGAGAGAGTTAAAGCCTAAGGGAGAAATGGATTATTCTTGAGGGTTGAATGTTTATGCTTAACTGAGAGCTTTCTAGATGATCGTGGATAGATTATCTTTTTGGGTAGAAATACTTCATCGATCCACGAGGTTCTTTCGTTTAACTCTTTGCGGTTCAAAGTAATTTTTCTAGTTTTTCTTACGGTTGTTAAACTCAAAGATCGTGTCGAGGCACACTCGACATTGGACCTGTTGCAAGAGAATGTTATGTCGCACTTGGTGTTCGACTGGAAAGGGTTATGCAACGAACTTTCCTCGCTAATCTTTGATCCTCGCTCTCTTTACCGACGATCGTGCGGGTTATCGATTCTTTCGCAGGGAGCACGGACCGAACAGAGATTCCATGCGCTCAGGTGGAGCTTTATGTGTTGTTGATGTCGAGAATATTTTGCTGGATGAATTCGAGATCGAGAGTCATCGCGATCTGGTTTGCAAACGTGGAATAGGGCGCTTTGAAATTCTGCGGTATTGGATCGAGAATATTAAGATAAATGACGAAGCTTTGGCATCAAGACTCATTCGCAATGAGCTGCACCCTCTGATCCTCTTGTGCCTAACTTTACGCGCAATCTACTAGCAGCAACAGCTGCGGTTAACGAAGTTTTCAAATTTCGGGCTCTGCGATCCGCAGTTCTACGGACACACGTTGTAACATCCAGTTGTGGAAACCGCCTGAATGTATTTCGTACCACCTGCCGCCTGTATCGATCAAATATCCAGTCTCGAAGGTTCAACTGGGGAACCGGTGGACGTGGTGAACTCTCAAGAGCGCACTCCAATGATTATCCCAAGACCGAGTCTACTCGAGGTGCGCGCGAAGAACACTCCACGGTGAATTCTTTTAGAAGGGACTCGCGTCGGTGTGTTGCCGCGCCGAGTGTTTCAAGCGGTTAGGTCTGAGAGAGAATCAGTAAGAAGAGAGAAAACGAGAGAGGGAAATATGGAATTATCCGATGACACCGAATCGGTTCGAAGTGAATCCCTGAAACGTTCGCTTCTCGATGTGGACAGCGAAATTGAAACGAAAATCGACGAAGTTTCGCGCGGATACGGACTGCTTGATTTATCGTCGAGCTACATCGAGCCCACCATTCTCGATACATCGTTGCTCCACGTGAGTGCAATGGAACTATATATTTTTCAGGAATTTCTAAAGTTGTTCTTCCATCCAACACTTTGTTCGTTTGAAGGATCAACCTGATTGTCTACGGTTTAAAACTGAATGTTTTGGATTAGACCACCTGTGAGCAACGCATAGAATAAAAATTGTACTCATTTACTTGATTGTATATTGTAATAGTGATGGATAATTACACGTACAGTAGATTTGTTATTTCGATTGCGTTGGATTTCGCCTCTTGATCATTGATAATACTTTTAATTTACCGAAGATTTCTTATTCTTTCTTTTTTGTAACAGAATTTTTGGTAATTCGACGGAACGTTTTGTGAGAGCTAATAAAATCAAAGTGCTGCGATTTACGATGTTGATATCCTTCAAAGTTTGTCATCCGTATTGTTTACAGATTCCGGTCTACTCTCATCTTAAGATGTACGATTTACAGCCGATAAAGAGACCAAATACTCCTCGGACTCTTTGCGATCTGCGAGAACAGTATTGGTATCGTATAGAATAATAATAATGCCCTGTGTGTAATTGTTCAGTAGTCTTGTCCGTGGTTCTTAATTTATTTTCATTCCAGCAAGCCGGACAATACCGAGAAAACTTCCCATAGTCGTCGGTCCAGCAGAAGAAAGAGCTTATTCACGAGTTCCCAGGAGCATACAAAATAGATTATCAAAAATAGTTTTTGTATTATGCGATTCAAATCAGACGTAAGAGAAAATAAATCGATATCTCAATGGAATTCTGATATAAAATTCAGGAATCTTAACATACCTCTTGCTTTTCAAATTAATTTTTTCGAACGAAAGCGGGAATATCATGTCGATTCGACCGAGTGTGCCATCTCTCGTTTATTCCGTGCACCATTCTGGAAAGGCGCAAAAAACTGTACGGTGTAGCAGTACGTATATTCTTGAATATAATAAATAATTACTTTAAGTTCCACAATGGTGAATATGCATTCTTCAAATTGCCCTTTATATTTATTTACACGTAGAAAGTAAATTATGCTCCATCAGCATCAAACATTATTTGCCAAATAATAGTTTATCGTGAAACAGTCAAATTACTGATTTACTCCGAAAAAGTTCTGATTCTTGTAACAGTCATCACATTTTTCGTGCCAGCGGCAATTGTGCAATTCAGCATTTACTTTCTATCGTTTATGTATCAATCGCCACGTCGAAAAGGAGCGCGCTGCATTGATATTTTATGGTGATCACTGAATCAGCAGTTATTTCACAAAATCTGAGATATAGTTTTCTTCCTCGCTGCCCTATACTGTCCTACGTCGCGTTCGTAGTAACTACAAGCAGTTACTAGTTACTGCAGATCCTGTAGTTACTCCAAAGTTACTGTTACCAGTAACTGCCCTACGTAACATTTGTGTTCGATGCCACACGATTGCACTGACGTACGTGCTACGGGTATAAATAATGATGTAAGGCAATGTAAGGTCTGAAACGTCTGAAACGTCACGGTACATTACGCTATACCTGTGCAAATAAACTTCCGAGACGTATCTCGTTACATCTGATAGATTTGCTCAGGCCTTGGACTATCACAACATGCGACAATGAAGAAGCTCAATGAATATATCGTGGCATACTTTATCTTGCAATATTTGTGCGGCATTTGTACGACACATTTACTTATAAATATGAAGAATCAGGTAAGATAACTTCGTTTTTGTCCAAAATGACTAAAAGCAGGTGAAATATGTCTCGTAGTTTTAAAAAACTATAGTGATGTAACGAGCCATTATTGTAACAATTGACCAGCTAACCTCAATGCGGCTATTCATTGTAAGATATGTTAGAATATATGTATGGAATATTATTCTCGAGCTGATACAGGTGTCTTGAAATATAGGGTGGTGATATCCTTTTGGAAACTATTTCATCCAATGTTACCGAGGATGTGATCACTTTGGAGTTCCAACGTTCGGATGGAACATTGGTGACACAGCTTATTGATTTTAAGAATGTAAGTATTTTTAGTAACACAAAGCGTCATGAGATATTAGTCGCTGTCTTTGCGAAGACATTATTTTAACTTTTAGGAAGTGCAAATCATAAAAGCACTAGTGCTCGGCGAGGAAGAGAGAGGACAGAATCAATATCAAGTTATGTGTTTTGTTAATCATTTTTACAAAGTGGATTTTATATCTTCGGATGCTATGTCTAAATTACGCCAGAAGAATCCCGGTACTGTGCGCATAGCGGAGGAGGACAAAGGTCACGTCAACTACACAATGGATTTGTTCTTAGATGTGTCCCAATCTAAGGACATTTCAAAGCATATTGCTATTTTGTGCAGCGAAGCAGCAGGATCGACTTATACGAGGAATGAAGATCTAAAGCAATGGACTCGAAGACCCGGTGAGTTTCAATATTATAGCTAACCGTATTTATCTTAGATACTCGAACATCGTAAGCAATTGACTACGTTATAAAAGATTTGTGTTATAATCACGATTAACGAGCTTGTCATTTGTTATTGCTAGGACTTGTGGAACTTTCACTCCTGGGTGCAATATACAATTTTAGTATGTCTCCTCTGTTACAAAGTGCAAATGACACTAGATCGCCACTTGTGACAAAGTGTGCTGATACGTCAACTACTACATCACCGTGCACGTGTTCCTTAGAATTGTGCATTGGGTGGTATCCATGTGGGTTAAAATTTTGCAAAGGTAAAGCCGATGGTAAAAAGATAGCCAGCACCTATCGATGTGGTATCAAAACTTGCAAAAAATGTTTTATATTCTCATACTATTCAAAAATGAAACAAAATTGTTTATGGGATGAAAGACACATAAGAATGTTGTAGGTACAAGGATTTTAGGTCGCTAACTCATTAATTTTTAATAACTTCTTTTTAGTTTTTATCTGGTATCTAGCACTAGGAAATTATAATTATGTCTCGAGCATGCTTTAAAGGCCACAATTATGTCTCGTTAGACTTTAATTTTGATTAAAAGTTACTAATGGTGGACAATAAAAGGCCACTTATTTGTTTTACCATTTTCATGAGTTTTCTCATGTATATAAAAAATTATGTAGGAACACGGTTATGCTCAATGTTGCAAATAATGCAAAGTCGTTAATCTTATGAAAATAAATTAGGTAACTTTTTTAGTTAATTTGGCACAGATATGCTCATAAACGTTGTCACATGTAAATATGTTTTGACAGAATCATTTGAATGGATATATTTGTAACATAAATTAATTAATAGTATCACCTTGTACACGTGACATAATAGTTTTAAACATTCTAATTAACAAAAACATATTCTGCTATAAAATCATAGTTGCTTTATGTTGATTCAATTTCTTTGTTACATTACATATGTAGTTTAAAGTTTATCAAAAGTCAATATTATGAATTTACATAACAATATAAAACTATGTGCTGGAGTAAATTGATATTTAATTAAGTCTATTTAACATTCCTATTGCATTTGATACATATATCAACATATCATTCCCTTAATACGTATATGTAATTCAGTTTACACATTTTCCATATGAAGCAATATGAATTTACAGTATGTTATAAATATTCCATTCAAAATTTACTTTGTTTTTGATTGCATTATATGTGTTGTATATTTCGTAGAAAATTTTATACATGACAAGTAAGGCTGCCATTTTATTATCTTTTAAGTTTTAATTGTATATAGCATGATAAACATGCACAAGTACGCAAAAGCAATAGAGTGATTATTTAGCTTTGTACATATAAAGTAGTATGACTACGCAATTTCATAATGTACAGTTTGTATAAAAATTTCAGTACTCCTATTTATGCTAAATATCAATTTATAAGGAGAACTCAATAAACTCAACTTAGGACAAATTTCGTTGCATTTAAATAAAAGATTCTTATTAGTAAATCACTGCAAACAAGACTGCAAAATCTGTCCAATTAATAATAAAACCAAGTATAGTTGTTCTCTGTGCTTCCTCGTAAGAGAAATATTGTATATGTATATAGATTTACTAACATGTTTCATATGAGGAGAAGTTATATATGCGTGTATACTTATATTCATAAACCGGTGATTGTAAATTTTTGATAGATAAATATTTAGAATTACTTGATATTATTCAAGTATCTTACAAGGAAAAAAACTGGCTGTCTTACTATCTATTAGACATACGCATATAAGTCAATACTGTTAAACTCTACTACCAATTTGTTTGTACATTCGTATCAATATATTCACGTATAATTCAGTATAATGCATTGTATGCAAAATGCTTATTTAGAAATTATATCAACCGATATTATTGCTGAGTGGTCTTAACAAAGTAACTGTAATAATATCACCAAATTCATAAGCAATGACAAGTTACAGATAACAATATGGTACTTTAAAAACAATTAAATTTTTTAAAATTTCATAGATTATTTATTCGATTCTCCCATTTACTTTATATTAAATCATGCGTATTGTTATCTGAAATTTCACTTTAATGTTAAGAATTAAGTAAGACACAAGTGGAGTGTACTTTTACTACAGCTTTAACAATTTTTAATCAAGACTCAAGTCACATTCTTCAATGTAATGTAACACCACCTATAATTTTTGCTTTACATATGATGTTGTCACTTATACACCTATTTTTTATATATATTTAATAAAAATAATGAATATAAACGAAGTCGTTTTTACGTACCAATCATTAAATACTTTAGTTTTCCAAAAGAGGACGCAGCATAAATAACTTTAGAAAAATATGTTTTGTGAAGCATATTAGTTCATATTAACCAATTTTACTTTTAGCACCTTTATTCAATGTGTTCGAATGGATATTTTTCTTGACAACCCTAGAAAGTTTCTATGCTTATTTTATTGTGGATATGACTCTCGAGTTATCGATACATTACAAGCTTTATCATATTGTTTATTATCCAGGACACGATGGCCGAAATAGATATTTAATTAACTAGTTCTTTTAGAAACAGTCACATTCAGCCGCATATTGTACTTTAGAGAACATGTAAAAGGAATATGGACAGGAAGTATACTGAAGATACATTCTACATAATCATATAATTGATCTATTAAGTACCATACAACAATAATAATAGCAATAATAATAATAATAATAATAGTGATATAATAATATTAATAATAAGAATAATTTAGTACTTCCCAGCATTCTTTACAAACGTTCTAAATACCAATACTTAACATTACATCTCATATGAAAAATTAAGCTATTATCTCACCTGCTACAAATGTCTACATATAATTGTACACTACTCTTTGATAATAATCATACTAAAGAAATTAAGGCTAATACAGTAAAAAAAAAAGTTCTCTTCAAATAATCGTGTAATTTACAATAAACATAACATCAGTTCAGCCCAACTCAGATAAACAAGAGATCCTGCTTACACACGCAACATGGAGGAAGTAAAACAGTACTGCATCTTCGTAAATCCCACTGTTGCGCGAGTGAAGAAATAATCGTGCTACACTGAACCAATGACAAAGTCGGTTGTTAAGTACAAATTATTCGATTTACAAAAATACAACGATCTTCGACTTATTGATTCGAAGAAATTGGATTGCAATGAAATAACGAGAACGTGGTTGGCCCTGCCTCTGGTTTCATCCAAAACGGAATATCAATACAAAGATGAAGGACGAGAGACCCTAAACAGGCATGAAATGGATACAACCGAATTCTCAATAAACAGAAATTAATAATACTCCCGAGAGTTATTCTGAAGGGTGCAAATTCCGACAATAGATTCCATTAGACGTGCGTCAGGATAATGATAAAGATTCGCGATAATGGTTGGCGTGCTAAGAATAATATTACGATGATGTGCACCAGCCAACCGAAAATCAATTCTCCTCTATAATCTGATTTAGAATGCTACCTCGTACGATATCTCGTACCGATGATATGGATAACACTAGCTACTGTAACATGTCTTCCGCACGTCCGCAAGGATAACGCTGAAATCGTCCTCAGCCTTGGGCACGTGTTCGATGCTCTGTTGCTGCTGTTGTGGCTGTTGCTGTTGCTGCTGCTGCTGCTGTTGGCCGGTATGGTCGGAAAATTTCGCCACGTCCATGGCCTGATGGTACTGCTCCATACCATGGCCCATGCCAGCACCACCTACATTGGTGCAGCGCGTATCCTTGCTGCGATCCACTTCGACGATGCACTGAGAATTGGACATGTCCAACTGGGACTGCTGTGGCGCATAATAGCGGAGGTCGCTCGCATAATTATGATTGCTGTCGAGAAGATTCTGCGAGGAAGTGAGACTGGAGTGGGCCGGTACGTTGGTCGGATGTGAATACTTGAAGTACTTCTCCAGCTGCAGTGCCTGCTGTTGTTCATCCTCCGGGCTCATACCGTGATCCATGTGCCCGAGGATCACGTGCTGTTGTTGCTGTTGCTGCTGCTGCTGCTGTTGTTGTTGTTGTTGGGCCTGCTGTTGCTGAGCCTGCTGCTGCTGCTGCTGTTGTTGCTGTTGATTAGCTGCGTTCACATCGGGCGGATAATCCTGATGATGCGACATGTGATACCTGTGCGCCACGCCTGCATTACAAGAGAGAACGCATTGAATACCAGGTATACCGATCGATCAGGCCGAGTTTTGTATCGGTAAAAGGAGAGTTTTCGGAGTCGGAAGAATACACGATAGGGACACTGGAGGTAGAAAAAGTTTGGCGCCTCGTGGACGAGTCCGTGGCCGTTTGGAAGCACTCCAAGGTCGATTTTATCGGAAGCAGGTCATCGGATAAGTCGTGGAACTGGCATGACGTTGGAAAGATTCGCAGAATGTATTGGCAAGGTCGTGAAAAAAAGATGAACGTTACCGGAACAACCTTCGGCAGCTCCTCTCATCCCCATGCTCTGCTGCTGCTGCTGCTGCTGCTGTTGTTGCTGTTGCTGCTGCTGTCGGTTAGCACATTGCACCGGATTGTAGTTGCTCTCGACGGTACCCTGCATCGAATAGTTGGCCGCGGTCTTGGACTGTGTGGTCGCGTAGTGCTGCAACGATTGATCGTGAGGAGACGCGACCGGCGGATAAAAGGTGCCTGTGACGGAGCCGACGTTTTCGAAACCGGAGCGCAGCTTGTTGCACGATACCATCATCCCGTTCGCTATGCCAACCGCAGCAATGCCTGACGACTGTCTCTCGAAATTCAAGTAACTCACCTGACAATCACGTGAAAGGGATTGAAGACGCGTCAGCAAGGGGGTGGTAAGAATAAGATTTATGGCGGCAGAGAGAAGAAGAGAGATAGATAGATAGAGAGAGTGAGAAGAGCTTGATGGAAGGGATTACGAGCATTTCGCCCCATTCGGTGTTTTGTCACCTTTGGACTACTACACCCTTGTATAGGTCGGATTCTATCGTACAATCAACGTTACTGGCGTTGGCACATTCGTTATAAATCTAATGCAAAATTTGATACTCCAGTACGTCAGAAGGACCCTGGAAAATCTACCACGTTCTACAAATGTTACCTTATCTCGTTCCTTAACCCTTTCGCTACTACGGGCGACTATAGTCGCCCTGCATAGAATGCCACCGACGTACTACGGGCGACTATAGTCGCCCTGCATAAGATGCCACTCAGATACTACGGGCGTACAGCGGGAGCGCCGTGGCGGAGGAGTCGCCCGTAGCGAAAGGGTTAAATTCTCCAATACTCTACTTTTACTCTTGGATGCGATTAGCGAATTTACTTGCGCGTTTAGCATGAAATTTACAAATTCAGAACGACTTCTAGCACCTAGTTACTAAGTAACAGGTGTCCACTGGTAACACCGGCTAATATCCTGGGCTCGAAATGGCTCGTGCACCCAAAGGCTGATAGGTCAACTGGCCCTGTCACTTGGATTTAGAAGAAATAATGTACGTCGTGCGAAGAATCCTCACTCACCGATTTCTTGTACGTCAATGTATCCGTATAAGCACCGGTGTTTTGACAGGAGGATATGACCGCCCCACTCGCATGACTCGCGTGCATCTGATTCTCCTGGCTCATGAAGGCGTACCGCTTAGTTGACTCGGACATATCCCCGTGCTGCTTCGGCGTGCCCTCCATCAAATCTCTTTCGGGATCTGGATTCTGAGTAGTGGGTAGGCGCGTACCCTCGCCTGACAACAATAACGTATAGCGTGTTCTCGAGGCCGTCTCCAATCATCGTTACGACCTTTCGACAGGACGTTATGAACGCTTGCTCGCGGTAGCGGCTAAACGCGAATTTCCGCTTGGGATCCGTGCGAAAGGAGTCTCTCTCCTCGTCGATTCATTTCAAAATGCACGTTACGCGGAGGTAGGTGCGGAGGAATGTAAGGATCGACGAAGTAATGGAACTATTCGATTTCGTTGAGTGAAAACAATCGCGGGAACAAGGGTGATTTCGTGGTAGCAGCTAGTGCGGCGCAAAAATGTAATTTACCGTCGGGCTCGGGACTGGCGACAGGCGATATATCCGGGGTGTGGATGATCGGAGTGTACGGGCTACCGTAGAGAGAATTATTTTCCGATTTGTACTCCTGGATGCTCTGTTGCTGTTGCTGATGGTACAGCGACGAGATCGGAGAATGGCCGCCCCATGGGATCTGAGGGATGCCTTGATAACTGTCCATCTTGGACCTGCGAGCAGTAAAACGGAAAGTTCACTTGTACGCCCACGAGTAAACAGGAATCCTCGTGGCTCTTGCCAGTGGAGCAAAAAGCTTTCGAGGCCAATCGTAAACCGTCGTAGACCGTTGATTTCCAAGTGGACGCCTCGGAGACACGGTGCGCGCATGAGAGAGGAAGATCTTAATCGGCAAATGTAATAATACGGTGTGGATGGCAATATAAACTGTGATGTACGATGCTTTTGACAGGCCGCAGTAGGCATCGACGCGTGCGTCGGCTCGGTGTCCAATGCTAACGAATCTCCTACGATTTCGTTCGATCATAATTACAGATTCGATCTCACACTTGGGAAGTGCGCGTCGCGCTACAAATTTCAAGCCCTGAAACGATACCTCGTCTCAGATCGCAGCTTTCTATTCCCTCGATTTCTTTCTAAACTAACAGCTGCATCAGTCGCGCGAAAAAGATCTTTCGTTTTATCATCTACCTCATAATCAAGAATCTTCATGTACACGTGAGAACAGCTGATTCTCATAAATCCAAGGAGGATCGTCCGAATTGAAAACTTTATCCACCCTTTCTCAACCGAGATTCATTTTCTTTCTTTCTCCACTCGGAAGAGAAGGAACCCATCGTTCTGGGACGCGTGCAAGGTTCGTCGAAGGATCATTGGTAATCACGGCACGCGTCGGTATCGGACGCACGTGTCGGCAGGAATCGATACGAAAGGGCATAAGTATTCTCGACTCACATGGAATGATGAATCGTCGTGCCGCCAGGGGTGGACCTGGTGCCTACGGCGGTGTTGCTCGACGAGGGAGGAGAAGCTGGCGCGCCTGGGGCCCTCTTCGCGTGTTTCCTACGCCGCGGTCTGTACTTGTAATTCGGATGTTCTTGCATGTGTATCACCCTCAGTCTCTCGGCCTCCTCGACGTAAGGTCTACGATCCTGAGGAGTGAGGCCTCTCCACTTCTTTCCTAAAAATAAAAACACCCAACTTACGGTAACTGGTCGATGCAAAGAGACTCTCCGACTTTTCTTTTCTTACAAAAGTCAGAAACTCTTAAGAAAGTCTTAAAAAAGTCAAAAGTCTGTTAGAGACAATCCTTACCGTGCTCGAAGGTTGCGCGAAAAATTCTCCTAGGAGGCGGCATGAAATGAAAAAAGTTCTTGAATTATTTCGTCCTCGTAGGATGTAATCGATGCGTTCGCGATTACCGGCTCAATTGGCCCTTTCGGTTTTAGTTCAGGAGTATTTACGACCTATGAGACGCGCGCGCGCAGATAGAGACCTTCGATAGGGCCCGTCACACATGCGAATGGATTGAAAATTTGCATACGATGCACATAAAGTGCCAGAGGCGATGGCAAAGCGTCTCCGTGGGCTTGGCTGAGCCTAGGTACTGTCGAAAAAAGCACTTGCGCTTGCGTAATACCGGGGCACCCTGACAATCGGGATTGACGGTTCGAATGAACTCGATATATTGTTGTTTGACAATGCACGTAGAACGCCCACGTATCACACCACGGCATTGTCCATGCTCTGGTGGTGGTAGCTATCGAAATTTATCCCCGACGATGATTTTCCAATAAAACTTTTCGTCCTGTTTCTCTCTCTTTCTCTCTCTCTTTTTCTCGAATGAATGGATAAACCGCGAGGAGCATCGCGTGCGTTAAGGAAGGAAGTGGCTCGATCGAGAGCGCTCACGAACCGCGGGCGAAGAATGAAAGAGGAGACGAACGAAGAAGAAGAAGAATCTTGAGCGCTCTCTTTGTGCTCAATATATGCCAACATGGTAGGCCCCGGAATATCATTAAGCCGAGGGATAAGGGTTAATACGAACGTAAGATGTTCACGACAAGAACGAAAAAGTTGAGCGAGGCGGATGTATATATGGCGTGGCGCGAGTACATATGTAAACGGGCCATCGTCCGGTTACATACGTACGTAATGCCACAGCTGTATGTATAGATACATAGGCGCATGGGGGCGTAGATATGGGTGCGCCCGTGCCTTTAGCCAGCCACAAGGCACGAACCATTATTTCATATTTCATTTTGTATATTTCAACTCCGTAGGAGATGCTAAGCCAGAGCACTCTCTCTCTCTCTCTCTCTCTCTCTCTCTCTCTCTCTCTCTCTCTCTTCCTTCTTTTCGTTCTCCTCTCGTCCCGCGAGGAGAGATAAAAAGGCGACGCAGGATGAAAAGAAAGAAAGGAGAAAAAGAAGAAGCAGAGGAGGGAAGAATTATCCTTTCCTTCCTTCTTCCTCTCTCATCCTCAACCCGCCCACTTCCTCGTCCACTCTCCTCTCCTTCTTGCCTTTCGTTCTCCACCTCTCGTCCCTTCGAAGGTCCCGTCCTTCCCGTCTTTTGTCGCCTCTGCCTCTCCAATCTGACCTCTTCTCCACTCGTCCTCTCATCCTACCTCGCGAGATTCTTCCTCTCTTCCGTTCTACACGCGCCACGAGTAAAACGAATGAGAAGATAGAAGCGCATCATCCCCGTATACGAAGAAAAGGGATGATAGGTTGGGCTCTGCAGCTCGTGCTTGCGTTTAACCCGAGAAAGGTAAATTTAATACAGCCAGTCAGGCGCGTGGAGGTGAGCCGCGGCTGTGATTCATCATCACACCCGCGCCCTCAGTCGCGTCTTACGGTTGATGTACTCGTTAAGTATTCTAATGTCTCGACGGTTGTAGCACTAATTTAGACCGTCAGGACCTACCGGAGCCCACCGGGATGACTTCATTAATTTTGAGAATTCGAGGAGAACGTGGACCGTGGATTAGGAACGAGCGTCCGGGGTACGACGACCAGACGCAGTAATTTCGTGTAAGTCGTCGTCTTCGCCGTCGTTCTGCAGGCTGTCCTTGCGGGCGTTCCTCGTAATCCTCGGCGTTACGGGCGTGCCGTTCCAGATCGAGGAAATACAAGGCCAGTGGCGCGGTCCACAGACATGCCTCGAGCACTCGAGCCGGACATTGCTATTCACACTCGAATAATCCGCGTTGCTTCGATGCCAGGCAGATTTAAGTGCTTCGTTTGGTGGGCTAGGTGAATATTTTGAAGCTAGGCACGAGGTACCGTCCATGTGTGAGGATTTATCGGGAAGGATCGAGTATTCGATTCGTTTACGAGTACGAAGCTCGTCGTTCTAATAGTAACATTAGATAACTGTATAGGTGATATTCCATTCAAGGTATACCGTGTTCTAGATTGAAATGCGCGATGAAATTGAAATTTTCAACTGGAAACGGAAACTGGATCATTTGTCCATTTCTTCGGTTAGGTCGAAGTATGTTATTCTTTCTGTTCTCATCCTTTAGACCTTTGGCTAACAGTGATCACATATTTGTGATACGTTGGTCTGTCATCACAGCCCGCCGTCACATATAAGTAACAGACGTGTTTGATCAGTTTATGAAGGCAGGTTGAAACGCGTTGTGTTTTGAACAGAATTGTTAAGTTCTAAAAGGATGAAATGTATAAAGAGATAATATATATGCTTGGTCTGCGATAATATTACATTATTTAGAGTTTGCACAGCAGCTGAATAGGTCTGTTTACCATGTGAAGTGTGTAACGAACGGAGTCGGGTTTTCCGGGAGTGTCGAAATGGAGTGCTCCTCGAATGGAGCCAGGAGGATGGACAGCCAATTGGACCATGCGTTGACAAATGTTATAAAATTCATCATAAAAAATAACATACACACAAAACAGAATGTACTTCAGTTTGGAAAATTCTATTTACTCAGTTTCTATATTCCAATCATCCATTACCTTCTTAATTTGACGTGTCACGCATACATGACACGTGTGCTACACCATATATAGTTTTTATCTATAGCTCAGCGACGCATATGCGTAACAATCCAAAAAAGAATGCTCGTTTTATTTTTTCAAAATGTTCCAAATGCAAACACCCGAAGTGTATTCCAATTGGTGTCGTATAATCCTGAAGGGAATCATGGGCTGTGGTTGAGCCTTTTTTCCATGAGACGGGTTAATTTCTCTTCGAGCGAATCGGTTGAGATCGCGACGCGTGTCACGAGCAGCTCTTACTGCATCTGGCGGTGCTGTTACTGTTCCCAGTGTGTTCGCGCGAGCGCCCGCCGGCAGCGTGCCAGGCCGTGCAACACGCGTGTGCCTCGACCAGCACCGTGACGCCCGGACCCGCTGACATTTTCGCGAAACCTCGTATCGCTCTCCCGCCTAATTAACGATTCCACGGTGATTTACGCACGCGCATGCCGGTAATTCACTTGACCGATCGTCGTCGATTAACCCGCGAGAGCAAACTCGCTAGAACGAAGGCCCCGCCGGCACTCGGAGAATTTCGTGAACGCGCGGGTGTAAGGCGTCCCAGGAACGTGACATTTCCAGAATCGAGCGAGAAATTTCTCGTCTCGGCATTTAAGAGTGTACCAGGAGGAAGCCAGGCTGGTACTTGTACGCGGGCGCATTCTCGCGTTCGTATGCGCGAATACGAGGCTTGGTGGTGAAGATGGTGTGGAAGAGATGAAGGAAGGAGGAAAAAGCGCGTAGACGAGATATAATATCGGAGCACGTGGTTCAAGGTGAATGTATCCTTATTAACACTTTCACGTCCGGTGACACCAACGTGGTACCATGCGCGTCATTTGTCGGTGACATCAAAGCGGTTCTATTGGCAAGCGAAAATATATTATAATTAAGGGGGCACATACGCGTGGGGCTCCCAAAAAAAGGCATTTTTCATGAATTTTTTCCTAATCTATTTTGCATAATAAAGTACACCTTTTATACTTCTTATTCAAATTTGATTGGATAGATATAGTTGCAGAATGCCTCCTCTTTACCGTCGTGAAGTCAAGCCCATACGATATGCGTGATTCCGCGGTAACAATGATTTCTCCTTGCTCGTTTCATCTGAAGCGCAAATATCAAACATCATCTTAAAGAAGAATGTTTTTTATTGTCGTCGACGGATCCGATCTTTTAAATTCGACTTTTAAACAAAATGGCGGATCTTCAAAGTTACGGATCGATTTTCGCTAATGCCTTTTTCGGCAGCTCCAAACGTATGCGCCCCCTTAAGATTGAAATGTAATGAAGTACTTGTGTTATTATAAACACTCCATTAAAGAGGTTTCGAAATGCGGTAGAGTCAAACTGTTAACACTGGAACTACCAAGTCTGTGACAATGAGCGGTCGACGAAAGAAGTTCCCATGTGAAAGAGAAAATATTCGTAGTTCTAACGTTAAAGAGAAATTCTTGCGAAGAATCGAAGCGTTCTGACCCATCGGTATACTTTTAGTGTTAAATGGGCAAGTTAGCTCGCGATAACGGAGCGCCGTTCCGTGAGTTTAGAATTGCTCTTCGATCGGAGGCCCTCGCTCGCGCGTAAACATTAAATACCTTCGTAATTGCGACCCACGCGCGAGCGAAAAGTTAACTGGAAGTGACTTAAACAGCAGCGAGTGTCCGCCTAACGAGGGCCCCCGTATATTGTGACAGGGCCCGCGCACGCACACTCCTCGCCTTACAAGCACCCGCCTCCTCGTCGTCCTCCCTCTAATTACGCGAACTTTCCGATAAGTCCCGGAAAACTTTCCCGCCACTGACTGCGGGAAGAAACCAGACAAGGCGAAATAATTGCCCGCTTACTCGTACGAGCCGCGGTTCGATTTCTTATTGCACGCTTTTGCGCCTTTCCACGATGATGGCTTGATTACATTTCCTTTATACCCTCGGTGGCTTGATTTCCTTTTTTTTTTGTTCGTTCGGGTAATTGGTACACTGAAACAATTGTATTCTTAAAATACAAACTTAATAATTCATCTTAAGGGAGGATTCACACCTTGGAAGAAAAACAGAAAGCAGAAAAGCAAAAACCAATCAAAAGTCGCGCTGGTACTGAGCAGTCATTTTACTTTTCTGTTTCTGTGATTCTGCGAGTTTTGATTGGTTTCTGCTTTCTGTTTTTCTGTCAAGGTGTGAATCCTCCCTAATAGATATTCTTAATAGATAAGAATATTTTCTTATCGATATGACGCTTTTTGGAATATATTCTTAATAATCCGTCTGAATGTCGCGACACAATGCGTGTCAGTATTCGGTTAAGTTAGGTTACACATCGCGTGCGGCACATGTCGATGCCTGTATCTTGTTCCTCTTGCAATTCTGCGTAATTTTGAGTACTATAATATTTTCTGTGCTGTGTTGTGCAAAAAGTCTGGATAAAGAAGTGACGAAGTGGCTAGAAGAAGAGGATTTGCGCGATTTAATGGAGATATTTACAAGTGATAGAAATACATGTATATATGAATTGTAACCTTCTCTGGTGACTACATTTCTCAACCAATTCCGATTTCAAGATATGGATAATGTGATTTTCGACAATATAGAGAGTGAAGCATTTCATTAAGAGTTCTGTTTCCAATAATTATATACGAAATATATCCATACAAATTTTTTACCAGGCTATGTTAAGAATATCCTGTTAAGGATATTTGATTAGAGGAATCTGTTTAGAACATTCTACTCTTAAATTAAGAAAATCCTCTTGTTACTTATTTTAGTGGGAAATATACTAAACTTAAGTGGTAAATTCTTAAGATAAGAATACAATTTTCAGTGTATCTTCCAACAAGGGACATTCGATTCAATCTTCTACAAATTCATGTTTTATAAATAGGGAGGAGCCTCGCAGTACCGACCACTTTGAAAATTGGAATTTCTCAAGAATTCTGTTTTACATTTAATTCGTAGCGATTTTATTTTTGCTTGTTTTGAGAATGATACGAATTTAAGTAGTGGATCGTGGTGAAGATATGTGATATCACCGATGCGCATGGTTCTCCTCTGATTCAAATTTGGACCGGGGGATTCGCGCGCTATAACATGCCATTCCACGGAATTCATCCTTCTCTCTCTCTCTCTCTCCCTTCAAAGATATAACGAAACCCAATTACCTACTTGTCAAAGATCTACTTACTAGGACTCACGAGTTACGATCTAAATCAAATTCGAACCCAAAATAAAATGTTGTCGTCTTCCTTTCTATCAATACAATGTGACCCTTATACGAAGGTGGAAAGAATGTTGCAAGCGTTGCAATTTATGTCCGTCAGACAAAGATTGTATTATAATGTATGTATTTTTATGTTTAAAATGGCAAATGGAATGTTGCCACAACGACTGTGCAACAAATTAGTATTGATAGGAGGTCGAACGAGACAAGCTGGAAATATTATGATAGAATTTCGGAAAACAAGAAGTGCCCAGAAAAGTTTGTTTTATGAAGGTGTAAAAGTGTATAATGCTGTACCAGCGGAGATAAATGAATCTGACAGGCTTATAACATTTAAGCGTCAAGTAAAAGAGATTATTATAACAGCGGTTCCTAGTATGTAAGATATTCGACGTATAAAAATAGCCGAGAAGGCTAATAAAGATCAATCAATCAATCAATCAATGCTGATCGACCTATCAAGAGTCCATCCGCCAAAGAAAAATTCGAGCTTTGAGTCGGAAAGAATCCACGATAGAGAGAGCTTTACGTCGCCATTGTTGCAAGCCGCTCGATTAAATTGCGCAAAAAGCGCACCCCTTTTCTGGGAAGCGGAGGTGGAAAAGGAGCGCGCGCGATAGACGGGCGCGGCGCATCTGCGTATCGCTATAGTTGACAGTGCCGTTGGCGGAGGTTACGAGAGGAAGGAATTGGAGGGACTAGGATACAGGATAAGACCAGCCTGGTGAGAGAGGACGAAGACGATGAGAGGAGAAAGATCGAGAGCGCGTGCGAGGGAGTACAAGCAGGAGTTGAAGAAAGAGGAAGATGAAAAGGAGAGGAAGGAAAGAAGAAAGGAAAGTGTGGATGAAGAAGGAAAGAGATGCGAAAACAGGAAAGACAATGAAATAAAAAGAAACGGGAGGAGGATAAACGAATGAAGAAACCTAAAGAAGAAAGAGACGGTGAAACGAAAAAAAGGAAGCAAGGACAGAATGAACGAACGAAGATACCTGAAGAAGAAGAAAGAGTGATAAAACGGAAGAAAGAATAAGAGGATAGTATGAACGAAGGGAAAGGACGGCAAGATGGGAGAGATGGTGAGATGTAAAGAAGGAAACGAGAAGAGAACGAGGAAATGAAAGAAGAGGAGTGATAGTAAGACGAGAGGAAGGAAAATACGAGAGGATGAATGAAGGGAAAAACGTAGAAAAGAAAACCGTGAGGAAGAGTCTCTAAGAAGAAAACTGTAAAAAAGGTGGAATGGATAGATGAGGTGAAGAAAGAAAGGAGAGGATGAACGAAGAACGAAACGAAGAGAAGAGCCTGGGATGAGCAGAGGACTCGGTGGAAGAGTGGGATGGGTGGAAGGAAGAGACGAAAGGAAGGAAGGGATGGGACCAAGGGAGAAAGGCCCCTGCATCGGTTGGGACCGCATCGTCGTTGCACCCCGCCCAGCCTGGGTCGCCCACTGTCACCATTAATAATACGTCTCCCGTCTCGTGATGTATCTCATCTCCGTTGGCGCTCTTGCGAGCTCTCCTCCTCCTCGTCTTCCTTATCCTTTCCCCTGCCCGCGTCGCGTCGGTGTTGCGCGCACGCGTGCGCGTAGAATATATATTGCGCGTGCAATACCGACGCACGCAGAATCGACACGGACCGCAACGTAATACCGAGAAGAAGAGAAGAGATGAACGATGGACGTTCCAGGTTCGTTTTCATGTTCCAAAGGATTTAGCCCAATGGGATTTTAGGCTCCAAAATTCGCAAAAGACCGGAAGATCTCGAGGCTCTTGTAAATGTTGATATTCATCAAGAACTTCGTTATTTCGAAATGTCGTTAATGTTCATTAATACTATTTCTATCGACCGGTCTTAACATTTCGATTAGAATTTCTTATATACAGCATGATTGCATCGCCTTTAAATTTTATGACCTTTTGTAAAATATACGTATAATACATTTTTCAATATTTTAGGAAAAGTCGTGAAATTTAAAAGCGACGCAGTTACGTTGTATATAGGAGATTCTAAACGAAATTTTAAAAACGGTCATTTGACCGGTCGTGGTAGGAATAGGGTTAACGCGCGATCATTCATTTAGGAGCATTTCGAATTCTTAAATCGAAATCTTGTCGTATATGTGAAATAATAACGAATTGACATTTAAGAAGCTCGAGATACCTGAGATGCACTTGTGAGCTTCGTTTTTCGAATTCGTTATTCGAAACGATTAAGACTTCCAACTATTATTTTACTCTTTGCATCGTGGTTGATGTAATTCGACGATTCACCGTCTGCAGTGATTCGAAGTGCTTCGAGTCCCATCACTAGGCATGAAGGTGTGCGCTCTGCACGTGCTTGCCGCCCTCCTCTTCTGTCTCTTTTTCCTCTTTCTCATCCTCCACCTTCTCCACCCTCAATGGGATGCACCGCGCCGTGGTGAATGCAACACGCCGCGGCAGCGTCTCCCGTAGTGAGGCGATCGAGGGGACCAGACGCGCGCACGTCATCTTCGACAGTTACTTTTCGGACAAAGACATCAGGAATTCTCCCGTCCAGCCACCAACAACGGTACAAGGAACTTTCCTCTCTTCTTCTCCAACGCGCTTCCTACTTCCTTTCTTTCTCTCCTTTCTCCTTTCGATAAGTGCTTCTTCTCGTCCCTTGCTTCTTCGCCTACGTATTCACGCAGCTTCTTCCTTTCTTTACACAGTCTTGCAACATCGTGCGAATTCTTTTTCTCCATTGTTCCTTGCATTATCGTTTTCACTTTTTCTTCTATTAATTTTGATATCCACTTAGGAGGCTCGTGCTATATTTTTACCTCGCTGCTGCATTTCTTTTTATATCTGAGACTGGTAATGGCGATCGACACGTGGACCAAAGCAACGGCGACTCGCCCTCGCAGTCGTCGACAATCTCGACGACTGCTCCCGTCTCGCAGCTCCCCTGTTGCGTTGTTAAAGCAAAACTTATCTCGTTCCAGTGATCTCTCTACGGACCAAGCAGGTACTCGTGATCTTAATGAAGTATCTGCAACGTTTTGAGATTGTCGCCAGAGCGAGCGGGCCTGGCTTCGAAATTTGTTCGAACAGCTCGAGAACGGAGAGCTCTGAGGAGAAGAGTCAGAAAGTACTTACAATTAGCGTAATAATAAATTTCCATGAGATCGATCAAGTAGAATTTTATCTCGCGTTCATTGACTCGTCTTCGAAATATAGAAATGACGTGAAGCCGAATCTCTACAAATTTTATTGTTTTGCACTCGATTTTCTCACTCGTCGCTTCATTTCGACGCGACGAACAATATTTTATGTCCCGCCGATTCGATCGTTTGAAATGATCGAATTGTCGACGAGGATTCGACAAAGTCTACCGATCGGGTATATAAAATTAAAATAGAGAATTACATCGTTTGAGTTTGTGTCTCGAGGCAAAAGTTCACCAAGGTACCCTTTTTTCTGTACAATCAAAGTTTAAGGGGAGTGTGAATACTCGGCGAAAAAATTTTGAAATCAGATATACGAGGAACATTCGGTATGGAGTATAGTAATTTTATATTTACACGAGTACAATTCAAGCGTGACAACGTTTCAACGGAAACATTGGCGCTTCACGTGCGCGCATCGAGCGTGCGCTCTACGGCCCATTCGTCATTTACGATCCAACCTGTACAGGCACGGTAGGTGTGCGTGCGCATGAGAAACAAAAGCTCCGAGTGGTAAAGTCGCGCAAAAGTGGTCGAACAACACAATTTGTAAGAGAGGACATCTTGTAATTAACGTATATTGTGCTTTCGTTAAACCGATATCACAAAAGATCTTTGTCTAAGACCTTGTACAAAATATTTTTATGTCAAATATTTCATAGTACGGGTCATTTTTTATAAATAATTGCCGTTATACTATAAAATATTTGATAAAAGAACATTTTATAAAATATCTTTTACAGTAATGTCGATCTTATAGATGGCGATCCTATTGCGGCAGAAGTCAAGGGCCAAAAGAAAATCTGGAATCGCGGGATCAGTGGAAATGCAAGAAGCAACGATCGGTAAGTTAACATTTATCCTGAGTTTCACGATCGACATTTTCTGTAGTAGTCACAAACAGGTATCTAATCCTAGTTATTACTTACAGTAAACCCCAAAATTTTAAATTAGTGATTTTCCAGTGTGTCTTTACACAGTAAAAACAGTACGCATCTTTAACACTAGATTTACAGAATACGTCTTATAAACACGATTTTCCATCTGTAAATTTGCTTTCAGTTCTTGCGCAGTTAACACTAGATTTAATCAATTTTAAATTAACAATCTAGAGTATTAATCTGCATATTTTCAAACTCTCTCGACAACAATTAGCCAAATGTCTGCCGCCGCTTGTCGCTACTTTTCCAAACTCCTCCGAGCAACATTACGCAAACGTTCGCTTTCATACCTGAGAAAAAGCTTCTCGTGGTTACTTCACCGGCAGCAGCACGGCGTTACAGGCTTGGGAAAAGCCTTCGGTTCCACGTACTTTCTGACAGAAACTGTACAGGCGTGGTGTACAAAGGCGCTCACTCGCTTACACGCGCGCGCACGAGGGGACAAAACTCGAAGCGTTCGGATGTATCGTACCCCGAGCTCGCTCGAGGGGCTCCCACCTCCTTGGCGTCTCACGGCGTGTGTATTTTCATAAATATAATAATTTATTTCTCCGTGGTAAAGCCAGACGGTGGATGTTGCAATCTTAGTGGCTCGTCGGCATTGCCATTCCACGAGGTCGTCGTCGTCATCGTCATCGTCATCGGCTCGTGCAATGGCGATGGTCGTTCGTTCTCTCATCTTCCTCTGCTTCGTCGTCGAGTTGGCCGTCCGCGTCTCCTTCGTCGTCTTCATCGTCGAATAGGTGGGTCGGGACGGATCGGCCAGGAGCAGAACGTCGTCGTCGTCGTCGTCCTCCTCCTCGTCGTCCGCGTCGGAAGGTAAGGTAAGGGTGCGGCCAGACTCCGCTCTCGACTCCACCTCATTACCCGGCATTCTATGCAGAGACTGCGCTTATGGCTTATTATTGCTTTAGCTTAGCCAACCCGTCAGTTCCTCCGTCCTTCTTCTTCTTCGTCTACACGTGGCTGTGATACTCGGTGTGCGTACACGAATCACCGGAGCCACGGTGCACCACAAAGAGATATACGAGAAGAAACGAAAGCGTGTGCGAGCACGCTCGTTTACGTGTGTGTGTCTGTGTGTGTGTGTGTGTGTGTGTGCGCGCGCGCGCGCGCGCGCGCGCGCGTGCTGCGAACGCTTTAAGGCCCACCCGACCCCTCTTCTACGTCCGCTCGGTCCCCGCCACAAGAATCCCCACCCCGTGTCTCATTTTATATGTATGCGCAATTATTGGGCCCGATCTTGTCTTACGGTTCGTTATGCTCCCTTCGCCTAGCAGGTACGAGCTCGCTCATTCCCCTCTTCTTCCTCTTCTACGAGCACGGGCCTTACCTGCTGTAGTACGCCACCGCCCTCTTTCTACGAGAGCGCATCGATCCTTATCGGCATCGGCCGAAAAGACAACCGATTCGATTCTATCCTTCTTGGTGCAAACGGGAGGACGACCGAAGGAGAGTAAGGTGGACTTCGATTTATTCGGGACTCGAGATTTCGTTCGATAAGTCGGGTTGGTTGGTAAGTCGTGTGTAATTTGAGACGCGGTTAGGGATGTGGGGTTTTTCTGTTTAGGGTCAGGTGGATCGGTGAATTTCCAGGGGATTTTCTCGGTTTGTTATGAATGGCTGATAAATTCGTCGATCACCCGCAATACCAGTACCAGAGTCCTCCGATTTAAATAGTTTTTCGTCAGTTGTTGAGGAAAATTGGGTAATGATACAAAGAAACGTCGTGACGCGCTTTAGATTTTCTAAGATCTGGTATACTGCACGGATTTGCAGAAAATGGATATGATCAAAATCTCAACTCGAACGATCAACGTTCGATAGAAAACAAAATTGATAGAATTTCAGGAAGAATAAAATTTTCACGTCGAGTTCCACTGCTGAACTCCATTCGTGGTTAGGTAATTATGTTTGCCAATTGATATCGGTAAAAAGAAAAAATCAATGTCACTGCAACGCACGTATGGAAACACTCTACATTCCGAAGACAATTCTTTTCCGAACATTCGAGAGGAATAAAATTTATATATCCAGTTCCACTGTTCAAACATCTCCATTCGCGGTTAGGTAATTAAGTTTGCCAATTGACATCGGTAAAAACAGAAAATCAATGTCACTCCAACGCGCGGAAGGAAATACTCTAGACACTGCAAACTTAATTCTTTCGTCAACATTCCAGAGGAATAAAATTTTCATATCAAATTCCACTGTTGAAACATCTCCATTCGCCATTAGATAATTAAGTTTGCCAATTGACGTCTGTAAAAAGAGAAAATCGATATCACTCCAACGCTCGGACGGATACATTCTAAGCTCCGAAGACAATTCTTTCGCGAACATTCGAGAGGAATAAAATTTTCATATCGAGTTCCAGTATTGAAACATCTCGATTCGCGGTTAATTATAATGTTTGCCGTTAACGAGGGTTCGGGAAGAGATTCGACGTCTCGATCGTACCTATTCCGAGCGATGCTGGAACGCAAGTGATTCGCGTCGGAAGGTGTAGCTCGCGGACGATATAAAGGAACAAATGAGTTTCGTGATCGTACGAGAGCCCGATCTTGTCTTGGGTTAATCGAGCAACGCCAGGGAGAAAAGGAAGAGAGCGAGGAGTTCGCGGGGTGAATCGGCCACTGACGAGGAACCTGCCCGTGAGAGAAAGGGAAAAGAAGCGAGGAAGGTGCTGGGAGAAGGAGATGAGCAAGAGAAAAGAGAAAATGACGAGAGCAAATAATGTTCTCGGTTTGATCCCGTCGAGCAACGGAGACAAAGTTTCGTCTAGAGTGGTACTGGAAAGGATCGAACAAACTCCATTTCAATATAATTACCATAATCTGTTATCGGAAAGAACGATTAATTATAATTTATCTTAAGCAATTTTTGATTATTATATAATTTAGTCATATAATGACTTAACCCTTAAAGGACACCAGGGGTTTATATGACCCCACGAAAATTAAGCGAAAAAAATGAGTTTTAACATTCTTTTACTCCAAGAATTTTTGTCAAGTAGTTCAACTTGCATTGACTTAGCAGAAAATTTATTATTCTTTCTACATTGACTAAAAATAACTCATGAATTTCTGCAGCCACAAATATTGAGTTATTTCTATCTGGTAATTCCTTTACTGAATTATTTCGAGGTATGTCCTTTAAGGGTTAAAGCAACCCACGTTTCTACCTACAATACATTCTAAATAATTCGTTCGTTCGTTTCGTACCTCGTTCCCTGTTCACCCTCTTCTCTCGTCCTTTGTCACGTCATTTCGAGTACCCCAAACTAATTTTCCAACGCAAGAAAAAGAATGCAAACCGAAAAAAATCCACATCTACCCCACAACAGTTACACGCTAGAGGAATAATTACGAGGTCGTCTGACGCATCGAAGAAAGACACATCGACCGAGCGAAATCGTCGAATCGCCGCGCCCTCATCTGCATAAAGTCTCCGTGGGGGAGAGGCCGATAAGGAAAAATTTATTCATTGCCTCGGCTAGGAGCAATTCCGGGGCGGTGTATAAAAAAAAAAAGAAAAAAAGGGGAGAAAAGGAGAGAAAGAAGTGATGAACGAAGAGGAGAGAAGATACGACGAGAGAGGGATCTCCGCACGGCCGCTTTCTATTTTCGTGCATATAATCGAGAGTGGGTGATGCAGTTATCGGGATCTATACTTTAAGCGGCGCGTCTAGGTCTACCGGCACAGGATGTAGGCTGCTGCCTTTAGATCGGCCGACCTCTTTTCTCTCGCGGGAGGGGGAGGGGATTTTTTTACGTAAACGAAATTCACAGAGTGGGCAGAGCCTTCGATTCCAGGCCTCAGAAGTTCATCCACCGTGTATACGCTAGCGAGAGGTGCCGCTATTGTTCGTGAAGCCGCGCACGGCCCGATAGAGACGAGGAGAGGCACGCCACGAAGGATGAGGAGGAAGAGGAGAAGGATCGTATCGAGAAAGGGATATAATACGCGATGAAAAGTAGGCCTTTCCCTCGGCGCACCGACGATCCTTACGCACTATTACCCCTACAGACAGTCCGCGTGAAATTTCAATCGTCAGAAGACTCTTTTTCTGCCGAAGTACGTTTAACACTTTGACTGCTAAAGGCGTATATATACGCCTTCACAAGTCCATCGATATATACGAAAGGCGTATATATGTACGCCCTCACGTTCCATCAATATACACACTGAGAGAAGAAAATGGTTGGGTTTACTATAATCTCACTATATTTTATAGTTAGATTTGGCGTCAAACATATTTTTATAGTTCACTTAACCATACAAAATATAGTAGAATGAACGATTTGTACAAATGGTTATATTATTAACTATTACTTTTGTTCTTGTTACCATATGTATAGTAAAATGTGCTATGCGAATATAGTTAGTTCTATCACTATGTATGAAATATTCTGGTAATATTGACTATATAAAATAGTTACTTTTCTTGCCATTTTATATTTTCAACCATACTATATTTTTGGTTGAAATAACCATCATTTTTGGTAAAAACATAATATAGTTGGTTATACTATGCCTCTATCGTAATTATTACCGACATTATGGTAACATTTACCATAAATATGATATTTCCAACCAAAATTTTGTTACTATACCATTATAGTTAGATATATCATATACTTTTCTCTCATTGTCAGTGCATGAAAGGCGTAAATATACGCCCTCTGTATTTTTAATTGATTTGCCATTATTATTTTTTAAACCCTAAGAATGGTATCAAATTTCCGGGTACTGTTTTGGTCACTAGTCAGCGGACAACCAGTCGCAGCGACTGACATGCGAAAAACGCGCCGTCCATATTTATGGATTCGTCCGAGAGCGTGTCACAGTCAAAGGATTAACGTATCGATGGTAGATAAAAGCGAAGGTGGGTCCACGATCGAAGCAACAATGAGAAAGTTCGTTAATCTTTCGTGTATTTACCAAAAAGTTGCTGCTCATGGTCGAATTTCCATGAACTGTTCAACGTGGACGAATGAGTTTTTAATCTCCAAGTAAATGGCACGTCTTAAGGTGTTATTGGAATTACGAAGCACATCTGAGAGTCTGTTTATACGGTGGATGTGTACCGTGTGAAGAAGAGCGTGTAAAGAGAGTCGCGAAGCAGTCTGTTTGCAGGAAAATATGAAAGTTGGCTTAAACCGAAGTAGGCGATATAAAATGTGAAACTGTACTCGAGGATAATATTATATTCGGCGAACACGTAAAAGAAAGGATAACATATCGAGGAAAACAAAAATTTGTCTTTCTAATTGTTCCTAAAAAATAAGCGCGGCTGTAAGTAGAACGTGCAAAAGCGTCGATAAGATATGTTTTACAGAAGCGTGTAAAAATTAAGCATATGCAAAAGATATCGTACAAAAAGATGTAGCAGATTGGTTAAGAAAAATTTCTGAAAAAGCTTAATTACGACAGTATTTTCATAATGCATCGTTGCTCAATGGCGTTAGTAAAACTTCACTTGGCCAAGTGCGTGTAAAAAATCCAACCTCACCAATAACACTCTGACGTCAACGTAAATCAGACTTCATTGGACATCTGCAACACAAGCCGCGAAAAATGCCACTCCGTTACATCTCGAGTTAGAAACGCAATTTAATGTCTTAAGCCCACCTTTATTTTATCATTCTCCCTCGTAATAAGAGATAGATCCCGAGCTGTCCAGCCACGATGGAATCGCAGGCACGCGCTCATTGCCTGCGCACGAGGCAAGCTGCGATTCGAAGTTAAGATGTCAATTTATCGCGTGGCTCGCGAGCGTTCTTAAATCATACCGAGGATCTGCTTAGAGCCGGTAATTCTCGATGCGACGTTATCGGATCGTGGTGGTGCCTGCGCCGCCGCGCCGCCGTGTACTTCGGGCAAAGGCTCCTCCTGCAAATCCAGGGTGGAACAAGCGGTGGAAGACGAGAACGCGTTTGCCGTGGTGACTTTAATCGAATCTCGAACGACGAACGAGCGAAGCCACACGCGAAGAGGACGAGCGGAGCGGGCAGGAACGTTAAGGAGGCCGACTAGGCGAAAGGATCGACGACATTAAATCACGATACGGTCCTCTAGGCCAGTCGAAACTCTCCATTTGCTTCCCTCGTAGCGACCAAAGGATCCTCGATGATTGTCAATTGGCAGACGCGTAGCTCAAACGTCCTAACGAGACGATGTTTATCGGTCTGCGAACTGGCCAGAGATCGCGCGATCTTCGACTTGTTCCTTTGATGGCATAAAACCGGCCGAATTTGGTGAACCGATTTGGTTTCGTTTTGTCAATCGCGTTTATTCACCTCGTGAATTTGCTCGGGTTTGCCCATTACGGATGTAAGACGTGCGAAGTGTTTTACATCCTCTTGACTCGTGTCTCGCGAGTTCTCACGAGCGGCTTAATAATGATTAAGATACGACGAAGGTGGAAGAAGGTAAGGACGCGGAAGAACCACGAGTGGAAGTAAAGAAAGAAGCGGAGGAAGTTTGTGGCCAATAATTCTCAATCGCCAGAAGGACCTTAAATCCTGAGAGGAAGAGAGGAGTGAACGGACGTTATCGGGCCCTTCCAACGGTGCACCATTATTGTGAGATACTATACCGGTCTAATTCTTCGGTTAGCCCCGTCCGATTTTGCTTCGTTTTGTTAATCATATTTACTGCAAGAAAGAGAGAGAAAGAGACCATCCTACAGTTGATGCACCCGAAAAGTATGCCTGCTCTCCTTAATACTCTTCTGCCCCTGGTCCCGTGAGTCATCGGGAGCGGCTTAATAATGATTAAGATACGACGAAGGTGGAAGAAGGTAAAGACGCGGAAGGAGCACGTGAAGAACTGAAGAAAGAACCGGAGGAACGCGCGACCAATAATTCTCAATCGCCAGAAGGACCTTAAATATCCTGAGAGGAAGAAAGGAGTGAACGGACGTTATCGGGCCCTTCCAACGGTGCACCATTATTGTGAGATACTATACCGATCTAATTCTTCGGTTAGCCTCGTCCGATTTGGTTTCGTTTTGTTAATCATATTTACTGCAAGAAAAAGAGAGAGACCATCCTACAGTTGATGCACCCGAAAAGTATGCCTGCTCTCCTTAATATTCTTCTGCCCCTAGTCCCGTGAGTCATCGGGAGCGGCTTAATAATGATTAAGATACGACGAAGGTGGAAGAAGGTAAAGACGCGGAAGAACCGCGTGAGGAACTGAAGAAAGAACCGGAAGAACGAAAAGGAGAGAAGCACGGCCAATAATTCTCAATCGCCAGAAGGACCTTAAATATCCTGAGAGGAAGAGAGGAGTGAGCGGACGTTATCGGGCCCTTCCAACGGTGCACCATTATTGTGAGATACTATACCGATCTAATTCTTCGGTTAGCCCCGTCCGATTTTGCTTCGTTTTGTTAATCACATTTACTGCAAGAAGGAGAGAGAAAGAGAGAGAGAAAGTGTGTGTGTGTGTGTGTGTGTGTGAGAGAGAGAGAGAGAGAGAGAAAGAGAGAGACCATCCTACAGTTGATGCACCCGAAAAGTATGCCTGCTCTCCTTAATATTCTTCTGCCCCTGGTCCCGTGAGTCATCGGGAGCGGCTTAATAATGATTAAGATACGACGAAGGTGGAAGAAGGTAAAGACGCGGAAGAACCGCGTGAGGAACTGAAGAAAGAACTGGAGGAACGAAAAGGAGAGAAGCACGGCCAATAATTCTCAATCGCCAGAAGGACCTTAAATATCCCGAGAGAAGGAGAGGAGTGAGCGGACGTTATCGGGCCCTTCCAACGGTGCACCATTATTGTGAGATACTGTACTGTCCCGATCCGTCGTTTAGGCCCTATCCCGCTCGCGAATCGCACGCGCACGGAAGGCACATCGGCTGGATCGCGCGCGCGCGCGGACAGAAGAGGAGAGAGAAGCTTGAAGAAGAGAGAAGGAGAAGGAGAGAAAGGAAGAAACGAAAGCAGAGGAGCACCTCTCGGATCTGTCCCTCTCGCCGCTTACAGCTTGTACAAGGAAAAAGGCGTGTGACGTCGGGTGGAACGAAGGTGGGGGAGGGACGAAAAGTAAGAGAGAGAAGGAGAGAGAGAGGAGAGAAGTAATCAGAGGCACTAAACCACGATACCGCGTTGGCAGTTAGAGCCCTCTATCTCTCCTGTCGCCGGTGGTACAACAAGGCCCCGGTATTATTTGCAGGCTGCCACATTTGTCGTAGGTGGTCTGTTGCGACAGTGGCGTCGGCCGGTATAAACGACGCCGTGGCCCCACCACGGAGTGCCGGTGCCTCCTCCACCTTTATACTTGCAACCTGATCGTGGATAACGAGCGCATCGAACGGACGAGCTCTCTCTCTCTCTCTCTCTCTCTCTCTCTCTCTCTCTCTCTCATTTCCTTTTTCTCTCTCTCCTTCTCTCCGACTTGAATGTACCCAGGACTCCTCTGGTTCCCTCTTCCAGTCTTTCTCTCCTTCCAGCTCTTCCCTTCTTTTCTCCGCGCGCCTTCCCTTTTGGTCCTAGCCGTAACTAATTAACGAGAATATGTACGTAGGAAATAAAGAATGTCGTTGCTTATACGAAGAGACCTCGCGAGGGAGCAAGGCTACGAGCTAATTCGGATGGTCGGCTTCGGTAGGAAGTTACGGGGAACGGGAGACTTCCGTGGGTAACAGGAGAACTTCCGAATATATCTAGCGTTGAATTATAGGAGGGAAGGTAGGTGAGATTTATTGAAGGGATGGTAAATAGAAGAGGAAGTGGCTTGTTTATTTTACAAAAATGGAACTCGCAAATTTTTGTTCAGGTTGGATAAACCAACTGTCGAACTTGTTGCATGGGCGAGGGTCGTTGAATTTAATTTAAAAGAGTCTGGAAGTAAAATCTTTTATGCACACTCGATAATAATTCAAATTACATTCTGTTATTTTGATAATAACATCCACTTCGAGCTTCAGTGCGCAGTCTTGCTATTCGAGCCTATTGTTGTAGAAAACAAAATGTCGCTGCATTTATTTCGTCTCTATCTAACAATTGGCCCGTTGTAATTAAACCCTAATCTAGATCCAATCCCAAAATTGAAACTTATCCATAGAAAATGTCTATTTCGCCCCAATGCCGCTGCAGGTCTTTCATCTTACTCATTAACACGGACACAACGAAAAACGCTACTTCATCTCCGTCTAAGAAACGCACGGTGTTCGTTCCTACGAAAATTTGACGATGGACAAACTCGTATCCTCGGAAGAGGATGCTCGCTCGAAGCTGGTGCAGGCATCGTGGAGCGGGCTTCTAACGTCCGTCGACGGGAGAACCGAAAGAGGGGCTAACGGTTGGGGAATGATTAATAAAGATGCGTGGACACGCGTGTCACCGGATATAAGGCCCACACGGCCCCCATCGGCATCTACGTAGAACACCATTCCTCGTGTGTCGCCTCCTTCTCGCCAACTACAGACGAAGAGGTGCGTGATGTGCGCGAGTGAAAAAGCAAAAGACGCGAGAGGAACTCTTGGAGAAGAGGAAGAAAGAGAGAGAGAGAGAGAGTGTGTGTGTGTGTGTGTGTGAGAGAAAGAAGCAGTGTGTGTGTGTGTGTGTGTGTGTGTGTGTGTGTGTGTGTGTGTGTGTGTGAGAGGGAGAAAAAGAGAGAGAGTGTGTGTGTGAAAGCGAGAAAGAGAGAGTGCGAGTGTGTGTGAGACAGAGAGAGAGAGAGAGAGAGAGAGAGAGAGAGTGAGGAGAATGAAAACAACGAGCTAGCCTATCGCGTCCGTGCAAGACCGCGAAGACGCGAGCGCGTGTCGTCTGCTCGTGTGTCCGCGCACAAAATCCGCTCGCGCGTGTCTCCATCTCTCTTTCTCTCTCTTTCTCTCTCTGCGCGCGTGTGCGGACGGACTAACGGACGTACAGACGGACGAACGGACGGACGGATCGACACACAGCACGCGCATGAATATGTAGGATGTCTGGAAAAAAAGACGATTGGAAAAGTGAGGGCGGCGGCGGCCGAGGGCGCGGGAGGGCGGCACGAGACTCGACGCGCATAGTAATCGGAGCCGCGTCATGCCAATAACATCGCCTCGATCGCCTAATGCTCGATCGATAAACTCGTCGAGTTTTCCTCGCCACCTCCGATAAGCACAGGAGGTGCAACGAGGTGCGATGACGTAGGGGTTGATCGTGCTGCGCGCGCAAAACTTAACACTAAACTGTCAAACTTGTTAAAACGAATGGCCGACAAAAGAAGTTTCCGTGTGAATGTAAAATTGGTAGTTCTAGTGGTAAAATAAGGAATGAGAAAATTTGGAATTAGTCCGAGTGGAATATCAGAGGAAAATACCTGATAAATAAATGCCGATGGCTCACGTGCGCTTACGAAGGGAGACGAAGAATTTGAAATTTCGAAAGCAGATTAGTCGGAATAAAGGCCATCGAGAATTCGAAATTTCGAAATGAGAATGTATTGGTCCGAATCGAATATCGAAGCAAAATCCGTAATAAATAAGTGGCGAGTGGGGGTAGCTGATGGCACGTCGGTGCAAGGAAAATTATACGTTTATTTCGGACGATCGTTGCGGATGATTCATTCACGGGAAATGTGAAAAATGAATGCCGCGATCTTTGCTCCATTTCGATTCTTCGAAAGTAAGAATTGGTTCTAGTTTAATCACTGGTCATCTTGAAGTGATTAAAGTTTAGGCGGAACACGGATGAAAACAACTTTATTTACTGAATCGTGCGCGATGATCTTTTCATCCGAAAAGATGGAAATCTAACATTACCTCGTTAGATTACCTGGTAATTTCAAGCGATTGTTATAGATGCGAACGAAAACAACGTTTCTCGATGAATCATCCGTGACAAATGTCTAACCTGCAGTACTATAAATTCAACTCCACGCCACGTTGCGCCGAAACGAGACTTCAACGAGCCTTCGAGAAGTATTCGGAGCGAAGAATTTAGAGCTTACAGTTTTCTACACGGCCAAGCAGAATGTTTCGGTCGTACGAATGGCAATATCGTCACGGATGCCAATCGTTCATAATTCAAGGTATACCCAGGAGCGGAGCAACGATAACACACGGTACACGCTGTTGACGGATCGTTGGGCACCCGGGCTACGCGAGGCAGTCAGTTAAACACGCGCCAGTAGAACGAGCCATTAGAAATGCAGAAGCAGAAGTTAAATGAGAAAGTGAAGATGGAGGATGGAAAGCCACGAGTCGACATTGAAATTCGATTGTTCACAAAACCACTCGAATCTTTGGATCCGTTCCCCAAATTCTCCAAATCGTTCAACGATTTATAAATTTTTCGAATCCAAACATAGGTAGACCCCTACACTGAAAACATTGTATTCTTATCTTAAGAATTTACCACTTAAGTTTAGAATATTTTCCACTAAAATAAGCAACAAAAGGATCTTCTTAACTTAAGAGTAGAATGTTCTAAACAGATTCCTCTAATCAAATATTCTTAACAGATATTCTTATCAGATATTCTTAACATAGCCTGGTAAAAAATTTGTATGGATATATTTGGTAGGTATATAATTATTGGAAACAAAACTCTTGATGAAATGCTTCGCTCTTTATATTGTCGAAAATTACATTATCCATATCTTGAAATCAGAATTAGTTGAGAAATATAGTCACGAGAGAAGGTTACAATTCATATATGTATACATGTATTTCTATCACTTGTAAATATCTCCATTAAATCACCCAAATCCTCTTCTTCTAGCCACTTCGTCATTTCTTTATCCATACTTTTTGCACAACACAGCACACAAAAGAATATAGTACTCAAGATTACGCAGAATTGCAAGAAGAACAAGATACAGGCATCGACATGTACCGCAGGCGATGTAACCTAACTTAACCGAATACTGACACGCATCGTGTCGCGACATTCAGATGGATTATTAAGAATATATTCGAAAAACCGTCATATCGATAAGAAAATATTCTTATCTATTAAGAATATCTATTAAGATGAATTATAAAGTTTGTATTTTAAGAATACAATTTTTTCAGTGTACAAATAATCATTCGTCTCTCGATCGTCTCCTATCACGATTAGTATTAACTACTCCAATGAATTCGTCAAAGAATGACAATCCGATTGCAAGCATCGGTCTGAGACGTTTACTTTGCTTCTACTCTCGTCTGCTCTCCTTCACCTCGCTTCTTTCCTATTCCCTCCTCTCTCTCCCTGCTCCGTTAGAACTCTCCTCTCCACCGCACCCTCGACTCTCGTAATTAATTTAATAACAACTCCGGCCTCCTCGCCTACCGGAGAAACTTTTCCAACTTTCTCATTCCCACCCGGACCGGACCTCATTTGCAGAACCCTTTTTCGCCTAACGAGAACGAGCATAAGAAAAGTGCAGGAGCTTTTCTCGACGTGGTGAAATCGTGGCTGCTCTTCCTTCGATCATTTCCCTTAGGGATCTTGCGATAAGCGATCTCACCCGAGGCCACCGAGTCAGTTGCTTTCCCAACACGCTCCCAAACGAAGAGGTGCACTACTCGTCCCGCGCGTAATCGTTCCGCGCTCATTTCGTCCGCTCCGAAATGCAAAGACTTCGTAACGCAATCTCGACGTCTGCACGAGCTGGCTCCGGACGAGGAAGGCAAAAGAGAATGAAGAGGAGAGTATTGTCGCGAATAAGCGGAGGAGCTCGTAAAGCGAGCTACAAAATTGAGCCCTCACCAACATCCGCGTGCCGTCTCCTTCTCCTCGTAGCGTCTCGCGGTCGCGACGCGCCGTGTATAAAATCCACTTTATGAAATACTCCCGCGAGGTATACGTCCATGAAGCTAGGAAGGAAGGAAGGAAGGAAGGAAGGAAGGAAGGAAGGGTCGTTCCACAAACCACGTCCGCCTCAGCCTCTCGTGTCCCGTAGATACGGAGAGTCTTCCGCGCCGGAGTAAGGAAAGAACTCGAGGCCGTCGCGGAGTGGTGTTTCCACGTCGAAATAAACGCTCCATTCGTTTAGAAATAAGGAGGGACGCGAAATATGCGGCACGTCAAGCCGGATAGAGAAGACAACTCACTCGCCACGCTGCTTCTCACCGAGCGTTTCCCTCTCCCTACCCCGTGATATTATTCTCTTGCGTTGTTCGACTTACCGAGCATCTTGCTGAGATCGGCGTTGTGGAGATCGGGATTCTCGTCGGCCAATTTCTTGCGCTCGACCTTTGCCCAGACCATGAAGGCGTTCATCGGACGACGTATCCGCTGTTCCTTGAGGCTACGTTGGGCAGTGCCGCCGGGATGGCACATCTTCACGCCCGCAGGGATCGGCGAAATCCCTTGCTGATAGTCTAAGGACGGGCCGGAGGCCAGCCAGGACATGTCCTCGAGCCGCTGCTGAGCCGGTCCCGTTAACATTCCCGGTATCTGCAACATTTTTCCACGTCCATTTTATCCTACTCCTTTTAGATTAAGGGGTGAGGGCTAGTCAGCATTTTCAAAAAATCGTGTTTCTCTTTTTTCTGCATTTTCTCGAAGTACAGCATTTCAAAAGGGTCACTTTGTGGTGCCGGAATAGATGATTCAATGTCAGTCCAAAAATAAGTTTTTTATTTGCATGCAAATTGTACTTAAAACTTTAAATGCCTTTTTCTCGAAAGCACGTTTTTAAAGTCGGTGATCACTGTAACTCCAGAACGGCTTGACCGATCATTTTGAAATTTGTATCACTTATTCTATGCGTAATTGTCCCCTGGATGGACGAAGGATTTTTATCGGTGGTGAATAGTTTTTTTTTTTATAACTGAAAATATGAGTGAAATTTTAGTCGAAAAACAAGTTTTGACTTTGAACATTTGCCATTTTGTAAAAATTCGAAATTTTCATTAACCCTTCGTCCATCCTGGGCCCAATGTGATTTACTAATGATCCCCGTTAATTTTTTTGGTTTTAAATGATCCAGTGATGAGCAGCGGTGATCACCGCGAAACACCTTTTTTTTTTTTATCTCCTCGCAGACTGACTGCATCTCGCTTATTTATCATTATTTTTCAATGAAAATTTTACTGTAGCTACTAGAAATATTGATTATTCATATAGGAAAACATTTTCCACTGAATAACAAAACATGTTTGGAAACAAAAATCCCGAAAAAAGCGTTTTTTTGACGTTACGAGTAGCCCTGACTCCTTAAGTAAGATGGACTGCGTAGAGTCGGCATTGGGATTTTTTTGGAGCATTTTTCGAGTTTTAGTTCCCGACGGAACCTCCTGATTTTTGAGAAAAATGAGAAAGATCAGGGTCTACGGAAATTTTGAATAGACACGCGTGTTTATAGGTGAATGTGAATATGCGAGGTCTTAGGTCGTTCTTGAGAGTAGAGAAACGATCGAATCAGGTTAGGGCAACGTTTCGTCCATTGACGAATGAATTTATTTGATTAAAACCAAGTAAACATAAAAACACTTGTCCTTTTTTTCGTTCGACGAACTACAGATGCGAGCTTCGTGGCTCGAAAATAATTTCTCCTCCACTCTTGTTGTCCCTTGTCGTTTCCAAGCTGAGGGACAATGTGTGAGACTTTACTGTGTAGATTACAGATTGCGATAAATAGAAGTACTCTTAATATCGATAGACTCGAATATCGTGGCCTAAACGCAGAGAAAACGGACGCGTTAATTTTGCGAGCTAGAAATGATGATAACCTTAGCCTTACCACTCATCCAATTTACGCAACGATTCTTGCTCGTGAACAATTATACTTCCTCGCGTGCACTCTACCGTTGCAACAATCTCGCTTCGTAATCCTTCTATTTTCGGACAGATAATACTCGACCCTCTCCGCCAGTGGAGCGTCTAGGGTCGGATAGTAAAAGCCTTCCGCGAACGTGGGCGCGCGCATCGAATGGGCTCTCTCCAATGAGAAACTCTTGCGCGTACCCCCGATGGAGAACGCGTTCGCGGCACGATCCAAAAATGGTCATACGTACCGAGATGATTTGGGTATCGATGGGCATGGAGCTGTCACTGGCATCGATGTTGGAGTCGATGTCGTAGGCCCTGGACGTGGGAGTCGCGTAAAGCGAGGAATGAAGGGCCAAGAGTCCTGGAGAGCCTCCATAGCTGCTGACCGGCGGTGGTGTCACCTCACCCCTGTCATAATTATCCAGCATCCTGCGTCAGAACGACAAACAAACATTCTTCAATAGCTGGAAAGCACGAAGAGATTCCAATGTGGCTGATAAAAAGCAACAATTGTCGTCACCTCGAATCGAAGTGAATTCGCGGGAAAATTCAAATTAACACTAGAAGTACCGACCAGTCAAAATGACCGGGTGTGTCAATTTTTCACAAGAATTTCTCTTTAACATTAGATACCAATTTTGATTTTCGTATGGAAACTTCTTTTGTTGACCACTCATTTTAACAGAGAGAGCGTTTATTTTATCACTGAGCCGCCATTTACTTTTGTTTTCATATGGATTCTTCTTTTGTCGACCAGTCATTTTAACCGGCTTGGTAGTTCTAGTGTTAAGAAATCGTATATACAGTGTGAATTTGTTCGTAATCAAAATAAATAGGTCCGTGCTCGCCACTTCCATTAACAATTACGCGTATCGCTCGTAAGATATTACCTACTCACGCGAAAATGAAAATTAACAAATTCCACGAACGATAATCATTCATTTCGCAATGAAAAAAAAATCTGCCCTGACCTCTCCTCCATCGACAATCACGCGTTTTGCTTATTAAACAATGCCTCCATTACTTGCTCGTGCGAAAATGAAAATTACTAATTTCGACGTCCCGTAAGAATCTAGTCGTAAAAAAGATCGAAGCTCTTCTCCATTGACAATTCCCTGTTTCACTCGTAAGACGACCGGCTCCAAGTACGAACGAGCAAGCGATCACGGGAATGAACCAAGGAGAGAAAGAGAAAAGAGAGAGAGAGTGAGATAGATCGAGAGAAACGGAAGGAGAAATAATCCCCGTGGGTCGTCCCCAGCGTCGCGTCGCTCGTCGTCGGAGAAGGCGACTCGTGCCGGCGAGAGGGGCCCCGCCGATTGATCTGTCAACCCCGTTAAGAAAAGAGTTGATCGACATGAATGAACCATTCAAGGCCACTTAATGGAATTCCCACGATTGTCCTTAAGGCATAATGTAACTGTGCCCAGGTATATAATAGTACGATCGGATGTCTCGCGGTGATGCCTACATTTATATACGAGTGCGCGCTCGCGTTTAAAACGGCTCTCGTAGTAGACTTCGAGTTCTGTGCTGGTGTCGTGGAACTCGCTATTGTAAGCGTGTCGCGAATCTCATCTACGGTGGTGGACGTGTGAATCGTGTGCATGCTCCACACGTGTGTGAATTTCTGTGTGTGTGTCGTTTCGCACACGCGCGAGTGTTCCACATAATGGCCATTGTTTCATTCGGTTCGCGAGAGAGATGCTGACGGGGGGACAAAAACGTTCTGGCATTTTCATTCAATAAAGTCGCCGCGGATAGAACGGACGTTTTTGCTATTGGCCACTTCGGGATTCTGCTCCCGGTGGTGGCGGCCGCGCGTCGTCGAGAATCCACGCGAGAGAATCTCCTTCTACATCCCTCTCTCCTTTCTTCTACCTTTTCTCCAAGGCAGTGAATGAACGCGGCAACGAGGGAGGATTTAAAGTACCTTCGCAGGAGCTGTTTTACGCGTTCGTACTACAAGAGTGATTTGCGAGCTTTTATGTACTTCTTTAAGTATCCAGTGTACCAGGAATGGAAGCTCGAGACCTTCTCAATTTTTCTGTACGGTTATGTCGATTTTTGTGCGCAGCAGGTTTTTTTCATGTTTTTTGCGAATTTCGTTCCGCGTGGTAAGCGAGCAGTTCTACGGAGGTGAAAATGTGTCTTTTCGTTTTTGTGCCAAAAAGCGCTCCATCGAATGGATATTTTTCGATCATCGTTTCCGAAAGTTAATGCGTCCTTTTCTTTCAAAAAACCTCGAGTGTTTAATCCTTCGAAAGAGGAAAGCGATCTTTCGTTTCGAAAAGCTTCTCCGTCCCTGAAAATTGCAGGCTGAGATATTCCGTTTCGCGACCCAAGCCCTTCGTCTTATCGGTGGTATTATTTAAGAACGACTATCCCATCTCAACAATCCATCTATCCATAGATCTCAGGTTCAACGATAAGCAGATACTTAGATAATACTCTCGCAGCTTGTGACCTTACACCCACAGTCGGACTGGTGCGAGGGCAATTTCCATCTCGGACTTCCACATTGAGTCGTGGCGGTGCTGGAAGGACCATCCCATCGTATCATCGCAATCGCATCGGTACTTTTGAGCCCGATAAACGCTCTGGGAGATGTCTAGGTGAGAGAAGGGCGAGAAGAGCCATACGAAGCTTGGAGAGAATCTTTGAAGAAAGAGAGAAGAAAAGGAAAGAAAGAGAGAGAGAGAGAGAGAGAGAGAGAAGAGAAAAAAAAATGCCATTAGACCGAGGGCCAGGATTCTCTGAGTTTCTGCTCGCACCGGTGCAGCTGCACCACCCACGCATATGATAGATACGCCACTGCCCCTCAGCATTGTTTCTTTAATGATTCATGTGGGGTGATTGTACCGAAGCGGGCCCAGTGGAGAGGAAGCGGTTTCCAACTGCAAATGCAATGAGGCTGTATTCGACGATGCGCCTACCGTATCGAAAATATTAATTCGACGTGATAGTCGACGTGGCTTCGCGACGTCTCTCAACGCTCCTTCGGCGTGTTCGAGATGGAGAATGTCTACGATGAGAGCCCGTGGATACTCGATGGTTTCTATGGGTGCAGCCAGTTTATCGTTTTCGTTGCGCTCGGTCGAAGATGTGTTTGACGAACGTGAAGAATTTGACGAGATCGTGGACAGTTTATTACGCGGTGCGTTTAATTATTACTTTCATGTGGTACTTGTCAATAATCTCGTATAACTTTCCACTAGCTGACAATGTTTGGGTTAGGGTTTACTCATTGTACTTTGCTATTTGGTTGATCTTTGGATCTGGACTCAGACACTTTTTGGCAAGAACGTCTTTCGTGATATTTTACATTGTCGAAGTACAACGAATTAACACGTTCATCGTCACGTCACTCATATTTGAGTGACGGCTTCAGTGGCTGATTATAAATGATCAAAATAGGTATTTCGAAGTATAATTAACGCTTTAGATAGTTAACTAAACAGTCACCAAGATTTAATATGACTAGGCGACGAACGTGTTAATGCAAGTGGGCAATTACTAAAAGTTGAAAGAAAAAAAAGTTCCATGGAGCGTTATGAGAAGAGGACAAGAAATATAATAAACACCAGAGTTGAAATCGACAACGTGCTTAGGGATCTGCTCAACTCTCTGTTTGGGATTTCCACAACTCTTCTTTCAGGATCTCCACAACTCTCCATTCACGATCTCCTCAACTCTCCGTTTGAGATATCCTCAACTCTCCGTTCACGAACTCCTCAACTCTCCGTTTGAGATATCCTCAACTCTCCGTTTGAGATATCCTCAACTCTCTGTTCAGGATCTCCTCAACTCTTCGTTCGGGATCTTCTCGACTCTCCGTTCGGGATCTCCTCAACTCTCCTTTCAAGATCTCCTCAACTCTCCGTTTGAGATCTCCACAACTCTTCTTTCAGGATCTCCTCAACTCTCCGTTTGAGATATCCTCAACTCTCTGTTCAGGATCTCCTCAACTCTCTGTTTGGGATTTCCACAACTCTTCTTTCAGGATCTCCACAACTCTCCGTTCAGGATCTCCTCAACTCTCTGTTTGAGATATCCTCAACTCTCCGTTTGAGATATCTTCAACTCTCTGTTCAGGATCTCCTCAACTCTCCGTTTGAGATCCCCCACAACTCTTCGTTCAGGATCTCCTCAACTCTCCGTTCGGGATCTTCTCGACTCTCCGTTTGAGATATCCTCAACTCTCTGTTCAGGATCTCCTCAACTCTCCATTTGAGATATCCTCAACTCTCTGTTCAGGATCTCCTCAACTCTCCTTTCAGGATCTCCTCAACTCTCCTTTCAGGATCTCCACAACTCTTCGTTCACGATCTCCTCAACTCTCCTTTCAGGATCTCCTCAACTCTCTGTTCGTGATCTCCTCAACTGACTTGATCGGATGAAATTTCGGTGTTCACCTTTCGCGGATCTCTCACGGACGAAAACGAAACGTGAGAAAATCAAGCGGTACACATTCGAGTTCAGAGTACCCAGGCATTGTTATCGTGCGCGCGCATGCGCGAAGGTGATAATGCCGGGGCGCGTGGCACAATAAGACCGTTAGTACGATTGTAACAAATTAATTCGATTGTTTGTAAACCTCTGCCGTTCGCGCGCGTTCTTACGAACGGAGCGAGGCGGGGCGCGATCGTGCGGTAAGCGGAAACGCTCGACGATTCGGCGATTTATCGATTCGTCGATTCCTCGATACCAAAACTCCGTGCCCGCTAAAGGAGCCGCGCGGCTCAAGATCCTTATCATTACCATTATCTTCGGTATCGATCTATCTCCCTGCACCCCACAATTAAAAACTTCCACCTATCCGGTGGTTCGATTCGCGAAAGAGCGAAAATTGCCATTCCTTTGCCGGTAAACGATCCGAGCGTAAACTCGCCGCTAAGGTAGCTTATTCAATAGAATTGGCTCCGGGGAGGGCGATTATTGACATATCGTTAATTAATTCCGCGCTGCTTATCTCATTACGGGAATCTCCTGGTAACTAGCGAGGGCCCCTTAATAAAATCGATCTCCATTTATTCACGCTCGAAGCATTATCGTGGCTTGCTATCTAGCGCGCGGCGCCGTAACGGGAGCCATTGAGATTAGGGAAGTACACGTCAAGCTTCGTTAAGCATCGTAGGAACGACAGTTTTCTATCGCTGGGTGGTTTCGCGCTCGAAACTACAAATCTGTCGTCCCTCGTGCGCCAGGAGACCGCGCAGGAGGTGCTCGTATATCGTGGCTCTCGCACATGTGCCACCTACGAATGTGCAGACACACAAAGACACATTAACACGCACAACACATACGTCGAATACTCCGTGCCGCCTGGCCGAGGAGACAAAGGACACACCAACGATCCTCTAAATCGGCATGTCCGTCGAGCCTCGTGAATCTTGACTTGGTTCGACTCACGAGGCGAGCCAGACGAAGGAAGAGAGAGAGAGAGAGAGAGAGAGAGAGAGAGAGAAGAGCACTCGAAAGGAGAACGAAGGCAGGAAGAGATGGAAGGAGAAGGACACCGATAGACGAGGAAAAGAAAAGGAAAGAATCGTTTGGTAAGCGGTAGCGAACCACTTCGAGACTACTCGTCCAACAATAACGTCGATAACAACAACGGTCCAACAACAAGGACATCAAACAGCAAGAGCAAGGAATCGAGCAACAGTCGCCACCGTGCGCTTGCTTCGTCAAGCGGCACACACTTGTTCCACGAGTAAATTATTCCTCCCCTTCCCTTCGATCCACCTTCTCCCATCCGAGGCTTCGAGAGAAGTAGAGAAAGCTTTCGGAGCCCGGCAAGCCTGACGGCTGACGTAGTGGCACATTTTATTCAAATAATCGCAGCCATCGAACACACCCTTGCATTGCTCGACGAGGCGGCGGTGTAAAGCTGAGACGACGACGACGACGTCGTCTGAGGTGCACACCAGGACACGCACAGAGAAAGGTGGACACGCGCGCGCGCACTTTGTGCCTACAGGTATTTATATTGGTAAACGTGGCGCCGTTACGTGCGACGTTAGGCCTGAGTGTGGGTACACGAGCGCGATGGCGAATATGGCGTATACGTGAAACGGCGCAGTGCAAGCACGCAGATAGAAGGGAAGAAGGAGAAAGAGAGAAAGATGGCTGAGGGAGGAATAAAAGTCTCAGAGGGGAGAGAGAATGAGAGAGCAAGAGAGAGAGCAAGAGAGAGAGAAGGAGAGACGCAATCGCAGGAACTGTAATTTTATAGGCCCCTGATTAAACTTTTAAATCGAATGACCAATGCGGTTCAGTTGGTAAGCGGAAGTGACGACCCCAGCCGCTCACCTCTGCACTACTAACGCTCCGACGCGTTTCAGATTTGAGAACGAAGAAAGCGCATCCCCGAAACCTTTACGGGCTTAAGACTCCGGAACGGACGTCGGTTGGCGTACCCTATATACCATCGCCTCTGACCTCAGCCCGTGGAGCCATTACGTACGACTTCCTGCGACCAACTAAGAGGAATCGAAAGATTTCCACGAGAACTTTGGAAGGTGCGCAGAATGTTGCCGTGGCGCAGGTGGATGTAAACAGGTGGCGAGAGCGCGCGACTTTTCGCGCACTTTCGACTCGCTTTTCGCGCAATTTCAGGAAGAAGCTCGATAAGTATCTTAACCTTTAACTACACGCGCCCTAAAATATAACACAAGTACACGCGCGGTGCGTTCAATACGTTACAATTAAAAAATCAACGTTTAAAGTAATTTAGAGTAAAACACTAAATTCAATTATTTACTGATTTCTTTTTCAGAGAAAACATTTTGTCAGATTCTCGTATTGAAATAATAGAAAAAGAAACAAGTGTGTTTTAATAGACGGTTTATTCGTGTGTTGCTGCGCGCGGAGTATAAAGTACACCATCGAGTGTAGTTAAAGGTTAAGGGAGAAAATATTCTCCATTGGGATCTCGGAAGATAGTAAACATACTTGTTTCGCGATTTTTCTCCATTTACCCGAAATCTTATCCTCGCACTTTTTCTTGCGGCATTCGTAACCGAAGCTACGTAGGTAATTAAAATTGATTTACGTTGGTAATGTTAATTCTGAAGAATCCACCGCATAATAAAAATGATCTGCATTCTCGAGTATAGAGCGCTTGCTCGCGAGTTATACTAGGATAAATAGCTATAAAATTTTAATGGGATACTCGCTCATTTTTATTACGATAGAAGAACGAAACGTTTTTATAACGGTAAGCAAAATACCGAGAAAAAATTCATACGCGACTGATCAAACGGAGAATTACCTACGAGAGCTGCGGTTCCTGTTTGCATTGTAGTTTGGCAATGGTCGTTGGTGTGAGCAAAATAAACATAGCACGAGTCCTCGCGGGTTAATTCGCCCAAAAACGAGGACCAATCCGAACTTGACCGATCGAATGCGCGAAACTTTAAAGGTCTAATGTGCGAGAAAATTAGTGGAGGTTGATACATCGCGAACAAAAGCAGAGTGACCATTCGCACGGTGACTTTCGCGAAGCGCGTGAATTATAGCCTCAGATCCGGCTAATGGGATTCCCCCAGCACGGACAATTCGTTCGTCGGTAATGCCCGGTTTCCGTTCCAAAGGGAATAAGTGTCTCAATTCGTTAATTCTCACCTCCATTGTTTTCGACGGAGTCGACTACCTTAGCTCGCGGTCACCACGACATGCTGCGGACGAGCACCAGTTCCTACAGGTGGTGGCCCGCGAACGAGCCCTCTGCCGTAAAAGATTCATTAACGAATCAACTCGAATCCGACTCCGATTCCAGGCTGTGCGGTGAACACTCGCGAATCTTTTCACGATCACTGTTAACACTTTGACTGTCACTCTGATTTTCCATGAATTCTCCGTAGCGCCACACTCTGCATCTTTCTCTGGTTTCTTTGTTCCATTCAACATATGACCTTTTAAATTACGGTTAATTATGGTTAATATGATGGTTGTTTTTTTTAACGATATTACTGTGGGTCCAAGTGTTAATAACAAAGAAGCGGAAGGCAGAGGAGGCCGTAATTTGTCGATGAGGGTAACACTGACTGCCATGCTGATTTTCCATGGATAGTTCGTGACGCCACATTTTGTAGTTTCTTTATGATTTTTTCTGTTAACACATTGTTGACCGGTCACGAGTTAACTCGTGTCTGCACGTGTATTATCTACTTTCATTTGTGAAACCCCGGGCGATATAGAATATTTAAATAATATTTGTAGAAATATACGTAGAAAGAATAGTCGGTGACAAGAGATAGCTTCTAGGTAAAATTGCTGGTCAACAATGTGTTAACGTATGACCCTTTTAAATGCGGTGAATTGGGATTAGTATAATCATTTGTTTACTGATTTTTCTCGCGGTCACCAGTGCCCACCGTGGCCGATCACATATGACCATCATGGCAGTCAAAGTTTTAACATACGATCTTTTATAATGCTGTGAATTGCGATTAGTATAATAATTTCTTTCATGATTTTTCTCGAGGACACCGGTGCTCACTGTGGCACCACAAGAAAAACTGTGGTCGATCACATGTAACCATCATGGCAGTCAAAGTTTTAACAGACGATCTTTTAAAATGCTGTGAATTACAATTAGTATACCTAATAATTTCTTTAATGATTTTTCTGGAGGTCACTGGTGCCCAACGTGGCACCACAAGAAAAACCGTGACGAGTACATATGACCATCATGATAGTCAAAGTTTTAACATACGATCTTTTAAAATGCTGTGAATTACGGTTAGTACAATAATTTTTTTAAAGATTTTTCTGGAGGTCACCCGTACGCACCGTGGCACCAAAAGAAAAACAAAGTGTTAACATATGATCTTTCAAAATGCTGTGAATTCCGATTAGTATAATAATTTCCTTAATAATTTTTCTGGAGGTCACCGGTGACCACCGTGGCGCCACAGGAAAAAGAAGTTACGGTCACATATGACCATCGTGGCAGACAAAGTGTCAATCAGAAATCTTCTTAACTCTCCATGGAATTTCGCGGGGACATCAACACCCACCACATGCATCTCCATTCTCCTTAATGCCGTTCCTCCTCCACCTCATCTTCCTCGCTAAATCACGCGACCACGGGCCACGGCACGTAAACTACAGTAATTATTAATCCCTCCTGTAACGTTAGCCCGATCGTCAAGTCACCGATCTGAGTCATCGGGATTGCAGAAATTATGACGAGGCCGCGCGGGGACGGATGGCCTCTCTGGGTTGAACCGAGTCGAACGGCTCTCTTTCCCTGCGTCACCGCGGCCTCGAATTTTTATTCGCTCGCAAAGAGCGCTCGGTAAGCCGACGGTAGTCGAAGAGGTAAGGAGAGTTGAAATTCGGGGTGGGTAAGCCGACGAGAGCGTTATTCCTGTCGCTCGGGACAAAGAGAATTTTCGAGACGACTTTCACGAGTATCTTTGCCGCGCGAGGCTTTCGAGGTTCGCGTCGGCGGCGACGGCGACGGTACCGAGAAAAACCGAAGGAGCTGGCACGCGCGTGTGGGAGCACACGAGCCTCCGTAGGTGAGAGTGAAAGAGAATGAAGAGAAACCGAGAGAGTGTGAGAGAGAGAGAGAGAGAGAGAGAGAGGGTGTGAGCATCTGACGAGGCGTCGTCGCGTATCGTTCACGGAATTATCGACGCTTCCTCGATATAATCGATGTTTGGTAATCGGCTCCGCCGTTGTTTGCACTCGCCTGCGCCGCACGCCATCCGGAGAGAGGAAGGGGATGACGAGGAAGAGCAGAGAGGACAATGAGCCTGGCGTGTAAACTAAAAAGTTCGCTAAATTCTATAAGCTATGAAATTGCCCTGTTTATACATTGCGCGATCGATGTAGATGCGACGCAAAGATAAGCTCAGTTAGTTGGTGGGGGTGTTCGTAGGGAAATGCGGCGCAGGTTGTGTCGCAGAAGTCACCTTGTGAATTGCAAAACTTGCAGGTCGATTGAAAACATCGGGGAATAAGTCGTTGCGATTGTTGAAAGTTACGGGTGTAATGTACCGCACGACTTGCTTAAGTTGTTGATTAAGAATTTTAACATTCTTCGTGAGAAAGATCGGAGAAGGATTCTACGATGTCGCGGAAGTTCCAACGAGAATCGCAGAACTTGCAAAGCGAATGAGAATATCGAGTAATAGCTCACGGTTATTTTTACACTGAGAGAAGAAAATTACTGGGTTTACTATAATCGCACTATATTTCATAGTTAAATTTGGCGTCGAATATATTTTTATAGTTCATTTAACCATACAAAATATAGTAGAATAAACGATTTATGCATATGGTTCTATCATTACCTATTATCTTTCTTCTTGTTACCATTATATATTTTCAACCATACTATATTTTTAGTTGAAATAACCATAATTTTGGGTAAAAAGATAATATAGGTGCTTATACTATGCCTCTATCGTAATTATTACCGACATTATGATATCATTTACCATAAATATGATATTTCCAACCATAATTTTGTTACTATACTAGTTAGATATATCATATACTTTTCTCTCAGTGTAATCGTTTATTATTCGCTTAAATCATTAATCGAATGAGAATAGAGAAGGTACTCCGAAACGAATGAAAATTTCTAAAGTTCGTCGTAAGGAAGATCGCAGCAGGCTTCTACAAATATCGTAGCAGTCCTCGATCGTCGTGAATCGTAAAACTTGCAAATTCATTGAAACCACGAGAAAATAACTCTTTGTGCTCGTTAACTCGTTAAGGATAGAATTGTTAATCGAGCGGAATTGGAGAAGAAGCTACGAAACGAAAAAAAGAATCCCAATACTCGTCGGTACCGAACCTAGTTCGGCTCAAAGTATTTTCTTTCCTAGGTGACTGTTGTAGTCGTCGAGCAATCGCGTCGACTCTGCACAATTCTGTTATTCGCGCATTAACGTTATTCAAATTTCCCATTCGAGCGAGGAATCGAAAACATCTTGGAATAGTTCGCGCGTCTCTATAAAATCATTATCGACCGTCCGCTTCGCGGTGATTAAAAGCGCAAAGTCATTTTACATTTGCGCGCACTCGTCACCAGTTGTTGTCCGCATATGATTTACTCGGCGCGCAAGCCTTCCGCTAATGAATTGCAGAATGACGTTAAAAAAAATAAATCCCCGGGGATCGATCCATCGGTCGTTCGAACGTAAGACGATGCAGGTTGCGTCGCGGAAAATTGTTTTGACGCTTCGGGCACCGCCGTGGTCGAGGCCGTCGCGCGTGCTCGAGGTTACGCACAACAAATGTTCCTAGCGCGAAATCGAATGCTTTTATTTACATCCATCGACGGCACACGAGTCGCAAATAAACCCCGTTCGATTAAACGATGAACACTAGACATAGAAAAATCTGAAAAAGGCGCCTTTAGATAATAACAATGAACGATCTCAAGGATCTAACCAGTCAGAAACGAAACTTCTTAACATATTGCGGACCAGACATTTTATTGCGAACCGTACTCAGTGGCCAGATACTTTCTGCGTGAAATTATCAAGATCTCTGAACTGTTACCACTTATCATTGCGGTTATAAAATCGCTATTGGCTGAAAATTTGGAAATGCGAAATATCTCGTCAGCCGTCCGCAATGTCTTAACCTTTAACTACACGCGCCCTGAAATATAACATAAGTACACGCATGGTGTATTCTATACACCACTATTAAAATATCAACTTTTAAAGCAATTAAGAATAAAACACAAATTAAATTACTCGCTGATTTATTTTTCAGCGCGTGGTGTATAAAATACACTGGCGCGTGTAGTTAAAATTTCAGCTAAAATCAAAAGCAATAGAAAATTGCATCGAATTACACGCTGTTTGTCGTGCACAAAGAGAAAACCTCCAATTTCGAAAGCTTACTTTTGCTACTTGCGTACCATGCCTTATACGACTTACAATTTGCTAAAAAAAATGAGACGCATACCTACGATGATATTAAAATCGCGTGAAAAAGGTACGGATAGAAAACGAGCCGAGTGGCTATGGCGATAAATATCCCGCGTGCTCGTGAAGGGTGGAAAAGGAGCACGCAACGAAGGATCGTCGCTTTGTACGCGTGACACGGAAGTTAGGCGCGCGCGAGTCGCATAATAAAAAGAGCACGAGGACGCGAGTAATTTGGGTGTCACGTTATTGGCGACGCAAAGGCGATTCGATCTGGCCGGGTAAAACGCTTACTTGAAATCAGTTACTTCGACTTCGAGAAGCGCGAAGGAATAATTGGACAATACATCGATAACTTTCGATTATAAAAGCTCGGTCCACAGGCACCCATCCTCCGAGTATCTCCACCCTCGCGTGAGTGCAATTCTGAAAATACAACTCGTCTCGACACTTGGAACGTAAGCTACGGGAGTTGGACGTCGACATACGCGCGAGAGGATACCGTGACACGGTCCGTGATCCATGCGACGGCCACGACCCACCGGATGGAACCGATCTGAACAATTTAAATAAATATGATTTTCGTCACCAAGCAATAACGAAAATCCAAGCAGTTTCAAATCCAACACTGAGAGAAAAGTACATGGTATATCTAACTATAATGGCATAGTAACAAAATTATAGTTGGAAATATCATATTTATGGTAAACGTTACCATGATGTCGGTATTAATTACGATAGAGGCATAGTATGACCAATTATATTATGTTTTTACCGAAAATTATGGTTATTTCAACTAAAAATATAGTACGATTGAAAATATATAATGGTAAGAAAAGTTATATAGTTAATATTACCAGAATATTTCATACACTGTGATAGAGCTAACTATATTCACATAGCACATTTTACTATACATATGGTAACAAAAACAAAGGTAATAGTTAATAATATAACCATTTGTATAAATCGTACATTCTACTATATTTTGTATGGTTAAGTGAACTATAAAAATATATTTGACGCCAAATTTAACTATAAAATATAGTGAGATTATAGTAAACCCAACCATTCTTTTCTCTCAGTGAAGGATCCAAAAAGAATTGCCCTTACTCCACTTGAGAATCTTTAATTTTTAAAACACACGTGAAACATGACTGGAATCCAAAGAACTTCTTCCAACTTCTTTCTTTCCAGTATTTAAAACCTCTTCAACCCCTGCATTTTAAGTCCCTTGATATCCACTGACAACGAAACACGCTACCGGACCCAAAAAACCATCAAAACACCCACGAAATCGCAAACCCTAACCACACAAAGTATCACTCCTCCATTCTCACGTTGACACAGGGGTCAGACGTACGTCGAGGAACAAGGAGGACACGAGCTACGTACCCGATACTCTTACAGGAGGGATAGACACATTTTTATCCCCTGCGGACCGATATAATAATAGTGAAACATTGATTCCGTAAACTGCAATTTAATGGACTCTCGTCTCGTACCACTCGAGGACATGATTATCGTGAAAGAAGGGAGATAGGTGGAGGAGTGGATCCTCGGAGTAGAGAGAAGAGAAGAGAGGATGCGGAGCAAGGATGAAAGGAAGGAGGGGATAACGAGAAAATTCTCGAAAGGAGGAAAAAGGAGCGGAGAGATCCCGAGGGTTAAGGAGAAACGCATCGCGCCTACTCCTTCGACTCGAGTGCCGTGCACTCGCGGGTCCGCGGCTGGGATCAACGATAGTGATTGCCGATTACGTTAACCAAACACCGCGGTCTACGCCCCTGCAATTTGCCTCGGGATCATCTTCCCCTAATCGCCGCGCTAATAACAGGATTACCGGGGCCCCGGCCACGGAATCGTATACTTATCCCTAATTCAGCGTATCGTTATTAATATATACAATACGATTCGGGACGCGCACGGTACAACCAACGGGGCAACGATAAAGGTCCCTCTACCTTCGCGATAGGACGCACCGCTGCGGCCACGTGCGAAATCACTGAAGAATACCACCCTCCTAAAGCAATGTTATTTACGTAAATTCTATCGATCTTTTCGCACCGTTATCGTTATCGGTGGAAGTTTGCCGGAGGATTTGTGGATTTCTTTGGGAGAGCTGGTTATTAGGTGGATGAACGAGGTGGAGTTATCGAAGGCATTGAGACTCTTTAGTGTCGTTCGGTAGAAGTTTATGGGGATTTGTAGATTTTTCGGAAGAGCCGGAGCGAGGGTCGGATGTAGAAATGCAAAAAGGATGAATAACATGATATTATTGAAAGCATTCAGAGTCTTTACTGTCGTTTCACGTAAGTTCACCGGAATGTGTGGCTTTCTTGGAAGAGCTGGAGCCTGTGTTGGGTGTAAAAATGAAGGAGGACGGATACACTGAGAGACAAGTATATGATATATCTAATTATAATGGCATAGTAACAAAATTATAGTTGGAAATATCATATTTATGGTAAATATTACCATAATGTCGGTAATAATTACGATAGAGGCATAGTATAACCAACTATATTATGTTTTTACCCACAATTATGGTTATTTCAAGTAAAAATATAGTATGCTTGAAAATATATAATGGTAAGAAAAGTATTTTATATAGTTAATATTACCAGAATATTTCATACATATAGTGATAGAACTAACTATATTCACATAGCACATTTTACTATACATATGGTAACAAGAACAAAGGTAATATTTTTTTCTCTCAGTGTAGGCTAGAATTATCGTAGGTATAGGAACTTCTTAGTGTACCAAAATTTATAATACCGAGAGGAATTGTCTGACGGTCTTAGGTAGGTCTCAAAGATTAAGAGCGAAAAACACGAGTTGGATGCCCTAACCCTAACTCTAACCAAAGGCCTAATGTTATCGTGGATTCTACGGTATGAAAAAACCTCGACGACTTTTAAGCTGACGAAACACACGCAGAATAAATGAAGCGTATCGGTAAATTTCGAACTGCGTGCAGGCGAAAGAGTCGAGCGGAGAAACAGTATGAAGATCTGCCTGTTAGGTCGAGAATACCCTTCTGCACCGCACCAACCGATACCGCAACTCAACCCGCGAGATGTATATGAACCATTGTTTTTCAATGAGAGCGTCCACGCTTACTTCTCTCATGATTCCGCGCTTCATAGATCTACACACGCGCCGGAATAAATCTTGAAAACGTGTGCACGTTCCTATTGAAAAGCAATGGAAAAACGTCAGTCCACGCAGTGTACGGAAGTAGTCTATTCTCAGCTTTTATTCGCCATTTCGTACGGTGGCCTCTGCAAATCTAAATAAAAACCCGACAATCGGCGAATCCCTTGGCATGCGGGCACACTTCGCAGCGGACTTACGCGTGCAGCGTTTTTTCATGAACCTTCCGGAAGTTTGGTCATTCAGTAAAATCACAATAAATCGAAAAGTACTTCGATTCGAAAGACGGAGTACCTCGACAAACAAAATTTCTGGGGAGAAACAATGCAAAGCGTTGCATAGCAACACAAATACCATACATACAATATCCATCGTATTTATACGGTACCCGCTCTCTAGCAGAAATCTACTAAATACGTATTTTTACGTGACCCGCGCTCTAGTGACAGACTGCGAAAAACGGAAAAGTACGTTGCCCGCATGCCAAGTGTTAACAACTGCAGCATTTCCGCGCACGTTCGCTCGAAATGGAGCGCCCACCTGTCAAACTGTCATCTTACTGCTTCACAAAGTAGAAGAAGAAAATGTTCATTTGAAGATAAAAAAAAGCAACCAGACCACGGAAAAATATTTGAAAGAACGAACCTACACTAAAGTACTAAAAAGTGGACTTGCACGACTAAGTGTTTATAAAAAAACTGACACTGATAGAAATATCGCACCGTTTCGAAGCTTCGCGGTTACGCTCGACAGTTCGCACGTGATATTATAGTAGGAAACTTTCCCTTGATTTTTTACTTATTTTTTCACTCCTCAGTTCAGAAAATCATGCAAAGTGCCAGTTATAAACCGAACTTTGGACGTTTTTCCGGACTGAGGACCGAATAATTAAGAAAAAGATTTATTCGCTAATGTAACATCACTGTGTACGTGTCTTTCGTGAAAGTTCAAACCGACAGTACGCGCGTGATGTTATATTAGAAAACTTTCAGCTAGATGTTTTACTTATTTTTTTACTCCTCAGTTCAGAAAATCGTGCAAAGTGCCAGTTATAAACCGAACTTTGGACGTTTTTCCGGACTGAGGACCGAATAAATAAGAAAAAGATCTATTCGCTAATGTAACATCACTGTGTACGTGTCTTTCGTGAAAGTCAAGCCGACAATACGCACGTGATGTTATATTAGAAAACTTTCCCCTAGATTTTTTACTTATTTTTTCACTCCTCAGTTCAGAAAATCGTGCAAAGTGCCAGTTATAAACCGAACTTTGGACGTTTTTCCGGACTGAGGACCGAATAAATAAAAAAAAGATCTATTCGCTGATGTAACATCACTGTGTACGTGTCTTTCGTGAAAGTTCAAGCCGACAGTACGCGCGTGATGTTATATTAGAAAACTTTCAGCTAGATTTTTTACTTATTTTTTTATTCCTCAATTCAGAAAATCGTGCAAAGTGCCAGTTATAAACCGAACTTTGGACGTTTTTCCGGACTGAGGACCGAATAATTAAGAAAAAGATCTATTCGCTAATGTAACATCACTGTGTACGTGTCTTTCGTGAAACTTCAAGCCAACAGTACGCGCGTGATGTTATATTAGAAAACTTTCCTCTAGTTTTTTTACTTATTTTTTTACTCCTCAGTTCAGAAAATCGTGCAAAGTGCCAGTTATAAACCGAACTTTGGACGTTTTTCCGGACTGAGGACCGAATAATTAAGAAAAATATCTATTCGCTAATGTAACATCACTGCGTACGTGTCTTTCGTGAAACTTCAAGCCAACAGAATCGAAGAACTCACGTGTAATGGGAGTAGGAGGGGCTGGCCTGGTCGATGTGCGAAGCCGTGGACAAGCCTTGCACGATGGCAGCCGGAGGGTCCCTACCGGGAGAAGAATTTTGGGCTGCCGGTACAGCGTGATGGTAGCGCTGGCACATTTCGGCCAAATTCCACCCATGGGCATCCATATATTAGCACTGCTTCGCTGCTTTTCTTTGGCCTACCATCCATTTCACACAGCGTTGAAACACTCCCTCTTGGTCGCACTCCCTCGGTTTGTCCCTCTCTTCAGTTTTTCGTTCACTCTACCCTTCTCTCACCACTCTTCTCTCTCCTAGAAATTCCTCCTCCGTCCTTCTCCTTCTCTTCTCAATCACACTGTCGCAAGAGTTAACGCAACACACACGCGCGCAAAACACTCTCCGTTCGGTTTCACCCGAGCTCGGCCGAGAATTTCAAATTTCGCGGGCTCCTTCGTCCTCGGTCCCGTGCGATAACATCGTCCACCGTCTCGCGCGCTTTGTCCAATTCTTCTTTGGAACTGCCACAGGAGCCAGTCTGAAACGCACATGAAAGGAAATGTTATTAATTGTACGGAGAGTTGTGTTTATTTTGAAAAGGACGTAAATGGACGAATTAGGTTCGGTGTTTTAGGCGACCGGTGGGTCGTCCAGGAGACCTACGTGGAACGATTACTCGAGATAATCGTCGGGGGCTTCGATCCACTATCGACCGACTTCTTCCATTCGCCGTTGAGCGAGTAAACGTAAATCGCCGTGTCCGAAGAAAATTCTCGATGATAACTATAATCAATCTGGCACGCGCACGGATCACGCCACTTGGCCCATCGATTATTACACTTTCTTTTTCCGTAATTAAATAAGCGGGGCGAAATAAAATTGGCGACGGTCGAGCGTGCACACGTTAGATCGACCGATTTAAGCCGAAAGTCGTGTGGATACTTGTGGTATCTCTCATCGGGATCGAATTCCTCGAGAAGAAGGAGCGGACGAGGCTTTCTAAGGTGGACATTCTCGACGAATAACGTGGATAATGAATCCTGTAGAGTCCGGTCGAACCAATCGGAGAGTTTTAGCAATTTTCGGAAGCGAGTAGAAGCCAGTCGAAAGAAGCGGAGTAACATGGATGTTTCAGTTCTCGTGGAATTTAGAGAGTTCGAGCGTGGAAAATTGGATGGATTTCTCACTGCACACTTGACAATGCTATTCGACCTTAGCTACCGACAAAACAACTGCCTAGAAATATGGAGAAATTGAAATTAGAAAATTGTCCGACATTTCTTAGCACCCACGCACGTTCATTTTTCGGACGACGATACTTCTATGCAAACTTTTCTCAATCTCGAACCCCTTCTTTCCGTCGAGACTTCTGATTCTTCTTGAAAATTGACAAAATCAATCCACTCGAATTTTGCCAAACTTTCCAAACTACCCTTAACAATATTTTCCCTGAACTTTGTCGTTCCACGAGAAGTCTCCACTATTCTCGAAACTCTTCTCTGCGACGAAAAAACACTCCAAGAACAGATTCCATCGATCCATCCATCCCGCTCACCCAACACCGACGTACTCAAAGCTGCCAGCCGAATCTACGATCGGCAAACGTAATTAATCTCATAAATAATACATGAAGCTTTCAGCCAGGACTATTGCCAGTCCTCCTAGGTGGCTTACCACCTAATTATTATGCGATTATATCCCGTCTATCGTTCTCGGGTAAGAACTCGAGGGCCCGATAAGTGGGCCCAATTAAGGAGAGCTTCCGAGGCGACAGGAGCGAGGGTGGAATGTTTAACTTGAAAGTTGCAATTTCAAAGGGTAAATTAATCGCCGACTACTGGCCAAGTAGACTGACGCTCGGTGGAACTGCATGCCCTGCCGGCCGTCACGTTCGTACGAGACCGATGCGATTGGGTGTTAATCACCGGCGTGTAAACGCGATATCGTAAAGCAGCCAATCCTGTGCTCTAACTTATTACCCACCGTGGTGTACTCGTACGCGTGTTCATACGTGCAAAGTGCGTGTGCAAGCGTGTAGGTTTGTCCGGCATCAGAGCGGCCACGATCCACGAGCAGGCGAAACGTCTCGACGTTTTCTCCTTCTTTAAGGACGCAATTAACCGTGGAACGCTGTATATGAAATGCTTTAACGCCCAAACACGCACACACACCCAAGGAACACATGCACCTACGAACACTGGCGCGCGAGGGCACACAGAAGCGAAACCGGATAGCAGCGTGTTCGGTTGTTGCGCGCGATTGCACGAGTGCTCTCGCGCGCGCGTACACGATTACACCCCTCTTGAGTTACACATCCGACGCGTGCTGGACGAATTTGATTTGAGGGTGAAATCGGAGATTTTTCGCCCTCGTGATAGCGGTACGCTGGGGTACTCTCCGTCGCGGAGGAAGCTAACGCCTACCAATTACACCATCGTTTCTTCTCCTTCGTTTACGAGAGTATCGCTCCTGGTAAGAGTATTATCGATTAGCGGTAACGAGGTCGACGACCCTATCAAGGTTCACCTCGTAAGATTACAATTTGCGCGGAATTGTAATAGAAGCTTTCATGTTCGCAAGGTGATGGTAATTGATTTTCTGGATTACGAGTACAGGCGCGTCGCGTCTGTTGTCCGGTCTAGTAGCTTCGTAGAAGAAACTTTCTACGAGAAATTAACCGGTGACTTTTACCGTAGGATCTTAGTGGACCAGTGCTACGAGCTAATGCTCGGAGGGTCGCAAATTAACCCACTGTCGCGTGACCACTCGGTGAATCAAATCTTTGCTAAATCCTTCTCGAGTATCGCGTGAGGTCGCCCACACTTTTCTACTAATATGAGAATGTTGTTTTAGCACGCGGCCGAAGATTCGGAAAAATGACAGGGCGAAGAAGATTCTCTGTAGTAATCGGATACTCGAATGTGAGGAGCAGGACTTCGCCGAAGTCTCCTCGGGTATTATACACTTGGCAGTTGGCTCGAGTAATAAACGGGCAACGAGCCTGGTTTGCGAAAACGCGTCGACTCGCGAACAACTCTTCGATGATATAAGAATTTCTTCGTGCCAGCGGGGCGATAAGTTCGAACCGCGACTCCTCCTGCACATTCCTCACTCTCACGCGCACACGTATCATTCCTACGCACGCACTAACGCAACCAATATCGCATATCGATCCGGCGTTATGATTATTATTGTCTGTTCTCCTTCGTGTGGAAGAAGAAGACTCCGCGGGTACGCAGAGGACATTCGTGACTTTTCACGATTTTCTCAAAAATTAAGACACTAGCGCCCAGTGTCCACCCGGATTTTCGTGAGCACGGAATATTAAATTGGCAATTTACTAAGAAACACGATGATAGGTATAGTCTACGGTTAGAGATTAATTTGTTAGTTGTTTAGGTGCCGAGGAAGTTATAATTCAATTACAGTGCAAATACAGTTTTCCTTAAATGGAAATCTTTTAGGATAGAGTAGAATTTTTATGGAGCTCTCGGCTTTTTTTTTAAAAACTTATCCCCGATTGAAGACACCAAAGATAAAATTATCCACCGTCAACGAAATATTGGCCACGAGGATGCACAATATTTTCATCCAAGAAACATCACACGAACAAATCGCACAGAGGAGCAAAAGTTCAATAAGACATTGATATTTAATGAAGAATCAAAATTTGCAACCAGGGATTCGAGCTCTAACTCGTACCGCGTTCACTATTGAATAATTAAATATTGTAAACTACCCCGTCCAACCTAGTTACCGCAAATCATCCATAATCCGAGATTTAATACGACTATTATGCTATTATTTAAGCATGCAGGGGCATGCTACGTCGACGCCAACGAAGAAACAAGAAAAATGAATAGCAAACTCTCGATCATCTGGAAAATGCAGTAAGTTGCTTCGACATTTACCCTTAACACTATTTCTACCAAAGGTGTCAAAAGACACCTTCTCAAATTGCATTTGAAATTTATTTTCCAAGTTGAATCATATTTCCTCAATCACTTCTTTCACTATTCGTATATTAGTTATTAAATTAATTTCGAGGTATCATTTTCCTGCAGCTCATCCTGGACACAAAAAGACGCCTCTTGGTCGAAATACTTATATACAAAATCCCGATTGTATATAAGTAGACTGTAGAAATAGTGTTAAACAAACGAACCAACGCCTCCTAAAATTTAACAACCATTCTCTCGTGCTTGGTAAACCACTTGTCAAAGGCTACTTTAATAATCCACTCGTGCGGAAAGATGAAAGAAACGATTGGACAAATATCACTTTGCGAAATTCATTAGGAAGAAGGAACCAAGCCCAGGCTTCCCTTTAATCTCGCCCACTCGTCATTCTCCTGTTAGCAGGAACGGAAAATGTTACGAGAAGCATAATTGACGATCTCACGCGGGGCGCGTAAGCGGCCCTCTTCCTTACGTGCGAGAGTAAGGCACGCGTGTTCGTTGCGTAATTAGTGCACCACCGGGCAGCGATACGAAGGACAGGAAGAGGAGCATCCTCGCTTAATCGCGAAGGGCGAAGGGTGGGGATTCGGTACGGCGTCGACATCCATCCTGCCGATCCCACGATTGTATCGTGAACGGGCTGCACTCGCGTGTGGTCGACCACTCGCCCCGTACCACGAGCTTTGGAGCGACGCTAACGAAGCTTTACCGAAGAATAAATCGAAAAATCCACCCCTTTTCCTTCTCTCCCACTATACCTTCGCAATTCTCAACCGTTCGAACTATTACTCTCCTCTCTCTCTTTCTCTCCGTGTCTCTCCACGTACAGAAACACACAGACAGTGCCACGCCAACTTTCTTTTCCCCTCGCTCTCCTCTCTTCCGTCTCCTGAAACGCACACACCCACGCGCAACGGCGGAACCGGCCAGCACAGCGGTTAAGAGAGAGCGTATTTCTCGCTTATTATCCTTTCCTTTGATTTCCTCTAGCGAAGAGGAAAAGAAGTACGCGCCGGGAAAGGTGGCGCTTATATCGGGCCCGCGCGACGGCGCGCGGGCCGTGCGGTTCGACGCGTGACTCACCCGCGCGCACGCCACTCTCTCTCTCTCTCTCTTCTTCTTCTTCTTGTTCGTCTTCTCCTTCCGAGGGACCACAACGATGAACACGAGCGAGGATTTAGAAGCTCATTACCGATTTCATACCACGCATCCAACGTGATCGATTCTAAAGGGTGAATGGTTCTCGTGGAGGCAAAGCTCGCGTCTCAAGTTTGTATTCTACTCGTGGAAATAGCACGAAGTTAGTTATATATTATTGTTCCTTTTTTCTCCTCATTCTTATTCTAGTGGACCACGATGACAAATGTGAATAAGGATTTAGAAGCTCATTATCTATTATTTCTCACATATTCAACGTGGTCGATATTAAAGGGTGCATGGTTCTCGTGGTTCGAGTTCTCGAGTTTCTATTTTACTCGTGGAGAATGCGCTCCAAATTCGTTACATATTATTCTTCCTTTTTTTCCCTCATTCTTCTTCTAATGGACCACGACTACAAATGTGAGTAAGGATTTAGAAGCTCATTATCTATTACTTCTCACATATTCAACGTGGTCGATTCTAAAGGGTGGATGGTTCTCGTGGTTCGAGTTCTCAAGTTTGTATTTTACTCGTGGAAAAAGCGCTCCAAATTCATTACGTATTATTGTTCCTTTTTTCCCCTCATTCTTCTTCTAATGAACCACGACGATAAATATTAGTAAGGATTTAGAAGCTCGTTACCTATGCGTCCCACACATTCGACGCGATTGATTCTAAAAGGTGAACGGTTAGATCGCGTCTCGTGGTCGCGCTTCAAGTTTGTATTTTACTCGTTGCAAAAAGTGCCCCGGCTTCGTTACATAATCTCCCTCCTTCTCTCTCACTCTTTCTGCTTCTCTTCTTCGTTCGAGTGACCACGAGGATGAACACTAGGATTTACATGCTCATTATCGATTTTACAGCACGCGTTCAACGCGATTGATTCTAAAGGCTCCAACGACAGCTCGCGCCTCAAGCTTGAATCTGACTCGTGCAAAATGCGCTCTGACTTTGCCACATTCACCGATCAACTACCAAAGGACCTTTTCAGGTTTAGAATGCTCCCTTGACGAGGTTACGAGGAGGTTGGCACGGGCAAACGCGTGGGCGTAGAGTCCGTGACGGATAGTCTTCCGTCACAGTCACGGATAATACGCCAGGGTGTTCCTCCTAAGTTAGAAATCGGTCGGACGTTCGAAGAGGATAGAGGAGGGAATCACCCGAGGGACTTTTGCTATCTGAAATTTTTACTGTAAAATTTTTCACACGAGTCGATACGCGACGTGGAACTTTCTAAAATTTGCGAATCATTCGGACACGTTTTTCCGTTTATACGAAGGATCGATCGGTTCCGTCCGACGGATCCAATCGAAGGTAACTTCTACCTTTACCAGAGAGATACTTGTAATCTCGCGTTAAATCTGTGTACGCTCGAGCGGAAAGATCGAAAAAGCGCCTTACACGCTCGGAAGTAGACCACTACTTGTTAGCGCGTTAACATTCTCGCGAAGAAGAAGCGACCTGATGCGCACGAACGAATGCAAAGTTTCGATGCAAATCTTTCTCGACGATTGTCACCTAACGATTACCTCTCTATCCTCTCTGGTTCATGGAAACGAATTAACAACCGAGCTTCAAGAAAGTTAGTAGCAGACCGTTCTCAGCAAAAGTAACGATCTTCGTAACATAATCAAACCTCTCGATCTTCTCTTGTTCATGGATAACGAATTAACAACCGAGCTTCAAGAAAATTAGTCGCAGACCGTTCTCAGCAAAAGTAACAATCTTCGTAACATAACCAAACCTCTCGATCTTCTCTTCTTCATGGACAACGAATTAACAACCGAGCTTCAAGAAAACTATTCGTAGACCGTTCTCAACAAGGGTAGCACCCTGCATTACCGAAGATCGTCCCTTAACCAAATCGTATTCTTCCTCGACACGTTCAAACAGAAATCAACCCAAAGATAAAATGCACCGTCCTATCGAATCTACAAATCTACCCACGGGTATACATCGATCATCATCGCGCACCATTTTCGTACCGTAAAGAAAAGGGAATATCCTCCTTCCAAGGACGACGAATCTTCGACGATCCGGTCAACCCTTTCGCTCGGCGACTGTCGAAAGCTCGAAGGTGCCTCGTGACTCGTAGTTGATGCGACAGGAGCAGCAGCGTGAACGGCAGCAACGGCAACAGCACCGACGGCATCGACGGCCGTCGCTCGCGTGGGAGGGTGACATAATAGCCCGAAGATCGTCTCCTCTCCTCACCACGGAATTCTCCAAAAGTGAAAAACAACTCGATACGGACACAAGACCGTAGGACGCGTCGCGCACAAGAAAGTACAACGAGATGACGATCCACACACGCGACGTTTATTTTATTCCCGCGTGCGGCACGACCGGCGAGCTAAGTCGATGTCACCGCGCGATATCGATAGCACGGTATCGATCCCACTATCCTCTTGGCTCGCGCGGATTCCTCGTCGCGGGGGTCTCGCGTGTCACCCGACGAACGAAGACGAAGATGTGGAGGGCGTCGAGGTGTCGCAACTCGGATTCTTCTCATCCACGTTTCTCTTCTTCCCTTAGCCGTTCACTTCCCATTCAAGAAACTCAACCTCTCCTTCTCTCTTTCTCTCGTTCCTCTCTCTCACCATCCGCTTCTTTCCACCCACGCATTTTCACCGTCTCTCCCACCTCCCAGGTTTCCTTGCACTCTTATCCGCGGACAACATTCACCACCTTCGTCTCCTCCTCGATTCCTTCGAATCTCCCTCGTTCGACGATTCACCGCGCGCGCGCACTCTCTCTCTCTCTCTCTCTCTCTTTCTTTCCTTCTGCTCCACGAGCGCGCTGTCTGCTCTCTCCTCCAGACTCTCTCTCTCTCTCTCTTTCTCTCTCTCGTGGAGCGCGCGCGTTCTGTTTTGCCTCGACGAGGAGCGAGCGCACGAGAGCCCAGCGGTCGGTGCCGGCCCACCCGGTGCCCTGGCCTGTTCTGCAGGCTTTGCGTGTTCCGTGGTGCACGACTCGAGCGCGGACTGAAGCCAGGAGAGCAGCCGGGGAGCGCCTCGAGAGCGCCGTGAGGTGAGCGGAGGTGACTTGCGACTCGGCAGGGCCCGCGCGGATCGGCGAACCACCACATCGGGTACCACACGACCGGCACCGCGACGCGGGCATTGGCGGCGGTAAGGTGAGACGCTCACCGTCGCGTCGCTTCACTCTCCCTCCAACAGCTCCATTCGCTCGCTCGTGTGGCGAGCCCGCTCGAGCGTGTACGAAGGTGTACGAAGCTTCGCCACACAACCACCAGCCACCCCACCTTCCAAAGACCCTTCCACGCACGCGCGCACACATTCGAAAAAGAAATGTGTGCGCGCGAGTATCTCGAAGAAGGTGTCCCTAACTCGTGTCTCCCTCTCTTTCTTGTGTTCTCTCTGGGAGGGATTAGTGTGCGCGTTTCTTACTCCCTCTCTGAGAAGTTTCCGCGTCTTCTTTTACTTCGACTCGATCCGTCTCTCACGTTCTCTTTCGCTCTTTACCACTCACCGACACAGGCAAAGTGTCTCTCCACCTCGGCTACTACCCCTCTCTTTGGACCTTCTTGCTTTTACTTCGACGTTTCTTCACTTCTCTTTCCTTCGTGCGTACGTGCCAAATGTTTCGCTCTCTCTTTATCTCTTTACGGGTTACACTCCCCCACTGTACGAAGCTTCTCGCTTTTACTATGATTCGAAGTTTCCATCCTTGTTCTTCTATCCTTCGTATTCACGGACACCCGCAGAGACGGTCCGTGCTTTGAGTGGGTGCCTACCGTCCTCGTTGATCCTCGGAAACCTCTTACCGTTTGGTTTCTCTCTCTTTCTTTCATTCGTCGTTCAACTCGCTCCTCTCCTCCACGTCCTTCCCTCTCCAGTGTGCAGACTCGCAGACTCGCGGATCCTCCTGTGCATAGGCGGCATCTCTGCGCCATCGCTGGAAAGCTCGCGAGAAAGCAGCGCGGAAGGTGGTGGATGGTAGGGGCAAAAAAGGATTTCGCGATGGGTGGAAGGGAGGTCGAGGGTGCGAAAACATTCGCTGCTTTTTTTTATTCGTCATAGCTCGCACCTTTCCGGGCTGAACTGGAGTTTTTAACGCTTTGACCGCCACGCTGATTTTCCATGTTTTTCTGTTTTTCTTTTTTGTTAACATATGATCTTTTAAAGTGCTGTAAATTGCGATTGGTATAATCAGATTTTTAATGATATTTCTGCAGGTCCGTCGCTTCACAGGAGAAACAGTGGCCGGTCTCATATGACCATCGTGGCAATCAATGTTTTAACATACGATCATTTGAAGTGCTGTAAATTGTAATTAGTATAATCAGATTTTTAATGATTTTTCTGCAGGTCACCGGCGGCCACCGTGACTTCACTGGAGAACACATGACCACCGTGGCAGTCAAACTGTTACGCAGTCCATATGAATCCATAATTTTGCGATCCAGATTGTCCGTCTTTCCTCCGTGTGCTCGAGGGCTGTGCAAAGAATACGGAACGCATTTGGAATATAAAAAATCAATAAACGAATAATAACGTTGAACTGAATAGGACGAAAATTATAGATTTGCGAGTGCACCGACTGTAGTACTCGCGAGTGAGACATTAATATGTAAAATGAAGTAATGTCAGATACAGTTGAACAAGTGACGCGCGGAAAAGTCAGGAGAATGAACATTTCACATTAACACTATTTCTACCGGGATTTTGTATACAGTAAGACCTGTTTTTATGCGGTCCTTTTTTGTGCGTTTTTTTATACGATTTTTTATGTGCGATTTTTCCATTTACCGCATAAAAAAAGTTTTTTTTAAAATGTGTTGCAAACGAAAACCTTATGAATTTACGCGATATTTTTTTTGTATGCGATTTCTTTTAAGCGGTCCCTATCCCCCGCACAAAAACAGGTTTTACTGTATACCTATTTCGACCAAGAGGCGTCTTTTTGTGTCTAGGATGAGCTGCACGAAAATAACACCTCTAAATTAATTTAACAACTAATATACGAACGAGGAAAGATGATTCAACTTGGAAAATAAATTTAAAATACAATTTGAGAAAGCGTCCTTTGACACCTTTGGTAGAAACAGTGTTAACCTTTGAATATCAAGCGTACATCGAGCATGCCTTTCGTTTAAAATAAAGACCTCATTATTCTGCGCATTCTTCAACCGCCTGCGAACTTTCGGATTCCCTAATGGTACAAAAATCTCTCGGATAAATCAACAACCGAAGGAATCTTACCCTCACCCAGCGCGCGCCACGTTCCCCAAACCCTAAAACCGTAAACCCGAGCCAATAATCGTTCGGATCGATTGACTTTCGAGAAATTTCGCGGTCTCCTCGTGCTCGCGCGAATAATGGCGCTCGGACCCTAACGCCATAACGAATTTATTGGGCAACAATGGGCGTGTAATCTCTCCGTGCGCGTGTACCTCGCGCAAATATTCCTACGATTTCCAATCGCCTCTCTCAGCCGCGATTATTAGTCGCAGTTTTCTTGCGCCGCTCGCCATATTACACGCGGTGCTCCGCGTTCTCCGTCTTAAACGTTGACCTTTCGCGCGCGCGCCCGAGCTCGGCTCCTAATCAGCACCGACAAAGTAGCGACAATAATTTAAATTAACAACGCGCTCCCGCGCTGCTCGCCTCCGTGAAATTATCGCGACACTGTAAAATCCGCGACGACTCACTTCGCTCGGCTCTTTAGGAGCGTACCGATGAAGAAACGAGGAAGGTGAGGCGGTGGAGAAGGGACACGGGGGGAGTATCGATTTTTGAAATTTTCTCGCGCTTCGTAATGCGCCGGGCGTTACGTAATTGAGAGCGTAGGAAGCGGGATTGATTAACACTCGAGGAGAAAGGTTTCTGCCCATATAGATTGGCGCGGTGGCCGAGCGAGCTTTATGCGAATCGCAGGACCGCGCGCGCGCGCGCCCAGGAGAAGTAGAGGCGGGCGGGCGCGCGCGCACGCTCGCTCTCGGAACCCGCGAGAGATGCACGTGGGTGTCATCGCGGGACGCGTGAAAAAAACGATGAGCGCAGACAACGCAACTCTGTGCTCTCCTCCTCTCTCACACTCTCTTTCTCTCTCATTCTCGCACCTTTTGCCGCTTCCTCGTTCCTCCTCGAGAGGTCTTACCAGCCGAGAACGTCGAAGGAAAGCGATGCGATACGAGGAGGATGCTTCACGAGGCTTCCAAGCAAAGACGATAATTTCTATCGCGAGAACGCGTCGAGAGAGTTTTTCGCGAACGAATGCCCCCGGCCAGGGTCGCGGCGAACGGTATAACGTCCTTATTTTATTCTTAATCCCGTAAAAATGGAGAGGGTAGATTCTCGCGCATTCTAATTAGACGACGTTACGGCCTTGCGTATCCCACGGGGGCCCAGGGGCTCGCTGGCGCGTTAGTGCAACACACCTGCTTCACTTTAACGCTTCGTTTCCGTTTAACGCTTCGTTTAATGAAACCTTTACTCTCCTCGTCGTGGAGTGCGAGCCACTGCGAAGGTGGAGCACTCCGTGGAGAAGTTCTCCGCTGGATATTGACGAACAAAGGGCGGAGAACGGTAAGAGAGAGAGAGAGAGAGAGAGAGAGGAGAGGAGAAGAGAAGAGGCGCTTGATGCGCGTGGGCGGTGAAGAATTTCGTGATACGTAATATGGAATTGTAGGAAGAGAGAGGTTCTCTCGTTCTCTCTCCTTCTCTCTACATTTGCATAGAGCGTTAGGTGAAATTGCGAAGGCTCGTGGGAAAAAGATTTCGATGTGTCGTTGATAGATGTACAGATCGATAATCGAACAAAATTTACGTCGACTGTGTCGTTTTCGCGTGTGATTAATGTTTTCCAAGGTATCACGCAGAATAATCGCAAATATTTATCATCTTTAGAAACTAGCCGGAAGTATCGTTGGATCGTAATTGGGTCAAGCAAATATTCTCGTAGCTACTTCGCGAGGCTTGCTCTTGCCCAAGTTCCATACAAACGAAACGAACAGCTGTGATATCCTGAGACTCGCAGCAAAATTTCCCGAGAAATTTCCATCGTGCGCAATCGAGGTAGACGTGCTCCGAGAAACGAGGGCCTTCTCAGTGGAACGAGAAATTCTGGCGAGCCGATCTTCGACCGTGCTCGAAAACGATCGCGAATAGGTTACACCGGGTGCGTACTGTGCATCGAGAATGAGTGCACGTGCGAGCTAACCGTGGCCCTATGCCACGAGCCGATTCACGGGGTAGCCAATGCAAAGCGAAGCGTAGAAACTGAATATTTAAAAGACTGTAAACTAAATGGCGAGGGAAGAAAGAGAAGCCGGAATAATAAAGAAAGCCTCTTCTACGTTTCTCTCTCTCTGTGCAGACGCGAGTCCGTGAAATGTTTTTTTATTCGCCCCTAAGAGTAAAGAATAATATGTTTCCTCAACGGTGCGCTGCTCCGAGGAATGTTAACAGCGCCGTCGCGATCGAGACGTAGATATTAAAGGCGCGTCGACAAGGTAGCAAGGCTACTGCGGTGGCTACTCGAACGCAACGCAACACCAAGAGTACAACCTGTGCCCACCACCAATAGGAGAGACAAGCGGACGCCATATCGAAGAAATATCGTCTTTTCTTTTTCGCGTCTGCCCGTCTATGCATCGACCACAGTTACTACCGTTGCTGTTGCGGTGATACTCATAAGTCGAGGCCGCGTGGTGGGTGCCGTTGAGCCACTCGCTACCTATCAGAAGTATCCTCCGAGAGTGCGATGAAATAATGAACTTTTTGTTTGCTCGAAGTTATACTTTAACACTATTCCTATCGACCGGTCAAATGACCGTTTTGAAAATTTCCATTAGAATTTCCTATATACGACGTAATTGGATCGCTTTGAAACTTCACGGCTTTTCCTAAAACATACGTATAATACATTTTTCAATATTTTAGAAAAAGTGAAATTTAAAGGCGATGCATTTACATTATACAAAGGAAATTGTAATCGAAATTTTAAAAGCGATCATTTGACCGGCCGTGGTAGGAATAGTGTAAACCAAAATCCAAGTGCATTTGTAAGCCTGAGATGTTTAAGATTATCTCGAGGGAAATTATCTTGAATTTCTAAGTGACGGATTTGTCTCGCGTAGTTTTGTGCTCGTGTTTGCTTGAAATTTGCACATGTGTGTTTTGAATTATTAAGTAATAAATCTATTGAGCGATCGTATAATTAGACGGTTCTGCTTTCTGTGCGACCGTATAGGTAAACTTTCATTTGAATTGTTGTTTCGAAATTCATTCGTTATTCTTATGTTACAGTTTTATTCGTGTACCAATGTAATATCCGTGCGGATTTACCACAGGGAAGAATTACAGTTTATCGTACGCGCCGACCTCTTACTCCGATATCAGCCCTCCTTCTTTCTATTCAAATCGAAAATTTTTCGTTTGTTCGATTGACGCGCGAAACGTTCGATTCAGCTCGATTGCAACCTTCCACAAGAGTGTACCGAGGTTGTGAAAAGTAAAGTGTCACTTTTGAGTCCCCTTCAATTCTTCTGGATCGGTGCGTTTCAGTACATACAGTCAGAGACTAAACCAAGTGTTATTTGTCAATTACACCACATTCACTTACTTTAGTCCGCGACTGCACATCAAAAAATTCTGCAGAAACAAAAGTAACTTTTTCTTACGCTTAAACACGCGTCCGCATTCTACTCGATCACCAAACCTTACGTCTGAAGAAAAAGCAACACCGACTTCCGCGTGGAAATCAAATGGAAAAATCTGAAAACTATCGAAACCACTCGTCTCTCGATGCAGTTGATTTAAACCGAACACCAACCTGGACTAAACGATGAACGGAAAGGGATACGAAATTCGAAGAACCGTAAAGTGAGGTGGAAAAGAAGTAAAGTTAGTCCGGCCTTCGCTCGACTGCGCGCGTACGCGTAGTAAAATACGAGAGAGGAGCCCACCGCCATCACAGCCATGCGCACGTAAGTGCATTGTGTTCATTAATGCGTTACTGTGCGCGTAATGCGTGCCTCGCGCGAATATAAATATTTATGCCGCGCGGCGTATAGATGGGAGATTATGGAAGCGGAATGACAGTGAGACGAGAGGCTCTTCGGAGAGTCGTGCCGAGGACGAAGCAGTCAAGGGAGAATTGCGGTATTCTTCGAGGGGTTGCGATGAGGTTCGATGACACGAATTAATTGAATTCGAATATTCTCGTTTAGACAGGGCACTTCCTTCATTGTGAGTCCCGTAACAACATACCGGAATTATAAAAAGATTCACACCTGTTCGTGGAAGGTATCGCTTCCGAAGGAGAAAGTAAGCTTCTTCGATTTACTATCCTTCGATATTTTATTTATTCGTGTACCTACTTATTGTTAGTTTACTCGCCTGGTCGAGTACCCCCTAGGTCCCTTTTCACGCGAACTCTTCTTTCACGCGGTTAACTTTGACACGGTTCTTTCAACACATTTTACTTACTTTTGCTGCATTTTTCTGCACACGAGGTTCTTCATTTTACACTGTTCTCTCTTCGTACGTTTTTTCGCACACGACGCATCCACCTAATAGAAAATACCTAGGGTGCACATATCCGGAATTGTGTAAGTATTTTCTACTGTAGCTCAAATCGGGTGGAAAAAGTTGTCTAGAATGAAATTTGAAATTGAATTTTCATTTATTTATGAGGGCGCTCGTTCTCGTGCGATGGATCTCGCGATTATTAACTGTAAATGTAATTATGTAGCGTAATTGGTCGATTCTAGTGTCGTTGCTCGGTGAGCGGTTCCTCGCTGAAAATCTCGTAATAAGCCCCGTTGCTTGTAAAGTCAATCGTGCGTCATAAGTGCCCGACGATTCTGCCGTCCTGCTGCTCCGAGAACGAGCATTTCTAAAAATGTCCCGGGAGATCCAAAGTGGGGCATAAGCGGGCGGCGATCGATCAACGTCGTCGGACGCCCTGCCTTTCTTGATATCGGCTCTATTAGTCCACCCAGGAACACGGGACGCCGATTTCGCCAGACTTTACGAATTACATAATCATGTAAAACCGCGGGGCGATTACGCAACTAGCCGAGGAATTATGTAAACCGCGATGTAACTGGCAGAAATCGCAGTGTTACAACGACAGCATCCTTGTACCTATCCTGCGCGCGTATTATTCAGATTTATCGCTTCGCAATTTCCCTTAGGGTTAAATCATATTCGTGCCGGAGTTCGTCCGCGTGCATGGATATTAACCCCTTGGGTACATTTGACGTCTGAGACACGTCATTCACTTTTTTCCCCTAGGAGCGGAGGACGTGCCTAAGACGTCAAACCAAAAATTAAAGGGCCGGTAGCCGGCATCTTTCCGCGTCTATTTTTGCCTGGGAACAGAAAGAGGCGATTCGAGAAAGGTGGCAGACAGCGCCTGCTCTAGCGATTACGTCGCCCCGGACAAAAAGACAAACTACAGTCCCTTACAAATAATACAACACTGTACATATTTTTCTAGACACAAAGAATATAAATACACTACAATTTTTAAATTGTACATTTTTACTGAACGAAAAATTCGATATACGAATTTTTCTATTAACCCTTTGGGTACATTTGACGAGGGAGACTCGTCGTCTGCTTACTTGGGCGAAGTTACGGTGGACGAGTCTGACTCGTCATCTGAATTTAAGAAGCAGGCGTTGAGTTTTGCATATAGCATCAAATTAAATCCGTTCTTTAGGCATAAAAATCTTCAAATAATTCAGTACTCAAGGGGTTAAACAAGGATTGACGAGAGTACGCGAGATGAAATTCGTGGCATATCCATTTTGGCGATGTCCCGTGAAGCGTAAGTGAAAATGCGAGGGTCACACACGGGGCAATACCAACTGGTGTCCGTAAATCGTCCGAGCTGCTTCCACTTCGAGTAGATTATGCCGAAGTAGACGGACCTCACAAACCGAAATGACGGAGAGCGGTACGCTCGTAAAGCAAGTGTTACAAATGACGCAAGGTGAGCAATAAAGGGAATCGTAAAAAATTCATTCCTATCGACAGGCACTGCCACGATTCGCGACGATCGCTCTAAACCGTTATCGCGTCACTCATGCTGATATTGTTAACGACTAGTGAGAGTTCTTAAAATATTGACTCCGTGTGAAAATCATATCTCGGCACCTGCGAATTCAATTTCGTCACTCGTCGATTCTCTTTTCTTTTATGCTCCTTGGAGAGAAATTTCGAGACCAGTGTTTCTTGCCTTTGGCTTCTCGCCGAGCAACCGACGTTTCCTGCGATCGTTGACACTTTGACTGCCATGATGATCATATGAACTGTTCAGTGCACAAATCGATTAGCTCCATAAATTGTTCAAAATTATGTTAGAAATATAAAAATTAGCGACTTAATCAAGTGCTTCGATACTTAAATTTATGAAATATTCAAAAAGTGGAGTTAATCGATTTGTCAAGTGAGAGGCTCGTATGTGACCACGGTTTTTCCTGTGGCACCATGATGGTCATCGGTGACCACCAGGAAAATCATTACAAAAATGATTATACCAATCGCAACTTACAGCACTTTAAATGATCATATGTTAACACTTTGACTGTCGTGATGGTCATATGTGACCACGATTTTTCCTGTAGCACCATGATGGTCACCGGTGACCACCAGAAAGATCATTACAAAAATAATTCTACTAATCACAATCTATCGCAATTTAAAAGGTCATATGTTAACGAAAAAGAAAAAGCAAAAAAGGATGTAAGATGTGGCGCCACAGGCTATCCATGGAAAATCAAAGCAGTCAAACTGTTAAACTTAACGACGAATTTCGGCCCTTCCGCTTCTTAGTTATTAACCACTTGGACCCTCAGTAAAACCGAAAGATTCTCTTGCTATCTTCTCTCGCTTCTAGAGAAACTTTCTGGATACCCTCATCCATTCATCTACAAATCAAATATAATAATACCATCCCTCGTCGAATCTCCGTTCTGCACACTCCAAAAAGAACCTCCGTAATCTCTTATATTCAATTTTCCCCAATCGTGTTCGACCAACCTCACTTCCTCATCCACAACCCTCCGAGACTCTCGCTTATCGACAAAGGCCCTTCCCGCTTTTCCGGGACAAACGCAGCGCCCTCCTTAGAACATCGTGCAAATTGAGAAAAGCCGGTGGCGCGTACGTGTGCGTATCCTTCTCGAAGCGGTGGAAGGAAGCCGAGAGAGGAGGGAGATCGGGCGGGATCCTGTCGGTGATGCGGCGGCAATGTGGCGTGACGGTGTGCGTGAGACGTGGATTCGTGTGCGGGTGCGCGCGTGGACGCGGAAACGAGAGAGAAGGAGGCGGGCACCGATGGTGAAGAGAGAAGAGGGTCGGAGACGGGGTGGTGCTCCGCGGACAGGGTCGAGAAGAGACAAGATAAGAGGAGGGAGAAGGAAAAACTGTTGGGACGGAGAGAACGGCGTGGATTCTCGTGCACGCTCGTCGCACGCGCGTTCGCGCGGGCGCGCGCGCGTTCTCCGCGCCGATCCTTTCCCCCGCTCGATGCACTCTCTCGGTGGATAGAGTGTTGGTGCATCGTCCAGGCGCAATCTTTGGCTGTGTGCGGGTACAATGTAGGTCCACGCGAGGCCAGGCCGCGCTCGAGAGAGGAGAGAGAGACCGGGCGAGTGAATATCGCCGTCCCCTCGCGGCCGGTGCGACCAATCCGCGCGTAGAGCGAGCTGCGTGAAGGCGGAACGCGCTACTCTCCCGGCGGGTATATATCTGCGTATTTATTATTCAGTTTGCAAATACGTGGCAAAAATGATCGCTCTCCGCGCGGGGCCGGATCCGGCGGGCGCGGGCGCGGGCGCGGGCACGGCCTGCCGCGCGCCCGGAGCCCGGGAGGTGGAGCCAGAAGGAAGGCAGGCAGAGAGGCCAGCCGAACGTCGACACTCGTACCTGCCGAGATAGCGGCCCGTTAATTTGTTAGAAACGCCACCGGCACGATCGCCCGTGCGCGCGCCCAGATCTTTTCAAAATGGTTCGTGGTCGCACGAAGGACCCAGGCCGGACGAGGAGGAGCCGATGAGGATAGGCGGTCGGTTGATTCTGCTTTAAGGGTGACGTTGAAGAATCTTGCGAGACGCTTCGGAGGAGAAATTAGACTTGTCAGGTTTTGGGTTAATGTTGTCGGAAGATCGTTGGAACATCCGAGGATATGAGAGATTGCTCGTGAGCAGGGTCCAAGACTGTTTCACTGTGCGCGCTCGAAGAAGGAGCCGATGAGAAGAGGCGATCGGTTGATTTTGCTTTAAGGGTGACGTTGAAGAATCTTACGAGATGCTTCCGACGAGAAATTAGACTTGTCAGGTTTTGGGTTAATGTTGTCGGAAGATCGTTGGAACATCCGAGGATACGAGAGATTGCTCGTGAGCAGGGTCCAAGACTGTTTCACTGTGCGCGCTCGAAGAAGGAGCCGATGAGAAGAGGCGATCGGTTGATTTTGCTTTAAGGGTGACGTTGAAGAATCTTGCGAGACACTTCGGAGGAGAAATTAGACTTGTCAGGTTTTGGGTTAATGTTGTCGCAAGATCGTTGAAACATCCGAGGATACGAGAGATTGCTCGTGAGCAGGGTCCAAGACTGTTTCAATGTGCGCGCACCAGGGCAAGCTGGGTCGCGGCGGACCGATCAAACGTGGGCGGAAGTCGATGAATCGGAAGCGCGTAGGTGCGCTCGCGAGGCCTGCTGCAAAATTGCATATTTCCGGGAATAACCTCCAGCCGTCCTGGGGTCGTGAACTTTATGTCGGGTTTATGCTAGGAGCGAAGCCTGAGCTTGCTTCGCGCTTAAATAATGCCGGAGATGTTGGTTTTGCCGTGAACCACGATCGTGGGTCGACAGTAAGGGTGATACTGGTGTTGAGCAGGTGGAAGGTTTCTTAGTTAGTGGAGGTGATTTTTTGTACGTCACCTGCTGATCGAAATTAATTTTTGTTGACTTGTTTCAACTCAATCCGGTTGATTAGTCGCGAAGATGTTTACAGAAGCAGGGCATTTCGCGGTATTTTCAATGTGAGGTTAGTGTCCAAGGGAATTCAATTGAATAAACTGTTTGATTATTGTTCTCTTATTCTTCATGAGGCACCATGTATGGTGTCCTTTCAGAAAAATCCATACGATCGTAAAATCGCACTGTTGCCTTCCGTTAAGAACGAGATATTGTTTTTCTGCATTTCAACGATGCGATTCGTGCGTATTCTTCAGAACCATTGCTGGAAATAAGAGGTTCGTAGCGTGTCTACAAAATTAGCACGCGATATTTTCAAAGTACTTTTAATGCCGAAAGAAATTCGATCGAACGTATAGGGCACGGGTATCAAGTAGTTTTCTTGTTCGTTGAGAACAAGAAGAGCGTCGCGTTTGACCTGCTCCTAGAAAAATGCATGCGCTCGTAAAAACAGACTGCTGTCTTCCGTTAAGAACGAAGTATTGTTTTTCTGCGTTTCAACCATGCGATTCCTGTGTATTCTCCAGGACCATCGCTGGAAATAAGAAGTCCGTAGCGTGTCTACAAAATCAGCAAGCGATATTTTCAAAGTACTCTTAACACATTATTGACCGGTCACGAGTTAACTCGTGTTTACATGGCCAAACGTTGGCCGGAGTTAACTCGTGTCTGCACGTGCATTATCTACTTTAATTTGCGAAACCCAGTGGAATATAGAATATTGAAATAATATTTGTAGAAATATACGTAGAAAGAATAGTCGGTGACAAGAGATAGCTTCTAGCTAAAATTATCGGTTAACGTGTATTAATGCCGAAAGAAATTCCATCGGATGTATGGAGCACAGGTATCGAGTAGTTTTCTTGTTCGCCGAGAACAAGAAAAGCGTCGCGTTTGACCTGCTCTTAAAAAAAAGAGTACGATCGTAAAAACGGACTGCTGTCTTCCGTTAAGAACGGAGTATCGTTCTTCTGGGTTAACATCAATCGCTCGGCATTTCGACGTTACGATTCGCCCATATCCTCTGGGAGGATCGATGAAACTACGGACGTAGCTACGCCGATGAGAGATCCATCGCGTGCCCGTAAAATTAGCAAGCGAATCTCGCGATAGGGAATCGCGGTGATACGGCCGGACACGCATATTTTATGTGGTCCGATGGTATCGCGCTAGTCTTACTACCACGGTTGCGTTACGTCTGGCTTATTTCGCCGACGCGAAAGGTTCGATCGTAAAAAGGCGGAAGAGGGTCGTCGTCGTGGAAAAAGCATTAATGGTTTCCCATTAATAAAATCCCAGTAATCTCGTCCGCATCCGCAACCGAAACTCTTCGGATCGCAAAGTAGATCAGTGCCGTTTTCTACCACTTTCAAATTCGTTTCTAATTCCACGCCGGGGTAAAACAAGCGGAAAACCGACTGCCAACTGGATGGTAACGTACCGGATGATTTAAAAGATTCTTGTTATTACCAATATAAACACACGCAATTGTTCACTTTGCTATAATACACTGTACCTATATCCAATCTCATAATAAATACAACGCCTGCAATTTTGAGAAGAATATTCATTAGAAGCCTCGGCATCTGAATTATTCGGGTAAGAATTTCGATTCCAGCCATTTTAGCAATGCAGCAATTTTATTCTTGTAATAGAAAATTTTCCAGAGAGCCCCGCAATTTCCTTGGGATGATCTTTTTGGATAAATCAGCACTGTTACCAGATATTGGTAAATTTGGCGGATGAGGCCGAGGCGTGCATACGTTTACACGTTTAGTCGATCATATCTCACGCTTGGCCTCTTCCCTCCTGTCGGTTGCGTTACGTGACGTCTCGGCCGCTCGCGACTCACACGCTCGAGCGTAAAAAGAGGTAGCCCGTCGACTCCTCGTTCGTGGCAAAACACCGTATCGGCCTTTTTCTGCGGCACGCCCGCCTTGCATCTCCGCGTGTTGCCCGCCGCTGGTCATTTACACCTCTTTCGCGCGTTACACACGGGGCGCCGCAACATTTCCGCGCGCCCCAGGAGCCGCCGAGTGCCGATATCATCGTCTTCCTCATTCTCCTCCTCTCCTTAGAAAATTTCCGAAAGCAACTCACCTCTCGCCGATATTCGCGTGTTCGATAAAAAGACGTGCTAATAATCGACAATCGAACGATTAACACTATTTCTACCGGGATTTTGTATATACTCATTTCGACCAAGAGGTGTCTTTTTGGGTCCAGAATGAACTGCAGAACTAATATACGAATATCGAAAGAAGTAATTAAAGAAAGATGACTCAACTTGGAATATAATTTTAAAATACAATTTGAGAAGGTGTCTTTTGACATCTTTGGTAGAAATAGTGTTAAGTAACCGGATAAGTTCGAGACTCTTTGACAAAATTCGCGCATTTGACTATGCACGAGGTATTGTTTTAACACATTGCGGACGACTGACGAGATATCTCGCATTTCCAAATTGTCAGCCAATAGCAATTTTATAACCCCAATGACAAGTTGTAACAGTTAGGAGATTTTGATAATTTCACGCAGCAAGTACCTGGCCACTGAATACGGTTAGGAATACAATGTCTAGTTCGTAATGATCATTAATAATTAATTAATCGACGTGTTTGCTTCGGATGTGTCGCGACTTTGTTAAGCGCGAAGTTCCGAAGTTACCTTGAGAAAATATTCCGTTACGAAGCGTTAAAATTACGAGAAATGTAGCCAAGATCCGATTATCGAAACACCCTCCACTGTATTAACTTGTCGATTATTATTTAAGTAATTGCTGCACGAATCGGTCCACGATGTTAAAAGTGTCGAGAAAATAATCGAGAGAAGTGTTGCAACGAACATTTATCTTTACCGAAAATGAATACGTGTTTTAACCCTGCTGGTCTGTTCGCAATTGCTATACAGTTGTATCGTTCGGGTAACGGTACATGAGTAACAATTGGAAATATAATTAAAAAAATAAATGATATGTAAAAATTAAATATGAAGTAACAATACACGAATATTGAGAAATAAAGTCACCAATGCCTGATAAAGGAAAATTTGAAACAAAAGCATAATTCCGATTTAAATCTTCTGTCGGGTCAAATAGACCCGAACACACCACTAGGGTTAAAATACTCATCCATCGTCCACTTGGCAAAAGCTGACAAGGCGAGGACCCGCGACGCGTGATCAGCTCGACCAAGTGATACGGTCCATCACTGGTCAGACGTCCGAGAAATTGGCAGGGTGACAAGTCGCGCGACCACGTGCAACGAGGCTCCACGATCGAAGCTCGAAATCCGACACGCAGGAAAGAAAACCAAGCGAACGACACGAGTCACTTCGTAACGGAATATTTTCTCAAGGTAACTTCGGAACTTCGCGCTTAACAAAGTCGCGACACATCCGAAGCAAACACGTCGATTAATTCATTATTGATGATTCGTTCTAGAAAAAAACTGCACTTCGCTCGGATCGACGAACTCCACGCACGCGCGCGCGCAACGTTTTAATGCGAAGAAGAATTAAAGAAGAGTTCGCGTGACTCGAGGTTTTACCTCGAGCAGAATGCGACCTCCTCGAATTTGCATAAATATCGAAGCAACGAGGTAAGAGGGCAGCGAAGCGTTTAAACGGTTTTCGGAGCGCCGCTAGACGTCGAAGTATTGGGCCCGATACGATCGTGCTGGGGTCTTGAGCGAATCGCGATCTCACCGAGGGACACAATTCGCCCGATCTCAAAATGACAATGCCGAAATCTTCAATGAGTTTTGCCGCTCCGGCAAATACGAGGGAAGCGATGACTGGCGAGAAAGAGATCCGAGCCGATCTCCGGTGCGCTCGTTCGCTCGTTTGTGCGTTACCGATTTCGCTCGTTAAGTCGCCGCGATCGGCGCATCGTTTCATCTCGTTCGGTCAGTCGTTCCAATTATGGACACTGCGCAATTAAGGGACGCGCTGCTTCTCGCGTCGTCGAAGGAAAACACGATATCATTCATTGGGGAACACCTGATGATTCTCGACCGACGCGTCTATAAATAAAGTGGATAATGGTGCTCGACGAACTTTCGACGAACAAATTTGGGACTGCGCGTTGTCGTCGAAGTAAAGCAGCGGAATGTCATTGCACAACTCGATGATTCTCAACGAAGGATCTGTTGAAAATGTGTAGTGACGGTTGAAGATATTTCGCTAAGTAAACAATTTTGGGTTTTTTAAGCCTGTTATCTAACTCTTCCGTCGTTCTCTTCTAATTGGATACCTGAACTTTTAATTATTATTTAAGTAATAATTTAATTTTAATTACATCGCCTCTTAAATACAGTTGGTAGATTTCACGTTTACCGTTGGCTTCCCTTGGAAGACTTTTACCCGTTCGGGACAAACTCTACAGTCTACAGTAAATTGGCTGAAGCCAAGGACTAACAATAAGAAGACCTATCTACTAACAACACCGGAGAACAGGATACTGCGAAATTCACTGTACATCAAAATAGAAGTTTCCTTCTCTTTAACTCACTCCCTACAAAACTTTTCAAGGACTCATGCAAATCTTCTGCTCTACCAATACCATCCTATCGAAAAAAAATCCCAAAGAAGAAAGTAAGCTCCTCTCAGGTAGAACCTCACCTCGAAAACAAACTTTCCGGATGATTCATTTTTCCTCTAAACACCATCGCGTACTTACTTTCCCACCCTTCTCTATAACTCACTCCCTACAAAACGTTTCAAGGACCCACGCAAAACATCTCCACCAATACCATCCCGTTAAAAAAAAATCCCAAAGAAGAAAATAAGCTCCTCTCAGGTAGAACCTCACCTCGAAAACAAACTTTCCAGATGATTAATTTTTCCTCTAAACATCATTGCGTACCTACTTTCCCACCCTTCTCTTTAACTCACTCCCTACAAAACGTTTCAAGGACCCACGCAAAACATCTCCACCAATACCATCCCGTTAAAAAAAATCCCAAAGAAGAAAGTAAGCTCCTCTCAGGTAGAACCTCACCTCGAAAACAAACTTTCCGGATGATTCATTTTTCCTCTAAACAGCATCGCGTACTTACTTTCCCACCCTCCCCTATAACTCACTCCCTACAAAACGTTTCAAGGACCCACGCAAAACATCTCCACCAATACTATCCCGTTAAAAAAAAATCCCAAGGAAGAAAGGAAGCTCCGCTTGGGTAGGAGGCCGACTCGAAGGCAGATTTTCCAGGTGAATTATTCGCGCGACGGGCGCGGTGGAGAGCGGGCGGGTGAGGCGAAACGGGAGCGTTGTGAAAGCCCCGCGTAGGTCTTCGTCCTCTGCGTCCTCGTCGGTGCGCTAGCTCCGGCACGCTACCTCCATCACCTCCTTCACCTCCTTCACCATCACCTCCTTCACTAGCAAGGCGTAGCGCTGCCAGGTCGAGACGAACGGGCAAAGGGGCTTCGGGACGCGTAGATCGGCGGAGGTGGCGGTGGAGCGGTGGTGGCAGAAGCCGCGTACCCTCCACGCTAGGAAATAAGAAATTTTCTTGAGAGATGCGAGAGCCTCCGCACCGCTCCGCGAGGGAGGAGGCCTAGCCAAGCGAACATAGTTAATTTAGATTGTATCGCGTGAGAAGCAGGAAATGACGAAATATCCTGAGTGCTGACTTATACACGACGCCTGCTCCTCCCTCCTCTTCGTCTCGTCCTTCTCCCTCACCCTCCTCCCGCCCTCGCATCCTCGACTTCCTCGTCGCGCTTCCCCCGCCTCCACCGTCGGCCTCCACCGTCACGAGCGTCCCGTCGCTCAGCCCTGCTCCTCGACTCCTTCGCGACCTCAGGCCGCCAGGTTCGTTCGTCGCACCGCGCCGACACGCAAGGAAGGGTTATACTCCCCCTTTTCTTCCGCCCACCCGTTCATACTTTCATATCCACGCAGAAACTCCAAGAGCTTCCGAATCGCCCGATGTCGTTAGCCTTCTATCGAGGTATCACTGTACCGTGATAGTAAATTATCGCAAATTTCGCGCTTCGTCGTAAGGTGGAGGTTAGACGTTCCTGAGTGACTTTAGTTTCTTTTTTAATAACGCTCTGATTATATCTAGTTCGTTGGAATTCTCTATCCATTGGGTGAATGGTAGATTTACAAATGAGTCATTCTCAAATTGTAATTCGAGTACTTTTAGAGATCCATGCGATGTAGGGGTCCTGAGTGATTTTAATTGGTGCAGAGAATCTTACTATTGTGCTTTTTGCATTATACTTTTCCGTTGTTCACGAAGGTGTAATCGTTGTACAGGTCGTAAAGTGAACTTAGAGGTCTGATATGTTTTTCAGAGAAAAAGTGTGGATAGAGTAGGTCCACGATTATAAAGATTAAGAATTGTTAATCTATGTGGAAGTAGCAGGCATTGAGAGAAATATCTTTTTCAAACGTGAACGGCAAAAATGTTCCCGTGCTCTCGAGCAGACAGATATCGAGCATGACCCGTGTCCTGAAAGTCGGGCCCCGAACGACTACCGGAAGGGACACGAGAATAATTTGTCACACGTGATTGGAGACGAACGTAATGAACGTTCGGGTTCCGAGTACTGCGCCGTTGCCCAATGCGCTCGCCTACTCGAGACAAGCAGCCTGCACGGATGAACATTCCTCTCGTCCAATGCGAATCTGCTCTCCACGAGAACCAAGAAAAAAAAAACGGCATAAAGGAGCGAAGGATCGAAAGAGGAAAAAGTGAAAGGGACGAAAAATGTAAATGTCCCGCGAATTCTTCCCTGCGTCAGTGACTACTATACCCAAACAATCACAGGACTGCACGAAATAGGCACAGAGCGGAAAAGCACAAAAACGTAAGAAAGAGGAAAAACTAAAGGGACGGGATTCCAAAAGAGAAAAATACTACGTGAATTCTTCCGCAAAATTCTCCCTTACCTCAGTGCCTACGAGATACAAAACAATCACAGGGCAGGACGAAAAAAAAAAGAAAAGGGAAAATAAATCAGAGCGGAGAAGCACAAGAACCTAAGAAAAAGGAAAAATTGAAGGGACGGGATTTCGAAAGAGAAAAATACCACGTGAATTCTTCTGCAAAATTCTCCCTTACCTCAGTACCTACGAGATACAAAACAATCACAGGGCAGAACGACAAAAAAAAAGAAAAGGAAAAATAAATCAGAGCGGAGAAGCACAAGAACCTAAGAAAAAGGAAAAATTAAAGGGACGGGATTTCGAAAGAGAAAAATACCGCGTGAATTCTTCCGCAAAATTTTCCCTTACCTCAGTACCTACGTGATACAAAACAATCACAGGGCAGGACGAAAAAAAAAGCAAAGGGAAAATAAATCAGAGCGGAGAAGCACAAGAACCTAAGAAAAAGGAAAAATTAAAGGGACGGGATTTCGAAAGAGAAAAATACCACGTGAATTCTTCCGCAAAATTCTCCCTTACCTCAGTGCCTACGGGATACAAAACAATCACAGGGCAGGACGAAAAAAAAGAAAAGGGAAAATAAATCAGAGCGAATGAGCACAAGAACGTAAGAAAAAGGAAAAATTAAAGGGACGGGATTTCGAAAGAGAAAAATACTGCGTGAATTCTTCCGCAAAATTCTCCCTTTCCTCAGTGCCTACGAGATACAAAACAATCACAGGGCAGGACGAAAAAAAAGAAGAATAAACTAGCGTAGAAAATCAGAAAAACGGAAGAAAAAGGAGAAACTGAAGGTACGAGGTTTCGAAGTAAGAAAACGCCCCGTAAATTCTTCCGCAGAATTCTCCCTTACCTCGGTGCCTAAGGCACGTCGGGGTCCGCTAATTACGATTAATCTCCGCGAAAGCGGGACCTTAATGGAGGGTGGGAGGAGAAGGAGGAGAACAGTGGGGTGGGGGTGAAGGTGGAGGGAAAAAAGAAAAGTACCTACTCCTCTCGACGACGACGCCAACGACGGCAGGTGGGTAGGAGCAAAAGTTACCGACGCGGTTACTTATTACGAGGCACGAAACCGGGTTTTCTCCGTTCCACTCCCATGGAGCTTGGTCACCTGAAGAGTCACTATGCCCAATTAACCCTTTGAGAACCGTACGGCTTCCCGGGGCATTGCCACTTCCGACGTTGCGATAGTTTTCGCTGTGTAATCTTTTTCGTGCTCTACCTTCTTCCTTCTCGGTCCCTCGAAGGGCACGAGCTTCTTCGCCTCGTCTGAAAGGTACGATCAGACTGGGCTAAGGAGGAATGTCGAACGTCTCGTCGATGATCAAACGATTAAAGCTTTTAGTGATTTTCCTTCCGAGAGGAAAACTCAGGACATATCAGTCATTGGAGGTAGGAAATCGATCCAAAGAACTTAAAATGTAGAATTTAGAACGTGTAAGTGTACAGTTATTTGCATAATGGACAAAGGTGGAAATATGTGAATGGACATGGAATGCTAGATTTCAGAAGGAAAAAGTAAGAATGGAATTTTGGATTTTGTTAGGAGGTTTGATAAGCGATCGGCATTGAAAATATTTGCGAGTATTCTGCCTCACTCCATTACTACTATCCAAAATTCGCCTTTAATTAGTGTCACGGTTCTTCTCTGTCCACAGTCCGTTCGCTCTCCATTAACAATAATCTACAAACGACAGATGGAGCGAAGATTTACCCCACAATCGTTCCATTCGCGCCATTTCTCACTCCCTGTCCCCATCAATTTTACTCACTTCTATCGTCCAACGGTCACGCGTCACGGACGTTTGCAAAATTTCTCCACCTCGTGGAGAATCAAGGATCTCAAAAAACGAAGTAACAAGTGACGAATCCCTAAGTCCTTGGTGAGCCTCATCTGAAGTATTCTTTACGCCCTTCGTTTACCGTAACCATTTTTATTTTTTGAATCTCTATTGAATATGTCCGAGAGTGTGTCAAACGAAGATTCGAATCCCAGCAAAAATGAGAACACCCGGCTCAATTGCCATCTTCGAAATGAAATTAACCCTTCCACAGTGAAACGACATCCCACCCGTGGCCTAAACAAACACTGACGTTTACCCACCTGCGAAGTTCTCTCGATCTTTTCCCTTCGATCGCCGTGGCATCCATTTGCTGACAGATTGAGTGGAAAAGTTACGGTAATTCCTAGCCTGCTACTCCACTGTGCGCGTGTCAGGAGAACGGGAACGAAGAGACAGGTGCCAGAACACGAAGCACGGGCAGTAAAGAAGTAGGAGCAGAAAACGTCACGTGGACCTGTCGAGCGCGCAACTTCATCGGCTCCGATTGATTTAAAGGCAGAGATTTACGCGGCGTGCCGCGCGCTCGTGGAACTTCATTTCCACGTGTGGCAGCACTCGAGTGAGAAGAAAAGGAGAAGGAGGTGAAGAAGAAGAGGAGACGGGAAGAGAGAGGCCTTCGAGTCTCTCACCTGTGACCCGATGCGGTGCACAATGTGTGACCGACGGTCGTGAGCGGATTCCGGTATTCGGTGGGGGTTCTTTAATGTCTTGGGTGTCCCGCGACCTAGTCGCAGGATAGTCGAGAAATAGGTACCAGTCCTCCGCTCCATTCGATTTGTCGTAATTCGTCACGAACGCTTCTAAGCATTTCGATCGAGCATAGCCGAAGAACTTAAGTTCTCAAACAAAAACGCGGAAGTATTCTAAAGCAAAAATCCCAAATGAAAAAGTACTTCACACTATTTCTACCGGGATTTTGTATAGATTTTCTATATAGTAAAAATCCCAAATGAGAAAGTACTTAACACTATTTCTACCGGGATTTTGTATATACGTATTTCGAGCAAGAGGCGTCTTTGTGTGTCCAGGATGAGCTGCGGAAAACCCATACCTCTAAATTAATTTAACAACTAATATACGAATAGTGAAAATTCTTATTTTAACTTAAAAATAGTTATATTCCAAGATGATTCAACTTGGAAAATAAATTTCAAATACAATTTGAGAAGGTGTCTTTTGACACCTTTGGTAGAAATAGTGTTAAAATCAACATTCCACTAATTCAAAACTGAAACCTTCGAAAGAACTACCCATCGTGCTATTTGTAATGAAAAATGACCCGTTTCATTTCCTCGACACTTCGCGCCCCTGTTCATCTTGTCGAGCACTGAGAGAAAAGTATATGATATATCTAACTATAATGGCATAGTAACAAAATTATAGTTGGAAATATCATATTTATGGTAAATGTTACCATAATCTCGGTAATGATTACGATAGAGGCATAGTATAACCAACTATATTATGTTTTTACCCAAAATTATGGTTATTACAACTAAAAATGTAGTATGGTCGAAAATATATGATGGTAAGAAAAATAACTATTTTATATAGTTAATAGGTATTACCAGAATATTCCATACATAGTGATAGAACTAACTATATTGACATAGCACATTTTACTATACACATGGTAACAAGAACAAAGATAATAGTTAATGATATAACCATTTGTATGAATCGTTCATTCTACTATATTTTGTATAGTTAAGTGAACTATAAAAATATGTTTGACGCCAAATCTAACTATAAAATATAGTGAGATTATAGTAAACCCAACCATTTTTTTCTCTCAGTGAGTGGACAGTTGAAAAATACAATCAGGATTGGAATTCCGTGGACATTTGGTGCCTGTGTCCGCGTAAGTTCTCGTAAGAGGAATTGCAAAGTTCGTTATTAACAAATAACGGCACCGTGCCTTTAATTGCTCCGGAGAATCCGAGGAGGCGCGAGAAGAGAAGGTGAGGATAGGAAGAGGAGATGGTGGTGGAACGGAAAATCCACGAACACGGTCGAGACGCAGTTATAATCGTTACCGCGCGGCATCGATAATATTCCAGAAGCTCATTAGCGACTCGAGAAGCATCTATCTCCTTCCTACGAGTAATTATCTGTTACAAGCCGTGCGGCGCGGCGCGCGCCGCGCACCGACGGCGGAAGATCAGCGCGAACGATTAAGCTCAAAAATAGTTCATGGGAACCCAGGTAATGCTAATCTCCATCGCATTAGCGTTGTTTCATACGTATAAAATGCTTTCCGAGAAGGAAGCACCACCTGCACGCACCTTTACCGCTCCCGGCGCGCCGCGCGAGTCCGTCACTTTCGAAAGACGAACGCACGCGCCTGCGCGTCGCGGGCTGCGCGGTACACGCGCGACCATCTTAACACTCGAGAGAGAAGATTGTTATTCGAGCTCTCACGATCGGTGGAGTTCAAGGGTCGGTGAGGAAAGATTCTAGATGTGATTCTAGATGATAAGGATGCGAGAGATGCGTTATTGAGAATTTAGGATAGTCGAGGAAATTTTGTTTTAATTTCTTCGAGAGAACTGACACGCAACGTGTACATTCGGTTTTCTATTAATTTTTAACTGGTATCACATGATTCGATTGTTAAAAAAGGACTCTATTGCTTATTAGCAAAATTACATTTTCCGTTTTTGCTTCGTGGAAAGCTTAGAGAAATTCATAGAAGATTATTGTGCGCGCTCTCACGATCGAAGGAGTTCAAGGATCGGCGAGGAGAGATTCTAGATGTGATTTTGGATGATAAGGAAGTGAGAGATGCGTTATTGAGAATTTAGGATAGTCGAGGAAATTTTGTTTAATTTCTTCGAGAGAACTGACACGCAACGTGTACATTCGATTTTCTATTAATTTTTAACTAGTATCACATGATTCGATTGTTAAAGAAGGACTTTATTGCTTATTAGCAAAATTAAATTTTCCGTTTTTGCTTCGTGGAAAGCTTAGAGAAATTCATAAAAGATTATTGTGCGCGCTCTCACGATCGAAGGAGTTCAAGGATCGGCGAGGAGAGATTCTAGATATGATTTTGGATGATAAGGAAGTGAGAGATGCGTTATTGAGAATTTAGGATAGTCGAGGAAATTTTGTTTAATTTTTTCGAGAGGACTGGCACGCAATGTATACATTCGGTTTCCTATTAATTTTTAACTGGAATCACATGTTTCAGTTGTTAAAAAAGGACTCTATTGCTTATTAGCAAAATTAAATTTTCCGTTTTTGCTTTGTCGAAGGCTTAAAGAAATGCATAGAAGATTATTGTGCGCGCTCTCACGATCGGAGGAGTTCAAGGATCGGTGAGGAAAGATTCTGGATGTGATTTTAGATGAGAACGAAATAAAAGATGCGTTACCGAGAAATTAGAGAAGCCGAGTAAATTTGTTTAATCTCTTCAAGAAGTGCCTACACGGACGTCTGGTTTCCCGTCAATTTATACATTCCTTATTGTAAAAAGCGTGGATACTATTATACTATTGACAAATTTTTCATTTTTGCTTCGTCGAAGGAATAAAACGAAGAATCGATGCTGGCCTAAGTAAATTCGTCCTTGAAGGCATAAAAATAAATACGGATAATCACAATATCTTCGTGAAGCCTCAAAACACGTCCCTCGATCACTCATCGGCGACTCTCACGAAATTCCAATCAACAAGATCACCGCAAAATCTCAATCATCCACAAGTACTCATACTCCTAACAGACACGAGAGAGCAGCCTCCGGACATCGAGAAGAGAACTCGAAATATTTTCCTCTAGTACGCAGTTTCTCTTAAAGGAGAGTATCTCGAGAATCATGAAGCCCGAGGAGATCGAAGAAAAACAAAATCGTCCACTCTCAGCGGGTAGACTGGGCCACCCCGAGCACACGCCTCTATATTATTTACCTCTGGAAGCGAGCCAAAGGAGAGCGATGCGGGTCTCGTGGGAGCGAGAGAAAAAGGCAGGTCGAGAGAAAGATAGATAGAGAGAGAGAGAGAGAGAGAGAGAGAGAAGGACAGAAAGAGAGAAAAGAAAGAGAAAGAGAGAGCGCATACTTTTGCCGTGGGCTCCGTGTCTTTCTAGCCGGGGCATCGCTACCACCCGCAACCGAGACAACAGCGAGTCAGGCCGGGGCAAAGTCTTAGGCCAGGCCAGGCCAGCCAGAGGAGTCGTGTAAGAAGGGGTTAAGAAACTCTCGAACTGAAGTGCCTACACCGGAAGCAGGGGCCTTGCTTTCTGGGCTAATAACCCTACCCACATCGACACGCGGCATCTGCGTGCGTGCGAGCGCGCGTACACGCTCGATGCCACTTCCACTGGAGAAGCAGAGAGAAAAAGAGAGAGAGAGAGAGGAGAATACGCGAGATACGCACACGCGACACGAAGAAACCTTAAGCGTGCAGGTAGAGGAGCGCACACCCACGCACCCAACGCGCCATGGCGGCCCCTTATCATCAACATGCGAAGTTAGAGATTTTATGTGCGATCGAGTCCGCGAGGTGAACCCCACCACGAGGATTCATACGCAAATCGCAATCGAGTTACTCGCACGCGAGCCACCGACGTATGTCGCGATTGTCTTCGCCGAGTTACTCGCGTCGTTGTGACATTGTAACACTGCTGTTGTCTCGTCGTCGTTGCGAAAAAAAGATCGGCTCCTCTTCTCTCTCTCCTTCCATCCATCGTTCGTTCTCGTTCTCTCGAATTCGTCCAATGTCGTCCGTCCTCGTGTGTATAAACGCGAGCGAGAAGGCGAGCTACCACGATCGAATTAATTGCTCCGCATTACACGCGCCTGTCGTGTAATTAGCAAGGACGTGCTGGTTCGATTCGCCGTCGTAGGGGAGTCTCGTGGACTCGTGGAGCGTTTGGGCGCTCTCGTGCGCGCCAGACCTCGTCACGAATCAGGCCACTTCGAAAAGAGACGTCGAAGGTATTGGTATTGCATTCGGGGTGAAGGTTTCGTCGACGAGTGGAAATGAAAATGTTGCAAGGAGACGAAATACGTGTTATTGTTTTATGTTATCTTTCGGGTTTTTTTATATCTGCTAGGTGTTTCCTTCATTGGTTGTCCGAGGTGTCGTCTAATAGTAGGGTAGTCCCAACTGGGTGAAGATTCTCCGATCGATGTGAAATGCCTCGATAGAGAATTCTTCCGGATTCGAGTCCTTGCGAGCCAACCCTTTTAATACATTTTCCAATGAAACGCAGGGTTCTGGAAAAAAGAAAAATTTTCCGAGACTCGCGGACCACCAAACATTCTCACAAAGAATCATCCTGATCACGGACCATTAAGTATTCTCGCACTGAGAGAAAAAAATGTTTGGGTTTACTATAATCTCACTATATTTTATAATTAAATTTGACGTCAAACATTTTTTATAGTTCAGTTGACCATACAAAATATAGTAGAATGAACGATTTATACAAATGGTTATATTATTAGCTGTTACCTTTCTTCTTGTTACCATATGTATAGTAAAATCTGCTATGTGAATATAGTTAGTACTATCACTATTTATGAAATATTCTGGTAATAGTAACTATATAAAATAGTTACTTTTCTTACGATTAGGTATATATTTTCAACCGTACTATATTTTTAGTTGAAATAGCCATACTTTTGGGTAAAAGCATACTACAGTTGGTTATACTATGCCAGTATCGTAATTATTACCGACATTATGGTAACATTTACCATAAATATGATATTTCCAACTATAATTTTGTTACTATGCCATTATAGTTTGATATATCATACAGTTTTCTCTCACATGCGCAAACAAAAAATTTGTATACGATCTACCCCACGCAACGGAAATGAACAAATTATCAGCGATCATCGGTATGCATACGCTTCTAGCAAAGTTCTCCACGACTTCCGATCAGAAGGTAATAGAGCTCGCGAGATAAATGCGAGATAGAGGCGAGATCCGTAAGTCAACGCTTATCTGAAATGAGCCCGGTAGGCATAACTGGGTCCCCACTCGTTATCGCGGCAAAACGGTACGTTATCCCGTTCCTCACTTCCTCCGCTCTCACGTATAACGAATTAAGCACCTGTAGCTACGTGGGATTAGAAGGTTTCGGCTGACGTGCCTATACCACCTTCCCTCTACTCCACTTCACCCGTCTCCTTGCTCTCTCACTCTTCACCTCTCTATCTTCGACTCACCCTCATTCCTTCCCGCGCTCCTGGTCGCCATTTCCCTCTTCCTTACGCTGCTATCCACCTCCACCTCCTCCTTCACAACGCCGCTTGACACATTCGTGCGCGGAGAAAATGCGGCGCGCTCTCTCGCGCACCACCGTATATATATAGGAAGGGAACGGATGTCTGGTGTGTAAGGAACCGCTAAAATGGTGTTCGCTCTTATCCGAAGATCTAGAGCGGCGATGCGAAGAGAGGCCTCGCGGACGGAGGGCTATACGTAAGGTAAAAGGGGGCTCATGACTGGTTGGTTGGTTGGTTGGTTGGTCGGTCGGTTGGTTCCTTCGTTCGTTCGTTCCTTCGTTTCTTCGTCGTCCCCGTTGTTGTATAGCCTCGTTGTTGTTGTGTCGTAGTTGGCGCGGGTGGACGTCTGGTTGGACGTCGTCGGGTGCCGTTATCAGAAAGAGGCCACCTAGGTTCGCAACCGACCGCTCGCGGGGAGTAGGAGAGACTTTCCTCATAATGAGACACCGGCGCGGATAGGTACGAAATGACAATCGTAATTAAAGCGGGCAGGTACCGAGAGGTCAGGGCTCGTTTGACTCGCGAGGAAGGAGGGAGAGGGATGAGAGAGCGAGAGGAAGAGATTTTCACAATGAGAAATGCTTCGGTATCATCAGGACGGTGGATAGTTGTGGTGGACTTTGAATTTTGCGTCAAGTAAGTTTGCACCTTGAAAGATCTCCGTGCAAGGGGGAGTCGTGTTATTAAGAAATGTTTAAAAATGAGAATTTGATTAACCCTTTGGGTACATTTGACGAGTGAGACTCGTCATGTGAATTTAAGAAGCAGGCGTTGAGTTTTGCATATAGCATCAAATTAAATCCGTTTTTTTAGGCATAAAAATCTTCAAATAATTCAGTACTCAAAGGGTTAATTTTTATGTTTCTTGGGATATAACGATAAGTGGCCTTCCGTAATTTATAAGCAGATGCCACTCGTTTCACTCTAATAGTTCCGTATGAGAAGAGGATCGTGATTTAGCAGCGTGTCTTCTTCTCGCATTGTCACCATCCTTTTATTTCCTTAACTGTTATCCATCGTGTTACAAGAGCCCAACTTAATCGACCATCTCGATTAAGAATATTAATCTAACACTAATCTAACACTTTAACACGGCAAAACGTCTCGAATGAAATATTTAAAAAAACATATCAAAATATTCAAAATCGTTCGTTGCTATTTACTCGAAACTTTAGATTTGCAACACAACTCCTTTGTCCGCTTGCTCCTTTAATTGTCAATCCCATCATACCCTCACCATTCGTTTAAAAATCAGGACGAGTCCCGCGTGCGTTCCGGCAGAATTCATCGGACCATTCTCCAACCGGAAGATGATCCTCGTCGAGCAACGCGCAGGGGTCTGAAGGATCGTTTTTGCAGGAGTTCGACAGCGGCGTCGGGCACCGTAGAGATCTACGATAAATAGATGAAGAAAGAGAGAGAGAGAGGCAGTGAGACTCGAATTGTCAGAGCGTTAATCGACGTACTCCGCACCGGAAGGGTACAGTTAGGTGAAAAGGATACGGCGCGGCAGGACGTTCGCCCGGGACCATTGAGCGTGCGTGGCGAGTGGCGTGGATGGCAGGCCGCGCCGGTGTTGTGGGACTTTTTGCGAACAATCGAGAATTCAACCTTGCCCCGTTTTACGCCTCCCCGTAACCGCGGCACAATGCGCGCGAGGCGCAATACTACAACACATTTCACTTTTTCGCAATTCCGTGTACTCGCGCGCGTGGTGTCGGTCGTGGTGAGGGCGAAGAACTGGATGGGACGGAAGGGAGGAGGAACCAGGCCGCCCAAAACTATTGCGCGATTTCCTACGTCTCGGGAACTACCTCGTTGCTAGTACACAATGTTGTCTGGATCGGATGGTCGGCCGATGGTAAAGGCCGTAAGAGACCCACGAGGGATTTTGAAATCCTTCGTGCCTTGCCGCGCGCACCTTCAAGACCATCCGTCCAACTGCCCAGAGAGAGAGAGAGAGAGAGAGATTTTCTCTTTTGGCGGACGCGGCAAATTCGACGAATGAAACTTTCAAGTGGTTCTTGCTCGTCCTGCCGAGCGAAAGATTTCGGAAGGAGAAATTCATTTCTATTCCTGCGTCTGAATATTGGGCTGTTTTAGGCGGTAGCTTTGAATTATGGTTGCGTTAGGACCTGCACGAATGGACGATGTTAATACTTTGACTGTCATGATGGTTATAAGTGATTGTTTTGCTGTGGTGCCACGGTAGTCAACCTCCAGAAAAATGATTAAAAAAATTATTATACTAACCGCAATTTACAGCACTTGAAAGATCATACGTTAACAAAAAAAACACACACACAAGCAAAAAAAAACGCCAAGTGTGGCGCCACAATTAATAGTACCCTCTTTTCGCATCGGTGTCTAAAAAGCAAAGCGAACATCGTGCGCAAACGGATTTATAATAAGTATAAAATATCAAACCAGAAATGCAAAGAACAAAAGAAAAGTGCTAACCGTAAAATTTCCTTCTTTTCGATACGACCATATGAACGGCAAATTGCACTTACAAAAAGAAACTTCCTTAAACCTAGAGTCGATCCACTATCATTGAATACAATTTTTCATTTCCCCTTAATTCTTCTCACCCTCGGATCACCGACTCCATTAACCCTTTCCAGCACAATTCAATTATAAATAAATCATCCATAAAACAAGCATCGAATTTCTACTTTAAAAAACCCGTTTCCTTTCACAATTCATACGTATTACCAATAACGACTTAGCCTCGTCGTTTCATCGTAAGGGATGAAAAAACGACGAACAAAATCTCGAAACAGAAACTTCTCATTCCCCACGAAGTCTCCCACCTACATCCCTCTCTCCACTCGTGGAGGAAAAGCAGGAGCGGTAAAACAAAGTTGCTGTAACTATTTCTGCAATCGTCGGCGGCTGGCCGATTTCAAAGTGCATCATAGGTTTTAGATAAGGCAACGAGAGATTGGATCGCCACGGAAGTGGATCTCTCCCTCTCACTTCCTCTCTCTCACTAACTTCCTCTCCCCTCGAGCTTATCGGCGCACGAGCAGAGGAAAGAGGGACGCGAGGCCTGGCGCTGAGAGCGCGCCCGCGCAAAATGCCGAACCTTATTTATCGTCGTGGCTACGCGACGCGCGGGTCCCCTGCGTGCGGCGGAACGTCGCGCGCGAATACTCGGACCGAGGAGAAGCGGTAGAAGAAGCTCGTGGAGGACGAGAAGGAGGTAGAGGAGGAGAAGACCGCGCGAATACTTTTCTTCGATTCCAAGCGTATTCCTCGGGAGGGCAGAGCGCGCGATGCCGCGTTACATTCCTCCCTCGATCTTCGAGCGATCTCGGCTCGATGCACGCGCGCGCGCGCGCGCGCGTTCTCCACCTCGAGGCTTAAGCCACTACCAAGGCAACACAGCCGTTTACCGACCTCTTAACACGCGAAAGACACCCACACGCTTGACTCACCGTGGCCGAGGCTAACGCACACCACAAACCAACCCCCGCCGACCGTCTTATTCACGCGCCGCGGGAGTTCGCATAAAACTGCTCCCTGAGTTTGGTGGGGTCAGAGATCATGTTACCGGACGATAAAGATCTCGCGTGAGTGATTGTCGATGATATTTCACTTAGGGGTATCGTCAAAGTTCCACGCCGCTCTACGGCCGGCCGCCACTACCCAAGAGGATGCTTCCTCGCGAGAGGGAGGAGTATCGTGAATTCTGACGATCCTTTTCTTCTTCTTCTTTCTTCTTCTTTCTTCTTCGGGTTCTTCTTCGTTCCTCCACCACGCTCCACCGCCCCTTTCGGCCCGGATTGATTCCATAGGCACCGAGGAATTTCGTGGAAGGCTATAAGCGGCACGAACCGCCAGGGTTGAGGATGAGTAGGGAGGAGAGTGGTCTCCTGCGTGGCGAACGAAAGTTATCCGAGACGAAAGAAGACGTGGACGAAAGACTCGTGGCGTTTAATTACGAGCTAGACATTTTTTCTTCCGTGAACCGTCGCTCCTTTTTCCTCGACGAGTACTCGAGGAGCGGACGTGCGCCTGGAGAACGAATTTTGTTCGGCGCCGCGCGCTCTATCGTGGTCGCGTGGCGCCACCTCTTGCCAATTAGCGGCGTAGTCTTGAGATTTTACTCGCGGGGCACCACGCGCACGGGTGAGATTATATTCGACAGGTTGAATTTTTACTTGTTTTTTTTTTTTCGTAATGGCAAGTGATCGATCTTCTTCTTTCTGAAGAGAGTGCTTCAATTCAGGAGAGTGATTTGCACGGAGAATGGTTGGATGTAGTAGGATCCAAAGCACCAGGTAGGCATCCGATTTTAAATTCGTACAATCTCGCCTTTTATCTTTTTGATCTTGGCGTTCTGTTCGTTTTTTTTTTTTTTTTTTAACGAGAGTGCTTCAATCGGTGTTTTGGTCTTCATGTTCTGTTCATTTTTTTAAAGAGAGTGCTTCAATCGATGGATCCGATTCACCTGGAGAATTGTTGGATGTACTTAAATGCAGGTAGGCTCACGCTTTTTCCATCCGGCTTTCTTTCTTTTTCATCTTTTTAACACGTTGACTGCCACGTCATCCGAATTCGGGTGACGGTTTCAGTGCCTGATTGTAAATTATCAAAGTAGGTATTTGGAAGTATAATCAACACTTCAGACAGTTAATTGAAGAGTCACTCAAATTCTAAGTGACGTGTCAGTCAACGTGTTAAGGAGAATGCTTCAATAGATAGATGCAATTCACCCGTAGACCGTTTGAATGTAGTCTATTCCAAAGCACCGAGTAAGCAAGAAATTTTAAGTTTACAACCCTCGGGCTTCTTCCATCCGTTTTTCTTTCTTTTTCATCTTTTTAACACGTTGACTGCCACGTCACCCGAATTCGGGTGATGGTTTCAGTACCTGATTGTAAATTATCAAAGTAGGTATTTGGAAGTATAATCAACGCTTCAGATAGTAAATTGAACAGTCACTAAAATTCTAGGTGACGTATCAATCAACGTGTTAAGGAGAATGCTTCAATAGATAGCTTCAATCCAAAGCACCGAGTAGGCAAGCAATTTTAATACCATTTCTACCAAAGGTGTCAAAAGACACCTCAAATTGTATTTGAAATTTATTTTCCAAGTTGCTAACTTTCGTATATACTCCATTCGTATATTAGTTGTTAAATTAATTTAGAGGTATCATTTTCCTGCAGCTCATCCTGGACACAAAAAGACACCTCTTGCTCGAAATAGGTATATACAAAATCCCGGTAGAAATAGTGTTAAGTTTACAATACTCGGGCTTTTCCTTTCTTCCTTTCTTTCTTCGTCCTTTTTGAGGAAGAATGTTTGGATGTGTTTGAATCGAGGCTATCGATCGGCAGTACTCTTATCCAATTGACTAGGAAACGCGTCGCGCGTGCCGATAAACCGCGCATATCGCTCGTAAACGGCGTCCAACGTCTTAAGATCGATGCAGATTGCGAATCAAAGGCGAACGAACGTGACCTACGCCAAACATGCTGTTTGAATTGTGGGAATAATAGTACATATAGTCAAATTCAAACACGCCTCTGGTATGTACCAAGCGATTTAAAGCGGGACGCGGAAAATAATGTAAATTTACCGTGGGTAAATATGTAAAGGTTTAAGAATGGCGATGCTAAAACGAGAACTTCTATTTTATACCGAGAAGGCAAGAAGCCGCAGACTTTTTGAGCGAGTGTATATTATAGAATCTTGTCCAGACTAAGAAAAGAAGAATTGGCAAATATTCAATAAAGTGAATTTGCCACGATTAAATATGTGCACGTTTAAACGCGACAATGATAAAACAGAAATTTGTACTTTATATCGAAAAGGCAGAAGCCCGAAGAAAAGTTTCCACCGTTCAGCTCGTCGAATCTCTCTCGAGCTAAAAAGAGGCATTGGCAAATCTAGAGAAAATTCGGTTGTTTGGTTTACTTTTCTTCTGCAATCTGGGTCCACCTTTATCTTCGATAACGCCCTCCTCGAATCTACGATACATAATGATGCGACGATCCGAGCAGTCACCAAATCAGGCAAAAATAAACAAATGGATTATCGTTGGTAAAATACGCGTTGATACCTGCGTTTCATCGGGAATCCATGATATTTCCAGCTTTAGGCCCGCACTGGCCATTTTCGATCGCACGATTATATAGTCACCCGAGAACACGCATTAGAATTCTCGTTGAAAACTGCTTATTCTGTTTACACGACTATATGGTTGCGCGATTGAAAGTTGTAAATGCGTCCCGAGCCTTACTCATCGTTCGATCGCGTCTACGTGTAAAAACACGTTCTTTTTTACGTGCGAAACTAAAGAGCGGAGCACGCGTATTTGAATAATGATATGGACATTTAACGACGAAAACGGATGCAACATTGTCCGTTTGAGTGCGGAATAATCTTTTTGGATATATGCTAGAGACACGAGGGAAGCACTCAAACGGTTAAGAGTGAATTATTCAGGGATTCGCTAATGTTATGCGTTTTCCGTAATACTGCCTCTACGCGTTGGGCCAACCGACCGTGACGCGACGAGTGGAGTCTTGATGAGTAGCAACGCGTAGAAGAGTTTGTAATTCGCATTGGTCTGTACTTAAAATTGTCGTCCTTTTTCATTTGCCCATCTCTCAAGCCTTATCAGCTGGAGTAAAACGTGTAAATTGGGATACGTGATTTTTTTCTTCTCACAAACTATTTCATCGAGAGTAGATATTGAAGGCAATTGTAGCGCAACAGAATGAGCGTATCTTTTTAGTCCTCAATTTTACGGAGTACAGCCAGAATGTAATTGCAGCGTATGGATAGAAACGGAAAATTGAAAACTAACGAACGCGAATCCACCTACGACCAATCTCAAAAATTAGGATACATCTTTCCAGAGCACAATTTCACTGAAAACAAACAGAATGCAATTGCATCGTATAAATAGAAACGGAAAATTGAAAAGTGACGAACGTGAATCCGCCTACGACAACCCTCAAAATTAGGATACATCTGTCTAGAGCACAATTTCACTGAAAACAAACAGAATGCAATTGCATCGTATAAATAACTAGTGGTGGTTAGTGTTCGGCACGATCGCCGGGTGCTCGCGCTTCGCGCTCCCCTTACCGAGTGCAGAAAAGCTTCGCTTTCTGCCATAGGCACGACCGCGTAACTCACGTTTCATACTTAAATTTCCCACAATTTCGAAACGGTTGAAGATGGTGGTACATAAAGTTTCGTGGCACCAAATGGGTATATACTCGAAGTACATGCCAAATTTTGTTCGGATCCGTTCAGTCGTTTTGCCGGAATATTGGACTAAAGATTTGAATTAGGCGCCATTTTTGATTCGGCCAATCAAAAAATTTGAAAATTTCCAGTAATTGTCATTGCATACGTATACATGTATGTGTAAAATTTTATCGGGATTCAATGAATAGTACCAAATATATGAATTTTTCGATATTTGAATTTGCCGCCATTTTGTACCGGTTCAAGATGGTGGCTCACAAACCTTATTATGAACTCACAGTAATGTGCTTGATTTTTGTGCCAAGTTTCGTCCCGATCGGTTCAGCCGTTTTTCCGAAATCGAGGATATACCCGGACACACACACATACATCCGAACGGTTTTCAGGATGGCGATTGCATAAGTCACTCCCTTTACGGTCGTGCCTAAAAACGGAAAATTGAAAAGTGACGAACGCGAATGCACCTACGACCAACCTCAAAATTAGGATACATCTTTCCAGAGCACAATTTCACTGAAAACAAACAGAATGCAATAGCATCGTATAAATAGAAACGGAAAATTGAAAACTGACAAAAGCAAATCCTCCTAACCTTAACCCCTTCGCCTCAGTGCCCACTCGTCTCGGCATCCATAATTCTCAACCGAGCTTCGCACCGTAATCCGGTTTCTCTCTCGTTAATTAAGCGAAAAAATCTCCATTCTCCCTTATCGATCGTCTTATCGGCCGCATCGATCTACAATCTCTCTAACGGTATACGATTAACCGCATCGCGTCGAAGCGAAATATAAAATTTCAAGTAGGAAGAGAAAATTCACGGCACACGACAGTAAGAGCGCCTGGTGGGCGGGCTAAGCAGGGTCGGCCGACAATTTTACCTCTTCTCCAACCCTAATGAAATTCATTGGCTCCGGGATTGTTTCTCGTCGCGAATGATACCCAAGAGCGGATCATTAAGGATCAGTGCCGATGCTCTTCCGGCGCGGCGGCACCGGCGCACAAATTCTACCGGAGGAGTCCCGGATCGCATCCCGTGGCAGGTTAAAATCTCGACTACTGCGTAATGTAGTGGACGCGCCACGGTCATTGGTCGTCCCAGTCTTGACTCGATTTCGCGAGCGGAACTCGAGAGATATATCTTGAGGCTTCTCTCCCTTGCCTCACCCAAGCTCTCCCTTCCACGAGGGTCCTTTTCTTCCTGGCCGCTCCTTCTCTCCCTCAAATTCTCACACTTTCTCTCTCTCTCTCTCTCTCTCTCTCTTTCTCTCTCTCATCCTTGTCCTCTTCCTCTCCAAGTCTCTCCATGCGAGTGGAGTCCTTCGCTTCCTCCTCCTCCTCCACCTCCTCCACTCTCGTCCTTTCTCAGTCCTCTCGCCGATTCTCTCTCATCCTTCTGTGGCCGCCAATGGGACAGGGGAATAGCACAGTGCCCGGCGCAGGAGACAACATAAAGATTTAAGACTGTGAGATGCGCCAATAAACATGCTGTGCCCCTGCGCAGTCAGGCCAGGCCGCGGTGGCTGCTGCGCCCGCTTCTTCTCTTACTGCATTCGCGCTCGCTTCGCTTCTGTCTCCTTGCGTTTCATTCGGTTCCGCTCTCTCCTCCCTCTCTCTCTCTCTCTCTCTCTCTCTCTCTTCGTTCTCTTCCACGCACGCGCACCAATACTTGCAAATCAGGAGGTGCGCACACGTGGTCGAAGGAGAGCGTGCACGCGCGCGCAGAGTCCACGTAAAGTGCTTTTGAAAAGTGTCTCGATGCGTATGCAGATACGCGCTTGGGCTTAGCATGAATAGTATCTAGAGATCGGAGGGACGATAAGTGAGAACGCGACGTCGGAACGATGCTTTTTAGAAGTGTTCCTCCGCCGCGATACCGAAACCGCGAGCCACCCTCTCCTTCTCTTGCTCCTGCTCCTGCTCCTTCGCCCTTTCCGTTCCGCTCGCCTGTTTCTACGCGCCTCGCCGCTATCGGAGAGCCGAGCCAGCAAGCTAGGAGGAAACGTAAGGATTTTTTAAATGCCCGAGTTCGTTCCAACGACGCCCTTCGGCTTTGGTAATGGAACTAATTAAAGGAGGATCAGTTATTCCCTCGGGGTGAGACTTTTTTCATTCGGCATCCTCTGGCCATTGCGGCACTCTTCCACCTGCAGGGCGTAGAACCCCTTGGTGGAGTTCTATAAGTTGGAGCTTACTCTCTCACCGATGTCCTTCCTCCTTGCTCGTCCTTCTCACTTTTTTTTGTCAAGGATTCATCTGTTCTACTTATATCGCACGGTATCGTCAGAACGTATGGAATCGGTGGAGAGAGGAGTGCAAGGAAAATTTGAGAGGGTCCTTGTACCATCAGAAAACTTTTCTCTCCACGTCAGACAGTACATGCTACTTCCTCCAAATCAGAACACACGGAATTCTTCGAACGAAAAATCTCAAGAGAATTTACTTGTCTTTCTCTCTGTCTCCTCAAGAGTCCACTCCTTTCGTTCTCTCAACCAGAACCCAGAGATCGAACCCAAACAACAACCACCACGTGAGACAGTACATGCTACTCCCTCCAAATCAGAGCACACGGAATTCTTCGAACGAAAAATCTCAAGAGAATTTACTTGTCTTTCTCTCTGTCTCCTCAAGAGTCCACTCCTTTCGTTCCCTCAACCAGAACCCAGAGATCAAACCCAAACAACAGCCACCAACGATAATCCTTTCAACGCCTCTCTACAGAAACTTAGAACCTCGTAGAATCCTCGGAGCACCGAGCCCAATGAAAATTCAAGGGTGTCCTCGCGGCAACGTCCTTCCCTCGTCTGGCACCCTCTCCGGTCGTGTCTCCTCGGCTAATCCATGCGTCGTAATTCGTCGCACGCCACGAAGTAAGAATAAACCTCGGGATAACGAGACGGCACGGTTGTGCCTCTACCTACACACACCTGCCACCCCGTATTCACCTCGAGAGTGGGTACCGCTCATGGAGAGGAGAGAAGCTCGGAGAAGAAGGAGCAAGAGGTGGGAGGACGGAGGACAGGAGCGGTGAAAAGTTCTCAATGCGAAGGACGATCTCGTATACCGCTAAAAGTAGTAGATCGGGACGAGGTTGCCTCTGTAGGATGCGGTGGGGGTGGAGGCGGCGGTAGAACGTCGTCGAGGAGGAGAGAGCGACGGGCCGGCGCGGCAGAGAGGCCTCCGCCAATCCTCTCTCTTTTCTCCAGCGACTTATTTATTCCTTTCTCTGTCGCTGCCTCCCTTTCTTCTCGGACTTCTCTTCCTCTTTATTTCTGTCCTTTTGCCCGTTTTCTGCTTCCGCAAACGACAGCCGCTTATTTATACCCCGTCTTTGCATCGCGCGCCGAGCCGGACCGAGCGGAGAGCGAGGGCGCGTTTGCGTTTCGCTGCTGCTCCTGCTGCTCCTGCTTCTGCTGCTTCTGCCTCTCCCCCCCGCCACCACGCTCGTTTCTACTCTCCTCTTGCTGCTCCTACCGATGCCGATGCTGCCGGTACGGCTACCGAGCTACCGACCACCGTTTCTGCCTGCTACGCTCACCTCTCCTCTTCCTTTCTCCCGTTTTCCTTTCTCACCCGCACATCCCCTCGCACAATTTTACCATCTTTCTCTCCTTCACCGGATACGCGTATCTTCCTCCTACTACTATCTTCGGCTCGCGTTAGCGCGCGCGCGCGCGGGCGCATCAACTGCGAGGCACTTTGCTCACGAACACCGCAAGATGTGGGCCCGATCCGAGAGCGGTAATCCCGCGAGTGCATCACCTGTCAACGAGAAATCGCGTAACAACAGGTCTATATTACTCGAGACATGCGCTTACCCTCGCGACGATACTCCGGCTCGGATACATTAGTTCCCTCGTCGATTCAATGGCCACCCCGTGCAATTGTGGGACTTCGTTTCGCAGGGATGCTTAATCCTCGATGCTTACAAGGGGACCATCAGACCTGTTAATGAAGGATTTTTAATGGCTATCGAATATATTGTAGAGGGACCCCTCCTGTGCACAAGGTTAAAAGGATTTTCCACAATGGCCCCCGGTTTTCGAGAAAAATGATTTTAAAGTTTTCCGCTTACTACACTGAAAAAAAATGCTGTTGATTCAATAAAAAAATGCTTTGATTCAATCATACGTGTGTGTCACGGGCTGCCATAAACATTTGTAATTCATTCAACATTGTATGTCATTGATTCTAATAAAGTATAGTGTGAAACAATGATGAGTCCATCATTAATTCAATAATACATAATGTTGTATTAAAAGCATATTGAATTGAAACAATATTATTTCATATTATGTAATTGGGACAATCCTCGTTATATGATTGAAATAACTGCATATGCAATTGAATCAATGAAGTTTGTAATCAGTGCTGTATTATTCAAATAAATATAATTATAAATAATAAATATAATTGAAACAAATTTTTATTTCATTGAAGTAATTAAATATATGATTGGTTCAATCAAATTTCTTCAATTATGCTATATTATTGAACCAAGTACTTCTGTAATTGACACAACGGTGTACCATATTTGTTTCAATCGCATTATAATTGAATCAACGAAATTAATTCCAATCATACGGATATCGTTGAATCAACACTTTTCTTTTCTCAGTGTATGTATACCTGTACCTTTTAAGTAATTCTAAGGGAATCGATATAGCGTAGTAGGCTAGGTGGACGGCTCAAACATTAGTGACCCGGGATCTTGTCCCGGTATCTCTTTTCGCTTATTTTATCTACACTACATCGCGGTATTCGTAATTAATAGAAACAGTGCCGCAATTATGTAGTATTTAATATTTAGGTTAATTTTAAAATAGATAAATTTAAATTACATTTTTTTCAAATTTTGAATCTCCCGCCATCTTGTACCGGTTCAAGATGGCGGCTCACAAACCTTATTGTCAACTCACAGTAGTGTACTTGATTTTTGTGCCAAATTTCGTCCCGATCGGTTCAGCCGTTTTTCCGAAATCGAGGATCTACACGGACACACACACACACACACACACACGCGCGCGCGCGCGAACGGTTTTCGCGATGGCGATTGCAAAAAAATAATATGCGACGAATTGTCAGGGCGAAAGTATATTTTCTTTTATGTTAATTAGGACATACTGAACAATCACGGCAGGCCATCAAAATCCTTCATTAACAGGTCTGATGGTCCCCTTATTAGATTGTTCTTCGGTTCTCCTCACGGTCGATTTTACCTTTCGAGGGATATCGATGCGTGTATATGGTTCGGTGAAATCGTTCGTCATAGGCTATGATGTATGCGTATTCCGATAAATATTCGATTTGGACTATGAACGGTGATACATGATTTAGGTATGAATGCAGAAAGTGTTACATTGGCCTATGTGTTGAACCCTGCTTCGAGATTCACCGCACAAGACGGAATTATTATTTTTTCAATTTAAACGTTGTAATTTACTATTTTTTATGATGTTCGTGTTATTAGTGTTGAACCCATTCGCTAGCAGCCGTCACATATGTGTGACAGTTTATACGGATTTTCTCGGGACCTGATAGCGAACGGGTTAATGATATAAATGGTTGCGTTAAGGTTTTTCCAGTCACTGCTCGAATTATTTTAGTTACAATCGGCATATTTTACCATGAAATTTCAGAGTTAGCCAGCATGCGCATTGTTGTAATAAGCACGCGCTTAACTTTGAACAACTCAACGGTCCAAAGGGGTAAGGGATAGAGGTTCGTGAGAGGTTTGTCTTTAAGTGGATAACACCTGATACAATCGATCCAAATCTCATGTCCCTAAACTTTTACAGCTGGTTTTTTTCCATTTGTAGACACATTTATTTTTTGTATGTGTGCATAGTACGATTGCGAGCAAGTTATCAGCCTAAAATTATTTTCATAACGATCGTGTTCCTCCGTTGTGGTGGTAGGATGAGATTGAGCGGAATGTTCAGTGTTATTATTAGACGTGAAGTCGATAAACAATTCCAACGAGATTAATTATATAAAGATTAGCAGATAATATCGAGAGATCGCAAAAAACCCCCACGAGACGAATTTCGAGTGAAACGATTGACATTGCCCGTGATTGACGGGCGTACTCGAAGCTACTCGATAAGATCGGCAGCTCAAAAATCAACTAATCATTCGCTAGCTATGATAAGTAGGGGGCATTCCACTTTATGTAAGTAAGAATTACCGTAGCATTGACAGTGATGATGAATGAGGAAAGAGTCGGTGAGATAAATGTTCACTTGTAATAATAGCAGCCATCTGGTGTTACGTATCAGTAATGTCATCGAAAGAAAGATTAACGACGTTTTACGCACTTCACGGATCAGTCTGGGCCGCTTCTTATCGGCGTGCTAATGTAACCAGTGCTCGCGCCTCGACTTTGATAAAAGATTAGAAGTCGGGATGACCATCGAGAGCAAGAAGAGAGGATGAAAAAGAGGACGGAGAATAAAGTGAGATTTGAGAACTTCCGGATAGATTTTCATTGGAATTGGCTCACGATAAAAACTACATTTCGGAATAACTAGAAAGGAAAGATAAAGTATGCTATCAGCTGAGGTACAACGACTTCCGGACAGATTTCCACGGATATCGGCTTAGGATAAGAACTACGCTGAAAAAGCAAGTAGGGAGGAAAATAAGAAGCCACTGTGGTCATCGACTAAAGAAGAAGATCAACAATAACAAGAACAAAAAAACAAGTAGCTGCGGTGTGACGACTTCCGGGCAGATTTCCACGGAAACTGACTTAGAATAAAAACCACACTCGAAGAACAACTAAAGTGGAAGATGAAAAGCCTCTATGCTCATCGACGAAAGTAGAAGAAAACCAACAACAACGATACAACAAACAAAAAAAAGAACAACTAGCTGAGATTTGATAACTTGCGGACAGATTTCCACGGAAACTGACCTAGAATAAAAACCACACTCGAAGAACAACTAAAGAGGAAGATGAGAAGTCTCTATCCTCATCGACGAAAATAGAAAAACACCAACAACAACGATACAACAAACAAAAAAAAGAACAACTAGCTGAGATTTGATAACTTGCGAACAGATTTCCACGGAAACTGACCTAGAATAAAAACCACACTCGAGGAACAACTAAAGAGGAAGATGAGAAGTGTCTATCCTCATCGACGAAAGTAGAAGAACACCAACAACAATGATACAACAAACAAAAAAAAGAACAACTAGCTGAGATTTGATAACTTGCGAACAGATTTCCACGGAAACTGACCTAGAATAAAAACCACACTCGAAGAACAACTAAAGAGGAAGATGAAAAGTCTCTATGCTCATCGACGAAAGTAGAAGAACACCAGCAACAACGATACAACAAACAAAAAAAAGAACAACTAGCTGAGATTTGATAACTTGCGAACAGATTTCCACGGAAACTGACCTAGAATAAAAACCGCACTCGAAGAACAACTAAAGAGGAAGATGAGAAGTCTCTATCCTCATCGACGAAAGTAGAAGAACACCAACAACAATGATACAACAAACAAAAAAAAGAACAACTAGCTGAGATTTGATAACTTGCGAACAGATTTCCACGGAAACTGACCTAGAATAAAAACCACACTCCGAGGAACAACTAAAGAGGAAGATAAAAAGTCTCTATGCTCATCGACGAAAGTAGAAGAACACCAACAACAACGATACAACAAACAAAAAAAAAGAACAACTAGCTGAGATTTGATAACTTGCGAACAGATTTCCACGGAAACTGACCTAGAATAAAAACCGCACTCGAAGAACAACTAAAGAGGAAGATGAAAAGTCTCTATGCTCATCGACGAAAGTAGAAGAACACCAACAACAACGATACAACAAACAAAAAAAAAGAACAACTAGCCGAGGTGCGACGACTTCCGGACAGAAGATTTTCACGGATATTGGCCAAGGATAAAAACTGCGCTCGAGGATCGGGCACGGGTGGAGCGCAGGAGGGATGAGGAAGAGCGAACAGAAGGAAGAGGAGAAAGATACGAGAGGGACTACTGTGCGAAGTAACCCTTCCTTTTTCTCCATCGTCTTACCCAGAACGCACGCACGCACTCACGCACGCTCGTCCGTGTACACTCCACGCGCGCGCGCGCGGCCAGCAAACGCTCCGCAGGAGCCGAACAAATAAATGCTGAAAAGAGGAACAAAACCGACATTATGTGGCATTAACATACAAAGTATGTCAGACCTGCGGTCCGCAGGCATAACATAGTATCGCGGCGTTCGCATACCCCGCCCGCCTTGCGACGACGTTCGTCGAGGGAGTGAGAGACCGCGAAGAAAGGAGAGGAGGTCCTCCCGTGACTGTTGTGAGGGCCGCGCGACGACGGTGCGAGGGAGGAGAGCGAGGTGAATCCAAGAGGAAAGAGAAAAGACGAGAGAAAGAGAGAGAGAGAGAGAGAAATTGCGAGCGTGGAGGGACGAAGGGGGTGGAATGATGAACGCAGGAAGGTGTGCGTACGGTGGTGGAGAATCGGCCGAGAAACGCTGTGAAGGAGGACGAGAAGGGGAGAAAGAGAAGGATGGAAGAAGGATGGGGAGAGGAGGAAAGGTTTACGGGTGTGTGCGTTGGACGAAGAGAAGCGAGAGGAAGGAGAGATGGGGTGGAAGTGGTAGGGAAGGAAGGAACGGTGTGGAAGAGGCAAGGACGAGGAGGTTGGTAAGAAGGATCGGGTGGAGGAGAAAGGATAAGAAGGATGGAAAGAAGGATTTGGTGGAGGGGGATGAAAAGGAGGAGTGGACGAAAGCGGGTGGAAAGAGGAATCGGGTGGAAGAGGTGGTAAGAGGGAAAAGAGGAATAGGGTGGAGGCGGAAAGGAAGGAAGAATTGGTGGAAGAGGGAGTGAAGGAAGAGTAGGGTGGGATTGGGTGGATGAGGACGGAAGGAGAAACGGGGTGGTAGAGAAGGAAGAAGAATGAGGAGAGAAAGAGGACGGAGGAAGGAATGGAGAGGTGGAGAAGGAACAAGAAGAATCGGTGGAAGAGGACGGAAAGAGGAATGGGGTGGAAGAGGAGCGTTTACGCTATCCGGTCCCCTCCTTTCTCCCTCCCACTGCGCGAGATCCGTCCCATCGTTTGGTTGTCCCCCGTGTGCCACTGCGGTGCGGCTTACCGCAAAAGGGCTCCGGAGTAGGAGCCAGCAGCGCAGAGCGCACAGGAAAGGGAGAGATTCGAAGGGAACGGTAAGAGCCAATGGCAAAAGGAAAAATTCGAGGGTATATATCGAGGCGGGCAGCGGCACTGGCGGCGACTACGTCGACGACGACGACGACGACGACGACCAGCAGGACCAACGACGGGAACGACGAGGACGACGATAGGACGCACACATAAAACGAAGGACCCTGCTGCTGCTGCTGCCTAGTAGAATCCCGATCGGCTACCAGTAGCGATGGCAACGAAACATTCCTCGTAGGGTGGAACAAGGGTGGAAGAACACGATACTGTTCGGTTATGCAGGTACAGGTAACACTGTGAATTTATATTTCACGCTGAAGGGATAAGTGGTAAGCTGCAATTTTCAGAATTTTCAAATTCGTATATGCGCATGTGGCGATTTAGAAATTGTTTTTTACGCTACTGGAATACAGGTGTGTATAGTTTGTACACCTTGATACAAGTGTGTTTAATTTACGAAGGGTATTTGTTGTTAGAGATTTGAATTCTGATTAATATAGTTCTTTTATTTTGTCACGTGGTCGAGTGTTAAGTATATTTTTGCAGATAAAATAGAATTTCGGAAATAATTATTTCTCATTTAGTTCAAGGTGTTAGGAATTTGTGAACCATAACGGAATACTGCAAATGCTAGAACAATTTGTTCTGTTGCTGTTTTGCTCGCGTTTACACGTTCGACATACCCGTCGCTATTTTGCGTCTTCGCCCCGCTTTTGCAGCTGTGCCTTTACTGTTGCGGTCTTCCTAGCTGCTTGCAAAGATTTATACGCATGTCTGAAATTTCTTGTATTCCAATATGTATGGAGCATGTGTTGTATCGCGGGAGTGATAAGTAGTCTGTAATAATGGTTTCAATATCGCAGTAACAGAATGTCATTGAGGAAACAATCAATCAACGAAACCTTATCTTTCGCAGAATTTGACGTAGAGTACGTAGAATTTTTTTAGAGTAACAGAAAGAAAACGGTTGAGATAGAATATAAATATAATATATTTTCGCAGGTTTTAATGCAAATATGTACAATCACGAAAATTGTATTCGTGTAAAATGCTGCACAATCAAATTCCGTAGGCACAGTGGCGAATCATCGCACAGGCGCGAGAAGTGTACACTTGCAGTCTCCGAAAGTTAACAGCTTCAAAAAGAATCTCCGGAATATCATCTGAGATACCATCTTTATCTGATGTAAGGATGATTTTCTAAACGGTTGGAAATAAGATTTTCGGGGGGAAGGGGAATAGATCTAGCATTATTTAGTATTTCGAATAAGGGGGCCTCGAGCAAGGTAACGTTGGAACCCTCCATGTGTTTGATCCGCCACTGCGAAGGCAGGTGTCTATTTATCGAAATTTATTGCACGTTCGATAAAACCAGTACTATTCGACGTTTCATAGTAAATATTACGTTTCTCCGTAATACTCGTCTATAAGATCAGTTTTGTTTCCACACAACATGAAATCATTTACAACGGAATGTCATTCTGTTTTATGCAAAATATCGGCAAGTTCGCTATTTTCATCTAATACACGTCCTTCTTTTTATATGTTTAATAAAACGGTACTATTCCATTTTATTTGGCCTATTAATATATACTAAATATCCTTTAGATGACAAAATACCACGGCACTTCAGATAAATTTGATATTTTGCAACCCAATGTAAATTTACTCCAGAGCCGAACATTTGGTCCAGAGCACTTTGAGAAATGATTTCTAGAAGGAAAAGTACAGTATTAATGCCACGATTATGAAACTAAACGAAGTTGAAACATAGTATAGTCCATTAAATGCATTTACCACTTGGATCGCTATGTGTCAACAACTGCACATCATTTTCCTTAGTAAATGCTTGTAATGCAGGTGGTACAACACAGCACGTTGCCAAATTAATCTGCACAATATTAGGTTTTACCTACGAATAAGAGAACATATTGTTTTTCAAAATATGCAATCAGTTGATAGTACCTACTTAATTAGATCGAAACAAGTATTACCTTGGCCCATTGAAAGAACTCGATGAATGTATTGGTATTCACATCGCTTAAACCAATACTTGACAATTTTTCAGCAGTTACATACTCTTCAACCGCTGTCCATAAACATTTCAGATCTGCCAATATATCTTCAGAGTTACTTTTACTTGTATAAGCAATAACCAAAGACTCAATTCTGTCCATACGCAGTGCATTGAACACTAAAAATATTATGCATTATATAACAGCACGATGATTGCATTAATTTGCAACATACCATGGTCCAATGCTTCCTTCAAACATTCAGGCGTAGGTGAGGAAATGAACACTTTCACTGTGACTTTTAGTTCATTCCTATCCGTGTCCTGCACACTTGGATCCTCCTTTCCGCTAATCTATGAAATTTTCAAGGAATAGAATGACACAACTATCGACATATGCTATACCTGTGAAAGCAACATTATAATAATTTATTCGCTGCACAAATAAAACTATATACATACAACCAACAATTTATCTTCTTTGCTTTGCCCATCTTGTAAAACGATTTTTAGCGTTTCAGCCAGCTGTAAAAATATTTACAAATCTGTTAATGGCAATGCTCGCGTAATTGGAAGATTACGTTAAAAAGAAAAAGAAATCTCTTACGCGGCCGACATAACCTCACGATATGTAATAAAACCTCTCCACTATTTCAATTAGCGAATGTCAGTGTCTCTAATCACCATTATCACCTGACAAAGATAGTATAAATCGATGTGTGAACTGACCTCATCACCAGGATTTTGGCTAGTCTTCGTTGTTGCTTCATTCAAGGAAAGTATATTTCCCGTATTAATGAGTAAATTATGCGACAGCATGTTAACCATATGCCGACTGTTTGAAACAAGTGAAACTATATAAGTAGAACAACAATAAAATCGCACACGACGTCTTCGCAAAGTGGTAGACAACTCCAGAAAACAGTAGCGTCACCAGATCGTGACTTTCAAATAAATGGTGAAACACGATATGAAATGACTATACAATAGGTATCAACTGTGACTTCATCAAGCTTGCAATCGGCTCCAATCGGCTCTAGTCTAGCCACGCGTAGAGTTGAAGTCTATCTAATCGCGTCATTCAAATAGACCGCTTATTTACATTGATGTTCAGTTCCCAATTAGCGATCCTGAGTAAATACTAAAAGATTGCCGAGCATATGTGTACATAGAAGAATATTTTCTTAAACACTTATTGCACAGTATAACGATGCAACTAAACAGACATAAACATTAATCTCATTAATCTTCTTTCCCTACGGAGAATATGTCATTTGACCCTCGCGTCATATTCAAAACAGAGTTTGACAATCGCAGCATAAATTGTGCGTACGCATAATCGGTTTTAAAATTAAATTACAGTACGTTTTTAATTGCATACTTCTAATCATTTATGTTGTCTATCAAATGTGCGTTTTGCTACTGGTCACACAAATACGAAAGCTTGTATTTTTTTAGGCATACGTGTTAGATTTTCGAATTTCATTGGGTTACAATTGGTTACGATCGTTCATACGAGATTGAGGCTGTGTTCCGAAATTCACTGCCAGTACTGAAAATCTATAGTATACGTGACATGAACTATACTTTTCCAGTACTGGTAGTGAATATCGGAACACAACCTAAGATATTACGATAGGTGATTGGTTAGTCGTAGTGCACGTGACAATATCGACAGCAAATAAAACTGAGCCTTTTATCCCCGCCTATGCGAGTCAAAAGCTACCGACAAAATAGGCGCAAAGATTTCGTATCTCTACAATTTTAATATACCACGTCCGCGGTTGTAGCATGTTAGAGAAATTTATATCTTGCTTATCATTATCGGTCTCAAAGTGTCAACGGAAGTGACAGTCAAAACGTTAAGCAGTTCATTATCGTCTTGAGAGCACAGTAGAAAATGCCTGTTGATTTACCTGCCTTTGGATATGCGGCCACGGTCGCCGCTGGCGGAGTATTAGGTTACGTAAAATCACGTAAGTTTATTTTTCATTTTATTTATTTCTTAAATTCTTGATCCTAATTTCACATTCTTTATCTCACTATTGTTATAACCCCTGATCGCACGGATCATACAGCAGGGCTGTTTGATTTTGTACGTATAATAATAATAATGTATTTAACAAGAAGTCCAGAACTTTTGGGTAATGATACGATATCGTATAGAATTGTTTTATGTTTAACTGCATTAATTCGTTTCTTTTTTGAAGAATCCATTCCTTCCTTGGTGGCAGGAGTTTTGTTTGGAAGTGTTTTGGGATATGGAGCATTTCGAACTTCTCAAGACCCTACCGATATTGGGGTTTTCCTAGGAACAACCACGGCACTTGGCGGCTTAATGGGTTTTCGTTGGTATAACACAGGGAAAATAATGCCAGCTGGTATAATTACCGTTATAAGGTATCGTTGGTTATAGTTCTCGTGTTATCAAATTTCACGCGGAACGGAATCATTACTTAAGCTTCAATTTCAGTGCCGCAATGGTCGTTAGGACTGTAGCCAGATACTTCACTAATCCTCCCATGAAGACAAGTTAAGCGTAAGGTTTAAGCTTCTTTTTACAGTAAATTGCATTTATTATTGTAAAGGCTCCATCGACGATGTAAATGTAAGGCTTCATATTCTCTTCAACAAAGTAATTGTTTGAAAACTTTACTATGTAATTAGTATGTATAAATCCAAAAAATAAGGTCTCCCTGATTTGTGATATCGATCAATATCTTTGAAGTTGTTTGTATTTAATTAAACTAAATTTGTGTTTCTTAAAGCGATACAATAAATTAGATTAAAGTCCTGGTATATTATTGTACTGTTATATTATATAGTAAAAGTGATGTAAATATTATTCAGATGTAATTACCCCATTTAAAGTTAACATTGTGCATTTGATGGATTATATTATGTAACCAATTGTTTACCTTTCAAAACAAAAAATCAATACAATGTTCTAAAAATAATGTGTAGCTAATTTACTTATTATTTATAACATCACAATCATACTGACGAAAATAATAATTGTATTTCTTTGTAATAACAGAATAATGTTAGGAATTAAAAGTTAACATAAAACGATGGTTATTTCAAAAATATTTACTTAATCTCCCCTAACGGATACGCTCAAATGGTTTCTGATATCGATAACGCATTTTGTAATTTATTAGTTTATCAGAAAGCATTCACGCATTCGGATATTTAGAATCTACGAATTTCTTTGCGTCTTATATTAATTTTGCAAATACATTCCGGTAATTTTAACAAATGCGTAGAATCATCCTATTTGATCCTATTAGGATCGATTGTTGTGTACAAGGCTAATCGATTCTAAAGTGCGTCCATGATAATCGATGTTCTCGAAAAAACATCGATTATAATCGATTCGTTTTGTACAATGAAAACCTTTATAAACTTGTACTATAAATAAGAGCAATCTTTCTTGCTTTTCTTTAATAAACAACCCATCTTCAACTTTTAACCAAATACCGACCGAAAGTAAACGAAAAAGTGACACGTTTATTTTACAAATATATTATCATTACATTTTGTTATTTTTTCAAAATATAATGCGAAAAGAAATGTTGACATCTATTCCAATCCAAGTAAATTATAGCTGTGTAACAGAAAGATTTGATTTCTTGCATCAACCGGAATATATCGCCATTATCGACAAGTCGATGTCGAGTATCGATGTTGAAGGATCGAATGAGATTTAAGGTGTATGTCTTTGCGAACCTTTCGGAGAGCTCTGGGCTGGTTGGGTGGCGTGTCGGCAATAGGTCTTATTCCGAATTTTCTCAAATTTTGCGACTTTTACGAAAGAACAAACGACTTCGACGTTACTTGACACTCGCTCAAATGTTCGCTCGTAACGTGTAAACGGTTACGAACGTGCAATCGAATGTTTTTTTTCGAAATCCTTTCCGAAGAATTGCTTGCGAGAGAATTCGACAGGCACTGGTCACCACAGGAACGAAAGCCCACTCCTCAACGACTGATTTGACTGATTTTTGGGATCCAGTCACCGAAAGCTTCCATCATTCCGCCAATAACCAAGTGCCGGCCCACGGGGTGGCGATCATTTGATAAGGTAAAACAACTAGACGATAATTCGTCTCATCCACTTTTCCAACTACCTCATGCCTATCTTTCGCGAAGGAACGTCATCACGTTTAACTTGTATTTGCTGATGATTCATAACATCAACGTTGATGAACTTCTGACGTAAACTTTCCGCGATATTCCATATAAAAATTATATCAAACTACCATATGTTTCAAACGTTGCTATATAATTAAGCGACATAGCTAGATGTCCGCTCAAATTACTCCACAATTGCGATAACAAGTTATCATAGCAATTATGTGTACTTGAATGCATTGCATATCTGTTCGTTTTAGTTCTTTCGCAGATTATTATATCGCTTATTCAATTTGGATTTTGCTAATCGTATTACCTTAACGAATGAGTATAAATATGTGCGAGGAATGGTAGTAGAGATTATGTCCTCTTTTTAGAGAACCTCTGTTGTTACATCTATAATGGCGGTACTGTGTGCACACAAAAAATGAAGCAAAGAACGACCTCTAAAGTTCATTTAATATTACGCCGAAGCTTATAATTTGATGTCGCATTATGACATGACAAATACTTTCTAGTTCTGCAGATCTTCGTGAAATATAATAAATATGAAATAAATTCTAATGTTGAATACTATTGTTGTGATGTAGCAGAGCTTCGACAAAAAATCTTTTATGCATTGTATCTGTGTTTCAAAGATGCACGATGACATTGTAAATGATACATCTTTTCTACGAATTGTTGTATCTATGCATATTTCTTAAAAGCTTGTGAAAAATGTGCATTGTTCCTATTGCACTGTGTACATATCTCAGTAATGATAATATTTGTTTTCAAAACTTGCTGATGCTATGCTTTCTGCCTATGCTGTATTTGTGGAATAATTTGTACTTGTATCTACAGCTGTCTTCAAGCTAGTCATATCTTACTCTCTCCAGTATTTCCTCTTTAAACCAGTAAAGTCATAGGCATACGACGTCACATTTGATGCTCTCTGATGAAACTGACATTACATTAAAAGTAGAAAATTTTTTAACATACATATTTCCGTGCAAATAAGGAATAACTGTAATTATTGTATCTGCCAAATATACGATTTCAGAGTTAATTGCGTTGTCCGAAGGTGCTACTTATTGTAACATAGACAAGATAACATAAAATATAATTTTAATATTAAATCTATCCTGCACTTGGTCTATGTGGCATTTTATAAATTACAATGATAAGTTGTAGACTGTTATAATAAATTGTAACAGTCCTTCCTTAAGAGATTTTATTATTTTGAACTATGATTTCTATTTTATTTTAAACATCCTATACAAGTAAAATGCGTATAGAAATATTTTTTGAGTGAACTCGTGTCGGTGATACTAGTCATAGTATATGTAGTATTTGATAGTAGAAATATGTAAGATGATTAGATGGATATTATCCTGCCCCCAATGAAGATTGATTCTTGAGTGGCGTGTGCATTACCCCACCACATCCGATTGAATCTGTATGAACCATGTACCTCTTGGCTGTCAGATAAGAGTTATTCTGTGGGGCAGACTTAGAACCACGCAAAGGCTGCCTGATAGTACTTATCTGCCTCGTATAAATACCGGCCCAAATAATTACTTCAGGTTCAGTATTATCTGGTACTCTTGAGTGCGTACAACTCTGCTTTTCAACGAAGCAATATTGAATATATTTCTTGTTACTTTACTGCTTCCTTGCATATATATTCATCAAGTTGTTTGCAAAAGTTAACACAACACTCGTACCTTTTTGAGAAAACTGTAGTTTTGGTGTATGTGTGGTATACAAGGCACGAGAATTACGTTCCACGCTGAGGTAGGATGTTAAACTCCAAGTTTTAAGAAAATTTACCAGAAATAACACAAGTTCCTTAATAATATCATTATGAAAATCGAACTTGCAAAAATGGTTTCAGATTCACAAGCACTATTTGTTACGTACAAAAGTAAAAATAAGTTTTAAATGTATTCTGAAAATCTACAGATTTTATTGACACAATATTACTAGATATTAGCACTGGAAATAACTTAGTGACATACATTTCTTGAAGATATTGAGACTCTTGACATAACTTAATGGCATAGATTCCTTATCTATCAAATTGGCTCCAAGCAATCTACCACTGCATTAATATCGTGGAGAACTGAAAATTTTACTTTATCTTTTATGAAACTTTTGTTTCAGGTCTCTGTCTGCGATAGACTGCTGGGCCAGTCTGTCGGTGGGTGCTTGAATAACTGTGGCAACTGGAAGTTGGCCTTGAACGCAGAGCCTCCGTGGCTTTGCTAGCACCCCCACAGACATCTTGTCTTAACCCGCCTTCCCACGACTCAACCAATTCTCCCTGACAGCTGCCTCGTATGTAGTCCAGAAATTAATTATTCAATAATATATTTCTATGCAACTTTCCTGTTATAGTCAATTCTATTAAGAGGTATAGCCAGTATAACCAGTCGCAAAAATAGGCGTTTTTCCAGTGTGAACTGCCGGAGAACGAAAGAAGCTACAAATTTGCTATTTGCCATTTTGTTTTAGTGTGTCGTGAACATTCAAACAATGCATCAGAAGAGAACAGATAATAACGAAATTATTATTTATTAAACATAATGTAATGCACTCTCTACTCGTGTCGACGATTCGGTCATATTGGATGACCTGAAATAAATATACAAATATATTATTAAGGTATATTGTATTTTCTAAGCATTGACTGACGATCTTTGCGAATAGTCATAATTGACATTCAACAATTTTTTTCCCAGGCAAATCTCAATAAATCTAGAAACAGCTCAGTTAATGCTTGGATAATACAATATACTTTAGTAATGTTTTTTCTTTTATTCTGCATCATCCAGTATGAAGGAATCGTCGACACGAGTAGATAGTACACAACACTATGTTTAATAAATAATAAATTCATTATTATCTGTTCTATTCTCACGCATTTTTTGAATCCTGACAACACAATCAAACAGAATGCCAAATAGCAAGTTTGTAGCTTCTTTAGTTCTACGGCAGTTTATGCTGAAAGAACGTTTATTTTTACGACTAGTTACACTGGTAATTCCCCTTCACGATATAAATCTGCTAATAACACTTTTGTGTATATGAAAATTGCAGTTTGCTGCCTAGCTCCTACAGACTACCAGTCAAACACAAGCGAATCAAATATGAAGGTAACAAATTTAGATGAACGTATCCATGTTTTGGACAATGCATCAAACGCCATGACTGTTATCGAAGACATTGCAACAAGTGGTTTACAAGAAGAAGCTTTCTATGTACTGGATATCGGAGATATTGTACATAAACACGAAATTTGGAAAGAAAAATTGCCCCGTGTGGATCCATATTATGGTGAGCCGATTGTTACATTAATCTTGTTTCATTAATTATTGATTAGAAAAATATATGTTTACATTTAAACTTTCAGCTGTCAAGTGTAACGACAATTTAATTGTTATTGAAGTATTGGCAGCTCTTGGTATTGGTTTTGATTGTGCATCGAAAGTAAGTAATTTTTGCCCTCTCTTCTAACGCTTACTTTATCAAGAATGAAAGTTTAAATACGCCTTATTTGACAGACTGAAATAAGTAAAGTGCTGAGTGTCGGTGTTGATGCATCAAGGATTGTATTTGCTAATCCTGCTAAGCCTGCTTCTCATATTCGACATGCTGCGGCAATGGGAGTGGATACTATGACAGTAGATAATGAAAGCGAGTTGCACAAGATTAAGAAACTTCATCCAGCAGCAAAGGTGAGTGTACCAAAGTGTACCATCCTTTTATAATGTGTTAATTATTATTGCATTTTTGCAGGTTGTAATACGCATACGTTGCGATGCCGAAGTTGCCCAATGTCAATTAGGCATGAAATTTGGTTGTGATCCTACTTATGAAGCTCCTAATCTTCTGCGTCTCTCTCGAATGTTAGGCCTTGATGTTATTGGTATTAGTTTTCATGTTGGATCAGGCTGCCACGATCCACCAGTATTTCATCGAGCTATTCATCATGCAAAAATTTTATTTGAAATGGCTACTGATATTGGCTTCAAACCTTATTTATTAGATATAGGGGGTGGTTACCCAGGAAACAAAGGTACCAGCATTGATAAAATAGCCGATGTTATAAACAAAGCACTTGACGAATTTTTCAATAGTAAGTTTCTAGAAGTCACTTACATCTTATTATTATGATATTCTTTATTATAAACCGTGTAATTCCCTTCTGTTTATTCTCACTTATTTTAGCTGACGATGTACATGTAATTGCTGAACCGGGTCGTTTTTATGTTGCATCTGCGTTTACCCTCGCAACTAGCATTCACAGTAAGCGTTCCGTTCGCGCTGACGAAAATTCTCCAAACGCTATTACGCACAATATGTACTATATAAATGATGGAGTTTATGGTTCTTTCAATTGCCTTTTATATGATCATCAGCATGTAACTCCTTTACCACTAAAGGTATACATACATATCTAGATTGTACAAGACAGCATAAAAATACTGTCGAATTATTTTTCATTGGCTATAAACACTTTATTATTGTAAACAGATTGGATATGGTAAAATGATCCCATCGAGCATCTGGGGACCTACTTGCGATGGCTTGGATCAGGTTGTTGAAAATATTTTATTGCACGAAATGGAACTTGGAGATTGGATTATTTTCGAAAATATGGGAGCTTACACGTTACCTGTTGCTTCGCCATTTAATGGATTTCCAGTACCTAAAGTTCATGTTGTTGCAGATGAAAGCATGTGGTAAATACTTTTAAACTTTGCTTTATCCCATACTTGAGGTTCACTTCTTGGAATACAGAGTATGAGCTGTGTTTTGTACAAGAAAAATATTTCATATAATGATAGCGTATTTTGTTACACACAGGCTTTTACTGAAAGATCTGCTCCCCTTAAGCGAAGACCACTTCGTTATTGGCAATACTCCAGTCAACCTACGACTCGGCTTAGATATTGGTGGAACAGATATTGACGCTTGGCATAAGCCAACACTTGAATTGACCACGGCAGAGATGCTAACAGATCCTTCTAACTCACCACCGCCTTTCATCTACGACTATGTTGAGGTTGATCCACTAAATTAATTACATGACTCGCTACTGATTAAGGATACGATTCTGTGGAACATTTAAACTGGGATAATGCTCGGCACTATCTATATTACATTAGATCAATCTATATGCTTGTAGAACTCACATATGTTATGTCTCAATTTTTTGGAGTGTAAGTAAATAGTATTAGAATCTTTTTGTTATTATAGGTTACATAGAAGTCAATATTCAATCTTTGTTCAATTCATAATCAACTTTAAAAATACAAGTGCCAAGCATTCTCTTTGAAACGCTAATGAAACTCTTGATGAATACTCTATATTTCTCGATGCTCTGATAAAATATAAATTTTAAAGGTTGATAATATAGCTATGCGCAAAATTGGAGTAATGCTCATATCGAAACGAAGATTTGGTATATTAAAATTTCCATACCGAAATTTAATGCTTCACCGACAGTATATAGATGTACGCAATGTATTACAGATAAAGAAATTTTGATTTTAGTAGCAGAAGATAATAATTAAAATTAAATTGAGTATTTCTCCAATTGAATATAATGCCAACAGGTGTATGCACAAAAACAAATTATAGGCATACACCGTAATCAAAGCAAGTTGTAACATCTTATACCTTAGACTTATGGATATTGCTTAATATATTATCCATCAATTTTTTTCGTAAGTGTCTACACAATTAGCACATTATATAGCATCAGCCTCAATTAATTGCGAATCAGATTAGGTGTATATGTGTTAATCTGGCTCCAGAAGTTTTAACCGTAACATTATTCATCTATTACAGATTACAAATACATTAGAAACACTCCATAATTTCTACTTTTTATGGTAGCCGTTTACACTGTTTTGGTTTTTTGTTTATGCAAATCCATACTGTACAATATTTCTATTATTTATTTCTGTTGAATATGTCGTTTTTGTGAAAGGGCTTAGGATTTTTGTGCAATACATTGCATAATACTTTTTGATTGGTATTGCGAGCTGATTAAAATTAAGGGGGGACAGAACTGAAAAGTTACACCCTTATAATGTACAATATCAGGCACAAATATTTCTGATAAATATTAATCCGATGGAAAAAAAAAATGTAACGTACGGACTCTGTAGGATTGCTAGGAACTTTAAGGCATTGAGGCAGCTGTCACAGGAATCAAAGATAATTAGTTTCTTATTAATTATTACTCTGATTGTATTAAATGTCAACTATTATTACTGTAATTGTTAATTAATTATTATTAATGAATTGATATATGTCATGAAATACACAATGTCAATACGATTATTTCCCAATATCAGTGATAGAATTCCCTGACCTGTTATCATTACAATTGTCATCTAACAAATATCTTACATCCACAAACAGGCGATTATATTACTCCTATTTCTAGTATTCGTACCAAGTACTTTCACCCACCGAGGTGTTACATTGGACCGCTTCTTAGACGATTATCATACAAGCTGATAGTTTCTGCAATTAATTACGCGATAAAGAGACAGAAAAAGTCTGTAAAAAGTCTGAAAAATCTCTTGATCTCAAGATGCCTCGACTGTGCAATTTTCACTGTAATCATCAAATCGGTCCAGATAATCGGACAATGTCTTGCCAGAGACAGAACTATTTCTGCCGTAACACTGTGAGTAAATCTCTTTGCGAAAATTACCCCAACAAATCCAATCGAATTTATTCGTACTGGATAGTAAGTAGGCGTTAAATGTTCTCAATTGTTACGATAGGGTATTTTCGCATCGTGTCTTTACGTTAAATGCTCAGAAGACCACCAGGATCAATAAAAGGAGATCGATTACCCGGAATTTTTAATCGTATATTTACACGTGCCACCGTATCGAGATCAGTCGACAAGATCTAGAAGCTTAGATCGTATCGGAAGATTGCTCAACCGCAAATACCTTAAACTCTCCCCTTTCTCATTCATTCGAGATATTTCCGCATTTCAACTGTCCCCTGGAGAAAATTGTCTAATACTCTTAATGACCACGTGTACGCGTGATAAGATATTAATCTGTGATCGCTCCTCGCGCCAACTACGAAGCTTCTCGTTAATCATAAATAAACACAGGGTAGCTTCTTGCGAAACGATCGTGAAGCAGCACCGCAAATTGCTTCGCACAGACTCCAATTGATTTTCTTTCCTCCTCATGCCTCTCTCGCTCTCTTCTTTGTCTAAGGGTACGAGAATAGGGAGAAGATTGTTCGGTGGAGTGTAAACTTTTTTGAAACCAGAGGGAACCGGAAGTGCCTCCCACGCGAACTTACATCGTTCGGGAATATTTCATTCTTTAAGGATTAATCCTCTGATTTCTCCGCGGTTCTTCCTTGCCGAACCAGTGCCGCTGATCAACTTTTTCCGATTGCAAAAAAAATGTCGATATCTTAAAATTGGGTTCTAGGGAAATTTTAAAAATTCCGTATCTCTGAACTCTTTGAGGTAGAAACGAAAACAAGGAAGGTACAATCGGGTACAAACGATGCTCTTTTGATTGCAAAAAAAAAAGAAATTTCGACATCTTAAAGTCGAGTGCTAGAAAATTTAAGAAACTCCATAGTTCTGAACCCTTTGAGATAGAAACGAAAACAAGATAGGTAGAAACGATGCTTTTTGGATTGCAAAGAAAAAGAAGTTTCGACATCTTAAAGTCGAGTGTTAGAAAAATTTTTTAAATTTCGTCTCTGAAGCCTTTGAGGTAGAAACGAAAACAAGGAAGGTACGAACGGATACAAATGATGCTCTTTTGGTTGCAAAAAAAAAAAGAAATTTCGACATCTTAAAGTCGAGTGCTAGAAAAATTTTAAAAATTCCGTGTCTCTGAATCCTTGGAGGTACAAACGAAAACAAGGAAGATATAAACAATGCTCTTCCGATTGTAAAAAAAACAAATTCGATATCTTAAAGTTGAGTGCCAGGTTCACACAGGTACTAACCCAAGGTTTTGGATAGCGCTCGGGCAACGTAGCAGGCACAGTCACGGTCCCCTTTATGCATTGCGAAAGTGTATACTCATTGGGCTCGCGGCAGCCGAAGAAACGTGCTGTCGAACCGGATGGTTACACAACAATTGCTAATGTTTATGGGTTAAACGTCACTGTTTTCCGTATAATAAAGTAGCCACGTGTAATATTATTCATAGATAAGTACAGCTATTGTGCATTTTATGTTTACGGGCATTTGAACGGCATAATTGGCGACTCGTACGGGTGATGATTAATCTTTTGTACTTTTATGTACGCTTTGCAGGACCGGTCTTGGCGGAGGGCGAAATTTAAATTTTGAAGGAACGACGACAGCGCCTAAGAATAATTAAAAGTACAGTTAGATCGCCTATTGTGCATTCATATTTATGTGCAATTTGCCGGACGTAATTGGTGAGTTGTACAAGTGGACGATTAATCTTTTCTACTTTTGTGCGTAATTTGCAGGACCGGTCTTCGCGACTGACAAAATCTCAGTTTCGATGAAAAAAATTAATAATGGAGGTGGAATAAGAGGTGGTAAAAGGTGAGTTTTACGGACGGTCTTGCTCATCTCGACGTTTTGCAAAAGTCAAAGAAAATGTCACTTCGAAGAACGATAATAACGTGTAAAGACAGTGAAAAAAATGAAATAGGTCAACGGTTCAAAAGTAGACCCTGTCAACTCGGCTAGGAGGTACCTGGATGGAAATTTTATAGAGCAGAAAGGCTACGATGAACCAGTAGCATCGAGTCTCACTTTCAAAGATAAAATCACGATTAACACTTTAACAGTTTTTCCTCTGGTGACCACCAGAAAAGTCATTAAAAAAATTATTCTATTTTATTAATCGCAATTCACAGCACTTTAAAGGATCATGTATTAACTCTTTAATTCATACTGTTACAGAAATACAACATTGCAAATTATGCCTCTTATTAGTAGTATCTGGTGTAAGGAGAATCATTTAATGCATCATTTAATGAGATATTTCTATAATATTACTCTCTCACTTCTATACACTATAGACTAGCATATGTGACAAAGAAATCCATCCTATTTGCATTTAACTGATAGGTTGAATAATTTAAAAATCATGCATTAAAGGATTAACAAAAAAAAAAGCACCAAAAAAAATGCAAAGTATGGTACCACGTGCCATTCATTGAAAATCAAAGGTAATCAAAGTGTCAAAGTGTTAACAGATCCACTCGCATTTCACAATTAAACTCAAGCCCAACTCTTGACGTCGATTAAATAGAGCACGGTACAAATATCGTTTCGCGCTCTCTCAAAGGAGCATTGCGCACGAGATTTTTGCTTTTTTCCTTTTCTGTTTCTCACTAGCAGTAGCGTCGACGATCGACGCTCTCGGAACGAATCGTCTCCGTGGCTGTCGAAATTTGCCAATTCCGTCGGATTCGTCGATCATGCATAAAGATGATAGTGAAATCAGGGATGATTCGACGACGGTGAACCTCGTCTCGGGCCGCTCTCGCATTGCTCAAGCGAGAACTGAGCGAGCAGCGTTTGATTCGAGCTGCAAGTACCACGCGCAAAAGACGATTAGCCGAAGCGTAACCGGACTAGTTTGTTGCTCGAGAAGAAGAGGGGAAAAAAGGTGGCGGGGATCGACGTCCTTCTCCTCTCTCCTTTGTAACGGTGAAATTCCTGACGAAATCGGATCGTGCTCCGTTCGACGCCCGGCGTCGTCTGATTTAACATTTGGACCACGCGGTTGCGCAATCGTTCGGGCAAAAAGATTTCCGGTCCGCATTTACCCCCCGTGGACCAAAGGTTGTCTCGTGCGTAGAGCATCAACCGTGTCGAATTCTTTCGGCGCGTCTCCGCTTTCAGTTTTGCACGAGGTCCACCTTTTGTTTTTATATATCGTATTTTTTGGACTACAGCTTTGGAGCCCTGACCACCAAGACTGACCCTTCTGGCTTCGGACTTCTTTTCTTTCTTCTTTACTTCGAGTATATTTCCCTATGGCAGCCCTTCCCAAATGGCGGCCCGCTGATGATTTTGGAAAATACGTAAATAATTCCTTTTTAAGAAATAATCACAATTTTCCATAATTTTGCAAAACTTTGCAGTTGACTTAAGGGATGGCATCACATAGCTGTACTTTATGCTAATTAAACTATTTTTGTATTTTTTTATAAAGCACACTTTTCTCATTAGATGTTAGCATGTCGCGATTCAGTCATTTTAAAAAATTGTAATGCAAAAAAGAAATTAAAAAATATAAAAAAAAAAATAATTAAAAACAAAAAATTTGTTAAATAAAAAACCAAAAAGGGAGCCAAAATTTGTCTCACCTCCACGTGGTGGCCCCTGGGTAATGCTAAGTAGGCAAATAACATCTAAACACAGGTACAAACTTAACTGCGGCCCGCGAGCTTTTCTTAAAAATCAAATTTGGCCCGCCAACAAAACTACTTGGGAAGCCCTGCCCTATGGGATACTAGTTCCTTTTTCTTTTTCCTGGTTTCTTGATCTTTGTTTCTTTTGAGTACTTCCTTCTCTTGCCTTTTGATTGTTTGTTCCTAGACCTTTTTGGATTCTATTCTTGAGTATCTAGATTTTGTTTGTGGGAGTGGATGTTTGATTGATTGTTAGAGAGCGTGTATGTTTTCAGGAGTATTTTTTGGTTAGAGGTCCACCTGTTGCCACGATTCTTCGACACGAGGGAACAGTGTATAATTTTTGGCTGATTAGCACGATCTACGTGAGTGTTAGATTCGTCATTTTATGGCGAGGGGTTAAACACAACTTTGTCGCTCTGCATATCTCCAATTGCAGTTAGATCACTCGTAAGAGCACCTAGTCGACAAATCCAATCGCTTTCTTCGGAAAAGGATCTCGGGACTCCTTAACACTATTTCTACCGGGATTTTGTATACATATACCTATTTCGACCAAGAGGCGTCTTTTTGCGTCCAGGATGAGCTGCAGGAAAATTATACCTTTAAATTAATTTAACAACTAATATACGAATAGCGAAAGAAGTGATTGAGGAAATATGATTCAACTTGGAGAATAAATTTAACCCTTTGCACTCGAGGCCTTTTTCGGAAATTTCTTTCGATTTCAAAGTGTACTCGCGAGGAAAAAATATTTTATTAGAGTATTTCGGAAAGCTCTCGAGATAAGCTACAAGAATATGCTATGAAAAATACGGAGTCCTATTTAAAAAAATTAACAGTGACCTTCGCGTTGCCTTTAAATGACTCTGTAAGGTCGAATCATTTCCACCAGTTAACAGCCACTTTCAATCCATACAACTATTATATGAAACATTTTTTTATTTAACGCACCGTTGCGCCGATATTTGAATATATTATTAGAAATGGGACACCCTGTATATAAGATGTATAAAATACGTCATTTTTTTATAATTTAGAAGGTTATATATATTGTAGAACACTTCCAGTTTCAAAAGAAATCAAGCGCAGATAAGTATCGCCGTTACTCGACGTATCGCGTCAACTCAAATGGTGACCGGTGTCACCGTTCGAGTTGTTCCAACAAAGTAAGTGGTGATCGAGAGTCACCTCTCGAGTGCAAAGGGTTCAAATAGAATTTGAGAAGGTGTCTTTTGACACATTTGGTAGAAATAGTGTTAATTCGATCTTAAGTGCTGAATCGGCCCATAACTTCCATAATTCAATGCGCAATGATTTCCAGAGTAATCAACACTCTGCACATAACTTCCACGCTCAGATTCTGCGTAACGCAATACCGAGTGAGTTAATAATAGTCGGAGCCTCCACTACCATCGAATTCTCGGTAGCTATAGAAAAGCATACCCACGCCAATCGCAACAATGTTTCGCGGATGGTAAAACCCAGTGGTGTTTAACATACAAAGCAAATTGCAGTGGCAATTATACTCACGAGCGAGAGATCGAATCGGCGGCGCATTCTACCCCGAAAAATCGCGTACACGCTCTACCTGCGCCTGGAAAGCGGCTTTAATTCTTACAATCTTGATGGTACAAGTGAACTACCACCTTTGTTCTATCTTATTAGACAGGGTGGTACTCAAATTGTACCACCAAAAACATATCTCTCCGATGCTGCATGCTTAAAAAATGTACTTGCTTTAGAATATAACTGATCGTGTTTTTCAAGTTTCATTTCGCGGGCAGGTTGGGTTAAAAGATAAGCGAATTTGCTGGGCCTGTAAGAGTTAACCATTTCGTGGGCCGTTGAAAGCCTAGGGCACGAATAGAACGATAAAAGTCAGTAAGAATCGGATATTCTATATTAAATTCTTATATTAAATTTATACTGGTATCTCTTGAAACATTACAAAAATGTTTTTTATAAAAACAACTGTTTCACCGACCATGCCAACAGCTTGTTATTAGACGAGAAAACTTGACATTCACATAGTTAATTTCTTACCGCTGTCCCGGTCTCTATGTATTCTTATTTCGCACTTATTTCCATTCTTTAACTTTTTCTAAGTTATAAGAACCACTTATTTTACCGAACTAAGCAATATCTTTGATTTACAAAATATTTCTTAACAAACCTCTCATTAGTTTACTATCTTGTAAATCTTAAACACTAACGATCTAATTTTTCGTATATATTGTTCAATTTCATTAAGGCAAACTGAGCTTATTATACACAATAATTGAGCCGCTCACTTGACAAATCGATTAACTCCACTTTTTACATTTTTCATAAATTTAAGCATCGAGGCACTTGTTTAAGTCCCTACTTTTTATACATATATTTAACATAATTTTGAACATAATTTATGGAGTTAATCGATTTGTGCGCTGAACGGCTCAATTATAAATACCATCAAAAGATTTGCTCGCGAATTGGTTAATTGATACGGACGAGTGCAGGAAAAGCAGAAACGGGGGTCGATAGCTCAATGATTACAAGCGGATTGTATTTACGCTTGGCGCATTACGGCGCGTGCGGGCAAACACTTTCACGAATGTAAAGGAGCGCGCGCTTTTCCGCGAAGGGTTAAACGGAACTCGCTGGCTCGCTCGCTGACCGCCACAGGATAACGCGCTAAACAATAATCTAGATGAAACGATATCGAGGCATCGGGCTGTTACGTAAAGGCGGAATGAAGCGGGGAGGCGGAGCAGGCCGAGACCAGAAGATTTCTTTTTTAATTCCTATGCGCGCAGCCGCGCTCTCCCTCTCCTCTCGCTCTTTCACACCCCGTGCCCGACATCGACTACAAGGCATACTTTCACTTTCGTAATTAACCCATAGGTACGCGCATTATGCGGCGCGCTCGCGCGCAGGTAAACACGAGAAGACGAGGATGAGGAAGCAAAGGAGAAGAAAAGGAAATGCGGATGAAAATGAACGAAGGATGAACGAAACTCCATGGACGATTTTGATTTCTTCATTTAAGTTTTCGGATACTTTCATCGGCTTCTTTTGTCTGGATCCTTTTTGCTCCCTAAGACGAAGAAAAAGAAGAAATAAAGACGAAGAGGAAATTCGAAGAGAAGAAAGGAAAGGAGAACGAGCGCCACTTTAACACTGAATTTTACTCTCTTATTTTTTCTCCCAATTTCTCTAATCTGAATACTTTGCGCTCTCTCGAAGATGACCGGGAAGCGAAGAAGGAGAGAAAGTGCGGAGAGAAAAAAAAACTAATGGAGAAAGGGCGCTACTTAAGCCCATTTGCACCATTAGCTTACACGAACGCGTAATTTTCTTAATTACACCAGATCCTCTCACCTTGTCCCTCAACTCGAAAACGAATTGGGACAATTTCGATAGCGAAGATACTATTTCGATACGATCAAAAAATATGTTCGGTGACAAGGGATCGATATTTCCACTTTTCCTAATCACCCAAGTGGATTAATAGTGAATTTTACTTTTCGACTTTTTTCCAGTCTCTCTAATATTAATATTTGAGGCTCTCTGGAGGATTAAAAAAAAAGGGGAAGAAATACGGAGAGAATGAACCAAAGCAGAATGATCGTCTACGGTGTGCGATTTCACTCCTAATTTAATTCTAAATATTTTTTTATTCTTCTCCGGCCTCTTTAATCTTGATCCTTGGAAGAACAGTAGGAGGATAACAGATCTGCCTTGCACCCAAGTGATACCGGAGTATCACGAGAGTTACGTTTCCGTGGGCAGCTCGTGTAACCGCGCGCTCCCGAGTCCCCTGAACCCTGTCGGCACACGGCATAACGTATAATAACGGCTATGATACAAGGCGGCGCACGGTGCACAGTCGATTTCACTTTTAGCCAGACGCGAGAAGGAGCTGCATCCTCCTCTCACCTCCTCGCCCTCCTCACCGGAAGCCGTACTCGCTCTCCATCTCGAGATTATTTTCTCTCCTCGTCGCTCCTTCTCCTTACCCTCACCAAATCATTTTTCTTCTCACTCACGATAGAAAGAGAGAGGGATGGATTATTCCCTCTCTCGCCCTCTCACTTTCCTTCTGGAGATTATCTCCACACTCTCTCTTTCTTCCTCACGAAAGTGTGTCTTCTCTCCATTTCATTCCTTCGTTCTCGCTCTTGCTTTCTCCTTCCAAATGATTCTCCCTTCTTCGCTCTACCGATTACCCAAAACCATTATCAATCTCGTTTTTTCAAGGATCACGATCATCTCTAAAACCTTTCTCCTCGTCTCTACGATTCTCGCAGTTCCTCATATACCTCTTCCTTTTATCTTTCCACGTTCTCTATCTCCTTTAATCTTTCTTTCTTTTTCTCTCCGAGGTGTTCCTTCTCCAGTTTCTTGTTTTACATTCTTCACGAACCACCGTCTCGTCTCCTCCTTCCCTTCACGAACGAGGTCGCAAAACTCGATCTCCTTCCTCCTCCTCCTCCTCCTCCTCCCACGTCCCAGTGACACCAAGCGACAATATCGTGGATAATAAGCACACGAGGAACGACCATCTAGCGTACAATGCCCTTCGTACGTGTGACGGTTCGCCGCGTGAACGCGGCCACCACTTCGACTTGCTTGGTGGCGAACGATATATAGGTTCACGAAGTTAAAACAGAAAATTAGGAGCGAACCGTGTCCCCTTTCTCTTGCCAAGCCAAGCGTGGTATAAAATACTTTCCCTCTCGCGAGCTCCGGGACGTGGCGTGCGCGAGCGAGGGCCACCGAGAGGATTGGAGCGAGAGGAGGAGAAAAGTAGGGAGAACACGCGGGCGCGAACGCGTAGCCGCGGACGCGAACCGCTAACGGAAAACCGGAAAACGATTGCCACTAAACCCATCGCGTTTCCTTCTCTCGTGCTCTCTTCCTCTCTCTCTCTCTCTCTCCTTCTCTCTCTCTCTCTCCCTTCTCCACCTATCATTACTGTTATTCTTGTTAGTTCTGTCCTCGTTCATCCACTTCGTTCTCTCGCTCTCGAAGCGATCGTGCGCTCTACGCGAGGCCAAAACCTTAGAATCGAGAGATCCTACACCCCCAGTCACGCGAAGTGTAGACACACTTCCGGTCTCGATTGGAGGCCTGCAATTTCGCTCTTGGCAATTTGGCCTCGGTGGGGTGGAAGAGGATGCGCGACGCCGTATAAGAATCGTCAATAGTCGAAGAAGGAAATGACGAAGAGGACGCGAGAGGCATCGAGTTTTCAATGAACACGGGATCCTGCTTCCGGAATCTTGGGTGTCTCTTTTCCGTGAAACCGTGAATGTGATCGATTTTCTTCCGCTTCGCTTCTTTTAACACCATTCCTACCACGAACGGTTAAATGATCGTTTCCACAATTTTCTGTATACAACGTAATTGGATCGGATTTAAATATCACGATTTTTCCTGAAATATTGAAAGATGCATTATGCGTATACAGGGTGGTCCATTTAAAATGTTATCAGCGAATAACTCTAAAACTACGCATGGGATAAAAAAAAGTTGTTAATGAAATTTGTTCGCCTGAAAGGGGTTCATCGAATGATATGGCACTCGACCCCCCACCCCTACCCCCTGGAGGTGGGGCGGAACCAACTTTGAAATCTGCAATGGAAATCCCCACTTTTTATCGCAGATTCGGATTCTACAAGAAAAAGTACGTAGGTTTTGTTGAAAACTTTTTCTTTGATTCGTGATAGATGGCGCTGTGATCGCAAAAAAATTATATAATTATATATTCGCTGATAACATTTTAAATGGACCACCCTGTATTTTAAGAAAAGTCGTGAAATTTAAAGGTGACAGTATGGGGAATTCTAATCGAAATTTTAGAAACGGTCATTCGACCGGTCGTGGTAGGAGTAGTGTTAAGCGTCGAAATCACGCGGCGAACAGGAAAATTGGATTTGTTATTGAGAAATCGGGATGGTTTATTCGCTGGGTGAGCTAGTCCGCTCGTGCGTAGAATTAGGATTAAGAAAAGTGTCGGAGAAAGGTGAGAAGCGGATCGGCGCTTGATCTTGCGCGCAATAAAATGTCAAGTGAAGCAGCGGACGCGTAAAGGTGCGGGTACCCATTCGTGCTTGGACTCGTACTTGTTGATCGGCACCGGAGCACCGAGGAGACAAACTCTCATCGTTGCACTCGTGTGACGCGTGTACCAAGCCTTCCTGCAAACACGAAGAAAATAACCGCGCGTCAAGCACCGTCAATGATCAAAGGAAACGAGGAAAAGACGAAGAAGACCGGAGAGACCTCGAGCTTCGCGACAAATCCAAAAAAGTCGAGCCTTTCAGAACCCTCCACCGTAAATCCATCCATTCGATTATCCGTCCACAAGATTATCCTTCGATTATCCTTCGAATGGACGATTATCCTTCGTCCACGAGCCACGCGCCGTACCATTCTCTACCTACTTCGTTCGCGCATTGAAATCCCCAAACCGGTAACGGTGGAAAATTAGATCTGCCATTGAGAAACCGGCGATCTTTTTCACTTCGAGTGACTCACTACGATCGCGCATAGAATCACGATCCTTCGATCGAGCCGAAAATCTTTAACCAAGAAGGTGGATACGGTCTCTCCCGCTCGTGACGAAATGTCAAGCGGAGCGCGATCGATCCTCGTCGGTGGCGATGCGCGGGTGACGAAAAAGCTGAGAGGAGAATTAACTCACTCTCCATCGTTCTCTTCTCTCGTTTCCCACTCTTAGGCAGCGGGGCACCCAAGGCGGCTCTATCTCCACCTCGATCGTTCGAACTTTCCCGATTTTGAAAGACCGCGAGGTTAGCGCGTCGGACCAGCGGCGCGGCGATCGGCGGAACGAAAATCCACCGTTTCTTCGCCCCACCGTTCACCTCGTCCCACCACCTTTTTTTCTCTCCTCTCCTCTTCTCTCGTTCGAGCCTTCCTCAGCACCGTGGCTGCGCCCCTCTCCTCCTTACGCCCATGCAACAATCACAATCGCGGCGGCGGAGTGGCGAGTAGGGTATAGTGGTCCCCACAGTCCTCGGTTCACCTTCCCCACCTTCCACTTTTGCTACCAACGACGGCGACGACGGCTATCGTCGTCCGCAGTTAGACCGAGTCCGCTCGCGCATTCGCATTAATTTCCATTCCGCCGCGCGGTGCGCCTGCTTCTCCTCCGGCCGGTCCTCGCCGATTCTCTCTCTCTCTCTTTCTTCATCTCTCTCACTCACTCACTCTCTCTCTCTTCCTCTACCTCCATTCACCAACGATTCTCGCGCTTCCTTTCCATTCTCTTCGGTGCTCGGCCACCCTTCTTCCAATTCCGCCCGCTTCCTCCTTCGCTCGCAGCCCTTACGAAGGAGGAGGAGGAGGAGGAGGAGGAGGAGGAGAAGAAGAAGGCCGAGGAGATCGTATATCGCGGTGCTACTGTCGTGTGCGATCGTAAACGAGAAGAAGGTGCGAAAGGAAGGAGGAGAACGCGTGGAGAACCGGAGAGGAAGAGGAGAGGTGTGGAAGGTGGAAGAATCGAGGGGTGCGGAGTTGGAAGGGCGTGGAATCTTAGGAGGAGAGCTTTTTCGGATATGCGAGGGACTGGAAGTCGCGCTACGTCCTCGAGTTGTCGTCGATAGTTCTGATCGAAGATCGGTTGTTATACCCGGGGTCGAGCGAAGACAACCTGCTTCTTGAGAGATATACGGAGAGAAAAGAAATAGTGGCAGGGGAGGAGAATTGATCGAGGGAGCGAGCTATTGATTTACGTAAGGATCCTCGGTAACGAGATGCGTGAGAAATGATGGAGAACCGTGGTGGAAGGGAGGCGCGGTTGAAGTTCGTTTGGAAAATAATTCGTCGATGAAGTTCGCAGGGTGCGAGTCGCGCGCGAACGCTCGTGACTTGAATCGAGGGTGCGGGCTCTCGGGTTTGGAAAAAGGGGGTAAATGAGAAGTGGAGAGGGATTTTTTCGTCGCGACGAAACGAACGGTTGTCGCACCGAGGGGCGAAAGGTAAAAAAGAGAAGAGAAGTCGTTGTCCTAGGCATGTGAACGGTAGGCATGTGAACGGTCCGCACGTAGTCTACGTAACGAGCGCTCGTTTCTCTCTCTCTCTCTCACTTACTCTGTCTTTCTCTCTTTCTCGTTCTCCCTCACTCTCGAATCGACTTCAATTTCAGTTTTGCCCGCTTGCGAAGCGTCGCGCGCTCCTCGCGTGTCTCGCTTCGCCGGAGGACGCGGGCCCCGCTGCAGCGCACAACGTACTCACTATCCGTGGTATACGGGAACGCGAGCAAGCCGTTTTCACCGTCTAATAGGACGCGCTCTAAAGGTGAACGTGTCCGTCGTGAGGCAGCAGGCTCGTGGAACGATCGAAGCGCAAGTTTAAGGGGGGTTGTAGATTTTGGAGAACGTTGCTCGGTTTGTACATGATATTTATGAGAATTCGTAGGACAGAGGGTTAAAGAGGGTGAAGGAAGGAAAAATTAGGAAAGTAATGGTGGACGCGTCTGTTGGGTTGTCAATTAAATTTATCAGGAAGAGGGTTAAAGAGGGTGATGGAAGGAAAAATTAGGAAAGTAATGGAGGACGCGTCTGTTGAAAATGCCCATGCGAACTTTGGACAACGTCGGTTGGGTTGCCAATTAAATTTATTAGGATTCGTAGGAAACAGAGTTAAAGAGGATGATGGAAAAACAAATTAAGAAAGTAATGGGGAACGTCGATTGGGTTGTCAATTAAATTTATCAGGAAAAGGGTTAAAGAGGGTGATGGAAGGAAAAATTAGGAATGTAATGGAGAACGCGTTTGTCGAAAATGCGCATGAGGACTTTGGACAACGTCGGTTGGGTTGCCAATTAAATTTATCAGGATTCGTAGGAAACAGGGTGAAGGAGAGTGAAGGAAGAAAGAATTAGGAAAGTAATGGAGAACGAGTTCGTCGAAAATGCGCATGCGGACTTTGGAGTACGTCGGTTGTGTTGTCAATTAAATTTATAGAAATTCGTAAGGATGAGAGTGACGAAAAAACAATTTGGAAAAGTAATGGACAACGCGTTCCTCGAGATGCTCGTGCGTATAGACACTTTGGGAAACGCCATCGTTTAATTTGCCAATAAAATTTATAGAAATTCGCAAGCATCAGAGTGACGAAAAACAATTTAGAAAACCAATGAACCACGCGCACCTCGAGATGCGCTTACGCATATACACTTTGAAAAACATCGTCATTCGGTTCGTCAATAAAATTGACAAGAATAATAATTTATATATTCATATAAAGCAGAGTGAAAGAGGATGCGAGAGAACAAAATTTAGAAGAGCACTGAAAAACGCGGTTGTCGACTTGCGCGCGCACTTAGAAGAACGTCGTTCGGTTTCCGAATAGAAATTTACAGGAATAAGTAGAGAGAAGGGCGAACGAGGAAAAAAGTTTCGCGCGGTAATGGAAACGACGAGACGGAAAAATTGGAAATTAAATTCCCCGGTGAAAATGTCACGCGAGAAGGAGACAATACCGTTCCGCTCGGTGCTGCTAACGTAACGTTATCCAAGTGGTTGCGCGTTCTCTTCTTGCCCTCTTGTGGTGGTCCCGCTCTCAAAGCGACGGAGCAACGAAGAATTATGCAATTTTCGTGCGTTCACGACGATCCAATTTAAAGGACGTGGAAAATTTCAGACATCGCGATCGTTTCGCTCCTCGTGCCGTAGAACTGTCGCGCAAACGAGGGAGAGCAAACTATAGGAAATGTAACGTATCTCACCGGTAATGGAGAACCTCTTGTAAAATATCACCGCGCGCCACTGCGCTCCGCTAATACGTATCATTGGGTCCGCCTTAATACGTCGGTTTATTACAGTCGTAAGACAAAGCGAGCGTGAAACGATAAAAGAAGAATAATAAAATCCACGAACCTCTCCGCGGGGTGGGCATTCTGACGAGAAAGTGGAGGCGGAGGATTTTTCCCTAAGCGTAAAACGGATCTCGCAGACGTCCAATGCGACTGTTCGAACTCCGTGGTTTCCTTCTGTTGAGAAATTCTCGAGTATCGCGAATATCGGCTCGCGTTAAATCACCGAAAGCCACTCTACGAAATATCCTCCATCTCGAACTCTTACCCGCACTGAGAGAAAAAAATGTTTGGGTTTACTATAATCTCACTATATTTTATAGTTAGATTTGGCGTCAAACATATTTTTATAGTTCACTTAACCATACAAAATATAGTAGAATGAACGATTTGTACAAATGGTTATATTATTAACTATTACTTTTGTTCTTGTTACCATATGTATAGTAAAATGTGCTATCTGAATATAGTTAGTTCTATCACAGTGTATGAAATATTCTGGTAATATTAACTATGTAACTTTTCTTACCATTATACATATATTTTCAATCATACTATATTTTTAGTTGAAATAACCATAATTTTGGGTAAAAACATAATATAGTTGGTTATACTATGCCTCTATCGTAATGATTACCGACATTATGGTAACATTTATCATAAATATGATATTTCCAACTATAATTTTCTTACTATGCCATTATAGTTAGATATATCATATACTATTCTCTCAGTGCGGGAGAACGCAACGAGGAACGAAACGACTACTTACTCACCGTCTCGTAGATTTTCACCGTAGAAATTACGCAAAGTCGGTGATAGACTTTTTTATTCCCCTTTCGGGCTTCTATTCTTTCCAGGCGATCGAGCGCGCTGCGCCGGCGCAACTATCGATCGCGATCTCGCGTAACCCGCAGACTCGGGAGGTAATGAGGCGTCTCCGAATCGAAAACAGAAAATCGCCTTCTCATTAGGACGGGCCGTTTAACGAGCGCGCTCTTCGAAGCCTCGCGTCTCCGTGTCTCGCGAGGGCTATTGCGAGAAACTCGCGCGTACCTCTCAGCTTCTTTCATACCCGCGGCACGAGCATTCGCCACTTTTCGGTGTAAAAGGCACGGGCTCTCCTCATTTCTGGCTGGAGTAGTTTGCGTAACTGGGAAGACGAGTTTTCGAATCGAGTTCTCTCGGGTAGCTTCTGGTGGCCGAGGTGACGTCGCGATTGCCGCACCCGCAGGAGGAAAAGGAAGGGGTCTCGATGAGGAAGGAGACAAAGAGCGATAGAGGAGATTGATTTAAGAAGAAAAGACCTAAAAAAAGAGAAAGAACGGAGGGAAGGTGGTAGATCGTGACGAGAGTAAGCGCAGTGAATAGAGAGTAGAACGGGGTGGGAAGAAGGTGAGAGAGTGGGAGAGCGGATTAGGAGGGTTTCGAGAGGAGGCGAAGAAAAACTCTCGACCTTTCAGTTTGCTCTCGAATTTTGTCGAGGCGCGCGCGCGCCTCCTCCGTTTCGTGAACGCATTTCTCCCACCCTCTCTCTCTCTCTCTTTATATATAAGTATATATACATATCGCTGTCCACGTCTCTCGTGCTCTTTCGTCCCGGCAAACGAAGGTGGAAAACGAGAGAGAGAAGGCGGGAAAGAGAGACACTTTCGTTTCTCGATACTCAAAGGGAGTTTTTGTCCCAAGTGTGCCGGTGTGCAGTGATCGAGAAGAGGAATTGGTGCGATTAGTCCGAAGATTCGACGAGTCCAGTGCGTAAAGAGATACTCCATTGGAAGCGGAAGATCGATTGGGCAGTGACACGAAGGTGATAAGAGAGAGAAGAGTCGAGGGAGGATCACCGAGGTAATTCTGGAAACGGTGTGGACAGAAATCTGCCCCGACATCGTTGGTGGGCGAGGAGAGAGGACAGTTTAAGCGACACTTTCGTCATCGGCGAGGATGCCGAGGATCTCGCCAGGTGCAACGATGGAAACATGAAGAGCCTGCTGGATCGCCCATCGGATCGTCCTCGATTCTTAACCACCGACCATAAATGACGTGAGTTTGTCAATTTTCTCTTTTACCCGGAAACTTTTCGTACAATTACATCCTACGATGTCTCTCGTAGCGCGATGCGCGCATTCTCGAAGGTACTTCACAGTAGAACTACCAAATCTGTCGAAATGAGTGGTCGACAAAAGAAGTTTTTATATGGAAAAAAAAATTGGTAGTTTTAGTGTTACAGAGAGAATCTTGTGAAAAATTTTGTGCAACCGGTTGATACTTCTAGTGTCAAAGGGTCGTTTCAGAAGATACGAGGAAATTTGCGAGGAATCTTAAAAAGAAAGAGATTCTTTTGATCTTAGCTAGAGAAGTAGCATAAGTGGTGGTAATTACTTGTTTGCACTCGGTAGACTGCTTAATCGGTCGACTGCCACGAACGTATTACCTCGCGACCTCAATACCCTTTCTATGGTCCCACGAACTGGTGCCCATACCATTCGGACGATCCTACAGACGAAACATCTTGCTTGCCTCATTATTACATTGACATTTTGAATTAGGCGTTAGATTAGGATCGGTTTGAGTTCGTAGCATCGCCTGAACAGCAAAAAGAGAACCTAAATTCTAATCGCGATAGAAAAACAGGTCAAGATACTTTCAAATCTCAAGATGGAGCAAAAAGAAAAGTCGCGAGGTAACTCGTCAGTGGCATTCTAGAAATGGTATTGCGTCCTGAATTATCTCTTACAAGCTTGGTAGTACAAGTGGAGTACTACCTTTGTTGTATCTTATTCGGTAGTATTCAAATTGCACCATCTTTTTGATGAAACATCTCTCCGATGCTGCACGAGTAATTAAACAATGTATTTTGCATAGTTTTTCTTAAACCGATAAAAAAACATGAACATTGTTCACGTTTCATTTCACGTGCAGGTTGTATAAAAAAATAAGAGAATTTGCAGTGCTTATAAGAGTTAACCTATCCGTGGGATCGAAGAAACAGTATCGACGTCCCGAGATAATACATCCATGGCAATCAACCGGTTAAAATTGAATTAGACTCTAGAACGTATAGATCAGTCTTAGGAGAGGTTCTAAAGAAATTCAAACTGCACTTTCAGTTGACAAACACTTTCAATGTGTCTTGACATTTTCCACGACCACGAACAAATTACGTTAAAGTACATCGTTCGTCGTTTGGTAGTACAAGTGGAGTACTACCTTTGTTGCATCTTATTCGGTGGTCTTCAAATTGCACCATAAAAAACATTTCTTTGATGCTGCACGAGTGCTTAAAAAACATATTTTACATATTTTTTCTGAAACCGATAAAAAAACATGAACATTGTTCAAGCTTCATTTCGCGTGCAGGTTGAGTCAAAAAATAAGAGAATTTGCAGTGCTTATAAGAGTTAACCTATCCGTGGGATCGTAGAAACAGTATCGACGTCCCGAGATAATACATCCATGGCAATCAACCGGTTAAAATTGAATTAGACTCCAGAACGTATAGGTCATTCTGAGTACAGGTTCTAAAGAAATTCAGACTCCACTTTGAGTTGACAAATACTTTCAATGTGTCTTGACATTTTCCGCGATCACGGACAAATTACGTTAAAGTACATCTTTCGTCCACGTTGCTCCACCTTCAGATTTCCTTGGTCCCACGTTTATTGTCCACGTGTCCTACGGCTTTTACGCTCACCGTGCACTTTTTCAATTTTTTCGTCCCACGTATCGTCCGGCATCAGCTTTCCGCTCCCCCGCACGTCATCGTTACGACAACGCTGGCTCGTGTTTCGTCCTCTCGACGATAAACCGAAAGCACCTGTACGTGACGCGTCGTTCAGAGGAGCACGTGGCGCTCGCACGATTCGAAAGTGTTTACCAAGCGATTCGCGCACCCGCGAGATGCGCTTCTAGTGCCTTTTCCTTCTTTCCTTTGACGCGCGTAAGGGTGAGCCATCAGGCCGATCGAATAACTCGATCCCTGCTAATTCTTGTATTACGAACCGTGAGAGCGAAATCTCGCATTTCGCATTGGTCGAAAATGATTCTGGGAACGAGCGCGTAGCCGAAAATTGCTCTTTGTTACGCGTCAGAAATTCACCGTGGATCGAGCATTCGTTGAAAAAAAGCGCAGTGTGGTGGAAATTAACACTAAAGTTTCCAAACGCAGGCCAAATGACGAATTAACAAGGAAAATTCTCATATGGAAAAAAACTTCGGTACGTTCAGTATTATATTACGAACCGAGAGAGCGAAATCTCGCATTTCGCATTGGTCGAAAATGGTTTTCATAACGAAAACCCTTCGACAACCCTTCTGAGAACGAGCGCGTAGCGGACAATTGCGCTTTGTTACGCGTCAGAAATTCACCGTGGATCGAGCATTCGTTGAAAAAAAGTGCAGTGTGGTGGAAATTAACACTAAAGTTTCCAAACGCAGGCCAAATGACGAATTAACAAGGAAAATTCTCATATGGAAAAAATCTTCAGTACGTTCAGTGTTGTATTACGAACCGAGAGAGCGAAATCTCGCATTTCGCATTGGTCGAAAATGGTTTTCACAACGAAAACCCTTCGACAACCCTTCTGGGAACGAGCGCGTAGCGGACAATTGCGCTTTGTTACGCGTCAGAAATTCACCGTGAATCGAGCATTCGTTGAAAAAAAGCGCAGTGTGGTGGAAATTAACACCAAAGTTTCCAAACGCAGGCCAAATGACGAATTAACAAGGAAAATTCTCATATGGAAAAAATCTTCAGTACGTTCAGTGTTGTATTACGAACCGAGAGAGCGAAATCTCGCATTTCGCATTGGTCGAAAATGGTTTTCACAACGAAAACCCTTCGACAACCCTTCTGGGAACGAGCGCGTAGCGGACAATTGCGCTTTGTTACGCGTCAGAAATTCACCGTGGATCGAGCATTCGTTGAAAAAAAGCGCAGTATGGTGGAAATTAACACTAAAACTACCAAACGCAGGTCAAATGACAAATTAACAAGGGAAATTCTATGGAAAAAATCTTCAGTACGTTCAGTGTTGTATTACGAACCGAGAGAGCGAAATCTCGCATTTCGCATTGGTCGAAAACGATTTTCGTTGTCCTTCTGGGAACGAGCGCGTAGGCGAAAATAGCGCCTTATTGTTACGCGTCGAAAACTCACCCTGGATCGAGCACTCGTTGAAAAAATGCGCAGGCCATCGAGTATTGTGGAAATTAACACTAAAGCTACCAAACACAGGTCAAATGATCGATTAACAAGGGAAATTCTCATATGGAAAAAATCTTGGGTACGTTTAGTGTTAACCTTCATGACTATGCGCGTTCTCTTTACTTATATACCAGAGAACGTGGCTTAATTCGTCCATGGAAAATACAAACAGAAGGAAACATTGTTTCTCACTCGTTTGTAGTCCGAACGAAATTTATGAAACTAGGGAGTTCTCGTCTCATCGAGAAATCACGGCTAGAAGTCACGTGTGCCATTTTGTCGATGAATTGCGATGTAAAAGAAAACTCTCGAATCTAAAGTTACCGTAAACTCTGATCGACGATTTCTTGTCCGCGAGGTGAGGGAAAATGATTTGTCGAGAGCGAGAAAACGACACCGACGCGACGCGGGCACGTTTTAAAAACAACGCCTTCTCCAGTCTATTAGGAATACAATGATATAACCTGTAAATCTCGCGCTTTCTACTCCGCCTTACGTAAGTCATGAAAACTTGCTACTTTCGATTAGCGCTGTCTCTCGTTCATCGAGGCTGCGTCTGCGAGCAGAGAATGAGTTTGCGGGGACGAAATTCACGCTCGATTCGATACGAGCCGTGTCGCGTACGATTCTCCTTTGAAATTTTTAGCAATCTCACTTCGGACCTACCATCGGCCGTAAATTGGAAAGATTCGTGATAAAGAGAGGCTCGAAAGTCCCGGACGAGAGCGAGGGATAATTAAATAATTCGAATACGATAAACTTAATAATCCACCGAGTGGCTGTGTTTCGCTCCTCGAACATTATTCGCAATTAACAGCGCTCATGGAACCTCTTACTCCACGCGCGCTTTCCATTACGCAAGGGTCTTAAGGTATTTTGAGGAAAATAAAACGAGAGTGGATTGTCGAGATATCGAGGGAAGTAGCGAGTAAAAAATCAGAACACGAACTTACGTTATCGTTAACATCGTAATGCGATCGTCGTATGCAAGCAGAATACAAACGAGCTATCCAACAAACAGACTAAACTAATCCCTAGAATTTCGAGTAGTTATCTTTAGCCCCCCCCCCCCCCCCTACGTAGGATAAACTGCAAAATTACGATCCAATTGAGGAGATCTGAAGCAAGAAAGAAGCAAGAGATCTCTTGGCGATCTCGTCGTTCGACTAACAAAGTTTCACCTTCCCTCGGATTTTCCGCGAGTGAGTCGCCAGTTTCGTAAGAGCTCGCGATTTATCCTTCGATTTCAAAGCTCTTTTCGCATTCGCCGCGCTCGATTCGCATTCGAAACTTCCGCGTCCATTCGTGCGCGCTCTTTTTTTTTTCTTTTCTTTCTTTTCAAGAGTCGCCGCGTGCGCTTCGATACGCGTCGGAGAAAATTAATGCGCTCGGTGATCCGGCATTGGATCGGCCCGAGCGTATGCGCGTGCCACGATGGAATTTAAAATGTTAGTGCGCGCATGCTCTTACGCGCATTTGCTTACGGTAGGATACGGTACCGTGTGCCGTTCTACCCACGTGTTCGTTGAATCGCGCGTACGGGACAAATTCTTTTTTTTCTCACAGGGGAAACTCGACTACCCGTGCGCCCGTTTCTTGTTACGCGAACGCCGGAAGTGCAGCGACTTACCGCAAGAATGGGAGGGGAGATAATGGAAGAGGATCGAAGCGGTTTATCGAGTACAAGTCGACACAGAAATATTCCACGCTTAATTTCGAAGCCGGATGTTCTTCCGAAGTTACTCGTAGCAAAAGGAATTCCACGCATTTTCGTTTTGGATTAATTAACGCCTCGTCCTATTTAATCATTGGCCCTATGAGATCATCTCTGACGTGGCAAACCTATTTTTTCCTAAATCTCTTAGATCACCTCTGCCGTGACAAAACTATTTTTCCACTAAAACTCTTAGGTCACCTCTGGCGCGACACTTCGCGCATTAAATTTTAAAGAACTGCGAGCAATTGCTTTATACCTAATATTAGGTGTATAAATTAATTCTCGGCCTTTTTGATCAAACTTTGGTCTTTATTATAAAAAAAATTAGAGATCTCTTAATCTTCAAAATAATCTCCCTCACTTTCTATACATCTTTGCCACTTTTCAGGCAACTTTCGTATTCCGTGTCGGAAAAATGATGGTGGTTTGTCCAGGACGTTCTTTATCCCGGAGATCAAAATTTCCATTCTGAAAATTGTGGAACCATTTTTTACACGTACTGTAGGACACAGCATTTTCGCCTAAAGCGGAACAAATCAATTTTTTAGCTTCAGCAGCACTTTTTTTCAATTGAAAGGAGAAAAGAAGGCAATGCCTCAGGTGCTGCTTTTCGAACGACATAGCGTTTACTATTTGGTTTTTGAAGTTATATTATCAACAACATTAAGTATGATAGCTCGTTTTGAAGCCAAAGGATGGCGCTTCAAAATAATTATACGGCGGGAAAGATATGCAAATTTAAATAGATACTCTCTTCAAAAGAAGTGAGGGGCCGAGAATTAATTTATACACCTAATATATCAAAACTGGAAGAATTAAATCGGAATTAGTCGAGAACTAATTAGGAAAATAATTATAGTGCAAAGGGTTCAACATCCTTCGTGGACGAATTTATCCTCTTCTTAACTCTAACCAGAGTTTAAATGAGAAATTCCGTTTATAGAAAAAATCTTCCGCGATTAGTGTTAAAATGCTAGTGTTAATATTACCAAGGAGTGTTTACCTCTAAATCGAACCTAGTGCATCAATGTCGAGGCGCCTTTCGAGCCTTTGGAATTTGCCAAACGCGCGTTTCTAGAAGCTTAGAAGATGCTCCCGTGAAATTGATCCACGCGGACAACCACGGCACTCGAGCCGATGCGCCTCTACCTACGCGACCACTTTCATTTCTGTTCATTTCGCTGTCGTCGCGCTCGCTCGCCGTTACACATTTTCCTCGGGTACGGGAGAACGAGAAGGAGAAACCGGGCCCGACGATGCGGTGCATATATGCGGTGACTCGAGGCGAACCGATTCGAATTTCGCAATCGATCGCTCTTCGAGGAGTCGAGGTTATCGAGGCGGGCACGCTCGCGTTTCAATGATGGGATTTAATCTGTTTTATACTGCGAAGAAGAAGAAGGCTTGTCGTAAAGGATGAGCTTTGACGAGGTTCATGTGAGACAAAGAGAAATAGAGAAGGGGAGGATTTAATCTGTTTTATTATAAACGACGTAGAAGAAGAAGGTGGCTTGTGATAAAAAATGAGCCTTTACGAGGGTGCACGCGAGAAAGAGAAAGAGAAAGAGAGAGAGAGAGAGAGAGAGAGAGAGAAGAGAGCGGCGCACAGTGTACAATTTTGCAAATCTAGCCGGACAAAAGTAAAAAAATCGACAAACGAAATATTAATCCTTTATCGCAAAGGGAGTTTATGAGCTAAATAAGATATTCTTAAAATGTAACAACAATCGACACCCTTGTTTCATTGCTAGGCTCTTTACAAAGTGTTTGTTGATAATCGTCTTTCAGTCATGAATACGCTACATTAGGGTATACACTTTGAATTTTGACGTGTAAAACAACTTTTTGATGCTTAGACGTTTCCGATAATTTTGTTAAACTATATTGATAAGGCAATGACACGTTTCTTGGAATTATTAACTTCGTGAGACTGGCAAAAATTATGCATACGTTTGTACCCTACGTTTTAATTATTTTTATAATCCTAGTACCCTCTAAACTCGATTCAATCAAATTTTCTGTGCATGTAGTTGCATTTCTACATTTTGTAAAATGAGGGATACGATCGTAATGTAATATTTTCTAATCGAGCAAAACAAAAGTCGAAAAGCAACAACGAACATACGAACTATAAAATTCGAAGACATTGTGCTATGAAACTATTTGATTGTGATCATTATTCTACTATGGATAACACAATATCCTACCGTTATGAAACTGATACAACCTCCGAATATACAATCACTATCTGAAATAGAATCACCAGGAAATGAAAGCAACCCTTCCAGTAACGAAGTGAATGATTCTGCTGACACTGGCAGGTGCAGTTGCGATTGAAACTCGATTACAATAACTATATTTTAAATTTGAATGCTCATTTCACAGTTACAAATCAATCTCAATTAGAATCATATTGTTTTCTACTTATAAATAATTTTGTCCTGCTGGATTTCCAAAATTATACACTGGGCGGGATGGAAAGCGCGGAAGTGTTCGCTAATTCATTCCATTATTAGAGCTTCCCTTCTTGCTCCAATTCTTTTATCGCCTCGCCTTTTTTCTACGCGTTATCCAACGTTACGCGCTTCGATCCGGACTTTATAGCGCGTAAAGTAAAGGTCGCCTTTCCTTTCCCCTCGACGCGGGCCTTAATTTACGAGCGCTTTCGCCCGCCTTGCAAAACTGTCAGTAATTGCCGCGGAAATATTCGACGTTTCCTTCCTTCCGTTTTCATTCCTCACTTCCTCACTAGCTTCCTTCCTTCCTTCCACGCTTATCGCAGCTCCTGTTTCCACATGCAAACGCGAACGAAGAAGATTTTTGACCCGTGCCGAATACTGGCGCGGGGCGCTTTCACGAGGAGAGAAAACCGTCGCGTCCTTTCGATAAGTATTCACCGTGAATAGTTGACGCCATGGAACGTGGAAGTAGGACGCGCGACACGTTGCTGGGCCGAAACGATTCGTCCTCCTAGTGGTGGACGATGAACGTGTACCACTAGCGATTTGATTCACGAGTGCAACAGACTCCGTGATACGAACGAAGGATTTGCCACGAGGATAACAAGGGGTTACATCGTAAGGTGAGTTGAGGTAAGCGCAGCCTCGCGATAAATGCGCCGTCGAGACGACATTTTCTAAAGTATGGTTCTTTCTATCGTTTATTTTTGATTTTTTTTTTTTTAAATTACTATATATTAGGTGTATAAATTAATTCTCGGCCCGTCACTTCATGTGAAGAGAGTATCTATTTAAATTTGCATATCTTTCCCGCCGTATAGTTATTTTGAAGCGCCATCCTTTGGCTTCAAAACGAGCTATCATACTTAATGTTGTTGATAATATAATCTTAAAAACCAAATAGTAAACGTTATGTCGTTCGAAAAGCAGCACCTGAGGCATTGCCTTCTTTTCTCCTTTCAATTGAAAAAAAGTGCTGCTGAAGCTAAAGAATTCATTTGTTCCGCCTTATGCGAAAATGCTGTGTCCTACAGTACGTGTAAAAAATGGTTCCAAAATTTTCAGAATGGAAATTTTGATCTCCGGGATAGAGAACGCCCTGGACAACCCACCGTCATTTTTCCGACACGGAATACGAAAGTTGCTTGAAAAGTGGCAAAAATGTATAGAAAGTGAGGGAGATTATTTTGAAGATTAACAGATATCTAATTTTGTTTATAATAAAGATCAAAGTTTGATCAAAAAGGCCGAGAATTAATTTATACACCTAATAGTAAGCCGAGCTCGAGTGTATACACGAAAATTCGAAATTTCTGTTTCTTCTGCTTCCACGAGCTTCAACATTTTTATGCAAAATAGAAACTTTGGCAACGTGACTTTCAACTGTACTTTATAGATGCGTAAGGTGATTTAAAAAAAAAAGAAATAATGAAAGAACCATAGTTCAGAAAATTTCGTCTCGACGGCGCACTTACCCCGAGGCTGCACTTACCCCAACTCACCTTAATTGTGATTTCACGAAACAGAGAAACTATCGATTCCTCGAGCGAGGGAAGGACTCAAAGGTCGAGGTTTTTTTTCTTGCCGTAGGAAGCAAGCATTCTCGTGACGTAACTTTAAAGGAGGATTATTGGTTGGAGAAGATCGGTCGATTGCAAGATGAGAAAAAAATCGCTTTGGGCCCGCTCGTCCGTGCCTCTCTCTTTCTCTCCACGGCTCGAAGCGAACGGAGAAAGAACGAGGAAGCGATTCCTAATTTATCGTCACGTAAAGCACCGAACGTTCGGGCAATTTGCTTTTTTGTCGGTCACCAGCAACCATCTGTGTGTGGACGAGGAGGCGGCGCGTCGAGACTCTTCCTCGTCTCGTGCACGATTGACAAGAAGAAAGGCCGTTCTTAACGTTCACCGGTTCGACATCCTCGTTGCGTGCGTAGAACTTTCCATCGTTCGTGGGCTCTGGGTGTCGAAAAGTTCTGGGATCTACGAGCCGCTGGCGAATGAGCTGGAAATTAGTGGAAAGTCGACGACAAGCCGAAAGGAGCCGGTGAACTTGGCGCGTGTGAATAGTTCGGTGACCAGCTCGACTAATTCCGCTTTCGAAAGCTTATAAATTTCAACGTCAATATAGAGCAACTTTCGTTAAACTTTTTTTAGCGATTAATTGGTTTCGCAAACGAGCTGCTCGCGCGCTAGATACGCACCGGACAGAAATTTTGCTGGTCAGTTAACACTATTCCTAGCACGACCGGCCAATTGACCGTTTCTAAAATTTCGTTTAGAATATCCTATATACAACGTAATTGCATCGCTTTTAAATTTCACGACTTTTCCTAAAATATTGAAAAATGTATTATACGTATATTTTAGAAAAAGTCGTGAAATTTATAGGCGATGCAATTACGTTGTATATAGGAAATTCTAATCGAAATGTTGAAAATGGTCATTTGACCGGTCGGTAAAAATACTGTTAAAATTGTACGTCGATCCTTTCCCCTGACACAGCCTATCCAACGTCTCGGACACTTGAACGAAACGTAGTTACAATTTTTTCGCACTTTGTTAATATCGATTGGAATATTTCGATAAAGGATTCATCACTATCCTCGAAGGCTCTTCTCGTTTACAAGATACACTTTTAGGATCTTTAGAAGAGAATACGGTTAAGAGAAAAGAGCCGAGGTCGTGAGCTCGAGTGAAACCACTTTGAGATACCAACAAAAGGAACGAATCTTTAATTCCTCGAGATATTGTAAAAGTAAGGAGAGTAACCTCGCGTTCTCTTGAACCCAGACAAGAGTAACTTCCGTTCGACAATTGACGAAACACCCGGTACGTGCGGACCGGATCAGCTGTGCCGTATGATCGCACGCTCGACGATTGCAAAAGTGAATCGACGATTTCTTGAACGTCGAAAGTCCTTTCCTACCTAGCCTCCACGGCTGCTATTCGACTCTCACCGTACCTAATTGGCGGTATTCCTCGGAAGGGAACGAGCTCGACGATCGTCGCGCCTGCCTACACCAATAAGCTACGCGCTCGTACGTACTATTCTGAGTCACGGACGCACCCAGGAGCCACCGAAAATCATTTATACCGTGAGGAGAAGAAAAAAGGTGAAATCTTTGCGATTACGAAAGCACGCCGATTAAAGGAATACGCGATTAAAGGAAGGCCCGGGCTCCACGGATCGTTATTTGCGAATAGTTTATTGATCACGCGCCACCGATGCCCGCTGGCACTGGAATCGTCGTGTTTCGTCATGAGATCAAGGTGTGCTGCCTTCTTGCGAATAGATCGATATCGATAAATATAAATATCGATATGTTAATGCGCATTGAGCTGCCCTTCGGGTAGCGAGTCGTGCTTGGTCCACCAGATGTCCTTCGCTTAAAATGCGAAAGAGTCCAGGAAAGCCGGGCCTAGGATAATTTTCGAAAATTCGAAAGGTCAGTCGAATGGAACGAATTCGCGGGATATCGGGCTCGTGCGATCCGGCCGGGTAACGGTAATGTTTTCTCGCTCATTAAAAATGCAACGAAGCACGAGCGCGCTTGTTGCCGCGGCGTGCCGTGCTATCGACGCGGTGCCTTATACACTGTCAACCGGCGAAAGAAAAATGTACTTTCAATCGCTTAGCATTGAGCTCTCACCGGCTCACGTGGAGCTCCACGTGAACGTAGGTGGCTGGCCGGCCGGCAGGCCACGAGAGTGGCCGACCATTCTCCCAAGTGAAGAACTATCCCTCACGGGCGCTTTAATTGGGGAATATTCGAGGCGCTAGAACAAGAGCGTAATGGTAGAGTTGATATCTTACAATTAGAGTTGCAGTGTTAGTTCTTACGGTGTGATGCCAATTTTTAATTTCATTTTACAAATAATGCGATGTAATCCAGTAATACAATGGAACTGTATTAACACTAGATTTACCGAACATTTTTTATAAACACGATTTCCCATTTGAAACAGTCAAATTGACTGGTTTCAGTGAATCTAGCGTTAACGAAATTGTGTATACATAGATGTAAGACGAGAGTTACTCGAGTAACAGGGTTAATTCTTACGGTGTGATACCAATTGTTAATTCCAATTTACAAATAATAGGATGTAATCCAGTAATACAGTGGAACGTTATTAACGAAATTGTGTGTAGATGTTAGACAAGTGTTACTCGAGCAACGTGGTTAGTTCTCACGGTGTGATGTCAATTGTTTGACTTTCCAATTTACAAATAATGCAATGTAATCCAGTAATACAGTGGAACGTTATTAACGAAATTGTGCGTAGATGTTAGACAAGTGTTACTCGAGTAACACGGTTAGTTTTTACGGTGTAATGCCAATTGTTAATTCCAATTTACTAGTAATGCGATGTACTTCAGTAATACAGTGGAACGTTGTTAACGAAATTGTGTGTAGATGTTAGACAAGTGTTACTCGAGTAACACGGTTAGTTCTCACGGGGCAATGCCAATTGTTTGTTCAAACTAACACGCAGTGCAACGCGTGTTCCGGTGATGTAATGCAAGGTTACTCAAGAATTGTAGAACAATTATTAGTTTCGCTTAATGAATTGTTAATTTCGGTGATAATTCGACCTCTATACGATTGAGCATCTTCAACAGCGTTCTTGACCACAGTGGTTAATTATAATTATACTTGTGCATCATTCAAGATATTGTGAATTTTGCATCTAGTTCCACCATAGTTTACTTTAACGCTACGGACAATATTAAAACAATGTTAAAGACCGCTTGTTTCCGTCGACTCCAACTTACCGATGAATCGAACACGAATTCATTACCATAAAAATCCAATGCAACGACTCATGCACCCTAATAGTTTCGCAACTGCTAATTACACCACGCGTCCGTAACCTCCGGGTAAAAGGCAAATTACCTGTTAATTTCGACAATGATAGTATTAGAAATCCCCGTTCTCCACGAGGGTTGTTCAAGTTTATTGAGCTGTTTCAGAAGGACTGTCGCAATTTTCACGCCGACTCACGTCCAAAGCGTACTTATTCTCAAATAGTTTACCATCCTCGTTCGCGAAGGTAAAAGCAACATGGGGCTAGGTGGAAAATAATTTGCGAATTATCGATTCTCAAGAGGTACCACCCGCCGGGACGTTAATGCCGTCTAAGATACACCTGTGAGATACAGGTAGACAGGTGCTTATTGCCAGTACAAATCTCCTTTGGTGAGACGCGTCGTGCATCAGGCGAGGTCACAAGAATGGTTTTCAGCAAATACATTCCTAAGAGAAAGAAGATTCTCAGTTTCGAGTTTCGACTACACGCGGAGAAGACTCTCTGCGGGATTCCTTGATATTTGAAGTTTGTCTCTCGCGAATCGCAAAGCAGGTGTTTACGTCTCGGGACACGCTTGTTTGCGAATTCCTGGCCCGACGTCATCGCGCGTAGTTTGCGAGTTCAAAAATCCTATGATATAAAGCGATGTCCTTGTTACGTCAACGCGTCATCGCGTACCGGAAAGCCCTTCCTATAATCGCTAATTTATAGGAGGACTTTGTCAACACCCGACGAAACATGCAGCACCTCCAAGTGAAACGACGAAGTGCCTCGGGGGGGTGTATCTCGAGAGTGACGCGCAAACGTGCAGTTTTTCCATTCCGCTTTTTAATCCATTCAATTTTCTCACGCTCCTTTCGCGAGCGGGTCCTTGAAAACAAAAGCATAGGAAAAGGGAGTGGTGCCTCGTTGCTGCGTTCGTAACGCGATTCTGTCTCTACCCGACCTGTAAAGTAGTTGGCGCGCGCGCGCGAGCAGGTCCAAGTGAAAACAATTATCGGGAATGAGGTATTGCGCAATCGTGTGTCTCGTTTATGCACCACTTCGCACTTCGACTCCTTCAACGGTACTCCGTTGTAAGAGTACGCTTACCACATCCGCGTAAACAGTTGTTGAGTAAAAGTCGAAGGATGGTTCAAGAGACGAATTAGTTTGTCCATAGGGTGAGCTCTTTGCTGAAACGAGAGTCCGATTGAAACCACTGGACAATGGAAATCGACTTGAACGACCGACTTTCATCGTTCTTCTTCCTCTCGTTAAATTCTGCGTGGGTGGGGCGGGTCCGAGTGTGAATACGAGCTTGAAGATCTGTCGTCTCTTGTTACGCGATAAGCGATGCGCCTTGGTCCTCGCGACCGCTGTAGTCACGATGTTTATGAAAACATAATTACCTCGATGACGAGCAGAAGGTAATCATCGGACGACGATGACACGCCGCTGTCGTCGCTGTAACGTTGTCCGTGATTTCAGGTTCCGATTATTTTTTTCGTCCAGAGATAAATCTCAGTAGAGTTATCGGCAATAATAAGCAAGCGTCATTCTACTGTAAAAAGTCAAACTTGCGAAGGTTACACATGTCGTTGATCTTGTGATCTTTCATTCTTTCTGTGACGACTTATCGTTTTTCTTTGTGTTTTTCCTTTATCCAAAAGAAAACCTTAGCGGATATTATTTACAGCTGCAGGCAAGCGAGATTATACGGTAAAATGGAAATCTTCCAGGATGTCACCCGAAGGATGCAAGCTCTTACAGAAGATTACCTCTTAAGTAGCTTTGTTTATTTTAATTTACATAAGTGACGTATTGGGGCAAACTTCAACTTCTATAGCTAGATACCCACATCTTAGAATGTTCAATGTTTTTAAATAGCTGACATCCGGATACCAAAAGGCTGGCGTATCTTTCCACAAAGTATCGAAAAACATTTCTCGAAAAAAACGTGACACCTCTTTCAACGAAATTGGCACTTTCGTTCTAAAATGAGATTGTTTTGTATCCTAATCTGTCCTACTGCAAAATGAAGCATCCTCAACCTAAAAACACATTATGGAATACTATCCTGCCGTGGCCCACCACGTGCAATTACTAATCGCTAAGAATCATCGTATCATAATTATACAGTAACAACCTACAATCCTCCCAGCCCAAGCACCCGTGTCTTACAATAGCAATTCAATCCTCATCAAGTGACCTCAATGACGACTACGTCCCGCTCATCTTCACGATCCGCACCTTAACGACATGATCTAACGAAGAAAGGACGCGATGAGAATTGTCTTAGGGGTGAAACCCTAAATCCTAAAGACAGAGAAGAGGATCGAAACGACGTGGTCTGCGTTGATCCTTAACGTCCACGGCGCAGCCACAGCACCCGTACGGCATTGCGCCTATCCTCGGCGCAGACTGTAGCGTCGATACGGTGAAAGCTGATATTTTGTAACACTCCTGCCATTCCGTTCCATTCCATTCCATTCCATTCGACGGTATTGCTCGCTGCAAGCCACTCGCTCGACTCCCTCCTCCTTCTTCTCTCTCTTTCTCTCTCTCTCTCTCTCTCTCTCAAACACAGACGCATATTCTCAGACACACAGACCACCACACACCCTCTCCTCCCGTAATCGAATGCGAAGAGAGCCGAGGCTGCAGTACCAGCAGCAGCAACAGCAACACCACCAGGAGCAATCTCTGTCCATGCTGGCTGGGCTGCACGGGCACAATGGCAGGCGCACCCAGAACACATTTTTCTCTTTTGTTTCTTGGCTATCTTTCTACGTAGTCGTGCTAGACACGAGGGGACACTTGCAACTTCCAAGTCTCGCATTCGTTGATCCTCCGTGATCGAGATCCTAGATCGCACGGCGCCGTGAACGTAGGTGGTTGGCGGTGGTCCAGACGTGAATGAGGAAGGTGAAATGTTCAATGGTATGCTGCAGGATGAAATAGGTGGAGAAGGACATTGGGACGTGCCACACTCTGTAGGTGGAAATTAGCATAGAACGAAAGAGAGAGAGAGAGAGAGAGAGAGAAGGACAGAGATAGAGAAAAAAAGAGAGAAAGGCAGAGGCTACTTTTGCAAGTGTGCCGAAGACGAGAGCTCGTCAGCAAAACTGTTTTTCTTCCTGAAATGCATCCTGTTTCCGATGCGAAACATGGAATACCAAGGATCCCAATTCTTGAGTATTACTACCGACACCTTCTCTCGTCGGTGGATCTAGGAGGCTTCCAAGGCAGAAAAAATTGTTTTCCTCCTTGGTCCTTCTAAGATCGTAGGAGAGGTAAAAGAGCATCGTGAAAAGTATCGGGTAGCGCGTCCAACGTCGTTCAATCGTCTGGACCAACAGGTCCTAGTTGGCAGGCTTCGCGCGCGATTCCTTTAAAATATTCCGTGTCGGAAAATGTGCGTGACCTTGACACGCACCTTCGAGTCTGCAATCTCGTGGCGGCGGCGGTCAGACGCCTGTTTTACAGGCGGCTCGCGTAAAGGCACCTTCGCTCGAATCGTTTCGGCGCTCTCGCCGCTGGCTGACTGCCTGGCCGACGAAGACGGTTAACAAGAGACGAGGATGTAACGAGATGTTATCGGATACGGAATGAGAGAGAAAGGTACTCTCGGTTTCTCGAGACAAAGGAAATCACAGGCGGTCTGCGTTGAATTAACTAACGGTGACCGAATGTCCTACATGAAGAGGCGAAAGGCCGCGCTGAAGGTTGGTCAGGGTAAACGGTATAATTCGATCCTTCGATTGAGCAAAGGGAGGCACTGCTTGCTTTACGATCTAGACGTTCTCGAACAGAGTTTATCTGGATCTTTCTTAGGAATTAGGTGATATATGTTGCGTAGGTGCAAGGTAGAGATCATTAGAGGCTAGAAAGTTAGATGAGACAACTCTGTAGTTCTCGTGTCCTACGTGAGCAGGTGAAGGGCTGTGCTGAAGGTCCATTAGAGTAAAATGTGATAATAATTAGATCCTTCCTTCGCGTGCCCTTCGGTATAACCTCGTAACTCTTTTACAAATCTGACTTCTATCGTCAATTAATTTGGTAGGAATTTATAACTGACAAGAAAAGAATTGTGCAAACGGATTGCTCGCTTTTTGATTTAGTGGCTCTTAAATAGAATTTATCTGGATCTATCCTGGGAATTTCTTGATATATGTTGCGTAGGCGTGATATAGGAAACATTAGAGATTGGAAGGTTAGACGAGAGAACTCTGGAGCTCTCGCGTTCTACACGAAGAGGTGAAGGGCCGTGCTGAAGGTCTGTCAGAGTGAAAAGTGATAATATTTGGATTCCCCCTTCACGTGCCCTTCAACACATTTTCGTGACTCTATGACACTTCTGGCTTGCTCGTCGATTAATGTTATAGAAACATTCATACTCGTAAAGGAAGAATTGTGCAAAGTAATTTCGTTTTTGGGTTTCGAAGTTTTCAAGCAGAATCTATTCAATGTTTCCCAGAAATTACTTGAAATTTGGTACGTAGGTGTGATGTAGAAAATATTAAAGGATGGACCGTGGTACTTTGGTCGATTGATTTGACAGTAATTTCAATATTATACTTACGACTGAAAAATTCTGCAAATCGACAATTGCTTGCTTTTTGATCTCGTGGCTCCGGAACAGAATCGATTGAGATCTTTTCGAAAAATTTCAAAACACTCACCGCGTAGGCGTGATTTAAAGAACATTAGAGACTGAATCGTGGCATGTCGTAGATTAATTTGACAGTAATTTCGATATTTATAACAGAAAAATTGCGCAAAACCGATAGGTTCTTGATTCAGAGGCTCTTAAACGGAATCAATTGGGATCCTTTCTAGGAATGACTTGATATACATTCCGCAGGCGTGATGTAGGAAGCTTTAGAGGTTGGAACGTTAGACGAGAGGAACTGGAGTACTTTCGCTAGTCGAACTCGGTTGTCCTATCGCAGACACAACTTGGCCACGCCTTGTCCTAAACTTCTTTAGCTTTAGACCCTTGTTTATTATTCAGCGCGCTCTGAATCGAGGCAGGCCGTGGAGACTGACGGCATAGTCGTACGCTTTTCTTTTCTCTGCACGTGGTGGCACCTATAAGGAACTGAAGAACCATTTGTCAGCTTCTGTCCCTCGTGCCTACGTCCGACGCGTTTCTCTTTTATATTACCGCAAAGTTTCGCATTCTTCTCGCCCCCGCATTGGACACAAATCTCGCACACGTTCGGGCACTAGAGAATCTCTTGCTCTCGCGATTCACCGAGGTTTCGTAGCTAACGAGGATGATTCGATCGTTGATTTGGAACAGGGTTAAAGTGTCATGGTCTATTAGGAGTGACGGACGATAATGCGATTCGCGCAGGATCGGCCAGCACCCGCGGACTTGGCCCCAAACTAAAATGGAGGCCAATTTGCGCCGCGTAAATAATTGATTGGGCGTCGCGCGTGACACGCGCCGCTGCGCTCGCCTTCTCCACTCGGAGAATTTAATGCGTTCATGCCATCGCGGTTACGTTCCGCGATGAAATGGCAAAGTCCCTCGTATCGTAAATTAGTCACGATATTTCCTGGTCGGGGAGCCCGCTTTCGAACACGGTACAATTCGAAGGAAGTTGCGAGGACGAGATATTGAACTTTCAAATTTGCTTCGTAAGGATAGACAGATGGATAGGTAGATTTATTATTAAACATTCAGGGACAATATCGCGTATGAACGTAACAGAAAATTGATACGAAGGAAAAACATTAGTTTTAACTTAATTCCTAACTATTACCGAGAAAGATGAAGTAATCAAGTAACATTAATATAAATAAACGCCTGAAGATACTCAATTTCTAGCAAGGAATAAATTCTAAGAAAGAATTTAGAATTGTAATACGAAGTTATAATTCTAAATTGTTTTAAATTGACGAACTAAACTAAAGCCAAACCTAAACTCTACTAATTGTAAGTACTGATGATAGCATTCGCCGAATGAAGTAGATACAAATACAACTTATAGAGAAGAAAGGAGAGAGAAGGAAGTTAGGATCGATCAATCCTCGAACCTAGAATCCTTTTTTGGAACCACCGGGACACTTCGTACGAAATATTGGGCTTTGAAATTTGATCAGTTCGCACGAAGAGAAGAAAAATAGCCATCGAAGGGAGCATCGATAAATCCTCCTCTATTGAACATTTTTCGTGAGTTGCGAGAGCATCTCGCGTGGAATATTGGACTTTCAAATTTCATTAGTAACGTAAAGAGGAAAGGAGAGAGGTGAGTAACGACTGTAGCTAGTCTCGATAAATCGTGTAGTATTGAAAATTTTTCATACCTTATCGTCGCACTTCATCGGTTCGTGCGTGACGCTGGAGGCGAGGTGAACTGATCAGCATAGAATTATCTCTTCCCCGTGGCAATATACCTTAGGATAATTTATTTGGGTCTGCTCGCGTACCAGCACGATTACTTTCTCATTGCATTCCACTACCTCTATCTGTTCAAACGATCCGAGGTGGTGCCTACCGGCGACTCAATTTCAAACAATTCCGCGCCCGCGGTGAAAGGTCGAGAAAGGCCCCGCGACTCAACGTCACGAATTCGGATCGCGGAAGGACATTTACAAAATCCTGTTGGAAACGCGTTTGAAACGAGCAGCGGCACGCCGTGCGTGTAAGAATATGACTCACTGGGGAATGATCTAAAGGCACTCGGCGAAAGGTCAATACGGTTCGGGCCGACGGGCCGGGTGACTAAAGCGATTTTGAATCGCGGAAGGGAAATCGAAACACGCCAATATCGTGGCACGATGCCTGCAAGCATAACTTCCTCGCACGAAGAATGCGACAAATGGGCAGAGATCGGCTGACATGTTGTTGTGAGAATCGTTAAGCATTCCGCTCGATACTTCCGAGGTTGAATCACTCAAGGAGGGGAATAATTTATTTCGTATTCGTGACTTATGATAGCGATTATTCATCAATGTCACAATTAGTATCATTAGTACCGAGAGTGGCCAATTAAAGCTTCCTTTTTTCTCTCCTCACGACGTTCTGCTCTTTATTATCCGCAAACGTCGTCTACGTGTTATTTCGTTGCAGTCGCTCGTGTAAACTTTCCGTCTCGTCGTCTCGAGACGCACAGGGGAGAGCGCAGTCCGTTTCGCGTGTAACGTCTCATTCATCTTGGACATTGTACTCTTATTAGTCGAGCTCCGTGTGGTGCGAGGCTCGGTAGAATGCAGACGAGAATCGTTGCGTATTTGGTGAACCGGGTAGGCGAGGAGGATGCAGGCGAGAGGAGCGCGGACACCCGCGAGCTGTCTCGTAACCGGCACTTTAGTAACCGCTACATCGCGAAGAGCACGCGGATCTCACGTCTCTCCTCTCGTCTCAGCTGTGTGTCCCGGCGCAGCTCACAGAGATTGCCCGTCGTGACTCTAAACTGCCTTATTATCCTTGAAAAGTTCGAAGAGACGAAATCTCTCGTGTGACGGCGCGGGCATTCCAGAAGAATATCGTTTTCCATCCTCTCGGCCAAGGCACCCCGCCGATCGGAAATCTTTTCGATCAACATGAATTGCTAATGTGACCCTAATGCTAATGCAAAAGGGCAACAACCTGTAGCTGGGCCCTAAGGGAACCGCGGAAATTAAACGTCACGGAAATTTCCCTCTATTCCCAATTTAATTCAGGAGACTTCGTTTTAGGCCGAGGTACGCCTCACCGACGAATATCGTACGTGAGGTGCATGTGGTGCGTGTAGATAGAGTGGACAAGAGAGTAGAGAGAGAAAGAGAAAGAGGGGAAGCGAGTTGAGGAACTACACGTGCGGCGAGGAACGTGGCGAAAATGCATACGAGATACTTGCTTCTTCGATGAAGAAAGAAATTTCGAGAGGGAGTCGCGATATGTTTTCTTTCTCAATTCAGGTAAATTATACACGGGCAGGGTTAAAAGCTGTGAAATTAGATATTTAATTGCGCGTGAGTCCATTGCCGTGGAAATTCACTGCACTCACTTGTGCACCTGACGGTAATCTCATGCGGGTCTCCGGTCTCAGTCTCCAAACGCACATTTTTTATGACACCCTGGAATAAATCAACGGGTCGTGCGATAAGAGGCGCTTACTCCTTTCGCAATGTTCATTCCACGCTTCGCCTTTACGCAGTTCGCTTAACCCTAGATTTATAGAAAATTAAATGATAAATTGTGATTATAAAAAAAGTTTCCATGAATCTAGTGTTACTTAAGCTTTGTACGATGACTTTAACCCCATTCTTATGCTGTTCGTTTCCTAGATTCTTCCAATTAAACTTCGAAGAAGAAATGTTCTTGTCTTGCTCGACGCATTCCTCATTCTTTAACAAGTTTATCCATTAAAATATCATCGAACTCCTGTTCCATTACTTATTCTCTTTTGGAAAAAGGTTCGTATTTATCTCCGAAAAAATTGTTTCACGACTTTCTTTCCACGATCGGCATCCACAAAGAGAGAAAAAAATTGTTGGGTTTACTATAATCTCACTATATTTTATAGTTAAATTTGGCGTCAAACATATTTTTATAGTTCACTTAACCATAGAAAATATAGTAAAATGTACGATTTATACAAACTATTATCTTTGCTCTTGTTACCATATGTATAGTAAAATGTGCTATGTGAAATATTCTGGTAATATTAACTATATAAAATAGTTACTTTTCTTACCATTGTATATTTTCAACCATACTATATTTTTAGTTGAAATAACCATAATTTTCGGTAAAAACATAATATAGTTGGTTATACTATGCCTCTATCCTAATTATTACCGACATTATGGTAACATTTACCATAAATATGATATTTTCAACTATAATTTTCTTACTATGCTATTATAGTTAGATATATCATATACTTTTCTCTCAGTGCACCGAACAAGAAGTGGGTCCACGGTGGAATGCTCTCGGTACGTTCATTTCTGAACACCCCGTACGTTCCAGACGACGACGTGGGGATCCTCGACACAATTCGGCGAGCGCGTCACGTCCTTCGTTTCTTTGCGGTTCACGTAGGACGCGGGCGCGGTTGTGCGGTGCGCCATAAGCGAGGGCGATTCTGTGGGCCATCCACCCATATGAATGCCGCGCCAAGCTCGATTCCCATGTCACCTGACACGCGACCACCACCAGGATTCTCTCTTCGATTCTTCCCAGCCGGGACTGCACGTCTCGCGCTTCGCTCCGAATCCACATTTTTCCCCACCACCGTGGATCCTCTGTTTTTACGCTACCCGAATGCAGGTCAAGGTTGAGAATGGGTTGCAACGCGCGGTAGTACCTGAGCGCGATCAATTCACCGCTCCTTCCTTCGCTCCGATGAATGGCGAGGGAGAAGATTCTCAAGTGAGAATAGACGGCGGATCGAGAACGCGAGGCGTGAATCTTTTCGAAGTAGTAACGCAGGTCGAGAAGCAAATGCCTTCCACTTATCGTCGGCAGCTTTCCTTTCTCCTTCCTACGAACGATTGCGCACAGTTTCCTCCCAAGGAGACAAAAAAATCGAGCGTCCAAAGTAAGATCCCGCGAAAGGCAACCGCTGGAAATCGCAATCGTTCCTATTTTACCGAGAAAGAAAAAAGGAGCATGAAAGTTCAGAGGCGGCCTGATTCACGGTATTGCGATACTCTTCCCATTACTCGGCTTTGAACAATTGATTGAGCAAGCTCGGTTAATCGCGATGCCATTTTTTTTTTTTTTTTTCATTTCTTCTCCTCGCCGTACACGCTTTGCGACACCCGTGCGACCGAGCGATTTATACGGGCCGTGCCTAAAAATCGGTGCGCGATATCGACCAGTGGTTCTTAATCTTTTCAATGTCACGGAACACTTTTGATTAGAAGGATAATTCGCGGAACAGAAAAATTATTAAGAGGATTAAGATCATTTTTTTAGACGGTGGTTCAATGCGGCGCTTTAACACTATACGACAAAAGTCCAAATTACGGCATTTTTGTGCGTACTTCGTATTTACCAACTGGGTATAATATACATTGAAGCTTTTGTAATCTCGAGGGAGATTTGCAACAGAACACCGGTTAAGAACCACTGATACAAACCGTGGCTTTCTTTCGGATTGCACTTCAGACGAGGCGTCCGATAAGAGGGCTGTAGTGCCCTGGAATATTGGCAATTGGGTGAAATCAAGAGGAGGTAATCGGGCGCGTACTGTCGCTTTCTCGATAGAAATCGAAGTGACATTGAAAGCAAGGTGAATCGCGCGCGTAAATGTTCCTACCTGGAAGAGAAATGAGCGATGGCGCTCGGTAAGGATCCCCCGGTTGGGTGACCCAATAAACTTATAAGCCTCGAACGGTAAGAGTACTCGAAAGGTTACAGGTTAATGCTTGGAGCGCGCGCACGTCCAACTTAGGGCACACCTGTAGGCTTTTATGTGTTCCAGTCTAACGATTATCTCGGATGGAACGGTTGGGACGCGATATTTAAGAATCTAGGAAGAGAGTGGTTGCGCAACGCCGTTGGAGCTTGTAGATCATCGACATTACTTCGCTCGAAGAAGATCGCTAACTTTCCCAGTGAGAGATATCTGTGAGGTGATAAATAACGCGAGGTCGGGCCGTCGAACATCCTTGACCGAGCTCCGTGGTGGCATCGGCCAATTGTACTTTAAATGCGCGTTGGGGAAAGTCGACGTGGGTGGTGCAACTGCAGGCCACTAACAACGAGCAATTAGCCGATTCGTGCATTCATCGTCCACTCGAAGCTACTCGCTGCTCCTCGCAATTCTATTCTAATCGTAGATGGATTTCCAATAATGGACGGGCAAGGCTATCGAGTGCAATCTTTACGTTCACTTTCGTCCAGAATTCTATTTTAATCGCAGAAACATTTCTAGTCGTGGGTGGATAAAGCTATCGAAAGGAATCTTCATCCTTACTTTTATCCAGGATTCTATTTTAGTTCTAGAAGCATCTGTTTCTAATCGTGGGTGAGCAAAGCTGAATTTATAAACTTTGGCCACCGTTCCGCCACCGTTGCCGCTCGCAGCTAACGTAGTTACCGTTGTTGATTTTCATGGTAACTGTACACTGATAAAATTGTATTCTTGTCTTAAGAATTTACCACTTAAGTTTAGAATATTTCCTACTAAAATAAGCAACAAGAGTTAATTTCCTCTAATCAAATATTCTTAACAGATATTCTTAACATAGCCTGGTACAAAATTTATATGGATATATTTCGTATATAATTATTGGAAACAAAACTCTTAATGAAATGCTTCACTCTTTATATTGTCGAAAATTACATTATCCATATCTTGAAATCAGAATTAGATGAGAAATATAGTCACGAGAGAAGGTTACAATTTATATACATATACATGTATTTCTATCACTTGTAAATATCTCCATTAAATCGTCCAAATCCTCTTCTTCTAGCCACTTCGTCATTTCCTTATCCATACTTTTTGCACAACACAGCACACAAAAGAATATAGTACTCAAAATTACGCAGAATTGCAAGAGGAACAAGATACAGACATCGACATGTGCCGCACGAGATGTGTAACCTAACTTAACCGAATACGGACTGATACGGACACGCATTGTGTAGCGACATTCAGATGGATTATTCAGACCGTCATATCGATAAGAAAATATTCTTACGTATTAAGAATATCTATTAAGATGAATTATTAAGTTTGTATTTTAAGAATACAATTTTTTCAGTGTATACACATATCTGTAAGAATCAACAACTGTAACTACGTTACCTGCGAACGGCGACGGTAGCGGAACGGTGACGAAAGTTTATAAGTTCAGCTTAAGGCTATCGAAAGGAAATCTCTCCGTTTACTTTCATCGAAAATTTTCCAACCTCGAATCCGCATTCTTAAATGTTCTCGTCGATCCCCTGGGTCGCTTCGGAGAATCTCTGCGATAGAACGGAATGCTTTGCGCGCGGAAATAGGAAGAAATTGTTTCTCGATAAACGACAACAGTGAAAGGTAGCAACGAATTTTGCCGTTACGAAGAGTATGTCGAGTGAAAAACTAAGGGTGAAAATTGCGGAATTTGCGAGAATAGAATGGGTACGGCGAAAAATTGTTACCACGTCGCTCGCTGCATTCCACGAGGATCGGTTTCCGTGCAAGAAAATTCCATCTTCCAGTTCGCCACAAGTATCGCACGCGTTACATCACTCGTTTGTTGTGCAGTTCACTCACTTCCATATCCTTTCCCCGCGCGCATGCTCGCCTAAGCATAATTACGATGCGTCGGTCGTTAATAATAATTCACGGTGCGAGCTAAATGTGCTTCCTGGGAACGTAGATTTCATGATTTTGGTGAAGGTGAAAGGAAGAATTACGAAAAATCTTCCTGAATCGCTTGTAGTTCGATAGGAAATGTAAAGAGGTTAGGAGGAATGTGCATTAAAGATCCAGTGAAAAGTGTTCGAGGATTGGTCGTGGTGGCACGATATCGATTTCCGACTCGAGTCACGGGCGAAGTGAAATTGGTGTTGGCCGGGCAATTGCGAAATGTGCATATGGGACTACTTAAGGGGATCGGTCTAGTTCGATACGGGTCAAGGTTGAGGCACATCGTAAGAGGCCTGCAATACGTTCGCTCGACGGAGACCGAGCGAGTCTCCTCGCGGATCGACCACAGACTCGATTTCGCAGCCGCAAGTCTGGAAGTTGAGAAGAATAAGTGGCAATGGGTTCGATTCAATGGAATAGAATATTTTTGTAAATGATGTCTTCCTTGTCGAGCGAGTATATCTCAAAGGAAGTTTTAACTGTTTGAGTGCCACGGGTTTTTCTTCTTTCCCAAACCAAAATTGCCAAGCGGCGCGATAGTGCTTGTCTCATTTCGCGTCGAAAAATACCAAGAAGCTCGATCGCGCTGTTTTAAGTTAACATATATGCGCTAAATCTTACTTCTTTCGATTCAGTAGTATTCTAATATCTTATTGAGCGGGAGTAGGGACAAGGGGGTTGATTAATCATTGATTGTGATTCCAATAAATCTCATCGTAATGATAATACGCTGGCACTTTTCGACACGGAACAGAAGAAGCGCAATATCGCCACTTGGCACTCAAACGGTTAAAAACGGTTCTCACTCGCGTTCCATCAAAAATAGCGAAGCATCTTTACAATTCGTTATTGTAAATAAGCGGAAAACTGGGAATCTTTTATCCTTTAGACCAGGCCTAGTCATTTTTTGAAAGGACAAACAAATATCTCATTAATTAATACTCGAGAGTTCATTATATTGTATCATAGTACAGCAATAAACTTCTATTCATTCGGTATTTGTATTACATTTTTTAAAAGCACTTTTACCTAAAGCCGGGTACAGATCAAGCGCGCCGATCTGCGCCGCGCCGTGCAAAACGTTCGCGAACGTTGAAGGCGCTTTCAATTTGGACGGGTTACCGATCACAAACGCGCAACAACGCGCATGAACAACCCGTCCAAATTGAAAGCGCCTGCAACGTTCGCGAACGTTTTGCACGGCGCGGCGCAGATCGGCGCGCTTGATCTGTACCCGCCTTAAAGTGCAGCTCGCTGTAACGTTACCCGTCATCAAAGTGGCCCGTGAAACCATTTGGATGGGCCAGGTCTGTTTTAGACGGACTGTCCTTTATTAAAAGTATCCTAGGTAATGTCTCGAAGAGAAATTTATAATCTACAAATCTAGCTTACAATTAGTATAGGAAGTGACACTCACGATGCACTTAAGAATGGAATGGCTGTTAAGATGATCCTTGGTAAGATCAGGCACTGTCCCCATTGCCGAGGCCACATCGATGGTCGCAGAAAGGCGTGGGTACTTACTGAAAACTTGGTCGTCTCTGAGAATGTCCTTGCGTGGATAGGCCCCGCATGAGTGACTTTTGCATCGTTACCTCTTGCGTAACAGTGCATGCGCTGCTATTGCTGGTGTCTACGTCCACGTGTGCGAGCAAATCTCTCTTCCTTCTGCATCTTTCTCTCTCCTTCTCTCTCTCTCTCTCTTGTCATCCTCCTTTTGCACCTCCCACCTTCGACTTCGCAAAAGGTGACGATTGTCACCGCTGACATCGGGATTGCGTAATCGTCTACGAGGCCTCCTCTCCAGTCACTCCCGTCCTCTCATAAACTCCCGATTATTTCACGAAAAGGTTACTTACCGCTTGCACAAAGCGGGACGTGCAATCTCCTCTGGTGAGCACAAGACGCTCTTCTCTCACACCACGTGAACTTCTCCTCGAAGCTGATGGATCCCACCGAAGATCGATAATCTCTGTATAATCGGCGTACTAATTCCTAATCTCATTCGTACCGTCGAAAGTGTCCGCGTCTCCTTACGAGGGAATATTTTTTCCTTCAGGAGAATTGGAGCTTGCGCAAGCACGCGCGTTGCATCGGCCTCGAGCCTACGACGACAGCACCGTGGTACGCGCGACAAGTAACGATCCCAGTGAGCAAGAAACACGGTCGAGTCCGCGGCTAAAATCTCTGCTCCAAATGCAAGAAACGGTTTCTTGCATAAGGTCCAGGCTCTCGTTCAGCCGTACGATCGCGTCCGCTTCCGTTGTTTGCATAAAGTAAACGGCAGGCTTCGTAACCATTAAGGGACTTTTTATTATAGTAGGTAGGGCGTGCAAGGTGCTCGTGTGTACCGTTCTCTCGACTGTGACAAACACAGGTCGGATAATACGCGTAGAATCGACGATGAGAGTCCAGGGACACTCGGACTGTGGAAATTAGGCATTCCATTTTCATGGATTAGAGCGTGTATTCCTGATACTCGTAAATATAACTCCCATTAATTACGGGCCCACTTTATTCTCCTGATTTAATTCACACATTGGAATTCTCCAACCGGACTCCGTAATATTTCCACGCTGAAACCGCGTACGCGCGTGCATCCCGTGGAAGATTCCCAAACGAGGGAATTGATCAAAATAAGCGGGAAGGCGACTAAAAGAGGAGACGGTAAAAAAGAAAAAATGCGCAACCGATCGAGAAAATCAAGTAGGACGCAGCATCCGTCCCCGTCACGAATCCGTAACGATAATAATCATGAATCAAGGGTATTACGTGGCATGACATAACAGTTTTGCGATCTCGATGTCCCGACGGAGAGAGAGAGAGAGAGAGAGAGAAAAAAATAAATAAAAGAGTCGAGTCAGTGAAAATGCCGAGGGAGAAAAAAATCTCGTGTCCTTTTTTTTCTACGTATAAAAAACAGAGCGAGCCTCGATAAAGGAAGCAGGGGGTCCGAGCACCAGGATCGTGAAACATATCTAGAGGATGCGCGCGGCGCATACGTCAGCCAGACCACCATGCAAATATCACGGCACGTGTTAATTACACGAACGTGTAATTTAATATTTATCACCGCGCCCAATTTGCCTTCTCGCGAATCCCAATGGTGGGCGGACGGACCAGGTGGAACTAGTCGGTGCTCCGAAATGATCGACTCAGGGGAACGATAAGGAGATGTCGAAGGAGAAGGCGAGAAGGTAGCTTCCCGATCCTACGTAAATAACAGCACACGGAGCCTTTCGGTTAATTATGACGACTTCGGTAGATACTTAAATTGTTTTCTCCGCTTCGTAGGGAGAGGACGAGCGAGACCAGTTTCTCTCTCTTTTCCTCTCTCTCTCCTCCTCTCATTCTCTCCCTCTCTACATCTTACCCTCGTCCTACCCCGCGCTCTCTACGCCCCTCTTCATTCTTACAATAAAGCAACATGCCAAAAACACGTTTCTCTACTATTTTACTACTACCAGTTGCCACCGCACGACCACTAAGACCTAAGGAGATTGCCGTAGAGCGAGAGAGCACCGTGCCGATGGCTAATTAAAATATTATTATTCGGTATTCGTGGAACTCGACCTGGCTGACTCGCATCGCCTTTTTTTTCCACTTTTATTGCGCCTCATTAGGTACCTACCGCGAGAATCATCTTACCGATTGGAAAAATAACAGTCACCTAGCTTTTGGGCCAGTTCAGCAACGCAGTAGAATTCTTCCACCCCGTCGTATCGAGGTCGTGTCTCCTCGATTCACGCTCTCCATCTTCGAGACGCGTGAAGAAAAAACGAACGGCCGATCGACTAATCGTCGATCCGTGGTAGCACGAGCCTCGCTCGTAAATTTATCCGCGCGCGTTCTTTCGACGAGCTCTCTCGTGCAAAAGTGACATAAAAAGAACGAGAAGTTGGCAGAAGCGAGCAGCGACAAGGAGAATGCGGAGAACAACCGCGTGCGTGGGAGAAATAGGGAGAGGGAGAGGGCAAGTTATGGATTTCGTGACATTAAAACCGATTGCGTAAAACTGGACGAGGTTGCGGCTGCTAACGCTTTGCACGCACCTCCTCCTCCCTTCGTTCCGAATAAATGGCATGCCGGGCCACCGCGAGAAACCAGTTTCGCGGATTACCATGTGCGCGCGCAACGGAAAATTAATTCGCATTTAATAAAATGATTAAATAGAATCCCGTGACCGCGACGAATGAGACGGTGGGTAGGAGGGCCGAGAGTATTTTTACTCGCTCGCCAACTGACGCTCGTCGTTCGATCCGTCGTAAACGCGCGCGAGTGAAAGTGGATAATGAACGAGAGACGATAAAGATCTCGAAGGGAGAGAATTGTGACGGAGATGACACTGGTAACGTTCACGGAAACGGGTTAATTGCGGGCGTTGGGCCAGAATTGAATGAGCGACGCGATCGACAACTAAATTCCGGGGTAAGCCAAGCGCGTAGAGTTTCGCTCGTGGCCGAATACCGCGCCGGCTTGTTCCACTCTCGTGGCGCGAGCCACACTTTCGATACACGTCCAAGGCGGACGACTCGAGGGAGCTTTATGAGGTGGATTCGCCGTGAGGCAAGAACGAAAGAGACCGCGAGAAGACGCGGGGAGAAAAGAAGGATTAAACGTGGCGAAACCGCGGTGCGGAAAAATATCACCGACGATCGATACCGGTCGATCGGTAATACTTAATTCGAGATTGTGATTCCGAATCTTTATTCACCTTAGGTTTAAGAAGATAAACTTCCGTCGGTTGGAGAGTATCTCTCGATTGGAAATCTGGTAGGTTGTAACGCGCAGGTTATAGGTTCACGGAGCCCCTGGCGATTTTTAATTAGGAGACCCACGTCTACGGTAATGGCTTTGTAAATGCTTGGTTCGGCCACCGGATAATTGCTCATTTTGTCGGTGGAATTGACACGCCATTGCCTAGACATTAATCCTTGAAACGTCGATCGAAAATTGTTCGGATGAAAATCTCGCGTAGAGTCCGAGGTGCGGATCATTATGTGCGCGGATCACGAAGGTTCGAGCATACGAGGCGATTGATAAAATTGCGTATCGTTGAATACGCCTTGATTGGTCGGCTAGGAAACGGAGGAGAACTCGTCTACGTTCCTTCGCCCCCGTTCCACTCGAGCTTTCGTTCCGCGTCGCTTGCAAAGGAGGCGTGTCGCGCGTGCTTCACGGTCTCTCGTCCATTAACACCCGCGTGCGCTCGAGCCCATTAAGTTTCCTTACAAAGTACACCAGCAGCGACGATTAAGCAGCTGTTCCTCCTTTCTAACATTGTCCCTCCATTATCTAAAGTAAATTCTCCGTGCATGGTCTTGTAAGCTATTCCGTAGGTGTCTTGTTCGCTCTTAACCCCTTGCCGTACTTGGAGGAGTTTGACTCGTGATAACAAGTTTGGATCAAATATGAATATCACGAGTGAAATTCTCTGTGGAATGATGAACGGAGCCAAACGTAAACCTCAAGAATTCGAGATAAATGTGGTTAGATCGAGACAAGAAGTTAAGAGGATAAGGGTGAATGTGTCCTTTATTATTCGTGTACCTACTCCACGGTTTCATTTTATTCTCACGGTCGTGATGAATTATTCTTTTCAATCGGTCTTCTTATAGTCGTTCAGATTTTGATGGATTCTTGCCCTTTGGAGGAGTGATGGATCGAATGGTTACGAGCTGTTCCATATTTTTGACTTCTTCTTTAACGAAAGCAAGATTTCTTTTCGAAAAGCTGTCTCGTGAAAATAATTTTCGACCAAATATGAACATCACGAGGTAAACTTCTGGAATGACAAACATAAACCTCAACAACTCGAGATTTCATATAGCGAAATGGTACGACAAGGAGTGAAGAGGATGAGGGTGAACGATTCCTTCGCGTTATTCGTGTACCACCTTGACGGTTTCATTTTATTATCACGGTCACGACAAATTATTACAATCTACAACCTTCCGCAAATTTCGTGTTTTCAATCGGTCTTCTTATATGGTCGTTCAAATTCAGATGGATTTTTGCCCTTCGGAGAGGAGGACGATCGAATAGTTACGAGCTATCCCACATCTTCTGCTTCTTCTTTAACGAAAACAAGATTTTTTTTCGAAAAGCTTATACCTCGACGCGGTGGAGCGAACGTGACGCAATCCTCTCCGTCATCGGAGCCGATTAGTTTCCACGCAAATAAAGCGCAGTAATTCATCGCAATAGAACTACGCGGGACGACTCGTGATCACTCAGACAGTTTGGATTCGAGCCGATTGCGAGAATTGTTTTTCTACAGTCTGGCCACCCTCAGTATATCTTGTCTACTGTCGGCTCTGTCGCGTCTGAGCGCTTTAACTGCTTTATGGTTTTATAACTTTGTGATTTTTATCGGTTCGACGAACTACCGTGTCTCATGCTCCCGACAGAAACAATATTTATGGTCTCACGAGGAGAGCGAAGCGCGAAGGTGGGATAATTAAAGACGCAGTGGCCAACAATCGAAATTCGTGCTATAATCGAATCACCGGTGTGTCCTTCTGGGAAGAAATTAGCGACAGTGGGATTAATAATGACGCAGAAGGCGGAGAGACCGGATAGGAAAAATAAATTTCGTTGAAAAATATTTATAATCGTCTGTACAATCTCGCGCGAGGCGCACGTGTTATTTTTCTATCGTCATATTCCGTTACGTCGCAGCGTTAGCCGTAAGGTGCATTTGTCTTCGGATCAACCTGTTTATAATTAATACCATTATTTACATTTCAACAGGCTCCGACACTCGACTTTCCGGGAAGTCTAGTGACGTCAGAAATGGCATAACACCTGTATCGACAGGTCAACCATGCCGTTATCGAATAAATCTCATCGATCACGGGCGCACAAAATATTCGCACCCTGGAAATTGGTGGCTCCATAGGTCGAGGGACCACTTATACAGTCACTCACGAAAGTCATACATTTAGTAAAAGTCGATAATCAAGAAATATACACACTTAAGTGTTATATACTTCTCGATCGTCAACTTTTACTAGATGTACGAAAACTTTCCTGAGTGACTGTAGAAATCGAAAAGGTACCTAACGAAGACACGAATTAAAACTTCACACAACAATTGATCGATTTTCTGTCGAACGATACACCACGTCGATCCAAACGTCTTTTGCCTGCCAAGGATAAAGAAACAAAATCTCCTTCTGGCTCAAGTTCACTGAGCGCTCGCGAGTAACCTTGAACTGAGCTCGTAAGTGAAAAAGAAAGCGCACGAAAGCTCTTGAGGGTTTACCCACTCTCGCGAGAATCTTGCCACTTCCTTCCTCCGGTTTAGTTTTGACTTTAACATTTTACCGTCCGGTTTATCAGGAAATATCCAGAATAAGAGTGCAAAGAAATTCGTTGATCGACCTGCCTCTTAAAAAACACCCTTTCGACGCGTTATTTTCCTTCTGTTCTCAGAGGTACGCGAGATTTCGTCAGATTCGTCATCCTCGTCACTTCTATCCTAAGTGTCCTCGTGATTACTTTCCGTCATAGTTCTCGTCTGTGTATACAGCAACCGGTTTCAATGAGATTCGCTGTTGAAGTGAAATGAAGGAGGAGCTCATTGGGGTACCACGAAACGTGTAATGGAATTCCCTGGTCAGAGGCGTGTGACGTTGACGAATGTCGTGATCTTGGACGAGTGCCCGTGGAGCGGTTCGTTTTCCCTTCGTAATGACACCACCGTCCGATCCGGCGACGATTTTGCCTTCCTCGAAAAAAGGATCGCGCAGGATCACCGCGGAGGGTGATCATTCTCGAGGACGTCTGCGGTCGATCGTCCGCAGCTTTGCGGTCAACGAAGAAAGAAATAAAAAGCAGAGAGAGAGAGAGAGAGAGAGAGAGAGAGAGAGAGAGAAGGAGAAACGTCGAAGCAAACACGAGAGAAAAATGTTTCGCGGTGGTAATCGAATTTCTTCTTACACGAGAACCCATTCGCTCTAGGGCCTCTCCCATCGAACGTGGAGATTTTCAAGTTGCGCTCGAATAACAAATTGAACCACGTATTCGCGCACGCGCTTAACTTCCCTGGAACTTATCCGATCGAGATGCCCACGGCGACCGGGAGGATCGCGCGAAGAGGCGGACAGGTCGTTTTCACAAATTGAACGGTTAATTGTCAACATAAATAACAGATCGATTCGAAGTGGAAATTCAGGTTTTAAAGAACCGATCGTCTAGGCGCGCCTTCCCGCGCGACGGAACGTGACACAGGCCTCGTCGCGAGTGCTAACCCGACCTTAGGCAGCGCCTCTACGAAACTTCCTACGTGCGCGCTCGTGGAATCGTGAGAAATCGATGAAAAATAAGGAGAGGTGCCGCAGGAGAAGGAGAATAACGGCGCAGGAGGAGATAACGACGCCGGTAAGGCAAACACTGGCTTTAACTGCGCGTCGAATAAACTAACGACGATAGAGCGTGCGACGGAGTTGTGCGTTTCGAGATTTAAGAGTTGGACCGAGCTGATAAGTGATGACGCTCGTAATTTTGCTCATCTCCTTTCCCATCTCCACCTCCTCTTACCGCTGCTTTTACCTCCTCCACTTTTTCTCTCTCCTCTCTTCGTCCTCCCGCGTTTGGCCTCACCAACGTCGCCGACTTTTACACACTGATAATTTATTCCGTCGGCGAGTAATTTGTGAATCAAGGAAAGGACGGTTATAAATGGCGGGCGGGTGGCCGCGAAAAATATCAGTGACTAATTCCCCCTGTTTTATTCTACCTCCTGTCTGTTTTTTTTTTTTTTTGATACTCTTCTTCGCCTTCCTACCCGCATCTTATTCGGGCGGCCTCCGCAAAGGTTAAGTCGTGAATGTTGCTCGTCCATTAGGTCGACCATCGACGCGGATCGTTATATTTCTCGTTGAAATTGGAATGATCTCGCGACAATGGAGTGACGAGGGATACACGAGGCCTTTTGTCGCGAGTCTCTCACTTTTCGATTATCCGAATTGGAAAATTCAACGGCGAGCCACTTACACGCAGGGCACGAGAACGTAAGCTACCCACGGTAGCTCCCACTAAAAGCGAACATTCTCCGGACCTGTCTTCAACGACAAACCTAGCGACAGTATTTTTACGAATGTTTAACGAGGAGAACGCGCGGACCCCGGACTTTTTGTCGGAGCACGCAATATCGCAGATCAAACCGTAAGATACATTTTCGAACGCGCATATTAAACGAGCCCTGTGCTCGTTGAATCGTGCGCGGTGTCGTTTACGAATATGGCCACGCGCGCCGTTTACAAATGAAATGTAAATGAAAGTATTTCGACTGTGATTAATTCGTAACAACGGTGAAAGATCGTCGAAGCCATTCTATGTATACCCGGTTGGGATTCTCACGCGAAGCGGTAATCTCACTCGAAGTAGATAACGTAGTTGGTAGTCAGACGTCTACGGCACGCGGACTCTCTCGGTCTTCCTTGACCGAGCATTCAAATCTCCAAGACGAGTCATGCCTTACGCGGCAGAATCTCCGACTCTCTCGTCTCCTCCTCGTGCCATTTTCTCCCTCCTTTTCTCTCCACTACACCTACTCTCTCCAATGTTCCACGCTTTATCGAATATTATTGTACAAGTTACGGGATTTATCCATTTCGAAATACTTCCTGCTCATCCTGTAGTGGCTGGAATCTTTCGCAAGGGGATCTGCATAAGAGATACATCACAATTGCTATCGACCGGCCGTGTCGAATTTTCGCGAAGGTGCTTGTCGATCATTTGTAATCTTCACTGTCCGCTTGTTTTAATCGAGGCTCGCGGTGAGGAGGGTCCCTGGTGGTGAGGCCAGCCGATTGATTCGCGGAATTTCCATAAAAATCACTTCCGGGCGCCTTGAGCCGCCCGTGAACGACGGCCAAGACCGAGAGCGGAAAAATGCACCCAAGGAGACCGTGGAGCCCATCGTTCGCCGATGGCGCGTGGATATGGATGCCATTGAATCCGTGTAATGAGCCGGACTCCAGACAGATCGATCGTTCGATCGATCCGACTCGTCCCTGAGACATAAACGATACGGTGGATAAGCTCGAGGATGTCCGGCAAGAGGATCGAACACTAAGACGTTCGCCTCTCCGCGACGAAGAACAGTGGCTGGAGAACACGCCTAGTTGAGCACGGATCAAACGATATCGAAGGAATTTGCATTTTTCAACAAATGTCCTGACAATTGGCAACGTACAAAGTGAAGTTTTCAAACTGAAGCTCGAATTTGCATTGCGAGTAATTGCATTAATGGATGCTCTTCATTTAGTGGCACAAGTTGACACAAGTCGACCTGTACCGAGATTCTGTAACTCCGTAACGACAAATATCGCTATCGTTATCCATCGATATCGATGATTATCGCAAAAGGTTAGGGTTAGTGTATAATTATATCATGTAACGAAACATCGTTCCCTCAGTAGAGAATTGTCAAAAATTTGCTGGTTTCGACGCTTTTCGGAATGTAACGATTTAGATTATAGACAGATGTCGATGACTACTAATTAGCGAATAACCTTTTGCGATAATCATCGATATCGATGGATAACGATAGCGACATTTGTCGTTACGGAGTTACAGAATCCTGGTACTGAGTTACCATCATACTACGACATAAATTAAATGGAAAGCAGATTTGACATTAAAAGTTCACCTGTGTCAACTCGTGTCACTAAATGGAAAGCACCCAATGTAGCTTATGTTTGAGCAAATTTCTTCGAGCTACGAGTTGGAAAAGTGAGATTTGCTCGGTGGCACGCTTATCCGATCGAGAAAGAGGAAGAAAGATAGGACCGAACGATTTCATGAACGAGTGACGCGCACAGCAGCCGTGCCCGTGAGTGCAAGTGTCCTTGACGACGGCCGTGGGTCCTAAATCCGCCTATTTCAAGTGGCGCTGTTCTTTCGATTCGATACGCGAGCGAAAGTGAGCCGCGAGTATCGCCACGTTCGATCTCGGATTTTACGCGATCGTTGGCCGTGAAGTTGCTTTTGCGAACGGAGCCCGCAACTTCGACGAGATCAAAGGAGGATCGCCTTCTCTTTGAAGAAGCGATCGACTGGGATAAAATCGAGCGTAAGTCTCTTTGTATCGTGAAGGTTGGTACGGAAATATTCGGTCGTCCTGCTTGCGCAGTTTTAAGTTGGTAACGTTGAATGAATTTTGCAACGGAGAGCACTGATATTTTGATAGTAGTTTTTAAGGATCTGAAAACATTTATAATTGCTAAACATCACATTTTAATTTAGTGCACAGCTTGCCTCGCTGATAATGAAAAACAAATTACGCGAATGGAAAAAATAGATGGAACATAAATGTTTGAATGGTTCGTGTTAATTTTAAGATTCTGCATTGTGCATCGTGGTCCAACAAGTACATCGAATATAAGAAATAAAGAATTACACGCGTCGAAATACAAGATCAGCCTTTTCTTTGGTACACACGTACGTGCAAGGTGATTAACATTATGCAGACGCATGACCGTGTCGCTAGCCAGTGATCCTTGTGGACAATCCCATATTTCTCACGTAGTCGTTCGTTTATCGCAAAAAATCACGTCCACGTGATTGTAAAGTTGACTTGTAAAGATAGAAATGTCGCACGGACAGTGAAGGAAAAGTCATGAGAATATCATTGGCTACACAATACGAGTGGAGACTCCATTTCGTTAATCGGAAGATCGAGATTTTCTTTAGCGCGAACTCACTGACGAAGAACAAAGCAAACGAAACTTCCGCGACATTCCTTCCGGAAGTTGTCAAGGCCCATGCGAATATCTTCAAGCATGATTTTCTCAAATTCTCGTTTCTCACGAGGAAGTGAAACGTGCTCCGCAGCGCTTTATCTACTTTATTCTTCACTCATAGCCTCCAACCATATCTGATTATGAATAAGTATAAGAATTCAATTTCACATTCCTCATCGCCACATGAAGAAAAATAACCACGTCTGATCATACACAGTTAGTCTCAAAAGAATCCAGACATAAATTCCCAATGAACTTAATCGAATTCTTCTTTTGTAAAATATACAATTTTAAAGTGTGAAAATAATACTTGGCAAATAATAAAATCAGCAATCGTTTCGTCATTAATAGATACACTTCGCTAAATATTCCAAATTTGGTTAGTCCTCGAGTGCCTTTGGAAGTAACTATCACGGTTTGCGAAATGAACCTCGAGGACCCGTAACATCAAGAAAAATCATGCCGTCCACGTGCTCCTTCTCTTGGACAGAAATAATTCTTCTGTGACGTCCCGGCGTGACGGAAGGCCACGAGACGCGGCCGGAAATACATTGAAAAGTGTTTATTCGAGATTTCGTCCGACGCCTCAAGGGACAGGTCCTTCTGTGTCCTTCTGATCGCACGATGTCGCACATGCCAGCGCATCCGAAGTCGCGTGGAACGGCTCGTAAATATCGAAGTGCGTGAACTTTTTACGATTATTCTCGGACACGAACGGTGGCCAAGAACTCATCTGATTCGGGGTCTCGATATTGCCAAGATAACATCGTCCTTGGCACGTCTACCTTCGCAGTTTCTCGTTAAACCGATCGTTCGACATCCGCCTTTACACGGGTGACAGATCAAATCTCACGTGCGGCACCAATGGAATCGCATACGTGACCACCCGAGAGAATTGCGGATAATCGATTGGGTGGGAAAAAAAAGTCGCGTTAGTAGCCTTGACGGAACGATTAAGTACGCGTATTATCTGTAGGTAGGTAACTTGTGATCAGTGGATTTTTAATCGGTGTTCCTCGGAACGGTAGTGTTCCGTCCACTTGTTGAGACCGTTTCGTGAAATTACAAGAGGGCGCATTACACGTACTAGCTACATTTTCCTTTTTTTTTTTTTTTAACATGAAACTACTGTTATTAGTAGAGCTCGATGACTTTAATAACTCTTGTCTTTCGAAAATGTTTCTTTCGATCGTGAGTGTTTCACGTGCTCGTAAAGATTACGAGTCCCTGTTGTAGACGGTGATTCGAATCGTCGAGCTGAATCATTGTTATACTTAGATCCAGAATCGTTGCATACACGGTGCAACATTATCGCACTACATTTTTTCAATTCATAGAAATAATTCTCGTAAGAAACGTGCTAGTAGCTCACGAGGTGTGTTCGACATGTAAATGTCGTGCAGACGATGCAACCAAGTCTCTTCTCCTTGGCCGATACTCCGCGCGTTAATGAATCCAGTGAGGATAAAGTTCTCGATAAATCGCGCGAGGGTAAGGTGCCCTACAATGGCAGGTTTCGAGCGAAGGCTGTCGTAACGATCGATCGATCGACTCCCACCGACCGATTCCCACGATTGCTTTTCCTATCGGTCTGCTAATACGTCGAAAGTGATTGAAAAGCGTGTCTAGAGCCCGAAGTGGTCCGAGACTAAAATTAATGTTCTTTTTGAGAATCGAGAAACAAAGTGGAAAGAGTAAACATGAAAAAATTATGAGAGCTAATAATTCTCTGTATACGTTAAAATGAAGTCACTAGTTCGTCATAAAGTATCAAAATATTTTCTGTTTATAATACACGTAAAAATAAATCAGCGATTTATCACGACCGAAGTATCACGCTAGTAATTGTTCGTCACCAAGTATCGAAATATTTTCTATTTATAACACACGCAAAACTAAATCAAGGATTTATCAAGCCCGAAGTATTACGCTAGTAATTGTTCGTCAGCAAGCATCGAAATATTTTCTATTTATAATACACGCAAAACTAAATCAAGGATTTATCAAGCCCGAAGTATTGCGCTAGTAATTGTTCGTCACCCAGCATCGAAATATTTTCTATTTATAATACACACAAAACTAAATCAAGGATTTATCAAGCCCGAAGTATTACGCTAGTAATTGTTCGTCACCCAGCATCAATATATTTTCTATTTATAATACACGTAAAAATAAATCAAGGATTTATCACGGCCGAAGTGTCCTCCTAGTAATTGTTCGTCACCAAACATAAAAATATTTTTTATTTATAATACACGTAAAAATAAATCAAGAATTTATCACGGCCAAAGTGTCCTCCTAGTAATTCTTCGTCACCCAGCATCAAAATATTTTCTATTTATAATACGCGTAAAACTAAATGAACGATTTATCACGAACGAAGTATCACCCTAGTAGTTGTTGATCTCTTAGCATACGGACGAACCGTGCAATTACAATTACAATCGCTCCGCACCCGAACGCACTTGATTGGTCCGTGCCGCTTGGAGAACCGGAAGCGGGGACCATTTCTTACTTCCTGCTATTCAGAGGTACGCAGTCGCCAGGAAGAAAGCGGCAGTGGCGCGACCCTCTCCCTCTCTATCTCTCTTTCTCTCTCCTCAACTCTTCTCTCTCCTCCATTCGTCCGCTCTCTTCCTCTCGAAAGGAAACAGGATGACAGTTTTTGCAGTCAACCAACGACGTAACGTCAGTTAATACCCGCGAGGCCAGGCGGGGCCGGATCCTCGATATTATTTCCATCGGTGAGAAATTAAGCAGCAAGAAGGAAATTAATTGCGACTTAGGCACGCCGATTTCCTACGATATGTCGTGATTAAAAACGTCTCAGGGTGAGAGAGTCTCGCGCGAGGAACTCGCGTTCTCCATTGATCCACCGGACCATGCAAGGAAATCGAATGTTACTCCCGTGTAACCATTAATCTCGGTATTGCGCGAGCGAAAGCATCGGCCACGAGAGTGTCACGAATATTTGTCGAGTAGGTACGTGGCAGTGAAAAGTCCTTGAACAATTTCACGACCGATTGCTTATCGGGGAAAGTGTAGTTGGACGTTTGCCACCTATCTCAAACGAGTTAAACGTTTCGCATCGCGAATATCGCTTTTCCAAGATTTACTCGCTCGTGCAAACACTCGTTTCTCACGTAGACAATCTCCATATTTTTTAAGCGAGTATAATAAATAATAGCCGTGGAATTATGTTTTCGAGAGAGGATTAAAATATAGTAACAGAATATTTCTACACTGAAGAAAAAAGCTGTTGATTCAATAAAAAAATGCGTTGATTCAATTATACGTGTGTGTCACGGGCTGCCATAAACATTTGTAATTGATTCAACATTGTATGTCATTGATTCTAATAAAGTATAGTGTGAAACAATGATGAGGCCATCATTAATTCAATAATACATAATGTTGTATCAAAATCATATTGAATTGAAACAATCCTCGTTATATGATTGAAATAAATACATATGCAATTGAATCAATGAATTTTGTAATCAGTGCGGTATTATTCAAATAAATAATAAATATAATTAAAACAAATATTTATTTCATTGAAGTAATTAAATATATGATTGGTTCAATCAAATTTCTTCAATTATGCTATATTATTGAACCAAGTACTTCTGTAATTGACACAACGGTGTACCATATTTGTTTCAATCGCATTATAATTGAATCAACGAAATTAATTCCAATCATACGGATATCATTGAATCAACACTTTTCTTTTCTCAGTGTACGGTTCACGCGCGAGCAGAATTGTCGCGTGTACCATCTTCGGCCCGAGTTCGCCATTTTGGATCTATCTCGTTCCTCTTTCACTCCGTTTGCTCGTTTTCTCCGCGCGGCAAGAGACACGGAGGCTCATTACCGCTGGAATGGCTGGCCTCTCTACGATCTTACGGGGGAGGCGAAGGATTACTTTTCGCAATGCGCCGGTCGTTCCTCTTCCCTCGTGTACAACTCTTCTCCGTTTGGCGAACGCGGACTCCACGATGAAACCAGTTGCCCTTTACACACTTCGCTCGGTCTTCTTCGCTCGCGCCCCTCGGAGAATGCGCAAGAGTGTGGAGCCGACATTTCCAACGTGCAATTATCTACGGTCGCGCACCGGTAGTTAACGTGGATTAAAGAGGAACCAAGAAGGAGTAATGATGTCTCGCGTCGATAAAGCGAATAAAGAAGCAGACGTGAAAATAAAAGGGTTAAAGGTCCATCGACGCGCTAGAGTATAATCGTCGAAAGCGTGATTTTTCTTTAAATTCACTTTGATTCTTGATTAGTCTCTAGCGTCACGCAAATACGAGCCAATCGTTCAAACGTCCAGTTTAGATGCTATCTGTGCACGAGGAGATGAAGATCTCTCGTGCAGATTGCGAAACACGGTTGATGTTCTGGGTCCACAAAGGTGAAAACGACGATTGGGTCGTAAATGAGAAAGAAAAGCGAAACGTGATTCGGTTGAAGGTGGAAGGGTTCAGTAGCTGGGTCGTCGAGTGAATGTGAATGGAAAGAATGACAAACTGTAATACTTGATATTCACTTTGATTCCTGATTAGTCTTTAACGTCGCACAAATACAAGCCGATCATTCCAACGTCCAGTTTAGATTCTATCTGTGCACGAAGAGATGAAGATCTCTCGTGCAGATCGCGAAACGCGGTTGATGTCCTGGGTCCACAGAGGTGAAAACGACGATTGGATCCGGTCATAAATGGCAAAGAAAAGTGAAACGTGATTCGGTTGAAGGTGGAAGGGTTTAGTAACCGTGTCGTCGAGTGAATGTGAATGAAAAGAATGAGAGAATCTAATGCTTGATATTCACTTTGATCCCTGATTAATCCTTAACGTCACGCAGGTACAAGCTGATAGAATTATTCCAATGGCCAGTTTAGATTCTATCTGTGCACGAGGAGACGAAGATCTCTCGTGCAGATTGAGAAACGCATTTGACGTCCTGTGTCGACGAAGGTGAAAACGACGATTGGGTCGTAAATGGCAAGCGAAATGGAAAAGCGAAACGTGATGCGGTTGAACGTGGAAGGGTTCAGGAGCTGGGTCTCCTAGTGCATATGGATGTAAACAATGCTCGTGCCATAAGAATTCTTATTTTACAACTGAATGTCGAAACACAGGTACGCGAATTATTCGTGATAGTCACAGTTTTCCTGAACGCTTCGATTGCGACGTCAGTTGAATTTTGATTCGTCAATTATCAGTTATTAACAATCCCTCCAAATATCTATCTACATCATTCATACTGAAAGCATCGTCCGAATTCGTCTGACGCGCCAATCAAACTGTTAAAAGATAAGAGCAAACACGAATAATTGGAACGGATGTGACCTCGACAGTTGCAAAGACGAAAGTAAAGGGAAGGGATTGGTAATCTAGCGTGTCTAGTGCAACGTTGTTAGACCTTGTTAATAACAAGATGTCCAAAGACCCGCTTGTGCAAGAAGAAATGAAATTGCGCTGCAAGCTGAGCTAGGCTGGTTGTGCAAAGAAGAGAATAGAGAGAACAATTGTGTAACAGCGTCTCGTTACTTTCTTGCTGGCTCACTACTCTCAGGTAATCGAAGAGAATCTGTTTCTTCAGAGATTACATACACGATCGACGCACCAAAGGACAATGATTTTCCTTGAAAATGTACGCATTCACTCCGCGCATAAAAACGTGCGATCGCAAAGACACGTTTAAAACCGTGACGAGCGTCGTTACACGCTCGATTAATTGAACGACTTTCGAAACGAATTTGGAGGGTCCTCTTGAACCGCCACCGCTAAAAATAACACTTCTGCTCTCGACACGCGCGAGACACGTGTACCCCACGAATTTGGAAATCAGTCGTAGTGTCCTCGTCCTCGGACAGGCGTGAGCGACAGCCCTTGTTCCGCGAAGGCCGAACGTATTACGGTGCTCAAAGTCCGGCGCTGCTAATTACACCAATGGGTGGGGTTACCCTCGTTTCCATTGCTCTCGGTAATCTCTCCTCTTCCTCGTGAATTTCGAGTCGAAGACGAAGGACGATTACCTTCGAGAAGGTCGGCCCTCGGATATTACTTTCGCTTCCACCCAATTTTTCACCTTTCGATTATCATAAACGAGAAACAATGTCGAAGAGCGGGTTGTATCAACGAGAAAAGTCGCATTGACCTGGACGTGTCGCGATATACAGTGCGAATCGGCGTAAGGCCGATTGCACGAAAAAAGATGAGTAAGAGGAAAGAAATAAAGCAGTCCTTGTCACCAATCCCACGACAGCTCGAGCCTCTCTGTCAGGTCCGCTCTCACGTGGGAATCGTCCCTCGCCGAATCGAAAGTGTTAAGTGCCGTCCATGATTTATGTTAATGAGGGACGACTTCAGAGAATGCTCCTCATATCTTTCTTTTTTTTTTTCGTCTCGTCAAGACTATCCTCTGTCTTTTCGCGAAGGCAACGACTCTTCCGGCTTCACGTGGGCGGGCGGGATGGTTGAAATAATTTCATTCGCGATGCACGCGGCTACACGGAGTTTCACTCTCCGTTGAGGAATGGCCTCGATCGTGCGCCAGCTTAGCAGCGATGCTCTCGTTCCGTTAAAATCGTCGCCCGCAGCGAACTCGTCTCTCCACGGCACGTGCCGCCACGCACGGTTAAGGTTAGCGAGCATATTCCACGGAATCAGAAATTCTCGTTCGAGTTTGTCTAGTCTGGCGAACGTCGTGCGCGATTCCACGCAGAAGTCACTTTCCTTCCGGGAAACGGCTCATCAGGCTTCGCGGCAAGAATTCCCTTCACCACTCCTCCTCTCGCGTCAGGCACGAAGAAGTTCGCGTTTTACTGGGCTCATTGCAAAATCGGCCACTAGGGTTAACCGATTCTCATTTTGGTTCTCGTCTCAGACGCTCGCCTATGCGCTCGTGCTCGCTCCCTCGTCCGTTCACTTCCGTTCCCGCTCTTTTTGCTTCCCTCCACACGCTGGACTTTCAATTCGAAGTCGGAAGCGGACGAGGATTTTCTTCGGATTAGATGATTTTTGTGACAGATGCGATCGAGGGTACCGCTTCGAGCAGTGCCAGGGAGGAATCGAAGCTTGATAGAATAAGGAAGACAGATCTCTTTCCTCGATAACATCGTCGCATTAACATAGACGTTCCACTAGAAATAGTTGAAGCTAAAGAGACATTGTCTCTTTGGGTAAAAATTCTTTTGTGTATTTTGCGCGTAACAGTGGGATCTGCTAGCTCATTAAACGTATAGGTAATTGTAAGAGTGATCTGAGTTAACAACTGTTTGCTCGAACATAATTCAGTGTTTCGATCGCGTAGATGAGAATAATGCTGTGAAAGCCGAAAAATCAGTTTTCTCGATTTTTTCATTTGCAATAGACCACTCTCATAATCACCGACGTCAATTACAGTGGGTACTAAATTATCGCAAATTGATTCCTTATCGTTTTTATTGCGCAATTAATGCCACGTCTGTTACTCACGGTACCTACAACGCGCACAAACCACTCACAATACCACGATTAAGCCGCACTACATTCCCACTCGTGTGGTCGAGCTCACTTGATTCTCGGCTAACGCACGTCTCTTCTCTTTTTCCAGCGAAGTGACGCAGCCAATCGGGAATACCTCTACGCAAAATGATTCGCGCCCTTGTCCTTCTGTGCATGGCCGTTGTTCTACCTCTCGCACAATGCCACAAGGTAAGAGACCAACACCAAGCAAATTGCGAATCGCGCTTGTCGAGGGACGAGATACGACGGACCCACAAGGACGTTGTCGCCTCGACGCACTCAATTCCTTAAGAGACAAAGGGAACGCGGACTGACAGTGTGCTGGAAAAACGGTATTAAATTAGCCTCGAATTGGAACGAGAATAATAAGATCGTGGGGTTAGATATTTCGCGAATAAACGTGCGAACCTATCGACGAATTGCTATCACGAAGATCGACGAACGAATGAACAAAAAAATTTGCGACAAAATCAATGTCTCCATTTCTACTCATTTAAGACAAATGATACTAAAAACAGTAGTTTAAATTATTATTTTAAGTGACAATTAGCGAACAAATTGGTCGGTTATCACGTCAGGAGTCGTACTACATATAAAATTTAAAAATTATAATTTTAAAGACTTTTATTATGAATAATTGTTAATTAAATGCAATGCAAGAGACGAACGTATTTCTACTCGACAAAAATTTCGATGTCCGTGTATCTACTCACAACGTGTCCCTATTTCTGAGCATACAAGTGTAACAGATTCAGTTTCGGTTTATCGATATCAATAAAATCGACGTCCCTATTTCAACTCATTTAAGACTACAACGACTGCTCGGATTATGAAATTTGTTTTTAATAACAAGCTGTTACCTAGCGAGCGACGAGCCTATGTAACTTATGCCGGAGTATCTAAATAATTAATAATTAATATTTCTGTAACTTATTTTATCAACCGAAAATTAATGTTAAGAAGAATAGTTCATAGTGAGTAGAAATGAGGACTTGAGTAAAAATTGGGACATTGACATTATCTTTCAAGAATGGGTTTACTTTTAACACTTTGACTGCCATGATGATATGTGACCGGCCACGGTTTCTCCTGTGGCTTCCACGGTGGTTACCGGTGACTTTCAGAAAAATCATTAAAAAAGTGCTTATACTAATCGCAATTTACAGTACTTTAAAAGATCGTATGTTAACAAAAGAAAAAGCACAAAAAAATGCAAAGTGTGGCGCCATGGGCCATCCATGGGAAATCAGCATGGCAGTCAAAGTGTCAACTGACCTACAAAAGTGGATAGCTTCGTAAGAACGAACGGGATCTTAAAATTTCAGATATTCCATTCCGTGTTCGAAAGATTCTAAATAATATTTTTAACCGATCTACATAAGTGTCTTTAGAACACAACGGATCTTAGAATCGAAGTGGGAATTTTTCTCGTCGCATTTGCCATCGAGACAAAACATGCGCATACTCATCATTAACATTCCCTGCACCACCGCCTACGGGATCTCTCCTTTACGTCAGACTTTACGTCAGCGTAAACAGACGATCAGTCGCGATGCGCTCCGGACGAGCTGCAGATTACCTCGGCAGTGATCGGTAACTGGCAACGGTAGGTGCGAGCGTGCGGTTGATCGTATGGCCAGCAATTAAAGGCGCATTCTCACGAGTCAAGTTTAGTTAACCGATTATAATTGATCAACAAAAGTTGAATGAAAAGTGCAGTAAGAACCTTTCTTTTAATAGAGTTGATCAACTTTGTAGTTTATCAAAAAAAGTTTGATCCAGTTAAAGTTCTGTCGTTCAAGTAATGAATCATCACGAATTACTTTCGAATTAAAACATGCCTTGAAGCGTGTGAACGTCGGTTGACTGTCACACTCGCTTTCAATTGGTCATGCCACGCGTGCATATCTGTACAACTCCGCGCGCAATTGTCTTGGACCCAATTTTAAAACTGAAACAATCGACCAGTTTTTATCGAAACGTGTAAACAAAAACTGATTCAAGTGCTATTCACCTTTAGTTGACCGATTGTACTTGATTATGAAAAGTTGAATGAAAACTGTAGTAAGAACCTTCCTTTTAATAGAGTTGATCAACTTTGTAGTTTACTAAAAAAAGTTTGATCCAGTTAAACTTCGGTCGTTCAAGTAATGAGTCATCACGAATTGTTTTCGAGTTAAAACATGCCTTGAAGCGTGTGAACGTCAGTTGACTGGCTAATTCGTTCTCAAGCGATCGCACCACGTGTGTATATCTGTAAAACTGCTGATAACTGCTTTCGACATCAGTTTAAAACTGAAACGGTGAATCAATTTCTATCAAAATGTATGAACAAAAATTTATTCAACTTTCGTTGATCGACTAAAATCGGTAGACTAAACTTAACTCGTGAGAACGCGCCTTTACGACGCGTCGGACAGCATCATTCATCGATAATCGTATCGCGAAGAATCATCAGGAGTGCCACGCAACTATCAGTCGCGATCGTGCTGAGTTGCGGTCAATAACCGCGATCGGTGCCTTACGTAAGTTTGACCGCCGCGGCGAACGATCGCGGGGGCGGACGCGGACGCGGGCAGACCGCGCACGTGTCGAAGAAACCGATACCGAGACACTTGGAAGACCGGAACTGAGATTATTCCCTGTACTTCCGACAGTGTAACACGCGAGAGCCGATTTGCGTGTGCTCACTCGACGCGAAGGAAGAGAGGCGTAAGACGTAAGAATGGGCGAGAATAGAACTTCCCCGTGGAAGGTACGATCGGCGAAGTAAAGGAAGCTCAGGCATCGTTCGAACAATATATTGGAGAAAGAATTATTCGCCAAAGTATTATGTCATTTGGATAGGTATTAAATGAAAAGTTGCACGTTGATTTGTTACGAGCATGAAAATGATTCTTCTCCGGATCATTTGATTCGATCTTCTATGTTATTCTCGGATACATTTTTTTGGAACTAATTTATTTGGTAAAAATAATGCGGGTATGAATTAATTAAATTCTATCAAATATACTGAATTACCACGTCTACGTTGCTTCTAAAATAAAAATAGTGAATCAGTTAAAATATTTAGTTATCTCAAACTGGTATTTATAAAATTCATTCGAAACAAAATGTGTCGAAGCCTGAGGAGGGGTATATCGAATGTAAAGGCAACGGTGTTCCTCGCAGTCGCGAATGTGACGATAGAAGCCAATGAACCAGCAAGGATAGTAAAACAGACAAGCTCTGCCTTTTGTGATTTGCGGCCTTTTGCGGCGAACGCACGTCTCTTTGGACCAGCACCGCTTACAATTAAACGGGAGTCGATTACTTTACGGTTAAGACTATTGGACGTGGAGAAAAACCTCATAAAGGAACGTTTCAATTGTGAGTTACGAGTTAATTAAACGTGAACGTGACCGTACTAGGATAATGATAAAGAGGTATTTAAATAATCGCAATGGTCGCCAGTCAGGTAGATTAGTATATTTGTATTGGACAAGATAATTACCGACGTAGTAATAACGCTTGGCTACCATCGGTCAAGTTAGCCCATAAATACATAAATCGAATGACTATCTTTAACCTCCTCAAGGATACCTTTCCCACCGCTGATCCGTGAGCTTAGTTTTTTCTCCATTCCCTCCATCCACGCGTGTGCGCGCATTAGTTTTTTTTTTTCCAAAAAAGTTCAATATTTTCCTTAACCACTTCTTTATCGCTCGACTAATCGTGCACGCGCTGGTTATATAATATCAAACCAATAAAAAAGCCGTCGAGAAAATTCACTCCTAAAGCTGCGGACTGTTTCCTTTCAGTGGCCTCCTGCGAGTTCTCCGACTCTTTCTCCTTCTTTCTCTCTTCCTTCCTACATCTACGCGTCTCCCTCTTTCTCCCTGCGAAACGTGCCCTAACCGAGCAAAGAGAGCCTCCTATTGGCAATATCGAAGTCGCGCGCGTGCACGCACGCGATCGAATTCTCCTAACGTAATGAGTGAAAGTGATCGACCTTAGGAGCGTAGCGCACCGAGCGCGGGCTCGTTAATTGCAACTCGATTTCTGCGCGCGAGGCGTGCCGATCTTAAATGGTAGAAGCAGACCTTGAGGCGCGATTAAACTCTTTTTCAAATGAATACCCGTCTTTGCCTCCTCTCTCGTGCTGTGGAGCATTGTGGCGATGATGCTCCTCAGTGTCGAAAGTCTCCTTCCGACGTGCGCGGGCGGGACGTTGATTCGTGGAGATCGCGAGGCCAGTTGAACGAAACGATACGGCTTCGAGGTACCTCAGACTATAAAGGTACGAAGGCACGGCCCGTCGATTAGCTCGAGATAACGAACACTAAAGGATTTCGCAAATGACGAGCACGGACGGGGAGATCGAGCCAATCTTCATTTAATTTATCCCAAAGAATAAAGCCCAGGGTCCTTCGGTGATCTCACCACAGTTGGATCAAATCGTTTGTTCCATTGTCGCACTTTAACTGCTCCTTACACCACGAAGATAACTTCTTTCGACATTTGGTCCTTGATTCTTCGCGATCTTACCGCGCCCATGCCGACTTTGCGTCCTCGTAAGTGTAGCGTCTCCTTTGCGAAGAAAGTGAGATTTCGGGACGTTGAGCAATGGAACGGGCAGGAGCTAATGGCAAAAGGGATCAGAGGAACGAGATGATGACCGATAATGACGAAATTACCTTTCCGGGAAGGCAAATCGTCGGATCTCGTCGTAGGCGTCCAACCCGAACGGGTCTCTTTTTCTCTCTCTCTCTCTCTCTCTCTCTCTCTTTCTCTCTCTCCTCTCACCCGTTCTCCATTGCGTAACGATCGCGCGATCTGAAATTTTAATCGTGAATTTTTTTTCATCTCCGTTTCAGATACACGAGCGTATGACAAGGGAGGAGATGCTGTCGGTGTTTCACACGGGGCACGAGTCCGGTAAGTGGAGAGTTCCTTAAAAGTGCATTAAGACAGCCGATCGAGAATCGAGAGCATTATTAATCGGTAATCGATCGGTAGCAGCTCGCGCGTCGGTGTAACATTCGTCACGCCAGGTCCCCTGTGACGATTATTGCGGAATTGTTTCTACGCTTGAATTTGGTGACCTAATCCGTGCTGCGCAATTCGGAAATCTAAGTCTCCTTCGAGACGGCGGTAAATTAATGCGAACGATAAACACGCTGTAAGGAACGAAGCGGAATTGTTGGAAACAAAAGAAAAGGAACAGAAAAAAAATTCGATCGGGAGGACGGAACGAGGCAGGGGACCTGCTCGGGTGCACGCGCGTAAAGCGGAAATACAAACGAGCGTTCAATTAGTCGCGCAACCCGCCTACGACTAATTTTTTCCACCTGCCTCGTGAAGAAAATCACGCACTGAATAGGACAGCGGGTGAAGAGGCGAGGAAGTAAAGTGGTCGGACGTCGAGACGGCGAAGACGAGGTGACGCCTGTTACGCGACTCGCTCGTGAAGGGATCGAGCAGCGAACTCGCACGCTCGACCGTTAAATTCAAATCAATCGCCGTGAATCACTTCCGATGAATATTTATTCTCTACCGCCGGGACGAGCGGTTACGGGAGCTATCGCCCGATGGTAGCACGAAACGTAGCATGGCGCGTGCAATCGCGATAAAGTTTTTATGTAACGTTAGAAAGGGTTTCCGTTAATACCCTCGTACGCTGTTCCACCCAGCACGAGACCGTAAAGATTATTCGGTCGTAAAAACAGAAGGATTCACGGCCCACCAGGATGCGAACGATCTTGAGCAAACATCACGTTTTGTCCTTCGTCTCGCGAATCTTACAAGGAGAGGTACCGACCACGCCGCTTTCGATTTCGCCGGATTTGAAATATATCACAGCTCTGCACCATTAGAGACTAATGGTAAAGACAAACGTAACGATAGTGTGTAGTTTTTGAGAAGATAGCAATTGAAATTTGTTATTTTTCGGGATAAGATCGCCCAGAAAAAGACGTTCTAATCCAGTAGACGAGGGGCGTGTATTGACGAGAGAAAAACAATCAATTCTCTCTCTTCTTTCCATGCCTCTCGTTGTCAAGCGCTGGTCGACCTCGAGTCGCGTTTGCGATGCTGCCACGACGTGATTTTAGGCTGAAAAATATCAACTTTAATTGCAATTTTCTCGAAAACTAGACACTATTATTGCATTTCTTGATACCATGAGTCTCTGAAGGTGCTCAACTATGGTATACTTCAAATTGGGTGAAATTGCAGACGGTGCGATCCATATCTGTCCTTGTTAGCGGTGTCGTAGTAGAATAGTAAGATGAGAGAGAAAAGAATGAAAGGAAATTTTTATATTCCAGTACCAGCATACGAGGTGGTGCCGGTGTTGCACACGGTGCACAAGAGGAGCCCGGAAGTGAGAACTGAGATTCATCTGAAGGCCTTCGGCAAGGACTTCAATCTCTCGTTGAAGCCTACGGAAGGGCTCCTGAGTGCGACACACCTGCCCATGTGGACCGTGACCAGAAATGCCTCCCTTCCCGACGGTCTCCACTACGAGAGGATATTCGAAGTGAGTCACCGAAGCATCCACCCTCATTAATATCTTGCCAAAAGAAACAATTAATCCCGCCTTCTTTCGCGTACCCAAGAAAATTACTATCCTTCGTTACGTTATCCAGTCACTCGGCTTTACTACAATTTACAAACCTTACATAAGAACGATTACGTGAACATAATAATATCACCGATACGCGCAACAGCCCCGAGGATAGAAGTGTGGCAAAGATTTCACGTTACGCGACAAAATCGGTAGGCTGCTTTTCGCCCGCGCTTCGACAGATGGGTCTAGGACAAGCGGAAGCTGAGCCTTATCTACTGGCAACACAACCAGTTGGGCAAGCAGGCGGACGCCTCGCGTCGAACATCCTGCTTGAAGCTCCACCGGCTGAGCCATCGTCATAATAAGCGAAACCTCCAATTGTCTTCCCTTTTCTGTTCCAGAGCGGCGCAGATATCGGTGACATTTATCAAGACACTGAGAACATGGCGTCCATTCTGCTGCACCGGGACGCGAATGGGAAAGTACTCGTTGTAAGCGGCCATTCTTTCTTAATGCGCCTTTCGACACCGTCCCCTCCGCGTCCCTTTCGCCGCCAACCTCCGCGTCCTTCTCCATTATTGCGCGGGATCGTCTTTCGTCAACCGGCACGGACTCACTGCCGACTGGGCCACCGGTGTTATAATTACGGCGATACCGCAATGAATCGCGCGATGCAACGCTCTTTTCCGTCAAAGAGGGTGGGCAGGTAACCCGCGGACGAGAGAAGAGGAAGGTGAGGGACAAAGGTCGCGACGAGAAATGAAAGAGATTCGTACGGCTCAATAGCGTCTAGGCTGCGGAGCTCATAAAGGAGGATTATTAGCACTCAAAACAAAGGGTTACAATGTATACAGGGTGGGTCGCCACATTTTGCCATCTAGGTTTGCGTCATTAGTATTACGCATAGCAAACAATGTTTCAGATGATGTTGAATGGTTTTGAGAAGGGCACATTCTGATGGTACATTTTTTTTGTAGGTGGACGTGTAAAGGACATATGAAGGTCATTAATGTTTTTTTAAATGGAATCATATATTTTTTATTGCATCAGCTGATGCTCCTTCATATTCTTTACAAAAAAGTATTAATCTATTTGTGTAAAAAAAATCATTAGTTTAGGAGATATTTTAATTGTAATGTCTATTTACATTCAACTGATGTAATAAAGCATCAGCTGATGCAATAAAAAATATATGATTCCATTTAAAAAAAAACATTAATGACCTTCATATGTCCTTCACACGTCCACCTACAAAGAAAATGTACCATCAGAATGTGCCCCTCTCAAAACCATTCAACTTCATCTGAAACATTGTTTGCTATGCGCAATAATAATGACGTAAACCTAGATGGCAAAATATGGTGACCCACCCTGTATGTTATATGGTGGTCCTAGCTATGAAGAATATAAGTTTCAAATAGAGAGAAAGAGAGGTTCCGTGCATTTTGTCACTGCACTTTCGCGCGCGTCCGTTATCACTGGAATCATCGTTCGTGAGCGCTCTTCTACCCTCGGAGGAGGAAGAGTGCTCCTGTGATTGTGGATTTAGACATTTTCCCGGCTTATGTCGCGATAATTCTCCTTTATCATTGGCGCAGCACGCGTTCGTACATCCAAGAGCAAAGTCAGTGTCCCCTACCACAGCAGGCCGAGGAATCACAAGTGATTCCCGTGCTATTTTCGCGACGAAGATTTATATTTTTTTCTACGTTTCCTTTTGTTCGTTGTGAGATATATCCAAATGATAATCTCTCATCACGAGATTGCAAGATGCCTAAACGTGTCCTACTTAGAAGGGTGGAAGGACGGTTCACCCCAGAGGAACACCGACTTTGCACTTGGCTGTACAATGAAGTGCATGGTCGGTGTTCTACTGAGTAAATACGTCACTCGGTGAATTGGTCTCCCACTGTTCGGAGCAAAACGCATTTCGGCGATAAAGTCTCGTATTTTTGCCCACGGATGCTTTTATTCGCAATAAAATACAACGAAATGATAATTTCTGATCACTAGATTGCAAGATCTCTCATATTACAACACCAAAATGCTCCTTGCTCGGAACGGTGGAAGGCGGGCTCACTGAATGACGCATTTGCTCAGAGAGACACCGAGTTTGCATTTCATTGTACGAAATCGCGAAGCTCTTACGATTGTCTTCCGTGCATTTCGAATTCAATTACCACGTGGAAGTCTTGCTGCAACTTTCGAGCGCGCTCGAGAGATCGATAAAAAGTGATCGGAGCTCGGGTCTCCGATGACAAAGTAACCGCGAGGTAAATTCGATTGACGCGTTTATTGTTCGACTTTACACTTAACCGGATGTGGAATGCGACGCGTGCCAGGTCTCTCCGAGTGAGCCATTCGAAAGTGGCTGAAAAGTTTCGACGAGGATTTTCGAGAACGAATCGTTGCGCCGTTTTGTCGGTGTAGCCCCGCAACCGGTAGAAATCGAGCGTAAAAATGAATTGCCACACGGTGGTGGCGGGAGCGCGTCACGCATGGATCATCGTCGTGGATTACGAAGTTCGACATGGACCTCGTTTCCAGAGAAGGTGCGCAATCGAGCGCGAGCTACGAGCGCAGGAGCCTCGAACGATCTGGCAAGCAGCAAAATTAGGGGGCAATAGATATCTCCTTCTGTCGACAGAATGAATACGAGCGTAAGATTATGGGCACGTTAAAGTGGCCAACAAGGCAGCGAGGAATAGATAATTCCATTTGCCGACCAAATGCATACGAGTGTAGGATTATTTCTACATTGAGGTATCCGTAATGTCGACGGTTCCGCCTTAGGGTATGGTCTACAATTTTAAAAGGAAACAGGACGGTGCTTCTCCGTTCATGGAACTGCGCAAAAGAAGGCGGGCGACTGAATTTCGTTCGTGAAGATGGGGGTGTCTTTTAATGGATACGTTATGAGGAAGTCGATTGAATAATTCCGTCACGCGACTGTTGACACGAGACGTTCTTTCTTCTCTAGCTTTGATCCTTGTTCTGTCTCGTGGACAATTCGTGAGTTAGACAACCGAAGGATGTATCGAGAGATGTTGAAAGGTTTAATAGATCTCAGGATTTGAAAATAACCGTATCTCAGAATCGATACGTTGCCAAGAAGTCCATTGAATAATTCCGTCACGCGACTGTTGACACGAGACGTTCTTTCTTCTCTACCTTTGATTCTCGTTCTGTCTCGTGGACAATTCGTGAGTTAGACAACCGAAGGATGTATCGAGAGATGTTGAAAGGTTTAATAGATCTCAGGATTTGAAAATAACCGTATCTCAGAATCGATACGTTGCCAAGAAGTCCATTGAATAATTCCGTCACGCGACTGTTGACACTAGACGTTCTTTCTTCTCTAGCTTTGCTCCTCGTTCTGTCTCGTGGACAAATCGTGGGTTAGACAACCGAAGAATCTATTGCGAGACGTTAAAAGGTTTAGTAGATTCTAGGATTTGATATAATATCCTTATTTCAGAATCGATACACTACGAGGAAGTCGATTGAATAATTCCGTCACGCGACTGTTGACACGAGACGTTCTTTCTTCTCTAGCTTTGATCCTCGTTCTGTCTCATGGACAATTCGTGAGTTAGACAACCGAAGGATGTATTACGAAATGTTGAAAGGTTTAATAGATCTCAGGATTTGAAAATATCCGTATTTCAGAATCGATACACTACGAGGAAGTGGATTGAATAATTCCGTCACGCGACTGTTGACACGAGACGTTCTTTCTTCTCTAGCTTTGATCCTCGTTCTGTCTCGTGGACAATTCGTGAGTTAGACAACCGAAGAGTCTATTGTGAGATGTTGAAAGGTTTAACGGATTCCAGGATTTGAAAATATCCGTATCTCAGAATCAATACGTTGCGAAGAAATCGATTGAATAATTCCGTCACGCGACTGTTGACACGAGACGTTCGTTCTTTCTTCCTTCGATTTGATCACGTGGACAATTCGTGACTCGGACAACGGAAGAGTCCATTGCGAGATATTGAAAAAATTAAACGAATACCTGTTTATACACCTGGAATGTTACCCACTGCTAACGCGAAACATTCTTCTTCCCCTCGATCAACCTTTCATCTCACAAACCCTCCACGACTCGGAGAACGGAAGGATCTTGATGTCTTGAAACTTACGAGCTCTTGAAAAATATTCAACGGATACCAGGATATGAGAATAACCGTGCGGGAGCGAAACTTTCCCACGGAACGGTTTCAAGCCATATAAAATTTAGCGTCAGGAAGCAGGGCAAAAAGGCAGTCATTATCCGCACTTACTATATTCATTAAAAGTACGAACGCTCGCTTCGCAGTAGACCGATCGATTAGAGATAGACGAATTGAAAATCTCGGTGCTAGGAGTCTGTGACGCGGCGCGATAAACATTCCACCGTCGAAAAATGGTGAGTCACGAAGGCTCACCGACGTTAATTACCTTGGTAAGGGATTAACAGGTCTATTGGCCGGCCGACAAATATTCGAACGACGATGCATGCAGGTTTTTCCTGAAAAAATTTCCTCGAAAGAACGTCAAAGTCGCGCGACGAGGATGTCGAATGTATTTCGGGCGCGACTCCGTAACGATTACGTAATCGCCGGTAAAAGCGTTGTTCTAAGTGACCCCGTGTGTTCTGACCTTTCGCTTTCACTCTCCCACCTTCGTGATCGGTGACCAGTGGTGCACCTCTCGAAGGTGCAGATCGAATGGCTCGCTCAAGTCGACTTCGTATCGCTGTTACCCGCGATCGAATAATCCAGTCACCTGGATGGGATTACACGAGGGCACGTTCCTTCAAAGCAAAACGCACGTGTGGGTATCGAAAAGCGTGAGAGTCGTGGGACGAATCGTTTTCATTCCTCGAAGCAGGATGATCAATGCGCGACTAGAATCCAACCGGATTAAGAATATGTCTTCGTTATCCGTACCCTTACCTCGCGCTCGTTCGGGTCCGCAGCATTTTTATTGTTCAAAGAGAGAGGCAATAACGTTACGTCGAGACAAACGGGTTACCAATGCAATCGCGAGATAAGATAAACATCCGGGTAAGGCTGCAATTCTGCAACACCAGCTCGTATTACTAAGAGGCATGCGATCATTCATATTTATCAAACACGTGTACCAATGCCTGCCCAGCTCACCTGGCTAACGAGACTTCCGAACCCGTATCAGGTCGTCGATTGGACCGTTGAACGTCGTAGAACAGCCTCGTTTCTTAATGCTCAGCTCCAGGATGAATCATTCTTTTTAGGACGGTAATATCGGCTCGGAATTGGTGATTCGACCACTTCCAGCGCGGGTGCTCGACGAGGTAGTGAGTAACACGCCAGAGCTGCACGAGCCTCACCTACTGCCGAACGTAACCAAGAGTAAACAGAAGCTCAAGTACACCAACCATCACGTGGTCTTCAAGAAATACACCCAGCCACCAGGCGACGAGTACAGCGACTTCTGTGAGATTCTCTCATTTGTATTTGTTGATAGAGCCCACGCGTGACAAGGGTTATTGTTTGATTTGTTTATACGATAAAGTCAATTGATGTTTGCGAGCAACAGGGTCTCGAAAGAAACTCTCTCGCACTCGATAAGCACTCATTCGACAATTCTCGAGCATGCAACGCGTTATTTCAGCTCTGATGGAACCCGATCACCTGGCCAAGCGGTTCAGGGCGAGACGATCGATCGGCTCGCGAACGAAACGCGAGGCGCCCTACATAATATACCCAGAAATTCTCTGCATCGTGGATTACGATGGATACAGGTGAGTCACCTGAATCTTTTGCATTCTCCAAAGAATCGATCGCCAGTTTATTAGAGTTCGACCGAACGTCGTTCACGCGTGTTACGTAGGTAGTGTTGGAGTTTACGCGAATCGAGAAGAAACAAAATTCTCGTGTAAACGGTAATAGTCGGTGACGTTCACCGGGGACACTTTTCATTCGTAGAAGTAACGTTGCACCTCACTTTTTCCTCTGATTTACGAAATCACCGTAAAACCCGAATCCGTTTTTACCGTTATGCCGACCAGTGCAACCGCTCTGAATAACATTGAAAAATAACGGGCATCACTTATGCTTCGTGTCCGTGACGTTTCAACGCTAACGGTAAGGGCTCCGGTTCTCAGCAATCGCAACGAAGGAAAGGTTCGTTTCTTCGCCGGTGTAGGGTAAGGTTACGCAAGTCGTACCCTCCAAAAAAAAAAAAAAAAATGGTAGGATCTCTCTCTTGTCGAGAAGTTGCCTTTCCACGGTATCCGCGAGAGATAAACATGGTATGAAACAATGTGATTAATAAAGGAGTAACTCGTTTTGCCGGAAGAGGCATAGTTGACGTGATATTACGTCTAATATTTAAAAGGTACGACTTGCACAACCTTGCCCTACAAAAAGTATTCACTAGTGCCCTCTATTACACGTGTATTTAATTCTTTTTTTCTTAAACACGTGTATCGGGTGGGTGCGTGTAATACACGAATACACGTACTACACGTGTATTTATTTCACGAACACTGTAAAAATGATGAGAACATTTCTTTTCGAAGAAATATAAAAAAAGTGTCGTAGAGATACAAGAAATATCTATATATCCAAATACATACAATTTGGCACAAGATGTAAGATGCTCTGATAAAAATTTCTTATAGTTACCGGTGTACACGTGTATCTACGGATATCCGTGTTAAATATAACGTGTAGCACGACACACGTATCACGTGTACCCGTGTATTTTAAAACACGGTTCTGACCGGGAGCACTAGTATTCACCCACTAAAAACTTTTCACTTCGCCACGACTCTTCTGAAATCGCACATGCGCCTTTCTCTATTTCTTTCAGACTGCACGGTGGTGACAACGTACAGATCAAGAGGTACTTCGTGTCGTTTTGGAACGGAGTGGACCTGAGGTACAAGTTGCTCAAAGGGCCAAAGATACGTATCAGTATCGCAGGAATAATAATATCACGAGTAAGGCGAAATTGATATAAGATTGATAACGATGTTGAATGTGTATTTGTGGGATCGCAAGGCGAGATTTTCACGGAGAGTTCGATGCACGCAAGTTACATATTGAATGGTCGTTCCTGATCTCTGAGACTAGTTCTTTCTTTTCTAGGGCAGAGACGCCACGCCGTACTTGGAAAGAAATCGAGTGGGCAGGGACGCGATAGATTCGGCGGCAGCGCTCACCGATATGGGAAAATATCTCTTCCGGGAGAGAAGACTTCCGGTCTACGACATAGCGGTCGCCGTTACGAAGTAAGACAACTGTGATAGTCGTGGAGTGAAGGAAACAGATGGAGAGAAAGATGGAGAAAGGAAGCGAGAAAGAGTGAAAAAGTGAGGGACAGCGAGAAAGAGAGTGAGTGAGGATAAATGAGTATGACCACGAGTAAAAGGAATTTGCGAAAGTCGATAGCGAAAGAGAGGAGGAAAATATGTTTATTCTAGATTAATACGATGAGCAATGGACCAGAGCTGAAGACCTCCGATCATTCGAAAAGATCACTTCTTCTCGTTCGTACGAGAGTCCAAATCTCGAAGAGCGAAAGTATACTCATGGAAAGCACGAAATGTAGCGGGGTAAAATTTGAATACTGGCTTATAACTCTATACGAGGTGTGCCGATCGATATTTCTCGGTTGTCGGGAACGTTAAAAACGTATTATGAAAAGAAGTATAAGGTCAACGACAAAAATAATGTTGGAGGTCTTACAGCTGCGACATTCCATTGCGCGTTAGAGGCAGCAAAATTCTAACGATTTGATACTCTCGATTTTTATCCCGACAAACAGGTATGATATGTGCCGTCGTAGGAAAGGCGGCCGCTGCACTAAGGGAACTGCCGGTATGGTTATACTACATAGCGATCACGCTTCATTTTTATTTTACTTCTGTATTTTGCCACTTATCGTTTATAGCAATAGTTATCCCACCTCAGCTTGCATATAATGACCGCCGTAGATAGCAATCCCCTAACGGGTTACCAGTAGCGCCATTTAACTTTGTAACGTTTCCAGCGTGCCACGGAGGGGAGACATTCTTTCTCTTGGATATGCCGAACGATAATGAATCGCGAAGGATTTCAATTCTCCTTCGATTTACCAACTGGCAAATAAATCGAAGACTCGCCCGTACCTTCCACGACGAAGAATGTCTCGCCGATGCACGTGGAGGGTATTTCGCAGAATCTCGTAGAGATGTTTAATTTGCAACTGGCAATTTTCCGGTGGATTCACAAGAGGCGCAATTCACCGGGCTGCTTGCTAGGCATTGCGCATACACCCGGGCTCCAAGTGTAGTGAAGTAGCGGGGTAATGGGATGTACTAATACGCGAATGCGCGAATTAATTCCGCAGGTGGTCAGCGAACCGCGTAATCGTTTACAATATTGGCAATATGGGCCACGGCTCGTTCGAGCGATGGATCGGCCCTTTCTGCGAATTTTCGCCAGTGCCACGAGGAAACGGGACGAGAGCGTTTCAAATTGTTGAAAATAACGTGTTACCCAGTTGGAGCGCGACCGTCGACCGACGAACACTCCGACGATTTAGTCAAGCGGAATTCACGGGGTCCCTTTTATCGGAACGCTCGATTATCCAGCGCCGCGGGCCACGCGGTGGTGTATTTTTAAATGTGTCAACCAAGTGACGCAAACAGATTCCGAAATGAGAGTTATTGCCAATGGGCTGGCACACGCGCGTCTCCGCGACAGCACGCTAATTGCCAATTGGCAATCGTTCGCGCGTCGCGCAAGGCGTCCGTATCTGCTTCTGTGTCTTTGTTTGTCACGCGTTTGGCTTCCGCAACACGCGTTTTCCTCCCAGAGCAATGTTTCTCGAGTTACTCACTGTGCACCACGTCTCCGGTGATTTCGCTTCCCAGGTGGAATCCCATACACGATAGATCTGCTATCACCCGCCCACCAATCCAAACCCTAACGCACCCCGTGGGCCAAGTTTATTGAAATAACTTTTTTTTATTAACGTTCTAAGTTCCCAGAACTCCAGGATGGACTAGGATCAGCCACGCTCGCATTAAGGCGACTGTGTCGCCCACATGTCAGTTATATTTGATAATGCGCACCATTTTCTTCCCCGTTTTCTTTTGCGAGCTATTTTGCAACCCAAGACCCCGACAGCCGTGCGTCTGACTTTTCCTTTCCTCCGCGCGACCAAGCACCAGAGAGTCCCGTGACCACGGGCTAACGAGGGCGATGTCAATGACGATCTGTAAATTGGAAAATAAAATAAAGGAGGATTTTTGTTGTTACATTGCAGATTAGATATGTGCAGGAGGCAATACGCGAATGACGTGTGCAATAGAGGAACAGCAGGTACGTTTCTCGGATTTATAAATTGGAGTGCGCAAAACGACACGATGCGTTTCTGTACAGCCTCTCTCGACCTCCTAAGGCTCTCGCACATGTGCACACTCTCCTCTATGCAGACGATTTTATATTTTTTCCAATCTCGATCGCTTCCCCGAGGAGTGGGCGACTCTGGCCGATTTGGATTTTATCTGTGGAAATGATCGATTCTCTCTCTCTCTCTCTCTCTCTCTCACTATCTATCTATGTTTCTCTTTCTTTCTTTCTCTCTTAAGTTTCCGATCTTCTCCCGTTCCACTTGCCCCCTTCGCTCTTCTCTTCCGCCTCTCTCGTATGCTCCTCAGCCTATTCTCTTTCTCTCAACGGACGTCCTCTGTTTCAGCTTCACGAATCTCACCATTCGTGTCCATGGGCATTTATTGCGCTACCACTACTCAGAGTTCAATATCTACCTTCTATCCCCGTGACGTTTCTCTCCATCCGCCCCACTTCCACGATCTCATCGACGAGTTTCGCATCACTTTAATTCCACCGATTCGGCCATCTACTGCAGAAGCATTCTTACTATCCACGTCAGCTTTTCGTTCGCTCCTCTCCGCACGCTGGCTTTTCCCTCTCCGATCTACTCTTCGACCGTCCAGTCGCAACTCCAAGGCAAATATTCCAAACACGATGTTACGTTTCAGTAAAGTTTAGAGACGAAATTATTGTCGAGACGGGATGCAAGCATTTTCCAAACTATCGTCACACCCGCCAACCCTTATACCCTCACACTTGGTTCTCTTTCGAATTTACTCATGACTGTTTTATGTCTCTTTGGCTGCTTTATCTATATGGACCGTGGTCGGGTAAGTGAATGCGATAAGAAACTGAGCGAGAAACTATCCGTGGAAATCTACAATCGTAAATCTATCGGGAGACTAAACAAAAACTGTATCTTTCCAAAAAAATCGTTCATCTCGGGGCCACTCCCGTAACGGGTACTTACTTCCGGAAATGTTCGTTCAATCGATCGTTAGATTAACATCGAATGCATGCCTGACTATCAAGGTTTACTAGTAATCTCGCTTGAAGTAACCGAATAAACAGTCGATTGGATCGAAACCTACTCTATGAACATGTATCCATCGAGACAAATCTCATTCCTAACAGTATTAATAATAACGATGTCAATAACAACAACAGAGTCTTAATGGCGGTTTAACAACGGCACGTGTTTTCGCTTCGACGCGCTTAATGTATTCACGAATAAACAAGACCCTAATGTCATTAGGGCTGTTTTGAATCGGACCCATCGCCGTTACTCGCCATTTGAATTATTCAAAGGGTCTCCGTCAAATTTCTATACCCGTTTCGACGTCGTAAAGGTGAGGTTTATTTGCAAGATTCCCAGGCACGCACCGGCCTGAATTCATATTCGAGTGCTAAAGAACTCATCGTGGACGTGCAGCTCGATGGTCCGACTAATCGACGATTAATGGAGCGAAGACGCGGGCCCGCACTTGCCAAAGACCGCTTAAATGGTGATCTGACATTAATGTAACCACCGCTCTTTACGAAGGTGGCACCTTATTAATAAGAGCGCGGTGTCTGTTAAATCTCAGCCCTAACGATTAACCCATAAAAATACAATCTGCTAGCAATAACGTTGCCCAATGGAAAGTACAAACTCACTAACTCCGTGTCCAATCGCGCGTAGGTTTCGCCTATGTGGGTGGTGCGTGCGTGGTGAACAAGCGTTTGGAGAAGGTGAATTCGGTGGCGATTATAGAAGACACCGGAGGCTTCAGCGGCATCATCGTCGCGGCCCACGAGGTTGGCCATCTGTAAGTAAATCGAGCATTCCTCCGCTTAACCAGTTAACTGCGTTCGACGTGTATACACGTCGATCCAAATTTTTTATATTTTTGATCATGAACAATAAAAAAAAAAGCTTACGATGCTATATAAAAACTAAAAAGCAAAACTGAAAAAAGAAATCCACAGTTAACTGGTTAATTGACATCGTCCATTCGTCCCTTCGTTTCTTCTAACGATTGTCGAATTACGAATTCTCAGGTTGGGCGCGGTGCACGATGGTTCACCACCACCGAGCTACCTCGGTGGACCAGGAGCGGAGAAGTGTCGTTGGGAGGATGGATATATCATGAGCGACCTTAGACACACGGAGAAGGGCTTCAAGTGGTCCCACTGTAGCGTCTCGTCGTTTCATCATTTTCTCAAGTGAGTTCGAACCTCGAGGAGCTTTCGGAGATCTAGGGAGCAGATTTGTGCAATTTTGGTGTTCTTCTTCAGTGGCGATACCGCGACCTGCTTGTATAACTCACCTCACGAGGACGAGGCTCTGCCGAGGGTTCTACCGGGCAAGTTACTCTCACTGGACGCCCAATGTCGCAAGGATCGTGGTACCAGCGCGTGTTTCGTGAGTCTTACAGTTTTACCGATTGTCCAGAAAGAAGTCACGTTATTACGAGAGATCTCTTCGTTTCGGATTTTTCAGAAAGACGATCGGGTCTGCGCCCAGCTATTTTGCTTCGACGCCGGTTCCGGTTACTGTGTGGCGTACCGGCCGGCGGCAGAAGGCTCTCCGTGCGGAGATGGTCAGGTATGGAAGGGAAAAGTGGAAAATTCGCGTATTTAGAATTGCTCTTAATCGTTCCACGTCTATTTCAGTACTGCCTTAACGGAAAGTGCGTGGCAGAGCACGAGAACATAATACCGGATTACACGCAGAACATTCCTACGTACGTGCGCCGAGACAGCGTATACAATACCCCAACGAACAATCGGCCAATATTCGCACAATACAACAGCACAGATTACAGGTAGGCGATCATCAGGCTTAATTGGAACCTAATTAATATCGTATTTGACATTTTCACGAAGCCCCGTAGAGACGATGCGCAATATCCCACCACGCAACTTTAAATTACACAGGCCGCCCTAGGCATATCTATTCTCTAATAATCTGTACGATATAATGTGCCCTACACAGGTATCCATGGGACGGAACGACACACAGCACGCCACAATCGAAATTTAAGTTCTCCTCCTTGTTCACGAATTCTTACAAGCGCGTGACACCATTCGCTACCACGCCGCTCTCGAAATACACACAGACCACTGCCAATAACTTATTCACACTTAATAGCAGTAAGGCGAGGCTACGTAGCAATAGTAACGACAGTAGTAATAATAACAGTAACGGTAAGAGCAAGGATGTGGATCGCGGTGGCGCGAGCACTACCACCACTACCACGAGGAGGAACACCAGCCATTTCAATTTCCGTTACACGGTCGGCCCTGCGCGCGGTAGTAGCAATCCGAGTGACGCGAATTATCCGAAAATAAGCCCCTTTAAGCATAAGACGACGGTGAACGTGACGTCACTTACCAGAGCAACCAAAGGAGATCAGAACGACGTTCGAAGTAAGGGGCGCGGTAAGAGAAAATAATTGCGAAATCTACGAAACGAGGAGAAGCTCTATTCTCATTTACTTCTCTCTCCGTTTCTCTCTGTCTCTTCTTGGCTCTATCGCTCCCTCGTCTTCTCTTATCTTTGCCTTCTCCCCGTGCAGCTCACATTTTATCTCGATACTCTTACCGACTCTCGCATGATCATCGGATCGGGATTGACGGTGGTTAACTCACAAACTTCTTCCATCTCTGACAATCTTATATCTTCATCTTCCTCCACCGTGTAATAACGACCGACGGCGGAGGCTAGTCCCAACATTCATCGGGATCTCTTGGCATAATAAAATCTGTTGACTCGAGATCGTAGGTACAAGACGATCGCAAGAGTCGCACGTTACTTCTACGTAACATCGAAATAACTCATGGAGACTCAGCTCGCGGCTCTTTCCTCGAGCAGGACTTCGAGATTTCATCTCATCGACGTCACTATCGAGACAGTGAAGGCATTCACGTTCCACCACTGTGCCGTAGTCGGGAAAAGCTATCGATCTTCGAGTGATGCAAATTATCGTTAAGGAGGCACGGCGTCAGGCTTAGGAAACGTTTTTTGTTTTTTTTTTAAGAAGTAGGACGACCGGAAGGGTCGATGAGACAGCAAGAATCGACTTGCCGATCTCATCACTGGCAACCGGCTGAGATTTCGGTAACTTCATTTCTGCCAGTCGCCATTCTCGATCTGCGTCGCGTCTCCTAATCTCGTTCGATCGAGCAGATTCAAAGATGGCATCCACCTACATTCATACGTTAATCTTAATTACCTTCGTCACGACAAATTAATTAATCTTTCACAAACTTCCGCGGCCCAGGCAAGCCCGCATACGACACTGTACGAAGCGCCGAAAGCCGCACCACCTCATCTCGTTCACTCGGCCAATTCAAACACGAGCATCCATCTTAATATCGATTTACTCTAATTCGTTTTCGTCGCAATAAATCAATTAACATCCTGCCACGAAACTCTACCGGACAAGCCTACATACGATACTGTATAGCGCTGGAGGTCCGCGTCTCCGTGAACATAAGCCTAACAGAATAACACGCTCAACCCTCTAATAATAAATAATTACACATCCACGGGTACGTCTACTTGCTGTTGTATAAAAAAAAAAAAAGAAAGCTCCAACAAATTGATCGACAAATCGCACGTGCTCTTTTACAGAAACAGAGGACGGTGAATGCAGGGACGTGGGCTCAGATTGCGCGGAGCTGATCGACAGGCTGAGAACATGGCTGTGCCATCTACAATCTGTGAGAAATCGGTGCTGTGCGTCCATAAAAGCGGTGTGCCCGGAATGATCGAAGAACGCTCGAGGGATCGATCGATCCTGGGGGCGCAGGGTCCGGCCACGACCCACGCGTGGACACGGGCTACCGCGAGATTTGAATCTTCGAAAGGTGCGCATGGCGCGCGCGCAACCGCCTGCGAACTCGTGGGGCCGCGGTTCTCGGCAGCGCGCGGTACCAAAATGACGGACGCGATTCCTCGCGAGGAAATGGAGAAAAGTGGGTGGCTGAGAGCTCACCGATGCGACGGAGATCAGCGGGATTCGACGATTTCCTCGTTAACGCGACCACCACCCACCAAGGACCCACTCGTCGATCTTCTCAACGATGAACAGAAAGGAAAAAAAAAAAACAACAACAAAAAAAACAGAGAAAAGAAGCGTGCTTTCCCAACCGAGTTCTCGATGCTTCCATCCAGCTTCGGCGTTCGCGCGACGTATCGCGCGACAAGTGCAATTCTTCCTTGCAAATTAAGAGTTAATCAAGTTAACGTAATTACCTGGAGGTCCTTCAGAGATCCAGATTAATACTTTCGTTTCCTCTCCTTCTTTAATGTCTATATCTCCCTTTTTCTTTCTTTACTACGCTAGTATCGGCAGAGGAGCTTTGTGTACAGGCACCAGGTGTGTTTGATGAAATCCAACGCGGAGAGAATTAGGACCATTCGATCGCGACGCGTCGATCTTTCAATGGCTGCGTATATTTATTCGATAGGAGTGATCGCGCGAAAGACTTGTTACGATTATTATTATTATTATTATTCTTATTATTATTAATAATATTATTATTATCATTATTACGCGAATGTATTGATATTGCGAGCTTCCATTCCGTTCGGAGAACGCTGTTCCAGAATCTCGAATATTGTAGCGCAAGGAATAAAAGGTATTGATTAAAGTACTGTAGTTGCGAAATTCTTCCATCTACTGCTTTACTCGCTCGTTACCATCCAGAATAGTCTATATCTATGAATACACGATGGCAATAGTGCACTGAGAGAAAAAAATAATTGGTTTTACTATAATCTCACTATATTTTATAGTTAAATTTGGCGTCAAGCATATTTTTATAGTTCACTTAACCGTACAAAATATAGTAGATTGAACGATTTATACAAATAATTATATTCTTCACTATTACCTTTGTTACCATATGTATAGTAAAATGTGTTATGTGAATATAATTAGTTCTATCACTATGTATGAAATATTCTGGTAAGATTAACTATATAAAATAGTTACTTTTCTTACCATTATACATTTTCAATCATACTATATTTTTAGTTGAAATAACCATAATTTTGGGTAGAAACATAATATACTTGGTTATACTATGCCTCTATCGTAATTATTACCGACATTATGGTAACATTTACCATAAATATGATATTTCCAACTTTAATTTTGTTACTATGCCATTATAGTTAGATGTATCATATACTTTTCTCTCAGGTTGATTACTGTGATCGAACCAGAACGAAACTTGCATACTTTCCCCTCTATTTCTCCCTCTTACTGTTAATGCGCAATCATCAGCGAAGCATCATCCTTCTCAGGTCTTAAGGCCCCACAGAAATCGGTGGTGTAAGTTATGCGAGGAACGCAATCGACGAATAAATGATTTATTCGATAGGAGACAGATCCATTCGTTCATGGTTTTCTACGTTACGCACTTGTGTCGACGGGGACGTGACACTCGGCCCGGCCTCCAACCAAAACGAGACAAATATTACGTATGGGCATTGTGATTAGTGGGAGGCCGGTGTAAACATATTAATAGCATTAAAGTTCGCCACGCGGAAATCAAGAAGATCGATGCGCCCCTGGAGTCAATGGTATCCTTGGATTAGTGTCAATATTGTCAATAATACCGATAAGGCGATTCATTCTCTCTCACGAAGGTGGAAACGGTTGTAGATCACTAGGCGCCGTACCTCGAAGTCGCGAAAGGAGAATCGTCTAAACGTCGCTTCGACGTAAGATCAACGTAACGATCTCTGCCTCTTGCGAGACTCTAACGACAGATTTACGTCGATAATCGGCGAAGAGAAAAGCATCGAAAGAAGCTAGAATTAACGAAATCCTGAGAAACGATCGAACCCCCTTTCCCGTCGATCTCCTTACAAATTCTGCCGTCACGCCCACTATCGTTCTATCGCACGTACCAGTAATCTTTAACATGAAGCTCGACAATCAACCTTTCGGCGATTTAATACGCGAAACTCTTATTTGCGCCCCGTCACGGAAAAATACAGTTTATCGACGATAAACGTAATTAAAGGTACACGAGGAACGGTCTGCTGTGCGAGAGAAGTCTATGACGAAATTATAGGCAGATCAAAGATATACCTCGCTTCGTCGACCTTGTAAGTGAGCTTAAACGTCGAGCGAAACGAACGTGAAAGAGATAACATTTTCACGGGGATCGACGGAAAAGGAGGCAATAAGTTCGTCGAATCTATGAGATCCGATAAGACCGAGCAATAAAATCGTGCACGTGCTTTCCATCCCGATGAACGATAGGTGTAAGAGATCCAGTCCCGGCTTACACATCGACTCACGTTCTCAATGATTTCCAGGCGAATTGACTTACTCAACAGGAAGTCTGCCAATCTTCGAATCGAATGCTTACAACAGTATTACACCACCTCCCGTGCGTTTCATTTCTATCGCACCTGTTCTTGCAATCCGAAATACCTCTTCCTTAATTCACCTTCGGAGAATGATATATACGCGAGGGGCCCGTTATCAATGAAATATGAGGACTTCTCACGCCCGTCGATATGTGTCAAGGCGGTTAACTCGTGCCTGTTGGTTTTCGCGCGAGATGAAAGTAATTAAATTGGCCACGATCACGAGCAAGCGCGTCGAGATACAAAAGACAAATGGGCACGCTCTCACACTCTCTGTTACATCCCCGATGTACTCCTTGGTACCATCGTTCTCTCCTTAGACGCAGAAGCGCCTAAACGCGTAATACATTATGCAATGTGTGACGCGAATTAACAAAGTGAATTATTTGATGGTCGAGCCCACCTCCAGCTGACACAAGCGGAGCAGCCTCTCTCCACCCTTTCTGTCAAGGATGTCGATCGTGACAACCAGTGCACTAATTCCTTGTCAATCGTTGATCATGCTCTACGGCAAATTACACAATATGTGGACAAGTGTTCGATCCGCATTATGGTACAGAAGTCGATCCTTGGGCTACGATTTATATTCTGGCGCGAATTTGATTTCAGGAATACTCTCTCCGCGATTCTTCTCGAGATCGGTCCTCCGTCGGAGTCGTTTCATCGTGATCCAGATTACACCGTAGTGTGGTCTCTCGATCTTTTCGCCTGTTGTGCCCAGAAGAAGCAAGTTGTCCCGGTGCGTATCGCGTAACATCGTTGCCCTTTACTCGTGTGGTAAATCTAATTGAACTTGTCGATAATTATCACTTCGTCTACATCGTGAAACGAATTTTACCGTTTTCCACTGGATTTTAATCGTATAAACGTTTAGCTGGCGTTCGAGTGTTAAAGCCGAAAAGAAATAATGACTATCCGTGTAAGAACACCGTGGAGAAACTGTTCGGCTTCGTTAATTTCTCGTATTATTCATCAGAATTCAGCTTCTCGCTATATTGATAATACAATAGATAACGTCGATAACCAAAGTAAATCTTGCTCAGGCTGTATCTTCATATATTTTTTCAGAAGGGTTTTAGTGCGGATAGTGACAGCGAAGATTTCGTATTTGCAAAATGTTTTACATACTATCGGTCTTACTGATCGGTCTTGCTGGGTTTGGAGAATGTAAGATGGTAAGTAACACTGGTCAACATTTTTTTCACATGAACACTGTATATTGGCTCTAGTGCAGTTTTTTTTACCCGGAATTTAAATACGTATTCGGATTTTTTCCTTCGGGCATCATTTCCCTGTGACAGTCAGTTTTTGTACAATATACTTCTATTATGTGAGGCTGTCTTTATTATCATTTTTTTAAGTTCTAAAGAGTACAAATTTGTGATGAAACGTGCAGGCTTATTCGTATTCAGAAAATAAAACGTTCGAATAGTAGAATGTTCGGATATTACGGTAATTCGGATAATGGATGTTCGGATACGAAGGGCCTACTGTACCTTGTTTAGATATTGCATTGTCACGGTAAGCAGACAGCCAGTATTGAATTTGTAGTGTACCCATCAAAAGAAATATTTTGTATCTCTTTAAGCATAGTGTTCGGCATATTATTCTTATTTTTGTATTTTACCACTTCATATAAACCTTTTTAGGTAAGCGAAAATAAGGTATACATTTATTAATCCTATAACAAATTTAACCGTGTACCACAGAAAACTCAGCTCGATGGAGAAAATCTGGAAGCTTATTTGAAATCAGCATGAGAAAGACACATAGATTCAGTTAATTTTTAGTCTTTGTGAAAGAAACAAACTTTTATTTCATAGACGTATCTAATAAAGGACTATACGAGCCATTCGTAGTCGAATCACTCAATTGGTGCTAGAGATTCTATATTCGGCAGTTTTCTCTTTTTTTTTATGACGAGTTAATCGAATTATGATACGACAAAAACTGTTTGTTTAGCTGCACGAGTACATGACGGCGGACGAAGTGATGGCTATGTTTCATACTTCTCACGAAAAAGGTAGGAGAAGTAAACTTCATCATTCATGCCATCCCACGCGTTACAGCTTCCGCGTACATCTATTCGAGGAGTTCGAGACAAAACCAGTTAAATCAATTTTATAAGACATCCGCCTTCATTCCGCGACCAATCTGTCACGATTCGGGTCAGTTGTTTCGCGGCTCCTTGCTTTCGTACCATGTTCATTTGATTTGTGGTAGGATAACCAGAAATGGAAAAAGGAATGATTAAAAAAAAAAAGAATACTATGCGATGGTATCAATTTTAAAAGTAATCGCGTACGAAATTCCACGAGCCACAGCGGCGTGACGCGATAAAACAACTCGGATTTCGGTCCCTCGGTGTGTTTGTAGAGACGCAATTAGAAAGATTACGCGCTTAGACGCGACATTTCCTAATTAACTATTCAGACGACAAATCGCGTTCACAGTTCCCGATTACGAAGTCGTGCCCGTGCGGCACACGCTTCACAAGAGGAGTGCACATGCCACACAACGCGTGCACGTAGCCACCCGGGGCTTGGACATCAATTTGTACCTGAATCCGACGGAGGGTGTGTTCGTCAATAAAGACACGCCTGTCCTGGCAGTCACCACCGATCCCCGTGAACCGGAGGGGCTGCGTTACACGTTATTAAGCAATGTAAGAATTTTCTTGACAAAATACCGCAAACGAATGTGACACGTTGTCTAAAAAAAGACCAAATGGCATATTAACCCATTGACTACGGCAAACTTTGATACGTACCGGCCATACCATACGGCAGGAATTGAGGTACAATGTGCACTCAGAACACATACGGAACAGAAAGCATATTTCAATAATCGAAAAATTGAATTTCACTACGTAATAGCAAAGTTAAACAAATTTTCTTATTTGAATATTTCATTGTAGGGATAAAACAAAAAAATAACTGTAAAGTTTAAATTTCAAATCGTGGGACGAGGCGATATAGAATGATTCACTAAGCAAAAAATTATTACCACGATACGAAGTGATATCTTCACAATTCGGTTATTGTCTTTTTTGATTTTTCGCTAATATTTAAATATTTAAGTAGGAGATGTCTATCGGAATATGTACTTGCAAAATTAGCATTAACTCTTGTCTAACTGAGATAAGATTTATGGGAATAAATACCGACATAATTTTCGGGGCGCCTATAGGCGTCTTTCGTGTCAAGAAGTCAAACTGCGTCGAGCGCCTATAAGCGCTCTCAGTGTCACAAACGCAAAATTCTTAAGCGCCTATAGGCGCCCGCAGTAGTCAAGGGTTTAAAGAGAAAAGTCTATAAAAAAGATATCCTTTTCGTAGATTTTAACGATCGCGGGAACACCGTATCAAGATGTCAACAATGGTGCCGCGATACTGATCCGCAAGCTCGGACCTGGAGAGGTCTTAATGGTAAGTGCTTCTTCGCTTTACTCGAGAGATCTAAAGGGAAGGAGAATTAACAGGGTTACTTTGCATCGTCTCAACCATTTCGTACGTTTGTAAAGATAAATTGGATTTCAGGATGGAATCGTCGGCCCGAACACGGTTGTTCGTTCCATCCCAAGAAGATTGAGCTCGATTGCATACAATACCAACGGTGGGCTAGAATTTACGAATTACACTGCCAACGATGGGCTCGAGTCTACGTATCATCACGTGATCTACAAAAGACCAGAATCGAAACAGGGACAACATTTCAGTGAGTTCCGTGTAACGTTATAAGCGAACACGTGCGAAGGAAACTTCTGCCTACGGCTACATAAGTATAGACAGGAATTTCGATTCGTCCGTGCCTAGAAAATGTTCACTGATCGCTGATGTTTTTGTTTCTCGTAGCTTCCTTGAATCACAATATAATATGATTTTTAGAACCCGCATATCCAAAATACATCTACCAAAGTGCGACGGAAAAACAGAAGGTACCAGGCATCATTTATCCGCAAATTTTGGTAGTCGCGGATTACCAGGAATATGCGTAAGTGGAAGATATTTTGTTCTGTTTTATACGGACTCTTATAAATACCTGTAAGTGAACTATACCAATTGTACCTTGCAGCACGGATCCTTGACAATGTGATTCTTTTTCAGATTACTCGGCAGAGACGCGAAGCATGCTGTAAGGTATCTCCTTTCGTTCTGGAATGCGGTGGACCTGAGATACAGGCTACTGACTGCACCTAAAATTCGATTGAACATCGCAGGATTCGTGATAGCTACAGTACGTAAAAATAAAAAACCAATATCCGTTCGTATTAGGTGGCATATGCGCATTTAATTACAATCGTTATAATTTACGAATCAACTAGTTTCTCACGAGCACCTTTGTAAAGATATACGAATTGATTCACTAAGGTCAAAGAAGCAGGCACGAATCAATAAAGCAATCTCTCAGTGAATATTAAAGATGATTATAAATTATCGATGCGTGCAAATTTTTTTTTTTTCTTCGAACAGTTTAGCAGCCCAGTGAAGGAACAGTTAAAGTTTTATATAAACGAAGTTTTCTTTGTTTTTTAGGATGCGGAGGCCATACCCTACATACAGCGCACAAGGGATGAGCAACCCGATGTAGATGCTGACCGCGCATTGAAAGCAATGGCTGATTATTTTTATAGAGAGACCAGATTCTCGAAGAATTCCTACGATATGGCAGTAGCCATGACACCGTAAGGCCCAATTAACCGGCGAAGAAACAAGAAATATGTATATTCATTTCCACCTAAGTGCTTAACGCCTTTTTTTTATTTGGCTTTAGATTGGACCTGTGCAATAAGGTTGAAGGATACAACTGGTGCGACACCGCGACATTGGGTAAGTTATGGGCAATCGAACTAAAGTGAAACCAGTTGCCTTTAGAGGAGTTTACAATTTTACATTTAACTGCAATTCTCTTATCAAGTTTATATCTAATTTATCCAATTACCTTAATAGGTTACGCGTACGTAGCTGGAGCCTGTAACCGTAACCACACGAAAAAAACTTCCGAAGCAGTGGGTATCATAGAAGATAACGGTGGCTTCAGCGGCATCATTACTGCTGCTCACGAAGTTGCTCATCTGTGAGTGATTTGTATTACAATTTGCAGGAGTCCAATAACATCGTTCTTCTTTAATAGGTTTTACTAGTGTAACCATTCAGGATGAGGGTCGTGACATACTAAAATAAAATGCCAAATAGCAAGCTTGTAGCTTCTTTAGTTCTCCGAGTGTTCACGCTCAAAAAACACTTCTTTTTGCGACTGGTTACGCTAGTCGAATCTCTTAATTGTGCCAAATTCAGTAACGAAGAAGGTTTCTTTCAGGATTGGTGCACGTCACGATGGCAGTCCAAAGTCTAATATGTACTGTCCACCGGACGACGGATACATCATGGCAAGTGGCCTCTTCCTAAAGGAGAACGGCTTCCAATGGTCCAACTGCAGTATAGCGGCTTTCTACACGTTCCTCACGTACGTACTTTTCTACCCGATCTTGTATTTTCACCCTTTGACTGCGGCGCGCTCTCGGATGAATCCATCAATATGGACGGCGCGTTTTTCGTATGTCAGTCGCTGCGACTGGTTGTCCACTGATTAAGTGACCAAAACAGTACCCGGAAATTTAATACCATTCTTAGGGTTTAAAAAAATAATAATGACAAATAAATTAAAAAACATCCATTTTTTTTATTCGTCTTGAGTAACTTTTTCAGCTATTTTAATTTACTTAACTTAATTTGTGCATTCCTTCAATAATAATCGGTAATTAAATATAAAGGTGTTATACGTTTACTTTTATTTTTTACTTATACTTTTATTTTTTTACTGTAAGGGAGGATTCACACCTTGGCAGAAAAACAGAAAGCAGAAAAGCAGCAACCAATCAAAACTCGCGCTGATAATCGACAGTTTCTGCTTTTCACAGAAACAGAAAAGCAAAATGACTGCTCAGTACCAGCGCGACTTTTGATTGGTTTCTGCTTTTCTGCTTTCTGTTTTTCTGCCAAGGTGTGAATCCTCCCTAAGACTTTTATTACTGTAAGGTTATTATAGTAAAAAAATACAGAGGGCGTATATTTACGCCTTTCGTATATATTGATGGATTTGTGAGGACGTACATATACGCCTTTCGTGTATATTGATGGACTTGTGAAAGGGTATATACATATACGTCTTTAGCAGTCAAAGGGTTAAATGTGGAAAAGTACTTGTCTCGAATATAAGGGTAGAACCTGACAAATAACGAAAGAAAACAATGAAAAATGTTGCCGCAGGGAAAAGAGATCTGAATGCCTGCATAACAAACCGCGAAGCGGCGTTCCTGTTGCCCGATATTTACCCGGGCAACTAATGACTTTGGATGCCCAATGCATGAAAGTTTACGGAACTAAGGCCTGTAAAGTGAGTATTAAAAAAAACCAAGCGTTAAACTTATGGGATTGTAATTAACGATGGTTGAGTTCTTCTTACAGATAAATGCCAATGTCTGCACTCGATTGGAATGCGAAGTTCCCAGCCTCGGTGGTTCTGTATGCAGAGCTATAGCACCAGCGGCTGAAGGCTCCCCTTGTGGAAACGGCAAGGTACGTTGATAAGTTTATATAATCGTAATTTGTTCGATAATCGTGTATATTATATAGTGAGTATTGGAGTGTACAGTTTGCACCTCCAGTGTACAGAAAGATTTGTGACTGTTTTATTGCACACTCTCACTTTCAGGTTTGTCTTAATGGTAAATGTATGTCAGAAATTGTTCGAACTGTATACACCACCATGGAAGGACCCGTGAGACAACTTCCATTGCAACATATCACACCTTTCTGGCGATGAACACTACTTTCGCGTATCTCTAATTGCTTTTAACATTAATTAAATTTAGTAAAACCATAAACATGTGTATTTGTGGAGTATGTATATATAGGACAAACGGGCATGTTTTTTTACATTAGATACTGTTGCGATTGAATGAACATTCTAATTTGTACAAAGCTGTTGTTAAATATAAAATGTGAAGAGAATGTTTTCTACGTCTATATGTGTTATTGAAATTAAAAATCCCTCTGAATGTTATGTATTTCATTACTGGAAGGAATACGTACTCTTAGTTACAAAGAATATTATATAACTAACTATTAGAGTAACATCAAAGTTAAATTAACTGACTAATATCATAATAACCTACTTAATATCATAATAGAGTAATATTACATTTGTTCCCTTGTTCTTGCAAGTAGAGCATACTTGATTCATCGGAACCAAACTCTTATATAATAGTAAAAAAATGGAACAGCGATACTCTGCTCTTACTCAAACATATCTAGATACAATAGGCATGCATTCTAGACATAGAACAATGGCCCAAATAAATAACCTTAAGACATATAACTATGACAATATAGAATTCTACATTTCGTTAGAAAATACAATAAATTATTCAATAATTTTTATCTCCATGCCTATCTCTTCGTACAAATCATTTTTAGTACCAGGATAGTTTTCTAAAATACAATTTACAATCTCCGTGCATATTCGTTTTCTTAGAGAATACGCACGAGAGCAATCAGCTAAAATACCTTCTGCTTTTCTTTTAGACTCACCTAGATCTTCGGTGCCAGATGTTTCCATCAATTCATCTAATTTGTTAGTTAATTCTGTAATACTCTGTTTTAAGACCTTTACTTCATTTTCTGCTTCTTCGAGTGTAATACTGGATTTCAAACTTGACAATACATTCTCTTGGACTTTAATCTCTTTCTCTATATCTTGATATTTACGTTCAACTTCATTCGCATGAGACTGTAGTTCTTTATCAATCCTCATTAATTCCTCAATTTCATGTTTTGTATCTTGAGTAATGCAATACACCTTTTGCTTTCCGTACACCTAATTTATATGTAAAATATCCATCAGTCTTTGCGAGTACCCTTTCTTTCTATAATATACAGAAATCAAAAATGTGCATCTACCTTTTCAAAAACTTTCCCTGCCGCAGTTAATTCATCTATAGCTTTTTGAACCACCGATTTTCCAAACTTATTTTGCAAGTTTGACACAACATCGTTTACACTGTAAGGTCTGTTCTGAATTTTCAAATAGTTATACACAGCATCGGTAGCCATGTTTACATAAATGATATATGAATCAGCATCACACTTGTGTGTACATCGGCGTACAACTACAACACTTGCTTTCTTTATGAAGTACGATACCTAATGTCAAGCATATTAAAACAAATCGAAGCTCATTTTTATCCCTGTACATATGATTCATTATGCAAAATCTTTTAGATAATTAATTTAAGCATCCTCGATAAGGTAAATATACATCAATATAAAAAACACCGCAGAGGTTAGAAATTTGATATATAAAAACTGATCGTAACTGTTTCATACGAGTGTGTAATCGCAAACGCACTGATTTAAATCATACATTTTCCTAGTCCACTCACCATGTATATCTTTCCCAATCTTCAGTTGTTACACGGCACTTCAGGTGCCGGGTCCGACTAATGACGATTGATCTTCTAAAGTGCCAGAGAATCCACAAAATGTTTAAAGTTCTAGTGTCTACGTTTAGAGAATTGTTATTATCTTTATGTACTACTACCTACTGTCACGACAAAACATACAATTGCATACTTTCGCCTTTTAGTCCACTTTAATGTTTTTGCGCAGTACCGTTGACTGAGTATAATAAGACTCCCCATCCATATGGGATTTATTGTCCCCCCTGTCTCGCACGGGAAAACGCGCCATCTGCAATGGCTGGCTCCTCGCCATGGAACTAAGAGAGCAAAAAGGTACATAGTCGGTAATTTGGCGAAACACATTTTGACGTTACCGTCAATTTTAGACGAGCGAAAGATGCGGTGTTGCCGTGATCCTCTGAACAGGATGGAACAGGAATAGCCGCGGAAGAATGCCCCACGATTTAACTTACGTATCATCTCCATCGGTAATGCACACGTAACTTGTAGGATTTTAAATGATATTTGAATTAAGTAGACTTTGGTTTTCAATAATCTGCATCCCTAAATGTATTATAAAGAAATAACAGATCCCAAAAAGACGGTTCTTGGAATTAATTCGTAAGAATTAAATTAATTGCAAAATTATGGGGACCGTTCAATTGTGTAATTTGTACATAATATATGTATACATAAGACTGTAAGTTTACTATATGAAGGTTAGGGAACAAAATCGACTCCCCTGGCCATAGTACAGTAAAACCTGCCACACTCTCACCTAACTCGGAATCGAAAGGTGACAGTATGGCAATAGGAGAATCGAAATCTGATCCTCTTTGTAGTCCGCCGAACGAAGAAAAGGACAGCGAATACAAGATAAGAATGAAAGGAGGCATTTAAATGGTAGCGCGCCGAATGCTATAATAATAACAACGCTTAAACTTTTTTATTTTCAATTTTTTTTGTTGAAAAATGGGTATATCATATTAATGAGATTCTTCCGATCAAAACGAGACCAAACGTGATATATTTTGGACTATATTTATGTAGTAAATTGGACCATTAAGTATTAAGCAGTTAAATACAGGGTGGTCCGTTATAAGTTGGCACTAGCAAACATGCTTATAGAGCGGCTTAAAACAAACACAAAAGTCCTGGACCATTATTCAAAATTCGCAATATTAATCGAGTTATTAACTGTTAAAGATCAAAGGAAAGGGCGTCCGCCAAAACGGCAGCGGGGGGAGCGCTGGTGCCTCTGCGAGCTGTAGGACGGCCCAGTTTACCTACAAACAAACGCGGGACGCGGTAAGGGGAAGGCTGAGACACCGCTGCACGGCCGGCTTCGTTTTCGTTATTCTTCCCCTTACCGCACCCCGCATTTGTTTGTAGCCGTTCCGGATCTGTTCCGGATCTGTTCTGGATCTGTTCCGGATCTGATCCGGATCTGATCTGGATCTGATCTGGACCTGTTCCGGATCTGATCCGGACCTGTTCCGGACCTGTTCCGGATCTGTTCCGGATCTGTTCCGGATCTGTTCCGGACCTGTTCCGGATCTGATCTGGACCTGTTCCGGACCTGTTCCGGATCTGTTCCGGATCTGTTCCGGATCTGTTCCGGATCTGTTCCGGATCTGTTCCGGATCTGTTCTGGATCTGATCCGGATCTGTTCCGGATCTGATCTGGACCTGTTCCGGATCTGTTCCGGATCTGATCTGGACCTGTTCCGGATCTGTTCTGGATCTGATCCGGATCTGTTCCGGATCTGATCTGGACCTGTTCCGGATCTGTTCCGGATCTGATCTGGACCTGTTCCGGATCTGTTCCGGATCTGTTCCGGATCTGTTCCGGATCTGTTCTGGATCTGTTCTGGATCTGATCTGGACCTGTTCCGGATCTGATCTGTTCTGGATCTGTTCCGGATCTGTTCCGGATCTGTTCCGGATCTGTTCCGGATCTGTTCCGGATCTGTTCCGGATCTGTTCCGGATCTGTTCCGGATCTGTTCCGGATCAGTTCCGGATCTGTTCTGGATCTGATCCGGATCTGTTCCGGATCTGATCTGGACCTGTTCCGGATCTGTTCCGGATCTGATCTGGACCTGTTCCGGATCTGTTCCGGATCTGTTCCGGATCTGTTCCGGATCTGTTCCGGATCTGTTCCGGATCTGTTCTGGATCTGATCTGGACCTGTTCCGGATCTGATCTGTTCTGGATCTGTTCTGGATCTGTTCTGGATCTGTTCTGGATCTGTTCTGGATCTGAACAATACTCGAACTATCGAGCCCGGTAGAAAATTTTCGAGGTTTAAGAGGCATGCTGTGCCTGAGAGCGCGACTCTCGTCGACGAAAACTTTCGGAAAATTCGCGAGCTTTTCATTCCTCGAAATGTCGGCGTTCGACTTCCACGATTAAGTATTTATTTAAATAAATAAAAATACTTATTTTATATGCCACGCATATATGTTGTTGCATTGTACACATTTGAAAAAATATTTCTTAATAATTACGATATTTTATTATTTTTTATTTTTTTTTCTGTGTATAGCCTGCGCGTCTGGAACTTAGAAAATTTACAGACGACCGAATCGCGGGACTTGGAAAATTCATGCCTGTTCGCGCGAGAGGCGAGACGGCCGAAACGAAACAAGCGTGGGTTGCTTTAGTGAGGAGTGAGAAGGGCGGGAGATACTCTCCCTCTCACTCGGCGACCCGAGCGCTTCCGAGCTCACCGACGAGCGCTGCGTCTGTATGCGTGAGCGTGCTGTCGGGCTCGAAATCGCAGCACTGGCCTCGAGTCCGCCAGTACGTTTGTTTCCATATCCTGAATTTGAGCCGAAAACTTGCAATATTCAACTGCAATTTTCTCGAAAGCTAGGGCCCAATTAATCACAATTCGTTACCACAAGCAACTATGATGTTTCACATTCAGTGCAAATGGTCGGGAACCTCCCGTGTCCCCTCCTTGTAAATACGCATGGGGATATCCGACTTATTGCTATCATATCTATATTTCTCTTTCCCTTGAAGATTATACATAATAAAACGTGTTTAAATCCGTTTCAACAACCGCTTTCAATAATATGTAAAAAAACATAGCATTCCACTTAAAAAGTCGAAGGTCACCGTCGTTTCTCGAACAAATTTGCGAAAATAGAAAAATTCGCGCATGCAGCATTTTCGTAATAAAAAACAGTAAAACTTTTGCCCGTAACATTTTTATTACAGATTTCGCGTTTGGCAGAAAAACACTAGTCCAATATACAGCGATCATCGTGTATAGATTTGTTTAAACCATATGTGTGCTTAAAGAATATTAATAAATGTGCATATCTATCATTTACTACTATGTAATCATTATATACTTTTTTTCATTGTCATATGATACCGTATCGCCATATTCTTAACTCCTACTTAATTCTTAATTCCCTGTAAAGTAAAGAATTATTCGGACAGTCGCTTCCTTAGCCAAATATGAAGTGTGTGCGCATGCACATTGTATGCACACACATTCAGCCAGGCTGTCGATTAATAGACGGCAACGCTGTACAGTGCATGTATCGATAATACAGTGACTACTCGGACGGAGTCTACTTCATGGGTCGCTAAAGATAATGCAGCGACAGAAAATGGATAAAACAGCGCACTGCATTGGCCGGTAATGGGGTACCCGTAACCCAAATGGGGGGTCAGCCCAAATACACGGGGATGGGGAGTCTTATTATACTCAGTCAACGGCAGTACTCTGGAATTACGCGCGTAAATATTGTTGTGACGCGCTCCTGATGCGCAGTGGGACTTTTGGCGCATGCGCGTTCGCTCATGTATGTTTCATTGGCTATAGAATTCAGTGTCGTAGGTGGACTGGAAAGCTGTAGGTGGCTGTAGGCTGTAGGTGCCGTCGTGGTATAAGGACAAGGATATGCTCGGCGCATGTTACCGCCCACTGGCCAATCAGAATTGTCAACAAGATACGTCATCGTTACGCGGTCAATTCGAACATATTATTTTAAGCATGCCTTCCTTTCAAGGTAAATATAGGGAAAGTTTTTTTTACAAGTTATTTATAAGTTACTTTATATGCATTTATTATAGGAATTGAATGCAATTAGTTATTTTTTATATTATATTTGGATTTTATTATTGTACTCAATTCTTTGTATACCGGATTACCGGCCATATTTCACGAACACGAACTGACACGAACCGCTTCGGAAGTAGCCGAAGCTGGCCGAATGTGACGTAGTGTGACCTGCGCAGTGGTCTACCACCGGACGAGCATACCCTTGTCGGTCACGATCACCTTTAAAGTGCGGGTGAGAGTAAGCCCCATAGAATTTAAATAAACTTTGCCAAAGCGCCGTGAGATGGCGCATTCTATTTGTATGAGTAAACTTAATCATTATGACCTTTGCTTTAATCCAAATCAATCCAAGTTTAACCGCTGATCTGTAACAGTACCAAGTGTGAAGGATAGTAAGAAGCCTTTGGAGAAAAAAGTAATAAATCAGGTCAGAAAAAATAATTACATATGTGCGCAAATTAAATTCAGTACTACACAAAGATAAATAGCTACTGAACAAACTACGTATTAAGTCTTTAGAAAACACCTGGATCAATTCTTTTGTAATAATTCATTACGTTAATTAGTATGAATTACAACTAAACTATTATTACACAATTGATTGAACTTTATGTATTATAATACATATACACATATGTATAAAGCGACGTGTGTAACATAAAGTTTCTTTTTCAACTCGTGTTTGAACGAGAAAAAATGCACGAACGTAAAACAACTACGGTCAACTCCATTAGGTTATCATGGCAACGTAAAATTGTGACTAAATTGAAATTATGTTGCAAGCCAACTTTCCTTTCCCACTAGATTATAAACACTCCGTTAAATTCAAGAATCACAAACGGACTTTCCTCGTTATCTGTTTCTTTCTCAACATGCGTCGAACGATAAAATAGATAGAAAGATATTGATATCCACGAACTGTATACCAGCGTTCATATACGCAATGATCGCCGTAAAAAGCACTCCATTGTATAAGTTTAACTACACAGAATTGATCACGCGCGTAGTAAGTCCGCGATCATAAAATAATCCAGACACTGGCAACTACGTAAATGAATCACTATAGTGGTGTCATGATCCTTTTATAGCGGATTCTACAGAGGATCACAGCGATGCCATCCGATAAAAATTACTTCAGGTAAAAATATAATTAAAACTCCTATTTAAATGAAGCTTAATTATGCGGGTATTGCAACTGCGAGAGTTAAAATAAAAACCCTCAAAATGAATATAAATACATTAAATGGATTATTTGTAAAATCTGCCCCGCTGTAATTACACACTGTTCGTAGCAGGGTAAAATAGAATGTTTACTTAATTATTATTAAGCAAACATACAACAAATCAGCAGCCAGCTCACATGATTCATGAGTAAACAAGTGACGATAATTACTTCCACGTATTTCCGATATAATTATAATTATTATTATAATAATAATTATTATTTTAATGTTGAGTTCTCTCTCGCAGTTCAGCCGATGTTTGTAAGGCAAAGTGGCTGAGTAGAGTTTGACTGTAATTGGGGCAGCTATGGTACACTACTAGAGATGGGGGGGACATTCGAAGCGCAAGCAACGAGTAACACCAGCGCATATGCAAAGACGATGCGTCCTGTACTCAGGTACAACGCGCACGGGCAGCTGTATAAATTGTGTTTAACGCGTGCCTCGGCGTGTAATCTTCGCTTAACGTCGAGTGTAACCTATACGCCATCGAAGAAGAGTTTAACGAGCGGTATAATGGGTGAACTATGTGCGTCCCAATTACTTAAATCTTTATAGTGTTTTCTCCACACCTGTGCAAATAATAATTCGACAATTGTTTTATTCCTGTATGAATAAATTAGTTAAGCAGTTGCCTTTGGTACTTTGTTTTATTCATTTTCACGATCTTCGAATAATATTGTGAGCTCGCAAGACGAAGTGCTTTGATGGTGCTCTTCAGTTCTCTTTCGAATACCACGTGTACACATAAAGAAGACGATATAACAGTGATGCGATCACAAATATTATAATCTGTAGCTCCTTTTTGCGTAACAAAAATGGAGTAGTTATCTGGTAGGCCTAAATCATTTCCTGTAAAAATTTGTCTTAACGGCGCATTAAACTTACCGACAGTGGAACAGAATTGAAATTCTCGCACAGTGAAATCTTTTATATATCTGTAAAAAGACATATACATATGTCTGAAAATCAAATGCACGATACCGTGACTACGTACCTTTTTCGGAAAATAGAATTATTAGTCATACAAACAGTAAGTAACGTAATATTGCGCAGGACAATGAGCGTAAACAAGCCATTATACGTACAGTAATAACCAAACCCGGATATTTTATTTTACTTAAATAGAAACCAAAATACTTATAGGCGCACGTAACGAAGCAACTGACCGTTTTTAAAAGACCATCTGTTTGAAATTCGGCTGTTACCACATAAGTGGGGCGCAAGCATGCGAAATAATTTCTTTCTTCGTTTAGGTCACATCTCGAAGTGCTGCTCGGGAAAAATGATGTACGTAAGCATCACGGTTTGCTTCACGGTACTGTTAATTGTGATCGGCCTCTCGGTAGGACTCAGTGGTAATAGCTACAAAGGTAGTGATGCTCTGAATACAGCACCACTAATCGACGGGTAAATATGTGAAATACGATAATGAACGATTAACATAGAGCCTCGCTGTAATAAGAGAAACGCGCCACGATAAAATTATGTGTGTCATTGGTATACCTGGCGTTTCATGCACTCTTTTCTTTCAGTCACAACGACCTGCCCTACAACATCTATGAGCTATTAAATAATAATCTATCGGCCTTCCATCTGGAGAAAAACCTTACCAATGATGCCACTTGGGGTACAAATGCGTGTCACTCCTGTTTCACTGATCTACCGCGCTTACGTAAAGGCAAAGTGGGAGGACAGGCGAGTTGCATTTTTATTGTCCCTAAACACGAGATTTCATATTTGAATTCTCAGTGTAAATCACCTGCTATCCACTCAAGGTTTTCCTTGTATTCCTTTAAAAGGGTTTGCACTATAATCTTGTAGAATGTCTAGAGATCGGTGCTGGATTTGTTCGTGAAGCTGTGAATTGACTTGTTCAATTTTTTACACCGACAGGTTCTGCGAAGGTCTCACTTTTAACCCCTTCGTTATCCTGGACGAGATATCTCGCGACCCGGTACTGTCCGATTAACGCTTTTGACGAGATATTTCGCTTCCTAGCGCCAATATTTTGACATTCTAGACGAATTTTATAACTAATTCTATTCGTATGGCTATTAGAAAGCAATAAATACAGTTTTAGATGCAATTATTTTTATTTACTTTTCGCGTGGTATAACTGAAAACATGGTGTTACGCATAAAGCGTCCTTACATTTCTGACAAGAATACCGTGTTTCCTTAAGTTTTCCGTTTTCTCTCCATACGACGCAACGTATAAGCGACATAAGAACTCAAAGACAGAACACGAAATATTTCCTCTAGAATGTGAAAATATTGGTGCTAGGAAGCGAGATATCTCGTCAAAAGCGTTAATCGGCCAATATCGGGTCGCGAGATATCTCGTCCAGGATAACGAAGGAGTTAATCTGTTCGTATATTTTATATACAGGTACTCCAAAAAGTATTCGGTGTGACCTAGAATTTTTGGCACGTCATTTTTGGTATAGACAGTCACTAACAGAATTAGACTATGCAGTAGTACATCTGAATTATTACGAAAGAATTGAATTGAATTCTTTTCTATGAGAAGAATTTTAAACTGTAATACATAATAGTCTACGAAAAAAGATTCAATTCAATCAATTTTATAATTAATAGATGCGCGTCACTAAAGAACTAAAATATTGCTAGTACTCGATTACTTTTGCGAGTACTTGTACTTCCCACGAGATAACGCAAAAAAGATAATTTTTATAAATAATTAAAAATGACAACTCAGTGAGTCCACAATTAATGGAAATTGTTGCATTACGCAAATACCTTGAAACAAACTATTATATGTAGAACAACGTGTGATTCCAGTTTTGGATTGCATACGTTCCATGTGACTCGCAGTACAAGGATGCGGTACAACTGACCCTTCGACAAATCGACGTGATCAAACGGCTTATCAAACGATATCCAGAAAGTTTACAATTAGTAACAGATGCGAGTGACATCGAAGTCGTTTGGAAAACGGGAAAAATTGCGTCGATGATCGGCGTAGAGGGTGGCCACTCCTTAGACTCTAGTTTGGCGGTATTACGGCTCTATTACGAGCTAGGAGTACGTTACGTTACACTGACCCATACTTGTAATACGCCATGGTATGTCGGTGAAAAGCTTCACGAAATCAACAGTAAAACCCACTCGTGACAGTCTTACGTAACACGTACTACGAATCATTGAAAAATATTACTTTCCTAGCGCAATTTCTTAAAGAACGAAAAAGAAAACAAATATGCATAGACATCGGAAGATTGTAAAATACGTCACATCGTTATTTATGCCAGTACTTTTCTTTTCGTACAGGGCGGATGCATCAACTGTGAACGAAGGATCGGTGTACAATCTGACGGAATTTGGACAAGTACGTTGTAATTATTACACGTGTACGATAATTTACCGCTCGGTAGACGGATGGGAAATTAGTGAAAATCATTATGCACTAATTAATAGCCTTGCGTGTCCGCTTTATGTCTCGTTAATTTCGCAGGTGATAATTCATGAAATGAACAGACTAGGTATGATAATAGACTTATCTCATGTATCGCACAACGTGATGCGCGACGTTCTGCATATTACGAGAGCTCCAGTAATATTTTCACATTCGTCGGCCTTCAATCTTTGTCATAACTATCGTAACGTACCCGACGACGTTCTGCACGCAGTTGTGAGTAGAAGTTTGTGTAAGATCATACGTGTATGTGAATATTGCCGTACCATTTTTCATTATTTACGTTATTATCATTGCAGAAGAAAAACAATGGCATTGTAATGGTGAACTTTTATTCTGGCTTTGTAAACTGCAATTTCTCCAGAAATGCGACCATTCAAGATGTCGTAGGTATTTATTGTCCCTATTACAAATTATAATCATAACGTATTTTATTACGAACCCTGCCCAGTGAGAAATGAAACTTCGAATTGGTATCGAATCGATATATCAATACCGTCAAAATACATCGATGCACCTCTATACACCAACAAATATTAAAATTTCAACTGCGTTTTGGAGATTAATAAACTACCGACTTATATATTTCAAAGCAATATAAATCACGTAGTTACATACTACGTCTTCCATACTACTGGATAGAAAATCGCCACGCAATTACTTTCCTGGTAATTGCTGGCCACGTCGTCATTTACTTCACGCCAACAAATTTCATCACTGACTGATTTTATTAATCTCCGCATGATGTGCAGCGCTATATCAAAAGAGATGGAAATTTTAAAATTATTGATGTATAGAGGTGCATCGATGCATTTTGATGGTATTGATATCGAATCGATATCGATTCGAAGTTTCATTTCTCACTGGGTGACTACTTTACTTTATACGAATCATTAATGTAATAATTTTTTACATTTCATTCTGTGCTTTATGCATTGACCGTTCTTCTCTTCGCTCTCATTATATTATGCCATTGAAATATTTATAGTATCGAAATCTGTGTGATGGTATCTTTGACGTCTTTAGATCATATCAATTACATTCGGAACCTTATTGGTTTCGATCATGTTGGCATCGGAGCGGATTTCGACGGCGTGAATTCGTAAGTGTTTAAAATAAATCGAAAGACCCAGATGAATATTTATAAATGCATTTAAAGCAACAGTGTGTGTTCATAATTGAATGTTCAAGTGTGCCGGAAGGTTTGGAGGATGTATCAAAGTATCCTGATTTATTTGATCGTCTGTACAACGATGATCCAAGTTGGAGCAACGAAAATCTAGAAAAGTTAGCAGGAAGGAACCTTATCAGAGTTTTTCAAGGCATAGAAGCGGTAAATATTGCACACGATATTTTTGGAGTACGTTTACGCCGGACTATACAAAACATATAGTGTAATTTTATATGTAAGGTACGAGACAGTCTAACATCGCTATCGCCTTATGAAGATATTATTACGATGGAAGAATTAGCTACCGCGCAAAGAAGGGAAGGCTTGCAACCCGGCCAGTGTCAGACAGCAAAAGAGTAATAACTTTTATATTACATTTTGTACCGCACTCAAATCTCATCCAGATTGCATGTCCCATTGACTAGGATTACAATCTTTTCGTGAAAGTAATTTTCGTCGTTATTGCACAGATGGACCAACACAGAGAGCAAGAAAATTTAATCTGTTGACGCACACAACAAAGAGGATTTCTTTGGATTTTATTTGAGCCAATAAAGTATTATTGAAAGGTAATAGTACTATCTATTGAATTGATGTTTACATCTTCACATCACGACAAATTATATTAGGACAAGGTAACAGTTGTAGAAATAATTATGCAATGGCATAAATATTATACAAGTTGGTTACACCTTTGCACTGCTCATATATCAAAATCGCTTTATATACTATATCTGGAATACTTCTCAAACAAGTGAGTGAAATGTAATTTTTAACAATTTTGTATGGATCATACAATAATATATACCTTATTATATATTATCATTCTGCTGTATTTATGAATAAAGCGAAGAAAGCTGGACACAATAGTAGTATTCATGCTACTTTGTTGTCAAATTATTCATTTCAAATTACTTTGAGTTACATACGCTTTGAAACATATCTCTGTTATATTACCTTAGGAGACAAATGTGATCATTACACCTTGGCATATTCTTCATCATTTTTAAGCGATAAAAATGGTATATTGGCTTCACGGCAGAAAGTTTTCCTAAAAATATATACACTAAACATTTCGATTACACTACTTAGATTTAAACAAAATATTGCTTTGAAGTAAATCAGCATTAACCATTCAGATTTTCTGATGATAGGGTACACCAATGGTGGCAAAATACCATTAAATGTAGTTGCCAAAGAAAGAGTATAAGCACCCATATCTTTCCATACCATCCAGTCACCGACATGCAATTCAGGTAGTAATGCATTTTCCAGAATGCAATCGTAAGCATCGCAAGTAGGTCCCCACATGACGGATAAAAATTTTTCATCTTTCACCGGCTGTTATAAAATATCATAAGTAGCTTTTCCTTACAATGCCATGGGCTATAAATATACTTGCTTCAAACAGAATTTATTCTTACATTAAACAGAGGGATAGGATGTCTTGCTTTCAAATGTAATAATTCTTCAATGAAAGCACCATACGTGCCACAGTTCACATAATACATCCTTGTTATCTGATCCCCTTTTGTTACGATCCTTTTGGAGTGCAAATGAGCAGCTAAACTGAATGCAGATGTTACGTAATACCTCCCCGGTTCACTAATAATATTTATAGTTGGGTCAATATCTTCAATAGCACTGTTAATTATATTGGCAGTCTACATAAGTTTAAGAAGTCAATTATTTAGAAATGTTGCAATCTGCCAAGCTCGTTAAACTTTTGCGTACAGTTAATCGTGCTTTCAGTTTTGTTCATGTAATACATACTTCAGCTATTTCTGTTCCACTTTTCCCTGGAAATCCACCCCCAATGTCTAATAATTTAATATCTGTGCACTCCATGGATTTAGCAGTAGCAATCAAGTCTTTACAACTTTTTATTGCAAGACTATAACTATGTAAATCCTCACATGGGCTACCTACATGAAAACTGAATCCATATAGTATTAAACCTAATTCTTTTGTAAGACGAATTAGTCTAATTGCCTCATTTACATCACAACCAAACTTTGATCCGGGGGTGATTGGTGTATAGCCCAAATCGCAAGAAATGCGTATCACTATCCTACCAAATAATGTAGTACATAAATTTTCTACTTATCTGAATCTGACACCACGCAACAGTCATCTATATTACTTACTTTGCTTCTGGAAAAATCTCTTTAATCTTTAATAGTTCTATTTCACTGTCAACTGTCATTTTACTAACATTAACTTTTTTAGCATACTTTATGTGCGATGGACTTTTCGCTGGATTTGCAAATATAATTCGCTCGCTTGACACATTATGTAACATTACCTCTTTGATCTCTTGCTATTATAAATACATAATTTCATATGATGGATTAAAATATAACGTATTGTTTATATACCCAGTGAGAAACGCTTGATCGAAAAGACATCGATTTGATGTCGATTTGATGAAATCTTCATCAAAATTTCATTAAATCGACATCAAATCGATGTCTTTTCGATCAAGCGTTCCTCACTGGGATATACGTTAAGTAATTTGATTATTATACCTCAGATGCGCAATCAAAACTGGCATTAAGTGTTGCCAAAATCTTGATTACCATTGGATCGGAATTACATTTAATTGCTGCAATTCAACACATATGCATATTAAAAAAATATATTCTGCAGATATACGTATAAACGCATTAGCGAAAGTAAGTGTTAAGGATTACACATAACTGAAACATACCATAGTGCGGTATAACTCTTGGCATCTTTTCAATCCAATCCTTATGTTTCCTTATAATATCGGCAATATCCAAAACGAAGAATGCATCCTCTTTATCCTTTGCTTTGATTATAGATTTCATAATATCTAAATTACTCACTTCATCGTCGAAAACTTTTATATCGTCAAAATCAATGTAAGACATATTTCAATATTACGAATGGAATGCAATACACTTCCTATTATTCCGTTATCTAGAAAACGATTGTTTATATACTTTGAATCGATGTCAGATGCAATGATAAGAATGAATCTTACATGAAATACAATTGCAGACATTGTACTTGCTTAATGATAAGGAATGCTTTCCTTTCACTGCTGTGATCAGATCATATCACGTTTCTTCAAAAGTAGACAAGAATTTGATTAGATTACCTAACGTAGATGTGAATATGATTGGGCGAATTGAACCGAACTGATCTGAATATTTCACTTCGGTCACTTCAGTTATGAAAGGAAAGCAGCTAAGGTTTGTTGCTAATTGTATTTCAAACACAATTTGCCATTAAAAATACCATACGATGCATAAGAAGTAAACACGTTATTAGATGACCACACAACTCACTATTTGATATACCCTGCACAGTGAATAAATGCACAAAGATTACGTATAAAGATGTTACCGCAAGCTAAATACCAGTATGCGATATTGTAAAAGACACGAATAAATAACACTGGATGATTGGGTGTCATTGTATATAGGAGTAAACAGAAATCTGCACTTATACAGTTAATGTCATAAAACTGAAACGAATAGACGCACATTTATCAGCCCTTTATTAAATTCTTATTCAATACAAGCGTTTGCCAATAAATCTGATAAGTATATAATAACCAGCACCTAACAATTTCGTTCTCTTTAAAGAATTCTCTTTCTCTCTCTTTCGCTTCCTCGTGGAATCTACCACCCGCGCAGAACTGCACTGAAAGAGCATTAATCAGTAAATCGAACGCTGTGTGTACTTGTTATTTTTGTGGAAACGCGGATGCGAATGAACAATAGAAAACTTTATTTCGCTTTGTCCACATTTGCCATGTTACACGTATAATATAATAAGAGTAAGGCAGAGTAAGTGTAAATGCGATTACTGATTATTATAAAAAGTGTGTGGGGAGATCAGAGGGCATGGGTCGGCGCCCATCGCGCCCATGCATTTGAAGACGTCGTCCGTGACGTCGTTTTGCCGGGTCCTGAAGATAATTACAGTGCTCTACCCGATCAACGAACGCGGATTACACCTGTGCAGTTCGTTATAACGCAAAGCAAAAAGCATGCAACCCGTGTCGACTTTTTACGTACAATTACGATGAAATGAAGCACGGCAAACTTCTCGGCTTCTTCTGTTCTACAACCGCTGATCTTTAACAATTTCTTCTCGCTGATAATAATCAAGATGATCTCGAGAACAAGAAGCGACAACGAATACCGCCCATAGATCCATTTTAATGCAAACTACCCAAACATAAATATATAGCAAAATAATGCTTTTTCTTTAGCAGAAACCTTTTAAAACCGTTTTCAACATTATTTCAAAACTTCTTCCCCCATTTGCCACATCTCGACCATTCCGCATTGAATTACTAATCTCTCCGCCTCACGAGCACCACTGGTAGCACAGTGTAGCACCACAGTGTGGTAGCACGGCATTTACCGTGTATTCGCTATTGCCAGTTTGTCAGTTACTACGATTACAATTGCTGTTGCTTGCGGAGTGAAAAGCGCCATCTGACGGTGGATCCGACAATGACAATTGTCAGTGATTCATGGAGTCGCATGGACTTGCGAGATAGCTTTCAACCATAATTTTAATTAGCACTTTCTCACAACTATGCTTTAACTCACGTGTGCTCCTACTTACATCTTTCCATTTTATTGTGCAAATTTCAACGGGACCCCATCACAAGGAGATCGCCTTCTAAGCTGTGAAAACACGATTCGGCGAACACTTGGCGAGTCAAATTGCTAAAGTGTGGTCAAAATGGCAGCGAGCGACTCTACTACCGACGACAGTCTCTATCCGATCGCGGTTTTAATTGATGAATTGAAAAACGAAGATGTACAGGTAAATACGAGAAAGCCAAGGAAAGCCGTGTGGTTCGCTTTGAAACGGAACGATCCATTTTTACGATATATCAACAAGAGCGTCTGAACTTTGTGAAGACTGTAACGTTTCAGGGATATATCTGAAATTCCAATGTCTCTTTTTAATATATCTCACTGATATACCCCAGTGTTAGCCTGTATTCTCTTCCGACACTATCACGATGATAGATTGTACGAGAGAAACACGTCGTAAAGTCTAAGTTATTAATGTTTAATATAATTAATGAGTGTGTAACGTTATAACGGAGCACCCTTCGGATTCACTTTCGTAGGCCAAAGCGGAAGTACATTTGTATCTTTTTATTGCAGTTACGTCTAAACTCGATAAAGAAATTGTCAACAATTGCCCTCGCATTAGGCATCGAACGAACTCGAAGCGAATTGATACCGTTTTTAACTGAAACTATTTACGACGAGGATGAAGTTCTGCTGGCACTAGCCGAACAGCTTGGACAATTCACTCCTCTTGTCGGAGGACCTGAGTTTGTTCATTGTTTATTAGTAAGTATAAGATCGTTGTAACAGTCCCTTTCAATTTTATTAATGCGTTATCTACAATAATGTATGTCTATATGAACGTGTAATATTAATGCTCGGGTTTTATGATAAAGTTATTTCACGGTAATGTAAGCGATAAGATTTAATTTAATTTAATTGCTGAACCTAGTAAATAAATTTGATTGTTACTTTTTTGATTTAGTCGCCACTAGAGTCTTTGGCAACGGTGGAAGAGACTGTGGTACGAGATAAAGCAGTGGAATCACTGCGAAATATTGCAGGTCAACATAATCCACACGATTTAGAAAAGTATTTTGTTCCATTGGTGCAACGCCTGGCTTCAGGAGATTGGTTTACGTCGAGAACATCCGCATGTGGCCTATTTAGTGTTTGTTATTCACGTGTAAACTCTACAATTAAAGGTGTGACGCATAAATTACCACATAAGAAATTTTCTAATGTGTCTTACTATAGACAAATAAATGTACAGTACTTGTATATCCATTTTCTATATCAGGTTTAACATTTAAACGTATATTTATATTGTAGCTGATTTACGAAGTCACTTTCGTAATTTGTGTCAAGATGATACGCCGATGGCACGCAGGTCGGCCGCATCTAAACTAGGAGAATTTGCACAAGTTGTTGAAATCGAATATTTAAAATCGGATCTTATTCCAATGTTTGTAATACTTGCGCAAGATGATCAGGTAAATGAAATTACATAGAATTTTTCGGTGTTAAAAAATAATGAAGTATACGTTCTATACAATTGTTTTTAACAGGACTCTGTACGACTATTAGCTGTTGAAGCGTGCGTTAGTATTGCAGCTTTATTGCAACAAGAAGATGTAGAGCAACTAGTTATGCCAACACTTCGACAATGTGCCAATGATCAGTCATGGCGTGTCCGCTATATGGTTGCAGACAAATTTACCGATGTAGGTAGTTATACTTGAATACAATCTATACAAACGATGGCAATGTTATTTAGATAACTACGTATATTACAGTTACAAAAAGCTGTTGGCCCTGAAATTACAAAAACGGATCTAGTACCAGCATTTCAAGTACTTCTTAAAGATATCGAAGCTGAGGTACGTGCAGCTGCGGCGGATAAAGTTCGTGACTTTTGTCAAAATCTTGATCAATTCAACCAAGAATCTATTATTATGACTAATATACTACCAATAGTAAAAGAACTCGTCGCAGATCCAAATCAGCATGTAAAATCAGCTCTAGCTAGTGTTATAATGGGACTTAGCCCCATACTTGGCAAACACAAGTAAGTACAACAGGTATCAGAATTAGACTGGACTAAACTATGGAATAACAAATATAATAAATTTACAGTACTATTGAACATTTGTTACCCCTGTTTTTATCACAACTCCGAGACGAATGTCCGGAAGTACGCCTCAATATTATCAGTAACTTGGAATGTGTAAATGAAGTTATCGGTATACAACAACTTTCACAATCACTTTTGCCAGCTATTGTTGAGCTTGCTGAAGATACCAAATGGCGAGTGCGTTTAGCCATTATTGAGTAAGTATAACATATATTATGAGATGTTCATTGGATTCCTACTACATGCAAGTTTATTTACATATACGATGTTCACCGTAGATACATGCCACTGCTAGCTGGACAACTTGGAGTAGAATTTTTTGATGAAAAATTGAATTCACTGTGTATGACTTGGTTGGTAGATCATGTATATGCAATTCGAGAAGCAGCCACATTAAACCTTAAAAAATTAGTAGAAAAATTTGGACCTGAATGGGCACAAAATACTGTAATCCCCAAGGTTTTAGCCATGTCCAGGGATCAAAATTATCTTCACAGGATGACATGTCTGTTCTGTATTAATGTAAGTTGCAAACAGAATTATTAAGTAAAGTACAACATACGCTTTAGTTATACTGTAATCGTTAATACAGGTACTAGCAGAGGTTTGTGGTCCAGAAATAACTACCAAGGTGATGTTACCAACAGTACTTGCTATGGCTACAGACAATGTTGCTAATGTAAGATTTAATGTCGCTAAAACTCTTCAGCGAATTGGACCATACTTGGAACCTACTGCTGTACAATCTCAAGTAAAACCAGTTCTTGATAAATTAAATACCGACACTGATGTAGATGTAAAATATTTCGCTTCAGAAGCAATTGCTGGTATTGCAGGTACGTAGAACAAAGACGAAGTTTGTATATAATACCATTTTAATGAAACCCATTATTCTAAGTAATACTGTATATTTAACTGTATCTAATAATAACATCGATATTATTATGTATTTAATATCTACGTCACCATATATACATAATCTTTGCATAACATTACCTTCGCTTAGCATAGCAACACTGACGACTATAGTGCGAATTATTTGTTGTTCCAGCGTAGGTTGAAGGAGATATTGAGTGCATTTATAACATACCCAACATTATCCATGTTAAACTGCAGAAGATATGCCGTTAAAATGTTTTCACTCACACTTGACCACATGTAACATTAATGCACAATCAGAACAGCATCCAAAAGAGTAAATTTATAATTAGTAGTAAATATTAAATACTTTAAGTTCTGTTATATTTGTATACCTATAATTACTCTAATTAACAAATATTCGATTTAATTGGTAAACTGTAATTTGCAGACACCCAATTGTCTCAAAAAAGTAATATAATGGTAATAAAAAAAATATCTCAAAAGCATTCCTATATACATACACACGTGCATATATATATAAAACTATATATATATATATATCCGTTTTCCTTAGCTATCTGTCGTACTCATTGATATACTATCAATAATAATAAGAATAGATTTTCATAATATTCTATTTGCACCAGCCGTTCTTTATTTTATAATAAATTATCATAAGTTTATTTAAAACAAACACTATAATGTACAAATATTTTTGTATTATTTAAATTGTACCAATATATTTGAAGGTATTTTATCTTTCAGACTATCATAACTTTTATCACTTTATGTTTCGCCTAAGTGTATATGTATAATATACCTTCTCTGTATAACTTATTCAAACTTTTGTATTGAGACTAGTAAAGCGATGTATTTCAAAACTGGTAGTACAGAAGTTAATGCTAATGCTTACAAATTTTAACATGCGAGAAAAAGTAATCGTCACTTGTTTTGAAAGTGACTGTATTCTTAGAATTAAAAACATCCCTTTCATACAATAATGACGTAATATAATGTTTATTTTATACAAAAAATAAAATAATCAAACCTTTTTAGTCAGTTATGTATTACATCGATATGCATTTTTAGGACAAATCGCTGTGTTTTCTACTATGAATAAACCAGCATCTAAAGAAAGGTGGTTTTAAATTTACTAACAGACTTCTATTATAAAATTTCCGTTGCTTACAGAATACAGATACTCGCTTTCAATACATAGTACATAACTACAAAATGATTTCACATAATTCGTGAACTTTACCCAATTATGGTTTATTTCCAAAAATACTACTTTTGTACAATATTCAAACATTTTCAGAGTTATTAAGAACTTAACGCAGTATATAATCTGATGGATTACACTAATTATTGAATATCACTACTGTTTAATTATTATCCCTGCAAGTACTATTTGAATAAAAACAGTAAATTTATGTATATATACTAATAAGTATAATAACAATCATTAACTTTGACAGACTTTCTCTTGCATTTATATAAAACGCATTTGGGTATAATCTTGATATTACCTTTTCTATCAATATTATTTTCTCCTAATTCAAACACACAATAATATTATTTTTGCCTATTATCATATTTACATGCTATACACTATGAGGCATTTTATGCAAGAGTATTCGAATATAAAAATTGTATACTACAGGAGTAACTTTACTTATATTTATGTAAAATTAAAGATTACGTTATTATAACATATGCAAATATAGGTACTTAAATAAATTTTGGTACATGAAATTAATAAGGGTAGTATAAATGTAATATGTATAAGTCCAGATTTATATGATGTCTAGTATTATATATATTAAAGGGAATGAAAATACTAAAATCAATTTTAATATATGTTATAGAATGAGTTATTCTGCTATTGCCTTTTTTGTATAAATTCAGAAATTACACTTGATAGTTTCATAAACCATTAGAACCAAAAGACCAAGCTGACTAAGTTTTGTATTAAGATTTAGACATACTGCACATTATCTTATTTCTGTAAGTGGTTGAAACTGAATAATCATGGGTACCCTTAAACAATATCAATCGCATTTTAAATACTATACTTAAGTTCTTTATACCTTCGTCAATTATAACGTAATACTAAATTCTTAACTTGAAAATTACATAATTAATGTAATCTAACTGTGGAAAATCCTTTTTGAAAGAATTTTTATGTACTGCGTGAGTAACGTTTGAACTGACAATTATTAAGACTCAAGAATTCTAACTTTAATGTTTGTCATACAGCAAAAAAAATATAAACAAAATAAAATAGTCCAATTGTGGAAAGATTGGCATATCCTACTTGTTGTACTGTGTCTGCAAAATTAGTTGTTTAATAACATAAAAGTAAAGTTTGTCGCAATGTGAAAACGAACTAGTTATGTATATGTATACATACATACGAGCTAGTTCCATATAGTTTAGTTACTATTCCTAATTATTTCACAAAACACTTAACTAATGAACCAACATATGATTAGGTGACAGTTTGGCCGTAGTTGTCTTATTTTGTAACATCGATTAATTTATATATACAATACAGCTGTAGAAATTTGCATATTGATATTTGGCAACAAAAATCGTCTATTAGTATTTATACGAAAAAATAAGTTTTATGTACGTTAATTTTTCCTTCCTTCTAACCAAATTTTTAGTATTTACATAAATTTTAATAGTTTTACTAATATCCATTATTCTCCAAATATCAAAATGCCATCAACCTTGTATTGCTTATATTACATTTATTATATCATAGCAGTTTCTGATTTTGTTAAATCTACAGATACAGTGTGACTAATTGTAGCAACTTGGTCAGAGCCACTCGTGTCAGAATTGACAATATTTAGTGATGAAATTTTGGCACGTTGATATGCTACTACAGTATTTAAACTCAAGAACCTATAACAAATATTTTTTATGTAGTGAAATAGCTACAAATAGAAAATTCTTACAAATAGAAAATTTATTTACGCACCTTATGCACACATACATCACCAATAAAGCAGTACCAGCTGCAAGCATTCTAATGATAGGACCTTCTACAAGTTGTATCAGTACCCACGCAGCTGCAGATGAACCACACATTGTAGTAACAATAGCAATGGTTTGTAAACAATGACGCGGTGTTAAGCCATTCTGCCAGTCCAATCGACTTGCATGTTCAACATTATATTTTGTACTGCATACTTTGCATGTAAGACTATCAGCATTTACCGAACTCTGAAAAATAATAAAATTTACATTACATAGAAGGAGATTTCTAAAATCTTGAACAAAAATTGTGCTATCACAAAACTGATAAATAAAACCATGTTAGTATTAAACTCCCCTGTGCAATTGTACATTATTCAATGAATTTGTAAATTTGAAGAATGTGTGATATATGAGAAATCCTACAAGCCTTGTCAGAATTAATCATTTACTTGAAATCTATCTGGACATCCTAATTTCACGATTATGTATGGCAAATCAATATCTTACTTCTACAAGCCAGCGTCGTAAGCAATCATGGTGTACTGCGCTTACATCACCTCTACATTGACATGGTTGTATTAATGGACCAGCATCATGTCTGTCACTATCATAACAAATCCAGCAATCCTTGCTACTAATTGATGTTCCATCATTGAAAACCCCAGGGTCTTGTGAATCAGATTTTTCTTGTAATTCTATTTCTTTTGTGTGCTTCGTTTGATCGAGATCAAGCTTTTTCAAAATTCGTTTCGGATTTAAAATCCATAGCTGTTCTGGACTATAGGATTAATTAAAGATATTGCATATATATATTAATATTGTTGTATGAATCACAGAAATATGTTAACGAATGAAAATCATTTTTTTAACAGAAGAAAATGATGCATTTTTATAATAATGTACCGACCTCATACAATTCCACAAAACACAAGGGAACCATAGTGCTACACCAACTTCAATGACTCGAAATACCACATCATGCCAGTTTCTGCTATACAGCGGAACTCTAACGGAACATTTTATTATGCATGAATTAAGAGATGATATAAATTTAACATTCAGATCTTATCATTATGTGTTAGGGCCTTACTTCGTCTTCCAAAATTCACTAAGCGTTTCACTAAATAGAAAGCCCACAATGATGAACAACATGAATGCTTGGGACAATAAACCAAATCGCGACTGATGCAGTTGGGATGTGTTTACTTGTTGCATTTGCAAGGAGTCAGATGTATTTGGAGTGGAATCAAATAATTTCGCTGTTACTTGATCTTCAACGAGCATCTTTGCATCATCCGGAACACGCTTGTTTGTCGCTATTGAAGCAACTTGATATTCATTCAAAAACCCACCTCGGACCTGGTGAAAATTTTAATAAAACAGATATATTAATAGAATAGCTGCACAAATATTCTCAATAAAATGAATTAGTATTGCTCATCTACAATATTATATATTTTATGTATATTATGCAAATAGCTTTGTGTTCTTTATAATTAGTTTTATAATTTCTTTATACCTTGAAAAATACTTCGACGCCGTAAATGAGGAAGAATACAACGACAATAAACAGAAGAACGGCATAACAACCATTAAAGATATGTGTATAGAAGCTCTGAAAAAGTAAAAATATATAACCCATTATCACTGTTTGATTGAACGTCATTAAGATAACCATTGTTTTCAAAATCATATTTTTTTCTTATTAGATGTGATTGTTGTATCTAGTGATTTTAGAATAATAATTATTCATAATTTATATTAGATCAATAGATTTTTTATTCTAACTTTAAAATGACAAGATATGAAAGGAGATTTCATCTCACCTGGTCAATTTGCGAGTTCATTTGTGCTATGATAAATTCAGTTAAGAGGAGAGAATATGTTATTATGTTGAAAACAACAAAAGCCAAGAAGGATTTTGACAAAAATTGTGGTTTATCCCATCTAATGTCTCTTAGATGAAAAACTTCGGCCCAAAAGCAAACGATCAGTGATGACCCACTTAAAAGCAGTGGATAATATGCTGACAATAAACTCCTTGACCATCCTTCTTTGAATGCGGTCTAAAAGAAGATAAAATTTAATATAATAAAATAAAAAGAAATGATTTACGTGACAAATGTGGAACAACATTTTACTTACCGGAGAAGTGAAGTATGCACCTCGTATCATTGATGCAAGAAACACAACAAAGTATAATAGTTTCTGGGTAGTAACTCTGCAAGCTCTAACAAATGATGGTGCTTTCATTTTCTGCCACTCAGAGACAATACACATTACCAACTGAATGAGGCAGACGAATGCTAATATGAAGAATATGGTTGCAAATGCGATATAATAACTAAAATTTGGGACATGGCATTCTGGGCCATCAAACTGAATCTGTAGAAAAAGAATGCAGGTAATGCAAAAATGTGAATACATATATTAACGTTTAGCTAATAATATATTACCTCGCAGAGGCAAGTCCCGTTATGACATTCTCCGTGTCCTGAACAATTTTCCGTTCCACAGCTGTTATTCCAGGCCATCATACCAAATTTAACCAGCAATGATAACGGATTTTGTGTGCTTAGAGCAATCACTTGCTCCATGATCACTGTTTATAGAGCAGGCTGCTCTATCACAGTCCACCGAGCAAATATTTATCTGTAAACATAATTATACAATTATCTAAAAAACATCTTAATTTTAAGGTATGCCTGCATTGAAATCTGGCCAGCACTATTTAATGTTTATTATATTTATTATCCAATTTATAAATATATAAGGCTACAGGCTTTGAACGCCCTAGTACTATGTCACATTAATAGAGCACAAAACAATGTCTAAGTATAACTTCTTAAAGATGTTTCGCGAATTATTTCATTAGATTATTAATAACATTTGATCCTTAATCTGTCATTGCAATCTTGCACATTACTGGTGTACACAAGAATTTTCTAAGGGCATTGGTATCGTATAGAGTATTCTATTAAATATTTCCGTTTGACTAATACACGTTCGTTTCTGTTCAAACTGTTGAGAAAGTTGGAAGTATGTCTACGGCATCTTCATCGTCATTATCAAGCATCGTAATTACCATTCGTATTAAAAATAATTGTATCGCTACTACACCGAAATGTTTAACACACATTATGACACTTTAAAATATATTCGCAAATTAACTATGACAAATTATTAGGCGGACAATTGCAAGCAACACGACAAGAGTTAAAGGAGTGAAATTGCGCATTATTCAGCTACTAAATTTGAGCTAAATAAAGCGAAAGAAGTATTTACGTTTTAATTTTGACATATATAAAATGTTTACTACAGTACAAAATCGAAACTACAGTATACAATAATGCGTGGAATATATACCCCGACATGTCTCTCCTGTTACAATGGCTTATCAACATTCGTGAAATTACAACGAAAAAAATATCGACAAATTAATGAACTTATGCAAACTATACTTAGTAACAGATGATCGTGAGAGGTAGCAGAATTTGCGTGTGTAAAAATAAGCATGCATGTGTATGTATGCGCGTGCGCGAATGCAATTCAGTAATAAATGCATAGGAAATAAATCAACGAGTATACGAAGAATCGGGAGTTTATCGGTAAACGTCGAAATGACGCGAATAAAGCATCTTCTTTATCCAAAAACGTATAACATATCACGGAGACGGTATAATATGAATGAGCACGTATCCGTAATCGCAACAGTCTTACTTACATTCGTCAGCTGTCACTCTCACTACGTACGCTTGCATGAAATGTTAACATAAAATTAGAAACACACGTAGAAGCACTTTTAACCACTTTTGATTGGGAAACATCAATTAGCGGACACGATCGACACGATTGATTTTAGGTAAACATATCAGTTCTTCAAAACAAGCACCATTCGATAACACTACGGAAATCTTTCAGTTGACGTTCTCACTGGTTCTCATTTGCTACACTTACTAATGAATACACCACACCATCAGTAATAAGGACACGAGATATGAAACCCTGCGGAAGCATGAAAGAAACTTCCGACTTACCGACAAGTTCCGTCAACAAAGCCTGTGTTCCGAAATTCACCGCCAGTACTGGAAATCTATAGTTTATGTCACGTATACTCATATATGTAAACTACTATATCGCTAATGACTGAAGAGGCGACGCAAACACCACGGTGCAGACATATATATCAACCTCTCACTCTCACCATAGTTATCTATCCTCTCACTTCGTACTTTGGCGCAACTGCGCATGCGTGCAGCTGCTAACGCATGTGCATATGTTCGAAAGTACAATGTTCTGTCTCACTTTCTCGGCGCCGCTCCCGCTTATAGGAAATATACGTGGCTAGCAATATAGGAGTATTTATATGCGTATACTATAGATTTTCAGTACTGGCACTACTGGCAGTGAATATCGGAACACAGCTAAAGATCAACTATGCAATTTCTTTATTATACAACGAAAGAGGAACAGGTTCATCGGCGAGCGTTTAAATAAAGTATCTAGATATAATTATGAGAGCTGCAAAAAGAAGCAATTTTCAGATACTCGTGATTGTGTAACTTGTATACAATTTTGTAATTGAACCTTTTTTATACTTATCATTTTTTTGGTAAAATAAAAGCACATCAACTATTTAATGCAAAGCAACACCAAGCAATACGATATTATCGCAATACCAAGAATCATATAATAATTTACGCGTTATGTTAAATTAGTAGAAATTGGTTGAAATTGGTCGTAAACAGAATATTGACATCGATTATTTTGTCCAAGTGTCAATTGCCGATGCTATTCAGAATGCATCGAATGTTTCTCACGGTAAACGCTGTAAAGCTTTCATGGAAGTGAATTTTCTCGCATACCCTAGGTCACTCTACGTTGCTCTACGTCAAGTGACGTCAAGTGGTAAATCGTGATCTTGCAGGAGAAAATATTTCTCTGAGTGTGCGTTATTCAATTGCACCAAACGATAAGTGCAAGGGTATGTTTTTTAACAAACGCTTACTTTTTACAACAGCCTGCAGCTTAATATATAGAATTGTGAATCAACGATTGGTTATACGTTACATAACTATGTATTATACTACAAGATTTACACGTTCGATTGAATAACTCGAACAAGTCTTAGCAATCTGCAATCTAATCTATTTATCGTTAATGTAGTAATGCGGGAATACTGCGCAACAACAAATTAAGTGCTGTTTTAGTCACCTACTAGCCAATAACTACAGTACTATATGAATACTTTTGGCATAGCTTAAATATCCTATTAAACTTAAGTGCGACTATTGTAACATTTTAGATTGCACTTGCATATGTAATTTATGGTGAGTTTCAGATGGGTCAATTAGCTAAGCCACAAATGCGCAGGCTCCAACTAATGCAAATTAAAAGGAATTTAATAGGAATGACAATATTTAGCCTTTCTGTAGGCCTAGCTTTCAAATTCCTTTATGTGGAGCCCAAGAAGCGAAAATATGAAGAATTTTACAAGTAATATGTTTTTATATATATATATGCTATTTCTATTTATGACATAATAATACGTAAATCTTTTTTTTTTCTTTATAGAACTTACGATGCAGAAAAGAGGTTGAAAATAATGCAAGACGCTGGTCTTATGCAGTCTCATCCTATTTAAGCAGATTTAGGTCCATATCGAATACTATAGCAGGAAACGAGTAATTAGACATGTGTAAAAATTGATATAAAACAACCTAGTTTTTGTTTAAATAAATCACTGTATCCTAAGCACAGTATTTATTATGGATATGTATAAAGTGTAACCACATTTGCTACGGTTCCTTGTACATGTACTTTTCTGTTATTATTTTAAATTAAAACATTGTACCTAACATTTATGGCGCAACCTCTTAAAATTGATACACTTAGAAATAATTCGCGATAGAGATTAAATGCTAAACGTATGTAACATCCGTTACATCTAAAGACTGCTGTTATAGGCATCAAATGCAGATATAAAGTGTTATAAATTTTATCTAATGCACAAATATTCTTTACATCGAGCCAGTATAACGCTTTAAATTATTATTTTTTACTTTACGAGAATATACATCGCGTACTTAAACGTCGAGCAATCATCCGAATAGGTAAAAATGAAATTGGTTAGAAATCTCTCCATTTTTTTTCGATCGTACAATTTGGTAAACTGCAATGATAGATTCGAAAGAGAGTATCGTATATAATAGATTTTCATTTTTCATAAAAGAATCGACTGTTTAAATATAGAAATTCGATTGAACGGCAGTATTAACAAGCGTAGCGTATAGCTCTAAGATGTAGTTATATAAATTTCCGATAAAAAAAATAGTTATGCGAAAAGGACGTGACGAATGAATGTTTTTATTTAAAAAGAGGATTTAAAGAATAATATAGGTTAGGATAGTCTTCGATGTTAAAACGATTGGCAAGATGGCGCGCTGGAAATACCCAGAATACCTTGCGCGATTGATTTGCGCATGTCAGTTGTTCGCATTGCAAATGGCGGCTCCTTGTTATTGTTCATGGTGTTTTATGACTTGTCCCTTTATATTACCGATTATGTCGAGTTCTTTCGCGACCCTTCCCGCGCGCAGTGTACAGAAGGTGAAGTAAAACTCGCGCGGTGTATTTTAGGTTAAGAGCAGTGCTTCGGGTGGTGTGTCTTCGTGGAATATAGACGCGAGAAATCCCGCACGGAGTTGGAAAGAAATGGGGTAACGTTAAATTTTCCTGTGTTCATACGGTATGAAATCGTTCTGTGCAAAGAATGAAGTGAGGCTCGCTGGCCACTGTACTTTTCATGCCGGATCTTAAGTTTGCTCGGTAAGCATACGCAATTGTTAAATACATAGTAAATCGGTCGAATAAAAATGTTCGGACTTTTGACGGTCTATCTTGAGCATGCTTGAGCCCACTTCACGTACACCTCCCCCGACGGACAAAATGGTGGCCCCCCGATATCCAATGGTCTGGGTGCCTTATTTCGGCCAAAATCATTATGGAACTCGTCAGATTCGACGAATTCTTTAATAGAAACTGTCAATTTTCATTGACGCAAATTACCACATTTTGCGCCTAGTACCCAAAAGTAGTCTATAACCTATTTTCCTTCGTATAGAAATCGTGCCCCTGTCTCTTGTGGTCCAAAAGATTTTAATTGCCGTTCGCGCGGATGGTAAGACTACTTCCCAGATCAATGCACTTATTATTCTCCCTTTATTTAACACGAAGTAAAGAATTTGGATTGATTCTTTTCGTTAGATCTTCGACAAAATATTACACTTTCGTAAAAATCACCGTTTGATTATAACCTAGTAGTGCCCGTTGGCCTCACTTTGTGTTTATGCACTGTGTTTTTGTGATTGTTTTTATTTGGAAAACTGTTAGACACGTCGAAGGAACTTCATTATGGCTAGTTAGTAATTGATTCGTTATAATGAAATCTGTTTTTTCTGTACACGAATTTCAAGCGGAAATCTTTAATTGCATACATAATACATAATATCAAAATTAGAAAATGATTGAATCTGTACTCCCAATATCGCTTGTTTTTTTTCCGAAATATAAAAATCTCATTATGTAGGATGATTAATTATTAATTATTTACCTATTCACCATATAATTGGTGAGTACCACTGACCATAAAATATTTATATAAATTTATCCAGGTTGTAAATTATTTCTGTTGTGGTTATTAAAAAATTTTATTTTACTTTATATTTCTTTTAGTTTACATTCTTTCTTACATTATATGTATTTATGCAAGGAATGTGAAGCATTTGTCATTTGACCGTGATATTAAAGTTTCTCATTAAATCTTGTACATTTACCCTGTAACTATCGATATTTTGTTAAAATACTTCTTTCTATGATTCTCTTGTTTCCACTAAGTTATTCATAATAACTGTAATAGATACTTATAACAGTCAAACACGTTTGTCAGAATAGTTTTTCTTCAAAATTATGATACTGCAGTTGAATAACTGTTTCTGCAAAGTTTTGTTGTAAAACTTACTTGAAGTGTATGTAAAGTAAACAAGTTTATCATGTATTATGTGCATTCCAAGGACTTTTATTAAAAAAAAAAAAATTCAATTACACACTATTTACTGCACCTTTGTGATAATCTATTGTACAGTTATTATAATTATTCTTTTAAGTAGATACCAAGTATTAAGATTGATTATTATTTACTGTAATTTATACATATTACAATAAAATGCAAAACAAGAGTTTCTTTTTTGTTGGATAGTAGTAGGCAGGTGTGTTGATACTGGAGTGGGTTGGAGCTGTCGGTTTTTGACCGACAGGCGAACATCTCGTGAGACATATATTCCAGTGAAATCCTGAGGCGTCCATAGACTCCCGGGTAGTGATGTGATTTATGATTGGTACGTGATTAGCCATCCATCTCATGCATTTTAATTTGTGTTTCGCGTCATTATATGCGATTTCAATAAAGTAGAAATATTTTATAACCTTATATAACATTTAAGAACTAATAACTGCCGAATATAATGTATTAAATATAAATTTGAATTAGAAAAATGCAAGAGTTAATCGACACTTTTATTTTCAAGCATCATTAGTATCTTATATATTATTATACAGCAAAATTTTATAGTTATGATTTTATTTTTTTTATTTAGAATCAAATACCACAGAAACATTATATTTTATATATTGTAATTTTGTAACTACTGCTTGTCATTTAGTTTATGCATTCTACAATTATAAGTTTTATGATTATAGGTTAGTTTAAAAACTATAACTGAATTATAATTTATGACGCATACGTATGAATGCAAACACATGTAATGCAGTATGTTGAAATCTGGAAATTATTATACAAAAATCATACGCCTAAGCAAATTTATTTTTAAATATATTTTATAGTCATGGCGGCAGACAGTGATGGTGATCTGATCGAGACGGTGGTAACGTGTGAAGGGGATCTTGGAGACCCAGAATTCCCACAAAAGTTTAAGATCATTGTGGACTGTCTTAAATCTTTGCTGTGTAAAGGTATGTTACCATTTTTTATTTGAAAGGAAAGTTATCTAGATTAAAACAGTACTTTGTTATGAAGTAGTACAACTATGTAATAACCCTATCACAAGTAAGATCAATGAATAGTTAAGCAGAACACATTGTACTCATATCCCACAATTTTGATTTATGTAGACAAAGGAAAAGATCTCAGGGTTAACAAAGTGGAGCCATGGAATTCAGTCAGAGTCACATTTTCAATACCCAGAGAGGCAGCATTGCGCTTACGAGAATTAGCTGCTCAGGGCTCTCCTTCGCTTACTCAGTTAGGCATTCTATCAGTACAGGTTGAAGGCGATCAGGTATTTAATATGAATTGTCTTAGTTTCACTGTGTATTTTTATAAAGAGCAGTCTTTTCCTTCTACTGTTACGGATTTACATTTCTTGTTTTTTTTTTACCTATAAGTATAAAAACAACTTCTTTTTTATCAAAAAATATATATGAACACATCTACGAGCAATGTCAGTGAGTCTCTTTCCTATAAACCCAAATTCTGAATTAAAAATTCTTGCTTTAGGTAATCTCTCTGAGAATAGCAAGTCGATTTGGTGGGGAAACGCAAGAAATAGTTTTACGTTCTGGAGCATCGCAGGATGCTGGCAATAAAACGCAGAGTGATTCCACAAACAATGCGCCATCTGTTGACAATGATACAGGAGCAGCATTACCTGGTCCAAGTAATACCTCCAGTATTTCATCAACATTACGCAATGTAGCTCAGATAATAGCAGCTGGTAAGTACTCATGGCTGGAGAAATATCATATAATAAAGTTTCTTCACTGATGCAATTAGTAAATGCTTTTTCATTGTATCAATACTGCGAATTACTGTAGACATAATATAATGTTTGGAATAATTTCTTACTTTTTATTTACTTAGGGACGTCATCGGAAAAAACACCACAGTTTCGCTCTCCAAATGTTGTAGCCCCAACGGACTGCGATCCAATTCCACCTTTTCTTACAAAAACAGTGCAGTCAGCGTCGGGTAGCAATACTGTGGGTGTCGCAGGCAGTCAACAAATCGTTAATTCCACCCCTTCATCAAGGAATAATTACAATGGTCCATTCCCATTTGCCAGCATGACACACGCTGCTCAAGCTATACATAATCGTGAATCACAAGCTACAACTATTAAAAATACAATGCAATTCAAGCATCATACTCAACCACCACCGCCTTACCCTGCTCAAGATAGTTTGGCGACAGTTACAGCGTTAACAACTGGCCACACAACTACTCAGCCGGCTACAACAGTTGGTCAATTAACAACACAATACAAATCTCCCATTACAACGACTTCTAGTCTGTCACCAAACAATAATAATAATGGACCAGGAAATTCAAATAGTGGAAACCAAGTAGCACTGTCAAGTCCACTGCTTGTAAATCTTCTACAAAATGATGCCAGTTCGCATCCAAATAATGTGATACCTGGACAAAAAATGTTACCACCAGCTGTTATTGATAGTTCTGGTCTTGCTGGTCGTATGAGACCAACTAAGAAGCCAACTGTTAGAAGGAAAGATTTAACTTCACCTACCGAAACACTACCAAATTTGGATGCATTAAGGACAGAAGATCTGATTGGAGGTTCTGCAGTTATTCCCGACTTATCTCAAACGTCTGCATCCTCAGCATTTGCAACTGTAAATACTAATCAACCTTCAACAATACCGCAGCAACATTTGGCTAATGCTGGTGGTAGCAGCAGTCAAAGTATCATGACATCACAGCCAATGCACCAGGTATCGACTACTGGACAAGTTCAGTCACCAGCATCATCGTTACATGCTCCAGTACAAATGCAGCAAAAGTTTCCCATTAGACAAGAATTGGCATATAGACCGTCGCAAGTGCAATTGCAAAATCAACTCTCTACGAGGCATCCAGTCAATGGTCAGCAAATTAGAGCTCCCTTGCAACAGCGACAATTACTGCTTCAGCAGCAGCAGCAGCAACAACAACAACAACAGCAGCAGCAGCAACAACATCAGATTTTAACTCAGCAACAACAGATAAACCAACAAAATATCAGTTCTCAATTGATATCGCAGCAAACAGGAGCAACACAGCAAAGTCTTATCCAACAAAATGTTAACACGACTTTACAATCAACACCTTTAGCAAATCAACAACTCCTGCAACAACAACAAATTCTGCAGCATTCAACAGCAGGTTTGAGCACTCCTCAACAACGACTTAGTTACTTAAACAGTCAGCGACAACAGACTCCTCCACCATACCCAAGGCAACCCATTCCTCAACAATCACATATGGGACAACAGAATCCAACACTCAATGTGCAACAGCAGTTACACCATAATCAACTTAAAAGTGTGAACGTTAACACAAGTGCAAGCACTGACTTTCGTTATGGTCAAAGTCAAAATATTCTCAGTAGAAATTATCAGACTACTTCAGGAAATGCTAATGGGACCACGTGGAACGCACAAAATACTTCTATTCCACAAGGTGCTCAAATTAATGCTACACGCCTCACTGTTTCAAACCAGGTTCCAGGTGCCTTTTCTCAATGTGGACCTCGTATCAATCACGTATCTGTTAGTAACACTGCTCCAATTCCCACAAAGCCAGAATCTTCCAGTTCTCCGAAACCTGAGGAAGAACAACCTGAACCGGAGTACACATCTACTGGAAAGATACGTCAGTTTCTTATTAATCCTTTAACTGGTCACTTAGAACCCATGCCCAGTGAAAGTTCTGACTCGGAACCAGAAAGTGCTGTAGATAATCAGGATGATTTCTTTTCTTTTCCTTCACCTACAAATGATCGGTCGAATTCTATATTTTCTGACGATGATGCAGATAGCAATTTTTCAAGAAGAAATGATACTACAACAAATACCGATCAGTCTGATTCGGAAACCACAGTAAAGTCCACAGCTAGTGAGGGAAGTTTGAAACACAGCAGAATAAAATCCAGTAGAGAAAGCGCACATAGTCCAATGCCTGGAGAAAAAATCAAATTGAGATTAAAATTAGAAAAATCCGAACCAGTTATGCCAGCTTATAAAGTTGACGTTTCATTTGTGAACACTCCACCTGTTAGAAAAGCTGATAAATCGGTAAATAAAATCTTCACTACTGGTATTCCCAACTCAGGAACCGGTGATGAACCACGAGTGCCTCCGTTACACATTTCTTTAAGAGGTCGTAATGCTTCAGTAGTACAAATCAGAAAGAAAGAAAAGAAATCACTAAAGGACGGTGAATCCGATGTAACGAATATAAAAAGACGGGGAAAATTGAAGAAAATGAAAGAGTGCATAGACGGAAATAAACTACTACAAAAAAAGTCGTCTTTAAGCATGATTATAGGTGCTTCATCTACATCCAAACTACCATTATCCAATTCAACAATGATTAACAGTGCTGGAACCATTAGTAAAATGAATAACACGCTTCAGGCAATTGTAAGCAAACCTAACGCCTTAAAACAAGAATTACCGGGAGAAACTATCAGATTGCAAGGTAGTATTACCAAGCCAGGTTCAAGTAAAAGCAGCGATGTTGATGATATACCATTAAATAGCAGAATACCATCTCCATCAAAACATAAGTCTACAGTTTTAGGACAACCTCTGAATAGTCAACCCTTAACAAAAAATCAGTTGGAAATTGATGTACAAAATCATCCACACGAACACAAGATTGGAGGAGGTAAGAGCACAATTGCCGTTGTTAATAAGCGAACGTTTTAAATTTGTGTTTTCTGTTAGTACTCTCAAATACAATAATGTGTACAATGACACATGAATATTTTACGTAACTGTATTATAATTGGTTGCCTACGTAAATGTTATTTTATTGTCCTTCTTACAGGTAAAACCAAAAGAAGAGATTCTAAAAAGAAATCAGAATCAGCGGACGGCTTACATAGAGAACAAAATTTGTTATCTGGTGGCAGAATTTTAGATAATCAAGCAAAATGGAGAAAATTTGGTTTCAAAGGAGATCCAAATCAACCGTTAAGAAAAGCAGATTTGCTCTTAAGCGGAAATGAATTTAACACAGTAAAGAAAGTTGGTGAAATTAGAAGAACAAGCGACAGTGACATAAACCGTTCTGCCAGTGATAAGACCAGTTCTTTAAACTCTGTTGCTTCTAGAATTACAGAGGTGAATGGTATAAAAAAAGACATCCTTAATCAAGAGAAAAGAAGGCGATTGAGTCTAATGGATGAGAAAGATCTACATACAGGAGGTAAGTCCAATATTCATCTTTCTTACATATGTACTTAATTAAGCAATATGCCTAATCCTTTAAACATTACAGAATCTCAAAATGCAGATACAGCACACTTGAAGAGTCAGAAATGTGTTTCTGAGAGCCCATCCAATGTAGTGTCAACGGTGAAAGTTACAACAAACTTACCCTTTGACAATGAAGCTCCTGCTATAAAATCAATGAATGTATCCATACAAAGTGATTCAAATGCATCCAGTAATTCTAAAAGTAAAGTACCTGCACATACAGACACCAGTGCAAAAAATCAGACACCGGTAAACAGAATTACGTCTGTAAAATGTAAATCGGATGCAGATAATTTCAGAACAAATTGTATTAGCATTTCTAAAACTCAAAGTGTCAATCAGAAGTTAAAAAATCATATGATTGCTAAGAGCGATGCTCATTCTACTATCAACAGGCACAACAAAGTGGAACACTTTAGTTACAAAAAAGTTATACAAAATCATGTCCTAAAACAAACCGATAGAGCACTGGTTGAAAATAAAGTTGATACCACGCAAAGAATGAGCTTATTGAAGACTGCGTCAAGTCCAGTAATCAGTAACATAGTGGACCAAGTCCCAAGAACACAAAATGTTGATTTACCCTCAAATAAGCCGACTCTGCCTATTGGGGAAATCAATGTGACAGAAGCAAAAGTTAAACAGAAATTACTTGAAAATACAACAGTTCCCATTGGAATTGGCGTAGATGCAACTGTTGAAAGAGTTAGCAGTGGGGGAGGAGGTGAAGATTCTGGTATAGAATCAATGGATGCTCTTTCTGAAAAATCACCGAATCAAGGAGAATCTCCTTTACACAGGCCAGCGAGTGAATCAGTGACTCAAAGTAATAAAAATGTAATTCAAGGGGAACCACCCCTGTCAACCACCAATAAGAACGTGCCTTCCTCAACTAGTAGTAGTGACATGTGTTCAAATTCCCATTCGGAACTTCTGAAGTCCAGTGGCCCACAAAGATTAAGTCCCGTATCCGTAGCAAACTATCTTGAGAATCATTTGAACCGCAATGTATCAAACTCCAGTGAGCATGATGTAAAAGGTATGCCTAGTGAAAAATCAGTAACATTATCGACAACTCCAAGACTCGGTGGTCATAGTGATTTGATTACTAGTTTAGAAATAACTGAGAAAGAGAAAAGTGTGCCGAGTCCTTTAGTAACAGGATCAGTGACTGTTGTGACGGCTTCTATAACCAGCAGTATGGATGTTGATAATAATTTATTACAATGTGCACATCAGCACTCAAAAGACTTTTCTGAAAAAGACAATTGTAGCATTAAATTAGATGGTACAGTGAACCAAAACGATCAGGGTAACACGAACTCTAAGCATGAAGTGTCAAGAGTTATGGAAAGTGCATCTGAAGACAGTGTAAAAACTATTCTAGACAGTGACAGTGCAATTAGATTAAGTGAAGAACCTCATGGACAGAATAATAATGGTGTGCCTATAATTCAAAATCATGTTACATATAGTAAAGTTAAAACAGAAAAACTTGATAGTACGCTTACAAATGAGGCTAGCGTAGTGACAGATAATTGTTGTTCCAATGATCAGAATTTCAATTCTGAAATCAAAGTAGAATCTAAAATCATTGTAAAAGTCGATGATACAAGGCAAGCAGACCGGTCTGATATTTCAAAAATCTCTAACGTTTCTCTGAACGCATCCTCTATTAAATTAGAAACATGCTCTGATCAAAACCAAAAATCTAACGTACAAACTCATCAGCAAATTTCAGTTAGGGATCCTTCTATGAATCTTCAAAAAGTTACAGATGATTTGGTTAAAAAAATTGTTAATGACTCAAGTGATATAAATATAGGTATTCAATCGCCATTAGGTGACGATCCCCAGCCAATTAGGATTACACCACCATTATATACATACTCAAACCCTGTTGTTTTGCAACGGGATGAGACGCCAAGTCCAGCAGCACAGAATCCTGAAGTAGATTCCAGTGATGTTGAACATGTGAAACGCAAGCGCAGGAGAAAACAAGAATTAGAAGGCCGACAAGATGTCATATGTATAGAAGATAATGAAGAAACGCATTTTGTAGAGAGGCTACATTCTAATAATGCTGATGATTATGTAAAGCCAAAATCATTATTAGAACAACTTTTGATAGAAATCCCCAATGACAGTAATGAGAAACGATCTTTAAGGACCAGATCCCAAAAATTGAACAGTCCAGATATCGTAAAGACGCCAAAAAGTAGCCCCCATGGTACTAACAAAGCGGAAGAGAGGCGCAGCATATCGCCGTATGCAAAAGCAAGTCCAAAATTAGGAGCTTCAAAACTGTCTCCTAATACAACAACAATGAAGGTGGGCAAAAGGAAGAGGCAGGAAAGTGAGAGTTCTGTGGCATCGAGCACAGCGGAAGATCCACAACCAAGGCCAGGTAAAAGAAAATGTTCAGAAAATGCTGCTGAGCTAATTAAGGCCTGTATGGGTGTCGAGGAAACCTGTACAGTGAAGAAACAAATACCTGGCAAAGAAGAGCAGGCAAAGAAGGGATTCAACATACTGGCCAAAGCCAAAAAAGGTGTTTATCAAGTATTATCGTATTTTTATATGCTTACATACATATCATATTTCGCTTTTTATATTTCGTATGTACTTCTAGTAAATCTAGAAAACGACTGCCAAAAACAGAATTTCTTTGTGTGCAGATTGTGTTTTATTTTTATAAATGGAATTTCTTTTGGTTTTGTTTTCACCAAAAACAATACTCTGCCATATACTATCACAAAATATATTCTAAATGTATAATATACTGCATTTGAAAGACTAACGATACCCTTTGATGAAAGAGATTCAGTATTTCAAATTAAATTAATTATCTTTCAAGTCACAATTTTCTTCTTACTTTGAATATTTTTTCTTATAAGTAAAAATACTTTTGTCGTAGTGGGCCTGAACCCCTGGGTACAAGTATTTTTATATTTTTAGGTCCCATTGTGGTAGAAGTAGATTCATCTGATGATGAACCTTTGAGTGAATCAGTAGGAAAAGCAAGAATCCGATTATCAGATGAAACATCTGCTGCATCTCCAAAGCCTAAAGATCAAAAGTAAGCAGTATCAGTGTATTGTTTTAACAGTAATTCAATTCAGTTCCATTATTTGTCCAATGTCCAAAAATTGGTAATATCAATGAATTTTTATTTTTCTTATTTATTATTATTGTTTATTATTCTAGAACAAATACAAGCACAACTGTTTCTGGCAGTCAAATTAATTCCAGTAATATATCAAATTTCAATGCCAGTAATAGAGTGCAAAGAGAGAGCCGTTTATTAACTACCAAACAACCAAGTGCACCTGCAGCAGTTACTGTTGGAAAGGAAAAGTTACGGGGTACTTCTGTATCCAGCAATGAGTCACTGGGGGAAGTAACAACAAGAAGATCAGTTCGACAAAATACGGCTTCGCCATTGGCAACACCAGCCAGCAATACAAGGGGTGCATCCAGATCCACAGAAGATATTAATAGAAGAAAAACTCGAAGCGGTGCTGGTATGTAAAACATGATAGAAATTGGAAAAGAATGGGGGCAATTAGCATGAGTTCCATAAAGGAAAGGAAAAAAAGAGCATTTAAATAAAATATAAACCTGCACTATTCGTAGTCTTGAAAACTAGCCCACGAATATACGCACTGCTTTATAATAAAATAGTACATACGTGACAAATTTTTTAATATATAAAATCATATATTTGTTAATTTTAAATATTAGATTAGTTCCTATATTATATATTCCATATACTGTTTTAATTGAAACCACCTCGTACAGCGGGAACATTCTTTTAGTAACAGCTGAAGCAGCAGAACAAGCGAAAAGGAGGCGAATATCCCGGGAAAACAAATGACCTTCGGGAAGTGACCTTGACAGTGATTAGCTACCGTCGCTTGTCAAGGCCTGTTTGTATATCTGTTGTACATGGTTACTTGATCGCCGTGTGGCTGGACCCCACCTGGTGAAACTGTATGCGTCGATAGCGCACAAGGTTGCTGTATATGACAAGGGAGTATAATAGTAAAAAGGAATGCTGGACGGTATGAAAATTTCATATGAATATTTATACTTGGCTGGTAATATTATGTATCACACAGACAACTAGTATCTTTGAAGTCTCTACTTTATAATCGTGTAGCGTATATCATGAAAATTGTAAAGATCATATTATTTCATTGTTACATTTGCTTTGTACAGTCAAGCGAATTATTATGAATTGTTATGTTCTAAAACGTTTAGGATGATAGAACTAAAGATTAATATAAGATAATTCAGCTGTCTACTTACCGTCCAGCATTCTCGTATTTTTGTAATACTCCTAAACACCGACGTTTGGTTATACAGAATTAATGTGCCGTGTGTGTAATGTGTTTTGATTTAAAGAACTAAGCTGGATACAAAACTGCCGAAGAACATAAAATTTTCTTTTACCAAACAATTATAAGAATCATATGTTGCGTGTGCATATGTTGAGAGAACTATTGTATAAATCGCTAAGATTTAATAAGATACTTTCATCATTCAAGATTTTGTATTTCTGCAGATATTTTTACTTTCGAAACAATGTTTACGCGCAATTTCCAAATTTTGGGACGATCTGTTATATTCTACATGGGAAGAAAATCTAATGAGACAAAGATGTTTATTTTCACGCTTTTAACTAATGTTAATACAGGCCACTAGTGGTCAAAAGAAACCTTAAATTTGGCACGTTAAATATACATATAAATGTACTGCCGTAATGCATGATTCTTATAGAAAAATATTAACTGGTGGGGCTTATGTTGCCACTCTGACGAAATACTGATAGACTTTGTTTAAAAATAACTCATGTTAAGCGTATGATTATCCATCTTATGTTATTTGTATCTAAACGAGAGCTCAATAATTTCTCCACACTTATCAGTAATATTTACACCTAAGAAATGCAAATGTGCAATATCAGACGTGACTTGTACTTATTTGCGTACTGACCCCTAAATTTTGTTACGTCATCTTCTAATGACAATCATGCATTTTCCTAACTACATGCACTGATACTGTATTTGATACATAAAATTGACAGGTGCTTTTATCTGGCTCAACAATATTCAGTTCTATATGTCACTCCATTAGAAATATTAAATTTTGTGTCATATCAAACAGTTACATTAGACAGTTTTTAAATTGAGGCATTGAAAACACAGTCTTTCAGTAACAAGCTCGTCTTGAGTTACTAGAATGCAGAGATCAGGGCTATAGCATTATTAAGAAGGATTTATTTTATTTATAAAAAATGAGATGTTGGGGTAAACCATGCATAAATATATGAAAATAATAAGAATAATTATTATATAAAAACTATTAATACAATGTTAATTTGATAAGTAATATATGAATGAATATATTTTGTAAATAATTTCTTGTAAAGATACACGAAGCACCCCTCACTGTAAATATAGGAAATCTTTAAATTTTTATTATATTAGTGATAATTAAAATCGTGCAACATTGACGTCATTATTAATAATTATTCTTCGTGATCGTGTAAGTAAAGTACTAATATCTTTAATCTGAAAAAGTGTAAGCATCCTCAGATGTATGTGTACATATATGTATACACATAAGTGTATATGTATATACATATACATATATATATATATGCATAAACTGCGTCTCTGTGCGTATATGTATGTGTGTATATATATATACAAATGTTCATACACAAAATTATATATGTATGTGATTTATATCAACTATTGTTTTTGTGAACAGATAATCTAGTTTTATAATGTGTAAACATAAATTATACAGTTCAAAGTTTAAAACATCTAGCGAGCCTGCCTAGTTATCAATCTGCACTTTCCATTTTCTTCTTGGAGTCTTGCATTTCATTTAAAAAAAAAAAAGAAACGTGGATTCTAGCACAAGAAAAGTGTACTTTAGGTTTACATCTTAAAGTATACCGTATATATATATATCCGAAAATGTCGCTGTGTTCTACAATTTTTGAATTATATAAGAATATTTACACGTGTATTTTACTTGTCCATTAGTAAAATATTTTGTCTTTAATTTATAATGTAACAAATCAACTGCAAACATAACAATATGTGTTATTAAACTTAGAACATATATAAATTTGATTGAATGTAATGCTTCACTGATAAATCAAAGGATATAATAGCCACTTAATGATTAGGAGTCACCGCGTTTACTAGGCAGCATTTTCAAAATAATTTTTTGTCTTGCAATAGTTTCACAATTCTTCTAGTAAGCGAAGAAGTTTTTAGAGAAGTTTATTTTCAATAATACAATAATTACATTTTAGGTTACAGTTGTATCAAAATTTTCCAAACGTTAATAATAATTTAAATTATTTAGTTAGATTCGTGCTTATTTTCTAGGATTTATTTGAACAGAGTTATCTATTGTACATAGTCACATGCTTATTTTACTTGGATGGGAAATGAAAAATAAAGTGTACATAAAACATGAAAATGAACATAAGGCAGACGTTTAATCTGATCCACGTCCTATATTCCGTTATTGGGATAAACTGTAATGTAAAATAAATAGTAATTTAATGGCTGAATGTAAGGATAATGGAGGAAGAAATTGTAATTTCGATGTAAAATATTCTCTTTGACATAAAATAGATAGATTAGGTATTATTATGTTACAGTTTTACGATTGAATATTACATTTATATGATTGTATAGATTATAAAAAAAAATTAAGCTTCATGTGTAAATATAAGTACCTTTAAGCATACATCAACTTTTAGCATTAACTCACAGTTAAGGAGCTTCTGAGGTATACCTATTTTACAGCTGTATACATATGCATATGGTATAAGAAAAATAATACTAATGCGCCAAAGAAAATACAATGATTGTAATACGTGATAACTGTTTGTAATTAGTATATTGGAAAAATGTTGTATATGTGGAGCAACAAATTGGTGTTTATGCTGCAGTTGGTAAAGAAATGCTACGAGTTCGGTGTAATTTATAACTGACTGAAGAAAAAAATCAGTCTTGTGCCCACTTATGTATAATAAATGTAGCGGTTACTTTACAAGCTCCTTAATTTTGTGAATAAAGCTGCAAATATTACATTATGTATATGGATATGTTTTAAGATCACCAGATTAAGGTGAAGTTTGATGACTTTAAAACCTTCTGTATGCAAACATTTGTATTTTTAGTATTCGGTTAAATGATATAAATAGCAGTAAAAGTGAAACGATTGATAATAATCCATGTGAATATATATGTATATGTGTGTGTATGGGTATGTACATATATACATAAATATATACATATATACGCATATATAAAAGAATTAGGTACCATATTATATTTGTAGAAACAGTTGAGCACGTGAAGAGATCACGCTATGATTATGAGGAAAATATTACAATTATATTATTATCTATTATTACACAAAGTGAATACACAACATAGTAATTTGCTAATTGTACCTTTTAATAATTACTGTAGACACATTCATGAAAAAAAGGTTTTTTTTCTTGTTATTAATTATTAAATATCATAGACTTACAAGACAATGAAAAATGTGTTACAAAAATTTTTTAATTGCTTATTTTTGTATTGTGTAATACCCATTGTTATAAAGCATTGCACTTGTGTCTAGCTTCAAACTCTGATTACATAAAGTTGAACCATTTTTTTCTCCAAAGATTCTGTGTCCGGTTCTTTGCAGATAGTAAAGTTTCAAGTATAAAGAATGTTAAATTTTACTGATATCATATTCCATTGATTTTTTTCTGAAATTACATTTTATGTCAAATGTGTTACATTTATTCATTCACATTCATATAATTGTACACAGGAAACATGTAGTTTCTATTCATTGGGTTTTGGTGCATTTCCATCCTTGTAATTTGATAAACTGTTCCTCATTGAAAATAATTTTACAAGAAGTTGTATGTTTATATTAAACTTTAGTTTGGTTTATCTGTTATTTTGTTTTCAGTAAATTCAGTGTTAACAATTTAGCAAATAATGCTATACGATTAAAGATTTCCTTTTTAGTCCAATTTACATACATATAGACTTTTCTTCTGCATTACATGATAAATACGCGAGCCACTAAATCATTCTGTAATGTTTAGTATACATATTTATTTATTTTTTTTTTAATTTGGCATTACATCTGTATTTATGCATTAAACAAAATTATTTACGACGAACAATACCACTAATTTCTTTTTTTTAATTATGTGGAGTGGTAGGTATTTTCGAGTACAATGAAATATTTTGAATATTTGTAACGTATATATAAGTACATCCATATCGCAAGTTCCGTTGAATTTTGGCATAAAAACAGAACGTCCGACGTTCATTCACGTTCAAAGACGTACAGCAAGTAGGAAAGGCACGTTATTCGGCATTATTATCCCGCGGGAGCAAATGGGAAGTAAGCAAGGAATAGTCTAATGACTGGTGCCTAACCATCAGTGTGCATTGCCAGCAATCCATACAGGTGTTTTCCAATGTGCATGTAAAAGACTTTGTGACTTTGTAATTGAGTGCCGTTCAATCACTAACCGATTATACTTGTATTTATCAAACCCAACAAAATGGATTCCGCAAGTCCAGAGATAGTGGAAAGTTTGTCAAATGTTAAAGATAAGGAAATAAGGAAAAAGCGACATGCGAGCGAAAGTCACATGGAGGTACGTGATAAGGTTATGTACGTACATTCAATATTTATATTGAATATACATATATATATTTGTGTATATATGTTTGTAGGTGGATACTGTCAATGGTATCGAAGGAAGAACAAAACGTACCTCCTCCAAAAGGGCTAAAAATGTAGAAGGTGGAGAACAGCGAAAGGTAAATTATATTAGATAATATAATGATGACGTTTTCTTGATATATCTTTCTTTTTCAGGTCGCAGTACCAGCGCATAGGTACACACCGTTAAAGGAAAATTGGATGAAAATTTTCACACCCCTCGTTGAACATTTGCAATTACAGATACGGTTTAATTTAAAAACGAGAAACGTAGAAATCCGCACTGCTCCAGAAACACCCGATATTTCAAATCTTCAAAAAGGTGCTGACTTTGTGAAAGCTTTCATATGCGGATTTGAAGTTGAAGACGCTTTGGCACTGTTGCGTTTAGATGATTTGTTCGTCGAATCCTTTGAAATACAAGATGTAAAACCTCTGAAAGGAGATCATCTATCGCGAGCAATTGGCAGATTGGCTGGCAAAGGTGGTAGAACTAAGTTCACTATAGAAAATGTAACAAAAACCAGAATTGTTTTGGCAGATAGTAAAGTTCACATTCTTGGATCTTTTCAAAACATACAACTTGCACGAAGAGCAGTTTGCAACTTAATTTTAGGTAGTCCCCCCTCTAAAGTTTATGGTCAGTTAAGAAGCGTAGCTAACAGGATATCAGAGAGATTGTAAAAGAACGATTACAAACTTCTTTCAGTTATCATACTTTGTCTAAAATATGTATGATTTTTCTTTATATAAATACATATATACTCTGGTATACTTGTAATTAGTATTATACATATTGTATAATTACGTTGCTGTCACTGTACATATAAACAATTCTTCTATAAATAAAAAATTTAATAATACATCGCATCACCATGTCCAAGGTATTACTTCTTATAAAAATCTGTATTAAGAGACAACGCAAATAATACTTAAATTTTACCGTATTCAAAGAAGTATTTGATATTTATATTTACGTGGCACTTTGTTAAAAACTAGTCTGCCATCGTAACTCAAAGATGCAAATGTCCATGAATCGGCCGATGACCACTCCACAGCGTACACGCTGTCTTCATGCTCTTCGTATCTTCCCACTACTCCATCCTCTAGTCTGGAAAATTTTTATTTTATATTCGGACATTCCTTATTTATGACTCTTGACGTATATGTGAATTTGCACTTCTGACTTAACATTTACTTACTTTTCTTTCATACACGTCTCATCGGTCACAGTAGAATCATCTTCGAGCGAAACTACATGGCCAAAAGGTTCTGAGGAGATCGATGCAATACTGCATAATATAACCCTTGAATCGCTGCTCGACGTTAACACAAGTTGATCGTGACAGCGATTAATTCTGATACTCCATACCCAATGCGAATGTTCCATCCGCGATAAAATTGGTTCTGTCGGTTGCCGAATGTCCCAGAATTTCATGTATCCATCGTCACCGCACGTAGATAGAAAATATTGTTTATTTACATTAAAATCTAAATCCCTGAACATAAATATTATTTAAAAACAAATGTATACAAATTATTTGTAAAATATCCACTTGACACTTGTAGTTACCTGATTATTTGAGAGTGCGCCGACATTATTGTCCACGAAGGTTCTACTGGATTTCTAAAATCCCATCCACGAATGTTGTTTTCATTTAGTGTTACAAACTGATTGGATCCATTGTGCGGATTCCATTTGCCATTTGTAAAACGCGGTTGACCTTTGCTAGCGAGAGTACCAGACGTTATTACCTTTAAAATAACAGGATATTAGGACATGGAAATTTAGTTTGCGAAAACAGATATCTATTTACCTGTGGACCACCTTCCATGAAACTCCACAATGTATAATTATTATCTACCACAGAGACAACTTTACTACTGTCCGTGGGATGATACACGATATTTTTAAGATCAGCTCCATAAGGCGTTGTGTCGATATCCGCTACTTTCTGTAATTCCATAGCATTGGTATCGTCTTCCAGGTGAGGTAATTTCCAAAGTGCTCCTTTCATTTGACATGTTCCTTCCTCTAGTAAAATACGATGAAAAATTTCGTTAAGTTCTGTTGTTGCAAGGCTTAATGAATAAAAAGTCCACGAAACTACCATTTAGGCTATTGTAACAAGTAATAAATATATCTGGATCCGTTGGCGATGCTTGCAGAGACCAAATTTCTCCGATAGGATGATGAAATATTTGAGTTTTCAAGGTGCCCGTTTCCTCATTGAGTTCTACTAAATGGACTTGATTGTTACTAAACTTTAACGATTGCGTTCCTACAAAAAACCTCACTATATCTGTCTCGGCTATCTGAGCGCATAATGCTCGAGTCTGGAATGCGAAGAGACATTTTAATTTTTCGTATGCTAAATTAACACATGGAATAAGTCACTTGGATCATACCTGAAATTCCAGACCGTATATCACTGGGCTACCATTGTCCATTTTTAATTACAAGTAATTACATATGAGAGCAGGTCTCTAAATTTTCATCTGTTACTTGTACCACTGTATTCTCGTCATAGTAAACGAGACAACTGTTTGTAGACAAACTGATACCTGTCAAGTTGTCTGAACCATCAACCTGTATCCTAGCGCATATACAGCTGTGCACAATATCCGATTCAAATCCAACTTATTTAATTCAGTCAACACCGATCACCTATATACATTTTCTCAACGACGGTACTACGATCCTTCAGAAATACAAATGAAGATGCAATTTTGCTCACAATTCTACTAACAATCCATACAAGTACATCGTGTCTATAGTATCGCATCTAATTGAGAAGGTCTAGATCGTGAAAAAGTATCCTTTCGACAAACCTTTGTTGGATTGTGGCACGGTAAATTATGGAGAACAAATGTCACATTCGGCATATTTAAAAAAGCAGAATATGCGACCCAATGCGACCTAACCGAACATTTATAACAATTCATAGTCCCACGTCCGAGTATCCATTTCTTCGCGACAGGTACGATTTGCCGGTATTTGCCCAATCAAAAGAAGCCTCGTTCTTCGTTACCACATTGGGAGGTGGCACGCTCCTCTATGTAGCTCTGCATCCGCGCTGTCTCCCCACCACTTATTTTCACCCTTTCCTTCTCTTTTCCACCACTTGTCCGACTGGCCGTATCCCCTCTCGATCGCCAGTAGCTCTTGCGTTTGCTCTGCGTCTGCCGACGACCGAGTACCCAGCCATGGGGTCAGCGGATAATTTATGTCAAACGGAGTAAAGTTACGAGTACGGAACGATCGTCCGGAGAACCGTGGTGTCTCCACGAGAGGAAACTCCAAATCGGAAAGCACTTCCGTATTCGGCGAGTGGGGTCGACGCGATTTAGCAATTCTAAAGCGAAGCCACTCTCGTCTTGCAGTGTGCCTCGCGATCATAAACGAATGTGTGACTTCGTTATTGTCCTCGCGCAAATGTGTGTGCTAGTATCATTACCTTTCAAAGAGTTATGCTGACGCCGCGATGCAGATCGTAAGTAATCATCTCCAGAACGCTTTACCCTAATCAAGGTCCCGCAAGCGCGAATCGGGGGTGCTTTTTTTTTATTCATGTCAAATCTACCGGAGAAACGGCGCGAGGATTGTTCGAGTACCCTCGGGTAAATGATTGATCGTAGTCTCGATCGTCCTGTTCGAAGACCGGCCAGAATTCGCTTGCGACGTGACGATTTTATTAATGCTTCACGATAGATTCTCACTCGGTCGAAGATATTTCGGCTTTCGATCGTAGAGTACTCCGTGCAACGAGGTATCCAATCACGATCGTGCCCGGCGATCAAATTCGTCCAATGAGAAGTTTCTCTCGTCGAAACATCGGCTTTATTGTTGGCGAATCTTTCGCAAGGACGGAATTCGTGCGCCCCGTTTCCTCGGCGCGTTCTAACCTTGCCTGTAAATAAACAGACATTGGTTCGGTAATTGTAAGTGGCACGAGGGGGGTAAGGTCGTACTGTAACGCGTCCGAGACGAACGAAAGGGAATCCGGCATCGAACGCGAACGAATTACTGGTTATTCGCGAGTTCTACCGTGCGAAAGTTAACGACGCTTCTCTTTCGCACCCGGATTCGCTTCTTCGAATTAACGAGAGCCTTGTCATTGTCGATTAAGTTACGCTCGTGGTAAGGAGAGGCGCAGTTTTCGTAGGACGCCTATTAATTCGTGCGGGACGCGCGTATGAGCGCATTCATTAGGCACAAATCACTGCAATTGAATTGAATCGAATCGCGTGCGGTGCGCGCATTGAAACGGAATTGAGTGCGCCTGCATAGGCATTCGGAAGTTCTCTTAACTGCTCTTAACCGGAAACGATATTTTCCGAGCGTGGCACGCGTCGTTCGCGCTCGCTTGCAGTAAGTTAAATTCTAAGCCCGTGGCAACACGGGAATGGGAAGAGGCAAATTGCGAATACAGCTGAATAAGCACCCTTCGATTTTGCTTTGCTGGAAATTGCAAGTATAATTCCTCGTGGTTCTCGTCGAATAAATGCTCCGATAATTCGCGAGGAACATCGATGCTTTTTATGATATTTTCAAATATCGGCGAGCGCGATATTTTCGCGAATTATTTGAGGTTTTTTTGTAATGAAATGGCGCGCAAAGTTTGAAACACTTTTTAAGTGGCAATTTTCGAATATAGCGGAATATCCTCCCTTCGATTTTGCTTTGCTGGAAATTGCAAGTATAATTCCTCGTGGTTCTCGTCGAATAAATGCTCCGATAATTCGCGAGAAGCATCGACATTCTTTCCGATATTTTCACAAATTATTCGAGGTTTTTTTTGGAATAAAATGGCGCGCAAAGTTTGAAATACTTTTTAAGTGGCAATTTTCGAATATAGCGGAATAAGCTCCTTTCGATTTTGCTTTGCTGGAAATTGCAAGTATAATTCCTCGTGGTTCTCGTCGAATAAATGCTCCGATAATTCGCGAGGAACATCGATGTTTTTTACGATATCTTCAAATATCGGCGAGCGCGATATTTTCGCGAATTATTTTAGGTTTTTTTGAAACAAAATGGCGCGTAAGGTTTGAAAGACTTTTTAAGTGGCCATTTTCGAATATAGCGGAATATGCCCTCTTCGATTTTGCTTTGCCGGAAATTGCAAGTATAATCCCTCGTGCACTCGTCGAATAAATCCTTCGCTAATTCGCGAGGAACATCGATGTTTTTCCCGATATTTGAAACTCCTCGTGGTCTCGTCGAGTAAAAAGAAATATTTGAATTGAAATGACGCGCTTTTCAAAAAAGTTTGAAGCACTTTTTAAGTGCTTAAAAGCGAATGCAGCCGAATACGCTTCTTTGAATTCATATGCTTCGCCGAAAATTCCAACTATAAATCCTCGTGGTCTCGTCGAATAAAAAAACGCTCCGCTAATTCGCGGCAAACCGCGCATCATCGGCCTTCTTTCCGATATTTTAAAATATCGGTGCGCGCGCTCCACTGCTCATACTTGTAGCATGAAAATTCGTCGAACCAATCCAATCGTGAATTTCTCAATGAAGCCTCGCGTAACTGCCAAGCACTTTTTGAGGCTGCCTCGATCTGGAATCTAGTTCGCATTTATAAGTTCGCATTAAATCGTCCTTGGGACGACTATGGCGAATCGCCTTTAATCCCTCTTATCTCGAATGAAAATTTATTCGTGCGCCGGCCGGCAAATGTGTCCCTCGACACATTTAATGGAGCGAACGGCACGGTGTCGATAATAAATTGGTACTGATAGATCGGCCGGCGCCTTCGAAGCATCAATTTCGCCAGTGTGTCTCGAGAATAACGGACCGATAAGAAAACAGATCCTATGAAACTCGTGCGACGTGAGAGCGCAACTTCGTTGTCATCCTGACGTTCCGTTACATCAGTAACATTTCATTATATTCGATGTTTCTGCACATTTCACGATGACTCTCTTCAGTCAAGGACTCTCCTGTAATTGTCACTTTTCCACCTAATCGTGCGAATAGCTTCATCCTTCCCTCTGGACTCTACTCCGAATCTTAAAAGATTTTTCAAACAAAATTGTTCAGCCGCCTTGACTTGAAGTTGAATGTTGATAACGCGTGAATCGCGTGCCACAGGAGCACGTTGCAATCTTTAAATGGACTGTTTATTATGAAAGTGGTGTAACTCCGTTTTTAAACAAAAAAACTGTTTAGTTATAAATTCAAAGTTTGCACTAAGTTAATTACGAATTATGCGATATCACGTTTTTTGAAAAATGGACTTACACAGCCCTTGAAAATAAACGGTCCAAATAATTTCGCAACTTATAATTACAGGCACGTGGCGCCAGGCTCAAGGCAGATCATTTTTATAACCGAGTAGAAACATTTATAGTTGATGGAGTTTTCATTGATCCCTTTATTACCAAATTTTGTTAATTCGTTTATTTCATTATGCGTACATTGTCTATGCGCAAAGATAATATAGAAAAATTTTGAGAAAATTCTTGAACGAGGAAGGGGGCTGAAAACGCGTTATTACGTGGACCGTTTATTTTGAAAGTGATGCAAGTTCATCTTTTAAAAAAATGAGATGTCACATTATATGTGATTAACTTAGTGTAAACTTTTTATTTCTAATGTAGTTCATTTTTTTTTTTAAATGGACCTATACGACTTTCAAAATAAACGGTTCATATTATCAGATCGATTTCTCGCTACAGAACGAACTCTCGTACATACAATGTGATTCGATCGAAGGGGGTGTGCGCGACATTCTCGTGAAATTTTCAATTGAAATTCGTGACCGGATCTTCCTCGAATTTCCAGCGTAGCTGGGCCCTTCGAGTTCAATGCTCTCTAACGCGCGTCCCGAGGCACATTCGTGTAACTTTAATGAACCGGAGATCTTCTCGATCCTCCGTGGCACGGGTGAATAGAGCGATTGTCGAGCACCCTGAAAATAGATTGGAACAATTAAAAGGCGCGACGTTCCACGTGTAAGCGAAACATTCGAATGAAATATTAAAATCGTAACCTTGATCGGCTTATAAAAAAAAAATTCTCTCAACACTTTGACCGCCATGATGGTCATATGTGGTCGGAACTCGTTCTTCTTGTGGTTTTTAACCGCAATTTACAGCTCTTGAAAGATCATATATGAACAAAAAAATAAGACCAAGAAAATGGAAAGTCTAGCGCCACGAGTAATCCATGGAAAATCAGCGTGGCAGTCAAAGTATTGACCAGTTAACTGCGCTCGACGTGTATACGCGTCAACCCAAATTCTTATTTCTTCGATCGTGAACAATAAAAAAAGACCTTAGCATTCGATATACAAACACAAAACTTTTCTGAAAATTTACCTGATGTGCCCGGCTATTGTTTTGAAAGCGGTTTTGGAAGTAAAACAATATGTATACGCTTAGCCACGAAAACACGAGTTAACTCCTGACCGGTCACCAACGCTTGGCCACGAAAACACGAGTTAACTCGTGAGCAATGTGTTAAAACTCGAAAAGTAAATTCCACAGATTAGCTGGTTAAAACTTACGAGCTTTGCACGCTTTATTACAAAACAAAAAAAAAGCTATTAATCCTCATGTCCGTAATCAGATACTCTTGGTAATATTTCGACAAGTTTCTTTATTTAAAGTATCACGAGATCGCACGAATATCCAACGTCTGCTTGTCTTTTTCTTTTTTATTCCGGATAAAAAACAAAGCCTGTAAAAATCTTGAGAGAAATAAAATTCGAACGAGCTCGACGAGAAATTTGAAGAGTGTCGAAATATTCTTCGCCCTTCGTCCGACACCGACTGCACCGGCCCTTTCAGCAGCTTATCCAGGATATTTGGAAGGGAACGCGGAAGCTTCTCCTCGTGATCGGCACGGTCGGACAGTGGGTTGAGCGCGGACGTCCGGCATATGGTGCACCACGTGCCTCGAATGTCCAACATTTGTCATAGGGAGCCGTGAGCACCAAGCCGTTTCTCGTTCGCTTCGAACGAAATTAATCGACGGCCCACCGCCGGGACACTTTTATCCTTTCTCGGGTCCGGGTTGGCGCCCGCTCAATTTTTCGCTTCTCTCTGGTCCTCGCGAAAATGCCACGTGAAAATCGATTGCCTCCTCGTTGCAGCTCGGACGGGTTCGAGTAATAATTTTATTAGTGAGAAAAAAAAGAGGAAAGCACCTCGTGATTTCTCTCTCAACAGATACTTCATTCCGTGACGAGGACAGTTACGCAGTTATTAGTTTCGTACCTAGTCGCGTACACTGAGAGAAAAGTATATGATATATCTAAGTATAATGGCATAATAACAAAATTATAGTTGGAAATATCATATTTATGGTAAATGTTACCATAATGTCGGTAATCATTACGATAGAGGTATAATATAAGTAGCTATATTATGTTTTTACCCAAAATTATGATTATTTCAACTAAAAATACAGTACGATTGAAAATATATAATGGTAAGAAAAACAACTATTTTATATAGTTAATATTACCAGAATATTTCATACATAGTGATAGAACTAACTATATTCACATAACACATTTTACTATACATATGGTAATAAGAAGAAAGATAATAGCTAATGATATAACCATTTGTATAAATCGTTCATTCTACTATATTTTGTATGGTTACGTGAACTATAAAAGTATGTTTGACGCCAAATCTAACTATAAAATATAGTGAGATTATAGTAAACCCAACCATTTTTTTCTCTCAGTGTAAAATCGGGTGCAGGTCAGATCCAAGCGTGGACATTTGTTCCGGTCGGTTGTTTCAGCCGAGAGTAGGTTCACTGAAAATGAAGCACTGTCGAGATTTATATCTTTCGTTCGATCGAGGTACGTTATCACGTTCGGTAGCTGAAATGTGAGTACGAACGAATGAAACGCGCGTGTGGCGCACGGCTGCACGAGAGAGGAGACCGCTCGTTGACCCTTTGAACCTTTCACGTTCATGTGTGAGGCCACGTGGGACGAAAAATTCCACGGGGATCGGCGAAATCGTCAAAGGGGAACTAATGAATCTTAAGAGCGTCGCGGTTGGCCTGGCTAAAGCACTCGTAAGTTTAATGTCCTTTCCATCTTGGCCCCTACTATCGTCGAGATGATTCGCTCCAAAAACCATCCTTGAGAGACATGCTCTTATCGTTGATGATATTTGCCCGACGGTAAATTCTTTTCGGAAGGATCAATGTCGTACCTTCGTCGTGCTGAGATACAATTGATAGCGACACGGTTACTTTGATTGCTCGAAAGGACAGAAATTCTTTGAGCGTTGGGAATACTGTAGGTCGTTTGGACGACGAGTTTGGGGTTTGCAAGTCACAAGGAACGGAATACCTTTTAACTAATGTGAATTCTGTCGATTAACACTATCCTATCACGACCGGTCGCATGAGAGATTTTAAAATTTAGAACTTTCTATATACAACGTAACTGCATCGCCTTTAAATCTCACGAATTTTCCTAAAATATTGAAAAACGTATCATACGCGTATTTTAGGATCACAGGTCGTCCGTGAAGATCCCCACGAAGGAAACAAATTATCCGACCTTTACTTTATACACTGAGAGAAAAGTATATGATATATCTAACTATAATTGCATAGTAACAAAATTATAGTTGGAAATATCATATTTATGGTAAATGTTACCATAATGTCGGTAATGATTTATGATAGAGGCATAGTATAACCAACTATATTATGTTTTTACCCAAAATTATGGTTATTTCAACTAAAAATATAGTATGGTTGAAAATATATAATGGTAAGAAAAGTAACTATTTTATATGTATAGTTAGTATTACCAGAATATTTCATACATAGTGATAGAACTAACTATATTCACATAACACATTTTACTATACATATGGTAATAAGAAGAAAGATAATAGTTAATGATATAACCATTTGTATAAATCGTTCATTCTACTATATTTTGTATGGTTACGTGAACTATAAAAATATGTTTGACGCCAAATCTAACTATAAAATATAGTGAGATTATAGTAAACCCAACCATTTTTTTCTCTCAGTGTACCCGAAAAGACGATCAGGTCCGACGGAAAAATGATCGGATCGCATTTGGAGCAGGGGTCCCTTGCTGATCTCGGTTAGAATTCAAGGCATGCCACGAAGCTCGAACTTCTCAGGCTCTTGCGGACTCTCTCTCGCGTTTTCGTTGGAGCCGACCCCCTATTCTTTCTTTCCTTCCTCGTCTCTTCTTGTCGAGCTCCTACGGCCGCTGCTACACGAGTTCCCATGCGTCCCGACAAGTTGCTCGAGCACAGAAGACGACTCGCTTTCGCTGGAACGGGACGAGCTGGTGGACGCGGTCTCGATTGCACAACTCCAGCCCGATGTTATCTAATCGTGGAACGGGAGATTGCTCGTTTTCAAATTTAGAAGGCAATTCTCGAAGAGCATTCCGATATCGCCACAGTGGGGTATCGTTTTGACTAGGTCATTGGTAGGTATATCTCTTTGTCTCGGTTGTGTGAATGAGAGGAGAGAAAGAAGTTGGACTAGAAGGAGAACAAAACGGAGCATCCTGTGCGAAACATGTCCATTGAGAGGTGTCAATGGAGGAACGCGTTGGGTTACGTAACGAGAAAAGATCCCGACCCCATTTGCTAATGAGAAATGGCAAATTAAATCCGTGGCCCTCTTCGACGGCCATCTTTATTCGAGAAGAAGAATTGTTCGCACGATCGATATGCGAATTTCTCTAGGAGAATATAATCTCCTCTCACGATTATCCTCTTCGATTCGTTGCCGTGCTTAACTGCGAACCGCTCCAGTTAGATAGATATAGTTAGAATATCTTTCTCCTCCTACGGCTCTCCGCTCGCATCACTCGTCTAAATGGGAGCAGCCTCGAAGCACGAGCTTCTCGCGTTCGTATTCGCGACGGTGAAGCATTTGAGAGGCGCACACTGACGCAGAGGTGGAAAAAAAAAACCTCGAATCTTGAGAAATATGGAATGTATGAGAAAGTATTTCGGACCAAAATTGTATCCCATCTTGGGAGATATGGGATGCTGATGTTTGCTTGACCTTGCAATGACCTTGAAAACCACTACTAAGGTTAATTTCAAATTTTTGTGGACGACCCGGTACTTTTTATTACATATCGTTTACAAAACACTGCTTATTTGTGTCATTTGCATGAGCGATTTCCGGAATCTAGCTTTGAATTTAACGTGGAACACCGCGGTTACGATTACAGTCAAACACGAGTAAGTTGCAAGAAGCAGGACGTTATTTATACAGGACAGGTTAGCAATAGTACCTGCTGTTAAAAAGTACACCGGTGAGGGAAAACGATACATTTTTTATAATCTCAAAGAAACAAATGGAAATATCTAAAATTTGAGGTTTTTCATGATTATAAGAAATGCTCCGCTTTCCGCCTGGCTCGACACGAGTGGATAATTGTATTGCATAATATTTATTCTTTCTCCCATTCGTGCCATGGTCGTGTCATACACGGTCGCATAGATTTTTTTTGGCGCGTGGAGCAATACTGCATTGCTCTATATAAATGTTGGTATTTAAATATGACGTCAATGAATAAAGTGCAGCGCAGTTGTATTACATAATATTTGCACAAAGTGCCTCGAACTTTACTCAATCATTGGCAAATGACACTCGACGCGTTCTCAAAGACCCGGGGACAGCCAAAGGTTTCGAAGTGCAAAGGTACACTGAAAAAATTGTATTCTTAAAATACAAACTTAATAATTCATCTTAATAGATATTCTTAATAGATAAGAATATTTTCTTATCGATATGACGCTTTTTAGAATATATTCTTAATAATCCATCTGAATGTCGCGACACATATACTGTGCGTGTCAGTATTCGATTAAGTTAGGTTACACATCGCGTGCGACACATGTCGATGCCTGTATCTTGTTCCTCTTGCAATTCTGCGTAATTTTGAGTACTATATTATTTTTTGCGCTGTGTTGTGCAAAAAGTATGGATAAAGAAATGACGAAGTGGCTAGAAGAAGAGGATTTGGGCGATTTAATGAAAATATTTACAAGTGATAGAAATACATGTATATGTATATGAATTGTAACCTTATCTCGTGACTACATTTCTCAACCAATTCTGATTTCAAGATATGGATAATGTAATTTTCGATAATATAAAGAGTGAAGTATTTCATTAAGAGTTTTGTTTCCAATAATTATATACGAAATATATCCATACAAATTTATTACCAGGCTATGTTAAGAATATCTGTTAAGAATATTTGATTAGAGGAATCTGTTTAGAACATTCTACTCTTAAATTAAGAAGATCCTCTTGTTACTTATTTTAGTGGGAAATATACTAAACTTAAGTGGTAAATTCTTAAGATAAGAATACAAGTTTTTCAGTGTACAATTTCATTTTGGCAATGTTCTCTTTCGAGCTACCACAGGATCCGGAAGATTCTTTCTCGCGATAAGACTTGGGACGCATAGATAATACCATTTCCTGTCCGTCCTTCGTCCGTCCCTTATCCGGCGTCCCTATACACCTCCTGGCTTATCTCGACTTAAAGCTAGACGCGATAACAGCGCGTTGCACCCCGCCGACATCACTCGATTTCGACGCTCGCTCTCCCAGACTAGTTTCTCCGCGACGTCACCCTCGTCTGCCCTCAAAGTTGTCCCGATAAGGACGGTTTTCTTATCAAGGGGCATCGATGCTTCCGCGCTTCCTACGAGCCTAGTGGTTTGTTCCAGATTGCAAGTAGTCGTGAGTGAACACGATAAATCGTGACGACATTGGATACCTTATTCTACGAAGAACGAAGGATAGAACAAAAATGTCCTTAGGTATCAAGGAACGTCCTTTTACACGTGGCGCAACAGTTTTTTTGGCAAACTTTCCTTTGGCTGTCGTTAGCGCGAGTAAAGTTAAGATAAAGTAGCTAATGAGTTCTCTTGTGCGGATCCAAGGTCACGTACCCAAATATAACCCTACTAGGAATGGATTAATTAGAACGGGTGAGCACGGCCGGCTCCACGCTCCATTGATAGTGAAACAGTGAAGATCGAAACGTGGGTAAATCAGCCCATCCCACGGTGGTGGGGTCACCTTGCGCTCGTCCACCATGAACGGCCGTTTAACCCTTTACCCTATTACGGGATATTGCCACCCGATATTGATGCACTCTTGTCCACGTGCTAGCCACGCTCACCCAAGCCCGCACATCCTTTCACCACCCTCAAGGAAGAGTGACGCCGCTGCTGGAAGAATCGAATGGAATTCCGTGAAAAGAAGAGATCAGGATGGAGCGTGGAAAGAGCTCCTTTCTTTTCGGTGTCACGTAAAATTCGTTGCACGCAGAATCAGCGCCGACCACAGTCACTCTCTACTTCTCTGTCTTTTTCTCTTTATCGCATGTACCTCTAGAGCAGTGGTTCTTAACCCTTTCAAAGTCACGATACACTTTTGATTAGAAAGATAATTCGCGGAACACCAAACTTATTCGGAAGATTAAGATCATATTTTTAGATGGTGGTTATGCAACAAAAGTCCAAATTATGGTATTCTTGTGCGCGCTGAATATTTACTAACTAGGTATAATATGCATTGACGCTTTTATAATTTCAATATTTGTAACTAGTCCCCGGAACACCAGTCTTCCGCGGTACACCGGTTAAGCAGTACTGATCTAGGGTGCACATAAGCGAAATATATCAGAAATCAAGGGACAAGTAGATTTTCGCATCGTCTTTACTGCAAAACTACAGGCGTCTTGAAGTCCGATTAGATTCACCTTGGTCCTACGAAACTCGTACCAATAGATTGCGGTTCAACCGTCACGGCGCCGGTATACGACCAAAAGGCCAAATATAATATGCATTGACGCTTTTATAATTCCAACATTTGTAACAACTCCCCGGAACACTGGTTCTTAAACTTTTCAAAGTCACGGTACACTTTTGATTACATGGATAATTTGCGGAACACCAAATTTATTTAGACGACCAAGATCATATTTTTAGATGGTGGTTATACAATGAAAGTCCAAATTATGGCATTCTTGTGCGCGCTTATTTATTAACAAATTAATATTTACTTATTAGGTATAATGTGCATTGACGCTTTTATAATTTCAATATTTGTAACTAGTCCCCGGAACACTAGTCTTCCGCGGTACACCGGTTAAGCAGTACTGATCTAGGGTGCACATAAGCGAAATATATCAGAAATCAAGGGACAAGTAGATTTTCGCATCGTCTTTACTGCAAAACTACAGGTGTCTTGAAGTCCGATTAGATTCACCTTGGTCCTACGAAACTCGTACCAATAGATTGCGGTTCAGCCGTCACGGCGCCGGTATACGACCAAAAGTCCAAATATAATATGTATTGACGCTTTTATAATTCCAACATTTGTAACAACTCCCCGGAACACTGGTTCTTAAACTTTTCAAAGTCACGGTACACTTTTGATTACATGGATAATTTGCGGAACACCAAATTTATTAAGACGACCAAGATCATATTTTTAGATGGTGGTTATGCAACAAAAGTCTAAATTATGGTATTCTTGTGCGCGCTTATTTATTAGCAAATTAATATTTACTTATTAGGTATAATGTGCATTGACGCTTTTATAATTCGAACATTTGTAACAAGTCCCCGGAACACTAGTCTTCCGTGGTACACCAGTTAAGAACCACTGTTGTAGAGGAAGGTGCGCGCGCGTCCGCTAGCTGTTCGCGGAACTGGAAGTATCTGCATGGATACCGCGCGAGCACGCTAGAGTAGAGAGTACCGAAGACAAGACCGTGACATTTTCCGTACCGGTTTTCCCGTCCTGCCTTTTATAACCCGGGAGCGGGCCGCTTGAGCCGCAAGGTTGGCGTTTCAGCTGCCAGCCGCGACGAGACGCGCCGGATATCGCCCGTCACCATTCCCTCCCGGCGAGATAATTTTTTAAGAGCAAATTTCATTCCGTGACGGGCACCGCGAGTGCGGCTCGTGGGCGTCGCGCTCAATCTCGTTGAATCGAAGCATCCGGACGGTAATAGTAACACAGACCTGCAAGTTCGAGATTGTTGAAATCTTCTTTTTTTCCCCACTCAGGTGAACCAGGTTTAACAGCATTTCTCACTGTGATTTTGGGTAAGGTCAATGTCTCTATTTCTATTCATTCAAGACTACGACTGCTCGGATTATGAAATTTATTTTTAATAACGTGCTGTTGGTATATGAATAATTAATAATTAATTTTGTTGTAACTTGTATTATTTTAGCATTAACACTAGAACTACCAAGGGGGTCAAAATGACTGGTCAACAAAAGAAGCTTCCATATTAAAACAAAAGTAAATGGCAGCTCAGTGATAAAATAAACGATCTCTCTCTGTTAAAATGAGTGGTCAACAAAAGAAGTTTCCATACGTAAACGAAAATTGGTAGTTCTAATGTTAAAAAGAAATTCTTGTGAAAAATTCACGCATTCGGTCATTTTGACTGGTCGGTACTCCTAGTGTTAAGAAGAATAGTTCGTAATATGTAGAAATCTGGGCTTGAGTAAAAACTGGGACATTGACCTTATATCTATTTCGATCGACAGGTGCCTTTCTACGTCCAGGATGAGCTGGTGGAAAATCATACTGTTAAGTTAATTTAACAATTAATGTATGAACAGAGAAAAAAGTTAATGGAGGAAAATTGATTCAACTTAGAAAATAAGTTGAAGGTGAGGTTCGATAGAAATACACCTTTGGTAGAAATACTGTTAAAGGGTCCTTTAGGTTGCTAATTACGAATATGAACTCGGATTTTTTTTTTCTATTGTGTTCAGATTTCTCTGAAAATGAGATCGAGGAGAAGTGCGAAGAAGATTGGGCTCCTTAGAAAAAGAAAGTGATATTGTATACATATTGTGAAAGGCATTTGTGCTGTATTTGGAAGGAAACATTTCTGAGAAATGCTTGTATCTTTCATTCGCAGACCTGTGTAATAGAGTAACGAAGGCGGGTGGCAAGGAGGCGCTTCTTTTTTAGAGCAACGCAGGCTTTTAATGCCCTGCCCTCCTACGCGGTGGCTTATCTAATTATGGAATATATTAATTTTAAACGTACCTAATTATACTCGTGCCAGACGTCGTACGACAGTGCGCGCCACGCGGCGCAGCCCCGACGAAAACTGGAGTGGTAGAACCAAAATATCGATGTATCTTATCTAAGCGTGCCGTGAGAATCTGGCAGGCGCGGTTACGCCCCCGGACCTGTATCTTTCTCGACAAATAAACAATTCTTTCTTATGTTTCACGATACGAATAATTAAAGCTTTCACGATTTTTCCTTTGCACAAGCTACTCGGATCATTCTTCTTCTCCAGGCTTCTTTCTTTTCATTCAGCTTCTGGTACTCGATGCCTGCCGAATAACGAAGGGTCTTACAATTTTACATTAACACAAGCTACTCGAACCACTTCTCTTTCTAGGCTTCCCTTTCCTCCACCCTTTACCCCTTCATTCCTATCATCCACCCTCTCACGTTCTCCCTTTCTCGCAGGGGTAACCTATCCTAGGATTCTATCACTGAGAGAAAAGTATATGATATATCTAACTATAATGGCATAGTAAGAAAATTATGGTTGGAAATATCATATTTATGGTAACTGTTACCATAATGTCGGTAATCATTACGATAGAGGTATAATATAAGTAGCTATATTATGTTTTTACCCAAAATTATGATTATTTCAACTAAAAATATAGTATGGTTGAAAATATATAATGGTAAGAAAAACAACTATTTTATATAGTTAATATTACCAGAATATTTCATACGTACTGATAGAACTAACTATATTCACATAGCACATTTTACTATACATATGGTAACAAGAACAAAGGTAATAGTTAATAATATAACCATTTGTATAAATCGTTCATTCTACTATATTTTGTATGGTTAAGTGAACTATAAAAATATGTTTGACGCCAAATTTAACTATAAAATATAGTGAGATTATAGTAAACCCAACCATTTTTTTCTCTCAGTGTAAGCTTCAGCACAATCCACCACAATTCTCTCAATCTCTCGATCCTTCATCGATCATGTGGCACGAAGCCTTTTGCCCTCTCCAGTCTCACTCATCCTAGTTCTCCAATTTCTAGGTTGATTCGGATCTTCTCTCACTTCCTCTTCTCATCGACCCCTCTATGCGCGTACGGTTCGACCCTCTCGCGCGTAATTCCATCCAAGCGACGCTTGTCCCTGCCCTACGTTTCTACCAGGAACGCTTTCTCCGCCACTTGTTTCTCCTCTCCGACAACGGCAGGCGCGAAATTCAATGTCAAAAGCTCGATGGAAATAGCGGAGCTGCCGGCTGCAGGGGAAGCTCGAGAAAGCGCGTCGGCTCGAAGGGGCTGAAGGGCGCACGGGAGAGGCTGCGAGTGAATATCGATCCTCGGTTTAGCCTCGAGCCTCTTCCTCGCGCAAACAGAAACAAAACACCGCTCGCTTCAGCCTACCCTCTGTCGTTTGTCGAGAGCCAAGAACGCGCGCGCGCGCTTCCTTCTCGATCGAAAACCAACATCAACCCCTTTGGTCAGGATAGCTTCTTTTCCTTTCTTCCTTCGTTTCTTCGTTTTCTACTCCTTCTCCCTCGCAGCTCGTGCATCTCGATGGACCAGTTTTGCACTCGGTCTATTTCAACAAGTCAAAATCTGTGTTAACCCTTTGAGTGCTGAATACTCGGGGACGGTGATGATCGCCGTGGACGGAATACTTTTTCGCTAGACTGAACTCTCTTGATTAACTATTCAAGGAGCAAATAGTAATAAGGCATAGTAATCCGTTTGCACGAGATTAAATAATTAAAGAGCGTTATAACCATGCTGTTACTAACGAATGCACCTGTATTCATCTCACACAAAAGTAAGGGTAATACTTCTATGTAGGTGACCGAAAAAATCGAGAGACGCATATATGCGTCCTTAGTCCACACCGATGGCTTTCGTCAGACGCATATATGCGTCCATAGCACTCAAAGGGTTAACACGTTGCGCTCGACGTCGATCTTCAGGGAGTGATAGTGGACTTTTCGTTTGGGCAGCATTGATCCGTGGGACTGACAGCGAACTTTCTGGTTTGACGATATTGGCGCATGGAACCGGCATACACCATTATCAAGGTTATAAAATAAATGTTGTAATTTGAATGAAGTTTGTTAAAACATTCTAAGCTTAGATTTACGCAGATTATGAAAGGTAACGACCTGTTTAGTCAATTTTCTTATAGCTACATTGCGTCCGAATGTTTTTACATTTTGCAGTGTTACATTCTCTCTGCTCAAATAGATCTTTCCGTGGCTTTTTCTAACTGACCGTTTCCTCGAGATCGTTTAGTTATTCTTATACTTTGAATATTACATCATTGTTCGCTCGTTTATACCGCAACTCAGTGCCCGACGCCTGAACGTAGACTCTAGCAAAATCGGCGTCGCGCTCAACGTGTTAACGGACTCGTCCCGATGGGCACGGAACGAAGGCGCTTACACGTCAGTAACAGGGAGCGCGTGAATTCAGGACGTTGGTAGAATGAATTTATACGACACTCTCTGTACTCGAGCGAATAGTTTACTAACGTTTTCTACGGCACCGCGCTCTTTCCAAAGGTCCGCGTTTCGCATGGATTCTTATTTGTTAAGACTTTTTCGGTTGCAGCCCTAGATGAAGAGGAGTTGTGTCCTAAAATCGAATTAAACGCGAGACCACAGGCTTAGGAAAATTAGCTCGATAAACTAATACGTCCGAGTATTGCACGAGCTTTCGATGAAATCGGACGCACCTAAGCGGTAACGAGCGATTTTTTCTCGTATCAACAGTCCCGTCGCATGCTCCAACTAAGTTGTCAATGTTCGAAAAAGGAATTAAACGTTCCTTCGTGAACGACATTCTTTCGTGGCAGTCAGCCAGGTTTCTGTTCGGAGTAATTCCATTAAACAAATTCAGAGGCGCCACTAATTCGCATTAATCTTCTTTCTCGGAGGTGGCTCGCCTGGAAAAATTCAATTTCCTCTTGAAAGATATCCCGGCGCCTCTCGCGCTTCTCTCACTTCTCTCTCTCTCTCTCATTCTCTTCCATCCACACACATATAACGAGGGAAAAAGCAAGAGAGAGAAAACGAGAGATTCCTCGGAAGTCGACGAATCTCTCGAGGCTGCCCACGCGTTTCGAGAGCAACGCCAGCAACGAGTTAATAGCTCCACGTGGTTGCCGAGACAATGAAGGAGTATGAATGCCTCGGTTGCGATGAATGAACCGATACCTGGCGAGCGAGCGAGCGAGCACGCGAGTGGCAAACAAAAGTCTTGGATAGTGGCGCGAGGCGCGAGATCGTCGGAGGGTGGGCGGCGGAAATCTGTGACGGTAAACCGATATGTCGAACGTCGCGACGCCTCTTCTTCCTAGCCGTGGAAGAGACCAAGGTCAGGGTGAAGCTCGCCTGGATTCGTTCGCGGTGTTGGATGGCGCGTGCTGCATTATATTCAGCCGATGCGTTTGCTCGCGTCGCCCTAGACTCTTGACGAACGTCTGGCGCACTTTTCACTCTTCCACGCGCCTTATCACCGCGTTTGAGCGGACAAGCGGAATAAAAGAAGATAGAAAGAGAGAGAGAGAGAGAAGGAGAAAGAGAAAGAACGCTGGCTTTCACTTCGTTCGATTACATTTTACTCCCGGTGAAAGAAATCGATTCGCGTGGAGGCCTTCGACGCCTGGCTTCCTCGAGACGAGTAGGAAGCGCGAGGAAAAGGTGTAGGAGCTGAGAGGAGGTGGACGTGGAGAATCGAAAGGAGAAGGTGGTGGTGAACCAAGTGGACGCTAACGGGTTTTCAATAGTCGCGAAGTACCGCGAGCATCCACGAGCCGACGACGACGGTGTATATAACGGGAATATAGTACCGCAGCCGGAACCAAGTGACGTTGCCCGCTCGTATAAGGAACTTACATCAGGATCCTCTCACGAGCTCATCTTCCCAATTCCATCTTGCTCACTCATCGAGAACTCTCTCATAGAGGAGCCCAGAACCGCGCGCGGGATTTTAATTAAACGTCAGGAAGAGGGACAGCAGGTTTGTAAGGATGGATTTCAACGTGACGTGCACGCCGGCTTGGCTTCCGCTGGCCGAGAGGTTAATCGACTTCCTACGCGGCGGCAGTGGTGACGCGTCCAAGGCGCAAAGTGCTTGTAAACAGGCGAATTATCCGCCCTTGGACGACGACACCCCGGTGGTCCACGCCGAGGTTCGAGATCGTAAGGACATCCCGGGTTGTGGCCGATCCTGGAGGATAAAGGAGCGACAGGGGTCGGCGTTGCCCTTTGTCCCCAATTTCGGCAGCGCCAGCCCTTACGGCCGTTCGACTAGCTTCATCCTAGAATCCGGCGCACCTATAGGTAATCTCATCGAGGGAAGTCTCTCACTCTCTCTTCTCTCTCTCTCTCTCTCTTCTCTCTCCCTCCGGGCCTCCTCGACCACGACAATAATTGGCTAATTAAGTCACCCTCACGCTGGCTGGGCTGGTGGCCTCGTCCATTGCCCTCCGCCCTCGGCCCCGCCGTTGTCGTCGTTGCCGCCCGTTGCTGTTGCCGCCGGTGTTCCGGTAATTCACTTCCAGGCGTCTCTTCCTGCGACACAACAATGTAGGTCAATTGTTGCGTGCGCCACAAACCAGCCGAGTCTCCTCCCCCACCGAATTATCCCCGCGCGGAGAGAGCCCGAAGAAGACGTTTGCAAAATATCCGCCTGGCAAGCGCGTTGCCGTGAATCCGCTCGCAAGCCCTCCTCCTGCAACTTCCACCACGTGGCTTTTCATCCTGCCGGAGGCATTGTCGAAACCGTGGGGGGTTTTTTTCGTTCGACGGGATTTCCATTCGGTCGGTTTCCATCCTGGGTTACGAGTAGGTAGGTATAACGAGCGTAACGGGGCTGAAGTTTTCTCTCCGGCTTGAATGATGCCTACGGAATTCGGTTTTCCTATTTCTCTCTTTCTTGCTTTACGCGTCTGGCTATCTGTCTGGCTCTTTCTCTTTTTATTGTTTCAGTGGAACGGCTTACCCGTCAAAATCGAACGGATTAAAGAGATCCCATATTTCAAATGCGCTTTATACGACCGCTTGTTAACTGTGAACAAATGGGTATAGACTGCGCAGAAGCTTTTGTTTTTTCTTTCGTTCTATTTTACTTGTTAGGTATACTGTGCACATGTAGAATATGTGTGTATCTCTGCATACTTAGCTTGGGTGTCGTGGGCAGTACTGGCTACTCGCATTGCATACCATGGCTACGAGCGTATTCGTATACAATAGTTGGTCGCTATTAGGGGACTCGTTTCAGGGTGCAATAAAGGCAATTTTTCTTTCTTTCCTTTCTCTCTCTTTCTCTCTTCATTTCCTTTCACTTTTCCCTAACGTTATCTCGAAACGGAAAAACCGAATCATGAATATTGATTTTATTTTCCCGTTAGGATTATTTTCCTTTCCCGAGACCCTATTTGACTGGTGCTACTCTTATACCCTTCGATCAAAACTAGCTTGAATCACTCAGTAGAGAAGCACTTTTCTAGCAAAATAAACAGTCAGCAAAAACCTTTGGAGTTGATAGTTAATTATGCAAACAAAAATTTCTCTCTATCTACTCTCTATACAGCTCTAGTAACAGCGACAATCAGCACTCCTGGGAAATTTACTGGGAGAACCTATCCAATCTCCATGCATAGGGTTCGAAATTATATTTGCATAGACAAGTACAACGATCCTCGAACAGTTATTATCGCGATAATTTACACAATAACATCTCGACAAAGACAATCTACATTTGCAATACTGATTCTACTCAACCATCTTCGATGCTCATTGAGTCATTCGACATTCGGGCCTGAGGCATTTGCCTCGTCCACTTGACACGCGCTTCCTCCTCTTTGCCAACCGTAGGAAAGAATTTCGGTGCGTCAGGTAGAACTTCTAGCAAGGTATGCGAACACTTGAACGGACCCATACAGGCAGGCGGTTGTGTCGATCGTCACGGCGTGTCGCGTGCGAAAGCTGCACGTGTGCACGCGTGCGAGTTCCCGACGAGCAGGAAGTAAGCCCTCGTGTGATTATGCCTGAAAGAAACATCCTCCTCGGTCTACGCATGTTACACGCTCTTGTGTACTCTCGCCGCGAGAATACCGTTCGCCGACTCTTACGCATCGGTGACGAGCACGAGCACGAGCGCGCGCGTGCTCGAGAGGAGTGCATGTGCAAGCAGACAAGTACGTGCATGTGCAAGCAGACAAGTACGTGCATGTGCAAGCAGACAAGCGCGTACGTGTGCATCGTTCCATGTGTACGGAATGCGACCATATCGCCATAGTGCACGCTATCTGCATCCTTTGTTCCCGTTCCCACGGATATAACGAAAAGAGATAACGCGGAGAAAAAAAAAAAAAAAAAACAGACCTGAACGAGGAGTCGTGCATCCGCTAAGCTGGCTTATCGATCCCTTCCGATTCTCTAGATTCCATCGATCTCTTCTTACCGCGAGCTCCGTTACAGTTGTACCAGTAGACATCGTTCGGTCCATGTGGGCCTTGTCGTTCGAGGGACAATCGTAAGCCGCAGGGTTAGGGTTCGCAACCGCACAGTGTACGATTTTGCAAATCTAGCAGAATAAAAGTAGAAAAATCCCCAAGCGAAATATTCATCTTTAATCTCTCGACGCGCTTGGCCATATATGTGGACATTTAGTTTCTCGTTAAACTATATCTTTTCTACCGTAACACGCGTGGGTATTATTCTTTCCGCAAATTTTCCATTCCTGCCTTCTTCTCCGATCATTGTTAACGTTGTCGACGAATCGCCATTGCAAGTGAATAAATTAACAATCGGTGCCGACTTGATTCCAGCTTAAATAAATTCGTCCCTGAAGAGGTTAATCGCCTAAAAAGGAAGTTTGTGAACTAAATAAGAGATTTTTTAAGTGTAACAATAATCAGTACCCTTGCCTCATTGCTAAGCTTTTTATAAAGTATTTGTTGATGATCGTCTTTCAGTCATGAATACGCTAGATTAGGGTATATAATTTGCATTTCGATGTGTAAAATAACTTTTTGATTCTTAGATGTTTAAGAGAATTTTATTAAACTATATTTATTGATAGGCAATAACAAGTTTCTTGGAATTATTAATTTCATTAGACTAGCAAAAATTATGTATACACGTTTGTACATTACGATTTAACTTTTTTTATGGCTCTAGTGGCTCTATAGATTCGATTTTAACCAAATTTTCAATCAAATCGTCTTCTTCCCATAAATAATTTTCTCTTACTAGGTTTGCAAAATTGTACATTGTACACTGGATCATCCGACACCTCCGGAAAAATCGAAAGCAGAGGAGAAGTAGAGAATGGAAAATGTGTGCCGAGTGTGAAGGAAGAGCCGATGGAAAATTCTAATCGAACGGAGAGTTCTCTCGGATGGTTCTTGTCCCGTTAATGTTGTCCTCTTCCGACTGGTCGCCCCTGTTGCGGAGCATAGTTTCAAGGACGAAATACTCGGCCCCGTAATACGAAAGCGGAGTATGGGTCGGTGTAAAAGCGTAGGCATGCGCGTGTCCGACGTCTGGTCGGACGGTGTTGCGGGATCTGCGGGTGTGCGTGCGTGTTGTGGCACCTGTGTGAGTGTCAGCTATTGGTCGTAGTGCCTAGGCGCACGACGTCGTCGTTGGAGGTAATGCTAGTGCGGGTGCTGCTGCTGGTGCACATCCTACCGCCTGCGTGCGGTACCGTACGCTCGCGCGCTTATGACATTTCTTTGCCAATCAACTCGTTCGTTGAAACGAGACTCGAACGTTGTGAGTCTCGTAAGAGGAGGAGAAGGCGGAAGAGAGCACGTGAGAGTGATTCTTACAATTAGTTAAGGTAAAGGAGATTACAACTCGTACTACGAATTCTCAGTTTTGTTTTCATTCTGACGAGTTTTGTGTTTCCTGCTGATCCGCTGGGGTGTCTAGGATAATTTTGAGTTTCGCTGGAGTAGTCGAAGAAGGTTCTTCTTGTAATCGAAGTTTTTGCACGAAAATGAGCGCAGCTCCATTTTGAACGGACCTTTTTGTTATTTGTTATATGCAATTGTGTCGTATGCCGGGTTCACATCCACTCAGGGATTTATTTAGCTGCGCGTATTTTGAGAATTCGATAGATTCAGTAGAAATGTAAGCAGAGGCTCGTCTCCTCGATAAATAGTAATGATTTTGCGAAAGTATACATTCTTTGAATCAGTGGATATTTTTCAACGTTAAACCGAGGTGACGATCTCACGAGCGAGTTTTCTTTAATTTCCATAAAGTTGTCGGATCTGGTTTTTGCTGCCGCAAGGTTCTCGATTGATACTTGTACACGAACGATCTCGTCCTGCCCACTGGTTCCGCGCTCTTACGCACCAGGAAGGTTCGTTAAATACCGTTGGTCGAACGCATCGCTGGAGATGCGTACGGTGCATGACGTTAACCGTGGAGCCGGATGAATGAGTACTGGTAGAAAACGGAATACTAATAACGCGTGATTCCTTTAGAATCTCTCTACGAAGCTCGCGCCTGAGCTTGCACAAGCTCCTCTTATTTGCCAGGATCTCATTCACCTGGTGCCGGTTCCGTTCCGCGCATTTGCTCTGAATTTATTCTTCCTTATACCATTCGACGATTGCAAACACATCTCGAAGGCAGCCTCCAATGATAATAATTCGCGTTTCATCTCGAGCCTGTTGGCCATTCGTTCTATTCGAAAAATCCCGCGTGCGACACGTGTAATTCGCTCGCGAGTTCCTCGACAAATCATCCCGTCGTACTCTTGCTCTGAATTTATTTTTCCTTCCACCTTTCAACGATTGCAAACAAATTTTAAAGATAACCCAGCATGGAAATAATTCTTGATACCCCAAGAGTCTTTTCATACCAAATCATCCCGTCGTACTCTTGCTCTGAATTTATTTTTCCTTCCACCTTTCAACGATTGCAAACAAATTTTAAAGATAACCCAGCATGGAAATAATTCTTGATACCCCAAGAGTCTTTTCATAGTCCGTTCCATCCGAAAAAAAATCGCACGTGTGCCGCGTGTCACTCCTTGCGAGCTCCAATTTTCCCATCCTTTACACATTTATCTACGAATAATTATTTCATGACGGTAATCCCTCATTATTTTTCGGACGATTGGTACGTGAGCTACGGCCTACAGGCACTCTCCTCCCAACCTTATTGAAAAAAAAAAGAAAAACGTGTCACTCCTTGCGAGCTCCACGATAAATCAGTCTTGCTGTAAGAGAGATGTGCGAATTATTCGAAACCGAATCGACGTAATTCGAAGTCGAAAGATTCCATAAGGTGAAATCACTGCAATTCGAATTCGAATCTAAGAATCGCGTAAGAAGACTTTTAAAACCCGTTGAATTCTACCGTGCATCCGGCGCGGGCCGCGTGGAGATGTGCGAATTATTCGAATTCGAAAGATCGGTGATTCGATTCGGTGATATTTTTGTCAATTCGATTCGATTCGAGTTTCTCTTGCAAATTCCATTTGGTTCGATTCGAATTAAAAAACCTTGTTTTGCACATCTATATAATAATCATGCAAATTAAAGTACATAGATAATTTATTTAAGAGCATTCACGAGCTTGAACAAAAACCCCTCACGAACCGTAGGTCGAAGAAGCCTGTTGCGATGAATGCGTCCGTATTACTCCACGCTATCTGCTCTTTCTATCGGACGTCTATGCGTCTCAGCGCACGCCAAAAAAGGCCTGCAGTCTGCTTCTGGACACATGCCGGACACTTCGAGGACACTTTCTCGCGTTGCCTGCACCAGCTCCTAAGTACTTGGGAGGGGAGAATCCCGTTGGTCGAACGCTCGCTGAAAATACAAACCCGTACCGTGTCTCCCCACGTCGATATCATCGTTCGCCAAGGATCGCGGTGCGCTATGAAAAGATACCGTGCCGAGGGTGCATTCTGGTTGGGCGCACTGTGCTACGTCACCTTTCGGCCAACACGCGCGCGCTCCAATGTCGTCTCTACCACCACGAAAGGTCCACGAGCAGGCAAGGTGCACGTGCTCTTCCAATGGAATTTCGTCCGCGCGCGCTTATCCGAAAGAAGTACAGTCTCTTCTTACGTGTAGGTTTTATCGCGCGATTTTCGAGTCGTGCATACTTCGCACAGATTGCCTACGAGTAGGGAACCTGGACGACAGGGAAGTCTCCAGGCTTCTTTCATAGCAAATAACGAGCAGCCTGATTTTCACACTTTCTTATGTATTTATTGTGTAGAAAGAGACTCTGCCTACCCAGAATCTTGCTAGGTCACCATTTAGATTCTACGACAGACCGAAGACTACGAAGATGAAGGATTATGCTGATCACGGAGAAGCATGCGATATTTTTTTGTAACGTTTATAACCGCGAAGAAAAATCTCTTGGATCGATTAAAGACTGCGTCACCAGACGCGATTGGGACCAACCTAGTGCCTCTTATTCCTGAAACTTCGCTGAACAAATCCCCGAGAACGCTCGAGTTCGCAGGCTCGTAAATCCGTAGACGAGAAACTTCTCGTATATTTGATCAGTCAGAAGTCTCTCGGAGAACCGGTGGTACTCACCAGGATCGATATAGTTATATTAGCGACAGAAGGTGAAGATGGTACTCGAGGTGGCTCGTGCGCTGGGTCTTTGATAAATATTCAAATGTGAGAGACTTTCGTTCGCGAATTCAACGAGATCACAGATGCTTCTGGATATTCTCAATTATCGGATCCACCCTGACCTTTATGCTCTTTCCAGGAAGGCGACGATAGCCTGAGAATGGGGCTGAATCGTCGGCGCGACGGATCGTTAAGAACGGGGACGATGAAGTAATCGTCGTCGTTTCGGCGCACGAGGAGGCGAGCAAGAAAATGATGACTGCCATGGCCAGGCTACCTTGCAAGCAGACCTCGCCTTCGCAGCAACCGAGGGTCAATAATTTCGGCAATGGACGGAATCCTTATTGGGAGATGCAGTCGAGGCATCCGACGCCGCCTTACGTCAGGAATCATCACCGACACGTCGATCATACCGGTAAGAATTCGAATCGTCCAAGAAGATTCTAAAGGTCCTTCGTTCTATAAGATCTCTAATGCGATGGGTCCACTTCAAATGCTTCTTGGTTTCCACCGAACGGTACCTCGTCTCTTTCCTCGAGATCTCATCCTCTCTTCTTCACCCCCGTCACCTCGATAGCTTTCCAGCTCTGTAATCAAAGCTCCTATGGATTTAATCTTCAAGATAGCTTCGAGATAGCTAGGAGAGAGCCTCGGTCGACGGAGAGATGCCTTCCGTTCGACAGCTCCGTAACAATCGACGAACTTCCGATAGGCTCTATGTTTCGTCTTGCAGCAAAGGTCTTCTAGGATCCTTTGAGTACCCTGCGATAGGTTTCTCATCCTTTGCTGTCTTTCTTCTCACTTCTACCTCTCCCACACTTTTCTCTCTTCTCTTATTTATCCACAGCCACCTTCGTTCTCTCTTCTGCTTCTCTCACACATTTTTCTCTGGCTTCTCCTCTCTTATTTATCCAAAAGTTCCGTCGTTATCGACGTCGGTGGCTCTTTGGCCAGTGGTTGCGACGTCTCCTATCCACTTCGATGTCCCTCGAGGACCCGGAGTCATCGATCAACAGAACGCGCTAATACACGAGGAGTAGCCGACGCAGATGTTGTCGACGTTCTTGTCATTAACGCCCTCGAACCTCCGCTCCCTTCTCTTCAGCCTGCTTCGACCTTCCACACCATTCTTACGCTCCTCTCCACTTCTCTTCTCTCCACTCGTCGCTCTTCACTTATCCCCCATGCAACGAGACGGCTTAACGAAAGTGCGCGTGCAAAGTGCGTGCACGGGCGCCCGAATGGTCCACGCCATTGGCGTAAGCAGCTGTTCACTCGAACGACGACGGGTCCACTCGATTTTTACAGCTGTATCCATTTCCTTGGACGAGGAAACACTTGGTGCATAAATTCGCGAAGACGTCGTCGGATCGAAGCTTTGGAACATCGTATATTCGTTAATTATTATTCAGGCTCTCTCCGTATCGCTCGACCATTCTTAACTCTTACAGGCACGGCAAATTCACTTATTTCTTGACCAAACTTGCACGCGAAATAAAACTTGAGAAATTTTAATACTTTTTTATTGGTTTAAGAAAAAGTATACCAAACACCTTTTTAAAGAACTCATGTTTTTGATAGTACAATTTGAATACCACCGTGCTATTCAGGCTTTCTCCGCATCGCTCGACCATTCTTAACTCTTACAGGTACGGCAAATTCACTTATTTCTTGACCAAACTTGCACGCGAAATAAAATTTGAGAAATTTTAATATTTTTTTATTGGTTTAAGAAAAAGTATACCAAACACCTTTTTAAAGAACTCATGTTTTTGATAGTACAATTTGAATACCACCGTGCTATTCAGGTTCTCTCCGCATCGCTCGACCATTCTTAACTCTTACAGGCACGGAAAATTCACTTATTTCTTGACCAAACTTGCACACGAAATAAAACTTGAGAAATTTTAATATTTTTTTATTGGTTTAAGAAAAAGTATACCAAACACCTTTTTAAAGAACTCATGTTTTTGATAGTACAATTTGAATATCACCGTGCTATTCAGGCTCTCTCCGCATCGCTCGACCATTCTTAACTCTTACAGGCACGGCAAATTCACTTATTTCTTGACCCAACCTACAGGCGAAATAAAACTTGAGAAATTTTAATATTTTTTTATTGGTTTAAGAAAAACTATACAAATCATGTTTCTTAATCACTCGTGCAGCATCGGAGACATACGTTTTTGATGGTACAATTTGAATAGACGCCGTGCCGAATAAGATACAACAAATGTGGTACATCACTTGGACCACCAAGCTTGTAACAGATAAACCAGGATACTGGGAATCTCGTGGCACCGTTAAACCCTGCGAATAAATAAAATAAATGTCCGAGCTCCGGATTTGTGTTTTAGGCGAGATGGAAAAATGGCAAATACAATGTACGCGTTTAATCTAAATTCATGCGGTCGATGAACGATTAAATGCCAACGTCGAAGGTCATTGGAAATCGCTTCTCTCGGCAACAATTCGCGTTATCGATTCGCTGCCTTCTCGCGCATTACGAAGCTCGACGCCGGCTAGAACGAAGGAGACACGTTAGGTACACAACGGTGATTCAATAAGCATGCCGAAGCTGTGAACACTCGCCGATAATTTCTGATACGCGCGCACTCTGCTGCTGCATGCACTTCGGTTCTATGGACCTGAAGCGGCCAGGCAACACGGGTGCGAGAAACGCGTTAGTAAAACGCCGCGCGTCTTCCAGGCTACCTTGCCACATCCTCTCCTACTCTATCCATCTGCTTCGTTCTGGATCATTTTTTCCTCGGTCTCTCGTCGGAAGCAAATCGATCTAGGATCGCTCGGTGACTGTGTCGCGTACATGCGCGCACTTTGTGATTTTAAATGCGAGAAGTTTGAAAGCACTCGACTAAAGAGAAAGCAACCGAGTGGTGCATCGATTGCTGCCTTGTTTTAACAGGTGCTCGCGCACTCGCCTGTCTTCATTGCCGCGAAGAATCCACGGGTGACGCAAATATCGATAACTCGGTCCTCCGGAGGAGAAGGAGAGAAAGGGGGAGAGAGAGAGAGTTTTGGAAGATCAAAATTCACAAATTTCTCCGGTATAGCTAAATATCAGTACTCGAGCGCGTCGACTTTTCGAAAGATGGGTCTCTAGAGGAGAAAGTGAACGAGAGAGAGAGAGAGAGAGAGAGAGAGAGAGAGAGAGAGAGAGAGACAGAGTTTCGAAAGATCGATCTGCCAAAATCTAAAAATGTATCCGACGTGTTTAAGTAAAAGTCCGTATCCGTATTAAGTCCGCGAACATATCAATTTTCCAAAAGATCGGTCCTCCGGAAAGAAAAGAGAAAAAGATACTTTCGAAAATTCAACTGATCTACCCGAACCCAAATATCTATCCGACGTGCCCAAGTAGGAGCCGACGAACATATCGATTTTCCGAAAGAAGACCACCTAACCCAGTAACTCTCCAGTTCTTTTCTCCGTAGGTTTTTACGAGGCCCAGCCTCCGAGGTACCATCAAAGTCGGCCGAGTCAGCCTCTGAGCGACCTTCCTCACGACGGTGTCCTTCACTTCGCCGACTCAACGGGTATGCCATCTTCGCACATTAGATCTATCCCAGCCGATGTACACCATCTTACCTCGATCCGTGCTCTCGACAAGAGAGAAAGAGAGTCTCTTCCTCGCAGCCCATCCCTATCAAAATCGAAGCGGGCCGGACTGCGAGGAATTAGAGAGCCCGTCTTCACCACTTGGACTCGTGCGCACACGTCTGGCCGTATCTCCTTACAGGAAGCGGCGCGCGTGGCTGCGAGCTCCTTGTTACATCACCTCTTATACTCACTAGTCGGTAGTGTTGCTCACCGGTAGCCACCGAGGCGCCTGGTTCAACCAGCTCAAGTCTCCCACTCTCTCGATCTGCATCTCTCTCCTTTTCACCCGCAGGAAAGCGAAAGAGCGCGGTAGAGATACTGCAGGAGACTAAGGCCTTTTACGTGAAGAGCGAGACCGTTCTGGATCGGAAGCAGGAGCTGAAGAACAGCGGACACCTGCAGGTCTCCCATTTAAGCGCGCCCGGCGCCCCGCCTAGGCTTCTCAGGAAGTGCGGCGCCCCGGCGCCCTGTTCCTTGCAGCCGACGTCACCCTCGCAATTGTCGACTTCCGTCACCACGCCGCCCTGTTGCTGGGCCACGTGCCACGAGCAGGACCGACGTAAGTCCCATGTCGCTGATTAACCAAGCTTGCTCACAAGGAGAGGCATGGACCACGCCGCCTTCAATTTCACCGAATTTGAAATTTAAAGCCTTTGACACTATTAACTTTTCATCTTGGACTTTCTTCTCGTACGATATGTATTTTTCGAGATATTTAGTTGTATCGAGGTAAAATGCCCACCTGGTATCACAGCTGAGCGGTAAAAACAACAAACTTTATTTGGAGTTTTCTCGAAAACTGGACACTGTCGTTATATTTTCCGATACCATGGATTTCTAAGGGTGCTCAGCTGTGATATATTTCAAATTCGACGAAATTGAAGACGGGGTGGTTCATACCTACCACTCCTTGTTAGACCGTTGGGTATCCTTGGCTCGAGAGTTGTCCTGATACTCTGGCATTGAGAGTGAGAAAAATCATAGGCAGAAATGAGGACGAGAGTTCGGCTGCGAATTGAATTAAAAACTACCGATTCCCAAAAAACGACTGAAGGGAAATACTCACGATGACAAATTCTCGAAGATTTAAACTCAGCGCGTACAGGTCACGGACACGTTTAAGTTTCTGTGGCAATTTCTTGTTGCGGTTAAATCAATTTCCAGTCTAATTTGGCTGAAAAAAAGCGACACGATACGTTTGTAGAATAATCCTAAACGAAGAAATTAAAGAAGAAATCATTAAAATCGGGTACAGAATACCCTGTCCAGTGACTTTTCTCCAAAAACAGTGCTATTTGTACCACTGTGCGACGGCACGAAGTCTAAAGTAATTTCTGTTGAGTAGCGGAGGGGATCCTGAGTCCTCAACAAACACTGCCACCCGCGCTGCCACCGAAGAGTCCACGTCTGGTTCCGGTCCCTCAACGACGTGCCATCTCCGGCCCGCCGACCGGCACCGGTGGCGATCAACTGCAAACCAAGTTGCGTCGCCTCTTGAACACGGACAGCAAGGAGAACGTGTTCTTTCCCGAGAGCCCTACACAGCCCGTGGTGCAAACGAACGGGGTCACTCGCGAGGAGAAGTTTAGATATTCGCCTGGAAGTTTGTCACCCGGGTGTCGAGACGAGAGCCATGCATTGGTGAGCACGAGGTTTATCTCTTGGCTTAGTTACCACTCGCAGTGAAATTAGCTGAAGGACCAGAAGGGTCCGTTTGTATATTTAACCCATTTGGATCATGAGATCATATTAGAGGGACGCAAAAGTAATTAAAATTTTTGCCTTCTCAGATGAATTGATTGAGAAAATTTTGATTACTTTTCGGTCTCCCTAATATATGCACGACTTTTTCCTGCCCATTATATCACCGAAGCCCAAATATGCAAGGCATTTTCCTGACCACTATTACTCGTGCGAGAATGTTTGGTGATTCGGGCCAGTTTTCCACTTTTCCGAATGATAAAAATGGGTTAACAGTGTAATTTTTAGGATTATCGTTACAATTTTAATCTCACTTTTCCAGCACTGCGCACAATCCGACATACGGTTCAAGTTCAGCAGGAGCAACTCTCACTCGCACACGTCCGGAAGATCTGGAAAGAAGTCGACCAACTCACCGTCGGTGGAGAGTACGGTTTGTCACAAGTCCTTGCCTGATCTCCACACGAGTACTCGACGACGTGCCTCCCTGTCGCCTCGGGCATCTATGAAGTCATCGTCGAAGCCATCGGGGCATCATCCATCGACGACCACCTGTCCGGACTGCGAAACCAGCTCGGATTATTCGGAACACAGCTTCAAGCGCGATGCCATTTGTTATCGAAGGTAACCGAGATTTTGCACTCGGCCGAAGCAACGTGGTTCCAAGGGTTGCATCGTAAGGGTTCGTCGAGAAAATCCAACGAGCTTACGTCCTCTTCTTTTAGCTCGCGTCACATCAGGAGATCTTTGGGATCCGGAGGTGGGGATGCCAGTAGCGTGTTATCGTCGGGTGGACGAACGCAGAAGTCATCGGGATCGAGTAAGCTGAGCCACGGAGCCACGGCTAGGGATTCCGGCGGATCTTCCGGGCATTGCACCCATCGGAGCGAGCCACCACCTAGAATACAAGTACGTTCGAAATTGCATTGGAGAAGATAACACTGGTCAACGAGGTTTCTGCCCATGAAATGACTATTTGCTAATTTCGAAAGAGTACATATGAATGTGTATTTTAAGACTAATCCTAATTTTGGGTTAACTCGAGGTTCTTTTGGGTTTGAATAGTCTTGTTTTTCAATTTTTTATTATATTTTTCCTATAACTGAACCCAACCCAACGCGAAATTAAAATCTCGAAAATTGTCAAAGTTATAATGGGTCAATGCGTCAGTAAATACTCCCTATCTGGGAACCCCAGGCACACGATTCAACTTTACGTATAGCGAGTATTTGGTAGCGCATTGGTCCATTAAAAAAATTATAACCTCGTCAATTTTCGAGATTTTAACCCTCGTGTTGGGTTTTAAATGCTCCTAAGATGTTCAGCTATAGGAAAAGAAAAATAATGAAAAATTGAAAAACAAGATTCTTACCGTGACTCTATCGCTTGCGTGTTCAGGACTGTTGGAGCCACATTCGCCGTGATAGTGGAGCGTCTACTCAACACTCTACAGAAAAGGATCGTTCGCGAAAGGGTAGTTACGCCAGTGGTACCCCACCGTCTGTTGTAAGGCACTATAGTCCCGACTCGGAGAGCACCAACAGTCAAACGGATTACAGTCCCACCTGTAACTCAAGGTATTGCGTTTAACACGCGTATTCCTTGCTACTCTGTTTTCTAACTCACTGCAAGTCCTTTAGTCTCTCTTCCGTGTTAACACTAGGTTCTCAGACGGTTGGAAAGAAGGACGAGGTAGACCAATCTTGAGATCAAAGTCGGATATCAGCGATCGGTACTGGCGTCAAGATAATGGCCGCAGCAACAAATTATCCACTCGTCCGCCACGATCGGTGACGCAACTTGAGAATTTCTTTGACCGACTTGGCCTGGATTCGGATAACTACCAGCGTATTACGGAACCTGACTCGAAGTTGTCCTCGCCCGTCTTCTTCGATAGCGTTAGCTCAGTCGATTCGGCATTAGGCCTGTACTCTTGGGGTGGCAACAATCAAAACAATCAAGGAACTCAATGGCAGAACAATAATTGTAGCATCGGCATGGGTGACGACGATTGCAATCCAAGAGTTAGCGGTCCACCGAGCATCGTCGAACGGAATGCTCGAATTATTAAGTGGCTCTGTCAATGCCGTAAGGTACAATTTGAGTATAGCTAAAACGCGTAAATGCGACGGAACAGTTAATCGCTGATCTTGAAAACTATACGTGAATACGCATAATTGAGGTAATTTGGGTTAAGCGAATTATGAATGAAATGCAGAAGATTTCGGGAATATCAACGATATCAGTAAGATTAATGGAAGCAGGCCGGTTTCGACACGCTCATCCTCATTTTGCGTCTTCTACGATAAAATCGATGCTTTCTCAAAATTTGCAACTTACCCTGCGCGTAGAAAAATTTCGTTACAAACATGCACATTAGTGCGTATTTTAGCATTGGCAAATGAATACGATCAACGCGACACATTTGCATTGTCAGTGATTATTTCGAGATTTCGAAATTGTTTTGGCATATTAGTCAATTTTTCGTCCTACTAAAGTAATATTGAATTCTATGAGTATTTCGCGTTGTCTTCGAACATATGTTTTGCAAATTTTAAATTATTCGTGTAATACACAGTTTACGTGATCATAAGTAATGCCTCATTCCTTATTGTTGTAGTGATATATCAGAGTAATTTGTGCCATTTATATTTTACTACTTGTTATTTGTTTATGTTATACCTTGTATGTCAAATTTTCTATCGAAATTTCAATAGTTTTTATAGAACTTGTTTTTAAGGACCCACCTTTATAGAAATGTGTAAATATAACTTTTAAACGAATTTGATTAATAGGTAGCCGTATAGACCTTTAATTGTATGTAGATTTTCGTTTTAGGATAAATTTGTTACTATATTTCATTATGAATCATTTAGCGAGTCTATTACGCGTTGTAAACATGTGTTTTCAAAAGTTTGAAACAATGTCGTGTTTTATATTAAAACTGGAAACAGAAAGAAAGATCAGTAAAAGATTTAACTCGTATATTAAGGAATATGACAACTTAGTTGAAAATAATGTATACAATGGGTAACCATATCTACTATGTATTATTAATCCATAACACGTTTAGTTTCTTTACCACTCCAAGCTTAAAAGTTACAAATTATGACCGCTATACTGGAATGTACCAGAAAAACTTTAAAAATCATTCTTTTTCCTTGCTGTCGTTTTATCGTCGTTTGTAATCGTTAATTAAATTCATATGGTTGTTAAACATATACACAAGTCAGATTATAATGAATATTGCTTAATTGAAGAGACTTGGTATTCTATATATAATGTTAAAGAAATTGATTAACCACAATTAAATCCATATTCAATTACAGAACCAATGAATTTTATCTTCCAATAGATGAATGCATAAATTTTCTTATATTGTTTCTTACAATATACAAATTTATGTTCTTCACTTCACTGAATTTCTTCGTGCGATCATTAGTGGAACGAACAACTATCAATTATCTGTATAACAATAAATAGACCTTATACATTGTATTTAAGTTAAAGTAAGGTTGCTTGCACTATTTTTAAAGACTAAAATATTTAGCTTGCTTATATATTCATTCTTGCCCCTTCATGTCACATGATGGATGTGACATACAAATTGCTGTTATTCTAATCTAGTTAACAAAAGAGTTATATACTTTACAAGGAAAAGAAGTTTTGAAAAATATCCAACTGCATTTATTAGGAATGTACTCTCTGTGCCTCTAAAAAATTGTTATGATAAATGTTATATAACAGCCAATTGGTTTCGATTGTAATGAAGATTATTGAAAATTCAAAATTAAGTTTTACATGTATTATTGCGTATGGAAATACGTTTGTTACATTGAATTGTATTTTCTAAACAAATACTAGTTAGTTAAATACATATTAAGATATATGCGAGATTTTTACTTAATGAATACTGATCTTTGAAAAGTACATTTAATTTAAATTTATTTTTACCTTGTTATACAAAGAATCTGGTGTGCAATAACAGTATACAATCTAAGATGATCAACGTAACTAAAAAATTTATTTCTTGCGTTATTCAATAAGGAATTGCAATTGCATCGTGTGACTTAATGTTCGCAATGAACAATGTATTAATCTTCATATAAGTAGTATATTCTTATAAGCGATTTGCATAATATAGTATAACATATGATTACATCACTATTCTAATTTGAAGTGATATAGATGTTTTAATGTAGAGTCAAACGATTTTCATAGTTCGTACATGAAGTATGGTATAGCATTTCAATGAAGGACATTAAAAAATAGTATCTATATAGTACTTTTGCATTTTTAAAATATACGATTGTAGAATGATGCTTACACACTATTTACCATCACGTAGCTATATAGCCAAGGTTTAGTATACCCACAACTTTTATCGACAACATGTAACCGGTGTTTGTGAAGGGTGCTTTGGTAGTCAATTGTGAGATTTATTGCACAAAGTTGAATATAATAATATATGCTTGCAAATGCTGTTCCTTTTACAGCTTTCACTTTGCAACATTCACAAAGCATTGTTGTTTCCTACAGTCGAATAATATGCATCTTTCATTAACATCATGTTATGCACATACATATACTCCAGTAAGCATATTATTCCACAAGCAACAACCTGTATATTCTTCTTTATGACAAGGCAAATAATTTATAATATTAAGTATTAAACAAATTTTCTGAAACTTCTTTTATGCTATACCCAGTATGTGATATACTTGTTCATTAATGTTTACACTCACCTTGCAATGCTTGATGATATTACACGATTGTATGACAAAAACTTGTCATCCCCTACAACAGAATATACATTAACAATGTGATATACTTCAACAATATTTATTTTCAATGATTCATGAAATATACCAAAATGAAATCATTGTTACTTCTTGAGAGTACAAGCACAGACTGTGTTCTATTTCTACCACATTAATGTATAAGGATAATGAGTGCATTAAACATTATATTGCAATTTTATTCCTTCCTTAGTGTCAATCTTTTTTCGTGTAAGTTGTACGTAATTTCTACTGTTCAATGTACATGATACGTATTAACGATCCAATTAACCTACTTACTATCTGTGAAATGAATATTCTCAAGAAGGCAGATGCGAATCGCTGACAAATTCTAATTCCTATACATTTGAAATATCATAATTAGTATAAACATTATATGAAATATGATACTTTCATTGTGTTTTCCAACAGGATAGTACATTGGAAATAATCATATTATTGAATTATCCTAAAAAAAATGTTCCAGTAGCAGGGTAAATCCTTTTGCTTGACAGCTATGTTAGCATCAGGTTTAATGCGTTTAAATATATTATAGGACAAACTTTCAAGTATACCTGCTTATATAAATATATATTTTACAGCATGAAAACTCTACACTTACTTCTGTGTAATCATTAATGTATACATTTAGCAGCACAGGCTCATTGGAAGTGGAACAGCAATGAAACTTGAAGGATGAGGATAGCAAAAAAAAATACATATGTTACTACACTATTTAAATTCTCTAGAATATGTTTATTACAAAATACTTCAGGTAATGTATATCGTACTTAAGTAGTATAGGGTAATACGGACTCTTATAGATAAAACTAATCGCTAAGTATCGTACTGCTCTGCAATTTTTACAAAACATCTGAGCACATTTGATGTAAGCTTCGGTGACAATGTTGACTTAATTATAATGAATTCACAACGATTATATACTCGGTCTATCCAGGAGCACTGCTTAAAAGTTACAGCTATTCTTAATTGTCATAAAAGTTGTTTATAAAAAGAAGAAAAGTTAAACTGGCAAGAATGTTATTAGAAAAATGCGCATGATACTTGGAAGGTATCCTTATTAATTTTTCTACCTGCTTTGTTATATATTTTTCTGACACAAATCATTTTGCATCACATATACTCCAAATTATAATAATTACCAGTGCAATAATGGGATACTGAAAATACATCTGTGTAAAAACTCACTGTGGTTCAAAACGTATTACTACCTAGTAATAATACAACGAAAACCTCCTCCGTTACTACATACTGCAAAACAGTAATTGAAAATTTCAAGATGATAATAATTTTTAATATATCCATCTTCTCATATTGCAGCATCATGGCACAATTTGAGATGTAAAGTACATATAACATTTAGGCATTCTCACTGGCTGGTCTCTTTTTATTCTAAAAAAGAAATGGTTAACAAAGTATGGCAAGCGTAATATTACTTCAATCGATTAATATCAATTTTTGGTTGTGTTAACGTCTTACAGTTTGCTTAGATGGTTTAAGATCTGTACTGGAAGCGCGAGTTTTAGATCTCTCCTGCTCTAACTGAGCATGCAGAGATGCCACTTCGGATGTTAATTCATCTCTTATTTCTTGTAATTTTGCTACCTCCGCCAATACGGATGCTTTATCTTTCACTGAGCAGAAATAAACGAATATATAGATTATATGTAATATACGAAATTTTTTTGCAGAACTACAATACACTAATTTTCTATACGTAATATGCGATAAGAGACTTACTCTCTCCATGGGATAATATTTGATAAAGTTTTTTGTTTCTTTCTTTCACTTGTGTGAGTTCTTCTTTTAGGGTCCCAACTTCAGTCCTGAGTTGAGTAATAACTTCATCACGCTTTTCCACTTCTACTCTTAATTGTGCCGAGGTAATGTCGTCGTCAACTTTACTTAATCTTGCTTTCAGCATGTCTTTTTCTTTTCCCTTTGTGATTTCTTCTTTAGTTTCCTTCTCAACCCTTTCAAAGAACTCTGCATCTAATTCTATAGCAATCATTTTAAGCCCATCACCTAGTCTGCTGACATTCATACATTAATCGGTTATCATAAAATTTATAATAGGGGTGACGAAACCTAGGCTGAACATGCCTAATGTATTAAAAAATTAATCTTCCTTGCAAGTACAACGACGCACGTGCCGATCTATTTTCTAATAATATTGCGCTGTTTATGACTACCCCATAGACACTATGAACGAGCAATTACCATAATTTCCAGTTTTAAAAAGTGAGTATGCTTGTATTGCAACTGTGCCAATACTCTTCGTTCGTTGACGACGTACATACATAATTTTATATGTATAAATACCCTTTTATTCAAGCAATTACAGAAAGCTTCATCACCCCAGTTTAATAAATCTTTCCATCCAATTTTGTTACCGACTGTGCAACATTATATATGCGCTAGTCCAGCAATGTGACTGAATATATATGCAATACCTTTTGATTTATTTTCACTACATTCCGTAGTTGGGACTGTAGGAGCCACCGTAGATGCACCCATGTTGTTGAACTCCTCTAACGTCATGGTTGCTCTCTTCGACTTTTTGCCACCTTTTTTATTTTGATCTAGTTCTTTATCATTTTTTGCTGTACTTACTAACTGTTCTTCATAGGTAAGTTTTGACAACAGAATCGCTTGATGTAATTCTTGTTCAAACGTTTCCTCAACAGCCTTACAAAAGCGGAAATGGCATGTCACACAAAGTAACAAATACGAATATATACTATTTCGAAAAGCAAACAATAAGGAATAAGAAATATTGCAAATCTAACAAGTCTGTGTAAGCAATTCTACATATCCAGTAATATCGTATATCCAGTAAAGAGGATCCTGCAAATTTAGTCGTTCGTCCATTAAATTAATGAGCGTAGATGCTAATATCGACTTCACGAATGTAGAAATTAATTAACGTTCGATTCAATTCGCATTTTCAACATTGAAAATTACCTATCGACAAGCGACAAAATAAGAGTTACAGGTTTACACCCATTAATTTTGATTATACTACGAGTTTGTGTTGTCGACAGTACCATTGTATCTTTTTGCTTCCACTGTTCCCATTGTTGTTCCTCGTGGTTATTGACTTTTTTCTTTTTTCCCTGGAAAGCAAATAAAAATTCGTATAATAAATATCACCGACAAACACGACGCGAGCTTCCATTGTGTCTGACATTACATATTTAGGGTGTAATTTTTGAAGCCACGCTGTTAAAAATTTGTATAAGTATTAGTAAGAATCTGTTTATTGTGCCATTGTACGAAAAGTATTTAACGAAATTTATAATACAGGACAAAAACGACTGTCTGTCATTCGGTAATAAACAGATCCTCGCTTGCCGCACGCGCGGGCGCGCGTCCACACACACGTGCATACTCATATGTCATATCCATAGAAGCGGCATGCTTATCCTTACCTTTGTTTGTTTCTTTTTATCGTCCTTTTTTGGTTGTTGCTGTTGCTTCGCTTTCTCACCTTTATTCTTCTGATTAGTCTTGCCAGCGGAAGCATTCTTCTGAGTCTTTTTTGGTTTATAATCGTCATCCTCAATACTGAGAACAGCAAATCGCGAAGGTACAGCGGTCGCCATTCCTCTGCTGATCTCTGATATATTCAGTAATGGTGAAATATGATAACTTCCGGTAGCTTGGTATCTATAAACCAATACAATGTTCAGTTAATGAATTAGTTCGATTGTACGATCGATGAGAAATCCTTCGAAGAAAAACTCTTTGCATTTGTGATATAGAATGGCGATGAGAGAAGGGAACGTCCACTTAAAAATAGGAAAATACTGTAAGATAACGGTTTAGACCGGAAATAAATGCGAAACGCCGACGCGGCACACTAGCGTCTCGCGCGGTAAATATCGTTGATTCTCTATTCGGCACTCAACAACACAGCATAGCCAACCGTTTCTGCGAGAAGCTTGAAATCGCAGGAATGTGTGAATGCATTGCGCGTTTTTAAACGCGATTAAATTATCTTGTGGAATTTATAACGTTCGAAGGAGTAAGCGAAAAGGAGTTTTACGGAATAATCCAACGAAGCACTTTTCGATCATACGCGATAAATATTTTCTCGATTATTTTCAAGCTTGTCGCGCGATGTCGCTCTCACTTGTTTACATTTAATAATATGTAAATAAATAATATACACCGATAGATTTATACCTTATCCGTGTATCGAGATACACGGATTGGAATGTTGCGGGAATATAAAGCGTGATTATACTATCTTTTACTATATTGTATCGTTGCGATAAGAAAATGGATTGGAACGTTACAGAGGATTGATCTTACATTTCGCGACAATGAAAAATTACCTTTGGATGCATTCGATATACGGGAAGAAGTGCAAAAGGGCGTGAGAATTGGATGAGCAATCAATTATGTAAATTGGAAGTTTGCTAATCACAAGGATTACCCTGTTCGAAGTTAATCCTCGACGATAGGTTAACATCAAGTACAATAGCGTCCACAATACGAGAATTTTCGATTAATTCTACTCGACGATCCAAACGTCTTACCCCACGACGAATTCGAAATCTGTGGGTAAATCAACGTTAGCCGCTTCGGTCTCGTATTTACAAGATTTACAACTCACGATCGACGATCCGTCAATTTCATTGATCTTTTTACGCCGTGCGTATGGGAAGGTCTCGAAATCGCTTTTCACTGTCACGAGAAAAGATCCGTACGCTCCTCGATAATATTCGTTCCTGGCGTACGTTGATAAAAAAAGAAAGAAAAGTCAAGCCGCTAATATGCGAACTTAACCCCAAATCGAAATCCATATATGTGCACGCACACACGTACGAATGGAAATAAATTTGGGCGGTTGGCATGCCTGGTGAAGAATATCGAGAATCTCGAGCTACGAGAGAGAAGGAAGTATCCATCTACACATCCATCCATCCACCGTACGGTGCCCCGTTGCACGTCGGGTAACCGACATGTACTTACGTCGTATAAGAGACGTAAAGCGTTGAGCGTTGATTGTGTCGTTTGCATTCGGAGTTGGTTTGCGCTTTTCGCGGGTGCATGTGCGCGCAGGAAGATCGCGTGCTCCCAACGCATTCCTCATAATCATAATCCACGGATTCTACGTTCCTTCGATCCCGAGAAGTAAGCCGTGGGACGGTAAAGGATAATCTTCGCTTTTCTTGGGACGCTCGCCAATTTTCAACGCACACCGACAAGTCGAGGCGTCGTTGTAACGTACACTCGGAGCAGGTCAACCTCGAGGAAGGAATACGGGGGTGCTTAATCTACTACGGCACACCGATACTCGGGGCGCGAAATCCGCGGGCTAAAGATGCCCGACGTGGCTCCCGCGGCCAACGTCGGGATTGAGACCAGGAACGGCAGCACAGCGGTGCACAACAAGAAGGACGACGGCCGCTTTTGGTTCGCCGTCGGTACTCCGCCAAAACCATTTTCATGCTTATCAGTGAACGCAGAGAGAAGATACACCCAATTCAGGAACTTCGTTTACAGAGGAGTGATTTAAATTTGCACATATTGTAACGGACTACCTCCTAGTTGGTCACGAATATCGGATACACCTCGTTTCACCGACTGTGAGGCTGATGTTATATTTAAATAGTCCTTTATGTTCACCACCGATACATCATGCGGGTGTTTAAGTGTCAAAATGGATGCTGAGGACAAGACGCTCCAATGTGTAATTCAAGAATGCGCGACGGTACATCGTTTAAAGCACATTAATCCATTGCGCAGGAAGATATTTTAATAGTCGATTATGTTTTCCGATTACTATAATGGTTAACGTCTGTTTATATACAAATGCGACGAGCAAATTATATTCGGTTTAATTGTTTCCCAAGCGTAGGTTTTCTTTAAATCTATTAACATACGTCGCGTTGGCGAGCGAGAGGAAAGATACATTTTTGAATTTGTGATATATATATATTCAATATTTCTACCGTGCAGTCCGTTTGTGCAGTTTTCTTAATCGCTAAGAGAGTAATTGGGAGCAGCATAATTTGTCGCAACTACTTTGCAGTCTGTAACATTTGTTTGTTACCTGTTTATAAAAGTACCCCTATAGACTTCGAATGTGAACGTAATCCTGCTGTGTGCGATATATATATGTAGACAGCAGGACTTGTGAAAATACACCCATGGCGCTCCATAATCGTAGTCCATGAAGTTATTAACATTTATATGAAGACGTATATCTGAATATATCTCAAAAGATGTGCGAACAAACGGAAATCAGTTATTTAGATGGTGATGTCGTTTGGGTAAAACTCGGTGCTTGCTGGTGGCCGGGACAGGTCACCGGATTCCACAATCTACCCGAAGATATTCAAAATGAATTCCAACGAAAGCCATTAATAGCCGCTGTAAAATTTTTTCAAGAGGACACGTAGTAAGTTCCTGTTTTATTGTACCGAATGAACAATATTTTTACAAACATCTCTGTACAATAACTGCATAATTTGTTTTTTTTTTTCATTATGGGCAGCATTAGCTCGATACGACCGACTATATTATATACTTTTTTATTGAGCAACAATTTCATACGTGTGTTATTTTCAGCGAGTTCGTCAAGAATTATCAACAAATTTACAAGTACAACTGTACGCTCAAAGATGAATTTATCAAGAAGGGTTTAGGTATGTATCTTCGGGCTAAATTATATGTTGTGGTAATATATACTTATGAATTTTCCGTAAACATTTTATTAACGAATACTTTATTCTGCTAAATTATTTGTTATAGACAAGCATAGAAGTAAAAGTAAGGATGGTGCCAGTTACATGGCTAAATTTCCTGGTGATGTTGAAATGGCAGAAAAACTGACGGGTGGTGATCCAGATATATTAAACAGTGAGAAATTCAGTCCAGAAGAACGACCCGACATATCTGGGTTGTTTGGGGATAAGAAAATGCCCAAGAAGAAGAAGGAACGTGAAGACGGTCATAGACGAAGTGCTGACATTATACGCAAAATAACTCACCCTCGATTTTTAAGAGAAAGCGATCATGAAGTGCGTATTCGCCAGCAGCCAAGCAGCCTACACTCTACTCCAAATAGCTCGATTTCTTCTCCTCAATATCCGTGTCATCTGTGCGAATTTACATCCTCAAGAGTCAACGTTATAATATGCCACATAAAAAGTCACAGGTCGGGTAATTCGTCGGTGGCGCGATCAAAAGTTAAAACTTACTCTCAGCCGCGAAGTAGAAATGTTGACACAGACACTCCGAAAAGAAAATATGTGAGAAAAGAGAAGAGTCAATGGGCCAAATCCAAAACAGATAGCGGATTTGAATCAGGTAAGAGAAAACAAACTAAACAGAGTGATAAGGTAAATAAGAAGAAGAAAACCGATCCAGAACTTCGTGAAAAATTACTGGCAGACTGGGATGATGAATCGGATGAAGACATTTGCAACAGTGATAGTATAAATGCGAATTTGACGAACAGCTCGCTTCAGCCAGAAGAGAGTAGCATCAATAGTCATACAAGCAGGGTGGAGAATGAGACTGCTGAGGATGCTATTGAGATAATCGAGGAAACCGAAAAGTTTCTCCGAGAAACTGAAAAATTAAGATCTATTCGTATGATGGAGGAAACAATCGGTGGTAATATCTCCAGTCTAAAAAGCTTTGGGTCAGAAAGATCCGAAAAACAAATTGGTTTTACTAAATGTAATACAGTTGAAGACACGGATACAAAGTTGCAAAAGAAAGGAGAAGCAGAAGCAGAAACTGTATCTTTGGACAATGACAGTAAGCATGTTGCATCCGATAGGGATGATAAAAAGTCACGACTGTCTTGTTTTGATTTTGACGAGGACGATCTTCCTGAACCGTCAATACCACCGGTAAGAAAAATTCCAAGAGTTTTTGGTGAAAAGAGCTTGTCATTAAAGAAAGAGATCATCAAGGAATTTGAGATGAGTGAAGCACTTAAAGCGGAACAGCAGAAAGAAAGCGATAAGGAGAATATGAGTCAAGCAATTGCTCATGTTATTGACACAAGAAGTAGCGATACTGAAATGGCAAATGAAGAAGGTGAACATGAAGCTGAAATGACTAGTGATAGTTTGGAGAAAGGGATTCCAGTTTCCAATGATGTCAGTCAAAGTAAAGTAAATATAGAGAACGAGGTGCTGCTTTTGCGAAATGATCAACAAAAGCAAACTGTAAACCCTTGTGAAACAGAAGTGGAGATTGTTGAGATATTTGAGGTGGAAAAGGAGGAAGGTGACGAGGATCGTACTACAGGGACTACAAAAAGCATTGATGGAGAATCACACTGTAATAATATGAAAACAATGGTGAGTAATGTAAATAATAAAACGCTCACGAAAACTAATAGTGAGGCAATGAAAACTGATAAGAAGGAATCACAATCAAAAGATGATGATATGGATAATGTAGTAACCGAGAGCAGTGATAACGCATCTACAAAGGAACTCGACGAAACACTCTCAGAACAACTTGTTACGGAGACAGAAGATGATACTGTTTCTGAGTCTGCCGAAACACTACCTGAACAAAGTGAAAATTCGGATTCGGATTTAGTAGAGAAGAATCGAATAAGTATGAGTAGTGTGTTGAGTGCACGGCAGCAAGTTACTCCGGAAAAATTGGTAAAAAGAAAGAGGGGTAGGCCAAGAAAAAAAGTAGAGTCCGCGGACGCCAATGTTAGTGCTAAAAGTTTTATTAAAGTGAAAGATAAAGAGGAAAGTAAGACCACTTTAACAGTCGAAAATATTACAACACCTAATAACGAACGTTCGTATACAGGCAGAAAACGAAAACCGAACAAAAAGTATTTAGAGTCAGGAATATATGTCCAAGACTCTGATCAAAGATCATTTAAAACAGATGACAGTCAGTCGGAAAGTGACGAGAAGGTGGTAGAAAAACAAACTAGTAAACCGAAAAAGAACAAAGCATTCACAATGCTAGATAAGAGTACTGATTCGACTAAGAAGAACGAAGAGCGGGAATTGGAGTTGTCCGATGGTTTGTTAAATACGTCGGAGGGTAAATCCTCAAAGTCGGGTCTCCCGCACAACGTATCCGATGGTGCTAAAGGGAAAAAATTCATTGGCCTTGAAAAAAGACTTATCGAAAATCAACCTGATATTGTCGATATCTGTGAACAATCGACAAAAAACAGCGAAGCACCGTCGATTCTCGAAAATGTAAATGCCATTGTATCGGAGCATGTACCATCGCCACTTGGGAAGGATACAATGTTACAAGAAACAAAACCTAAGGTTCCTCAGAAGGAAATGACAAGTGCAGCTGGTAGCGTTAACGAAATGGATAAAGGATCAAAAGAGATGTCAACAAAGGACAATCGTATAAAACCAGGTGCCGATAATTCATCGAATCACACGCAATCGGACTCTTCAAGGGGAGGAATAGATATGCTACCTCCAAAAAAATCGCAAATTAAAAAGTTTGAGTTATCGAAAAGCGATTTTTCAAATACTGGTGATCCTGAGAGTAATATGAATATCGAGCTTGATAAAATAAAAGAAGATGAACGTATCGAAGTGGAAGGTGACGATATTAAAATGAATGCGGAAAAGGAGAGCCATGATGCTTCAGCTATTAAACCGAAAGAAGCAGAAAGCGTGGAAAGTATTGTTCGTGAACAGGCGAAGGACATTACTGTAAAATCTACAACAGACAAATTGACTGATAAATTGATGGTAGATGAAGAAAGTGTGGCAGAACAGGACACAGTGGCGTCGAAAAACGTTTCCGAACCACTGGAGAGCGAACCTGCGAATGAACAGTTGGCGGAGTACAGGCTGAAGAGTACTGACCAAATACTCGACGAGGTCATTACGAAGACGTTGAACGAACAGTCGCCACTTTCCAAGAGAAGTTCAATGCAAACGAGATATAAAGGAAAGTTTACCCCGGAGACTGGCACCAAATCGAAAAGGGATAAAGAATTATTCACCGAGGAAAAACCAGTAAATACATTCCAAGAAGCTTTTCTAAAAACTTTACAAATAGACAAGAAGAAGGGTACCAACGACGATGGAGAGACGGCCGGGACTAAAGTGCGAAAGGGAAAGAAGACTACTAAGCGAAAGTCTGAAGAACCGAGCACTGGGAACGTATTGACCATTATTTCGCAGGATGCGAAACAGGAAGACAGCGAAGGAAAGTCCGAAGTAGCAGAAAACAGCTGCGACATTAAGATGCAGCAGAGCATATCGGAAGTACCAGCTCTTAGTAGCATCGAGGAAGTTGTGACTGAAGAAAATGTTGGCATTGACGCGACATCGGAAAACGTGGTATTGCAAAGTAGTCACCGTCTTGCACCAACGAAATCTGATTTTGGTAGTGTACTAAAGGTGCAGACTCATTTGAAAGCGGATGATGCAAGTAAATCTGCAATTTCGGAGGTGCAGAAAAGTGAGGATTCCACAAAGACATCACCTGCTCCAACGTCGGATGTTAGCGTCCCGGTGAAAAAGCGCGAAATGCCACGTATAATTGAGAGCGTTACTCTAACGGAGCCAATGCAGATATTAAAATCGAAGTTATTGGATAAGCTTCCGCAGAAAGGTGTAAAACATAAACTCGAACCAGACGGGTCTAAGAAGGCTGAGATTAAGACTGGGCCTACTAAGGCAAAAATAATGAAGATAGAGTCCCTACCGACCAGTAGTAAATTAAAAACTGGTCTAAAAGTCACGTCTCCGCATCTCTCGCTGACGAAGAAGCTACAAGTTTTGAAAGCCGAGGAAGCAGAGGCTGCAGCTATTATGGATAAACAGAAGGAAAAGCTAAGTACGCAAACGCAACAACTCCCCGCAAGATCAGGGGCCGAAAAGTACATTCAACAAAGCTCCCAGAGCTTGGCCGACATGGAATTAGATATAAATTCTATGCCGTTCGTTTTAAGCGAGGACGTTTTGACTCCGGAAAGTATCGAGCAAATGCCGGTTGTAATATCTTCTATCATCCCTGCATCGAGTTCGATACCGGCAACACTTTCCTTCACTCCCGGAACGCAAATAGTAACTGCCAATCAAGCACAATTTCAAATGGCAGGTGACAATACCACCGAAGTATCGCCAACGAAAAAGAAGAGCGGCACACCCGCGATTCTGAAGAGTAAAAACAAGGCGAAACCTACGATAACTAGTATCAAAACACTCGTTCCACCTCTCACGGGTGGCGTAAAAGGTCTTAAATTTCAGAGCGCACAAACAGCAAAGTCATCGCCAGTTTTGACGCAGAAAGGTACACCAGGAAAGTATGTGGTGGTGCAGACCGGCGGTCAACAGTTGCGCTATACCGTGCAAGGCAGAGTTGGCGCGCAACAGAAAATCGCATTGCCGGCGGGTAAAACCTCGAGCAATGCTCAAGTAGTGCAGCAAGGGAGCAAGGTAGTGATATTAACGTCGGCGCAGTCTGGCCAAACGAAAATGTTGCCATTGAACATTTCAAAAACCATAAGTGGAAAGGTGCAAAGAATTATGACTAGTAAGAGTCAAGTGTTTTGTCCTATCAGCCCACAGAGCATAATAACATCTAAGACCGTAATTGCTCCAAAAGGAGATGTAACCTCGGCGACCACGTCCAAATTATCCTCTGGACAGAAAGTCATTAACACGCAAGGAATATTAACGTCCAAAGGTTTATTAACTCCTGTCGCTGGTACCATCACAAAGACAGCACCTCTCTTAGGCAATCTCCAAGGAATTATTATGAAGGAGGGATTTATAAGTGGAAAGACTATAATTGGCCCAAAGACGGTAATGGCCAGGAACGCGATCTTGTCGACACAGAGTTTAGGATCGTCCAAGGCCATTTTTACCCCCATATCTCAAACAATCACCAGTATCCCTGGAAAGCCAATCCTGGGTACGGCAGGAATATGTGCCAAAGGTACTGTTTTAACGCCAATAACTGGCCAACAGGTTAAAGCTATCGCGGCAAAGAGCCCGTCCAAGAGCAAGGTGCAATATCAGTCGGTGCAACAGAAAGTGCAGCTACCCATGTTGCAAAAGTCACCGAAGACGTCGGTATCGGCGTCATCGCAATCAAGAGGATCCATACCATTCAATTCGTCTGCTTTATCTTTGAAGGCTGCTGCGTTAATACTTCAGAACGTGATGCCGAGTTCAAAGGTTATGACACCTGGAAAGAAACTAACCAAAACGGGAATTGCTCAGCAATCTACCACCCTGCAAAGTGTTCCTTCGCAAAGTAGCACGCAGGAACAAATGATTAGCATACAGCAACAAAAGGGAAAAACCGTCACGTCTCCGAGCGTGCAGAAGGTTTTTGTTCCGCGAGGATCTGGCCGGCAAACGAAGAGCCAACAGAAAATTGTCGTGCAGAAGGTTCAGGATCCTGCCATCTCTCAAGTGCATAATATACAATCGAAACAAGGGATTACAATGTCCTCGAGCAACGTTTCTCTAGCGCCCAAAGCAACGCAACGATATGGAAGTGGAATGGCAGGCCTAAAATTTGCCACGAAGACTCAATCGACAACTAGAAATTTGCAGCAACAGAAAAATCTCTTGAACGTTGGAGCAGGCGTGAGCAATGTTGCCTCGAGCACCACGTCCACTGGCATTTGCTCGTCGGACATTAACGCCGCTGTCTCTACTGTCGCAGCATCTGCGACCGTTAATGCAGCTACTATGGTTACTACAGCTATTAGTGCAATTACGACTACGAGCACCGCAAAGACGAGTACCTTAACGTCCATGTCTCTTCCACCTCTGGAACCACTCGAGCCTGAAGTCAAACTGCGGCCCGAAGAGCCTTCGGTCGGCGAACAGACGTCGAAGGAGCAACAAAAGGTAGAGAAATATGTCGCAGAGAAAGGTAACGAAACTGAGAAAGTGGAAGAAACGAAGATACCCGCGCAACCCCAAATTATGGCACTGCCCACGGAAAGTAGCGATGGTACACAAACCTACGTTTTGGTGACGATCGACGAACACGGACAGATACAACCATTGGACAACAACACCCTCATGTCTCTGGAAGGTACCACACAGAATCCAGACGGGACGAGAACCTTGTACATCGATCCCAGTTCTTTGGGAGAAGCGGGCACACTCGACAACATTGTACTTCAATTCGACAGCGGAGTTTTGCCCAGTGTTCAAACCAACGTAACAGAGTCCAGCCAACCTACCATAACGGAAAGCTTTTCGACGCCAGAAATTATGCAAACCTCGAATCAGGATATTTTAGCGGCTGCCTTGGCTAATACGGACTTCCAGCAAGAGATCAACTTGCCCGAGAATTCCACTGGGAGCGTTATGACCGCTGGTCTAACGCAAACCAGTTTAATTAACCAAACGATCTTACAATCGACTATCATCCCACCCACCGAACCCATATCATCTCCATCCGTTCTGGAAACGTCGTTGACTTTGAATCAGCCGATAATGACGCCACTGGAAGTGCCCAGCAGTTTGGCGATTCAACCCGAGATTATTGCGACATCGGTAGTACCGACTATCCCATCCTCATTAGAATTGCCAATAACTGTTACAAATCCGAGCATCTCCTATATCACGGCAGGAGGAACGCAATTACAGATACCTGGCAACTCGATGCCAGATATCGGTGAGATAATGGAAAGTCCAAGCACAGGAGAAATCCCACACACGGAGATTCCTGCCAGTACCCAGTACTTGGTAATACCAAGCTTGGACGAGAATATGTCCGTGGAAAATCAACCTGCGGAAAGTGGTCGTATTTCGATGCCCACTGTTTCGTACGCAGTGCCCGTATCCAATAACGTGGTTTTAGAGGCTACCCAAGTCCAAACTACCCCATCGATGCCCATCATAGATGACAGCTACGTGGAGGGCGTTCAGTTTCCAAGCTCTATGGACACGTCCATAGGTGAGGAACAAGAGAGCTTTACGGACGTTCCAGTGTCCGAAATGTTGATCTCGAAGGCGGACATCGAAGTGAGCGAAGATGGACGAAATGACGATGTTGGAATTGCGGAAAAGAAAATCGTGTCTCTCGAAATATCTGGCTCTCCTCAAGACTCATCGCTACTTTCTCAAAACAAGAGTCTACTGTCCAGCGAAGCGGAACGCACGTCGACGAGTTCGGATCAAGCGTACGCGTCCGATTTGCTTCCCGTTAGCAGCGAAAGTCTAAATTTAAAGGAATCTATGGACACCGAGGAGGTCGTTCTGGAAACCACGAGGACCGACGTTGCCAATAAAGAGGACTCGTTGAATCGTGCGATCGTCGACGGTCAAATAGGTCCGGTGACTACGAATAGTATGCCCATAATCGACGAGACTTCTTTAATCACGTCCGCATGCGGCGTGAGCGTGCCTTCCGCGAAGCAAGTGGAATCCGTAGTAACGGAATCGAGTGAGATCGTAAACGACATCCTCGGTGAGGCCGAGAGCAAGAAGAACGACTTATCCTACAAGCAGCAAATCGAAAGTTCCGTCTCCTCGCCGGCATCTCTACCTGGCGTTCAGACCACCGAGGACGCGGATGCAATAAAGCCGAATCATTCGGCTGAGATTCTGAGCATGGCTGAAACCCTTGGCGAATCGAACGTGGAACCTATGGAAGTGGACGAGGCCACGGACTCCAAAAGTTTCACCGAGAGCAAAACTGAAAAGGATTCGGAGAACCGGCTGGAGAGCGACATGGCCGAGCCGTCGTCTCAAGGTGAAATGGATTGTGATAAGGTTCGCGAGAATTTGGCATTGCCATTCGCCCAGGACAACGCGGAGACTAGTCAGGAGATACCGTCCCAATCTTACGAGCGATCGGACGTATCGGAGATCGGAGATTCGGGCGATTTACCTAGTCAATCCTTAGCTTCGAAATCGGAGAACTCGAGAGAGCCCTCCCAATCGGTGTCCTACGAGCGAATAGAAGCCGACGAGGAGGCAGCGGTCGCGGAACCACCGACTCAGTCATTCGAGCACTCGAAGACGAACGAGGCGTCCCAGTCGTACGAGATCTCACCGGAGACGAGCGTGAACGCCCCGACCCAATCGTTCAGCGAGGTGAAGCAGAACGAAGGTGGTGAGGTGATGGACGAGGCGATGGACGATCAAAGCTATCCCACCCAGAGCTACGAGATCGACAAGCCGGACAACCTACCGGAGAATTTGGAACCGGACGCGGAGATAAGTCAGGAAGGGAATATTCCGTCGCAGTCGAACGACATTGGTAACGACGGGATCGGCACCTCATCAGTATCCACCAACAATTCCTCCTTGAACGAGGACGAGACTGCGAGCTCGTCTTACGTGCCGGAGACACCCGAGAACCAAGAGAGGGACCAAGATCAGGAGAGTGCAATAAGTACGTCATCATACGAGATACCGCCTTGCGAGGAACTAAACATCGCTTCGTCTAGCGTGATACCGGACACTTCGGTTAGAGCCGAGCATACCAGTATTCACGATAATGGGGTGCCCGAAATACCGACATCTTCTTACAATCTAAATCCCGACATTACGTCGACTCACGTTGATTCTGTCCCAACTTCTAGTTACGAGGACCAGGTAATAGTGGAGCAGAACGTGTCGACGTCGTACGAAGTACCAATTTCGATGCCCGGCTTGGATGAGACATCATCGAGAAACTTCGCGGCCGAGAGTACGGATCGTAGAAACGAGCCGTCCAGCTATTACGCCCATCATCAAGAGGTCACTGCGAGTTACTACGAATCGGTCGAACAGGAGGCCGCCAATTCTCGAATAGTAGAGGAGGACTCGCAGGAGGAGGTAACGCCTAGCTATTATGAGGCTAATCCGCAAGAGGCCAGTCAGAGCTACTTCGCGCCGGAGGAGGCCACCCCGAGTTACTCCACTCACAATATGTCTCCTAATTATTATGATCCGAGACCGGAGAGCGAGGCTAGTCAGAGTTATTACTCGACTGGGGATTTGGAAAAGGCTGAACGATCGTCCACTCGAAATATCGAGGCTTCGCAGAGCTTCTATCAGGAGCAACCCGACGAATTGAGATTGGGACAGGAGGGTGAGGCCACGCCAACCTATTCCGAGGGATATTCCGTGGACTATGCGCTAGAGAATTCGCCAATGGAGAGGCACGATTTGGTGGAGAGTTCAGTTCCAGCGACAAGGCCTACTGAAAGGTAATATATCGTAATAAGGGATGACCAGCCGTGATGCTGATGAGCATCGCGATTGGACCAAGGACCCCGTTCGTCGTTCTGGCTACTCGTCAACAAAAGCTATCGAGTATACTTCAACTGTAAATATTACTTTAAGATAACGAGTACTTAGGTATAAGGCTACCTATAGAGAATCTTACTACAATTCATATCTAAGTACGTACGTGCACACATTCCCCTCATTCGGGTATGGTGCCGTGTGAATTCAGTGGGGTGGGCGCATTCGGATACAGATACGATCCGTAATTGGTATTCGAAAGGTGAAGAAAACGTTGTAGAGTACGAAGTGAGTTATTTCCAATTTAATCGCCTGTAACATTGCAGTCTTATTTTGTGTCTCGTTTTGTTCGACGTTGTAACCGTATGAACGCCCAAGCGGCTCTAAAATCGGGCGAACTCAGCAATTAAAGGTTAATAATGATAGCGGTGAGAATGCCGACGATAATAATAATAATAATATTAATCATAATGATGGATGATAATAACGAGGATAACGATGGCATAACGGTAATGAGAAACAATAAGTTTTGGGTGCATTATTGTATCTTCCTTCGAATCGCCGTATCTGTTCTATAATCTGTTAATTCCTATGAAGCGTCTAATGTTGCACGGGGATAATCGATGGGGTAGTAGTAACGTGGACGGACAACAATTTGGACGATAGAATTTTATCAGAGGACCCGGTTGTAACATTTTATCAATCGAATCGGCTCGATCAGATGAAAATACGAGGAAATATTTTTGCATTTCTATATTCTGCCACAAAATTGTCAAGCCACACCGACACCCATTGTCCCACGATTTTACTGCTACTCTGTAATTTCGAATGGTAAAGAACAAAGTTTCCAATCCGAAGACTACACCTGCGCGAGAATTAATGGAGGATTGGCCGTTCGGTGATAGGTCGCGATAATCTGACGCTTTAATGGATCAAGATGAACGTGGATGAGGAGGAACAGGGATGTATAAGATGCCGTTTACAGAACTACACTTCGAGACAAAGTGCATGCATACGCAATAGTTTTTGTCGCTTGATAACTTACTTGTACATAGTAAGTTTGAACGTTTTGTTGGGGTAGGCAGATATAAAAGATTCGTACTACAGATTGTGTACATCAGTTTTAACGTTTACGTTGTAGGTAATCATTTATGAAAATGTGCAAACTAAAGATGCCTATTATTTCATTTGTTATAATGCGTAATCTGTGTGTTAATGCAATGCTGTAAAGGACGAGTACCAGAATTTGTTAGGAAGTCTGTCTTGTTTAGGATGCGCATAAAGCAGTGTAAATGCTCGCATCTCGAAACTCTAAAGATATACCTTTATATTGAAGAATAATTGATTTTAAGTCATGCGTGCTATAACGAATGAGTGTTCAGTGAGATGCAGGTGTCAGCATAAATGCTCTTTGAATACAAATGATGAATTACATTTGCCATCCGACATTGGACGATAAATTTTTATTTTATTGAATATTGTTCAGCACAATTAATGTAAAGATTACAACTGAAAGCAGTTACTTCGTTATCATTAAGCAAGACAGATTTACCAATCTGTCCTGGCGTTAATTATATATTATATTCTTTATAGTCTCATGTTATCAAGAATAAATCTATGTTTTTATTTCTCGTGGCGTTTTTAATCATGGTCACGATGTACATATATTAATATTGGGGGAAACAATTATTATTGTATATCAAGTTTAATGTTATTCACATTTACGTAATGGAACGTTCCGGGTTACGTCGAGGTTCAACGAATTCATATTGATACACCGCTGCGTTAATGAGCTTTCATCACGTTGAATTCTTCTCATATATACCATCTCCCCGTTCCATTATCAAATGCCCTTTATTTAAGAAAATTTTTGAAGCTACAAATTACATTATTGTACAGTGCTGTAATGGAGTGGCAATCGCGTTATTATTAAATTGTTTTCCTATCACCATGAGCTGGTATATATGTTGCACTGATCTATTCGTACATTTAAATCTACATAACATATGTCAATGCCAAACAACAAACAACATTAATAGATTGGTGTATTGATAACAATTTGATATTTTCGACGCTAACATTACCTTCTTATTTCTACTGTGTGCACCACATACACGATTGTATCTAAAATATCAAATAAATATATAAATATTTACCTAAAGTATAATATCAATGATGCATATTTATTCAAGGAGATAACTACTCAGCATAGAGGTGTAGGTGTGTTATGGATTTTACGATCTCTCATAAAAAACTACGTAGGAGCGAGCAAAAATAAGAGCACGTCTATATTTGTGCTAATGACATACATTTTTATTAAAATCTTTTGGTATAAACGTAATTATTACAAGAAAGGAATTGGGACAATTAGGTTTTAGTATAATGTGTGCCAAATCAATAGTAGTCTTTACATGCAAAGTGCTATAATTTTATATGATACTTTGGTTACATGCATTACTTCGTATAATTATTTTGGTGTACCGACTAATTGTTTTTGTATAATATTGTACTATGTATGATTGGTAAAAATTCATATTTATTATTCAAGTTTTATTAACTAAAATAATCTCAAAGTACAATAAATTATGTTGTACGTAGATTTGCATATAAGGTGTCTATATACAATTTAATATGTATATATACGTTAAATTATATATATATATGTATATACACACATACTGATGAATGATTACATACATATGCATATATACATAAAAAAGGAACACATTCTTAGCTCTTATAATAAACTTCGCCCCATATTTATTTTCTCCAGTACTGTGCAAATTTGTGAAGCTGTTCGACTAATGCTGCCATGACAGCTGTTACAGAGAGATCTAAGAGATTTTGTACATAATGCACTGCTTCTTCGTCACTTAAATCCAATCGTAATTTGTCTTGAACTTTTTTTACAGCTTTGTCGGGCTCTAGAGCTATATCTGGTACACTTGCATCGACCATCAATGAAAATAAATTCAGTATTAAATTCGCATGTCTCCGTAAATGCAGATATGCTGTATAACATTGTTTCCTAAATTCATGATAATGCTCAGAGCCTACGCCACCCATAGCTTCTACCATTTCTTTGCTAAGCTTCATTGGTGGTGGCAACGGTTTTGGATCTCTACCCAAAATGTACCCAAAGTCAATGTGAAAAAGCTTTCCTGGAATATATAGGAAATTATTTATTCGTAAAACGATATCTTTCAATGATATAATGCATTGTTATGAGTAACAAAATGATACATGTATACAGGTAGTGTATACAAGTTATGTAACTTTCTGTTGTAAGAATACCTGAGGTTGTTAACAGAAGATTATCCAAGTGTCGATCTCCAACTCCCAATACATATGTGATGATACAGTAACCCGCTATAGTAACAAAAATTAAAGTAAATTGAAACTTTTCTTGGCGTGCTTACATGTACGTGCATAAAAACATTAAAAATATAAGAACAGGAGAAAACTATTTACCGCAGCTACGAACATAAGTATCCATAACTTCAGGTACTACTCCATATGGGCCAGTATCTGAGGGATGATGTTTGCGGAAAAAGCTTAATATCGACCCTTCACTTGCTAATACTTCAGCGACAGTAGTGGATTCGATGAACTGTAGAAACCCATGCCGTGTACTTGTTGCTAATACCCTAAACAGTCAAGCTGTTATTTTAGTTCAGTACAATTTTCAGTTTACATAATATATTTAACTACGCATTACATGAAAATATCTTCACCTGTATGGTGTTAATTTTAAATCTAAATTTTCTCTTCTCAATAGTTTGTCCATAAGTGCTATCGTTTGCAATATCAATTGATCTTGCCTTAGATCATCTCCGTGTTTAAAGATGGCTATGTATTCGTCATTATCCGTTGTCAAAAAGGTTAATTTTGATGGCATTAGAGCTGATTTAAAAAGACTTGCCCTTTTCAAGTAAATGAAACATTTATTCATGATAAGATATTTCCTCTTGAAGCAATTCATGTAAGTCACTAAACAAATAATTAATACTTACTTCTCTGGAATTATGCCCTTTATACAAATTTCTGGGTCCAAAGGAAATGGGATTGGTTCGAAGTTAGAAAAGTTAATTTTAAACGCTGGATCGGGATCGGCCAGTAACGTTCGCAATCTATCAGTTTTCTTTTTGCGATTTCCACTTTCTCTCGCCACTGCTTTAACAAGAGATACCAACTGGTCAATAAAAATTTTCTGTCTATGCAAAAATGCACGCCTTTTTTGCCATACAGCATTGCCCTGTGCTAACATTGTGGAAAACATCTTCAATACTGTGACGTACATCTCTTTAACACGTGTGTCTTGTTTAGCACTAGTTGCAGGATCAACCTGATCTTCGCATTCAATTGAAAGATACCAGTAAAAATAATTTGCCAACATGGAATTCTGACATGCACGGGTGATTAAAAAAGATGCCAAGTCACTGGAATCATTGCTTATGGATAATTGTCCACTGTCCGATTCACTTGACTGCAAATGTAGAATGTATTTATTATATGCACAATAATCAGTTTTTTAAATAAAGGGTTGCTAAATGCAGGGTGTCCCACAGAAATACACACACATCTTGAAATTTTACAACTCGAGCAATTAAAAAATCAGTCCGCTGTCTAGATTAAAACAGCCGTGAATTCTAAACTTGATGACAATTTGGACAATTTATGCTTGTGTTCTTTAACACGAATTATACTGAATTATAAAACTTACGTATATTTTACTAAACAATTCTATTTATAATCGTTCACAGTGTGTATGCACTTTTGTAGGGGACCCTTATGTACAATTGGAAGAATTTACTGACTGTGGTTACAGTGCCAGAAGACGAATCATTAATCTTGATGTCTCTGTCAAATCTTTCAACTTTTTCCAATTCCTTTTCCTTTGTCAATCGTTTACAAACTGCCTTAATAATTTCAAAATCTTCATACTTTAAGGCTTGAACTAATTGCAATAGATACAACATTAAATCATCATCGGGTGCCTGATTAAGGCGTCCAATTGCATATCTTCTTACTGCTGGATGTGTAAAGCCTGGTCCAAGTAATTCCAGTGCATCCTCGGGATCAGGTGGTGCCCATATTGCCAACATTTCTAAAGCTTGACGCTCTTCACCAGGTACTTTCCAATTAACGCATTTGACAAACTTTGTTAGTGCTTTTTTCTGACTCGATAAATAAAATCGGTACTTCCAAATAAGATCTTGTTCTTCTGTGGAGAGAGCTGTTGTTGGAGGGTATCCCAATATTGTATTCAATGCGTCCCGTACATTAGATGTTGGCTTTAATTCTCGTGTATTTCCACCACTTCGAAGACTGCGAGCCAATTTGTGATGCTTCACTTCTACTAAATTATCCTGAAATATAAATCAGACCAATGTCCATGTTGTTTGCTCCCTCGTCTGGTATTTCTCGTATACTCATTTGCAAAGAGATGGTAATTCTAAAATTCTATAGTATAAATAAAAAATTATGTAATCGAATAAGATACATTTCGTTTTCCTTACTTGTAGAATCTCATAGTCGGGAAGTGTTACAACGTCTGGCTGTGATCTGTGTTGAACGACCTCATCCCCATCTTTTTCATAGTACACAATTGAATACTAAAGTCGAAGAACCATCTATTATCTTTCACATAATATTACACCACATGAGTATCGATCGCTAATGATCTACTCTTCCTTTGTATGCTCTATAGTGCATCATGGATAGATATTATTTTATTCTGTATTTACGTCTCCTACGTAGAGACATTTTTGAGAATTTGTAAATGTAAATAAAGATGCGCATATGAAAATATTTTAGATGTAAATAGAGCAAAGCAACAACAATAATAATCTACATTAATTTTATAATCTACTCAATGACATTGTTATTGCACGTTATAATGCACTTTAATATGCTGCTTTCTCTTATTGATAGAAGATAATCAGCCATTAAAAATATTTCTAAAACCATACCGGTATACCATCCATTGTAATTTCTGCAAACTCCACCATCAAATACAAATATTCAGATGCTCTCTTCTCTCGTTCATTGATTACTTCTATTTCTCTAAATGTCAGTCTGTCCAGCCAATCGACTTTGCTCATTTGGCCATTTCTGTGCTTCTTCGCCAGCTTTGCTAGTCGCTGCATCTGTTCTTTGCCATGATCTCGTGTTTTTCCAGGTGTACTTGTAGGCACATTACCATCAGCTTCTACACCAGGCCATACTCTAAGATCCAACATTCCTTGTCGAAATACCCCATGCTTTCCAAAGAGAGATATCGTTGCGCCGCCAACTGGTAATTCTCGACCGGGGCCGGCACAATCATACAACGTTATACATAACTGGGCATCGCGAGGTAAATCTGAATATGAAATGGGAAGAGTAATCCATTGATTCCAACTGAAAAAATATTGATTAATGAGATTTTTCAATCGTATATAAAAAGTGTAACCTGAGCTTAATCATTAAAGTCGGTTATATAGTTAAATCTGTTTCATTTGAGTGATTATAAACTGTCAGGTAAGTATCATTTAATGGATATTCATGGAGTCTATTAAATGAGCATAAAAAATTTATCCAGCTTAATGACGGATCTTTTGTAATAATTTACTTTAATCATCAAAATAACTTTGCTTTTGAACAAGAAGCACGGACTACCATTTTCTTTAAAATACACACAGTGAACAACAGATGTTTACATACTTCCATCGTGACGTAAAATGCTTATAAGCCGTATGCACAGGCAAGGCAAGGGATCTACCGCTAGCCCAAACTTGTAAAGATGCGGACAGATCGCCGCGACTACCGGTACCTCCATATAAGCCAGAATATTTTAGCATAGGATCCAAAAGTAACTTGTCATATTCTGGCCTCTGTCTCTTACCCTCTAGAGTGCCACTGTAAAGTTAACAAAATGATTATAAAGGTTTATACCTAACAATAAACGTATCTTACAGTTGTACAGGTTAACTTTAATTTATTAAATTCCAAAGAACTTTTAAACAATGGATAATAATGTAGCATTATATATGTAATTCAAATATTATTAATCTTTCTATTGCAGGCCGAAGTTGTTACCAAATAATCGTAGACGAATTAACCTGACATAAGTGTCACATTTTTATAATGATTCGTAAATATTGCTCACATTTTTACTTGTATTCTTGTGTCTAGGGAGGAGCTGTACACGTAAAAAAACTTATCACTAATATCCTCCATACTTGGATTAATGATTTAGTTTACGTATTTAACAACGTATAACACATCTCTGTTTTGCACTCCTTGACGTTGCGAACGTCACCAAACGCCACTTCACAACTTCTGCCACAGTTGGCCACAGTATAAAGCTGCACAGATTTTAAGCTTACTTTGGAGCTGACGTACATACAACATTTATATCATACTGCTTTGCATTGGGATATTTATTTGCCAATAAAAATCGTAAACTTTAACCCCTTCGATCGTGGCGTCCTCATATAAGGGCATACTAAACAAAATGCTTATATTTAAATGTTTTAGTATCCAAATTCGGTAAATTTTATTTTACTTATCATGATTTCTTTTTTTCGGCAAAAAATAATTCGCGTCCGAAAGGGTTGAATCAGACAAATGTGTTTAATTATGGACTTTATTGAATATTTCTCAAATGCAAAAACTTCACCAAGTACGCCGTAAATAGGTGATCATATGCGCGCTTATCAACTAGAAATATGTGGATTTGCAATCTCGCTATTTTTTATTCGCCTATTAAATGTGATAAGTAGGGTTTAATGTTTACTGACGGACGGTATGCAAACGAAGCAAAATACGTATTAATGTTTTACATTTGACATAGATATAAGTATTCTCTCATAAATCCTTCACGATCTGCATAAAATTCAAATGTGCTATTCAACACAATTGAATATTTATGATAGACGTTAGTCACTTTTCTGAGGTCATAATGAGTAGCAGATATTACTTTAGCCGAGGCGAATATATATAGTAGACTATCCAAAGTGGACACGAATACGATTGGACATTCCGAACTAAATATTTCGCTTTAGTTCTAACAGGGAAGCAAGTAGCTTTTGTATGCCGAATCAGCCGAATGAAAAGGCTCCTCTCACATAGCTCCGTAAAGCTGATTATTATGAGCCGCTTGTTTATCGGTGCAGGTAAGTATCGTGTAAAGTAAAGCATTTGAATAACTATATAGATCGTAAGAGAAATGTGTCTACGAATCTTTCCGGCTAATCTTAATTTTTTGGGGCAAGCGCTGCGCAGGGTAAATGTGACGTGCGTGAATGCAGTGGTGTAGCACGCAATAAAGGAAATCAGAAACTTTGGTCAGGGATGTTGAGAAGCAGCTTCTATTGGCGAACGGCACTATATAATACAGTAGATCAAAGTGTATTTTTCTATTTGTCGACGATGGGAAAAATGATCATTATACGAGGTTTATTTTAGTCTTCCCACCTACATTGGTTAAAGCAACCGTCGAATGGTTACGCGTACTTAGTTATGCGGTGGTCCGTAGGTAGAAGAGGAAATATTAGACACAGGTAACCAAAAGTTAAGGGTAATTAAATTCACGGTGATTATGAAGTGTGTGTTATCATTTAACATACACGTAAACGTACTTTTCTCTTCGTTAAACGAAATATTACAAGACCGTGCGTTGGAAAAAGATTGTGTGCACCGTATATGTGTGTACGATATTCCCGATATTATTTTAATTCTTTAATGTAAAGAAACGTATACAGATGACTATGGCTTTGGAAACAGATTTTGCCACTATCTGCTGCTTATCCGATGGCAATCTGCGCATAAAGTCTTTATAGGGCAGATGCTGCAGCAAATCTGTAACCATTCCAGTCGAAAAATCTTATAACATTGGAGAGTCGGCTATCCAGGTATGCGTAACTATGTTATTTAATGTAGAATATTTCCTTGTCTTCCATAATGCACAAATACTATTCTACTTGTTCTTTTTGCAGACATGTCGGAACACGTTGAACTGCAACACCTAGTTGACGGAGATTTAGAAACAAACGTTACAGTTCCCAGAGAGAGGTGGTCCATACCATTTTGTAAATCATGCCCGTACCTTGGGTTAGTGCTCGCAACATTGTCGTCGCTATTTTTCTCTTTATGCAGTGTTATAGTCAAAGGCCTAGTAGAAGTCAACCCTATGGAATTAGCAGCCTTCCGATTTGTGGGTGTATTATTACCAGCAATACCTATTGTAATATATAAAGGCGAGCATCCGTTTCCGAAAGGACGTAGAGTAATGTTACTTTTAAGAAGTTTTGTAGGAACTACAGGCCTCATGCTCAGTTTTTACGCATTCAGGCACATGCCGCTAGCAGACGCATCTGTCATTGTCTTCTCCGTTCCTGTTTTTGTTGCTATATTCGCCAGGATATTTTTAAAAGAGCCATGCGGATTGTTTAATATCATTACTGTATGCTTGACTTTGATCGGCGTAGTTCTCATAACACGTCCACCGTTTATATTTGGGCACACTCATATTGTATCTCTTTCAGACACTCATATAAAGGCAGAACACGCTGACCTGTGGGGTGCGGTAGCTGCTTTTTCAGCCACTTTATTTGGAGCAAATGCCTATGTATTACTGCGTGCTTTAAAAGGTCTGCACTTTTCGGTCATTATGACAAATTTTGGTTCATTTGCCTTAGTACAAACTATCGTTATTTCCTGGGCCATAGGTGCCCTTTGCTTACCACGATGCGGTACCGACCGACTCCTAGTCGTTGCTCTAGCATTATTTAGCTTTGGAGGTCAAATTTTATTGACAATAGCTCTACAAATTGAACAAGCTGGCCCTGTAGCAATAGCAAGGTCAGCGGACATAGTGTTTGCCTTCTTCTGGCAAGTTTTATTTTTCAATGAAATTCCTAACAGATATTCCGTGGGCGGAGCTATCTTAGTTACAAGTTCAGTTTTATTAACAGGCTTAAGAAAATGGGCAATATCATTACCAGAAACATCTAGCATTAGAAAATCTCTTGGCATACTAGTGATGTAGTCGTTATTACGTCAATGAGATGTAAATTTACATGTACTGAGATTGCTAAAGAGGCTAATACGAGTACTGCTATCCATACTCTTTATAAAACTCTATTATGCAGGGGAGGCATATAAACGGGTAACCAAAAATATCTCTGTTATTTATGTATGACAAAACTCCGAAGAAAACTGTACTGTATATTTAAAGGGAGACATGTGATAATCGAACAATTTTTTCACGATATATTTTTGTGGCTAATCTGTCAAAATTAACAAAATAAACGATGTACTGTGATGCTTATTTTAGTTTAAGATATTTATAGTTTATTTACATGTTTCAAAACTACATGTTGTCTTTAAAATTGTGATCACTCGTATTGAAGCAATAATCAAGTCACATCATACTCGTAGATGATTCCTCATGTTTTCTGTTATAAATTTATTATTATCTAATTTCTATGAATATGAAAATTTGCACATGTCTCCTAAATGATAGTGATATTTTCTAGTCTAATATCCAGTATTGTGCGATTACTCTTGTAATTTATTGTGTTATCAAAACTTAAATTCTACTTACCTAATTACTACATCTGGTCAGACAGAAACAACCTCGTACGTTTACAACTGTTATTATATTCTATTCTTAAATCCATAGATTATATAAGTACTGGTCTCTCAAACCAAAAATGTTATAATACATTTAGTTTCACAAATAATATACAAAAGGCTTGTTGGATATATATGAAGAGTTGTAAATAGATGAAATTTTGGCATGTCTTTCATATTTTAGTTTATTTATTACTTAGACATTGATCAGGATAATTTATTCAGACCACAAAATATTGAGTGTTCAAACAAATGTTTAAATATTGTCGATAATGAAATCAAATGAATTAGTTTTTAATTATTTATGCATGTAAAAACATTGTAAGATTTGGTGGTTATTTTATAAACCTTAAAAGTGTTTTGCCTTCAAATTATTTTAAAATATAAGTGCATTGAAACAAGACAGTTTGTAATATTTATGATGTACAATGGCCTATATTCTTACTTAAAATTTTAAAGGAACGTGCTGCAATAAACAGGGAGTACATAAATCATTGACATCGTTTAATAAATAGTTGTTTCACCAATGTGCCGTTACTATATCAATAGAAACCCAATCAATGCAAATTAATTTACTTTGCAACTATTGACATTAAATGGAATATGCATCTATAGCAAATAAGCGCTAATGATTATAAGTTACCAGGACATGAAGTACACATCAATCAATAAATGTCAGTAAATGCTCTATCTGTACATAATATGGATAATATCTACTATGTTCTTAAAGCAATTTAATAAAACTGTGTCAAGTTGATGATGCAGTTTACAATATTTATGGTGAAAAACGGAATATTTTCTGAATTTAAACATCACAATAATTTGAGCAGCAAGAAAATAACTGCCTTATCAATGTTACTCTAACTAAATTGTATTCCTTACCTCACAAAGTGTAGTAATAAGCTTAGAATTTTTATCAAGCTCTTCCAAGATGTTGTAGATTATAGAGGAGTTGAAATATTTGTCATTTACATAGCAATTACGTTAAACGGATTTGTGTATTATGTTCAATATATAAACCAGATTGCAATGACACTAAGAATTTTCAGAAAAATGAAGAAAGTTGCCACAATATTCCAAATTTTGATTACAATTTTGTATGCTGGAAACATACTTGCAATATTTGTTGAATGTGAAATAAGAAGCTATAAACTTCTGCAATTTGTTATACTTGTCCTCACTACAGAAATGCACACCTTTACCTATATGTTAGAAACTGTGAGTGCACAACATAAAACTGTACTAATAGGACATTGTTGTTTGAATATAGCAAAAGCAGGATATTTTCTACTTTAATTTTTATATCTGCGTATAGACCAAAAGAGTGTGTAACAACTGATAAAAATGTTTACATGTATCCTTATCTATAATGTATAAAACAACCTTGTAATAAGAGTTGCAATTTTTGATGTACAACAGTATTGTCATGCATTTCATTTATTTTCTTTATATGTTAATCTCATTTTGACCTACATAAATGAACACAATAAAGATGTTCGTTCTTATACATCAAGTGAGGATGTTGCAGAATGTTTTATAATATTCTTCAAATCTTACTTGAATATAATATTGAGATTAGATGAAGTATAAGTGTCGAGGAAGTTACATTGTTTTGGAATGCCATGCGCATTTTAGATGAACAAATTTTGAATTAACCAATTAGTGAATATTTGGATAAGCGTATAAATACTAGTACATTTTTTTTACAAATGAAGTGTTCCTGCTTCAACAAAGTTTACGAGGCATACAAAACACAATTACATTTTTTTTGTACATTAGTCTTATGATACAAAGTATCTGGAATTACCTAATTTTACGGCCATGACATTTATAATACAAACACAATGTTAATATAAAAGCATATACATATAACAAGTTTTATAACAGACATGAAATTTCTCTTTGTTTCTTGTAAAATTAGGACTATTTGATTAAGGTGTTATAAAGAAGCTGATACAAAAAGGATGATGTATCGTCCTAACTAAATTATTCTAACTAATAGGCTGCTGAATGTTTTCTTGGAAAGGTTTCAAAGTAATTGCAAAAATCATGGTGATCGGATAAATATACTCGTGGTTCGTTGTCACATATATTTCAATTATCATTTTATGATTGCCTTAAACAGTATGAGAAATGCATTTGGTGACACATAATGAAAATTACTGCATCCTTGCACCGGCTACTTCAAATTTTCATAAGTATTTAAGATTCAAACGGATAAAAGATCACTTCACTTTTTTACATCACCATCCTGTTGTCTTATCAGTAGCTTTCAATTTTACAAACTAACAAAAGTTTTGTCCTTGGATTTGATATTAATTTTAAAAAGTATAGACACTGATCTTATATCAATTTTTTCAAATAGACCATTATGATCAATTTTAACAAATGAATCAATATATTACTGGTTTAATCAAACATAAAATATTTGCTGCAGACAATGAAGGTGAAATTGTATTAATAAATTAGATATTATTATTATATTTATTGTTTCATATGGCAACACCTGAAATATGTTGTAAAAACAAGAAAATTGTGCGTATACCATATTTTAATCTTGACATTTTTAAATATAATAATACAAATTATTATGGAAATTATAATGATCTTATTTTTATAATGACATAAATTTGCTACAATTATAAATACATTTCCTTCTAAAGCATACGTGTTCCTTATACATGTTCTTGTCTTTGGTAATGCGACGAATACTTTACAAAAGGTAAAAAAATGAAATAAAACAGTGTCTGCAATTATATGGCAGGGATCTATGCAATAAACAACATTTTTATCCACATTTATCGAATGTTTTAAATGTTCAACTTAAAGAGGATACAAGTTAATCCATATTTTTGGCTTTTGTTGACATTTATGTACTTTGTAATTCCATGCTCCTAATGTAGTTATTTATTATTCATTAATTACTAATAAATTTTAATAAGATTTGCTGTAGTACTACTCGCTATGTAGTTTCTGACAGTATATTTTCTAGAGTGTAAGCTTAATTCTTTAAGACTATAGTATATCATTTAGTATTTAGATTTAATATTATATAGTCATGGTCATAAAAATCAACAAGTTGACAGTGTTTTAATATCAATAATACTATAGCATGTGAAATATATTTGAAGAAAAATCATATTTTGTACTTTGTTCAAATTCAGTAGATGATTTGTACCAATAGTTCTGTACATTTTTGGTAATAACAATACTGGTACTGAACATATTGCTAATAATAGTGTAAGTAATTTATATAATAATGCTAAAATATACATATTATGATACACTCAGCAAAGATCGTGGCTTCTTCGCCCGCTCACCAGTTATATTTTGAGATTCGCTTATCATAGTGCACATTTTTTGTGTTACCGTTGGTACCACCTATGCTTATATACAATTTAGAAAGAACATTGGAAAATATATAAGGTTTTCGAATGTTTCATCAGAATTAAAAAGAAATTTGTACAGTTGGGTAAAATTGATTTACATGTAAAAATTTGTTAAATCTGTTATTTAAAATATTGGCAACAGTTAGCGGATACTTAAATGGTTCCCCATCTATGAAAACGTTTGGTGGATATTGCGGTAAACATTGGTTTATACTACATAAAAAATGAAACTGAGAAGATAAAACTTTATTAAGATACTATCTAGAATATCAGTATCACATACTCAGTGTAATCTGTAGCTATGAACTTGCATTTATTCTACAATGACGTGATAATGTATGTGTGCACGTGTATATGTGTGCATCCATATGTGTATATAAATAATATTATACATATATATACTGTATATTATATATGTTATATATAGTGTATTATTACATATATACACATATACACAAGTGCTTTTATATTTACAGAAACCATTAAGAATTTCTAAATGCCATATTAAATCAATATCATAAGTGCGCGGTATGAGCATAGCAATGTGCTGTCAAATATTAATTTTTATGCAATAATACTGTGATGCAATTCTATTATTTTCTTTATGGTTCAGAGCATTGTGATTGATATAACGCAGCAGATTTGCAATTCTCTGCTTTTCATTTGAAAGAATGATGCAATATGACGCCTATAGCTGATTTAAAAACCTTGTTACCAACTTTACATATAGCCAAGCTGAACGTGTTTATTGATTATGAACCAATATGATTTTGTATTGTAACAATTAATTCTAAATATTCGTAGATATGGTACATTGTTTAGAATCACAAAATTATGTTTTATCACTTTTAATTGTATGTAGTGTATGTTAAGTTTTATTGGTATGAGATGTTTCCTCACATATACAATAGAATATTAGGTAAAACCATTTGCAGCGAAGAATCGTAAAATAAATAGAACATGGCGATTTTAACCAAATTTAAAAGTAAGTAATAAAAGCCACAATTTCTTATCGATCTACAGTCTATATAATTGTTAACATCTTTCTCCATTAAATGTCACATAATCGATACCTAAACATTCATTACGGTTAATCTACCATATCTCTTATTTTACTATAAAACAGGAATCTGATACGTATATATGTATCAGACTGGATATTGCGGTAAATTGTGTGCGAAATTTTTAGCATGATTAGTGTAATGGATATGCACGCACGTTATATTGGTGGATGGAAAATTAATGCTGGGCATACAGAAAAACATATAACTTTGGAAATGTATATAACCAACTTGAATGACTAGACATCATTATTAAGCAGGAATAACACTTTATACGCTCATGTTAATTTATTACCAAGCTATTGCGAATGTGAAGTTCTAATCATAATATTCAAAATTTATGATTTTATGATAAGCTGTGTCACATGTTCCATTAACGTGCGACAGCTTTGATACACAATGTTTATTGTATTCGTGTAGACTTTCTTTTCAGCCTTTTCAGCGAGGGTATACAGTTGGTGTGAGAAACAGTTATGATGATAAAAGTTATTATCAATATTATACCTAATATAGTTGTATAAATTGAACGCATCATATATTTATAATGAATATCTCACCAAACATTTTACCATCTAACAGTAGTGTTACTCTTAGAACATATCAGGCAGGAGGTCAAGTGGTCTTTTGGTGACTCAATGTAATTGTGATAAAGACACAGATATAAAATCTGTATTATGACATTTCCAATTGTTTTTCTCATTTTCAAGTAAAATCTATTGTCTCTATTATTTGGATACTTTACATGCGGCAAATGTGCAGGTGCAAAAGATAATTGTTACAATAATCTTATTATGTCCATAGATGTTTCTTAAAAAGTAAAAAAAAGAGCTTTAAATCAAAGTGTAGTGATATCTGGAGTATGAGAGCCCAACACAATGTTATGTAATGCGTAGTCAGTATATTTCCATTTTAGCTTATAAACTTCAATCCAAAGAACAGATTCTGACCTACTAATACTGCAGCTATCGTGGATGGTGATTAATGTAGCATTTCATTACACCACACACTTTTTTCACACAATTAACAGAAATCTTTGATAAAAGTGCAAGATTTTAAAAAATCATTTTCTTCATGTGCTTTACACCCTGTATGTATTCCAAACGATTTACACCAATACTCCGACTACAGTAACTGATGAAATGTATTTTCTTCTAACGTTAGTTTTAATTAAAAGGAATCAACATAATTGTGAAAATAGAGTTTCTGTACTATGAAAATACATTGTTTTACCTACTTTGAAATGGAGATCTGAGATGTTCTAAGATGCTTAATGTGGAAGACAAAAAATGGAGACACTTGCTTGTATCCCTTCTATAATGTGCAATTTTTGGGGCTTGTAGTTGTGCAGTGTGTAATACGTTACATGAACTGTTTTCAAATATTTTGTAACATACGATAACCTGACACTTATCACGATGTATATGGTAATCGCTTAAGTAGGGAGAGCGAATTTATCCGTCGCATAGAAGAAATGAAAAATACTACAATAAAATATCTCATCATTGAATATAGCATTACTCAATTTATACATTATACGTGCATGAGCACAGAATGAATGCTTAGATACATCTAATTTCAGTTAAAAATAATTTCAGTACAGTAGGTTCTTTCTAACTTTTTTCATAAATGTTACTAGTGTCATTCTACAATGTGTACAGGTATATCCATCTGCATTTTAATACCTGTAAAATATTACATATACATGCCAGATGGTGTGCACAGCACGAGCAGGTACCCAAAATACATTTGCTCTTTCTAACTATATGTCAGAAAGTTTGTAATGGATGTGTGCATTTCAAGAATGCAATAAGCAGAAAGTTAGAGAAACTCTACTGTACTATTCAATGATGCTACTCCTACAGAACATCGAAGAATTACACTAAATGTAACAAGAAAATTAATGCAAATATACTGTGTCTTTGTAGACGGCATAAAAGTTTTGAGGAGACATGTAAGCAAGAGTACCATGTACATTGGCTACAAATGTCATTAAGAAGGAATTTATAAATACATTAATGGTAAGTGCTACTGTGTGCTGATCTGTATTTTCATATATATGTCGGAAAACAAAATTATGGTACTCCATGGAAGTACTTATTCATAAAAACATACTATGAAATAGTAATATACAAGTTATCTAACAGATGATGTGTTGCTAAGATGTTAAATATTGTTCCCTATCCAGCAAACAAGTTCCAAATATTCTCTCCCCACTTAATGGATTAAACTTTTGTTCTGATGGCTGTGGAATGTAAAGATAGTGGAAATAGTATCGTTAGAGCATTATGGTACTTACGTAATATATTGTATATCTTTGGATAATGTTCAACATCACATATTATGTCATATATTCTTCTTTTATATTAATTTTCATCAGATGATTCGGTAGAACTCTGTGGCATTGTGTTAAACCAATTATCTCTAATTCCGGAACTTCTATGTCAAAAGATTAAATGATTAGTGCATAATAAGAGAATGTAAAAAGGTAATATATTTACTTGGACAATACACTACAAAATTGTGAGTTCCATGATAAAAACGCATGTCGGAATTACCTTGTACGTTGACGAGTACTTGTCGGCAGTGTGAGAGAAGTCCTATAGTACTGTGGCGTGGCACTTGCAGTAGTTTCTTCTGGTCTTCTATGTAATGTCATAGTTTCATGTGGCGAGGTAACTAACTCATCCTCATTGTCCAAATAGTATCGAGATCCAGTTGTACTTTTGCAATTCTCACATTCACTACGATAATCATCTGCATCATCGTGGAGAGTTGGAAGAGCTTGTATGCTACAGGTGCAAGCAACTGAATCATAGCTGCCATGATCATTAATCTCACTATGTAAATTTAAGGGATGCTGTAAGAAATGATTACAAATTTAAGTTTAGCCTCACAAAGATATGTCCAGGTTGGGTATATTCAGTGAAATACATATTTATATCCGCACCTCGAAATCACATGCTTTTGTGGTAGTACTCGTTGATTGTTGATCTGTTGCAGGTAACACAGGCGATAATGATGTACCTGTGACATCCTTTGGAAATACCGTTATGTTCTCTGCAATTTCTTTGTCGTTCGAAGCAATGGGGACTACAGAATGTGTTGAACTCTCCGATGCAGCGTTTCGAGGTGGGGGATGAAAATATTCATCTGTGGTGCACTCGCTAACGATTTCTTTCATCTTCGTTCCATTACGAGTTGATAAAGTTCTTGGAATTGTACGATGCGTGGACACATTGGAATTCGACAGAGTTGCCGATATTGTAAATGCACCTCCTTGACGAGGAAGGGTGGTATGTTGTCGATAGCTTTTAGCAATGGTCGAATGTGAATTTGTAAAAGGCTGTGTTATTTGATTATTTCGTCCTGCGTGTTGATCGGTAAATCCTTGCATTCCAATTGCGGATGGCAGATTTTCATAAGTGTTTCTAGCTACTGTAAAATTAGTAGATGTACTGGCATTAATTTCCATGGAAGTTGTTTCATTTTGACTCGTTTGGTTGTAATTCATATACATATTTGGACTATCCAATGGTCGGTTAGCCGATGTCATCAAGGATGACGAATGCACTAGATTGTTGTTACCGGGCGAAGGTGAATTCGAAGATCGCGTGTCATGATTCGTGGTTACAACTGCTACACTTGTGTGAGTGTTGGTAGGTGGCAAATAGCCACTCGAGAAATTTAAAGGTGACAGGGCATGAGGACTCATCGATAGTAATGCCTGTTCAGCTCTTGCAGCGGCAACTGCTTCTTCATAAGGTGGAGGAGCCTCTCCACGAGGACAGTAATTTCCTGGTGGTTTCCACAATGGATACCCACCTCCGCAAGGCATGTCATCCATTGGAACACCGTGTTGCAATCCGCCTCTTTCTAGGTACCCCATGGTATTTAGATTTCTTTGTTCATCCGCCAACTGTCGACTTTGCCTTCCTGCCACACAAACTAAGGGTGCACTACACTGAATTTTATCTTCCGACTGTATTATATTAAATAATTTAAACGACATAATACATCCCGTAATAATTTCGTCTATATATGGCGCATATAATATGGAGTAGTTAATCCGTAAGATTTACCTCTTATTTTACGTTGGCGCAAACGATGTATCAAGAAGAACAAAAGACTTAACGACAATATCGCAGTTACAAAACTTGCGACAGATCTTAATCCTATATCATAATTTGCATTTCCATCCACTGATGTACCACCTGTGCTGTCAGATTTTTCATTGGACATTGAAGATAATGCATCATCCAAACAAATAAATTCACAACAGGTGTTACCACGACGGAAAGATTTACAGTTTTCCTGCGAACCAAGGTTGCCAAATTGGTCATCTCACACGTTTATCGATGGCTGGCATCCATATACAGTTCATATCAAATATACAAAATGATATCTAACATGATACTTAACAACATACCTCTGGGAATCTGCAAATAAAAGCTGTGCAGGCTTTTGGGTTACCATTGTCACACATGCAAACCGTGCAGGGTTCATTTCCAGGTACATAATGGTAACCGCTTTCGTAAGACCGCCCTTGCGAATCTTTACACGCCACGCCGCTCTCTGCATGTACTGGAAAATGTCCTCAAATATTGCAACATTCGCTTTTCTAATTGTTTCGACGGGTTTAACAATAAAGATTTTTGAGGTGTGACAATTATTGTCGCATAGAAAAATCTTTATCTTCAATTAAGCACGGGCAAAGAGAGTAATCTTCAATTACGAATCTCGATAATGTCACTTACGTATCAGTAGTCTTTCGAGCTTCACGAGATAACATTAAATCTATAATTTCGAATTTACGTATCGCCCGCGCGATTCCTATAGTTTCGTCAACCCAATGTGATAGGAGCTAGCGCATGCGTATACGCATTCGTATCAGCTGAACTCTCATCGAAAATGATTAAACGTCAAGAAATGCCATTATATCTAGATATAGACCCCCAATGACGCACAATCCCGGGAATGGCTCGGTAACATTATACATTCTTGATCTACTATGCCCAACGACGAAGTTAGGTGATTCTATTGTCGTGCTACTTTTGCAATTCTCGATGCGCGAAACGAAGCAGAAAGAAGCTACTATGTATATGGGCTACGGGCGAAATTTCACATTGTTCGTCGTTAAGCGATATAATGCGAACGAGAAGAGACGAGAGAAAAAACGAGGAAAAGAGGTGGATCAATGGGACGAGGGAATGATTCGACTGAAGAACGATGACCAACAATCACGGAGCATAGAGATCGTCGTTACTCACCATTGAAGTGCAAGGTGAATGTAAGGGCTGCATAACCAAAAAGATCACCGCTGTTGTATCTCATTCTGTGTTCGTTATCTCATCATAACCCGCGCTACCGGTACGGTCTGGTAGCAAGCTTGATCAAGCAGCTACGTTCAGCGTCAGTTGGCGTCAACAACTTGCCACCGACGTCTTTTTCCTTCCTGGTGAGAAACCATCAGCGTAGGTACGGCCGTCACGGGACATCCTGATGCAAACTATACCACTTATTTCCCTGGGCCGCCATAGCTCACGTTCACGCTCCTTTTTTTTTTCTTCTTCCCACGTAGTTAACACGCAGATGTGTCTAATCACATCTCATATGTAGCCCCCCCGCACAACGGTTACACCTGCAAGGTGCACCGACTCCCGGAGAGAGAGGAGATCGATTAATAAACGGAGCAACCTATCTATGAATGTCGGCGCCCTGTCGCTCGCTCGGACCTCGGAGTTTCCCTTTAACGCCATCTGCACAGGCTATCGGAGAATTGCAATTACGGCGCTAATTCATGGCGCGTTTTTCTTCTCACTACCGGGATTCTGTAACACCGTAACGACAAATGTCGCTATCGTTATCCATCGACGTCGATGATTATAGCAAAAGGTTACTCGCTAACTATTTAGTAGTTATCGAGAACTTACGATAATCTAAATCGTTACATTCCGAAAAGCGTCGAGACCAGCAAATTTTGAACAATTCTGTACTAATGGAACAATGTTCAGTTACATGATATATAAATAAAGGATACGCAATTAGATTCCGCAATTATAATACATCGAGAAGATGTATATACAGGGTGTTTGACATAAGATGGATAACCCGAAAGTTGGTGATAAATGGGGTAAAACCGAGAAGAAAAGTCATGTACCATAATGCAAAATTCGCAATAGTTATCGAGATATTAATAAAAACGCGTGAGCCAATGAGCGGAGCCGGTGAACGGCGATGGACAAGAGGCGCGCGGTGAGAGGCAAGCGCGGTAGACAAGAGGCGCGCGGCGAGGGAAAAGCGCGCCTCTTGCTCATCGCGCTTGCCCCACCTGTCCATCGCTCTTGCCCGTCGCCGCGCGCCTCTTGTCTATCGCGCTTGTCTCTCACCGCGCGCCTCTTGTCCATCGCCGTTCACCGGCTCCGCTCATTGGCTCACGCGTTTTTATTAATATCTCGATAACTATTGCGAATTTTGCATTATGGTACATGACTTTTCTTCTCGGTTTGACCCCATCTATCACCAACTTTCGGGTTATCCATCTTATGTCAAACACCCTGTATATGTATCGACGTATTATACGACGTTTCTTTTCAGCGTTTTATTATAGTGATTGCTGGGCACTTCTTTGCCCGAGGAAAATTTCGATTCAATGCTCTTGATCAGTTCTCACGAAGTAACCCGATTTTGTGTTTAGTTGCTGCTCGAAGATTTTCCAATTGCTATACCAGAAGTGCCTTCTTCGCTGCTTCACTGTTTCCTTTCAGGGTTTTATTAGTGGGTAGAAGCTTCTTTCTCTAAGGTTATTTACCTCGACTTGTAATTCGTACGATAAATTGTTAAATTTAATTTGTTCAACCGATCTTCTCTATTGATAATCGCCCGTGATAAAAGATCGATAATAGTTTCACATTCGTAGATAATGTAAATAAGGCAAAATTGCGGGTTCGACGTGTTATTAAATATCGTGTAACTATTGTATGTGCGCGCGTTGAAACACTCGTTATATCAATGCCAATATCGTCGATCGGCAGGATGAGCTACAGAAACAGAGAAATTTCCACCTGACTTCACGCGTATCCAGGCAGCAATGAAAGTTTTGACGATCTGATCCGATCCAGCCGATCAAAATCTCAGATTTTTAGGGTACCATCTATTCATCAAAGAGGCGCTTCCCTTTCGTCTCAAGGAAAATCGGCTTCGCAGGTTCAAGATGTGGCATAGGTCATGAGGCACGATCGGACGATGGAGCCATAACATTCACCTCGCAGATCTTCCGTACCGTAGAAAGACTACGTTGTTGCGATCCACTGACAGAATGGAAGCGACAGGGTTCAGAAGAATTAGCACGTTTCGACTCGAGCGGAAGGACAACGATCACCGTTTATCATCGTTACTGTCTATTATCAATTATTAACCCTTTGCCCTCGAGGCCTTTTTCGAAAAATTCTTTCGATTTCAAAATGTACTTGTGAGGGAGAAATATTTTATTACAGTGTTTTCGAAAGCTCTCGAGATAAGCTACAAGAATGTGCTATAAAACATAGGGAATTCTATTTAAGAAATTGATCGTGACCTTCACGTGACCTTCGAATGACTCTCCAAGGTCAAATCATTGCCACCAACTGGTAGCTCCTTACAAGCCATACAACTTTTGTTTGAAATATTTTTTTATTTAACGCACCGTTTCGACGTATATTTGTGTGTATTATTTAAAATGGGACACCCCGTATATAAAATATATCATTTTATACTTCGGAAGGTTATATATATTGTACAACGCTTCCAATTTCAAAAGAAATCAAACGCAGATAAATATCGAAGGGGTACCTCTCGAGTGCAAAGGGTTAACGTTGCTTTATCCTCGCCAAACTTTTACTCCGACAAATTTCGCCACAATGCCAATACCTAAAAGCTCTAACTTGTATAATGTTCAGGTTATAAATAAAAGCAGACTCCGAAGACAGAGATCCAATTTTCACCAGCAATTCCGCAAACTGGTTCGCTCGATGGAAGATTTTGATAACTAGGTCGAGTACACAATGGAAGAGAACGACCACGCACCCGAGGACGTGAAGAGAGCTGAACCCGTGGACCAAGAAGTCGCGAAGGGAGGAAGAGACGATCTGAACACTGGTGTCCCGCGTGCCGAGAGGAAGAAGAAATGGCGGTACTGCGAGAAAGCAGTCCCAGGGACTGGGAAAGTCAAAGTACGGGTAAAGAATGCGATGGACCGACTTTCGCGACGAAAGTGGTGATCTCCTTCGTTTTGTCCTCTATTTCTTGCTCTCCTGCACGCTGTGGGTCTCCTACTAGGGTATCCTCGCGGGTTTCCTCACTCTCCTTTCTCTTTCCGTTACATTTGCACCGCGCTGGGTACTCGTGAGCCTAAGAACTCGCGCGGAACAGCAACGAGCCAAGCGTCATCTCACTCTCGCAGTAGCCTCATCTACACTTATCAATGTTGTTTCCTCGATGTAGCGCAAAAGCACACAGAACGTGGAGTGCTGCGCCAAGAGAAGGAAGAATGACGGGATGAGGACTCCAAAGTACGTGAACGTAACAGAATGGCCGGAACCGTACGTTCAGAGCGGAAAAACTATCGTCATCCCCCGGCATTGTCTTACGAAGAAGGAGCACCTCCAAATGCTGTCTACCGCGACGTAAGCATCGCAGTTCCGGATGGTTTCTCAATTCATTTTACTCTGTGTGAGGTTACATATCAGTACTTCGACGAGGGTTCAGAGAATGTCTTCTCTTATAGCTCGAGACCTCCCACAATGTATACGAAGGTCGCCCATTTGAAGAGATTGAAACCGGTGACGGAGCACGTAAAGAGGTTGGCTCGACCCAATAGACGTTTTGTGTTGGCGTCCTTACAAGACGGAGCGCTGAGTCTACCACCATACTTCATAGACAACCTTGTGAAGCGGCTGGAGGGAGATGCCTGTCTATCCCCTGAGTAATACAGTTCTTTCCTTAAAAAGAGATCATCAATGTCTGTTGATTATAACTCTTCCGTAACGTAGCTAACTGTGTCCTTGCAGGCAAGCGGAAAAGATAATACGGAAGAGGAAAAGATCGAAAACGAGAAAAGGTCGCCGGGTCGTTTCACGCGAACCTAAGCCATCTCCGGAAACTACCAAAAAGTTGGGGTCCTCAGCCTCAAAATGCGATCCTTTGGACGAAGAGTCGGTTCTTTGCCAGTATCTGATGGCCGAACGCTTCGTCCGGAGTATTCTTGAACAACGAGAAAGTCCCATACCGATGGAGTATCTCACCGATATTGTTAAGGTGTTAACGAAGCGACTCGGTCATGTGCTCGACTACGAGTACGTGGCGAATGAGGATCGGAAGAGTCAACATATGCGCTTCCTCGCGGATATAATGGCTAGCTGGATTGCCGGAGTAATTCTCGAGGTCGCGGAAGATCACAAAAAAGCACTGGAGGAGTTCTGCGAAAAGAAACGCAAGGAAGCGGAGGAGGAACTGGAGGACGAAGACGACGGTGGACCTAAGCCGGATGAGGAGGAAGAGAAGGATGAAGATGAAGAAGAAGAGGAAGAGGAAGATGAAGGTGGGCCGGGGGCCGAGGCTTCGAAAGAAGTATCGCCGGAATATCGAGTGGAAGAAGAACCAATTGATGTATCAAAGGCAGATGCAGTAGAAACGGAGGAAGCGACGGGAGAATCACAAGAAGGGCTGGAAGAGCCGGAGACTGAACATGAGTTGGTGTCGGAGCCGGCGCTAGAGGGACAGGAACAGGAACCTCCGGAAACATTCAGGACGACTGCGAGCATTCAAATAGAGCAACCATCACCGCAAGTCGAGGAGGAGTCAGAAATTTCGGAACAACAATTAATAACACAACCACCTCCAGAAATAATTGTAACACCGCCGCTAGAGGAGGGTGAAGGTGGAACACCAGTTCTAGCATCCGACGTAACGATGACTCTGGAGCCAGAAGGAACAGAAGTTCCTGGCGCCACACTAGAAGAACGGCAATTAATAACACAACTACCTCCAGAAGAGGAATCTCCGGAAACATTTACCACGACTATGACCATTCAAATAGAGCAACCACCGCAGCAAGTGGAGGAGGAGTCAGAGATTTCGGAACAGCAATTAATAATACAACCACCCCCGGAAATAATTGTAACATCGCCGCTAGAGGAGGGTGAAGGCGAAACACCGGTTTCAGCATTTGACGTATCGATGCCAGAAGCAACAGAAGCTCCTGGAGCACCACTAATTGAAGGATCTGCCGTAGAAGTAGCCCTGGGACTAGAAGCAACGGAAGCAGCTGGAGAAAGACCAGTTGAGCCAATTGCCGTAACGGTGGCCTCGGAGCCTGTAGCAACAGAAGTTCCTGTAGCACCACTAATTGAAGCACCTGCCGTAGAAGTAGCCCTGGGACTAGAAGCAACGGAAGCAGCTGGAGAAAGACCAGTTGAGCCAATTGCCGTAACGGTGACCTCGGAGCCTGTAGCAACAGAAGTTCCTGGAGCAACACCGGGTGAAGCAGTTGCCGTGACAGCGGCTCTGGGACCAGTGGCAATTGAAAGTCCTGTAGGACTACCAGATCAAGCACCTGCCATTACGGTGGCCCAGGGACCAGAATCAATTCCATCGGCAACCGAAGGTGTCAGTGTAAGACAAGTTCCAGCAGCAGGAGAAGCTCCTGCAGTAGAGCCGACTTTCGGAATCGCAGAAAAGGAAGTTCCCGAGGAGCTCGGACAAACCTTCACGTCTACCTTGCCATTCCTCGCGCTTGTCAACATCTTGGATACTGTACGCAAGATGACCGCCGAGACACCGTCGAACGAGGGAGACGATCTTCAGGTGAACCGGCTGCATCGTGCGATATACGAAAAGTTGTGCGCTGTGATCGCGAGCGAGAGTCCGGAAGCGTTGAACAAGGACACCAGGATCAAGATAAATGCCCTGTGCGGTAGGATCGCGGCTTGGCTTCGGACGAACCTAGGAAGCAACGAGCTTCTGTTGCTCGAAAGTTATCCGCCGGAAGTGGAATCGATGGAGTTGAGGGAATGGTCCCACTGGCTGGCCAGCCTCACCGAGAACGCGAACAATTGGAACACCTGGTTGCGCAACGTTGTTGCTCAGGCGGAAGAGATCCATGACGAGAACGTAACGCGAGCCAAGTGGTCGGAATGGACCAGCGGGGTCGACAAGAACGCTCTCCTATGGAGGCGATTTTACAAGCAAACGGTCCATCAGGCTGATCGCAACGTGGTCATGATGATCGGACGGCAGCCCGTGAAAACTGGAACAAGAAAGAAAGTGACGCCCGGCGAATTGCTAGGAAGGTCTAGCGAGGAACTGATCGAAGCTACGGATTTAGGATAGGCTTTCTTTGCCACTTCCAATGCATCTTGCTTCCCTTTCATCGTTGCTACTTCATTTCCCTCCTCCCTCAGTCTCTCCACTTGCGTATGGTTCGAGCCAACGAACCGCAACTCCGTTATTCAACCCACTTCTGTAGCCTGGACATTCAAATGTTCCGATAAACCAAGGATCGAGCGAATTAAAGAACCACGAAACCGAAATCCGATAAAGTGGAATTACTTTGACCGTACTTTCATTCGCTATCATTCTTCCTATTTTCTACGTTATTCTAATGTAGAATGAATTGGATGACGCGCTCGCGCGTATGCGCTTTACCGAAAGAACGGAAGAAGTCCTTCGCGGCGAAATACCAAATACATTGACCTACCGTGTTCGAACGAGGTCAGCGGGACGAAAGAGAGAAGGTGGTCGCCTTTAAATGTAAAGCGAGAAAACTCCGATCGAATCTGACAAATGACATCTAAATGCCAATTCAAAACGCAATCTAGTGCAACATATTAGAATACCTACTCGACATCAGACCTTGCAAAAAGCGCAGCGTTTTCTTTTCGCTTTAGTTCTCGATCACCCAGTCCTAATCCCTATTGTTGAAGCAATTCCCTTTGGAAGATCTTTGAAACGCGTAACGAGAGTTTGATCGGTGAAATCTCGAAGGGGCGTTCACGAGGCATCCGGCGAGGAACGAGACTCGCTACAAACGAGAACGAAAGATCGTTCTAACGTTCCGGCAACCCGTCGCGGTGGAAGCGCGGCCGTTTGAGGCGCAGGCCGCATGCGCGCTCGATACAAAGTAGGTCGAAGAAAGAGCTGGTAGCCTTCTCCTCCGTCTTTCTTCGCCTTTCTCCGCAAGCAAGCGAATGAAATGTATGCGCACGCGCCCGGTAGGCCAAGTAAATTTTCTAGCCCTGACATTGCGCGGGCGCATCGGGTCATTGGCGCGCGCAAGTCACCGTCGTGCTTCGATCGAGCATGCACACCGCGTTTCCTCCCTCGAGTGGAGACTTGCTTCACTGGAAGTTGCTTCACGAGCTCACGTCTCATTGGTGAGAAGTTGATGATACTCTTGGAGCGGGATAATCGGCCAACCCCTATGGTCTGCTCCATCCTAAGTGTGTACCTGCTTCCATTTACCTAACGACTACCAACAACCTTCCGAGTTTGCGTAAAGGGTGGCACTCGTCGTCTCGTCCAGGCTTTCTCTTCGTTTCCAACTGTCTCCTCCACCGCGACCTGCTCTCCGGCGCATCTAATCCCAAAGGTGACACGTCTTAAGGAGCTGGAGTGATTGAGCAGATCCCGATGCAGGTGAGAACTTGGGAAAGTGCAATGATTCGGAGAGTTTGTCCGTTCTTACCGGGTGTTCCTAACAACTTCGAAAGCTGTGCTCCGTGTACTTGCTTTAAGACACATTCGAGAATTTCCAATTTGCTCGATGGCACCTGCTTCGTGCAGGTGAAATCATCGGATGCAACGTTTCGATGCTCTGACATTCCAACGATTTTTATGCGTATGATGAGTAGGAAGAAGAAATCGCGTAGGTAGGCGCGACAGTGTAAAATTTCGCTGACCCCAAAGTGATACACTTGATACGGCTGTCGGTAATGTCTCAATCGCAACAGTCCATAAATTTGGTTTTTTTTTCCTGCTATGTTATTCGCGACGTAGACGCTGAAAAAATGGGTCGGCTGACATGTCCTTCCAGTGATATTGCACTGAAGACAAGTTCGATTTGGGTCGCTCACTGCGATGTGCGATCAATGATTATGCGAGGTCATAGTGGTCACCGGCAATGACTGGCCGATAACGTTATCGTTGGGAACTAACCGTTCCACGCGAGCTTCTTGGAAGCACTTGGGCAAGGGAGCGGAAGGGAGGTTGGGAAGATACGCGTGCAACGGGGTAGGGGTATGTTCAAAGCTCGTTTGGTAAAACGTAGCCTATCAAATTTTTGTCAATGTGGTATAAGCAACGGGCCGTACCGTTTCGTTCGAGAGCTTCCTACTGAGTCTGTTCCGAATCGATACACAGGTACACGCGGAAAATTTGATAACAATCGTTCAGGTAAGCAAGTTGGAACGTAAGAGAAGAACGTGTGAGATGAACATTTTGAAATATCACTAGCGAATAGTATGAGCAGAATTGAAAGCCTCGGGTAATTCAAAAGTGACACGATTCTTTGCTTATTTTAGAATGACTCTCGGCTGTTGGGAAAAGTTGTCCTTGGTGATAGTAATCGCCGTAGGACTGAGGATACTGATAAGGCTTGGGCTTCTCGTTTGGAAAAAGCTGATCGCGCCCAATCTTGGCCTGGGTATCGACTTGACCACCCAAGGTAGATGGGCAGTGGTGACCGGTGCGACAGACGGGCTTGGAAAAGCCTATGCCAAGGGGCTCGCGGAGAAGGGTATGGACATCGTTCTCGTCTCACGTTCCTTGTCCAAGTTGGAAGATACCGCAGCCGAAATTAAGAAACAGTATGGCGTTGATGTGCGTATCATCGAAGCGGATCTTACCGAGGGACAAGCGGTTTTTGCCAAAATATCTAAGGTCACGAGGGAACTCGAGGTACAGTAGACGAGATTTTCTGAAACTTTCTTTGTAAATCGTTTGGATCTGTTCGATGCGTAAAAGTAAATGTATCGATAAACATTAAAGTCTCAGTCTGATTAGGCTGGTTAGGGTAGTTGGTGCTTACTAGTAGCTGGCAGTAGCATCAGCAAACCACGAATAAAATTATATATATCGGTTGTCGAGACAAGTGACGATTTTTGTGCTCACTCTATGCTACTTAACGGCTTTTAGGTAGTGGTTGGTTACCTACCAGCTTGGAACCAGCCTAGTCTGACCCAGGTATTAACCGGCGCGCAACTAACGGTTTGCTTTGTATTTCTGAACTCCCCAGAAAAATACAGAACGTATATGTACGTTCGTATCTACGTACACGTGGTATAAACATGTATTCTGCAATTTTCTGTGGTGTTCAGTCCCAGTGCAGGGATAAGAGGCAGACCTTAAAGTGAATTGCAATTTGCGCGAAGATTGCATTTTACCTCCGTCAGAAAGATAAGAGGAAGACTGCTGCCAGTTGATCATTTATAGAGCCACAATTTTCTTTTTATCTTTGTTCTATTTAGAGCGGTTGTGAATTTCTTATTCCATTTCCATTGCCTCTGTGGCTTGACTAGTTCTACAGTAACTTTAATTGCACCTTCGTCGAACTAATGAGATACTATACGAGTCGTGCATTGTGATTTCTTTTTTAGGTGGGTGTGTTAGTGAACAACGCCGGAGTAAGTTACGATCATCCGGAATTCTTTAGCAATGTTCCTGAAGAGGTTCTCGCGAAGATATTGCAACTTAACGTGGCAGCAGTAACCGGGGTGGCGAGAGCAATTTTATCGGGCATGGTAGAACGACGAAAGGGCGTTATAATTAATATAAGTTCAGGTGCTGCTGCCATGCCGAGTCCGTACCTTGCGGTATACGCAGCCAGCAAGGCGTTCGTGAATAAGTTCAGCGCGGATCTCGGCGCAGAGGTTGCGTCCAGTGGAATCACCGTTCAGTGCGTGCTTCCCGGTCCAGTTGCAACTAAAATGTCCAAGATCAAGTGAGTATTATTCATGCTCATCCACGCCAAAAATCAATTTGTATTGACCGTTGTCACGATGGCAGTCATAGGTTGAGACCGGATACCGTGCAAATGCATATTGCATACAAGTAATTAATAATGCGAATGATTAATTAATAACCTGACCTAACCTAATCCTGCAATCATCACATAATTTGCTTTTGTTTTTTGATATTAGCACACATACTTTAGAACAGTGCTCCGCACCCGTCGCGGTGCGATGATTTACATAGAGCTATTTTATTGTGTTCTTTATCTAATAAAAACATATATGTATTATTGTAATGTATGCATTTGCAAGCTTTTACTCCTGATATGCTGTAGAGTTATCGTAAAAACTTTGTTGTGCCGTGGAAGATAAAAGTTTCGGGAGCACTGCTTTAGAATATGTATGTTGCGTATTATCCGGTTGTAAATCAGGAGTGACGACGGCGAAATACATGAATTTGAATATTGTTATAGCATGAAACATTGTTCGTGTTGAAATTTTTTAGGAAGGCCACGTGGATGGCACCGTCGCCTGAGAAGTTTGTCGAGGCATCTTTGAAAACAGTCGGAATTGAATCACAAACGTCCGGCTATCCACCGCACTCCATCATCCTGGGAGTAGTTAACGCGTTACAGTGCGTTTGCGAGAAAGGTGCGATATGGCTGGTAGCAAAGACGATGCTCACTATTCGAGGACGTGCTCTTCGAAAACAGAACCGGGACAACAAGCTGACGAATGAAGCGTCTAAACGGGACGAAGTCAGCGCTAACTTGAAACTTTGAGTTTATTTCTTTTCAAAGGTTTCGTTCCTTCTTTCTCGATCTCTCCGTCTCTGTCTCTCTCTTTTTTTTTCTCTCTCTCCTTTTTTATCCTTACCACAGTCAAATTATCGGCTTACCGTAAAATTAACTGTCCTCATTAGTTATAATCACGATTCTCTGTTATGCTTCACTAATCTTGTTTTTCCTATGTTTCGCCAGAATAAGGATAAGTTACTCTCCTCTGCAGATATTTTTCTCCAGAGGTCTGTCACGGAATTTTGTAAATATGTATTATATCATAATTATACCTTTTGGTATATAACACTTTGTAATAACGCACCGTTCTCGAGCGTCACGCGAGAAGACTCAAATTGTTATACATATAGATATACTTTGTACGTCATAAAGATGTTTAGTACGTTGCGACGTGAGTTTGCTTCTTTCGAACCATATTGACCGTTTTCAGCGTGGATAATGATAATTTCCGAATTTAAATTACAAACCACGTGCGACTGCTTTTAAATTGCGGTTCGATGCGTCGAACAAAAGCAGACTACCAGCTTCTTAATACTCGATACATTTGACTTCGATATTTGTAGGTCTAAAGTTCGCATGCCGGATGTCAACATTTGCATCGTAACCGCGTATCCGGTTAAGCATTGGTTTCATAATATTATAATACAACGCGCTCGTAGCACGTATGCATTCGTCGAACGTTGAGACACTTGGAAATAGACCGATCTTCCATGTAAATTATTCACGCGATTGACAGTTAGAAATTGCGACACGAATCTCGTTACCTATCTAAAAATAAAAAAAAAAGAAACGTATAGTTTCGATCATCGTTTGGATGCAATTAAGGAATGAACAATGACCGTTGATGCGGCATAGTGCAGATTTTATTCTTTCCGTAAGTTTGGCATTCGATCTCGTTCGTGGAGGCGATAGTTCATTCCGTGTATTTTACGTGGGCGGCGCGGATCTCGTGCAAGGTGCAAATAGGGGCGTCTCTTCGTTTTGAAATGTTGCCGACATCAGGGGAGTTGGATCGTCGATAATGTCGTTTGGATGCTTAGAAGACCTGCGAAGAGATTGAAGATTAATTGATATTCCGTGATTATCGATACTTAATGTTTCCACGTACAGCTTGTGGCTGTCCTGGAGAGGGTTGTGGTCCGCCAGGACGTGGCCGTGGGGGTGGTGCTCCCTGTGGCTCTCGTCGTCGACGACCTGGCATCGAGCCTGTCATTTGATCCATTCCTCTCTTCATTCCATCCATGCCTCGTTGCATCATGTCAGCTGCGCCTTGTCCGAAACCCAGCATAGTGTCCTTCATACCATTAGCCATATCCATTGGATTCGGCATCTGACGAGCCATCTGATAGGAACAGACGCAACATTTCATTTCTCGTAGAACATTGGGATCGATGCTGTGATCATTTTGCAGTTTTCGATTAAGTTAATTGAATAATTGCTACTTACCCTAGAGAGGTAGGCATCTCCTCGTACCGGGCGTTCTTCCGGATAGGCGAGCTAAAAGGATCATTCGTTTAGGAATTTCATAGTGATTCACGAAAATAGATTTCACTTCGACCGAGCAAAAATGAAAAGCCATGAATCTCTCGTTGGAAAGGCACGCACGAAGATGAAGAATGATAATTGCTTTTGATTCAATACTTATGTTAGGTTTCATGTTAAATGGATTTTTAATTGCACAGAGAAACGGTTTTCGTGTTGTAAACCCAAGCTTGTAATCGACGTACACTTTTACGGAAATTTATTAAAATTCTTTGACTAATTCGACTTACCACTGTCGCGCAAAGAGCAAGAATAACTAGAGCCTTGAGCATGTTGAAACTTCTGCTTATGCTGTAGAGAACTTTTGCTCTTGGCAGCTCGAACACTCCACTTTTATATACGCGACCATTAAATGTGTTACGAACATTTCATGCTAGCTGGATAAAGAAAAATAATTGTATCGTGGCTTGTAACAGGATGTTACGAGATCATGAGATTGTTATCGGTGTATTTGCGCGATTCGCTGTTAGTAATGTCGTTATTATCTGTAGCCATTATCACGTCAAATTGCAGGATGACAAAAAGAATGCTCCTTGCTTTCCTAAATCCGTGGGAATGCGCAATTGGAGCTACATTCAATTCCGCATATTTTTGTCAATATTTCATTTACACGATATATCGCTATAACACAGAAAACAACAATGCTCACTAGATTTTACATACCTGGACTCTAAAAGTAGAGCACACTTAAGATATTTTTCAAAATTAACTCTTTTTCAGGGTAATAAGTATCATTTTATCCTATTTATTTCATTATCATTTTATGCAATTGTGTAACATTTATATCAAATCTGGACTTACGATTTAATCCGCTCTAAAGATTCAGAAAGTGTGTCTTAAATACTTCAGCTCGGGGATAGATTCAGATGATCTAGAGTTTGACTATGGCAGCACGCATTTTCTTGACGACAGATTCAAAAAGAAGTGCGTGCGCAGTCAAGCCTGCGCAGTAATGCCGATATTTATTATTATCTGTAATAATGTTTAATACGCGATAAAAAAGCGTATCGAATATTTGTAAAATAATATTGACAGACCATTTTAAATTATACACGTACCAAGCTTACCACAATACATTTTTAGTGTAAATTGTTTATCATTAATTGTGTTCATTTCATGTCTTGTGCAAATTGAACGGAACGTATATTCTTAGAAAATATTTCGCACGTGCAGTTTTTATTGTTACATAAGGCTGTTATATCTAACAATGAGTCATTGCTCTTTGCTACGTACAAAGCCAACACCGTTTTAATAATTTTCTCTAAACCTCCACATTCCGGCTGGCTTTGCAGAGAAACGGAAGCGCAATCAACCTGAAAACAGTTGCGAGATATGATTGAGATATATCGAGTTTTCACCACAGACCGAACAGCGAATCAATCTGCACATGTTGACTGTTCTATTTTAACTTTACGTCGTAGAATTAAATAAACATTGCTTGCAACGTTCGAGGACGTTCTCAGATTAAAAATCTCCAATAATAATCGAATTTTCGATAATTACGTTTGCCGTGGCACGCAACGGATTGCCGGCAAAAAATCTGGTTAACCATTCCGCGAGGATAACCTCTAAAGATAGCAGGTGTTACACCCAGATTTCGCATTGCAGCGTAACACTGTTGCAACGTGTTACGCTTTGGCCGAATATTATTCGGCACTTTACCATGCAGTGTACAAGGAAGACAATGCCATTCGAATTACAAACTGTATCGACATTTAGTAAACATTATACATCGTGGAAACAGGACAAAGTGAAATAGTGTCTACTGTCATAGTGCACCAAAACTACTCTCCTTTTTTATAATTGTTTAATTTTATTCAATTAATTTTTATTACCATCTATACATATACATCGGATAAAATACAGTGTAAATAGATAACGTCAATATTAATATAATCATGCGGATTGTTACTATCGAAAAATTAAATGAAATTCAAAGCGACCCGTCCCGTGTACGGAACATCTGTATATTGGCGCACGTGGATCATGGAAAAACCACAGTGGCAGATTCGTTGGTCGCGAGTAATGGAATTATCTCCAGCAAGCTTGCGGGCAGACTCAGATATTTGGATAGTCGGCCCGATGAACAATTACGAGGCATTACAATGAAATCCAGTTCCATTACGCTTTATCATTCCTACGAACAAATTGAGTATGTAATAAATCTCATAGATACTCCAGGTCATGTGGATTTTGCCTCTGAGGTATCAACAGCTGTCAGGCTATGTGATGGCGCTGTTATTGTAGTGGATGTGGTTGAAGGAGTTTGTCCGCAAACGCGCAATGCATTATCGATATCGTACAGCGAAGGTCTCAAGCCGATCTTACTTCTGAATAAAATTGACAGATTAATTACAGAAATGAAATTATCTGCTCTTGATGCATATGTACATTTAATGCAAGTTTTAGAACAAGTAAATGCTATAATGGGAGAGTTATTCGCAAGTGACATTATGGAGCGTGAGGAAAAAGAAGATGTTCACAAGAAAGACCCAAAAAATGTCTCCGATGGACAACCAGATGGTTTGCTGTCTGTCTTGGAAGAAGCTGACGATTCTAATTTATACTTTTCACCTGAACAAGGGAACGTCTTATTTGCGTGTGCAATAGATGGTTGGGCATTTAGTGTAAAGGAGTTTGCCAAAATTTATTCTTCAAAATTAGGTTTCAGCGAAAAGGTTTTATTGAAGACGCTGTGGGGAGATTACTATTTAAATACAAAAACAAAGAGAATAATGAAAGGAGCACAAGAGAAAGCAAAGAAACCATTGTTTGTTCAATTTATCTTGGACAACATGTGGACTCTTTATGAATACATAGTGATAAGGAAGGACAAGGAAAAAATTCTTTCAATGGCTGAAAGATTAAATATTAAATTAACTTCGCGGGATTTGAGGCACACAGATCCTAAAGTACAATTGCAAGCTGTGTGTTCTCAGTGGCTTCCGTTGGCCGAAGCGTGCATTAATATGATATGCGAACAAGTTCCAGCGCCAAATAATTTGTCTTCGGAGAAAGTAGAACGTCTACTAGCTGGATGTGGTGAATTTTCTGCTTTGCCACCCGAAACGCAACGACTTAGAGAAACATTTTTAATGTGCGATCAATCCATAAATGCACCAATTATTGCTTTCATATCAAAAATGTTTTCGATTGAAAGAAAAGCATTGCCTGAAAATAAAGTTGTACCTTTTACATCGGAGGAGTTAGCTCGAAGAAAAGAAATTGCCAGACAGAAACATGCAGAAAAGCTTTTACAGGATAGTACTAAAGAAGCCAATAATGAAGAAGGAACGTATACAATGAACGAGAATGAAACCAACGTTTCCGATATTACTGAACCTGAGAATGTTCTCATAGGCTTTGCAAGAGGTTATTCCGGTATTTTGAGGAAAGGTAGTGAAGTATTTGTCTTAGGCCCAAAACATGATCCAAGACTTGCATTAGAACAAGAAAAATCTGGAGAGGAAGTGGATTCGAATGTAGTTTTAAAAGATTTGAAATCTGGAAGGTATATCACGAGAGTTATTGTAAATAAATTGTATCTTCTTATGGGTAGGGAACTTGAACCAGTGGATCATGTACCAGCAGGCAATGTCTTTGGGATTGGTGGATTACAGGAACATGTATTAAAAAGTGCAACTATATCTAGTACCGTAGCTTGTCCAGCATTTTCAGAATTAACATCATTTTCTGTACCTATCTTACGAGTAGCATTGGAACCGAAACATTCCAATGATCTCCAGAAATTAATCAGTGGCCTGAAGCTATTGAATCAAGCGGATGCATCTGCAATTGTTCATATTCAAGATACAGGCGAGATTGTCTTAAATACAGCTGGCGAAGTACATTTAGAACGATGTCTAGAAGATTTAAGGCTTAGATATGCAAATGTTGAAATCAATGTCTCTGAACCTATTGTAGCATTTAGAGAAACTATAATACCACCACCTAAAGTGGATGTGGTCAATGAAGCAATTGAAACAAAAGTTGAAGATGTTGTCTTAGAAACTTGGACGGCTAATCGGCAATGCTACATTGAGATTGATGCTAAACCTATTCCTGACGCAATAACAAAATTATTGGACAACAGTTCTGATGTAATAAAATTATTAAATTGTAACTATAACAAATTGAACAACGAAGAAGAGTTGGAAAATTGCGACGATTTTTCTATTGGTGTTCAAAATATGACAATTGGATTACCTTCTGCATTAGAAAAAAAGCAAAAGATAATAGATACATTCAAATGCGAATTGGCAAATGCTTTCAAAGAAGCAGGTTGGGAAGACGCACTAGATAAAATATGGTCTTTTGGTCCACGAAATTGTGGGCCAAATATTTTATTAAATGGGACAGATTATCAACATAAATCCATTTGGGGCCAACAATATAAGTCCACAGATAGTCGAGCACCGTGAGTATTTTTTCACTATCTAAAGGGGTTAGTGTATCCGCAATATACACCTCACCTTAAAGAAGTATTTTTATAGAATAGCACATAATGTCATTTATAATATTAGATACGATAGCAGTATGATCAACGGTTTTCAATTGGCAACACTCGCTGGTCCCTTATGCGAAGAACCCATGATGGGTGTCTGCTTCATTGTGAAAAAATGGGAACTTCATTCGGATGCGCAGAGGTATCTGTTCCACTTTAGAAAGTAACAAATTATCTAATACATCGAACATTTAGCTTTTTTATCGAATACAAATGTTAATCCTTCAGCAGCTAGATGTTTATGTGAGATTAGCAATGTATAAAAATCTTGAATTACGATACGTTTCAATCTATTTGACAATAACAATTGCCCTTGGGAATGAAGAAATCAGAATTCTTTGTTAATGATGTTTATGCATTATCGTTACAGTGAATCTGCAAATCAAAGTCAAGGATATTTGAGTGGCCAATTGATGTCGGCATGCAAAGAAGCTTGTCGGAGAGTATTTCACTTACGACGACCTAGACTTGTCACGCCAATGTACTCGTGTAACGTTTTAGTTAACTCCGACGTTCTAGGTGAGTAACGTGCATTTTTCTTTTTTCTCCTTTATCGTGTCCTTGCTTTGTCTCCCCTACTGTGCGCGTGCTCCCGCGTTCCTTGTTCCGGGGAGACATTCGTGAGGGTTAGCACTTCTCTTCCTACTGATCATGGGAATTCATCGCAAACGGGACGTTCACGGGGAATTATTTATATCTGAGTATGTGCTTATTTGGTGGTGCCAAAATGCCCATGTGCCAGGATGATCGAAGAGTCAGTGAAATATGTATATCTCTAAAGCTACTGCGAATTCCATAATCATTTCGCATTGATTTTACTGGAAAAATTCTAAACAAATTACGATCGGTATCGTTACCGCGTTGGAGAACATTAGTATGAAACTAAGGATATGCTTGCACCGCGACAGTACCCATTCATCGCGCTTAGATTGCGTTTCGAGATATATTATTGCATACAAAGGATGCTCCACTTTGCGATCGAGAAGAATCGAGCAACATACGTGACAAGAGCGAATGCAACATTTATACAATTTGTGGCAGCGCTCGTTTTAAATAACTCTGCCAAGATTGTGTAAATCGGTACGTATGACCGGTACGGGTTACCGTTCAATCGAATACAATATTTGTATCGTCGAAATGCAACACGAGCCGTAGGGACCCTGCGTCCTCTTCAGTTCTTATCGCATCCTATCTATTTATCAGTCCAGCTTGACACGTTTCTTAGAGTATAAATCGTTCGTCGTGCATCTCCGCGAAAGAACTAAAGAAAACCTAAGATCCAAGGATAAGAACAAAAAGGAGAAACCTAATGAACTTATCATAAGCCCGCGGTCCTCAGACGCGTCGAAGGACTCTAACGAAGGTGCAAAGTCGCCGAGTTATATATCTGCCCATTGTTAAATTACGCACGTAACCGACGATTCGTACAGTATTACGCATTTCAATGATACTTATGATAAATGAGAGAATTACATCTATAAATATATACGATAGCTTTTAAGGAGATCCGAATAATGGGGCGAACCACGCGATGGCATATTTAAGCTGAGATTCTAAGCGAACTAATCCCAAACGCTCGTCTTCAAGAGCCGCGATACTTTGTGCCAGGGAAAGTCGAGACTTTCTTTGTCCTCGCTCGACGATGTTCGAATGCTTCTAAAGTTCTCGAGAAAATTCGTAGCGAGGCTTCTTGCTTGTCGCAGCGGTCTACCTCGTCGGTTTCCTTGAACGCACATCATTCCGTAGACCCTGATACCGGGAACACTGGCATAAGTCGGCTGATCGTGGCTCATAGGACCTTCTGCAAACGCAACGAAGAAATACAGTTTGGCTGCACGTAGTAGGACACGGAGATTTTCTTGACATACTAACCCAGTATATTGGTATCGGGACAGCGACATATCACAAGATAATGGGATTTTCCTGTGCGCACGTTCTGCAACGCTAGTAAGGACCAGTCCCTTGGTACTCGGCACTCTCGCATTTCAGCAACGGGCTCGCACGTTTTCACTAGGGTCAACGCCTAAAATTCAGAGAAAGTACGAGAATCGTTCCTTAACACGATTGGACATGTGACTTTGAACACTAAACTTCCCAAAGATTAATCTCCACATGGGCATTTCCCCTGTTAATCCGGTCATTTGACCAGCTCTTGGCAGCTTTAGTGTTAACACGACCGAGTTTGCCTCTGTGGCTACTAGTTCACTGGTACACTAGATACCAGAGAGAGAAATAGTGAGAGAGAGGTGATACTAACCTTGGTGCGCGGGTCGGTGACCAGCTCGGTCGTATGCAAGTCGTCGCTGTCCAATGACGCGCTGCAGGGGTCACGGTATCTTCCAGGGCAGGCGCACAAAGGTTGAGTGAAATTCAGTCTAACGTAAACGGCATTGCACACCTGTTGCACCGCGCATTCCGGTAGCAGGTAAATGTGTTGATTGTGCGGATAATAATGATACTTGGTTGGCTTGGCCAAAGCGGCACTGGCACCCTCGGGTAATCTCACGCCCGTCTGCAAATCATTAAGAAGTAATTCAATTAAAACTTCCGTCCTTGGAGCGTGTCTCGCGGTGAAAGTGCCACGGATGGATATGCGTATGACGGTTTGGATAACGACCACGAGCGTGAGCGCACACGGTCGAAGCATCTCTAATTGTAAACGTGTGCGTGATTCCGCAACGTGATACAGTAAAACAATTCCGGTCCGCCTGTTACCGCTGGTCAGTTCCTGTTATGCAACATGGGGCGCCGATTGCAGTCTATCTACTTCCAATGATGTCGACCCTTGGAGCAAGGAGAAGAGTAGGAGGGCACGAGTGAACCGTGGTAGAAGTGGTGGAGAAGGTGGAGGAGGTGGAGCTGCCACGTTGATTCTATCTACGCAAACCGAAGCAGTCCCGCCCTTTCGTTCTTCGCGGTCGTTGACCCCCTTCTCGCATCGCTTTTGCCCTCTTCTGGTCCTTACTCCACTCCATTCGTAAGATCGTATGCACAGTTTTCGATCCTTATCTTTCGCCTCTTATCCAGAGCTGTTCCCCGTTAGTCTCCGGTACTTTCGGTTCCCACTTCGTTTCAACCGGAAATAGTTTTGTGGTCTCTTAGCCGTGTTCCGAGAAAGGAATTTAGCTTTACGGGTGAAGTTCAACATTATTCCGAACTATCTAGAGAATTTCTAAGGCATCTTGCGGTGGGGCTTATTGATGTCGCGAGAATCTCTCGTCGCGGATTGCTCTTCGGATGTGAGAGTAGCCGGCGCGGTGAAGTCAAATCCCATTGTTGAGTGTGCCATTGGACGAATAGTGGCTCATCATCGCATCTGGCAATCTCGGCTTTCTCTCTCTCTCTCCCTCTCTCTCTCGATCTCGAAGGACCGAACGAACTAGAGGCTAGGTAACAACATCCTTTGATTTACCTTTGTTTCCGAGTTGGTAATTGATCGGGGAGGAAGAAAGGGCTGTATTCCGCGGAGTCACGAGCTGGTGACGGCGGGAACGACAGCCGGGCGGCATCGTCCTTTTAATCGTTCTTACCGATCGCATTGCGGGATACTCTTCTCTCCTTCAATCTCCGTTCTCATCCCCTGCCCCTTGGGCCGGCTTCTCGCCACTTCGCGATCCTCCATCCTCCCCACCCCTTTTTTCCTTCCTTCGAGAAAATTAGTGAGACGGTGCAAGAAACGATGCCCGTGGAACAAGAAGCCCAGTAAACCAAGACCGAGTCGGCATTACGGGGCTATTATAGAACGGTTCCCGGAATCTATTCCTTGCGGTCCAAGTTACAAGGATCGTGTTTATCCACCGTCATTACGGAATCAAGATGAAGAAGTGGCTTTGGAGGAGAAGGCTCCGTTCTTCAAACCGAGGATGGCGAACAATCGATTGCGTAGGAAGGCCATTCTCCTTGGATTATCCGAAACCTGAGTTAATCCCGGCGCGCTTTATCGCTTATCGTAAACCTCTCATAATCACGGGTACGAGGGCTCATTAATTTCACGGTTAAGGAAACTCGAACTGTCCACGGCGATGCTCACTCAATTACTTCCAAGTATTTCAATATTCGTGCATTCTCCGTGGAGTGCCATCGCGTGATCGATTCCGAAGACTGGTTTTTTCCCAGGTGGCAGGGACCCTACCTAGAAATTCACGCTTCGCGGCATTGCTTCCCGCGTTGCTACGAGGCATGGAAAAAGTCGGGACGAATATCGAACGCTCGAGATCCCAGGTGCAGAATGCTCGAAAATCCGCGCTCGCGCGCATTATTCAGATTATACGGGCTGTTCGCGCATCGCGTTATGTCTTAGATAACGGTACGCGTATGAGGATAATTAACGTAGTTGGAGGCACGCGGACGTTGCTCGTGGAGGCAGGAGAGCACCGCGCAAAACGAACACGTGGGGTGTCTATAGCACCGTGTAGATGATGATGATGATGATGATGACGATGATGCAGACGACAACGGCGACGACAACGACGAGATTTCGTTGACCCAGAATGGTACGCTCCATTAACTTTCGTGTCCGTTGCTAGATTACACGGTAGAGCGATCCGCGTACCACCGTTCGGCGAGTCCGCGTCCCTCGGCTTCTTAATTCCAATCGCCAGGAGAATGGTCAGGAGAATTGGGATGAAGTCTTGGCATTCGCGGCCAACTGGCCGTAGGAAGGACGCAATGGGCATAGAGTAGCAATGCCGGATTAAGGAGGATAACTAGAATTACAATAGACAGCTGATCGATACACATGGACTGTCCAATGCAATTCTTTTTCCCAATTGTTTTCAAGACCGTTTCTCGCGTTGTCGCAGATGCTGCAGGATGTCTTCCGAGATTTTTAATAACACTTCTACGCATGCGACGCAGAACAGCGGAACAGATCTGCATTCGTTTCTCGTCCTTCAACTCTCTACAGAAGAGAGCATTTATCTCTATAGGAAGCAGTTATCTTCCACGATGATTTCCCTGATCAAATTCGATCACGACAATGTGGGCCACACGAGCGGGGGGACTAATCCTCGAGCCGTTGAAATCATTTTCTACTCGGAGAGTCGCGAAAGTGCGCGCTACATTACGTTAAGCTGGTCGCTTTAGTACGTGGGAAGTAGGAAAAGTATTGAGCCATTATTCGTCCTTTTCGTCTTCGCTCGATTCTCTTTTCTCTCCTTTTACGTCGCGATAGTCAACGATCGTTCCCAACGAACACGAGAGGGAGAGGGGGGGGGGGCACGTACACGGAAATAACAAATGGTGTACACCCGAGCCTGCCTCTCTCCTATTGGAGAATTTCAACGACGACAAAAATCGTTCCATTTGTTTACGACAAGCGGGCCAATCGCGCTCCCCTGGTACCTATTACGGCTGAGTATCAGGACCCAGCTCCTAGGAGTTTAATCGATTTCGCAAAGGAGGCTGACGTAATTAATGAATCGAGCGCGGCTACCAGCGCCGGACCGCATAGAGTTCCCCAGGTGCTCGTTCTCCCTCGCCCCCTCGCGTCGGCACGAAGCCACGGCGCGCTTACCGCGACTGCTAAAACGACGAAGAAGACGTAAATACGCGAGCGGCCGGCCCCCGGGGGCCACAGCACACGCTGCCGCGCGTACTCGTATTCGCATAAATGCGACGGCGATGCGCGTTCTCCGCGTATGTATCCGCCGAGTATCCGACCGAACGGCATTCGCTGCTTTCTAGGTCGACCCATATGTGAGATTTTTTCCAAAGGTCGTTACGTCGTGTGCGCGCGCACTAGCAGCATCCTTGCCGGCCAGGTTTTCTTTTCGCGTTTCTTTGGTCTCGCCGAGATTGCGGAACCAAACGGTCGGAACCGATCGCTATGAAAATCCGGAGCGGGTTAACGTCTCGCTCGTTATTCGCCGGGGCTGTAAATGAATATCGTGCCGTGGAGAATGAGGAGGTGGTGGCGGAGGGATAGGTGGCCTGAGAATGCGGAATTGGAACAAAATAGCAGGGAGAACGAGAGGAAGAATAAGAAGAAGAAGAAGGAGGAAGAAAGCGTTTACGCTTACCTCGCTCGCGCTGGTGTAATTGGTCGTGAGCTTGATCTGGGGTCGAATCTTCCCCGGTGACTCTCGCGTCTCCTTAGCCGAGGTCGACGAAGCGGTCGACGACAGGGTCGAGACCATAGCCGCTTCCGCGATCGTCGATGGCTTCCGCGTGGACGAGACGACGAAGCCTATGGAGTCACCGGTGGTCGACATCGTCCTCGACGAGGTCTTCTCGGTCGACGATGCGACCTGGCCGTGCTCGTTTTTGCCGCTTGCGACGTTACCACCGTGATTCTTCACCGGCGCGGTCACGCTGGTCGTCGTCGCCGTGGCCTTGGTCGCGCTGGTGGTCGCCCTTGTCGCGCTTCCCGCCACTTCTCCTGCTGGTGCCGCCACCACGGTTGCTGTTGCAGGCGCTCCTCCACCCATCGTCGTCGTTCTCGAGGTTGACACACTCGTGGAGGACCCAAGAATCGCTAGGGATGCCGGTGCCGTGGTCGTCGAAGCTGATGAGGACGTCGGTGGAGCAGATGAGGATGGTGTATCCGTGATCGGGATCATGAGGACGTTTTGCTTCGCTCGGGCCAGGCCCCGAGCGAAGTACTTGCGCGATGCCACCGAGCCCAGACTTTCGTTGGTCAACAGCAGGACCACCCAGACGGCGGTTACTCCGAGTACTCGGCCCATCGCTCCTAACGTATCGCGTCCTTGCAACCTTATACGCCGGCAAAGTTTGTCAGATCACCGTGTGTGCTCGATGGTAGAGACTGCTCCACTCTTCCTTCGAACTCATCCACCGTGCGTGTCGCTCCGCCGTCGCCGATAATCGATCCGATCCGGTTGGCAACTCGCTCGATGCCTCCTCTAAGGTCTCCTGTGAACAAGGATTCGCGTAAGCACGGGGGAGTCCACGGGAGAGAATGCTCATGGGATTCGGATACCCTCTGCTAAAGTTTCAGGAAGTATCGTGGTTGCCTTTTGCGAGGTTAGATGACGAGAGATAGATCTTCGATAGTTAAGCGGTGCCAATTGTCTGTTTAAGCTTGCGCGACTTTCTCTCCTCGTTATCTATTCCCGAGAAGGTATCGCGAGCGGATACAATTAACGGCAATGCCGTGCCCTTGCTACGCATACACCCTGGAATTGGGTCGTTCTCTACATTCCTTTCGGCTACGATGTCACCTCGCTTCCTTTGCCTCTCCCACTCTAGCGACCGGGTGCCTTCTACCCCTCGCTCAGTCTGATCCTACGTACCGCGGGATTATCGAAGATCGGCATTAATTTATTATGATTCGACGGTGCTCCGGGTATTGCGACGAGTGTGTGCCGAAGCATGAGGAGCACTCGTGGCCGGGCAACTGGGCGCATCTCGCTACTGCCGGCACTCAACCATAACTGTCCCGCCAAGGAAATATCTCAGAGGTAACCTCTAGGTAACTCCCGTTGCGCGAATCAAGGGGTAGCGGTATCCCGAGTTTCCCACCGCGATAGAATTCCTTTAAACTTTCCAATTATCTCGTTATCGGATCGCTACCTTCGCGCTACCATTCTCTCCCGCGAGAGAATAAGGAAGAAGGACCCCGTGGCGCCTCATTGTTTTCCGTCGCGAGGTTCGCACGAGGTACACGGGCAGGAACGGGTTACGCACGTTGCGGGGTGATTTCTAATTACGTCCGCCGGCTCCGATTCCTTTTGTGAATCCCAACGTGGCGACCTTCGCCGGGTCCCTTTGAGAAGAGCAAGGGCGAAGGACGCGCTCCCTCTCGAGCCCTTTCCTCGCCATCGATCGATCACCCTTCGACGAGTCGCGGCTCTCGAACGAACGAATACAAACGACCAAGCAAGGTGATACGAACGATAGCGTTACCTCGTATCCGCTCCCTGCTTGCCGACCGTAGCGCGTGATCCTCGAGTTTCACCTCGACCTCCCGGCCTCGTCCTTAACCTTGACCGCTCTGTCGTGCGGGAAAAAAAGGATACGCGTAAGATAAACCGACCCGGTTGGACAAAATGTACCAGCGAATGGAGCTGATGCGATTCTTAGACTCGACGAAGTGAGAAAAGCCTAGGTGAGCCGATGAACCTTCCTACTTCGGCTCTCTTTGTTATCGTTAGCATCGATGGGCACGTTGATCGCGCTGATTACTCCTGAACTCTATCGAGGTCACGGATATTAAGCTACTACTGCACGGACGTATGTTTACGAACACTACAGCTAAAGGATCCGTTCACGGTTTACCCGGGTCCATGGACATGTAATTATAGAGATATTCTAATACGTACTCATGCGCGCAAAAGGAAGCAGAACACCCGCGCGTGCGTCGCGAAAGCGTCAGGCGATTTCCCCTGGTGATAATCGTCGTTGATAATGAACGATAAGGCCCGCTCGCGACGAGGAAACCGCTCGTGGAGGTAACTCGCGACGAGATACGTCCGGTGTTGGAGTCGAACTGCGGCCTCTCGCGGAAGGCGTCCTGCCTATGAGTCCCCGCTAGTCCCACTTACCGACCAACCAGAAACCCTGCTGGCTTCGGCTCGGAAAGTTGCATCTCCGTCAACCTCTTCCTTCCTTCGTAGAGGCGCGAGCCTTTTTACGCGGGCGCTCTCGCGCCAATGTCGTCGTCGTTCCTCTTCCTGTCTTCCTCCGGCCTCCTGCTAGACCTGAATTACGCGAAACTTTTCGCCGCGCGCCGGAGAGCGTCGCAGCAGCCAGGATCACCCCCGCGCCCGTCCCTCTTTCTATCTCCAGACGATCACTCGGATTTTTCTCGTCCCTCGCATTCCACTCCGGAGGGACTCTTTTCATTCCCTCCCTTCCCGAAGCTCCTCCTCGTTCGCTTCCTTCATTTCTCTTTCCGCGACCTTCATCGAGGTAGTACCTAAGCGAACCAACCGCGCACTCCGCTCCACGAGGTGAAATCTAGATTCGCGGGAACGCGCCGAAGAAAGAGGAGAGGCTCTTCTTCCCGCGTTCACCTACGCGATCGACAATTTTCATCTTCTTCTCTTCTTTCGCCGGAGATGTACCGTTCATCGAGCATTCTTCTCCCCATCGTTGCCTTCTTTCTATTCTCTCGGCAGCCGGTTGAGCGCATCGCTATCGTTTTTATCGATTTGCAACCGCGCGTTGTTTTCTATTCGTTTCTCGTCGACGAGCCGCAAGGACGAAGCTCCCGACTACTCGGACGAGGGTAGAGTAACGAGTAGGAGGGAGGGTTTCGGAATAATGAGAGGTAATGATTGGGTAGTTCTCGAAGGAGGAGGCGTCTCGCGCTTCTCGTCGCGATAAATGACAGTACGCAGATTAAGCGGAAGGGTAGAGCGTGTTAAGTCGGAGTGGGACTAAGTAATGCTGAGGATGTAAGAACGCTTTGAAAGTAGGGGGCAGAAAAAGGAAGAGGGAGAGGCGCGGAGGTGGAGGCGGAGGACGTGGAAGAGGAAGCGATGCAAAGTCGGGGCAATGGCATTTGCCTGCTCGGTGGAGCACAGAGGAAAAAACGTATCGGACTTGAAATTGCTCCAATTCCCATCGACGAGGACGGCCGAGCCGTTTCTAACTCGAAGTAGATCTCGCGAGCCGATCGAACTGAGCGATCGAGTACGCGCGACGATCTTTATCAACGCACTTGGCGCGCTCATCTTGAGCCTACCACCCTTGAGCCCAAAAATCATCCTCCATCTTGTACCAATGAGGAGGAAGTTGCAAGAACGCGAGGATCAATGGTACCCAGGAAAATAGATCTTCATCCTCAAAATCGTCCGACACCTCGACATTGTATCTTGAGACTCGCATTCCTGATGCGGCGCGCGCCCAGGATCTAGAACTAGTACGTCGCCGTGGCGACGTATGCGTATGCATGTAACGCGTTTCTCATCCGCGGGAGGAGTAAGAAGGTGTAACTGGGAGAGAAGGAGAGGAGGGCACATAAATATGCGATATGGGGAACGAAGAAGTGGGCACTATCTATCGGCACAACCAGCAACGGCTCCTGCCGCCGCATCGGGCCGGGCACATCGGCGATCGGTATTCTACTTTCAATTACTTCCGATCGCCTTCGTCACGGACGCGTCGCATGTGGAACGCGGCTCCGATCCTATCGTCGCGCACGAATGCAACCGACGACGTGCCCTCGGAACCAAAGGCATCCGAAGCAAGATCGGCGTCCGTGGTGAGAAACGATCGGACGTGTCGGCAGGACCCAGAATTGCACGGAGATGGATGGATCCACGGGGAGCAGCGGGATGGGTGCTAGGTGAGTATCTAGGCTAGAAGATACCAGACGGAAATGACGAGGTGGGACGTGCGCGATAGGTAGCGAAGCCTTGAGCCAAGGATGAGAGAAGGAGGAAGATCGGTAAGCGTGGTACCGATCGGTAGGAGACCATCGAGGATTCTTATCCTAGGAAGAATAGAAATCGCTTCGGCGAGCACCGCCTCCCTGTTACTCGAGCACCGTAATCGATGCCAGCCTGCGTTGGGACTTGGAAGATGACCTCTTGCGGGATCAAGAGTTCGTCGCTTCTCCTTGCCAGGACCAGACAGGACGAAACTTTCCTCGACCTAGCTGGGGTCGGAAGCCCAAGTGGAAACGCGTTACCGGGACTCTCTCACGCGGACGTAGGCGGTCGTGCGTTCGGATGTCGTAAGGAAAGTAGCGATGCGATCGTCCATTTCGTCGCTAAGGTGACGCTCGTGCGCCTACGGCGTGATCGGCGAGCTACCATAAATTACAGGGAAGCACGATGAATCTTTCCACGGGGTATTCGCCTTCGCCACGCTGACCTCATAATAGCCGGCCGTAGTGCCTGCCGTCGTGATCGTTGCTTACACTCCGCGACTCGGCGGACATCCTGAGGATGGTAATCCGTTGACAGTGCTACCCGCCGATCATCGTGCTCGCGCTAGCCAAGGAGAACTCGTCGACGTTTCTTCCGCCGATACTGGTTTTCACCGAGAAGGTCGAGCGTCGGTCTCCCCGGTACCATCGGAAAAAATCGATTCATCGAGAGAAGTGCGAGAAACGCCGATCTATCGATTTACCGTGCTTCATCGCGGCCCGAATATCTTCTAGAAACATTCTCTCGAGAGTTGAGCCTAGGAAACGGGAAGTCTTCCTCGGCTCGTGATGCCACCGATAAGACTCTCGCGCCTCGACCGCCGCAGCCGCGCGTTATTATAAGGGGGAATGCTTTATCAATAGGGGGGCTCCGAATTAATATTTTGTAATCTCGTTATTGTGTCCTCCTGATGCAAGTTTTCCGATGGCCTCGTAATGTACACGCGCTCTGGGACCACCGACTCTATGAAACTTGGCTTCATTAGTCGTATAACTCATTCTCCATTTTTTGGGGAGGGGCTCTTCCGAATTGTCTATGCGCAATGTGGACAAGTTCTTACCAATAGGAAGACTCCGAATAATTATTTTATAAATTATTACTGTATCATCCTAATTCAACTTTCTCAAATGTTCTTTCGAATTTATTGGGAACCGGCAAGCTTCTTCTTTCGCATCATTCGAAGATGCTTCAGTAAGATACACCTCCATTGTCAGTGGCACGGGGTCCTATGGGCAAAGTGGCCAATTCTCGGCCAATAGCGGGGCCGTGAATCGATCTTTTACGAACTCCTTACTACATTCCCTTAGTCCAAGTTGGCCTCGTAAAGCTACACGCGCCACTGGACTACGGACTTTGTGGAACTTCGCTCTATTTAGTTGTACAACGTCGAGACGCGCGCATTCTCGTTGGTCCATGGTACAACGGAGTAGGACCGAGAAGTGATGTTCGATGGACCGAAACGTTCTCACGGATGATTCGATAGCTTCGAACCGCTCCTTTTCACCCAGAGAATTTGCTCGGCAATAAACCACCGCTCCGAGGGCACTTATCGTACTACCTCCTCTTTCTCTCTCTCTTCCCTATTCTTTTCTAGTATGCCTCTGGCGTTGACTAGCCCTCGTGACTTCCGATTTGATCGCATCCAGCTGAATCTTCGCAAAGAATCGATATTTTTTTACATACAGTTGAATTTTAATTATTTGTCTGCAGAGAAGACGCGGTCGATTCGTTGGAAGATCGTGCAACACGATCAACCTTGCTAACCCCGGTTTCTCGCGCGTGACCTTCTCTCTAGGAGAACTCATTTGCCGTGGATTTCTCTATCGAGAGCTTTCAACGCGGCGCGGTTCAAAATTGAATTTGAATCGACATTCGAATCGAACCGCGCCGATGTTGGCCGATCTAACGGTTCACGGTGGCTGCGCCTTCGGGCGCGGTGTCGTGGCGCCATCTCACCACGTTTCAACGAAGGGAACCATAGCACGATTACCAAGCACTCGTCGTACCGACCGTAGAATCGCCTTCACGATTCTAACCGACGCTCCGTTTTATCCATTGCCGTTCAAACTGAATCAAGCTTCGTCACCATGTGCGAAAACGCGCGTGTATTTACTGATAAAGAGATATATACAAATTTCAATGTCGATCGATAACAATGAAAGAGGGAAACAATGGTGGCTACATTTGTGCGACCCTTTAAGGTTGTTAACGATGATAATAGCGACCCCAACCTAACCGCAATGACGACATTAAACTTAACGGCCGTGTGTAATTAGTAACGATAGTCATTACGCGCAGAAATCAGGATAAAATAGGCACCACTGCTTAAATAGGTACTACAATTGGGAAAAGAGACTCGAGAGAAAGGGACGACACGAGAGGGAGAGAGAGAGAGAGAGAGAGAGAGAGAGTAGACGCGGGGTAGTCCCGCTTGAGGCCGAAAAAGAAAAACCTTCGACCTTCTCACTCGCGTGTCCCCCCTTCTCCCAACTCTTCTTCCCCACTTCCTGTCCTCGCTCTCCTTGCGCAATAATCCAATTCGCTTTACAGGAGTTGGCCAATTCCGTGTATCCGCGTGTCATCCGTGTATCCTGAGTTACTCGCAATGATCTTCTTGGCGGCAGGAGGCTCTGGAGGCTCTTCCTGGGCCGACGAGGCTATTTGAAAATGGTCCTGCTCGAGTTTAGGGTAACGAGATTAATCCTCGTTCACACGGCGTAAACCGGCTCGACACGACGGAAGGGTACGCAGTAACCGCTGTAGGTCTTGACCTCTAGCGCACCCGAGTACGATCTAGCCGGTAAAGATCCGGGATCCGTGTGTCGTCGGGGACATCGGTGTCCCGTAGGGCATTGACAGAGCGGCGAGGCATTCACTTCTTCGAGCTGCGAGCTTCGCCTCTTCCGCACGGTGAACAGTCGGCATGGCTCCTTGTGCTGACACCTCAGTCTCTGCGTAAAAGCGAGGTCGGGTTAGGAGCAAGCCCATTTCCTGAACGTATTGAACACTTTGACTGTCAAGCTGATTTTCCATGGATTGCCCGTGGCGCCACACTTTCCACTTTTTTTTCTTTTGTTAAGACTGCATATGGAACACGAGGAAACTTCGTCTATAGCAAGCCGAACGTTGTGGCCGGCCGACGAGTTTTCTCGTTTTCATGTTTTTTTTTTCGACTTAGTTAACAACTTAAGGGATTGAAAATGGATTTTCTTGTCGCGTTATCAGGGTATCGAGCTTTGTGTATTCTCGTGACAAATTGTTAGCGAAATAAATTAATGCCGACACTCCGAAAGAGTAAAAAATAATTTGTCGGTAGAGTCATTACTTACGTAGATCTGGATCGATCGTGTATCGTACGTTATAAAGCGTTTTATCGTGATTCGACAGTTTGTTGTTTCGATGTTCGCGTTTCAATCGGTAAGGACACAGCTTTCTCAAGATCATTATTTCACGAGATAGGCCCTATTTCTAAAAAAAATAGCAAAATGTCACGTGCAGAAAAAGAAAGTGCAAGTAAAGATGAATTATTATTTGATGATTTGTCGGATACGCCAAATAACGGAACGAAAGTGAACTTGCTGGTAAAAGCGCATATGTGCATTGTATAAAGCGTTTTTGGAGTACCCAGAAATGTGCGGGTCCTGTTGTGAACGAGCAGAGTGTCGTATGCAATGTGTCAATATGTGATCTTTCAAGTGCTGTAAATTGCAGTTGGTACAATCGTTGTTTTAACGATTTTTCTGGAGGTCACCTGTGACCACTGTGGCGCCACAGGAAAAGCAAGTTGCGCTCAGATATGACCATCGTGGCAGTCAAAGTGTTAAACGAACACTAGAAGACCCATACCCTTCTTGTCCCGAATACTTACACTCTGTGGGGAGCAAGCAAAAGCGTAGATAAATTCGGACGTGCCATCCGGAGAGAGATGAGCCTCTCTACGTACTAGGTAGGGTACGCTTCCCGGACGGCACCTGCAGTGAACACGCTGGACGGTCGCGTTCGCCGATCCTCCGCCGGGCGCCAGAGTCCACGTAACGTCTCTAAACAAGCGCAATTATATTCAATTGTACTTTCCCACCGACCATTATCTCATTCCGTACGCAGGGTTCGCCTTCGAGCGGAGGATAAGAAGGAAATCGTCGGGCGAGGACGACGAGAACCTTTCTATAATATCCGCCCGATAAAATCCGCCTCTATTGCGGATGCGCGGGGTTTCGTGCCTCGAACTAAATTCGTATCTCGTCTTCGACTCACTTGAAGTACTGACAGACGGGAAGACGTTTCACCGGCTCGCAGAGTTTGTACTGACGAGTTTTATCGACGATCGTGTGCCCGTCGTCCGCGTGGAGTGTCCCAGGACAGATGCGACCACCTGGGCATCGGCATTGCCTCTCGAGCCACGGTGCACCGTACAGATCCACCTTGCTGCATACTTCCCTTCGATCCGAGCATATGGGCAGCTCCTCCTCGCTGTCCTGCGGAAGCAAAGGAGCACGTCGTTAAAATCGTATCCGTTTCTACACATCCTCCGGCGCGCCTTCCTTTCCCTCCCTCCTCCTGCTTCCTCTCCACCTAGCCGGAGGAAATTGAAAATTTATCTCGTACCCCGGAAGCACGCTATTATTCCTCATCAGGCTCCTGCGCCCTGTCGGTGTCACCGGTAGTGGAAATCGAACGAAGGAAGGAGGTGCCTACGGATGTGCCTACGAACGGATGACGAAGAGACGAAGAACGAGATAAAGAGAGAGAGAGAGAGAGAGAGAGAGAATTAGTTTAAGAGTTTCCGATTATTCGTTCGGGTGGGCTCGCACCCGTTACATCCCACTTCTCTCGGTTGGACTCTCGTCGTCGCCATCTCGTCACGCTCGTCATCGTCATACGTCCCAGCTCAAAGAGCACAAGACACAAAGAGTTTTACCGCGGAGCGAATTAGTTCTTTCTCCTGCCCCGGTAGAGAAATAATGACTGAATAGGCTTCTTTAAGAAATGGCGGAAGTCGTTCGATGAATAAACCGGAAGGCCTCCCTCCGATCTCAACAATAGCATCCACCGAACGATCCCAGGATTATGGATCAAAACATCCTCTCTCCTTGCGGCAGAGCCGTACTCTCTATTGCCCGGGACACGCCCGCAGTTTTGCAACGAGGATCGAGAGACCGAGCTCTCGGCGCGCCTCAGCTTCGAGCAAGCGGCCTCGGTGCAACTGGTATGATAACGATCGTGTTTGTTCCTCGCGAAATTCCGATCAACTTGGAGCTTTTTCGATGGATGTAGCTCTCGACGAAGCTTCGGTCGTTCGCGGAGCACGGGCACAAGAGGTCGGTAGAACGATGCGCTCTTTCACGGTTCTGGAAGAAACACAGGACAATTCGATTCTCCTGGAGAGGTTTAGATCTAACCGATTTTACTCCTCGCCCATTGGTCCGAGCTCGACGATTTCTTCGACTTCCGCCACTTTCCTCCACCTCTCTTTCCCCTTTTAGCACACTGCTCCCTCCTATTCACGGGTACGTTATACCACCGATGCTATTTGCAAGAATTCACGCATACGTGAAATTCACCGTTTCCGTATCGCAAAGGATGCTCGGCAAATACGTCATTTTAACCCGAAGCGGATGTGCAACAGGTGCGCGCTCCACGAGCGGACAGCACCTTCCTTCTTCTCTTTTTCTTTCTCTCTCCCTCTCCCACTCTCTCTCTCTCTCTCTCTCTCTCTCTCTCTTGCTGTAATGTTTTATCGCCTCGGTTACTTCCTACTCCCTATCCCTAATCCTCTTCGCCACGCGGCGCGGCATTCTCGAAACATTCATTTAATCCGTCCACGGAATAGCGAACATCGTTCTCCTAGGAATGCTCGTCGTGTTGCACGCGCATTCGAGGCGGAGATTACTATTGCGTAGGAAATACGAGAACCGGCGATGATTGGACGCTCGCAGAATCGAAAACCATAGCGCGCCGCGGGTACTTACGACGTATTAACAAATAAATGGACGAGCGCGGCAGCGGTGACAAACTACTCTCGAATGCCGCAAAGTGCCGCGGAGTGAATGAATACGAGCGCGCGGGGCGAGCGTAGGCGTAGTGGGCTTGGACGCACCCGCGAACGAAGGAATGTTCGCGATAATCCGTTGCCTCTGGAATTTGTACAAAGTCGCGGCATCCAGTGGTGGTGGTGGTGATGGTGGGTACAAGTGAAACGTTCAATCCTCGCTCTTACCACCGCTCTTTCCCCTCTCACCCTTTTGTCTTTCTCCTACTCCTACTCCTCTCTCTCTCTCCTTCTCAACCTCCCTCTCCCTTCCTCCGCACGTTCCTCTCAACACATTTCCTTTCTTCTCTCGAGCCGGAGAGATCGGCGAATTTAACCCTTTGCACTCGAGGCTTTTTTTTGAAAAAATCTTTCGACTTCAAAATGTACTCGTTAAGAAGAATTGTTTTATTATAGTGCTTCGGAAAGCTCTCGAGATAAGCTACAAGAGTATGCTGTAAAAAATAGGGAGTTCTGTTTAACCCTACTGGTCTGTTCTGGTCTATTTGACCCGACAGAAAATTTAAATCGGAATTGTACTTTTGTTTCAAATTTTGCTTCATCAGGCATTGGTGACTTTATTTCTCAATATTGGGGTATTGTTACTTCATATTTAATTTTTACATATTATATATTTTTTTAATTATATTTCCAATTGTTACTCATGTACCGTTACCCGAACGATACAACTGTATAGCAATTGCGAACAGACCAGCAGGGTTAAAAAATTCACGGTGACTCGGTGGTCACCTTCAAATGACTCTCAAAGGTAAAATCATGGCAATTAACTGATAGTCAATTTCAAACTATACAACTTTTGTTCGACACATTTTTTGATTTAACGCACCGATTCGACGATATTTGAGTGTATCGTATAAAATGGGACAGCCTCTGTGTAAAATATATAAAATCATTTTATAAATACTACAAAAGGTTGTACGATGCTTTCAGCTTCGAAAGAAATCGAACGCAGATAAACGACGTATCGCGTGAATCCAAATGGTGACCGGTGTCACCGTTCGACTTGTCGCGAGAAAATAACCGATGACCGAGAGACACCCCTCGAGGGCAAAGGGTTAATTATCGGTGGAACTTACCCCAATCTGATAGAGCACCCGGGGCTCCTGATGCGCCGGCAGGTGCTTCTTCCCCTCTATCAAGTCGATCTCGATCGCCACGTCCCGAAATCCCTGCAATTCCGCGAGATACCTGCTCTCCTCGAGAGGCAAGAATTCATTGCGAGTGTCCTTAGAGAGGTGCTCGGTAGAGTCGGCGGGGAGGAGGCTGCATCGACTTCTACGGGCGATTACGACAATTGTTAGAACGAGAGGCAGCAGGAGGACCCTCGCCGTTTTATCGGTCATCATCGTACGGGAGGATCGGCGGGGCCTATGCCAATTGTAAACGTTGGAGAACACGTGTTACGAAACGATCTCGTGATAGAGAGAGCTCCCTTGTGCTCCCTCGCTTCTCCTCGTCCACCTCCACTTCGTGTCACTCCACCGTGTTCCCTTCCTCTTCTTCTCCACGCGATGCGAAGGATCACGGGACGAGCACAGATCGAACGAGCACGGAACGGGATTGAGGGTTAAAGAAGCGCCAAGGGAGACAGGTGCATTTCGTGGAGCGTTAGAACCGCGAGGGGTGGAGGGACGGGACATGAAAGAGGAGAGGATCTTGCGAGTCTGTTGGAAAGTGGGTGACGCGATGATGTTCCGCGAGGGGAGAGAATCGGCCGCGAGGAGAGTTGGCTAAGGCTGGAAGAGCGAAAGGACACGAGAAAGGAGAGAGAGAGAGAGAGAAAGAGAGAGCGAGAGAAGAATTGAAATTGGGAAAGATCGGGAGTTGGTGAGAGAAGAAGAAGAGCCTGAGGATCCGGACGATGGATGATGATTCTTCAGCTTCCTTAGCTCGCTACGATATTCTTCGGGCACCACCTGCGCCACTGGTAAATAAGAATACTACTGGGCTCTCGTAGCGAAGGCGAACAGGAATGCGCACGGTGATACGATGCTATTACGTGGTGCCTTGCACCAAGCACGCTCGATGCCGTCGAGCGCGCGAAATATCGCGAACCTGGTAAGATCTCTTCTCTTCTCGAGAAGATGCTCTCCCTTTCTCTCTCTCTCTCTCTCTCTCCTTCCTTCTCCGTATTCGTAGAGATCGGGGTGAGATCTATAGTCCCCGACTCTGCTCTCGCCACCGCCGAGAGGAAAAGGTCTCCGTGAGCAGGCACGAAAATACAAGTGATCGGTGATTCCAAGTCCCCCTTGATGCTGCTGCTGCTGCTTCTTCTCTCATGCCCTTCTTCTTCCGTCGTGCTGCCTCCTTGCTCACATCGCTCCAAGCACGCGCCCACTGAGAAATCCGTGTCTCTCACGCGTGGAGGCACCAGCCACACTCTCGTCCGATTTTCCAAACGATTTACAACCTTGATCCTTCTTACACCACTATCCTCTTTGCTTCCTCTCTGATCCACGGACTTTCAGGCGCTCCACCGTTTCCGGCGAGAGCCTTCGAAACGGCGAACGTGCTGATAATGACGAAAGAAGGGTATAAGGAGTAGGAGATTTGAGGATCGGTTCTCTCAATGAAGCACCCTGTGTTGTTGTTGTTGTTGTCGTCGTCGTAGCATTCCTCTAATCTTCGAACCGCTTCGTTTCCATGGACACCACTGGTGGGAGCCGCGCGCGCACCCGGCCCACCGCGCAGCACGTACGGTAGTTTTTCGTTCTGCGTCGCGCGCGATATTGGAGGCTGGATTTACGGGCTGGGTCCCACTCTTGTCGGCTGAGAGGAAACGCCCGGGCCTGTCGGAGACGTAGGTTTAACCGAGATCCGGGCTGATAATGACCGCTCGATGCTGGACACCGATACCAGGCCGATCGTACCGCTAGGTTCTCGTCGTCTTCGAACGATACTACTGCTACGGCCGATGACGAGGCCGAAGGTCGAGTAAAATACCACTCACGGGATACACGTAGGTATGCCCAGCGATCAACTGGACTCTCGAGCTAGAAGCAAAGCATGAATGGATGCTCCCACCGCTCTACTTCTCTACCTACCTCCCTACCTACGTCCCTGCCTATCTCTCGGCCACTCTACTACCTCTCTACCTTTTCTCTTCTCTCTCTTTCTCTCTCCCTTCCTCTCTCACTCTCACGTATCTTCGAACTTCTCGCTTACCCTCTCTCTTCCTTTCTCAGCCATCCTCCCACCCCGCGGTTCTACGTCCGTCTCTCGACCTTCCGTTCTTTCCGCTGGCCTTTCTGTATTACTTTTCTTTATCGGCATTATCATTGTTGTCGTCGTTCCACCCTCCTACACCACCCCGCATTCTCTCACCTGACGTTCGTGGCACCCTCCTTCTCCTCTCTGATTTTTTCCTTATACTCCGATCTTTCTTCTCTTTCGCTCCTTTTAACACGATCGTTTACTAATACTCCTCCGTATCTCGTCTCCTTCGATTTTCCACTCGGACCGATTCTCCTCGTATTGAACGGAGATACACGCGCGAAATTCTTCGGATCGAATCCACCAGATGCGCGTGCAGGAAAGCCGCGTGAAACTATTGTGCCGCGTGTTTCAATAGGTCGATCGCAAGTGAAGGATGAAATGTTTGCAGGTTGCCTTTCATCGGTAGGCAAGGAATGCGGAGGAGCCCGTTATAATTAATTGCCTTCTTGGACGGCTGTGGTGGTGTCGGTAATACGTAGGCTAGCGTCGAGTGCGCGTGTAAATTTGCGAAATACGAGTTTCTCTATCTATCTCTCTTTCTCTCTCTCTATCTACCTTCGAACCTCGATTGAGAATCACTGCTTCATTGACGGAGGCTGCGCTCCATTCACTCCTCTCTCCGTTTCTTTCCGCGGGCATCCTCGTTCTGCCTGTTCTTACCTTCCTTATAATCCGTATCTACACCTCTCTTCCTTTCGTCGACGCCCCATGACGCGACTACGACGCCGTACCTCGTGTAAACGAAGCCTGCCCGGCAACTTTCGTCCCGGTGAATATGAGAGTACGCGTCACTCCGCCTCGCCTCGCCGTGCTTGCCAAACAGTATTTCCAAAGTGGACTCTCTGCTTTCCATTATGGCGTACTGTAAATAAATTCAGGCTTGTCCGTTTACGCGGTAGGATAGCGGAGCTGATATCCTTTCGTACATGCGACACTGGCTTATCGATTTATCGGCTTGGGATATCGGTATGGGAGAAAGAGATTGTAAATACCGTTGCGAAAGGTTCGATCGGGCAAAAATATTTTGTCGCGTGCACGGTGCAGGGTAAAGGGAAAAAAATCGTCTCGCGAAATGTGATGCTGTTAGAGCGAGACTGGGCGCGCACAGGTGTTGCAGAATATGACCGGAAGTTCGTTGCTACCGCCAAGACCAATGGACCATGTTCCAAGGACAAGAGAGGAGAAGGGCCAATCTGGAGTGCATGTTTCTGTATACGTGAAAAGTGTGCGAGCAGAATGAAAACGTAAATTTGCTCACGTGAGAAATTCCATCTTGGATTCTCGGTGCTTTGTTTCGCGCTGACGCTCCGTCGATACGTGGATTAGTGAGATTTTAATGCGCATCTGTGCACTTTGTTTTCTTTCTTTTTTTTTTCCGATGTAAACGGTGCTATTCAATTCTCAAGCGTTTAAGAACGTTCGAGTAAAAGGGGTGGAGAAGCGGTTGAGAATATAGTCGATCGCTGTTTTTATCGTTGTATTTATAAGAAATGTTTACGAAGTACTAAAGTTGTAATATCGTTGTTGCTGCTTTTATCACAGCTAATGTACATCGTTCTTTCTGTTCACAGGAAAACTTTACGCCGCTTTTGGTAAAAGACACGGTCGGGTAGTTGCGGCCGAAAGTGCCTTGGGTTTCGGTGCTCAGTTTAAAGTATTGGCTATGCTTCCAGTACCAGAAAGTTTCCAACTCGCCAGAGAATTGCGAACTCAGACCTCCGGATTAGCGAGTCCGCAATTAATTTTCAGTCACTGGGAGGTAAGGATGCTGATAAGAAATTTTTCATTGAAAGTCCGTACATAGGTGTTAAGTATATTAGGAAATTTAATTATTCTCATTTCTTGATCACATATTTTCACTTTGCATCCTCGTGCTAATAACGCTTTAACTTTAAACTTTAATTATTGACAATGGACTTTTTAATGGCGCAGTATTATAACATTTTATTGTATGTATAATCTTTTTACATAGATAATCGAGCAAGATCCGTATTGGGTACCATCTACGGAGGAAGAATATTTGCACTTTGGCGAAAAAGCTGACAGTGCTAATCGAGCTAAGAAGTATATGGATTCTGTTCGTCGGCGTAAAGGACTTCCTGTAGACTCTCAACTTGTTATGCATGCTGAAAAGCAGCGTACACTTTCGAAAAAGAAATAAATAAACCATCGATACAGTTTCAGTTAATTTTTACTCAGAATGTGATAGTAGCCAGATTCCACGTCTCTTAGTAAATTAAGATTGTGATCTTGCGCACTTGTACCTTATAAAACAGGATACAATAAATTTTTTGCCGTTTTCTTTCCTTGGTAGAGACACCATTTACGAACATTCGGTTTTCTTTTGCGAGCTGGAAGAACCAGATACGCAACATTATATACATGGATTAGCCTTGTAAAATGTAATTTTCTAGATTTATAAAAGTCTAACTATCTGAGCAAAGAAAAACGAGATTATTAAGTTAATGAGCAACTATGTACCTTCAATCGCAAATGTCTTGTATAATGTTTCATATAATACAAACAACGCTTTTCATTGTTAAGTCGTGTCGTGTTACTACTTTCGTAGAAGGATTGTATGAACTCATTATTGAAGTTTTTGTAATTTGCTGACGGGAGCGTAGTTAAATTAGCAGATAAGGTTGTCAATATGACCCACAAATAAGTGCATTCTCGTTAAAAGTATTAGCATATACTAACAACGATGCGTTAATCATCTTCAAAAATAATTTTTTTCCCTTGAAAACCTTGGGACATCATTTCACGTTCTTTCTTTCTAGCCACCCAAGATGGATGTAGATTTTCATTCTTAGTTTTATCTATAAAATTATTTGACGGGTCTAAGGAGTCACTTCTTTTTTCGTACTTTGCTCTAGAACTATTATTTTTGGATGCAGCTTTGGAACTAACTGATTTTTCCATCGGGGCAATATTTTTATAACGTACAGAATGATTTTTGTGTTTCAATTCTTTCGTGATATTAGTAAAACTTTGCATTTTCTTTCTTCGGTTTTGATCCCCATACTGTAAAGCTTTCAGAGAAGTAGAAGAATCTGAATCAGAATCAACAGCTTCTACTGCGATACTATGATAGGGTGTATTATCATTTCCTGTCATAAAAAAGTCGTCCATTTCCTTTTCTAACTTTGGTCCAGTATTCAAGGATTTTACAGAATCTTCCTGGTTTACCCTAATCTGCTCATTAAAAGTATAATCCTGTGGAACTTCTGTAGATTGTTTTCCTACATTGATTTTCTGTGTTGCTGTATCACCTTGAACATGGTTTGCACTTACTACTTTTGCTTTTTCTGTTTTTTCAACTGTACTTCTGCTTTTGCCTTCGTGTTTTTTTGTATTAGTCTTTTTATTTTGCGTGTCTTCTGCTCGTGTCTTCAAACCTTTAGGTTTTGCAACACGTATGGTATTTCCTTTACTCCAATTGATCTGCTCTCCACAATCCGGAAACTTTTCTTTTAATATCACAATGCTGTTCCTCAAAACCTTAAACTTTGCCACTTTAGCCATAACACGAGTAGCATCGTCAACTTGTGAGCTTTGACATAATGTATCAAGATCATTTTCGTGGATGATACCAAATTTGCTTATATCATCATTATTAATTGCCTTTAAACTACCAATTTCTAGAATAAGTTTCTCAGCCTTCCTTTTACATTTCTCCATTTGCTTTTCTGTCCCATGCTTGCTACGCAACATCTTGGCCTCTCTTATTAACTTACGTATTGTACATACTTTGGCTCGACGTACCAACTGCCTCATAAGTACGATCTGAAATATTTTACATGCAGCACTTTAAAAAGTAGTTACGAAAAGCCTTGTATTCACAACGTTTATGTAAAAATGGTACATGTAAAATAATTAAGCGACATAAACAAGTTCGAATACTATATAACCTCCCCGTTTCATTTATTAGAGAAATAGAAATATAAAGTTATAAAATTGAGAAAACATACGTATTTGTTGATCTCAGCTTCCTTCATGCTGGTCGATAGTATTAATCAACCTTATTTGTATCTAGAATTCGTATATCGAATTTGAAAGTTACTTTAGACAATTATTCCAATACATTAAAAAAAATCGCTCTTCTAATATCAACTTTATGCGGAATGCGATGCCACTTTGAATATACGAAATAGGCTTGAACTAATGGCATTCACTTTTTTTGATAAGGTGTGACATCTTTCAATACGATTTGTCTATGTTGGTAGATTCCTAAAACACCAAGGAGAGATCAGAGATTCCCAAAGCACAGCCCAAAGAAGGTCAACGCTTACGCGCTAAGAGGGCCGAGAAATTACGCTGTGGCGAGTGCCACTTTGGCAGAACTAAATAGCAAATCAACATCGTTTACTTCACAACACCATAAGTACCGTTGATCGAACAGAGCACTGTAGTTATCTCCGGAACTCGACGAAACGGCCCGTCCATATACACGTGCTAACCCTCTCTACAATCTCTCCTCGACGCCTAAGTATACAACACTTCTCCTCCTATCGTATAAGAGGAAACATTTGTTTCGTTAATTTGCATCTGTATTGTTTCGAAAATATCGAAACAGTTATCAATGATCGATGTACTTTAGGATTGATCGTATTTAGATACTTCTTTAAGCGCAGTACACACAACATTACAAGAAGAAACTGCATTACCGGTACATTGTTGACGTTGCTGAGGATGTTGCTTAATCAAGTGTGCCTTTTCCCGAATGTTTATCCATTGAGACTCGGTTTGTTTCATGGTCAATTTAATTCCGGAACGCATTCCAATTAGGTCCATTAGGGTAAGGCACACGTATTTATCGTACGCGACACCTGCGATCGAACAGGTGAGAAGGGCGTATTCGCTGGTATTCGCACAATGTCATTTGCACTTCTTCCCATATCTTTTTAATGACCTGTCTTTGGACCTCAACCGGGCATGATAAGGGCCGATCGAGTTTTGTCAGGGGAAACGAAACATTGATAAACTTTGCTTCCCGTTTGTTGACATGCGATTGTGCAATTAATAAATGAGACGGGGCAGTACATTGAAAAGTATTATATTTCATGTGCGAAGATGTCTTCGGAGATTTCCTTGAACGACATACCGAATGTCGCCTCAAGGCTGCACAATTTGCGTATAGGTCACGAAGACGGCGACCCTCAAAATGCAGGTCGATCCGATGAAGAAGAATTGTCCGCGGATTCTCCACATAATACGCAGCCTATCGGAAATGTCAGTCTCTCGCGTGCTCGACGGGCTCTTATCTTCGTCTGCGACGAAGATCAGCCTACTTCTACCTCTGCACGAAGTGGAGAAGCATCAGCTTCAAATGGCGACAAGTAAATAAGTCGATTTTTATATAGAGACCGTCGTAAGGTGTATGCTTCCCAATTTGAAAAAGACTACACGTATAGCTTCGTACACGACTTGCATTTCCTCTTTCAGTAGGCCGCCGACAAATGCAGCGAACACATTGCACCTAGATGGTCGTCCACAAAATAACGTTGCTTTGGAAAATGCATCCACTCGTTGCCCATCCGCTGCAATGTACAACTGGCAAGGTACAAAGGCAACGATGAGAGAAAGAATAGTATTCCTTTTCAATAATGAAATTCTATCAGATGTGAGCTTCTTGGTTGGCAGAGGGGCGCAACAACAACGTATACCTGCTCATAAACTAGTCTTGTCTTCTGGGAGTGCTGTATTCGATGCAATGTTCAATGGAACACTTGCGACAGCATCGGCAGAAATAGAAGTACCTGATGTAGAGCCAGCTGCTTTCTTAGCAGTACTTCTCTTTCTGTATACCGATGAGATACAAATAGACCCCGAAACTGTGATGACAACACTGTATACCGCAAAGAAATATGCAGTATCTGCTTTAGAAAAGCATTGTGTTGATTTCCTACGAAACAATTTAACTAGTGATAATGCTTTTTTACTTTTAACGCAAGCCAGGTTGTTTGACGAGCCTCAATTGGCAGCAGTATGCTTGGATACTATTGATAGATTTACCACAGAGGCTTTGAATGCCGATGGCTTCACGGATATTGATATAGATACATTAATGGTTGTCTTAGAGAGAGATACGCTTCGGGTTAGAGAATCCAAAATATTTCAAGCTGTGTTGAGGTGAGTGTTCGTTATTTTCAAAAAAGCAAACTTGTTCTTATTTATTTGACATTTGGGCAGGTGGTCGGAGGCAGAATGTGTAAGACAGCAGCTACCAGTTACTCCGGAGAATCAACGTTTGGTTCTGGGCAATGCATTATCATTAGTTCGATTTCCGCTTATGTCTAAAGAAGAATTTACTGCTGGCCCTGCTCAATCGGGGTTATTAAATTATTCAGAAGTTAGCAGTACATTATAACATGTTTATTTAAAAAAACCTAAATGTGATTTATGTAAAATTAGCAATGATATTGACATTGCAAAAATTTTCAGGTTCTCTCTCTATTTTCATATTTCATACTAAATCCAAAGCCATTAGTTGGATTTCAAACAATGCCTCGATGCTGTACAACTGGTAAAGAACAGACTGTTTGTAGATTTCAGCATACCAAAAGTAGATGGGGATATAATGGAACAAGCGATCGTATTAGGTAACTTATTTTCTTAATATACATTATTTTCAAATTATCTCTGTATGACTTAACAAATATCACTTAACAAAAACATATGTGGATATGTAATTTAACATTCATGCAATATTAAATATTTTCTGAATAGAGCAATTGTATAGTTCATAATACGACTAGTACCGGAGGTTATTTTTAATGTATAATTTGTATCATTATCGTTGAATTTTATAATTGTAATATACTTTCTTCTTTACGCAAATTTTCTTAATAGGTTTAGTGTGGATAGACGCATATTCCTGATTGGGTATGGTGTTTATGGTAGTATGCATGGACCAGCTATATATGAGGTTCTGGTCGAATTGATTCACACTGCATCTGGAAAAGTGATAGCAACAAATGGAACAAGCTTTAGTTGTGATGGTTCAAAGTATACCTACCGTCTTATGTTTAAAGAGTTAGCAGAGATTTTACCAAACACAATTTACACTGCATCAGCAACCTTCAAGGTATTTGCAGATCTGTATTAAAATAAATTTATAATTTTACATTGATTAGACAACCATGTTTTGCATACTAGGGACCGTATTCACATTATGGGACAAAAGGAATGAGGACAATAATGGTCGATTGTGATTCAGGCAATGGAAAAGTTAAATTTGATTTCACGATGGAAGCTGGAGATAACAACGGAACGTCCGTTGATGAGGGACAAATTCCAGAGCTTATCTTTTACACATAATAAATCTAATAATCTTCGGCACATTCCCGTTACAAGCTTCTACTTCTTCAAATTAATTATATGAAGTGCAGTCGTGTGAATACATACTGTATGCTTATAGTCACACATTTTACTGTTATCAAATTTAAAACTTCACTCAGAGTAAAAGTTTGCAAATATATCTAAATTAGACAACATTTAATGACAATTAATTTATAGTGTTATGTGATGTTGCTTCTGAGGCATAGTAATGCACATTTTCTTTAATGAAACATTGGGTATGTGAAAGGAAGTACGTAAAAATTTATTTTTTTCATAAAGGGTTTAATTCTGTTATGAATTTAAATGCTTATAACCCAAGACAATCTATTTTTCTACCCTTTTACTTAGTGTACTTGGTGAGGAATGTAGTTAAACATCTGTTGCAGGTTTCATGGATATATGTATGAATACTTATTTTCATTTGTAATGAACGGAAATATTAAAAAAACTGCTAAATCGTAATGTATATATTACATATTTATGTTTTATTAATTCACATTATGTGAATATATACATATGCAAAGGTAATGCAAATGAAAAATAAATCATAGCCTAATCATAGTCTTGTAAATATACATTTGATCAGATGTGATGACATATGAATTCGAACTTTCTTTTATGACCATAAATATACATGGATATGTGGCTATGTTTTCACTGCTACATTGTATAATGGTATACGCACACGGCACACGCGTATACAGATTCTTCTACGCATACATAGACACGAATAAAGGAATGCAAGTAATATTGAATTATGAATAAATATCATGACTCTTCCATTGTGTTGTTTCGCTGCCTTTGGATTTGAAGCATGAGAATAATTTGATTATACTTAGAATTAATGTTATTGTGCCCTATTGTGTTACTACTGTATACTAAACTGTAAACAAATGAAGTTCACCAGTATTTGCACAATGAACCTTACTTTGCTATTATTTTTACTGGTATCAAAACGCATGAATCGTTTTTGTAATTACATGTATTATTTATGGACAAAAAATTGCACCGACTGTTAACCAATAAAATAAATATTTGTTCAATGAAGATTCGTTTAATTAATAGTATAGCAATAAATTAGTATAAATTTGTATTCAACCACACAATTAGGTATTATTAAAAAGAAGCAGGAAAAATTTCGTGATTTCAGTCAATAATTTAATAATTCAAAAATTAAAAATTAACAGTTGAAATTTAAAAAGAAAGTCAAATGACACTGAAACAAAAGTACTTGTCGTTTTAAAATCGACGACAAATAAATCGAATTTCGATTGTTCAATAAAAATTTCAAAAAAATATATGCAAAGTGTCCTGTAATTTAAAAGAAAAATTTAAAAATTAATTTTAAGCGAAAGACAAAAATTCGATGTAAGTAGTATTGGAATGATATAACATGAAATATGTACTATACATAACCGGCTCATCAATCGTTGCACCGTTTCCGAAAAAAAAGAAATTATTAATATAAATAATTTAAACAGAAGACAAAAAAAAAATGTAATTGAAATTAGCACAAAGTAATAATTAATCGTAGAAGTTATCAATGCACTCACTGTAAATGGTGCAGTCCTACGCGAACACCAGAGGGAGACAACTGGAGACAACTCTTATGTAGGAATTTGGACCCGTAATAGTACTCTTTTTACTCGGAATTATTATAGATAGCAGCACGTAGACGAGTTCACAGCGTGGCGGTGCCGTAAGTGTGCACATCACACAGACACAAAAGTACTGTGGCATAGCATAACTATAAGCAGTTAAATTAGACAGTGCAACGTATATAGGCACTAAATTCGCATAAACATAGTGATACAGTGCATTTCTATATATATTTCGATTTCTATTTCTATTTATATTTATATTTTACGTTCATACATACACATAAAATTAGGTCTGCAAATTATATGTATACGAGAGTTTGCAATCTCTGGAGGAGACATTTTAAAAAGGGGATAATTATCGGACTTCCCGATAATTGTAAAGCGGGTATATTTGGCATAGATACAAAATATCCTCATCACGTAATATGAAATATAAAATCTATATTAGACTTCTCATTTCGAGATAGATAATACAGTAAATATATAGATAGAGAAGACAGAGAATAATAAACGTACCTTTAAAAAATAGAAGTTTCGGCGTTAATTTGAAAGAAACAGTTAAGAAGCGTATAATTATGTGTTATAGTCAATATAAACAGTTCTCCGGTCGTTGCGTACCGAGAGCTGCCGAGAGCACTCAAGCTTACAGCCGAGCGCGCCCGAACTTAACATCGGAACTGATCGGGACTAATCGGACTGAGCGATGAGTGGTGGGGGGTCACACGCACGCGGCGCGCGACATTTAATCACTTCGCTCTCGGGCGTCGAGCGAATAGGTCGCGTGTGTAAACTCCTCGGTCATCCGAGGTCGCGGGCACTGTCACTTGCCATGGGCTACCACACGTGTGGGTCCCAAGTGTTATAGCACTACATACAAACATTTCCAGTGAGTATTTCGATATTTTCTACACTGTATTACTACCCTTTACCAATTGAAACAGTCGGTTACATTTTTTATTTTTTTTATTTTCAGTGTTTGTATCAAGTGTGTGTGTGTGTGTGTGCCCTATCCTACCATGGGGGATCCAGTGTTCGCGATTTCATGCGCAGGACTACATCGTTTACAGTAAGTGTTTTGATAACTTCTACGATTCATTATTACGTTTCGTTAACTTGGATTACATTTCTTTTTGCCTTCTGTTTAAAGTGTCAACCCAATCTATTACTGTTGAGGGGGATCCGGGGGTTCCGGTTGTCGGGCATTCGACAACGCCATTTACAGTGAGTGTTTAAACAAGTTTGAATATCGAATATTATCGCGTTGATCTCCCAAAAATTATTTATGTTAATATTTTTTTTTCTTTTTTTTTCAGAAATGGTGCAACACTGGTGAGCCGGTTATGTATCGTACATACATATTGCATGCTATATTATGACACTGCTACATCAAATTTTTGCATGTTCCGCTTAAAATTTATTTTTAAAACTCTTTTTTTCAATCACACAACACTTTGCATATTTTTAAATTTTATTGAACATCAAATGATGTTTTGATTTTCTTTTCAGTTTCCTAATTTTACGGTTTTTTGTTCCAGTTTCATTTCACTTTCTCTTTTACAAGTCAATTATTTGTTTAAAATATCAATTCAAATTTTTCACAATTTCTGTTGGTTTCTTCATGTAGTATAAGAAAGGTTTCATCGTGGAACACATTAAGAATCAACACTGAAGATTAGTTAAGATCATAGTTGTAATTAAATAAGATTTAGCTATTAAGATTAGTTGTAATTAATAATTAAGATAAGTTAAGATTAGTTATAAGGATAACGTTTCATCGTGGGACACATTAAGAATCAACACTGAAGATTAGTTAAGATTAGTTAAGATTATAGTTATAATTAAATAAGATTAACTATTAAGATTAGTTGTAATTAATTAAGATAAAAGTTAAGATTAGTTTTAAGCTTAGTTAAAGTTATACGCTTGGCGCCAAGCGACACTGTAAAGATTGATGTAAAATATTGTACAGAGGTGAATCGACAGACTTCTTATTCTGTCTATTCTCCTTTCGGGAAGGTAGCTTCATCATCCATTTGATTTATGTTTGGACGGCTTTTTCATAAAGTCGTCCAAATATATTTCACGTGGATATTCAATTCTTTGTTTGATTGAGCCTATACAAGGCTATAGAGTAGTTTACTTTTTAATCCTGCTAAGCAGGGACCACCGGGTCGGGTCTCAAAGCAGCCACCTCCGCGTGGTGAGACCTGGTAACTCAGGTTATCCTCGATACAAAATTGTATGCTTTTGCATCGAGGATCACCTCAGGCCAAGAGCTGCACGCGCTTAGCGATAGTTTCTAGTTAATAGAATCTGTGATCTTTTGGTAAAAATTTGAATTGGCATACTCAGCCTCTACTATTTGACTCCCTATCCTTTTTAAAATTAGTTCTTCATCCCTCCGATTTGTACGGGTAGAGCCACGTTACCACCAGGGGGAGACAACTCTTATACATATGTATAGAAATTTGGACTCGGAATAGTACTCTATATTTAGTCGGAACTGTTATAGAACATTAAGTTCGCATAAACATAGTGATATAGTGCATTTCTACATATATTTTTATTTTTATTTATATTTTATATTTATATTTCTATTTATAATTTATATTTTATATTTTATATTTATATTTACGCGATACACGGGCGTAGGCTTTCTGCACTTTTCCTACGCCTTGTGCGAATGCGATGTATAAAATTCTGCAGCCATTATTCGCACAATTTATAATAAAGTATATTAACACTTTATAATGTCTTATCTCTTAAACGTCCATATAAAATGATATTAATATTAAAGTTTGGGTACGTTAGGAAAGCCCCTGTGGTTCTTCCTCCCCTGCCCCCCGCTGTAACCCCCCTTCCTTACAAATTTTCTTTTTGTGCTGCCATCTATAACAGTTCCGAGATTTATACGAACTAAAATTAGTCCGCAAATTATTATGGGATGGGAGTTTGCACTCCCTGGCGAACACTCGTCTGCTCTCGGTAGGCAATGGGCGGAAAGCTGCCTACTCTAATATAACATTATTCACTATTGTATGAAATTATATGCTTTTTAACTGTTTCTTTTTAAATAATGCCGAAACTTCTGTTTTTTAACGCTACACTTACTATTCCCTGCCTTCTCTATCTATTTACTGTATTATCTATGGCGAAATGAGGTCTATGTTTTATATTTCGTATTACCCGCTTTACATTGCCCTCGAATTCCAGGCCGAATTTACATTGCATGTTAGATATATCCTATATTTCGTCTGTGAAATATTCCCGAGTATTTCTAGCGAAGCGACCTTAATTACCGAGGCATAAGTGTTATCATCAAGAAAATAGGAGTCTTCGTTTTTCGAGGATGCCGATATTGTCATATAAACTGTGAGTTGGCTACGTAATTATTTCAATTTCCAGGAGACGTCGCTGGCATACAATATCAATCCGGGTAGAATTTGCGCCGTAATTTACTATTCTGTAGTCGGACTATTATATGTGTCACCTATGGTTGCGACACGACCCTTGTACTCTAAACTCTACTGTATTGTGTTGACTATCGGTAATTGAGGTTTTATGTAATGAAACTATGTAATATATTCAATCTGGACAAGAATATTCTGTATAGTTATTTTATATTGTGTACAAATTGTTAATAAATACATATCGTTACGCGCAACGACTGTGACTAACTGAAAATATTGAAGTATTTGATACCAGATAAAGAATTTGGAAATTATGCATTAATCTGTCATATCATCAGTGGTATTCAATTCGTGCGATGATGCAATGCATAAGGATACGGTGCATTACACGCGAACATTGTTTCGTGAATTGTAAGAAAGTGAAATGTAATAGTAAATGATGAATGGCGTGTGAAATAGTACCGTACAATTTTTAGCAGTGTTGTAAATTCTTTCTTTCTTTCTCTTCCATGAGTGATTGGTCAGTTGTATACTTTCGGTATTTATTTGAATGAAAGAGTCACTTTAAAATGTTGTTTATTTTTTTAAACTCACCTGTTATCGCGACAGTGGGTAAAATGTTTTACCATCCTAAGGTAGTTCCGTCCAATTTGACACGTTTGGTACGATATAAATCAGGTAGGCTTGTATTGCATGTGAATCTTATAATAAATCTGTTTTTAAATATTCTAATTTGGTTTTGTTTCTATTCAGACGATGTCATCGTGTCTATTGCTGATGTTTCAAAGTCTGTCAAGTTGGCGGAGAATCCTGTGTACATCCCTGTAAAATATTGTGAGTTACAAGTAGAAAAGTAACGCAATGATGACTTAAATGTTAGAAGTAACGTCTTTATTATTGACACTAATTTTCTTTATGTTTATTATATAGTGCCTGAGAAACCGCCTCAAGAAACTTTGAAACATTTAAAATGGATGTTGCAAAAGGATGTACTGAATCAAGATATCTTTCTAATGGGCGGACCAGGATTCAAAAAGCGCAAACTAGCATTAGCTTTCCTGGAATTAACAGGAAGAGAATTAGAATTTATAACAATATCTCGCGATACAACAGAAGCAGACTTAAAGCAACGGCGAGAAATTCAAAGTGGCACTGCATATTATCACGATCAAGGCGCAGTAAGAGCAGCGATCCATGGTAGAATTCTTGTGATCGAAGGAGTGGAGAAAGCAGAACGGAATGTATTGCCGGTGTTAAATAATTTATTAGAAAATCGCGAGATGCATTTGGAAGATGGTAGATTTTTAATTCCTGCATCGCGTTATGATAAATTACTGAAGGTATTAGGATTGGAATACATTTCCTGTCTGAATACGATCTATTCCTAAAATAATTTCAATACTTTCTAGGTGCATTCAAAGCAGGAATTGGATCAATGGCGGCTTGTACGGGTCAGCGACGAATTCAGAGTGATAGCTCTGGGTTTACCATATCCACGTTATCAAGGTCATCCGTTAGATCCTCCTCTAAGATCTCGTTTTCAAGCAAGGCATATATCATTCTCATCGTATGAGGTAAGTTTAATTTATATAAGTTCCTAATCTTGCCATTATTCAATGCATCTTTACTAACATACCTGTTGATTAAGCGATTAAAATCATTAAAACGTCTGGATAATATGCAGGGCATAAGAAAAACGCAGTGTACAAATACACCATTGATAGCGCTATTAACTGTAAAGCCGTATCATTTTAACAGCAAATTTGTGATAACTTGATTATGCCTAGGTTTTAATATATAACAATTGAAAGTATATTCAGTTGCAATAATACAATTAATTTAATGGAAGGTTCCAATAAAACAAGAACTATCAACATATCGAATCCCGTCTGACTAAAATGTTTATTAAACTACATTATACGCATATAAAATCGTCCTATTATCGCATATAATTGCAACTTCGTTATAATAACTATACATTCGTTTCTTTAACGTCATCTGGTTTATACCGCGGAAAACTACAAATCTAAAGAAATTTAAATACCAATATTAATTATTTCCAGGCTACTGATGGTAAAAGCGAATTAAGTTTCTCTTCTCACATATTTAAAATATCTACACCAACATTTTTACACTCGGCACTGCCGTTTGCGCGAATACGAATATACACCTAGATAGAATATTTTAGGTAAGGTGAGCTGGGGCAAGTGTATACACGAAAATTCGAAATTTGTGTTTACTCTCCTTACACAAGCTTCAAAATTTTCATGCAAAATAGAAACTTTGGCAACATGACTTTCAGCTGTACTTTATAGATGCATAAGGTCCATTTAAAAAAAAAACAAATAATAAAAAAACCATACTTTAGAAAATTTCGTCTCGACAGCGCATTTACCTCGAGGCTGCACTTACTCCATCTCACCTTATCCGATTTGCATCATAAAAGAAATTCAACGGCACAAGGCTGAAATATTTCAACCTCGACAATCTTGCTACCTGCGCATGAAATTTTGTCGCATGCTCGCCAGATTACAATCATGCCAAAAGTATCTATACAATCTCCACCCTGTTAAGAGTTACGGTAACGCGAAAAAATGGGAAGCATTGCTTTAAATGATCTCTCCAAGGTATCGTGTGAGTCTATTCCTAACACGAACGGTTAGACATTGTCAAATACCGAGTGTCATTATAAACTCGACCGTGCAACGTTAATCTTAGCGTGACTAGCAATCTCGGTAAGGTATTTGTGTCTCTTGTGACACGGTGCATGTATATTTATTGGAACGCCTCTGCTCGGGTGACCTGTCGCGCACGAAGGAACTTTGGAAAAGTTTCGTCTGATTTATGGGAACGGGGTGGCGTACCATTAGGCATGGGGTGCGGAGGTCGCATGACCCCTCCAACTCCTCCATCCCTTCCGGGCTCTCTCTAGCTTCCTATATAAACCGAGTCGACGCCGGTTGGGCGATACTCACAAACGTCGCACAGTCTGGATCGCGTGTCCCAAACGGTGGAAACCTTACCCTATCTTTCCTCCTCGGCCGAAGTCAATACGTTGGAATTCGGTCGTACGTGAACGTCTTCTGTACAATGTCCCCTATATTAGGGGAATAAAAGAAAAGGAAAGATCGGTGATAGCCCGACAGAGTTTGGTGGGGGGTCCTCAAAGGTGGTGGCTGATGTTCTCCACCTCCTTTCTCGCTCCGTTCTATTGAAAATCGAAATATATCATTTGATGTCTGCGATCGAATCTGGTGCGCGTTGTTACTCGAGGTCGAACGTAAAATTCGCACGTGTCTGGACCGATGTCGGCGATCTGGTCATCCTCGGAGAGACCACTGTCCGTACGAACCGTATGGGTGGACGGAGTGCGACACGCTATTTTGTCGCCCGACGATCCTCTCCTGCCCACGAGAATTCGTCGATCTTGTCGAACGCCGAAGGAACGATGCTACAAGGGAGAATATCGAAGATTCGAATCCAGCCTGGATCGTTTGGGCCGTTGCTTCGTGAACCTTCGATTGGTGGCGGAGAGAAATGTATCCGGTAATCGTGGGTCCTCGATGATCGTGAGAAGGCATACTGCACCGTGCTGCATGCCAGTGGACGGTGTTACCTTTGGAAAAGCAGGATCCATTAACAAGGGGATTGGAGAGCCTCGAGAAATGGGAAAACTGCGAGCTGATAGTAACCTATCGTTTGACAAAGAGGATCCTCGCGATCGAATTCAGCAACAGGGCGCATCGAAGCTTCGCTCGGAAGATGCCGATCATTTTGTCGAGGAGATTGATGTCTGCGAATCGAGTAATCCGTGCGAAGGTCCTGTCGAAACGAACTTCGGTGGATCCGAGAGGGAGGACGCGTTGATCGAGAATCATTGGAATCCACTTTCGGAGAGAGTGATGCAATGGCTCGATTTGTCAGGGAGGGTGCGAGATTATGAGGTCGAAGTAGAGCCCGAGACGTCGAAGAAGCTTGAGAAAAGTTCTTCCGCGAACGCGAGAAGAAAATTGTCCGGGAGTAAGCGCGAGGTCGCGGTCTTCTCGGAGACGGCACGTGTGGCCATTCAGAATTATAGGCTGCAGAAGGAGTGCAAGTCCGATTGTATGAGGAAGTTCGATAGAAAGATAATGCGGCAACGATTTGCCAGCATGTATACCTCGAAGAGAGACGGCTCTGAGAATGTGAAGAGATCGGTGGAGATTGTCGAGGAAAATGTGTCGAACGATAGGGAGGACGATGAGAGAGGAACGAAAGTTAGAGCGGATGCCGCGGAGAAATCTGTGACCATGTGGTTCCCTCCTGGTCGCGCCGAATTACACGTTTACATGCCGAATGTGAATGATGCTGAGAAATTCGTGTCCTCGCAGGAGTCCGCGCCACGTGACTGAAAACTACGCATTGCGCAAAGCTCAAAGTGTTTTCATTTTTCGTACTTACAATTCTACTGCCTCTTAGCACTGCGCGTCCAATTTAACCAATTCCATTTGTCTTTCTTGAGAACACTGCGAACCTTTCCATTCTCTACGGCACATGGTGATGTGTAAAATTGTAGGCTTAATGAAATGTTAATTCACGATACTTTGTTCACGGAGTGAAACGTTACGAGGTAATTATCGTACATGGTACATCAGCTACGATGATTAGACCGTACTTTCAGAAGTATCTTCTATAAAGGCTACTTTGTAAAGTACTTTCACTATTATGCTGTACGAAAGTTTTATCGGTTAATCTTGTATCACTGTATAGGGTTAACAGTGTCATTTTCTCAAATGCGCTTAGGGTAACTGTGCCTAATATGGAACAGAATGTAATACGGAACACCAGTATATCTCGATAAGTTAGTAACAAAGTGAATCGGCAATAGTGCAAGATATTTGGTTAGATATTAAAAACAAGCATATCCACGCCTGAGCTTCAGTTGCTGAGTTCCAACGTGATTTTCGTTTACAGGCGTATAAAACTTTTTCAGAAGCGACATAACCATTGAAATTTTGTTATCGAAAGTAAGCTAAAACGCATTACTTTTGAGGAATTTCTCATTAATATATGTTTGTTTTAGAGTATTCGAAAAACATTATCCGTGGATTTATTTTGTTTGTAGTATAATTGGTAATACACGTTCTCTAGGTGTTTCATATTAAGTACCACTTTTTCAACTCTCCGCATTTTTCTTTCTTTTTTACATTTCTTCGCCATAATATCAAGATATTTAAACTTTTGCAAAATGGAAGGAACTATAGTAAATTTGCCGCGTATTAACGTTGGTTTCATTGAAAAAGAAGCATGCTTCTATTTTTAGTGAATTTTTGAAATCTGGTGTTCCATGTTAGGTACTGTTACCCTATCTGTAGGGTTGTCTATCACTGTCGATGTTTTCGAGCCGGTTAATTCAAGGTTTCACTTACTCTAAATACGAAACAATTGTCGCATAATTACATGCCAGTGGATATTAATGAACAAAGTTGTTCGGAAAGCATGAAATTTCTTATTTAACTGTCCACGGCCGTAGTTTGATTTTCTCGTGCACGCGTTCGTTAGGACCAGGTCACGTGAAATCCACACGAGATTATTCTACCTTTGCAGTTTAAAGTGAAAATAATTGTGCGGCACGTGTCCACGCGATGGATCTCAGGTTGCAAATAGCATGAGATACTTCTTTCCACGATAATGGAATTCTGTAATGAAACTATGCAGTGTATTCAAATTAAAACTTGAATGACTTACCAGATCGTTTCTCACAATTTACGTTCAACTTTATTACTTCTGAGATTGCAATTGCATGCGCAATGGACGTATTTTAGAAATTAATGGCAGCCCGAAATTTGTCCATTTTTTTTTACGTTTGATATTAAAACGTCGAAGTAAAAATACCCCGTCAACCGCTGAAATTTCCTTCTCTTCTGCGCCAACGCGTGACTTGCGCAAATTCGATAATCGGTTCGAAGGCATCGAGAGGAAATACGCTCTTGTTCGATTGACTTTTTACCTTCTCAGGTGTATAGGCGCTCGGAATTACTTTCTGCCTCGGTAGCGATCGCGAAATTGAGATTATACCCATTCAATTGAAACTTTCCGTTGGGAATCCACTGGCAATCTCGAGGGTTTCGTGTCGAGTGGTAGTTTGTAACGTGCTTGGCGCGGGTTGCCTGAGCGCGCTCGGGTGCTAATCACTGTGAACTGTTTAGAGGGATTCCTTGGAACATTCCTGGTGCGTATTATGAACGACTGTGAGAGAGGGTCGTGCTAGATTCGCGGTTATACAGAATGAAAGATAATACTAATACTAGCACCATTTGCATTGGCCAAACTTTCGAAATTCATTAACACGTTGAGTGCCACGCGATTTTATACAAAAAATTGCCGTCAGGCCACGCGCGCTGCTTAGAAGCGCGCTGGTATCGTGGTGCAGCAGTGCGAAGCACACTACTAGCAAATTGAAATTTACACGATGCAGGTGTTTAAACATATTATGGCAATTGTTTCTTATCGTAGTAGAAGATAATTTGACCAAACAAGTTGTAACATTGTGCGATACCTGCGAAAGACAACCATTTCTATGTTTACTCTGTTTTAATAAAATCTATTAAAATTGTTTGAAAAAATGTTTAAATACATTAATAATACAATCCCGTGTTAAATAGAAATTAAGTGGACTTTAAATAAATTGTAGGTAATTACTTAAAACAATGTAAATTTTTTAGTATTATATCATATTTTACACTGTCAGTCACCGGCGACCGTGACTGAACGAAAAGTTGTGTCAGTCAATGGTGACAGACGCGGCCTGTGCCGGGATTCTGTAACTCCGTAACGACAAATATTGCTATCGTTATCCATCGATATCGATGATTATCGCAAAAGGTTAGGGATACGGTATAATTATTCATGTAACTAAACATCGTTCCCTCAGTACAAAATTGTCCAAAATTTGCTGGCTTTGATGCTTTTCGGAGTGTAACGATTTAGATTATCGAGAGTTGTCGTTGACTACTAGTTAGCGAATAACCTTTTGCGATAATCATCGATATCGATGGATAACGATAGCGACATTTGTCGTTACAATGTTACAGAATCCTGGTACTGAACGGAAAGTTCAATGTCAGTCACCGATGAATGATGTGACACTCAACGTGTTAATTGTTCGCGCGATTTGCAACATGCCTGCTGTCTGGACACGGAAGTTTTCATTTTCAGGAACAACTTGGAGCCCTGAAGCGGATCGCTCCCAATGCGGATGCTGGAAAATTAGTCCAATTTTTATCAAGTGCCTACGCTTTGTCCACCGAGGAAGCTGTGCACTTAGGTCTACCAGATTTTCCACTCGATAATCTCCCATACGCGGTTGCTGTCTTGGTAAAAAGAATCACCAATGCTCTCAGTTATTTTTCTAGAATTGAGATTAATGTTGCGTGCCGCTGCAGGATAAGTGTCCACACCTGCAGGCATTTGACGTATTTTATAGGCTCTACCCGTACAAGTTATTCTTGGGAAGAGAGGGTCGCACTGCAGTCGAAGACATGCTCCGCAATTTTGATATGTCGAATACTTCTGGAAAGAGATTAGAAGGCAATACCGACGTAAGTGTCACCGACAGAAAGAACGACGTCGTTGAAATTACTGTGAGCCGTGGACACGATAGATCCACTTTCGATGTAAGTTAACTATTATTACCACGACCGGTCAAATGACCGTTTTTCAAATTTCGATTAGAATTTTCTACATATATACAACGTAATTGCATCGACTAATTGCATCGATTAAATTTCACGACTTTTCTTAAAATATACGTATAATAAATTTTTCAATATTTTAGGGAAGGTACAGAAAATGAAAGGCAATGCAAATACGTTGTATATAGGAAATTGTAATCAAAAATTTATAAACGGTCATTTGACCGATTGTGGTAGAAACAGTGTTAAATTGCTGTAAGGCGTCTCATTGTTTTACGTAGAAAAAATACAATGTACGATGTCTTTTTTTGTGTACAGATACCGTCTCGTGGGAACCATTCGAGCAAACGTGCCAGTAAGTACGTGGAAACGAATTACCAAAACGATCTCATAGCGAATATATTGGAATCTCAGGTAGCAGTGGATATATGTCTGATTGGACCAAAAGGCTGCGGCAAGTCTGTCACAATTGAGAGATTGGCGGAATTAATTGGTTACAACGTTGAACCAGTTGTATTGTATCAAGTAAGTTATCTACCACTGATACGTGAAGGTTACAAAAACTGTGGTTCTAAATATCGTAGAGAGCTGAACAGTTGCTACTTTCAGCCTTTCCTTTGAAGTAACTGTTATATTTCTGTAGGATATGACATCCAGAGATTTAATCCAGTGATGGTTACAAAAACTGTGTAATTTTACTTTTTCTAAAATATCATAGAGGACTGAACAGTTGCTACTTTTAGCCTTTCCTTTGAAGTAACTGTTATATTTCTGCAGGATATGACATCTAGAGATTTAATTCAGCAACGGACTACCTTACCGAATGGAGACACCGTTTGGAGGAATTCACCTCTCATTGATGCTGCCCTTGACGGGAAACTGGCAGTTTTAGACGGAATTCACCGAGTCCATTCCAGTACGTTAGCTGTGTTACACAGGTGATACTACTAGTCAGCATCCTCGCAACGAATACACTTTCTTTATAAAACTTGAACGGGTGTCTTGTCTAGGCTAATTCATGATCGGGAAATACAATTGCACGATGGAACAAGACTGTTGCGAGCTGATCGATATGACGATGTTAAAGCTAAATTTGGCAAAACCGATGAAGAAATGCTTACTCTGGGAATTAAGCGAATCAATCCTGCCTTCAGGCTAATATCCTTAGCGGAGCCACCAAACGTTAATGCTGCCTCTGGACAATGGTTAACTTCGGAGTTGCTCAGTATGTTCCTTTTTCACGAAATGAGACCACTTGATAAAGCAGAAGAGATTCATATTATTCGTACAAAGGTAACTATTTTGTAAACGTAAACACGTCCAAGATACGCTAGAGACGGTAATAACGATGTTGTACGTTTTAGTATGGAGAACCTTCCAAAGCTTTATTGAACGTAATCGAATTGGCGCACGTGTTTCGTCGTTCGAGCGATCCAACGTTAGAGGCTCTAGCTGGCTCACTAAGTACTAGACAACTTTTGCGTATAGCTGAAAGAATGCAGAGATTTAAAGACAACGATGCGTACGCCACGGTATGCCGTGCTTGCTTGTCGCGTTTCCTACCGGCAGTTGCAAAACGGGCACTCGAAGACTCCATGAGTCGATTGAATATCGTTCCAATCAAACGTGAAAGTGATTTGGGAATACAGTGTAAAGTTGTAGACAATTCGGTGACAATTGGTAATACGACTGTGAAGCGATACGAGACAACAGCTTTGAGCAAGGTTCCAGACATTCTGTTCTACGATGTACCGCAACATATTGTATTGTTAGAAAGTTTACTTCAAGATTTCACTTTGGGGCAAAATATCTTGCTCGTTGGTAATCAAGGGGTGGGTAAAAATAAGATTATGGACAGATTATTGCAGCTGTTGAACAGGCCTCGCGAATATATTCAACTTCATCGTGATACGACCGTTCAGACTTTAACATTGCAACCAATGGTCAGAGACGGCAAGGTAGTTTACGAAGATTCGCCGCTTGTACAAGCTGTCAAGTACGGTCATGTGCTTGTTGTTGACGAAGCGGATAAGGCACCTACACACGTCACTTGTATATTAAAGGTATGTCAGAAAATGTTAATATGTGTATTCTGTAAATTTCTACATTGTACTCTACTTCCAGACTCTTGTGGAATCCGGTGAAATGATTTTGGCGGACGGTAGACGCATTGTTCCTTCAAGCATGAGTGATTCCACAAACTCAAAAATAATACCAATTCACCCAGACTTCAGACTAATTGTATTAGCAAATAGACCAGGCTTTCCGTTTTTGGGAAACGACTTTTTTGGCGCTTTAGGAGATTTGTTTAGTACACATTCCGTTGATAATCCGAGTATTGAGAATGAAATCCAATTATTGAAACAATATGGACCCGATGTTGACGACAAAGTAATACAAAAATTAGTACGAGCTTTTGGAGAGCTAAGGAATATGGCGGACGAAGGCTTAGTGTCCTATCCATATTCAACTCGAGAAGTTGTAAATATAGTGAAGCATTTACAGGTATGCAAATTAGTCGAATCTATGATCACATTAGGTAATTCTTCTAAGAGATATGTTTCATGCAATGTTTCAGAAATTTCCAAACGAACCACTAGCCAATGTCGTGCGCAATGTATTTGATTTTGATAGATATAGTCAAGAAATCTTTGACACATTAGTTACGGTACTTCATAAATATGGTATACCAATTGGAGCTGATAAAAGCAACATAGTATTAGCAAAGGAGTAAGGTGTTCCATTGAACATTTAACACACATAATTGAATATTTAACGTGACTTTGCAGTTTCCAATGAATTTATACAGACGCTTTTTTACATTGTCCATTATGAATGTAAATTATTTTTCAAGAATAAAGTGTATAGTAAGGATAAGCATTCAAGGCATTTTTTTCATTTCCTTTTTAGAATTTCCTTGCCAAGCAGAAAGATATCCGAAATATGGAACCCTTTAAAGGACGAGCAAAAATTACGTATTCAGGAACGACAGATCAAATTAAAAGGGCTTACACCTTTACAGCAAACGGCACACGTTTTAGATCGAGTAGAAACGAGATCAGTTTGGTTCACAGAATTGCAAAGCTATTGGCGTATACCTATCGGTGAGTCAGCGTTGGTAGCTGGGTTAGCTGCTATGCAGGATACATCGGGTGGAGACAGGATTCATGTACTCACAATGAATCCATTAACTATATTCAGTATGAAGCTAGACTCGGATGAAATTCAAGAAACGTATATACAAGGGTTACTGACCCCTGAGAGAGGCAACAAACCTTCGTATTCGATTGCTGCTGATCCTGTAGGAAATGTTATAGTCCACGAAGATACTGTGAGTATCACTTTACAAACAAAATTTCGATGCGCTGTTTGCATATTATTTTTTCGCTTTTAATTTGTAGAGCAAGTCAGCACTTTTGGTGAACGTTGAAGAAGGATCCGCGCGAGCTATGCCACTTGCATCCTTTTTTGACTTAGCTACGGAAAGAATATCGCAGACATGGAAAAACAGTGACGCTTCGCGTTTGAAAATGAAAGCAGATTTGATGTCAACGAATAATCAAATTGTATTTTTTTCTCCGAATGGTAATAAGATTGAAGTCGTTAATCTAGCTGATATGAGTGCCTACACGATCACTTTGCCGTGTGTCGTTAACTCCGTTCTGCTGGCCACCGATAAAAAATGGTTATTAGAAGATACGTCAAATAAGAGATATATACTCTATAAGTCATCGGATGCAGTGCCTTGCCCTAACGTTTTACAGGAAATACAAGCAACGAACAAAGGGTTCGCAAAGACCGGTACTTTTCTAAACTGCAGTAAAAATAGTATGTCGGATAGTATCCTCAGCGAAGCACTAGAACAAGAAATAAGTTCACCGAACAGATTATTAGCAAGTGACAAGACGTATGCAGGCATCGCAGTTGGTTTCCCTGAATTGGATAGTTTTATTGAATTTTCTTTTTGGCCAAGAAAAGAACGAGCGATTAATTCTGCGCCGCCGATTGCGTCCGACGATGGATATGTGATTAGAACAGTTTCAGATGAGAATGTTCCACCAGAGGTCATTAATAAGGAGAGAAGCATAGCAGGATATTTAGAAGTTGTAAATATTGTAAATCATAAAGTACGATACATACCGGTTCCCGAGTAAGTTGTTATTCTATTTTTTTTGCATATTAAACCGTCGTGCGATACAATCGTAAAAACTATATAAATTTGTTTTAAATCAATTCAGGCCGATCAGGATATCACCGATGGCGCAATGGTTATATGCAAGAGATCCACCGTTGTTTGTGACACCTGTTTCAAATCAATCTCTTGTAACCGTCGATGCGGGTGGTTCAGTTCGACAATGGGAGGTGTCGTTAACAAATATAGATAAATCGTTGGGCGCATGGCGTAGAATGATAGGGGAGGAGGACGAGCATTTACAAATTACGAAAGAACGATATTCCGGGGAAGGTGTTACGGCGCCTAAGCATGGAAAAATCGATGAGAAGAATGAACCTCATGTAGGTGGCAACACGTGGGCTGGAGGAACCGGAGGTGCGTTCGATTATATATTACCGAGTATCGATTCAATTTACGTACGAATGCGACGTCGCAAATTTCAGGCCGTGATACAGCAGGTTTGGGTGGAAAGGGTGGTCCTTATCGCTTGGATGCTGGCCATAACGTACATCAGCTCAGCGACGAAGAAAAGAATGCGGTGCCGGAACATATAAAAAAAGCAGCCAGAGAAATGGGCATGCGCGCATTCCAGCAACGTCTGAAGGATATTAAAATGAGCGAGTACGATCACAGACTTTATAGTCAATTTAGTGAGGCTGTTCGAAAGCAAGTCCAAGCTTTACGAGTTATTCTAGGTAAGCATGGTGTGATTGAATCTTGCTTGAAAGTTTTTTTTTATCAATTTTGTATTCTATCTTACTCAAGCTGCAACGAGCCTACGGATGATTTTTAATTTCGTTTTAATGATTACTTTATCATTAGTGCTTTTTTGACTAATAGAAATGTTAACTCAAGTGGATACATATAGCATGAAATATGTGAAAACCGCTTTTTTGGAATATTACGTCGTTCATTATTATTTGTAGATAGTCTTCAAGCCAAAAGTAAGGAACGCCAATGGATGAGGCATCAGACTTCCGGAGAACTCGACGATACCAAACTGATCGAAGGTTTAACGGGAGAAAAGACTATCTATCGTCGTAGAGCCGAAAAGGACCCTGAAATTGGGACACCTCAGCAGAAACCGAAACGGTTGAAATTAGTAGTAGACGTGTCCGGAAGCATGTACAGATTTAACGGTTACGACGGACGCCTAGAGCGGGAAATGGAGGCTTGTGTAATGGTAATGGAAGCATTTAGCGGATATGAAGGAAAACTGCAGTACGATATCGTCGGCCACTCGGGAGATGATTATAACATTTCCTTCGTTGATCATACGCAGCCGCCCGGAGATGATAACCGAAGATTGCAAGTGGTCAAAGTAATAATTTTGCGCAAATACAATTTACATCAATTACGATAAGAGTAATTAACAGAAATGTTTCATTCCAGACGATGCATGCTCATTCACAATTTTGTGCGTCCGGTGATCATACGTTGGAAGCTACTGCACATGCAATTCAAAGTCTAGCCCGAGAAGATTCGGATGAGAAAATCGTCGTTCTGCTATCGGATGCAAATCTACAACGGTACGGAATTCGTCCAGAACGATTTGCAAAGGTGCTCGAGTCTGATCCTGAAGTAAAAGCTTATGCAATTTTCATCGGATCGTTGGGTGATGAAGCAGCTAGGTATGTCATCGTTGATGAAGCATCATTGCATCCTATTAATGATGCATTCATCAATAAACAACCGAATAATATGCACTGTGCTCTATTTACAGATCAGTAAAGAAAATGCCCTCTGGGCATGCATTCGTATGTATGGATTTAAAAGATATTCCACGAATCTTGCAGCAAATATTCGCCGCGTCGGTGTTAAGTACCACACGGGCACTTTAGATCACTTCCAAGGAACGATCGATTTTCACGAAGAAGTTAAGTGGACGACTATAATTCCTCTGTATATAATCGACAAATGTACAGACTTCTACCATAACTTAATAAAACTTTCGTAGTCTAATTGCCACGTACAACGTCCATTAACATCCTCCGAATTCACGATTCCATTCTAACGATCCTCTTCAAATTCCAAGGTTATCTTGTGACGAAACAAACACGAACGAGAGAGAACGTCCATGCGGGAGAGCCCTTGCGCGTGAAGTAGCATACTGGCACGTTCGATGCGGTGATACAAGCAGAAACGATAATTTCAATTTTGGCTCGAGTCACATCTGTGACTCACTTCGTTGCTGGGAGAGGCAAGGGGCGATCATCCCTCCCAGGCGAAATCAGCCGAAGGGTGACGAACGTGACCGAGGATGTACGAAAGGCCTCGAACGCGGCAGCGTAGAATGTGAGTTAGCTGTGTGTCAGTCGCACGCCGGTTGTTGAATGGAGCGGGTCTGGAGACGCGTACAGATTACTGGGCGTCGCGCTGCCGCAGGACGCTGCGGTTGCCCCACGCAGCCATGTCAGTTGCACGTGGACCAACGCGCCAAGCGTGGCGGCGGTGGTCGTAAATCCCGCGGTCCCCAAACCATCGTGTGTAATTGTCAAGTTCAGCCGTGCCCGGTACACCCGGTGTTAATCAGGGTTCGTCGTAGCAGAGCACCCACCGCTAACTGTGACTGTCCACAGGAGTCACAGTCCTGTCCTCACGCACTTCGTACCTCCGGTGTTCGCCGTATTCGAAGGTAATCATCAACATTTGTTACACTCTCATCGTCAGAATCTTCTCTATTTGGGATTCGGTTGATCCCATTGGCCAGGAAGTCCTTTCGAAGACTTACACTCACGTTGCTCGGTTTAATTCGAAATAGTGAGTACGAGTGGGTTGAATAAGGTTGATCGGTGCTAGGCCTCGTGCTAATCTGCTTACCTATTTAACTTTCGATGACCCCGGAATCGAAGTATGCCGGGATGTTGCATCCGTTCTGACTGATGATCGCGTTTATGTAATAAAGGAATTTGTTGAGTGGGATTGTTAGTGGTTGGTATTTGATGGAAGAGCGATAGGATTGTTTTTGGTGTTCTGTGCAAGAACGGTTATCTTTTTACTCTAGGCTTGTTCCAAAACGCAGTGCGGACGAGTCGATTGCGACGTGTTATACTGTGCGATCCAGAGTGGGATAATTCTGAAGACACTAATGGAAAATAGAATTGGCTTTTAAGGAACGAGTTGTCCTTTGCATTTGTACATTTTGCCGTCCGGAGTACAGTTACCACTGTTTATAATCGGCAAGTTAAAGAACGTATCTTGTCGTGACCTTAAACGTCAACGATTTCCACCGAGACGTAGACACAGGGTAGATATCCTTAACGATCGATGCTGTCACCGACACATCGACCTGCTTCTTACCACGGTGTCCAACGACCTGTCCATGAAAAGCATCCTGAAAAGCGGACTACTTTAGCCCGATAAGATGAAAGTCGATAAAAGCTTTCTTCCAAGGCCCGCGGTGCCGAGATAATGTGCAATTTTCGTTTCACCAAGTCGCGTACCTTCATAGAAACTTAATTCTCCTTCTCCGTCCACTCACTAACAATAAGTAGGCAACCACGTACCATCCAAGAGAGGTCACATTTCTTTACACCTACAATTAGACCCCTGTTAAACGCGAACCTCGCAGCACCGTGTACCGAGTATTCAACGAAAAACAACGTTCTCGCACAGTCTGTATTAAAATCCTCGTTCTCTCCTTTCAGATGCGAGTGCGCGGAACGGTTCTGCAGGCACACGGTGGGGAGCGGAGGAGCTCGGCGCCGAGTGTCGGGCACGCAAGCCTCCTCACCTGGCTCAACTTCTGGCGCAAATCAACAACAACAGCCGTGCGAGTGCGCCGACAGATTGAGCTGCGCCCACACAGACGGCGGGGAGTGCGATTGCGGAGAGGCAAAGGCTTGCTCCCACGCGGCCAGGATCCGTCGGACGCGCCTTACGTGCGATTGCGACGAGGCGGAAGGCGCCGTCGGGGGTGGTGTGCCGAGGGTCGACGCCGGCGTCTCGTCCGGCGCGACCAGTGGCACGCAACCCTGCTCTCACAAGCCGCAAGCGGAGGGACGCATAAAGCGCGTTAAATGCCGCGTGAGGCGCGCCGGATGCGCCATGGCCAGATGCACCGCCGAGCTCGCGATGTTGCACCTGCACTGGGAGCTCGCCACTGAATGTGCGCCCTGCAGACCGCGCGCACTCACGCGACGGCTCTGCAGGAGGCAACAGAGCGACAACGAGCTCTATCGCAGCAACAGCTTCAAGTTCGAGAGGTTCGAGAGGATCAAGGACGAGTGCACCACGCCACTGCGGAAACAGGTGAAATAAGAAGTTTGTTTTTCCGTGTGTTGATAAAGGGCGTTTCCTAGATTCGTTGGGTTGATAAATGTGGTCGTAATTAACACGTTCGTTGTTTCAGTGTTTGATTATGAATGATCGGAATAGATATTTGGATGTATGATTAATGGTTTAGATGGGTCACTGAGTAGGCTTTAAAATTCAAGGTGACTGGAGAACGGACGTGTTTAGATGTCAATGTTAGGGGAAGAGAAAGTGAGAATTAAGACTTTTTTAGGAGCAGGTTGCGTGAAATTAGTCTATGTGCTTTTGAAATCTGCATGTTAAGGTGCAGAATGAAATGTTGAGAATGTTTTTAGGCTTTTGTGTTCTTGAGTCGACTTGTTAGGAGTCGCGAAGATAGATTTTTTAAATTTGATTCGGTAAAACGAAGCGGAGGAAAATTTAAATGCTCATCGACTTGAATTGAAATATATTGTTAGGGTTCCATCCCGCCGTTTAATTTTTTCTTGCATATTACTCCTTAGTATAAGCTCTAAACATACGTATTATTTCAAACAAATTCGACGAGCTGTCCGTAAAAACAAAGTTTTAGGAAATACTGTAATATTTAATCTGATATGTGACACTCCATCGTGTTAATGCAGAGTGAAGATTGCTGGAAAATGTAGTGCCTAGTAAAATATGTCGCGCAATACAAGTTTATGCCTGTACTGTAACCATTTGCTATTACTTTGACGAGCTTTACTTGCTACTCGTAACCGTGGACGTCACCTTGCTATAGCTCACTCGGCGAAGAAAATTTAAATCGAACGGGGACAAAGTTGCGGAGAAGTTGGGAAAATTCTCTGAACAGCCGGTACGCGTCACTCTTGCGACATTTCTCTTCTCTCTCTCTCTCTCTTCTCTCTCTCCGTCTCGAAAAGAAGTTTCACGGAGAGTTGGAACTTGCACGAACTGAGAACCCGCAAGATCCCGAGACGAATGATTACGGGAAACGGAATAAAATTTGGAGAATCGGCAAGCTAAGTAGGAGGGTTTTGCATCGTGATCCGGGAAAGATGGTAATAAGAAACGAGAGATGGTAGTTAGTCCTAGTTTGCACTTCCATCACTTTTCAGCTTCGAGCAGCTTTCGAAACTCGAACTATTTACCTTCATTGGCGCTCCCCCTGCGCGAGTTGTAACCGAGGGGCTGGTAGGTCAGACCTTGGTAGTAGTAACGATAGGTTAGGGTCGGACCGTCAAGTGATAAAGTTCAACGCTCGGGTTGCTAACACGCTGGGGATAGGAGGGAGAAATCTCGAAGATCTTTGCTATCTCGACTGACAATAATTGGCTGTGCCTTTAAAAGGACATTCCCTCGTTCGCATATCGCGTGACTCTTTCAATTTAGCTCATCCGGAAGTCGTTTGAAGCACTCCGCGTAATTCCATTTCGCACAATTCGATTCCAGGGAGAATCTCGTGCACACCCTCACTTGAACCTTTTCTCTCCCAGTGGCGCGCGGTCCCGAATGACTCTCGAGGCTCTGGCAACTACCATCGCGGGGCGAGTAATTTTGCTTCGAGTGCCTTCACCATCGGGAGGTGTTTCTGCTCGTCTGCCGAGCTTGCTCAGGTACGCCGGACGATTCCAGTGGCCGCGGTCGGGCGCTGAGGGGCGCTCACCGTAGCACATGAAACAAAGGGTTGTTACCCCCGTTATAACGCGAACGTTGGAGCAGTGGCTCGTTGCCACCGCTCGGAGATCCTCCTGCACTTCCACTTCCGCCTTCCTTTATCTATCTCACGCGTACCGTGATTTACGAGCGCGTTACCTGCACCGTCCTGGTCTCCGCCTCTCGTGACTACTCGCTCTAGCGTCCTTCATTCCGTCTGTCTAATTAGTTACAAGATGGTTTTCAATTAGACGGCTGGACGAGTCCTTTGACGCATCTCGAACTTTGATTCTCGAGGCCGAAGTAATGGTTGCGAAAGTTCGAGTGCACTTTACCTCCTATATCGCGCCCTTGTTATCAGGCCGGTGGTTAACGTGAAGGGGAGGAATAACATGGAACTCATAAACGGCAATTTGTTCGTGTTATTTGGCCACTGGAGGGAAATCTCCGTGCCAAGATGATTATGGTATAGTTTGGAGTTCGTTGAAGGTAGGTTGAGCGAAGGTCGTTTCTCTTTTTAAAGTTCGTTCCATCGTGCGACGTGAAGCTAGGGAATGATATTGTTCGTAACGAATACAATGGAGTATATTATCGCGGATAGAGGCGAGTGAGATAATTCTTGGAAGATTTATCTCTCGCGTTAGTTTATAGTTAAGGAGGAAGTTTTAAATGGTACTTTGCTTTTATTATTTGGCCACTGGAGGGAAGTTTGCCTGTTAACACGATCGTGGAATAATTTGGGGTTCGTTGAAGCGAGTTGAGTGAAGGCTGTTTTTCTAAAGTTCGTGCCGTCGCATAGTGGTTCCAAACCACGAAAAACTGGGCAAAATGCTGTACGTTCCTTAAATGTAATACAATTTACGTGAAACTTGGTATTTTATGTTTTGGGAGTAGCTGATTACGAATCCGGCATCCAAATTGTAAAATGTTGTTTTTGTACTTGTTTTAACCAAAAGTCGGAAAAATCACGTCTGGTCTGGCCTCATGCTTTCATTGATAACAGTGAATTATGTGCAAGCTCTATTACTGTTGTTATTATTATTATTCAGTTGACGTATACAAGATTTGTGTTGCTTATGTTTTATTCGATATTGTAATGTAAAGAGTTAAAGCACCCTTACCTCAAGTATCAAAAATCATTAACAGGTAATTGTGATTCAAAATAAATGTTCATTCCTTTGAATTTGTCTTTGGTAAACTCGTCTGCTAAAATGCGTGCTTCTATGTTTACAAGCACCTGTAAATTTAGTCCATATTAAAAGAGTGATATTTAGAGTTCGTTAATTCATTCAAATAAATGTTAATTTTATTTGAGTTTTATTGCTTGGTTAGAAAGGTAGTAACGTAAGATTATCAGGTGCCTAGTTTTGTGATATACTAGGCGACGCCGGTGTACCCAAGTGCACTATTATTAAAATTCCAAGAGCAGACGCACACGCTGCAACAAAAAATGTTCAGATCATAAAGGGAAACATGTGCTTATATACTAAAAAATGGTGATCTAGAAATATATAGAAAGTAGTTGAAAGTTTATGACAGGTTTACAAAGTACGTGCGTTGAATAATTTCACTCGCGTATCATTAAAACGTAATTATCCGGAGAAAACAACTCAATGAACTGCGATTCGATTTAGAAATTATTAAAGTAGACCCTAGTACCTAACTTTATATGTAATCAATGCTTTTGTTCCACAAGTGAGCGTTCTACAATAAAAGTCTACATATGGTCCTTTTAATATGCAGGAAAATTACGTGTACTTGTACGCATATTAAAGCGCGCTTTAGCAGTCGTTTTACTAATAAAAAATTCAAGTATGGGGTATGGTTAGGGCACTTCTTACATCGTCCTAAAATATAATTAGTTATTGATGATTTTTGATACTTTAGATAACGGAACCTTAAGATTCATTCTTTCAACTTTTGTCCAGAAATATTGCGAAAGGAACCACTGTGCATCGTACGACATGAAGCTACTGATTTCGTTCGTAGTGGAAACAATGAAGCACACCATGTGAAAGTGCGACGAGTGAGATGATTCCTGGAAAATCTGTCTCTCGCTCGTTGGTTTATACTTAACGAGGAATTTTTAAACGGTAATTTGCTCGCATTTACGCTACGGGCTGGTTTCGTTCGTAGCGGAAACAATGAAGTACACCATGGCGAATTGCGGCGAGTGAGATCATTTCCAGAAAATCTGCCTCTCTCTCTCGTTAGTCTCTCGTTAAGGGACCTTTGAGTTTAATTTTCTGCACGTTCCTTCCCTCTTCTCTTCTACCGAGTGTCGGGACAAGAAGTACGGTGGGAAAAGAGATTTAACGGGTACTGTAGTCCACCGGATCATCGCATTGCATGTCCAACGTGCAGCACTTTTTTGCGGTTTGTTTTTATTTAATTTTTTTTTTATTATGTTTGGCTGCCTCATCCAGTTACATATTCTCTATTTATTCTCCCTTTGCACCAAAGACAGTACCTGTGAAAGCTTCATTCTCTGCCTATTGTGTTCATCCTTTAACGTCCACACTCGCTTCTCGAAAGTGAGATATTTAAAACCTGTAACGTGCATATGCTCCTTACGTCTGTCTAACGCTTCTTATTGTTAATATCGTTACTTTTTTTAGTTTAACAACAATTTTTTTGGGACGACCGTTAAAAAGAGCGACTTACTGATATTATTATTTAATGTTTGCCGACGGCTCGGATTAATTGAATTGTCGAGGCACCGACTCCTTTCTCTTCGTACTCTAGATTTATTCTATGCCGACGCGGTACGAGACTCCTCGAAAAACGAGCGATGGAAATCTGAGTAAAGGAGCATGGAAAGAGGATGAAGGTGCAAAGGTGGAGTGGAATTGGAATTACCGAATAACCAACTGTAAGCGAGATGGAAATGGGTATAGGGGTAGAATCGAGAAGAGTGAAAGTTTGAAATCGCTGTGAGTGAAAACAAGGCAAGTCTGATGTACAAAAGAGTAGAACGAGAAAGAAGGCGGGGAGGTGCTTTCGATTTGATCCTGAATGGAAAAAGGTTTCGTAAGAGGCTTCGTTAAATTCGTTGCTAGGCCAAAGAGAAAAAGGACATTGTGTCCTGTTTGAAAAGGAGGTCGTCTCTTACGGATAAAGGTTCATTCGATTACCGTCAGTAGGTACCGAAGCATAATGAATATAACTGAAAGGAACGAGACCGTGCGCATCGAAACTGTGCGGACGAACTTTCAGCTTACCCTTCTTACACATTAATTAATACTGCATATTCGTCAATTATGATTGAGTTAAAAAGTAATATTTTCACAAAGATTATGCTCAATACGATATTAACCCTTTGATTGCTAAAGGCGTATATATACGCTTTTACAAGTCCATCAATATATACGAAAGGCGTAAATATACGCCCTCTATATTTTTTTACAGTAATAAAGGTGTTATAGTAAAAAAATAAAAGTATAAGTAAAACATAAAAGTAAAAGTATAACACCTTTATATTTAATTACCGATTATTTTTCAAGGATTGCACAAATTAAGTTAAGTAAATTAAAATAGCTTAAAAATTTACTTAAGATAAATAAAGAAATTGATATTTTCAATTGATTTGCCATTATTATTTTTTAAACCCTAAGAATGGTACCAAATTTCCGGATACTGTTTTGGTCACTAGTCACTGGACAACCAGTCGCAACGACTGACATGCGAAAAACGCGCCGTCCATATTGATGGATTCGTCTGAGAGCACGCCGCAGTCAAAGGGTTAAATCGTAACTTAAGTAAATTACCATAGTAATTTACATGTCTGCAGACGTCAAATATTTCTTTCCAATATTAATTTCTTCCATATCTGTATATAAACCCCGGCCCAAAACATGAGATAAGCTTTCGATTATCACAGTACCGAGTAAATCAATTTCACTTGGTTCTGCTTTTCGATATTCGCTTTGGCTCTCTATCATTTACGTACCGTGAAACGAGCAGTTTCGCGTTCTTACATGCAAGATAAATGACCGTGGTAAACGAGTGCAAGAAGAGGACTGGGGTTGGAGAATGGAGAGGTGAGGAGGGAATTAGAAGAAGCGAAGGAATGGAAGAGGTTGTCGCACAGCACTTGAGAAAATGGAAAGCGGAAATGAAATTTCATTAGCAATGTAAATATGGCCGGTTGCTTGCCGTGGCCCCGAACTCGCTAGACTCGACCTCCAATTGCTAAACCCGGAGCTTTTTAAGAAAGAAAAGGGTGCTCTGCACCCTTGACTCGCGCGTTATAGTTATTTCTGCAGTAGTAACGGAAATGTATCAGTAGTCGTTCCACTGGTACTCATAGTAAATATAGATACGCTCCGTCCTCTCGGTTTCTTCGTTGACCGTCTCTAGGTACTTTTAGCATAATAATTTCAAGCTCCGCGAAAAACAAAGTTCCGCGAACGTGTCATTGCAAGAGTTTATTTCGTAAGAAAAAGGTGGACGGAGAAAAGCGGATGAGCAGAGTGGAAGAAAATTTGCGCGAGCACAATGTGCGTTGGAGATTCCTTGTCTGAAATTCTAACCGCGCTACTGCATCCAGCGTAACACGAGTGACCGTGAAACTGTTATATTTTATTTTCTCTTTTCTTTTTCTTCGTATGTCCTTTCCCTCGTTCTCCTTTTTCTCTCCTGTGCCACTATGAAGTGGTTATCGCTACGCGTATCTGCAGCCGCGGTAAAGAAGAGGGAGAACATTCAAAGGAAGAGGTCGGAATCACGAGCACACTCGCTTTAGAACTCGCTTCGTGGAGGCGCACTGTGTCAGGGTGAGCTGTTTGAATTTGCATGAGGAGTACATTGCAGCCGGGCAGGCGCCTCCTGCATTTTACCATTTTGCTTGGAGGGCAGCGTTAGTATTTGCGGAGAGGACACCCCGTATTATTGCGTTAGGCATCTGCATCGTTTACGGTTTTCCAACGCGAGCGAAAAGAAATCGAAAATTCTAGAAGTGGGGTAAGGATCGTTATCCCGCGAATGCTCATCTTCCTCGTCTATATTTTATTCTCTTCGTAGTCTTTGTTTCTTTCAACGACGTTAATTGACATTCTCTTCGGTGTTAACAATTTTACCCGAATTCCGTGAAGAGGCAGGGGAGTCATTGGACTAACTGAACACCACTAGCCGATTCTGTGCAATTTGCCGGCTCACGTTGCATCAAAAATGAGAGCAACACGTGAGAATCTCGCGAGCGGAGCGTATTGATCTTGCTACGCGCCAGCTGACCCTCGCTCCGTCCTATCTCATCCTATTTCGTTTGCTTGAGAATTTCTGCCAAGTAGCTATAGTCTTGTATTAAAATTCTACACCGAGAATTTACTACAATCCCTTCTGCTGATGTTCACATCGATTGTCACGGGAAAAACTAAATTAGCGAGTGTTCTGCGGGTAATTGAATGGCGACCAGCTTTGGGATTTGATTCTCGATCTGTCTGAAATGCCGTTTCGATTAAACTTCAAAACATCGACGTATTTTGCTCGGGTCCGACGCGAAGATGAAACACCGAGGATATACCGGATGAGTCAGTCGATCGATCTTACGGGAACGGAATTGTCAGTGTATTTCGTCGAAGGCCACTAACCCCGGTCGAGGTGCTCCGAGTTCCTCGCGTGCATGCGATCATAATGGCATGATAGCTCGACATTCTTCTTTCGTCTATTCGTCAGCGTCTGGTGGTCAACTACCGATCATTCGATGCGTTTTCGAGAGCTGTCATTCGCGTGGAAATACTTTTTTTCTTCATATTCATGCGCTAGTTCTTGTTTTACTGCAGGCGTTTGAAGTAGCGAGATACAATTTTCAGATGATTTTTTGTTTTTGTTGGCGAAAGCAGGAGTGCTTCTGGAAGGACACGAAAATCCTTCTCGTAAATTCAAGTGGCACTGTTAGGATTCTTGGACCTAGATGAGTAGACGAATCTCCTTGAACCTTTCAACAATAGTGTAAAAGCTCTGGAGTCCGAAAACAATCGCAATGTTAGGTACAGGTGGGGCTGCTCAACCGTCTTGGAAGAATGGAGGTCAGGCGAGAGGGAATATTAACCCTTCGAGTGCTAAATAGTTGCGGCCTATGCGGTCCGTACGGACGGTGACGATCGCTGTGGATGGAACACTTTTTCGCTAGACTGTACTCTGTTGATTAACTATTCAAGGCGCAAATAGTAATAAGTTATAGTAATCCTTTTGTACGAGATTAAATAATTAACCTCTTCAGGGACGAATTTATTTAAACTGGAATCAAGTCGGCATTGATTGTTAATTTATTCACTTGTAATGGCGATTCGTCGACAACGTTAGCAAAGTTCGGAGAACAAGGCAGGAATGGACAATTTGCGGAAAGAATAATACCCACGCGCGTTACGGTAGAAAAGATATAGTTTAACGAGGAACTAAATGTGCACATATGTGGCCAGGGGCGTCCAGAGGTTAAAGAGCGTTATTTTTGAGTATTAATTATTTATTATAAACATTAAAACTTACATTAAACTAGAATTTGGTCAATAAACTAGAAAACTAGTTTTAAAAGGAGTGCACTTGAATTCATCTAACATAAAAGTAATTGTAAGTAATGCTTTTATGTAGGTGATCGAAAAAATCGACAAACGCATATATCCGTCCTTAGTTCACATCGATGTCTTTCGCCAGACGCATATATGCGTCCATAGGGCTCAAAAGGTTAAGGAGGAGACACTTTGTAGAAATGTGCATGTTCCAATGTTTAAAAGAGAATCTTGACTAACTCTTTTGTTAAGAAAAATATCGAGTCTCTATGTTGAATTTCGCGCGAGTGAGCGTGATAAATAGAATACATGGAATTCGATCTTGGGTAGACACGTATAGAATTAAATATTCTTCACCTAAATTAATTTATTCATTTTGTACCCCTTTGTTATATCCTCTATAGAATAACAATAACGAACGCTTACAGACACAATCTTGCGGTTGTTAAATCGACACGTTTGATATGTTTTTGTTCGTCGTTTTTATGAATATTTATTAGCGGAAAGGAAACTAATTCTCTCAGCATGTCCAATATAATGAATGGCTTGCAAATGTATCGTATTCATCGAGTAACAATATAATGTGTTACTCGATAAATACGATGAAGCGTTGAACGCATTTATGCGCCAGGCTCATTTACACGGCGTGTTCATTGATCCAATCGATATAATGCGACACGCGTGTGTAGACGGTTGGAAAAGTTGTGTCGGCGCAGATCCTGAGCCATGATGCGATTCCGGTAAATGTTCCATTCACGGTCATAGGGCTACCTGAGTCACCCTGCAAAACGGAAGAGTTTCATTACACACAATGAATATCTCGATGGAGCTCGCAATTTTATAATTTCGGTAGAGATTATTTACATGACAGGCTCCTTTTTGCTCCGTGGGGCTGTAGACGCAGACATGAGTTGGATAAATATTCGCCTGTGTCGTGAGGTATTTGTCAGCACAGTATTTCTGGTCAGCGACTTCCTGGGTTACTCGTAGCAGAAGCTTGCTACTAGGCCCATTTGGCTATAATCGAGAGAACGGGGGAGCATTTGAATTTAAATTCGTTTTCTCGAGAATTACGTAAAATCGGTAAAGAACATTTCGTTACTCTTATTTCACCACCGATACTGTGAACGAAAACATATGGTGGGAACGAATGACTACGTATATTCGTGGAACTATATCCAAACATACCGTTCTCATAGGAAAATTACAAATAAAAAGAGAATTGACATATCTCTGTCTTTAGCGAATGAGGACTTACGTAGATTTTGCCCCATCCGGAGACCACGGTCTTGTCCTTCGCGTTGACCGACTCATATGGCTTTGGCAGACGTACGAAGCCTATTCGTTCACTTTGTTTAAAACTACCTGCGATCTGAAAAATGTGTTTTGAATTCATTAGAAAGTTTCGGATAAGCTAACTCGACGCGATATTAGGACGAATATTTTTCGAGTGCGTTCATTTTACCTTTATTAGTGCGATATCATTAACCCACGAATCAGTACGGTTGTAATCATTGTGAACATACATATGTTCTATGTGGTAAACAAAATCGCGCTTGCGTACGTCGATTGTACCCGCAACTACCACTATATCTTCAGCTCCTTGGCTGCGAGAAAGAAAAATGATTTTGTCCCATAAACAGACCTCTGCCAAGAGTGTATACTGACGCAAAGACGCAAATTCTGTTTCGTTTTTGTAGTCAGAAATATTACACGGGAACTTACTTAGCCAGGCAATGAGCAGCGGTGATGACGTATTTCTCATTTAGGATAGATCCGCCACAAAAGTGAAATAATGTATTCCGCGTTTGGAGTGATACCTAAAAATACAGTATACAGAGTCAAGAAAAAAATTATAATGCGAGCGTGCTACTAGATGTCCTAGGTTCACATTCCCTTACCTGGTAAGGAATTTCACCCAATTTAACTTCTTCTCCGTTCACAATTCTTGGTCCAAATCTTTCTAGGCTGGCTCCTACAAAACGACGATGATTTGATTATTGATTAACCGATGTTTATGATAATGAATGAAACCTGCGATATCTCTCGCGTACCCGAGGAGAGGGCCAGCGATCCAAGAAGAATTGTGAAAGATAGATGAGCGATCATTTTGTACCGAATGGATGGATCTATACTGAATCTTCATTCCGATTCTGAAGTATTTATATAGGAGAAGGAAGAGATAGTACAAACGAGAGATGAGTCTATTGATTTGCTTTGTATCTTTGCTTTGTATCTGATTAAGATATATAAGCAAACTAAACGATACTACTTTGGAAATCCCGATCCACTCAGATTGCTGTGATTAATTGCTTTTCGATAAGCGTATTATTTTCTGTAGTATTGTGTTTTGATTTCGATGATTTCCATGGTTTTTTCCTGTCACAAAAATGTGGGTTATCCATTATAGGTAATTCCACGCCAAATCGATCCCTGTTTGACATCCGTGATTTTCGCTTAATGAAACAATAACGTAGGGCGCGTAAAATTAGAGGGGGTGTAAGTATACAGTTAGCTAGTTTCGAATTTGTGTAAACACTGCGGCCCCTGAAATTTGGCACATTTCGTCCATGTGTAGGTTGGTAAATACGTAAATATTTCAAAGAATATGTATACGACCGACACCTGAACGGATCAATGCTATCCGATACAAAAGATTGTTCATATTGCGCAAAACAAAGCAACACGTGTGTATCCCGCGAGCGGAGCATATAGATCTGCATACGCGCCAGCTGACCCTCGCTCCGTCTTATCTCATCCTATTTCGTTTGCTTGAGAATTTCTGCCAAGTAGCTATAGTCTTGTTTTAAAATTGTACACCGAAAATTTACTACAATCCTTTTTGCTGATGTTCCCATCGGTCGTCACGGCAAAAAGTAAATTAGCGAGTGTTCTGCGGGTAAATGGCGACCAGCTTTGGGATTTGATTCTCGATCTGTCTGAAATGCCGTTTCGATTAAACTTCAAAACACCGATGTGCTTTGTTCGGGTCCAACGCGAAGGTGAAACACGGAGGATATACCGGATGGGTCAGTCCATCGATCTTTCGGGAATGTATTTGTCAGTGTATTTCGTCGGAGGCCGTTGGCCCCGGTCCAGGTGCTCCGAGTTCCTCGCGTGCATGCGATCATAATGGCACGATAGCTCGACATTCTTATTTCGTCTACTCGTCAGCCTCCGGTGGTCAACTACCGATCATGGGGTACGTTTTCGCTATCCGTCATTTGCGTGAACATACTTTTTTTCTTCATATTTATACGCTACTTGTTGTTTCACTGCAGCTGGTTGAAACCGTGAAATTGTATTCAGTTTTTCGGTCGAGAAAAAATTGTCTAAGAATTCTTTTTTTTTATTGGGGAAAGGACGAGTGCTTCTGGAAGGACACGAAGATCCTTCTCGTAAATTCAAGTGGCACTGTTAGGATTCCAGGACGTAGAGGAGTCGACGAATCTCCTTGCGCCTTTCAACAATAGTATTAAAGCTCCAGAGCCTGAAAGCTATCGCAATATTAGGCGTAGGTGGGGCTGGTCAACCGTCTTGGAAGAATGGAGATCAGGCGAGAGGGAGTATTAAGGAGGAGAGACTTTGTAGAAATGTGCATGTTCCAAGGTTTAAGAGAGGATCTTGACTAACTCTTTTGGCAAGAAAGATATCGGGTCTCTATGTTGAACTTCGCGCGAGTGAGCGTCATAAACGGATACATGGAATTCGATCTTGGGCAGACACGTATTGAATTAAATATTCTTCATCTAAATTAATTTATTCATTTTATACACCTTTGTTACATCCTCTATCGAATAACAATAACGAACGCTTACAGACACAATCTTGCGGTTGTTAAATCGACACGTTTGATATGTTTTTGTTCGTCGTTTTTACGAATATTTATAAGCGGAAAGGAAACTAATTCTCTCAGCATGTCCAATGTAATGAATGGCTTGCAAATGTATCGTATTCATCGAGTAACAATATAATGTGTTACTCGATAGATACGATGAACCGTTGAACGCATTTATGCGCCAGGCTCATTTACACGGCGTGTTCATTGATCCAATCGATATAATGCGACACGCGTGTGTAGACGGTTGGAAAAGTTGTGTCGGCGCAGATCCTGAGCCATGATGCGATTCCGGTAAATGTTCCATTCACGGTCATGGGGCTACCTGAGTCACCCTGCAAAACGGAAGAGTTTCATTACACACAATGAATATCTCGATGCAGCTCGCAATTTTATAATTTCGGTAGAGATTATTTACATGACAGGCTCCTTTTTGCTCCGTGGGGCTGTAGACGCAGACCTGAGATGGATGAATATTCTTGTGTAAAGTGAGGTATTTGTCTGCACAGTATTTCTGGTCAGCGACTTCCTGGGTTACTCGTAGCAGATGCTTGCTATAAGGCCCATCTTGCTATAATCGAGAGAACGGGGGAGCATTTGAATTTAAATTCGTTTTCTCGAGAATTACGTAAAATCGGTACAGAACATTTCGTTACTCTTATTTCTCCGCCGATACAGTGTACGAAAAAGTATGTTGGGAACGAATGACTAGATATACTCGTGGAACTACATCCAAACGGTATTATCTCATAGGAAAATTACAAATAAAAAGAGAATAGACATCACTCTGTCTTTGGCGAATGAGAGCTTACGTAGATTCTGCCCCATCCGGAGACCACGGTCTTGTCCTTCGCGTTGACCGATTCATACGGCTTTGGCAGACGTACGAAGCCTATTTGTTCACTTTGTTTAAAACTACCTGCGATCTGAAAAATGTGTTTTGAATTCATTAGAAAGTTTCGGATAAGCGAACTCGACGAGATATTAGGACGAATATTTTTCGAGTGCGTTCATTTTACCTTTATTAGTCCGATATCATTGACCCACGAATCTTTAGGGTTGTAATCATTGTGAATGTACATATGTTCTATGTCGTATTTAATATTGCGCTTGCGTACGTCGACAGTACCCGCAACCACCACTATACTCTTAGCGTATTTACTGCGAGAAAAAAATGTGTTTCTTCCATAAAATGACCTCTGCCAAGAGTGTATACTGACGCAAAGACGCAAATTCTGTTTTGTTTTTGTAGTCAGAAATATTACACGGAAATTTACTTAGTCAGGCAATGAGCAGCGGTGATGACGTATTTTTCATTTAGGATAGATCCGCCGCAAAAGTGAAAGGCTGGTTTCCGCGTTTGGAGTGATACCTAAAAATACAGTATACAGAGTCAAGAAAAAATTATAATGCGAGCGTGCTACTAGATGTCCTAGGTTCACATTCCCTTACCTGGTAAGGAATTTCACCCAATTTAACTTCTTCTCCGTTCACAATTCTTGGTCCAAATCTTTCTAGGTCAGCTCCTACAAAATGACGATGATTTGATTATTGATTAACCGATGATTATGATAATACATGAAACCTGCGACATCTCTCGCGTACCCGAGGAGAGAGCCAACGATCCAAGAAGAATTGTGAAAGACAGATGAGCGATCATTTTGTACCGAATAGATGGTTCTGTACTGAGTCTTCATTCCGATCTTAAAGAATTTATATAGGAGAAGGAAGAGATAGTACAAACTAGAGATGAGTCTATTGATTAACCTCCTTGCGTTGTTTCTGATTAGATCTTAAGCAAAGCTTAAGCTTTCCGATAAGCGTATTTTCTGTAGTATTATGTTTTAATCTTGAAGTTTTGCATGGGTTCTCCTGTCACAAAGATTTGTGTTATCTATTATGGGTAAGTCCACGCCAAATCGATCACTCTCTGACATCGACGTCCGTGCTTTTTCACAAAATAACGTAAGGCACGTGTAATTAAGAGGGTGTAAGTAATCAGTTAGGTAGTTTCAAATTTGTTTAACCCTTTCCGTCATGAGGTCCTCATATAAGGACATACTAAATAAATGCTTCGGACGCAGGGTGCCATATACATATTCACCATGTCCAGGCAAACTCTGTTACAAGCCTATATTTCCGTTAATCGTTAATACTAGATTTACGGAGGAGAGACTTTGTAGAAATGTGCATGTTCCAAGGTTTAAGAGAGGATCTTGACTAACTCTTTTGGCAAGAAAGATATCGGGTCTCTATGTTGAACTTCGCGCGAATGAGCGTGATAAGGTCAATGTTCCCATTTCTACTCATTTAAGCCAAATGATGCTAAAAACAGTAGTTTAAATTATTATTTAAAGTAACAGTTAGCGAACAAATTGGTCGGTTGTCACGTCGGAAGTCGTACTACATGTAAAATTAAAAAAATATCATTTTAAAGACTTTTATTATGAATAATTGTTAATTAAATGCAATACAAGAAAGGTACGTATTTCTACTCGACAAAAATCGCGGTGTCCGTATATCTACTCACAACGTGTCCCTATTTCTGCGCATAGAAGTGTAACAGATTCAGTTTCGGTTCATCGATATCAATAAGGTCGATGGCCCTATTTCAACTCATTTAAGACTACACCGACTGCTTGGATTATGAAATTTATTTTTAACAACCAGCTGTTACCTAGCAAGCAACGAGCCTCTGCAACTTATGCCGGAGTATCGAAATAATTAATAATTAATCTTTCTGTAACTTATTTTATCAACCGAATATTAATGTTAAGAAGAATAGTTCATAGTAGAAATCAGGACTTGAGTAGAAATTGGGACATTGACTTTAAAATATATAGAATTCGATCTTGGGTAGACACGTATTGAATTGAATATTTTTCACCTAAATTAATTTATTCATTTTGCATACCTTTGTTACATCCTCTCTAAAGAATAACAATGAGGAACGGTTACAGATACAATCTTGAAGTTGTTAAATCGACACGTTTGATATTTTTTTTGTTCGTCGTTTTTATTCGTCGTTTTTACGAATATTTATTAGCGAAAAGGAAACTAATTCTCTCAGCGTGTCCAATATAGTGAATGGCTTGCAAATGTATCGTATTTATCCAGTAACAATATAATGTGTTCGTCGATAGATACGATGAAGTGTTGAACGCACTTATGCGCCAAGGTTATTTACACGGCGTGTTCATTGATCCAATCGATATAATGAGACACGCGTGTGTAGACGCCGGGATAATCTGTGCTGGCGCACGTTCTGCCCCACGATACGATTCCGGCAAGTGTTCCATTCACGGTCAAGGGGCCACCTGAGTCACCCTGCGAAGCGGAAAATTTTTATTACACACAATGAATATCTCGATGGAGCTCGCAATTTTATAATTTCGGTACAGATTATTTACATGACAGGCTCCTTTATGCTCCGTGGGGTCGTAAACGCAGACCTGAGTTCGATAAATATTCTTGTGTAAAGTGAGGTATTTGTCAGCACAGTATTTTTGTTCAGCGATTTCCTGGGTTACTCGTAGCAGATGCTTGCTAGCAGGTCCACCTTCCTGTATTCGAGAGAACGGGGGAGCATTTGAATTTAAACTCGTTTTCTCGAGCTTTACGTAAAACCGGTACAGAACCTTTCGTTATTCTTATTTCTCTGCCGATACAGTGAACGAAAAAGTATGTTGGGAACGAATGACTAGATATACTCGTGGAACTACATCCAAACGGTATTATCTCATAGGAAAATTACAAATAAAAAGAGAATAGACATCATTCTGTCTTTGGCGAATGAGAGCTTACGTAGATTCTGCCCCATCCGGAGACCACGGCCTTGTCCTTCGCGTTCACCAACTCATATGGCTTTGGCAAACGTACGAAGCCTATTTGTTCACTTTGTTTAAAACTACTTGCGATCTGAAAAATGTGTTTTTGAGTCATTAGAAAGTTTTGGACAAGCCAACTCGACGAGATATTAGGACTAATATTTTTCGAGTGCGTTCATTTTACCTTTATTAGTGCGATATCATTGACCCACGAATCCACAGAGTTGTAATCCTTGTGAACATATATATGTTCTATATCGTAAACAAATTCGCGATTGCCTACGTCGATTGTACCCGCAACTACCACTATATCCTCAGCTCTTTTGCTGCGAGAAAGAAAAATGTTTTTGTTCCAAAAACAGACCTCTGCCAAGAGTGTATACTGACGCAAAGACGCAAATTCTGTTTTGTTTTTGTAGTCAGAAATATTACACGGGAACTTACTTAGCCAGGCAATGAGCAGCGGTGATGACGTATTTCTCATTTAGGATAGATCCGCCACAAAAGTGAAATAATGTATTCCGCGTTTGGAGTGATACCTAAAAATACAGTGTACAGATTCAAGAAAAAAGTTATAATGCGAGCGTGCTACTAGATGTCCTACGTTCACATTCCCTTACCTGGTAAGGAATTTCACCCAATTGTACTTCTTCTCCGTTCACAATTCTTGATCCAAATCTTTCTAGGCTAGCTCCTACAAAACGACGATGATTTGATTATTGATTAACCGATGTTTATGGTAATGAATGAAACCTGCGATATCTCTCGCGTACCCGAGGAGAGGGCCAGCGATCCAAGAAGAATTGTGAAAGATAGATGAGCGATCATTTTGTACCGAATGGATGGGTCTATACTGAATCTTCATTCCGATCTTAAAGAATTTATATAGGAGAAGGAAGAGATAGTACAAACCAGAAATGAGTCTATTGATTAACCTCTTTGCTTTGTGTCTGATTAGATATATAAGCAAACTAAACGATACTATTTGTGGAAATCGCGATCCACTCAGATTGCTGTGATGAATTGCTTTTCGATAAGCGTATTTTCTGTAGTATTATGTTTTAATCTTAAAGTTTTGCATGGGTTTTCCCTGCCACAAAGATTTGGGTTATCCATTATGGGTATGCCCACGCCAAATCGTTCACTCTTTGACATCCGTGATTTTCTCTTAATGAAACATAACGTAGGGCGCTTGAAATTAGAGGGGGTGTAAGTATACAGTTAGCCAGTTTCGAATTTGTATAAACACTGCGGCCCTTGAAATTTGGCACATTTCGTCCATGTGTAGGTTGGTAAATACGTAAATATTTCAAAGAATATGTATACGACCGACACCTGAACGGATCAATGCTATTCGATACAAAAGATTGTTCATATTGCGCAAAACAAAGCAACACGTGTGTATCCCGCGAGCGGAGCATATTGATCTGCATACGTGCCAGCTGACACTCGCTCCGTCCTATCTCATCCTATTTCGTTTGTTTGTGAATTTCTGCCAAGTAGCTATAGTCTTGTTTTAAAATTGTACACCGAGAATTTACTACAATCCCTTCTGCTGATGTTCTCATCGGTTGCCACGGAAAAAAGTAAATTAGCGAGTGTTCTACGGATAATTAAATGGCGACCAGTTTTGGGATTTGATTCTCGATCTGTCTGAAATGCCGTTTCCATTAAACTTCAAAACGCCCATGTGCTTTGTTCGGGTCCAACGCGAAGGTGAAACACCAAGGACATACCGGATGGGTCCGTCGATCGATCTTACGGGAACGGATTTGTCAGTGTATTCGGTTGTAGGCCATTACCTCCGGTCGAGGTGCTTGGTGTTTTTGGCCTGTATGCGGTCATAATGGCATGATAGCTCGACATTCTTCTTTCGTCTACTCGCATGCCGCCGATGGTCATCTACCGATCATTCGGTACGTTTTCGAGAGCTGTCATTCGCGTGAAAATACTTTTTTTATTTCATATTCATGCGCTGGTTCTTGTTTGACTGCAGGCGTTTGAAGTAGCGAGGTACAATTTTCTGATAATTCTTTGTGTTTGTTGGGGAAACGACGAGTGCTTCTGGAAGATCACGAAAATCCTTCTCGTAAACTCAAGTGGCACTGTTAGGATTCTTGGACATAGAGGAGTAGACGAATGTCGTTGCACCTTTCAACAATAGTATAAAGGTTCCGGAGTCCGAAAGCTATCGCAATGTTAGGTGCATGTGGAGCTGGTCAACCGTTTTGGAGGAAAGAGATGGTCAGTGAAAAGGGAATATAAAGAATGAGAGACTTCGTAGAATTGTGCATTTTCGAACGTTTAAGAGAGAATCTTAATTAGTTGCCTTGCTAAGAACGATATCGAGTCTCCATTGCCTCTGTTAGAAAAGATTCTGACTGCAAGCTTTTGTCTGCATGGATCGATCAGAATGAGAACAACGATATCGAGTGCCCTGCAACAGGACTCACAATCAGTTGGGCAAGTCGACCCGGTGGCCTTATCCTTCGACGAGCGGTATGGGTGAGAGGATGTTTTCGAAATTTAACATCCTCCGGGTCAAGAAGTTCCGATTGGCCGTCGGCCAATATTTTATAACTGTCGCGGAGAGCTGTGCCGTCGCCTACTCCATACGTAACCCCGCAGCTTTCGATTTCCCTCGATATTAACCAGTCTTCCATTTATTGATAGGCTGTGATGGCCCAATCGGCAGAGAATTGCCGCCATCGATTGTTGCTTCGTCCAAACGTTCTGGGAAAATATTTGATTGTATGGTTATTCGATTCCTGAACGTGGCTTCGAATGGACACCGGATGCGGTTCCTTTTACTTCCGGTGAACATGGGCACGGTTAACCAAAGCGCTCAGGTGATATATCGTGAATTGCAACTGGCTGCGTTTGGTTTTAAATAATTCGTGTACATTCGCGATCGAGGTCTGAGGCATGATGTTTTTCTAATGTGGCCTTTGGCATGTTTATTGTTATATTCAAGAAATTTAAAAATTGAGTAGCGTATTAAGAGGAGTTGAAAGCGTATAGAATGTAAGGAGATAAAAGCAGCGATACAAAAGATTCGAATCTAAGAACGTTGGCGACTTTTTCAAGAAGGAAAAACATCGTAATACGATTGCAAGCTGCTTTGCATTATCCAAGCTTTTCTTCTCACTACTCGATTTGTCTCCGTTCTGTGCGTCGAGTCGGCGCTATCTAATCTCGTGTTGCACTCTGCTTTTCTCAGTATCAGCATGTTCTATATTAGCAAAGAGGAGGGAGCATTACCGCATATTTTCTCTCGCTGTGACCCTGCTAAGGTAGCTTTGTCGGCGGGACAAAAGTTTCTCTTGAAAGCCGCCCGCTTTGTTTTTCTTCTGTGCTCACCTTTCGCAGAGAAACGCGCGAATAGATGGAATAAATGGAATTTGATGATGAGTAGATACGTATTAAATTGAATATTTGTCACCGAAACTAATTATTTTATTTTGTTCACTCTTATTATATCCTGTATAGAATAACGATGGCGAACTTCAGATACTTAAACCTACGCGTTTCATACTTTCTTGTTCGTCGTTTTTACGAATATTTATTAGCGGAAAGGAAACTAGTCCTCTCAGCGTGTCTAATAATGTAACGAATGGCTTGCAAATGTACAATGTAATGAGTCAGTCGATGCGTAAGGTGATGCGTTGAACGCACGCTTGTGCCTGGCTTATTTATACGGCGTGTTTATTGATCCAATCGATATAATGCGACACGCGTGTGTAGACAGTGGGATAAGTTGTGTCGGCGCAGAGCAAGGCCCATGATACGATTCCGGTAAGTTTTCCATTCACGGTCAAGGGGCCACCTGAGTCACCCTGCGAAGCAGAAACATTTCATTACACACAAAGCATACCTGGATGGATCTGCTGATTTTATAATTTCGGTAGAGATTACTTACATGACAGGATCCTCTTTTTTCCGTGGGGTCATAAGCGCAGACCTGAGATTTATGAATATTGTAGTGCCACGGGGTGTATATCTTAGTACAATATTCTTGTTCGGCGATTTGCAACGTTGCTCGCAGCAGATGCTTGCTAGTAGGTCCTCCTTGCTGTAATCGAGAGAACGGGAGAGGATTTGAATTTAAATTTGCTTTCTCAAAGATTACGTGAAACCAGTATAAAATATTTTGTTGTTCTTATTTCTCTGACAGTATAGTGAACGAAAAAGTATGTTGCGAACCAATGACTTGGTATATTCGTGGAACTACATCCAAATGATATTATTGCTACTAACTATGTCTTTGGCGAATGAGAACTTACGTAGATTCTGCCCCATCCGGAGACCACGGCCTTGTCCTTTGCGTTGACCGTCTCATATGGCTTTGGCAGAGGTACGAAGCCTATTTGTTCGTTTCGTTGAAAGCTACTGACGATCTGAAAAATGTGTTTTGAATTTAATGGAAAACTTCAGATAGGATAATTCGGCGAGATATTAGGACGAAAATTTCTCGAGTAGGTTAAGTTTACCTTTACTAGGCCAATATCGTTGGCCCACGAATCTCCAGCCTTGTAATCTTCGTGAGCATACATATGTTCTATGTCGTAAACAGTATCATGTTTGTCTACGTCGAGTGTACCCGCGACCACCACTATATCCTCAGGTCTTTTGCTGCGAGAAAGAAAAATGTTTTTGTTCCATAAACAGATCTCTGCCAAGAGTGTATACTGACGCAAGGACGCAAATGCTGTTTTGTTTTTGTAGTCTGAAATATTAGACGGAAACTTACTTAATCACGCAATGGGCTGCGGTGATGACGTATTTCTCATTTAGGATAGATCCGCCGCAAAAGTGAAAGGCTGCATTTCGCAATTGGAGTGATGCCTAAAAGTACAGTAAACAGAGTCAAGAAAAAAATTATAATTCGAGCGTGGTACTAGACGTTCCAGTTTCACTGTCTCTCACCTGATAAGGAATTTCACCCAATTGAACTTCTTCTCCGTTCACAATTCTTGGTTCAAATTTGTCTAGGCTAGCTCCTACAAAACGACGATGAGTTGATTATTCATTAACCGATGGTTATGATAATAAGTGAAACCTGCTGTATCTCTCGCGTACCTGAGGAGAGGGCCAGCGATCCAAGAAGAACTGTGAAAGACAGATGAGCGATCATTTTGTACCGAATGGATGGATCTATACTGAATCTTCATTCAGATCCTGAAGTATTTATATAGGAGAATGGATAGGTAGTACAAACCGGAGATGAGTCTATTGATTAACCTCTTTGCTTTGTTTCTGATTAGATACATAAGCAAACTAAACGATACTACTTTGGAAATCCCGATCCACTCAGGTTACTGTGATGTATTCTTTCCCGATAAACCTACTATTTCTTGTATTATCGCGTCTTAATCTCAATGAATCTGTCATGGTTACCTGATTCAGAATTTGAGATATTGTACATCCATTATGGTTATTCCACGCCAAATCGAGCACTCTCTGTCATGGACATGCGTGATTTTTCTCTGAATAAGACATAACGTAGCGCACGTGAAATTAGAGGGGGCGTAGGTAATCAGTTAACTAGTTTCGAATTTGTTTAAGCAATGTGAACCTTTGAAAATGGCCCTGCTCGCTCATTTCTAGGTTGACAAATACGTGTACTTCGACAAATAAGTACATGACCGACATCTGGAAGAATCAACGCTTTTCGATACAAAAGATTCTTCCTATTGTGCAAAGGAGAGCAACACGTGAGCAGCCTGGTAGCATGGCGTATTGATCTCGCGGAGTCAGCTGACCTGGTATCTTGAAGTGTCGGCTCGTGTTCTTCCAAAATCACGACACGGGTGACCGGATGCCACTTATCATTTATCTTGTGCGGATTACTCGACTGATCATTATCGACGCTCGGATGTACGAGTACAATACTTTATCGTCACGGACTCTGCTATGTCGTCATAGACCAAGGACGCCATTATACAGAAGCTAATTCTAATTTCCTCACTTTCTCCGCATCGCGATTTCGCTAATCACGACTCCTCTGCGTTTTTCTCGGTCGCCTTATCATTCGATGTATCCGTACAGATATAGTGGAAACGCGTGGCGCCACGATTGCCAATGCGTCTCGGTAAATATTGCGTGTTTATTCGGAGAGATAGAAATCATTGAGAGCAACGAAAGTTGGAATGCGTGGTGAACATTTTTCTCCCCTACTCAATTTGCTCAGCCATTACTAGTTCGTCCGCTTATTTGTACTCTCTCGTGCGACTTTTCACGGAGGGTTTTGTCTGCCGAAGGTCGAACCAAGTAGGACGTGGTATCGAAGCAAGATAATGGATCTACGAGAAATCAGCGGAAAAGATGGATTGATCGATCCCACAGCAGGGAAACTAATCTGTTAAAGCATCTCGTCACGGACTCTTGGCAAGAATCCAGATATTCAGAGACACTCTCGTACTTGCCGATAATGGCACAGTTATTTCTCCTTCCAGCTCCCAGCTGGTGGGTCGTCGTCGCCGGTCGTCGTCGGCGACTCGTGTAGTTTACACACACCCTCCGTGGGAAATCATTTGACGATAATTCCGGGGCACTTGTGGAAACGCGTGCTTATTTTATCGAGAGGCATGAAAACGTCTGGCACGATTGCAAATAGGGTGGATCGGAATGGTGGAAAATTAAATTCGCTAGTGCACCATCAGAATTCACATCGCGATAAGGAAGATACGCGCGATTATACCATTATTCGTAGGAGATCTGTCGACTTCAGTTCTCGTTCACGAGGACTATTTAACATTTTCTTTTTTCATATCAAAACTTCCCCGTAAGAAAGTTCCTCCAGCTTAGTAACAGGCTCCTCCCTCTCGTCCCCGTCCTCTCTCACCCTCAAAAAAACTATCGAGTTCGGAACTCCCGAGTTCCACGAGCTTTTACATCCAGGCGTAGTCTACGCGTTCAAGTAGCAGAAGATCTCTGAGTTATCGAATACCACGGAATCGAAGACACGAGCTTTCCTTTTATAGCACCCTATCTCCCCATTCGCTCGAGGACACAGACGACGGGGAGCGACAACTGTGAGAGACAGAGGACAGAGTGGAGTGGAGGATGAAACGGAGGGTAAAGGAAGAAAGTCGCCGTTGCGAGATTGCTCACTCTGGAAGTGCCGTCCTTCTTTATCCTGCTTTATCGCAAAAATCCTGACGGACAAGCGTGAGAACGGCGCGCGCGCGCCTGTGTAAGTCCTGCGCGACGGTTGCCTGGATTGGTAGTGATAGGAGAACGCGCGCGCCCTGGCGGAAAAGGGGTGGGTTGATGGGGATCGGGGTGAGGAGGAAGGTAGGGCGATCGATTCCGACAGGACGAGAGCAGGATATTGAGAACCCCTGCGCGAGGATTCACCGGCGACCGACGACCCCGTGTCCTGACCCTTTGATCGGTCCTCCGCCACCCTCTGGACGCATGCGAGGACCGTTCCGCTTCCGCGAATCTCTCGTTTCCTTCCGTTCGCAACCTCGTCTTCCTCTATCGAGCATTTTCGACGCAGCTGATCCTCCTCCGACCTTCCCCTTTCCGTTCCTCGTGTTTGTCTTTCTCGGTGCACGTGGAGCGAACGAACTTTGCTCGTTCCATTAGGTGTCACGGCTGCGGTCAATGAGGACCATTGCATTTGACGTTGATGTAACGAGTAGCTCGCATATCCGTTATCGAACTTGGCCAAATCGATTTTCACGGAATCCGTGAACTTCGGTGGAAGGTGTAGCCGATGTGCAAGATGGCGATGTGTATTTCTGGTGGTAATGGTGTTCGTAATGTCTAAACGTTCCCAGGCTCGTTGCTTTGACGTAATCTTGCATCGAGAGTGGTATACGTTATACTTGAATTTAATGGACGGAGACCGTTCGTCGCATCCAATTTCAATTGTATTTCGGTGATGCGGCTGCGCGAGCGTTATCGTGAGTATATTAATTGGATGTTCGGTCGGTCGTTCACCTCACCCCGCAATAAGTCAATCGATATATTTCAGGTGTCCACACAGAGTGTGTCAATGTAGCGAACGTTCGTTCAATAAGTTACGCTCTTTATTAACGGTGGCAAACGATATTTTTATGATTTCAGAAGCGTCGCTGTGGTACGATTTTATTTTTGTATGAAATTGTAAAAGATGCGAACTGACGAAGGTAGATTTTATCGTGTGTGATAAATAGGGTCGTGCCATTTCGTTTTTGCTCGAGATTTCTCTTTCGAAGTAACGGCATGCTTGAGTGATTATCGTAAAGACCAGCATTATCGCGGTGACCATTTTTACATCGGAAAAAATTTCATCGATATGATTATTTTCGGTGATTATTAATGATCAATGGGGGTGGATATCTATCGCGAGGAAAAATGACGTTTATCTTGAATTCATTACGCCAAAGAGTTTCAATCTAGAATTTCGATGCTTATACACTCACATATCACCAGTGCAGAGAGTATTTACAAGATTCCGCCTTTGCTCGCTCGTGAGGGGACGATCACTTGCAAATTGACTGCCTGTCCGATCACACGGAGTTATCAATGCGGCCGCCGATATATCACGGCCGGCGCGCTATTATCGCGCACGCCAACTCGCTTGGATAAATTGCATTTTTAAAGAGTCAATTGTTGGATAACTCCGAGTTGTTGAGAGGAGTTTGAGTAGTTAAAGATCGTCGGAGAACAATGAGGATACTCAGCGGGTGCGTTGAACCGAATTATCGCAGAAAATAGATTTCTCCTTACCGCACGAGAAGATAAGTGCCCTCGGAGTCGCTGAAGGAAACGGAGAAACTCCTCGGTACTCGACGATGAGTGGCGTAAATTGAGGAACTGCAAATACGTGTGAATTCGCTTTATTCTCGAGTGCAATTTCCGAAATAGCAATACCGTTATCTTTTCTTTGGTTAACCAATCGAAGGCAGTTTTCGTTATTTCCACAGGTGATTTTTGCGAATCGGTTGTCAAATAGTATTATTCGGAGAAACACCGACGCATATTTCATAGTACACTTTGAATTTACGACTATGTTTTAGTTCTTGCATTTTTGTTTTTAATAAAGTGTTATTAGTGGCGACCTAATTAAATTTACTTCGTTGATTAAATTAGCCCGTCATCACGATTTAACTGTGATAGAGTTTAAATATATTAATTATAAACTCATTTACCATGTATGGCTTGAGGGTTTGTACGATATGTATAAAATATTGTGAAATCGTGTTAGTTACCGCTGTACTCGGTAATTGACGTACTATTGATCTCGTCGCCTAAATGCCATTAGAATCATCATATTAGGGATGTTGGACAAAGGTAAATGCACGAACATGAGTACAGCAGGGCAAAAATCGTAATTCTCCATTATACTGTTGGTTAGTCAGCAATGATCACAGTTCGCAGTCGGCCTTTTCCATTCGTTAGAGTGAGTTTCCATAAGAAGCTTACGAAACTCGTTTGGAGCGTTTCTCGCCAAGTTAGCCACGGTGCATCGTAGACCTCGTCGAAGAGCTTAAATTTACGTAAAGTTTCATCGAGATTTTCATATACAATTTATTTATCCTCGATACTAATGGAAATTATGAAAACGAAGATTACAGGACTCAAGGAAGTGTATTTGAGATACTTTCCAGCAAGGTATTTCATTTGCTACGTCGATCGTCCGCTTTCTTTGTGTTCCTAAGGGAATTTAATTAAGAAAGTTTTCCGTTCCTCGTGTTTTCAGGGAGGCAACCGACCACAGTGAGAGGCACAGTAAGAGTAGCTTTCATTGGATTATATTTTCTCGCGGAAAAACCAAACACTTTCAGCTCACGAGAAATCGAAAATGTAGAATGCCTGCTGACAGCTGTGTTTGCATTTCCGTAAAGTCTTGTGGGAAAACGGTAGGTCAGGCGATATGTATTTACGACTCGTGCGATGACTGTTAACACCAGCTGCCCGTGTGAGTGCTCGCCTTTAAAGGATTAAAGTGTTCGGGTCGCGTTCATGCGGACAATGAATAAATGTCAATGAGTCTCGTGATAGTCTGGCATTAACGGCTGGAAAAATGCTAGAGCTTACATTGAATTATCAGGAAAGCCGGACACGTAAGTCTGCTTTGATGAATACGATGCGATAAGACATACCGAGATAGATAAAAATAGCGATAGGATAAATTCTCATTCTTGATCGCGTGCCAAAGCAATACCGTGTCGCGGTGGGTGCAATTATCCAAGACTTCGCAGTGAAACTCGAATGCCAGACAAGCTCCTTATTCAAGTTCAGAGCTTAATTCGTGCACTTTTCGTATTCATCGAAGTGCAATTTTTCTCGCTTAAAGGCGCTCTTTGACTGGAAGCCAAACGTATTGCGAGGCAATACGTGTGCAATAATGTTGCGGTGCTTTCGATACGGTACGCTTTTCCATCTTTGATAGGAGAAATTCAATACTGTGCGCCTGCTGTAGGTATCCATTGGTAGTGCGCGGGCAGGAGAAATCCTACGGGAGCCAGTGGAACGCGCGAATAAAGTGGAGGAGGTGGTGGTAGGAGCGAATCGACGGAAATTCCTCATCGGATCGTTTCCTTTCCGCTTTGAGATATGCCGCGACGCGATTCGGAGATTGCCAACCCGTGGACGCTTGTCCAATTTTCGAGAACGAGATAGCCTATCTTCTTTAGACGGGATCCGAATACTTCGAAAAATAGGGTCGCAATGAATTCGAGGGAGCTTGTAAGCGAAGGGCTGGAGCATCTTTAATTACGACGTCTTTCATGTTTGTAGTAGACAACACGATTGGGGTGACGATATAAGGGTGATACGAACACGAGGCAGGTCAGCTACCTTGCTCGTAACTCTAGGCATTTTGTAGCACGTTCCCTTCGTAACATAGGTAGCAACGCTTGACCCAGAAAAGCTGGCTTCAAACAAACGGTAATGTAGAAATGTCATCAAAGTGGGTCGTCTGGTTTTGGAAATCTTCGAACGTGGTCACGATCGAATTCACATTTTTCAAATCACGATAGATTAGTTTAATGCTTCTAATTTTCCTCGATACTTCTAACGAGAAAGAGATAGATATGGTGAGTTTAGCGCATATTTTTGTCAACATTGTTTCTCTTGCGAAATCTCGGTGTGGCTAAAGCTGAAAGGATTATTAGACATCCTGCCGCCGAAGGAATGTTATATTTTGAGCTCGTGTGGACCTGAACCCCTGACCTTTCGCCCTTTTTTCATCGTTGCCTTGTCCCAGCAGACGCGCCAGATCTTCCATCGTCCTCGGAAACGAATGGTACTTTTACGTCACCCTCCCTTAATCGAATTTCAGTTGTGTCGTGCTCATTGGATAAGTCGTGATTCTAGGCTGAGCTTTTCACGAACGCAAGGCAAGCTGTACTGTATTATCGGTAGGATTCTGCTTTATCTGCCATATCCGAGCAGCCACCACACCCCGAGCTTTTACCGACCGAATCCAATTCTCATTTGCTCTCTTCTGTAAGATAACGCGGTTCTTTACTTCGTTTCACATTGTTTCGTATTGATTGTCGTTGTTTCAGTGATTTAGAAAGGAACAGGGTTGCGCTAGTTTTCAAAAAAATTGTTTGATATACGGTAAGACGAGGATCATCGAGAAAGTGAGTGCATCAGTTGAGTAAATATAAGCTCACTGGTTTCCTCCAGAGGTCACTACTGTCGTGCGCCGAGCTTGAAGAGCTTTTATAGACACTTTCAAAAACAGCTGAAAATAAAACACAACAAATGCGTGCATTACTTTTATGCATATACCTAAAACAAATAGCTCGTAAACAATTAAGTTAGCGATCCGATTTAAATAATTCGTACATTAAAGATTCACCATAAGAATGTACCTTCGTCAAAAAGTGTATTGCGATTATGCGCCCGCATTACGTGTATCTAATTTCGTAGAACATAATTTGTCAAATGAAGTCGGTAAGTATATACCGTTCGCATTAGGACTACAAATCTGAACCTCTGGAAGTCTCTTACGAAAACCGAAGGGATCGTGGTGGGGTTCAACGAGACGGTTAAATGACTCGATATACGAATTGTATGGTTAAATTGAGTCTAACCGGTTTCGGACCTTAGCTGAAGTGGCACTCGCGAGCCATCGAGGAGCACGGGCATCCGTTGAGTCGCTTGAACGACTCGATCGTCGAGGGGTTGGTACTACGAGAACTAATTGGCCGGTCAGCCCTTCGTCAAGGCTGCGGGGGTTAGGTCTCGAGAATCGGTGACAATAGAATCTCGGAGTGTAGGCGCATGCTGTTTTCGATTCACGAAACCTCGATAGCCCTCCGAGGAACGAAGCAAGTAGGAGCTTTTTCTCGATCGTGAGGGAAAAAGGAGCGCAAAAGAGTCCTTATGGTTGTTGGGGTCTATCTGTGAGAATGATGAGGTGATCAAGGAATATGAAGGAGAAGAAAGCAGACGAGGATGGAAGATGCGAGGATGATAAAAGGGATTTTCCACAGGGTTTGAATTCGTTAAACAGGTTATTCATATTGTGTACGTTGAACCGCCATTAATTTATTTTACATCTCTCGCAGATTTTTAATATTGATTTGGATATAGAGTGTATTTTGCATACAGAGGATACATTTTTTACCTAATGGAGATACGAACCGAAGATAAGAGACAATTACTGCACTATTTAAACGATGAAATAATTCGTTGGAGGGGAAAGTATCGATTAAGGTTAAGAGATAGTTCCAGTGCCGCCGGCACTCATCCGATTTGTTTTTCCCAAATGTATCCGGCGTTTCGTAAACAGTTACGTCACTCGCATCCTTGTTTTCGTCCACTCACAATGCCAACCTAGTTTATATTTGCACAACGTCCAACTGTTGTAACGTCACCGTTCTCCTTTTCCGATCTCTTTTCTTCGCCATTTCGTTAGGTCGACTTCGTGCGACAAAATATCTTTGTCGACGTATTCCGTCTATGTAGGACTTCTTTCTCTCTTGTGCACGTAAAGTAAGTAAATAAAGAAACATAAACAATGTCTGTGCAAGGTATATTTTGACGCAGGGAAAATGTATTGTGTTGACGTTCAATGTGACAGGCTTTTCTGCTTAAGCCTCGTTAAGCACGTCAAACATGCCTGTAAATCGTTTAGGGTATTTTTACAGATGGTCTCTTGAAGCATCTTTGTCGCACTGGCACTGAAAACTTTTAACGAGCGTGCCAAGAGCTTTCAGGTCTTTACCCGAATCCACTCTTCACAAGCCTGCCGGAAAGAACGACTTTTCGGGTGTTTTCTCGACGGGTCGTTCAACATCGTTATTACTGCGTTTTCCAATTTTGTGGAACAAATTAATTAGAAACTAGTGGGTGTGCGCACGAGGATGGTAGAAAGTGCGAAAAAATTAAACCTGTAACAATTTGCTTCCTGGAAGTTCTTTCTTTCTTTACGGAAAGGAAAAGTCTACTGCTTGATGTTTTTCAAATATCGTGTTCGAAAGCGACGGTGGCGGTGCTCGTACTACGCGGTAGAAGATTGTAGGAGTCACAAGAGCCCATGCCCACTCAGCGTAATACTTTTTGAAAATGCGCGGTGCCCTTTACGCCGCCGCCTTTCATTAAAATCTTCACGAGCCCTGGTTACGAATGGGAGTCAGTGCGCACTCGAGAATGAAAGAAGCTTCAATCTCATTCTCCCGAGGGTTGAAACGGTTATTGCTGCGGTTATTCTGAATATTCTACCTGGGAAACCTTTTCCGTCATTGAGAGGCCGGCCGGTACCGCCAAAGGGATCTCGGGTTAGTAGCTGCTTCCGGCTGTCTTCCCATCGAAATCGTTACGATCACGTCACTTATTAAACGTACACCTGGCTATTCCACATGCGCGTATACGCGACTTCTTGGCACACGAGGGAAAGCCATGCAAGCAAAATCACAAAGTTCTTGCATGAATTTTCTCGAGGTAACGATTTCTGAATTTTTCAAGGTATATCTTGGACTCCAAGCTCGGGTTAGACCGTTCCTTCCTTCGGAATCGGTATATCCGATCTATTAAGTGAGACCATCTTCCACCTCGTATATGCGTATCCCCAGTGACCAGTCCCTTTCTCCGTTTCTTCGTGCCGCTCGCGTCTGCTATCGTTCGTCGAGGGTTTCGAGAGATGTCCCACCCTTATTTCTCAGTTTCACAAGCGTCATGGCTTATCCATATTTTAAAAAACCACTTCTGTGATCTATTCGCCTCGTTTCACCCCCTTCTACGTTCGCGGGTGTGCCAGCACTCCCTTGGGAATCTGCGGTATAATAATGTTGACACAGTCGACGCAGCGCACTAAATAGGACCACCCATTTCCCTCCTCTTCAGCCTCCTTCTCCAATTCGCGGCTTCTCTCCTCTTCTCTCCTTCTACTCTCCTTCTGCACCCTCCTTACCCTCCCCTATATTCTACTACCCTCGCTGCTTACCGCCAAAGCCCCTTCGGTACCACCCTCTCGTCTTAAACTTCTCGTCTCATTCTTCCATTTCGTATCCGTGCTTTCATACATCTTCTCGCGTTCTCGCGAAAATGGCATCCCGAAATCCATCTTCCGAGGAAAAACGGCCGCGAATATCTCACCCGGCCAGGACGAGCAGGTGCATTATTGTAATGCCAGTGGAAAAGTCTCCACTTTTTGTACAAGCTGGCGTCGTAAAGCGCGCGACGACGAGGAGGAAGGCGTTTGTTCGAAGTATTCGATGTCAGTAAAGCAAACGTTCTTTTCAGAGAGAACTTATTCTTCGTAACTTATCTTTCTATGTCGGAGATATCGATTTTCGTGCGGAGTCCTTTTCAACTTTCTCCGTAAAATGAATGTACTTGGGGGTGTATTCGTTGGAAACGCGTGTACGCCGGAAATTTGAAGGTGCCATCCAGGGTCAATCATCAACGATCGTCTGGGAAAGACAATAGTGATGTCGCGCGCATTGATGAAACTCTTCCGTCTAGCCATTGTCAACTGAATGCGGTTCCTGCGTCACCGTAGGCAGGGACCGTCGCGACAACGATGTCGACGTTAACGACAACTATAACGATAGCAACAAGAAGGGCTAAAAGTGAGCTCAGTAATATTTTCCAGAAGGGACCTCTCCAGTGGAAAAAGTGTCAAGTACCGCAAATGCAGCCTCCTACAATTCATTGCTACTTATTTAAATGATTTCTCGAGCTAACTGTAACTAATACATTCTCTTGGAAAGGAGTCGCTTTCAATTATGCAATTCTTATTTATTCCTTGCGTGGACAATGTCGATGTGGCCAGAATAGCCGAGCAAAATGCGACTAACTGAAATAATGTGCGAACGTTAGCAATTGTGGCTGTACCGATGATAATTTTAAAGTATTTCGATAAATGGATTTTACACTTCGAATTGCTTTTAAGCTTTCAATTATCAGTCGAAGTCGGCCGTGGAATCGATTCCGAATAACGAGATACGTGGTACGATATCGTCGGCACCTGATACACAATCAACATCGTTTTCTACAAAGCGACGATAAAGGGAGCCGATGATTGGTCCGGTAACAGACAGTGAAAAAACGCATCCGTTTCGTCGCCGTGATTGGTTTCGATGTAGAAGCAGCTGCGACAAGGGAGCACTTTCGGAACGTTCGGCTTTTCGTAGGGGTGCTCCCACGGCCGCCGGGGGGTTAACTTTGAAAAATGCAGTTATAGCTTTGGGGCGATTCGAACGAATCTCACGTAATACTTTTAAGGAATGATTTCCAAGATGGCACTAAACATGTTTTTCCTTTTAGTATTGTATCCCTTGCCGTGAGGTATCCTTCTTTAAGCGGTTGAAAGGCGGATATTGCAAATTCGCGTTAGCATCAATACCACTACCAAATTCGAACAAACGGATTTGTAATTTCGCCGATTTTCCTTGCTCCATGCATATGTATGAATGGACCCCAATACCTATATATAGAAGAGTTGCTCTTGGAGTGTCCAAAGGGGAATGGGATCGGCGGTAAAGTTAGGAAACTTGAAGGGTTCTAGATATTCGAAGCGACCGAGGAATTACCAACTACGTGGTGTGGCCGTGCCGCGATTATACGACTCTTCGTGGTCTCGCGGTCAGAAGGTGTAGAATTGCTGTCACAAATGACAATGGCATTGGACAATGCCCTTCGGAGAAGTCGATTTATCTGGGCTCTCGGCGAAGGTGAGAATCATCTCTTTGGTACTTACGTCATACGCCTTACGGATATATCCATAATGTACAGATTCGTGGGAAATGAGATCAATGGTAGTTTCGAAGTGGATTATAAAGAGGAAGCATCGAACACAGAATTTGTTAATAACGAAATCCCTGACACATGAATTCGAAAAGACAGCTGTTAACCCTTTATAAACTGGAGGACATTAAGGAAAGTATGAAATTGTGAATTAACTTTATTATAGAGAATTAACTGTCATAAAAACTGTCAACTGTCGCGCGGATAAAAATTCTACGCAGTTACCAAGTTCATTATACTTCTTCTATTTCTATCGCAAATTATATCACGAGTATATCTCAACGTTTTGACTAACAATAAAATCTATCAAAGTATCTTATTGCCAATTTTAGATTACATAATAAATATCGGCACCTAACCAATTTTCATCGCAGCAAGGTGAGCTTGCGCTGTAAATTAATTGGGGGAGGAAATCACCACGGGAACGGAGCACGGTGCGCCAATAAATTTTCCATTACAGAATATTTATGAAAGTCGCGAATGTATCTCTGGATAATTTGCATAATATCATTCGATATGCCGGGACATCTCACGCGCATTCAACACATTCGCGAACGAACCACGGGACCCGTTCGTTTCGGTGTCGGTGGAGATTAAAAAAGTGCGATTAATAGGACTCTCACGCACTGGCCGTTGGTCATCGAGCCACAGCCGGCGGTGACGTTGGCCCCTTTAATTACCAGCTATAAATCACAGTGTGAATGTATCGGCTCCGAATGGCCACTGCCGGTCTCAGTAGCTTCGACGTCCTTTGATAAACAAACCGCCATCAGCCCCGTTCGCATTCATTCGTCCAACATATCTCCTTTATCCTTGGCTCGTGACTTCGCTTAGCGCCATTTGTAATGTTCCACAAGTGCCCAATCTCGAAATCGTTTCAGAAATATGTCCACAAGTGTATTTTCATTTACCGTGTCTCAAAGCTGAAGATAGGTCCTTAATGGGTCTTAAGGTGTTGATTAAGAAAATACGAGCGATTCCGTCGACGCTCTTATAAGTTTTGTAGGTAGAGATATTTTTCGAACGATTTTACTCGAAGCATATTCACCGGCTGTGTGGTCCGTTACTGGCACCGACTGCGTTGGGGGTCCTCTGCATTGTCGCGAAATTATCACCATTGTGCGTGGGCCTCGATTTATTTTGTCTATTCGGCGGAAAAGTGCTTTCATTTGGGAGGTAACTGTCAAAGCGACTCGCAGCATCCGAGTGGAAGGTGGGGTTGGGGGTCGTTGCGATGAAAGACGAGAGGGGTGGTAGAGAAAGAGGGGGCCAGCACCAAGGGGTTGGAAAAGGGAGATTCGAGGGTGATGGAGGGTTTGCGGGGGTGAAATGTGCAAAAAGCACGGGCGAGAAGAGTCGGGGTAGAGACATTGTACTCATCCGCTATTCTCCGTTACAAAAGCCCTTAATTCGGCGATGCATCCGTCGAAGAGGACAATAACGGACTCTCTCTCTCTCTCTCTCGGTAAATAACGTTCCTTCGATTCTCGGCGCACCCTACCAATCGCTTTACCGCGTTAATGATTTTTAATCGCATCGAATGCCACTCGTCCCACGTTGGAAAAACATTTCACCGAGGAGCCGAAAGTTTCCGATACACTCGGTCGAGTGGCTCGAAAGAAAGTTCGTCCGATACGGAGAAGAATACAGCTCCAACCTCCCCCAGGTAATTAAGACAACGGAATTAGGATTTTTTTTCGTTAAGAGCGCCACGGACGTGATTCGGCTACCGACTCTCGTCGAAGAATTTGAAATCCGATTAGCGAGAGGAAGATGTACGGTGGGAGAGAAAGGGTAGGTGGAGTGAGAGGAGTACGAAGGGTAGGAAAAGATGAGAAAGGGGCAAAGCGGTGAGACGCTCGATCTCCTTCCCGTTTGTTTCGAGCTTTTCATTTTTCGTTCCCGCCTAGAGCGGTCCCCAACGTATTTGCATTACAAATACACTTTTACCCGGGCTTTTTTCGCATTTCATTAAACCTTCTTCTTCTTCTTCTGCCTCAGCTACAATTTTCCTCCATCTCCGAACCAGGGAATCGAGTCTCATTCGGGTAACTTCTCTCTGTTCGTCGTGTCGGAAATGCGTTTCCTGCATTCTCCCCTAAAGGGTTGTATCGAGCATTTTAATCTCCCGTCGAATCACTTTCTCCCTCGATGCTTCCCCAATCGTAGAAATCATTCGAGCGACGTGCACGGAAAACAATATTGGTGAGTTGATTAACACTACTGCCTGGAAATGATCAGATAACGTACCCTGAGTGGATCGCGCTTTTAGGAAATTATCATGTTGCACATACAGTCAATCCGGCATGAGATCGTGTATTTTTGGTAGGCGGCGCTCTTTTTCCACTCTTATTTCCAAGATGGCGGAACGACAACACCACCAATCCTGGAAACACAGTTTTTAAGCTCACGGCTGACTCTCATACGAAGCTTCTCAAAAAATCGCATGCTCGGTTATTCTTTTTCTTGTCGAACTGATTCGACTAACGCGGTCTCGTCTTCTGAAGTATTTCGCTATTCCTTTCTTCGGAAAATTGAGATGTGGATTGAGGGTAACAACCCTCTCTAACGGGTAAGAGGGAGCGCGGCGTGAGTTATGAACTTCTCGCGTGTTGCTAAGGCCAGCGATTCGAACAGGCTCCGTTTTTTATCCAGTGGCGGGATGTATTTATGTGAGAGAATCATAGTCCAGTAACGGTGGTCTCGCATATGAGGCTCCATCGTTGTAACACTCATACGCATGTGCCTGGGAGTGGTAAGCATCGGACACCAGATGTCTATTATTGGGACGAAGTTGCACGTGTAAAGATGTGCTATATAGACGTGGTAACAATGTCGTGGTAATCTTCCCGCAGGCGCGAAAATTACACGATGAATTGTTCGTAGTGACGGGGCGTTATTTCCATAATAGGTACATTATCTTGAATTAGTGGCTTAATTGGCGTAATAATACGTTGACTGACGCCGCTTAAGCGTATGGAAAAGATGGAATATTGAAGAATCATTTATAAGAGAGTTTACTGGATTTAGCTATGAAAGATTTCTATACATTACTCGTGACGTTTGATTTGACATCTAAGGAGTACCGCGGACGACTCAGGATGGAGGAGACTCGTGTTTGGAGCACACTCGATATCCAACTGATCCAAGGTTTATATCGTGATTTTGCGCCGGGAATCCAGTGATCTTCGCGGTTCACAAGGGAGGGGTCAGTAGGTAGGTAAGAGTGAGGCGATATCGGTTCAATTGTGTTGGTTGCTTCACGCAGAAGGGGATGTGTCGAAATCCCATAACACCTGGACCGCCTACGGTTCTCATTCAAAATGTTGGGTTATCGTATGAATACATGTATTAAGGTGATCCGTGCGACGCGCCAGTAGCCATTGTCAACGCCTGGGGATTCACAGCATTGTTCACGATGTTGACGCGTTCAAAAGATGGGAGCGTTAAGATTTTTTCGGGACTTTCTATTGGTCGCAGTGGTCCATCGAGTTCGATTAAGACTCACGGGTCAAAGGGAGGAGATTTTTATTTCATTTATTCATACGATTATTTATTTTACAAATGCGTCGTATTTATTCATTGCACACGATTGTTGCTAATACACCGAGCCGCACTCAGTGCGCCAGTAAGGTTGGTTCTGGTTTATTGCGAGCGTGATAAGCTCACTGTGCGCCTCAGTTCTCGCAGCTACAATTTACTCGCCTAGGTATTGTCAGCGTCGTTATCTTTGGACACATTCTGTTTTCCACAATGTCTAACGATAAGCACAAACCGTCGCAAGTGTAGTTTCTCCGTAGTACGAGTGTGTGTCGCGAATATAGCAAGGCTTTTCTCCTTCGTCTCTCTTACCTTTTCTCTTGCCGTTTCTTCTTACATCAGTTTTCTCCTCGTTCTCTTTGCCCGGTTCGCTTAACGACGATAGACTTATTTCTACCTAGGGACGCCCGCGTAATTCGGGCACAGGATTTCAAGGAGGGCCCCCGCTTGTCTTAATTACCTTTCCCTCACGGCACTCTTTAATATTCCCGGGATGTGCCTTCGTGCGCGGCCAATGTAAATTCGCAGTTTTCGAAGTTTACAGTCACCGACATCGTCGGCTAGAGCTGGCAAGAAAAACCGCCAAGATTAGTACGGTGGAATTGATACGAAGACTCGCGCGGCTTAATTTCTTCTCATTAATGGAATGTGTTCTTTTTCCTGTCGCCGAGATCCAATTAGTGAGCACGCGTAGCCGTGCTAGTGGAGGGAAAAAAAGATCGCGGTGAAAAACGCGGTAAGTACGAGTCATCAAAATTCGCTTGGAAAATTTTGCATCGTCATGATTTTCTCTAACCTGTCTGGCGATGCCCGCACGACGAGTTTTCCCGCCGACATCCCCTTTAAGCTTTCGACGGACTCGAAACGGGGCACTCTTCTTCAATCTTTACTATGTAAAGCAGACCCTATTTCCTTTTATCCATTGCTCGGACCTTTTTCGGATCGCCAAAGTTCTGACCGAAATGGACGGCACTCGGACAGACATCGGTGAAGACAAAAGTTCCTCATGATTAGTTCTCGGATATTTATTTGCCAGAAGGGAAAAGAGGGTACGGTCGCATTATCCCGAAGGGTTTCTGCGATTTTTCTCGAGGCTCCGATTCTTTTTCCCAAGGTGCGTCATTTTTGGTCCTTACTTACTTAAATGCGTCTACTATTTTATTGTGAATATTTCTTTAGCACGTTTTGCGATATTCTCCTTTACAATACCAAGCAAGCTCGCACAGCTGTTCTGTTCTTACTTCGTGTTCCACTGTTTCCTTGAAATTTCACGTACAACCTCGGTGTAAATTTCGCGATAAAGAACGTGTCATATTGTATACGCGATGCGCGTATAAACATGACCGTCATCAATAAACTGTCACGTATTTATTGACTTTTGAGCTTGACCATTAAAGGGTGTAGCTGCGTGGAGCCACGTTATAAATGGGCCTTGCACGCGTGTAGGTGTCGTTCGAGCGTAGAACGATATTATGGTCGTTTGACGGAGGCCAGAGAAGGGAGTTTGGGATAAGGGAGGATTGGCCATTAGCCTGCAGGTGTCAGGTATCCCAGCCTTACCATCGTATCTTCATTCCTGATGATCATTCTCATAATGACTCGTCTACTAATAGCGTAAGCTTCACTATCTCGGTGTTCCTGAAAGGAAAGGAAGGGCTTAGCATGCTGGAAAGAGAAAATGAACGTATCTGGCGATATTCGTATTATTGCACTCTTTATTTATCTTTTAGCAGAAGCCTGTTTTGCACGAACAATTTCGGATGATGCGTAGCGATCGATAGCTTTGAGTTGTTTTCGCTTATCGTTACCGCAAAATGAAGGTTGTATCGTAAATTCGCTCACAGCATGCTTGCACTGGAATTTATGATACTTGCGGTAGTAAAAGTTTCTTGAGAGTATCACGTGCGATCCCGTTTGCGTTTTGAAGGAACAGCGAGATTGGATGCATAACATTTTCGAAGAAGTTTTCGAGAGCGCGATGTGCTTCCTTACGACCGAGATACAGCTTTGACGCGATAAACAATGGATAGTCAGTATTCCAATTCTTTAAGAATATTTGTGAGAATTTCTCAGTGTTCGCTGAAAATCTGCATTTTGAGAATAGCACGATGTTTCCGTGAAAGTTAATCGTAAGTTTATTATACGCGTACTCGTATTTGAGATGTATTAAGACAAATGTCAAAAACTGTTCGCTTACAAATTTCGTATGAACTAATAAATGTAAACGTGTATTATCATCGAAGAGTACATACTTTGCACTTTATAGAAAGTTTCATTTGAAAGTATCATAAGGACAAATCGGCCGTATGTAGACGAAGCTTCTAGTACATAGGTTGATCATTTTTCAATAATATCGAACTTTCATACCACCTACTGCTCTATTATCCCAGAAAAGAAACCTCATAAAAGAAAATTCCCAACTATTATTTAATAAAACCAACAAATCTCTTCTATCACGTTCAACACGCATATTCGCACGATCTCTCATGCGCGAATCGTCTGGAAGGATGGAACATAGAAGTGCAGCCACTATCCTTGTACACGCATTCCTCCATTCTGTAATTACACTTCTCCTCGTGCATCTCCTTTCGACTCCATTTCGGGCGAACCTGACATCCGTTCGCAGCCCATGTACACTCCGTTTGTTCCTCCGGATCTACGTCCGCTTCCGAATCCACCCAAACGGAAGGAACCTCGTTTTCATAATCCTCCTCATTGTAATATTTTTGATAGTTGCACTTCTCCTCGTGAATGCTCTTTCTCCTTCTCGGCATATTCACCATGCAACCGTATCTTCTGAACCTGCACTCGACCAATTCGTTAGGTTCCCCATCACTGTCGTGAGAAATGCTCACCGACCCTAAGCCCTCGCTTAATTCGTCGAAGTTATCGTAACGGTTCTTGTAAACGCAGTACTTTTCGTGAACGCTCCTGCGCCAGGGAGTCGTTCTCATTTTGCATCCCACCACGGAGTAGGTGCAGGGAACGAGGTCGTCTTGATCGTGATTGAGATCGGTGGGAAGGTGCTCGTCCTCCAGATGAGGTCTAAACTGGCATCTGAAATTGAATAAAATCAGTGGTTAGATACGTAGATCTACACTCTACACAGTTTTAAGTTACATCGCGGCGTTACCGAGACTCGTGTATTTCTTGCAGATAATCCGGTGTCTTGACCCAGCATCCGAATTGGGTGTACGAGCAAGGTATCAATTGCTGGTTAGCCGGTGGTGTAGGTGGGCCCTGGTATTGTCTTTCCTGTTCAAGGAAATCCAGTGGTGGTGCGCTGGGGGTTCGTTCATGGGGGTATGGCGGAGAGTAAGGGTGCGGCATGTAATGAGTGGGTGGTGGAAGCATGTGTGGCGGATTTGACAGTACAGGTGGAACCTCCAGGTCGAGTGGCGACTGGCACGTGGGACAATTGTAATAGTAAGGCTTGCAACGGTGACAAATCGTGTGCTCGTTCACGCAAGAGTATCTGGGCGTCAGTTCCATCTCCATGAGACATATCGGACAGATCCCTTCGCTCTTGAATCTGTCGTGGAGGTTTGGGTATAGAACGTCCATTCTCTCTTTTACAGTGTTCTCGTACCTAAAACCCAAAGGTGCACTCTGTTACAACGGTAGTGGAATATTCGAAGAATGCCGTGGTGGTGTGTCGTAAAAGTATTCGCATCGCGGCTGATATCGTCGAAGATCTAAACCTTGAATTGCGGAGGTAATCTCTGTGAGGTCACATTGGACATCGATCAATCCGGATAAATATTTCAGATTACGATTTCGATAAATCAGATTACGAATATTTCGGAAGCATTACGAATTACTTTCCAATTTTCCTTTTTTGAATTAATTATGAAGAATTCTGTGCACGATCCTACATATTTTTTGGGAGGATCCCTCGGTCACTTTTTCCTCTCGAATTCTTCTTTTGGTTAATCTCATTTATCGAATAGGATCATAAAACACAATGTATAATATGCGAAATGTACTCACTCGTGATGTGCTGGCAGAGACTGTGGTTACGTGACTGTGGTCGCGGAGAGATGAGGATAAAAATGATCGGCGGCGCGCCAACACTGGGGCGACTGTGCGACTCGGTGTGTCATTGCTTAGCTGTCACCGCTTTCCTTATCTCCGGAGACCGATAGCGCGACTTTATCTGATAAAATGTTTCCGCGTGATTGAGGCACTCACACACGTGGGTCACGACTTTCGTGTAGGTGCGAGGAACGAGACGAGAGGGAGACAGAAGGAACTACAAAAAATGTGTTGCTTCGCGCCCGTTTGTTATGCACTTGACGTCACCGAAAGGTAACCGGCGCGGTTATTTATTATGCCCGCATGCGTGCCCGTGAAAAATAGGAAATTTAAATCGAGAGACGACACTTCCGCGTCCATTCTCTTCCCTTATATTTTCAACCCCCCGCGCTTTGTTTATTCTCGTATCAAGCTGCCCTTTTACGAGCGGCATTAGACGAGCGCGATACGCTTGACAAATGTTTCATCGACCCCGAGCCGGTGTACGAGTGAAGTAAGAAATGCGTTAGTATGCTCAACGACACTTGCGTCACAAGTCGGATTATGATGGTGATAATCACGCGAAGGTTAGTTTGGAAATGAAAAATAGGCAGGTGGCTTGTCAGTCTCTCGTGCTCGAAATCCTTCGTGCTTACTCGTGTATAATAATTTTCGAATATTACCTTCTCGCATAGAAATCTATTCCAGAGAATGAGGCCGCGAATTCCATCTTTACGAGTCAGTCGGCAGCTCACGGGCGGCTTTAGGATCGGACAAACTGTGAAAGGTGAAACCGAATACGTCCCGCGATATTCTAAACCGGGAGAGAGAGAAAGCTCGTAACGAGCACCCCTCGTTGAAATACGTGGGCGAAATGTCGCATCAAAGATCTCACCGACGACCCAACTCGACGTACGGGGTAATATCAACTGACCATAAGTCACTTATGCAAATTCGCGAGATGGAAACACGCGTCGGCTCGCAGAGCGAATCCGCGCGAGGTTTGCGTATCGGAACAAATTGAATTTAACGTTTCACGGTCCCGTTATGCAGAAAGCCCGTTGACTCCTCGTCTATGAAGGGGTTTCACGAGCGAAATCCAACGCAATCGCGTTTCTTCCGCGTGGCAGAACCTCCACGAAGAGAAATTAACGTCGCAAGGTCCTATCGAATTTTATAAAGAAAAGAAACTATAATATTTTTTTGCAAATCGAAAAGACACTTAGGCAAATCAAGAAAGTAGTAGTTCTCCACTGGGTAGATCTCACGTGCCTCTGTCGCATCTCGTCGTCGTAACCCAATAGCAGAGGAATTTTGCAACACCATCATCTCCGCGCCGGGACCATAACGAGAATCTTGGAACTAACCACTAACGCACGGGAAGACGTGGCTAATGCCCATGGTACACGCGATGTCGTATTTCTTTCCACGGCACTCGAGAGCGGTGGAAGAACTTGCGTTTCGTTACCGAAACTACCAAGCGGTAAGCAACGCTTGAAAAGAAGCTCCATCGAGACGAGAAGGGAACTTCTGGAAGTTTCACGCGCTCCCGTTTTATTTGAAAAGTAGGAGAACAGATGTCGAGTGACCGAATATATACTGCAATATTCTTCTCGACGAGCTACAGAACGATGGCTTCCACGAGCAAAGTAAAAGTCGTGCCACTGTAAGCGGCACTTTTCTCTTTCGTCGGGTTTCAACGCTCAGCTCCTCGTCAGCCACTGAAATCTTCGAAAAGAGAAACGTAATCTTTCCCCGCGGCTAAATTCGCCCACGTCACGCTCACAATATCGGCTTGGGGAAATTCGCAATATTTCCATTATTTCGACCACATTCCATGAGCGCGCGTGAAGCAAGGGGCCATCGTGTGTGCCCTAGGACGAGGAGCCACGCGAGAGCGTCTGGCGTGTACATGCGAGGTAATATTTATGGAACACCTAAGCGTAGAGAACTCGCGTCGCGTTATTGAAAGAACGCGGCCATTTGCCGTGGCACGAGGCAACTCGTTCCGAAGTGTTCGAGGGAGGAGAGAAAATTTCGCGAATCACTCTTCTCTTCTTGTTTTCGCAATTTCTTCTCCCTTCTCCCTATTTATCGTCTCTTCTCTGCTCTACCTTCTGGAAAAATCGCTTCACTTTTTGCCAAATCACAATCCACAGGGTACGTATAGGCAAGGGGCTACGATTATGGTCGCGCAATCCACTTACATTTCTCAACTGACTTCTTCAGGGGGTGGCCACTAAGGGCGATGGCGGTCGTTTCAACTTCTTCTATTTACAATGGTGGCAATACCGTTGCACAGATTCTAATCAATTTTCCATCAATTGATTCTACGGATCCAAGTAGGTACGAAGGTTTCATCGATATTCATCCTACTACGAGAGAATGTAGACATTCGGGTGCTTCTGCCCAATGGTCCATCCAGCCGCAAGATAAACGAAGAACTTAATTTCGAGATTTCGTGGGTGATCGATTCGTACACGTTCTCGCCTATTCATCCAAAACCCAATTGATATTTTGCAATTCAGCGAAATTTGTCAGAGGGTATTACCAAGGGGTGAATCGTGTGAGAAAAAGATAATGATCGCGAACGTTTTCTAGCTGAACTTTTGAATTATGTTTATTTCTTTTTAATTCGTGGAAAAAGGTTTAAAAGTTTCTGCTTGTTCTCGAACAATTCACCTCGTTCTTCGAAAGCATTTTCGATTCCGATAAACGATGGCTCGTCTTCGATAAACGAGACGAGGCAACACGATCCCCAATATGTCGCATAATTCGGACATTTTTCGCTCACCGAAGGGAGTATCGTTCGAGCACGTGTATACACGCAACTCGGCATTTCGTAAATAAGGGCTCATCTTTCGCCTACCGGCCCGCGACGACAAAGCCCTGCTGTTCGGAAGGAAGGAACAGAAGATCCCGGAAATATCGAATACGCGTTGGATTTTATTTCTTCGCGGGGAGAATATGCAAAATCGTGGGGTACTCTCGTCCTGAACTTTCCCTCCATCGAAATCCTACGGCAGATAAGGTATGTGGGAAATAAAGCGCGAATTTGGGGAATCTCCTATTCGCGGGCAAAAAAGAGACCATCTTCTGCGATGATGATTTGCACAAGGGGCGTATAATAAGATATATTCGAAAGGAGTAGACGAATTATTCGCGACAGTTTTTATCTCAAAAATGTTTGCACCTCTCCAGGCACATTAGGACCTTCAAAAGTAATATTATCGGCAGGGGGTTCGAGACGAAAGATTTTAGTGAAATTTTTTACGGCTATCCGAAAACCATTTCACCTCAAATTCCGTAGTATCGTACCTTTGGCCGTCGTTCTTCTTTCTTCTTCACCTCTTCGCCACTCCGTGACGAAGTCTTCGGTGTGCCTGAAAATATGTAAAATTATTCTCCAAGATCCCACATCGAAGGTGGTTCTGCGCTTTTATCCATCGTTTTCGGATTCGTCTGCGTACATTCCTCGTGTGTAACCCTCCTACCAATGCCCCCGGAATACATACGAATGCGGTGGTACAGGTGCACGAAGAGGATGCGGTTACACGTGATAACGGCATTACCATACTCGTGAATACAAAGGCCCCTTTGTCGCGAGCGGAAGAAGAAGTGGAGGAGCGCCCCAGAAGGATCGGTCTATAGTCTCTAAAGTTTAGATGCTAACCTACGACGTGGAAAATAGAGAAGTCCTCAGCTATCGCGTAATTTTCCTAGAAAAAAGTCTCTTCTTTTCCACGTCGAAACAGAGTGGACACTACAAGATACAAAGTCTTCCTTCTTGTATACTCTTGTCCGCGCCGCTATAAAACCTCTTGCTCGTGTACCGGAAGCGCCATTGTGGAATCACACCTAGTAAACACTAATCGTATTTATTATAAAAAAAAAACACGAGCAACTCAGAACGGAGAAATTTCCAGAGAATACGCATAGGACACTCGCAGAACTATCTATCAATACTTACAAATACGTTCCTTTTTTACTTCGCAAGCCTTGGAAGCTTCCCGCCTCCTTTCAAGGCCAGCTTCCTCTGGAGTAACGCCAGAGAGCGCGCGAGTTCTCGTGGCAGCGCGAAGTTCTGGCGCAATCGATTGCGATATATCGCAGCGAGTACACCCCCTAGAACGAGGAGGGTGGTGGTGGCGCGTGCGCGGCTCGCACAGCCGGCCGATTGGTCGACGATGATGTCATGCAGCTCACCCCTAGGTGTCTGATATCATCTGCGGGCTTTTCTGCAGTCCACACCGACCACTCGAGCGGCGTAGCCGCGCCATCGGTGGATTTTACAGACGTCGTTAACACTCGCCTCGAGAACTTCACCCGTTCGCTGCGTCACAGGTCGAACTGAGCCTCTCCTTGCTCGTCTACCACACGCCACCTCATCGGTCCTCGAACGAGCCTTGCAAGCTCCCGACCTCCTGATCGAGAAGCACGGAGGACGTCCATTCGAGGTGAGTCCATTCCTCACTGCGGATATTATCGTTCGTGTGGTGTTTTTTCGTGCCTACTGCGTGGGCTCGATTTTTTCGCTCCCATTGCGTGTCCAGCCGGTGGACGTGGGCGTGTAGAACATTCGTCACCGCGTACCGGTATGTGAGTGTAAACATACGTTCGTCTTTCCAACGTCACACTCGTCCAGACGTCAGACCGCGAACGCTGGCCGGATGTAGCCGAGGTCCCGATCTTCTTGTCGAAGACCAAGGAAGGATGTCTGTAGAGAGCGAGGAATTTTTAAAACTTGGCAAATTTCAGAAGTGGATCGTTCGGAGAGACGCGAGTAGAATTGGTTCTGAGATTTTTTTCAGCACCCAGAAGTGGTCGGAATAGTGGATAGTAGAAAAGAAAGAGGGGTTTGAGATTTCGTAAAATTTCTGCCTTTGCTAGGAACGAAGCTTGAAAGATACGGAAACTGTAGCTTGTAAGTATTTGGACAGTCAACGAATTAAGAGGTTTGTCGGGATCCTTACACGAAAGCGGTACCTTGTTCGGGCACGTGGTACTCGTTTGCCGGTTGTGTTTTTCGCGCCGTGAGCATCCTTGGATATGCGGATGGTTACGTAACTGGTACTTTTAGGTTACTTCGGAGAATCTATTGTGTAAGGCGATCGCAATTCGCATTACATTGTTGTTTTTGCTCTGTCGAGTGTCAGCGGCCCCGTACTCGCGGAGTTATGAAATAAAAAGAAAGAAATAAATTAAGGAAGACGAGAACGAGCCGGACACATCGTTGGGACAGCAAAATTGAATCACGAATTATCCTGTGTCGGCATATCACACGGTTTTGGCTGCGTTTCATGCAGGACAGGGTCGAGTACGGGTTTGTAAATATGTAGGACAACGATCCCAGATCAACTTCCTCTACTGCGACACGCGCACCGTTCTCGTTGCCACAAACAACGCTAAATCGTTTTCTCTCTCCACGTTTTTCCCACTTCCCGTATTCGCTTTATCGTTCTACTTCTTCCCCTTCCTTCTATCCGTGTCCACCTACGTTCTCCAATTTCCGTTTTGTTTTCTCCTGCGATTTTTCTCGTTCTCTGTCTCGTTAACTGATTATTCGCGTTTATGCCGCCTTGCACGTTTAAAGTCCGATTACCGATTATTCGACGTGAATAAGGAGTTGCGCAAAATGGCGTAATAAGCGTTATCGGTTACCTCTGTGTAAACAGGCTGTCAGTCTCAAGTGTATTCGTAGCTTTTCAATGAATGCACCGACGTGTAAGATACTTTTTCAACGGAAATCAAATTAGCTTCTACCAATTATAAGGCAGGATCTATAAAATATGAAATGTACGTATGCGCCAATGTAGACTGCTGCACAGTAATGTATAATTTTGTGCACCAATAGTATTAGTATCAATACTTTTACAACGCTGACTTTGTAGAAGTTTCGTAAAGCTTATGTTACAACAAATCATTTCATGCCAATAAAGTTTATATTAACAGGCAACTGAAGTAGTTCGAAGCATACTGCTGCTAATATTATACATACATTCTACCGTTTCCCGAAGAAATACCGCATACGTCAATCCAGCAATTGAAAAAGTACGAATGCTTTTGCGACTCACCGTCGGTACTTGGTGCATGCGTTCGACCGTCACGTGCAACGGATCCTACAAATTTACGCGAGGCAAGAAAAAAAATATGGCGCATTTATACAACATCTGATTTACAGTTCCAGTAGAAAGCGCGTGGCAAGCAATACGAAAGTGCGGAACGTGGTGAATTTTAAAGCCGCACGTGCAGCTATAAATCAAATTCGCATCGGCGATTCGATCGAAAGGGCGTTACTCGTTCTTTCCTGATTGCAAAAAGCCGATTCCACGATTTTGCACCGGACGATTGCTGCGACGCTCTCCACATTTAATAGGACGAGCCCGGTGCTCACGCGCGCGTGTGGTACAGCTACGTGCACCTGAATAACGCATGTAGTTCTGATACGCGTTGCATTTCGACGGTGGCACGCCGGAGTTGCACCATGGGACTACCAGAGTGAGGTAAACCAAATGTATTTATGGTGGCGCATGCCTTTTGGGAGTGGGGAAGCGAGAAAGGTTCCCGTGAAAATACGTGTGTGCACAGATATATCCAATCCCCGGCGAATATGAGGCGAGAACGTTGGAAGAATACGCAGGGTGGAAATATTTCTTCCTTTCCTACTAGCTGCAGCATACTTTGTCTTCCGACTACCGACTAAACCATCCCATCCAAAGCTTCGAACTTTCCGCATCGCCGGAGGACCAATCAGTTTCGCTTTTTCTCGGCTTTCTGCTCGATTGGACGCTTCCAAGTCGTTCTTTATGCGCCAATCGCGCCCTCGGACGTATCAGGACGATTTCACGCGGAAATTAGTAGTGGACGGCACAGCCTTTGCAGAATCTTCCAAGAGTATCCACCGTGAAGACGAGTTTGTGATTATCGCGAGACGTGTTTACTTAACTCGGATCCACTGGCGCCATGGAAGGAGCTAGTTCTTGATCAAGAGTGTTTGCGCGGGGTGGGTTACCATAGGATACGTCTTTATTGAGATAAATCAAAGCGGCAGGTGACGCGGCGAATTATAGGCCCTGAAGATCAAGCTTTTATATGTTTGACGCGATGATTGAATCGAAAGGAGCCACGATGAGATTACGGTGGAGGTAGAATGTGTAGGTAGAGGGCTGAAGAAGTGGGATGGAAGGAAAGCTAAGAGAAGAGAACCGAAGGGAGAACAGATAGCGACACGAAAAAAGACTGGGACGTGCAACTCAAACGTTTGCCGGGTAGGAAAGGCAAACAGAAATATGGAAGGATGGATCTCTCGCTTCGTCTACTTCTCTTGTTCTCCTGCGAACATTCTTCTCTCGTTCATTCTAGAACTCCTCTGATTCGTCTGCTTATCGCCATCGGCGCTCACAGTCCTCTCCGCTATAACCCTGCACTGCGGAAAGTTGCCCACAAGTTTGGAGATTCGTCAATTCTTATAGGTGCTCGACGCAGAGTTCGACTTGGAGCCGCTCCAACTTCTCTCCGACGGATTGTTGTTCGCCCCTTCTTGCTGCCCGAATTTGTGATACGCGACGAGCAGGAGTCGGCGGAGCGAGAGAGCAGAACATGTCTAACGCTCGTTACTCGCCGTTCACCGTTGGCTACCTCTCTCGCGTTTCGATCAGCTTCCTGCCTCGCAAACAAATTTAATTTCGAAGTTGCGTGCGTTCGCAGTAGCGCATCTCGCTCGAATACCGAGGTCAGTGATGGCGCTTACGATAAACCGTGTCCGGTGATCGTTGAAATTCGTTCACACGTGTATTTAGAAATTTAATTAGAATTTCGAGACAGGCGATTTAACCGTAGATAGAATTTTCTCGTATAGTATAATAATTATCGGCACAATCTACGTTTCACTCTTTCACGAGTCAAGGCTAACAAGCGTTTAATACTAAAGTGTGTAACCCTGTACATACTCTTTTGTTAATGATGTCGCCTCTTGGGAATGACGGCATTATCGATTTTTGGGACTCCCCAACTTCGAGATAATGGGTAGGGAAGCATATGGTGGTTTCTAGTGGTGTTGCATAGAACCATTACGCGGTGTATTACACTGCGGAATCTTATCGAGCTCGAATATGATGAGCGCACACGACGGTAGGGAGGGTGGCCGTTCTCGTACGGTAGTGTAATTTTTTTCTTGTTCACTTGTAACCGTTTGTAATCGATAGCGCAGATCGGGTCCCTGCTGGAGTATACGACGTGCAAAAACAGTTTCTCTTAGTTGATATGTTTCACGCATAACTAATTCCACGAAGGTAGAAAAAAATCATCGCAAATCGTTTTTTTTGCATTCTTCATTTGAAGTAACTATTTTTTTCTATCTTATACCATGGAAATCAATCTTGTCAGATTCTTGATGCAAAAAAATGCTTATCCCACCGTCACTGAATCTCTGCTAATTTTATTAATATTAATATTAATGTTTGGTCGCGAAGGAATGGTCTATGAATATTCACAACGAGGTACCGCATTGCTGGTATTTTTTCTTCATCAGCTTAATCGGGCTCGCGCGTTTATTTCCATCCTTGCTTACTCAGCCGTCGCGAGTCCCGCAATTAGGCACAAGCCCATCTCCGCTCCGTTGTCTATGTCGCGCTCGTGATCACGCTTTCGCCGAATCACTCGAACGCACGTGATTACAACCGTCTCACTATTACCATTCCTCCGCACGTCTTTCCTAATGAAACGCAAATGCAAACTTCGCTCAGACACCAGACTGTTTGCAATTTCGATCTTTTTACCATCATATTGTTCTCTCTCTTTCTCCTCGTCCTTTTAATTGTCATCACCCTGCTTTCCATTCTCATCAATCAAATTTCTCGTTCACTCTCCTTTTCGACATTGATTTCTTTCTTAGAGATTCTTTTCTTTCTTTTTATCGGAGTATCAGACGCGTGAATTTTACGGTGAACATAAAAGACGAGAACATGTCTTTGAAGCAGGAGGATTGGAGGCTTATCGAGCGAGGGTGCGTCCGTTTGTATATTTGTCTCGAAAATTTTCAAGTAGGGTGGACAATCCGTCGGACAGAAGCCCTCGTTTAATCAGACCAAACGAACTTGTTATCCGGGTAGGAGTGAATCTGCCTGTACAATTGGACACGTGTGAAATGCATGGATAACACCGAGTTACGCCAGCACTGCTGATTCGGCGAATTCGTTACACGATCAAAATCGGTAAGGATGCAAATTGGGGTATTGTTCGGTCGGATAATTTACATGTGTCTGTTTCGTGGATCCATCAAATCCTTTGGCGAAACATTCGCTCGAGTGGTAAAAAAATTAGCAGTCAAGTGTTCACTGTTCTCCATATTGCCGGACAATGGAAAAATCATAGAAAGGATTTTGATATAGAGTGTGAGAATTGTGTATACACGCCCATCGCATAAATGCTGCTTTTCGGAAAGCTGAGAAGAACTTTTTTCTTCTTGGTAATGCTTCGAGCTCCCGTCGATCCGCTACATACGTAAAGCATTGGAATTTGTTCTAATGACAAAATTGAGATACTATGAATTAAATACTCCAATTTAAATAAATAATTTAAATAAAATGAATAACTCAAACCATTTTCCATTGATACATTGTTTAGTTTCGTCGTGCTCTCTTTTTCCACCACAAAACTAACTGTTCCAAATTCGAATCTCTACTTTTCAACCTCGCCGTTGAACATTGCTTTTCCATTCGTTATGTCCATTCTATGCCGAGCAGTAACTGACGTTTTCACGTCCATTGCCGCGTACTAGACTGCCGATTGTTCTTCCGTACCTCACTTTGTCATTCCTTTCTCTGTAGCTTTCGGCGACAGTGTGACATTCGCGGTGGGGCCGTGATCCGATGACGGCTGTCGATATTAGGTCCCCGTGACGAGTCTACGCGTCGTGTTCCCTTGAATACACGCATCGCATTGCCGCGAACAATGGCGAGGGCGGAGAGAGAGAAGATTCGAACAAACTGGGCAAGCCGGCGCGAAAAGATTAAAGAGAATCGGCCGACATCGATTGCACTCGCGATTAATATCGCTGTTCATTTTCTCTCCCTTGCCGTTTTTTATTTTCCTTTCCTCTTTTTCCGTGTCTCTTCTTTTTGCTCGCAGCCTTGCTTCGAATTCTCGATAGTTTCTCGTATCATCGGTGCTAGGCTAGTTATTATTCTTTCTTTTTCTCTCTTTCTCTCTCCTTTCTCTCTCGCTTTTCTCCCTCTCACGCGTTAATCCATCCCCACGAGTGGAATGATGTGCCCTTCCGGGCTTGGCCGTTACACGCACACGAGAACACGTGACTCTGCGATTTTCGGTGGTGGCGGCGGTGCGTGTGAGGGATTGCGCAGCGTTTTGTAAAGCGCCGCCGCCTTTCCCGATACTCATCGCGGCTTCATTTTAGGCCTCTTTCCGTGCCACGGGACACGCGAGTTCTCGTCCCCGCTCTCTGTGCTTGAATTTTAGTTGAACACACCTTTTCTTACAAGCCGAATATTACACTGGCTCTCACACATTTATTTAGATATTTCTTTTTGTTTACTGTGCCATTTTTCTTAGGTATTGTCTTTAACAGAAATTCTACCTTCTTGTTTTGTTCCTTTTTTATCAGTGGTGGTGGTAGTTGGACGTATGTACACATGTCGGAAAAATAACAGAACTTTTTCAATTTAACAAAACTACCAAAGCTGTACTTCCAAACAATGTATGTACTGATAGCTTGTTTTAACGAGTTTATAGCAAAATTTAATATTTCCTCTATTGTGTTTCTGTGACAAAAGGTAATGTCACCATCAGTGCTACAAATTGACAACGTGTTGACCGATTCTAGTGATTTTCTTCTCAATTTGTAGAGGGGATATGCAGCTTTAAATATATACGTACATTGTTTCAAGTTACGGCGTTGATAGTTTTGCAAAATTGAAAAAGTTTCGTTATTTCTCCGACATACTGTGTACAATTGAGGTTTCCGCACTAATTTAACTTAATCCAAGCAAACCGTCCAGCTTCGCGGAGACTACTTCTACAAACCGGTAATAACAGCGAATTTACAACATTCTCAAAATCGCCCTTAACATTACGTTTCAAGCATTCTCCGCTATTGTCCGTGAATTCAAATTTGTTCGCTCGATTCTCTCGAATCTCGCGGTTACGAGAAATAAAAGTAAATCTTTGCTGCTCTCTGGCACGGCGCGCAGGACGAACGCATGGCGGGGGATCGTAACGATCCGGAAGATTCAGTGGAGACTGCTCGATTCCTATCGCACGAGACCATTCATCACCGTGCTCGAGGCATTTACCTCAACAATCCGTTATCAATCTCACTAATGTCCCGGCCGTCGCCCCGCCTCCCTTATTATCATAACGTCGAACCTACGTCGCATCGCAATGAGGCGAAACCTTGAATAACGCCCCGGTATTTGTTTCCGCGTCGAGACGTTAGGCGATGGAAACGGGCACGGCTGTTTTTCCCTCCCGTTCTCGCATTTCCTCGGCCTCCACCGCGCGCGCCGTGGCTTTTCCTTTCTTCTTTGTTACTTGTTCGCCCATTGTCGAGCGGACGGGGGCCGATCGATTAACCCGCGGGAAGGAACGTAATCAGTTTTAGTACTCAACGGAGTAGCCGTACCCGGTATATCCGCATCCAAGCTATGTAATTAATTGCACTAGGTATCTGCGGAGTGCCGATAGAGAATTAGAAAGAAAAACTCGGTTTTCTCGATAGTCTTCGCTCCACGGTCTTGAGATGAAATGAGTTTTGGAAACGAGAACGATCGTGGTATGTTTAGGAAAAGTTTTCTAAAATAAAGGGCTCATCTTCCTTCTAAGTGAACAGTGAAGGAAGAGCCTGTATCGCGTGTCGATTAGCACGTTTATCCCACAAATTCTAATTACGCGGCATCGTGAACATATGCGCGCCATCCTCTCTTTTTATCTCTCGTCCCCTCCACTTTTCACGAGCTCTCCTTCCTCGTCTGTTCCTAATGAGGCAGTCATGCATACGCGAAGTGACTAGTATGTCCCAAGAGCAATTTTCCAATTGGCTAGTGTCCATAATTGAAGTCAGGGGAGAGCCCCGTGGATATTCGAGTGGTACTCCTGCACAATCGTAAAACTTGGGTAACGGTGTGTGGAGAACGCGGAGCGGTGGGGTTACAGTTAGTTGGGGCCGAGTGGTTCGTATATCTCCTCTCGTGAGGAGACTATCCACTAAAATCGAGACAATAGATTTAACGCGTCCCTGGACGATCTACGAGTTTCGACCGTGCGAAGTAGGTACTGTCGGTCAATTGGTTGAAATAATCGAGGGGCTCAATTTTCACACCGGTTAATTCACAAAAAAGGAAGAAAAGAAAAATTGGCGTCAACGTACTTCGACGTTAATTTAAAAGCATTGGAAATGCGAGGAGTTAATTGCCCCTTGGACAATTAACACGTTGACTGCCACGTTACCCGAATTCGGGTGACGGTTTCAGTGCCTGATTATAAATGATCAAACTAGGTATTTGGAAGTATAACTAACGCTTTAGATAGGTAACTAAACAGTCGCCAAAATTCAATGTTCCGTGGCAGTCAACGTGTTAAAAGGAAATTATTGTTCCATGGTTTATTCCTATTTCTCTCTCCTCTCTCGTTTGTCGTACTTCCTGCCTAAGTTCATTATTCTGCATTACAGTGCCCTTTATTTGATTGTACGCCGCGCGCGGTAAAAGATTAACGCTTCCATTAACTGTGTATTGTGTAATGTTAAGCAGAAAAAGTGTAGAAATTACGTGGACAGAAGTGGCTCCTTTGTTTCTCGCGTAATCAACGAGTTATCCGTTCCGCGAGAGCCCTTCGGCTGGAACGATTAAATGCACTTTTACAAAGGTGCATTTATCAGTCGCGTCCATCAGCTTATCGATCGTCCGGAGGAAGTTCGCGCGCGCGTGGCGAGCCTCCCGCCGAAAAACTTTTTCCATCAAGCGGAGAATAATGAAATTTCTCGTGAAGATAGCGCGCCGCCTTACTCCGCCCACAAGTTTCACCGACATTGCACTCTCGTTCGTATGTTATACTAATATTCTAAATCCTTCCGCCGAAACAATACGCCGCATCTAAAAAATTCTCATATTAAAAAAATATCGAGAACGTGTATGCGACTGTGTGCAAAGTTTCGAAAAACGAGAAAAAGTACGAAATATTCTTGGAAGAATCGAAAATTCTTGCGCGACGAAATTGAAAATTATTTCACTTGACTCCCTGCATAAATTTGCAGGCAAAGTCGCGAATTCGTGAAAACTATAATCACCTTTTCCATTCAGCGCTCCCTCTTCTGCTTATTTTTTCGTTCACCGCCGCATTTCCATCTTACTATTGACGTATACGCAATCAGTACCAACGAACATGGTTATGCGATATTCGGGAATCGGCCGCCCGGAAAATTCCACTGGGGGAGCCGTTCGTCAATTTGAATACTATTTCCACCGACGACTTTCGTTTCTTTTTTTTCGCGTGCTCGTCGAACGTTTCTCTCCTCTTGCATTTGCATTCCCTGCTCGTTGACATTAAAATCTCAGCAAAATTAACGGACTGGCGGAGAGTGATGGAGCGAGTCGGTCGCACAACATCTACGGCGTCACTTTGACGCACCGGTTGGAGCCTGCGCGTGGACGGTCCGCATCGTCGCGTCTCTTCCGGTGAGTGTGCGTGAACGCTTTCAATTATGAACTAATTACGCCGTGCGTACACGTACGAGGCAATTACCGCGTATGCGGCGACATCTGCCATTCGTGTTTCGTCCCTGGTCTCGATGGGTAGGACCACCCGCGCGTCGTTAGCGACGACGTGCCATGTGGCGTTACACGTGTTCGACGAGGAGGGAGGGTCCGTAGTGCGTATGGAAGTGCACATCTCATTCCGTATGCATTTCTGAACATTCTGCTACCGGACAGGAGAGAGCATTCTCAAAGACTTCGAGCCTCGGAGCATTCTCAGGCACGACCGTAAAGGGAGTGACTTGTGCAATCGCCATCGCGAAGACCGTTCGTATGTGTGTGTATGTATGTATGTGTGTGTGTCCGTGTATATCCTCGATTTCGAAAAAACGGCTGAACCGATCGGGACGAAATTTGGCACAAAAAACAAGTACACTACTGTGAGTTGACAATAAGGTTTGTGAGCCGCCATCTTAAACCAGGACAAAATGGCGGGAAATTCAAAATTCGAATATAATTTATTAACCCTTTCATTACCCTGGACGACATATCTCGCGACCCGGTAGTAGCCGAGGAAGAACGTATGATCCGAGGTATGATCAAGGAAGCACGCGTAGTAAAAGACATCCACTTCGATCGAAGTCTCAATGCTTCCCTGTAAAATACGGGAGACGCCAAAGAAAAGATACCCAACAAAACGTTGCGTCGTATACAAAGAATACGGAAAACGTAAGAAACCATAGTATTTTTGTCAGAAGTGTAATGTCGCTTTATGCGTAACACCATGGTTTCAGTTATACCACGTAAAAGGTAAATCAAAATAATTGCATCAAAAACTGTATTTATTTCTTTCTAATAGCCAGTCATACGAATAGAATTAGTTAGAAAATATATTCGTCTAGAATGTCAAAATATTCGTGCTAGGAAGCGAGATTTATCGTCAAAAGCGTTAATCGGCTACTACCGGGCCGCGAGATTCTCGTCCAGGGTAACGAAAGGGTTAATGTTGGATTAGTGTAGTGTTTGGGAAAGGGGGGTGGTAAGAGAATTCGAAATACGTGTGATTGTCTTGAAAGCTTTATTCCAACTGATTTTCTGTATACCCAATCGGCGCTTAATCCCCCTCGTCTCTCTACTTCCATCTACATACGCTCGTTCTACCTTCTACTTCTCTACGTCTATACTATAGTTAGACCTTGGATAGATTAGAGATCTTCCTTTTTCTTTGTACGAAAGACGTCCTCGAATGATGTCTGCGAACGAGAAAACGATTAGAGCGGCTTACTTTGCGGTAAAACGTTAATACGTCTTTTGTCTATTTTACAAATTATTAGAGTGTACGCTCTTCGAATATTTTTCAGACGTCTAGAAATATTTCGCGCGACTGGCGTTCCGCCATCAATTCGCTAAACCGTCGAATTTCGCGAAATTGCCAGCTCCTCGTTACCGCGGTGACTCGTGGATACGGTCACGGTATCCGTGAAACGAATATTTCACGATTGGCGGAGCATCGCGGTGAGTAGAGGACGAGACGACGAAGTGGAGACGGAGCAAGGACGCGAGAGGGATAAGGAGGTTCCTCGGTTGTTGCAACTGGCTGCTACCCCTAACGCTCGAAGCTCCGCAATTAGCTTCCGCCTCGCGAAAGCGAGAAAGGAAGAACGTCGAGATCTTGAATCTGCCGTCGGGGCGGTGTCGTAAAAGCTTTTAAAGCTCTCTCCTGGTTCGGAGAAGGAGAGTAGAAGGGGCGGACGGAAAGAGCGTCTAGCGGAAGATCGCTCAGAAATTATTTTCAAGCTCGTAAAACTCCGCTCGAGAGCGTGGCGAAGTGTCTCGCGCGGGGGGCGCGTCGGATTCTGGACTCTTCGCTTCCCTCTTCGTGGAAGGAAACGTGTGTGCGCACATTCGCGCTTTGCGTTGCTTGGAAGGCTACGGAGTAAAGCGACGGTTATGGAGTAGCAAGTCGAAAGGAGCCACTCGCTTAAAGCGTTTTAAGATTTTTACCATCATTGTCGCGAAACGGTCAAAGAAGTTTTTCGACGAGCGAGGTCTGCGCGTCGCAACTGAGCTGGAAAATTGAGCTCGGCGGACACATGGGAGATCCACCTTTCACGAAGCTCCAAAGTGTGCGAGATACGTACTGAGAATCGGATCCTGCTAGTAGTATGGCCTCCATTGTAACGGCGCGAAACGGTTGGAGTAGGTACACATGTTTTTATGTTACATGTCGGCTCTTCCATGCCCTCCCCGACACTCGATGCCTCAGCTTCCGTATCGACCTTCCACGAAGCTGCTGGCGTTACGCGACATACACCGAGAGGCCACTCAAGTTTGAAAATTCTACGGCAGAAGAATACGATACGAAATCAATGCGGAGCTCGACAAATACCTCTGTGCCGGGAATGTCCCCCTTGTCCGCTTCAGTGGCGGATCGTCTTTTTTTCTTACAAGGTTAGGGGTGAGTGGAAGCTTCGTGGCTCGAAACCCTCATAGGTGGACGAGCACATGCAGGTAGACACGCGGGAGTAAACGTGCGACTCTCGCATTCGCAAACATCATCGAGACTCCTTTTAGTCTTCTCGAAGGTGGCGCGGTATGGCCCGGATCTGACGTCACGCTCACCCTGGCTCCACTCCCTCCGGCCACGTGACCGAAATCCAGATGAGAGACAGGAATTTGAAAAGCCCGGAGACGCTGCAGATAGCGGAGAGACGTCTGGTGTGTTATTTCGTGGATGGATACGATGTGTTTGATGTGCCTCTAGCGTCGCGACCCGACTATCAAATGGGGCTGGTATCGCGGAGCAAAGCTCTCGTCCTCTACCCCTACCCATGGCCCTTTTCCATGTACTCCAATCTGAGCTGCGAGTCGAGCATTCCAACCGAGTCTCCGAATTGGCTCACAATTTTGTGGAACATTTATCAATGAATAATTGCCATTGCATTGCTCATAGTCTACCGGTAACGTTTCATTATGCGAAAGATGATGATCTCCTTGCGTATCGTTACGAGTGTTTCTGAGAAAAATTCATTAGGTACCTTTAGGTAATCTTCGCAACCTTCACCCTCTCGTAGCCGACGATTGATGTAATTTGATGTAAGACCTGCAAGCTCGTAAGCGCGTAATGATAATTCATGGCAAACGTTATTCATACCAGAAGTTCGTCCGAGGTTATCGCGGTAGTTCGCCCTGGGGGCAGTCAGAAAAGCACACCCCTTGTGGCCGGTCTTCTGCCCTTAGCCCTTATTCGCTCACTCTGCTTCATCCACGCTCTCTCTATCTCCTTCTCGTTCTCTAACTCACGCTCCTGCGCACGAATGCAGCAGTCCAGGGTCGTCCCCGGCCATGCAAAGTGAACCAGGGGTTGTTAGATTAAACTCCAACCCCTCGCGACACCCCGGATGCCTCCGACGCCACGGCGGGTTAAAAACAGACAGGGAGAGCATGAGTCATTCCCGAGTGAAGATTCGAACCCTCCTCGAGAACGAGCAAGATCCATGGGAGGCCTGTTTTTGTTACGGATTGTTTAGGTCGAGTCGGGTATATACTAAATTGACGAAGTTCCCTTCTAGACGTGCTCTGTATTGTAATACGAGAATGTCGATAAATGTACAATTGCAGAGAGCGATAAGAGTTTTTTTTTTTTTTTACAAATGAGAGATAAGTGTCAACGTGTGTTTGGTTATTTTTTGTTTTACTTGGTGGTATACATGTCGAGGAAGATTCATAGGTGACTTGACGAGAATGTTGATGGTACAATTGATTACTTTGATTTGAATATCGTGTATTTTTCTTTGCTTTTTCGCTTGTTTGTACTGAGTGGCGGCTCGTGTTAATCGCTGTATCTTCTCGCGATTCAGTCACTGACAAATTTTCCGTATAAGAGAACAAAGGGTCCGTCCAGTACCAAAAGGGTTTCAAACAAGTGGGTCCTTTGGGATCGATTTATATCTCAAGCTGTTTTCAACATTCGACTCTGCAAGCTTTAGTTTAAGTGTCCATTATGGACAGATAGATAAGGTACACGTGGATAAGGATACCTCTTCTCGCATTGATGTAACATGTTGGTGCATAATTAATTTTTTCACACAGTGAAACTTTCTGAAACTCGAAAATTGCTCGTCATGCACGTATATCTAACAAGAGTAGGTAATATAGTTATTCTTTTAATATTACAGCAGGGTGATACATACACCTCGTGAGTCAATTCGATCGATCGTGTAATTGAAATTCCAAGTGAAGGAATCTGTAGGTAACGGACAATACATAAAAATGATCAAGTATTTGCAAAAAATCGACGTATCCAGGATATCGTCGAAATACCAAGCAGGATGCTCCTAAGAGATTAATCCGTCTCTAAGAAAGAGCTTGAAATCACCCCAGACAAGCTCGTGCCACTCACCAATCCTTTTTACGGCTCCCTTCGCGTAGGTGGATCTTTAATCATTTCTTCGACGACAGTAGGAGAGGTGCCGGTGAACGAGTTTCCAAACAATTGAGAAATCTCTAGACTTTTGGATTACTCCCAACAAACGTATTCCTGGTGCGCGCGAATGGCAGTCACGCGACGGCTTCGACGTATCGACTTTTCCTCCTCCCTTCTTCTCACCTCTTCTTCCTTTTTTTGTCGGTCCATCTACCGCGTTGTTGGGTTAACTTTTCTCGAGCACCTAATCCAATTCTCACGAGCATCGAAGCACGAGCGCATGAAGGTACTCACGAGGGATAGAAAAATAACTCGGCGGAAGGCAAGAGTTTCTTGGACAAGCACTCTTTATATGGTCCCATGGCGTGACCGGTGTCCACTTGGAAAAGTTCGCGGAATCTTTCCATCCCTTCCTTGTCCTCCATACTTTCTAATTTCTCCTCTGTTCCTGCACTATCTATCTATCTCGCTACTTCTCTCTTTCGTTCAAAATATTCTCATTCTCTATCCTTTATTCATTTTTTTTCTCTCCCTATTGGGCCGTATTTTACAAACAAACCAAAAAGACAATCGCATCATTAGCAAATAATTCCGTATCAAGATCACTCTCAGATTCAGAACGGGGTGTGTCATAATGTTCAACGGTAAGGCTTACTGGAAAGTGTGTTAACAAGAACAGTGACGCGGCTGATATTTTAAGAGTCCTGTATGCATGAGTGGGTACCTACGGCAAGGAGTTCGTAAAAATAGAAGTGCCGGTGGAAAAAAAAAAAGAATTTGGGAGGAGAGAAAAGAGATTCGCCCCGTGGATCAATTTTTCGCAGTGTTCTCGTGCGAAACGTTAAGATGAGGCGGGTGAGGACGACGAAAGATTTCGAGGAGATGAGAATGCCAGGAGAGACAGGAGCAGCGCGAAGAAAGGAAGCGCCACCCTACCATTTACATTATCCTCTCATGCCCGCCGTGGGGTGTTCGTTCTCCCTCACTTTCTCTTTCTCTCTCCTCCCTCCTTCCCCCTTCCATCTCATGGTAATTTCCATTCGTGCTTTTCACTCCCGTTGCCTTTTTCGCGTGACTTTGTTCGCGGATGGGTAGAGCGGAGCTAGGTAGGATAGCAATATCTTCAGACCCGCTCATAATTTTCGTCTTTCTAGCAGAGTGTAGGGACCTGGTTCGGCGGATGAATTCACCTTCGGTCATTTTTCGCCAAGGTTTGCAAAAGGTTCTAGGATATCACGTTATTTAAGGTCATCCTTGGCCCCGTGACACGAAATCGTTTCTATTTCGCAAGAACGAAATCTCTTCTGCAAACTTGGCAATCTATTCGCGAATTTGTTCGTAATTTCCGCAATTTCGGAGTCGAGAGGAATATCGTTCGGCGGTCGTACGTGCCTGTGAGAGATTTTTCTGCGACGTGTGGGGCGAGTCAGTAGGGGAAGACGGGAAATTCTCATTTGAGGAATGAATCTGACTCTCCGCTCTGACGGTGCTGACACGGCGCTCACACCTACAGCTCCTTTTGTCACGTCGTCGACGCGAAAGTGTATTTCCTCATTAGGCCCGGCTGCAATCTTAGAAGGAAAGTAAGCACTCGTGTCGTCACTGTATGGCTGTCTGCCGTTCTCTGCTGACTCAAAACCAGCTCGTCCACGATGGTAAACTTCTTTTACAATAAATTTCGCTTAGGGTCTACCGAGAGCGTGAACTTCGTAGTACGTGCGAGGAACGATAAGACGTCGATATCTTTTGGCGAGAGAAGCCGACATTTTCGTCGTTCAAGCCCTAATTAGTCACTCGTGGAATTATGAAGAGGAGAATTACGTAACTCAATGAGGCACGGATTGTAGCGGGCTGGAGAAACGAGGAGAGGAGACGGTCGGAGATCGTCGCGCTAGGAAACTTTTAATTGCGTTAGACAGCGGCTAACTTGCTACTTAGAAGTCGGACAGGTATTTCAATGCAATTACGGATCCTTTGAAATTGCTCCTACTCGGCTCGTGGGTCCTTCGGTTGCCCTCAAGGTAGTTATTCGATACCTCGTCTCGGAAGCATCTTATAGGCGAGAGCTAGTTTCGTCCTGCGCCTGCCGGTGCGAAACTATCCCTCTACCCGCGCAATTTCTTGTCCATCGGTTTACGATGTAAGAATACAAGCTGAAACATTCCCGAGGATGAGCAGTGTTGACCAATGAACAATTGTCCCCAAATCCTATAGGTCGGGTCGTTACGAGTTCGATAATATCAGGTTAGCTTAGCCTTACAGTGATATAAATAAACGTTGCGAATTACCGAAGAGGTAAGTGTTTGTAGTATAAATCTATTTAATTTAATATTGCATAGATTATACAAAGTGTATTTCATGGCGATTCATTCAGTAAAGAAGAGAAGATTTTTGACAAATTAACAGATATTGTTTCTGCAAAATGTAGTTATTGCTTGCCTAGAGAGATAATTGCATGCTTGGTACGTACCAGAACGTATGTACATACGTTTAAGAAAAATAAATAAAGATATTGCCTATAATAATATGTTAAGGAAAAACTCGAAAAAATCATACAGAATTTGTAAGAAAGAAAATATGTCCGAATAAAATATCATATTATACACAATGTGTTTATTCTTCATATCTTTATTTTATACTTAAATATTTACACTTTTATATTCACCTTATTTTTATAATTATCTTGTATTACTTAATTTTGTGTAATTAATTACACCGCATTTTAGAGGGGTATTTATGGCTTAACTTTTATACTATATTTGAATGTCGCGCAACTTTTGGGGGCATAATTCTATTGGCTGGCCGCCATTATGCGCAATGTTTCATCTTGTCTTCTTACATCATGGGTTTACCGTTCGATCTTCCATTATTGTCAACTCCTCCTTCGTCCACGCATTCCTACCTACCTTCTTTTCGCCTTACTTTTTATTCTTCTCCGATCCTCTCGTGTCCACCTGCACGATCCACTCGCCAGAATCCGATAATAGAATTTGGCCGCCCTTCGTGGAACGCCGAACGCTCGGCGGGCAGATATGCAAATGATTGCAGGCCAGACGCCGAAGGGTGCATCGCGAGGGATGCCAGAAGGAGGGTGACGACCGCCGGGAATCCGTCGCCCATACGACGGGGAGACTCGCGGTCTTCCGCAGACACCTGGAAGGGATGGTTTCGTTAGAGAGGGCCTAGGTACGAGCAGTGAATGGCTTCGCCGCAGCGACGACGCGCTCGCTCGGCGCCCTTCGTGTTTGCTTTCGAGCTCAGAGAAAAGCGCTGAAAAAGCAACAACGGCTCCGAGATTTTCTCGCGTTCTTACACGGGGGTCGGGCTAGAGGGGCTGGGCAAAGAGAAGTTTATTCCTTCCACAATTCTCAGCTTGGATCATGACACGTTTTACAATGGTATTTTTTGAAGAAACCCAGTAGGATCCTTTAAGAATTTGATTCATACTAATGCTACCAAAAGCGGTCAAATGACCGATGAACAAGGAACAAAATCTTGGCCACGGTCAGTTTTAATATCTTTGGCATTTTTCTCTCCCTAAGGAAGTACGCGTATACGGGCTCTGCATGGAAATGTTAAAGGCGGCTGAGTATGCAATGGCTACAGTCACGCATATTCGTCAGTTGACGTTATCGCCTAAGGAATCTTTCTTTGATTGTCGAATATTTATCTCGAGGCAGTTTAACATGGTTGGTACCACGCATTTTGAACTTGACATTCGAATCGTCTCTCGGCAGTGGCACGTATCGTTATCAGAATCACAGGAGGCACGCGCGTATTTTAACCGTTACGCTAAAATATACGATAAGGGTGAGCACGAGCGTGTTGTAGGGATAGGTTCATTAGCAATACGAGTAACCCCTGTTTTCTGTATGGTAGAATGCCGCACCTCCATCCCTCCTCTAGTAGTAGCTCCCTTCTTCGTCGTAGTGAGCGCATGTATTGCGAAGCGCGGGACACGGCTTGATTTCCGTGTTTCGTGAAACAGACAGCAATGACAGACTCGGTTTCCACGGTAGTCACGAGGGGCTCTGTTATTTCATTAAGCTCCACGTGTGTCCAGCCATAATTATCGTTAGTAGAGGAGCCCACCTTTTTCATTGGAGGTGGATACTGGCCAAATACGTGCGCCAAAATCTCGACACTTTTTTCTTTGCAAAGTAGGAGGAAGGTGAGAACGTGAAAATTCACGTTAACGATACTCTTCGAAGAATACTAAACGAAATTCTCTATATTTAGTTGTTCCAGTCGCAGTATTTTATGGAATTCTAGCGATTTTTAAATTTATATTATCAAGGCGTTTTGGAATATTTATGTCCCTCACCTGTCGCGCTCCACCTTGGCTACGCATACGTGCTTTGAATTTTTGGTCAACGTAGAGAGTGTGAGTGTACGACGTACGGAATTTCCATTCTGGAAACATCAAACTTTTATAGAAGGCGCAGGCCTCCTTCCTTTCCCGGGTTCCTTCGTTTCACCGAACTTCTTAAAAAGTCGAGGGGGTGCGATATTCAGGAATTCCTCTTTCGTGGCACGTGAATGTGCGCAAAGGACTGAGCGGGCGTGCAGCCGTAGGTCGTCGAGCGTGCCGGCCGAATAGGATAGCATTGAGCATTTTGGCAAATTGGCTAAGCTGGAGAAGTCGAAAACTCTTTCTCACCCTTCCCGTTCCCTTCTCATTTCTGTCCAAACGGTAGCCGGTGTCTTCCATTTCTCCGTCGTCCCAACTCCTCTTCCTCCTCTTCCTCCTCTTCTCGTTTCAACCACCACCGACTCTTCTCAGACAACCGAGCCACGAAAGTCAAATCCAATCTCGGTTTCTCGTAATTCGGTAAACCATTTAGACTCGTGCTTTGGTGCCAGAGGTGGGAGGAAGGAGGGGCGTGGGTGCGTGTCCATTTCCATTCTCGTCGCTTTCGAAATTTCTCCGTGAGAGAGAGAGAGCTGACTCCTGTGGCAGATTGCGGGAATCGAGAGTCGTCGGTGGGGACCAGTGGGTGGCTGGTCCTTTCGGTGGTCCACCGCACGCAAGACGAGAACAACGAATCCCCTTTGCTAATTCTACGGCCAATTATGTCCCGACGTAGCATGGTTTTACTTCCTCTCGAGGGACATTCTCTCTGGGATTTTGTCCTGCGGATGGAAGGATCCTTCGGCTACGAGTCGCTTCGAGACAGAGACTACCCGACTACCGAATTGTTCATTCTTCCTTCCGATCCTTCTCCCTATCGCGTGACGCTACGCTTTTTCCATTTATCCGTACGCCTCGTCCTACTGCCGGTCCTGTTTAACTTTCGGACTAATCGCGTTTCGTGGCACGCACGTGTTCATTAACTGTACATTCTCCAGAGACTCGTGGGTCAGTGCGAACAATTCGATTGGCTCTTCTCGCGTACCTACAAATAATACACTAGATTGTTCCTCCTTGATTTACTAATGCGACAACGAGGCCTTCTTATAATTGTCCGTCTATTAATGGGGTATTTAACGAAACTGGGTCAGGAAAAGAATTTTATCTAAAGGCTTTACGGGGTATTTTAAGTATAATCCACGGAGACTCCCAGAGTTTTTTACAGAGATCATTTGGTTCGAACGATTTTTCTCGTATTCCTTCAAATCCTTTAATCCTTGCTCCTATAGTCGTCCTTGGTCGTAATGTTGGTGATATATACATGGCATGTGTGCATGTACGCGCTTAGGTATAGGTACGTGTTTGCATTTGCCTGTGCGAGTATGAACGAGTACGTTTTGCTGATGCCACACCGCTTTATACGCGCCGTGAGTGACTTGTAAATGGTGAGGTTGTGTACGAGTGTGAGATGCGTCATGAATACAGGAGTGGCTCGCCGTTCAACCTGTGCTCGCAACCTGGCCGTAACTAAAGACTGAAACAAAGGTGCGTTTTGTTCAGAGATGGAGGGGTGAGGGAGTCAAAAATGATGACGTGACAATACGACTTTACGCATTCACGCGCGATAATTATTTACATTATATTAATTCTATCGTTATCGATCCACTTGTCGGCAAGTTACTCGTCCAGAGAAGTAGCTTTCGAAAGGGATATTATTTTCGAAGCATCCATGTAGACAATCTTCGTAAAGAGACTAAATCTTTTTTACCTGCTATCGTTATTTTCCTTCATGGTATCTGTATTCGTAGACATGTTTAAATATTCTCTACCTTCCACTCCGAGCGCCTCTTGTTTCGTCCTCTCGATAAGAGAAGATTCGTGAAACACATTTCAGTTTGGAGCTTAAGTAGGATTATTTTGTGTCTTAGTCTTGAAGGAGTCACTCGCGATCTGCTAAGCCTTATCCGCACACACTCATGTCTCATTTTTATCCCCAGCGTCTTATTTGTCGGCTGCTTCCCGTGCCGTAAAGAATGCGCGCGCGAGATCACGCAAGCAGGCACGAAGGCTCGCGTGCCACGACTGATAACTTTGGCTTAAGCGAGCGCATTATTCGGGGTGCTTTCGTTTTTTTTTTTTCTCTTCCCGCTGCTACATCTCACAAAAAGATATGAGCCGCCCACGTATTCCGTTGCTAATTTTCTATGAGATACGTGAACATAATTTATAAAATCCTGTTTCGCTTATCTGCCCGGCGTCGGTCACGGAGGGCATAAAAAAGAGAGAGAAAGTACTGAGTATGCGGAGAAGTTTCGTGATAGTTCATTGACGTATTTTATCGAGCTGTTAAAGGATTGAAATTTACTATCGATAAGGTCGAATGACATCAGCGCTCCAGAGGTCATGACAATTGCGCGTCAGACGGGGAGAGGTTGGTGGAAAGGAATTGATTTTCTTTCCAGACGTGCCAAGACTCTTTTAACGATTAACGTGTATAAGGCAGAAAATTACTTCTACAATAAACGGTAGGATGCGTAGTTAATGATGACAGGAAAATCACAAACAATGGACATCTTCTACACAATTTTACACGAGGAAACAATTTTTCTTCGTGCAGGACGCAAACAAATACGGATATTTGTTTAGGATATATTTGAAAAGGGGCCGTCTCAGTATAAATGTTTCACACCTCCTGTGCTATTATGCTTCCGATTTTTCTTCTCCCTTCTGTGCTTCACTCTACCTCTCCGTTTCAATGCTTTCTTAAGCCGTTGCTATTTTTTCTGCAACCTTTTATTCTCTCATTCAAATGCCCACAGTCTTCTTCGTATGCGGGAATAGCTTCACTGTTTCCCTTTATTTGCATTAGTAGGGTGCCGTGAGCCATTTATTATGATCCTAGTCAAGCCCCTGAAGAGGAGATCCCTAGAAACAATCCCTCACTCCTTTAAATTATTCTTTCCTTGCCATTTTAACGCTTTCGCGAAGAAAGGAGAGATTAGACTCGGTTGAAGATGCAAGGACAGTAGATGCTGTCAGTCTCTCGAACAATTTAAAAAAGGTTTAACGCGCATCACATTTCGACGCTTCATGATATTTACTTTAGTTTCGTATCAAAGGTGATCGGATCGCAGTAGTAGGATTGACGACCGACAGGTTTATCCCACCGGTGACTTGACAGCCAAATTAAAATCAACTGGCAGATAGGCACGAGTAAAAAGTTTCGTACTCTGATGGATAGAGCTTAATAAACTTTTGGGGCATCAATGTGCCAATTCTTGTCGCCGTTCGATGGGCTTTTGTCGTTTGCTTTCTCCGCCCCTTCTTTCACTTGGCAGCTCGATTCAGCCCTTCACTCGGAAAACTCAATGGAGCATCCGCCCACACGCAAATTGAGAATAATATCCGCTGTTATTCTCGTTAACGAAAATATCATTTGGAGAGAACGTCACCGTTCCCCCGTAATTTTGATGCCGGCCTATTTCGAGCACAATACAGCACACCAGGCTCGAGAGACTATCGGTTATTCGCAGAATGAAATGTTAACATATTATTGGCTCGGGCTGTGCTTGCCTCGCGCATGCACGATTCGATGCCACTTTCACGTTCGTCGATCTCTGGATCTTAGATAGAGAAGCTTCCAGCCCTTTATTGAAGATTTTTTTTACTCTCGTCGGCAGTTAGCGCTCAGACCAGCTTTGGTAGTCCTTCGAAGGGCTGTGTATGTAAATGCGGGATGGGGATCGTAATCCCACGGGAGAGCAAGAGGGGTCGGTAAGGGTCGATCAGAGGACTGCAGCGAGCGATATTACGTCACTGGTGGGCGACACCCTTATCTCTCGAGCGCAGCTTCCGATATCGTTGCCGATCGTGAAAATTGAATACCGAGATCATCGAATTAATGTCGGCTCCCAATACGCCCCCTATCTCACACTGGAATGTTGAGATTTATCAACGACTTTGGACGACCATTTAGAGAACCGTTCGAGGTGGTCTTGAGAGATGGCATTGAAAATATTTATTTATTCGTAACGGTTGCGATTTCGGTGTTCTTATATTTTCAGGGATTAAATACTTAGTATTTGACACGTGGCGGGTTTGTGAGTTTTTGGTGGGAGTATTCTTAGTTCTAATGTCATCAACAACAATCTTTCTGCACAGCATCTCGTCGATGGATAATGACTACCATTCGTGGTGATTATTCGGCAGGGGTGACGTTGGTGGGAGTTAGCAATTTGGCGGTAATCCTCGAAAGCCCCCTAAGATTCGATCACTGCTGATTCATCCGTTATCCTCGAAGGCACTGTCACTTGCATCCACACCGAGTACACGTAGTAAATATATCAGGGCGAGATAATGCTGTCGAAGGAGTATGCGCGTATATCGGAGGAACATGCGAGCCAAGAAAAATGGAGAAACAAAAACGAAGAAGTATTTTACCCACTTTGGCAGACCCACTTTTGCCGGTCATTAAGAAATGTCACGAGAATACCTCGTCCGACTATTTCTCTGTGGTGATTTCAACGAAATTAATTTCAAATAACTAAGCGCTTGTAGTGCACATCTAGAGACCTCGCATCAAGAGAAGTTCGAATCCCACTAAAATCCCTCAAAGGTTCGTTTACCCTCCTTTCGAAAATTTCTACGCAAGCGCGTGTCCAACGTAGTCCGTTCCAGCAAATCATTCTCGCTAATTGTACCATTAACCTGTGTGGTATATGGAAATTGCTCGGTTAATAGCTTTGAGTTCCTTCGAGCTGCGTTATCTAAAATCGATGCACCGCACCTGGACACGTTCTCGTGTGACGTTAAACGCACCGAATCCGGAGACGGTGAGGTTCGTTGTGGATAAATATGCGATAGTCGTGGGTAGAGAGGAGAAGAGTGCGCGGAACAGGTGGAGGAAAGGGAAGAGCGAGAGCAAAAGAGAGAGAAAAATGGCGAAGGGTGGGTTGTAATAGGTGTCCCGGGTGCCTGGCCCATATAGAATGGTGAGAAGGTGACCAACACCGGTTACCACCGTGGGGCCAACAACGTGGGCTACACGCGTGCAGGGCTATGCGTACCGCACTCCTGGTGTGCACCATAAATAGTCGAGCGGACGCCGGAATTTCCATTATATCGCGTTCCCGTACGTAATCGCCATAAACAATATCATCGAAGCCCACCACTGCCACTGGCATCCCCTCCAAATGGCTCCTCCCTTCCTTCGTCTCGGCCATTAGGTGCTTGGGAGAACTATTTATTACGGTGCGAGGCATTGTGATACATCGGATTTATGATGAGACCACCGCGTTGTAACCGCCCCGGTTACCAAAAGAGCTTCGAAAGGGAAAGCTTCGTAAAAATCGCGGTACGAATGAAATTCACGGGATCCATTCAATTTGGAGAAACGAAGAACATACCCAAAGTGCGGTTTCATTCGTGGTGTAAGTTCCTTGTCGGCATTCTCCTTGCGAACATGAAGTTTATCTGTAAGTACGACAATTTTCAAACCTTCTAACAATAGTCTTTTACAAATATAGTGAGTCATGAAATTATTGGTATGGGACACGTACCTACCTCTGTAAATAAATATAATTTTGGGAGTTGAAGGCTGTGGCCTATTGTGGTTTTTGTAGAGCGCCAAGTTTCTTGTGTGAATTGCGAGTGTTTGCATTCACGTCGTAGATGCGTGGCCCGATACAACGGCGTCCTTCGCAGTGAGATGAAGTTTTGAAGGCTAGCGTGCAGGTGGCGTAAAACGTGAAAAGTTTCACCCACCCAGAGCGCAGGTGTTGATGCCGTTGGCAAGTGACTGGGTTGGGTAGGAACACGAATATTTCATGAGGCTAACGCCGCGCAAGTTCGTCATCGCCCCGCACAATGATTCATTCAAGCGGGACGACGCTCGTGAGCGACGCGATTTTCATTTCAAAAGTTATCATCTTGTCGTCCCTTTCGGATCTTTGGTTCTTCCGTTTATCTCGTACAAACGACACTTGAAAATTTCATTGCTTGCTTCACTTGAATTTATTATGTAGGTAATCAAAACATCTGTTATATTCGATGAGTTAACTAAACTGTCGTGGAAAATGTATTTTTTTTGGAGTAACTACAGTGTACTGTACAAGTCCGTATTTTCTCAACCTTCTTTCATTCGTCAGTTTTTCTATCGATATGTGGGGTTTTACTAGCAGTTACAATGATAGATACGAATGGTGGAAAAACGTGTAGACGGACCAAGGAAGTTTATTCATTTGTGCTGCATCCTGTCCCACTGTGTAGCTCCGGAGTTACGTTTGTATACACAAGATAACGGTGACTCAGGAAGTAACGATCAATCGCTCGCCATTATTCGCCTAGTGAACTCGCAAGGACGATTTTGCATATCATGGGCCTGGTGTCGTAAACTCGAATCGGTTATCGTGCCTTCGCATGCCACTGCGGCATTAATGCGCTTGCGATCGACGGGGCTGTACCTCGGATTCCATATTGACGACGCGTTTAACGTACCAGAAGCAGAGCCACGAGACAAGGGAAGGCGTTGCTGAGCGAGCAGGAGTGTTTAGTTTATGCTATTGCGATTTTAAACGCGATGGATTGTATAATACATCAGGTCCATTAGCTTTCTAATTTATTTCTTCGGCGTGATTGCAAGCTTACACATATCCGGCAATATCCTACGTGCAAAAAGCGTGCGCGTTTTATTAACTCTTCGAGGGTACATCCTCTTCCACGTACACATATGCGAAAACTGACAGAAAAAATCTGTAGCATTCAAAAGGTCAATATTCTTCTCGTTCCTTAGGCAACGGTGCTTTTCACGCTTGGTAGATCTCGATTGCAGAGATAGCGTTAAGAGGACGATCGACCAAGTGAAGAGCGTCCGTTCCCATCATTCCACAGTGCCGTGCTCACGTGCAAAGACCGCAAGAAATAATTACACCTTTTTCACCCTTCGCGCTCCGATCTTCGGATTTTCCTCTCTTCGGCACATCCGCAGGGGTTCCTCGGGAGGCACGAATTGCACGAACTCTGGATCGGTGAAATGGTCCGGTTTAATTTATTTGTCGTCGTTATAACGTCGTGATTAAACTCACGGCCGTCAATTGTCCCGGGGATTTCGCTCCATGTGGGGCAAACTTTCGGTTTAATTAAAAAAACGTGATCGTCGTTTTCAGACGACCCTTTCGCATTCGATCTTCTCCTCTTCTCTCTCCGCGTGCACACACACGCCGACGGGCGGGTGGGGCGCGTCCTAAACCCTTTTCGGCACTCCCCGACGTTTCTCCCAATCAACTGGAAATGTTCCTCCGACCGTCGCCAATTCATTTTTACTTGGCGAGTAGCGTGTGATTAAAGGAGCCTCGAACAAGCGCATTTACGCGGGCGGATCCGTAATTAAGTACGGCCATCGCAGAGTTCAATTTCTCGTGGCAATTGACTTCAATGGACGATAATTAAACTTCCCAGAATCGATGGGAAAGTTATTCATTCTGATTTTCGTGGAGCGTAAACATTTCTGGCGAATCTCCGGAGCATGATGACGGTCCTTAATTTAGAGGAATTCATGCGACAATGCGAGGGTAGGGGTTCGGAGACGGAAGGGAAGGCCTTCCGATGGGGCTATGATTAATGCTCGATACCCCTTTCCCATGATTACTTAATTAAGTACGTATATCATGGGGCATTAGGTGTCGCACACGTGTGAAGAGATGGGCAAGGGACTTCCGGAATTATGTGCTTCCTCACGGCCCTTCGAACCCGAAGCATTTCGTCTTAGGGTAGTATTGAGACCAAAAGGTCTTCTAGGCTCTTCTGTAGTATCACGTCGATATTATCGCAAACTGTTCTCACAATTTCAAATTAAAATAAAATAATGAAAGTTAGGTATGGGTACGCGTAACATTTTTCAACGAGGCTGCTATACAAGTTTGAATAGTTCGATCAAGTTAAAGTAAAAATGTTTACTCGTCCACGTTCACGAAATATCTTCGTGAGTTTTGGCGTAGTTCAGATTTTCAGACCAGTTAATCGGACGGTTGGATTCAACCGTTTGACCAAACGTGTTGAACGCATGTAGTGGCTCCAACTTACCGCATCGACACTGAAAGCTTCACGAAAATACTCGAGAAGGAAAATCTCCATCTTTACACAGTAAATTCCAATGAAATCGTCGTCGTCTTTGCTCGTCGAAGCATAACGACGTATCCCCTCTCAACGGATCCGCAATGCCCTCCGGAGCATTTGAATCAATTACTGCCTCGGGGCTCTTAGGAGACCCTATCCCGTGCTACAAGCGGGGAGTCTGGTGCAAAGTGAATTAATTAAGTTGGTAGATAGGTAACGGCGACGTCCGGATGTTCATAGGCCGCTGGAAAGGTTATTCGTGGACGTGTTGCCGATCTGCCGAACGCAGTCCCGCGTCTACGTGTGGTCGAGTATCGGTTAAGAAAAGGGTGACGGATAGGGCGGAACTGTCCTACCATGCGGATCAAGTTCATCAAGCCCTCTCCTCCTCTACTTCCTCTGGTCCCCTTTTGCCTATCCCGGGTGTCCAGGACACCCAAAACGATCGA